>CM054062.1:331342696-334048715 GCA_028641055.1 Alopecurus myosuroides | reverse complement strand
TATGTTCTTGTCTTGCATACTTCTGTCAACCCTCACAAGTTCGTACATCTGTTCCGCATCTGCCATGGTTGTAAGCCAGAAAATCCATGTCTAAATGTCGTAGCAACTAGTGACCTGGAACTCACGTGGTGACCACAATCTCATGAGTGGGTCTCGTTCAAGATCTGACACCCTTCTTCTGGAGAGACACACCTTTGAAAAATTCCATTTATGCTTCGCTTATACAGTTCACTAGTGATGATTGTGTAAGCTTTAGACTGTCTTATAACCTAACGAGCGATGATTTCCTCTTGGAACTCGTCTCTTGTGAGATAAGCCAAATACGGTTCAGTCCATTATGGTGTTGCATGAAGTGCTGCTACAAGTTCTGATTCGGGATCTGATTTTCCAGATCTTCCTCTATAGGGATTTTAACTGGTGGATCGAGAATTTCATCTAAAAAGACATTTGGGGGAATCTGTTTTTTTAGAACCCAAACGAGATATGATATTGCATCAGCTGTTTCGTTAAGTCGTCGATCAATGTGGTCAACTTGATAACCTTGAAAATGTCCTTCTAGCTGGGTAACTGCTCGCTTGTAAGCTGCCATAACAGGTCTTTGGAATCCCAAATTCCTGTGACTTGCTCAGAAATAAGGTCTAAATATCACACGTAACGAATCCTGGTTATACTACATTCCTTTGCGATTCGGAGCCCGTGGAGTAAAGCCTCGTACTTTGCTGCATTATTAGTGCATTTGAATGAGATATGTAAAACATATCAAAATTTATCACCTAGTGGGAACGTCAGGACCACGCCATCTCCTGATCATTCCAACTGCCTTGACCCGTCAAAATGCATGGTCCAATACTTGGTGTCAGGTTTCTCTGGTGGAACTTGTAATTGTGTCCAGTCATTGATAAACTCGATTTGCGCCTGAGACTTGATTACATTTATGAGCTCGTACTTGATGTGTTATGGTCCCATTTTAATAGCCAACTTGGCAACTCGACATGTGGCAGAACTGACAACTGTGATGGGGTGTTCCTGAATATAATGTTTCAGTTTACGACTTGCCATAAACACGCCAAAAACTAGTTTCCGCCAATGTGGGTATCTTTACTTTGATCCTGTCAGGACCTCGCTAACATAATAAACAGGTCTCTGAATCATGCCCTCTTTTCCTTCCTAGGTTCTCTTCATAACTACCACTGCGCTAACAGCTCTGTTGTTTGCAGCAATGTACAATAACATAGGCTCTTTTTTCTCAGGTGCAGCAAAAATGGAGGGCATTGGAGAGTTGTTTTTTGAGGGCTTCTAGGGTATCATTAGCTTATTGCTTCCAGATGAACTTGTCGGTCTTCTTTAAGAGCCGATATAAAGGTATGGATTTTTCTCCAAGTCTGCTTATAAATCGACTCAAAGCTGCAACACACAATTAAGTTTCTGGACGTCCTTTAGGCAAACCGGTTTTTTAATATTATGGATGGCCTGAATTTTTTACGGGTTTGCCTCGATTCCTCTCTCAGAAATTATGAAACCCAACAATTTTCTAGCTGGCACTCCAAACATGCACTTTGCCGGGTTTAACTTTATTTAGTACTTCTGTAAACTCGCAAATGTTTCCTCCAGGTCTAAAATTAGGGTGTCGCCTTTCTCAGACTTGACAACTATGTCATCCACATAAGCATGCACATCGCGCCCAATCTGTTTTTCCAAATAGTTATGGATGCGCCGCTGATAAGTAGCTCCTGCATTTTTTAATCCGAAGGGCATGGATGTGTAACAAAATGCGCCAAAGGGCGTGATGAACGAAGTTTTCTCTTGATCTTCCTCCTTCATCTTGATCTGATGATAACCTGAATACGCGTCTAGGAAACATAATAGTTCACATCCAGGTGTAGAGTCGATGATCTGATCGATACGAGACAATGCAAACGGGTCCTTGGGACAGGCTTTATTCAGATCTATATAATCGATACACATTATCGTGGATATGGGAAACGGGTACCCACATGGAGGTAGGTCGTGGCTCGTCATGAGAACCGGTTCAGCAGTCTAACACAAGGAGTCCGAGTAGCACACGGATTGTTATCTCTCTTGGAGTAGAACTTAGACTAGTCTATATCCAACTAGGACTCTACATGTAAGCCGACCTCTTCCACCTATATAAGGAGAGGCGCAAGGCGCCCCAAGAGGGCAGGCTGAGACTTAGACAGACTGAGATAGACATAGAGAGATTCACAAGAACATAGATAGACTGAGATGGAGATAGAGATTCTACGGCTAGACAACAACTAGAGGAGAGCCGGCACACCGGCAGCTCCCTCATGAGCATACGGAATAAGACCTAGCCACAAACAACATGCAGGGCTTTAACCGGATGATGTTTCCCGGGGCCTGAAGTTGTATAAAACGTGCCTCTCCGTGTGTTAACCCACCTCGCGATCTCCATGCACACTAATCCCCATAATCATCATCAAATGATACCGTTGATAAATAACATCGACACACATCCTCCAGGAACCGTTTTATTCAAGACCAGAATTGGATTTGCCGACCACTTTGGATGAAGTAATTCCACAATGAACCCCGCTGCCAGAAGCCGGGCTATCTCCTCTCGAATAGCTTTTTGTCTATCGTCATTGAAACTACGGAGGAACTGTTGTATGAGTTTCAGTTTAGGATCCACATTTAAGTTGTGCTTAGCAAGTTCCCTCAGAACACTCTTCATGTCAAAAGGTTTCCATGCTAAAATGTTCTGATTCTCACGGAGGAAGTTGATGAGCGTTTTCCTATTTGTCAGTCATGTGACCCCCCACGCTGAACCGTTTTGAAGAGTCGCCTGGAGTGAAATCTACCAGTTTAGTATCCTGGGCTGATTTGAATTTCAGTTTATGCTCAGTCGACAGCTTTTTGAGCGAGGTCATATCCTCAGGATCAACTTGGAGCTTGTATAACTTTAGCTCTTCATCAGAACATGTCGATTATGCATAAGGCACACCACCTTCCTCACATTCTAGAGCTATGTCTTTGTCTCTGTTAACTGTAATATTTCCCTTTGGATCTGGCATCTTTAGTTTAAGGTAAACGTAATAGGGTCTGGCCATGAACTTGGCATAAGCTAGTCGCCCGAACATAGCATGATATGGGATTTTGAACCTGACAACTTCGAACGCCGAAATCTAAGACCTGAAGTTTTCCATGGTTCCAAAAGATACTTCAAGATAAATCCTTCCAACAGGCTGAGCTGACTTACTGGGGACAATTCCGTCGAAAACAATTGATGATGGTTGAAACTGTTTTTTTCCTGCAAGTTCATCCTCTTTAAGGTGTCATAATATAATATGTTTATGTTGCTTCCTTCGTCCATAAGAACTTTTTCCCCTTTATAACTTCCCACCTGTGAAGCTATGACCAATGCTACACCTCCTGGATTATCAACTTGAGGAGGGTGGTCCGCTGGACTCGGGGTTATCGGCTGCTCCGACCAGTTTAGCCACATGGGCACTATAGGGGCCACTGCATTAACTGTGCGTTTCTACACTTTCCGATCTCTCCTGCATGAACTAGTTATGAACACATGATATTTCCCTTGTCTAAGTTCCTTAGGATTGCTTGAGAAACCGGATTATCCTCCTTGGTGAGGCCCTTCCTGGTTCATACCCTGATTGCCTGATCCTTGATGTCTTGGACCGTTATTTCCAGGTCTTGAATTTCCAGTTCCTGAATGACCTCCACCTCAGTTTCCTGGGTTACTACTTCCAGGTCCATGGTTATTATTTCCGTTGGGTCTATAAACTTGCATTATAAAATAGTTTTCCCAAGAGTGATTTGCTGGTCTTCTAGGTTTACTATGACGAGGGTGTTGGGAATATGCCCTAGAGGCAATCATGTATGATGTAATTCCCACTGTATTCATAAAGTTATTAAGTTGTCCTTGTTTTGAACATCTGATATATGTCATTGAATATGTGATTCGATTGTAGAACTATATATTCATGTTGTTCATACTAGATTGTCCTTGGTCATTTAGGTTGTGCTGGACACACACCCTAGACTAATGTGAGTGTTGGCTGATGACACGGTTCCACTTGTCATGGGCATGGTGATGCCATTCCAACGTTCACGGACTTGGCTAAAGAGTTTAGCAAGTCGGACTGACCCACATTGAGATGCAACGATCAAGTCGTCATTTGCATGTCTCAATCAATGTAATCCTTAGACCTGAGGTTGTCGCACAATCCGAGTTGTGGATCACCGACTTAGGTTCTGTCAAACGTTGTTCTGTGACAAGGCAACTATAAAGGCAGAGTTCGGGTCGAATGAGAAGCAAGCTGCATGATATGGATAATCAAGATGAGATTTTGCCCCTCCGAATGGAGAGATATTCTCTGGGCCCTCTCGAGTGATATGATTCAGGAAGCATGGCCATGCGCGACTCAGTTAAGTGTTAACTGTGTCGGTTGACTAAGAGTTAGTCAGGTGAATCACAGATCACGGATCGAGAAGAGAGTTGAGCTATTTAAGGGATGACGATATATCGCCTATAGCTCGACAAGGTATATCGTGAGGCAAAAAGGACTAAGATGAATATCACATTGAAAGGTATGTCGTCATGACTCAATGGTACTTGGGAGTCGGCACGTTCTGCTAGGAGCCGCTACCGATTGATCGATTGGGAGTTGGACTCCAATCGTGTCCAAGTCGCCATGAGCCTGCAGGGTCGCACACTTAAGAGTGGGAGCAAGTATTTGGTCGGGTTGGACCCGAACCGGAAATGGACTGGTTTTGTGAGTCGGACTCACAGAGGGAATGGGCCACAAGTGTTGTGAAGCCCATTACCATACGCTATATAAAGAGGGGCGCAGGTTGCCCAGCGGGCACGTTGGTCCACTCTCCCATGCGTTGGGAACCCTAGCCCCACTCAGTCCACCCGCCGCACCGGACCTAGCAGTCCGCCGTCGGAGCTCCTCCTCGTACGTGTGAATACCGGCAGAGGTGCTGTACGTTCAGCACTTCGACGTTCGAGGGATTGGATCGGCCGGACCGGATCGGATCGTGGGACTGCACTGCCCCGACGCGCTTCACCGATAATCCGCAACCGCGCGTCTAGTGGTAATCATCGTGGCCTTCTACCTCGGCTAGATCTTGGATGCATCGCGTAGGAAAAAGTTTTCGTTTATCTTTACGCGCCCCAACAGTGTTATCAGAGCGGTAGCTTCTGGTATTGTCGCACCCGGACTTCTAAAGGATACTCGCCGTTCCGTTGAACAGTAGTAGATTGGATTACGGGGCTTACCGGCACCCGCGTCCTCTTACGAGTAGGCCAACACACGTATGTGTGACAACCAACCCCTATCTGTTCAGCGTCGACGTAAACTATCCCATAGAAATCAGGACACTACCATTGACGTACTTCATACCATACACACATGGTACATCAACGGTTTGTAACAGAATGATAGCACAACATATCTCTAAGACACAAAAGATTGAAATAAGTTGCAACTGGCCCTCACTAGGGCAGAGATAGCAAATACAATCATCCAGAGGACACATGTCCCAACATATCATCATTACATCTCAGCGGAAGCATTCAAAGGGGGTCTGAGTACAGAAAAATCCAAATAGGCTTAAGAAGCCGGGAACTGAAAGAAAAACGGAGCCCATCCACGTAGTCTCGGATCCTGCCCGGGTCCGCTACCTACTCGTCAGCAGCCTCGTCAAACTCCACGTAGTAGCCGTCACCTGGATCCTCGTAAGCGTAGTCTGCGGAAACCACAACCCCAAAGGGGTCAGTACATCCAAGTACTGGCAAGCAAGACTCACAGTTCACCAAAGTGTAGCCCGTCAACACCAAGCACAGATGCCTTGGGTTCAATGGAAGAAGGGGATATAAAAGATGCTGCAACTGGCTGCCCTAACCAACTACAGAGATTCTACCACTTCCGGCTAACAGAAAGAAGATAAGATCGAGTATTGTAACCAACTGAAAGATAACTTCAAACAAACCCATCCTGGATATCGCCCCTTATCCGAAGAAGCAATCCGAGGATAACTCACACAGTTGGATTAAAGATGAATCAAGTTATTGTGTCAATAATCCTATTACTAGTCAAGTTGTTAATCATTGGGTGTGAGATTGTGGATCATTAGGTTTAAGTTGTCCTGAGTACTTGTTAGCCAGTACTTTCACCAAGTTAACCATAACCGCGGAAAACACGGCTTCTCGAGAAGATTATCCCTGCAGGGTTGCACCAATTTGGCCGTACACGTAAGAATACCCCGCCAGATGGGATGCCTCCCACCAAGCGTGGCACTCAACACAACTCAACTGTTCTTCGCATCAAGCCCAAAGCACCTTGGGCGCACGGCTAATCGAGCCCAGAAGAAAATGGACCCTCATAGCACTCTAAGAACGTGTCCCCCTATATGCCGACTACGAAAGTTCCACCCTGCGCTGGGCTCGCAAAAACATGCATGCGGCAAATGGAAAACACAAACTAAATGAGGCGATTTGGACGAGATGCGAATCGAATCAAATTGAGGGGGGCGCCCATACTCGCTTCCCACATGCGGGTAGTGCGCTCATCATGGATCAGTAGACAAGACCCTTTTCCTATTAGGGTCGACACTAGCAGGCCTCAAAACCACAAAGGGCCTCCTGCCGGTGCCTTATCATCAAATTATTATTTAACAATAACATTAGCATGATTGATTGATTAAACATCGAGCCCCCAGAACATAATAGAGATATAGTAACAGAAAGTAACGGGTAACAGACTCGAGCAAAACAACCTAAGCATGCTAGTAAGACACTGGCTCAATCAATAGGGTTGTAGGAGTGGTGGTGAGGCAATATCAGGGTTAAGGGATTCATGTGATAGGTTCGTAACAGAAACAACTATACATAGGGCTAGCAAAATAGACAACGGAAAGTATCGGTAACCAATGTTGAAAGGAACACGGTGGTTCATGTGAGTGATAACTTGCCTGCAAACTCAGCAGCCGGGTACTGAGCTAGATCCTCAGAAGGGGTGCTGTAAAGATCGTCTGTCTCAACGTCGTCGTCTATTCGAGAAGAAGCAAACAAACAAGACAGAAATATAAACAATCAATATCATGGCATAGTGCACAATCATGGGATGATGCATGTAAATTTAATAGATGCATCAAAATAAACTAAGTGACATGGTAACACAATTTAATTGGACCCATATGCAATGAGATTGCATATGGAAAAGGTCCATGAATTAAGGTGGAAACAAATGATCTACAATTTAATTACCATGTGAGAATTTATTACCATGATGCATGCATGATGATAACAACAAAATAACAACAATAGATGCAAGTGGTAAAGGGTTTTAACAAGTTGGAAAATAATTATTAAGTTTGGAAATTTTTGGGTTACTTAAAGATGTCACACAAGCATTTGTTGTTTTCATCAGTTTAAAATGTTCAAAACAAATAACAAAAATTATATTTGAAAAGAACACACAATTTTGGGTGCATTACATGTTTCAAATATTGAAAAAGGAATTACAATGATTTAATTATGAATTTAACAAGATTAAACAAGTTTTAAATGAGTTTAAAACAAGTTTGAATATTATTTGAATTTTATTTATTCAAAACATAAATTCAAACTCACATTTGAAAAGTTTATACTTTGATGGTTTGAAAACATATTTTGCATGTTCAAAAATAATTTAATTTGAGCAAGTTATGATTTTATCAAATTTAAATGATTTAAACAAGGTTTAAATTATTTAGGCAATTAAAATTATTCAAACCATGAAACAAAATTTATATTTGAAAAGGTTATTTGAAATAGCTTGGAAAACATATTTTATTTGCAATATTTGGATTAAGAATGAATTAGTTATGGATTTTAGCAAATTTCAATTGAATTATTTGAATTCAAATTTGAATTGCATTTTGAAAATTCAAAACAGGAAACAAATGCTATAGATAGATAGACCATTTAATTTAGAGCAGTGCACATATTTTATTTTCATTGTTTGGAGTTATAAAATAAAAGTTATAAGCTTTTTAAAACTAGGGACCATTCTGCAATTTTTAAGGGCTTGGATTAAAAAGAAACGTGCTGGAAAAACTTTTGTTACCGCGTAGGTATCTAACCACAGCCACTGCCAGTGGGCCACGGGCCTACGTGGTGCTGCGTGGCAGCACAGCTGGCCACCACGCCCATAGACGGGTGGGCCACGGCTTAGGGGAAAAATCCCCAAAAAGGGTGGCGCTGCGGGGACTCGAACCCACGACCAGGCGCTCGAGTAAACAGCGCACTGCCACTGCGGTGCGATTCAGTTCGTTGACAGATACCGCGCTGCAGGGAGGTTGTATTTCATCTTCGCGTAGGTTTTCTGAAAGTTTAACTGAACCCAAAACCCGCGCTTCGTCAGAGAAACGGCAGGGCTCAACGGCGGCGTGCCGTGGCTGTGCTGCACCGCCGTGGGCTCTCGGTGGCTCCAGTTGCTGTTGTGCGAGTGCTGGAGGACAGAGGGGAGGAGGAGGAAGAGCATGGTGGCCTCACCACCGTTGTAGTTGTTGCATAGGCGCGAGGTAGCGGTGGTCGTCGCCGGCGGCAGCAGCAGGGATCGCGGCGGCGTTCCAGCAGGTATCCGGAGTAGCTGCGGTGTCCAAACGAGAGCTGGAGGGGTGGCGGTCTAGTTTCTGTGGCTAGGTGGGGTGGAGGAGTGCCATGGCGACTGCGGTGGTCGGAGATTCAGACAGGAACTCCGGTGGCAGTGGCAGAGGGAGGAGATCGCGGCGAGAGAGAGAAATGGCGGCGGCGATCTCGAGGGAAACAGGAGCCTAGGGTTAGGTCTAGGGCTGCGGGGTCTAGGGGGGATTAAATAGGGGGTGCAGGCATCGAATCGGCCGTCGGAGGTGAACGCTGCCGCCGTGGCACCATGGAGATGGCTGCCGTACTGCGAGACGACGGGGGCGGCAGGCGCGAAGGGGTACCGGGCCACGCTTCGGTAGGTTAGTGGGCTGGGCCGCTAGGTTAGCTGCCGCGCGCGCTAGCTTTTCTCCTTTTCTTTTTTTTTCGTTCTGCAGTTTTTTTTTGTAGCAAATGGAAATGGAAGCAAATGATAGGTTTTTGAGTTTTAAAATTTTAGGGAAAATTCATGTGGGTTAATTAGGTCAATATCTACCAAATGTCAACTTTGGTTTTCAAAAACATTTGAATTTTTATGCTGTTTGGAATTTAATTCATATTTGGATGATTTGAGTATTAAAATGATTATTGAAACCAAAATTTTAAATAGGGTGACCCAAATAACTTTAATTGGAAACAAAAGAGTATATTTGTTTTGTAATTTCATAATTTCAAAAATGGGTACTGTTTGAAAGTTTTTGGTTTGAATTGAATAATTTGATAATTAATTGATTAATATTGGAAACAATGTTTTTATTAGGGTGATCCCTATTGATTAAATAGAACAAATGTGATTAGAATTTGTTTGGTATTTTTATAATTTTCAAATGAGGTGCTGTTTGAAGATGCTTTGAATTTGAAAGCAATTTGGAATTACTTAATTGAAATAAAAGCACCATTTCATTAGTTGATTCATTATGGAATGATTGGAAATAAAATGAGACTTTGGATTGCAATTTTGATTTGAAAAATATTGTAACATGACAAGTATGAAACACATCATTTGAATTTGTTTGAAATTCAATTATGAAAACAGAATAAAAACAGAAGCAAAACAAATAGTAAACAAATGCAAACAAGGAAATAAATATGATGACATGATGCAATACTTTAATAACAAGAAATCAAACATTCTAAATGGTAGGTTTTCATAATTGGGATGTTACAAAACGCCCCCCTTGAAGGAATCGCGCCCCGAGATTCCTTACTGAGAAACGAAAAGGTCCGGATACTTCTTGCGAAGATCCTCTTCGGTCTCCCACGTTGCCTCTTTATCGGAATGATGAGACCACTGCACTTTCAAGAACTTGGTGCTCTTGTTGCGAGTCTTACGCTCGGTCTCATCGAGAATACGAACATGGTGCTCCTCATAAGATAGATCATCTTGCAGTTCAATGGAATCATGATCAACTTAACGATCTGGATCTTTGAAACACTTCTTGAGTTGTGACACGTGGAACACATCGTGCACCTTGGATAGTTTTTCTGGAAGTTCAAGACGATAGGCATTTTCCGTACGCCTTGAGAGGATGTTGAAAGGACCAATGTATCTTGGTGCAAGCTTTCCTTTCACACCAAAACGATGAGTGCCTCTGAGGGGAGTTACACGGAGATATGCTTTGTCACCAGGTGCATAGATCATATCCCTGTGCTTGCTGTCATAGTAACTCTTCTGACGAGACTGAGCAATCTTGAGATTGTCACGAATGATACGAACTTTCTCCTCGGCTTCCTTAACAATGTCAGGGCCTAAGAGTGAACGTTCACCAGCTCCAGACCAATTGATTGGACTCCTGCATCTGCGGCCATACAATGCCTCAAATGGTGCCATGCCTAGGCTTGCCTGGTAGCTGTTGTTGTAGGAGAATTCAGCATATGGAAGGCAATCCTCCCATTTCATGCCAAAGGAGAGACCACATGCTCTGAGCATATCCTCGAGAATCTGATTGACTCTTTCGACTTGCCCCTGAGACTGAGGGTGATATGCTGTGCTGAACAGAAGTTTGGTGCCCAATGCTTCTGGAAAACTCTTCCAGAAATGAGAAGTGAATATGCTTCCACGGTCTGAGCTTATTTCCAATGGAACACCATGAAGAGGAACGATCCTTGCTGTGTAGAGCTCTGCTAACTGGCTAGCTGAGATAGTTTCTTTGACAGCAAAGAAGTGAGCTACCTTAGTGAGACGATCAATAACAACGAAGATTGCATCGTTGCCCTTCTTGTACTTTGTAAACCCAGTAACGAAGTCCATTTCAATCATGTCCCACTTCCACTCAGGAATTTTTAGAGGTTGGAGTAGGCCTGCTGTTTTCTGATGGACTGCCTTAACACGTTGACAAACGTCGCATTCAGAAACGTATTGAGCAATTTCACGTTTCATGCCAGGCCACCAATAAGTGTCTTGAGATCCTGGTACATCTTTGTACTTCCAGGGTGGATTGAGAGAGGAGTTTCATGAGCCTCCTTGAGAATGATATCTTTGAGACTTTGAATCTGAGGAACTGCAATGCGTCCTTCGAAGAATACAGTTCCCTTGTCATCAATTGAGAAGGACTTGAATTTATCATTGCCTTCTTTGATGTGCTCTACAATATTCTTGATTTCAGTATCACGAAGTTGTTCAGAACGAATCTTGTCCTCGAGAGTTGGACTGGCTGTCAAGCTAGCAAGGTAACCTTGAGGGACAAGACCAAGGTTCAGCTTCTGGAATTCTTCATGAAGTGGAGGTTGGCTTTCCATGATCATCGGCCATAACATTAGCCTTGCCTGGAGTGTAAGAAATGGTGAGATCGAAGTCTTTAATCTTCTCAATCCATCTCCTTTGCCTGAGGTTTAGATCTGGTTGAGTGAAGATGTATTTCAGACTCTTATGATCGGAAAATATTTCAGTTTTGTTACCCAACAAGTATTGTCTCCATTTCTTGAGGGCAAACACAACTGCTGCAAGTTCAAGATCATGTGTGGGATAGTTTTGCTCATGTGGGTTCAACTGACGTGAAGCATAAGCCACAACTTGACGTTCTTGCATAAGAACTGCACCTAGACCTTGGAGAGATGCATCGCAGAATATCTGGAAAGGTTTGGTAGTATCTGGGCCAACCAGAACTGGTGTAGAAGTGAGTTTAGTCTTCAGGAGATTGAAACTCTCATCACACTGTGGAGTCCAAACGAACTTCTTGTCCTTCTTTGTGAGATCAGTGAGAGGTTTGGCAATCTTGGAAAAGTTTTGGACGAAACGACGGCAATAGCTAGCCAAGCCAAGAAAACTTCTGACTTGCTTCACCGTCTTGGGAGGTTTCCAATCAACAATTGCCTTAACCTTTTCTGGGTCAATGGCTATGCCTTTGGCAGAGATGATATGACCAAGGTAAGCAACTTCTGGAATCCAGAACTCACATTTGGGGAATTTGGCATATAGACGATGCTCGCGAAGTTTCATGAGAGTGAGACGAAGATGTTCTCCATGCTCTTCCTCAGATTTTGAGTAGACCAGAATGTCATCGAGATATACCACAACGAACTTGTCGAGGTATTCATGGAAGACAGAATTCATCAGTCTAGAGAATGTCGCCGGTGCATTGGTGAGACCAAAGGACATGACGGTGTATTCATATAGACCGTACCGAGTGGTGAAAGCTGTCTTAGGAATATCTTCCTTTCTGATCTTTATCTGATGGTAACCCATCCTCAAGTCCAACTTTGAGAATATTGAGGCTCCAGCAAGTTGATCAAAAAGATCATCGATACGAGGAATTGGATACTTGTTTTTGATGGTTTTCTCGTTGAGAGGACGATAGTCAACCACGAGTCTTTTTGTTTGATCCTTCTTAGCAACAAACAAAGTTGGGCAACCCCAAGCGGAGGAACTAGGCTGAATGTAACCTTTCTCCATGTACATATCGATTTGCTCCTTCAACAATTTCAGTTAAGGAGGAGCTATCCTGTATGGATGCTTAGAGATTGGAGCAGTACCTGGCTCAAGCTCGATCACGAACTCAACTGCTCTGTCCGGAGGCATCCCTGGCAACTCTTCTGGAAAGACGTCAGGGAATTCACAAACCACCGGAACATTTTCAATTGTAGGAAGAGGTTTTGCATCGAGGTTGAACAGCTGAACAGAACTTGATCCATATGGAGAATAGACTATCTGGCCAGAAGGGTGGGATAGAGTTATTGACTTTTGAGCACAGTCAATTTTAGCTTCGTTGGCCTTCAACAATCCATGCCCAGAATGACATCAATGTCAGAATTTCCCAGCAACATGAGTGAAGCAAGGAATATGCGGCCTCCAATTAGGATTTGATTGTCCATACTTATCTTGGAAGTCAACATTTGCGGTCCCGGAGAGTGAACAGTGATTTGATTGCTTAGTGGAACCAGAACTAGGTTGTATGCTTTTGCAAAGATCTTTGACACAAAAGAATGCGATGCTCCGGTATCAAACAACACTTTAGCTGGAAAAGAGTTTACGGGTAATATACCGAGAACGACGTCAGCAGCTTCCTCAGCTTTGTCGGCCTTGATATGATTCACCCTCGCGGTCCTCCCGACAGGCCTGTTGTTGGAGTTGAAGGCTTTAGTCGGGGGAGCACGAACCATTGCCTGGTTGGTGTTGGGGCGAGGAGGTGGAGGTAGCTGCCTCTGAGTGCACTTATCAGCGTAGTGTCCCGTCTCCTTGCATTTGTAGCAAGTGACGACACGAGGAGGACCTGGCCTTGGCTGTCCCACTGGAACCCTCTGACCCTGCATCTGAGATGGGTTGGGTGGGCGGGGAGCAAAGCCTGGAGAAGTTTGGGCATATGGAGCCCGAGTGACAGCACCATTTGGCACCCAGATGCGGCGCTTCTGCGGAGGGGTGGTCATGTTGGAGGAGGAACCACCCTCACACGAGTGCTTGCGAGAATCCTCGAACGCCTTGCGCCCATTTTCCTCATTGAGCGCGGTGTTCACAAGCTCCTCGAAGTCCTTGCACTTGATGTTGGTGAGTGCGTACTTCAGTTCCGGGTTAAAACCTCGACGGAACCTTGCCATCTTCTTAGCCTCAGTGGACACCTCATCACCAGCGTATCGAGCGAGACGATTGAACTCGTTCTGATAGCCAATGACGTCCAGCTTGCCCTGCTTGAGAGAGCAAAATTCCTCACGCATCCTTTCCATGAGACCATCTGGGATGTGGTGCTTCAGGAAGGCATCCTTGAAACAACCCCAGGTGATAGGATAGCCAGCTCTCATGGTCTGGTAGTTCTCCCACCAAGTGGCTGCCTGACCCTTCAGTAGATAGGTGGCATACTTGACTTTGTCTTCCTCAGCAACGTGAGCAATGTCCAGAGCCCTGGCCATCTCCCGGATCCAGTCATCAGCATCCAGAGGCTCACGTGTTGCCACGAAAGCTCTCGGACCCATACTGAGGAACTCCTTGATACTGACTCGTGGAGCATTCTGGTTGTTGTGCTGGTTAGCCTCGAACTGGGCCATCTGCGCCACGACATGAGTCATCTGAGTCAACAACTCCGTGATCGGAGGTGGTTCAGGCGGGTTGCTCCTTGTTGGCGGCATCCTGAATAGACATGCATTTTAGCACAACAACAGAAAAGGATAGACTTGGTAACCGAAAGATAGATTATTCCGACGCATGAATAGATAACCAACAGGTACATCATCACATGTTCAAATACATCAGAATATCCAACAGACCAATACATGGTTCGAAATCCAAAGGATAACTAAACATAGCTAGGAATGGATACATCGGTACTCCCATGCTCATCACGCAGGACGGCGGTGAGTAGTACGACGAGAGATACGGTGAGGAGGAATCCCACGAAAATAGGTAGAACGACGATCCACGTAGATCGGGACTGCTCTGAGAGCGACTCTCGGAGTGGTGAAGTAGAAAGCGTCGTCTCCCTGTGCTCCAAAGCGTGGAATCCCAGTGTAACCAGCTCCGAGGTTGAGGAGTGGACCTCTGATCGGCTCGTAACCTCCAGCATTGTCGCACCCGGACTTCTAGGGGATACTCACCGTACGAACTGAACAGTATTTTGATTGGATTACGGGGCTTACCGGCACCCGCGTCCTCTTACGAGTAGGCCAACACTTAGGTGTGACAACCAATCGTTACTGTTCACCGTCGATGTAAACTATCCCGTAGAAATCAGGACACTACCATTGACGTACTTCATACCATACACACATGGTACGTCAACGGTTTGTAACAGAATGATAGCACAACATATCTCTAAGACACAAAAGATTGAAATAAGTTGCAAATGGCCCTCACTAGGGCAGAGAATAGCAAATACAATCATCCAGAGGACACATGTCCCAACATAACATCATTACAACTCAGCGGAAGCATTCAAAGGGGTCTGAGTACAGACAAATCCAAACAGGCTTAAGAAGCCAGAAA
This sequence comes from Alopecurus myosuroides, assembly GCA_028641055.1. Classification (NCBI taxonomy): domain Eukaryota; kingdom Viridiplantae; phylum Streptophyta; class Magnoliopsida; order Poales; family Poaceae; genus Alopecurus; species Alopecurus myosuroides. The sequence goes on along the minus strand of CM054062.1, from coordinate 334,033,638 downwards.
CTGAAATAAAGACGGAGCCCATCCACGATGTCTCGGATCCTGCCCGGGTCCGCTAACTACTCGTCAGCAGCCTCGTCAAACTCCACGTAGTAGCCGTCAACTGGATCCTCGTAAGCGTAGTCTGCGGAAACCACAGCCCCAAAGGGGTCAGTACATAGACGTACTGGCAAGCAAGACTCACAGTTCACCAAAGTGTAGCCCGTCAACACCAAGCACAGATGCCTTGGGTTCAACGGAAGAAAGGGGATATACAAAGATGCTGCAACTGGCTGCGCTAACCAACTACAGAGATTCTATCACTTCCAGCTACCGGAAAGGGGATAAGATCGAGTGTTGTAACCAACTGAAAGATAACTTCAAACAAACCCATCCTGGATCTCGCCCCTTATCCAAAGAAGCAATCCGAGGATAACTCACACAGTTGGCTTAAAGATGAATCAAGTTATTGTGACAATAATCCTATTACTAGTCAAGTGGTTAATCATGGGGTGTGAGATTGTGAATCATTAGGTTTAAGTTGTCCTGAGTACTTGTTAGCCAGTACTTTCACCAAGTTAACCATAACCGCGGAAAACACGGCTTCTCGAGAAGATTATCCCTGCAGGGTTGCACCAATTTGGCCGTACACGTATGAATAACCCGCCAGATGGGATGCCTCCCACCAAGCGGGGCACTCAACACAACTCAACTCTTCTTCGCATCAAGCCCAAAGCACCTTGGGCGCACGGCTAATCGAGCCCAGAAGAAAATGGACCCTCATAGCACTCTAAGAACGTGTCCCCCTATATGCCGACTACAAAAGTTCCACCCTGCGCTGGGCTCGCAAAAACATGCATGCGGCAAATGGAAAACACGAACTAAATGAGATGATTTGGACGAGATGCGAATCGAATCAAATTGAGGGGGGCGCCCATACTCGCTTCCCACATGCGGGTAGTGCGCTCATCATGGATCAGTAGACAAGACCCTTTTCCTATTAGGGTCGACACTAGCAGGCCTCAAAACCACACAGGGCCTCCTGCCGGTGTCTTATCATCAAATTATTATTTAACAATAACATTAGCATGATTGATTGATTAAACATCGAGCCCCCAGAACAATAATAGAAATAGTAACAGAAAGTAACGGGTAACAGACTCGAGCAAAACAACCTAAGCATGCTAGTAAGACACTGGCTCAAACAACAGGGTTGTAGGAGTGGTGGTGAGGCAATATCAGGGTCAAGAGATTCATGTGATAGGTTCGTAACAGAAACAACTACCACTAAGGCTAGCAGAAATAGACAACGGAAAGTATCGGTAACCAGGGTTGAAAGGAACACAATGGTTCATGTGAGTGATAACTTGCCTGCAAACTCAGCAGCCGGGTACTGAGCTAGATCCTCAGAAGGGGTGCTGTAAAGATCGTCTGTCTCAACGTCGTCGTCTATTCGAGAAGAAGCAAACAAACAAGACAGAAATATAAACAATCATTATCATGGCATAGTGCACAATCAAAGATGATGCATGACAAGTTAATGGTTGCATCAAAATAAACTAGTTAACATGATAACACAATTTAAATGGACCCATATGCAATTGGATTGCATATGGCAAAAGGTCCATGGATTAAGTGGAAACAAATGATCTATAATTTAATTATCATGTGAGAAATTTATTACCATGATGCATGCATGATGATAATAACAAGATAACAACAATAGATGCAAGTGGTAAAAGGATTTAACAAGTTTGGAAAATTATTTATTATTTATTAAGTTGGAAAGTTTGGTTACATTAAACATGTCACACAAACAGTTGTTGTTTTCATCAAGTTAAAGGGTGCAAAACAATTAACAAAAATTATATTTGAAAAGAACATCAAATTTTAGTTGGATTACATGTTTCAAATTTTGAAATAGGAGTTAGTATGAATTTATTATGACTTAAACAATATTTAACAAGTTTTAAATGAATTTAAAACAAGTTTGAATATTATTTGAATTTTATTTATTCAAACCATAATTTCAAACTCACATTTGAAAAGTTCACACTTTGATGGTTTGAAAACATAATTTGCATGTTCAAAAATATTTTATATTGAGCAAGTTATGATTTTATCAAATTTAAATGAATTAAACAAGTATTAAATTATTTAGGCAATTTAAATTATTCAAACCTTGAAACAAAATTTATATTTTCAAAGGTTATTCAAAATGGTATGGAAAACATATTTTATTTGCATTTGTTGGATTAATAATGAATTAGTTATTGAATTTAGCAAATTGCATTTGAATTATTTGAATTCAAATTTGAATTGCATTTTGAAATTTCAAAACAGGAAACAAATGGATTATTTGGATAGATATTTTAATTTGGAACAATAAACATATATAACTTTTATTAATTGGAGTTATAGATTAAAAGTTATTCAAGTTTTTGTTTTAGGGATTAATTCTGCCATTTAAAATGATTTAGAAATTAAAACAGAAACGTTTTAAACGAATTGCACCGCACAGTGGCTAGCCATAGCCACTGCCAGTGGGCCACAAGCCAACGTGGCGATGCGCGCGTGCTTGCGTGGACACTGTGCGGCTGACAGGGGGCCCTCCCTGTCAGCGCGTGGGAGAAAAAGTTTTGGGATTTTATCCCGCGAGGGCAGGACTCGATCCCTGCACCTCTCGCTCGATGCGCTGTGCCTGAACCAGTGGGGTGAGTGCGCGTTTGTTGTCAGGTTCAGATACGCAGGGAGGATATTGTTACAAAGTGCTATCTGAACTTTTAACTGAACTCGCGCGGTAACTGAACCTCTCGCTGACGGAAACGAGTTCGCCGGAGGGGATCGACGGGCCGAGCTGCGCCGTGGTGGTGGATCTGGAGGGTGCAGATGCGTGCGGTGCGTGCACGGATGTGATGCAAAGAGGGAGGAGGAGCAGCTGGTGGCTCACCACGGTTGCAGAGGGAGCAGAGGGGCGAGGTAGCGGCCGGCGGCGATGTAGCAGACGGCGACGGTGATCCTCGACGTCCACGGGCCCGCGGCGGTGTCCAAGCGCGAGCTGGGAGGGTGGCGGCTCGATTTCTGGGTTCAGACAGGATGGTGGAGCGTTGAGATGGGCGGTGCCATCGGAGGTTCAGAGAGCTCGCCGGCGAGTGACAGAGGGTGGTGACAGCGGCGAGAGAGAGAGAGAGAGATGACGGCGGCCTCGAGGGCGAGAGGGTCTAGGGTAGGTAGGGTTGGGGCGCTGTGCCCTAGGGGGTCTTTATAGGGATGCGGGCGTCGGATCAGCCGTCGGAGGTGACCGGCTGCCGCCGTGGCGCCCGGAGATTGCCGCCGTACAATCTGAAGGCGACGGGGGCGTCTTCTGAAGGGGTACCGGGCCGTCATGTTGGGCTGCGCGCGGGGAGAGGAGAGAAAAGGGCTGGGCTGGGCTAGTGTGCTGCGCGCGCGCGGCCGTTTTTCTTCTGATTTCTATTTTGCTTTTCATTTTTTTTTGTAGGAATTAGAAATGGAAGAAATTGTTAAGTGTTTGTGTTAGGAAAAATCCTAGAAAATTAGGGTGTGCTTGTTATGTCAATTTCAAACAGTTAACAAGTTTGGATTTCAAAAATGTTTAAATTTTTGTGCTGTTTGGAAATAAACCAAACTTGGATGATTTTGAATATTTAAAGTGATTATTAAAACCAACACTTTAATAGAGTGACCCAAATGATTTAATTGGAAACAAAAGAGTATAAAAGGTTTTGGTTATTATTTTTATAATTTCAAATTGGGTTCTGTTTGAATACATTTGGTTTGAATTTGAAGGGGATTTGGAAATTAAAATGGTTGTTAATTAATGACTTAATATGGAAAACAAGGTTTTTATTAGGGTGACCCCTATTATTAGGTGGATCAAAACATTAGAATGGTTTGGTATTTTTATACTTTCCAAATTAGGTGCTGTAGATGATTTGCTTTGAATTTGAAACCCATTTGGAATTAATTAGTTGAATTAAAAAGCACCATTTTATTAGTTGATCAATATTGAAAAATATGACAACAAATGGGTTGTTTTTATTTGTGATTTTTATTTCAAATGTTGTAACAGAGCAAGTATGAAATAACCATTTGAATTTGTTTGAGTTTCATTATGGAAACAAGATAAAACAGATGCAAAACAAATAGTAACAACTGCAAACAATGAAATAAACATGATGACATGATGCAATACTTGAATTAAAACAAGAAACAAAACATTCTAGGGGGTATTTTCATACTTGGGATGTTACAAAACGCCCCCCCTTGAAGGAATCGCGCCCCAAGATTCCTTACTGAGAAGTGAAAAGGTCCGGATACTTCTTTCGAAGATCCTCTTCGGTCTCCCACGTTGCCTCTTTATCGGAATGATGCGACCACTGCACTTTCAAGAACTTGGTGCTCTTGTTGCGAGTCTTACGCTCGGTCTCATCGAGAATACGAACAGGGTGCTCCTCATAAGATAGATCATCTTGCAGTTCAATGGAATCATGATCAACTGCACGATCTGGATCTTTGAAACACTTCTTGAGCTGTGACACGTGGAACACATCGTGCACCTTGGATAGTTTTTCTGGAAGTTCAAGACGATAAGCTTCTGCCCGCCTTGAGAGAATGTTGAAAGGACCAATGTATCTTGGCGCAAGCTTTCCTTTCACACCAAAACGATGAGTGCCTCCGAGGGGAGTTACACGGAGATATGCCTTGTCACCAGGTGCATAGACCATATCCCTGTGCTTGCTGTCATAGTAGCTCTTCTGACGAGACTGAGCAATCTTGAGATTGTCACGAATGATACGAACTTTCTCCTCGGCTTCCTTAACAATGTCAGGGCCTAAGAGTGAACGTTCACCAGCTCCAGACCAATTGATTGGACTCCTGCATCTGCGGCCATAGAGTGCTTCAAATGGTGCCATGCCTAGGCTTGCCTGGTAGCTGTTGTTGTAGGAGAATTCAGCATATGAAAGGCAATCTTCCCATTTCATGCCAAAGGAGAGACCACATGCTCTGAGCATATCCTCGAGAATCTGATTGACTCTTTCGACTTGCCCCTGAGACTGAGGGTGATAAGCTGTGCTGAACAGAAGTTTGGTCCCAATGCATCTTGAAAGCTTTTCCAGAAATGAGAAGTGAAGATACTTCCACGGTCTGAGCTTATTTCCAATGGAACACCATGAAGAGGAACAATCCTTGCTGTGTAGAGCTCTGCTAACTGGCTAGCTGAGATAGTTTCCTTGACAGCAAAGAAGTGAGCTACCTTAGTGAGACGATCAATAACAACGAAGATTGCATCGTTGCCCTTTTTGGACTTTGGAAACCTAGTAACGAAGTCCATTTCAATCATGTCCCACTTCCACCCAGGAATTTTCAGAGGTTGTAGTAGACCGGCTGTTTTCTGATGGACTGCCTTAACACGTTGACAAACATCGCATTCAGAAACGTATTGAGCAATTTCACGTTTCATGCCAGGCCACCAATACAGAGTCTTGAGATCCTGGTACATCTTTGTACTTCCAGGGTGGATGGAGAGAGGAGTTTCATGAGCCTCCTTGAGAATGACATCTTTGAGGCTTTGAATCTGAGGAACTGCAATGCGTCCTTCGAAGAACACAGTTCCCTTGTCATCAATTGAGAAGGACTTGAATTTATCATTGCCTTCCTTGATGTGCTCTACAATCTTCTTGATTTCAGTATCACGAATTTGTTCAGAATGAATCTTGTCCTCGAGAGTTGGACTGGCTGTCAAGCTAGCAATATAACCTTGAGGAACAAGACCAAGGTTCAACTTCTGGAATTCTTCATGAAGTGGAGGTTGGCTTTCCATGATCATGAGATTATTGCAATATGACTTGCGACTGAGAGCGTCGGCCATAACATTAGCCTTGCCTGGAGTGTAAGAAATGGTGAGATCAAAGTCTTTAATCTTCTCAATCCATCTCCTTTGCCTGAGGTTCATATCTGGTTGAGTGAAGATGTATTTCAGACTCTTATGATCGGAAAAGATTTCAGTTTTGTTACCCAACAAGTATTGTCTCCATTTCTTGAGGGCAAACACAACTGCTGCAAGTTCTAGGTCATGTGTGGGATAGTTTTGCTCATGTGGGTTCAACTGACGTGAAGCATAAGCCACAACTTGACGTTCTTGCATAAGAACTGCACCTAAACCTTGGAGAGATGCATCGTAGAATATCTGGAAAGATTTGGTAGTATTTGGGCCAACCAGAACTGGGGTGGAAGTGAGTTTAGCCTTCAGGAGATTGAAACTCTCATCACACTGTGGAGTCCAAACGAACTTCTTGTCCTTCTTTGTGAGATCAGTGAGAGGTTTGGCAATCTTGGAAAAGTTTTGGACGAAACGACGGCAATAGCTAGCCAAGCCAAGAAAACTTCTGACTTGCTTCACCGTCTTAGGGGGTTTCCAATCAACAATTTCCTTAACCTTTTCTGGGTCAATGGCTATGCCTTTGGCAGAGATGATATGACCAAGGTAAGCAACTTCTGGAATCCAGAACTCACATTTGGAGAACTTGGCATATAGACGATGCTCGCGAAGTTTCATGAGAGTGAGACGAAGGTGTTCTCCATGCTCTTCCTCGGATTTTGAGTAGACAAGAATGTCATCGAGATATACCACAACGAACTTGTCGAGGTATTCATGGAAGACAGAATTCATGAGTCTTGAGAAGGTCGCCGGTGCATTGGTGAGACCAAAGGACATGACGGTGTATTCATATAGACCGTACCGAGTGGTGAAAGCTGTCTTAGGAATATCTTCCTTTCTGATCTTTATCTGATGGTAACCCATCCTCAAGTCCAACTTTGAGAATATTGAGGCTCCAGCAAGTTGATCAAAAAGATCATCGATACGAGGAATTGGATACTTGTTCTTGATGGTTTTCTCGTTGAGAGGACGATAGTCAACCACGAGTCTTTTTGTTTGATCCTTCTTGGCAACAAACAGAGTTGGGCAACCCCAAGCGGAGGAACTAGGCTGAATGTAACCTTTTTCCATGTACGATTTGCTCCTTCAACAATTTCAGTTCAGGAGGAGCTATCTTGTATGGATGCTTAGAGATTGGAGCAGTACCTGGCTCAAGCTCGATCACGAACTCAACTGCTCTGTCCGGAGGCATCCCTGGCAACTCTTCTGGAAAGACGTCAGGGAATTCACAAACCACCGGAACATTTTCAATTGTAGGAAGAGGTTTAGCATCGAGGTTGAACAGCTGAACAGAACTTGATCCATATGGAGAATAGACTATCTGGCCCGAAGGGTGAGAGAGAGTTATTGACTTTTGAGCACAGTCAATTTTAGCTTTGTGGATCTTCAACCAATCCATACCCAGAATGACATCAATGTCAGAATTTCCCAGCAACATGAGTGAAGCAAGGAATATGCGGCCTCCAATTAGGATTTGATTGTCCATACTTATCTTGGAAGTCAACATTTGTGGTCCCGGAGAGTGAACAGTCATTTGATTGCTTAGCGGAACCAGAACTCGGTTGTATGCTTTTGCAAAAATCTTTGACACAAAAGAATGCGATGCTCCGTTATCAAACAACACTTTAGCTGGAATAGAGTTTACGGGTAATATACCGAGAACGACGTCAGCAGCTTCCTCAGCTTTGTCAGCCTTGATATGATTCACCCTCGCGGTCCTCCCGACATGCCTGTTGTTGGAGTTGAAGGCTTTAGCCGGGGGAGCACGAACCATTGCCTGGTTGGTGTTGGGGCGAGGAGGTGGAGGTAGCTGCCTCTGAGTGCACTTATCAGCATAGTGTCCAGTATCCTTGCACTTGTAGCAAGTGACGACACGAGAAGGACCTGGCCTTGGCTGCCCCATTGGAACCCTCTGACCCTGCATCTGAGATGGGTTGGGTGGGCGGGGAGCAAAGCCTGGAGAAGCTTGGGCATATGGAGCCCTAGTGACAACAGCATTTGGCACCCAGATGCGGCGCTTCTGCGGAGGGGTGGTCATGTTGGAGGAGGAACCACCCTCACGTGAGTGCTTACGGGACTCCTCGAACGCCTTGCGCCCATTCTCCTCATTGAGCGCGGTGTTCACGAGCTCCTCGAAGTCCTTGCACTTGATGTTGGTGAGAGCGTACTTCAGTTCCGGGTTAAACCCTCGGCGGAACCTTGCCATCTTCTTGGCTTCAGTGGATACCTCATCACCAGCGTATCGAGCGAGACGATTGAACTCGTTCTGGTAGCCAATGACGTCCAGTTTGCCCTGCCTGAGAGAGCAAAATTCCTCACGCATCCTTTCCATGAGGCCATCTGGGATGTGGTGCTTCAGGAAGGCATCCTTGAAACATCCCCAGGTGATAGGATAGCCAGCTCTCATGGTCTGGTAGTTCTCCCACCAGGTAGCTGCCTGACCCTTCAGTAGGTAGGTGGCATACTTGACTTTATCCTCCTCAGCAACGTGAGCAATGTCCAGAGCCCTGGCCATCTCCCTGATCCAGTCATCAGCATCCAGAGGCTCACGTGTTGCCACGAAAGCTCTCGGCCCCATACTCAGAAACTCCTTGATGCTAACTCGCGGAGCATTCTGGTTGTTGTGCTGGTTAGCCTGGATCTGGGCCATCTGAGCCACGACCTGAGTCATCTGAGTCAACAGCTCCGTGAGCGGAGGTGGTTCAGGCGGGTTGCTCCTTGTTGGCGGCATCCTGAATAGACATGCAATTTAGCACAACAATAGAAAAGGATAGACTTGGTAACCGAAAGATAGATTATTCCGACGCATGAATAGATAACCAACAGGTACATCATCACATGTTCAAATACATCGGAATATCCAACACACCAATACATGGTTCGAAAGACAAAGGATAACTAAACATAGCTAGGAATGGATACATCGGTACTCCCATGCTCATCACGCAGGACGGCGGTGAGTAGTACGACGAGGGATACGGTGAGGAGGAATCCCCCGGAAGTAGGTAGAACGACGATCCACGTAGATCGGGACTACTCTGAGAGCAATTCTCGGTGTGGTGAAGTAGAAAGCGTCGTCTCCCTGTGCTCCAAAGCGTGGAATCCCAGTGTAACCAGCTCCGAGGTTGAGAAGTGGACCTCTGATCGGCTCATAACCTCCAGCATCTGGTAAACTACGTCCAACTGTCTGATGGAAACGTGCAAAGCGCTCATCTCCAACAAAGTCTGTGGTGTACGTAGCCAGACGAGTCAAAGCCAGGTAGAGCTGCTCCCTGACTGAGGCCAACTCCTGAGAAAGTGTGGTGGCAACAGCGTCACTGTGCCTCACAAACTGAGCGGTGGTGTGCAGCCTGGTGTTATCATGCTCGTAGACATCCAGGTTGTCGTAGAGGGTGAAGTGAGCTCCCGCTGAAGTGATGTAACCACGGGGGATGTGGCGATAGATAGAATCGTCAAACCCCCAGTAGTCAGCACGAAGGACGGTGAGACTCACGTAAGCTGCCTGCTGCACGGCCATATCCACCGTGGAACCTACTACCTCGTAGCGGTGGACAACGCTCATGCCATCATCTGACAGAATGTAGACGGCCTGGTAGTAGGTCTGGTCAAACTCTCGCTGCTGCTCGTAGACCTGGTACTCTGGTGCCCAATGGAACCCCAGATACGTGACCATGTCTCTCAGCATCTCCGGATAACCGGCAGTGCTCTCACAACGAGTCATCCGAACCACCTGCGGGTAGAACCTGAGATCCATCTGCAGATGATCGGGGAAGTTTTGATTAGATGCCGATAGAGAACTGATGTGGAAAGCAACAACAAGGTTCAACGGACGATAAGGATGTTGAAAAGAACAGGATATTGAAGCAACATCGGGAAACACGAGACCAAAAACTCCTAAGGTACTACGGAGAACCCAAAACACGTTTAATCCTAACTTGAAAGTTTAGGTGAGAAGAGAAAAACAACGTTGCACTTCCTTACCAGAAAAGGGTGGGTGGGTGGGGAAAGAAGAAAATGGCAGAATTCCTACTCTCACGTTTCATTTTTCCTATATAGCTACAAAATAGTTTCTAGACTCAACTGCGACCAGTAAAAAAGGATCCTACAGGCAGACAGGCTCTGATACCATTTGTCGCACCCGGACTTCTAGGGGATACTCACCGTACGAACTGAACAGTATTTTGATTGGATTACGGGGCTTACCGGCACCCGCGTCCTCTTACGAGTAGGCCAACACTTAGGTGTGACAACCAATCGTTACTGTTCACCGTCGATGTAAACTATCCCGTAGAAATCAGGACACTACCATTGACGTACTTAATACCATACACACATGGTACGTCAATGGTTTGTAACAGAATGATAGCACAACATATCTCTAAGACACAAAAGATTGAAATAAGTTGCAAATGGCCCTCACTAGGGCAGAGAATAGCAAATACATTCATCCAGAGGACACATGTCCCAACATAACATCATTACAACTCAGCGGAAGCATTCAAAGGGGTCTGAGTACAGACAAATCCAAACAGGCTTAAGAAGCCGGAAACTGAAATAAAGACGGAGCCCATCCACGATGTCTCGGATCCTGCCCGGGTCCGCTAACTACTCGTCAGCAGCCTCGTCAAACTCCACGTAGTAGCCGTCAACTGGATCCTCGTAACGTAGTCTGCGGAAACCACAGCCCCAAAGGGGTCAGTACATAGACGTACTGGCAAGAAAGACTCACAGTTCACCAAAGTGTAGCCCGTCAACACCAAGCACAGATGCCTTGGGTTCAACGGAAGAAAGGGGATATACAAAGATGCTGCAACTGGCTGCGCTAACCAACTACAGAGATTCTATCACTTCCAGCTACCGGAAAGGGGATAAGATCGAGTGTTGTAACCAACTGAAAGATAACTTCAAACAAACCCATCCTGGATCTCGCCCCTTATCCAAAGAAGCAATCCGAGGATAACTCACACAGTTGGCTTAAAGATGAATCAAGTTATTGTGACAATAATCCTATTACTAGTCAAGTGGTTAATCATGGGATGTGAGATTGTGAATCATTAGGTTTAAGTTGTCCTGAGTACTTGTTAGCCAGTACTTTCACCAAGTTAACCATAACCGCGGAAAACACGGCTTCTCGAGAATATTATCCGTGCAGGGTTGCACCAATTTGGCCGTACACGTATGAATAACCCGCCAGATGGGATGCCTCCCACCAAGCGGGGCACTCAACACAACTCAACTCTTCTTCGCATCAAGCCCAAAGCACCTTGGGCGCACGGCTAATCGAGCCCAGAAGAAAATGGACCCTCATAGCACTCTAAGAACGTGTCCCCCTATATGCCGACTACAAAAGTTCCACCCTGCGCTGGGCTCGCAAAAACATGCATGCGGCAAATGGAAAACACGAACTAAATGAGATGATTTGGACGAGATGCGAATCGAATCAAATTGAGGGGGGCGCCCATACTCGCTTCCCACATGCGGGTAGTGCGCTCATCATGGATCAGTAGACAAGACCCTTTTCCTATTAGGGTCGACACTAGCAGGCCTCAAAACCACACAGGGCCTCCTGCCGGTGTCTTATCATCAAATTATTATTTAACAATAACATTAGCATGATTGATTGATTAAACATCGAGCCCCCAGAACAATAATAGAAATAGTAACAGAAAGTAACGGGTAACAGACTCGAGCAAAACAACCTAAGCATGCTAGTAAGACACTGGCTCAAACAACAGGGTTGTAGGAGTGGTGGTGAGGCAATATCAGGGTCAAGGGATTCATGTGATAGGTTCGTAACAGAAACAACTACCACTAAGGCTAGCAGAAATAGACAACGGAAAGTATCGGTAACCAGGGTTGAAAGGAACACAATGGTTCATGTGAGTGATAACTTGCCTGCAAACTCAGCAGCCGGGTACTGAGCTAGATCCTCAGAAGGGGTGCTGTAAAGATCGTCTGTCTCAACGTCGTCGTCTATTCGAGAAGAAGCAAACAAACAAGACAGAAATATAAACAATCATTATCATGGCATAGTGCACAATCAAAGATGATGCATGACAAGTTAATGGTTGCATCAAAATAAACTAGTTAACATGATAACACAATTTAAATGGACCCATATGCAATTGGATTGCATATGGCAAAAGGTCCATGGATTAAGTGGAAACAAATGATCTATAATTTAATTATCATGTGAGAAATTTATTACCATGATGCATGCATGATGATAATAACAAGATAACAACAATAGATGCAAGTGGTAAAAAGATTTAACAAGTTTGGAAAATTATTTATTATTTATTAAGTTGGAAAGTTTGGTTACATTAAACATGTCACACAAACAGTTGTTGTTTTCATCAAGTTAAAGGGTGCAAAACAATTAACAAAATTTATATTTGAAAAGAACATCAAGTTTTAGTTGGATTACATGTTTCAAATTTTGAAATAGGAGTTACTATGAATTTATTATGACTTAAACAATATTTAACAAGTTTTAAATGAATTTAAAACAAGTTTGAATATTATTTGAATTTTATTTATTCAAAACATAATTTCAAACTCACATTTGAAAAGTTCACACTTTGATGGTTTGAAAACATAATTTGCATGTTCAAAAATATTTTATATTGAGCAAGTTATGATTTTATCAAATTTAAATGAATTAAACAAGTATTAAATTATTTAGGCAATTTAAATTATTCAAACCTTCAAACAAAATTTATATTTGCAAAGGTTATTCAAAATGGTATGGAAAACATATTTTATTTGCATTTGTTGGATTAATAATGAATTAGTTATTGAATTTAGAAAATTGCATTTGAATTATTTGAATTCAAATTTGAATTGCATTTTGAAATTTCAAAACAGGAAACAAATGGATTATTTGGATAGATATTTTAATTTGGAACAATAAACATATATAACTTTTATTAATTGGAGTTATAGATTAAAAGTTATTCAAGTTTTTGTTTTAGGGATTAATTCTGCTATTTAAAATGATTTAGAAATTAAAACAGAAACGTTTTAAACGAATTGCACCGCACAGTGGCTAGCCATAGCCACTGCCAGTGGGCCACAAGCCAACGTGGCGATGCGCGCGTGCTTGCGTGGACACTGTGCGGCTGACAGGGGGCCCTCCCTGTCAGCGCGTGGGAGAAAAAGTTTTGGGATTTTATCCCGCGAGGGCAGGACTCGATCCCTGCACCTCTCGCTCGATGCGCTGTGCCTGAACCAGTGGGGTGAGTGCGCGTTTGTTGTCAGGTTCAGATACGCAGGGAGGATATTGTTACAAAGTGCTATCTGAACTTTTAACTGAACTCGCGCGGTAACTGAACCTCTCGCTGACGGAAACGAGTTCGCCGGAGGGGATCGACGGGCCGTGCTGCGCCGTGGTGGTGGATCTGGAGGGTGCAGATGCGTGCGGTGCGTGCACGGATGTGATGCAAAGAGGGAGGAGGAGCAGCTGGTGGCTCACCACGGTTGCAGAGGGAGCAGAGGGGCGAGGTAGCGTCCGGCGGCGATGTAGCAGACGGCGGCGGTGATCCTCGACGTCCACGGGCCCGCGGCGGTGTCCAAGCACGAGCTGGGAGGGTGGCGGCTCGATTTCTGGGTTCAGACAGGATGGTGGAGCGTTGAGATGGGCGGTGCCATCGGAGGTTCAGAGAGCTCGCCGGCGAGTGACAGAGGGTGGTGACAGCGGCGAGAGAGAGAGAGAGAGATGACGGCGGCCTCGAGGGCGAGAGGGTCTAGGGTAGGTAGGGTTGGGGCGCTGTGCCCTAGGGGGTCTTTATAGGGATGCGGGCGTCGGATCAGCCGTCGGAGGTGACCGGCTGCCGCCGTGGCGCCCGGAGATTGCCGCCGTACAATCTGAAGGCGACGGGGGCGTCTTCTGAAGGGGTACCGGGCCGTCGTGTTGGGCTGCGCGCGGGGAGAGGAGAGAAAAGGGCTGGGTTGGGCTAGTGTGCTGCGCGCGCGGCCGTTTTTCTTCTGTTTTCTATTTTGCTTTTCCTTTTTTTTGTAGGAATTAGAAATGGAAGAAATTGTTAAGTGTTTGTGTTAGGAAAAATCCTAGAAAATTAGGGTGTGCTTGTTATGTCAATTTCAAACAGTTAACAAGTTTGGATTTCAAAAATGTTTAAATTTTTGTGCTGTTTGGAAATAAACCAAACTTGGATGATTTTGAATATTTAAAGTGATTATTAAAACCAACACTTTAATAGAGTGACCCAAATGATTTAATTGGAAACAAAAGAGTATAAAAGGTTTTGGTTATTATTTTTATAATTTCAAATTGGGTTCTGTTTGAATACATTTGGTTTGAATTTGAAGGGGATTTGGAAATTAAAATGGTTGTTAATTAATGACTTAATATGGAAAACAAGGTTTTTATTAGGGTGACCCCTATTATTAGGTGGATCAAAACATTAGAATGGTTTGGTATTTTTATACTTTCCAAATTAGGTGCTGTAGATGATTTGCTTTGAATTTGAAACCCATTTGGAATTAATTAGTTGAATTAAAAAGCACCATTTTATTAGTTGATCAATATTGAAAAATATGACAACAAATGGGTTGTTTTTATTTGTGATTTTTATTTCAAATGTTGTAACAGAGCAAGTATGAAATAACCATTTGAATTTGTTTGAGTTTCATTATGGAAACAAGATAAAACAGATGCAAAACAAATAGTAACAACTGCAAACAATGAAATAAACATGATGACATGATGCAATACTTGAATTAAAACAAGAAACAAAACATTCTAGGGGGTATTTTCATACTTGGGATGTTACAAGCATCTGGCAAACTACGTCCAACTGTCTGATGGAAACGTGCAAAGCGCTCATCTCCAACAAAGTCTGTGGTGTACGTCGCCAGACGAGTCAAAGCAAGGTAGAGCTGCTCCCTTACTGAGGCCAACTCCTGAGAAAGTGTGGTGGCAACTGCGTCACTGTGCCTCACAAACTGAGCGGTGGTGTGCAGCCTGGTGTTATCATGCTCGTAGACATCCAAGTTGTCGTAGAGAGTGAAGTGAGCTCCCTCCGAAGTGATGTAACCACGGGGGATGTGGCGATAGATAGAGTCGTCAAATCCCCAGTAGTCAGCACGAAGGACGGTGAGACTCACATAAGCTGCCTGCTGCACGGCCATATCCACTGTGGAACCTACTGCCTCGTAGCGGTGGACAACGCTCATGCCATCATCTGACTGAATGTAGACGATAGCCTGGTAGTAGGTCTGGTCAAACTCTCGCTGCTGCTCGTAGACCTGTTACTCTGGTGCCCAACGGAACCCCAGATAAGTGACCATGTCTCTCAGCATCTCCGGATAACCGGCGGTGCTCTCGCAACGAGTCATCCGAACCACCTGCGGGTAGAACCTGAGATCCATCTGCAGATGATCGGGGAAGTGGAAAGCAACAACAAGGTTCAACGGACGAAAAGAATGTTGAAAAGAACAGGATATTGAAGCAACATCGGGAAACACGAGACCAAAAATCCTGCGGTACTACGGAGAACCCAAAACACGTGAAACCCTAACTTGAAAGTTTAGATGAGAAGAGAAAACAACGTTGCACTTCCTTACCAGAAAAGGGTGGGTGGGTGGGGAAAGAAGAAAAATGGCAGAATTCCTACTCTCACGTTTCATTTTTCCTATATAGCTATAAAATAGTTTCTAGACTCAACTGCGACCAGTAAAAGGGATCCTACAGGCAGACAGGCTCTGATACCATTTGTCGCACCCAGACTTCTAAAGGATACTCGCCGTTCCATTGAACAGTAGTAGATTGGATTACGGGGCTTACCGGCACCCGCGTCCTCTTACGAGTAGGCCAACACACGTATGTGTGACAACCAACCCCTATCTGTTCAGCGTCGACGTAAACTATCCCATAGAAATCAGGACACTACCATTGACGTACTTCATACCATACACACATGGTACGTCAACGGTTTGTAACAGAATGATAGCACAACATATCTCTAAGACACCAAAGATTGAAATAAGTTGCAACTGGCCCTCACTAGGGCAGAGATAGCAAATACAATCATCCAGAGGACACATGTCCCAACATATCATCATTACATCTCAGCGGAAGCATTCAAAGGGGGTCTGAGTACAGACAAATCCAAATAGGCTTAAGAAGCCGGGAACTGAAAGAAAAACGGAGCCCATCCACGTAGTCTCGGATCCTGCCCGGGTCCGCTACCTACTCGTCAGCAGCCTCGTCAAACTCCACGTAGTAGCCGTCACCTGGATCCTCGTAAGCGTAGTCTGCGGAAACCACAGCCCCAAAGGGGTCAGTACATCCAAGTACTGGCAAGCAAGACTCACAGTTCGCCAAAGTGTAGCCCGTCAACACCAAGCACATATGCCTTGGGTTCAACGGAAGAAGGGGATATAAAAGATGCTGCAACTTGCTGCGCTAACCAACTACAGAGATTCTACCACTTCCGGCTAACAGAAAGAAGATAAGATCGAGTATTGTAACCAACTGAAAGATAACTTCAAACAAACCCATCCTGGATCTCGCCCCTTATCCGAAGAAGCAATCCGAGGATAACTCACACAGTTGGATTAAAGATGAATCAAGTTATTGTGTCAATAATCCTATTACTAGTCAAGTTGTTAATCATTGGGTGTGACATTGTGGATCATTAGGTTTAAGTTGTCCTGAGTACTTGTTAGCCGGTACTTTCACCAAGTTAACCATAACCGCGGAAAACACGGCTTCTCGAGAAGATTATCCCTGCAGGGTTGCACCAATTTGGCCGTACACGTAAGAATACCCCGCCAGATGGGATCCTCCCACCAAGCGTGGCACTCAACACAACTCAACTCTTCTTCGCATCAAGCCCAAAGCACCTTGGGCGCACGGCTAATCGAGCCCAGAAGAAAATGGACCCTCATAGCACTCTA
Source organism: Alopecurus myosuroides (assembly GCA_028641055.1). NCBI lineage: Eukaryota > Viridiplantae > Streptophyta > Magnoliopsida > Poales > Poaceae > Alopecurus > Alopecurus myosuroides. The sequence continues at coordinate 334,016,783 of CM054062.1, read as the reverse complement.
AGAACGTGTCCCCCAATATGCCGACTACGAAAGTTCCACCCTGCGCTGGGCTCGCAAAAACATGCATGCGGCAAATGGAAAATACGAACTAAATGAGGCGATTTGGACGAGATGCGAATCGAATCAAATTGAGGGGGGCGCCCATACTCGCTTCCCACATGCGGGTAGTGCGCTCATCATGGATCAGTAGACAAGACCCTTTTCCTATTAGGGTCGACACTAGCAGGCCTCAAAACCACAAAGGGCCTCCTGCCGGTGCCTTATCATCAAATTATTATTTAACAATAACATTAGCATGATTGATTGATTAAACATCGAGCCCCCAGAACATAATAGAGATATAGTAACAGAAAGTAACGGGTAACAGACTCGAGCAAAACAACCTAAGCATGCTAGTAAGACACTGGCTCAATCAATAGGGTTGTAGGAGTGGTGGTGAGGCAATATCAGGGTTAAGGGATTCATGTGATAGGTTCGTAACAGAAACAACTATACATAGGGCTAGCAAAATAGACAACGGAAAGTATCGGTAACCAATGTTGAAAGGAACACGGTGGTTCATGTGAGTGATAACTTGCCTGCAAACTCAGCAGCCGGGTACTGAGCTAGATCCTCAGAAGGGGTGCTGTAAAGATCGTCTGTCTCAACGTCGTCGTCTATTCGAGAAGAAGCAAACAAACAAGACAGAAATATAAACAATCAATATCATGGCATAGTGCACAATCATGGGATGATGCATGTCAATTTAATAGATGCATCAAAATAAACTAAGTGACATGGTAACACAATTTAATTGGACCCATATGCAATGAGATTGCATATGGAAAAGGTCCATGAATTAAGGTGGAAACAAATGATCTACAATTTAATTACCATGTGAGAATTTATTACCATGATGCATGCATGATGATAACAACAAAATAACAACAATAGATGCAAGTGGTAAAGGGTTTTAACAAGTTGGAAAATAATTATTAAGTTTGGAAATTTTTGGGTTACTTAAAGATGTCACACAAGCATTTGTTGTTTTCAACAATTTAAAATGTTCAAAACAAATAACAAAAATTATATTTGAAAAGAACACACAATTTTGGGTGGATTACATGTTTCAAATATTGAAAAAGGAATTACAATGATTTAATTATGAATTTAACAAGATTAACAAGTTTTAAATGAGTTTAAAACAAGTTTGAATATTATTTGAATTTTATTTATTCAAAACATAAATTCAAACTCACATTTGAAAAGTTTATACTTTGATGGTTTGAAAACATATTTTGCATGTTCAAAAATAATTTAATTTGAGCAAGTTATGATTTTATCAAATTTAAATGATTTAAACAAGGTTTAAATTATTTAGGCAATTAAAATTATTCAAACCATGAAACAAAATTTATATTTGAAAAGGTTATTTGAAATAGCATGGAAAACATATTTTATTTGCAATAGTTGGATTAAGAACGAATTAGTTATGGATTTTAGCAAATTGCAATTGAATTATTTGAATTCAAATTTGAATTGCATTTTGAAAATTCAAAACAGGAAACAAATGCTATAGATAGATAGACCATTTAATTTAGAGCAGTGCACATATTTTATTTTCATTGTTTGGAGTTATAAAATAAAAGTTATAAGCTTTTTAAAACTAGGGACCATTCTGCAATTTTTAAGGGCTTGGATTAAAAAGAAACGTGCTGGAAAAACTTTTGTTACCGCGTAGGTATCTAACCACACCACTGCCAGTGGGCCACGGGCCTACGTGGTGCTGCGTGGCAGCACAGCTGGCCACCACGCCCACAGACGGGTGGGCCACGGCTTAGGGGAAAAATCCCCAAAAAGGGTGGCGCTGCGGGGACTCGAACCCACGACCAGGCGCTCGAGTAAACAGCGCACTGCCACTGCGGTGCGATTCAGTTCGTTGACAGATACCGCGCTGCAGGGAGGTTGTATTTCATCTTCGCGTAGGTTTTCTGAAAGTTTAACTGAACTCAAAACCCGCGCTTCGTCAGAGAAACGGCAGGGCTCAACGGCGGCGTGCCGTGGCTGTGCTGCACCGCCGTGGGCTCTCGGTGGCTCCAGTTGCTGTTGTGCGAGTGCTGGAGGACAGAGGGGAGGAGGAGGAAGAGCACGGTGGCCTCACCACCGTTGTAGTTGTTGCAGAGGCGCGAGGTAGCGGTGGTCGTCGCCGGCGGCAGCAGCAGGGATCGCGGCGGCGTTCCAGCAGGTAACCGGAGTAGCTGCGGTGTCCAAACGAGAGCTGGAGGGGTGGCGGTCTAGTTTCTGTGGCTAGGTGGGGTGGAGGAGTGCCATGGCGACTGCGGTGGTCGGAGATTCAGACAGGAACTCCGGTGGCAGTGGCAGAGGGAGGAGATCGCGGCGAGAGAGAGAAATGGCGGCGGCGATCTCGAGGGAAACAGGAGCCTAGGGTTAGGTCTAGGGCTGCGGGGTCTAGGGGGGATTAAATAGGGGGTGCGGGCATCGAATCGGCCGTCGGAGGTGAACGCTGCCGCCGTGGCACCATGGAGATGGCTTCCGTACTGCGAGACGACGGGGGCGGCAGGCGCGAAGGAGTACCGGGCCACGCTGCGGTAGGTTAGTGGGCTGGGCCGCTAGGTTAGCTGCCGCGCGCGCTAGCTTTTCTCCTTTTTTTTTCGTTCTGCAGTATTTTTTTTTGTAGCAAATGGAAATGGAAGCAAATTATAGGTTTTTGAGTTTTAAAATTTTAGGGAAAATTCATGTGGGTTAATTAGGTCAATATCTACCAAATGTCAACTTTGGTTTTCAAAAACATTTGAATTTTTATGCTGTTTGGAATTTAATTCATATTTGGATGATTTGAGTATTAAAATGATTATTGAAACCAAAATTTTAAATAGGGTGACCCAAATAACTTTAATTGGAAACAAAAGAGTATATTTGTTTTGTAATTTCATAATTTCAAAAATGGGTACTGTTTGAAAGTTTTTGGTTTGAATTGAATAATTTGATAATTAATTGATTAATATTGGAAACAATGTTTTTATTAGGGTGACCCCTATTGATTAAATAGAACAAATGTGATTAGAATTTGTTTGGTATTTTTATAATTTTCAAATGAGGTGTTGTTTGAAGATGCTTTGAATTTGAAAGCAATTTGGAATTACTTAATTGAAATAAAAGCACCATTTCATTAGTTGATTCATTATGGAATGATTGGAAATAAAATGAGACTTTGGATTGCAATTTTGATTTGAAAAATATTGTAACATGACAAGTATGAAACACATCAGTTGAATTTGTTTGAAATTCAATTATGAAAACAGAATAAAAACAGAAGCAAAACAAATAGTAAACAAATGCAAACAAGGAAATAAATATCATGACATGATGCAATACTTTAATAACAGGAAATCAAACATTCTAAATGGTAGGTTTTCATACTTGGGATGTTACAGGTATTAGACCCGAGATCCGTACATATGTGATATGTAGTTAGCGTTAGATGTGATCTAATTGCTGTTTTGGTGGTCGTTCTATGAGATAGATCGGTTTTGTACAAGGTTGATTGGATCAATCGTACTAGGGGTTAATGGATGATCAGGTTTCCGTGATCATACTGCTAAGGTCGTGAAACAACATACCCCTACCGGTCGGTTTCCGCCATCGGGGTATATCGTGACACATAAATCCAGTTGCGGTGATCGAAGATCAAAGAGTTTGGTCGAATCGGAATACGGATCAGATTCGGTAACCGCCGGCTTCGCCCTGTCGTAGCGCCTTAGATGTCGTTGCGAGTTCACAACGCCGGTAGATATTGTATCTATGCATAACTTGTTTTTTGCAGGAAGTTGTGAATGGTATGGCTTATGTGCATGTGATGTGTGTAATCCATACATGATATGCGTATCATGTTTATGTCAGCCGGCTGGAGCCTAGGTGCTGTCATTTTATTGTATACCGACCTGCGTGTCGGATTCTCTATGTAAATTTTCATTTACTAGCTAGTGTAGCTTGTTGGAGAACCCGGTGGCATGCAAGTCGATGTACAAGTCGGCTACATGGAGTAAGATGGCACGTGACAAGAGTTGGCACGAGTCGACTTACAAGCTTTCCGGTTAGGTGGGTTTGAGTCGGACTCTTACAAGCAGAAGCACTTGGTAATCTAGACGAGTCCATCACAACGGTTGTGGGGCTCGGGCGAGGTAGGTTGGGAGCCGGGGCATGTGATGTCACCCAACTAACAGGAGTCGTATTGGATACGATTGGCAAGGTGTTGCCTACCTAGATCACTTGACGGCTAGCGGTGATGCTAAAACTCACTAGTCGGCTTGCTTATTTAGGATCTTGAATCACTTAGCAACCATCGGAGGGATGTTGGTTCTAGTGGGAGCATAAGTATTAAAGCGTTTAATATGCCTGCTCTTTTATGAATACATGTCTTAAGTGTTTTTGTGTATTTTCTGTTGTAGATCAATGGCACCTAGCAACCTTCCTCAGTTGTCCGCGTTTGAGTTGAGGTCAATCCTAGAGAAAGATAAGCTTAATGGAACTAATTTCACCAACTGGTATCGTAATCTGAGGATAGTCCTCAAGCATGATAAGAAAGAACATGTTCTAGAAACTCCACTTCCAGATGAGCCTGATGACGATGCGACTGTCGCTGTCATAAATGCCTACCGTAAGACTAGAGATGAGTCTACGGAAATTAGCTGTCTTATGCTTGCACACATGGAACCGGACTTGCAGCAGCAGTTCGAGAATGTTGAGGCCTACGATATGATCGAAAGCCTCAAAAGTATGTTCCAGGCTCAAGCAAAGACTGAGAGGTATCAAGTCTCTCAAGCTTTGCTTGGCTGTAAGCTGAAAGACGGCGATCCACTGAGTCCGCATGTAATCAAGATGATTGGTTACATACAGTCTCTGGATCGGCTGGGCTTCCCCATTAACAAAGAGTTCGCTACTGATATAATTCTGAACTCTCTTCCTAGTGCGTATGGTCCGTTCATCTCGAACTACCATATGCATGGTATGGATAAGAGTATCACTGAATTACATGGGATGCTCAAAACGGCAGAGGCTGATATGAAAGGCGCCAGTCAAGTGTTGATGGTGCAGAATAAGGCTAAGTTCAAGAAGAGTTCTTGGACTAAGAAGAAGAAGGATAAGTCAGGAGGTAGCACCCATGGCCCTGTCCAGAGTGCTCCCTCAAAGACTAAGCCTTCTCCTACAGCCGGAGCCAATTGCTTCTATTGCAAGCAAGATGGCCACTGGAAGAGGAACTGCACCAAGTATTTGGCTGACAGAGCCAAGAGTGGAGGTGTGACTTCCAACTCAGGTACGTTAGTGTGCAATGTTATAGACATTTATCTTGCTGATGCGCCTAAAAGTTCTTGGGTATATGATACCGGATCAGTTATTCACATATGCAACTCGTTGCAGGGACTGGTAAGAACTAGGAGTGTCGCAAGAGGAGAGGTTGACATTCGGGTCGGCAACAAGGCGAGAGTCGTTGCGTTGGAAGTCGGCACGATGCAACTTCATTTACCTTCATGATTTATATTGGAACTAAATAATTGTTATTATGTTCCAGCGCTTAGTCAAAACATTATTTCCGCCTCATGTTTGATGAGACAAGGTTATGAGTCGAATATTAAGAATAATGGTTGTTCTTTATATTTGAAAGATATGTTTCAAGGCTTTGCACCCGTTCAGAACGAGTTATTTATTTTATAGTGAATCGGTCTATAACATAAATGTTAAAAGGTTGAAACCAAATGATCTGAATATGACTTACTTTTGGCACTGTCGGCTTGGTCATATAAGTTGGAAGCGCATGAAGAAGCTCCATGATGATGGACTTCTAACTTCGTTTGACTTAGAGTCATTCGAGACATGCGAATCATGCCTACTAGGCAAGATGACCAAGACACCTTTTGCAATGAGTTGTGAAAGGGCGTCCGACTTGTTGGAACTAATACATAGTGATGTATGTGGTCCAATGAGCACGACAGCTAGAGGTGGTTATGAGTACTTCATTACCTTCACTGATGATTTGAGTAGGTATGGATATATCTATTTAATGAAACACAAATTGGAAGCCTTTGAAAAGTTCAAGGAATTCCAGAGTGAGGTACAGAATCAGCTCGGCAAGAAAATAAAGTTTCTACGGTCGGACCGTGGAGGCGAGTACATGAGCCATGAGTTTGATGACCATCTAAAGAGTTGTGGAATAGTTCCTCAACTCACTCCGCCGGGTACACCGCAGAGAAACGGTGTATCAGAACGGAGAAATCAGACCTTGTTGGACATGGTACGATCAATGATGAGTCGGACAGATCTACCTTTATCATTTTGGGGTTATTGTCTAGAAACTGCAGCTTTCACACTAAACAGAGTACCATCAAAGTCAGTAGAGAAGACACCACATGAGATGTGGACTGGTAAAAAGCCAAGTTTGTCTTTTCTTAAGATTTGGGGTTGTGAAGCATTTGTCAAGCGACTTCAGTCGGACAAGCTCACTCCCAAGTCGGATAAGTGTATTTTCGTGGGGTATCCGAGGGAAACCTTGGGGTACTACTTCTACAACCGGGAAGAGGGCAAAGTGTTTGTCGCTCGAAATGGTGTCTTCCTTGAGAAAGAGTTTCTCAGTCGGGAAGTCAGTGGGAGCACGGTGCAACTCGAAGAAATTCGAGAAGAACCAGCTAGGGGCGAGTCGGCAATGGCCTTGGAGGCTGAGTCGGTCGTGGTACCTACACCGGTTACAGCACCCGAACCTCGGAGATCTGCCAGAGTACAGAGTGCTCGGGATGTTTTACTGTTAGACAGTAATGAGCCGGCAACTTATTCGGAAGCGATGGTGGGATCTGATTCCGAGTCATGGCTTGGAGCCATGAGATCCGAGTTAAAGTCCATGGATGAAAACCAAGTTTGGAATCTGGTTGATCTGCCTGACGGTGCAAGACCCGTCGAGTGCAAATGGGTCTTTAAGAAGAAAATTGATATGGATGGAAATATTTCCGTCTATAAAGCACGACTTGTCGCGAAAGGGTTCCGACAAGTTCAAGGAGTTGACTACGGCGAGACCTTCTCGCCCGTAGCGATGCTTAAATCAATTCGGATCATGTTAGCCATAGCAGCCTATTTCGACTATGAGATATGGCACATGGATGTCAAGACGGCTTTCCTTAATGGAAATTTAACTGAGGACGTGTATATGATACAACCCGAAGGTTTTGTCGATCCGGCTAATGCTGACAAGGTATGCAAACTTCAGAAATCCATTTATGGGTTGAAGCAAGCATCTCGGAGTTGGAACATTCGTTTTGATGAGGTAGTCAAATCGTTTGGCTTCATCAAGAGCGATCATGATTCTTGTTTATACAAGAAGTTTAGTGGGAGCAAAGTAAACTTTCTAATCTTATATGTGGATGACATATTGCTGATTGGAAATGATGTCATGATGTTGCAAGAAACCAAAGAGTCATTGGAAAGGAGTTTCTCAATGAAGGATTTGGGTGAGGCAACTTACATATTAGGAATCAGGATCTATAGAGATAGATCCAGGCGGCTCATTGGATTGAGTCAGAGTACATATCTGGACAAGGTTTTGAAGAAATTCAAAATGGAAGAGTCCAAGAAGGGATTCTTACCGATGTCCCATGCATAGTTGTCAGAATCATGATTCTACCATACGATTTTACAACTTTACGACCCAAATAGACTGAAACGATTCAACGATTCTATTAGGTAGAATCTAATATTTTACGATTCCGAAAGTTGAGATTCTACTATTTGCGATCCTACCATAAGAGTTCCGATCCGATTCAGAATCACGATTCTGACAACTTTGGTCCCATGGTATAAAACTTAGCAAGACTCAGTGTCCTTCGACAACTGATGAGCGAAGTCGGATGAGTGTGATCCCGTATGCTTCGGCAATCGGATCCATCATGTATGCCATGATTTGTACTAGGCCAGATGTTTCCTATGCTCTAAGTGTTACGAGCAGATACCAGGCTGACCCTGGCGAAGCCCACTGGGCAGCGGTTAAAAACATCCTTAAGTACTTGAAAAATACTAAGGAAATGTTCCTAGTTTATGGAGGTGATGAGGAATTCAGTGTAAAGGGTTACACGGATGCGAGTTATCTCACCGACTCAGATGATTCTCGTTCGCAATCTGGATACGTGTTCATGATGAACGGAGGGGCTGTGAGCTGGAAGAGTTCCAAGCAAGATACGGTGTCTGCATCTACAACAGAGGCTGAGTATATTGCTGCCTCAGAGGCGGCAAAGGAAGCTGTTTGGATCAGGAACCTCCTGATTGATCTTGGTGTGGTTCAGGGCGCGTCCAATCCTTTGGACGTATATTGTGACAACAATGGTGCTATCGTATATTGTGACAACAATGGTACCACCTCATTCGCCAGTTTGTCGAACAAGGTGATATCAAGTTATGCAAAGTACACACGGATGCAAACATTGCAGATCCGTTGACAAAGGCGCTACCACAACCTAAGCATGAGGCGCACACGAGAGGCATGGGCATTCGATGCCTAGGCATATGATGCCAGGATGATTGACTCTAGTGCAAGTGGGAGACTGTTGGGAATATGCCCTAGAGGCAATCATGTATGATGTAATTCCCACTGTATTCATAAAGTTATTAAGTTGTCCTTGTTTTGAACATCTGATATATGTCATTGAATATGTGATTCGATTGTGGAACTATATATTCATGTTGTTCATACTAGATTGTCCTTGGTCATTTAGGTTGTGCTGGACACACACCCTAAACTAATGTGAGTGTTGGCTGATGACACGGTTCCACTTGTCATGGGCATGGTGATGCCATTCCAACGTTCACGGACTTGGCTAAAGAGTTTAGCAAGTCGAACTGACCCACATTGAGATGCAACGATCAAGTCGTCATTTGCATGTCTCAATCAATGTAATCCTTAGACCTGAGCTTGTTGCACAATCCGAGTTGTGGATCACCGACTTAGGTTCTGTCAAACGTTGTTCTGTGACAAGGCAACTATAAAGGCAGAGTTCGGGTCGAATGAGAAGCAAGCTGCGTGATGTGGATAATAAAGATGGGATTTTGCCCCTCCGAATGGAGAGATATTCTCTGGGCCCTCTCGAGTGATATGATTCAGGAAGCATGGCCATGCGCGACTCAGTTAAGTGTTAACTGTGTCGGTTGACTAAGAGTTAGTCAGGTGAATCACATATCACGGATCGAGAAGAGAGTTGAGATATTTAAGGGATGACGATATATCGCCTATAGCTCGACAAGGTATATCGTGAGGCAAAAAGGACTAAGATGAATATCACATTGAAAGGTATGTCGTCATGACTCAATGGTACTTGGGAGTCGGCACGTTCTGCTAGGAGCCGCTACCGATTGATCGATTGGGAGTTGGACTCCAATCGTGTCCAAGTCGCCATGAGCCTGCAGGGTCGCACACTTAAGAGCGGGAGCAAGTATTTGGTCGGGTTGGACCCGAACCGGAAATGGACTGGTTTTGTGAGTCGGACTCACAGAGGGAATGGGCCACAAGTGTTGTGAAGCCCATTACCATACGCTATATAAAGAGGGGCGCAGGTTGCCCAGCGGGCACGTTGGTCCACTCTCCCATGCGTTGGGAACCCTAGCCCCACTCAGTCCACCCGCCGCACCGGACCTAGCAGTCCGCCGTCGGAGCTCCTCCTCGTACGTGTGGATACCGGCAGAGGTGCTGTACGTTCAGCACTTCGACGTTCGAGGGATTGGATCGGCCGGACCGGATCGGATCGTGGGACTGCACTGCCCCGACACGCTTCACCGATAATCCGCAACCGCGCGTCTAGTGGTAATCATCGTGGCCTTCTACCTCGGCTAGATCTTGGATGCATCGCGTAGGAAAAAGTTTTCGTTTATCTTTACGCGCCCCAACAGAGGGCAAGGTCCTTTCAAAGCTTGCCGAGCTTGGGAAAAACTGTTCGGGCGGAAATCCTGATTTCCTCTAAAACTATTGTTCGGGCGTTAGTTCCTGTATCTAGTGTTTGTATTGGCCACTAGGTCTGACGTCCCCTCGACGTTTTTGCGCTTGTTATTATTCTGGTTCTGGTTTCCCATTTCTCTAATTCGGGTTTTGGCTATTCTTGCCTCCATTCTTCTTTCCTTTCCCTGATTTTTCATCATATGAATATGCATTCTTTGTTTTAGCGGACTCATCATACTTGGTCATGGCATCCATCAGTTCATTCATATCCATGGCATATCTCTTGATGCGTCCAAGTTTATGTCTCGGAGGGTGCCTCTTTAGGGATATGACTGCTTGCTGAGATGTAATACCAACCGAAGAGTGGATAATTTTCGCCACACGTCGTGACCAGTGTTGAGATGATTCTCCTTACTTCTAAACACAGTTTTCCATGTCGCTTGCAAGTTCCTTGATTTTTTTTTTGACAAACTGATCTTTTAATTCTTGCCAGTTGTTGATCGAGTTTGGAGGCAAGTTTTTAAACCAGGACCACGCAGGACCTTCAAGCATCATACTCAAATACCAAGCACAAACTACATCACTAACTTCCAAAATCTCCATTGCCATCTCGTAACTCTCTATCCAAGTTGCGAGATCCTTGTCTGCGGTATAATTCGGGACCTTGCGACGCCCTTTAAATTCTGCTGGGATTCTCTCGTTTCCGATTGCTGGTCCAAGGATTCCAATCCTTCGCGACCCAGTAGCTGTAGGGACAACATTTACTGGGTTTGAAATTGGGACTTGAACTGGCGCCTGCACATAATATGGATTTCTGTTTTTAGTTCCTGCTGCACTATGACCTAGTTTGGAGTAGGGCGTGCGAAACTGCAAGCCTTGGCCGAACTGGTTGTTACCGGTTTGTGTTACTAGACCCTACTTGAACTAGAGAATTCCCATGGTGGCTCCTTGGCAATGAATATCTGATGTTGTAAGGTATCAAATGTACTTTATCCTGATTAGTATAAATCATTTGCTGAACAACCACGGTTTGTAGCATCTCAACATCTTTCCTTGCTTCTACTCCCAATGGATTAGTTGCATCGACTAGTATTTGAGCCAGACGTTTTGTCGCTGCCCAGATGTTATCAATTGTGTTGTTGAAATGACCCTGAGGTGTGTAGAACTACTCGGGCTGTTGGAGGATAGGTTGCTGATAAACTGGATCCTACATCGGTTCACGTGCTAATTTAGCATAGGCTAGAAATGCACAAGCTGAATTGGTGGATTCTGGTCCACCTTCAGACCTGCGGAGGCATAGCCGACCCTGTTGCTGGTGGTGGTCTGGCAGGGCCTGGCGTTCCTTTCGGGGACTTGAAACGGTCATGAAGGTTGGTTGGTCCAAGTCCTACTCCAAAACTGGTATTTAGCTGGGTCTGGTGATGCCTGTGCTGAACCGAAGCCAACTCTCTTTGCCGGAAACCTAGGTGAATTCCCTCTGCGTCGAGATGAGCGATCTATTGCATCACGTTTCTTCGCGCCTCGTTTATACAAGTTTCCTATGTCTGGATCTCCATGTTACGATGTTCCATATTCTCACCCGTAATTGGGGTCGCAAGCAGTTCATTTAGCGATTCCATTGTTGCCATAAGTTCAGGCCTTGGCACAAACAGAGGTGGCACCACTGGTTCCGCAGTTCCTGATCCTGACGCTCCCGGTCCTCCTTGAACTATATTTCCGCTTGCTCCTCGAACTATATTTACCAGTACTTGTACAATATTTCCATTAGCATCATACCATGGTTCCGTGGGACGATTTTGTCCTGCCATGTAGACGGTCGTACGTTGAACTGGTTCCTGGGGGCTTTTCGATTCCTCTTCCAAGCTTCCTACTAACCTGTCTCCAAAGAGTTGGTGGATGGAACCTATTTCATCTTGGTCATTGTTCCTAGCCGAGCATTCTCCATCTGAATGCACGATCATTGCCTCTCCAGAAACCGAGTCTGGCCGCTGATCCGGTCCCTATCATGGTTGTAGTAATTTCCCAGGTATCATGGTTGTAGTAATTTCCACGTCGTCTCCTCCTAAGCCAGCTGATTGCAAGTTTCTCGATCCCTAGTAGGGCTCCTTCCAAAAAAAATGACGCTCCCGCGAGCTGGCTCCACGATGCGCGCCAACTGTCGTGGTGTTTTCACGGCAAGTGTCCTCGGACGAGAACTAGATTGTGATGCCATTGGTTAAAGCGAAGTATCAAAATGGTTATAGTTGGAACGAGGAAAACGAGTTTATCCAGGTTCGGCCCTCTATGGAGTGTAAACCTACTCCTGCATATTTTCTAGTGGTGATTCGAGGTCTCGATTACAATGAGCGATTTCGGCTTCCGAGGTCTCGAGAGCTATTGCTATGAACTAGAATTTAGTATTCTACATCCCATGAACTCGCTTTATATAGCAGACGAGTTCCTGGGTTACAGGTGAATCCGGGTCAGGCCCGTCCTTGGAGTCCTACCAAGAACCGGCAAAACAGCCTTTGAGGGTTCAACCTAGAATTCGGGTTACCTACGGCTGGTCCTAGAAAACTTCGTCGGATCCATTGCTTCACTGGGCTCTGGCCTTGACGCGAAATTTCCCCCGGTTTAAGTCCAGGTTTCCAGGTCCTCAGGCTGGATCACAGGATCTCCTTGTTTTGTTGGTTTAGTGGTGAACCAACTTTTCTCCCGTGAACCGGCTTTTGTCCAAACCGGTTTATGGAAGGAGCGCTGGGGTATTGATGGTGCAGGTCTTCCACTCGTTGGGAAACCCCAAGAGGAAGGCATGATGAGAACAGCAGCAATTTTCCCTGAGAAAGAAACCAAGATTGAATCGACCAGTAGGAGAAAGAAGCAACTTATGAAGGTTGATGCAGTTGATGTGGTAGGGCGCACTACCGGCTTAGCAGCAACGTGGAACCTACACAACACAATCAATTCACTTTTCCCCAACGAAGCAGTGAGGTTGTCAATCTCACCGGTTTTGCTAAAAACAAAGAGGTTAAATGTATGGTGTGGAAAACAGTAGGAGAACATGTGAAAACAATAGTAGCAGTGTGAAAACAGTAATTGCAGTGGTTGTATTATCAGCATGAGGAAATGGACCGGGGTCCATAGTTCACTAGTGGTGTCTCTCCATAAAAGATAGATAACATGCTTGGTGAACAAATTACAACTGAGCAATTGATAGATATTGAAATATTCATGAAGTGATGATTACTATGTGATTCATGCGGGCATTATAACAAGACTCATAGACAGTTATCCAACTGCATTTATGACTAATAATCCACCCTCAGAATATCATCCGAACAATCTTTGGGTATTAAGTTGCAAGCAACAGATAATTGCATTAAGCAAAGTGTGTAATGTAAACATCGTTGTTTTCTCCCTAATGGCAACAACACATCATCCATCTGCCATGTTTCTATCACTCGAGCACGGATGCAAAAGAGGCATGAACCCACAATCGAGCGTAAATACTCCCTCTTGGAGTCACTAGCATCTACTTGGCCAGAGCATCTACTAACAACGGAGAGCATGCAAGATCATAAATAACATACACATAAAGATAACATGATAAATTGATAATCAAGAGACATAGCATTCAATATTCATCGGATCCCAGCAAACACAACATGTAGCATTTACAATAAGATGATCTCGATCATGTAGGGCAGCTCACGAGATCTAAACATGAGGCATAAAGAGGAGAGAACAACCATCTAGCAAATGATATGGACCTGTGATACGTCATAAACGTATCCTTAATTTCTGATGTTCCATGTTTTTTTCATGTTATTTCCCACATGTTTTCCTTACACTTTATGTCATTTTTATCGATTTCCTGGGACTAACCTATTGACAAGATGCCACAGAGCCAGTTCCTGTTTTCTGTTGTTTTTAGTTTAAGAAAAGTTGTTCTGGAAATATTCTCGAAATTGGACGATTCGAAAACCAAAAGTCTTAGAAGTCCCGGAAGCATCCAGAAGTCCCGAAGAGCCCCGGAGGGGGGCCACAGGGTGGCCACGCCATAGGGTGGCGCCACCACCCCCATGGCCGCGCCACCTAGGGGTGTGGGCCCCTCGGGCGCCCACCGACCTTGCCATTTCACCTATATATTCCCTCAAGGCATAAACCCTAGATGGATCAACGTTTTCCACAAAATACATCCGTTGCTCCGCCGCCGCCGCCGACAAGTTTCGGGGGACAGATCTCTGTTCTGGCACCATGCCGGGACGGTGAAGTGCCCCCGGAAGCCATCTCCATCGACTCCAGCGCCATCTCCATTGTCGTTGTTGTCTCCTATGATGAGGAGGGAGTAGTTCTCCCCCGAGGCTGAGGGCTCTACCGGTAGCTATGTAGTTCATATCTCTCTCCCATGGTGTGATCTATATGTGATCGTGAGCTTTGTAATCTAGTTGAATAAGTAGATGTTACGCTTCATCTTGTGCTACTAAAGTGTTTTATTAATATGAACTTTGCAGTCACCTTGTCCCGCGGTGTGAAGGTGACAGTGTGCACATCGTGTGTGTCTCCTCTATGAATTGTGGTGTTTGTCTAGTACCTTCTAGGGCACTCAGAGTGATAGCGTGGGGTTAACTAGACATGGGAATGGTTACTTTAAGGAATGCTTTTTGCAGCCCTACACAATGATTAGTGTTCGTTATCCAAGCGGAGAGGGTTAAGAGTAGCATAGTGAAGAGAAGATATTTAGTTACTCAATTATGTGATCATTGTTTAGAGTGTTCACTAGTGAAAGTAGGATCCCTAGGCCTTGTTTCCAAGCATTGAAACACCATTTTCCACCTGTTCTACTACATGTTTGCTTGTTGCCATATTTATTTCAGATTGCTATTATTACTTATAACCATCCATATTACTCGCATTTCACTATCTCTTTGCCGAACTAGTGCACTTATATACCTGACAAGTATCTAGATTGCAGGGTTTCTTGAGAGGGATATCTTTCACCTCTACCTCCCTGAGTTAGATAAACCTTGGGTGATCCACTTAAGGGAAACTTGATGATGTTCTACAAACCTCTACACTTGGAGGCCCAACACTGTCTAGAAGAATAGAATCGTGCGTAGACATCAAGCTCTTTTCTGGCACTGTTGCCGGGAAGGGAAGGTAAAAGGTACTCACATCCTCGGGTGTGAGTGCTCGAAGTTATTTCCTTTAGATTCTGCAATTAAATCGTTTTGTTTCTTGTTTTCACTAGTTAGGCTTAATGGAAAACAAAAAAAATGTGAGAGAGCTTTATAATATTTATCTTGAATTAGGAAATGAAGTGTTTGAACAGAAAATTAAAAAACCTGTGGAACTTTATTTGCATGCTAATAGCAATGTTACTAGTATGAATGCTTTGAACACTATTATTTCTAATGCTATGGAAAAGTCTAAGCTTGGGGAAGCTAGTTTTGATGAATATGATATTTTTAGTCCCCCAAGTTTTGAGGAGGAAATTTTCTTTGATGATACTTTAGCTCCAATATATGATGATTATAATGATTGTGGTATTCTAGTTCCACCTGTTTACAATATTGAATATGATATTTTCAGTCCACCTACAATAGAGGAAAATATTAATTATGATTAAAATATGCCTCCTATATTTAATGATTATGGTGATGAGAATAATAATCATAGCTATTTTGTTGAATTTTTTCCCACTACTATTAATAAGAATGACTTTTCTTATGTGGAGAGTATTAATTCTTGTATGCATGTGGCTCATGATAAGAATGTTATATGTGATAGTTACATTGTTAATTTTATTCATGATGCTACTGAAAGTTATTATGAGGGAGGGAAACATAATTTTATGCATCTCAATGATATCAAGTTTCCCCTCTTTATGTTTAAATTTTTGAAGTTGCACTTATTTTTCTTTCCTATGCTTGTTGCTTTATGTTTTCATGACTTGTTTTTCTACAAGATTATTTTTCATAGGAAGTGGGTTAGACTTAAATGTGTTTTATATTTTCTTCTTGATGCTCTCTGTTACTTTAATTCATATTTCTCATGTGAACATCTTCTCAAATTATCATGCCTAGCTAAAAGGCTTTAAAGAAAAGCACTTCTTGGGAGATAACCCATGTTTTTATTTTTTTATTGTTTTCCCTGTTTTCTTTGAGTCAAGAGGTTGTATACTTATGTAGAAACCCCTTTATATCTTTCTTTTCATGTTTTAGTAGTGCCAAGTAAAGTTTCTGACGAAAGTTAGAGTTGGTTTTCGGATTTCTGCGCAGAAAACAGATTTCTGCTGTCCACCGTAAAACTTCGTATAAATCCTGGAAGATCAGAATAATCTGAAATATTTTGTGATTATTCCTCAACTGATTCCGCAAATTTTCTTAGTTTACCACTTTTTGATTTTAGGAACAAAAGATTTTTGAAAAAAATCATCTTTACATGCTGTCATGTTTTGATAGATTTCTGCCAATAATTGCATTTGCATCTTAATCTCTTTCTATTGGTGTTCTTTTGAGAAAAGGAGTTTTAAAATAAGTTGTGACAGTAGGTAATGTGTTTATGAGTGTTAGTCTTGTGTTGAAACTGAACCATGTGAATTTATTATTTCGATTGCACTAACGTTGCTAATGAAGATTGTGAGAAGTTTGGTGTGAAGGAAGTTTTCAAGGGTCAAGAGAAGAGGATGATATGATGTGATCAAGAAGAGTGAAAAGCCTAAGCTTGGGGATGCCCCGTTGGTACATCCCAGAAAATCCAAGAAGACTCAAGCATCTAAGCTTGGGGATGCCCAAGGCATCCCCTTCTTCATCAACAAATTATCACGTCACTTCTAGTGAAACTATATTTTTATTCATTCACATCTTATGTGTTTTAGTTGGAGCTTCAGTTATTTTTTCTTTCAGTTTGTTTAGTTTTCTTTGCTGTAGTTTATGATTGGATATTATCATACTTGTGTGGGAGAGATACGCGCTCCGTTTTCATTGCTTAGAACACTCTAGTTTTCATTCTTATTTTTCTTTGAGTGTTCACTTTTTGCTAGTACTGCGTTTAGCCTTTGTTTTCATGAATCTCTTATTCAGAACTGTTAGTTTTAGTAGTGTTATGTGAGTAATCTCATGTTTGCTTGCTGTATCATGTAGAGTATTTTTGTTAAAGCATGTTCAGTATGGTGCTTGTTGGGAAAAGAAACTGCTGCTTGAGGTACAATTTATAACGGTGCACGTAGAAGCTTCTATAGACTGTGGTTAGAAATTTTTCATGACATGCTAGATGTTATTTTAGTTTTAAAGCCTTGTGGTTATTTAGTAGCATGAATAGCCTCAAATAGCTGAGAGTGTTTAATGTGCCATTGAAAGATTCATGAGTTGTTCTTGTCATAGTAAAGCATAAATTTATGGTATTCTCTTTCGAATGTTTTATTTGGTTGACTTGGCGCATGCTGACACCATGTTTATGACTATGAACCAGTCACGAATAGCCTCCATGACAATTTAGTTTTTGAACTTGTGATACCGCTTATGCTTTAATTAATGATGTTTATGTCACTATGCATGATTATGGCTCTTATGCTCTCTTGATTTGTCGCTCCTAGTCTTTTGCTAGCCTCCACATGTACTGAGTATGAGCTCTACTCGTGCATCCAACTCCCTAAAACCAAAGTTTTCCCATTGTGTCCACCATACCTACCTACATGTGGTATTTAACTGCCACCCCAAGTAAATTTCTCATGTGCTACCTTTAAAACTTTCAAAATTACTCCTGTTTTGTGTTCCTGTTTTTTGCTCATGAGGAGGTCAATAGAGAATCTTTATCTCACTTGTTGATTGGATTTCACACCCTGGACTAGTGGCTTCATCCGCTTATCCAAATAATAGAAGAGCTAGCAGCGGGGTGCCCAGCCCCAAATTAATGCAAACAAATTCTTTTCACTATTTTTGCCCCTGATTTATCAGTCAAAGCATAATTGTGTAAACAAAAGAGAAACAGGGATGACCTTCTACCCAGATGCGTTCTTCATATGGGAGCCGCTTTTGTGAATCCAGTTGGCTTGTGACGTAATGTATTTTTTGTTCACCATTCGTTGACATTAACATACACCTCTCCTAAAATATAGACACCCCTCCATGGTATGTGATTGTTGGCAGACACCCGAGGATTTGGTTAGCCATGGTTTGTGTAAGATGGATGGGAGGAGTGTCAAACTTTTAATACCTCTATTTAATAAAATAAAAATCTCTAGCACATGAGTGATCCCTGCTTCCCTCTGCGAAGGTCCTTCCTTTTACTTTTATGTGAGTCTCCATCTTCTAACTTTATACATAGTTGAGAGAGCATTTTTTCCATTCTGAGTTTTATGTGCATTTGTCCCATAAACATCAATAGTTGATTCATGGTGTGCTATTGTTTGTTCTCAAATTATTTGCTCTAGTCTTCCTCATGAACTTTCAAGGTTTCCTGACATTTATGTTTTGTCCCACTCTTAAGTACTAGTGAAATATCACTTTGTCATGCTTTCTCTATTCTTGAAACAAACGTATATCTTTCTTTGCATTATTATCCATGATCCTTTATTTGAGATACTCATCATGATGCAAAGTGATTGCTATGCTTTATTATTAAAGTTCTATTTATCATGTTTGTGTTTAAAGTTCTATGATCTCAGCTTTACATATGCTTCTACATTATGATGATCAAGTTTATGTTAGTAGCATGTCACCTTAGAAATTATTTTGTTTTATCGCTTACCTACTCGAGGACGAGTAGGAACTAAGCTTGGGGATGCTTGATACGTCATAAACGTATCCTTAATTTCGGATGTTCCATGTTGTTTTCATGTTGTTTCCCACATGTTTTCCTTACACTTTATGTCATTTTTATCGATTTCTCGGGACTAACCTATTGACAAGATGTCACAGAACCAGATCATGTTTTTGGCTATTTTTAGTTTCAGACAAGTTGTTCTGGAAATATTCTCAGAATTGGACGATTCGAAAGCCAGAAGTCTTAGAAGTCCCGGAAGCATCCAGAAGTCCCGAAGAGCCCCAGAGGGGGGCCACACCGTAGGGTGGCGCCACCACCCCCCGGCCGTACCACCTAGGGTTGTGGGCCCCTCGGGCGCCCACCGACGTTGCCCTTTTGCCTATATATTCCCCCGAGGAATGAAGCCTAGATGGATCGACCTTTTCCACAAAATACATCCTTAGCTCCGCCGCCGCCGCCGAAAGGTTTCGGAAGACAGATCTCTGTTCTGGCACCCTACCGGGACGGGGAAGTGCCCCCCGGAAGCCATCTCCATCGACTCCACCGCCATCTCCATCGCCGTTGCTGTCTCCTATGAGGAGGAGGGAGTAGTTCTCCTCCGAGGCTGAGGGCTCTACTGGTAGCTATGTGGTTCCTCTCTCTCTCCCATGGCGTGATCTATATTTGACCGTGATCTTTGTAATCTAGTTGTATAAGTAGATGTTACTCTTCATCTTGTGCTACTCAAGTGTTTTATTAATATGAACTTTGGAGTCACCTTGTCCCGCGGTGTGAAGGTGACAGTGTGCACATCGTGTGTGTCTCCTCTATGAATTGTGGTGTTTGTCTAGTACCTTCTAGGGCGCTCATAGTGACAGCGTGGGGTTAACTAGAC
Organism: Alopecurus myosuroides; assembly: GCA_028641055.1. Classification (NCBI taxonomy): domain Eukaryota; kingdom Viridiplantae; phylum Streptophyta; class Magnoliopsida; order Poales; family Poaceae; genus Alopecurus; species Alopecurus myosuroides. Next base: position 333,997,200 of record CM054062.1, on the reverse strand, counting down.
ATGGGAATGCTTACTTTAAGGAATGCTTTTTGCAGCCCTACGCAATGATTAGTGTTCGTTATCCAACCGGAGAGGGTTAAGAGTAGCATAGTGAAGAGAAGATATTTAGTTACTCAATTATGTGATCATTGTTTAGAGTGTCCACTAGTGAAAGTAGGATCCCTAGGCCTTGTTTACAAACATTGAAACACCGTTTTCCGCGTGTTCTACTACATGTTTGCTTGTTGCCATATTTATTTAAGATTTCTCTTATTACTTATAACCATCCATATTACTCGCATTTCACTATCTCTTCGCCAAACTAGTGCACCTATATACCTAGCAAGTATATTGGGTGTGTTGGGTACACAAGAGACTTCTTATATCTTGATTGCAGGGTTGCTTGAGAGGGATATCTTTGACCTCTACCTCCCTGAGTTCGATAAACCTTGGGTGATCCACTTAAGGGAAACTTGATGCTGTTCTACAAACCTCTGCACTTGGAGGCCCAACACTGTCTACAAGAATAGAAGCGTTCGTAGACATCAACCCGTAGTCCAAGTATGAACTACTCACGCATCATTCCGAAGGAGGCCACGGTGGTGTAGAGCCCCCCGATGATGATTTTCCCTCCCGGCAGGGTCCCGGGGAGAACTCCAGAACTCTCCCGAATTCGGGTTGACGATGGCGGCAGCCTTGGGTGTTTTTCATGGAAAAGTGGGATATATTTAGTGTTAACTATCCGAGGGGATTATATAGGAGAAAGGGCAATGTCGATGGGCGGCCAGGGGGCCCACACCACCTGGTGGCGCGGTCAAGGGGGGGCGCCACCCTATGGTGTGGCCACCCTGTGGCCACCCTCCGAGCCTCCTTCGGACTCTGTGTGCGCGACAACTTTGTAAGACTTCTGGTTTTCCAATTTTCTAATTCCTATAATATTTCCAGAACAACTTTAGTGAAACCAAAAAACAACATAAAACAGGAACTGGCTCTGTGGCATCTTGTCAATAGGTTAGTCCTAGAAAATCGATAAAAATGACATAAAGTGTAAAGCAAATATGTAACAAATAACATGGAACATCAGAAATTATGGATACGTTTATGACGTATCAGGTATATACCCCCTTTTTTATTCTTCCAACAGTTGTGGTGCTTATTAGTACTATCTTTGGATGCCCAAAGTGACAGGGTTGGGGTGTTCTTTGACGGGAACGTTAAGAACTTTGAGGTGTGTTTGTGTAGCCCTACGGGATTCTCATCCTATTTGATTCACGAGGAACTGTTTCCGAGCTATGTCTTTCATGCGTGTTGTTAGAGGAAGTATCATATGTTTAATTATGATAATATTACTGAGAGTTTCGACTAGTGAAAGTATGATCCCTATGTAACATCCCAGTGTTTGGGAAGTTATAAGGATCTAAATTTAATATGTGCATTTGCAAAGCATGCATCTAAAAGTACGGGAAATTTTGGCGCGAAAGTTTAAACAAACCAAACTGACCAATGTTTCACTTGACATGATGAAATAGGTCTAGTTCATCTAGTCAAGAGTACATTTGGAGTGATCTTTATAACAAACATCTTTCTAAACCAAATCATCTTATAAGACAAACCAGATTTGGTGATGACCAACACTAACTTTCAACAACATCAACCATAAGTTCCTAAGTGACGTGAGAGGATTCATCTAGGTATTTTTAAAACTCGAAGAGGGGTGAGTATCCAAATAACACAGATGATGACCTTACTTCTACAAGTTAGTCATGTATAACTGGATGATCTCATCAGTCTTAAAGGATGAATCTGAACGAGGAAACAAACCTTCTTACACCAATACTAAACCCTGATCACTGTCTGTGATCTTTTCAAACTCTTGTCTACATTCCTGCATGACCATGGCTACAAGAGAAGCAACCCAGGAGGGAGCCAAGATAGAAGATATCAACCGAGGGGGTGAAATTCTGGTGTTTGGTGCCATACAAGAATAATTTGAGTACAAGACCTGATCAATCTTGTAAACAGATTATTTCGGAGGGCATTAAACACTTGAGTTTCATTAGGTTAGATTATACAGGAACAAGCTGGTAGTTTACTCTGAGACATCATCAGACGAGAAGTGGCAATTGGAGACTTATTCGCAAATACTATACCCTGGAGTGATCGAGGTTTCATCGATGTTTTAGTAAAGAGAGAGAGATCGAGATTAGAAGAAAGTGGAATTTCGACATGCCCTCTGGTGTTATTGGATCGAAGGGATTCACTTCAACACTAGAAACAAAATAATGTTTGTAACTGGAATTTGAGTTTAATTTGAATGATTTGATAATTGGAATTATTTGATAATTAAATAATTTTGAAACATTTAATAATTAAATCCTAATTCAATTCAAACTCATTATTAGAAGCTATTAATAGAAAAACAATAAGCTTTATTAATAACAACACAATTTTACAAAGTTATTACAAATTACAATAAATAGAAAAGATAAGTAGAATTACAAATGAAAATTACAAGTGATCAAATACAAAAAGAAATTCCTAATCTAATTCTTGCAAATCTTCAAGTCTTCTATTAATCTTCTGATCCTGCAAAATAAACGAGAAGAAAACAAAGAAAAGGGAAAAATAGGATTAGTGGGGGTTAGTGCTCTCAGCTAGGCAGTGAGATGCACTGCTAATCGCATCATCGAGTTTAGACTAAGTTAAGTTAATACATGTTCAAATCAGAAAAATATTCCAATGTATCTCATTGGCCAAGCATCAGGTAATACAAGTGTCAACCCCAAAATAAAGCCATACAAGGATAAGACCAAGGGCAAACCGAGCCTATCTCCCAGGAAATATCTTCTCAGCTAGTACACCAGCACACAGCACACTCACCAGCACACTTTGGTGCTGTCAAGACCTATGTTGTGGTATAAATACCACATCAGCCGCAAGAGAGGGGAGACCAAGCTCACTTTTCCCTGTTCACTGCTCGAGCTACACAGCTCCAGCAACACAGATAGAACCACAAACCAAACCACTCAAATCCCTACTGGGAATTGATCAACAGGTAATACATCCAGCAAGATCACAACAAGTCCAAGCTTGGAGCTGGAGGAGCAGGCCTGAATCACAACAGCAACAAGATCACAAGCTGAGCAGGGGCAATAGCTCAAGGGGGAGTGGATCAAGAAGCCAAGATCCATCAGGGAATCACAGCCAAAACAGTAACACCAAAAGGTGACATCTACACACATCCTAGCAAGGGATCTTGCTAAGTTATGCATAGATAGTGGGCTGGGATTTGTTTCCCTCAGTCTAGCATAGAATTGCTATGCTAAAATCATCCCAGGGAATTAAAAGGTAACATAGTATCTGTTCTTATCTTAAGAAAAATGCCTCAGAACAACATCATGGGCCTAAGGGCAATTCCACAAGCATTAATCTGTTCTTATCAGATATAACAACCAAACAATCCATAGTATAGTTGCTGGGCACCAGAACCATCAAGATTGGTACCTCAAACACAACTCACCAAGTCAAATATTCCTTACAAACATGAGAGGGACATGGTGGCACATCCTCTGAACCCTAAGGTTCAGAGTAGCACCCACAGTAGGCATATAGAGATGCCCAATAATTAACCCACATCTTAGATTTGCAACTAGCTCAAGCATAGTATCTGTACTTTTATGAAATTAGGGCCTCCGACTATTGCATCATTGGCTTGGGGCAAAGGAAACAAGTGCAAGTGTCTGTTCTTAATTCACTAGTACCAAAAAAGGAAAAGATATGACAAATAGTGCTCTGTTCTTATCAGCTGATACCAAAAATTAATATAGAGAGTGTGTAGCACAGGGATTTTGAGACAGAGTAATAACCAGAAGCACTGGTTTGTGCCACACACACACACACACATGGTTGCTGGGCACCAGATCTAAGGATCTGATACCCCAGAACCAAGGGAATCATCACACAAAAACATTAAGTTGGAATCAGTGTTGAGGGCATATTCTCTGAATGACATTCAGAGTAGCACCTCTCAACTAATTAGCACACCCACAGACACTAGTAATTCTATACTTGATAACAAGAATTGTTATCCAATAACCAGTAACAAGAGTCCATCACTTGGAGCAAACCCTAAGGGTATCAGTACACAGAAGCCAAACTGGAAGCAATTCCAAAATGATTTACCACTAACAGCAACATCTCCACCCCAATTATCATCTCACAGCACATAGCAACAGAGGATAGGTTAGGGCATAATAAAAATTCCCCATCCATCACAGGTCATAGCATGGATTTCATGCATCACACATCAAGTAAAGCATTTGGAAACCACCCAATGCTGTCAATCAAGTCCTAGGGCACAAAAAGCATCACAGGGAGGCACAGCACAAGCTAGCTCGATGGCTAGACTCCAGAGCAAGGGGGAAGGATGAATCCGTGAGAGAGAGAGAGGGATTGGAGGGCAGAGAGAGAGGAGAGCAACTTACAGGTGGTCACCATCGTGGTGACCACATCCGGATGGAGAGAGAAGCACGGCGGCGAGCCGCGGTTGCCCGAAGACCATCCCGGCGGCAACGTCCTCGAAAACGGAGCCACAGAGCACCAGCATCAGCACCACAACTCCAGGAGTCTCCAGGAGCCTCGTCGTGGAGCCACGGCCACCGGAGAGGTGGAGGAGCACCCCGGGAACCTAACCCTAGGGTTAGGGTTTGAAGATCCCCACGGGAGCCACACGGGGAGAGAAGCAGATCGAAGGGGAAGGCGTGGTGGCGGACAGAGAGGAGCTAGGGTGGCGCTAGGTCACGGTGGCGGTGGTGTACGGAGGAGGCCGGAGGGAATCGCAGGAGGAGGCGATGGATCGCGTCGCCTCGCGAGGAGAGGAGAGGGGATAGGGACGCGGGGTGGGTGCGAGTGTGGCTGGTCTGGTCCAGCCCGACCAGACCAGGGGGTTAGGTCCAACCCCAACCCCAGGGACCACCTGTCAGCCCTAGGGGCAGACAGGTAATTACTTAAATCCTAATAAAAAGGTTAGAGAAATGACATATAAACTTGTATAAATTTCAATTAAAATATCTATCAAATCAGTACCAGTTTTTATATAAACTATTTATTAAGCATAATAACACCCAAAATAATTATAGCCTTAACAATTGATTATTTGGAAATAATTAATTTATAATAAAAACTTGTTTCAAAATAATTAAATCAGCTAAGATTATATCCTTTCAAAATTTTGTGTTTAATCATTTTAAAACATTCCATAATCTATGTTTTCTGAGAAACCAATAAGTACTTAAATAATTAAATAAAATAAAGAAGTAATAGTAGTAATAATAATAACCATTAACTCTGAAAGTACTAAATAATTCATAAAATCAGAAAATACAAGTTATATACCAAAATGTTCCAAATGACTCATGCAATTCACCTATGATGTTTTCAAAGTTATTTGACCAAGTTTTTATGTGCAATGCTTTGTCTAATCATTAATTCATTTAAAATTAATAAAATAATAATTTATTCAAATATTTTCAGAAGACATTGAATGATATATCCAATTAAAGAGAAAAGAATTTCCAATTCAAATATGTCAAAGATAAAACATTTTATCCAACTTATAAACTTTTTTCCAAAAGTATTATAAAATTCTATAGTGTTTCATTATAATCAGAAATAACTGCCACAACATTATTTTCTGTATTCATAAAACCCTCATGATCTCACACCAACTAAACCTATCATCACATAGATATTAGCAGGTATGTGATGATAGCGTTAGATGTATTAGTTACTCATTTTCAAATAAACCTGATGTTATTAGCTCCACACTTTTGAACATAAAATCAAACATGTATATTATCTTGTCAACAGTTGTTTTCCACATGTGATCGTTTTCTCGCTTAATCATGTAATAACTATTTGTAACTTAAACATACTAACAATTGTGTGATAAGTAAAAGTGAAACCCATGTGAGTCTAAAACCTGTAATAACAACATCACCACAAGTAACAAAACAAATCACCTGAAACCTGCTGTGTGATTATCTTATCATATCGATCATGGCTTACACATGTAAGCTGGGGTATTTTCCAGGGTATTTCATGATTGCATCTCATTATTATGCATGTATCATGTTGCCAGTGTTTTCTGTAGTCCTTACCGGGACTACTTTGCTATCTTTCAGACGTCAGAATGTTCTACATGACCCTTGAACCCCGAAGACATGGATTATTATGGTTATTTCAATCTCAGGCAAGTTCATCACTTGCTCATATCCTTTGCAGTATCTCATAACAAACTATTGGCAAAAACCCTATCGTATTATCACCTATTCTCAAAAGAATGCATGATCCTATTTTTATAATAATATGACTAATTGAATGACTACCCGAGTGGTAGTGTTCTGTTTGGTGGGCGGATGGAACCATGGTAAGATGAATAGGTCAAAGGAAGGTTCCATCTGCATGGGAACGTATTACCTAGGTATTAACAACAACTGCCATCAGGATTCTTGCGCCGTAAATTCGCGTTGACCATGGATCTTTTGTGGGGGGAGTAAGTCAGCCGTGATACTTCTCTCGTTCGCATGTCAACGGACTAACATAGACGTACGCTGTAGGTCTTGCGAGACTACATGCACATGGGTGGGAGCCCTTACGTCCCACGGGCTCTGGGGTCTATGAGTGTCTGCCAGGGGCGCGTAGATCTCCATCGTGAGGGGTGGAATCAGGCGTTCAACCTGCTGGCAGAAATGGGTGGGCATGCGTTGTGCGGAGAAGCACGGTTTGGCTTGGACCAACTACCGGGCCCCACACCTGAGTGGGAGTGGACAGGATCTCGAGCCTGGTTGTGCAACATGGTCTTGGTCGTCCATGGGTAAAGTAACGCACCTCTGCAGAGTGTAAAAGGATGTGACATGTTACCCCCTGTTCCGGGAAGGAGCTGCGAACGCCGCACGAAAGGCAACTCCATGAAAGTTCTAGTCCTGTGAAGATCTGGCGGGCATAGTTTTCAGAATTAAAAGCAACCTCTTGAAGAAAGTTTTACAAAACCTTGTATTAACTTATGACTCTTTCGAGTCTAAAGTTGTAGATAGTGCATCAACCACCCACTATATATCATGAACTTGCTGAGTAACGCTCGTTACTCATTCTATCTCGTTTGACCCCCTGCTTAGAATTGAAGCCTAATGGAAGTCGTCATCGTGAAGCATCGTCATCAACAACTCTGATGGAGCTGAAGCTGTCAAGGTGTAGATGGAGTCCATTCTTGGATTTAGTAGTTATAAGCCATAGATTAGGGCTGACATCAGCCGTAGTGGATTTGTTCTGAGCTAGAGTTCTTCTCCGGCTTGGAGCTTCGTATTGCTTCTTCTGATGTTTCATTTGTAGGAGAACTTCTTGATTCATCAAAGAGATTCTCAAGATTTTGTAATGAAGTTTGTATCCTATGGCTCTGCTTGGACCCGCTGTGTTTCTGTTGTACCACTCTGAGAGATGTAATATTCACGGATAAGTCCTTCTGTGAGTATTATGTCACTGACTTGCGCACTACACATGCAGTGGTGTGTTAGGTCACCACACCCTAGGACTTGTTTTACACCATTCCCATATCCTTTTCTTTCACTTTTACTACTTGTTTGATTGCTGCCATTTTTATTCAGATTTAATACACCTTGTTTTCCCATCCATATTACCCATATTTTATCATCTATTCGCTGAACTAGTGCACCTATACAACTGACAATTATATTGGGTGTGTTGGGCACACAAGAGACTTCTTGTATCTTAATTGCGGGGTTGCTTGAGAGGGATACACTCAACCTATACCTCCCTAAGTTCGATAAACCTTGGATTACTCACTTGAGGAAAATTTGATGTTGTCCTACAAATCTCTGCGCTTGGAGACCCAACATAGTCTACAAGAGTAGTAACGTGTAGTAGACATCAAGTTTTCTATTGCTATTTGCTTAAAAATTCATCTTTATCGACTGATCTGTTTTGACAGATTTCTGCCAATATTTGCATTTGCATATTAATCTCTTTATTTTATTTTTGTTCTTTTGAGGGGAAGAGCTTTAAAATAAGTTGTGACAGTAGCTAATGTTTTAAATGGGGTGTTAGACTTGTGTTTAAACTGAACCAAGTGGATTTATTCTTTTTGTTACACTAACGTTGCTAATGAAGATTTTAAGAAGTTTTACGTGGAGGAAGTTTTCAAGTGTAGGGAGAGAAGTATGATGTGATGAGATGAAGGATGAAAAAAATCTCAAGCTTGGGGATTCCCATGTCTACCCAAGACATATTCAAGAACTTCAAGCGTCAAAGCTTGGCGATGCCCAAGGCATCCTCTTCTTGTTCAACAAAAATATCAGGTTTCTTTCAAAACACTATATTTTTATTGCTTCACATGATATGTGTTATTCATGGAGCATCATTTTATTTTTCTTTCAGTTAGTTTTGTTTTCTTTGCTTTATATTTTGGATCAATCCTAGAACTTTTATTTTGGAAGAGACACGCTCCGCTTTCATTGCCTAGAGAACTCTAATTTTCACTCTTATTGTGCTATGAGTGTTCAGTTTTTCGCTAGTACTACATTTAACACTTGTTTTTCACTCGAATTTTGTTCAGAACTTGTTGGTTTGCTTAAGTTATATTTTATTAGCTCTCTGGTCTTTGATGATTATTTTATTTGCGAGTTGTTTCGAATAAGTTGATTGGTTTTGGAGAAGAGTAAATTATTTTATGCTTATAGTGGTGCAATAGGAAGCTTGTTTTGACTATGGCTTAGGATTTGACATGTCATGTTAGATGTTATTTTAACTGTGTGCTTATTTATTTATGATGTATCATGACTAGTCTCAAATAGATGACAATGCTTAATGTGCCATTGAATTTAATCATGTGTTGTTCTCAAATATCGAAGCATGGTATAATGGTATTTCTCCTTGGAATGCTTTATCTGGATTGACTTGGCGCATGCTCACACCATGTTATGACTACAAACAAAGTCACCTCTAGCCTTGATGATCATTTAGTTTTTGACTTGTAATATCACTTCATGCTTTGATTAATGATGTTTTGTCGACTACTCCCACATCATCGTGGGAGGCAGCAACGTTGATGAAGAGGCCTCCGGTGACGATTCCACCCCCCCGGCAGGGTGACGGAGCAGGGCTGTAGAAATCCTAGATTGGACTTTCGAGGTGACGACGCCTCTCTGTATGTTTCGTGGAAAATAACTCTGTCCCCGACGTTTTTAGGCCGTTGTAGGCGTGAGGGGGAGGCCACGCCTAGTGGCCCCTTGGCTCCCCTTTGTCTCTCCTTTGAACTCCATCTTTGTTTTGGGTAAAAATTGATCTCCGTGGATTTTCAGCACTTCCCGAGAATATTTCCTTATGAACTTTCCTGAAATAGAAAAACAGCAGAAAACTGCAACTGGCCTGGGCATCTTGTTAATAGGTTAGTCTATGAAAACTTATGGGAAGGGAAGGAAAACGGAACAAAACATGTGGAAAAAAAGGTATTGGCTAGAAAACAAGTATGGAGTATAAAAAATTATAGATACGTTTGCCACATATAAAGATAAAACGAAAATAAACTTAATTTTAGAGAGCTTTCTAATATACTTGCACAAGCTTGTGCAATACCCGCTCATACGTCATAAACGTATCCATAATTTCTGATGTTCCATGTTGTTTTCATTATATATGTACATGTTTGATATACACTTTATGCCATTTTATTGATTTTTCTGGAGGGAGTATTTATGATATATGCTACATGTTTGCTAGTAACTCCAAGAGGGAGTATTTATACTCAATAGTGGGTTCATGCCTCCCTTTTACTCACGCTCGAGTGAGAGAAACGTAACGGATGGGGGATGTGTTGTTGCCACTAGAGAGAAAACAACAATGTTTACATTGTTTACATTACACACTTTGCTTAATGCGATTATCTGTTACTTGCAACTTAATACCCAAGGTTTGCTTGGATGACATTCTGAGGGTGGATTATTATTCATAGATGCAGTTGGATAACGGTCTATGTATCTTGATGTAATGTTTGCATGAATCACATAGTAATCATCATGTCATGCATATGCACTACGGTGCAGCGTTTATATCTATCAATTTCCCACCTGTAATTTTTTTACCACACATGCTATCTATCTGTTTTGGAGAGACATCACTAGTGAACTGTGGACCCCGATCCATTTTCCTCATACTGATAATACAACCACTGCCATCACTATATTTGCACTGATACTAGTGTTTTCATATTATTTTCCACACCATACATTTAACCTCTTTGTTTTCAGCAAAATCGGTGAGATTGACAACCTCGCTGCTTTGTTGGGGAAAAGTGATTAGGTTGTGTTGTGTAGGTTCGACGGTTCTTCTGAACCATTAGTGCGCCCTGCCACATCGGCTGCATCAACCTTCGGAAGTGTTTTCTTTCTCCTACTGGTCGATTCAACCTTGGTTTCTTTCTGAGGGAAAACTTGCTGATGCACTCTTCACAACCTTTCTGTTGGGGTTTCCCAACGAGTGCACTCTTGCACCATCACCCGCACAAAATTGTGCTCTAGACCAAACTGTATCTACACATAGTACGCTCTAATACAACTGCTTGTCTCTGATGCAAAATTAACTTTTTTGCATCCGACATAGCTCGCCATGATCACTGTGGAGATAATGAGACATGCCCATACATGCAAGTACCAGGATCATGACTCATCGGGCATCGAAATTGATGTAGTCATAGAAGAGATCTGAACAATTGTAGATCTTCACAACTAGGACTAGTTGCAAGGAAGACGCTAAGCTTCCCTCCTCAAGGATCACACGTGTAATCCCTCTTATGGTGTGCACGCGTACGGTTGTGTAAACCCATCATCACTCCGCCGTCCAGGACTCGGTGCTGACAAAGAGAGACAGTCTTCCGGCGTTGCTAATTAGTAGCTCTAATAAACTATGATTAGAGCTATATGAACCTGGAAGTTCTCAACACATGAGAGAGAATTGCTAATTAGAGGTAGGTTTAATCGGCATAGTAGAATTCAAAACCCAATTAGAAGAGGCTCTAATTAGAAGATCTAATTAGACAATCTAATTCTACAAGAGAGAGAGACGCGGGGGGCTTGAGAGCCAACTGTGTGTTTTGCTATGAGTCTTGAGGTCCTTTATATAGTTGGAGGAAGGGGGAGAGTTTCCAAAGGGGCGGAGGAGTCCTAGTTGAGCTAGGAGAGGCTTGGCCACACCAAAGGTGGTGGCAGTACCTTGCCTCCTAGCCCAACTCGGATTGGGAAAGGTGGAGTCCAATCCCACCTCCCTCTTTCCTTTTCTCTTTTTCTCCTTTTTATTTTCTCATTTTTCTCTCCAATAAACTCAGGAAAAAAATACCAAGACAATTATATGGCACCCTGGGTACTACCTGGCAACCCATAAAATTAGGGTGCGGCCCTAAGGGCATTGTTGCCCCCTCCAGTACCCCCCTCCTTGTTTTTCGCCCGAAAATCTTCCGGAACCTTATGAACCCAAAATATAAAATAAACGATATTATCTACTAATGTTAGAAACCAATTTCTAACATCTCGGGACATCTCATGTCCTCCGTAACCTCTCATATAAATTCTGCAATACACTGACATAATTTCTCTCCTATAGTAACTTCCCCAAAACCACTATGATTGACACTGGACTTGTTTCTATGACATTGTATCGACATCAACTATTCGTAAAACCAATAACAACATATTAATTATCTCAATTAAAAGTTCGCATGGCTTAAGCGTGTTACCCGTAAAGCTCGATAACACACATACCTGTTCGGGAATTCACTGAACAATAACCAATAACGGGACCGTGGACGCCCATGATGGCTCCTGTGTGTTCACGAAAAATGAGGGAAACTTATACATTACTCATTGAACTTATTACCTTAAATTCATGATACTAATGATATCAAGAGTAGAGACTATATGATCTTGTCTGGTCAACCTCTTTGATCATAACACATATAGAACTCGTTACCGATGTCATCATCTATTCTCATCCATATCTCGATGACATTTGTGATCAATTACACTATGTATGAACAGAAAATTTGTTGATATCGCTGACACTGTGAAGGTCCAGAGTGTGTATATCTCTATCATCTAGAGGAGTTAAGTACTAGTCATGAACGATCTCAGTTCCACTACACTATTTAGATTACGATCCCCATTTACGGCAAGGCAGTTGATGACATCCAAAGTATAACTTTAAATCATGCGGTCACTAGATATTCTCACAGTATAGGAATTATAGTTAATGGCAACATCATATGTATTCTGCTAAAATATATTACAATTGTTTAGTCTCTTTTAGTAACAACATATACTTGCCTCGGTTCAATAATATTATTACCCTAATGATGACCCACAAGTATATGGGGTGTATCGTAGTACTTTCGATAAATAAGAGTGTCGAACCAACGACGAGCAGAAGGTGTTGACAAGAAGTTTCGATGAAGGAATAACTGTAAATACTGGAAAATAGATTTATAGGGGTTTTTGATATTGCAGATAAAAAAAGTGCGAGTAAATAAAATGCAGTAGTAATAATTGCAGCAAGTGGCCCAATCCTTTCTTCAGCAAAGGACAAGCCGATGAGTTTACTTATGATTAACAAACATTCTCAAGGACACACGGGAGGTTTCTGTCAAGCGCTTTTGTTCCATGCAGCTGAATAATTTTGGTGTTTTGATACGTGTTGTGTGGGTGAACCTATGCTAATGTACCGTCCCAGCCAAGACTAATACATACTTGTGATTATACCCCTTGCAAGAATACACAACTACAAGAAAGTAATTAAGAAATAAATCTAACCACAACTTTAAACTCCGGGGTCCTACGCTCCCTCGTGTAATGGTTTCCTAACGGGGGTTTAGGTTTCTGTCACTTCGGCAATCCCATAATTAGTAGCCAAATACACGATGGATTCCCCTAGGCCCATAAATGGTGAAGTATCATCTAGTAGACGTTCACATGACACCACTGGAAGAATAACACCACAACTTAAATATCGAACATTAAATATTACTCAACATTACTTCACCCATGTCCTCAAGAACAACACGAACTACTCACAAGACATCATATGGATCATGATTAGAGGTGATATAATAGATGATAACAATATGGTCATAAAGTGCAAACACCGATAAATCTCACAAGCATCAACTACTAACAAGTAATCCACACCGGGAGAGAATCTAATGCAAAACAACGATAGAGGCCCCTAATTGTTATAGCGGGATGAAGGTGGATGATGAGAGTGATAGTGCTGGTGGTGATGATGATTATGATGATGATGACGATCTTGATGATGCCCGGAGTGATTACGGTGACGATGGCGGTGATTTTCCCTCTCCGGAGAGGAATTTCCCTGGCAGATTTCTCCGTGCCAGAGAGCTTTTCTCTCTCGGGTGTTTTCCACCCCCGAGGCGGCGGCGGAATAATTCTTCGACGATGGAATGAGGCTTAGGGTTTCCCGGGGGACAGGCACGCAAAAGATATCCCCAGAGGTGGGCCAAGTGGGCCACACCCCTAGGTGGCTCGGCAGGGGCGCCACCCCATGGTGTGGGCCCCTGGTGCCCCCCTCTGGCTTCCTTCTGGCTGGGTTCCTCCATTGTACTTCTAGGACACCCCCGGTGTCCCACTTCTTCTTCTGATCTTCTGAAATATGGTATCCGGCCGGTGCTTTTTCCATCAGATTCATGGTCCCGGTGTTTATTCTCCAAAAATTATAAAACACGCAAAATAAGATAAAATAACATAAGAGATGCGTCATAACATAAAATATATCGATGAATAACATATTAGTATGATATAAAATAGTGATGCAAAATGGACGTATCAACTCCCCCCAAGCTTAGACCTCGCTTGTCCCCAAGCGAAACTGAACTCGGAAAACATGACCACAGATTTATGGAGTGAAGAGTCGATAAATAAAATACGGACAAGAAGCATCACATCTATCTATGAACCAATCATTATAGACATCAACTTCCTCTCATATAACCTAACTTGAAATGAGTAATCGGAGTCACAAACAAAGATGCAAAAGAGAGAATAAAAAATGGTAATGGCAAACTTCATTCTTGATCAGAGAACGTTTAATGATATCCGGCTTATCTTAGGTGAAGTCTTTATAACAAGGTTTATCTTGTTGAGCTTAACATGTTTAATTATAACAATTCTTTTACAGTGATTCATAGCTTTTCAAAGTAATATTCATTCAGATAATAAAGCATGTGCTAAACAAAGAAGAACAGAAAACATGATTGAATAAATCAACATATAGATGGTGAGATAACAACAACTCGAATGCTTGCTGGAGACAGAAACAAATGGGTTTACTGACTCAACATAAAAGTAAAAGATAGGCCCTTCGCAGAGAGGGAAGCAGAGATTGCTCATGTGCTAGAGCTTTTATTTTATTAAACAGAGGTATTGAAAACATTTTTAAGAGAGGTATATGCTTATGTCAACGAATGGTAAACAGACAATACAATACGTCACAAGACAACTAGACTTCATAAGAGCGGCTCCCATATGAGGGACGCAGCTGGTGTAGAAAGTCATCCCTCATTTTCTTTTGTTTACACAATTATGCTTTGACTGATAAATCAGGGGCAAAAATAGTGAAGAGAATTTGTGTATTAGTTTTGGGGCTGGGCACCCCGCTGCCAGCTCTTCTAGCATTTGGATAAGAGGATGAAGCCACTAGTCCACGTGTTTGAAGTCCAATCAACAAGTGAGATAAATATTCTCTATTGGCGTCCTTATGAGCAAAAACAGGAACACAAAATAGGAGTAATTTTGAAAGTTTTAAAGGTAGCACATGAGCAATTTACTTGTAGTGGCAGTTAAATACCACATGTATGTAGGTATGGTGTACACAAATGGCAAGGTTTTGGGGCTCAAGGTTTTGGATGCACGAGAAGCATTCCCTCTCGGTACAGGGTTTTTTGGCTAGCAAGATTGGGTAACAAGCATAAGAGTTGAGGGAAAACAAACAAATATACATATGATTAAACCAATCATGCAATCTTCATTGAAAGCACAAGCGATCTTAACTTGTGAATACTAAGTTTACGAGCTAATAGGCAAATTCCTCTTTCTTATACTAGCATCTCAAATTATTATTTCTGCTGACCCAAGCTAAGTTTGCCAAAACCAACTAGATTAACTTGATGATCTCTAGAGTCATACCAAATACTAATAACAAGCTTAACCATATGACAGAAATTGAAAACTAAAATGATGTGTGCATAAAGTAAATAATGAAACTTCTCATTAATATTTCAAACCGGCAACTCACACCAACGGATACAACGATAACCAACTAAGGAGAGACACTTCCATACTGCAAACCGTCGTATATGATAACCTCTCTACTCATGATATGATTCCACTGAAAAGGTAAAAATATGAAAGATAGTGATGTGTTACCGCGGCACTCCCCAAAGCATGGAACAAGCCGAGGAGATGCCAATACCAATGAAGAATTAATTCTTCGGTGGTGGTGGTGATACACTCTTCTCAAGCAAAGCGTGGAAAAGTTGCAGCTATAGTTTTTCTCTTGAAGAATCTCTACCACCGTCCTTGAAGCTCGATAACGTTCACAAAACTCATCTGCAATCCGAAGAGATTCCTTTACTCCAGGGACAGGACTGAGGCCCGGGACTGATGGTCTTGGTCCCTGCACGCTATAAGAATAAACATTGCTTGATGACGTCCTTTTTGCTCCTTTCTTGACGCCCTGATCCATGTTCTTACACTTGGGACTTTGGAGATAATCTTCCATTGGCTCCTTCCCCTTGTTGTTCTTGGCGGAGGCCATGATGCTTCTAAAACTGAAAACAGATCCTGTCAGAAACAGCTCGAAACAGAAACACGACGAGAAAACGATGTACAGACCTTGGGGGATTATATAGCAAAAAGTTTCAGAACGAAAGGAAAGTTCAGGTCGAAAACGAGTCGGAGAGGGGCTCCGGGGGTTCCCACACCATAGGCTGGCGCGGCCAGGGGTGGGCCCGCGCCACCCCATCGGGTGGAGCCTCCTGGCTCCGTCTCCGCCTCGTTTCCGGCTCATAATTTTTCATATTTTCTAAAAACAGTAAAAAAAAACTTGGAAGATGTTTCGCGAACGTTTTCTTACCAAAACTGATACATATTCGAAAACTGACTCTGCAGTTTCTGAAATATGCTTCTTAATAAACTCCTCCGGGATCATGGCTTGAATACAATCAACATTTTCATTATAAGAATCTCCAGAAATATAATGCTTGAGTCTATGGCCATTCGCCACTTGTGAAGTGTTGTCTTCAAGGGCAAAATTTTAATTTCCCTCGAACGATATACCTCTTCGATAAAAAAAGGTCCTTCCCATCTCGAGAGTAATTTTCCTGCAAAAAATCTGAGACGAGACCTATACAATAGCACTTTCTAACCAACATGAAATTATCTTTTAATAATTCTCTTATCGTGGCACCTTTTAACTTTCTCTTTAAAAAGCTTAGCATTTTCATATGCTTCACTCCTCCATTCATCTAAAGAACTTAAGTCAAGCAACCTTTTCTCACCAGCAAGTTTAAAATCTTTATTTGGGTCTTTCACTGCACAATAAGCTTTGTGTTCTAATTCTAGCGGCAAGTGACAAGCTTTTCCATAAACCATTTTATAAGGATACATGCCCATGGGATTTTTATAAGCAGTTCTATAAGCTCACAGAGCATCATTTAATTTCTTAGCCCAATTTTTTCTAGATTTGTTAACAGTCTTTTGCAAGCTAGATTTGATTTCTCTATTTGATAATTCTACTTACCCACTAGTTTGAGGATGATAAGGTGAGGCAATACTATGATTAACATCATACTTAGCAAGGGTTTTTCTAAAACCACCATGAATAAAATGAGAACCCCCATCAGTCATAAGATATCTAGTCACACCAAACCTAGGGAAAATAATGTATTTAAGCATTTTTAATGAGGTTTCACCATCAGCACTTTTAGTAGGTATAGCTTCTACCCATTTAGTAACATAATCGACAACAACAAGAATATGAGTGTAGCCTTGTGAAGGAGGGAAAAGACCCATAAAGTCAAAACCCCAACAATCAAATGGTTCAATAACAAGAGAATAATTCATAGGCATTTTATTACGTCTAGAAATATTTACAACCCTTTGACATTGATCACAAGATAAAATAAACTTTCTAGCATCTTTAAAAAGAGTAGGCCAATAAAAACCTGATTGTAGAACCTTATGTGTAGTTCTATCTCCAGCGTGATGTCCTCCATAAGCACTACTATGACATTTTCTCAATATCTCTCGTTATTCATTTTCAGTAACACATCTTCTCATAATACCATCAACACCTTCTTTATATAAGTGTGGGTCATCCCAAAAATAATGCCTCAAATCATAGAAGAATTTTCTTCTTTGCTGAGCTATAAAGGTAGGAGGCAAATACTTGGAAACAATAAAGTTAGCATAATCAGCATACCATGGACTCTCTTGAGAGCTCACTTTTATTGCAGCTAATTGTTCATTAGGAAAACTATCATTAACAGGAATAGTGTCATCAGGGATATTTTCTAATCTAGACAAATTATCAGCAACAGGATTTTCAGCATCCTTCCTATCCTCAATATGTAAATCAAATTCTTGTAAAAGAAGCACCCATCTAATAAGCCTAGGCTTAGCATTTTCTTTTCCATAAGGTACTTAATAGCAGCATGATCAGTATGAATAGTAACTTTAGAATCAACAATGTACTGCCTAAATTTATCACAAGAAAAAACTACAACTAGGAATTCTTTTTCAGTGGTAGCATAATTCTTTTGAGAAGCATCAAGATTTTTACTAGCATAATGAATGACATTTAACTTCTTATATATCCGCTGTCCAAGAACATCACCTACATCATAATCACTAGCATCACACATAATTTCAAACGGTAAATTCCAATTAGGTGGTTGAATAATAGGGGCAGATATTAAAGCCTTCTTTAAAATTTCAAAAGCTTCTCTACAATCTTCATCAAAAACAAAAGGTACATCCTTTTGAAGTAGATTAGTCAAAGGCTTTGATATTTTAGAGAAATCTTAAATAAAACTTCTATAGAAACCAGCATGACCAAGAATACTACGAATACCTTTGACATCCCTCTGACAGGGCATTTTCTCAATGGCTTCAACTTTAGCTCTATCAACCTCAATACCTCTTTCAGAAATTTTATGTCCAAGAACAATTCCTTTATTAACCATAAAGTGGCATTTATCCCAGTTAAGAACAAGATTAGTCTCCTCACATCTCTGCAAAACTTTATCAAGATTCTGCAAACAATTATCAAAAGAAGGTCTATAGACGGAGAAATCATCCATGAAGACTTCCACAATTTCTTCACAAAATCCATGAAAGATAGCAGACATGCATATTTGAAAAGTAGCAGGAGCATTACATAAACCAAAAGGCATACGTCTATAAGCATAGGTTCCATAAGGACAACTGAAAGTTGTTTTCTCTAGATCAAGCTTTCTAACGGCAATTTGAGAAAACCCAAAATAACCATCAAGAAAGCAGAAATGAGTTTCTTAGACAACCTTTCTAACATTTGATCAATAAAAGTCAAAGGATAATGATCTTTCTTAGTGACGTTGTTAACCTTCCTAAAATCAATGCACATCCTATAACCAACCACTACTCTTTGAGGAATAAGTTCATTGTTTTCATTTGGCACAACAGTCATCCCTCCTTTCTTAGGGACACAATGCACAGGACTAACCCATCTACTATCAGCAATAGGATAAATAATGCCAGCATCAAGGAGTTTCAATACCTCGTTTCTTACCACATCTTTCATCTTAGGATTTAAACGGCGTTGATGTTCCACAATTGGCTTTGCATCGGGTTCAATATTAATAGCATGCTGATATATAGTAGGAGAAATCCCATTCAGATCATCAAGAGTATAACCAATAGCACCTCTATATTTCTTCAATATCTCCAATAATCTCTCCCCTTCTTTATCAGAAAGTTGAGAAGTAATAATAACAGGATATAATTTCTTATCATCAATATGAGCATATTTAAGATTGTCAGGCAAAGGCTTTAAATCAAAGACAGAATCCTCCTTGGGTGGTAATGCGGTACCCAAGTCTTCCACAGGTAAATTATGTTTCAGCATTGCTGGCTGCTGTAGGAAAATCTCGTCAATTTCATTCCTTTCTTCTATAAAGACATCACTTTCGTGGTCTTCCATGTATTGCTGCAAAGGATTGTTAGGAGCAAGAGCAATAGCAGCAAACTGTTCAACTTTATAATTCTCATTAGGTAATTCAGCTTCATAAGGTGCTTTAGCAAATTTGGAGAATTAAATTCATAAGACTCTCCATCAAACTTTGTAAGGATTTTATCCTTTTTACAATCTATAACAGCACCACAAGTATTTAAGAAAGGTCTACCGAATATAATAGGAAAAGTATCACCAGCTGAAATGCCTAGTACTAGAAAATCAGCAGGATATTTAGTTTTACCACATAAGACCTCCACATCTCTAAAAATACAATTCGGAGAAATATTTTCCCTATTAGCAAGCTGAATAATCACATCAATGTCTTCAAGTTCACAAGAACCAATTTCATGCATGATTTCTTTATAAAGCTCAGAAGGAATAGCACTAGAACTAGCACCAATATCACACAACCCATAATAGCAATGATCACCTATCCTAAAAGATAGCACAGGAACACTAGGTTTCCTAGATTTACTAGGATGAGAGACAATATTAGAAGCATCTTCACAAAATATAATGTGTCCCTCTTCTACATTTTCAGAAACAAGACCCTTTACTATTGCTACTGTAGGTTCTACAGTTATTTGTTCCTCGGGTTCTACAAGTTTCCTTGCACTTTTTATTAACCACACTAGCTAACATAGAATGTTCTTTTACCTTAGCAGGGAAAGGCATTTTCTCAATATAAGGTTCGGGCACAATAAAATCAACAGTATGAACTTCTATATCTCTAGCAGGAACATAATTAATAGTATCTTTATAAGGTGCATGGTACTTATCCCATTCTTTTTTAGGAATATCAATGTAAGAAGCAAAAGCCTTATATAAGTTTGCAGCAACTTGAGAATCAAGACCATAAACAACACTAACATTATGAAAATCATCGGATGACATAAAGGTTTTAATGCATTCATAATCATAATTTATACCTGGCTTTCTACCTTTGTCATTCTCCCATCCTTCAGTGTTTTCTTGAATAAGGTCAAGAAGATCCCATTTAGCTTCATCCTTCATACGTGTAAATGATCCAGAACAAGAAGCATCCAATAAATCCTTATCATGAAGAGGAAGCCTTGCATAGAAATTATTAATAACAATATTACTGGGGAGCTCATGAATGGGGCATTTGAGCATTAGTAACTTCAATATCCCCCATTCTTGGGCAATACTCTCTCCCTCGTGAGGCCAAAAATTATATATATAATTACGATCTCTATGAATTTCACTCGGAGGATACAATTTAGAATAAAAGAGAGGTACAATTTCCTCCCATCCAATAGTCTGGCTATTTTTCAGTAGTTTGAACCATTCAGCGGCTCGTCCTGTCAATGATATAGAGAATAATTTCCTCTTCACTTGGGTCATTGTAATACCTGCACACTTGAACAACTCGCATAATTCATGTAAAAAGAGCAAATGATCACCAGGATGGACAGTTCCATCACCTCAATAGCAGTCATCCCTAACATGTTTAGCAATCTTTATAGGTATTTTATAAGGATCCAAATCATCAGGCGGTGGGCCACTTACTACCCTAGCAGTGGTAGCAGCGCCCGCAAATAAGGACTCAAAAGGAGATCCAAACATAGTGTAATAAAGCAGTAGACATAAATAAAAACAGCACTTACAGCAGAAGCTTCCTTTATCAATTCCACTTCCCAATAGCTCTTCACTCCCCGGCAACGGCGCCAGAAAATAGTCTTGATGACCCACAAGTATAGGGGGCGTATCGTAGTACTTTCTATAAATAAGAGTGTCGAACCCAACGAGGAGCAGAAGGTGTTGACAAGCAGTTTCGATGAAGGAATAACTGTAAATACTAGAAAATAGATTTGTAGGTTTTTTTTTGATATTGCAGATAAATAAAGTGCGAGTAAATAAAATGCAATAGTAATAATTGCAGCAAGTGCCCCAATCCTTTCTTCAGCAATGGACAAGCCTGTGAGTTTACTTATGATTAACAAACGTTCTCGAGGACACACGGGAGGTTTCTGTCAAGTGCTTTTGTTCCATGCAGCTGAATAATTTTGGTGTTTTGACAAGTGTTGTGTGGGTGAACCTATGCTAATGTACCGTCACATCCAAGACTAATACATAATTGTGATTATACCCCTTGCAAGCATCCGCAACTACAAGAAAGTAATTAAGAAATAAATCTAACCACAGGTTTAAACTCCGGGGTCCTACGCTCCCTCGTGTAATGGTTTCCTAACGGGGGTTTAGGTTTCTGTCACTCCGGCAACCCCACTATTAGTAGCCAAATACACGATGCATTCCTCTAGGCCCATAAATGGTGAAGTATCATATAGTCGACGTTCACATGACACCACTAGAAGAATAACACCACAACTTAAATATCAAACATTAAATATTACTCAACATTACTTCACTACTAACAACTTGACTTCTCCCATGTCCTCAAGAACAACACAAACTACTCACAAGACATCATATGGATCATGATCAGAGGTGATATAATGGATGATAACAATCTGGTCATAAAGTGCAAACACCGATAAATCTCACAAGCATCAACTACTAACAAGTAATCCACACCGGGAGAGAGATCTAATGCAAAACAACGATAGAGACCCCTAATTGTTACATCAGGATGAAGGTGGGCGGTGAGGGTGATGGTGGTGGTGGTGATGATGATGATGATGCCGATCTTTATGATGCCCGGAGTGATGGCGGTGATTTCCCCTCCCCGGAGAGGAATTTCCCCGGCAAATTTCTCCCTGCTAGAGACCTTTTCTCTCTCGGGTGTTTTCCGCCCCCGAGGCGGCGGCGGAATAATTCTTCGACGATGAAATGAGGCTTAGGGTTTCCTGGGGGACAGGCACGCAAAAGATATCCCCCATAGGTGGGCTAGGGTGGCCACACCCTTAGGTGGAGCAGCCAAGGGGGGCGCCACCCCCTGGTGTGGGCCCCTGGTGGCCCCCCTCTGGCTCTCCTTGTGGTCGGGTTCCTCCACTGAACTTTTAGGACACCCCCGATGTCCCACTTCTTCTTTTGATCTTTTGAAATATGGTATCCCGACGATGCTTTTTCCATCAGATTCCTGGTCCCGGTGTTTATTCTCCAAAATTTATAAAACATGCAAAATAAGATAAAAATAACATAAGAGATGCATCATAACATGAAATATATCGATGAATAACAGAAAATTATCATATAAAATAGTGATGCAAAATGGACGTATCACCTAACAATAAACTCCTTGAACCATGACATATCATCATATGTCTCGGAACAATAAAATGAAACCTGCACGTAGTTGTTAAAAGTAGCAGATCTTTGTCAACAAAGTGAACATGTACCAAGTAAGATTGATATACTTATTTGTATTAGTAGTTCATTACAGACGATAGTACTAGCTAGTACCTTCTTTTATTCTAGGGTGCTTAAGCTTTCTAAGAATGGATGGTGCTTCTCGTAAAATTCTAAGATGTTAAATACAAAGTTATATTTTCTTGATAGTAAGCATAATATTTCAGTTGGACCTCTAATGCAAGTAGTTTTTTTAGTTGTTGTCTTCAAATTTAATATCCGACATTGTGAAATTAAGGGTCAGGGTTCTGCACTTCTAATAACTGACAACCGATCATCCGGTACACAAAATGTAGACTCCAAAACATAGTGTAAAACCAACAGAGGCTAACATAGAGCGGCGTGCGCCGCTCCGGACCTGGCTAGTATCACTACATCACCTTTTTCAAGATTACTCTTCTTCTAACCAAATAGACACCTTTCGCCTTTAGTAAAGATTTCGAAACATGGGGAGTCATGGAATCCACTAGAAGCTGAAGCAATAGTTTACAACATGTTCGTTTTCTGTGGCGGAATCGAGCTTAACCAATTCCATTTAACAGTACATCTAGACATCGATCAATTCCGATAATATTCACAGCTTAGAATTTGTACATAGCAGGCCGAGGGAAAACATATAGCTAGAAATTACTCACACGTAAAAGAGACTTGTATAAAGCTATCATCACAAAATGCAACACTTATTGAACAATACACAATACATATCCAAGTGAAACAACAAAATTCGAAGTAGCTTACACAAACGAAAAAAGAAAAACACAAATGAAATGATGAAACGCCCCATTGCCAACACGTACCACCCTAGTTTATGGGGCAAAAACATCTGCCATGTGGAAATTATTACACACCACACATGGACGTTTGTATTTCCAGAGCATGCACACATTAAGAGAACATTTACACAAACTGTGGCTTTATAGACTTTCTAGCCCTACAGGCCATCCAATTCTCCATTAGGTTTTCCGTCAGCAATAGGATCACGCCGACGGGCCTGTAGTACTGCCGTTGTTACTTGTTCCTTGCATCCTGATTAGTCTGCTGGCCGGGTAACCTGTCAATAATGGCCAGATTACACATCACATGACTGTCTGTATTTCGAGAACATGCGCAAAGAAAACATATAACATAAACTGTGCCTTCAATTCAATGCGCAAGTAGACATGCTAGCCTTACATGGCATGTAATCCTCCGTCACGTGTTTCTGTAGCACTAGGAGGAAGCCGTATGTCCGGCTCCTGCTTAATCCATCCCTGCTGGCGTGCAGGCTGGCCTGGTTTTCCTGCAACAGGAGGCGGTATGGCCGGCGCCGTCTCCGTCTCAAGCCATTTCGTCTGGCGTTTAGGTTGTTGAGGCTGCGTGCCAGGTGGACTGGCAATAACAATGTCAGTTTCTCATCGATTGCATGCTTACAAAAATTCGAATACACAAATGTCAGTTTGTGATGCATGCATGTCCAACTTGACTTCATGGGGGAACCGCATTGATCCATGAAGAGACACAAGTAGCTACAAGCAAGAAAAATTGCCCTCGACATATCCTTGTTGAAATATGTGTCGAAAATGAATAAGTAATTGATTTCAGTTGGAATGGGCGATAAATTATGTGTTCGAGCCGAAAACTGTAATCCGGCCCTTATATAAAAACATCGTGGGTAGTTAAAATAGTCTAGAGACATAAGCTGGTAGGTTAGACATGAGATTAAACTCGCGCAGTCTCGTTAAGCATGCCCCCCCCCCCCCCCCCCCCCCCGCGCAGGAATATTGGCGATATCGCTAAACCGCGTTAGCAAAACTTGGTATCCGAGCGTGGTATTGAAGCGGTCATGCGTGTTGCTGTGACATGGAGTAGCGTCAAAAATAATACTTTAGAACGGACGTGTCTACTGGGAGAACCAGGGCGCGAGGCAGCGGTCTAGGAGTTCTCGCCCATGTGGGGCTGCAACTCCTGCAAGGTAACGAGCTGGCGGCCCACCCGAGATCCAGTGCTGCCAGCTCGTTACCCTACAGGAGTCGCAGCCCCACCCAGGCCACAACTAGGAGCACTGCACCTTTACTCGTTTAGGGCACATACAATGGTTCTATCTTAGCGATGCCACGTAGGATGATTGTTGGGTTGCAGGAGAGAGAAACGGAAAACAAGCTTTACCTTCTCTCAACGAAGAGATGATCTCTTAGTACAATTGTCTCACCATATTTTTAGCAAATCTGCTTATTAGAGAAAAGTCTAAGAGATCATTCATTGTATATCATGTTTTTTAGTCTTATCTAAAAATTTAATATAAAACGTCTTATCAACCATTGTATTATGTGCTTCACAAACAAGGGGGGTATGTGGGCCTGAAGCTATGCCATACCATTAGCAGACTAATTATCATGTGTGTGTGATGGTTTGGTCTATTTAATAATGTTCGACATTTGTGATATATGCTCAACATTTGTTATATTTGCTAGATAATATTGTTCCACATTTGTGATAGTTCCTCCACAATTTCTGGAAGTTTGGTAGTTTGAGGAGTTGTTGTTACTATTATTCCGAAATCACTATGAAATTTATTTTATTTTGACTTGTACTAAATTATAACACTGACGCCATGTTAATATTATCATCTTCTTTATATTTTTAGTTCTATCTTATTTTCTACTAAAAAGACTAGCATATGAAATATATCATCGCTTTAGTTAGTGCACATATCAAATTCAAGGCATTACAGACATATTAGGACTCAATACAACAAATAAGACAAAAAGCAGTAGTTCAAAATAAATCACCCAAACAGTTTCCAGTAGCTTCTCCCCATCGCTGTTTCTACCCACCAAAACCTATAAGCAGGTTTATGCATGAGCACAAGCCTAAAAACGACCTAATTAGGGTATTTTTTTTGGTTTGCGAAACACCGTACAACACAGTTTCTCACAAACACGCGCATTCACACACCCCTAAGAACGCACAAGGTAGTTTATTTCGGTTTGGGATAGTTTTGTCAATCTGAGTCGGCCAGCTACTAGGGTTGGTCCTATATATACACTCATATACATGTGCTTTGTAACACAAAATTGTACAAGATATTAAGAAAAATAAATCTTTGGTTAAAATATCAAAGCCCTTCTATGGAAGACCGAAACACTTGTGTTGAATCTATTGAAGCCTGAAAAGCATGTTGAAAAAAAAAACAAAGCCCTTCTATGGAAAGTTGTTCCGGAAATTTGCACCTATTCAGAAAACAAATCAAAGAATATGATAAAATTAAAAAAATATCTATTCCCCGGAATAGAGTTAGAATAGAGTTATTTTTATGAGTTTTAGTTGCAAACCACATGAATTTGACTTGTTTTGAAGAAAAAAAATCATGCTTTACAAAATGCCCTTCTAGGTATATTATGATTGATGGGTTTCAATCCACAATGCTAAGAGCATGACCATTTTTCGACCTACTTTAATGAAAATTTCCAAAAATATTAGGCACAACCCTAACTTTTAAGAGGATAAACAAGTATGGAAAAGAAGATTCCAACCTTTTATTTTCAAAACTTATTTTTCCATTTTCTAGATATCTAAAAGGGACGGATTAAATTAAGATTTTGGTGCAAAATGGCACCAATCTAATTTCCATACACATTAGTCCATATATTGCTTTTGAAATTCAATCATGTTTCTACTTTGTCCCGTTTAAATGCTTGTTGACCAAACCCTAAAAGTAATTAAAATTTTAAATAGAGATATTTGTTTTTCTCAAACAGAAAAAATTGGAGGTGTTTGTCGGTTGTTTAAAAAAATCACCAAAAAATATTTTCATGTAAACCATGTTGGAAATATACGGAATGTCCTAATGGGTGTTGAAAAAAATAGAGCCCTCCCATTGAAAATATTTTTTTTTGGCAATATGCACCAAATTTTCAAAAAAATCAAACAATAAGATAATACGGGAAAAAAGGCATTCCTTATCATACAGTACTTTTGTGGCTAATAATTTCCAATAATAAAGGCACACTTTAATTATGATTTTAAAAAATGATACTACTCAAAATGGTCTCAGGTATGGACATTTATGTCTTTGAATTCAGTTAATGACTAATGTCATGACCATTTCAGATCATCTTTAATGACATTTACCCATTTTAGCACAACCATGCCTTTTAATAAATAAGTATGCCAAGAAAGGTTCCCATGTTTTGTTTTAAACAATTGTTTTTATTTTATAAATGTCTAAAAGTGGTTGCCTTATGATGCAAGTAGAAAACAATAATGTGCAAAATGAAATTACTCCAATCTCCAAATAATCTAGACCATATTGGAGGACTAGTTTCTCAAGATTATTCAAGTTCTATCTTTTTGTTACTTTTACTGTCCTGTGGGTTGAACTTGGATCCATTCGTGGAGGTTGGAACTGTAGAGATGTAGATGAAACCAGAACTTAAGTATGGCGGCGAGACGGATGCCATCACACCATAGTGGAGAAAAAAAAGATGTGTGCAATATTTTGATGCATAGTCTAGGCTTTTAACCTCCATTTAGAAAGAAAAAAAAGAGAAAAAAGAGTGATGCGGTAATAACAAGTGTACGTCGCAGAGCAGGCACGACAAACTGGGTACTATTGGGATATGAGTCGAAAAAATACGACGTCGAAAGACATTTGGCTAAAATTTAGCTGTAACTCCGGAGTTTCAACATATATAAGCTAAGATGGAGTTTCTGTGTTTCCAAAGAATGCTGGTACGGTCAAACGGCAATATAATGATGTTTTTGTGAATATGATTGTTACCGTTCTGAAAAAACACGCGGAATTTCATTAGTTATCCCAAGAACCACTGATAATTCCCAAATCTACGTTCGGTGTTCTTCTTCTAAATAAAAAAACAAATCGTTTAGCTAGAAAAATCAGTGTCCAACCTACCGGTTAGTAGCCATCGCATGAATTAGCGGGGTTTATTTAGCGAAAAACATATGAACTTCTAGCCTTAGAAAATGTTTTATTTCAACAGTCAAGATCAGCTTTTTGTCAGATTTAGATATATATTATTCAGTTTTCAATCTAATTTGTAACTTCACTGTTGCAATTTGGATGGACAGTCCAACCCCCCCCCCCCCCAAAAAAAATTAGTTAGTTACCATAGAAATACTCCCTCCGTCTCATATTAACTCTCGCAAAAAACTTTTGCGAGAGTTAATATGAGACGGAGGGAGTACCTTGTTTTTCCGGAATCAGCGGGTGGTGTTCTTCCGGAGCCACCAGTCATCCTCTTGCCCAGAAATATTAGCTATTCCGAAATATTGAGTTGATAAAATCGCCCTTTAGGGGGAAAAAAAGGAAATATTAGCTATATTCAACTGTTGATCCAACTTATCATGGATCGAGTAGCTATGGCATGAACAGACTGGCTTCCAAGGGCCGCCAGAGAATCGTAGAGAATTAAACCTACAGTAAGTTAAACGGAAGAAAATGAAGGAAGCATCAAACTGAAACTTAATGGGATCAATCGACTGCACCTTGATGCGCGCGTAGATGAGGCACCGATGGACGGAGCTGAGGGTTATGTCTAGTGTGTGGAGGAAGCTATATATATGTAGAGGGGAGAAATATCGGCTAAGTTTAGGTGGGGCAACCCAAACCGCAACTCGACCTACACCGTGCGATGACTGCCTGCATGCACGATGGTCCACGCGACAGCCATTCGTCCGAGGCTAGCTGTTGGGTTTCGGGTCACAGGCTTGTATCCTACGACCTCGTCCAAGGTTGTTACTCATCACCATCTCGCCCACAGTATACAAACCTAGCTTCCTCACCTACTCGGCAGCCCAGCATTACCAATCAGCAAATTAAGCAAATTTTGTATGGTAATTATTTGATAATGCGGTATATATGTGACGAAAGTAGGAAATAATTGTATGTATATATAGCTAGCACAACTAGAATGCTCGATATATTTTAGGACTAGCTAGAACCATGTAGTTGAAGTTTCCTCTCTCATCCTACCACAGAGATTCGAAGCAAAAGAACAAGATAGGTCCCATTTTCTTCCATCAATTTACGCAACTAACAGTTATCAAACAAAAATTACGTACCTGACACCTAACTCACTACGGGAATCGACGAAGACGCTGACGGCAATTTGTCTGGGCCGTCGGCGTAAACCTGAAGAAAAGCAGCCCGAGGCCATGACCGTCGGTGATAACCAACGCCAACAGGGATTGTACCTATGCCTACGAGGGCATACGCCGACGGGCGCCGTACGCCGATGGTAATTGGGTCTCTGCCGACGGTTTTAGGCCATCGGCGTATCGGTCGATTCCTGTAGTGACTCTACGTATGCCGTCTCTGAAAAACTACCAAACATTTTTGTACACTGGCCATATAGAAAATCTTTTTAAAACGGAGGCAAAAGACTGGCCTCGTCTCAGAAGGGAGGTTCACAAAGTTTCTAAAGAAAACAGCAACAAACCAAGGCCAAAAGTGGCTTATACAAGGGACTACTCTCCCGGAAGTAAATCTCTAAGGCCTCGTTCGGCAGGGGAGTTTTTCCTGGGTCTGCGGTGTATTTTCCAAGGTCAGCCGAATACAAGGAGAAACACTCACGGAATGTTTGGTAGTTCGGGTTTGAACGGGCTGAACCCCAGCAATAACTTGAAAACTCGCTGGGTAGAAGCGGATTAGAGACACGCCCCCCTCCTCGCGTTTTCGGCCGTCGCGGCCTCGAGGCCCGGAGTAGTCGCCTTCTCCAGAGATGCCGTGCTCTGCTGCCGGCACGCTGCTCCATGGGGCGCGACCGCCAATGCCTCACCTGCCACCGGCATGTATAACGAGTTATGTCGTGCTCTCTGGCGGATTGGAGAGAGGCAGCTCATACTGCTGTTCATGCTGCTGAATCCGCGGGAGGATGTATATTAGTATGACTCTCTTCGTGATTAACCTTCATACTGCTGAATCCAAAAAAAAATATTGTCTGTTCTTTTTCCAAATTTAGGAACACGTATTCACCTGCCGTTTCTTGCTCAAATATCGCATTATCTGGTAGTACCATGCTCTCGTTCAGCCTTGGCTGAAAGAGCCGATTAATGCTTAATACAGTATTTATATGCCATGCTTATCGGGTTGTTCTACTTGGAAGTACGAGTCATTTCACTATTATCGGCTAACAATATTCAGCTTTAATTTACGACTGATGTTATAGCCATATCATTGTTGAATCGAACCCTCTGTGCCAAACACCTAACCTTGATAGACGAGGAAGTGGATTGGGGTTGAGAAGAGTATTGGGTGAATGAAGTGTTTTCACCCAATCCTTGTGGGATAATACTTAGCAAAACACTTCAAACCTCCGCTGCCAAACGAGGCCTAAGGTGTTTAACACCCGCCTTGATGTTGATGCACATAGCCGCAGGATCAAAACAACAACAAAAAATATACAAGCTGGGACTACTCTCCCGGAAAGGATAGGCGCCATATAGACAGTCCGTGAATGATCTATGCCATCTCCGAAAACCCACCCAACAATAGTGATTACCTAGGGTTCAATAGAAGCCAATTGCATATATTTTTGATAAAAGACTCTTTATTAAACTCAAAACGTAGCACCAAGCTGTTACTATTTAAAGAGGTCACACCATATCTCGACATAATTAATCTTAATGCACAAGGCGACCAGAACAAAAAAAAAACATAATTCAAGTCCAGAAAGAACTTGTATAGTCGTAAGGTGGTGGAGGGTTGATCCCTAGACTATGCTACCATCCATTTGCGACAAAATAATTTCTCGCCACTATCTCCAATCGTGTACAGATTTCCGTAAAAAGTATGTTTTCCAAACGATGTAGATATGGCCAAAAATGGATCACATGAGAATAACGGTAACATAGACAGACGACGATAATAAGGCAATCGACCCCACCTTAATGAGGATTTTAACCTCGTGATCTATTTCATGTAACTAATTACGAAAAAACAATGTTAACACTATGTGGGGTTCAAGTTAGAGGCCATTTGGGTGATTGATCATATAGAATAGACGAATTTGCATGGTGTTTTATTGTCTTGTCTAGATGGAAAAATAAATCTTTAATCTCCCATGCCTGGTGACAATTTCAGCGATATCGTTGGTATTACACTTTTGTGAAGATATCACACAATTTTTTTATTTTTTAGCAGTACCATCATCATTCAGATTTTTATATTGTCAATTGATATGTCAGCATAAACAAGATGCTTATACAAGGAAGAAACTAAGAATTTTCCATTCTAATGTTAATTCCAGCGAAATGCGTCGGATCCTTGCGTTAATTGGATGATTACCAACTGCCCCAAGAGATAATATTATGCCACAAGCCGTGGTCAAACTAAATCTTGTATAAACATCATGTTTGGAGGCGATGATTCACAACCGTAGCATTGGTATCACTTTCGTGATGGACGATATTATATGGAGATAGTTATTGTTCCAGGAGAGCCGTGTTCCTAAGCTGTATATATCCCGGTAGAACCTAATTTCTGAGCAGTCCCTAACATGGAAAGATTCAATGTCGAACAAATGTTTTTTGTTGCCATTATACTAGCCCAAAAGTGTGAGTCCCTCAACTTCTAGTGAACTTGGGACAACACTTTTGAGATAATATACTTTCGGCTCAAGAGATTTTCCCATAGCCCATCCTCAGTAATAAATTTGAAAAGCTTTGCCAAGAAGGGATGAATTTTTAACTTCTTAATCTTGAATTTCAAGACCACCCTGATCTTCTGGATGATAAACATTGGTCCACTTAGCCGATCGGTAGTTCTTTTTTCTCACTATCGTCTTACCAAAAAAATTCCAATCGCACATAATCTAAACTATGTAAGACTCCTTTAGATAATTTGAAAAATGATATCATATAAACTACATATTATTTATAACCGAAATAATGATCACCAGTTCGCTAACAGGTAGTAATTTACCTTTTTCAACTTCTAAACCTCATCTCGAGGTGATATTCAACATTTTTCATTCGGTGTTTGTTAGTTCCTGATCATATATTGGTATTCAATATCTAACTGGGAACTGGCCATGCTCATAACCGGCCCCATTTTGGGCTTCCCGAAATAAATCATTCACTTGAATGAAAATAAATTTGTAGCCCTAAAAGCTAGTCGAACACTATAAATTTCACGTTCTTAGCCATGTCAATGTCATGACCATATTGAACGATGGAAAGTCCACCATCCACTAGGTGCGGAACTACCTCTCAGAACTTTTTTGTTTTTGTTTTTTTGCACACTCAATTATAATGGTCAGTCTACCCGCCACTATATAAAATGATATAAACGGTAGTGTGTCACCTTGACTTAACCCTTCTTTTGTTTAGGACGGAAAGCTCCGTGTTCATAAAGAAACATAATATGAGTACAAGGTTACCCACACACGCATGATCCTTCCACAATTAATGGACTAGATGTCCCGAATCTGGAGGACCCTATTCAACTTTTAATGGACACACTAATCAGTAACAAAATCATATATAGATCCAAGCACGCCAAACCTCCGTAAACCATTCATTCATTCATAGAGTTAATTTGCTCAAGTGAAAACCATTTAACCTTGTCATAAGCCAAAACCAGCCGGGTCCATATGTCTCCGCGATCAGATTAAGACATGTAGAATGGTACGTCCATCGGACACAAAGCATTATACGTGAATCAAGCATACGTACGTACGTGTTCGCTGCACCGTCACCATCAGGTATAGAAGAGCAGGCCGATAGAATATACAGTACTGTAGTAGTTCCGCCTTCCGCGGGCTAGATCTCTGTGGAAAGCTACCCTGTGCGGATGACTCGTGGGTCCAGATGGCAGTTGTTTGTACTCCCTCCGATCCGTATTAATGGACGCGAGTTATAAAGAAATTTGTACTTGGTTAGTTCATTCATCACGACCATTAATACGGATCGGAGGGAGTATTAGATTTCTGGTCACACGCTTCTACTATAAAACAGGTACCTCCTCGTCCAAGTTGCTTAATCTTATGAATGTTTTGTCCCAACTCGTTATTAATTGTTAGATATATTTGATAATAGTTTCTTGACGCAAGTTGGAGTGAGTGGCTGTAATGTGAAAGTCTCAGTAAGTCAGTATATATATAAGATATGCCCGCGTAGGTCGCCCCAGTGTCAGCATCATGACGGTCATGCAAGACGACCGAGCACAGCAGCCACGCGGTTCGATCGTCCTCTACCATGTGGGCCTTTGAATATCTCAGTAGTGCCTGCAACTCTAGATTTTGTTCAACTTGTCAATCTCAATCACGTACGTATCCCACTTGCTCCCAAGCTCCTTATTTGCTCCTTCCAGGAAGATACTAAGCCCAGCGCAGTAAGTAAGCGATGTGCCGCTAGGTGGAGGAAGGCCTTTGACATTGCAACAATAGAGAATTAGTTTAGCTATCTGCCTATCTCAAAAATGGTAACCATTAATTAGCAGCTGCGTAGTACACTTAGCTTTGGCAGCCGGCCGGCCGGCGCTTCTAGTTTATATTTTTTTTCAAGCGAGACCTGATCAATCTGATTTTCCTGCTTGAAAAATGCCGGCAATGTATTATACACGATCGACGGCATTATAATCCATTAGAAACATTAACTAATACATGCATACGCATGCTCTTGCGATGGCAGGAAAGCAACCTAATTGCGGTTGTGAGCTCGACGGGCAACCACGCTGCATGATTACCGGGAGAGGAGCTGACTTAGTGATGATCACTATAGGAATCGTCGAAGTTGCCAACGGCCTAAAACCGTCAGCAAAGTGCATAAATCCGTCGGCAACGTCTTTACTGACGGCTGCCCTCGGTATATGGCCGTTGGCATCTTCTTCCTCGACAACTAAGTAGAAGACCGTCGGCAAAGACCGGCCATCGGCTTTCACCTCTAATACCGACAGTTTTAGCATGCCGTCGGCAAATAAGTTTGACGGGGACGGCCGTTTGACGGCATCCAGGAAGATGCCGACGGCAAAGCCGTCGGTATACAATCCACGTGGCAAAACCTGAGAACCCCTTGCATGAAGTATACCGAGGAGAACACCGTTGGAAACTAAAACAAAAAAAACTTGTAACTACGTACGTCGACGGCATATACACCACGTAGTGAAACTTGGGTACCCCTCGCACGTCGTATACGGAGGGGAATACCGTCGGTAAATAAAAAAATTGAAATTATGTACTGTCGGCATATACTCCACGTGTGTCGAAATCTGGGTACTCCTCGCATGGCGTATGCCGAGTGTAATACCGTCGATAACTAAACAAAAAATAATATGTTCCAGTCAGTGTGGCTTTTATCCTGTGTGTCAACTACATATGGCCGCATTTTATTGATCAATGCACTTTGTCCTTTTTTGATATTTTATATGTGACCACGTATTAGTGATAATTTATGCAATATAGTCGTATGAAATAACTGCTGCATTTAAATAAAAATTCGCAAACATCATTAAAAGTTAGGAAAAAGGGAAATATAATTAAGCACCGGGTAAAAAAAAAAGTATGCCGACGACCTAGATGAGGTGGCCGTCGGCATATATGAACGCCATGAGTTCGGTAACAGCCGTAGCCATGTTTGCCGACGGCCACGAAGTTGCCGACGGTTTCCCTCGGCATTTTACCGACATGCCGACGGCCGTTACAAACACTGACAGTATCCAAAGAAAACCGTCGGTATATAGGCTGTTTGCCGATGGCCGTAGTAAAACCGTCGGTATTTTCGTGGCCCTCGGCATTACGGCCGATATGCCGACGGCCCTGACACTATGTCGTCGGCATACCTTTGGCCTTCGGGAACTGGGCGTTTTCCTGTAGCGGATTCCACGATGTAGGAAGCATGAGAGGATGTTTTTTGCATGTGTTAGTTGCTAAAATTTGGGATGGACTTTTAGCCCATTAGGCGATTTCTATTTAATCCATAAGACCCATGCTGCCATAGCAAGTGGTGGGAGTTTAGTCTCGTATTGCTAGTTGGGAGAGTTTCGCACCAGTTTATAAGGTGAGCTCTCCCTCTCCAATAGTGTGAGTTGGTATGAAGAGAGATGAGTTGTGGAGGTGTTCCACATGCGCGCTCCTCTTCCTCTGCCGCCCGCCTCTCCTCGTCACGACGCGCCACGGGTTGCGGGATCAAGCCGAGCCGATGCCTTTATTTTGGCAGTCGGAAACAGAGAGTCAACAGACACGCCAATAATATGAGACGTCGTATTGATTGTTGTCTATTGCGTCACATTTATTTTGGTAACAGCCGCGCGTAGTAAAACGCCGCATTGATCACGTGGTAACCGCGCGCAGTAAAACGACGCATTGATTACGTGGTAACGGCTGTAGTAAACACCAATTTAATTTGTGAGCTGACCGTTCTCCTACCCGGTCGTGCCTATATATTGAGGGCGCAGGGCGGACGCAAATAAACACACCTCATACGCTCTGCGCCATTGTCATTCCTCTCTCTATTGCTGCCGCCGGTGATCCCATCCTGTCTACCGCGTACACGGCCGACGGGAGAGCAGGCCTCCCAAAACCCCGCATCTCCTGATCCTGTATGGGAGAGGGGCGATTAGGTTTTTGGGGATCGTCTCCTACGCGATTGCTCGCTGCCGTAGGTCTACTTCGACTACTACTGCATCGCCATCATCGTCAATATGTCCGCCGAAGCGGAACGCGCTGCTGCTGCCGCCGAGGCCACCACCGGGGCCGCCTCTGCTGCGGCTGCTGCCACCGCTGCCACAATCTCCGCCGCGGCTGCCGCCTCTGCTACGACTACTGCCAGTTGGCCGACCGCAGGGTATAACATGTATGTCCCTGTCCTTATTATTTCCATGTGTGCAATACTAGTAGTTTGCGTAGATTTATCTACTATAAATCTAGTATGCAGAAACATAGTTAAATATCAGTATGTTTACGTTATGTTCATGATTTATATTTGGATTAATTTAATCTGTAAATTGACTAAATTCTTAACAATCCAAAAACCTAATATGTGTGGGCAATTCTCGATTCATGGTTTTGCTAATGCACTGAAACCGGACCCGTTTACGAGGACATACTTTAAGCGTTGGCAGACCAAAACAATCTTATGTCTCACGGCTGAACGTGTTCTGGGTCGCCGGTGTCACTCCCACGGGAACGATTACTCCTGAACAGAAGAAGGCGTTTAGGGATGCCACCGTCGCCTTTGTTGGATGCGTTCTAAGCGTGATCGGGGATAAGTTTGTTGACGCATATTTACATATGCGGGTTGCCAAGGACTTATGGGAGGTGCTCGAATCCAAATTCGGCGCAACCGATGCTGGCAGCGAGATGTACAGTATAGAGCAGTTCCATGACTACAGAATGGTCGAAAACCGTTCTGTATTGGAGCAGGATCATGAGATATAGTGCATCGCTAAGGAGCTTGAAATTCTCAAGTGCGTGCTACTGGGCAAGTATGTCGCGGGATGCATAATCGCCAAGCTGCCTATTCCTGGAGTAACTTTGCCACTACTATGAAACATCAGAGGCGTGAATTCTCACTAGAGGATGTCATCGGCCATCTGAGTGTTGAGCAGAATTCAAGGGAAAAGGACTCGCATAGAAAAGGGAACGAAGGGACTTCTGCGTCCAATATGGTACAGAAGAACTACAACTCCCACAAGAACAAGGCGAGGACTGGTGTCCAGCAGAATACCGACTTCAAGAAGAAGGCTAAGAAGACCTTCAAGAAGGATAAGAAGAAAGATGGCTGCTTCACTTGTGTTTCACTGG
The DNA here is from genome assembly GCA_028641055.1 of Alopecurus myosuroides. Taxonomy (NCBI): domain Eukaryota; kingdom Viridiplantae; phylum Streptophyta; class Magnoliopsida; order Poales; family Poaceae; genus Alopecurus; species Alopecurus myosuroides. The sequence continues at coordinate 333,960,808 of CM054062.1, read as the reverse complement.
AACACTGGGTTGTGAAGTGCCCAAAGAAGTACATGAAGCCAGGATAGGATTCCAAGGCTGTCAACATGATTGTGAGCAACAATGAGAATGGGGCATCTGGGTATGGTAATTTGTTTACTGTATTTTCAGTTTGTCAGTCTACTGATTGGTGGATTGACACAGGTGCAAATATTCATGTGTGTGCTGACAACTCATTTTCTTCTTCTTATCAGGTCACGAGGAACGGGTCCGGATTGATGGGGAACGGTGCAAGTGCTTCTGTACTTGGTGTTGGCACGGTCGATCTGAAGTTTACTTACTCTGAGGAGTGTTGTTAAAGCCCTACGCATGGATTGGTGTTGTTATTCGACCGGAGAGTGGTTTGGAGTAGCATAGTGAAGAGATGGTATTTGTTAATTCAATTATGTTTTCATTGTTGAGAGTGTCCACTAGTGAAAGTAGAATCCCTATGCCATATTTCCAAGCACTGAAACACCATTTTCCGCTTGTTCTGCTACATGTTTGCTTGCTGCCATATTTGTTTCAGATTGTTATTATTACTCGCATTTCACTATCTCTTCGCTGAACTAGTGCACCTATATACCTGACAAGTATATTGGGTGTGTTGGGGACACAAGAGACTTCTTGTATCTTGATTGCAGGGTTGCTTGAGAGGGATATCTTTGACCTCTACCTCCCTTAGCTCGATAACTTGGGTGATCCACTTAAGGGAAACTTGCTACTGTTCTACAAACCACTGCACTTGGAGTCCCAACATTGTCTACAAGAATAGAAGCGTGCCTAGACATCAAGCTCTTTTCTGGCGCTGTTGCCGGGGAATTCAAAGTCATCAAGAAGCAACCCCTCCGTCGTCAACAAGCTCTTTTATGGCTCCGTTGCCGGGGAGTTAAGGTAAAAGGTACTCACATCCTCGGGTGTGCGTGCTCGAAGTTATGTCCTTTAGATTCTGCAATTATATCTTTTTGTTTCTTCTTTCACTAGTTAGGCTTAATGGAAAACAACAAAAATATGAGAGAGCTTTATAATCTTTATCTTGAGTTAGGACATGAAGTGTTTGAAGAGAATATTAAAAAAACTTTGGAGCTTTATTTGCATGCTAGTAGCAATGTTATTAGTATGAATTCTTCGAACACCATTATTGCTGATGCTATGGAAAAGTCTAAGCTTGGGGAAGCTAGTTTTGATGAGTATGATATTTTTAGTCCCCCAAGTTTTGAGGAAGAAATTTACTTTGATGATACTTTGCCTCCAATATATGATGATTATAATGATTGTGGTATTCTAGTTCCACCTACTATGAATGATAAATTTTATTGTGATCATGATATGCCTTCTATATATGAAGATTACAATGGTGAATATGTTATTTTCAGTCCACCTACTATTAAGGAGAAAATTGATTATGATTGCAAAATGCCTCCTATATTTGATGATTATGGTGATGAAAATAATAATGATAGCTATTTTGTTGAATTTTCTCCCACTACTATTAATAAGAATGACTATGCTTATGTGGAGAGTAATAATTCTTTTATGCATGTGGCTCATGATAAGAATGTTATATCTGATCGTTCTATTGTTAATTTTATTCATGATGCTACTGAAAGTTACTATGAGAGAGGGAAACATGGTTTTATGCATCTCAACAATATTAAGTTTCCCCTCTTTATGTTGAAAATTTTGAAGTTGCACTAATTTTGTCTTCCTATGCTAGTCACTTTGTGCTTCGTTGACTTGTTTTTATACAAGATTCTTTTTCATAGGAAGTGGGTTAGACTTAAATGTGTTTTATATTTTATTTTTGATGCTCTCTTATTGTGCTTCAACTCTTATTGTTATGTGGGCATCTTTTAAAAATCATTGTGCCTAGCTGAAATGCATTAAAAGAAAAGCGCTTCCAGGAGATAAACCGTTTTATTTCTCCGTTTTCAACTCGTTTTCCGTCGTTTCTTTCGATGTGCTTTGCACCTGGGTGTTGTCTATTTCCTTAGCAACCCCGCTTTATCTTTTCTATTGTGTCTTTATTGAGACAAGTAAAGCCTTTAGTGGAAAGTTGAGACTATATTTCGGATTTCTGTGCAGGAAACAGATTTCTGCTGTCTACTGTTAAATTCGTATAAATAACATAAAATTCAAAATAATCTGAGTTTTTGTGTGCGTCATCCTGGAATATATACGCGACATTTCTTAGTTTACCACTTTTTGATTTGAGCAACAAAGGATTTTAAAAAAATCATCTTTAACTGCTGTTCTGTTTAGCCTTTGTTCTCATCCATCTCTTATTTAGAGCTGTTAGTTTTAGTAGTGTTATGTGAGTATTCTCATGTTTGCTTGCTGTAGCATGTAGATAATTTTTGTTAAATCATTTCGTGTATGGTGCTTGTTGGGAAAATAAACAACTGCTTGAGGTAGAATTTTTAACGGTGCAAGTAGAAGCTTGTATAGACTCTGGCTAGAACCTTTTCATATCATGCTAGATGTTATTTTAGTTTTAAAGACTTTTGGTTATTTAGTAGCATGATTAGCGTCAAATATCTGAGAGTGTTTAATGTGCCATTGAAAGAATCATGGGTTGTTCTTGTCATATTGAAGCATAAATTTGCGGTATTCTCCTATGAATGTTTTTTTTGGTTAACTTGGCGCATGCTCACACCATGTTTATGACTATGAACCAGTCACTAATAGCCCCTATGATCATTTAGTTTTTGAACTTGTGGTACCACTTATGCTTTGATTAATGATGTTTATGTCTCTATGCATGATTATGGCTCTTATGCTCTCTTGATTTGTCGCTCCCAGTATTTTGCTAGCCTCCACCTGTACTGAGTATGGTATTCTACTTGTGGATCCAACTCCATAAAACCAAAGTTTTCCCATTGTGTCCACCATACCTACCTACATGTGGTATTTCACTGCCACTCCAAGTAAATTGTTCATGTGCTACCTTTAAAACTTTCAAAATTACTCATGTTTTGCGTTCCTGTTTTTGCTCATGAGGACGTAAATAGAGAATCTTTATCTCACTTGTTGATTGTATTTCAAACCCTGGACTAGTGGCTTCATCCTCTTATAAAATTGATAGAAGAGCTGGCAGCGGGGTGCCCAGCCCCAAATTAATACACACAAAATCTCTTCACTATTTTTGCCCTTCGTTTATCACGCAAAACATAATTGTGTAAACAAAAGAGAAAGAGGGATGACCTTCTACACCAGTTGCGTCCTTCATATTGGAGCTGCTCTTGTGAAATCTAGTTGACTTGTGACATACTGTATTTTATGTTTACCATTCGTTGACATTAGCATACATCTCCCAAAATATAGACACTCCTCCATGGTATGTGATTGTTGGCAGGCACCCGAGGATTCGGTTAGCCATGGTTTGTGTAAGATTGATGGGAGGAGTGTCAAACTTTTAATACCTATGTTTAATAAAATAAAAGCTCTAGGACATGAGTTGATCCCTAATTCCCTCCACGAAGGGCCTTTCTTTTACTTTTATTTTGAGTCTCCATCTTCGAACTTTATGCACAGTTCAGAGAGCATTTTTCCATTCTGAGTTTTATGTGCATTTGTCCCAGAAACATTATTAATTGATTCATGATGTGTCTACTTTTTCTAGTCTTTCTCATGAACTTTGAAGGTGTCCTGGCATTTATGTTTTGTCCCACTCTTAAGGACTAGCGAAATACCACTTTGCCATGCTTTCTTTATACTTGAAATAAACGTATATCTTTCTTTGCATTGTTATTCATGATCTTTTATATGAGTTACTTCTCATGATGCAAAGTGATTGCTATGCTTTATTATTAAGGTTCTACTTATCATGTTTGTGTTTAAGTTCTATGATCTCAGCTTATGCTTTTACATTATTGATGGTCAAGTTATGTTGGTAGCATGTCACCTCAGAAATTATTGTGTTTTTATCGTTTACCTAAGCTTGGGGATGCTTGATACGTCTCCAACATATCTATAATTTCTGATGTTCCATGTTGATATTATGCCAATTGCTACATGTTTTCTCCCTTCTTTATGTCATTTTTATCGATTTTCCGGACTAACCTATTGACAAGATGCCACAGAGCCAGTTCCTTGTTTTCTGCTGTTTTTAGTTTCATAAAAGTTGTTCTGGAAATATTCTCGGAATTGGAAAATTTGAAGCCTCGAAGTCTTAGAATTCCCGAAGGTTCCACGGAGTCCCGAAGAGACCCGGGGCCACGCCTAGGGGTGGGGTGGGGCCCCCAGGGCTCCACCGCCTTTGCCCTTTCGCCTATTTATACTCCTCCGAGGGAAAACCCTCGAAGAACCAGCCTTTTCCACAAAATACATCTGTAGCCCTGCCGCCTCCACCAACAAAATTCGGGGGACAAATCTCTGTTCTGGCACCCTGCCGGGATGGGGAAGTGCCCCCGGAACCATCTCCATCGACTCCACCGCCATCTCCATCGCCGTTGCTGTCTCTGTCGTGGTGGTGTCACGGCAGATGCCATAGGATGGCTAAAGATGTGGGAACGATGGACGCTGGAGGTGCTCGGGGAGGGATCACGCAGCGAGTAGCCGCGTGAGGGATGAATCTAGCACTGCAAACAACAAGATCTACCCAGTTCCAGGGCCCTCGTGTGGAGGTAAAACCCCTACTCCTGCCTTTCTCTCTTTATATTTGTGTCTCACCGAGTAGCCACAGTACAAGTTTGGCCTACAGCCGAGTAGCCACCCTTCTCTCTAAGTGAAGATCTAGGTCAAGAATGTGAACTGGTTCTGGATCCCTCGCGCAGGAGGGGGCAGGGCACCTTATATACTGGTGCCCAGCCGGATACAGCCAATAGGGAAAAGTACAAATAGATGTCGACATAGTGTACACACTGCACACTTCCAGCTTCCCGCTGACACCTTTGGCTTCCTGGTTTGTCTTGTGTGGAAAGTCGTTGTGCAAAACCAAGAAGCTGATCTGTTATCACTGCCACCATCACAGGGTAGGCCCCCCTAACCTGCGACGCCCTGCTGACACCCTGGCGCGGATAAGCACGCGCTCTGCAGATGAACAGTGCTCCAGTACGGACCCAGGATACGCGGGATCCTGTGTCAGAACGGCTCCTTTGACTTCTGGCCCGAATAGGAAACCGCCATTTCTACTCGGACCACTTCCTCTACTCAGAGGAGAATAACTTCCTTGATTCTTTCTCCTGGCCATCTGTGTGTACGGCCGAATAGCAGTCGACCGGGTAGCGAGTACAGGGTAGCCAGCTACTCTGCCAAACGTCTCTTCTGATCTAGCCCTTAGAACTTGCCTTTACCATACTTGGGGGTAACCCCCCGACATTAGTCCCCGAAGCTGGTAGAGTCCTGCGAACTTGTTCACTGGGCTCTGCCAGCTTAAAAACCAATCTTGCCTTCGAACCTTATGATGCTGAGTAGAACCTTCGAGTAGCCCTCAATTCTGGCTCGAGTCTCTTCTCTTCCGAATAGAACCATTTCTCTTCTCTGTCGCCGAGTAAAATGACTTTGTGAAATCTTGAACAGAATCTCGGCGTGGCAGAGCAAATCCATCTTTCCGCACTGCAACTGGGCACGTGTCACGTTCTCGCACCCCCGACGCCTCGGTGCCCGGGATATGACAGGCCACGCGCCCATCACTGCGACCTGGGCCCACCGGCCCGTTAGGTCCCATCAAGTGCAGTTATTACCCACGATCTCGACGTGGGATCAATTGCGGCCGTTACGCGCGCCACCTGCGCTGTGTGCGTTTCTAACCGGCCCACACCCCACGTCGCACGATCTCCGTGCATAACTGATCCCACTAACTCCGCCTGTAACGGCACCCCGAGGGGAGGGATAAATACCCCCTCGGTAACTCCTCCTTCCCCTTCCTGGTCTCATTCACTTCCTGCCTCTCCGCCGCCACAGAGCGCTCCGTCGCGACGCATCTCGCCGCGCCGCTGCTCCCTGCGATGCCGGAAGGCTAGCAATTTACACCAAGTTTCCACGAATCTCCACCAAATCTCTCTTCTCGATGGCCCGCGACGATGACGCCCGTGCCGGATGGGCTGGATCCGAGGTTACGCTGGAGGATTGCCAGTGGCTGGTAAACACCCGCCGCGTTCCTCCCGGCGTGCGCTGCCGGCAGCCGGACGGTGAGCTCGTTCCCAAACCGGAAGCGGACGAGTTCGTCGTCTTCCTCGCTCACTTCAAGCGAGGATTTGGCCTGCCCGTCTCCGATTTCTTCAAATCCTTCCTCGACCACTTCGGGCTCCAGCCGCACCACCTGCCTCCCAACGCCATGGTGATGCTCGCATACCACGCCGTGGTCTGCGAGGCGTTCCTGGGTGTGCGCCCCACGGTGCACACCTGGGCGCGCTACTTCTTCTTCCGGAAGCAGAGCGTGCCCAAGCCTGGAAGCACGGAGAGCGCCCGCAGCATGACCAAGACAGGAAGTGTGATGATGCTGCAGCGCGGCTCCACCCCTCACCCGCGCATCAAGGGGCTCGACTCGGTGCGCAAGTGGCAGCGGTCCTTCTTCTACGTGAAGAACGTTCCTGATGAAGAAGGAGCGCCAATCGTGGACCGAATTAAGCCTCCCAAGTGGACGAACACGGCCCCCACTCAGCAGAATTGGGGATACAAGCCACCGCTGCAAGGCGATATCTCCGAGATCAACAAGCGCCTCGCCGAGCTGAAGGAGTTGGGGCTCAAAAGCGACGATCCCATCGCTTGCTGGATTTCTCGGCGAGTGCTCCCGCTACAGCGCCGTGCGCACCTCATGTGCTACATGGGAGGCAACAGAGACTGTACAAGGACCACCACATTCGAGCTGAGCAACGCGGAGGTGGCAGTCTGGGCGCGCTCAATCATGAGCACCGGCCTCACCGACCACTGGCAATACGGCTTCGTGCCGTATAGCCGCGAGAAGCCAATCGGACAGGTTAGCACTTTATGCTTTATCTCTGCATCATGATACCGAGTAGGTGGCCTTCCAGCTTAGTATGCTTAGTCTTTGCACGCTGCACCGAGTAGAACACTTTCTAATATCTCTTAGGCTTTATGTGCTTTGTGTTTGCACGTCATGCCGAGTAGAACACTTACTAGTATCTCCTAGGCTTTATGTGCTTTGTGTTTGCACGCCGTGCCGAGTAGAGATCCTTATCCAGATATGCTTTATATTTGCATTCCGTACCGGGTAGGATTCTTCGTATTGCTCAACTGATTTGCATTGCCTTCTTGTACTTCCAGCACATTGCTCGCCAGCTTGCTGAAAACGAGGAGCGCCTTGAGGCCAATTGGGACCCAGACCGGAAAAAAGACGACGAGACCGCCTATGACACCCAGGCTACCCTCTGTGTCCCTCGCACCGATCAGCAGGGTAAGCACCACGTCGATGCGTCTATTCGGGATTGGTCTGAGGACGATGAAGAAGGTGACTGAGCTTGCTTCTGCAGTTGCGAGTAGCGCAATGTAACATCCCAAGTATGAAAAATAGCCATTAGAATGTTTGCTATGTGTTATTTCATGTTTTGCATCATGGCATCATGTTCATTGCATTTGTTTTGCTTGTTTTCCATTTGTTTTCCTCTGTTTTGCTTTGTTTTCCAACTGTTATCCTTTGTTTTCTATTTGAATTTCAACTCAAATTTCAAACCTTTGTTTCATACTTGTGATGTTACAATTTCCAAAATGATATTTCAACTCGAAACAATCAATTGTTTCCATAAAAGTTGTAATTTCAAAACTATTGTTTTGTTTCTATCAAAAATTCATTTAATACCAAGCCCTTTTCAAATTCAATTAATTTCCAAAACAGCAACCTTTTTGAAAATTATGAAAATGACAAAACCCTTCAATCAATTGTTTCCATTAAATCCCTAAGGTTCAACTATTTAAAATTGTGGTTTTTAATAGTTCACTTAATCCAAATGTTGTTCAAATTCAAACAAAATTCCAAACAGCAACCCTTTGGAATCGCTACTCCCTCTCCTCCCTCCATCTCCTCTGTACCACGACCGGCCACAGCAGCCCGCAACCACGGCGCCCCACGGCGCAGCACCGCGGCAGCAGCCGCTCGCCGGCGACCATCTGCCAGCGAACTGAACCTTGCGGTTCAGTTAAATCGCGACAGAACTACAGCTTAACCTCCCACAGCTCCCCTTCCTATCACCAAAGCAGCTCCACCCCACTGGTCAACCCCCTTGCGAGCAAGCCTCAGGTCCAGGGTTCGAACCCCCAAAGCCACACCCTTTTTTTCTGTTTTTCTTTTTCTGCCCGAATTTCAGAAACAGAGATCTGAGGCATTAACTCTAAAATCAATATAAAATTGAATATTGCTCCAATTTGAATAATTCAAGTTTCTGTGGATTCAAATTTTTGTCCTCTTTCTACTAGTAACAAAATTGCAACATGTTTCTGTAATACTTTTTGCCCTAAATAATTAATTACTGAAAATGCAATAAAAATTGGAAACTTTGCATTTTCATAACTTGAGTTTGGCTCATCCAATTTAAGCAAAGTTGGGCTCTAAAAATTTGTCTTAACAAACTCTACACATTGGTATTTTATTTGGTCACAATTGAATTAATTTTGAGCATGTTTCCCTCTGTTTACTAAAAATGGCAGAATAAGAATGATTATGGAAAATTGCATAATAAATTCAATAATAACCCAAAAATTATGTTTGATAGCTCAAAATGTTCAGTGAAACATTTGCTACATGTTTCCAACCTTTTCAATGCAATTTGTTTACTGTTTTGAAATAGTTTAAATTGGTGAAATATTTAAATTCTTGTTTAATTCCCTTAATTTTGCAAAAATCATAACTTGGGCATAAAAATTCCAAATTCAACAAACTAAATATGTTTTCCAATCAAATTTTCATGTACTTTCCAAATATCAATTTTGTTTGATGTTTTGAATAATTTAAATTGCTGAAAACAACTGTTTCCTAATTAATGCATTTAAAATAGCCAAAATAATAACTTGCTCATTTTAAATCCAATTTCAACAAATGAAATATGTTTTCCATGCAAAATTAAACCACCTTTCCAAATATAAATTTTGTTTCATGTTTTGAATAATTAAAATTGGTTAAATAAATTAAACCTTGTTTAAATCATTTAAAATTGTTAAATTCATAACTTGGTCAAATTAATTTCTTTTGGGACATATAAAATATGTTTTCAAACCATCAAAGTATAAGCTTTTCAATTATGAATCTCACTTAATGTTTTGCACAAATAAAAATTCAAATAAGTTCATGTTTGAATTAAATTCATTTAATTCTTGTTTAAACTTGTTTAATTCATAATTAAATCATTGTAATTCCTTTTTCAATATTTGAACCATGTAATCCACCTAAAAATTGTGTGTTCTTTCCAAATATGAACTTTGTTATCTGTTCTGAACAATTTAACTTGATGAAAACAACAAATGCTTGTGTGACACCTTTAAGGAACCAAAATTCCATAACTTAATAAACAAATTTTCAAACCTGGTAAACCTTATTTCCAATTGATTCTATTGTTGTTATTTTTCTGTTTTCCTCATCCATGCATCATACTAATCCACTTTCACCTGTTGGATTAGTTGTAAAACAATTGTTTCAACCATAATTCATGGGCTTTTCATATGCAACTCAAATTGCATGTGGGTCCATTTAATCATGTTGTTACCATGTCAACTAGTTTATTTCTATGCATCAATTAAATGGTCATGCATCATCCCATGTTTGTGCACTATGCCATGTTATTGATTGTTTGTTCTCTATGTTGTTTGTTTGCTTCTTCTCGGATACACGACGACGTTGAGACCGACGATACTTACGACACCCCTTCTAAGGATCTAGCTCAGTACCAGACTACTGGGTTTGCAGGCAAGTATTCACTCACATGAACCACTGTGTTCCTTTCAACATTGGATACCGATACTTTCCGTTGTCTATTCTGCTAGCCCTATGAATCGTTGCTTCTGTACGAACCTATCACATGTATCCTTTAACCCTGATATTGCCTCACCTACACTCCCCTAACCCTGTTGTTTGAGCCCGTGTCTTACTAGCATGCTTAGGGTTGTTTTGCTCGAGTCTGTTGCCCGTTACTTTCTGTTCCTATTACTTATGTTCTGGGGCTCGATGTTAAACAATCAACCTGTTAATTTTGTGGATAATAATAAATTGATGATAAGGCACCGGCAGGAGGCCCTGTGTGGTTTTGAGGCCTGCTAGTGTCGACCCTAATTAGGAAAAGGGTCTTGTCTACTGATCCATGATGAGCGCACTAACCGCATGTGGGAAGCGAGTATGGGCGCCCCCTCAATTTGATTCGATTCGCATCTCGTCCAAATCGCCTCATTTAGTTCGGGTTTTCCATTTGCCGCATGCATATTGCAGGTGCGAACCCTTGGCGCCAGGGTGGAACTTTTGTAGTCGGCATTTAGGGAGACACGTTCTTAGAGTGCTATGAGGGTCCCCTTTTCTTCGTGGGGCTTGATTAGCCGTGCGCTCACTGCACGGGGTTCTTTGGGCTTGATGCAAAGAAGAGTTGAGTTGTGTTGAGTGCCTCGCTTGGTGGGTTAGCTCCCCGCCTGGCGGGTCATTCTTACGTGTACGGCCAAATTGGGGCATCCCTGCAGGGTTAAATCTTCTCGAGAAGCCGTGTTTTCCGCGGTTATGGATTACTTGGTGAAAGTACTGGCTAACAAGTACTCAGAACAACTTACACCTAACTAATGATAACTTGACTAGTAATAGTCTTATTGACACAATAACTTGAACCATCATTAATCCAACTGTGTGAGTTATCCTCGGATTGCTTCTTTGGATAAGGGGCGAGATCCAGGATGGGTTTGTTTGGTGGTTAGTTATAGTTGGTTACGATACGCTATCTTATCCCTTTTCTGATAGCCGGAAGTTGTAGCATGTTTCTGTAGTTGGTTAGAGCAGCCAGTTGCATCATCTTTTGTATCCCCTTCCTTCCGTTGAACCCCAAAGCATCTGTGCTTGGTGTTGACGGGTTACACTTTGGTGAATTGTGAGTCTTCCTTGCCAGTACGTTTATGTACTGACCCCTTTGGGGCTGTGGTTTCCGCAGACTACGTTTCCGAGGATCTACATGGTGGCTACTACGTGGAGTATGACGAGGCTGCTGACGAGTAGATAGCGGACCCGGGCAGGATCCGAGACTTCGTGGATGGGCTCCGTCTTTTCGTTTCCGGCCTCTTAGGCCTATTTGGTTCTTGTCTGTACTCAGACATTTTTGGATGCTTCCGCTGTGATGTAATGATGTTATGTTGGGACATGTGTCCTATGGATGATTGTATTTGCTATCTCTGCTCTAGTGAGAGCTATTTGCAACTTATTTCAATCTTTTGTGTCGTAGAGATCTGTTGTGATATCACTTGTTCCAATGCCGTTGACGTACCATGTGTGTATGTTTTGAAGTACGTCAATGGAAGTATCCGGATTTCTATGGGATGGTTTGCGCAGACGATGAATAGTAAGCGAATGGTTGTCACACGTTTACGTGTTGGCCTGCTCATATTGAGATGCGGGTGCCGGTATGCCCCGTAAGCCATTTATCTGTTGTTTAACGGGCTGTGAGTATCCCCTAGAAGTCCGGGTGCGACACGCAATCTAACTTTTCTTTCCGCTTCTCAACTGTTTCTTCTCTTCTACTCTGCAGACGACGCCGATGCGGACGAGGAAGGCGAGGACGTCCTCGATGTCGATCCGGTTGCTGTAGCTGCTCCTACCACTCGGAAGAGGGCGGGTAGCGGTGCCCAAGAGCCTGCCGCCAAGAAGGCCAAGAAGCCCGAGAAGGTGAAGAAGGTTTCCAGCAGAAGGCCACTTCCTACCCGCAAAGGGTAAGTAACTTTTCTCTAAGCTATGTCCTGTTATTGCTTCTTGGTGTTCTTCTTCCCCTCCTCCTTTTCTGAACTTCTTTTTCTCTTCAGCGATCCTTTGGATGCTGATGCTGCTGCCGCTTCCACCAAGTCCAAAAAGAAATCACCCATCGACCTCGAGTCGCTTATTGATCTTGATGAGGACGAGGATGATCCGGCAGCACGGGATAGGACGCGTGCGCCCTCTCCTGTGAAAGAAGAAGAAGAAGGCACCTACGCCAAGGACACGGGCGCTGGTGTCCAAGACATGGACATGGAGCAGCAGGCCCGCGCAGAACCAAGCGCGCAGGATGCTGCTCAAGACGAGACCCCCTCTTCTCCCCCATCTTCCTCAGCTGGAGAGAATACCGAACAAGATGCCGAGTACCAAGACCACGCCGCCCTTGAGCGGCAGGAAGAGAACCTGGAGCAGCCGGAACCTGAGGCTGTTGTTGAAGATGACCCCGCGGCCCAGCCGCGGGTAGAAGAACTAGGAGATGTACGACCAGATCCCGCTGCCGAGCAGCGGGTAGATACGACTGCGGTGGAGCACGACCTGCAGAGCCAAGCGCAGCCAGACGCTGCGCCGGGTAGCTAGCCCCTTGTGCCGCCTACCCAGCAGGCTGCTCCACCTACTGCACCAAGCCCTCCGCGGCCAGCGAAGAAGCCCAAGACTGCATCAAGCCCTTCAGCCAAGCAGAGCACTAAGAAGACGGATGCCTCCGGCAAGCAGGCCATCCAGCCTGATGCCCCAGTCCGCAAGAATCCATCGCGCAACGCTGCGCTGGATGCTGCCAAGATGCCGCCGCCGAAACTACCCGCGAAGCCTGCCGCGAAGACTGGGCAGCTGACCATTGGCGCTTCTAGCAGCTCTGCTGGCGCAGGCGCGGGATCAAGCGCTCAAGAATCGCCTAGCTACCTGCCTACATGGTGCAGATGGGCAAGCAGTATGGCATCAATCTGAACAAGACCGAGCAGCGGCTCGCTCTTACGAAGGGCAAGCAGGCCACGACGGTGGACTCCAAGTTGCCGGCAAAGAATAAAGCCCTTTCTATCTACTCGCGCGAGGTCCAAGAGACTGAGGTGGTGTCCGAGGGGCTCGAGGAGATGATCGACCGGGTAGGCTTCATCGATGCAGAGTGGAATAGCGAGGTCCTTGGCAACAAGACCTGGAATGGCCTGGCCTTGGGCCCGCTGGACCACTGGCGCACTGATTGGAACAAGGCGGACATGGGCTACAATCTCATGACCATTTCGTCCACCACCAGCACGCTGGCCGCGAAGATGTTTGTCCACCGCAAAGCTGCCGAGGACCTCGAAAAGACCTACTCTATAAGTGTCGTTTGCTTGTTCCGAGTTGCAACCTTTCTTCTCTTCTGTACTTTTCTTCCCTTCTGTCCTTCATTTTCTCCCTATCCGCTACCCAGTCCCCGAGATTCGGGCCGAGTAGACGGGTACTCAACCGAGTTGCCGTCTTCTCGGGTCAAATCTTCAAAACACTGTCTAACTCCTTTTCTTTCTTCTTCACAGAATAGCCTCTTGAAGAGGACAACCCTCTACCGGCGGCTGCTCTGGAATCACAGCATTGCCAAAAGGCGCCTTGAGGCCCTTGAAACAGAGTGCAAGAGTGATGCTGAGATGGAGCAAGCGGCCATGGATCGTGCCCTCCAACTTTCTGAACTCGAGAGTAAGCTTCTAGCTATTCGGTTAACGCGTTTTGTGTTTACGCCCATATTTGCTCTTTGCTCTAAATCCTTCTACTCTGCAGGCAAATTCAAAGCGATGGCAGAGGAACATCAACATTGCCATGTCTTCGTCGCTTCTGCTGAAAGCAAGATCAAGGAGCTGGAAGGTGAGTTGCCGTCTTCTCGGTTTGATTTCCTCCTTTTCCTTTGTTATACTGTTAACCCTATTGTTCTCTCCACATAAGAGTACAAGAAGTTCCGTGAGGAGCATCTTGATTGCTTGAAACCTGCTGAGGTGCAGCAGCAGCTGGCTAGCCGAGATGCAGAGATCAAGAAGGAACGCGACATCGAGCGTGCCGAATACGAAGAAATGCAGGTGAAGCTGAAGGCCGCTCTCGAGGATGCCTTGGAGACCAGGACAACGAGCGCAGCCAGAGAGAGGACGCTCGAGTTGGAAGCCGACGTGCTGAAGAAAAGTAACGCTAACCTTATGCTCCAGCTGGCCAACTTCCGAAAGGTTGAAGAGAAGCATGTTGCTGATGAGGAGGCTTGGCGGAAAAAGCTGGAAGCGCTACTCTGCGAACTTAGCAGTAAGTTCGCGCTTCTTTGCACTTGCTCGTTTCCTTCTTCTTCTGTTTGCTTTGATTTGCATTTCTTCTCTGCCTCCATTTCTAATCTTTTCTGATAGCATTTTCAGAAATCTTCCCTGACCTCTGCGCGACTTGCAAACCTGCCCTGACTAAGGCACAACAACTTCGAGTTGAGAAAGGATTGCCCATGGACACCAAGTCTTCAATTGAAGATAATCTCTCGAGCATGCAGACACAGCTCCAGCATCTCAGGGGCTTTGGCACCGACTTGGTGTCCACCGCCTTCAAACTTCATGCTCTCTTCTGGCCCCAAGACCCTGTGCCCAAGACCGTCCGCGCGCTCGCCGAGAAGCTCAATGGTGCCAAGGCCGAGTTGAAGAAATGGCGTGCATCCGCTGCTCAGGCTGGCACTGATCTGCTACTCCTCTTCATCTGCAGCTGGTACGAGAATCTAAATCTCGATACTATCCTTGAGCTGCGTCGGGATTCGAAGTGGGAGTCCGATCCCGACTGCGTGACTCGCCGCAAGGCAGTCGCGTACGAGATCGCCTCCTACGCGGACATTGCTGTCTTCCTCAACGGTCCCACCGAGCCTGACACCGAGGTGGAAGGCGAGGATGAAGATGAAGACGAGGATGAAGACGAGGACGAGGACACCGAGTCGGATGACTTGGCTTGCTTTGAGAACACAGGTGCCGAGAAGGGGAAGGGCAAGGCCGCCGCGGGTAGCAATGAGGAAACCGCTAGCCGGGATGCCACCATCACCCCCGAGATGGTGACCCAGGGTGCGGCTCCCGAGCTGGGCTCGTCTTCTGGCGTGACGCTCGACGACGCGGCGCTACCCCGCACTCAGTCTACTGCCTCCACATCAGCTACCGATCCCATCTCGGTGGCCACTGCCACCTCCGAACAAGCTGCTGCCAACCCTGAAGCGGATGCCGCCAACGCCAACTTGGAGAACACTGCTACTTCCAATTAGTTTACTCCTGAAACACTTATGCTGCAAACTCTTATCAGATCCCCGGGATGTCGGGTGCATATGTATTAAACATTTATCCTTTGCGTTGCTACTCAGTTTTATTCCCCTTTGATGTTTTATACTTAGTAATTTGAGCAGCTTTGGCTCGATGCCGGGTTGCGTTATCATGCGAGTCCCCGAGTTGCATTTTTCATCCACTCTTCCTTTTTATCTCAGCTCTTACCTGCAACTTGTTGCTTTTTTGGTATTCGAGTCACAAGAGTTCAAAGTTGGAGTTTCAAATACTTAGCCACTTAGAAACAGTCATAGTAACGCTACCCACCACTTAGCCGAAAAAAGTTAACAAAAAACAGTAGTAAAGGACGCTCTACTCGGTTCCTGCACTCCTCTTTTCCTTAGTCATGTTTCTTGTGCTCATTGACCTCTAGCTTGTTCTCTTGCTTGCCATGAAGCCGGGTTTCGGACAGCAGCAGAGTCGAAGAGTTGGCTTTTAGGTTTAAACACAGTACTAGATGTACCTCTCAAATTTTGAGCAGAGCAACCGAGTAGACAAAGGTAAAGCAGGATAGAAACACTTAGAACAATTTTGGACGAGGGCAGTCCCCGAGTTCAATTTCAGATTGCAGAGTACGAGTTTAACTCGGATAAGAGAGTACATACACACTTTTGCTCATGAATGAAAGCGACGGAGTAGAGCTACATTCCAGGGGCGTTTAGATTCCTCCCCAGCTTTATCCGGCCTGTTCTTCTGTGATGGTTGCGCATCTACAAGGTAGTACGCGTCATTGTGTAGAGCCTTGCTCACAATGAAAGGCCCATCCCACGGAGGGGATAGCTTGTGCATCCCGGCTGTGCGCTGCACGAGCCTAAGGACCATGTCTCCTTCTCGGAACACCCTTGGGTTCACTTTCCGTCTATGATAACGCCTCAAGTTTTGCTGGTAAACAGCTGAACATGACAGAGTAAGCTCTCTTGCTTCTTCTAGCAGGTCAACGTCATCTTCTCGAGCTTCTCTCGCCTCCACCTCAGTGTAGAGGGTTACTCGGGGGGAGTCATGCTCTAGGTCTATTGGCAACACGGCCTCAGCCCCGTAAACCAAGAAGAATGGTGTGTAGCCGGTTGACCGGTTAGGGGTAGTCCTTAGACTCCACAACACCGCTAGCAACTCGTCTAACCAACACCCAGGTGTTTTCAGCAGCGGCTCAATTAGCCTTGGCTTTATGCCTGCCAGTACCATGCCATTTGCTCTTTCCACCTGCCCATTGGAGGCGGGATGCGCTACGGATGCGACATCTAGCCGGATGTGCTTATCTCTGCAGAACCTCACCATTGCACCCTCAGCAAAATTTGTGCCATTATCCGTGATGATGCTATGCGGATAGCCGTATCTCAGGATCACATCCTTCAGGAAACTCACAGTTGTGGCTCCATCACACTTCCGAATAGGCTTCACTTCGATCCACTTGGTGAATTTATCAACCATGACCAAGATGTGAGTCATGTTGCCTCTAGCCGTCTTGAAGGGACCAACCATATCCAAACACCAAACAACAAATGGCCAAGTAATGGGAATGGTTTTCAACTCGGAAGCAGGCATGTGGATCTTACTTGCGAATCTCTGGCAGCCGTTGCACTTCCTCACAATATCTTCGGCTTGCTTCAAAGCAGTGAGCCAAAAGAAACCATGCCGAAAAGCCTTCTTGACTAGAGCCCGAGAAGAGGCGTGATGCCCGCATTCTCCTTGATGTATTTCCACAAGAATTTCTTCTCCTTCTTCCGGCTCCACACAGCGTTGCAGCACGCCAGTGGGACTTCTTTTATGCAGCATTTCTCTGAAGATGGTGTAGCCTTGGATCTTCTCTGAATTTGCCTTGTGGTAACCTCATTATCTAGTAGGGTGCCGTCCTTTAGAAAGGATAATATGGACATGGCCCAATTCGGCGTTTCTCGTGCGGGAAACGCTGGTTCGTCCACTTCCATCGGAACAGCCACCACTGCATCTTTTTCTGAGTTGGGGTTGACTCTCTGCAGCCCCGAATGGTTTGCAAGGACTTCCTCAAGGAATGCAATAGTCCCCGAGTTGAGAGGGGCAGTCCCCGAGTAAGGAGGGGCAGTCCCCGGGTAAGGAGGGGCAGTCCCCGGGTTGCAGGCGCCAGTCCCCGGGATGGAGACTGCAGTCCCCGGGTCCTCTCTTGCACCTTCCCAGTCAATCTCCATTGGAACTGCTTCTTCATTAGGCAGAGAAGGAACGAAAATGGACTCCGAGTTGGGGGATGGCTTGATGGATGGCTTTCTCAAATGCTCCAAGGCAATCCCAGCCGGGATGTATTGCCGAGAAGACCCCAACTTGGACAGCTCATCAGCTGCCTCGTTCTCTGCTCGGTGGATGTGTTGGAACTCGTAGCCTTCAAAGAATCCCGTCATGGTTTGGACCAGGAAGCGGTATGACGCCATGTTGGCATCCAAAGCATCCCAAGTACCAGAGACTTGCTGCACAACCAGATCCGAGTCGCCATAGCATATGATGCGCTGCACACCAACTTCCTTTGCTACCTTCAAGCCATGCACCACGGCCTCGTACTCTGCTACGTTGTTGGATGCCTTGAAGTGGATCTGCAGCACGTACTTGAGTTGATCTCGCTTGGGTGACGTAAGCACTACGCCAGCGCCAAGGCCTTCCTTCACTTTGGAGCCATCGAAATGCATCTTCCAGTAGTTGGATACCGGAGTAGGAGGCTCATACTGCACCTCAGCCCAATCCACAAGAAATTCCGCCAGAACTTGAAACTTGATGGCTTCTCTTCTCGCATACGCGGGAGCGTACGCGGCCAGCTCGATTGCCCACTTGGCTACTCTGCCACTTGCTTCCTTGTTGCCCATGATATCCGAGATGGGAGCGGAGCTCACCATAGTGATAGGATGCTCTTGGAAGTAGTGCTTTAGCTTCTTGGCGCCTAGGTACACGCCGTAAGTCATCTTCTGGTAGTGCGGGTAGTTCTGTTTGGAGCTGGACAGCACCTCACTGAGGTAATACACTGGCCGCTGCACGCTCTTGCCTTCCTCTTCTCGCTCCACCACAATCTTCACTGACTACACGAACTTGGTAGCAGTAATATATAGCAGCATTGGCTCCTTGGGTAGCGGACTAGCCAAGATGGGAGCGCTACCCAGCATTGCCTTCAGCTCATTGAATGCCACATCAGCTTGCGGTGTCCAGACGAACTTGTCGCTTTTCTTCATCAAGTGGTACAGAGGCAGAGCCTTCTCGCCCATTCTGCCCAAGAAACGACTCAAAGATGCCAAGCAACCAGTGAATTTTTGCACATCCTTCAGGGATCTCGGCAAAGACATGCTCTCAATAGCTTTTATCTTTGAAGGATTGGCCTCAATGCCCCGACTGGATACCAAGAAGCCGGGTAGCTTGCCAGCCGGGACGCCAAAGGTGCATTTACTCGGGTTCAGCTTCATCTTATATTTGCGCAAGTTGGCGAAAGTTTCCTCAAGGTCACTAAGCAGAGTATGTGTTTTATTCGTTTTGATGACAATGTCATCTACGTACACCTGCACATTTTTGCCGAGTTGATCATGCAAGCATTTCTGCATGCATCTCTGATAAGTAGCACCCGCATTCCGCAAAGCAAAGCACATGACACGATAGCAATAAGCCCCGTACGGGGTAATGAAAGCAGTCTTTATTTGATCTGCAGGGTTGAGAGCTATCTGATGAAAACCAGAGTAGGCATCTATGAAAGACAACAGCTCACAACCAACAGTGGAATCGATCACCTGATCGATGTGGGGTAGCGGAAAGGGATCCTTGGGGCAAGCCTTGTTCAAGTCGGTGTAGTCGATGCACATGCGCCATGCGGTAGCGGCCTTGGGGTCCTCTTTCTTCTTCTCAACCATGACCGGGTTGGCTAGCCAATCCGGATGCAACACCTCCATGATGAAATTGCTTATCAGCATCTTAGTGATCTGATCACCGATCGCCTTCCTTCTCTCATCTCCGAAGAGGCGCATAGCCTGCTTCACTGGTTTGGCGTCAGGACGCACATGTAGCGAGTGCTCAACCAACTCCCTCGGGACACCTGGTAAATCTTCATTGGACCAAGCGAATACGTCCTGATTCTCACGGAGGAAGTGGATGAGCTCGCTTTCCTATTTCTCCCCCAACCCTGAGCCAATGATGGCAACACGGTCGGGAAACTCAGGGTCAATCTGGATCTTCTTTGTTTCCTGGGATGCCTGGAACGCCGTCCCGTGCTGGGAACTCGGCATGCCAGGTGCGCCGCCTTGCGCGGACTGCGCCATAGCCACCACCTCGTACATCTTCTTCTTCTCGGCAGCAATCACCATAGACTCCGCCAACTGAGAACCAGCAGAGGCACACTCCATAGACTTCTTGTAATCACCAGAGATGGTGATCACGCCATTGGGACCAGGGATCTTCATCTTCAGATATGCCGCATGAGTAGAGGCCATGAACTTGCTCAGAGCAGGCCTGCCGAGTAGGGCGTGATAGGGGCTCTGGTGATCAACTACTTCGAACTGCAGCCTCTCTGTGCGGCAGTTCTCCCGGGTGTCGAATAGCACGTCTATCCACACTTGGCCCATTGGAGAGCAAGAAAATCCCGACACAATGCCGTGGAAAGTGGTCTTGCTGGGTAGGAGCATGTTCTCGGCCATTCCGAGCTTCTCAAGCGTATCCTTGTACACGATGTTGATGCTGCTGCCGTTGTCGATCAGTACCTTGCTGAACTTCATGTTCTTCTGAGGACCCAAGAAGGTAGGATCCAGCACCAAGGCATAGCTACCCGGGTTGGGCATCACCTTAGGATGATCCTCTCTAGACCACGTGATCTCTTGGTTGCACCAGTGCAGGTAGTGAGGAACAACAGGGATCACAGCATTGACCTCCATGGCACGCCTGTGCTGGGACTGCTTGTCGACGGGCTCAGAGGTGAAGATCATGTACCTCTCGTGATGCTCCTGGTACTGATTGCGGCCTCCATCACCACTGTTACCATTGTTGTAGTTGCATTTGCGGTCGTTGTTGTTGTTGTTGCCTCTATTGTTGTTGTTGTTGTTGCGGTAGCCATCGTTGTTTAAGTAGCGGTTGGCTCCTAAAGCCACCTGGTTCACATTTTCTCTTCTCGGGAAAACCGGAGGCCGGGCTGCGGGTGCGCGAGCAGGCTGCACAACGGCATTCGCAGCTGGCAGAGGCGGAGGAGGAGGCAGGCCCTCATTCTTGATTTCTTCCCACCAACTGCACTGCCGAGTAGTGTGGTTGGCGGGTCTGGCGGGATGCCGAGTATGGAAGCTGCATGGGCCATCCTTCATGTCCTTGAAGACAAAGTTCTGAACAGGACCCAAGTTGCCGCTACCCTGCTGGGGAGCGCTATACGGCTTCTTGTTGCCTTGGCCCTGATTCTGGTTCTGCCCGTACTGGGCTCCAGCAGTTTTTGGCCTCTGGCTACTCCCAGCTCCGGTAGCAACAACATTCAACTCCTCAGGATCGTACCGGGTATCAATCCGGTCACCTCTGCTCTTGTTGCGGAACTCATTGTGCTTGTTGTTGTTGTTGTAGTTCCTTCTCGGCTCAGCAGCATCAAGAAGAGGCTGAGTTGGGTCGCCGAGTGCGTACTGATCCGCAATCCGGATGGTCTCAGCGAGAGTACTCGGCATCTCTCTCTGCAGTCTTTGCCACAACATGCTGCCATGCCTGCAACCCTGCGCAAACCAAGTGATGGCCTGGGCCTCGTTCACACCTTCACAGGTGTTCCTCGGAGTACTCCACCGAGTAAGATACTCTCGGTCCGTCTCCTCTTCCCGCTGCCTGCAAGCGAATAGCTGCTGCGGCCTATTCGGCCTCTGGTAGGTGCTGGTGAAGTTGCTGACAAAGGCCTCCGCGAAGTCAAGCCAACAGTTGATGCTGTGCTTGGGCAGGTTGTTGAGCCAAGTTCTTGCTGGTCCTTCTAGCATCTGCGGGATGTACCGCACGGCCCATCTCCGGTTGCCGCCTGCAATCTGCACGGCTGTGACATAGTCATTGAGCCAATCTTCCGGCTTGGTGCTGCCGTTGTAGCACTTGGTCCCCCTAGCGAGCTGGAACTGCTTCACGGATGGCTCTGTCATGATGCGTGGGCCAAAGCACTCTGGGCCCGGCGGCCCCTTGCTCTCGAGTTGCGCGGATAGGTTAATCCGGTCCAGCTGGTGTCTGGCATCACCAGGCGCCAGCATACGCTCACCCACGCGATCCAGGATATCATAGCCTGCCAACCCCATAGCCGAGTAGCCATCATCATATCTGTCCACCTGCACGACTGCAGGTTGCTCCACCGGGTTGGCGGCTTGCACCCCCGCACGCGGCTGCTGCCTCTGCCGAGTAGGCTGAGCAACCTGATGCCGAGAAGTGCCTGGGCGATCTCCATTTCGCGTCTGGCTATGAGCTTTTTGGGCTTGATAGCCTGCTCCTGCAGTGTTGTGTTTTTGATCGGACTGTCGCGGCACAGCGTGCTGTTTCGCGGCGACAGCCGGGTCATACACCTGCATCTGCCTGTCTCTGCCAGAGGGGCCCACTCTGGTCCCTCTCACGGCTGGGATGCGGTGATGAGGCCTGATCGTTAGATCTAGCCGCATGCGAGTGCACCACCTGAGAAGCTCCAGCACCCGGGTTGGCTTTCCGGAACTCCTGAGGAGCTCCAGCAGCCTCTAGCACTAGCTCATTGAGCCTCTCCTGCTGCCTAACGCGCGCGTCGCCAGCGAGATGCGGCAACTCAGCAGCTACAGCCTCAGCAGCTCTAAGGGTTTTGGCGGGGGTGCTGTATTTGGGTCTGGTGGTGGCGATGTTTTGGCTATCAGCTTGGCCAGCGGTTTTACCAACCGCTGCCATCTCGGTGCCTAGGTTGCGGCGCGTAGCCCCTGCCTTGGCAGGCCTCCTGACTACAGGCGTAAAGCCGTGAGCTCGGTTGTACTCGTTCTGGTCCTGGTTAAGCTCTAGCCTAACCTTTTCCAGCTCCAGCTGCTCGGCGAGCAGCGCCTGGCGCTGCTGGTCGAGCTGCGCCCTCATGGTCATGAGCTCAAGCTCGGTGGGAGGCGGCATGCCCACCCGCACGGCGGATGCCGGTATCGTCGATGTCGTGGAAGGGGGGATGTAGCCAGGGAGGTTCTAGGGCAGCTCGTAGGGCTTGTGCGTCTTCCCGCCAGCACTCGAGCCAGCGAGATCCTCGATGACGCCCGCAGCAGCAGCCGCGCCCTTCCCGGCATCAGCAGCAGGACCGGTCATCATTACCTCCATGTTATCCGCAGAGCGGCCAATCGGCCTTCCGCGGGCAGCGATGACAACAGGGGGATCTTCCGCGACATGCACCTGCTCGGGGTACTCGCGGACGATGGCGGTGGCGACGTAGACGAGGTGCGAGCCAAAGGAGAGCACCGTGCCGCCCTCCGGCATGGCCCTGCCGCCGAAATCGCCGGCGTTGTCGATGACGAAGTCGAAGGAGCCGAATCTGTGGACAAGGCCACAAACCACGCGCTCCCCAGTAGGAGAAATGGATCCCGTCCGAACGTGAACTCCAGCCAGCGCCGCTGGTTGCCCCACGGTGGGCGCCAACTGTCGTGGTGGTGTCACGGCAGATGCCATAGCATGGCTAAAGATGTGGGAACGATGGACGCTGGAGGTGCTCGGGGAGGGATCATGCAACGAGTAGCCGCGTGAGGGATGAATCTAGCACTGCAAACAACAAGATCTACCCAGGTTCAGGGCCCTCGTGTGGAGGTAAAACCCCTACTCCTGCCTTTCTCTCTTTATATTTGTGTCTCACCGAGTAGCCACAGTACAAGCTTGGCCTACAGCCGAGTCGCCACCCTTCTCTCTAAGTGAAGATCTAGGTCAAGAATGTGAACCGGTTCTGGATCCCTCGCGCAGGAGGGGGCAGGGCACCTTATATACTGGTGCCCAGCCGGATACATCCAATAGGGAAAAGTACAAACAGATGTCGACATAGTGTGCACACTGCACACTTCCAGCTTCCCGCTGACACCTTTGGCTTCCTGGTTTGTCTTGTGTGGAAAGTCGTTGTGCAAAACCAAGAAGTTGATCTGTTATCACTGCCACCATCACAGGGTAGGCCCCCCTAACCTGCGACGCCCTGCTGACACCCTGGCGCGGATAAGCATGCGCTCTGCAGATGAACAGTGCTCCAGTACGGACCCAGGATACGCGGGATCCTGTGTCAGAACGGCTCCTTTGACTTCTGGCCCGAGTAGGAAACCGCCATTTCTACTCGGACCACTTCCTCTACTCGAAGGAGAATAACTTCCTTGATTCTTTCTCCTGGCCATCTGTGTGTATGTCGCACCCGGACTTCTAGGGGATACTCACAGTCCGTCAAACAGCAGATAAATGGCTTACGGGGCATACCGGCACCCGCATCTCAATATGAGCAGGCCAACACGTAAACGTGTGACAACCATTATCTCACTATTCATCGTCTGCGCAAACCATCCCGTAGAAATCCAGATACTTCCGTTGACGTACTTCAAACATACACACATGGTACGCCAACGGCATTGGAACAAGTGATATCACAACAGATCTCTACGACACAAAAGATGGAAATAAGTTGCAACTGGCCCTCACTAGGGCAGAGAATAGCAAATATAATCATTCAGAGGGCACATGCCCCAACAATTCATCATTACATCACAGCGGAAACATTCAACATGTCTGAGTACAGACAAGAACCAAATAGGCCTAGGAGGCCGGAAACGAAAAGACGGAGCCCATCCACGAAGTCTCGGATCCTGCCCGGGTCCGCTATCTACTCGTCAGCAGCCTCGTCGTCATACTCCACGTAGTAGCCACCATGTAGATCCTCGGAAACGTCGTCTGCGTAAACCACAGCCCCAAAGGGGTCAGTACACCAACGTACTGGCAAGCAAGACTCACAGTTCACCAAAGTGTAGCCCGTCAACACCAAGCACACATGCTTTGGGTTCAACGGAAAGAAGGGGATATAAAAGGTGCTGCAACTGGCTGCGCTAACCAACTACAGAGATTCTACCACTTCCGGCTAACAGAAAGGAGATAAGATCGAGGATTGTAACCAACTGAAAGATAACTTCAAACAAACCCATCCTGGATCTCGCCCCTTATCCAAAGAAGCAATCCGAGGATAACTCACACAGTTGAGTTAATGATGGTTCATATTATTGTGTCAATAAGCCTATTACTAGTCAAATTGTTAATCACTGGGTGTAAGGTTGTTAATCATTAGGTTTAAGTTGTCCTGAGTACTTGTTAGCCAGTACTTTCACCAAGTAATCCATAACCGCGGAAAACACGGCTTCTCGAGAAGATTATCCCTGCAGGGTTGCACCAATTTAGCCGTACACGTATGAATAACCCGCCAGGTGGGAAATCACCCCACCAAGCGAGGTACTCAACACAACCAACCCTTCTTCGCATCAAGCCCAAAGCACCGCGTGCTGTGCGTGCGCGGCTAATCGAGCCCCCCGAAGAAAAGGAGGACCCTCATAGCACTGGAAGACCACGCCGCCCTAAATGCCGACTACGAAAGTTCCACCCGGGCGCCAAGGGCTCGCAAGATCATGCATGCAGCAAATGGAAAGCCCGAACTAGTACGGCGATTTGGACGAGATGCGAATCGGGTCAAGTTGAGGGGGGCGCCCATACTCGCTTCCCACATGCAGGTAGTGCGCTCATCATGGATCAGTAGACAAGACCCTTTTCCTAATTAGGGGGTCGACACTAGCAGGCCTCAAAACCACCCTGGGCCTCCTGCCGGTGCCTTATCATCAAATTTATTATTGGTAATAACATTTGCATGATTGATTGATTAAACATCGAGCCCCCAGAACATAATAGAGTAGTAACGGAAAGTAACGGGTAACAGACTCGAGCAAAACAACCTAAGCATGCTAGTAAGACACGGGCTCAAGCAATGGTTATAGGTGTGGAGGTGAGGCAATGTCAGGGTTAAAGGATACATGTGATAGGTTCGCAACAGAAACAACTACTACTAAGGCTAGCAGAAAAGAACAACGGAAAGTATCGGTAACCAATGTTGAAAGGAACACAGTGGTTCATGTGAGTGATAACTTGCCTGCAAAACCCAGTAGCCTGGTACTAAGCTAACTCCTTAGAAGGGGTGTCGTAAGTATCGTCGGTCTCAACGTCGTCGTGTATCCGAGAAGAAGCAAACAAACAAGGCAGAAATAGAAACAATCAATATCATGGCAGGGTGCACAATCAAAGATGATGCATGACAGTTTAATTGATGCATCCAAAAGGAAATAGTTGACAAGATAGAAACAGGATTAAATGGACCCATATGCAATTGGATTGCATATGGAAAGCCCATGAATTATGGTTGAATTAACTGTTTTACAACTAATCAACTTGTGTAAGTGAATTAGCATGATGCATGGATGAGGAAAACAGCAAAATAACAACAATAGAACCAAATAGAAATAAGGTTTACCAAGTTTAGAGATTCATTTATTAAGTGTTGGAATTTTGGTTACTTAAAGGTGTTACACAAGCATTTGTTGTTTTCATCAAGTTGAATTGTTCAAAACAGATCACAAAGTTTATATTTGAAAAAAAAAACAAGATTTTAGTTGGAATACATGTTTCACTTGTTGAAAAAGGATTTCAAATAAATTAGTTATGAATTAAACAAGGTTAAGCAAGAATTAAATGAATTTAATTCAAACATGAACTTATTTGAATTTTTATTTGTTCAAAGCATTAAACCAAATTCATATTTGAAAATTTTATACTTTTAGGGTTGGAAAACATATTTTATATGTCCCAAAAGAATTTGTTTTGATCAAGTTATAAATTTTAAAATATTAAATGAATTAAATAAGATTTAAATTATTTAACCACTTTTAATTATTCAAAACATGAAACAAAATTTATATTTGGAAAGGTGGTTTAATTTTGCATGGAAAACATATTTCATTTGTGGAAATTGGATTTAAAATGAGCAAGTTATTATTTTGGCAATTTTAAATGCATTAAAAAAGAAACAGTTGTTTTCAGCAATTTAAATTATTCAAAACAGCAAACAAAATTTATATTTGGAAAGTACATGAAAAATTTATTGGAAAACATATTTAGTTTGTGGAATTTGGAATTTTTATGAACAAGTTATGAATTTTGCAATTTTAAGTGAATTTGACAAGTTTTCAAATTTTGCACCAATTTAATATATTCAAAACAGTAAACAAATTTTATATTTGGATAGAACATTTAATTTGGTATTGAAAACATATCAAAAATGTTGGATTTGGAGCTAAAATGAATTATTTATGCAATTTCCAAGATTTGGGGTGAATCTGCCATTTTTAGTGAACCAGGGACTTGGAAATTATTTTCCAGGGGCTAGAAATAAGTGCCAGGGGCCTAGTTGTGATTTCCTATAAATTATGTGACCAAAACATTGCAAAACAAAAATGTTTTTAATTGTGCAGGGGGTGGGATTTGATCCCTGCACCTCCTGATGCGCTGGGGGGAACAGAACCAGTAGGCTAGTGCTCTGTGTTGTGATAGGTAGGGCCTCGGGGGGGGGGGGGTATAAGCTTCTGTAAGCGGGATGTTTTGTTTCTGAAACTGCACGTACATACTGAACCTGTACACGTTCCATGGCTGCACCTCGATGGAGGGTTCCCGAGCGGAGATGGCGAGAGGGGGTGAGCGGCCGTGGGGTGCATGCGTGTGAGAGGAAGTAGGGAGGGAGGAGGAGTAGCGATCGGGCCTCACCTTGAGTTCTCGAGGGAGTCGGGGCGGACAGCAGCGCATCATGTCGAGCAGCAGGCAGGGGCGAACAGGGACAGCAGGCGGCGGTTGGAGGCGACGGCGTGGGCACTCCGGGCAGCCACGGTCCAAGCCGAGGGGGGGGAGAGGGAGCCCTTGGCTCGGCGGTTCCATTCCCGCCCCCTCCCTGGCCGGAGGAGGACCGGAGCTCCGGCGATCGCCGGTGTAAAAGGAGACTATAATTCGGTTCAGTTGGGTGGAGTTGCAGAGAAAAGAGAGAGCAGAGGGAAGGGAGGAAGAAGGGATGGCGGCTGGGGAGAGGAAGAAGGAGGGAGAGAGGTTAGGGTTAGGGTTTCTCCTCCGGTTGGGATAGATATAGGAGAGGGGATGGGAGCAGGTGGTCCATGGAGGGGGGTGTGACAGCGACATGAGGGTCGTCCGTACGAAGAAGATGAAGGCTCGGGCCTCGCTGGTTGGGTGGGCTGGGCTTTCTTCCCCCCCTTGAACGTTTTCCTTTTTATTTGTTTTTTTTTTGCTGCAAACAAAAGAGAAGAAAAGGATAGTTTTTAAGTTAATAAAATTGTGGAAAAAAAATATGGTTGGTTTTGTTTTTCAATTTGCAACTTAAACTAACTTTTAATTTTCCAAGGTTTTCAAATTTAATTACTGTTTGTTAGATAAACCAATGTTGTTTAAGATTCTTAGGTATTGAAGATTGTTATTGAAAACATCTCTTTAACATAGGGTGAACCCTATTACTTAAAGTGAACAAAATTATTAGAATACTTTGGTAGTTTTAATGACTTGGGAATTGGTGCTGTTTGGAAATAACCCAATTTTGAATGAATTGCTTTATTAGATGGACATTAATAAACACACTTTTAAATAGGGTGACCCCTATTTCAATTATAAACAAAAAAATGGATTAATTTGTTTTGATATCAACATAATTTCAAAGTGATTATGTTTTAGTGCTTTGAGTTGAGTTTTTGATTGCAATTTGGAAACAATTGATTGATCAAACCAACAATTTAATGAGTGAGCATTATGGAATAAAATGAAAGCAATTTGGTTGTTTTTATTTGAACTCTCACTTTGGAAATTGTAACATCACAAGGATGAAACAAAGGGTTTGAAATTTGAGTTGAAATTCAAATGGAAAACAAAGGAAAACAAATGAAAACAGTTGGAAAACAACTGAAAACAGAGGAAAACAAATGGAAAACAAACAAAACAAATGCAATCAACATGATGCCATGATGCAAAACATAAAATAACAGAGATCAAACATTCTAAAGGCTATTTTTCAGACTTGGGATGTTACAAAACGCCCCCCCCCCCTTGAAGGAATCGCGCCCCGAGATTCCTACTGAGAAAAGAAAAGGTCCGGAAACTTCTTGGGAAGATCCTCTTGAGCTGTGACACGTGAAACACATCGTGCACATTGGATAGACGTCAGGGAATTAGCAAACCACCGGAACATTTCAAGTAAAGGGAGAGGTTTTGTATGGAGGTTGTATAGCTGGATAGAATTTGATTCATTTGGAGAATAGATTATCTGGAATGTGTTGATTCAGTAGGTGGGAGGCATACTAAAATCAACAACAACAACAACAACAATAACAACAACAACCTTTCTGGCCAGATAGACTTGATATTTGGGAAGTTTTGATTAGACGCCGGTAGAAGAACTGAAATGGAAAACAACAACAAGATTTCAACGGACGAAAAGGATGTTGGGAAGAACAGGATAACGAAGCAACACCGGGAAAACGAGAACAAGATTCCTGAGGTACTACGGAAAACCCATCCGGGCCTCTAAAGGATCAATATCTACTGCTTAAGGAATAGAGGATCTGCTTCCGGGGCTTACACGCCTCCGTTCTCAATCATGAGTAGGCAACATGATAAATCACGTCACAACCACCTCCATTCCTATGGTCTAGTAGATATAACCATCCTAGAGAAACCAGAATTCGTGAAATCCTAACTTGAAAGTTTAGATGAGAAGGGAAAAACAACGTTACACTTCCTTACCACAAAAGGGAGGGTGGGTGGGGAAAGAAGAAAAAGAACAGAATTCCTACTCTCACGTTTCATTTTTCCTATATAGCTACAAAATAGTTTCTAGACTCAAACTGCGACCAGTAAAAAGGGATCCTACAGGCAGACAGGCTCTGATACCATTTGTCGCACCCGGACTTCTAGGGGATACTCACAGTCCGTCAAACAGCAGATAAATGGCTTACGGGGCATACCGGCACCCGCATCTCAATATGAGCAGGCCAACACGTAAACGTGTGACAACCATTATCTCACTATTCATCGTCTGCGCAAACCATCCCGTAGAAATCCAGATACTTCCGTTGACGTACTTCAAACATACACACATGGTACGCCAACGGCATTGGAACAAGTGATATCACAACAGATCTCTACGACACAAAAGATGGAAATAAGTTGCAACTGGCCCTCACTAGGGCAGAGAATAGCAAATATAATCATTCAGAGGGCACATGCCCCAACAATTCATCATTACATCACAGCGGAAACATTCAACATGTCTGAGTACAGACAAGAACCAAATAGGCCTAGGAGGCCGGAAACGAAAAGACGGAGCCCATCCACGAAGTCTCGGATCCTGCCCGGGTCCGCTATCTACTCGTCAGCAGCCTCGTCGTCATACTCCACGTAGTAGCCACCATGTAGATCCTCGGAAACGTCGTCTGCGTAAACCACAGCCCCAAAGGGGTCAGTACACCAACGTACTGGCAAGCAAGACTCACAGTTCACCAAAGTGTAGCCCGTCAACACCAAGCACAGATGCTTTGGGTTCAACGGAAAGAAGGGGATATAAAAGGTGCTGCAACTGGCTGCGCTAACCAACTACAGAGATTCTACCACTTCCGGCTAACAGAAAGGAGATAAGATCGAGGATTGTAACCAACTGAAAGATAACTTCAAACAAACCCATCCTGGATCTCGCCCCTTATCCAAAGAAGCAATCCGAGGATAACTCACACAGTTGAGTTAATGATGGTTCATATTATTGTTTCAATAAGCCTATTACTAGTCAAATTGTTAATCATTGGGTGTAAGGTTGTTAATCATTAGGTTTAAGTTGTCCTGAGTACTTGTTAGCCAGTACTTTCACCAAGTAATCCATAACCGCGGAAAACACGGCTTCTCGAGAAGATTATCCCTGCAGGGTTGCACCAATTTAGCCGTACACGCATGAATAACCCGCCAGGTGGGAAATCACCCCACCAAGCGAGGTACTCAACACAACCAACCCTTCTTCGCATCAATCCCAAAGCACCGCGTGCTGTGCGTGCGCGGCTAATCGAGCCCCCCGAAGAAAAGGAGGACCCTCATAGCACTGGAAGACCACGCCGCCCTAAATGCCGACTACGAAAGTTCCACCCGGGCGCCAAGGGCTCGCAAGATCATGCATGCAGCAAATGGAAAGCCCGAACTAGTACGGCGATTTGGACGAGATGCGAATCGGGTCAAGTTGAGGGGGGCGCCCATACTCGCTTCCCACATGCGGGTAGTGCGCTCATCATGGATCAGTAGACAAGACCCTTTTCCTAATTAGGGGGTCGACACTAGCAGGCCTCAAAACCACCCTGGGCCTCCTGCCGGTGCCTTATCATCAAATTTATTATTGGTAATAACATTTGCATGATTGATTGATTAAACATCGAGCCCCAGAACATAATAGAGTAGTAACGGAAAGTAACGGGTAACAGACTCGAGCAAAACAACCTAAGCATGCTAGTAAGACACGGGCTCAAGCAATGGTTATATGTGTGGAGGTGAGGCAATGTCAGGGTTAAAGGATACATGTGATAGGTTCGCAACAGAAACAACTACTACTAAGGCTAGCAGAAAAGAACAACGGAAAGTATCGGTAACCAATGTTGAAAGGAACACAGTGGTTCATGTGAGTGATAACTTGCCTGCAAAACCCAGTAGCCTGGTACTGAGCTAACTCCTTAGAAGGGGTGTCGTAAGTATCGTCGGTCTCAACGTCGTCGTGTATCCGAGAAGAAGCAAACAAACAAGGCAGAAATAGAAACAATCAATATCATGGCAGGGTGCACAATCAAAGATGATGCATGACAGTTTAATTGATGCATCCAAAAGGAAATAGTTGACAAGATAGAAACAGGATTAAATGGACCCATATGCAATTGGATTGCATATGGAAAGCCCATGAATTATGGTTGAATTAACTGTTTTACAACTAATCAACTTGTGTAAGTGAATTAGCATGATGCATGGATGAGGAAAACAGCAAAATAACAACAATAGAACCAAATAGA
Organism: Alopecurus myosuroides; assembly: GCA_028641055.1. Classification (NCBI taxonomy): domain Eukaryota; kingdom Viridiplantae; phylum Streptophyta; class Magnoliopsida; order Poales; family Poaceae; genus Alopecurus; species Alopecurus myosuroides. The sequence goes on along the minus strand of CM054062.1, from coordinate 333,929,582 downwards.
AATAAGGTTTACCAAGTTTAGAAATTCATTTATTAAGTGTTGGAATTTTGGTTACTTAAAGGTGTTACACAAGCATTTGTTGTTTTCATCAAGTTGAATTGTTCAAAACAGATCACAAAGTTTATATTTGAAAAAAAAACAAGATTTTAGTTGGAATACATGTTTCACTTGTTGAAAAAGGATTTCAAATAAATTAGTTATGAATTAAACAAGGTTAAGCAAGAATTAAATGAATTTAATTCAAACATGAACTTATTTGAATTTTTATTTGTTCAAAGCATTAAACCAAATTCATATTTGAAAAGTTTATACTTTTAGGGTTGGAAAACATATTTTATATGTCCCAAAATAATTTGTTTTGATCAAGTTATAAATTTAACAATATTAAATGAATTAAATAAGATTTAAATTATTTAACCACTTTTAATTATTCAAAACATGAAACAAAATTTATATTTGGAAAGGTGGTTTAATTTTGCATGGAAAACATATTTCATTTGTGGAAATTGGATTTAAAATGAGCAAGTTATTATTTTGGCAATTTTAAATGCATTAAACAAGAAACAGTTGTTTTCAGCAATTTAAATTATTCAAAACAGCAAACAAAATTTATATTTGGAAAGTACATGCAAAATTGATTGGAAAACATATTTAGTTTGTGGAATTTGGAATTTTTATGAACAAGTTATGAATTTTGCAATTTTAAGTGAATTTGACAAGTTTTCAAATTTTGCACCAATTTAAAATATTCAAAACAGTAAACAAATTTTATATTTGGATAGAAAATTTAATTTGGTATTAAAAACATATCAAAAATGTTGGATTTGGAGCTAAAATGAATTATTTATGTAATTTCCAAGATTTGGGGTGAATCTGCCATTTTTAGTGAACCAGGGACTTGGAAATTATTTTCCAGGGGCTAGAAATAAGTGCCAGGGGCCTAGTTGTGATTTCCTATAAATTATGTGACCAAAACATTGCAAAACAAAAATGTTTTTAATTGTGCAGGGGGTGGGATTTGATCCCTGCACCTCCTGATGCGCTGGGGGGAACAGAACCAGTAGGCTAGTGCTCTGTGTTGTGATAGGTAGGGCCTCGGGGGGGTATAAGCTTCTGTAAGCGGGATGTTTTGTTTCTGAAACTGCACGTACATACTGAACCTGTACACGTTCCATGGCTGCACCTCGATGGAGGGTTCCCGAGCGGAGATGGCGAGAGGGGGTGAGCGGCCGTGGGGTGCATGCGTGTGAGAGGAAGTAGGGAGGGAGGAGGAGTAGCGATCGGGCCTCACCTTGAGTTCTCGAGGGAGTCGGGGCGGAAAGCAGCGCATCATGTCGAGCAGCAGGCAGGGGCGAACAGGGACAGCAAGCGGCGGTTGGAGGCGACGGCGTGGGCACTCCGGGCAGCCACGGTCCAAGCCGAGGGGGGGGAGAGGGAGCCCTTGGCTCGGCGGTTCCATTCCCGCCCCCTCCCTGGCCGGAGGAGGACCGGAGCTCCGGCGATCGCCGGTGTAAAAGGAGACTATAATTCGGTTCAGTTGGGTGGAGTTGCGGAGAAAAGAGAGAGCAGAGGGAAGGGAGGAAGAAGGGATGGCAGCTGGGGAGAGGAAGAAGGAGGGAGAGAGGTTAGGGTTAGGGTTTCTCCTCCGGTTGGGATAGATATAGGAGAGGGGATGGGAGCAGGTGGTCCATGGAGGGGGGTGTGACAGCGACATGAGGGTCGTCCGTACGAAGAAGATGAAGGCTCGGGCCTCGCTGGTTGGGTGGGCTGGGCTTTCTTCCCCCCCTTGAACGTTTTCCTTTTTATTTGTTTTATATTTTATTTTTTTGCTGCAAACAAAAGAGAAGAAAAGGATAGTTTTTAAGTTAATAAAATTGTGGAAAAAAAATATGGTTGGTTTTGTTTTTCAATTTGCAACTTAAACTAACTTTTAATTTTCCAAGGTTTTCAAATTTAATTACTGTTTGTTAGATAAACCAATGCTGTTTAAGATTCTTAGGTATTGAAGATTGTTATTGAAAACATCTCTTTAACATAGGGTGAACCCTATTACTTAAAGTGAACAAAATTATTAGAATACTTTGGTAGTTTTAATGACTTGGGAATTGGTGCTGTTTGGAAATAACCCAATTTTGAATGAATTGCTTTATTAGATGGACATTAATAAACACACTTTTAAATAGGGTGACCCCTATTTCAATTATAAACAAAAAAATGGATTAATTTGTTTTGATATCAACATAATTTCAAAGTGATTATGTTTTAGTGCTTTGAGTTGAGTTTTTGATTGCAATTTGGAAACAATTGATTGATCAAACCAACAATTTAATGAGTGAGCATTATGGAATAAAATGAAAGCAATTTGGTTGTTTTTATTTGAACTCTCACTTTGGAAATTGTAACATCACAAGGATGAAACAAAGGGTTTGAAATTTGAGTTGAAATTCAAATGGAAAACAAAGGAAAACAAATGAAAACAGTTGGAAAACAACTGAAAACAGAGGAAAACAAATGGAAAACAAACAAAACAAATGCAATCAACATGATGCCATGATGCAAAACATAAAATAACAGAGATCAAACATTCTAAAGGCTATTTTTCAGACTTGGGATGTTACAGTGTACGGCCGAATAGCAGTCGACCGGGTAGTGAGTACCGGGTAGCCAGCTACTCTGCCAAACGTCTCTTCTGATCTTGCCCTTAGCACTTGCCTTTACCCTACTCGGGGGTAACCCCCCGACAGTCTCCTATGATGAGGAGGGAGTAGTTCTCCCCCGAGGCTGAGAGCTCTACCGGTATCTATGTGGTTCATCTCTCTCTCTCATGGTGCGATTTATATGTGATCGTGAGCTTTGTAATCTAGTTTAATTCGTAGATATTATTCTTCATCTATTATGCTACTCAAGTGGTTTTTGTTATGAGATCTCCGTAAGCACTTTGATCACGGTGTAAAGGTGACAGTGTGTGCACCATGTGGTTTAGCATTATATTTATATTTTGTGTTGGATAACCTATGAAATTGTGGTATTTGCGTGGAACCATCTGGGTCTCATGGTGATAGCGAGGGGGTTACTTAGTTAGGAAAGTGCTTACTCTGAGGAGTGCTGTTAAAGCCCTATGCATGGATTGGTATTGTTATTCGACCGGAGAGTGGTTTGGAGTAGAATAGTGAAGAGATGGTATTTATTAATTTAATTATGTTTTCATTGTTGAGAGTGTCCACTAGTGAAAGTAGGATCTAGGCCTTATTTCCAGGCATTGAGACACCGTTTTCCGCCTGTTCTGCTACATGTTTGCTTGCTGCTATATTTATTTCAGATTTCTATTATTACTTATAACCATCCATATTACTCGCATTTCACTATCTCTTCGCCGAACTAGTGCACCTATATACCTGACAAGTATATTGTGTGTGTTGGGGACACAAGAGACTTCTTATATCTTGATTGCAGGGTTGCTTGAGAGTGATATCTTTGACCTCTACCTCGCTGAGTTCGATAAACCTTGGGTGATCCACTTAAGGGAAACTTGTTGTTGTTCTACAAACCTCTGCACTTGGAGGCCCAACACTGTCTACAAGAATAGAAGCGTGCGTAGACATCAACATACACCGTAGCAAGAGGAAATTTTTGTTCCCAATCTACCATAGTCAAAATTCTATCAAGGTTCTGAAAAGTCTGATTATCCCTTCTACTAGCCCATGTATACTGTCTGACAGATAACTCTATTTCTTTCAGGTTTAGGCTTTGCAAAATAGCGTTAAACATGACTGACCATCTCGGGTTATAGTTATCATTACTCTCTTCTTCAGGCTTTCGTATAATGTTAAAATCGCCACCCACCATCATTGGTAGTGTTTCATTGTCACAGATATGAACAAGTTCTGATAAGAATTGGGACTTAAACTCATCTTGAGCAGCCCCATAAACCGAAACCAAAACCCACTCAAAAACATCATTCTTGGATTTAACATAAAGTTCCACACAAAAATCACCCACATCAACATTTTTAACATGTAACGTAGACATATTAATCCCAATAAGCATGCCACCTGATCTACCCCTAGGTGGTAAACAGAACCATGCAAAATTCAAACCAGATGCCAAGTGATCCAAGAATGGACAAGCAAAGTTTGATCTTCCGGTATCCGGCAAGGCCAGAAAATCTAGCTTTTTTTCCAAATTGTTTCTTGGACAAAAATATGTTTTCCGGGGTCACGAAAACCCTCGATGTTCCAAAACATGCCACATAGATTATGCATCTTGAGATTGTCTTTTCAAATTAATTCTCGCACTCCTCCATTTGGTTGAGACAGAGTAATCTTTCTTTTTCCGTGCCCTCTTTGTGTTCAAATCAGATCCCATAACATCTATGTCTAAAGCATTAGCAGGATTAACATCATCATCAACGAGATCCTCGTAAAGACTAGCCGCTTTATTCAGAATCAGACTACTTGGCGGATCAGGATATTTATCAACTAGATTATTTTGAAGAATGGATAAAGTTCTACTTAAATCAGAGCTCTTAATTATTTTAGCGAACTCAATAGCAGAATTATTAGAAGGTCTGTCGGGGGGTTACCCCCGAGTAGGGTAAAGGCAAGTGGTAAAGGCCACTGTCAGAAGAGAAGTTTGGTCGAGTAGCCGCCTACCCGGTACTTGCTACCCGGTCGACTGCTACTCGGTCTCACTTCAAGATGGCCAGAAGGAGATATCAATCAAGTTCCATCCATTCGAGTAGAAGAGTTGGCCCGAGTAAAATTGGCGGGAACCTACTCGGGCCAGAAGTCAAAGGAGCCGTTCTGACACAGGATCCCGCGTATCCCGGGTCCGTACTTGGCACTATTCGAACTACTGTTCATCTGGGACCGGCCTGCCTGACAGTGACATCATGGAAGCAGGCGGTCGCAGGATAAGGGGGCCCTACTCTGTGTTTGGCACAGTGATACCAGACTGTCCCCTTGGTTTTGCCAAACGACTTTCCGGATGCAGCCAAGATTAGGAACCAAAGCTGTCAGCGGGAACTCGGAAGAAGGACGATGTGCACACTATGTCGACACTTGTCCATGTTTGGACGTATCCGGCTGGGCACCATGTATATAAGGTGCCCCGCCGCCTCCTGCGTGAGGATCGAACACATCGTGACCTAGATCGCATGCTAGAATAGAAGGAAACCCTAGATTCTTGACCTAGTTCATCACATAGAGAGAAGGGTGGCTACTCGGTAGCAAGAACATTGTACTGTGGCTACTCGGTGAGACACCAGAATACATAGAGAAAGGCAGGAGTAGGGGTTTTACCTCCTCACGAGGGCCCTGGACCTGGGTAGATCGTGTTGTTTGCATTGTTCAGTTCCTACCTCACGCTGCTACTCGTCGCGTGATCCCTCCCCGAGCACCTCCAGCGTCCTTCGTCCCCACATCTTTAGCCATCCTATGGCATCTGCCGTGACACCACCACGACAGTTGGCGCCCACCGTGGGGCAACCAGCGGCGCTGGTTGGAGTTTCTGTTCGGACGGGATCTTCTTCAGCGGAGCGCGTAGTCTGTGGCCTTGTCCACAGATTCAGCTCCTTCGACTTCGTCACCGACAACGCCGGCGATTTCGGCGGCAGGGCCATGCCGGAGGGCGGCTCGGTGATCTCCTTTGGCTCTCACCTCGTCTACGTCGCCACCGTCGCCAACCGCGCGTACCCCGAGCTGGTGCATGACGCGGAGGATCCTCCTGCGGTGATCGCTGCTCGCGGAAGGCCCGCGTGCCATTCTGCGGACCGCGCTGAGGTGATGGTGACTGGCTTGGCGGCAAACGCCGGCACAGATGCTGCTGGCGCCGCGGCCGTCGTCGATGACCCCGCTGGCGCGAACGTTGGTGGCAGGACTCACCGGCCCTACGAGAAGGAGTGCAACTTGCCGCCTTCCACTACTCCGACTATTCCCGCGTCGGCTGGGCGACTCGGCATGCCGACTCCCACCGACATCGAGCTTCTAGCCATGAAGGAGCAGCTCGAGCGGCAACGCCAGGAGCTGCTTGCCGAGCAGGCGGAGTTGGATAAGGTGAGGTTGGAGTTGAGTCTAGATCAGCTCGAGTACAACAAGGCTCACGGCTTTACGCCAGTCACTAGGAGGGCTAGCAGAGTAGGCGCCACGCGGCGCAACCTGGGTGCCGAGATGGCGACAGTTGTAGAGGCTCCTGCTCAGTCCGCCACCACAAACACCTCCACCAGGCCCAGATATAGCACACCCGCCAAGACACTTAGAGCTGCAGAGGCTGTAGCTGCCGAGTTGCCTCGTCTAGACGGCGACGCGCGCGTTAGGTAGCAGGAAAGGCTCAACGAGTTGGTGTTGGAGGCTGCCAGGCGGAATGAGGAGTTCCGAAAAGCCAACCCGGGTGCTGGAGCTTCGCAGGTGGTGCACTCGCACGCGGCTAGATCTAACGATCAGGCCTCGTCTCCGCACCCCAGCCGCCAGAAGAGCCGCAGCGGACGTTCGGCCAGGGATAGGCAAATGCAGGTGTATGACCCGGCTGCTGCCGCGAGACAGCTTGCTGTGCCGCAGCAGCCCGGGCAGGAACACAACGCTGCAAGAGCAGGCTCTCAAGCCCATCAAGCTCAAAGCCAGGCCCGAGATGGAGCGCGTCCAAGTCCTTCTCAGCGTCCCGCTGCTCCGCCTACTCGGCAGAGGCAGCAGCCGCGCGCAGTGGCGCCAGTCGCCAACCCGGTGGAGCAGCCTGCAGCTGTGCAGGTGGACAGATATGATGATGGCTACTCGGCCATGGAGATGGCTGGCTATGATGTCCATGATCGTGTTGGCGAGCGCATGCTGGCGCCTGGAGATGCGAGGCATCAGCTGGACCGGATCAGCTTGTCGGCGCGGCTGGAGAACACGGGTCCTCTGGGCCCCGAGTGCTTTGGCCCGCGCATCATGAACGAGCCGTCCGTGAAGAACTTCCAGCTCGCAAGGGGCACCAAGAGCTACAATGGCAGCACCAAGCCGGAAGACTGGCTTAATGATTATGTTACCGCGGTTCATATCGCGAACGGCAACAGAAGATGGGCGGTGCGCTATGTCCCGCAGATGCTAGAGGGTCCATCTCGCACTTGGCTCAACAACTTGCCCAAGAACAGCATCAATTGCTGGCTGGACTTCTCGGATGCCTTCATCAGCAACTTCACCAGCACCTACAAGAGGCCGAATAGGCCACAGCAGCTATCCGCTTGCTGACAGCGAGAAGACGAGACAGACCGCGAGTACCTTACTCGGTGGAGCACATTGAGGAACACCTGTGAGGGCATGAATGAAGCTCAGGCCATCACTTGGTTTGCGCAGGGATGCAGGCATGGCAGCATGTTGTGGCAGAGATTGCAAAGGGGGATGCCAAACACTCTGGCGGAGACCATCAAGATTGCGGATCAGTACGCACTTGGTGATCCTACTCAGCCCCTGATGGACTCCTCTAAGCCAAGAAGAAACTTCAGCAACAGCAAGCGCAACGAGTTCCGCAACAAGCGCCGAATAGATACTCGGTACGACCCTGAAGAGGTGAATGCAGTGGCTGTCGGAGCTGGGGGCGGCCAAAGGCAGAAACCTGCTGGAGCCTACAGGCAGAACCAGAACCAGGGCCAAGGCAACAAGAAACCATTTCGCACCTCTCAGTCGGGTAGCGGTAACTCCGAGCAGCCGAAGAAGTTTGTCTTTGATGACATGAAGGATGGTCCGTGCATTTTCACACTCATCATCCCTCAAGGCCTGCAAACCACACTACTCGGCAGTGCGAGTGGTGGGATGTGATCAAGAGTGACGGCTTGCCTCCTCCTCCTCCTCTGCCAGCGGCCAATGCCAATGTGCAGCCTACTCGCGCACCCGCAGCTCGGCCGCCAGTGTACCCGAGAAGAGAGAATGTGAACTAGGTGGCTTTAGGAGCCAACCGTCACTTCAACAATGAGGACTACCGCAACAACAACAACTACTACAACCGCAACAACAACAACAGAGGCAACAACAACTACCAGGGCAACAACAACAACGGCAACAATGGGGGCGGAGGCTCCAACCAGTACCAAGAGCACAATGAGAGCTACATGATCTTCACCTCTGAGCCAGTCGACAAGCAATCACAGCACAGGCGTGCCATGGAGGTCAATGCAGTGATTCCGGCTGTCCCTCACTACATGTATTGGTGTGACCAGGAGATCAGGTGGTCCCGAGTAGATCACCCCAAGGTGATGCCCAACCCGGGTAGCTATGCCTTGGTGCTGGATCCTACCTTCCTGGGTCCCGAGAAGAATGTGAGGTTCAGCAAGGTGCTAATCGACAATGGCAGCAGCATCAACATTGTGTACAAAGACACACTCGAGAAGCTTGGCCTGGCCGAGAACATGATGCTGCCCAGCAAGACCACTTTCCATGGCATTGTGCCCGGGATCTCGTGCAACCCGATTGGCCGAGTGTGGATAGATGTGCTATTCGGCACCAGGGAGAACTGCCGCACAGAACGCCTGCAGTTCGAGGTGGTTGATCATCAGAGCCCTTACCATGCTCTACTCGGCAGGCCTGCGCTGAGCAAGTTCATGGCCTCTACTCATGTTGCATATCTGAAGATGAAGATCCCTGGTCCCAATGGCATAATTACAATCTCTGGTGATTACAAGAAGTCCATGGAGTGTGCCTCTGCTGGTTCCCAGTTGGCGGAGTCGATGGTGATTGCTGCCGAGAAGAAGAAGATGTATGAGGTGGTGGCTATGGCGCAATCCGCGCAAGCTGGCGCGCAAGGCGTGCCGAGTACCCAGCACGGGACCGCATTCCAGGCATCCCAGGAGACCAAGAAGGTCCAGGTCGACCCCGAGTTCCCCGACCGCGTAGACATCATTGGCTCCGGGTTGGCGGAGAAATAGGAAAGCGAGCTCATCCACTTCCTCCGTGAGAATCGGGATGTATTCGCCTGGTCCAATGAAGATCTACCAGGAGTCCCGAGGGAGTTGGTTGAGCACTCATTACATGTGCGTCCTGACGCCAAGCCAGTGAAGCAGGCTATGCGCCGCTTCGGAGATGAGAGAAGGAAGGCCATTGGTGACCAGATCACCAAGTTGCTGATAAGCAATTTCATCATGGAGGTGCTGCATCCGGATTGGTTAGCCAACCCGGTCATGGTCGAGAAGAAGAAGGAGGATCCCAAGGCCGCCACTGCATGGCGCATGTGTGTCGACTACACCGACTTGAACATGGCATGCCCCAAGGATCCTTTCCCGCTACCTCGCATCGATCAGGTGATCGATTCCACTACTGGTTGTGAACTGTTGTCTTTCATAGATGCCTACTCTGGTTTCCACCAGATTGCACTCAATCCTGCTGATCAAATAAAGACTGCTTTCATTACACCGTACGGGGCTTATTGCTAGCGTGTCATGTGTTTTGGCTTGAGGAATGCGGGTGCAACCTATCAGAGATGCATGCAGAAATGCTTGCACGACCAGCTCGGCAAGAATGTGCAGGTGTACGTAGATGACATTGTCATCAAAATGAATAAAACACATACTCTGCTTGCCGACCTGGAGGAAACCTTTGCTAACCTACGCAAGTACAAAATGAAGCTGAATCCGAGTAAATGCACCTTCAGTGTCCCGGCTGGTAAGCTACTCGGCTTCCTAGTGTCTAGTCGGGGCATTGAAGCCAATCCTTCAAAGATAAAAGCTATTGAGAGCATGTCTTTGCCGAGATCCTTGAAGGACGTGCAGAAATTCACTGGTTGCTTGGCATCTCTGAGCCGTTTTCTGGGCCGAATGGGCGAGAAGGCCCTGCCTCTGTACCAATTGATGAAGAAAAGTGACAAGTTTGTCTGGACACCGCAAGCGGATGTGGCATTCAACGAGCTGAAAGCAATGCTGGCTAGCGCTCCCATCTTGGCTAGCCCGCTACCCAAGGAGCCCATGCTGCTGTACATTGTTGCGACTAACCGAGTAGTCAGTGTGGTGATTGTGGTGGAACGAGAAGAAGAAGGCAAGAGTGTGCAGCGCCCAGTGTACTATCTCAGTGAAGTGCTGTCCAGCTCCAAGCAAAACTACCCGCACTACCAGAAGATGACCTACGGCGTGTACCTGGGCGCCAAGAAGCTAAAGCATTATTTCCAAGAGCATCCTATCACGGTTGTGAGCTCTGCTCCCATCTCGGATATCATGGGCAACAAGGAGGCGAGTGGCAGAGTAGCCAAGTGGGAAATCGAGCTAGCCGCGTATGCGCCCGCGTATGCGAGAAGAGAAGACATCAAGTCTCAGATTCTGGCAGAATTTTCGGTGGATTGGGCCGAGGTGCAGTATGAACCTCCTGCTCCAGTTTCTAATTACTGGAAGATGCACTTTGATGGCTCGAAGGTGAAGGAAGGCCTTGGTGCTGGCGTCGTGCTTACGTCACCCAAGCGAGATCAACTCAAGTATGTGCTGCAGATCCACTTCAAGGCGTCCAACAACGTAGCAGAGTACGAGACAGTGGTGCATGGCTTGCGAGTAGCCAAGGAGGTTGGAGTGAAGCGCATTATATGCTATGGCGATTCAGATCTGGTGGTGCAGCAAGTCTCTGGCACTTGGGATGCTCTAGATGCCAACATGGCATCGTATCGCTTCCTCGTGCAGTCTATGACTGGGTTCTTCGAAGGCTGCGAGTTCCAGCACATCCACCGAGCAGAGAACGATGCAGCAGATGAGCTATCCAAGTTGGGATCTTCTCGGCAATCCATCCCGGCGGGAGTTGCCTTGGAGCACTTAAGGAAGCCTTCCATCAAGCCTTCTCCCAACTCGGAGTCCATATTTGTTCCTTCTCTGCCAAGTGAGGAATCTGATCCCATGGAGATTGACTGGGAGAATGCTACAGGAAACTCGGGGACTGCCATTCTTTACTCGGGGAATGCCACTCCTTACTCGGGGACTGCCACTCCTTACTCAGGGACTGCCACTCCTTACTCGGGAACTGCCACTCCTTACTCGGGGACTGCTGTCCTTAACCCGGGGACTGTCGCATTCATTGAGGAAGTCCTTGCTAATCGGTCTGGGCTTCAGAGAAGTGCTCCCATCCCTAAAGAGCAACCAGAGGTACCCGTCCCAATGGAAGTGGACGAACCGGTGTTTCCCACAAGGGAGACACCGAGTTGGGCTATGCCCATATTATCCTTTCTAAGGGACGGTACTCTGCCAGAAGATGAGGTGACTGCAAGACAGATTCAGAGAAGATCTAAGGGCTACACTATAGTCCGAGATGTGCTGCACAAGAGAAGTGCCACCGGCGTGCTGCAACGTTGTGTGGACCCAGCAGAAGGAGAAGAGATCCTGGTAGAGATACACCAAGGAGAATGCGGGCATCACGCCTCTTCTCGGGCATTGGTCAAGAAAGCTTTTCGGCATGGCTTCTACTGGCTCACAGCTCTGCAGCAAGCTGAAGATATCGTGAGGAAGTGCAATGGCTGCCAGATGTTCGCAAGTAAGATTCACATGCCTGCTTCCGAGCTGAAAACCATTCCTATCACTTGGCCATTTGCTGTTTGGTGTTTGGACATGGTCGGACCCTTCCAGCCGGCCAGAGGCAACATGACTCACATCTTGGTCATGGTGGACAAGTTCACCAAGTGGATCGAGGTGAAGCCTATTCGGAGGTGCGATGGGGCCACAGCTGTGAAATTCGTGAAGGATGTGATCCTCAGATATGGCTACCCGCACAGCATCATCACCGACAACGGCACAAATTTTGCTGAGGGAGCAATGGTGCGGTTCTGCAGAGATAAGCATATCCGACTAGACGTTGCGTCAGTCGCGCAGCCCGCTTCCAATGGGCAAGTTGAAAGAGCAAACGGTATGGTACTGGCAGGCATAAAGCCAAGGCTGATTGAGCCACTGCTGAAAACACCTGGGTGTTGGCTAGACGAGTTGCCAGCGGTGTTGTGGAGTCTAAGGACTACCCCTAACCGGTCAACCGGCTACACGCCATTCTTCTTGGTATATGGGGCTGAGGCCGTGTTGCCAATAGACCTAGAGCATGACTCCCCCTGAGTAACCCTCTACACTGAGGTGGAGGCGAGAGAAGCTCGAGAAGACGATGTTGACCTGCTTGAAGAAGCAAGAGAGCTGACTCTGTCACGTTCGGCTATCTACCAGCAAAACCTGCGGCGTTATCATAGCCGAAAGGTGAACCCAAGGGTTTTTCGAGAAGGAGACTTGGTCCTTAGGCTTGTGCAGCGCACAGCCGGGATGCACAAGTTGTCTCCTCCATGGGAAGGGCCTTTCATTGTGAGCAAAGCGCTGCACAACGATGCTTACTATCTTATAGATGCGCGCCCACCACAGGCGAACATGGCAGATAAAGCTGGAGAGGAAACCAAGCGCCCTTGGAATGTAGCTCTACTCCGTCGTTTTCATTCGTGAGCAAAGATGTGTATGTACCCTCTCATCCGAGTTGAAATTCTACTCTGCAATCTGAAATTGAACTCGGGGACTGCCCTCGTCCAAAATTGCTCTAAGTGATTTTACTCGGCTCTATCTTTTGCCTATTCGGTTGCTCTACTTCAAAATTCAAAGGTACATTGAGTACTGTGTTTAAACCTACATGCCAACTCTTCGACTTTGCTGCTGTCCGAAACCCGGCTTCATGGCAAGCAAGAGAACAAGCAAAAGGTCCATGAGCACAAGAAAAATTACTAAGGAAAGGAAGAGTGCAGGAACCGAGTAGGGTGCTTTTATTAGTGTTCTGTGTCTTATCTTTTCGGCTAAGTGGTGGGCTGCGTTACTATGATTGTTTCTAAGCGGCTAAGTACTTGCAGCTCTACTCTTTGACTCTTGTGACTCGAATACCAAAAAAGAAACAAGTTGCGGGTAGAGCTGAGACGAAAAGAGAGAGTGAATAAGAAATGCAACTCGGGGACTCGTATACTAACGCAACCCGGCATTAAGCCAGGGCTGCTCAAATTGATTTAATAAAAGATAACGAGTGGGAATAAAAATGAGTAGCAACGGAATAAAATAGTCTGATACATTTGCACCCGGCATCCCGCGGATCTGATAAATGTTTGAGCGATAAGTTTGCAGGAGAAAATCAAATTCAGGTCGACGTGGTGTTCTCGGTGCTCGCCTTGGTTGCTTCGTCTTCATCAGTGGCCTTGGTGGCATCCGCCTTTGTGCTGGCATCAACAGTCCTCGCTTGCTCGGCGTCAGGCTCGGTGGTGAACTGCTCAGAAGTTGCAGTGGCCACCGAGATGGGCGTCGTCGCGGAGGCGGAGCCGGTCTCGGGGGCGCGGAGGTTGACGGTGTCGTCAAGGGCAGCTCCTGACGAGGTGCCGAACTCGAGCGCGGCGGTGTCGATTGACATCTCCTCGTTCTCGCCCTCCTCATTGCTACCCGCGACGACCACGGCCTTCCCCTTCCCGTCCTTGCCAGCAGGGGACTCGAAGCCACTCAGGTCCAGATCATCGGTGTCAGTTTCTTCATCTTCATCCTCCTCCTCGCCCTCGTCCACCTCGGTGTCGGGCTCGGTGAGGCCGTCGATGAAGGTCGCAGTATCAGCATACTGAGCGACCTCGTGAGCGACTATCTGGCGAATAGCCACGCAGTCGGGGTTCTTCTCCCACTTGGAATCTCGGCGCATCTCGCGGATAATCTGCATATTGAGGTTTTCATACCAGGAGGTGACGAAGAGCAGCATCATGTCAGCACCTGCCCGAGCTCCCGAAGCGCGCCATTTCTTCAGTTCAGCTTTCACGCGCTGCAGCTTCAAGGCAAGCCCGGAGATCGTTGTCGGCGCGGAGTCCTTAGGCCAGAAGACGCTGTGGATCTGGAAGGCGACGCGCACTAGCTCGGTGCCCACGCCCGCTAGCCGGGGACACTGTTCCTGCATGATCAGGATGCTCTCCTCGATCTCTGCTCGGGTGTCCATAGGCTCGCCCTTCGCAGCACGAGCTGCTCGGGCCTTTTCCAGGGCCGGTACGCTGGAAGATTCAAGGTTGGGAAAGATTCCTGCAAGAGCTATCAAGAAGATCAGAAACAGTAACAGAGTGGAAGCATGAAACGAGAAGCAAAGAAGAAAGGAGCAGCCGAGTAGCGTAGAAGCGGAGAAAAGGGAGTACTTACTGTTCAGATCATGGCGCAGCCCTAACAGCTGGGTCTTCCAGGCTTCCTCGTTGGATATGTGCTTCTCTTGAATCAAGCGGAGCTCCTCGAGCTGAGTGAAGAGCCCAGCATTGGCCTTCTTCAGTATCTCGCACTCCTGCTCAAGGGCCTTCACCTTGGCCTTGGCTGCCATCTCGACCTTTGCCTTCTCGGCGATGACTCTGTCCCTCTCGTCACCAAGGTTGATAGCATCCTGGAGCGCAGTCTGCAGCTGGACTTGGAGCTGCTCCATCTCGGTAGTGTGCCCTTTCAGCAACTCGACAGCCTGGCTGGACAGCTGCTGCTGCACTTCAGCAGGTTTGAGGCAATCTTGATGCTCCTCAGCAAATTTCTTATGGTCTTCTGAAAAGAGCAAAGCACGGTTAGCATAGAAGCGAAAGAAAGAAACCCAGGAGAAGCTGAATAGACGGTGATTTACCTTCAAGTCTCTTGATGGTGGCCTGGCCATTCTCCACGAAGGCACGGCAGTTCTCGTGCTCGTCAGCCAGGGCCTTCAGCTTCCCTGCAGAGCAAAGTCAGCTCGCGCAAAAAGCAGAAGCGGGCGTAAGCAATAAACGCAAGAACCGCATAGCTAGAAGCGTACCTTCCACCTCAGACAGATTCATGGTACTATTCATCACTTCCTTGTCGGCTTCCTCGGCGGTCACTTTCTCTTTCTCCAAGGCAGCAATGCGTCTCTTGGCGACGGCATGGTTCCAGAGTAGCTGACGATGCAAGTTGGTCCGCTTCAGTACGCTATTCTGAGAAGAGAAAAGAAGATAAATCAGGCAAAGAAGTAAAGATTCAACCCGAGAAGGCGGCTACTCGAGAGAGCATCCTCCTACTCGGCCAGAATCTCGGGGACTGGGTGATGGTTAAGGAAAAAGGGAGGCGAGTAGAAGAGGAGAAAAAATGCAACTCGGAGAGAGGATAAGTTGAGACTTACCGCGTAAGATTGCTCGAGATCTTGTGCGTTCTTTCGGTGGACGAACATCTTGGCAGCGAGTGTAGCGGAGTTGGTCGAGACGGTCATGGGTTTGTAACCCAAGTCCACCTTGTTCCAATCAACGCGCATGTGGTCGATGTCGCCCAGATCAGTGCCATTCCAGTTCGTATTACCGAGTACTTTACTGTCCCACTTGGCGTCGATGAAGCCGATCAGGTCGAGTACTTGCTCGAGGCTCTGGGACGTGATCGCTTGGTCTTGAACTCCACGAGAAGCAATGGAGACGGACCTGTCTTGGTTTGGGGCCGGGGGCCTGGCGTTCACTGCCACGGCTTTTCTCCCTTTCTGAAGAGCGAGACTCCGATCCTGCGGGCAAAAGCCGATCTGGTGCTGCTGGCTAACCTTCACCATGTAATCCGGACAGCAGGGTTGGTCAGCTGCAGCGGCGGCGGCTGCAACCGCGCCGGAATCGCGAATAACCAGCTGACCGGGCTGGCCAGCTGATGTCGGCGGCGGCTTGTCGGCAGCTCTCTTCTTTGCTTTCTCCTTCTGAGCAGTTGGCTTCTCGGAGATTGGCTTCTCGGCCTTCTTCTTATCGGTCTCCTTCTTCTCAGCCTTCTCCTTCTCAGCTCTCTCCTTCTCGGCTGCCTCCTTCTCGGCAGCATCTTGGGCACTCTTCCTAGTAACCGGCTTGGCTGAAGGGCCGGTTGCAGCGTTGGGTTGCGGCACCAGGGAGGAGTCTGGCTGGGCGCCACCTTGGTCAGTTGGTGGCGCCAGGGGCACGCTGCCCGATGCGCCATCTAGCTGGGCGCTACTCTGCGCGGCGTCTGGTTGCACGTCGCTCAGAGGGTAGTGCCCAGTCGCGTCCTCTACCCGCTGTTCAGCAGCAGGATCTGGCTGGGAGATATCCATTGCTTCCACCCGCGCCTGGGACGCAGGACCTTCCTGCTCAGCACCCCCTGTGGCTGGCTGCTCCTGTTCTGCTTCTGGCCGCTCGAGGGCGGCGTCATCATGCATCTCTTGATCTTGGTTCTCCTCGGCGGTGTTGGCCGGAGGAGACGGTGGCTTCTCTTGATGAGCGGTGTCCTGCGCCTCCTGCTCGGCGCGGGATTGCTGCTCTGGGTCGGTGCTTTGGGCATCAGTGCCCTGTGCTTGTGCGTTGGCGGCATTGGCCTCATCGCCCTAGAGGTCGATAACCTTGTCGACGTCGATGGCAGCTTTCTTCTGAGTCTCAGTGGACGCAAGAGCGGCGTCCGCGTTCAAGGGGGCTCTGAAGAGAAAATTGTGTTCAGAAATAAGAAGAGGGCAGAGGAAATTAAGAAGGGACAGTGAAGCAAAGAAGATTGGGAATTAACCGAGAAGGAACGTACCCCTGGCAGGAAGGAATCGTTGGTTTCTTTCTCTTCACGACCTTCTTGATCTTCTTCTCGGTCGGCTTCTTCTTCTTGGCGGGGGGGCTCTAAGGCGCCACTACCTGTCCGCTTGCGGGTAACAGGAGCGGCGACGGATAGAGGATTGGCCTCAAGGGCTCTCTCGTCCTCATCCTCGTCATCATCCTCAGCATCTGCAGCATCTGTGAAATAGAGAGGAAGAAAAACACTTCAGAAACAGCAGGCAAAGGGCTAGTGTTTCTCGCAGACAAAAAGCGTGAATTCAGTTACCCTCTAACTCGTCATCGGACCAATCGCGGAGAGACGTTTCGGCATGCTGCTTCTCTGTCGAAGGGGAGTGAGGAAGATTAATCTGGTCCGCGGTCTCGAGGGAGGCCTGGTCATCTTCTTCTCGGTCATCTGACCAATTGCCCTCGAAGCGCTCACAGCTTTCAGCTCGCTGGCGGTCAAGAACCTGAAAAACAGGGAAGTGTCGCAAGTTAACCGAGTAGCACGAAGGCACTATACCCGAATAGGCGTGCAAACACAAAGCATACTAAGCCTAGGGAAATTTGCTAAATATCCTACTCGGAAAGGCGTGCAAGGATCAAGCATATTAAGCCTAAGAACTTCTCCTAAGTATGCTACCCGACAAGGCGTGCAAACATCAAGCATACTAAGCCTAAACAGTTTTGATAAGTGCTCTACTCGGCACGGAATACAATGGCTAGTCGCAGTAGGAAGAGGAGAATATCTACTCGGATTGCATAAACTGGAAGCAGAGAAGGGAGAACGTACCCATGGAATCGGCTTCGTGCGGCTGAAGGGGGTAAACCCATACTGCCAATCGTCGCGGAGGCCCGTGGTCAGGATGGACCTCGCGTGCTCGGCGACGTCCGCGTTGCTGAGCTCGAACGTGGTCGTTCGAGTGCAATCGCGGGGGCCTCCCAGGTAGCACATTGGATGGGAGCGCTGCTGCAGAGGCAGCACTCGGTTCTTGATCCAGCAGGCGACGGGGTCATTGCTCTTGAGGCCCTCTCCGATTAGCTCAGCGAGCCGCTCCTCCATCTGCACGGCGTTGCGGTCGTTGGAGGGCTTCGTCTTCCAGTTCTGCCTGGACGGAGCTCGGTTGCTCCAGGCGGGCAGGTTGATGTGGTCCGTCACCGTTCCCCCCTTCATGGCGGGGATGTTCTTCACGTAAAGGAAAGATTTCTGCCACATACGGACGGAATCCAAGCCCTTGATGCGAGGGTGGTTGGTTCCCGTCCGCTGCAGCATCATGGCGCTGCCGGTGTCGGTTACCCGACTGCCAGTGGCCGCGCCATCCTTCTTCCCCTTGCTCTGCTGACGGAGATGGAAGTACTTCAGCCATGTCTGTACCGTGGGGCGGACGCCGAGAAAGGCCTCGCACACCACGGTATGATAGGCGAGGAAGACGACCGCATTCAGAGGGAGGTGATGCATCTGAACACCGAAGTGATCCAGGAAGGAGCGGAGAAAATCGGAAGCTGGCAGGCCAAATCCTCGCGCAAAGTGCGCGAGGAAGACGACATGCTCGCCCTCCCGCGGGGCCGGAACGATTTCGCCGTCGGACGGCCGGCACTGAACACCAGGAGGAACCCTCCGGGTGTTCACGAGCCAGGAGCAGTCATCGACGGTGACATCAGAACCAGCCCAGCCGGCGCGAGCAGCCATGGCAGCGAGCGAGAAGGTGGTGGAAGATTGGGAAGGATCTGGTGGAGAAAACGAGTCCGCGGCGGCGCAGAGAGTTGCGCGGCGGCGGAGAGCTCAGCGGCGGAGAAGAAACGGAGAGGCGAAAGAGGAAAGTACGGAGGTAGGAGAAGAGGAAGTTACCGATGGGGGTATTTATACCCTCGCCTCGGATTACCGTTACCATCGGGGTAGTGGGATCGATCGTGGCCATAATTCTCGTGTGGTGGGGTCTGTGGCCGGTTAGAAACGCACACAAGCACGGGACGCGCGCGTAACAGCCACAGTTGATCCCACGACCAGATCGTGGGCTATTACTGCGCTTGATGGGACATGACGAGCCGGTGGGCCCGCTCTGTGAAAACAGGGCGCGTGGCATGTCGTGCCCTGGGCAGCGAGACGTCGGGGTCGCGGATGCTTGACACGTGTCCAGTTGCAGCACTGAAGGCTGGATTGTGCTCTGCGCTGCAGAGACTTTGCTTGAGAAATTCTCTAAGTCTTTTTTACTCGGACGCAGAGAAGGAAACAAGCCCTATTCGGAAAAGAGGAGACCCAAGGTACGTTCCAGAGTGCTACTCGGAGGTTCCACTCGGCATCTTGAAGTTCAAAGGTGTTGTGGCGAAGATTGGTTTTAAGCTGGCAGAGCCTAGTGAACGAGTTCGCGAGACTCTACCAGCTTCGGGGACTGCTGTCGGGGGGTTACCCCCGAGTAGGGTAAAGGCAAGTGGTAAAGGCCACTGTCAGAAGAGAAGTTTGGTCGAGTAGCCGCCTACCCGGTACTTGCTACCCGGTCGACTGCTACTCGGTCTCACTTCAAGATGGCCAGAAGGAGATATCAATCAAGTTCCATCCATTCGAGTAGAAGAGTTGGCCCGAGTAAAATTGGCGGGAACCTACTCGGGCCAGAAGTCAAAGGAGCCGTTCTGACACAGGATCCCGCGTATCCCGTGTCCGTACTTGGCACTATTCGAACTACTGTTCATCTGGGACCGGCCTGCCTGACAGTGACAGCATGGAAGCAGGCGGTCGCAGGATAAGGGGGCCCTACTCTGTGTTTGGCACAGTGATACCAGACTGTCCCCTTGGTTTTGCCCAACGACTTTCCGGATGCAGCCAAGATTAGGAACCAAAGCTGTCAGCGGGAACTCGGAAGAAGGACGATGTGCACACTATGTCGACACTTGTCCATGTTTGGACGTATCCGGCTGGGCACCATGTATATAAGGTGCCCCGCCGCCTCCTGCGTGAGGATCGAACACATCGTGACCTAGATCGCATGCTAGAATAGAAGGAAACCCTAGATTCTTGACCTAGTTCATCACATAGAGAGAAGGGTGGCTACTCGGTAGCAAGAACATTGTACTGTGGCTACTCGGTGAGACACCAGAATACATAGAGAAAGGCAGGAGTAGGGGTTTTACCTCCTCACGAGGGCCCTGAACCTGGGTAGATCGTGTTGTTTGCATTGTTCAGTTCCTACCTCACGCGGCTACTCGTCGCGTGATCCCTCCCCGAGCACCTCCAGCGTCCTTCGTCCCCACATCTTTAGCCATCCTATGGCATCTGCCGTGACACCACCACGACAAGGTCCCAAAGAAACTCCTAACCTATCCGCCCTATCAATAATTTCTTTATCCAAAAAAGACAATATTGAAAAGATTTTATTTAAATTCGTACATGTAGTGATATCCCTTCTCGCAGCGAGAGACATAGCTCTGTCCAGCTCGGAGTCGTCGGCATTGTGTTGCGCTCTAATGTGACCACTCCCCCGAACACCCGAGCTCCGTATGTCCAAAATCCCGCCAAAATCAATCACCTTCTTCCTCGTTAGCTCATTGTCCACGCTGCTCGAAAGTCCAATTGGAAACACATGTAGTTGCAGAGGCGAACACAAAGTTCGTGGAGTCTCAGAACCACTAGAGCTCACTTGTAAATCAACAAATGAATTAGAAAAGGAAGTATCACCTCCATCAATAAAAGCAGCAACATTAAAATTCAAACCATCCGAACCAACCCGAGGAGGATTGAAAGAATACCTAAAGCATGATCGGCCAAAGGGGTGCACAAAACAGAGGGAGACTGCACCGTACACTCGGTAGGAAACACAGAGACTGTCGATACATCGTAGTAGAATTCATAGACGGGGGTGCCATGAGACTACGGGTAGAGACGTGGGGGAACGTGGTTGCGCTAAGGACAAAGACACATGTTTTACCCAGGTTCGGTACGTCGTAGTAATACGGCGTTCCTACTCCTGCAATCTCACTATTCAGGTCTAAAGCCTGTGTATACAAAGTACAATGTGAGGTTATGTTGGCTATTCGTCGAGGATCAACCTCTCGGCGACTTAGCTAGTAGCTTCTTCCCTATCTATCATATCTCCCGTCCGGCTTTATATAATAGCCGGGTTAGGGATACAGAGTAGGAAACCTAGAAGACTACGGAAACTATTAACTTGGAAAGTAAGGAATCCGCCTTCTACTCCAAGCCAGATCACGTGGGCCGTGATCCGGGTTATTCTAGAATCCAGCTTACTGGGCCGCCCAATGGACCGTAGCCCACTACCATTTGGGCCACCCGAGTAATCCAGCACTTTAGACTACCATCTGATATACCCCTATTCAGTATATATCCGACAGTAGCCCCCAAGAAGGATCGAGACTCCGTTTTCGCCGTCTTTCGCCAAATGCATCTTTTCCGAGAAATATCGGCCTGCAGTCTTGATTCTTCTTTTTCTCCTTAAAGGATGAGGTAACGTAAAACTCGGAATCCAGAAAATCCGGCTTTTCTTGCACGATCCTTCGCGGAGAAGGAACTTCCTACGTCAGCGCTTAAAACTTGCTGACGTAAGGGACGTTTGGGTTACAGGTGGGAAACCCAGAAACATATCTCTGACAGATTCTTACGGGAAACGAGGAGATAGCAATAATTATCCTTTCGTTTCATTTCCCGGATTTTCTGGCGAGTGACACGCGTTGGACATCCAAAGGTCAAAAGAGCCGTTAGCACGCATCGTGACGGAATTCTGGCTATAAATAGCCGTCTTCGTCCACCGTGAAAATCTTCCGCTCTTCACTTCGCACGCCATTCCCAGCGCCCAAGCTCACAGCAAGCAGTTCCCGAGCGCAATACCGCGTCCAGGACCTCACCGGAATCGACCGAATCGCCGCCACCCGATGGCATCACCGCCGTCTTCCCCAGCCCACGCCGTCGCCAAAGAAATTGACGAAATCATCAACACAATGGACCCGCAACTGGATTCTCCGGTGCGGGTCTCCGGCGACGAGCTGACGAAGGCCGCGGGCGGCGCGGAGGGCGAGGAAAGTTCTCTCGCCTCTGCGGACCTTGCGGGATCCTCATCCACGCTCACTCCACCGTTCGCTCCCGAGAGGGTGGAGGAGAAGATTGAACTCGTCGGCGACGAGCTCGCGGCCGCGGAGGCCACAGCGTCCGCCGCTGCCGGAGCCGAGGAAGAGACGGAGACTGCCGGCAATTGGAGTGCCTGCAGTATTCCGTCGTCCCTCCTTCTGTCAATGGAGAAGGAAGGGTTGGTGCTGAAGGGAAAGTAGCGACTTCCGGAGGACGAGACTGAACCCACGCCAAACAACGGAGAACGGGTTCTTCTCTCCTCCCACCTTCTTAGAGGTATGGGTATTCCACCTTCCGCCTTCTTCCTCCAGATCATGTCCCACTATTAACATCCAGCCACACAACCTTCCACCAAATTCCATCCTTTACTTAGCCGGATTTCAGGCCCTTTTCGAGGGTTATCTAGGTATAGCGCCTAGACTAGATTTCTGGCTTTACTGTTTCGGGGTAAGCGGAACTCTTCGGAGGGCGCACTCCCAACTTGCAAAACCATCTCTTTCACTCTTCGGAGATTCCGAGAGGATTGGTTCCCCAAGATTAAAACATCGGAATCCGTCAAGTTTTGGAAGGGTTCCTTCTTTTATCATCCCAACATTTCTTTTCCTGGAAAAACGTTCGGGGTTCCACCTTTTTCGAACACCGCCGTTGTTCCCCAAGAAAATTGGGGAACTGAGGCAGTTCAAACCCTGCCGCCGGATCTTCTAAGGATCAAGCAGCGCATCGCCAAACTCGTCACTTCTGATCCGCCTTTAACCGGCATGGACACAGTCCTTTGCTGGTTGAATAGGCAGATCCAGCCCTTGGCCAACCATGGTGCTCGCCCTCTCTGCGAGTACAAGGGAGCCGATGACGAAATGCGGACAAACATCAAGGACTGGTCCGCAAAAGATTTGCGGCAGCGTGTGAATCAGTTGGTCGCATCACGCGACCAATATGAAGAAAGTCGGCCAATGTACACGGACGAGAATCCGGCTCCCAAGGTACAATTCTTCGACTTTTGGGGTTTACATTCTTTCTCGTTTACCCGATTTTTGTGTTTTTGACTTAACTTTTTCTTTTCAACAGATTGCTGGTCTTCCCGAGTCGGATCTTGCTTCCGACGCTGAGCTGGAAATGCTGCGTGCCACCTTTGCCGGTGGGCGAAAGCGCAAGAAGATCTCCTCTTCCCAGGAGATCATCGATCTTGACGGAATTCCCGTCGCGACATCCAGGTTTGAACATCTGGGTTATTTTCCTTTGTAGGAGTTTTTCTTTCGTCTTCGGAGTTTTAACTTTTCCGACATTTTGCTTTGATTTTTAGCCTACCTCCTTCTACCCTAAAGCCAAAAAAGCTGAAGAGGCATAAGGTTGTGTCCAGCAGAGGCCCTCATCCTTCCCCTGCCACCGCTCCGACCACGCCGATCACAGTAACAGAGGAGCATGCCGCAGCCCCCACCACCGAGTCTCTGGAGACCAGCCAGCCCATTGTGCCGGAAACGGACACGAGGGAAAGGGCGGCTCCTGAGGTGGGAGGTCCTTCTCGGATAACTGAGGAGGAGATCCCCTCCTTCGACAAGGACTTCAAGAACATCATCGATGGCCTTAGCGCGGCCGGAACTCTTTTTGCTCAGTATGCAAAATAGTTTACTGAGAACTTAACAGGGTTACAGCGGATGAGCCAAGTATTATCCTCAGCCCCCAAGCATTAAGTAAAATGTCTACTTTTTAATTGATGCTTTCCAATATCATGATTTTTTTCATTTCCGTGTTCCAGCAAACCGCTGAAACCATTAACATGGAAGTTTTCAACAAACTTTCCGTCAAGAATAAGGAGGTTAGAAACCTTCTTTCTATTCTTGACACGAAAGAAGCAGAGCTGGCATCATCTCAGCTACAGCTGTCGGAAACAACAGGTATATTTCAATTCTCTGAAGTTCCTTATCTAATTTTTTGTCTAAGTACTTTCCCGAGTTTTTCTAAACTCGGAATTTTGTTCCTTGCTTTCCAGCTGCTTTGGCTAAGGCCAAGGAAATAGCTGAAGATGCCGGCAATGCCGCGATTCTCCGACAGGAGAATTTGGACCTTCATAAGGATCTTATGAAGGCTCAAAAGGATCTGGAGGCCAGCAACATGGCTCTTGGGATTGCTCAATCCCAGGCCTCCCAGCAGGCGGACAAGGACAAGGCTACTATCCAAGACTTGGAGAATGCCTTAACCCTCCGCCTTGAGGAAGGCTCCGAGATGGACAAGATTCTCGGTAAGTTGCTATCATTTACCGGTTTTTCCATGTCTTGACTTCCTTCTCTATTTTTTCGCTGACCTTTTGGTTGTTTGTCTGAAAAAACAGGAGATAACCCAGAACTTACTCGGATTGAGAAAATCCGAGCTTTTGGGAAGGTATGAACTGCGATCAGGGCTGCAGGCATGCAGCTGGTCAACAAGTTCCTTCCCTCAAGAACTGGGGAATTCTCGGAAGTTGAAAAACTCGCGGAAGCTATTCTGGAGGTGGCGAAATCCAAGGAGTCCACCTTGCATTCCACAGCACGGGGTGGTGCATGCATGGCCTTAGGCCTTATGCGTATGCATTACCCCAGTGCCAAATCTTCGCACGTGGCGTCCGGTATCCCCCTTGGATACTCGGAAAACCAGCGGACCAACATCTTCGACGAGATCAAGGGTCACGCCACCAAGATCGCCTCCATGGTGAACATCTCCCTCACCTATCCAGAAGAAGCAATTCCCGAAGCCCCCGAGAACGACAGCAGCGATGAAGACTCGGATGCCTGAAGGATTCTTCTTAACCTGGATGGTGGAAGTAGAAAATAGGAGCATTACTGCATTTTACAATGTAACCTTATATTGTAATGCTTCTATTCTTTTGTATAAACAAGTACTCCGCCTTTTGCAGTTAATTATGAAATTATTTGCAAGTTTTCCAGGTTTGATATTCCTTTATCTTCTAAGTTCTCTGGCTTATGTGCTTTAACTTTCCTTAGTGTTTGAAATGGCTCAATAGTACTATGAATCTTCATGCCGAGCTACTGGGTAAAACCAATCAGTTTGAACTCGGAAACATGGATCATACTAAAGGCATTTTTACTAACTAGCTCCAGTGACCCAACACATAAACAATCAGATAATGCTTAGAGAATAGTAAGGAATTTTTTGAATGAAACTCGGACACGCAGGCACAATCAGAGTTTCCTTTAGCCTTTAAGGGGCTGAAAATCATTCAGTTTTTAAACACCGAGCACGCATGCACAATTCGGGTTAACATTGAGTATTTTGTAAGATCATTGGGAAATAGATAAGGTGGAATCATGTTTTGAACTATAATAAACTTGTAAAAAACATGGATATAAGAACTCCGACAACTTTATTTCATGATCTCAAAGATGTTTACATAGAATTGAACTAAGTATAGAAGGGACGTAACTGCTGGATACTCCAGGGCCTTTTTGTCTCTCCTAGCTCATCATCTATCTTTCTCTTTCTTTTGCGATTCGGCTTCTGGGGATCATCTTCTGTGTCACGAATGTCGATAAGATAATATGATCCATTCTTCATGGCTTTACTGATGACAAATGGTCCTTCCCATACTGGGGCCAGTTTGTGCTTTTTTGCTGCACCAATCTTAGCACTAGGTCACCTTCTTTAAAAGAACGATGCCTGATTTTCCGACTATGATAACGTCGTAAACCTTGCTGATAGATGGCGGATCTTTGAAGCACAAGTTCTCGTTCCTCTTCTAAGAGATCGACGGCATCCTGTCGTGCTTTTTCGGCATCCGAGTCATCGAAATCTTGCACTCTTGGGCTATCATGGATCATGTCTGTTGGAAGGATTGCCTCCGCACCATAAACTAGGAAAAACGGGGTTTGCCCAGTTGACCTGTTCGGTGTTGTTCGAATACTCCAAAGCACGGAAGGTAGCTCTTCTACCCATGCTCCAGCTGCTCTATGAAGAGGAGATTCGAGTCTTGGGCGTATTCCTTGCAGGATTGAGCTATTCATTCTTTCAACCTGTCCGTTGGATTGCGGGTGTGCCACAGATGCGAGATCTAGGCGAATTCCCATTTGTCGGCAATATTTTGCCAACTCTCCAATGGAGAAATTTGTCCCGTTGTCGGTTATTATGCTGTGTGGAACGCCGTATCTCATGACTACGTCAATGATGAAATTTCTGGCAGTTACACCGTCAAGATTTTTGATGGATTTAGCCTCCACCCACTTGGTATATTTGTCCATAGCTACAAGTAGATGTGTGAGTCCGCCTCGTGCAGTTTTGAATGGTCCCATCATATCTATCCCCCATACAGCAAAAGGCCATGTAATGGTGATAGTTTTGAGTACTTGCGCTGGCATATTAGTCTGCTTGGCGTAATACTGACATCCTGCACATGTACTTACTATGTGCTCAGTGTCTGTCTTGGCTGTTAGCCAGAAAAACCCGGCACGGAATGCTTTTTTGACTATGCTTTTTTATTGAGTATGATGTCCGCAATCCCCGGCATGGATTTCTTGCAGGATTTCTCGTCCTTCTTCTGGTGAAATACATCGCAGAAAAATTCCGGAAGTACTGCGTTTATACAGGCAGTTGTTAATTACTGTGTATCCTTTGCATCGATGCTAGATCTGTCTTTGCAAGACTTCGTCTGCTCCTTCCGGGTACTTCTGATTAACTAAGAAGTTTATATATGGTATTGTCCAATCCGGGTTAACGAGCATGACTTCAATTGACTCGTAATCCAGAGGATAATCAACATCTCCACCTTTTATCGATGGTTCGTACAAGTGTTGGACGAATACTCCTGGTGGTAGGATTTTTACCCTTTCTGATCCCATGCGGGCTAACGCATCCGCGTTCCAATTTTCTTCCCTTTTAACATGGAGTACTTCGAATCCGAAGAAACAGATGGCGAACTCGTCCACCGTTCTCCGATATTCGGCCATTATAGGGCTTTTTGCGTCCCAAGTTTGGTTGAGCTGATGTTGTACCAAATCTGAGTCACTGTAGCACAAAATGCGCTTGACCACTATTTCTTTTGCAATATGCAAGCCATGAAGCAGAGCTTCGTATTCTGCCACGTTGTTGCTGGCGTTGAAGTGTATTTGTAATACATACTCCATTGTATCTCCTTTAGGGGATTTTAAAACTACACCAGCTCCAGCACCTTCCTTCATCTTGGATCCGTCAAAATGCATGATCCAGTATTCGGACTCCGGCATTGGTGTTTTCTCCATTGCTTCCGTCCAGTCGGCGACAAAATCTGCCAAAACTTGGGATTTTATTGCCGTCCTGGGCTGATACTTAATGTCGAAGGCTATTAGCTCGATGCCCCATTTGGCTACTCGGCCAGTTGCCTCCGCATTGTTTATTATATCCCCTAGTGGTGCTTTACATACCACTGTTATGGAGTGTCCTTGGAAGTAATGGCGAAGTTTTCTGGATGCGAAAAATACGCCATATGCCAGTTTTTGATAGTGTGGATACCTTTGTTTGGACTCGGAGAAAACTTCGCTTATATAATATACCGGATGCTGGTCTGGTATGCTCTGTTCGTCTTTCTTCCGTTCCACAACGATTACTGCACTGATAACCCGATTTGTAGCTGTAAGGTACAATAACATAGGTTCTTCGTCTTTTGGGGATGCCAAAATCGGAGCTTTCATCAAAGTTTTCTTTAACTGGGTTAATGCTGCATCTGCCTCTTCTTTCCACTCGAATTTGTCGGATTTTTTCAGCAACTTGTAGAGTGGTAAGGCTTTATCCCCCAGCCGACTAATAAATCTGCTGACGGCTGCAGCGGAACCCGTCAATCTTTGGACATCTTTTACACACGTAGGTCTGGAGATGTTTAAGATTGCTTTGATCTTTTCTGGGTTTACTTCTATTCCTCTGTGAGAGATGATGAAACCCAGAAGTTTTCCCGAGGGAACCCCGAATACGCACTTTGATGGATTTAACTTCATCTTGTAAGTGCGCAAATTTTCGAAGGTTTCTCGTAAATCCTCAAGGAGAGTATCTTTTTTTTTGGTTACGACAGCAATGTCGTCCTTGTAAACGTGGACATTTTTGCCAATCTGGCTATTCAAACAACGTTGCAAGCAACGCCGGTAAGTTGCACCTGCGTTCTTCAGGCCAAATGGCATGGTTATGTAATAATACGTCCCATAAGGAGTTATAAAAGAAGTCTTAATTTGATCTTCCTTTTTCATGCGTATTTCATGGTACCCGGAATATGCATCCAAAAAGCATAAAAGCTCAGAGCCTGCAGTGGCATCTATTATTTGATCGATTCGCGGCAACGCGAACCTATCTTTTGGACACCGTTTGTTTAAGCCGGTGTTATCTATACACATCCTAAGGGCAGTAGTATCTTTCTTCGGTACTAATACCGGATTTGCAGATCATTCAGTATGTATAACTTCCTGGATAAAATCTGCTGCTAAAAGCCGGATAATTTCCTTGCCAATAGCCTTCCGTCTTCTTCCGTCAAATCGACGGAGACCTTGTTTAACGGGTTTGGAGCCTAGAATCACCTTAAGTTGATGCTCAGCAAGTTCCCTGGGTATGCCTGGCATGTCAGCTGGACACCAGGCAAAGATATCCCAGTTCTCACGGAGGAACTTGATGAGCTCGCTTTCCTATTTGTCGGTCATCCCAGTTCCCACTACGACAAATTTTGTCGGATCTTTGGGATCTAGGATTACCTGTCTTGTGTTCTCGGAAGCCTTGAAGCTATCTGCTGGCTTCCGGGTTTCTTTTCCTGCCGGCATTTCTGTCGGCTATACCTCTTTGGCCAGCTCCTTCAACTCTTCCTTTGCTATGACCTTCTCAGCGCAAAGGGCGTTTTCTTTTTCTAGCTTGTTTGCCAGCTTGAAGTCTCCATATATGGTGATTACTCCTCCTTTTGGCCCTGGCATCTTCAGCTTGTTATAGATATAACATGATCTTGCCATGAATTTGGCGAAAGCTGGACGTCTGAGTATTGCGTGATACACGCTTTCGAACGGCACCACTTCGGAGGATACTTTTTCCTGACGGAAGTGATCTTTTTCTCCGAAAGTGACATCTAGGGAAATTTCTCCTAGGGATCGTGCTTGCCTGCCAGGAACAATGCCGTGAAAGCGTATGTTGCTGTGGTTGAGCTGGGTCTCAGAGATTTTCAGATGCCTCAGCGTATCCAGATACATTATGTTAATGATGGATCCTCCATCCATCAGTACTCTTCTTAGCCTAGTGTTCTGGACAATAGGGCTTACAACAAGAGCTTGCGTGCCGGGTTCAGGGATATTCCCAGGATGATCAGACTGATCCCAGGTGATTGGTGTGTTTGAATACTTCAAGAATTTCGGGGTTGCCGGAACAACCGCGTTTATTTCTCGAAGCGTTCTTTTTGCCACCTTTGCTGATGGAGTTGCCAGGAAAGTTAGGGCACACTCTCCATCAACTCTGGGAAATTTGGGCTCGCCTTTTCGCTGATGTTCCTGGATTTTTTCGTCAGTGTCCGATTCACTGTCTTCTTTCTCAGCTTCTGGCTTTTGCTTGGAAAACTTCCTTTTGGAATTCTTCCCCTTATTTTCGGATCCTGCACTGCCTTTCATATGCTTGTTCAGCCGGCATTGTGCGTTGGTATGGGTGGGTTTCCCAAATTGCGAATGGTGGACGCAGGGTTCCGACTTAATCTTTTTCCATTCTTCCTTGGTGTAATTGATTGGTTCTGAACTGCGTCCTTTCCACCTATTCCCTTTTTCACTTCCAAAGTCTATGTTAACTTCTTTGGGCTTTTGTGTTGCGTCTGGAGTTCCTTTTTTCTCAGGGCGAGGATTCTTTTTGGCTTGTATCAGTGTATCGATACTGCCTCCTCTAGCTCTGATGTCGTCTTCGGCTGCAGCGTGTTCATTGGCGGTTGTGAGCATAGATCCGATATCTTTGTGTTGTTTGGAACCAACCATGAACGGTACAAGTCCGGGTTTTAGGCCATTGACGAAAGCATGCATTGCTTGTACGTCAGTTACTCTAGAGCAGCTATTCTTCATTGCAGTCCATCTTGAGATAAAATCCACGTATGATTCGTCCTCAAATTGGGTGCAACGGTTTAGCTGGTTGATGCTATTCGGGCGTTTGTAGGTTCCCCGGAAATGCTGAGTAGATACTCGAGCCATATCATCCCAGCTGTCGACAGTTCTGGAAGGTAATCCGTTAATCCAATCTCTGGCTCCCTCCAGTAACATTAGGGGAAGAAACTTTACAGCTTCCAGGTCTGTCCCATTGTTAATCTGGACAGCTGTATAATAGTCTGAGAGCCAGGTATCCGGGTTTGTACTACCGGTGTATTTTTGGTACGTTGGACCAACTTTGGCAAAGCCAGAATGCAGGGTTATCCTTCGGATCCTATCTGTGAAGCATTTAGGTCCAAAGTATAGATCATCCCTTTCCGCCCTATCCATGTGTGCAGAGTACCTGCCGGCTGAATGGATAGAAGGGGATCTACTCCTTTCTTTTCCATTGTTGCGTGGACGCGCTTTTCCGGGATCATCTCTATTTCTTCCGATATCACGCCCCTTTGGATGAGGTGGAGTTCTACTCCTGTATCTTTCCTTATCCCTGGGGGGTGTTCGAGATCTCTCACGCCTGTGAGGCATACCCTGTCTTCCAGCTTTTTCAGCTGGGTGTCTCGGAGGTGGCATTGCTTTGCCGTCATTCCGGTGTTTTTCTTCCCGGTCGTGGGGGCTAAGTCCACCTTTCGGGAGATGGGATCCGGTTCTAGACGCTTCATCCTTGTTATCGGGATTTTTCTTATCTTTTCTCGGATCCGTTTTCTTCTCTTTTGAGTTGTTTGAATCTCCAGGTTCTTCCGGTCCAGGTGCTCCAGCGGCGCAAGTAGCTGTTTTGCATAGGGCGGAGTCGTCATGCAACTTCCCTGATCGCTCTTGCCTCCGCTGTTGTTGTTGCAATGCTTTTCCTAGGAAATCATACACCCCTTGAAGTTTTTCACCGTTGGAGAACATATCGTTGTTGAGGATGGCGAACGCTGCTTCTGTGTTTTCTGCTGCGGTTTTGTATATTGGTTCGCCTCTGGCATCTTTGTCGTTTACCTGCTTTTGCCAAGATGGGTTGTGAAACCTTTCTTTTGGCGGCAATACTTCCGGTCTTACGATTCCGAGTAACCTTGTAGGTTTAATGGCAGATCTATTCTTTTTCTCGTATTCCTCAATTTCTTCCTTCATGAGCTTGATGTCATCCTGGGTTTTTTGGAGGTGTTCACGAGTTCTGAATAGATGTTGTTGTTGCCTTTGGAGAGCTTGTCTCCTGGCTTCCAGCACTTCAGGGGGTTCATGCAATCCCACTGGTGTTTGTAGCAATTCCTGTTCTTCTTGCTCTGTCATTGGCAGAACAAAGATTTCTTTGGTTTTCTTCTCCGCAGGTTTTGTTCCGCTTGCATCTCCTACTTCCGGGCTTTTATCAAGTGGATCAGCCGATTTCTTCTTCCGGAGTTTGTATTGGAATTTTTTAGCGGCCTTGTGCTTTTTCTTGGAAGAGGGAGGCTTTTTGGCAGGTTCATCCTCTGTCAATTCTTTGACATTGGGGAATATGGGAGAAGTTTCTCCGTCTTATCTCTCTTCCTCTGGCGGAGGAGTTCTAGGGCTTCCCTGACTGCCGGCATCCGAGTTTTCAGCCGGTTTTGCCATTAGTACTTCATGGAATCCTTCCTGAAGAGATTTAACCTTTCTTTCGAAAGCGTCCTCGTCTTCGTCTTCGGAATCAAAGTCATCTGATCCGGTTTCTGACTCTAATCTCGCCTCAATGGCGGCTAGCACAGAGTCAGCTTCCGAGTTCATAGCTATATTGGCGGATGTCGGATCTTCCACCTCTGTAGTGGGTTTACTGTTTTCTGCCTCTTGCACGGGATTGCTCTCGTCCGTGTTTTCGGCAACCTCGGATTGCACAATACCGATAAAGTGTGAATCACTTATTTGTCGGCGATCTGAGCGAAACCCGGTATCATAGTCATCTTCGACTGGGTATAGGGCGGGTGGGATAATTTGCTTCCACCGCAAAACCCCATGGCCTCTGCAGTTAGTCCGATAAAGATGTTTGCAGATCCAATCGGTAACACACAGGCACTTACCAGATGATTTTGTGCCGGTATGTAAGATACATTGTCGAGGAAGCGTCCAACATCGTCGTCGAACTCCAGGCTTCCGACAATTATGGAACTACCGATGCCGCCGAGTATCCCAGATCGAAACTTAACGCCTAACGTCGCTGGCCCCACGGTGGGCGCCAACTGTCGAGACATCGTAGTAGAATTCATAGACGGGGGTGCCATGAGACTACGGGTAGAGACGTGGGGGAACGTGGTTGCGCTAAGGATAAAGACACAGGTTTTACCCAGGTTCGGTACGTCGTAGTAATACGGCGTTCCTACTCCTGCAATCTCACTATTCAGGTCTAAAGCCTGTGTATACAAAGTGCAATGTGAGGTTCTGTTGGCTATTCGCCGAGGATCAACCTCTCGGCGAGTTAGCTAGTAGCTTCTTCCCTATCTATCATATCTCCCGTCCGGCTTTATATAATAGCCGGGTTAGGGCATACAGAGTAGGAAACCTAGAAGACTACGGCAACTATTAACTTGGAAAGTAAGGAATCCGCCTTATACTCCAAGCCAGATCACGTGGGCCGTGATCCGGATTCTTCTAGAATCCAGCTTCTGTGCGTCAGCTTACTGGGCCTCCCAATGGACCGTAGCCCACTACCATTTGGGCCACCCGGGTAATCCAGCACTTTAGACTACCATCTGATATACCCCTATTCAGTATTATCCGACAGAGACCGAACTCAGGTCCTCACCAACCGAGAAAGAGTATGGAGAGGCCACACCATCTGCCGCGACGGTGATTACCCACAAGTATAGGGGTGTATCGTAGTACTTTCGATAAATAAGAGTGTCGAACCCAACGAGGAGCAGAAGGTGTTGACAAGCAGTTTCGATGAAGGAATAACTGTAAATACTGAAAGATAAATTTATAGGGGGTTTTGATATTGCAGATAAATAAAGTGCGAGTAAATAAAATGCAGTAATAATAATTGCAGAAAGTGGCCCAATCCTTTCTTCAGCAAAGGACAAGCCGGCGGGTTTACTTATCATTAACAAACGTTCTCGAGGACACACGGGAGGTTTCTGTCAAGTGCTTTTGTTTCATGCCGCTGAATAATCTTTAGTGTTTTGATAAGTGTTGTGTGGGTGAACCTATGCTAATGTACGGTCCCATCCAAGACTAATACATACTTGTGATTATACCCTTGCAAGCATCCGCAACTACAAGAAAGTAATTAAGAAATAAATCTAACAACAACTTTAAACTCCGGGATCCTACGCTCCCTCGTGCAATGGTTTCCTAACGGAGGTTTGGGTTTCTGTCACTCCGGCAATCCCACAATTAGTAGCCAAATACACTATACATTCCCCTAGGAACATAAATGGTGAAATATAATGTAGTCGACGTTCACATGACACCACAAGAAGAATAAAACTACAACTTAAATATCAAACCATTAAATCTTACTCAACATTACTTCACTAATAACAACTTGACTTCTCCCATGTCCTCAAGAACAACATGAACTACTCACAAGACATCATATGGATCATGATCAGAGGTGATATAATGGTGATTAACAATCTGGACATAAACCCAATCCAATGGTTTCACTTAACATCAACTACAAGTAGTAAACAACACCAGGAAAGTTTCCCCTATGAAATAGACAAGATGCAACCCTAGATGTTACAGCGGAACGGAGTGGTGCTGAGGGTGATGATGCTGGAGATGATGATGACGATGATGATCCCAATGAAGTCCAGCTCGATGACGGTGACGATGGCGATGATTTCCCCCCTTTGGGAAGGAATTTCCCCGGCAGATTTCTCCCTGCCGGAGAGCTTTTCTCTCTCTGTTGTTTTCCGTCCCGCAGAGGCGGCGGAAAGACTCCTTGACGATTCTTTGTGTCTTAGGGTTCCCGTGGGATGAAGTACGTCGAAGGGACAAGCGAGAGGTGGGACATGGCCTCCTCACCATCCCCAGGCGCCGCCAGAGGTGGGCCCGCGCCTGGGCAAGGTGAGGGCCCTTGGTGGCCCTCCTCCGGCTCCCCTTTTTTTTTCCTCCGTCTTCGGGTGAAATAGGAACTTTCCGATGATTTCTGGGGTGCTCTGATCTTCGCGAATATGGTATCCTGATGCTCTATTTTCCAGCAGAATTCGGACTCGGGGTTCAACTCTCCAATTATTGGAAAACATGCAAAATAGGTGAAATAACATAAGTATCATGCTCTAATATGAAATATATCAATGAATAACAACAAATTATGATATAAAATAGTGATGCAAAATGGACGTATCAACTCCCCCAAAGCTTAGACCTCGCTTGTCCCCAAGCGAAACTGAACTCAGTAAACATGACCACATGTTTATGGAGTGAAGAGTCGGTAAATAAAATACGGACAAGAAGCATCACATTTATCTATGCACCAATCATCATAGACAGCAACTTCCTCTCATATAACTTAACTTGAAACGAGTAATGGGAGTCACAAACAAAGATGCAAAAGAGAGAATCAAAATTGGTGATGGAAAACTTCGTTCTTGGTCAGAGAACATTTAATGATATCATACTTATCTTAGGTGAAGTCTTCATAACAAGGCTTATATTGTAGAGCTTAACATGTTTAATTATAACAATCCTTTTACAGTGATTCATAGCTTCCAAAGTAATATTCATTCAGATAATAAAGCATGTGCTAAACAAAGAAGGATAGAAAACATGATTGAATAAATCAACATATAGATGGTGAGATCACAACAACTCAAATGCTTGCTGGAGACAGAAAGGAATGGGTTTACTGACTCAACATAAAAGTAAAGGATAGGCCCTTCGTAGAGGGAAGCAGGGATCACTCATGTGCTAGAGCTTTTCATTTTTAAACGAATCACAAGTAATGAAAATAAAGTTTGAGAGTGGTGTATGTCTATGTCAATGAATGGCAACAAAAAACTTATCATAACTCATATCAAGCAAGGTTGTCGGTCTTTTGAGAGCGTTTTCCATTGATACTTTTTATCTTTTGCACATCATTGGCACTTTCCCCCACCTTTGCTTACACAAACCATGGCTAACCGAATCCTCAGGTGCCGACCAATCAATCATCAATCCATGGGGAAGTGCCTTTCATCCATTATATTTATTTTGTCATGATATTTGGTACCAGCTCTCGGCAATATTAAGACAAGCACAGATTTCATACTCATCTGGGTGAAAGGAGGAAGAACCTTGCTTGACATAAGACATAATAAATTTAACACTACTTCCTCATGAGTTAAAACAGGAGCATAAAACAGGTTTAATAGTTTTGAAGGTTTTAAAGGTAGCACACGAACAATTTACTTGGAGTGGCGGTGAAATACCACGTATAGGACAGTATGGTGGACACAAATGGCAGGTTTTTTTGGTTCAGGGTTGGATGCACGAGTAGAGCTCATACTCAGTACATGGCTTTTGACTAGCAAGGCTGGGTAGCAAGCATAGGAGTTGAGGGAAAATAAACAAATATACATATGATAAAACCAATCATGCAATCTTCATTGAAAGAACAAACGATCTTAACTTGTGAATACTAAGTTTATGAGCTAATAGGCAAATTCCTCTTTCTTACACTAGCATCTCAAAATATTATTTCTACTGGCCCAAGCTAAGTTTTCCAAAACCAACTAGATTAACTTGATGATCTCCAGAGTGACACCAAATACTAACAACAAGCTCAACCATATGACAGAAATTGAAAAATAAAATAAGGTGTGCAGAAAGTAAATAATGAAACTTCTCATTAATATTTCAAAATGACAACTCACACCAAGGGATACAACGATAACCAACTAAGGAGAGATACTTCCATACTGCAAACCATCCTATATTATAACTTCTATACTCATGATATGACTCTACTGAAAAAGTAAAAAAGATGAAAGATAGTGATGTGATACCGCGGCACTCCCCCAAGCTTGGAACAAGCCGAGGGGATGCCAAAAACAATGACAAATTATTTCTTCGGTGGTGGTGACGAATCCTCTTCATCATCAGACTTCCAAGGTAAAGCCTCTCCGTCAACAAACGATGACGTGGTCTCCAATATCCTGAGACTTACAGCAGAACGTATGCATTTAAACATGGCCTCATACTCGCAGTTTTGATTCTGCACATCATAGAGTTGTGCTTGCAGATTGTGGGTGGTCTTGTGGAGCGAGAGAATTTCATACAAAAGATTGGCGGTCTCCTTCTTGTGCTCGGAAATCTGCTCTGCATTCATCCTATATATTATGTCCACTTCACGCCCCGCCATCTTCTTGTACCTAAAAACTTCTTGTTCTAGCACTTCCATCCTCGCTTCTAGGCTGCCTTCTCCTTTAGGACCTTGAACATCCTTTTGCTGCACCTTCCCGTCCTTGAGCAGCAAATCTTTGGGATGGATCTTCAACTCCTCCAGGTATGGGTTGACGACGTTCTCAAAGAAACTGTCCTTGGAGCGTTCAGAGGAAGACATCGTGGCCCTAGATCTGAAAATAATTCTCGCAAAAACAGCTTGAAACAAAAATACGACGAGAAAACGATATACGGACCTCGGGGGGTCCGAGGGATTATATAGCAAAAACAATTACAACGAAAGGAAGGTACTAGGTGAAAACGGGTTGGAGACGGACTCCGAGGTGTCCTCACCATAGCCAGGCGCGGACAGGGGTGGGCCCGCGCCTAGGCATGGCGAGGAGCCTCCGGGCTCCGTCTCCGCCTCGTTTTCGGCTCATAATTTTTCATATTTTCCAAAAACAGTAAAAAAAAGTTGGAAGATGATTCGCAAACGTTCTCTTACAAAATCTGATACCTATTCGAAAACTGACTCTGCAGTTTCTGAAATATGCTTTTTAAGAAATTCCTCCGGAATCATCGCTTGAATACAATCAACATTTTCATTATAAGGATCTCCAGAAATATAATACTTGAGTCTTTGGCCGTTCACCACTTGTGAAGTGTTGTCTTCAAGGGAAACAATTTTAATTGTGCGCGAACGATATACCTCTTCGATAACAAAAGGTCCTTCCCATCTCGAGAGTAATTTTCCTGCAAAAAATCTGAGACGAGACCTATACAATAGCACTTTCTCACCAACATGATATTCTCTTTTAATAATTCTCTTATCATGCCACCTTTTAACTTTGTCTTTGAAGAGCTTAGCATTTTTATATGACTCAGTTCTCCATTCATCTAAAGAACTTAGGTCAAGCAACATTTTCTCACCAGCAAGTTAAAAATATCTATTAAGGTCTCTCACTGTCCAATAAGCTTTGTGTTCTAATTATAAAGGCAAGTGACAAGCTTTTCCATAAACCATTTTATAAGGAGACATGCCCATGGGATTTTTATAAGCAGTTCTATAAGCCCACAGAGCATCATCTAATTTACTAGCCCAATATTTTCTAGATTTGTTAACAGTCTTTTTGCAAGATAGATTTGATTACTCTATTTGATAATTCTACTTGCCTACTAGTTTGAGAGTGATAGGGTGAGGAAATTCTATGATTAACATCATATTTAGCAAGAGTCTTTCTAAAACCACCATGAATAAAATGAGAACCCCAATCAGTCATAAGATATCTAGGCACACCAAACCTAGAGAAAATAATGTCTTTAAGCATTTTTAATGAGGTTTCACCATCAACACTTTTAGTAGGTATAGCTTCTACCCATTTAGTAACATAACCAACAACAACAAGAATATGAGTGTAGCCTTGTGAAGGAGGGAAAGGACCCATAAAGTCAAAACCCCAACAATCAAACGGTTCAATAACAAGAGAATAATTCATAGGCATTTCATTACATCTAGAAATATTTCCAACCCTTTCACATAGATCACAAGATAAAATAATCATTCTAGCATCTTTAAATATAGTAGGCCAATAAAAACCTGATTGTAGAACCTTATGTGCAGTTCTATCTCCAGCGTGATGTCCTCCATAAGCACTACTATGACATTTTCTCAATATATCTCGTTGTTCATTTCCAGGAACACGTCTTCGCATAATACCATCAACACCTTCTTTATATAAGTGTGGGTCATCCCAAAAATAATGCCTCATCATAGAAGATATTTTTTTTCTGAGTTGTAAAGGTAGGAGGAAAATACTTGGAAACAATAAAGTTAGCATAATAAGCATACCATTGACTCTCTTGAGAGCTCACTTTTATTGCAGCCAACTGTTCATTAGGAAAACTATCATTAACAGGAATAGGATCATTAGAGATCTAATCTCGACAAATTATCACCAACAGATATTTTCAGCAACCTTCCAATCCACAATATGTAAATCAAACTCTTGTAAGATAAGCACCCATTCTAATAATCCTAGGCTTAGCATCTTTCTTTTCCATAAGGTACTTAATAGAAGCATGGTCAGTAAGAATAGCAACTTTAGAATCAACAATATACTGCCTAAATTTATCACAAGCGAAAACTACAGCTAGGAACTCCTTCTTAGTGGTAGCATAATTATTTTGAGCAACATCAAGAATTTTACTAGCATAATGTATAACATTTAACTTCTTATCTACCCGTTCTCCAAGAACAGCACCTATAGCATAATCACTAGCATTATACATAATTTCAAACGGTAAATTCCAATCAGGGGGTTGAACAATAGGGGCAGATATTAAAGCCTTCTTTAAAATTTCAAAAACTTCTTTGATATTTTAGAGAAATATTTAATAAACCTTCTATAGAAACCAACATGACCAAGAATACTACGAATACTTTTGACATCCCTAGGATAGGGCATTTTCTCAATAGCTTCAACTTTAGCTCTATAAACTTCAATACCTCTTTCAGAGATTTTATGTCCAAGTACAATTCCTTCATTTACCATAAAGTGGCATTTCTCCCAATTAAGAACAAGATTAGTCTCCTCACATCTCTGCAAAACTTTATCAAGATTCTGGAAACAATTATCAAAAGAAGTTCCATATCGGAGAAATCATCCATGAAGACTTCCACAATTTATTCACAAAAACCATGAAAGATAGCAGACCTGCATCTTTGAAAAGTAGCAGGAGCATTACATAAACCAAAAGGCATACGTCTATAATGATAAGTTCTGTAAGGGCAAGTGAAAGTTGTTTTCTTTTGATCAGGCTTCATAACAGCAATTTGAGAAAACCCAGAATAACCATCAAGAAAGCAAAAGTGAGTTTTCTTAGACAACCTTTCTAACATTTGATCAATAAAAGGCAAAGGATAATGATCGTTCTTAGTAACTTTGTTAACCTTCCTAATATCAATGCACATCCTATAAACAACCACTACTCTTTGAGGAATAAGTTCATTGATTTCATTTGGCACAGCAGTCATACCTCCTTTCTTGGGGACACAATACACAGGACTAACCCATCTACTATCAGCAATAGATAAATAATACCAGCGTCAAGGAGTTTCAATACCTCATTTCTTACCACATCCTTCATCTTAGGATTTAAACAGTGTTGATGTTCAACAAATGGCTTTGCATCAGGTTCATTATTAATAGCATGCTGACATATAGTAGGAGAAATCCCCTTCAAATCATCAAGAGTATAACCAATAGCACCTCTGTCTTTCCTCAGTATTCCCAATAATCTCTCCTCTTCTTTACCAGAAAGTTTAGAACTAATAATAACAGAATATAATTGCTTATCATCAATATGAGCATATTTAAGATTGTCAGGAAAAGGCTTTAAATCAAAAATAGGATCCTCCTTGGGTGGTAATGTGGTACCCAAGTTTTCCACCGGTAAATTATGTTTCAGCATCGCTGGCTGGTGTAGGAAAATCTCGTCAATTTCATTTATTTCTTCCATAAAGACATCACTTTTGTGGTCTTCCATGTATTGCTGCAAAGGATTGTTAGGACCAGCAGCCAATTGTTCAACTCTATAGTTCTCATTAGGTAATTCAGCTTCATAAGATTCCTTAGCAAATTTGGAGAAATTAAATTCATAAGACTCTCCATCAAACTTTGTAAGGATTTTCTCCTTTTTACAATCTATAACAGCACAACACAATTGCTTAAGAAAGGTCTACCAAATATAATAGGACAAGTATCACTAGCAGAAGTGCCTAGTACTAGAAAATCAGCAGGATAATTATTTGTACCACATAAGACCTCCACATCTCTAACAATAACTATCGGAGAAATAGTTTCCCTATCAGCAAGTTGAATAATCACATCAATGTCTTCAAGTTCACAAGAACCAATTTCATGCATGATTTCTTTATAAAGCTCATAAGGAATAGCACTAGAACTAGCACCAATATCACACAAACCATAATAGCAATGATCACCTATCCTAACAGATACCACAGGAACACTAGGTTTC
Source organism: Alopecurus myosuroides (assembly GCA_028641055.1). Lineage (NCBI taxonomy): Eukaryota > Viridiplantae > Streptophyta > Magnoliopsida > Poales > Poaceae > Alopecurus > Alopecurus myosuroides. The sequence goes on along the minus strand of CM054062.1, from coordinate 333,889,634 downwards.
CTAGATTTACTAGGATGAGAGCCAATACTAGAAGCATCTTCACAAAATATAATGTGTCCCTCTTCTACATTTTCAGAAACAAGGTCCTTCACTATTGCTACTGTAGGTTCTACAGTTATTTGTTCCTCGGGTTCTACAAGTTTCCTTGCACTTTTATGAACCACACTAGCTAACATAGAATGTTCTTTTTCCTTAGCAGGGAAAGGCATTTTCTCAATATAAGGTTCGGGCACAATAGAATTAACAATATGAACTTCTATATCTTTAGCAGGAACACAATTAACATTATCTTTATGAGGTGCATGGTACTTATTCCATTCCTCTTTAGGAATATCAATATAAGAAGCAAAATCCTTATATAAGTTCGCAACAACTTGAGAATCAAGACCATAAACAATACTAACATTATGAAAATCATCGTATGACATAAAAGTTTTAATGCATTCATAATCGTAATTTATACCTTACTTTCTACCTTTGTCATTCTCCCATCCTTCAGTGTTTTCTTGAATACGGCAAGAAGATCCCATTTAGCTTCATCCTTCATACGTGTAAATGATCCAGAAAAAGAAGCATCCAATAAATCCTTATCATGACGAGAAAGCCTTGCATAGAAATTATTAATAACAATATTACCGGGGATCTCATGAATGGGTCATTTGAGCATTAGTAACTTCAGTCTCCCCCATGCTTGGGAAATACTCTCTCCGTCATGAGGCCAAAAATTATATATGTAATTCCGATCTCTATGAATTTCACTGGGAGGATAGAATTTAGAATAAAAGAGAGGCACAATTTCCTCCCGTCCAATAGTCTGGCTACTTTTCAGCAGTTTGAACCATTCAGCGGCTCGGCCTGTCAATAATATAGAGAATAATTTCCTCTTCACTTGGCCCATTGTAATACCTGCACACTTGAACAACTCGCATAATTCATATAAGAAGAGCAAATGATCACCAGGATGGACAGTTCCATCACATGAATAGCAGTTATTCATAACATGTTTAACAATCTTTATACGTATTTTATAAGGATCCAAATCATCAGGCGGTGGGTCACTTACTACCCTAGCAGTGGCAGCAGTGCCCGCAAATAAGGACTCAAAAGGAGATCCAAACATAATGTAATAAAGCAGTAGACAGTAATAAAAACATCACTTATAGCAGAAGCTTCATTTATCAATTCCACTTCCCAATAGCGATTAGGTCCCCGGCAACGGCATCAGAAAATAGTATTGATGACCCACAAGTATAGGGGGTGTATCGTAGTACTTTTGATAAATAAGAGTGTCGAACCCAACGAGGAGCAGAAGGTGTTGACAAGCAGTTTCGATGAAGGAATAACTATAAATACTGAAAGATAAATTTGTAGGGGGTTTTGATATTCCAGATAAAGAAAGTGCGAGTAAATAAAATGCAGTAATAATAATTGCAACAAGTGGCCCAATCCTTTCTTTAGCAAAGGACAAGCCGGTGGGTTTACTTATGATTAACAAACGTCCTCGTGGACACGCGGGAGGTTTGTGTGAAGTGCTTTTGTTTCATGCCGCTGAATAATCTTTAGTGTTTCGATAAGTGTTGTGTGGGTGAAACTATGCTAATGTACCGTTCCATCCAAGACTAATATATACTTGTGATTATACCCGTTGCAAGCATCCGCAACTACAATAAAGTAATTAATAAATAAATCTAACTACAGCTTTAAACTCCGGGATCCTACGCTCCCTCGTGCAATGGTTTCCTAACGGGGGTTTAGGTTTCTGTCACTCTGGAAACCCCACAATTAGTATCCAAATACACGATGCATTCCCTAGGCCCATAAATGGTGAAGTATAATGTAATCGACGTTCACATGACACCACTAGAAGAATAACACCACAACTTAAATAACAAACCATTAAATATTACTCAACATTACTTCACTACTAACAACTTGACTTCTCCCATGTCCTCAAGAACAATACGAACTACTCACAAGACATCATATGGATCGTGATCAGAGGTGATATAATAGTGATTAACAATCTGGACATAAACCTAATCCAATGGTTCACTCAATAACATCACCTACAAGTAGTAATCAACACCGGGAAAGTTTCCCCTATGAAATAGACAATATGCAACCCTAGATGTTGCAGCGGAATGGAGTGGAGCTGAGGGTGATGATGTTGGAGATGATGATGATAACGACGATGATGATCCCGATGAAGTCCAGCTCGATGATGGTGGCGATGGCGATGATTTCCCCCCTCCAGGAACGAATTTCCCCGGCAGATTTCTCCCTATCGGAGAGCTTTTCTCTCTGTGTTGTTTTCCGTGTCGCAGAGGCGCTGGAAAGACTCCTCGATGATTCTCTGTGTCTTAGGGTTCCCGGGGGATGAAGTACGTCGAAGGGGCAAGCCAAAGGTGGGCCAGGGCCTCCTCACCACCCCTAGGCGCGGCTAGAGGTGGGCCCGCACCTGGGCATGTGAGGGCCCTTGGTGGCCCTCCTCCGGCTCCCCTTTTGGCTTCCTCCGTCTTCGGGTGAAATATGAACTTTCCTATGATTTCCGTGGTGCTCTGGTCTTCGCGAATATGGTATCATGACGCTTCGTTTTTTCAGCAGCATTCTGACTCTGGGGTTCAACTCTCCAATTATTGGAAAACATGCAAAATAGGTGAAATAACATAAGTATCATGCTACAATATGAAATATATCAATGCATAACTGCAAATTATGCTATAAAATAGTGATGCAAAATGGACATATCAGACGGCAGAAGAAACAATGATATTCTTTGCCGTGGGGGCAGAAAATTGTGCCATTTTTGGCTCGCCGGCAGCGGAAATGAAACCTTTCTCTACAGCGGCAGAAGGGTGTGTGATGCTGCTGCTAATTGTGCCCCGCATAACCTATTGTTGCTGCTTCTTATTCGAAACAACATTGGCCAACACCTCTCCATCCGAAACAGAAAGGTCCAACTTGTTTTTGGAAGAAAAAATAACAGCAATTTCGTTCCTTGCAAGTTCAAAAGAATGCCGAACCGAGGGAGAGAAGAGGACACCCAATTTCACCGAATCATTAGGTGGTTTGACCCCTGCTCCACCATGATCAGAAGGAGAACCCTCAGTGTGAGACTTTGAAGCCACAGTCTTAGGAGCTTTTCATGACAATTTAGCAACCGAAACCGCAAAGTCATCACCCATCTCATCCTCCCCATCCTCACTGTCCTCATCATCATCACCATTCTCCTCCATATGAACATCCTTAACACGAAACAAAACCTCCTCCTCCACCTCAAAAGTAAGGCCATAAAAACCTTCTTTGATAAATAAAGGAAAACTTCTAGGTATCTTTCTATGGTTAACGCATCCAATCTTGATCCTAAGAATCCCATGTTTCCTAGTGAAAGGCATGCCAATCTCGTTTGTCATCCCAAACATATCCCCAACAGCCCAAAGAGCTAGATAATCACCAATGTGTGGTCTCGGGATTCCAGACACCCTCACCCAAACCTCTGGTAGAGTACTAGTTGGCTCGGGATTTTGAGCCCCGCTATCCACAGTGATCTCACAGGAACTGTTAGGAACAATGCATCTCCCAAACACTTTGAGCCTGTCTAACTCAGTTCTATTAGGAAATTTCACCTAGAAAACATTGTGACCTTTTTGATGAACATCCCAGATAAAGTTCTCCGAAGGAACCAGACGTTATAACTGTCTGATAATAGCTTGAATAGTCAGTTCTCCTCCTGACACAATCAAAGAAGCAAGTCAAAGATTTTCCATCTTTGGTTTATAAGTCTCTGTGCATGGAAACTTGAAGAAAACTAACTCCTCTTGGCCATACCCGTAGACTTTGATCCACGGTTTAGGTGTTGTCAACAAATGACATTGCCTTTCACCATGAGATGGACCCTCGCAAATTTGACAAATATCAACCGAACAAGATTTAGTCGATACCCTGCAACTCCACAACGATAACATTTTTTTTTGCCTTTTTAGGTGCTGCAAAAACGAGTGCTTGAGCCAAGTGTTCCGCTGAAACCACCTTTTGCTGCTCCTGTCTAGGCTGAACCACAACTGTTGGCGCTGGAACAGAACAAGTCAAAGGAACATGTGCTGCAACCACGGTAGAAGTTGGTGCCATCATTGCCTGCGTTGTAGCCACGGAAGCTACTGCAGGCACAGGTGCAATGGTGGCCACTATTGGAATCGTAGCCTGAGGCACAACCTGCGGCACAGCCGGTATGGCGGCAGCGACAGATCCAACTGTGCCACATTGCTTGTCGTTGATGAGACTGCCCCCTGCCACCTGAGTTGGCCTCACCATAACGACCACGCCCATACCCGTACCCAGAACCATAATCATATCCACGACCATACCCGTACCCAGAACCATAATCTCCATCGAAGTGACCACCTCCACGGCCCCTCCCGTCAAAACGACGAACTCTTGCACCACCGTTGAAATAACCTAGGCGGACACGGGCAGCGAACACCGTCCCCGCGTGGAAACCACCGTGTGGAGCTTGAGCAAGATCACCACCAGGAGGAACATTAGCCGCACCTGTCGTGCCACTAGGGCCTCCCACCTCGAAATTGCCGAATCCATTGTACCCACCCCGGTTATACTAGTAGCCTCCATAGTACCTATGGTCACCGCCTCCATGGCCACCGCCCCGCTGCGCCATGAGATGCGGTTGTGGTTGGGCAACACGTGACCAAAAGAACCCTAGGATACGAGTCAGACCGAACCTACTCGTAGGGGGTCCATCACGATCGACGTGATTGATATGAGATGGATACGGGTCCACAAAAGACCGATTCTTTCCAGAAAAACGGAAACAGCAAGGCCAACACCCCAGATACCCGTCAATTTGAATTGTGAACCCGAGATCCAGCGATCCTAGAACCCCAGTAATTACATACCTTAGAACGCTCTGGTGAAGATCGCCGGCTCACCGTCATCCAGTCCGCCTCTACCACCGTATCTTCCACAAAGAATGTGGAAGGAAACCGCGGTAGCTTCAAATGACGGACCCTCGGTGACGGAATCAACAACATATGATCCTCATCTGATGATCTCAGCAGAAACACAGCCTCCCGTTGCTTCTTCCTCTTCTCGATCTTCCTCTGCGCCTTCTTGCTATCAGAACACGGAGAACGCCCTGCAATCGACGCCGGAGTCCTGAATTGAAAACTTAATCCGTTAGACTCACCTTGCGCACGACAACCCTCATCGTCCGAGTTCATATCAGTGTCAGCAAGACACTAAAACCGTCCCCCAAACGGTGTCGTTGTCATCGCAGATGAGGCTGAGGGCGAAACAGGGACAAACGGCGGCGGTGTTGCAGCCGCGTCACCCGCCGAGTCGCTAGAATGAAGACACTCTCTGGGTCCAGACGAACAGCCTCTCCCTTGGGTGCCTCGAACCACCAAAGTGCAGACACGCTTAGGGTCTAGGTGGCTGGATGGATCTAGATCTCCCACGGTGCCGATGACCCTCACGGCGGCCACGCCACCCGAGTCGCCACCCGAGCCTGGTGGAAGTGTTCCACCATTAGCCACATGATGGTTTTTAACTCGCTGCCACTGCTGAGCTTCTTTGCATGCGACTCCCTGCTGCCTCTGTTGCCTACATAGACTAGCATGTCCGTCATACCTCAAGCAGAACATTCAACGACTTGGTAGTGTCATGGTTGTACTCATATATCAGCAGTTCGTTGTCAACCCTAGATGAATAAGTGAGTCGAACTGTTAGAGATATATTTTGGTACATGTATTTGATAGTATAGGATTTGTATTCCATCTCCTACTCTATCTCTACGAGACTTCTTGTCCTCCAAGTTTGTACCCCAATATATACTCGCCCATGAGACTCAATAATACATCCAATATATTTCGCCAATCTCATCCTTCTACATGGTATCAGCCTAAACATGATCTAACCGTAGCTGCCGCCGATTCCGCCTCGCGCCGCCCTCGGGACAGATCTCTATGATCGTCACCGGGGGCTGCGCCGCCTGTACCTAGGGTTCGTCCGCCGGTCCCGTGGATCGGCTTCCCTAGAGAGTCTTTCTCTCCACCGGTCGCTTGACCGACATTTTCTTTTTTGGTTTTACGATCCAAGATCGGTTTGCGTCGCCCGCCGCCACCGTCGATCCTCACGCGCCTCTACTCCGACACCGGCGCAAGTGCCGGCCTTTTCACCGACACGGCGGACTCGCGCGGCGGCTGTAACGGCCATTGTCCGTGTGGCCTCTTCGCCGCCTCGGCGGCTTCGCGCGATACGGCGGCCTTAATGGCCACCTTCCGCGCGTCTACCCGCCTGTCGTTTTGTGTCGGTCATCATCGCCTCTGTTCCGATCGGGACTCCTCCACTACCCCTCCTTCACCGTAGCTGCCTCACGCACGGAGCTGCCTTGGCCGCTCAGGCACGGCGCTGCGTTTGCCGCTCGGCCTCTACCACACAGCGTCACGTCATCATCTTCATGCTGAGCGGCGCATCCTCCACCTCGCGAGCAAGCGGATTGATCACCCGCCCGCCCGCGATCCGTTCCATCCAGGTTGCGTTGCCGACCTGTACAGTTGTTTGTGTGCGCCTCCGCAGGTGTGAAGACTGTCCCCGAGTGTGCGTCTATCACCGATCGAGCAAACATGCTGCCGTTGCGTCGCCCCATCGGGCCGCAGCGCCGCCGCCCCGTGGTTGTCACCGCGGCTGCATCACCCCACGCGTCGCCGCTGCGTCGCCCCGTCGGGCCGTAGCGCCGCAGCACGCGGTCCTCGCCGCCGCCCCGAGGCCGTTCCCGCGGTTGCCCTGGCGGCGCGGTGCCGCTGTGTCGCCCTTTGGGCTGTAGCGCCGCGGCACATGGGGTCCATGCCGCCGTCCCGAGGTCTTCCACGCCGTCGCCCCTACACGCGCGTCCCCGCTGCGTCGCTCCTTCGAACCGTAGCGCCACGGCATGCGGTCCACTCCGCCATCCCCGCACGTTGACCTCTTCTATACGCGACCACCGTGGCCCTTCACGGGCTACCGCCGACGCGTCGCTTCTAACGGCAACCAACGTGGCTTCCCACGGGACGCCTCTGGTTCCGCCGACTAGATCGTTCTTCACCTCTTCGTCTACGTATAGCATGAGCTCAGAGCCAGCGTCGCCGTCATCTTCCTCGACCACTTCCTCTACTCCGACAACCGTGGTTGACATCAACACCTTCTACCCCCATGCCGACTGGCGCCGCAACCTTCGTCGATTCCTTCTCTGCTGGTCCCTCCGACATGGTGTACAGTTTGTGTCAGTTCGCGCCTACGCATGCCCGGATGCTTGCCTTCGTCCACGACGTGTCCCTGGGCCCGGCAAGCCTGGTGCGATGCCTTGTCAACATCGACTTCGTCCTTCTACGCATGCCAGGTGCTAGCAACACTGACGTGTGCCTTCTTCCACGACGCGTCCACGGGCTTGGCAAACCCGGCACGACGCCTCGTCCATACCGTCTTCTTCCCGGCGCACCACTGCTTCAACACCACTACGCCCATGTCTAACTTGGCACCTCCTTGCGCCCCGCGGCTCCTCGAATGGCTACCTCGACCACGGTTACACCACCCTACGCTCTCGGCTACCTCGACCTCGGCACAAAGGGCTATCATCTCGCCTTGAGCACTCATCAATTTCCTCTACGGTCCAAGCTCCAGCGTCGTGACACCGTCCATGATGTCAGCCCACTGGATTCTACTTCGGTTTCTCTCCAGTCTGACCGTCCGTGACGCTCCTGTTGTTCACAACGCTACCACTACGACTGCGGGGGGATGTTTGAGATATATTTCGGTACATGTATTTGGTAGTATAGGATTTGTATTCCATCTCATACTCTATCTCTATGAGACTTCTCTTGTCCTCCAAGCTCGTACCCCAATATATACTCGCCCATGAGGCTCAATAATACATCAAATATATTCAGTCAATCTCATCCTTCTACACAAACAGTATCGTAGCTGATCTTTTGGTTGTAGAAATACTGGTACAATTTTTCTGCATGATTTTTTGTGTGGGTGGCCCTGGAAGTATAGCTTGCATCCGAGCCATCGCACCAACGGAACAAACTCTTGAGCGTAGCACATAAACTTCTTGGTTGATGGCGCATGTAGGGGCGTTCAACAAGGGCTTCACATGTCCGTTCGTACAACCTGTTCTGGGCGATGCCCGGCAACATGCAGGGGCGTTCAACAAGAAGAAACATCATGTAGTTTGACAGCACCCTTACCACGTTCACAAGGTCCTCATGATTGGTTCTGCTCTTGCAGTTGGACAAGCACCTATGCCTACGGCCTTTCGGAACAGCCGTCGGCATATAGAATGTACGCTTAGTTGCTTATGGCCTTTCGGCGCGGCCGTCGACATACCTTTGGCCATTGGCTTAGCCAGCTTCCAGCGTGGCCAGTATGGTCGCACCAAAAGCTATGCCGATGGCTCCGATAAAAGGGCCTCGGCATATGTATTTTTCTCCTATTTCTCCATGTGTGCTTTGTTTCCGTCCATGGTGCATCTTTTTCGTAAGAATATATCTCATTATATGACAGTAAAAATGAGATTTAGGATAAAATAGCTCAAGAAATAAATATTTCTACTTGTATACCCTCCCCCCTCCGACTCCGCTCGAGGTGATATACCGATAAGTCAGGCTTTTCTCCATCGTGTCTAGGGTTTTGCCGGATAGGGGCTCCGGAGCGTCTGAGTCCCACCAAATTCTAGTTGTTGTCATACCATGTGTTTACATGGTTGATTTGAGTTGTAGATATCCAAGATTCCCTCACTCCTTGTGTTAGGTCTTCGCCGGCATAACTTCTCTCTCGCTGGTTTCAGTACTACTTAGAGAGCCCGAAACTCTCGAATCTGACGAACCGGGCGGAATAGTGTCAAAAGTGTGGATATAACATTGTCTTGGGTGTTTCTAGGGCCTAACCAAATACCACCAAGCAATTAGTTTCACTTTTCTACCCTTTTCGGCTCACATATAGGGATAGACCAATAAGTCATACTTTTCTCCAACGTGACTAGGGTTTCGCCGAAGAGGGGCTCCGGAGCATATGAGTCCCACAAAATGCTAGTGGTTGCCATACCATGTGTGTATAAATGTGATTTTGGTTATGTATGTCCAAGATTTCCTCACTCTTTGTGTTAGGCTTCACCGGCTTTGGCTTCTCTCTGGCTGGTTTGAGTACTAGTTTGAGCCCGAAACTCCTAGATATAACGAACCGGGGGAATCTTGTAAAGAGTATGGGTAGACCATTGTCTTGGGTGTTCCTACGGCCTAACAAAAAAAAATCAACCAATTAGTTCCACTTTTCTACCCCCTTCCAGCTCAAGTATAGGGGATAGACCGACAAGTCAAACTTTTCTACAGCGGGTCTAGGGTTTCACACAAAGGGGCTCCGGAGCGTCTAAGTCCCTCAAAATGCTAGTGGTTTCCATACCATGTATGTACAAGTGTGATTTTGTTTCTAGCTTCCCATTATTCTCTCACTCTTTGTGCTAGGGCTTCACCGGCATCGGCTTTTCTCTGGGTGGTTTCAGGACTACTTAGAGCCTGAAACTCCCGGATCCGACAAACCGGTGGGAATCTTATCAAGAGGGTGGGTATACGCCTGGATGTTCCTAGGGCCTAAAAAACGCAACCATTTAATTAGTTCCACTTTTTTACCCCATTCAGACTCACGTATAGGGGATAGACCGATAAGTTGGACTTTTCTCCACCGGGTCTAGGGTTTCTCCGGAGAGGGGCTCTGGAGCGTCTGAGTACCACCAAATTCTAGAGGTTACGATATCATGTGTTTACAAGTGTTAATTGGTTTGTAGATTCCCAAGATTCCCTCACTCTTTGTGTTAGGGCTTCACCGGCATCGGCTTCTCTCGGGATGGTTTCAGGACTACTTAGAGCCTGAAACTCCTAGATCTGACAACCCGGGGGAATCTTGTCAAGAGTGTGGGAAGACCATTGTCTTGGGGTATTCCTAGGGACTAAAAAAACACAACCAAGCAATTAGTTCCACTTTGCTACCCCTTCCAACTCATGTATAGGGGATAGACCGATAAGTCAGACTTTTCTCCAGCGGGTCTAGGGTTTCGCCGGAGAAGGGTTGTGGAGCATGTGAGTCCCAACAAATTCTATTGATTTCCATAACATGTGTGTACAAATGTGATTTGAGTTTTTGATTCCCAAGATCCCCTCACTGTTCGTGATAGGACTTCACCGGTATCGGCTTCTCTCTGGATAGTTTGAGGACTACTTTGAGCACAAAACTCCCGGATCTGATGAACCTGGGAGAATATTGACAAGATTGTGGGTAGACCATTGTACTGGGTGTTACTAAGGACTAACAAAACACAACCAAGAAATTAGTTCCACTTTGCTACCCCCTTACGGCTCACGTAGATGGGATAGACGTCAGACTTTAGTCCAGTGAGTCTAGCGTTTCGCCGGAGAGGGGCTCCGATGAGTATGATTCCCACCAAATGATATTGGTTTCCATACCATGTGTGTACAAGTGTTATTTGAGTTGTAGATTCCCAAGATTACCTCACTCTTTTTGTTAGGGCTTCACCGATATCGGCTTCTCTTTGGCTCGTTTGAGGACTACTTAGAACGGGAAAGTGACGGATCTGACGAACCAGGGGGGATTTTGTCAAGAGTGTAGGTAGACCATTGTCTTGGATGTTCCTAGGTCCTAACCAAACACAACCAAATACTTAATTCCACCTTTTTACCCCTTATGACTCACGTATAGGGGATAGACCGACAAGTCGTACTTTTCTCCAGCGGGTCTATGGTTTTGCCGAAAAGGGGCTCCAGAGCGGCTGAGTCCCACCAAATGCTAGTGGTTGCGATACAATGTGTGTAAAAGTGTGATTTATATTGTATATTTCAAAGATTCCCTCACTTTTTTGTTAGGCTTCACTGGCATCGATTTCTCTCTGGCCGGTTTCAGGACTACTTAGAGCCTGAAACTCCCGGATGTGATGAATAGGGGGGAATCTTGTCAAGAGTGTGGGTATATCATTATCTTGGATGTTCATAGGGCCTAACCATACACACAAATTAATTAGTTCCACTTTTCTACCCTTCCGGCTCACGTACTGGGGATAGACTAAGTCGGACTTTTCTCCACCGGGTCTAAGGTTTTGTCGGAGAGGGGCTCCTGAGCATCTGAGTCCCACCAAATGCTAGTTCTTGCCATACCATGTGCGTAAATGTGTGATTTGGGTTGTATATTCCCAAGATTCCCTCACTATTTTTGTTAGGCCTTCACCGACATCGGCTTTTTTCTCTAGCTAGTTTCAGGACTACTCAGAGCCTGAAACTCCCAGATCTAACGAACCAGGGGGGATCTTGTCAAGAATGTGTGTAGACCATTATCTTGGATGTTCCTAGGTCCTAACTAAACAAAACCAATCAATTAGTTCCAGATTTCTAACCCCTTTGGGCTCACGTATAGTGGATAGACCGATAAGTCGGACTTCTCTCCAACGGGTCTAGGATTTCGCCAGAAAAGGTTCCGGAGCGTCTGAGTCCTACCAAATGCTATTGGTTTCCATACCATGTGTGTACATGTGTGATTTGGATTGTATATGTCCAAGATTAGCGCACTCTTTTTTTTTCTAGGGCTTCACCGGCATCGACTTCTCTCTGGCTGGTTTCAGGACTAGTTTGAGCCTGAAACTCCTGGATCTGACGAACAAAGTGGGATCTTGTCAAGAGTGTGGATAGAACATTTTATTAGGTGTTTCTAGGGGCTAACCAAACACCACCAAGCAATTAGTTCCACTTTTCTACCCCTTTCCGGCTCACGTATAGGAGATAGACCGATAAGTTGGACTTTGCTCGAGCGGTTCTAGGGTTTCACTGGAGAGGAGGTCTAGAGCGTCTGAGTCCCACAAAATGGTAGTGGTTGCCATACCATGTGTGTCCAAGTGTGACTTGGGTTATGGATGTCCAAGATTCTCTCACTCTTTGTGTTATGGCTTCACCGGCATCGGTTTCTCTCTGGCTGGTTTCATGACTACCTAGATCCCAAAACCCCCAGAACTAACGAACCGGCAGAATCTTGTGAAGAGTGCGGGTAGAACATTGTCTTGTGTGTTCATAGGGCCTAAGGAAACACAACCAAGCAATTAGTTCCAGGTTGAAAGGCGCATGATCATCCTTAGTTGCCTCAAACACCGAATTCACCCCAAAAACGTCTCGCGCCTGTGACCGCGATGGTGCCGTCAGATATAGAACTCGAATCACCAGTGATCTCGCCGGAATCAATGGCTTCACCCCCATTTCTGATGGTAGAATCATATAGGCTTGACTGTGAACACATGAAGTCCCAGCGTCACCCCGATTTGTACCATCTCGCCACCCGCATGAAACACGCATAGAGCACCCGCTCCTTCTTGCTAAGCAGCTCCAAGCGTGCCGTCACAAGATGTGACAACAGGGTTCCCTCCTCCGCCGGAGAGGATCGCTCTCCTGCACAAACTCCGCCACCTACCGGGAGATGGAATCGGCCTTGTCGCTTGAGCTCCGGAGCCAATCGCTGGGAGGTCGCTTCATTTACCCTTAGCAAGCAACTATTTTTATTCTTACAAATGAATGCGCTAATATCATATTTTATATCATGCACCTACACTTCCTTACATTCGATGTAGTACATGCAATTGGGAAGAAATGGAGTACAATTTCACAATGGTTTTCCCTTGTCCGCATACTAGGACACAATGTCCTTTAGAGCATCTCCAGCAGCCGCGCCATCCCGCACGCCCGCTCGAAAATCCTCTGTTTTCCAGCACGTGGGCCAGCGCCGAGCGCTCGAGCGGAGGCGCAAACAAAACGGTGCACGAAAAAATCAGCCCAGCGCGCGGGGAAAAGCTCGACCCGCGCGCTCTTCATTTTGGGCATCCCATCCAACGCGCGCGATGATGACGACGACAACAACACCAACCAATAGGACAGTTTAGCGTGCGCCACAGCGGAAGCCATTTCTTCACCACCGTCGGCCCGTCTCCGCTGCGCCGCCCACTTCTCTCCCACCGCAGCTGGTTTCTATTCCCAGGCGCCACGTCGCGCTCCTGTGCCCCCCGCCGACTACCAAGCGCCCCCGTCGACTGTTGAGCGCCGCTGCTCCGACCCTGCGCTGCCCTTCTCCGCGACTGCCGGCCTCCTCCGACGCTCCGCTCCAACGCCGCGCTGTTGATACGTCATAAACATATCCCTAATTTCTGATGGTCTATGTTGTTTTCATGTTGTTTCCCACATGTTTGCTATACACTTTATGTCATTTTTGTCCATTTTCTGGACTAACCTATTGACAAGATGTCACAGAGCCAGTTCCTGTTTTCTGCTGTTTTTAGTTTCAGAAAAGTTGTTCTGAAAATATTCTCAGAATTGGAAAATTCGAAACCCGGAAGTCTTAGAATTCTCGAAGGTTCCACGGAGTCTGGAGAGACCCGGCGAGGGGCCTTAGGGGGCCCACACCAAAGGGCGGCGCGCCTCCTGGCCGCGCTGTGGGGTGGTGTGGGCCCCCAGGCCTCCACCGCCTTTGCCCTTTCGCCTATTCAATCCCCCCGAGAGGTAAACCCTAAATATATCCCACTTTTCCCCAGAAAACACCCGAGTCCATCGTCATCGTCATCTGGAGATCGGGAGGGTTCTGGAGCTCTCCCCGGCACCCTGTCGGGAGGGAAATTCATCACCGGAGGGGTCTACACCACCATGCCCTCCTCCGAATTGATGCGTGAGTAGTTCATCCCTGGACTACGGGTTCGTAGAAGTATCTAGATGGTTGTTCTCTCCACTTTGTGCCTCATGTTTAGATCTTGTGAGCTGCCTAACATGATCAAGATCAACTTTATGCAATGCTACATGTTGTGTTTGCTGGGATCTAATGAATGTTGACTGTTATGTCTTCTGATTATCAATCTACCATGTTATCTTCATGCATAAGTTATTTATGATCTTGCATGGTCTCCGTTGTTAGTAGATGCTCTGGCCAAGTAGATGCTAGAAACTCCAAGAGGGAGTATTTATGCTCGATAGTGGGTTCATGCCTCCTTTGCATCTGTGCTCGAGTGGTAGAAACGTGACGGATGGAGGATGTTATGTTGCCATTAGGGAGAAAACAACAATGCTTTGTCTAAGGATGATGTTATGTTTTACATTACACACTTTGCTTACTGCAATTATTTGTTGCTTGCAACTTAATACCCAATGTTTATTCGGATGATATTCGGAGGGTGGATTATTAGTCATAGATGTAGTTGGATAACGGTCTATGTATTTTGTTGTAATGCCCGCATGAATCACATAGTAATCTTTATGTCTTCCATATGCACTACGGTGCAACCTTCATTATGTCAATTTCCCAACTGTAATTTGTTCAGCACACATGTTATTTATCTTTCACGGAGAGACACCACTAGTGAACTATGGACACCGGTCCTTTTTCCTCATACTGATAAAACACCTACTGCTTTCATAATGTTACTACTGCTTTCATACTATTACTAATGCTTTCATATTGTTCTTCTATTGTTTTCCGCACCATACGTTTAACCTCTTTGTGTTCAGCAAAATCGGTGAGATTGACAACCTCACTGCTTCGTTGGGGCAAAGTGATTTGATTGTGTTGTGTAGCTTCCACGTTGCTTCTGGACCGATAGTGAGCCCTGCCATCTCAGCTGCTTCAACCTTCTGAAGTTACTCCTTCCTCCTACTGGTCGATTCAACCTTGGTTTCTTTCCGAGGGAAACTTGCCGCTGCACTCCTCATACCTTCCTCTTGGGGTCTCCCAACGAACGTGTGATCACACGCCTCAAGCACTTTTCTGGCGCCATTGCCGGGAAGGAAATGAATTTCTGCAAGGGGAGTCTCTCACTTCAAATCTCTTTACTTTGTTATTGTTTTGCTTAGTTTATTTTATTTTTGTCTTGATTGCTTCTCTATATCAAAAACACACACAAAATTAGTTCTTATTCTAGTTGTAGTTTTATTCCTGTTTTTAATCTTACTCAAATGACTGCACCTGAGAACACTAAGATGTGTGACTTTACTAGCAACAACAACAATTATTTCATTAGTACACCTATTTCTCCACCTGCTCCTAGTGCTGATTTTTATGAGATTAAGCCTGCCTTGTTAAACCTTGTTTTGAGTGAGCAATTTTCTGGTGTTAGTACTGATGATGTTGCTGCCTGTCTTAATAATTTTGTTGAACTATGTGAGATGCAAAAATATATATGGATGTAGATGGAGATATTATTAAACTGAAATTGTTTCCTTTCTCTTTGAGAGGAAGAGCTAAAGAATGGTTGTTATCTTTGCCTAGAAATAGTATTGATTCTTGGACTAAGTGTAAAGATGATTTCATTGGAAAATATTATCCTCCTGTTAAGATTATATCTTTAAGACGTAGAATTATGAATTTTAAGCAACTTGATAATGAGCACGTTGTTAAATCTTGGGAAAGAATGAAATCTTTAGTAAAAAATTGTCCCACTCATGGACTGACTACTTGGATGATCATCCAAACCTTTTATGCATGACTCAATTTTTCTTCAAGAAACCTTCTGGATTCAGCTGCTTGAGGAACCTTTATGTCCATGACTTTGGGGGCAGCAACAAAGCTTCTTGATAATATGATGATAAATTATTCTAAATCCATACTGAGAGAGCTACAACTGGTAAGAAGGTAAATTATGTTGAAGAAACCTCCTCTTTGAGTGATAGACTTGATGCTATTATGTCAATGCTTGTTAATGTCCATGCTCCTATTGATCCAAACAATGTTCCCTTAGCCTCTTTGGTTTTTCATGGAGAGCATGTTGATGTGAACTTCATTAAAAATAATAATTTCAACAACAATGCTTATAGAAATAATTTTGGTAGCAATAATTATAGGTCATATCCTCCTAATAATAGCAATGCTTATGGTAATTCTTATGTTAACTCCTATAACAGCAACAAAAGTGTACCCTCTGATCTTGAGAACATGCTTAAGAATTTTATTAGTACACAAACTGCTTTCAGTAAATCTGTTGAGGAAAAAATTGGCAAAATTGATGTTCTTGCTTATAAAGTTGATAGCCTTGCTCTTGGTGTTGATTTTATGAAACTAAATGTTATGCCTCATGATGTTAAATAAAGTAAAACTTTAAATTCTATTCAAATTCTAATTGATGATAATGTTAGCTGAATTACATGCTAGATGGGAAAAAGAAGATGAAATAGCTAGAAAGAATAATATAGCTAATGTTTGCACCATTACCACCACTAGTAAAACTGAAGCTTCGCATGATTTAAAACCTTCTACTATCAATGGTAAAGTAATTGGTGTTGGAAACACTCCCACTTCTTCTATTAAAAATGCAAAATTGTCTGAAACTGCTAAAAATGCTCCTGATAATAGTGCTGGAATTTTTAGAAACATGGGATACAATAGTTCCATTATCTTTGATAAAAATGATATTGACTTTGATGATTGCAACATAACTGAAGTGATTAAGTTCTTACAAAAGCTTTCTAGTTGTTCTAATGCTAGTGCTATGAATATGACTTTCACAAAACATATTACAACTGCTCTCATTTAAATTAGAGAGGATGAATTAAGATATGAAGCCTCTATCCCTAGGAAGCTAGATCATGGTTGGGAACCTATTATTAAAATGAAAGTGAACTGTTTTGATTGTAATGCTCTATGTGATCTTGGTGCTAGCATCTCTGTTATGCCCATGAAACTCTATGATATTATTGATTTACCACCATTGGAACCTTGTTATTTGGATATTCGTCTTATTGATAATGTTAGAAAGAAACCTTTGGGGAGAGTTGATTATGTTCTTATCATGGTTAATAATAATCTTGTCCCCATTTATTTTGTTGTCTTTAATATCGAAAGCAATGCTTCTTGTCCAATTGTTTTGGGAAGACCTTTTCTTAGAATTGTTCGTGCTATTATTGATATGAAAGAGGGGAATATTAAATTTAAATTCCAATTCAAGAAAGGTGTGGAACACTTTCCTAGAAAGAGGATGAAGTAGCCTTTTGATTCATTTATTTCAAAAAAGTTACAATTTGGATGCTTCTTCACTTCAAAATACTTGATTCCATTTTTCTAGGCCTAGCTAAAGGGCGTTAAAGAAAAACACTTCTTGGGAGATAACCCATGGTTTTATTTTTGCTTTGTTTTATGTGTTTTCTTTGAGTTAAGGGGTTGTATACTTCTTTAGAAACTCCTGTGTATCTTTATTTTAAGGTTTTAGTAGTGTCAAGTAAATGTTTTGACGAGAGTTGGAGTTGGTTTCCGCAGTTCTGCGCAGAAAACAGAATTCTGCTGTCCACCGTAAAAAATCGTATAATTCACAGAAAAATCAGAATGACCTGAAATGTTTTGTGCTTATCCCTCGGGTAATTCCGCAACTTTTCTGTTCTTTAAGTCTTTTGATCTAAGCAACGTAAGTGCCCCTGAATTATTCGTCTTCACAGACGGTTCTGGTTTTGACAGATTCTGCCATTTTTCTTGCATTGGCTCTTTTGGTGATGTAAAGTGGATTTCTTTGCTTCACGAAACATCATAGGCTGTAGATAATGTTTAAAAGTATCAATAGCACTTGTGCCATACAGAACCCATGGATTTGTTATTGTTGCACTAACCCTCTAATGCGAATTACTCTTTGAGTATGGTGTGAAGGAAGTTTTCAAGTGTCAAGAGAAGAGGTGATAAACATGATCAAGAAGATTGCAAGGTCAAAGCTTGGGGATGGCCTGTCACATCCCAATTTTGGAATACCTGATAACACAGTTGTTTTTCTAATTGATTCACAAATAAACTTTGGTTGTGTTTGTTTGAGTGCAGCTAAACAAACTAATTATATAAACTTACATGGCTATGAAATGGAAAGCAAACTTAAAAAGATAGCAAAGCAGTAAACTAAAAATATTCAACATATTGTTCCAATGACCTTGGCAATATTTTCTAAAGTAAATATTGATCAAACAGTTTTCCAAAACTATCTTATGAATCCCATACTTGTTGAATATTATTCCAAGGCCTAAATTAAGAAAGAGGAAACACTTAATAAATTTCCCTAAAAGATTATCATGAAAAAGAGGCATTCTTAGATGCTTCACCAAAATCTTATCAAATGTTTTTCCAACCTTGCAAGCTTAAAAAAAAGGTATTGGAGAGCATTGACTTGCTATCCCTAGTCACATAAATATTTTGGCAAAGCATTGTTAAAGAAAAGCCAAGTGCCTTATTAAATTGAATTTCCAATATTTCCAGCAACAGGAAACTCAAACAAGTTACTATTGGAAACTTTCTTAAAATGATTTGAAATTAATACCAGTGCTTCCTTATATCAAATAATGAACACACACAAGAGGAGACCAAAAATTGAATCAATTAAAGTCCTGAAAACATGATTTTTCTCTACAGCAACATTTGGAATTTTGAACAAGTTTGTTCTACAAACTTTTTCAAAATGCCATGAAATAAACACCACATTCTATATATCTCAAATAAGGATGAAAACCAAAAGTTCACAAGTTTTTGAATTGTTTAAGTTACCAAAAACCCCTGTTTTCTAGACAGCACCTTTTAGAAATTTGAACAAGTTTGTTCTATGAAGTAACTCAAAATTACTTGAATTTTCTACCACAAAAGGAACACACTAAATAAGGAATGTGTGCCAAAAATTATCATTTTTGGAAGCTCCTAAGTAGTCTAATAAATTCAATATCCATTTATGTCAGAATTGAAATTTGAACAACTTTGAACTATCAAGTTTATCCAATTGAGCCAATTTTCACATATGTTGTGCATCTATAATAATAGGAATTTTGGGAAAAAGGATTTCAATTTATGACTTTGTTTGCCTAGTGAAAACAGCATTTTTTCAGAGAGGAAAAGGGTCTCTTTGCAATTTCCAGAAATTGGCCAGGGACCTAGTTGTAATCCGAGTCACCCTTCTTCTTCCTAGCTCCTCTGTAGCAGCAGTCCCCTACGCCATTGCCTTCGAGTGGAATCATTCGAGGTGGATAAGAACCCCCCCCATGTGCTCTTGTCTGCTATCTACTCCCTCTCTCCCCCCCCCCTCTCGAGCTCTCTCTCTCTGTACA
This sequence comes from Alopecurus myosuroides, assembly GCA_028641055.1. Classification (NCBI taxonomy): domain Eukaryota; kingdom Viridiplantae; phylum Streptophyta; class Magnoliopsida; order Poales; family Poaceae; genus Alopecurus; species Alopecurus myosuroides. Next base: position 333,870,501 of record CM054062.1, on the reverse strand, counting down.
AATTTCTCAAAACCAAAACCCTAGCTAATGGCTCGCCGTCGATTGGCCGTGGGTGAGCTCGCCGCCGGACGCCGTGTAGCCCATCCTCTCCGCATCGTCGTGGTTGTCCTCGGTGCCAAAGGAATCGAGGCGGGAGCCCTCGAGGAGCCCGCGCCATCCAATTCCTTCTTCGGGTCCGGGAGGACTCCGGCGACGAATCGCCGTTGCCCTGAGCCTCCTCTGCCCTCATCGAGTCCTCCTGCGCGTCCATGGTGAGCAGGCGAATCTCGCCGTCGTTTTTTCCCTCTCCCTAACCCCCTATTTCGTTGCCGCGCCGCGCTCGCGTTTCGGCCACCGTGCGCCACCGTCGCCGCTGCTCTCCGGTGACCTCCCTGGAAGCGAGGTTGCGTTCGTTTGGTTCCCCGTAACAAGAGCTTCGTGTAGATGTTTTTGGATTGCATTTTGGTGGCCGGATTCGCCCGTATCGACCTCGCCGGAGCCGTCCCCGCCGGCGATGACGTCGCACTGGCGTCAGCGCTTGCTTGACCCCACGCAGGGCAGGTCAAACCTGCGCGTGGGCCTCGCCTCTACCCGCGTGGCTGCCGCGTGGCCGCCTGGCCCGCTGGTCAGCCACTGCGGCTAGATCCCGCCGCGGTAAAAGTAGATCTGGCTGGCCCATTAGTGGATCTGGCCCATCTGTGTTTCTTTTTCCAATTTAATTTGTACAGAATGTTGCATGTTTACTTTTGGCCTTAAAAACCTACCTAAAATATGAATTTGACCAAGACAAAATTCACAGATGTAAAGCAACAAAATCTAAACCATCTCCAATTTGTAGATCTACTTTTGGATGAATATTTTAGACATGAAAAATGTTTTGGCAACAGGTACCAGAAACAGCAAAATGAGCACCATTTTAAATCCACAACTCAGAATGAGGTGTATCTAATTACATTGGAAATCCCTTGAAATTTTCTAACAGTAGAAATTAACCTTCTTCCAAATTCCTAATATTTTTGAAATGGCATGCAATTTGGTAAAACACCAGAGAGCACTTTGGTGATTTTTATATAATCATTAAAAATTATTTTTGATGCAAACTCAATTGGATGGTCTTGTATATGTTTAGGGCTATCCAAACCTAGCTGGGTTTAATTTTTAGAGCATCATAGAAAATTTGGTGGACAGATCTTTAATTTGCATGTTTCTGCCATTTTGGCATTTTAGGTAATGAAATTGTGTGAATATATTCTTGTGTTGCAATATTGTTTTCTAGCATGTACAAGTTGTGTGAACTTGTTTTCTAAGGTTTACTTAGCTATTTTAGCATGTTAGATTGTGTGGACTTGAGTTGAGAAGAAATAGGATTTTTGTTAGTAGCATATGTTTTTCTCTAGTTAATACTTGCATAGAAATTTTGGAGTGATGAAATTATGTGCAAGCACTTGGATTGTTGATTGAATCCAGTACCATGTTGGTACTTAGATTTTGTTGTTATCACCTCTGCTAGCTTGCATTTGAGTTGGTAGAGAAGCATGAGTAGTTTAGTCATCACTATGCAAATGTTGGAAAAAATTCTCTCATGTGTAGATTTTTTTGGCATAAGAATTTGTGGTTGTGTAGCCACATATTTTTGGATTGTGTTCATAGGACCAGTAGCATTTTGGTGATGTTTTTATGAGTACTTTACCCCTGAAGTTTCCACTTGTGTGGGAATAATAGCATGAGTAGCATTACCTTGCTTATTTTAGCATCCTATTATTTCTACTAGTATGGTTATTGCACTAGATGCTAGTTTAGCATTTGTTAATTTTTAGCAAGTATGACCAGAGGATTTGTGACCTCTTAATTCTTTGTTATGCTAGTGGAACACCCACTGGTGTCATTGCATTTTTGGTGGAAACATTATTTCCCCCACACTAGATGTGTTTCTTTTATATAGTTCTATAACTAATGAGTGCTTTTGCCTTGGGATTTTTGAGTGATAAATGAAAATGTGTATACTTATGTTTGTAAGTGGTTGTAATCATGTATGGCTTGTTGGGAAAACCCCATTCCTGGAGTGTTGTTTGATCCCTCTAGTAATGCCCTTTTTATTACCACTAGTATGTAGGAGTTGCCCTGCAAATTGATGCATTGTTTTGTTAAATGGGATATTTTTGTTATAGCAAGTATAGATGTTTTTCACTCCTGTTTTTATGACATGGACCCTCTGGTTGTATTTCAATTACTTGATTGAAATACATCCATTGATTCTTCATGTTTGAGTAGTACTAGTTTCCCTAGCATTTTTGTATTGAATTATTTTTCCTGCCGACTTGTGTTTGGTAGATATTTGTGTATCCTAGCATGAGGACATGTTTTCATTTCCCTTTATGATAACATGGTTCCTTGTTTGCATTTTAGTATTTTACTTATTATGCTTGCTTGCATAGCAAACCCTTAGTAGAAGCATGTCTATAGGATCACTCCTTTTTAGTCATTGTTTCTATTGTTCTCACTATGAGAATTGTGTGTTTTGTGATGAGTCTATTGCCTTGTTGCACTTGTGTAGGCTCACTGATTTTTAAAAGTAACTTTTGCAAATCATGTGTCTTATTTATTCTTGATGTAAATTTTGGCTTAGCAGATTAGCTACCTTTGTCTTTTTGTGGTTTGGTTGATAGACCCATTGCCATGATTATTATTGTTCATGTTTTGTATACTCTTAGTAGTCTCACCCTTGTGAAACTAAGTGTATTTTGGGTTTATTAATATCTTGGTATGAGAGTGGCACACCCACTGAATCCATGATATTGAGGTTGTGATATATGTTCCTCCAACCTTGAGCTGTCTTATTAAATGGCATTTCTGCCAAGTGTGCTTGTTTGTTTGTTTGCCTCAATTAATAATTGTGTGATTGGTTATTATTAGTTTTCCTTGATGTATGTATTGTTATGTATGGTTGCTTGCCTTGATTGGTTCTGAATGTGTGTCCTTTATTCCTTTTACGACGTTAGAAAACGAAGAGGAAGGAAGTGTCGTGAAGCTCTGTTTCATGTTCCAGTCACTCCAAAACCAGGGACACAAGGAGATACCAGGCAAGCCATCCTGATGCTTGCTGATACAATACTTATCATTATCTATCATGCATGTTTTACCTCTGAAGTTTTACCAAAACTTGATTATCAAAACTATTTTTGATGTGGCAATTACTACTATACAATATTATAGGTTACTATCATGCCAGTAGTTAAACTTGGTAATACCAAGCCCATAAGCCACCATATGGTATTTATTACCATCAAATATACTAGTCCCTAAGTGGACACCCTAAAATTGTGATTTTACAAAACAAAGGCTTTACGGAAAAACCCGGAGAAAAGGCGGATCCTTATTCTCCGGAGGAATGTGAAAGTGGTCATTTTTTAAAAATTGGTGTTTTCAAAAATGACACATAACCTAGTCTTCGCCGGACAACCTTTACCGTACTGCCACCCTACCCAACATGGGCACGGGCTTAACTTGAAGTTTGTTCTTATTAGTGTGTGCTATCTCACTTGCTATAAGGGGCGTCGTACCCTCGAACCGAATGTCGTCAAAACTCCCAATGTTGAGACATATAAAGTGTGGGATTAATTTTCCCTCCGGATGCAGCAGTTGGAGCTCCTGGCTTGGCGGGGATTAGCTCGGTGCCGGGGATGCGGACACTCGACTGAGAGATAGACATGTACTAGCTTGAACATAGTGAATGGTTATGATCAGATACCTGATGTTTACATACTGTTGTTACAGTCCGTGGTTGTTCATGGTAGGTGTACTGGATCTGGTGGATGTGTACACCTCTGCAGAGTACAACTTTTTCGAAGAAGCCGCGTCCTCGGATATGGACAGTTGAATGGCCATGTAGCTAGCATTGTGTCAATGTTTTCAAAAAGGAGTTTTTGAAAGGAAGTGTTGAACTTGTGAAGTTCGGAAAGGAATGGAAACTTGTACCGTGGAGGTACCGTTGATGATGGAAAGCCAGATGTTGCTATACAAAACAAAATGTTTTGCAAAAGAAAACCTTTTCTACTCTGAGCAAGAATTCTGGAAACTGATTCCAAGAAGTTTTGCAAAGAGAAAATATTCTTTAACAAAGCTTTACAAAACCTCTTGTACATGTGATATCTACAAGAGAAATAAAACTATATTATTTTTCTTCTGAAGTATCTTCTTCAACGAAGATACAGATTAACCTGACTGCAACTGTGGTGTCATCTTATATGAACACCATTGATAGTGAACCCTATTTATAGCCTACCTATTCCACCATATAAGCATATTTGCATGTTTGGTAAGTGACATGATGGATGTATTGCTGAGTACATTCAAATGTACTCATTATGGTTTCGCCCCTGGTATCTACTTGCCAGACTTTGAGAAGGAGCCTCCGAAGGAGATCTATGAAGAGAAGTACGGAGCTGACGGCTTTGCGAACTAGGATCGTCTCCGGGTCAGCAGCCTGTAGGTTAAGGCGTGACTTGGGCTCTTCTACGTTGTGTTTTGATTGTCTTCCGTTGTGTTTGATAAGTTGCCTGCCCTAGGTGGAAGTTGTGTAAACTTGATCATGTGATGTCGTGGTGGTGTCACGGCAGATGCCATAGGATGGCTAAAGATGTGGGAACAATGGACGCTGGAGGTGTGGGGAGGGATCACGCGACGAGTAGCCGCGTGAGGTAAGATCCACACAACACAAACAACACGATGTACCCAGGTTCAGGGCCCTCGTGAGGAGGTAAAACCCCTACTCCTGCCTTTCTCTATGTATTATGATGTCTCTCCGAGTAGCCACAGTACAAATGGTATTGCTACCGAGTAGCCTTTCTCTCCTCTCCGAGTAGAGCTAGGTCAAGAACTTAGGGTTTCTAGGGTTCACTATGAGCATGTGGGAGCATCTATGAGAGCGTGCCTCGCGCAGGAGGCGGCGGGGCACCTTATATACACGGTGCCCAGCCGGATACGTCCAAATCTAGACAAGTGTCGACATAGTGTGCACATCGTCCTTTCTCCGAGTACCCGCTGACAGCTTTGGTTCCTAACCTTGGCTGCTTCTGTAAAGTCGTTGGGCAAAACTAGGGGACAGACTGGTATCACTGTACCTAGGCACAGAGTAGGCCCCCCTTATCCTGCCACGGCCTGCTTCCATGCTGTCACTGTCAGGCAGGCCGTCCCCACGTGAACAGTAGTTCGAATGCTGCCAAGTACGGACCCAGGATACGCGGGATCCTGTGTCAGAACGGCTCCTTTGACTTTCTGGCCCGAGTAGGTTCCCGCCAATGGTTCCCGCCAATTGTACTCGGGCCAAACCTTCTACCCGTCAGGGTAGAACTTGATTGATATCTCCTTCTGGTCATCTTGAGGTGAGACCGAGTAGCAGTCGACCGGGTAGCGAGTACCTGGTAGTCGGCTACTCGACCAAACCTCTCTTCTGTAAGCGGCCTTTACCACTTGTCTTTACCCTACTCGGGGGTAACCCCCCGACAGCAGTCCCCGAAGCTGGTTGAGTCTTGCGAACTTGTTCACTAGGCTCTGCCAGCTTAAAACCAGCCTTTGCATCTCAGCCCTTGAACCTCAAGATGCCGAGTAGAACCTCCGAGTAGCTATCTGGAAAGTACTTTGAGTTTCCTCTCTTCCGAGTAGCACTTGCTTTCTACTCTGTAACCGAGTAAAAAGACTTAGAGAAATTTCTCAGATTGAGCCTCTGCAGCACAGAGCACAATCCAGCCCTTCGCGCAGCAACTGCACACGTGTCAAGCATCCACGACCTTGTCGTTTGGTTGCCCAGGACACGACCTGCCACGCGTCCAGTTTTCACGCAATGGGCCCACCGGCCGTCATGTCCCATCAAGTGCAGTTATAGGCCACGATTCGGTGGTGGGATTAACTGTGGCCATTACGCGCGCAACCGGCGCTTGTGTGCGTTTCTAGCCGGCCACAAGACCCACCACACGCCGCAATCGATCCCACTACCAAGACGGTAACGGTAAACTCGCGGAGGGGATATAAATACCCCGCCGGTAGCTTCCTTTTCCCCTTCCTTCGCACTATTCCTTCCTCGTCTCCTGCTCTTCTCCGCCACCGTGCTATCCGCCGCCGCGCAAGCTCTCGCGCCGCCGCGGACTCAATCCACCAGCCAACTCCACTCGAAACCTTCCACCTTCCCAACTCGCCACAATGGCCAAGTCAGGCTGGGCCGGCTCCTGCGTCACTGCGGAGGATTGCGCCTGGCTCGTCAATACCCGGCGAGTCCCTCCCGGCGTGGAGTGCCGGGCGCCGGACGGCGAAATCGTGCCGTCCCCGCGAGAGGGAGAGCGCGTCGTCTTCCTGGCGCATTTCGAGCGCGGGTTCGGATTGCCCGCGTCCGATTTCCTGCGGAAATTCCTCAACCACTTCGGCATCCAGATGCACCATCTGCCGCCGAACGCCGTCGTCTTCCTCGCGTACCACGCCGTGGTCTGCGAGGCCTTCCTCGGCATCCGGCCCACGTGGGAGACGTGGCTCAGGTACTTCCACCTGCGCCAGCAATCTACCGGGAAGAAGGACTCCGCGGGCGTCGCCCGCGCCACCGACACCGGCTGCGCCATGATGGTGCAGCGGTCCGGGACGAACCACCCCCGCGTCAAGGGGCTGGACTCCGTCAAGCTATGGCAGAAGACGTTCCTCTACGTCAGGAACGTTGCCGCCGAGCCAGGAGCCCCGGTGAACGACAGAATCAACCTGCCCGTTTGGTGCAATCGCGCTCCAATCGGGATGTACTGGAAGGACAAGCCCGTCAACGACGATGACGCCATCGAGATGGAGAATCGACTCGGCTGGCTGAGGGCGGAGGGCCTCAAGAACGACGACCCGGTGGCCTGCTGGATCCAGCGCCGAGTACTGCCCTTGCAGGAGCGGTGCCATCTCATGTGTTACATGGGAGGGCCCCGCGACTGCACCAGGACCACCACCATCGAGATCGACAACATCGACGTCCCCTGGCATGCCAGGAACATCTTGACGACAAGCCTTGGCGATCACTGGCAATACGGGTTCGTCCCGTACAGCCGTACAAAACCGATTGAGCGGGTACGCCTTCCCTACTTTGCTCTCCGCATACATTTTCCGAGTAGATAGCTTCTCCTTCTTGCATCAACTAGCAATTGCCTTGCGTTCCGAGTAGGACATCTAGCCGAATCGCCTTAGGCTTTAGTATGCTTTGTGTTTGCACGCCTTGCCGGGTAGCCTACTCGAGAACGATTCTTAGGCTTCATGTGCTTTATACTTGCACGCCCTTCCGAGTAACACCTTTCGGCAAACATGCTTAGGCTTAGTATGCTTTGTGTTTGCACGCCTATCCGGGTAGAATGCTTAGTAAACTGCCTAGGCTTTGTGTGCTTTTGTACCCGCACGCCTATCCGAGTAGGATTCCTTCCTGGTTCTCGGCTAGTCTGTGATCCTTTTCTGCTTTTCAGGTTCTCACTCGCCAGATAATTGAGAGCTGCGAGGTCTTTGAGGGCAACTGGTCTCCTGACCGTGAGGAGGATGATGTGCCCTCTTTTGATGCCGTGGAGCAGCCCAACCTCTCTCGCTCCCCCGTTCCTGATAAGCGCGACGCTCTTCGCACCTGGTCCGACGAGGATTTTGATGGTAACTGTACTTTCATTCTGTTTGCTTCCAAGAAGCACCAATCCCTCGTGTGCTGTTTCTGATTCTTTCCTCTTTTCTCTTTGATTCCCAGATGAAGTTGCCGCGGACAAGGACGACGAGGACGAAGACGAGAACGAGGGCGATGCGCCCCTAGTCGTCAAGCCCCTGGCCGTCGCCGCTCCTGAGACCCGCAAACGGGCTGGTAGCGGGGCACCAGCGCCTCCTGCCAAGAAGAGGAAGCCCGCCGAGAAGAAGGCGGTTGCGAAGAGAACCAGACGAGAGCTCAAGTGCACCACCGCGTAAGCCCTCTTCTCGGTCGTCTCCCTTCTCGCGCTGTGCTATTCTCCCCAATCTTCTTCTAATCCGTGATTTCTCTTTCTCTGCAGTCCTCCTATGGACGCGAATGCAGCTATTGCGTCCGACCAAGTCAAGGAAAAACCAGTGCCTCTGGTCAATCTGGACGATGATGATGAGGACCATGACGCCAATGCTGCTGCTGCCAATCCAGCACAAGGCGCAGCGTCTGAACCAGCAGCACAGGACACTGCCGTCCACGACGAGAGACCCCCTTCTCCCCCGGCTAGCAACGCCGAGGAGAATCAAGATCACGAGATGCAAGACAACACCGCCGCGGAGCGGCCTGAAGCAGAGCAAGAGCAGCCCGCCACAGGGGCTGCTGCACAAGAGAGCCTCGCTGCCGCGCAGCGAGTAGAGGACACCACCGCCACGGATGCCACTGCTTATCCATTGAGCAGCGTGCAACCGGGCGTGACACCGAGTAGCGCCCAGCCAGGAGCTGCACAAGGCGATGGGTCTGCGGCGCCACCAACTGCGCAAGGCCCTACCGCACCAACTGCGCAAGGCCCTACACCTCCAACTGCGCAAGGCCCTACACCGCCAACCTCCTCCTCGCCGTCGAAGACCAAGGATACATCCAGCCCTCCCGCTGGGCGAGTAACCAGGCAACGAGCCCTGGATGCTCTGAGGGGTGAGGTTGACAGAAGGGCAGCAGAGAAGGAAGCTGCTGAGAAGGCCAAGGCCGAGGAGGAAGCCGCCGAGAAGGCCAAGGCTGAGAAGGAAGCTGCTGAGAGAACCAAGGCCGAGCAGAAGAAAGCCAGGGCTGAACAAAAGAAGGCCGAGAAGCAAGCTGCCGAGAAGGCAGTCGCCGAGAAGGCGAAGGCCAAGACTGACGGGAAGACGACTGAAGATCCCGAGAAGCAGAAGGTTGAGAAAGAGCAAACGAAGAAGCGGGCCAGAGACCAGAGTACGTCCTCAGGCGGAGCGCTCGTGATCCACGAGTCCGGCCCGATTCCTGCTACGCTCTCGGCTGATGCTCGCGCTGCTGGCCAGCCCTGCTACCCGGAGTACATGATCGAGGTTAGCCAACAGCACTCAATCGGCTTCCCTCCCAAGGGCAAAGCTTTAGCTATCCAGAGGGGAAGGAAAGTTGTAGCCGTGAACTCCCCTCCTCCAGATCCAAGCCAACCACCCCAGTCTATCAACATCGCTTCTCGTGGAGTCCAAGACAAACCAATAACCTCCAAAGGCCTTGAGCAGGTACTGGACACCATTGGCTTCATCGACGCCAAATGGGATAGCAAGATTCTCGGCGTGGATAAATGGCACGGTCTTAGCCTTGGCGGCATCGACCACATGCGCGTGGACTGGAACAAGGTTGACCTGGGACGCAATCCCATGTCCGTCTCCACCGAGACCGCGACGCTCGCAGCCAAGATGTTCTTGCATCGCAAGAATGCCGAGGACATCGAGCAGTCCTACGCAGTAAGTCCTTCTTGCCTTTTCCGAGTTGAATTTTCTTCTCTTCTACTCGCCTTTCTTCTTTCTTACCATCACCCCCAGTCCCCGAGGTTCTAGCCGAGTGGGAGGATACTCTCCGAGTAGCCTCCTACTCGGGTTGAATCTACTCTGCTTTTTCTAACTTGCTTCTTCTCGCTTCTCAGGATAGCGTCCTGAAGCGGACCAACCTGTACCGCCATCTTCTCTGGAACCACTCCATCGCCAGGAGGCGAATTGCTGCTCTAGAGAAGGAAAAGGCTGCTGCGGAGGCAGCCAGCAAGAACGCCAAGGACAGCTCCCAGCAGCTGACTGAAGTACAAGGTACGCTTTTAGCTGTGCGATTCATGCGTTTTTGTTTACGCTCGCTTATGCTTTCTTATGCGCTAACCCTTCCTTCTCTGCAGAAAAACTAAAGGCCTTGGCAGATGAACATGAAAAATGCCGTAGCTTCGTGGAGAACGCCGAGGCCACCATAAAGAGACTTGAAGGTGAGTTTGCTGTTTACTCGGTGTGACCTTGAGTTTGGTTCTTCTCTGCTTATTTACTAACCTCATCTATCTTTTCGCAGAAGATCATAAGTCATTTGCTGAGGCACACCAAGATTGCGTCAAGCCAGCGGAGGTGGAGAAACAGCTATCCGACCAGGCCATTACTCTGGTGAAGGACCACACCACCGAGATGGAGAAGCTGCAGCTCCAGCTTCAGAAGGCACTCCAAGATTGATGAGGGGATAGTAACCCGGTAGACTAACTCCCGGGTGTGATCCGGCCCCAAGCGACGGCTGGGCCCAATCTGGTTGGAGACAAAGAAACTTCTGGAAGGCCCAGGGCTTGTAAGGTTCGTAACCCGGATTGTGGGTTACGGTAAGGAAAGTTAGGATTTGTATGTAGAGTTCGAGTAGGACTCAGAGAGCACTCCGTAGGGCAGGCCAAGGGGGGTATGAGTGCTATATAAACCAACCCCTAAGCTTAGCCTGAGAGGTTCAAGCCATAGTTGTAATACCTGTTATCGAGTATCCAGCATTATTGATATCGAGATCCGGCGAGTTATTCTCCGGTTCTTAGATCGCTTTCGCCATGTCCTCCTTTGAGCTAAACCCTCTCCCGAATACCTGTGTCGACTTGCCCCAAGATCAGTTACCCCAGGTAACATCTGCCGTGATTATCCCACGACAGTTGGCGCCCACCGTGGGGCCTGCGTCCAAAGGTGTTTACATCACGGGAGAAGCTCGGAAGAACATGGAGAACTTTGTCGTCGGCGAGATCTACTCCAATGATGAAGGAGAAAGGATAGTGGACAGTTCCGGGTGGGAGTTGGAGCCGGATCGCTACGAATCCGGATCCGTGGTGTCAATCGGCCAAATCAGTATCTTCATCGGCATGGTACGTACGCTCAATTTGAAAGGACAATATCATGTGCATGTTACAGGGACTTCCAGCAGGGACAAAAGGGCGTTAAAACAAACAGCGAATCTATCCTCCTCGGCCACTCCGGGATACTTGAGGTGGGCAGAGCAAGAGGTAACGTGGAGCAGAAGAGATCATCCAGAAGGAGTAGAGCACCCCGGAACTTTGGCGTTAGTGGTTTCGCCACAGGTCAATGGTTATGAATTGAGAAAGGTATTGATGGATGGAGGGAGCAGCATCAACATCTTATATTGGGAAACCTTCTTGCGCATGAACCTCAAGGAGTCCCAGCTACAAAAAAGTTCGATGGTGTTCCATGGGATCGTACCGGGTCATTCAGCACGCCCCGAAGGAAAAATCGCATTGGAAGTAGCCTTTGGAGAATCGGTAGATAACTATCGGGTGGAGTGGCTCACGTTTGAAGTAGTCAAGTTGCATAGCCCCTACCACGCGTTGTTCGGAAGGCCGGCTTACGCTAAATTCATGGCTAGGCCGTGCTATGTATATCTGCAGCTAAAGATTCCAGGCCCTAAGCAGACCATCACTATCCATGGAAACCGGGACATAGCAGCCGAATGCGATGAGGGAGATTCAGTAATGGCTGAACAAGCCTGCAGGAAGGAAGAACTTCAGTATTACCGGTCTCAGGTGGATCCGGATGATGGAACAGCATTGAGAAGACCAGACGCTGAAGACGAAAGAGTAAAGTTTAAGGCGGCTCAAGATACCAAGAAAGTAGATTTTATGGAAGGAGACCCCACCAAGCAGTTCACTATAGGGTCCAATTTAGAGGATGCGCAAGAAAAGGCTCTAGTGGAGTTCATCCGTTCAAATGCGGATGTATTTGCCTGGACACCCAGCGACATGCCGGGTATCCCCACCGAGTTGGCAGAGCACAGTTTGCATGTGGATCCCAAGGCCAGGCCTGTGAAGCAAGGTATGAGAAAAATGAATGAGGAAAGGAGAAGAGCTATAGGGGAGGAAATCGCGCGACTATTAACCGCAGGCTTCATCATGGAAGTATTTCACCCCGACTGGTTAGCAAACCCGGTTCTTGTGATGAAAAAGACAAATGAATGGAGGATGTGTATCGATTTCACGAGCCTCAACAAGCATTGCCCAAAGGATCCGTTCGCGCTGCCAAGAATAGACCAAATCATAGACGCGGTAGCCGGAAGCGACTTGCTATGCTTCTTAGACGCATATTCGGGATACCACCAGATTAAACTCAAGAGGGAAGATTGGGAGAAAACGTCATTCATAACCCCTTTTGGGGCCTTCTGCTACAAAACCATGACGTTTGGATTGAAAAACGCGGGTGCAACTTACCAGCGGTGTATCCAGAAGTGCTTCGAGGATCAAATTGGGCGCAACGTGCACGCATACGTAGATGACGTGGTTATTAAGACCCGGAAGGCAGAGACATTCATTGATGATTTAAAGGAGACGTTTAAAAACTTGAGAAGGTATCAGATGAAGCTCAACCCAACGAAGTGTGTATTTGGAGTTCCGGCCGGGAAGTTACTCGGCTTTATAGTCTCCGAGAGAGGAATCGAGGCAAACCCGGACAAAATCAAGGCCATCCAGAGTTTGAAGAAACCGGAAAATTTGAAGCATGTTCAAAAGCTCACGGGCTGCGTAGCAGCCTTGAGTCGGTTCATATCCAGGCTTGGAGAAAAGGCAATACCCTTGTACCGGCTTTTGCGGAAATCAGATAAGTTCGTGTGGGATCAGGAGGCAGATGAGGCATTTGAAGCACTAAAAAAGCAGTTGTCTGAAGCGCCAGTACTAGCGGCACCGGGTCCCAAAGAGCCTATGTTACTATACGTAGCAGCCGGTCCCCGGGCCGTCAGCGCGGTAGTTGTCGTGGAACGTAAAGAGGATGGGAAAGGTTACCCGGTCCAGAGGCCGGTTTATTATGTCAGTGAGGTGTTATCGGAAGCGAAGCAGCGTTACCCACATTGGCAAAAGTTGGTGTTTGGGGTCTTTATGGCCAGCCGGAAGTTGAAACCCTATTTCCAAGAACATCCCATAACAGTGGTCAGTTCAATACCAATGTCGGATATCATCAGAAACTCGGATGCAACGGGAAGAGTAGCCAAATGGGCGATAGAGATGGGAGATTATCATATCAGCTACGAGCCTAGATCGGCAATCAAGTCACAGGCTTTGGTTGATTTTGTTAACGACTGGACGCACACCGGAATGGCTACCACAGTTCCAAATTCCGAGTCATGGACCATGCACTTCGATGGATCAAAGCAGTACGAGGGGTCAGGAGCTGGAGTGGTGCTGACGTCGCCAAAGGGGGACAAACTAAGTTATGTGCTACAGATTCACTTTGATTGTTCAAATAACGTGGCCGAGTATGAGGCTCTACTGCATGGCTTGAAGGTAGCCAAGGAGATGAACATTAGAAGGATACGATGCTTTGGGGACTCAGATCTTGTGGTGCAGCAGGTATCAGGAACCTGGGATAGGAAGGATGCCACTATGGCAGCATATCGCAGGGAGGTTGATAAGGTTGCTGGGTGTTTTTCCGGGTATGAAGTAGAGCACATAGACAGAAGAAAAAATGAGGCAGCGGACGCACTCGCCAGACTCGGCTCGCGTAGGGAGCCGGTTCCACCTAATGTTTTCCTGGACGAGCTATGGCGACCATCAGTAAAATCCGAGTCTGAGGAAGAACTCGCGAATCGAGACCCGGATGTGGAGTTTGTAGCCACAATACGTGCTGTGCCCGAGTGGACAGAGCCATATCTGGCCTACTTATCACGAGGCGAACTGCCAGAACAAGAAGTATTAGCAAGGCAAATCCTGAGGCGGGCAAAAGGATATACTATTATCAATGGGGAGCTGTACAGGAGAAGCGCAGCAGGAGTCTTTTTGCGCTGTGTGACACCGGAAGAAGGCCGACAGATCCTTAAGGAGATCCATGAAGGCGATTGTGGGCATCATGCGTCCACAAGATCCCTTGTGGCCAAGGCCTATCGGCATGGGTTCTTCTGGCTCACGGCTCTAGCAGATGCGGAGCGGATAGTGGCAAGGTGCGACGGATGTCAAAGGTACGCTCGCCAAACTCATGTGCCGGCTATGGAGTTACGGACCATCCCATTAACTTGGCCGTTCGCTGTTTGGGGTATGGACATGGTTGGCCCTTTCCATATGTCACCTTGCAAGAAGACACACCTTTTAGTGGCTGTTGACAAGTTTACCAAATGGGTGGAGGTTATGCCGGTCACCAACTGCGAAGCGGCCACAGCAGTCAAGTTCCTGAAAAGAATTATATACCGGTTTGGGTACCCCCACAGCATAATTACCGACAATGGAACCAACATGTCCCTCGGAGAGATGGAAAAATTTTGTGGCAACAATGGAATCAGGCTCGATGTAGCGTCAGTAGCACATCCGCAGGCCAACGGGCAAGTGGAGAGGGCGAACCAGGAGCTACTTCGAGGTTTGAAACCGCGACTGAGGGTTCCTTGTATCAGGGCCGCCGGGGCATGGGTTGAAGAACTTCCTTCCGTGGTCTGGGGCATCAATACTACACCTAACCGATCCACCCAGATGACACCTTTCTTCATGGTATACGGCGCAGAAGCAGTATTACCAAGCGACATCATTCATGATTCACCAAGAGTGGCAGCCTACGTCGAAGTGGAGAACGAGAAGAACCGGCAAGACGCCGTGGATATGTTAGAAGAACAAAGAGAGCAAGCCTTAGAAAGGTCAGCCATATATCAGCAGGATTTGCGAAGATATCATAGCCGGCGGGTGAAAAGCCGGGTCTTTCAGGAGGGAGACTTGGTCTTGCGCTTGGTTCAGACAAACGAGGGAAGGCACAAACTATCGCCACCATGGGAAGGACCTTTCATCGTAAGCCGGAGCCTGCATAATGGGTCATATTACTTGATAGATGCAAGAGAAGAATCGACCACAGCCAACGATACTGCTCACACAACTGCACCTATGCAAGAAAGAGATAGACCGTGGAACGTGGCTCAGCTACGTCCGTACTATACTTAGCAGAAAAAGATGTAACAGGCAGCAGGTTTCAGACGCACTCTCTTCCTATCCAGGGCACCCTTGGGGACTGGATGGGTTTTTAACGAGGCGGCTTGCTGGCCTAATTTTCTCATATCAAATAAAAAGGGATTATCAAGAAAAGAAGCAAGTGTTATTTGTACGATGTGCATATTCAGGTCTTGAGGGCTGGTTGCTCATACAAGCACAGCTGCAAACTCAAAAAGACCCGGCCTTGATGCCAATGAGTTATAGGGGCCGGTCATTCGAAAAAACGAGTGCGGCTACAATCTTATAACCGGACAGAGAAGTCCAAATTTCTCGGCTGTTCTTACTTAAGCTCGATGTGACTCGCAACAAAGTGGCATGATCTGTTCGCCTACGATTACTATCAGTCATGAGACCCAAATGGGACTTGCTTGACCCCGTTTTTCGTATTGATGTAACAACATGGTATCCACGCGAAAGCCGGCTTATAGTACAAGATAGTCGAAAGGGTCATCTAAACCACAGGTTATGCAGAGTATAAGGCTGATAGCCGGAAACTCAACGATTATCAAGCATAACTTCAAACCTCATAAAAGCTGTCCTGAAGTCTTGGGCATCCAGCGACAGGCGATTCGTTTCCTTGAAAAGAAACAATCATGTGTCCTAGACGCGGAAACCCGGACTGGGGGGCTTATGAGCTCTAAGGAAGAAATAGCATCATCCAGCCGATAAAATCACAACGAGCCACGCATCCGGGCCTCAGGAGCTTAGGGATTCAGGTGTAAAACCGTTCCCTAGACGCCAACGAAACCCGGAGGACGGGTCTTGTTAAGGAGTATCGAGAATAAAGCAAGTGGATATCAAGAACAAGCAAACGCAAAGACACATTCATCAAAAGCCCAAAGGGGCGCAAAGTGCATCGGGAGTTTAAAATAAAAAGTATTACAAAAACCATAAAGTATCAAAAGAGCACAGGCGCTCTGCTTAAACGAATAGTAAAGCTGTTTTAACGATGCTTTGCCGGCTGATGTATGTGGAATGATAGGTATTACTTTAAGCTGCAGGGTCCATCTTGGCCTTGCCCTTGTCGTCACCGGTAGTTGCGGCAGTCCCGGGTTGTGCAGCAGTCCCGGGTTGTGCAGCAGAAGTCGCAGGAGCAGAGTCGGCCTCGGTCTTCTTGGCGGCTTCTTCCTTCATCTTGATCGCCTCCTCCCTCCAACGGGCAAGCATATCGAACGGCTGGGGGCGGTTCGCCTTGACAACCTTGTCATTAGCATCATAAGCCGGGAGAATCACATCAATTTCTAGGGCATCAGCGATAACACTAGCCGGATGACGGACTTCTTTCTGAATAGCCTTGAAGTCCTTTGGCAAAAACTTGGACCCATCCAAGTTGAACTCTGGGAATCCGCTCATAAGTTTGGCCAGCTCTAGCTTGGGAGCGTAGGCCTTAGCCAACGCGAGTCCCCGGGTTACCCCAAATCGGCAGGAGGACCGTTTCCAGTGCCAAATCCACTCGGGGATTGTCGAGCAGCATTCCAGTAATCTCTTCATGTTATCTGGCCTGACACCCGGCAGTCGTAACTCGTCAAGTATCCAACTGACTCCGCTGCAAAGTTGGCGAAGAGTATTCTTGATGGTTTTAAGCTTGGCAGCATCATCTTCTTCGGGGGCAGCATCGCGTGGGCCTGCTAAAAAAGGAAAAAGGAGCTAAGGTAGCAGGCAAGCAAGTGCAGTTGTTCAAATCAAAGCAATCCGAGTCATAAAAAGGTGAAATTTAAAAATCTTACCAGTCGCAGTACGGTGAACATCAGCAATTTGAGCAGAAAGAGTTGTAAGTTTGTCCTTAGCTCTGTGAGCTCTCTTCCTGTACTTTTTCGTCATCTTTTGGCACCTGCGAGCCTCAGTCTCAGCAGCTTCACGAAGGGCCGTTTCTTTTTCAATACGCTTGGTGGACTTGGCCAGCTTCTTCTCCAACTGTGAAACATAGTCCTGTAAAGAAGCATGAAGAGGGATCAGCCAGAAACATTATATAAAGTTCCAAGCAAGTTACCTAGTAATTTACTCGGAACTTGGGGACTATGTATGGAAACAATTGATGACTAGTCGGGATTACCTCGTGCTTGGTTATTAAGGCATCTAGTATGTTTTCTTCGTCGCCCTTTAAGGTATGGAGGGCATCTAGCATTTGAGCAAAGGTCATGTCTTCAGGGCGAAGTTGAGAAGGGCCGGAGGATTGGCCCTCTTGTGGAGGAGTTGATCCGGGTTTGGGGGTCGAAACCCGGATTGTTTGAACGTCCGGGTTAGGAGAGCCCGACTTGGTCTCCAAAATGATGTCTTCGTCCACTTCTTCAGAGGGCTGGGGTGATGCAGTCTTTGGTGGAATTGGGTCCTTAAAAGGATCTTCTCCATTTCTGTCCTCGGCCTCGTCCTCAACCTCAACGTCCATGTCATCACTCGGCTTCTCTTCTCCCTGCTCTTCTGATTCAGGGATATCCGGGTCGCTCAGCGTAACTGTGGCGCTGAAGAAAAGAAGGGAGACATTGATCAATGGAATATACGGAAAAAAGAAAGGTAACCAGTACGAGAAAATGTAAGTAAAGGTAGTTTACCCGGTGTTCACGGCGTAATCCGGGGGAAGCTCGCCGCTGGAGGCGGATGACGTTGGTAAGAGCACTGGCTGCGGTACGCGAAATTGCCCGGCAAGTGGATGATTAGGAGACGGATGACGTTGAGGAGATTGGGAAGGTTGAGCTGGAGGGGTACTGGCTCGATGAGTGGGTGAAGTGGAGATACCCGGGTTAAGGGGATCATCCCCCGGAGAATTCCGGGTCACCCTACGTTTAGTCGGGAGAGGGTCCTTCAAGAAGGGTGAATGTGATAATCGCTCGTTAAGTTCATGCATAGCAGCAAAGGAGTAAGGCGCATGAGACATAGAAGAGAAGGGAACCTTTTCAACTACCCCTCTAGCCTTCCTTTTGTTTCCAACCGGGGGCTCCTGGTCAGACTCGGTGGCTTCCGGGTCATTTTCTTCTTCCTCCTCTTCATCCCCCGACCCTGAAAGCCGAGTAAGTATCAGATAAGAGAAATAACACAGATGAAGGGCAGGTGTAAAGGGTATGGGAGAGTACCCTCATCATCATCAACAGACTCGGTTTCCTCTTCGGGGTCTTGAGAAGGAGGAGGGTTTTCGACTTTCCAGAAGGGATCGTCAGCCTGTGAACAAATAAACACAAGTGGTGGTTAGAGACTATAACGGACGAAAGTACTGAAATAAGAAAAAGGAGTCAGGTCTTACCGCTGGGGCGGGATTTTCCCGAGTAAACGGGGGGAACCCGGCGGTGTTCTTTATAACATCTAGTCTCTCCATCAGGAAGCCCTTGATGGTCTTGTTGGTGTTACCGGCAGGGAAGTTCTTGGTGGAGTAGCGGAGGGAATCTGTGACGTGACCCGAATATTCGTGTAACAGCTTCGAGCGAATCGAGTTGGGCTGAACCCGGAAGTCTACCCAAGTCCTTATTAGATTGAGCCCAAGAAGGCCGTGGGCTGAGAGAGCTGCTAGTTTGGCCAGAAGGGGCTGAATCGCTTCCCTATCAAGATCAGATGCAAAAGCATTGAAAGACTCGGAGGGCTCGAGAAGGCTCTCCGAATAACCCGGTAGTTTCCTCTCACCATTCGGAGAAGTGTCGTGGCAATAAAAGAAGGATAATTGCCAGTTTTTGGCGTTGGAGCTCAGGTTGAGAGGTGGCATCAATGAGTGTTTGCGGCGCTGGATGGATACCCCGCCGCAGGTAAGAAGCGTTCCGTCACCGCTCTCATGGCATGGTTCGCATTGGAATAATTCGGTAAAAAGAGCAAGGCTTGGTGGAGTGCATAGGTACGACTCGGACAAAACTATGAAGTGGGTGATGTTCAGCATAGAGTTAGGCCCTATGTCGAACACCCGGAGGCCGTAGTGGCTCAAGACTTCCCGGAAAAAAGGGTGACCCGGAGGACGGAATCCCCGGGTCACATGCTCGGTAAAACAAATTACCTCGTTCCCGGTGGGAGTGGGACGGGTCTCATCGCCAGGAGCCCTCCAGTGTATTTCCTTTTGAGAAGGAAGGATTCCTAACTCGGCCATCCCATCTAGCTTGGCCTTTGTCGTTGAAGACCGACCCCAGTTGGCAGAAATGGTTTGAGAGGCCTTTGCAGAAGCCGGGTGTTTTCCTTGTCTTTTAGGAGCCATGGAGTTGACCTGCAAGGGACAGGAAATGTATGGAGTAAGATTCGGAACATCAAATCATTCGAGTCTGGAGACGTCAAGACGTTGAAGGCTAAAATGAAACCCGGATAATGCACTACGATGTTAAATGCGGAAGGTTTTCCGGGTGTCAGATGAGGTTGAGTAAATTGTTAATTACTTACGCGTTGAGGTGAATTGGGTGAACATGGATGGTTGCCCATACCTTTATTGTGGAGGGACTAGCTGGAAAAAGAGGATTTTCCGGGTGTTAATGCGACAGGCGGAAAGAACAAGGTGGAATGGATCTAGATCGAAAAGCTTGCAAGCAATCTTATGCAAAGTAGGATGGCCAATAAAGGCGCGGGGATGAGCTGCGACTACGCATCAGATGATTAAAGGGACTAAGGTCTATCGAAGCGGTTCAATTTGATGATATCAGAAAATTAGTTTACGGGTTGACCCAGATCCAATCTTGGTCAGATTGAAAAGGTTGCGAGTTTCAATTGAATGGTTGAGAAAGGCTTACCAAAGGAGTTGAGGTCCGAAGTGAGGGTGGTGCGTGGCGCGGCTTGAGTGTCACGTCACGGCCCTCGATGAGGAAGCGCGGGTGTGACAGCGATGTTTAATGGCGATGCTGGATAGCTCGAGGACGAGTGCGGCCGGTGGTGGCCTTATCTTTCTTGGAGCGTGCGAGCCCGGTGGCAGAAATTGCGAGGGAGCGTGGAAAAAAGGGATGATGAAGCGAGATGAATGGCTTAGGGTTACCATCGGCTGATATTTATAAGGGAGGTGGTGAGCTCACCTACGGCCCGAAAGCCGGAAATTACGGAACAGTAATTATCCGTGCGGATCTGGCGGCATATGCATTCGGAATTAGGCGGAATATCCCGTTGACAGGGGAAGTGCAGCTTGCCCCGAGATATCAAGGATCTTTATCGAGTAGGGCCCTGACATTTTAGGGTTTAAATTTGGAAAGGCCAGTTAAGCATTCAAGGAAGGATCGAGTTATCACGTGACAGACATGGAGCTGTGCCTGGTCATCTGTTAAAACAACTTAACCCGGTTCCTGTAGGCTTGGGCGTTTCACATCTTTTTCAGGGAATAGCGAGCGCTCCAAGGATGAACCCGTGAAGCCCGCGCTATCCTGGGGACTACTGATGAGGGGATAGTAACCCGGTAGACTAACTCCCGGGTGTGATCCGGCCCCAAGCGACGGCTGGGCCCAATCTGGCTGGAGACAAAGAAACTTCTGGAAGGCCCAGGGCTTGTAAGGTTCGTAACCCGGATTGTGGGTTACGGTAAGGAAAGTTAGGATTTGTATGTAGAGTTCGAGTAGGACTCAGAGAGCACTCCGTAGGGCAGGCCAAGGGGGGTATGAGTGCTATATAAACCAACCCCTAAGCTTAGCCTGAGAGGTTACGGCCATAGTTGTAATACCTGTTATCGAGTATCCAGCATTATTGATATCGAGATCCGGCGAGTTATTCTCCGGTTCTTAGATCGCTTTCGCCATGTCCTCCTTTGAGCTAAACCCTCTCCCGAATACCTGTGTCGACTTGCCCCAAGATCAGTTACCCCAGGTAACATCTGCCGTGATTATCCCACGACAAAGATGCCGTCAAGATTGGCGCCGAGAGGGACAAGGCCATCGCCGAGAAGGCCAAGGCCGAGACCACTTTCAAGGCCAAGGAGAGGGCCCTTGAGCAGGAATGTGAAACCTTGAAGAAGACCAATGCTGATCTCTTCGCTCAGATGGACAGCTTGCGCCTGATCCAAGAAAAGCACATTGGCAACGAGGAGTCCTGGAGAACCAAGCTGCAGCAGCTGCGCCGCCAACTGATCGGTAAGTTTTCTCTTCATTGCATCTTTTCTTCTCGGTCTTGTTCCTTCTCGGCTTCTTTTTTCTTCTCGGTTTTTGATCTTGCCACTTGCTATTTCAGATATCTGGCCTCGTCTTGATTCTTCCTCTGCACCTACGGTAGCCAAGGCCCGAGCAGTTCGCCTTTCGCTGGGTGAGCCAATTGACACCAGGGCTGATATCGAGGACAGCTTGCTGGTGCTCAAAGGTTACTTCGAACAGCTGGCCGGCGTCGGAACTGACTTGGTGCATGCGGGCTTTGAGCTCCACCGGCTGTTCTGGCCTCATGACCCCCAGCCAAGAAACATGCGGGATCTCGCCCTCAAGCTGGAGAACATGAAGGCCGAGCTGAAAAAATGGCGAGCCTCTGGAGCCCGTGCTGGTGCGGACGTGATGCTTCTCTGCATAGCATCTTGGTATGAAAACCTGGATATGCAGCGCATCCGCGGGAAGCGCAATGATTCCAAGTGGGAGATGGATGCCGAGAGCGTGGCCTTGCGCAAGCAGATTGCGTATGAGGTCGCAGAGTGCACCGAGACGGAGGTCTACATCGAGGGCGTTCCCGAACCCGACACCGAGTACGAGGACGAAGGAGATGATGACGAAGACGAAGACCTTGACGGCTTCTTCGAATCTCCCAAGGGCAAGGCCGGAAAGGGGAAAGCCACCGTTGTCGCGAGTAGCGATGAAGACGAAGGGGCGCACATCGACAGCGAGCCACTCGACTTCGGCACCTCCTCAGGTGCTGCTCTCGACGACACGGTGCCCCCTCCTGGCCACGCTTCATGCTCCTCCTCGGCTCCAGGACCCGTCTCGGTGGCCACGGCCACTTCTGACCAGGCAGCCGCCCAGCAAGATGCCGAGTTGGAAGAGTCCGCCACCGTCCAGACGGAGGCAGATGCCACCAACACCGAAGAAGCGGCCGAGAAGGCGGCCACTGAAGAAGCAACCGCCAAGTCTGCCGCCGAGGAAACAGCTGCCAAGGCCAGCGCCGAGAACACCGCCTCCTCAACTTGAAGCAACCTGCAATCTTTTTTCACTTGAACTCTTATCAGATCCCCGGGATGCCGGGAGCAGATGTAATAGACTACCTTTATTTTGCTTGCTACTCAGTTTTTATGCCCACTCTGTTTATGTTGACATTAATCAATTTGAACGACACTGGCTTAATGCCGAGTTGTGTTTCCATGCGAGTCCCCGAGTAGCATTTCTTATTCACCCTGTCTTTTCATCTCTGCTCTACCTGCGACTTGTCGCTTTTTTGGTATTCGAGTCACAAGAATCAAGGAGCCGGGCTGCAAATACTTAGCCGCTAGAAACAATCATGGTAACGCAGCCCACCACTTAGCCGAGAAGACGAAAACAGGGAACAAAAAGTAACCGACAATCTACTTGGTTCCTGCACTCTTTCTTTCTTAGTGATTTTCGTGTGCTCATTGACCTTTTGCTTGTTCTCTTGCTTTCCATGAAGCCGGGTTTCGGACAGCAGCAGAGTCGAAGAGTTGGCATATAGGTTTAAACACAGTACTCAATGCACTTATGAGTTCTGAAGTGAAGCAACCGAATAGACAAAGGAACAAGCCGAGTAAAAACACTTAGAGCAAACTTGGACGAGGGCAGTCCCCGAGAACAATTTTAGATTGCAGAGTAGAATTTCAACTCGGATAAGAGGGTACATACACATCTTTGCTTACGAATGAAAACGACGAAGTAGAGCTACATTCCAGGGACGCTTGGTTTCCTCTCCAGCTTTATCTGCCCTGTTCGCCTGCGATGGGCGCACATCTACAAGATAGTACGCGTCATTGTGCAGCGCTTTGCTGACAATGAAAGGCCCTTCCCATGGAGGAGACAACTTGTGCATCCCGGCTGTGCGCTGCACAAGCCTAAGGACCATGTCTCCTTCTCGGAAAACCCTTGGGTTCACCTTTCGGCTATGATAACGCCGCAGGTTTTGCTGGTAGATAGCCGAACGTGACAGAGTCAGCTCTCTTGCTTCTTCAAGCAGGTCAACGTCGTCTTCTCGAGCTTCTCTCGCCTCCACCTCAGTGTAGAGGGCTACTCGGGGGGAGTCATGCTCTAAGTCTATTGGCAACACGGCCTCAGCCCCGTATACCAAGAAGAATGGCGTGTAGCCGGTTGACCGGTTAGGGGTAGTCCTTAGACTCCACAACACCGCTGGCAACTCTTCTAGCCAACACCCTGGTGTTTTCAGCAATGGCTCAATCAGCCTTGGCTTGATGCCTGCCAGTACCATCCCATTTGCTCTCTCAACTTGCCCATTGGAGGCAGGGTGCGCGACTGACGCAACGTCTAGTCGGATATGCTTATCTCTGCAGAATCGCACCATTGCCCCCTCTGCAAAGTTGGTGCCATTGTCGGTGATGATACTGTGCGGGTAGCCATATCTCATGATCACATCCTTCACAAACTTCACAGCTGTGACTCCATCGCACTTCCGAATAGGCTTCACCTCGATCCACTTGGTGAACTTGTCCACCATGACCAAGATATGTGTCATATTGCCTTTAGCCGGCTTGAAAGGACCAACCATATCCAAGCACCAAACAGCAAATGGCCATGTGATAGGAATTGTTTTCAACTCGGAAGCTGGCATGTGAATCTTACTTGCGAACATCTGGCAGCCGGTGCACTTCCTCACAATATCTTCAGCTTGCTGCAATGCAGTGAGCCAGTAGAAGCCATGCCGAAAAGCTTTCTTGACTAAAGCCCGAGAAGAGGCGTGATGCCCACATTCCCCTTGATGTATCTCCACCAGGATTTCTTCTCCTTCTTCTGGGCTCACACAGCGTTGCAGCACACCAGTGGCACTTCTCTTGTGCAGCGCATCTCGGACTATAGCGTAGCCCTTGGACCTTCTCTGAATCTGCCTCGCAGTTACCTCATCTTCAGGTAAAGTGCCGTCCCTTAGAAAGGATAATATGGGCATAGCCCAAGTCGGTGTCTCCCGCACGGGAAACACTGGTTCGTCCATTTCCATTGGGACAGGCTCTGGTGATTGCACAGGAGGAGTAGGAGCGCTTCTCTGCAGCCCAGACCGATTGGCGAGAACTTCTTCGATGAATGCGACAGCTTCTGGGTTGAGGGCGGCAGTCCCCGAGTAAGGAATGGCAGTCCCCGAGTAGGGAGTGGCAGTCCCCGAGTAGGGAGCGGCAGTCCCCGAGTAGGTAATGGCAGTCCCCGAGTAGAGGACGGCAGTCCCCGGGTTCCCTGCAGCACTCTCCCAGTCAATCTCCATTGGGTCAGATTCTTCACTTGGCAGAGAAGGGACAAAGATGGATTCCGAGTTGGGGGAAGGCTTGATGGATGGCTTCCTCAAATGCTCCAAAGCAATCCCTGCCGGGATGGACTGCCGAGAAGATCCCAACTTGGATAGCTCGTCTGCCGCTTCGTTCTCTGCTCGGTGAATGTGCTGGAACTCACAGCCTTCGAAAAACCCAGTCATTGACTGCACCAGGAAGCGATACGATGCCATATTGGCATCCAAAGCATCCCAGGTACCCGAGACTTGCTGCACCACCAGATCTGAGTCACCATAGCATATAATGCGCTGCACACCAACCTCCTTTGCTACTCGCAAACCATGCACCACTGCCTCGTACTCGGCCACATTGTTGGATGCCTTGAAATGAATCTGCAGCACGTACTTGAGCTGATCCCGCTTGGGTGATGTAAGCACAACGCCAGCACCAAGGCCTTCTTTCACCTTTGAGCCATCAAAGTGCATTTTCCAATAGTTGGAAACTGGAGCAGGAGGTTCATACTGCATCTCGGCCCAGTCCACAAGAAATTCCGCCAGGACCTGAGACTTGATTGCTTCTCTTCTCGTATACGCGGGAGCGTACACGGCTAGCTCAATTGCCCACTTGGCTACTCTGCCACTCGCCTCCTTGTTTCCCATGATGTCCGAGATGGGAGCAGAGCTCACAACAGTGATGGGGTGCTCCTGGAAGTAATGTTTCAGCTTCCTGGCGCCCAGGTACACACCATATGTCATTTTCTGGTAGTGCGGGTAGTTTTGCTTGGAACTGGACAGCACTTCACTGAGATAATAGACTGGGCGCTGCACACTCTTGCCTTCTTCTTCTCGCTCCACCACTATCACCACGCTGACTACTCGGTTAGTCGCCGCAATGTACAGCAGCATAGGCTCCTTGGGTAGCGGACTAGCCAAGACGGGAGCGCTAGCCAGCATTGCTTTCAACTCATTGAATGCCACATCCGCCTGCGGAGTCCAGACAAACTTGTCGCTTTTCTTCATCAGCTGGTACAGAGGCAGAGCCTTCTCGCCCATTCGGCCCAGAAACCGGCTCAGAGATGCCAGACAACCCGTGAACTTCTGCACATCCTTCAATGATCTCGGCAAAGACATGCTCTCAATAGCTTTTATCTTAGACGGATTGGCTTCAATGCCCCGACTGGAAACCAGAAAACCGAGTAGCTTTCCAGCTGGTACACCAAAGGTGCACTTACTCGGATTCAGTTTCATTTTGTACCTGCGTAGGTTAGCAAAGGTTTCCTCCAGGTCGGCAAGCAGAGTATGTGTTTTATTCGTTTTGATGACAATGTCATCTACGTACACCTGCACATTCTTGCCGAGCTGGTCATGCAAGCATTTCTGCATGCATCTCTGATAGGTTGCACCCGCATTCCTCAGGCCAAAACACATGACACGATAGCAATAAGCCCCGTACGGGGTAATGAAAGCAGTCTTTATTTGATCAGCAGGGTTGAGTGCAATCTGGTGGAAACCAGAGTAGGCATCTATGAAAGACAACAGTTCACAGCCGGCAGTGGAATCGATCACCTGATCGATGCGAGGTAGCGGGAAAGGATCCTTGGGGCATGCCTTGTTCAAGTCGGTGTAGTCGACGCACATGCGCCATGCAGTGGCAGCCTTGGGATCTTCCTTTTTCTTCTCAACCATGACCGGGTTGGCTAACCAGTCCGGGTGCAGCACTTCCATGATGAAGTTACTGATCAGCAGCTTGGTGATTTGATCACCGATGGCCTTCCTTCTCTCATCCCCGAAACGGCGCAAAGCCTGCTTCACGGGCTTGGCGTCAGGACGCACATGCAAAGAGTGCTCAACCAACTCCCTCGGGACTCCTGGTAGATCTTCATTGGTCCAGGCGAAAACATCCCGATTCTCACGGAGGAAGTGGATGAGCGCGCTTTCCTATTTCTCGGCCAACCCGGCACCAATGATGGCCACGCGCTCCGGGAACTCGGGGTCAACCTGGACTGTCTTGGTCTCCTTGGCAGCTTGGAAAGCAGTACCATGCTGGGTACTCGGCACACCTTGTGCGCCAGCTTGTGCGGACTGAGCCAAGGCCACCACCTCGTACATCTTCTTCTTCTCGGCAGCAATCACCATTGATTCCGCCAGCTGAGAGCTAGCAGAGGCACACTCCATGGACTTCTTGTAATCTCCCGAGATGGTGATGATGCCATTGGGACCGGGGATCTTCATCTTCAGATAAGCCACATGTGTGGAGGCCATGAACTTGCTCAGAGCCGGCCTGCCGAGTAGAGCGTGATAGGGGCTCTGATGATCCACCACCTCAAACTGCAGGCGCTCTGTGCGGCAGTTCTCCCGAGTACCGAATAGCACATCAATCCACACTCGGCCAATCGGGTTGCATGAGATCCCGGGCACAATGCCATGGAAAGTGGTCTTGCTAGGCAGCATCATGTTCTCGGCTAGGCCAAGCTTCTCGAGTGTGTCTTTGTACACAATGTTGATGCTGCTACCGTTGTCGATCAGCACCTTGCTGAATCTCACATTCTTCTCGGGGCCCAGGAAGGTGGGATCCAGCACCAAGGCATAGGTACCCGGATTGGGCATCACCTTGGGGTGATCTGCCCGAGTCCACCTGATCTCCTGGTCACACCAATACATGTAGTGAGGGACAGCCGGAATCACTGCATTGACCTCCATGGCCCGCCTGTGCTGTGACTGCTTGTCGACTGCCTCAGAAGTGAAGATCATATAGCTCTCATGGTGCTCTTGGTACTGGTTGGAGCCATTGCCCCCATTGTTGCCATTGTTGCCATTGTTGTTGCCCTGATAGTTGTTGTTGCCTCTGTTGTTGTTGTTGCGGTTGTAGTGGTTGTTGTTGTTGCGGTATCTCTCGTTGTTGAAGTTCCGGTTGGCTCCTAAAGCCACCTGGTTGACATTCTCTCTTCTCGGGTACACTGGCGGCCGAGTTGCGGGCGCGCGAGTAGGCTGAACAGTAGCATTGGCGGCTGGCAGAGGAGGAGGAGGAGGCAAGCCATCACTCTTGATCACATCCCACCATTCGCATTGCCGAGTAGTGTGGTTGGCAGGCCTTGAGGGGTGGTGAGTGTGGAAGCTACACGGACCATCCTTCATGTCATCAAAGACAAACTTCTTCGGCTGCTCGGAGTTCCCGCTACCCGGCTGCGCAGTGCGGAACGGTTTCTTGTTGCTTTGGCCCTGGTTCTGGTTCTGCCCGTAGGCTCCAGCAGGTTTCTGCCTTTGGCTACCACCGCCTCCGACATTCACTGCATTCACCTCCTCAGGGTCATACCGAGTATCTACTCGGCGCTTGTTGCGGAACTCGTTGCGCTTGCTGCTGTTGAAGTTTCTCCTCGGCTCAGAGGAATCCATCAGTGGCTGAGTAGGATCACCGAGTTTGTACTGATCCGCAATCTTGATGGTCTCGGCCAGGGTGTTCGGCATCTCCCTCTGCAATCTCTGCCAAAGCATGCTGCCATGTCGGCAACCCTGCGCAAACCAAGTGATGGCCTGTGCTTCATTCACACCCTCGCAAGTGTTCCTCAAGGTGCTCCACCGAGTAAGGTACTCGCGGTCCGTCTCGTCTTCTCGCTGCCTGCAAGCCGACAGCTGCTGTGGCCTATTCGGCCTCTTGTATGTACTCGTGAAGTTGCTGACGAAGGCGTCCGAGAAGTCCAGCCAGCAGTTAATGCTGTGCTTGGGCAGGTTGTTGAGCCAAGTGCGAGCTGGACCCTCTAGCATCTGCGGGACGTACCGCACTGCCCATCTCCGGTTGCCACCCGCAATGTGGACCGCGGTGACGTAGTCATTGAGGCAATCTTCAGGCTTGGTGCTACCATTGTAGCTCTTGGTGCCTCTTGCGAGCTGGAAGCCCTTCACGGAAGGCTCGTTCATGATGCGCGGGCCAAAGCACTCGGGGCCGGGAGGACCCGTGCTCTCAAGCCGCGCCGACAAGCTGATACGGTCCAACTGGTGCCTTGCATCTCCAGGCGCCAACATGCGCTCACCAACACGGTCATGGATGTCATAACCAGCCATCTCCATAGCCGAGTAGCCATCATCATACCTATCCACCTGCATAGCTGTGGGCTGCTCCACCGGGTTGGCGACTGGTGCCATTGGGCGCGGCTGCTGCCTCTGCCGAGTAGGCTGAGCTGCGGGTTGCCGAGAAGTACCCGGACGCGCGGCTTCTCGGGCACGGCTTTGAGCTTGATGGGCTTGAGAGCCTGCTCTTGCAGCGTTGTGTTCCTGCCCGGGCTGCTGCGGCACAGCAACCCGTTTCGCGGCAGCAGCCGGGTCATACACCTGCATTTGCCTGTCTCTACCCGAACGCCCGCTGCGGCTCTTCTCGCGGCTGGGATGCGGCGACGAGGCCTGATCGTTAGATCTAGCCGCGTGCGAGTGAACTACCTGCGAGGCTCCAGCTCCCGGGTTGGCCTTCCGGAACTCCTCGTTCTGCCTGGCGGCCTCCAGCACCAACTCATTGAGCCTCTCCTGCTGCCTGAGACGCGCCTCTCCATCCAGGCGCGGCAACTCGGCAGCCACGGCTTGTGCGGCTCTGAGCGTCTTGGCGGGTGTGCTGTACCTTGGCCTCGTGAAGGTGTTCGCGGTGGCGGACTGCGCGGGTTCCTCCGCAACTGTCGCCATCTCGGCACCCAGGTTGCGCCGCGTAGCGCCCACTCTGCTGGGCCTCCTGGCGACCGGCGTGAAGCCGTGGGCCTTGTTGTACTCGAGCTGGTCCAGGCTCAGCTCCAGCCTGATCTTCTCCAACTCCGCCTGCTCGGCGAGCAGCTCCTGGCGTTGCCGCTCGAGCTGCTCCCTCGCGGCCAGGAGCTCGACGTCGGTGGGAGTGGGCATGCCGGTTCGCGCAGCAGACGCGGGGATGACCGTAGACGTGGAAGGCGGCAGGTTGCTCTCCTTCTCGTAGGGCCGGTGGTTCCTGCCACCAGCAGGCGGGTCGTCAATCTCCTCGACGACGGCCGCAGCGCCAGTAGCGGCTGCGCCAGTGTTCGCCGCCAAGCCCGTCACCATCACCTCAGCGCAGCATG
Source organism: Alopecurus myosuroides (assembly GCA_028641055.1). NCBI lineage: Eukaryota > Viridiplantae > Streptophyta > Magnoliopsida > Poales > Poaceae > Alopecurus > Alopecurus myosuroides. The sequence continues at coordinate 333,841,247 of CM054062.1, read as the reverse complement.
CAGAGCTGCATGCAGGCCTTCCGCGAGCGGCAACCACCGCGGGAGGATCCTCCGCGTCATGCACCAGCTCGGGGTAGGCACTGTTGGCGACGGTGGCGACGTAGACGAGATGCGAGCCGAAGGAGATCACCGAGCCGCCCTCGGGCATGGCCATGCCGCCGAAACAGCCGGCGTTGTCGGTGACGAAGTCGAAGGAGCCGAATCTGTGGACAAGGCCACAAACTACGCGCTCCGCCGATGAAGATCCCGTCCGAACAGAAACTCCAGCCAGCGCCGCTGGTTGCCCCACGGTGGGCGCCAACTGTCGTGGTGGTGTCACGGCAGATGCCATAGGATGGCTAAAGATGTGGGAACGATGGACGCTGGAGGTGTCCGGGGAGGGATCACGCGACGAGTAGCCGCGTGAGGTAAGATCCACACAACACAAACAACACGATGTACCCAGGTTCAGGGCCCTCGTGAGGAGGTAAAACCCCTACTCCTGCCTTTCTCTATGTATTATGATGTCTCTCCGAGTAGCCACAGTACAAATGGTATTGCTACCGAGTAGCCTTTCTCTCCTCTCCGAGTAGAGCTAGGTCAAGAACTTAGGGTTTCTAGGGTTCACTATGAGCATGTGGGAGCATCTATGAGAGCGTGCCTCGCGCAGGAGGCGGCGGGGCACCTTATATACACGGTGCCCAGCCGGATACGTCCAAATCTAGACAAGTGTCGACATAGTGTGCACATCGTCCTTTCTCCGAGTACCCGCTGACAGCTTTGGTTCCTAACCTTGGCTGCTTCTGTAAAGTCGTTGGGCAAAACTAGGGGACAGACTGGTATCACTGTACCTAGGCACAGAGTAGGCCCCCCTTATCCTGCCACGGCCTGCTTCCATGCTGTCACTGTCAGGCAGGCCGTCCCCACGTGAACAGTAGTTCGAATGCTGCCAAGTACGGACCCAGGATACGCGGGATCCTGTGTCAGAACGGCTCCTTTGACTTTCTGGCCCGAGTAGGTTCCCGCCAATGGTTCCCGCCAATTGTACTCGGGCCAAACCTTCTACCCGTCAGGGTAGAACTTGATTGATATCTCCTTCTGGTCATCTTGAGGTGAGACCGAGTAGCAGTCGACCGGGTAGCGAGTACCTGGTAGTCGGCTACTCGACCAAACCTCTCTTCTGTAAGCGGCCTTTACCACCTGTCTTTACCCTACTCGGGGGTAACCCCCCGACATGTGATCATTTATGTAATACCTTTATGTATTCGTGTAATGGATGATGTATTTCTGTATGCCAACTGTGTATGTTGTTCACGACTGATCTTTCTGGGATCGTGAATGTATGCATACGCAGGGTTTCAGACTGGCGGTCTGGGGTCCTTACAGAGTTGGTATCAGAGCCATCCTGACCTTAGGAGACCTTAGTTAGCATGGACGTCAGATAGGAAAGGAAAGTATTTTGAGTAAAAACCTATTTACTATCTAAATTATTTTTATCTAAGGGAATTTTAGTATATTTTCCCTCCTTCTTATATTTTCAAAAGATTCTAAAGGCATATCTTTCTCGGTTAAGAGTTTATTTCTTACTTGTTTGCAACTGCTCCGCTCTATTTTTGAAACATCTCTCGTTTTTGAAGTTTTCTGTTCAGAAAATAGTTGGGGTTTCAAAAACAAATTGTTGCACAGTCTTACCTCTCTCAGTTAAAGGTTTTATCAAAACTTTACTTCTATTATATTGTTTCCATCCAAAAACTTGTATACTTGCCGATGTCCCGAGAAGACCAAAATAATTGCCTAGCTCTACAGTGATGATGGTCAGAAGTAGATAGAGTTCTTCAGCCACTTCTAGGATTTTTGGATCAGTCTATGGAGTAATTTAGCGATGACCCCATGAGTCGTCTCCCCCGACGTAGCTCCAATGGAGCCTTGCTTGTGTGTTATGGCTTGCTTATGTGTGTCTGTAGGGCTTTCTGCTATTGTGTGGTGTAGGATTTGGTTCATCTAGGTTTCTATATGTTTGTGGGGTGCTCAAAATTTGCAGATTTGTGCTTGCCCCGCTCTTGTTTTTGAATCGCCTCTTGTTAAGATTTTGCAAGCAAAAATGTTTGTATAGTATTCAAAAACAAGAATTTGTTGCTTAGACTTATACTTGTTTTCGCTTCATAATGCGACCCGTCGTGAACCACCACCATCTCCCCCACCATCAATGAAAGCACCATTGGACCTAATAATAGAGGACCATCAAGCCACACGAGCTGATAGCGTTGCTACCAGTGATGCACTCCAACAGATAAAGCTCCAACAACGACAACCCTCAAAGAAGAAAAGGCGTGAATGCACCAACCACTACTGACCAAAACCTCTATGTTTGTCTGTTTGCAAAAGACTCGTTTTGCCCTGTTGGCTAAACGTTGCACCTTTTTATGTCCCCTTTTAAAATACCAAACTAGAGAGATCCCTTTTTAAAAGTTATATACCTCCCTCCTCACATGCCATGATGCGCAACCCCCTCAAAAGACAATCCGAAGAGCACGATTCAATATTCGACGTACGATGACGCTAGTCGTATCTTGTCGGACAAACATTGATTAAATAGAAAGCTAACAAGACTAACATGCTTTGTTCTAATCTTAGGTTGACACCTAACCAAAGCATGCGAACTACTGACAACTCTTTCTAAACCAAGGAATTAAATGACTTAGGACACCTTTTAATCTAGTTGGTAAAAAGGAGAAGTCACGAGAAAATAAGATGATGACCTATTCGTTTACTAGTCAATAGGATATCGGGTGTATCCACTTGGGAAACCAAATCTTAATAGACGTTGTAAGTACTATGAAATTCGGGGTTTAGAAATTAAGTGAACGATGGAATGGTTATGATAGATCTAGAAAACAGCAGTTTTCCTGTGTTTGTTTCTTTGTGTGCTCTTGATTGAAATGAATTTGTGTTTTATTCAATCTTGCTTCCTAACTTATATGGAGTTGTTAGGACTTGTTATTATATTTTTTTCTTACAATAAATCTACCCTAGAAAGTGTGTGCATGATTGGAAACTCGAACAAAAATGAAATAGCATTTGTCACCTTCTAGTTTATTATTTGGAAGTATTGTGAGAGCTAGATCTGTGTATACTTTCTTAGTAGATTTTGTGCTATTTTTTATTTGAGTCCAGTACCATTTAGGTACTGTTATTTTGATGCTTGTACCTATGTTAGCTTGCATGTCTCTTAATAGTAAAGCATGTGTAAGCATTGCTATCAATATGCACTAGTATTGCTTCACTAGATTAAATAGCCTTATATTTTTATCTTGTATGCAAAGTTTTTCATGAGTAACCCGAGGCTTAGTACCTATTTTTCCTTGGTATTAGTAGGCCATAGCCCACTGGTACCATTGCATTTTGGCTTGAGGATGCAAATCCCCAACCATACACATGTGTGAAAATAGCATGTTTCACTATGTGATTAATTTCTATTTTCCACCATGGAAAATATAATTGTTTCTTTTCACTTATGCAAGTGAGAAGTTTATTTCTTATTAGTAAATACTAGTATGTTTAGGTGTGATCCTTTTGTTAGCATAATATTCCTTAGGGGTATCATGTTAAGAAATGTTTCACTATCGTGTGCTAAAATTAAATTGTTCGCAAATAAAATAAATTCCTCTTGATTGGTAGATTGTTTGTGAATAATTTTAAATTGGGTGTATGGATTTTTGAAAAGGTTTAGATAACTTTTCATTAATTGCATAGCTACTGGTTGTGTGAGTTATACCTTGCTTGTTTGCTAGTAATTGGTTAAAGAAAAACAGAAATTGCTAGAAGAAATTTCTGCATGCTTAATGATTGATTCATAAAATTACTCTGGTGCTTGTGCTTACTAACATGAGTAGGAGTGGTGTACTGTTATTAGGTACACTTATATTCATGACTTTCTTGTTTAAGTTTAAACATCATGATAGCATTGTTTGCTTCTCTAGAGTGAAACTAGTTTCACCACTAGAAAATGGTGATTTTTGCTCTAGTATTACCCTCTTTATTTTATTTTATGAGTATATGTGTGGATATAGCATGTTTAGAAAGTTATTACTTCTGTTATCATGCCATGAGTTATTTAGTTGCATGTTCTATGGTTATAGGATATGATTATCTCTTATAGCATGCTGGTGTAGATTTTTCATACTAGTGTGTTATTTGTGCAGTCCTGTTTTTTTTTTGCCTGTGTAATAGGAGTTTTATCTTGTGTGAAGATGGTTTTTTAGAGTACCTTTATGATTGGATTCATGGGCTTTTTAGCTACTGGTTCTTTGCTAATTGTTCATGATTGATGGTTTCCAAAACCTCTAATAAACAATAACCTAGTGAATAAATAGTCTATTCATCTGTGGTGTTGTTTGCTTGCTTATTGGATTTTGTTTAAATGTTTTACTTTAGCATGAGTTTATACTTGGTTTATGATTGTGCTTAAGAGTATCTTATGAAACTAAAAACATCCAACTAAAATCATGAACATTTAAGTGATAGTTGCTTGTGAGGAGTAACACCCACTGCCGTGGATATTTGTTCTGTCTGTTTGTTTTACCTTAGCAACCTAACCTTTGCACCCACAAGCTATATTTTTAGCTTCTTATATACCTTGTTATGAGAGTGGTACACCACTCCATATGTGGTATGCAAGATTTGGGATATAGCTAGGAACTCATGTAATAATTGACGGTACGTTTCCAGGTAGTTCTGCACTAACCTTAATTTTGTTTGTTTCTTAATCGTCCAAAACCCAAGGTGAGGAGACCCTGGTCAGGTCTCGTCAAACTAGGAAACAAAATTTTTGGACCTAAAACAGTACTGGTGTACCTTTTTAAAGTGAATTTGCTAATTTAGGGGAGTACCCCGCCTCCCAAGAAAAGTCAAAGGGGGGAAGCACCTGCACTCCAACACCAACATTGTGTTTGTTGGCCCTCCCTTAGTCCTCGCTTGCGAATCTCGGGGACGAGATTCTTTTTAAGGGGGGAAGACCTGTCACATCCCAATTTTGGAATACCTGATAACACAGTTGTTTTGCTAATTGCTTCACAAATAAACTTTGGTTGTGTTTGTTTGAGTGCAACTAAACAAACTAATTATATAAACTTACATGGCTAAGAAATGGAAAGCAAACTTAAAAAGATAGCAAAGCAGTAAACTAAAAATATTCAACATATTGTTCCAATGACCTTGGAAATATTTTCTAAAGTAAATATTGATAAAAGAGTTTTCCAAAACTATCTTATGAATCCCATACTTGTTGAATATTATTCCAAGGCCTAAATTAAGAAAGATGAAACACTTAATAAATTTCCCTAAAAGATTATCAGGAAAAAGAGGCATTCTTAGATGCTTCACCAAAATCTTATCAAATGTTTTTCCAACCTTGCAAGCTTAAAAACAAAGGTATTGGAGAGCATTGACTTGCTATCCCTAGTCACATAAATATTTTGGCAAAGCATTGTTAAAGAAAAGCCAAGTGCCTTATTAAATTGAATTTCCAATATTTCCAGCAACAGGAAACTCAAACAAGTTACTATTGGAAACTTTCTTCAAATGATCTGAAATTTATACCAGTGCTTCCTTATATCAAATAAGGACCACACACAAGAGGAGACAAAAAATTGTCAATTAAAGTCCTGAAAACATGATTTTTCTCCACAGCAACATTTGGAATTTTGAACAAGTTTGTTCTACAAACTTTTTCAAAATGCCATGAAATAAACACCATATTCTCTATATCTCAAATAACGAAGAAAACCAAAAGGGCACAAGTTTTTGAATTGTTTAAGTTGCCAAAAACCCCTGTTTTCTAGACAGCACCTTTTAAAATTTGAACAAGTTTGTTCTATGAAGTAACTCAAAATGACTTGAATTTTCTACCACACAAGGAACACACCAAATAAGGAATGTTTGCCAAAAATTATCATTTTTGGAAGCTCCTAAGTAGTCTAATAAATTCAATGTCCATTTATGTCAGAATTCAAATTTGAACAACTTTGAACTATCAAGTTTATCCAATTGAGCCAATTTTCACATATGTTGTGCATCTATACTAATAGGAATTTTGGAAAAAAGGATTTCAATTTATGACTTTGTTTGCCTAGTGAAAACAGCATTTTTTCAGAGAGGAAAAGGGTCTCTTTGCAATTTCCAGAAATTGGCCAGGGACCTAGTTGTAATCCGAGTCACCCTTCTTCTTCCTAGCTCCTCTGTAGCAGCAGTCCCCTACGCCATTGCCTTCGAGTGGAAGCATTCGAGGTGGATAAGAACACCCACATGTGCTCTTGTCTGCTATCTGCTCCCTCTCTCCCCCCCCCCTCGAGCTCTCTCTCTCTGTACAAATTTCTCAAAACCGAAACCCTAGCTAATGGCTCGCCGTCGATTGGCCGTGGGTGAGCTCGCCGCCGGCCGCCGTGTAGCCCATCCTCTCCGCATCGTCGTGGTTGTCCTCGGTGCCAAAGGAATCGAGGCGGGAGCCCTCGAGGAGCCCGCGCCATCCAATTCCTTCTTCGGGTCCGGGAGGACTCCGGCGACGAATCGCCATCGCCCTGAGCCTCCTCCTCCCTCACCGAGTCCTCCTGCGCGTCCATGGTGAGCAGGAGAACCTCGCCGTCGTTTTCCCCCTCTCCCTAACCCCCTATTTCGTTGTCGCGCCGCGCTCGCGTTTCGGCCACCGTGCGCCACCGTCGCCGCCGCTCTCCGGTGACCTCCCTGGAAGCGAGGTTGCGTTCGTTTGGTTCCCCGCAACGAGAGCTTCGCGTAGATGTTTTTGGATTGCATTTTGGTGGCCGGATTCGCCCGTATCGACCTCGCCGGAGCCGTCCCCGCCGGCGATGACGTCGCGCTGGCGTCAGCGCGTGCTTGACCCCGCGCAGGGCAGGTCAAACCTGCGCGTGGGCCTCGCCTCTGCCCGCGTGGCTGCCGCGTGGCCGCCTGGCCCGCTGGTCAGCCACTGCGGCTAGATCCCGCCGCGGTAAAAGTAGATCTGGCCGGCCCATTAGTGGATCTGGCCCATCTGTGTTTCTTTTTCGAATTTAATTTGTACAGAATGTTGCATGTTTACTTTTGGCCTTAAAAACCTACCTAAAATATGAATTTGACCAAGAAAAAATTCACAGATGTAAAGCAACAAAATCTAAACCATCTCCAATTTGTAGATCTACTTTTGGATGAATATTTTAGACATGAAAAATGTTTTGGCAACAGGTACCAGAAACAGCAAAATGAGCACCATTTTAAATCCACAACTCAGAATGAGGCGTATCCAATTGCATTGGAAAGCCCTTGAAATTTTCTAACAGGATAAATTAACCTTGCTTCCAAATTACTAATATTTTTGAAATGGCATGCAATTTGGTAAAACACCAGAGAGCACTTTGGTGATTTTTATAAAATCATTAAAAATGATTTTTGATGCAAACTCAATTGGATGGTCTTGTATATGTTTAGGGCTATCCAAACCTTGCTGGGTTTAAGTTTTAGAGCATCATAGAAAATTTGGTGGACAGATCTTTAATTTGCATGTTTCTGCCATTTTGGCATTTTAGGTAATTAAATTGTGTGAATATATTCTTGTGTTGCAATATTGTTTTCTAGCATGTACAAGTTGTGTGAACTTGTTTTCTAAGGTTTACTTAGCTATTTTAGCATGTTAGATTGTGTGGACTTGAGTTGAGAAGAAATAGGATTTTTGTTAGTAGCATATGTTTTTCTCTAGTTAATACTTGCATAGAAATTTTGGAGTGATGAAATTATGTGCAAGCACTTGGATTGTTGATTGAATCCAGTACCATGTTGGTACTTATATTTTGTTGGTATCACCTCTGCTAGCTTGCATTTGAGTTGGTAGAGAAGCATGAGTAGTTTAGTCATCACTATGCAAATGTTGGAAAAATTCTCTCATGTGTAGAATTTTTTGGGATAAGAATTTGTGGTTGTGTAGCCACATATTTTTGGATTATGTTCATAGGACCAGTAGCATTTTGGTGATGTTTTTATGAGTACTTTACCCCTGAAGTTTCCACTTGTGTGGGAATAATAGCATGAGTAGCATTACCTTGCTTATTTTAGCATCCTATTATTTCTACTAGTATGGTTATTGCACTAGATGCTAGTTTAGCATTTTGTTAATTTTTAGCAAGTATGACCAGAGGATTTGTGACCTCTTAATGCTTTGTTATGCTAGTGGAACACCCTCTGGTGTCATTGCATTTTTGGTGGAAACATTATTTCCCCCACACTAGATGTGTTTCTTTTATATAGTTCTATAACTAATGAGTGCCTAGTATTTTTGCCTTGGGATTTTTGAGTGCTAAATGAAAATGTGTATACTTATGTTTGTAAGTGCTTGTAATCATGTATGGTTTTGTGACGCCCCGAGATCGGGCACTATGCAGATTTCAGCATTCCCGCCAAAATCCACATAATAACCGATTCCAGGTTCCACTTCTGATAACATTACAACAGTTCACGAATAATCCACAACAACAACAGAAAAGATATATACAAGAGGACTCAAACGAGCCAAGGATACAACTGATACAATACAAAGATCCAAATAACAGCGGAAGAAACAACATAGCGTCCGGCTACGGACAAGATACAAATTGGACTAAGAGTCCTGAAGATAACCGAGAGCGTCCAATCCCTGCCCAGGCCAAGCCGGAGGGATTCCCAAGCTAACGTCGTCAGACTTCAAACCTGTTGACTGCAATATTGAATATGCAGCCACGAAAAAGGATTCGTGGGTCAGTACGGTTAAGTACTGGCAAGTGGATAAACCATACTCACAAGATACCGGCGTAGCCAGTCATCACGAGATACAAATACTTTGGGTTCAACGGAAAGGAAGGGATTATTGCAAATAAGCGGCAGCGGGCTGCACTAACCAACTACAGAGACTCACTACAACATCCGGCTAAAAGAGGGGGATAAGATAGCGTATCGTAACCAACTAGTACTAACCACCCAAACAAACCCATCCAATGTTACCCCCTACTAAGGAAGCAACCCAAGGATAACTCACACTGTTGGATTAATGATGGACCAAGTTATTGTGTCAATAAGACTATTACTAGTCAAAATTAGCATTAGTTAGGTGTAAGTTGTTCTGAGTACTTGTTAGCCAGTACTTTCCCCAAGTCAACCATAACCGCGGAAAACACGGCTTATCGAGAAGATTTAACCCTGCAGGGATGCACCAATTTGGTCGTACACGTAATAATAACCCGCCAGACGGGGGATCAACCCACCAAGCGAGGTACTCAACACAACCCAACTCTTCTTCGCATCAAGCCCAAAGAACCCCGTGCAATTGAGCGCACGGCTAATCAAGCCCCACGAAGAAAAGGGGACCCTCATAGCACTCTAAGAACGTGTCTCCCTAAATGCCGACTACAAAAGTTCCACCCTGGCCTGGGTTCGCAAGATCATGCATGCGGCAAACGGAAAACCCGAACTAAATGAGGCGATTTGGACGAGATGCGAATCGAATCAAATTGAGGGGGGCGCCCATACTCGCTTCCCACATGCGGTTAGTGCGCTCATCATGGATCAGTAGACAAGACCCTTTTCCTAATTAGGGTCGACACTAGCAGGCTTCAAAACCACGCCGGGCCTCCTGCCGGTGCCTTATCATCAAATTATTATTACCCAAAACATTAACATGTTGTTGATTGAATTGAAACCCAACTATCAAACTAATCAGGTGATAAGACGGACAACAAGACTTGAGCGCAAACAACACTAAGCATGCAACTACGACACGAGGGCCAACAGGGTAAACAAACAGCAGTTAATAGGAAGTGGAAGCAAAGGCTATATCATGGCTGCAAGGTAAACATTTAATAGGATCGAGACACAAGCATCGAATCAAAGGCTAGAATAAGAACAACGGAAAGAATCGGTAACAAGTGATGAAAGGCAGCCATTTGGCAGCAAGTGAGTATACTTGCCTGGAATCCAGCAAGTAGAGGTACATCCACAGAACTTGTCGTTGCTCACATCATCTCAACGTCCTATCTGGGAAGAAGCAACGAACCTCGAACAAACACCGGATGCAACAATTACTACTACGGCAAAAGATCCAGCATGATCAAGATATGGATGCATGACAAGTTTAAAGATGCATCAGAATAAACTAGTTGACAAGATAACATGTTTAAGTGGACCCATATGCAATTTGGATTGCATATGGAGAGCCCATGAATTAAGGTTGGAATAATTGTTTTACCACTAATCAACAGGTGAAAGTGGATTAGTATGATGCAGGGATGAGGAAAACAGAAAAATAACAACAATAGAAACAATTAGGAATAAGGTTTACCAAGTTTGGAATTTTATTTATTAAGTTATGGAATTTTGGTTCCTTAAAGGTGTTACACAAGCATTTGTTGTTTTCACCAATTTAAATTGTTCAAAATAGATAACAAAGTTCATATTTGAAAAGAACACAAAATGTTAGGTGGGTTACATGTTTCAATTATTGAAAAAGGAATTAGAATGAATTAATTATGAATTAAACAAGTTTAAACAAGATTTAATTGAATTTAATTCAAGTATGAATTTATTTGAATTTTTATTTGTTCAAAACATTAAACCAGATTCATATTTGGAAAGGTTATGCTTTTCTGATTTGAAAACATATTTTATAAGTTCAAAAATAATTTAATTTGAGCAAGTTATGAATTTAGCAAATTTAAATGATTTAAACAAGGTTTAAATTATTTAAGCAATTTTAATTTATTCAAAACATGAAACAAATTTTATATTTGGAAAGGTGGTTCAAAATAGCATGGAACACATATTTTATATGTTGGAAAACAATTTTAAATGATTTAGTTAAGCATAGTACCAATTTTAAATGCATTAATTAAGAGGTGAAGCAAATATCCAATTTAAATGTTGCAAACCAGAAAACAAAGTTTATATTCAAGTGTGGCATTTAATTTTGGATGGAAAACATGTTTTGAGTATTTAATTTGGGGCAACCATTTGAAAGTTATTAATTATGCCATTTAGTTTGTCACTTTTAAGGATTATTAAATAACATTAATTTTAATTGCCCAAATTGCAGAACAAAGGTGTTAAACAGAAAGTACATTGAATTTTGACTGAAAAACATATTTTAAATTTTCAATTTGGAGTTGTTTTGCATTTTCTAGAGGCAAAATAAAAACAGGGACCAAAATGTGATTTCTAGGGACTTGGACGTGAAGGAAACGGTGGGGTCTGGGCCTCCCTGCGAATACTGCGCCCAAAATGGTTGCACCACCACGGCACCGAGACCCTAGGTCGATGACACGCGGGCCCTCGCCACGCTGGCGTACACGCGGGCGCGGGTGGCAGCTGTGCTGGCCTCCACGGTCGCTGACCAGTGGGGCCAGCCGCGGGCGCGCGGAAAAGATCAAAAAAAAAGTGGGGGCTTGCGCCTCCCCAGGATTCGACCCCGCGACCTACTGCGCGCGCGCAAGGAACAGCACCAGTGGGGTGTGCGGTGCGCTTGTGATACAGGAGGCGACGCGTTGTTTTTGTAGTTGTTCCTGTAAGTTAACTGACGAAACTGACAAGGATAGACGGACAGAACGCACCTGACGGCGACGATCTTCAGAGGCGCTCCGGTGGCGTCTCGATCAGGTCATGGGTGACCCAAAACGGCGCGGCACGTGACTCAGTCGGGTGCTGGGATGGGGTGGAGCGACGAGCCCATCCTGGCGTGGTGCACGGATGAGCAACAGAGGGCATCGGGGCTTCTCTGCAACAGGTTCATGGCGGACCGACAAAAAAAATCAGAAATCACGTCGACGGATAGCAGAGGAACGAGCTGGGAGATGGCCGGAATTGGAAGAGAAGACCACCTGGGGGGTTTTGTCGAGGTCTTTCCGGCTTGAGGGCGATCAAAGGTGAGGAATTTCGGCGGAGAAAGTGTTCGGCCGGGAAGGAGAAGATGATGCCGATGACGAGCGAGAGCAACGCTGCCCGATCCGACTGCACCATGAGGTAGAGGACGTTACGACGGAGCTCCGGGGAGTAAGGGCCTGGCTACAGGAGGATGGTGACGGCGGGGCGACGGGGAGGCAGTGGATACGGACGAGCGCGCGCGTGCTTGGGACAGAAAGGCAGCAGAGGAAGTGAGGGAAAGGGGCGGCGCTATGAGGGGGAAGGAGTAGGGCTAGGTGGTTCTAGGGCACGCAGAGAGGCTCGTGGCATTTTTATGGAGGGCACAAAGCTGGTACGGCTGCACATCGGGGGGGAGAGGAGGATCACACGGTGAGGGAGGGGGTCATACTGCTGTGACGACAGCACGAGGAAGACGACAGTCTCCTCGAAGGGGTATCGGGCCCAAAAGGTGGGCTTGGGTGGTGAGGTTGGGCCTGCCTCCTTTCTTTTGATTTTTTTCCTTTTTTTTGTAATAGCTAAAAGAGAGAGAGAGATAGAAATAGGGTTTGGGGGTTTTTATTTTATAAATAAATTTTATTAATTTGCAAAACAGTGAGTAAAAGCAATTGCGCACATTAAGTCCACAAAATTTGAAATATTCATTTGAGTTTTAAATTGCTATTTGCATTTCCATTGTATTTCATAAAGATTGGTTTTTAAACAATTTATTCAATAAACCCAAACAATTATGAAATCTTATTGGACTTAATTGGTTGCAAGAATTTAATTTTTTAAAACCCACATTTGAAACATGCCAAGCATGGATGAGTTGATTTGAATTTGAATTTGTCATTAGTGTGTTGATTAAAGGGAGTTTTTATTTAACAAGCAATTTAAATGAATTCAACTTCAAAACTATTGGAAACAATTGAGTTGTTTTAGTTTGCAATTTTTGGATTGGAAATTTTGAACAATGTTTGAAAGTTTAATTTGGTTTGAGTTTTCCAGTTGTTTTGAAAACATGGTGCAATGCATAGGATGCATGTGATGCAAAGCAAAAAGAAAACAAACAACTTTCTACTTCGGGTAACACCCCAGGTGTTACAGACGACACCACTAACAAGGGATTGCGCCCTCGCAATCCACCTGCTAACCCGGGAGGGGAAAGAAGTTCGACTATCGATTCTTCATGCTTCCAGCTGATCTCCTCGACACCACTAACAAGGGATTCTTGCTCGGAGTGACGACGATGTTCTTCCACCAGGAATCTTCCGATGATCGAACCTATTAGGTTAAAGGATCAGAAAACGTCCACCCACGTAGGATCCTAACACTTTGAAAGCTAGACAAGGGGGGAGACTCCAAAACAAATAAGATGGGAGGGGAAATAGAATAGAGATAAGGAGAAAACAAGAATCCTATTGAGATGTTTTTCCAAAATAGTTTAGCAAAAATAGTTTTTGACACTCTAGAAACAACGACCGTTAGCGAGGTTATCCTACAGGCTTTGCGGACCCGTTGCTTCGATAACCATTCGTATCGAAACAATCTCGGGAATCGGAACCAAGGCTCTGATGCCATTTGTGACGCCCCGAGATCGGGCACTATGCAGATTTCAGCATTCCCGCCAAAATCCACATAATAACCGATTCCAGGTTGCCACTTCTGATAACATTACAACAGTTCACGAATAATCCACAACAACAACAGAAAAGATATATACAAGAGGACTCAAACGAGCCAAGGATACAACTGATACAATACAAAGATCCAAATAACAGCGGAAGAAACAACATAGCGTCCGGCTACGGACAAGATACAAATTGGACTAAGAGTCCTGAAGATAACCGAGAGCGTCCAATCTCTGCCCAGGCCAAGCCGGAGGGATTCCCCGGCTAACGTCGTCAGACTTCAAACCTGTTGACTGCAATATTGAATATGCAGCCACGAAAAAGGATTCGTGGGTCAGTACGGTTAAGTACTGGCAAGTGGATAAACCATACTCACAAGATACCGCCGTAGCCAGTCATCACGAGATACAAATACTTTGGGTTCAACGGAAAGGAAGGGATTATTGCAAATAAGCGGCAGCGGGCTGCACTAACCAACTACAGAGACTCACTACAACATCCGACTAAAAGAGGGGGATAAGATAGCGTATCGTAACCAACTAGTACTAACCACCCAAACAAACCCATCCAATGTTACCCCCTACTAAGGAAGCAACCCAAGGATAACTCACACTGTTGGATTAATGATGGACCAAGTTATTGTGTCAATAAGACTATTACTAGTCAAAATTAGCATTAGTTAGGTGTAAGTTGTTATGAGTACTTGTTAGCCAGTACTTTCACCAAGTCAACCATAACCACGGAAAACACGGTTTCTCGAGAAGATTTAACCCTGCAGGGATGCACCAATTTGGCCGTACACGTAAGAATAACCCGCCAGACGGGGGATCAACCCACCAAGCGAGGTACTCAACACAACCCAACTCTTCTTCGCATCAAGCCCAAAGAACCCCGTCCAATTGAGCGCACGGCTAATCAAGCCCCACGAAGAAAAGGGGACCCTCATAGCACTCTAAGAACGTGTCTCCCTAAATGCCGACTACAAAAGTTCCACCCTGGCCTGGGTTCGCAAGATCATGCATGCGGCAAATGGAAAACCCGAACTAAATGAGGCGATTTGGACGAGATGCGAATCGAATCAAATTGAGGGGGGCGCCCATACTCGCTTCCCACATGCGGTTAGTGCGCTCATCATGGATCAGTAGACAAGACCCTTTTCCTAATTAGGGTCGACACTAGCAGGCTTCAAAACCACGCTGGGCCTCCTGCCGGTGCCTTATCATCAAATTATTATTACCCAAAACATTAACATGTTGTTGATTGAATTGAAACCCAACTATCAAACTAATCAGGTGATAAGACGGACAACAAGACTTGAGCGCAAACAACACTAAGCATGCAACTACGACACGAGGGCCAACAGGGTAAACAAACAGCAGTTAATAGGAAGTGGAAGCAAAGGCTATATCATGGCTGCAAGGTAAACATATAATAGGATCGAGACACAAGCATCGAATCAAAGGCTAGAATAAGAACAACGGAAAGAATCGGTAACAAGTGATGAAAGGCAGCCATTTGGCAGCAAGTGAGTATACTTGCCTAGAATCCAACAAGTAGAGGTACATCCACAGAACTCGTCGTTGCTCACATCATCTCAACGTCCTATCCGGGAAGAAGCAACGAACCTCGAACAAACACCGTATGCAACAATTACTACTACGGCAAAAGATCCAGCATGATCAAGATATGGATGCATGACAAGTTTAAAGATGCATCAGAATAAACTAGTTGACAAGATAACATGTTTAAGTGGACCCATATGCAATTTGGATTGCATATGGAGAGCCCATGAATTAAGGTTGGAATAATTGTTTTACCACTAATCAACAGGTGAAAGTGGATTAGTATGATGCAGGGATGAGGAAAACAGAAAAATAACAACAATAGAAACAATTAGGAATAAGGTTTACCAAGTTTGGAATTGTATTTATTAAGTTATGGAATTTTGGTTCCTTAAAGGTGTTACACAAGCATTTGTTGTTTTCACCAATTTAAATTGTTCAAAATAGATAACAAAGTTCATATTTGAAAAGAACACAAAATTTTAGGTGGGTTACATGTTTCAATTATTGAAAAAGGAATTAGAATGAATTACTTATGAATTAAACAGATTAAAACAAGATTTAATTGAATTTAATTCAAGTATGAATTTATTTGAATTTTTATTTGTTCAAAACATTAAACCAGATTCATATTTGGAAAGGTTATGCTTTTCTGGTTTGAAAACATATTTTATAAGTTCAAAAATAATTTAATTTGAGCAAGTTATGAATTTAGCAAATTTAAATGATTTAAACAAGGTTTAAATTATTTAAGCAATTTTAATTTATTCAAAACATGAAAAAAAAATTATATTTGGAAAGGTGGTTCAAAATAGCATGGAACACATATTTTATATGTTGGAAAACAATTTTAAATGATTTAGTTAAGCATAGTACCAATTTTAAATGCATTAATTAAGAGGTGAAGCAAATGTCCAATTTAAATGTTGCAAACCAGAAAACAAAGTTTATATTCAAGTGTGGCATTTAATTTTGGATGGAAAACATGTTTTGAGTATTTAATTTGGGGCAACCATTTGAAAGTTATTAATTATGCCATTTAGTTTGTCACTTTTAAGGATTATTAAATAACATTAATTTTAATTGCCCAAATTGCAGAACAAAGGTGTTAAACAGAAAGTACATTGAATTTTGACTGAAAAACATATTTTAAATTTTCAATTTGGAGTTGTTTTGCATTTTCTAGAGGCAAAATAAAAACAGGGACCAAAATGTGATTTCTAGGGACTTGGACGTGAAGGAAACGGTGGGGTCTGGGCCTCTCTGCGAATACTGCGCCCAAAATGGTTGCAGCACCACGGCACCGAGACCCTAGGTCGATGACACGCGGGCCCTCGCCACGCTGGCGTACACGCGGGCGCGGGTGGCAGCTGTGCTGGCCTCCACGGTCGCTGACCAGTGGGGCCAGCCGCGGGCGCGCGGAAAAGATAAAAAAAAAAGTGGGGGCTTGCGCCTCCCCAGGGTTCGACCCCGCGACCTACTGCGCGCGCGCAAGGAACAGCACCAGTGGGGTGTGCGGTGCGCTTGTGATACAGGAGGCGACGCATTGTTTTTGTAGTTGTTCCTGTAAGTTAACTGACGAAACTGACAAGGATAGACGGACAGAACGCACCTGACGGCGACGATCTTCAGAGGCGCTCCGGTGGCGTCTCGATCAGTTCATGGGTGACCCAAAACGGCGCGGCACGTGACTCAGTCGGGTGCTGGGATGGGGTGGAGCGACGAGCCCATCCTGGCGTGGTGCACGGATGAGCAACAGAGGGCATCGGGGCTTCTCTGCAACAGGTTCATGGCGGACCGACAAAAAAAATCAGAAATCACGTCGACGGATAGCAGAGGAACGAGCTGGGAGACGGCCGGAATCGGAAGAGAAGACCACCTGGGGGTTTTGTCGAGGTCTTTCCGGCTTGAGGGCGATCAAAGGTGAGGAATTTCGGCGGAGAAAGTGTTCGGCCGGGAAGGAGAAGATGATGCCGATGACAAGCGAGAGCAACGCTGCCCGATCCGACTGCACCATGAGGTAGAGGACGTTACGACGGAGCTCCGGGGAGTAAGGGCTGGCTATAGGAGGATGGTGACGGCGGGGCGACGGGGAGGCAGTGGAGACGGACGAGCGCGCGCGTGCTTGGGACAGAAAGGCAGCAGAGGAAGTGAGGGAAAGGGGCGGCGCTATGAGGGGGAAGGAGTAGGGCTAGGTGGTTCTAGGGCACGCAGAGAGGCTCGTGGCATTTTTATGGAGGGCACCAAGCTGGTACGGCTGCACATCGGGGGGAGAGGAGGATCACACGGTGAGGGAGGGGGTCGTACTGCTGTGACGACAGCACGAGGAAGACGACAGTCTCCTCGAAGGGGTATCGGGCCCAAAAGGTGGGCTTGGGTGGTGAGGTTGGGCCTGCCTCCTTTCTTTTGATTTTTTTTCCTTTTTTTGTAATAGGTAAAAGAGAGAGAGAGATAGAAATAGGGTTTGGGGGTTTTTATTTTATAAATAAATTTTATTAATTTGCAAAACAGTGAGTAAAAGCAATTGTGCACATTAAGTCCACAAAATTTGAAATATTCATTTGAGTTTTAAATTGCTATTTGCATTTCCATTGTATTTCATAAATATTGGTTTTTAAACAATTTATTCAATAAACCCAAACAATTATGAAATCTTATTGGACTTAATTGGTTGCAAGAATTTAATTTTTTTAAACCCACATTTGAAACATGCCAAGCATGGATGAGTTGATTTGAATTTGAATTTGTCATTAGTGTGTTGATTAAAGGGAGTTTTTATTTAACAAGCAATTTAAATGAATTCAACTTCAAAACTATTGGAAACAATTGAGTTGTTTTAGTTTGCAATTTTTGGATTGGAAATTTTGAACAATGTTTGAAAGTTTAATTTGGTTTGAGTTTTCCAGTTGTTTTGAAAACATGGTGCAATGCATAGGATGCATGTGATGCAAAGAAAAAAAGAAAACAAACAACTTTCTACTTAGGGTAACACCCCAGGTGTTACAGGCTTGTTGGGAAAAACCCATTCCTGAAGTGTTGTTTGATCCCTCTAGTAATGCCCTTTTTATTACCACTATTATGTAGGAGTTGCCCTGCAAATTGATGCATTGTTTTGTTAAATGGGATATTTTTGTTATAGCAAGTATAGATGTTTTTCACTCCTGTTTTTATGACATGGACCCTCTGGTTGTATTTCAATTACTTGATTGAAATACATCCATTGATTCTTCATGTCTGAGTAGTACTAGTTTCCCTAGCATTTTTGTATTGAATTATTTTTCCTGCCGACTTGTGTTTGGTAGATATTTGTGTATCCTAGCATGAGGACATGTTTTCATTTCCCTTTATGATAACATGGTTCCTTGTTTGCATTTGAGTATTTTACTTATTATGCTTGCTTGCATAGCAAACCCTTAGTAGAAGCATGTCTATAGGATCACTCCTTTTTAGTCATTGTTTCTATTGTTCTCACTATGAGAATTGTGTGTTTTGTGATGAGTCTATTGCCTTGTTGCACTTGTGTAGGCTCACTGATTTGTAAAAGTAACTTTTGCAAATCATGTGTCTTATTTATTCTTGATGTGAATTTAGGCTTAGCAGATTAGCTACCTTTGTCTTTTTGTGGTTTGGTTGATAGACCCATTGCCATGATTATTATTGTGCATGTTTTGTATACTCTTAGTAGTCTCACCCTTGTGAAACTAAGTGTATTTTGGGTTTATTAATATCTTGGTATGAGAGTGGCACACCCACTGAATCCATGATATTGAGGTTGTGAGATATGTTCCTCCAACCTTGAGCTGTCTTATTAAATGGCATTTCTGCCAAGTGTGCTTGTTTGTTTGTTTGCCTCAATTAATAATTGTGTGATTGGTTATTATTAGTTTTCCTTGATGTATGTATTGTTATGTATGGTTTCTTGCCTTGATTGGTTTTGAATGTGTGTCCTTTATTCCTTTTACGACGTTAGAAAACGAAGAGGAAGGAAGTGTCGTGAAGTTCTGTTTCAAGTTCCAGTCACTCCAAAACCAGGGACACAAGGAGATACCAGGCAAGCCATCCTGATGCTTGCTGATACAATACTTATCATTATCTATCATGCATGTTTTACCTCTGAAGTTTTACCAAAACTTGATTATCAAAACTATTTTTGATGTGGCAATTACTACTATACAATATTATAGGTTACTATCATGCCAGTAGTTAAACTTGGTAATACCAAGCCCATAAGCCACCATATGGTATTTATTACCATCAAATATACTAGTCCCTAAGTGGACACCCTAAAATTGTGATTTTACAAAACAAAGGCTTTACGGAAAAACCCGGAGAAAAGGCGGATCCTTATTCTCCGGAGGAATGTGAAAGTGGTCATTTTTGAGAAATTGGTGTTTTCAAAAATGACACATAACCTAGTCTTCGCCGGACAACCTTTACCGTACTGCCACCCTACCCAACATGGGAACGGGCTTAACTTGAAGTTTGTTCTTATTAGTGTGTGCTATCTCACTTGCTATAAGGGGTGTCGTACCCTCGAACCGAATGTCGTCAAAACTCCCAATGTTGAGACATATAAAGTGTGGGATTAATTTTCCCTCCGGATGCAGCAGTTGGGGCTCCTGGCTTGGCGTGGATTAGCTCGGTGCCGGGGATGCGGACACTCGACTGAGAGATAGACATGTACTAGCTTGAACATAGTGAATGGTTATGATCAGATACCTGATGTTTACATACTGTTGTTACAGTCCGTGGTTGTTCACAGTAGGTGTACTGGATCTGGTGGATGTGTACACCTCTGCAGAGTACAACTTTTATGAAGAAGCCGCGTCCTCGGATATGGACAGTTGAATGGCCATGTAGCTAGCATTGTGTCAATGTTTTCAAAAAGGAGTTTTTGAAAGGAAGTGTTGAACTTGTGAAGTTCGGAAAGGAATGGAAACTTGTACCGTGGAGGTACCGTTGATGATGGAAAGCCAGATGTTGCTATACAAAACAAAATGTTTTGCAAAATAAAACCTTTTCTACTCTGAGCAAGAATTCTGGAAACTGATTCCAAGAAGTTTTGTAAAGAGAAAATATTCTTTAACAAAGCTTTACAAAACCTCTTGTACATGTGATATCTACAAGAGAAATAAAACAATATTATTTTTCTTCTGAAGTATCTTCTTCAACGAAGATATAGATTAACCTGACTGCAATTGTGGTGTAATCTTATATGAACACCATTGATAGTGAACCCTATTTATAGCCTACATATTCCACCATATAAGCATATTTGCATGTTTGGTAAGTGACATGATGGATGTCTTGCTGAGTACATTCAAATGTACTCATTATGGTTTCGCCCCTGGTATCTACTTGCCAGACTTTGAGAAGGAGCCTCCGAAGGAGATCTATGAAGAGAAGTACGGAGCTGACAGCTTTGTGAACTAGGATCGTCTCCGGGTCAGCAGCCTGTAGGTTAAGGCGTGACTTGGGCTCATCTACGTTGTGTTTTGATTGTCTTCCGCTGTGTTTGATAAGTTGCCTGCCCTAGGTGGAAGTTGTGTAAACTTGATCATGTGATCATTTATGTAATACCTTTATGTATTCGTGTAATGGATGATGTATTTCTGTATGCCAACTGTGTATGTTGTTCACGACTGATCTTTCTGGGATCGTGAATGTATGCATACGGAGGGTTTCAGACTGCCGGTCTGGGGTCCTTACATGGCCCCGTGGTTAATCCCAGCATATTTTTTAGAAGACTCAAGCATCTAAGCTTGGGGATTCCCAAGGCATCCCCTTCTTCATCAACTATCTATCAGGTCACTTCTCGTGAAACTATATTTTTATTCGGTCACATCATATAAAGTTTACTTGGAGCATATGTTTGTTTTTATTTTGTTTTCTTTTGTTTTCCTTGCTTCAATAATATCATTGGAACTAGCATCCTTGTTTGGGAGAGATACATGCTCCGCTTTTTCATTTGAATACTTGTTATGCTAGTATTCTTAGTTTTTATTCTAGCTGCTGCAAAAATCCATGTTCAACTCTTGTTTTCAGTGCATCTCTTATTCAGAGCTATTAGTTTTAGTATTTTTATGTGAGTACTCTCATGTTTTCTTTCTGTAGCATGTAGAGAATTTTTGTTAAAGCATGTCTTGTATGGTGCTTGTTGGGAAAAGAAATTGCTGCTTGAAATAGAATTTTTAACGATGCAAGTAGAAGCTTGTATAGATTGTGGATGGAATTTTTCATATCATTCTAGATTTTATTTTAGTTTTAAAGCCTTGTGGTAATTGAGTAGCATGATTATCCTCAAATAGATGAGAGTGTTTAATGTGCCATTGAAAGAAACATGAGTTGTTCTTATCGTATTGGAGCATAAATTTGTGGTATTCTCCGTTGAATGTTTTATTTGGTTGACTTGGTGCATGCTCACACCATGTTTATGACTATGAACCAGTCACTTATAGCCTCTATGATCATTTAGTTTTTGAACATGTGGTACCACTTATGCTTTGATTAATGATGTTTATGTCGCTATGCATGATTATGGCTCTTATGCTCTCTTGATTTGTCGCTCCCAGTCTTTTGCTAGCCTCCACGTGTACTGAGTATGAGCTCTAATCGTGCATCCAACTCCCCAAAACCAAAGTTTTCCTATTGTGTCCACCATACCTACCTACATGTGGTAATTAACCACCACTCCAAGTAAATTGCTCATGTGCTACCTTTAAAACTTTCAAAATTACTCCTTTTTTATGTTCTTGTTTTTGCTCATGAGGACGTAAATGGAGAATCTTTATCTCACTTGTTTATTGTACTTTCACACCCTGTACTGGTGGCTTCATCCTCTTATCAAATTGATACAAGAGCTGGCAGCGGGGTTTCTAGCCCCAAATTAATACAAACAAATTCTCTTCACTAATTTTGCCCCTAATTTATCAGTCAAAGCATAATTGTGTAAACAAAAGAGAAAGAGGGATTACCTTCTACCCAGATGTGTCCTTCATATGGGAGCTGCTCTTGTGAAGTCTAGTTGGCTTGTGCTGTAGTATACTTTCTGTTTATTATTCGTTGACATTAGCATACACCTCTATTAAAATATAGACACTCCTCCACAGTATGTGATTGTTGGCAGGCACCCCGAGGATTCGGTTAGCCATGGTTTGTGTAAGATGGATGGGAGGAGTGTCAAGCTTTTTAATACCTTGTTTAATAAAATAAAATCTCCAGCACATGAGTGATCCATGCTTCCCTCTGCGAAGGGCCTTTCTTTTACTTTTATGTTGAGTCTCCATATTCTAACTTTATATGCACAGTTGAGAGATCATAATTGCCATTCTGAGTTTTATGTGCATTTGTCCCAGAAACGTTAATAATTGATTCATGATGTGTTATTGCTTGTTCTCTAACTATTTGTTCTAGTCATCCTCATGAAACTTTGAAGGTGTCCTGGCATTTATGGTTTGCCCCACTATTAAGGACTTGTGAAATATCACTTTGTCATGCTTTGTCTATACTTGAAAAAAAACGTATATCTTTCTTTGCATTGTTATCCATGATCTTTTATTTGTATTACTCCTCATGATGCAGGAAGATTGCTATGCTTTATTATTAAAGTTCTATTTATCATGCTTATGTTGAAATTCCATGATCTCAGCTTACATATGCTTTTACATTAGCATGTCACCTAAAAAATTATGTGTTTTTATCGTTTACCTACTCGAGGACGAGTAGGAACTAAGCTTGGGGATGCTGATACGTCATAACATATATGTTGGGGGAATAGGTAAGGGGGAGCCTTACCGGCCCCTGACATGAAGCGGGAATCGCCTCATCCGGTTTATGGTGAGTGACCCGGGTCTTGCTAGGCAGGGCCGGGTTAGGCTAGGAAGAGCCGGGTTGTAGTGAGTGTGACCCGGCTCGATAAAGAACCGGCCCAAAGGCCAGGAAAGACGACATGGAAGCCCGGGAGCCCGGAGAGCAGTTCAAGGCTAGCTCAGGAGGAGCCGGATCATAAGGAGAGCCGGACCAAGATAATCGAGAACCGGAGGGAGATAGGACTCCGAGGACGGGCGAGACCCGGACTCCTTTGTAATCCGGAGGTCTCGTTCACTATATAAGGCGAGACCCCGGGACGTAGAAAGACAAGTTCTAGATTGATAGCAAAGTAACTCGAGACATCGAGAGCCGGAATCGCCCTTTGTAATCGAGACTTGGTCCTCTGAATAGAAAGAAATCAGGAGTAGGTTTTACCCTCAATCGAGGGGCCGAACCTGGGTAAACTCGCGTCTCTCGTTTACACCTTAACCCTTTCAAAGTTTCGCTTAGTAGAAATGGCCTCGCGATCTAGTTCTCGCATGAGAACACTTGCCGTGACAACACCACAATAGTTGGTGCCCACCGTGGGGCCTGCTCGCGGAAGCGTCGTCTTTTTGGAAGGAGCGCTACCTGGGATTGAGAAGCTCGCTATAGGCCATCTCGGGAGGAGCCGGCGCGGAAACTATTACAATCATGACACATGGGGCCGTGAGTTCGCCTACGTGGATTCGGGACTTCACGCCCCCTTCGGCAAGATCCATGTCTTCATTGGATACGTTGGAACAGCAGCTTCAGAATCGGACCAACTTTCGGATTCGGTGTCTGAGAAAACCATGGCAGTGGACTCTGATGGCGAGTCCTCGGTTGGGAACAATGACGATCACGATGAAACAGGCTCGATCCACCAGCTCTTTGGAGACCGATTAGGAGGAGCCTGAAATTGGACGCGCCAGTTTTCGATGAGACAACTCACGACGCTGCCGTTTACATGGCTGGTCCCACGAGGCCAACCGAGCCCATGTATGACTCGAAAGGAAACTTGATTACTAACGAGGCTTCGACCTCAAATCTGGTTCTTGGAGCACCAGGTGTTACAGTCACAACACCAACTGGGCCAGCGGCTACCCCAAGAGCACCAGAGATGATGCCCTCGACAGGACCTGGAGCAACTAGACCAGGGGAAGCAGTGATTGACTTGACCAGGCATGCGTCGTACAACCCGAGACCGGAGCTGATGGCTGCAATGGATTCTTTGAACGAAATCCTGGCAACACCGATCACCCCGGAAAACCTGGAGCAACGTAACACAGAGATAGCGAGACTCCGGCAGAAAACAACTCACGCTCGTCAAGAGATTGAGAAAGAAGCCACTTGCATAAACAAAGCCCGGTTAGAAGTTCTGGAAGAGGCCACACGTCTGGACAGGGAAGGAATTCACCTGACTTTCAAGCAAAGAGAGCTAGCGTCAATATTGAACAGACGTCATCATACTCGCCTGAATAATGAGTTCGGGGTAGGACTCGAGCCTACTAATCTACACAATTTGTTTATATCTCCCACAGGGAACCCCGCAGCTCATAACCCGGCAGGTCCAGGTTATATCACGAACCCACCGGTTATCCTTGCTCCAGTCCATCTAGCACGTTTCCAGCCACCCGTTCAACCGCTTGGGAGCCCAAATCCAGTACCAACCCCAGCGCAGCCTGTGCAAGAAAGGTTTCATACGCCGCCGGGTCACTTCAATAATCCGATGGATAACATTTGGGCAGCAACCACCAGTCTGGCACAGATCCCGGTTGACCCTAATAGCCCGATGGCGGTTGAAGCTCGAAGGGCCATTGAGATGCTACAAACAGCGGTGGTTCAGCAGTTAAATTACAGTAACCGGGACATGATACACTCAACACCTTATCATAGTAGGACAACTTTGCCCCGAAGTCATCATGGGAACTGTCCAGCCCCAACAGGATCCAGCAATGCTAACCGACATCCCAACCCACCCAGGCAAGAAGTATCGTATGCACATGGAGTTTTAAATACAGGACATAGAACTGCAGAACCCGAAAATAGGAATCCAGGTCATGTCCAGAACCCAGTGCAAGCCACGGTTTCAAACCCAGCTCAAGCCGGGTCTCGTAGGATTGGAATCCAGTGCCTCGGTCCTGCGATTAGGAATGAGAGAATACTAGCTGATTTTAAAGGACCCCGCAGAGTTGTGAAGTAAGCGACGCAGTGTGCGCGCGCTACTTAAGCGTGATGTTAAAAGGGCCAGCAAAGTCTTGGTTAAAGAACTTGCCCGCCAATTCAATCAACAGCTGGCATGAGTTGAAGGACCAGTTTATCAAGAATTTTCAGGGCACATGTAAACGACCAACGACGATCATAGACCTGGAAAATTGTGTTCAGAAAGAAGGGGATTCCGCTCAACATTGGTCTCGGCGTGTGGCAGAGATCATACACTCGTCTGTCGGACTCACCGCACAACAAGCCGTGATAGCACTGGAAAGAAATTGCAGGTTTGACCCTTTGAAGCATAAGCTGGGACGCATTAAGCGGTACGTAAGTGACATGAGCGAGCTGATGGATGCCATGACCAAGTATGAGGAGTCTGAAAAAACCAAAGAAGCAAACTCAGATGATGAGAAGTCCGCCAAAGGAAAGAAAACCGGAACTCAGGGTAGCCAGAACCCGAGTTAGAGCAACAACAATCCTCAGAACCAGAACAATAACAAAAGGAAGAATGGAGAGGGGACTTCAGATTTGGTGGCTAACACGAATACATGTTACAGAAACCAACGTCGGGGCAACAACTTCAGAGAAAATCAAAATTTCAGGCCAAACAGCTTTGCATAGGCTCAGCAAGCCCTGAAAGGTCTGTGCCCCCGAGATAGTAAAAATGGAAAGGTAGCAAATCATTCTTGGGAAAATTGCTTCATCATGCAGGGTTTCAGACCTAGTGGAAATAATAATTACGGACCAGGAAACGGTGGAGGAGGCAACCCAGGCAATATGGGAGGTGGACATCCGGGACCTTGTAGCTCGGGACCCGGCAATCATAATGTGTGTCATCACAATCAGAGTCCCAGGGAAGTAACCCGCGCGATAGTCACCAAGGAGGAAATTCCGGTTTTCAAACAAATCCGAAGCGGTTAAGTTTAGGTCAATATCATGTATTCACCACTAGTTCATGCAGGAGAGAGCGCAGGGTACAGAAGCGCACTGTCAACACCGTTGCTCCTGCTGTTCCTAGATGGCTTAACTAGTCAGAACAACCCATAACCTGGAGTAGGGCTGATCATCCTCCGCAAGTTGATAATCCAGGGGGAGTGGCTCTGGTTGTGGCTCCACAAGTTGGAGGATATAAGTTAGATAAAGTATTGATGGATGGAGGAAGCAGCATAAACATACTTTACTATGACACGTTCAAAAGGATGAACCTGCAAGAGAAACAGCTTTAGCCATAATCGACTGTGTTTCATGGTATCGTACCCGGTAAGTCTGCACAACCTATCGGAAAAATATTTCTTGAAGTTGCTTTTGGGGTATTTGAAAATTACAGGACAGAGATGCTGGCCTTTGAAGTGGTCAAATTCAAAAGTCCGTACCATGCCCTGTTCGGACGGCCAGCTTATGCCAAATTCATGGCCAGACCTTGCTATGTTTACCTCAAACTAAAGATGCCAGGTCCCAATGGAAACATTACTGTTAATGGAGATAGAGACATAGCTCTGGAATGCGAGGAAGGTGATGCAACTTACGCAGAGACAACTTGCGCTGAAGAGGAGCTGAAATTGTATAAACTGCAGGTTGATCCAGAAGATATGACCTCGCTCAAAAAATCATCAGCAGAGTCCAAGTTAAAATTTAAGTCTGCTCAAGACACCAAGCTGGTAGACTTTACCCCCGGTGACTCATCTAAGCAGTTCAGCGTGGGGGCTCACATGACAGAGAAATAGGAAAGCGCGCTCATCAAGTTCCTCCATGAGAATTGGGATATCTTTGCATGGAAACCTTCTGACATGTCAGGTGTACCAAGGGAACTTGCTGAGCACAGTTTTAATGTGAATCCTGATTTGAAACCTATTCGTCAGTTCCTCCGTCGTTTCAACGATGAGAGAAGAAAAGCAATAGGAGAAGAGATTGCCAGGTTAGTTGCAGCAGGGTTTATCGTAGAAGTGTTTCACCCAGAGAGGTTAGCTAATCTAGTTCTCGTTCTCAAGAAAAACGGAACCTGAAGAATGTGCATAGACTACACAGATCTGAATAAAGCATGTCCTAAAGACCCGTTCGCGTTACCCCGTATTGACCAGATTATAGACTCTACGGCCGGTTGCGAACTGCTATGTTTCCTGGACGCCTATTCAGGCTATCACCAAATCAAAATGAAGGAAGAGGATCAAGAGAAGACATCATTCATTACTCCCTTTGGAGCGTTTTGTTATACGTCAATGCCTTTTGGTTTGAAAAATGCAGGGGAAACTTATCAAAGGTGTATCCAGAAGTGCCTGGAAAGTCAAATTGGGCGGAACGTGCACGCTTATGTGGATGACATAGTAATCAAATCACAGAAAGATGACACTTTGATCTCAGACTTAGAAGAGACGTTCGCCAATCTGCGCAAGTACCAAATGAAACTTAACCATCAAAGTGTGTCTTTGGCGTGCCAGCTGGGAAGTTATTGGGTTTCATTTTTCCGAGAGAGGCATTGAAGCAAACCCGGAAAAAATTCAGGCCATACATAACCTGAAAAAGGCGGTTTTCCTGAAGGACGTTCAGAATCTGACAGGTTGTGTTGCCGCCCTGAGCCAGTTTATAAGCAGGCTAGGCGAAAAGGCCATACCCTTGTACCGATTGCTAAAGAAAACAGACACCTTTGTGTGGAATCAGGAGGCTGATGAGGCACCGGAGGCCCTGAAAAAACAACTTTCCAATGCACCTATATTAGATGCGCATGAGGAAAAAGAACCCATGTTGCTATACATAGCAGGAAATAACAGGGCAGTGAGTGCGGTGGTAGTTGTGAAGCGTAAGCTGGAAGATAAAGAAGGTCTTGTTCAGCGGCCGGTTTACTACGTCAGTGAGGTCCTAACAGAGTCTAAACAACGTTACCCCCATTGGCAGAAGCTTGTCTTTGGAGTATTCATGGCCAGTCGCAAACTGAAACATTACTTTCAGGAACATCCTATCATTGTGGTTAGTTCAGCGCCTTTGTCTGACATTATTCAAAATAGATAAGCAACAGGAAGAGTTTCCAAGGGACCTTATCATATCAAATACGAGCCAAGGATTGCAATAAAATCCCAAAAGCTTTGATCGAGTTTATAAATGACTGGACACAGTTACAGGTTCCACCGGATAAACCAGATACTAACTATTGGACTATGCACTTTGATGGGTCTCGACAACTGGAAGGTTCAGGAGCTGGTGTGGTTTTAACATCCCCACAAGGAGATAAGTTTCGCTATGTCTTGCAAATCTCATTCAAATGCACTAATAATGCAGCAGAGTATGAAGCTTTGCTCCATGGGCTTCGCATTGCAAAAGAAATGAGCATAACCCGGATTCGATGTCTGGGTGATTCTGATCTGGTATCTCAACAAGTTACAGGAACCTGGGATTCTAAAGACCCGGTCATGGCAGCTTATAGACGGGCAGTTACCCAGCTGGCTAGACACTTTCAGGGATATCAGGTGGATCATATCGATCGACGTGACAATGAAGCAGCTGATGCACTGGCACGTTTAGGTTCTCAGAAAAAGCAGGTCCCACCAAATGTTTTTCTGGATGAAATTCATAGTTCGTCTGTTAAAATCCCAGCAGAAGAAGACTTAGCAAACCCAGATCCAGAATCAGAATTAGTAGCTGCTCTGCACATAATCCCAGACTGGGCTGATCCATATTTGGCATACCTTACGAGAGGTGAGGTCCCGCAGGACGAGGTTATAGCCCGCCAGGTTACCAGAAGATCCAAGTCATATACAATTATATATGGTGGGTTACACAAGAGAAGTGCGACTGGAATTTTTCAAAGATGTGTTTCTCCAGAAGAAGGATGTCAAATTCTCAGAGAAATTCATTCAGGAGACTGTGGCCATCACGCAAGCTCTAGATCTTTAGTTAATAAAGCTTTCAGACATGGATTTTTCTGGTTAACCGCGAATGCTGATGCAGAACATATCGTGAAAACATGTGAAGGCTATCAAAGATATGCAAGACAGGATCACGTGCTAGCTCAAGACTTGCGTATGATTCCCATAACCTGGCCTTTTGCAGTTTGGGGACTTGACATGGTAGGACCTTTCAAAAGGTCAACTGATAAAAAGACTCATCTACTGGTGGCAGTTGATAAATTTACAAAGTGGGTAGAAGCGGAACCAACCAGTAAATGTGACGCGGTTACAGCAGTCAAGTTCTTAAAAAAGCTGATTTTCAGGTTTGGGTACCCACCTAGCATTATTGCAGATAACGGGACGAATTTTTCAGAAGGAGCAATGCAGAAATTTTGTGAACATAACCATATAAGGCAAAACCTTGCTTCTGTGGCCCATCCACAGTCTAACGGACAGGCAGAGAGGGCTAACCCGGAATTACTCAAAGGTATAAAAGGTATAAAGCCCAGACTTCAGGTTCCATTGGAGAAAATTGCTGGTTGCTGGGTCGAAGAACTGCCTGCTGTTTTATGGAGCATACGAACTACTCCAAATAGGTCAACAGGTTATACCCCTTTCTTTCTGGTCTATGGAGCAGAGGCAGTTTTTCCGAGTGATATTCGTCACGATTCACCACGAGTGACTGCTTATGTGGAAACAAACAATGAGTTAGTTCGTCAAGACTCATTAGATGCTTTAGAAGAAGCACGTGACCTCGCAGCATCTCGGTCAGCTATATATTAGCAGGACCTGCGTCGCTATCATAGCCGCAGAGTTAAGACTCGGAGTTTCCAAGAAGGAGATTTGGTTTTAAGACTAATTCAGAAGAAGGATGGGATGCATAAGCTAAGTCCTCCATGGTAAGGACCCTTTGTAGTAAGTAAAAAGCTACACAATGGGTCCTATTACCTCATTGATATGTGTGATGCTGATAAATCCCGCACATCTGAGGAAGAAACTGGAAGACCATGGAACATAGCTCAGTTGAGGCCATATTATACATAGGATCATTGTAATCACTATGTTATCTTTTGACAATGAAAGTCAATGTCAGCAACATCTGAGTTATTGAAATTTATTAGCCTATCCCTATCATATTGAGCTACAATATTATTTTTATATGATTACTTGGGGGCTGATGCTAGAGCACAGTCTATATCTCAAGAATCTGGCATATGCCAAAATATATTGGTTATACTTGCCTGCCAGTCTGTAGTTACACGCGCTTTTATGACCTAGATGTTTAAGCCTGGTTGAGTCAATCATGATATAACCCGGTAGTACCAGTTTATTATAACCCGGCAAACGAGGTTACTATGACCCTGAACTCCCAGAGTTGTACGCACTAGAATAAGTCATGCGAAAAACCGGCTAAGCTAGAAAGCAAAGAACAACCAAGTCAAGGGAATTTTCATCCTCAAGTAAAAGGATACCTGTATATGATTTGCATAACCTTAAAGGAAATCCGGTTTATTACACACCAAATTGTAGCATGGGTGCACACACGCACCTTCAAAAAATAGGACTAGAAATAAAACAATTTATCTAGCCTATTACAGACCCAACAGGGTCGAATTATTCCATTTGCAAAAAGTCACATAATTAATCTGCAGCAGATTTTCCCTTATGCTAGGACGGGTCCTGATCTGCCGAGTCTTGAGGAGCTAGGTCTTGAGTCTCCGGGTCAGCTGGGACTTGGATCGCTCCTTCGACTTCATCAGCAGGGACGTACTTCCACTCTAGCTGAGGCCAGAGCATCAGTAACATTCTCCGGTTCATATAAGGGGCGTGGTGGAGCAGAAACAGAAGGAGTAACCGACTGAGGCGCACCAGATGAGGTGGTTATGGAGAGCCGACTCCTGGGAGGGGCTTGTCGAACAGCAGCCATAGCCAGAGGAGTAAAAGGCATTTTTCGTTCACCAGAAGAAATATAACCCGGGCACATGTCCTTCAGTTTCAGTTTACCCTCAATCGAGGGGCCGAACCTGGGTAAACTCAAGTCTCTCGTTTCCACCTTAACACTTTCAAAGTTTCGCTTAGTAGCAATGGCCTCGCAATCTAGTTCTCGCATGAGCACACTTGCCGTGACAACACCATGACAGTATCCCTAATTTCTGACGTTCCATGTTGTTTTCATGTTGTTTCCCACATGTTTGCTATACACTTTATGTCATTTTTATCGATTTTCCAGACTAACCTATTGACAAGATGCCACAAAGCCAGTTCCCCGTTTTCTGATGTTTTTAGTTTCACAAAAGTTGTTTTGGAAATATTCTCGGAATTGAAAATTTGAAGCCCGGCAGTCTTAGAATTCCTGAAGGTTCCACGTAGTCCCGGGGAGACCCGGAAAGGAGCCTCAGGGGGCCCACACCATAGGGAGCCCCCTGGCCGCGCCGTGGGGTGGTGTGGGGCCCCAAGGCCTCCATCGCCTTTGCCCTTTCGCCTATTTAATCCCCCCGAGACGTAAACGCTAAATATATCCCACTTTTCCCCAAAAACACCCGAGGCCACCGTCATCGTGATCTCGAGATCGGGATGGTTCTGGGGCTCTCCCCGGCACCCTGTCGGGAGGGAAATTCATCACCGGAGGGGTCTACACCACCATGCCCATCTCCGAAGTGATGCATGAGTAGTTCATCCCTGGACTACGGGTCCACAGTAGTAGCTAGATGGTTGTTCTCTCCACTTTGTGCCTCATGTTTAGATCTTGTGAGCTGCCTAACATGATCAAGATCATCTTTATGTAATGCTACATGTTGTGTTTGCTGGGATCTGATGAATGTTGAATGCTATGTCTTCTGATTATCAATCTATCATGTTATCTTCATGCATATGATATTTATGATCTTGCATGGTTTCCGTTGTTAGTAGATGCTCTGACCAGGTATATGCTAATAACTCCAAGAGTGAGTATTTATGCTCGATAGTGGGTTCATGCCTCCTTTGCATCTATGCTCGAGTGACAGAAACATGACGGATGGAGGATGTGTTGTTGCCATTATGGAGAAAACAATAATGGTTTGTCCAAGGATGGTGTTATTGTTTACATTACACACTTTGCTTACTGCAATTATTTGTTGCTTGCAACTTAATACCCAACGTTTGTTCGGATGATATTCGGAGGGTGGATTATTAGTCATAGATGAAATTGGATAACGGTCTATGCATTTTGTTGTAATGCATGCATGAATCACATAGTAATCTTTATGTCTTGCATATGCACCACGGTGTAGCCTTCATTTCTATCAATTGCCAAACTGTAATTTGTTCACCACACATGTTATTTATCTTTCACGAAGAGACACCACTAGTGAACTGTGGACCCGGCCCTTTTTCCTCATACTGATAAAAAATCTACTATTTTCATACTGTTACTACTTCTTTCATACTGTTACTACTGCTTTCATACTGTTCTCCTACTGTTTTCCACACCATACGTTTAACCTCTTTGTGTTCAGGGAAATCGGTGAGATTGAGAACCTCACTACTTCGTTGGGGGCAAAGTGATTTGATTGTGCTGTGTAGATT
This sequence comes from Alopecurus myosuroides, assembly GCA_028641055.1. Taxonomy (NCBI): domain Eukaryota; kingdom Viridiplantae; phylum Streptophyta; class Magnoliopsida; order Poales; family Poaceae; genus Alopecurus; species Alopecurus myosuroides. The sequence continues at coordinate 333,808,685 of CM054062.1, read as the reverse complement.
CCACATTGCTTCTGAACCGGTAGAGCGCCCTGCCATCTCAGCCGCTTCAACCTTCTGAAGTTACTCCTTCCTCCTACTGGTCGATTCAACCTTGGTTTCTTTCTGAGAGAAACTTGCCGCTGCACTCTTCATACCTTCCTCTTGGGGTCTCCCAACGAATGCGCGATCACACGCATTAGCTTGCCAGCCGCCGATCTGAGCCCGCGCCCTTGGAGCATTGTGCGCCGGCCGGGCGGCAGAGCAGCTACCACCACGCGCAATGTGTTCGACGAATTGCCCGAAAGGTAAACCGGCGCCGAATCGCTTTGTATCCACTTTGCCACATTCTAGTTTACTCAAAGAGCAAAATTCTATTCTATAGATGAGTTCGGTGTATGATTCATCATCATCTGATGAGGATGAGGAATTTGATATGGAGGAAGAGGAAGAGATTGCACTGTTGTTGATTTGGCGAGATAGGAAGAGAAGGAGGCATGGCGCTTCTCATGTCAGCCGAGAGACATTGTGGAGGGAACGGATTGATGGCCTTAACAAGTTGATGCGGAACTATTTTGCTGAGCCCCCCGTCAATCCGGAGAAATATTTCCGGCGTCATTTTTGGATGAGCACCGACCTTTTCAAGAAGATCGCGGAGGACGTCATGAAGTATGACCATTTCTTTCGGCAACGGTGGAATGCCGCCAGAGAACTTGGTCATAGCACTTACAAGAAGGTGACCGCCGCCTTGCGTATCTTGGCATATAGTATTCCAGCGGATTTAGTGGACGATCACTTGGCAATGGGTGAGAGTCAAGCAATCCTGTGCGTCAAGCGCTTCGTGGTAGCCATTATGGAAATATTCGGTCCGGAGTACTTGAGATCCCCCAATGCTGAAGACGTAGCGAGATTGTTGGAGTTCAACAAAGCTCGGGGGTTTCAAGGTATGATTGGCTCTATTGATTGCATGCATTGGGCTTGGAAGAATTTCCCAGCGGCATGGCATGGACAGTTCAAGGGGATTAAGAAGGATTACACTATCATCCTTGAGGTAGTGGCATATTATGAGACTTGGATCTGGCATGCCTCATTTGGAATGCCTGGATCTTGCAATGACATCAATGTGCTTCATCGGTCACCTTTGATGAACCAAATTGTTAACGGTGAATTGCCAACTGTCGAGTTTAAAGAAAATGGGCACACTCACAACTACCCCTACTTCCTTTCGGATAGCATCTATCCAAGGTGGCAAACCTTCGTCAAGCTGGTGCATAATCCGAGAGGTAATAAACAATCCTCTTTTCATGTTGCACAAGAGGTTGCTAGGAAGAATGTGGAGAGAGCATTTGGGATTTTGCAATCCCAATTTGCTATTGTGAGAGGCCCGGCTAGATTTTGGGATCAAGAGATCCTTTGGTACATCATGACCGTTTGTGTGATCATGCATAACATGATTATCGAGAAAGAGGGTCTACAAGATGTGGACTACTCAGTCTATGATATGATGGGACAGCCGGTGAGAGTGAGAAGAAGAGAAGAGAGAGTTGTCTGCTTCATTGCATCGTACTATTCCATTCGAAATGAATATGTTCATGATAATCTTCAAGAAGACGTCATGGAGGAGTGGTGGAATTGGTATGGACAACTAAATGGCTAGTTCTGTTCTTCTATATTCTGTTCTTGATGAACTATTTGTTGAACAATTTGTTGTAATATGTGAACTATTATTTGTATTTGTATGAAATACTTGCTTGTGTTGTAACAATAATGATTGAAACTATTTTTTAATTTTTGATGTGTATTTGACCTAGTTTGTGCAATAGAGTAGTTAGGTTTTGGTTTGCACAGCGCGCGCTCCATTTTGGCGCGTCTAATTTCTGTCGTAGCCGTGCATGCGCTCGATAATGCAGCGGCTGAAATAGTTGCGCACACGCGCGCCCGCGCGAAGAAATTTGTACGCGCCAAACAGCGCTCGATAAACCATTTCCAGCGCGGCGCGATGGCGCGGCTGCTGGAGATGCTCTTAGTCTAAAAAAACGAACACAATGTCATTTTCTCCAGCCAATAAGAGCATCTCCGGTCGCACCCCCTAATAGGCGTCCGGATCGGTGTCCATGGAGACCCTTTGGGGGCTCGTCCAGACGGCGACAGCGCCCACGGGGGCGCCCCATTCCCAGTCGGCGCCCCCAACCAAAACCCCCAAAGCATTTTTCCCAAGTATTTTAATTGTGCAAATACAAAAATAAATAAAGTCTTACATAATTATGTTTTTGGGCCATAATTTAAAGGTTTGGCATTACAAAACCATACGAATTCGTTGCCGGTGCGCTCGGCGTTTGTCAATCGACGTTGACGACGTCATTGGAGCCGAGGAAGCCGGGGTCGGGGGTGTAGCCGTGGAATTCGTCGCCGGCGCGCTCAGCGCCCTGGGTCTCGCCCGACGTCTCGTTGCTGCCGCCGCTCGGGGACGCGCTCGGTTTCTCTTTGTGCCGCTCCGTGGGACGAGGATGCCGCCCCGTTGGTCGCCGTGGCCGTCGTGGACGCCGGACCGAGGCCCATCTCGGCAAAGATTTGAGCATGCATGCGGTCACACGCCGCCCTCGTCTGCGGATCAAGGTTCGTTGTGTCCGTCGTGAGAATCATAGTCCCATTGCCTCTTCCTGGACACTGCCTTGCCAGACTCGATCTCGATCTTCTTGTTCGTCTTTTTGGAGAACTCCGCCCACTTGGCCTCCGTTGCAGCACGTCTCTCGGCCGAGTTCTTCGTGACGTTCTCCATGACCCTGTCAATTGCGGCGTGTACTCGCTCCGAGCTCGCTGCCGCCGCCGCCGCCGCCTTTGATTTCTTGTTTCCCATTGGCCTTTCCGAGTTGAGCACCGCCTACTCAATTTGAGCATCGCCGAGCTTTTTATTGAATCGGAGCTTATGGTTCTTCCACTTCTCGTTGTTTTGCAACTTATTGAAACAATGTAGAAGCACAAAGTCTTTGCCCCCGTTGATAGCCTTGTACAAGGTGATGGCATCAACGAGCTAGCAACAAGAGAGGTCAAGATTAGGAGATGCATGAATGTTGTGATAGCATAGGAGAATATGAGACACACAAACTTACTTGGTCTTTTGCACTTTTGCCACTCTCCGGCCTCGCTGTGATGATCTCAAAGGCTCCTTGAAACTTGTTCACCGACTTTTGGATTGTGGACCATCTATGAGCTAGCGCATTTTGATTGCGATCCATGACGTACTCCACATATGGAATTTGGTACTTGCGCTCATCAAACTCCGATAGGATCCGCTTCCAATACGAGTCGCTTGTTTGGTTGGCACCCGTGATTACTTCTTGGGTAATGGCAGTCCACGAGTCAATCAAGCACTCGTCCTCTTTCACCGTCCAAGCTATGCCACGATTTCCACCCTTCATCTTCTTTTTCTTCCCATCCTTGCCGACTTATTCCACATCGTCGCCGGCGCCATCACCATCTTGATCGTCGTCCTCATCGGTGTTGTCGGCGTCTTGCTCCTCATCGACAACGGCGCTCCCGCCGCCATCTTGCGTCTGGGTGCCAAAGTCGTAGCCGCCGGAGGGCGCCTGGTCGGCGAAAAGAGCATAGGGACTGGCATCGAACACGTTGTAGGCGCCGTCCTGGAGCGATAGTGTGCGCCCGGGCTGGGCCTGCCCGGCCGCCGCGCCGTCCCGACGCAATCCCGGGGACACCTCGAACGCCTCGTTCAGGTCGAGCCCCGTGCTGGCGCTGCTGGGTGCGCCGCCGCTGAACACGGTGTTTGGGTCAAAGCCGCCGTAGTTGACTCCATAGCCGAACGCGTAGCCGGCATAGCCGTAGGGCTCGTGAATTTGGGGGAGAGACCCGAGCTAGGACAGAGCCTCGACTGCGAACGCGGCTTGCTCACGGTGTCCGCGTGGAACGGCGACGCCGAAGCCGGCGAGCTTGATCCACCTCCCGGGCTGCCTCCTTCGACGGCGCTGACCAGCAGCTTCAGGTTCGCCGCCGCGTTCTGGGCCTCCGACCTCTCGCGCCGCAGCCGGCGCTCCTCCGTGGAGGCGTCGCGCCGCTGTTGGTCGGCCGCCCACTCGGCATCGGTCATGCCTTCCGGCCGCTTCTTCGGGGGGTGCAGCTGCAGCACACGGCGCTTGAAGCCGAGCGTGCCAGCCTTCGCATTCTTCGGCGGCGGTCTCGACGACCCTTTCAGAGGCATGGCGCCGGCAGCGGGATAGGAGACGGGAAGGGGCGGGAAACATGGGCGGCGGCGGGGAGGGAAATGATAAACGCTTGGGATGGAAAGGGTTTTTGGTGGTGCTTGTGTCGCTGGCAAGACGGGCCCGCGGCGCGAAAGGACTCGTCCGGTGCCCCCACGGGGGTCGCCCTATGTAACGCTTCAAGCGAGTTGGATCTCCAACTCGCTCGCGTGATACTCGCCCCCGTGCGCGTGCCCAACTCCCATGGCTCCACACTTGGGCTGGCCCATTTTACTTTTATTTTCTTTTTTTCCATTTCTTTTGTTAGAAAAAACTCATATAAGTTAAAATGAATATTCTTTTAGATAGTGAATCAATTTTAAGTTTGAACGATTCCAAACATGAACAAAATGTTACATATGAACAATTCTCAAATTTAAACAATTTTTAATCTGAACGTCTTTTCATTTGAATAAATTTAAACTTTGAACGAATTTTAAATTTTTTTAAAAAGTTATCAGAACAAATTTCAAGGTTGACAAAATATAAATTTGAACATTTTAAAGTTTAAACAAAAAAATGTGAACAAAAAATTTCGATGAACAAAAAAAAATAGTGAAAACAAAATTTTTGGTGAACAAAAAATATCAAAAAGAATATTTTTAAATAAAGGAAAATAAAACTAAAAAATAAAACAGAAAAAGAAAGAAAAAACGGAAAATAATAACAGAAACAGAAAAGAGAAATGAGAAAAAGAATGAAAACAGAAAAAAAAAGACAATAAAAAGAACAAAAACGATAGTTGTTCAATGGAGGCGTTCTAGCCCGTTGGCAGGACCCCGGTTTTCCCTACGTCCAGTCGTTGGTTCGAATCTCGGTTCCGTTATTTTCCTACTATTTTCTCTTGAAAAGAACGATAAATGGGCTGGCCCACTTAGGGACTCGCAATGGGCGACAAATAGTGGTCGCGCCCACGGGAGCCCCTCGGAGACGGGGTTAGTCGGACGACGGGGGTTAGCCGGACGGGAAGTCCCATTAGGACATCTTCAGCGGGGCTGCTCATTTGCGGACCAAATTGCTGTCCGTTTTGTCTATTTGAGCAGCCGTCCGGGACCGTGTCCGGCCAGTTTTGGCCACTGCCCCCAGCGGGGCTGCTCATTTGCTGGCCATAATTCGAAATAAAGTACCAAAATGCCCTAGATAATAACAAATGAATATCAGCGCATGCAAAAAGGGCCACGGTTCAGCCATACAGCCACGGTTTAGGCCATGCCGGCCACGTTCAGGCCATGCCGGCCACGGTTCGGGCAAGGTTCAGGCGGCCAGGTGAGGCCATGCCAGCCCAGGGCCAGAATGTACAAAAGCGACACCGACCGCGGGTTCAGGCCGGCGCCGGGCACCGTCGAGGCCATGCGCGATCACTCCTCGCCCTGCATGTACCGCTGCTGCTTCTTCTTGAAGTAGGCCTTCTTCCTCGGGGTCAGGCAGCTCAGGCCCATGGCCATGATCTGCGCCTCCTGGGCGGCCAGAGCGATCTCGATCTCCTTCCTCTTGTTCTCGGCCTCCATGGCCCTGGTCGAGGCCTCCATGGCCCGTGTCTTGGCGTTCTCCTCCTCGATCTCGAGCTTCTTTGTTTGCACGATGAAGTAGTTCTTCGTGATCTCCTCGCGCTCCCGACGCTTCTTCTTCTCCCTCTCGTCCTTCTTGTCGCTGGTCTTGTCCTTCTGCGAGATGAACCCTTGGAGGGTCTCTTGCAAAGCGATGGTCGTGGCGTCGCGCTTGAGGTCCAGCTTGGAGTTGCTCCGGCCCCTTGGCCGTTCAGTTGTCGTGCCATCGGCCGCCTAGCCCGTGGCCATCGGCGGCACCCCGCCCGGCATGGCCGCGCCTTTCTTGAGGGCGTTGTGGAGCTCCTTCCACTTTTGGTTGTCCTTGATCTTCTTGTAGCAATGGGCGGCCTTGTACAACGTCAACGCTTGGAAGGCCTACACAATCAACAATTTGACACGGGAACGTGTGGGGCAATGCATATGAAGGACAGGGACGTGTGGCCACTCACCAAGTCGCCGATGCCGACGCCACTTTGGGGCCGGGCCACGGCGTGCTCGAAGGACCCGGTGAACTTGCTGCACTCGGACGAAATGAGCCCGAACCTCTTTTGGATGGAGAGCTCGCTCCTTGTGGTGACCATGGAGTACGGTGGCAGGACGGCCCGCTCTTGGTAGTTCCGGTGCATCCTCCTCCAATAGGCGTTGCACTTCATCTCGGCCCCGACAATGGTGTTCTGCCCCACCTCTATCCATGTGTCGATGAGGCACTCGTCCTCCGCCTCGGTGAACCCAGTGCCCCGCTTCACGTTCCTCTTGGCGGCCTTGGCCTGCTGGGTCAGCTCGTCCATGAACATGGGCATGTCGTCGATGTGGGCCTCCTTGTCGTCCTCCTCGTACAGCTCGTCCCCAGGGTGGACGTACCTCGCCTGGCCGTCCTCGTTGATCATGTTTGACATGAACCCCTCGACCTCCTCCGTTGTCATGTCCGTGGGCTGCGTCTCCATGTCCTGCATTTCGTCGAGCAGGTTGCGGGGCATCGGGCGAACGGCCGGCGGGGGACGGTGGGCGCCTTTGCTCGACGGGGCAGTCGACATGCCGGACACGGGCGCCGTGTTCAGGTCGATGGAGACCCTGGTTCGGGCCGGTGAGGAGTCCTCCATGTCCACCGAGAAGAAGGGCGGCGGCGTCGGGTCACGGCCGGGCAGGAAGCCGTATGCTGGCGCGGGCGACTCCGTCGTTGGCCGCGCGTCGAGGAGGGCGCTCCGCGGCCGGGCCGCAGAGGCATTCGAGCTGCATGCCTGCGCCGGAGCCGCATTCATGGGGGGCGGCGTCTGCAGGCCCAGCATGATCATGGCGGCCTGCGCCGCCATCTGGGCGAGCTTCTTCTGCTCGTCCTCCTTCTGCGGCGGCGGTGCCTTCTCTTCCTTCGCCCTCCTTCTCCGGTGCGCTCTCTTCGCCGACTCCTCCCTCGTCCGCGCCTCCGCGGCCGCGTCCTTGGGTTTCTTCGGCTTCGGCTTCGGCTTCTGCGGCGGGAGGGAGACCCTGGTTCGGGCTGGGACCCGTTGGTCCGTGGTCACGGAGGCGGAGGTGGCGGCGGCGGCGGCAGCTGCTGCGTCGGCCATGGCTAGGGCAGCGGAGCAGAGGGAGGTGGATGAGGCTGGAGAAGAAAGGGCAAATGTTTCTCACTTTTGGTGTGGGCCACGGCGGGGTTTCGGGACCAAATTTGGTCTGTATTTGAGCATCCGGGGACAAAAAAACGGACCGCGGTCCGTTTGAGCAGCGCCGCAGGGGCATGGTTTCGGCCCAGGCTGCTCAAATCCGGCCTGTCCGGGGAAAATGAGTAGCCCCGCTGGAGATGTCCTTAGGAGGCGCGAGTGGACGCGCTCGGGGCCCATCCGGATGGGAAGACGCTTAGGGCCATCCGGACATGAAGGCGCTTGGAAACTGGAGATGCTCTAAGGATCCAACAAACCGTCTCCCACGGATCAAGCTAGCCAAGACAGCCAAGCCGCTCATCTCGACCGTCCAATTCATCTAGACAAGCACACCAAACACACAGGTACAGTACGCACGCACCGCGGCGGCAGGGCCTAGCTAAGGACATCTCCAGCGGGGCTGCTCATTTGCGGACCAAATTGGTCCGCATTTTGTCCATTTGAGCAGCCGTCCGTGGCCGTGTCCGGGCGGATTTGGGCCCTGCACCCAGCGGGGCTGCTCATTTGCTGGCCTCGGTCCGAAAAAAGTACCAAAATGCCCTAGATAATAACAAATAATATCGGCGCATGCAAAAAGGGCCACGGTTTCAGGCCATGCCGGCCGCCTTCAGGCCATGCCGGCCAAGGTTCGGGCAAGGTTCAGGCGGCCAGGTGAGGCCATGCCAGCGCATGGCCAGAATGTACAAAAGCGACGCCGGCCGCGTGTTCAGGCCGGCGCCGGGTACGATCGGGGGCGCAGCGCGATCACTCCTCGCCCTGCATGTACCGCTGCTGTTTCTTCTCGAAGTAGGCCTTCTTCCTCGGGGTGAGGCTGCTCAGGTCCATGGCCATGATCTGCGCCTCCTGTGCGGCCAGAGCGATCTCGACCTCCTTCCTCTTGTTCTCGGCCTCCATGGCCCTGGTCGAGGCCTCCATGGCCCTGGTCTTGGCGTTCTCCTCCTCGATCTCGAGCTTCTTCGTTTGCACGATGAAGTAGTTCTTCGTGATCTCCTCGCGCTCCCGCCGCTTCTTCTCCTCCCTCTCGTCCTTCTTGTCGCTCGTCTTGTCCTTCTGCGAGATGAACCCTTGGAGGGTCTCTTGCAAAGCGATGGTCGTGGCGTCGCGCTTGAGGTCCAGCTTGGAGTTGCTCCGGCCCCTTGGCCGTTCAGTTGTCGCGCCTTCGTCCGGCTGGCCCGTGGCCATTGGCGGCACCCCGTCCGGCATGACCGCGCCTTTCTTGATGGCGTTGTGGAGCTCCTTCCACTTTTGGTTGTCCTTCATATTCTTGTAGCAATGGGCGAAGTTGAAGGACTTGCCACCATGCTCGGCCTTGTACAAGGTCAGCGCTTGGAAGACCTGCACACTCGACAGTTGGACACGGGGACAATGCATATGAAGCACAGGGACGTGTGGTCACTCACCAGGTCGCCGAGGGTGGCGCCACTTTGAGGCCGGGCAATGGCGTGCTCGAAGGAGCCGGTGAACTTGCTCCACTCTTGCGAGATGAGCCCGAACCTCTTTTGGATGGATAGCTCGCTCCGGGTGGTGACCATGGAGTACGGTGGCAGGACGGCCCGCTCTTGGTAGTTCCGGTGCATCCTCCTCCAATAGGCGTTGCCCTTCATCTCGGCCCCGACAATGGTGTTCTGCCCCACCTCAATCCATGTGTCCACGAGGCACTCGTCCTCCGCCTCCGTGAACCCAACGCCCCGCTTCACGATCCTCTTGGCGGCTTTGGCCTGCTGGGTCAGCTCGTCCATGAACATGGGCATGTCGTCGATGTGGGGCACGTCGTCGACGGGGACCTCCTCCTCTTCCTCGTACAGCTCGTCCCCGGGGTGGACGTACCTCGCCTGGCCGTCCTCGCCTATCATGTTCGACATGAACCCCTCGACCTCCTCCCTTGTCATGTCCGTGGGCTGCGTCTCCATGTCCTGCATTTCGTCGAACAGGTTGCGGGGCTCCGGGCGAACGGACGGAGGGGGGCGCCCAGCGGCCTTGCTCGACGGGGCAGTCGACATGCAGGACACGGGCGCCGTGTTCAGGTCGATGGAGACCCTGGCCGGCGAGGAGTCCTCCATGTCCACCGAGAAGAAGGGAGGCGGCGTCGGGTCACGGCCTGGCAAGAAGCCGTATGCCGGCGCGGGCGATCCCGTCGTCGGCCGCACGCTCTGGAGGGTGCTCCGCGGCCGGGCCGCCGAGGCATTCGAGCTGCAGGCTTGCACCGGAGTCGCGTTCATGGTGGGTGTCGGCTGCAGGCCCAGCATGATTATGGCCGCCTGCGCCGCCATCTGGGCGAGCTTTTTCTGCTCGTTCTCCTTCGGGTGCGGCGGCGCCTCCTTCGCCCTCCTCCTCCGGTCCGCTCTCTTCGCCGATTGCTCCGCCGTCCGCGCCAGCTCGGCCGCGTCCTTCGTCTTCTTCACCTTCGGCTTCTGCGGCGGCAGCGCGGGCCTGGTTCGGGCCGGGACCAGCTGGTCTTGGGTCACGGAGGTGTAGATGGCGGTGGCGGTGGTGGCGGTGGCGGCGGCGGCTCCTTCTGCGTCGGCCATGGCTAGGGCAGCGGAGCGGATGAGGGGTGGGAGAGGAAAGGGCAAATGTTCTCAGTTTTTGTGTGGGCCACGACGGGGGGTTCGGGACACAAATTGTTGTCCAAACGTGTCCGGAGGCTGCTCAAAACTGGACCAAATTTGGGTCAGATTTGAGCATCCGGGGACAAAAAAACGGACCGCAGTCCGTATGAGCAGCGCCGCTGGGGCCTGGTTTTGACCCAGGCTGCTCAAATCAGGCCGGTCCGGGCCAAATGAGCAGCCCCGCTGGAGATGTCCTAAGGTCGCACTCAAAGGCTGGCAAAAAAAAAAAAAAAAAAAACAGACGACCTCCAGAGCCCCTTTTCTCGCAATCCCGAAACCCTCTATTCCCTTTATCCCATCCCGCGCCGCCGCCCCTAATCCCGCCGCCCTAATCCCGCCGCCGCAACTCCTCTTGCTGGCCGCCCTCGTCCAATACTCCGGCCAGGCCGCTGCTCCAGGCCGTCCCCGACCCCACCATGGACGGCCTCAGAGCCGAGGAGGGCACACCACGTAGATCGACGGAGCCGCTACACACGACGCCGATTTGGAGGCGCAGTACCCCTAGGTCGCCGCTATCTCCGTCCCTTCCACTCTCGCGAGAAGATCGACCGGCGGCGCGGAAGGACCTGGTCGCCGGCGCGCGCGTCCGTGCGTTAGCCCCACGAACACGGCTCCGTCGATCTCGTCCGCTCGCGTCGTCCGCGGTGGCTGCCGCACGTCGGCTGCCAGGACGCACTGGTGGAGGCCTGGGTCCGCCTAGCTGCTGCAGCTCCAGGTCGACGTTCTTGTTCTCCACCGACGGAAACGAAGCAGGGGAAGGCGGCCTGCTACTGCTGCACCAGGCGACTCAGGGAACAGCCTCAATGGCGACCTCTTCCATGGCGATCTCGCCTCCATCAGCCCGCAGGTGAGGACCCCGACCCCGGTTTCTTTCTGAAGAATTTGGGACGTGTTTGGTTCAGTTGTGTGAACGTAAACGGTATTGGAATTAATTCACGCCGGGTAACGGCAACGGAACGGGGAATTTGCAAACTTGTTTGGTTCATATACAGGTAAGGTAAAGGGATACAACATCATGAACAGAAAGAATCAGGCACATCTGGATCAGATACTAGGAACTGCAAGCGATGTGAGGTGGAAGAGCTGGAGAGACATCACGGGATGGGGAATCCGGTGAAGAAGCACCGACTCACGCGGGGCAGGGGATCGGCGACCCCTGCTGCTCCTTGTACATTGCCGGACTGCTCCTCACGAGGCACCGCTGTAGGCGACGTAGAGGGATTCCGGCGGAAGATTGGTGGCCTCTCCGCAGGCTCCTGCGGCGCGAGTCAGCGGACTCTCCACTGGCTCCGGCGGCGCGACTCGGTGAAAGAGATCTGCGGGGTGAGGTTTTTGTTTTTGTTTTTGTTTTTTGATACTACTTGGCTACCTCACTCTCCGTAACGATTCGTTACCGCTGGGTGCTGGGCGGAATCAGTTTTGACTAAGGGTGGGACCTGTTTACACGGGACTTGATAACGGAAGGAGGAAACCAAACATGGTTAAGGGTATCAGATTGCACTGTAATGGGATGACGGACTAAAACATGCCAACCAAACACGTCCTTGGTTTATGGAACGACTAGGGTTATCTAGATTTATTACCTAGATGTAGATGCACACAGGCTGGATGCACAGTCCTGAAACCTAAGTAGTCACATGGTGTGCAAAATTCGGTTGCTCCAGTTGTATGAATCCACGCTGCTATTGCTATCAATGGAAGGTTCAGACACTTTTCCTTGTGGAAAATGATACGTGCATGTCTATATGCTTTCAGATTTGATGTTATATTCTGTGCATTGTCTATGTAAGTATGTGTAGTGCCTAGTGTATCTATCCACTATGAATTTGGTTTCACTCCTAGCTGAGTTAATTACCTAGATCATCCGTATCAAGTTGTGCATGGAGCTGTGCTAGACGGCTTTTGGGATTCTGGAGCAAACATGTGTTTACCTTTGCTCCGATCTGAGATGTCTCCAGTTATGTGATTAATTTGTTAGGTACCTCCTAACATGTGTGATGAATATATGCCATAGATTTTTTTTGTAAGTCTGCCTACAACTGTTGGAAAATGATAAACCCTCGAATTATATTCAGACATCTTCAAATAAGGTATTACCTTGCGCTTGAGGGCATGTAGGTATTCCTGGGCTGTGATTGGTTGTTTATGTGTGGATGAGAAAGAATAAATATCCGGCAGGGGAAGTGAATCAGTCAGTTTTAGTTTTATTGCTTTTTATGGTTTTAGAGGTTTATCTTGGCTTTATCGGATTTACATGCCTACATGGAAATCTGGATTTTGTGGTAACATGATGACACCCTGTAATTAACTAAATCATGGTAGCATAATGTATCCATCAGTTTAAAACAAAGAACAACAGTAATAGAGATCATCGTCAGAAGAGGATTTGTACGTTAAGGAATCTTATGACCTCCTTATCATGACAATGGCATCAGGTTCAGAGCCTTGATCGTGATAACTAGAAATAATAGACCCATCATATATGTTCAGTAAAGCGATGCAGATTAGTTACATGGTAGGAAAACGCTGACACGATGCTCGATTTGTGAATGAAAATCTGTTTGTATGCTTTTCCGAATAATGTGTGGAGTTTAGAAATGAGCTGAACCATACTGTCTGAGATCAGAGAGCATGCAATTGTTTTTTTGAAATTTCAGTTAAGAGTAGTATATTTACTGTCCATGTCATGAACCATATTTTCAATAAGTTATTAAATGAAATCTGTCTTGTATGGCCAGGTTGCAACGAGACACAGTTGGCGAACATTTTCCGTTTATGTTTCTTTTCACAATGTTCACTAACCTTGCAATTTCAATCTGAATTTCAGGGTGAACCGTATCAAATGCTGCTAGTGATATTTGCTGGAACCTTCTTACCTTATATTCAGTGCCTTGATTCCTGATGTATGATGACATTCTTGATGACCCTTATGAAGAGGTATCAAGTAACATCTTTCGTACCTGTTTCTGGGAGATGATTCATAACAACAAAGATTGCGCAAATATATATGTTTGTCAAATACTAAAACACTGCCATTAGAATGATCTGAATTTTTGGTTGATCTTAGATACTTTCATTGATCGATATTGAACTTAAAGTAAGGAGTGCCATTGCTAATATGATATCCTATATTTATTTACTTCCCCGTATTTTTTTCGGTTGGGGTCCTGACCTGAAACTGTAGGTCACCCTGATTGATTCTCATATGAATATTACCTTTATATATGGTTATGCGTAGGCCTGTTTCATTTTGAAACCATAGAAATCGGTAAGAAGTAGTCTTGCCAACCCTCCCACCGCGTTAATACATATGATTAGCTGGTATTTATGGTTTCAACTAACTGTTTTTATACCCTACTTGGGTGCATCCTAAATCAATATCTCCATCCCTTGTAATATGAGGATATTTTTGTTGTTGTTGTGAAATGTTACTTTTTGTCGACCTAGTGTTTATCTTTTGTAAGTATTATATACCCATTTTAAAAATGTCCGCCGGAAGGTTACTATGTTAGTGCCTTGATTAAGGATTTTTCTGCTTGGTGGTGGGAGCAGGGCATGGCTTCATTTAATTTTCTGCTTAATTATGTTGGTGCCTTGATTAAGGATTTTTTTTTGGTTTTGGTCGGAGTGTATGCCGACGGCAATTACATCTTTCTGGCCGTCGGCATAGATCCCTCCCATGAGCAATATGGGGCCACTATGTGTCCAGTGAGGCCGTAGGCATATGCTAAAATGTTGTCGGCATAGCTCCATCCGCGAGTGATGCGAGGGTGCCACGTGGCACAGTTTAACCGTCGGCATAGCTCTGTTTGGCCGTCGGCATAGCTCTGTTTGGCCGTCGGCATAGATCTATGGCGATGTCTTTTCTATGTTGACGGCATTTTGGAGCTATGCCGGGGAAGAAGTTGACGACGGCGTTTTGCTGTCGGCATATAGTTTTGTCGTCGGCATAGCTATATGTTGACGTCTTTTGGGCCTAAGCCGACGGTACCTGGCTGTCGCATACAAACTATTTCTTGTTAATAGGTTAGTCCAATAAATGATAGAAAACATAGGAAAAAATGTAGAAGACAAGCATGAAGCATAAAAAATTATAGATACGTTTGCAACGTATCACTACTCTGCCCCATCACAGACATCAAGGCGGAGTAGCACTCCATGGCATCACCGGAAAGGACCCTTCCCTCGGGGGTCGGAACGCACGGGGGCGCTGCCGAGAAGAAGTTGTCCTCATTGGCCATGGTGGAGCTTGACATGGACGAGGAAGAGGCGAACTGGAGATGACGCGGTTGAGGTAGAGATGGCAAGGGGTTGGCTCGCAGGGAAACTTCCTGGGGCAGTCGGTCTTCGCGCCTTTTGTCCAGATTTTCCTGCGCGCCCGAGTGAAATCTGAAAAAAGTCGGCGCGAGATAGCGTTTTGCTCCGCGCGCTGGACAAAAGATCCCGCATCGCGTTTTTGCTGCTGGAGCGCCTTTTTTGCGTCCGACGCGCTAAAATGGCGTTTTTTCTGGCGCTAGGTGATTTTTGGGCGTCCGTCGGAGATGCTCTAAGCTTGGAAGCAGGCAAATTAGGTTTCTGAGTACAGTTCCACACATGCATGCCCTATGCCAAACGGATGTACTTGTCAATAAAATGCACCGGACCTCTTCTATATATATATTCAAAAGGTGTAACAAGATACAATCCAATTAATATAGCTAGCTAGCTTCAAGTAATGAAAACAAGCTGGCGATTGGCTTTATACTGTATAATTATCGTCGAGATATTCCTTCTTGCTTGATGCCCCCTCGTTAGAAGTCTTCTTGTCGTCCACCTCGATCAGTAAAGCCTGGTGGAAGTGTTCCACCATTAGCCACATGATGGTTGTTAACTCGCCGCCACTGCTGAGCTTCTTCGCATGCGACTCCCTGCTGCCTCTGTTGCCTGCATAGACAAGCATGTCCGTCCATACCTCAAGCAGAACATTCAACGACTTGGTAGTGTCATGGTTGTACTCATATATCAGCAGTTCGTTGGCAACCCTAGATGAATAAGTGAGTCGAACAGTATCGTAGCTGATCTTTTGGTTGTAGAAATACTGGTACAATTTTTCTGCACGATTTTTTGTGTGGGTGGCCCTGGAAGTATAGCTTGCATCCGGGCCATCGCGCCAGCGGAACAAACTCTTGAGCGTAGCACATAAACTTCTTGGTTGATGGCGCATGTAGGGGCGTTCAACAAGGGCTTCACATGTCCGTTCGTACAACCTGTTCTGGGCGATGCCTGGCAGCATGTAGGGGCGTTCAACAAGAAGAAACATCATGTAGTTTGAGAGCGCCCTGACCGCGTTCACAAGGTCCTCATGATCGGCTGTGCTCTTGCAGTTGGAGAGGAAAAAATCTGTGCCGATGTGCCAGATGATGATGCCCTCCTGAAACTCTTCGCCAAGGGTTTTTTCAAACATGTCTACCAGCAGCTCATGGCGTACTATTGTTTTCATGCCCCAATGTGGAGTCAGTCCCAGCGTGCTTAAGCACTTCTCCCTGTATAGATGCTGGTGAATATGTGTATTGATACACACCTTGATTGTTGGGCCATGGTCCGAGATATTAGTGGCTCCGGAGAAATGCTTCCTGTTCCACCACTCTCCGAATCCCACCAGCTCAGCCAACCTGCCGAGCAGAGGATGGGTGAGCAGATCATCAGGGCGAGTGCAGAAGTGCAGCATGTTGTACTGTCCCATGTTGCCAGACCACCTCCTTGCACCGGACCTGCTACCTCTTCCACATGTGACAAAAGAGTTGAGAGATATAACCAGACGACGAAGCCGATCCCATCGCCCACTGCACAGGAAATGGTATCTGAGCCATGGGCTTCTGGTGGCAAGCATCCATGATGAGCCCAGCGCGTTCAGCAGGGAAGTCAACTCCATGAACAGAGCGCTTCCAAGCAGAACATATGTCATTGCGGTGTCAACATCTTCGCTATGCCGCACATCTTCTCCACTGAAATGGAACAGCAGCAGCGAGGCTGAAACGGCGAGTGGCGAGATGACACGGGTGGTGTAGCCGTGCCAGGTGTGGATCACAGCCGCTTTGGTGTACAACATGTCATACATCAAGGAGAGCTGCATCTCCGCAATTATCCAGTATTCAGAATGCTTCATTTTCTCAGTGAAATTCTCCCGGCCAGGTTTTTCCTGGGACGAATCAACCATACCACACTTGCAAATGTGGAACAGCCAGTGAGCTCGTCGCACACTGGATTCCTCGTCCAATGTTTGGGAGCCCTCCTGAAACTTCACATCATGTGGGTGAACATGAATGGCAGGTGGCGGTTTCTTTTGCTTCAGGGAGTCGCGGATGCTGCCGAGGTTGCCTCTCTTCATTGCCAGCCATCTCTCCCAGTACTTGACAACAGCCACAGCCGACACCAATCGGGAGGCAAGCCCGATGAAATCCCCGCTGCTGTTCCTGTATGCGTAAAGGAAATATACTCCTGCGATGATCCGGGCGAAAAATGTGTACAAGCTGCGAAGTGAGAGTTGGCTGTCTTGCAGTGCGTAGGCGGCAATGTTGTCTGGTCCGGCGAGATGCAGAAGCAGGAACGGAGCCCATAACGGCATAAGCGGGTGGCTACCCGCCACGCTAAAGAAAGCAAGGCGAGAGAGGGTAAATGTAGCCAAGCCGTCGCCGAGGTTGTATGCTAGCCAGAGCACCCATATCCGCAGCCGCACGCTGCTGGAGGTTTCCTTCCGACGGGCCCCGGCACAGAGGAAGAGGAGTACTTGTAGTCCGAGGCTAAAGAGTACCAATATCTGCACCGGCACCAGATTTCTGGGGTCCTGGAGCTCTCCAGCCATCGATCACTCCTACAATGGTCACTCTCAATTAAGCCTATGCCTACATACACTGGTAAATACATTTTCTAGGAGTACACAAGTTCATATTAGCCAAACTAATGATTCTATGAATCACACAAAATAAATTTCTTGTCACAGATCAGTCTGTTTTGTCCTTTTCTTTTTGGAGATGTCATCAAGTACGCAAAATACATTTCCTAGCATTACACAAGTTGATATAAGACACTTCTTACCATTTCAATGCTAAGAAGTGTGCCTTATAAAAGTGGGTAACCGTGCATTTGGTACCATACCATTATGCCCCACAATTTATATATATGAATTCCCAAGGTTAAAAAGTATACGTTTCAATGCTAGGAATGGTTTAGTCAAAAAAAGGACAAGAGTACGTTGCATGATTTGTGATAATGATCTATGCAGTGAAATGATCTGTGGAGTAGTCAGGTGGAACTATTCCGTTTTTAGTTCAGCTGGAGGTTGTTTTTCGAGTTTCTGTCTTCAAGTGGGAGTTACAGTCCGTTCTTTGAATGAGCCAGGAAAATCTTCCTTTTGATGCGTGAATCTCTTTGAAGGTGATGGAGATTGATTCACCTAAATTTCATGAGGTGGATTATTGTGGTGGCTTCTAGGAAAAGTCAAAATTATCGTCTACAATGATAGTACTAAGGTGAAATGAACTGTGAGTAGCTATGTACAATCTAAAATTGTGGAAACTGCTACAAAAATATGTGTATGTATGGCTAACCATAATGCAGGTAAACTAAATCCGCGCACGATGTAACACATAAGTGATGGTGCAGACATACATACCGGGAGTGTTGCCGCTGATAGAGCAGATCCAAAATCAGTGCGATCTGAAGTATGAGATGGAGGCAACTGGCAGAGTGCTAGGAAGAAAGAGGCCCCTAGCTTCACTCCCAGCTAGAGGATGTCTGAAGGATTGCATGTTAGTATATATAGAACGTGCTCCATGCCAACTTTCAAAGTTTACAACACACACACACCAACCGACGTGTCAATCTTCGAAACTTCGCTTTGTCAGAAACTTATCCGACTCTCCAACTGCAGAAACTTCTTGCAAAGATGGGAAGGCTAGCTGTGATTAGTGTTTACAGCAGATGCTCGCTGTGTACGACATGGGATAGGACATGTCCGGCTTGTCTTATAGTATAAGCGTGGTTATTACTTAACTAAAGTATCAATTTGATTACTGGTGACGAGGAAGCCCTTTGGAAGTACACACAATTGTCGGAGCGTACTTATGCGAGCAATGTGGTTCAACAATTATTGACATTTGAGCTCCACTCCATAATGGCAGGGTGTTGGATGGAGGATTGCATGGCGCCTTGTGTTGGTTGGAATGATGAAGGTTTTGTCCATCCAATTGGCATCTTGTGTAGAATACTAGAATGCCGTGGGATTCCTGTTACAACGTGTGACTTGTTGCTTTCCGTTAAGGAATGTTTACTTGGGTCCCACTTGATTCCCATCTTAGCTGTAAAATAATCCTATATATGTAAGTTTTAGATTCTCTCTCAACTTGGCGTATGTGTTAAAGTTAACCTCGGCAGTACATACTTCCGTTCCGAAATTCTGTTGTTATTATTTTGGTGTGATCCAAATTTACTTATACTGATAAACGGCCGAATTTCTGACGATAAAAGCATAGCGTCACGAATGTTGGAAGGTTGTTCAGTGAATTATTTTGCAGTTTGCTTTGAACCGCTTGGATTTTTTCATGTGTGGAATGTAAGCCCCAAGTCACTTTTGAAGCACCACAGGCCATCATCACCGTCTTTTCTCCACCGGAACTATTTGGTGCAAACATCTCTCCATTATATAGCTGCATGATCATTCAATTCTAGACCATCGGTGTGGCGAAGATAATATAGTACGTTGATTATGATCGACTTCTAGTGATTCCAGATATAAACCAGAGTTTGTAGTGCTATCTCGTTAGAAGTCAGCAAGTCATAGCAGCTAATTTTAATTTTCAGATCATGGGTGAAGAACAAAATCACAAATACAAACACATAATACCACCTTTCCTGTCAAACTCAGACAATTCCCATAGCTGAACATTAAACGGGACAAATTTTATCTTCCTCGTGTGTCATATTTATTAATTGATCATCTTGTGCTTAAAATAAAACACTTTGATGTTTCCCGGCTGTCTGATTTTCATTTCGTGCGCAGTCAGTTTTCCGGCCGTTCGATGCTAATGCGGACACTATTACAAAAAGGCTCATTTGTGGCGCACCTTTTCTGGATTCTGTGGTCCACTCTGGGGCCGCAGGGGTGCGCCACAGAATCCACGCCACTAAATTAGAGTTCTATGACACACCCCTCCCCTGCGCCATAGAAAAGCCAATTCTATGGCGCACCTCCTCCCCGCACCACAGAAAAGCCAATTCTATGGCGCACCCTTTCCGTGCGCCACGAAATTAAGAGAATTCTATGGCACATCTGCTTGTAGTGCGCCACGGAAGTCAGTGCGTATTGTCAGGTGCGCCACAAAATAAGTATGCAGTATTCAAAGTTTAATTTGTTTCTGGTTTAAATACATGATTTATACATGCAGTGATATTTTACAAAGATATTTGACACTGATATTTGACAAACATATGAGTCATCACATTACTTAGAATGGTGTATATACATATAGTGCGAAGTGTCGAATGGGTTCATCAATCACGCCAAGTTACAACACATAGCTAGTGTTCATCGATCATAGTCTTACATCACATTACTTAGATGGTCACCGCCTAAGCTAGGATGAAATAGACTACAAGCACGGCGATGGTGAGCAAGAGCGGGAGCACGACGAAGGTATTCATCTTGTTCTTCTTCTTCTTCGACTGGTGGTCCCTCCACTTGGCAACCGCCTCGTGTCTAGTCTCGTATCCTTGATAGCAGTTGTCGCTAAACTTGTGCACCTGTGCTTTACAGTCCTTCCACTCGTCGTAGACTCCTGGAACCCGACCCTCGAACACCACGTAGTACGTCATCTGTATAGATAGACACAAGGCATATTAATATATAATGCAAAAACAGCAAAGCACAAGGTATATATGTTCACAAAAAGTAAAGAAAGAAAACAATAATAAAAACCTCAAAGATATACAACATCGATATCACACAAGTTCAAGCTAACTAAGTATAAGTTTAAGCCAACAATAGCTAGGCCTAAGTTTTGAGCTAATTAAGAAAGTTTTGTTAAACAAAGTAATGGTAGGCACACCTCGATCAATGAGACCTCTTCTTCCGCGGCGAGAGCGGCGTCGGAAACGATTTATATAAGTCTTTCGTCATCCACGTCCTACGATCACCCTGCCTCTCTAGGCATTCTTGGATATCCCTCTGACATAACCCTATGGGATGGTTTAAGGACCCCTCCCCCCTTTTTTGTTGACATCTTCAATGATTAACTCCGACAACTTGACTTTGATGTGATGAAAGTCTTCAATAAGATCATCCTGTGAGATTTCACCCGCCATTTTATGGGGACTATTCTCGGAGTTTAGCAGGCTGATTCAAGTTATTTGCATTGCGGACAATCCCTTTAAGGTGATGGAGGGCATAGAAGGACTCCTTCGTGCTCCAAGCTGGCTGCTTGATGCAGGAGAACTCGGTCACGTGGCTGAAACCGTATTTGCCAGTAGCCGGCCTGATACATTCATGTTTCTTTTCGAAGGTGCCTCCATTTTGGGCTTATCCATTGATAGCCTCATTGAGAACACCCTTTATTCTAGTGTAGTCTTTCCTCTTCATCGGATTCGACGAGTTGAAGTACTGGGCTAGTGACCACTTTGGGCAAAGCACGATGAGTGTGCACTATGTGTCCCCGCTCAACACATGCAATTGAAACGGAGTGTCGGTAAGGATCAGCAATAGAAGAAATCTATAAAACAAACATTAGTTACGACGGCCGCGAGCGGATGTGTACTTACTCGGGAAAGACAGGCAAAAGAACGTCCCTCTTCTCACTGTTTCTCAATATGAAGCTCTCGAGGTACTTTTCGTGGAAGGGGGCCGATATATTTAGGGTTTATGCCTCGGGGGGACTTTATAGGCGAAAGGGTGATGGCGGTGGGCGCCCGAGGGGCCCACACCACCAGTGGGCGCGGCCAACGGTAGCCCGCGCGGAGCCATGGTGTGGCTGATCCAGGGCACCCCTCCGGGTCTCCTTTGGACTACGTTGACGTGTCGGGAATTCTGTAACTTTTGGCTTTTGTTTTGTTCAATTCCAAGAATATTTACAGAACAACTTTTTCTGAAATAAAAAATAACAGAAAACAGGAACTGGCGCTGTGGAATCTTGTCATTAGGTTAGTCCATGAAAACGACCAAAAACGAAAGAAAACATGTGAAAACATAAATGTATTGGATAGAAAACAAGCATGGAGCATCGAAATTATAATTACGTTTGAGACATATCAGACCTCTCTAGCGATATGAGGTCCCACAATATGCCAGTATTTTTTGAAAAGTATTGCATGAAGTCCATCCAGACCAGGGGCTTTCAAATCACCAATGCTAAAAGAAGATATTCACACATCATCTTCCGAAAACGGTTTGAGCAGATCAACATTCATTGCTTCCAAGTTTGGTCGGTATTTTCTCCAAAACATCATTCTGTGTTTCTGAAACTTCCGAGGTGAATAGGTTAGTGAAATAGGAAGAAATATGATGGTTTAAGCAATCTGTACCTTCCAACCAATCTTCCCGGTCATTTTTCAATTTAGTGATAAAACTCCTCTTGCACCTTGCGGATTCAAATTTATGAAAATAAGAAGTGTTCCTGTCCCCATTCTTAAGACAATTAGCCCATGATTGTTGCATCCATTGCACCTCCTCAAATTCCAAGAGGTGCTCGATAAGGGTTGCTAATTCCTCCTTTTAGCTTGTTTTCATCGTTCATGGGTCCATTCATCACCTTCTCAAATTCTCTCTGGGCCAAACGGAGATGCCTTTTCGGTTTCTTTAAAACTCGTTGGTCCCAATCATGGAACTCCGCATACATATGGTTCAGTTTCGAGTGGACATCGTCTTGCGGTCCCTCCGCCACCGCTTTCTCCCAAGTTGTCCTAACTGTCTCACCGAAATCCTTCTGCAGCAACCAGCTTGCTTCGAATTTCTTGTTCTTTACCCGTACTCCTATATGATCTAGCTCGTAATATTCATTATCCACGAGCAACGGTCGGTGATCTGATCGGGCAAAGTTCAGATGCTGCCTTCGGAAATAGAGCCCTCCAATCATTTTTAATAAGAGCTCGATCCAACTCTCTCTAATTCTTCCTCTCCTCCATGTGAAAGGCTCTCCAATGAACCCCATATCATGCATCTCACAATGATATAATGTATCCTGGAAGGCATTCATACATTGTGGAGGCCTCGGATTACCTCCTTCTTTCTCGTGAAGAAATAGGATCTCATTCAGGTCTCCTATCAGAAGCCACGTCAAATTATGTTTTTGATGCAAACTTCTCATTCTTTCCCATGTTTTAAATTTTTTCTCCCGTTTGAACTCGCCATACATTCTAGTACATCTCCATAAGTTACCATTCAGATCATCAATCCTCATACATTGAGTCTAGTTCTAGTCTTTGAATTTTAATTTCCTTTTTCCACAAAAGAAGCAAACCACCTTTTCTACCGTCACTGGCACTAGTAGGAAAAGGCTTATAGCCACTAGCTTAGCGCTGGCGAACAGGTTTTTGGCTTTGCCAGCGCTGTTACCACTAGCGAACTCCATTATCAGTTCGTCAGCGCTATATCTACTACCGCTGGTGAACATACCAGCTCGTTCGCCAGTGCTATGGGTGGGACCCACCTGCGCGCGCACCCGCCCTTCCCTGAAACTACCGCTGGCGAACGGGCACTTGTGTTCGCCAGCGCTAAGTGGGCTACCGTTGGTGAACAGCTCTGCCTGTTCGCCAGCGCTAACCTGTGGGCCCAGGGCGCATGTTAACGCTGGCGAACAGGCAGAGCTGTTCGCCAACGGTAACCTAGCAGATCTTCCATAAGTGGTACTACCACCCCCACTTTCCCCTCCACTCCCTTCTCCACCAATTGTCCCCCTCTTCTCTCTCTAGCTCGAATTAATACCAATTTCCGCACCCTCCTACTCTCTTTTGAACCAACTAAAATTATTTTAGTTGGTATATATAAGTTTATCTCCCTCCTAACACCATTTCTACCCAAAGTTTTCCCTTCCTAGGCATCTAGATCTAGAATTACCCCCTCTCTCTCCAAAGCTCCAAAATTCTCCGGATATCATCTCGTGTAGCCATCTATTCATTTGAGGTGGGATGAATGCTAATATATAATTAAATGAATTTGTATATGAATTTTGTCCGGATACACGCGATATGAAATATGTGTGAAATTTCACCGGATTCAAATATGGTCGTGTGATGGAGACGTTAAATGTGTGCAATTTGTTGTGGAATGAAATTGAGTAGCCAACTATTGCCGGAATGTTGATTCATTTGCTTCTCGGCATAGTTTGGCACTCTCTAATAACCTCCTATTTGTAGGAAGGCCATGCCGAATTTTTTCGTGAATACGACATGAAGTGAAATTTTGGATATGAAAATGAGTTGCCACTTTGCCGGAATGTTGATTCATTTCCGTCTCAGCAAAGTTTGGCACTCCAGTAACCTCCAATTTGTAAGAAGGTCATGCCGATTTTTTTTCGTGAATATCGATATATATATATTATGTTTGGTTCTAATATTATATTGCCGCGCTCTCGTGCAGGCGACAAATAATGGTGGTCGTTAAGAGTGAACGTGTCGTGAATAGTTACTTGAGACACGCAATAGAAGACATGTTACAAAATGGCCGCAAGGAGATACGATGTCCATGTCGAAAGTGCAAACTAGGGGGCTTGCTCAATCCCTTTACCGGAGACTTGCTCAGTAACCTCCTCAGGCATGGTTTCATGGATGGGTATAACAGTCAATGGATAACTGATGATGAAGTTGATGAAGTCCATGAGGCGGCGGTGGTAGGAAATGATGTGCAACAGGATAAAACAACGATCGACAAGAACTACAACAGGACCAAGATCAGCCTCATGATCCCGCACATGATCATGGAGAAGATGTTGAACAAGACGTGGAAGAAGACGAGGACACAGGGACACCCCTAACGGAAGTTGTGCGTGACCCTCATCTGAAAGAACTGCTTTTGAGAAAGACGATTAACTCTAGATCTGCTGCTAGAGAGCAATCTAAGCTGGCGCAACTAGAGATAGACTCGAAGACACCGTTGTATGCAGGCTGCGGTCCAGGAGAGTCCCGCCTGAGAGTGGCGCAGATGAAGGCGAGATACAAATGGAGCGACATAAGCGTCGATGCAAGCCTGCAATACTGGCACGATATCCTTCCAGAGGGCAACACCTGTCCTAAAAGTTGCGACGAGGCCAAGAAAGTCGTGTGCCCCTTTGATTTACCTCACGAAAAATATCATGTGTGCATCAACGATTGCTACATTTATCAAAAAGAGGACGCGAACAAAACCATTTCTCCAGTTTGCAACGCTGCTCGATACAAGAAAGGGAAGAAGAAAGCTCCTCGAAAAGTTGTGTGGTACTTTCCGCTCATTCCCCGTCTGCAACGGTATTTCGCGGACCGCAAGGAAGCACAGCTCATGTGCTGGCACGCGAAAAGGAGGAATAAAGTTTTGAAAGATCCAAAGCGGAGTGAAAAAGTAAATCTGACACATCCTTCAGATGCAAGTCAATGGAAAGCAATTGACTGTGAATATGCAACGTTCGGGGCGGAGGCAAGGAACATCAGGTTGGGTGTGAGCACCGACGGACTCAATCCGTTTGGCAACCAGAGCAGCACCCATGGCACCTGGCCCGTGTTTGTATGGATGTACAACATCCCCCCTGGTTGTGCATGAAGAGGAAGTATATTCACATGAGTATGCTAATTCAAGGGCCAAAAAAACCAGGCAACGACATCAATCTATACCTGAAGCTGCTTAAAGATGAGTTGGACACGCTATGGGCCGAGGAAGGGGTGAACACATGGGACGCCTTCGGTGAACAATATTTCCCAATGAGAGTTGTCTTACTCTGTACGGTTCACGACCTACTCGGCTATGGATATGTGGCGGGCCAGGTGTGCCACGGACATAACGGTTGTGTGAGGTGCATGGATGACCCCATGTTTATGCAACTTCCGAAAGATCCTGGGTCTTCGAAAACAGTTTTCGTTGGCCATCGAAGGTGGCTACCCAACAAAGACCCGTGGAGAAGGCGAGGAGACCTTTTTAACGGTGAAGATGAGCTCCGTGGACCTCCACGTAAGAGGTGCGGCGAAGAAATCTACAAGTTGTTGTATGATTGGAAGGAATGCCCAAAGCCGGGAAAGAAGCAAAAAGCGCCAAAACCGCTTCTGTATGTATGGAAGACGAGGTCGGTGTTTTGGGACTTGGCATACTAGCACATTCTTAGGGGTTCACTTTCTACACGGAGGAGAAAGACAAAACTTTCGATTATCAAAACTCAGGGGTAATGATGGAATCCTACACCGGTGACTAAAAGTTAAGATACTACGAAAGGATCGAGGAGATATGGGAGCTTAACTACTATGGAGAGATAGTTCCTATGTTCCGCGTCAGATGGGCTAGGATGTCGACCGTCAGAAAAGAAGACCAATACTTTACAACCATGGTTATTCCCGAAGACGGAACTTCATCAACCGCGAATGTCACAACGCAAAATGAGCCATGGGTATTGGCTAAGCATGTGCCCCAATGCTTCTTCATAACAGACCCCGCAAGGCCTAGCCGTGTTTTCGTGAGGAGAGGGAAAAGAAATATCATTGGAATGGATGGAATCGTTGACGAGGACGAGTTCGACACATTCAGAGACCCAAATATTGACGATTATCAAGAAGATGATGATGATAGTCATGCAACATACACAGCAAGAAGAAGCCGAACAACGCTACCTAGGCATGGTCTTCCATTCAGAAGAAGAAGTCATGATGTGGGGTTAAATTATGCAACTGCGACCAAAAAAGGCAAAAAGATCAAACGCTGAGAAACTATGTATATATCGGTCTGCCAATTGTATGCGACGAAACTATGTATATGCATGGATCAACTGGTCTGATGTGCACTTATTATAAATTTAATGTACCTTGTTCTGTATTTCAAATGTGTGGACTTATATTATTTGAAACATAAAGGAAATAATGGAAAACAAAATAAAACAATAGAAACATAAAGGAAACAACAGAAAACAATAGAACACATAAAGAAAATATTGGAAACAAATAGAAAATATGAAAGAAATATTGGAAAACAAAATAAAACATGAAGGAAAACAATTGAAAACAATAGAACACATGAAGAAAACAATAGAAAACATAAAGAGAACAAGAGAAAACATAAAGGAAACAAATAGAAAACATGAAGGAAAATAATGGAAAACAACTAAAACAAAAATAATGAAAAGAGAAAACAAGAAGGAAATATTGGAAAACAAAATAAAACATGAAGGAAATATTGGGAAAAAAATAGAACACGTGAAGAAAACAATAGAAAACATAAAGAGAACAAGAGAAAACATAAAGGAAACAAATAGAAAACATGAAGGAAAATAATGGAAAACAACTAAAACCAAAATAATGAAAAGAGAAAACAAGAAAGAAAATATTGGAAAACAAAATAAAACATGAAGGAAAACAATTGAAAACATGAAGAAAATATTGGAAAACATATCTCCTAACCATAGAAAACAAAAATAAAACAAGAGAAATCACGAAGCAAATATTAGAAAACATAAAGGAAAACAAAATTTAACAATAAAAACAAAAAGAAAACAAGAGAAAACATGAAGGAAATAATGGAAAACAAAATATAAAAAAAATAAATCAATTCAAAGAAATAAAGAAAAATAAAACAGTAATGTTTCTCAAGAAAAATTAAGAAAAAATAATACAGTAAATCAATTCAAAGAAAAATAAAAAAAAACGATAGCGCTGGCGAACATAGCTGCTGGTTCGCCAGCGGTAGCATAGCGCTGGCGAACAAACCTTCGTTCGCCAGCGGTAGCATAGCGCTGGCGAACCAGCAGCTATGTTCGCCAGCGGTAACCCCCACCTCTTCCATACAGACATACACACAGAGGGGCCGGGACTTAGTCGTTTTTCAATCGTACGATCGACGCGCGCGCCCCCGTTCCTCTCCTGTCTCCGGCGACTCTGTCCCGGCGACCACTGCGCGGCCCCGACCCTCTCCCTAACGCCCTCCACTCCTCCACCATACCACTCTCCCTAGCGCCCCTTCACTCCCTCCACCGGCACTCTCCCTCTCTGTGTTGCGCCCCACCTGCACGACGCGCTGCCCCTTCCACGGCCGGCGGCCATCGATGCCACGCACCGGCCGGCCTCCACCTCCCCCGCGGCTCCCTCCTCCTCCCCTGCGGCTGCCGCACTGCCTCTACAGCGGCACCGCCGGCCTGCTGCCCGCTGCTGCCCCCTCTTCTGCCACGCATAGAAGGTGCTCGACGAAAGTTCTACAAGAAACTCATCGAACGACAGCGATATCAGGTAGTTTTTTTGTTCTGTTTTTGTTCTGCTGCCCCCTGTTTTTTTGTTCTACTGAACATGTATTCCTCTGTTTTTTGACGGTAGTCACTGTTAGCAAAGCACTTGGTTTATCTCTTCTTCGAGGGTTATAAAGAAATGCTATATTTTGGTTCATTTACCTTCATGATTCGGATGCATCTGGTTAGGTAGGTCTTATTAGAGACAAGCTCACTGTTACAGCAAGAACTAAACAAAATATTTGTCTTTTTCCGACGAGAAATGATATATTCATGTAGTAAAGACTAGTACTGCAACCTGAAAATGTATGTACAAATGGGTACCTTTTTTTGTGCTAACATGCTGACATAAATTTTGGGTTGCATTGTATGGAATAGTCTCTACCTTACCTAGTAACCATTTTGATTTTTAGTGCTTCCTGGGATGTTTGAACTTGGTTCAGGTCTCAAGTTGTTTTCATGTCTCAGGCCAATTGTGCGACACGAATCCATTCATTTGGGAATGTTATTTACCTAGTGCTTTCTCTTTGTACTGAATGTTATGACCAAGTACGAGCCTTCTATTTTGGGCTGAATGTTATGACCAAGTAGTGAATGTTATGACCAAGTATTTGGGCTGCATCTATTTTCTAGAAGATGGTTAGAATATTAATTCTTAAATATAAAAGTTGCAACCTAATTTCTGTTTCTCAATGAAATACTCTGTAAAATTCTTTTTCTTCACAATGCTGTTGCGTCTCAATGAAATATAAATGGTTGCATCTTTATAATTAGTGACAAGCTCACTGTTAGATCTTGATATCCTTCTTCCTGTTGAGGAACCAATCAGGGACCTTGAACGAGCGAGGGTTTTGCACCACATTCATGACACGCTCGAGCTCTTCAGCTGTAAGCTCACCAGCCCTGCACACACAATAAAATTGTCAAGACCTTTAATAGCAGCCACGGCACCAACACAGCAAGTCTTGTATCATACATCAAGAATAAGTTCATAGGATTCCTCCAAAAGATGTATACATGAGAAAAGTAGCATGAAGCCTAGATTCAGGGTATTCAAAAATTGCCGGCAACCGGTTATTGGGATGTTATGACATTTTCTAAAGTATCTTAGTAAATAGGAGCTGCAAGATTGAGGTCCTGATGCATATGGAAATGGCTAAATAATAACAAAACCTTGCACACCAGAGAAAACAATGTGTGACATAATCCAAATATGAGTTTAGCAGCCCAATATACTATACTACGATTGAAAATATTCATTCATGCATGATGCTTGCAACTGGAACTGAGGCACTGATTTAATAAGAACAGATACTTTCCTTACGCTTTTAAATCTCCCAGGGAAGTACTTGGGTGTTTTTCTGGGACGTTGTGAGCTGAGAGCTCGATCTGGTTGTGTGGTAAGTGAAGTGGTGCTTTGCTCCTTCACTGTACGGCTGGTTTGATTTATCTGCGCTGCTATGATGCTAAAATGCACTACTTAATTTGATATCTGGTGTTGGGATTACCTGATAGAGGTTAGTGGGAAAAACTGGTAACTCTTCTGGATGTTTTGTACTGAGAATAACTCACAGAATAATATGTTAGTTGTGACTATTTAATCAGTGGATCAGGACTCATCTGTTTTTGGTGGTTGGTGATGGTTGGTGTGCAAGGATGGTGTGCATGGATGGTGGTGATGGATGGCGTGGTGATATGGATGGTGGTGATGGATGGTGGAGATGGTGTGGTCGTGTGGATATGTGCCCACCTTCGTGTGGATGACGATGATAATATGAGATGTGGGATTATATGAGGGGTGGAATTTTATGTGCAGGTACCCCGTGAGGCCCTATTTGCCGGAATGTTGATTAATTTCCGTTCCGGCAAATTTGGGTACTCCATTTGTGATATTTTTAGCAAAAGTCATGCCGAAATTTTCCGTGAATTTTGGCATGATCTTTGCTAAATATATCACATATTAGAGTGCCCGAGAAATTTGAACTCATATGGGGTATACATCGTTTAAATTGCAGGATTTGTTGAACTAATTTCGGGTTTTCTCTCCTTAATTAGATATGGCTCACAACGACGAGGCGGGTGGTTCTCGGATCAGACGCGGGGACGACAATGCATGGCTTTCTATGCTTAGCGTCGGAGGAGGACCCGTAGATCTGCAACCAGAGCTAGAGACGCAGGGTGATGCAGACGACGAGATGGACAAAACCATTCGTCTGGAGCTAGAACCGTGCACCGATACGTCGGGCGGAGAAGGTCAAACCGGTAGTGGCACCGTGGATGCCACCTCCGGTAGCGAGGCGTCGCGTAAGCGCAAAGAAAGACGTCACAACATGCTCGCCACCATCCGGCAAGAGTTCACGGAAGTGGACCCCAATAGCGGTGCTCCTATCG
This sequence comes from Alopecurus myosuroides, assembly GCA_028641055.1. Lineage (NCBI taxonomy): Eukaryota > Viridiplantae > Streptophyta > Magnoliopsida > Poales > Poaceae > Alopecurus > Alopecurus myosuroides. The sequence goes on along the minus strand of CM054062.1, from coordinate 333,778,843 downwards.
AGCCGGAGATTTACGCCAAGGGGTATGGAAATCAGATAGGTTGCATAGCTCGAGACTTTGGCAACGTTAATACGAGCCAGCTCAGAGATAAAGAAAACAAGCCTATGGCCGCCCTGCTGATTGAGAAGCTGCACACAAGGTACAAGTTCCCGGCTCCTTACGACAACCAGGACTTGAAGAGCAATCTGGTCAACTCGTTAGCACTGGGAAAGTTCACCAAGGCGTTTACGACTTGGATATCCAGTTTGCGGGAGATGATTGCGAAGGGTAAGGGTTTCGATGAGATCCATAAAATGTGGCCCTCCATTTCTGAGGAAGACTTGGCCCAATTCAAGCTCGACGAACTCAAACCGGAAAGGGTGGCGTTGACTAAATGGGGAAAAGATTTCCGAAAAAAGAACATTGGCCCTCACAATCTCCGAAGTCGGGGTTACCTTGGGAAGCAGAAAGTTTGGGCTAAGGAGGATGCGCAGAGAGAAGGGCCGAACCCGTATGACAAGATCACCGACCCGCGGGTGAGAAATTTTGTCAGGGCCCATTATAGGGAAGATCCCAAAAAGCCCGGTGATCTTGTGTCGAACGAGAAGTTCAAAGAGCTCGAGAAGAAATATCTCGAGGAAGAAGAAAAAGAACGTCTATCTCAGTCTGACGGAGGGTCCTCGGCGACGATGAACAAGGACCCATATGACACCCCTTTTATTAGGGCGCTTAACGCGTTGAAGGTAGTGCCCCTTGACAAGAAGCTGCATCGTAGCCATGTGCATGGCCTCGGAAAGGGTCATCGGCATGTGCACTACTACCCGGACACTAAGGAGAAGAGAAAGGAGCGGAACAAGGTGCTGGAGAAGACAGTCGACGAGCTTGTGAACGAGAGGCTCAACGCGCTCCTCCCTACCATCTGTGTGTCCGTCGCTCAGTCCTTAGCATCGTGGATGGCAGGTGGAGGACAAGGGCCGCTCCCCGAGATCAACATAGCCCCCATCGTGGCGCCTGCTGTGCAGAACGTGGCACCCATCGTGGCACCTGCTGCGCAGAACGTGGCCCCCATCGTGGCGCCTGCTGCACAGAATGAGGCGGCCCCCAACCCTGAGCCGTAAGGTCGCAAAGATCCATCGCCGCCGACCCGCCACGTCTCTGCAACGCCGCCGCCGACACTTAGCGGTCCATCGCCCTTGTCCGAGCTCAATGCTCTCACGGTAATTCAGCGTCCACAGCTTAATTATATATTATGACTTGATTTGTGATGGCCTCAGTCTCTAACGACGACCGCGTGACGTTTCGCAGGCCGACGAGACGGGATGCACATTTCTCCTTCGTGTGAACGGCGAGTTAAAGGACGTGGCCAAAGGAAAAATCATAACACCTCTCAACCGCGTGTCCCACGGTGTCCGTATGCCCGACGACGTGCTAAGGGTTACATTAAGTTGGGTGCTCCCTGGTTGCGGTGCTCTCGATCCTCCGAACCAACCCCCCACAGTCGATAGCGAGTTAAACCTGGAGCAGTGCTTGGTTTGGCCATTGACATGGCCAAAATTACTAATTCGTTTGGAAAGTACTCTTGTCAACACTCCAACACCGGTCCAGGGGTCGGGGCACCCAAGCCAACACGAGGATTTCTCACCTGCAAAGTCCGTGCAACACGACGGCGACGATGCTGAAGATGAGAACCCCAATGACTACCTCGTCGACGATCCTTATGAGGGGGCCGGCCTGGATGATCTTGATGAACTTCTCTTGCCAGCGGAGGAAGCAGATAAATATCGATGCACAAAGCATCTTTTCTCTTCTCAAGAACCGGCATCCCCCAAGCAAGAAGTCATCAGCCAGGATGCCCTCAAAGAGGCGGTCGCAGATGTTTTTCAGAATCAGCCTAAGAAGACGGCACGGAAAAGAACTAAGAAGAGTTTTGCCGTTGCATCGATGAGCCAACCGGTGGAGGGGACCAAGTCTAACCAGCAGGCAGAACGGGTATTGGACAGGATACCCATAGACGACTGGCATCAGATCCATGAGTTGGGAAAACCGATGCTTCCGCCGAGGTTGGCCTCCTTGTTGACAGGTGATATGCTTAGCATCCATGACGGTGTTCAATTTATGGAGACGATGCTTCTTAAAGAGAAAAATCCAACGCTGCCGGTTTTGATCGCAAAGGTGCCATCTACGGTGGGATTTGTCACTGAAGGCAACGCACGCAAGATCATCGTGAGATTTGACGACATTTTTCGGATGTTCCACATGAAATCCCTCCACTCATCAATCGTCCGTCTATTTACGCTCAGTTTGGCGCATCAATTATCCATAGATAATACCAAAAGCATCGGGCTAGCAGACCCCTACTACATGCACGACATGTAATTGAACAACCCCAAGGGTAGGGCAAAAGCGGCAAAGTACCTCTAACAAGTGTTGCTCAATAATCATATGCACAAGAGGATCACCCTCCTGCCTTACTTTCCCGAGCAATTTATATTTCCCATCTTTACATAAGTTTGTGCATATACAATTAATAGTGGTTACAACTTTTGAGGATTACATATATGGACTCCTGTTTTGCGTAGAAACAAATACGGCACCCTCATCATGCTCTACTCGAGAGACGCGCACGCCGTATATCTCGACTCCGGGAGTAGGCTGAAGGAGAAGAACTACCCCCTCATCAAGTCCGTTCTCAATGATGCTATGGACGGCTACATCAGGGGGGAAGGATTCTGCGACAGAAAAAAACAAAGTCAAGGCAAATATGTGTTCAGACACAGAACAGAGTTCCCCTGCCCCAAGCAGCCGCGAGGCGACCAAATGGAGGCATGGTACCTCATCCAACACATGATGGAGATCGTGAAGGAGCAACAGAGTCTACAATTCATGTCTACTGTGGACAAATGGTCTCGCAACATCGTCGAATGGTCTGATGCTGAATTCAGACAAAACTTTGGTCGCATCCAGCGCAAACTTTGCTCCATCATCTATAGGGATGTAGTAACTAAAGACTCGCTCTTCCACTGGAACTCCCCACCATCAAACGATGAGTTGCGACAATGTGTACTAGAGAAGGCTGACGAGAGACCATTCAACTCGTTAGAAGGTGTTCTTCCGTTCCCGCCGGTGAAGAAACAAAAGATCACCACAATAAGGAAGAAATGACCGACGGTATGTATTCGGTTCGGTACGAATTGCTCCTAATAATAACTTGTGATTTTATTTGCCGGCCTAATGCTTTTTATCTTGGTCTACAGAGAGATGAAGAAGTGGACGGCGTGCTGGCCCTAGCGAAAGATCGCTGGATCTCGGTTTGTGTATTGCATATACATATATGCATATGTATCTAAGAGTGATTTGTATGTGTGAATTATAGAAATTACATAAATTACATGTATTTGCACCTGTATAGTATAATACCAGGAAAATACAAACTCTTATACGAAAATAACAAAAAAATACAAACCTGGAGCCATAGCGCTAGCGAACCTGGGAACCTACAGCTGGCGAACCTCCGCTGCATCGCTGGCGAACACAGCGCTGGCGAACACGACCTGGTTCGCCAGCGGTAACATATACTACCGTTGGCGAAGTGCTGTTCGCCAGCGGTAACCCGCTACCACTAGCGAGCTAGCGCTGTCGAACAGCGCTTCGCCACCGGTAGCCCATATTTGCTCGTCACTGGTAGGGGTTTTCCTACTAGTGTGGGAACACAAACATGCACTCCATCTTCGTCCTTCTTCTCAGTTGATCTGCCGAATAGCTATCCAAGTGTGTCTCCGACAAAAACAACACATCGGTATTATTTTTGCGCTGGATGTCCAACATTGCTAGAACTGTCGGGTGATACGTCATAAACGTATCCTTAATTTCTGATGTTCCATGTTGTTTCTCACATGTTTTCCTTACACTTTATGTCATTTTTATCGATTTGCCGGGACTAACCTATTAACAAGATGCCATAGAGCCAGTTCACTGTTTTCAACTGTTTTTAGTTTCAGAAAAGTTGTTCTGGAAATATTCTCGGAATTGGAAAATCCGAAAGCCAGAAGTCTTAGAAGTCCCGGATGCTTCCAGAAGTCCCGAAGAGCCCCGGAGGGGGGCCACAGGGTGGCCACACCATGGGTGGCACGGGTCCCCCTGGCCACGCCACCAAGGGGTGTGGACCCCTGGCCACTCCCCGACATCGCCCTTTCGCCTATTTATACTCCCCCGAGGGAAAACCCTAGAAGAATCGACCTTTTCCGCAAAATACATCCGTAGCTCCGCCGCCACCACCGACAAGTTTCGGGGGACAGATCTCTGTTCTAGCATCCTGCTGGGATGGGGAAGTGCCCCCGGAAGTCATCTCCATCGATTCCACCATCATCTCCATCGCCGTTTCTGTCTCCTATGATGAGGAGGGAGTAGTTCTCCCCCGGGGTTGAGGGCTCTACCGGTAGCTATGTGGTTCATCTCTCTCTCCCATGGTGTGATCATGAGCTTTGTAATCTAGTTGAATATGTAGATTTTATCTTCATCTGTTATGCTACTCAAGTGGTTTTGTTATCTCCGTAAACACTTTGATCGCAGTGTAAAGGTTATAGTGTGTGCACCGTGTGGTTTAGCATGATATTTATATCTTGTGTTGGAAGATGAACCTATGAAATTGTGGCGTTTGTTTAGTACTAATTTAGGGCGCTCATGGTGAAAGCGTGGGGTGCCCTAGAGATGGAATATAGACTTGAGGAGTGCTGTTACAGCCCTGCGCAATGATTGGTGTTTGTTATTCGACCGGAGAGTGGTTCGGAGTAGCATAGTGAAGAAATGATATTGATGCATTCAATTATGTTTTCATTGTTGAGAGGTGTCCACTAGTGAAAGTAGGAGCCCTATGCCTTATTTCCAAGCATTGAAACACCGTTTTCCGCCTGTTCTGCTACATGTTTGCTTGCTGCCATTTTTATTTCAGATTGCTATTTTCACTTATTATCATACATATTACTTGCACTTTACTCTCTCTTCGCCGAACTAGTGCACCTATATTACCTGACAAGTATATTGAGTATGTTGGGGACACAAGAGACTTCTTGTATCTTGATTGAAGTGTTGCTTGAGAGGGATATATTTGACATCTACCTCCCTGAGTTAGATAAACCTTGGGTGATCCACTTAAGGGAAACTTGTTGCTGTTCTACAAACCTCTACACTTGAAGGCCCAACACTGTCTACAAGAATAGAAGCGTGCGTAGACATCAAGCTCTTTTTTGGCGCCGTTGCCGTTGAGGTAAGGTAAAAGGTACTCACATCCTCAGGTGTGAGTGCTCGAGGTTATTTCCTTTAGATTCTGCAATTATATGTTTTTGTTTCTTGTTTTCACTAGTTAGGCTTATTTTTACTTGTTGCTTGTTTTTATTTTTACTAGCTAGTCTTAATGGAAAACAATAAAAATATGAGAGAGCTTTATTTGCATTCTAGTAGCAATGTTATTAGCATTAATTATTTGGTTACCATTATTTCTAGTACTATGGAAAATTCTAAGCTTGGGGAAGCTAGTTTTATAAACTTTTTAGTTTTCCAGCTTTAGAGGAGAATATTTTCTCTGATGATACTTGATCTCCCATATGTGATAAACCTAATGATGCTTGTGATATTTTAAATCCTCCTACTGGAAGCATTCCTTTTAAAATACCCAAGAAAATTGTTGAACTTGTCATGGATAACCAATATTTTGGAGATGGAAATGTCCATCCTAGTGATCATTTACACTTTATGCATGCATTATGCGAGTTATTCAAGTGTGCAGGTATCTCAACGGACCAATTTAAGAGGAGGCTATTCCCTTTGTCACTTAAGGACAAAGCAAGGGAGTGGTATGACCTACTAGATGATCCTCATCATTTGGAGTGGAAGGAACTTGAATCTCTCTTTTACTCTAAATTCAATCCTTCGCATGAACTATATTTAGATAGGACTTACATTTATAATTTTTGGCCTCATGAGGGAGAAAGCATTGCCCAAGCTTGGGGAAGACTGAAAACATTAATACTCAAATGTCCTAACCATGAGCTTCCTGAGGAAATAATTGTTACTAATTTTTATGCAAGGCTTTCAGGACATTGGAAGGATTATCTAGATGCTTGTTCAGAGGGTTCTTTTTGTAGTAAGAAGGCTGAAGCTAAGTGGGATATTCTTGAGAGGATTCGAATAAATAGTGAAGATTGGAATAACAATAAAGGTAAAGGGTCGGGTATAAACTATGAGTATGATTGCATTAAGACTTTTGCTGAAACTGCTGATTTTCATGAGCTTAGTGCTAAGTATGGTCTTGATCCTCAAATAGCTGTTGGTTGGTATAGATCCTTTGCTTCTTATCTTAATATTCCTAAATAAAATTGGGCCATATATCGTGAACCTTTTAAAGACACTTGCATGGAAAATGAAATTGTTATTGATGATTGCAATAAACATGCTCAAACTTCTGAAAGTACTATTTCTTATAAGCATGTTAATTTTTGTGGAGCACTTAGACCTTATGAAAAGAATCAAATCGAAGAAGAATATTGTATCCATCATAGGAATTAAAAAACTAGAATGTGGAGTAGGGCTCTAGATGATCTTGGTGAAAAAGTTTGTGCCCTCTATCCTTTTATTTATGAACTTTGCTATGAAGTGGGTTATTTTAATTTCCAATGCTCAGGCCATGATAGTAGCCTTTCGAATCCTATGAGTACTGCAAGTTTGTATTGTGATGACATGATCACCCCTAATGAGCATGATGAACTTACATTATTTTTGGGGTGTGAAGAGTTATTAAGAAAAACTTCTTTCATAGATATGAGTGCTTTTGATATGAATAGTGTCGTGCATGGATGCCATCTTTATTGTGTTGATAATTTCCATGCAAATACTTACATACAAAATATTATAAAAGAGGAGACTTTACCAAAATATGACAAGACTAATATGTGTTTTGTTCTTATTAATGAAGAGGAGAAATCCTCCAAAGTTATTTCTATTGTTTCTGATAATAAACCAGGGTATGTGGAGAAGCTCCCTTTTAAGCCTCTCCCTCCTAAAGAGGGGAAGAAGAGGAACAATAAGAAGAGGAGGAGTAAAAAAGAGAGAGAGGTAACGGTATCTCCCCCTAAGCATGTTGCTCATATTACAGCTTTTGCTGATGAGTCTGAACTTGATGATTTTCCTATGCCTGTTATTTATGAAAGTGATCATGATTGGGAGAAACACACTACTTTTGATATTGAAAATATCTTTGGTACCAATTCTGAAAATGATGATAATTGATGTACTATTAGTACCATCCATGTTCCTTCCAATGATGATAAAGAAAGCTCTGAGCTTGTGGATGATGTGTTTGAAAATCCTTTTGCTACTGATGATTGTATGCTTGATACATCTCTTTCTAGTAAAAATGATGATACTATGCCTCTAGTATTTGATAACTATTATAAAACATGCTATAACATAGGCTATGATTACAATTATCCTTATGAAACTTGTCATAGTTATGGAGGGATTACGCAAAACCATCTCCCTAATATACAACTTGTCTATCATGTTGGAGTTCCTTATGATGACTTCATTGATAAATATGATATTTTCAGTCCACCTACTATTGAGGAGAAAATTAATAATGATTACAATAAGCCTCCTATGTTTGATGATTATGGTGATGAGGATGATAATGATAGCTATTTTCTTGAATTTTCTCCCACTGCTATTAATAAGAACGACTATGCTTATGTGGAGAGTATTAATTCTTTTATGCATGTGGCTCGTGATAAGAATGTTTTATGTGATAGCTATATTTTTAAATTTATTCATGATACTAATGAAAGTTATTATGAGAGAGGGAAACATGGTTTTATGCATCTCAACAATATTAAGTTTCCCCTCTTTATGTTGAATTTTTTTGATGTTGCACTTATTTTGTCTTCCTATGCTAGTCACTTTGTGTTTTGTTGACTTGTTTTTCGACAAGATTCGTTTTCATAGGAAGTGGGTTAGACTTAAATGTGTTTTATTTTTTCTTCTTGATGCTCTCTTATTGTGCTTCAACTCTTATTCTTATGTGAGCATCTTTTAAAAATCATTGTGCCTAGCTGAAAGGCGTTAAAGGAAAGTGCTACCCGGAGACAACCCGTTTTATTTCTCCGTTTTCAACCCGTTTTCGTTCGTTTTCTTTGCACCTGGGTGTTGTCTATTTCCTTATCAACCCCGCTGTATCTTTTCTTTTGTGTTTTAGTTGAGCCAAGTAAAGTCTCTAGTGGAAAGTTGAGACTATATTTCGGATTTCTGCGCAGGAAACAGATTTCTGCTGTCCACTATTAAATTCGTATAAAATCGCATAAAATTCAAAATGACCTGAAATGTTTTGTGCATAATCCTGGGATATATACGCAACCTTTATTAGTTGAACACTTTTTGATTTGAGAAACAGAAGATTTTCGGGAAAAATCATCTTTACCTGTTGTTCTGTTTTGACAGATTTCTGCCAATAATTAGATTTGCCTCTTAATCTCTTTCTTTTGGTGTTCTTTTGAGAAAAAGAGTTTTTCGTTTAATTTAGGGCGCTCATAGTGATAGCGTGGTGTGCCCTAGAGAGGGCATATAGACTTGAGGAGTGCTGTTACAGCCCTACGCAATGATTGGTGTTTGTTATTCGACCGGAGATTGGTTCAGAGTAGCATAGTGAAGAATTGATATTTATGCATTCAATTATGGTTTCATTGTTGAGAGGTGTCCACTAGTGAAAGTAGGATCCCTAGGCCTTATTTTCAAGCATTGAAACATCGTTTTCCGCCTGTTCTGTTACATGTTTGCATGCTGCCATTTTTATTTCAGATTGCTATTATCACTTATTATCATCCATATTACTTGCATTTTACTCTCTCTTTGCCGAACTTGTGCACTTATTGGGTGTGTTGGGGACACAAGAGACTTCTTGTATCTTGATTGCAGGGTTGCTTGAGAGGGATATCTTTGACCCCTACCTCCCTGAGTTCAATAAACCTTGGGTGATCCACTTAAGAGAAACTTGCTGCTGTTCTACAAACCTCTGCACTTGGAGGCCCAACACTGTCTACAAGAATAGAAGCGTGCGGAGACATCATCGGGTCATTCCCCAACCCCCGACAGTTAAAGGATATGATTTTCATTGCGACCGGACAGGCTCCTCGAAGGAACCTGCCGATCCTAAAGATGAATTGGAGTGCTCACCCCCCTTCTTTGAGCATTTTACTCAACCTTCCTCATGGCCCTTAATCGGATTTGACATTGATGATTGTTTTTCCTCCATGATCATATGTTCTTTTCCAGCTAAATCACCACCGCCAGCATTAAATGGAAAAGATGGTTCACTCTCCTTCTCCTCAAGTCCCAGTCTCCTCTTTATTGTCAAGTCTACACACACACACTCTCTCTCTCTCAAGCATGCTAGTGTCATTACCTTTGGCAGGGCTGGTCGCAGTATCCTTTAGAGGATCATCATTGTCGGTATTGGTATTTGCGAGGGCATTGTACCTCCAGCTAACATGCTGAGAAGATCATCCCGTACCCATATTTCTTGTTCTACCCCGAGTCTCTTCCTCTTCCTCCTGCAGAACCACCACGAAAGCCTCCGAGTGCTACCCTGCCATGCCAAGTCTCTCCTCCAGCCTTCAAAAAATCCCCCATTTAAGACTATCTTCCTCATGCTCACCCGTACCACATTCAAGGTGCGTATGCCCAAGATGGCCACAAGCACCACAAAATTTTGGGACCTTCTCAAATTGTACCTTGAAGAACTCGTGTTGGCCACCTCTAACAATAGATACAAACCGAGCCAATGGTTTCCTCACGTCCAGTTTAGCTTGTACTCCGATAAAATCTCCCAATCCATGCAGGCTAGTGTCCACTTCTTCCTGTTCCATGAAGGCAGCTGGAAGAAGCTATGGCGTGTTCAAGTGCCTTCCAAAGTACGATCCTTTGCATGGAGGCTGGCTAGGTAAATTCTTATAACTGCTGAAGTTTTACATCATAAACATATGGCAACGGAGTCGAAACGTAGAATATGTGGGTCATCATTCGATATTGCTTGATGGACTGTAACATGGCACGTTGTGTTTGGGTATTGGCTGATGAGGAGATTTTCGAGCATGCGCAGAATTGTACTAGCCCTGGCGCGAGAAGTTGGCTGTCCACTATGCTTGATAGCTTGGCACACGAGGATTTTGTGAATCTTTTGGTGGCCATCTGGGCAATTTGGACGGCGAGAAGAAAGGCAATCCACGAGGAAATATTCCAAAGTCCTCTGTCGACGCATGGCTTCATCACCAACTATGTTCGCGACCTGGGCCTACTCAAGGATCGGAAGATTTCTACTCGACTTGGCAGAGTGACAGTGAGAGAAAAGAAGTGGATACCACTGCCGGCTGGGATGGCGAAAGGTAATATGGATGGTGCAGTCAATCGATCAGACACGAAGGGAGCAGTAGCGGCAATCTTCAGAGATGAAAATGGGAAGTACGTACTTGGGTGCCTCGACATAGCAGGCCAAACAGATCCGAAAATTCTAGAGGCGCTGACCCTGGCGAAAGATATTAATTGGCATTTGCCGAGCCCTAGTCGCTTCAGAACATATGTGTTGTTCAAGACATAGCTGATTGCAGCAGAGGCAAGTATGGTACAGTCATAGTGGAGATAAAAAAGAGGACAGATGATCTGGATCACGTACAGGTCAAGCATGATCTAGCTAAGGGATCTGTAGGTTTAGGTATTGGCCGTCATATCTGGCTGGTGCAACCACCGGAATTTGTAAACATACCGTTTATTCTCGAATAATAAAATCCGGTGTTTAATGCTAAATAAAAACAGGACAGTGGCTTGCCGCTGGAGATTTGAGGACGACGCGACTGCGCGAACATGCACAGATGGACATAAGAGGAAGTGGGAGCTGTGACTGCTGCTGGCCTGCGGGCTGCGGCACGAGTTGTTCGTGCTCTGAAAATGACGGCAACGAGAGGCGAGGAAGAGAATAATGCGAGAAGAGGCGATGGTCAACGCGAAAAACGGAGACAACCGGCTGAGAGATACTCCCTTCTTTTCATATTAGTTGACTCTCACATGAACGTATCTAACACTACTTTAGTACTAGATACATCCATTTTAGGCCATGTTTGGCGGCAGTGTTTGAACCGGTTTCTGAGTGTGATTTCCCGGCCCAACTCGATACACCACTGGTAGAAAAAAGGCCTTTCATACGCCCCCATCAGTCCCTAAACTTTGCGCACCGTGACTAAAGGGGTTTTAGTCCCGGGTCGGGAGGAGACCCGCGACAGAAGGTCATGCGTCGTGGGTTGGGAAGCGCGTGGAGGCGCGTGGAGGGCTTTAATTCCGGTTGGCATGGCCACCCGCGACTAAAGATCCAGTCTGCTGGCCTCCCCGCCTTTAGTCCCGATTGGCGTGGCCACCCGGGACTAAAGATACAAACTGCTCGCCTTCCGCGCGGCGGTTTTATTTCGCGAGCGAGAGGCAGAGGCCATTGCTACAGTGCGCGCACCCGAGAGTCTCTGTTTCTCCTCTCTTCTCTGTTTCTTCTCCTCTCATCGATCTTCCTCCACCAAGCACCCATGGCTCAAGTTTGGAACACTCAACGTGTGGCCACATCATGCCGCAAGACTCTCGACGTGGCGTACACCAATATGTGCGACAGGCTCCCCGATCTTCTTACGCATTTCAGCAATCTCTATGAAGAAGCCGATGAACACCATAGATTCTTCGGGCTTGATTTAGAGTATACGGCGGATCAACGGGATGTTGCCGTCATTCAAATTGCCTTCCAAGAGGTCGTGTTGGTCTTCCAATGGGCAAGGTAACGCACACGTACAATCGATCTCTCTTGTAGGATAGTGTTGCATTTCGATTTGTTTGTTGCATTGGAAGAATACATGTGTTGCAACATATCTAACACGTTCTACTTTTGTTGTTGCAGTAGTTCAAAGGATTCTACGGCCCTTGTTGATTTTCTTGTCAACAAGGGGTACGACTTCTGCAGTGTTGACATCACTCAAGACCGGCAGAAGTTGATGCGATTGGGTATTGTGATACCTGAAGATCACTACAAAACCATGAAGTCTGGTTTCCCCTCCAAGAATCACATGCGTTGGGGCAAGACCCCACTGGACCAGATCAACCTCAACTATGCAGCCATAGATGCATACGTTTCCTACGAGTTGTTCCGCATCTACTCGACGGAGCTCGAGTAGATGGTGTTTGTACCGCATCTTGCGTTCGATATATGCATGTAACGGATATATTAGTATGTAATGGATATATATTATTAGTATTTCATGGATATTATTTCTATATTAATTAGTAGCTATATTATTTCTATATTATGTCAAACACACATTTCAAAACAAACAAACAAAAACACATCAAGAAAACAAACAATAACACATCAAGAAAACAAAACAGGAAACGTTTCCTACGAGAGTTGTTCCGCATCTACTCGACGGATCTGCAAATTTTATATGGTTTAGATTTCATATGGTTTGGTTCATGAATTTTATCAGATTTTATTTTGCATTTAGGAAACGGGAAAATGAATTAGTTTTATTTCCCTGAATTTTTTGATATATTATTTGTATTTTTAAGATTTTAAAATGTATTAGTTTTATTTTTCTGAATATTTTGATATATTAATAGTATTTCTAAGATTTTAAAATGAATTAGTTTTATTTTTCTGAATATTTTGATATATTAATTATATTTTTAAGATTTTAAAATGAATTAGTTTTATTTTTCTAAATATTTTTTAGAAATAATACAAATTAAAAAGATAAGGTTTATTTATTTATTCAAAATTATTAATTACATCATTACTTTTGTTTATTAAAAGATTTATTTGAAATTCAGACAATAAAGAAATGTGGCATCGACCAACATGTTAATAGGATTGATATGATATTAGTATCACATACATGCGTGTGAAACACTTGGATGCGGGATGAGATGGAACTCGCAAGTTAAGCGTGCTAGTGGTAGAGTAGTGGGAGGATGGGTGACCGAGCGGGAAGTTTGACCACGAGTAAGAAATTTGACTAGAGATAATTGTAGTTAGACACTAAGCAAATAATAAAAATTCTGAAAAAAAAGGAGTGAAAAATTCGAGTGAAAAAATGAGAGTGAAAAAAAGGGAGTGAAAAGTAATTAGAAACCCCAAATAAATTAAAGAAATAACGAAAAAGCATGTAGTCCCGGTTCGTGTGGCCAACCGGGACTAAAGGTCCCCGCCCCCGCCGCACGCCACCCGCCCACGTGGACGGGCCTTTAGCCGCGGTCCGTAAGTGGCACGACTATAGGGGGGTCTTTACTCGCGCATATCTAGTCCCGGTTGCGGCCGGGACTAATGGCCTTTGCGAACCGGGACTGAAGTTCTACCAGTGCACCCAGAAACACTACAGAGCCATTTGGCAGGCCGGGTTTGGACGGGCTAAGCCTAGCTAATCCACAAAAAAATGCTAGGGTTCGTGGAATCCAGACACGCCTCCACCCTCGCGTTTCTGCGTGACTCACGCGCAGAAATCGTCCCCGGCTACTGTCCCCGCCCCCCCACCCCGCTCCTGTCGCCGCCGTCACCGTCCCCCGCTCCCGTCCCGCGCCCCCGTCATCGCAACCGCCGACCCCCTTCTTCAATCCCGCAGCCCCCGCTCCCATCCCCATTCCTCGTTCTCTTCTTACATCATGTCGCCCCCTGTAACATCCATGTTTTGCTAGAATAGGGTGGTGGTGTGTTGTTGGCATCTCATACATGCATGAAAACATGGGTTAAAATTTTGCATTTGAAAATAACAAATAAATTGACCAAAAACCAATTAAAGTGGCCACCCAAAATTTGAATTAAAAACAATTTCAATTTTGGAAAGCAAAGACATGGTGAGCTTGGAAATTTGACAAGGTTTCCAAATATCATTTTTGCCAAATTTTCTGTTTACAAAAAGGTCCTCAAATTTCAGTTTTCTGTTCTGTTTTATAATGGAAAAGGACCAGTATGTAAAATTTAGGAATTCTAGGGGGTTTTCGAAATTTTCCTTTTGTCTCCTTCCTAGTGACAGTAGGAGCAGCTCGCTATCTTAATGGCCGCCGTCGATCTCCCCTCCTCATCTCCTACCGCTGATGCTCCCGGGATAAGGTAGAGAACGACCCCGTGGCCCTCACTTCTTCTCACCCTCTCCCTCGAGCTCTCTCTGCCTCTCCCTGCCCCGAAGAACCAAACCCTAACCTACTGTACCTCCGGCCGCCGCCTCGCGCCGCCGACTCTGGCCACACCGGGCCAAACTGAAGCCACCCCCGGAACAGTCGTGGTCTCCTCTTGCTCCCTGGCGAGTCTCGTTTGGCGGGATGACTCCAACCGCACGGATCGAAGGTTCTTCTCCAACTCCGGCTGCGGCCGCGTGTGCGAATCTGACGCCGTAGAGCTTCTTCGAGCCACCCCGACAATTCCATCGTCACCGTGGTGAGCCCCTGGTCCTCCTAAACCTCTTCCTTTTTCCTCCCTCGCTCGGATTCGAGCTCGCGATGCTGGGCGTACATCGCCGCCGCAGAAGCTCCTCGCCGTCGGATCTCCGGCGACCAATAGCTGGTGGCGCCACCCCTAGAGGGATCGCCTTGGTCTCCTCTCTCCGTAGGTGTCCTCCACCCTGGCCAGGATGGCCTAGCTCGCCGGCGGTGAGCACACCCGAGCCCCTCCGTCCGGTTGCCGACGCCTGTGTGATGTCACGCTGACATCACGTGGGGCCCCATCGTCAGTGGTTTGTTTCTTTAAACGAAATAGAAAAAGAACTGACATGTGGGCCCTCTACTTATTAAATATTCCAGAAATTGATTTAAATTTGTAAAATTAATATCTCTTAATCTGTTAATCAGAAAAATAAAATAAATATATGGAAATGTTCAGAAAAATGCAATCTATCTGAATATGCCATTTTCACACATGTTTGAAAAAGTTCAAAAATAAGCATTATTTTAATGTTGTTAATTCATTCAAATTTAAGAAAATACGTTTTTAGTCAATAAAATTAGAAAATTAAAAGTTATATACCAAAATGCTCAAAATGACATATGCAATCTAGTTATGGTGTTTTCAAAACCATTTGAGCAATTAAAATGGTACTCACTTTCATACTTGCACGGAACGCCCCTTCGGGCCCATCTCGGGCTAATTTCAGTAAAAATGCATAACTCACATACGAACCCTAGCAACCCATCAAACATGATTAGAGATTTATTTCAGTACATTAACTTGCGCATGCATACATATTGCGTATTGCATCAATGCCAAGTTCGATTGTTGTTTCTCTTTCGGTGTTTTGCTTCTGATCGGTAGAACGTGACTCCGAAGAGACGATCGACAACGGCATGACGAATGCTTGATCTTAACCGACAAGTCAAGCACTTATTCGAGAAGATATCTATTGGTTTTCTTATAACCAAGGCAAGCATAACCTCTTATCTGTCCATATATGATTTCGAAAGACTTTTGATTCTCGTACATTGCATTCGATTCCAATGTATCTTGTGTCAGTTGTTAGAGTTTTCCTATAATATGCATAGCCTAATTATCCTCATCCACTACTCGTAGCAGCCATAGGTTTGATTGTGTTCATCGCCAAATCCTTAAATATGTTGTCCTTAGTCATACATGCTTGTTATCTCTGCTCCATCCGGTTGATGAATCAGAGTTGCGACTGAATCTAGTATGATAGGATGTTGTGGAAAGTAAAGAGAACTTGTTTAACATGATTTATAGGTGTGGATGATGACACCATAGAGGGTCTGTGGTTTTTGTCTCGTTCATGCCCCTAGGAGCGAGTTCTCGTCTTCAATCCAAGACTGAGCGTGCATCCACACAAGGCTTAGATTCCCCTCGGTCTCAACTTGCCTAGTTTGTTCCATGAGTCGCCTAGTTCGGGCTTTCCATTTGGATTTGCGGGGATATTAAAAACACTTTCAAAACTAGGACGTGGGGATGTATCGGCGCTCTGCGGGTAGGTAACCGCCGAGCATTGCGCACAACGATAGAGACTTGACAGGAGATGGCCACTCCCTATTGACGGTCCATCTCTACTCGGAGCAACTCATGGAATAGGCGAAGTAAGGGAAAGGTCGTGGTCAACCACCCTCTGCCGGCACTTCCCGGACTAGTGCTAACCCGGTGGAACTAAGAGTCGGTTGATACGTGTGGGTAAAGTTGTGCAACCCTGCAGGGTTAAATATTTTCAAAAAGCCGTGTTCGCGGTTAAGGATGACTTGGTGACAGATTTTGTGATCATAGATAACTTGAACAGAATGACTAAAACTTGTTGATAACGAATGAAGGATGCCTACTCGGAGATGCCGAGAGGGGTTTACCTTGTAGCATGAGGTACCAGAACAACTTGAGGTGGTGATCTTTGGAGCACGAGGTGCTGAACTGATTTGGTGGATTAAAATATGATGATATCAGTAGTTGAGTAGCTTTTTCATCTGTTTTCAAAATACTCCATGAGACGTGCTATTCCTTCCTCAACTTGGAAAACAAAGATGCCTTTACGCAAAATAACCTCCATAACTCTTTCTAAAAGAAGTAGTTATATAATAGGTTAACTAAGTATTGTTGAGTACCTTCCATACTCATGTTTGCTTCAACTTGGTTCAGGTGGAGTTCCTCACATCGGTGGTGATTCGATGTGGACATCGACAACTAGTTTGGGGTTCCCAGGCAGCAGCCTGGAATCTAAGGGTTGAGACGTCGCCTTATGTTGCGGCCTCTTAGGACTTTTTGGTTCTTGTTGATTAGCAACATACTTTGCTTTCCGTTGTCTGATGCAATGTTGGGTCGTGTGACCTCTGGTTGTAAAGCTATACTCTAGTAACACCTGTTTAAATAAAACTTCCATGTCTAGAGTGCTGCTTTGATCGGTTGTTGGTTTCGAGATCATGGTTATACAGTTTTGGCTATGCATGCATAGTTGTCGCAGTCGAGGGGTTGTGGAGCCGATGATCCATGTCCGAGCCCGCCTGCCGATGTGATTCGGCCTGGGTCTAGGTAACCCCAGTAACCCTCGATTGTTGTTGCAATTTCTAGACACATAGCAGCTCTGTATAGCTTTGGTCTCGTTTCCTTCAGTTTCATACGATTCGTGGATGCTTTGATATGCATAGTTGGTTATGACTAGCATGGACACGAGGAGTAGTTGTACCGTGGTGATCCGGCCTGCGTGCCGATGAAGCCGGTCTGCCTGCCGTTGCTTGTTGCGGCCGGGGCTGGTAACCCTGAAGCCCTTGTGGGTCCATGTCTAGGAGCACATAACAGTATGTATATCTCTGGGTACGGGGTCGTGACAAGAAGTGGTATCATAGCAGGACTGCATGTAGGAAAACCTTACTGCTTGGTCGATGTTGAGTCTAGTGTTTGTGAAAACTATTTTGAAACTTCAAATGGATTGTGAAAAACCTTTTTAGGATTCTTTTTACTCTGTATTTGGTATGCTCTAACTCTGAGTCACCTTACCTGTTTTGATTTGAAAAGGTTCTAATTATTCAAAACCTAGGTGCCTTCTTTGGCAAGGACGTTGTTAACCAAGTTGACCTAGTGTTGGGTTTCTTGAGTCGTGTGTGTTCCAAAGTCCGTCATTTCTTAAACTCGGAGATTTCCTTTCCATCCTAATCTCTCAGAGTTGTGTGAGTTCCACCTACTATTGTTCTAAATTCTTAAATTCTTGAACCTCGAGATTTCCTTTTCATCTCGAATGTGTCTGTTATCCTCTGCTCAAAATCTTCCGGAGCTATCGTTTTCCTTTGAAAGATACTTCATGATTCTAGTCGTAGTGTCCTTCAAGGCACTCAGATAGAAGCTATTCCATCTTGGTTTTTACCCCTCGGACTTGAACCAAAGGTCCTAGAATGTGCTGAACTGCGGTGGGTTGAATCATGTGGTTTCTTAACCATGTAGTGCCCATGCTATCAGTACAGGATGCTGACCTTTAACCCAAGTTCTATTTCGTTGGATCTTGAGGAACATCTTCTACCTCAGGATGGCTAGGTAATCTCAATTCCAATAGCCATAGGTTGTTCCTTGGAATAAAAACGGATCACAACAAGAGTGGTCATCTTGAATTCCACATATTCGTTCTTAATTCAGCTATATCGATCTTCTAGCATGGGTTTTACAAATGAGTATGACCTTATGCATCAACATGATCTTAGGAATTCTCCTAAGCATGTTTCTACCTTCCAGTTAATCTCAAGTCTCCATCCGTTGTTTTGGACATCAAGTTGAATATGTGTGTTGGATATTCCCATGCATTCGCTCTTGTTTTCCGTCACAACATCTCACCTTGGAATGTCAGGAGAAACAAACTCCAATACCTCGTTCATCTCTAGAACCAGGTCAAAGTTTTTTTATCCGCAGATCAAAGAAGTTTCATCAGCTTCTATTATGTTCTCCCTCCGAGTATCACACTCTTTTATATTAGGAGGTTGTGTTGAGTTTCATGGCCTTATTGATGAAGTGATGCCCTTAGACGTCCTCACCCACCCTTCCTCCAAGTTTGAATGCTTGAGAATGATGGGTCTGTTCATTGACATGTGTATCAGATATTCCTAACAATTCTTACTGCTTTGAAAAATCTAAGAAACATTTGTATCCTTATTAGCACTACTGGTTAACCAGTCTTTAATTAAAGTTGACTGTGTTACCAAATCCATTCATTCGGGTGCTTGTTCTTGGTTCGAGAATTAGGTTCATGCCGAAGCTCTCAAGACCATATTGATTGCCTTGAAAAGCAAGCCTCCTTTCGAACTCCAAGACATACCGGTGGTTTGTGATATTATAGTTGCCTTTCCAGAAGTATCACCAGGTTTTACCTGACCGTGGTGTCTAAACCAGGAGTGATTTGAACTACTCCTTTCTCCAAGAACTCTACTGGACACCCTGGACTAGTTGGTTGAGCTTAAACAATAACTTGGAGAGTTGAAATGCAAAAGCTCCGCCTAACTTGATCCTTTGTGAAGGGATGTCTAGTGTTCCTCATGTTGAAGCCAAATAGTATCTCCTTCGTGGACATGCTACCATCTTACCTTGATTTTATCTGGGATATCGTCAGATCAAGTCCAAATTAAAGGACTATCTTGATGGTGTTTCACTCATGGTGTTTTGGCCGAGTACACCTTCATGTCCTCTGGTCTCACCAATAATCTGTCTAGTTCAGGTATCATATGAATCCCTCCTCTTGGAGTGTTCTGATAAGCGTGCTATCGAGCCATCAATGACATTCCTATTTCTCCAAGTTGCAAGAGGTTCATTTTGAACAACTGGAACTAATGTTGGAAAATTCTGAGAGCCATCTTCGTGTCATTACAAAGTTTGTGTTCTAGATGTTCGAAGTTACTTTCTCGGGTTCGTGCGCTTATGGTGAAAGTTGTCTCCATGGATCCGAGTAGAGTTTTCTTGTTCCCTCAGGAATAATCCCAAGTCGGTCATGCATGTTTTGACTATTCTTGAGGTGGTAGGTTGTTACCTCCATTCCTTGATGAAGTTTGCATCCACACTAAGCCACTAACCGATCGTTCGTGAAAGAGAAGAAGTCCGAGAACTTCGTTATCTTTACAAATCGTTTTCCCAACAAGGAATCTGATGTGTTCCTTCGCAAGTAACCATGTAGGTGCAACCGTCTCCCGCAAGTTTCTAATAAATAAGTTCCGTAATCTCGCTCATCTTCTTGAGTGTGGCATCGTAGTCCATATCTTGAGAATCCAGTAAATGTATCTCGTAGATAACCGGTGCAACCTCTTCGATCACACATACGAGTCTGATTTATCAACCCACTAACCAGAGTTGAATCTCAAGCAGCAACGATGGTTGGTGTTTCCTCAAGGGTATTGAATTAGGTCTTTTCAAAATCCGGCATGATTGCTGTTGTGGTTGACACAATTAGCCGGAAGTCCTAACGTCATATCTCTTTGAATCATTAAGAACATCCACTCTCCGTGAGAATTCTTGTGTGGCTCATTCTAGCAAGTTTCCCTCCCCGTTCTTCCAAACCGGAGATCTACGTTCACTTGATTACCTATAGAAGGCTTGCATAAGCCTAATATTGGTATCTAGAACATCCAGGAGAACTTGGAAGTTGCTTTGTTCAATGTCTCTTTATCAATCCTCCAAACATTTGTTCTAGTGGAAACAAGTTCATCATGAAAGCATCTCGTGGTTTTTTGTAACCACCATTGAACAGTTCTCTTTTTCAAGTTGATGGTACCTGAAATTCTGTTCATCTCACACATTGTGTGAATTTATCAGTCACTTCAGCCTTGGGATCTTAACCATGTGGTAAACGTATTCCTACGTCAAATCCACAATAGAAAAGAGAGTCCCTATTCCTTCCGATGTTTCACTTTCCGTTGGTTACTCATCCTTATGGTGTGACCAAGAATCTCTTCCTCGTTATGATGTTCCAACTTCTTTTGGTTACTCATCTTCTGTAGTGAAGTAACATCCTGATCTTTGACAAAGATTTCGAGAAACTTTTATGGAATGAATGAAAGTTCCATTATCTTTCATGTCCACTCCGAAGAGTGAACATGATCGTGTATCAAATTCTCTCTGACGCACGATTATAGTGTTTTCTCGTGTTGTCCCTCGTCTACGGATATTACATTGTGATATTCAAGACTATCCTTTCCATCTTGATATTCCACTTCGAAGAAACCTCGATATCATAAGTTGTCCAACCTATATTTTCCAAAAGGATTTAAAGTCTTGGGCAAAGCTCATATTCTAAATCCTTTCAAGAACCATCATCCACAAACTTGAAACATTCTCCTATTTCCTCCGTTATCTTGATGTGTTTCATGCATGATAACTCAACAGTTCTTTACGAACATTCCTATCATGAGTTGTCCATGAGATACTCGATCTTCGTGAATATCAAATCCTACGAGTTTTTCCTTCCTCCTAAGGTGTATCCAATCAACACTTCGTGATGCTACGGATCAACCTCTTCAAGAAGAAAACCGCAAGGTTCAAGAAGATCATTCAAAACCGGTGTTCCTTCTTTCTTTTTCCTTCAGGAATCTCGGGACGAGATTCTTGTAAGGGGGTAGATTTGTAACATCCCTGTTTTGCTACAATAGGGTGGCGGTGTGTTGTTGGCATCTCATACATGCATGAAAACATGGGTTAAAATTTTGGATTTGAAAATAACAAATGAATTGACCAAAAACCACTTAAAGTGGCCACCCAAAATTTGAATTAAAAACAATTTTAATTTTGGAAAGCAAATACATGGTGAGCTTGGAAATTTGACAAGGTTTCCAAATATCATTTTTGCCAAATTTTCTGTTTACAAAAGGTCCTCAAATTTCAGTTTTATGTTCTGTTTTATAATGGAAAAGGACCAATCTGTAAAATTCAGGAATTCTAGGGGGTTTTCGAAATTTTCCTTTTGTCTCCTTCCTAGTGACAGTAGGAGAAGCTCGTTTTTTTTTACACCAATACTGTGGGGGAATCCCCCACAGCCCCCTCATTTATTAAAATAAAATAAAGACGTTATTTACATTATTTACACAAATTACAAGGGAATCAGGGGAGTGAATCAATCCATGATGTCAAAAAAATAGAGAGCTCTCTCTTCACCCTATACTTAAGCAGGGTGACTTCCTGAACAAACAGGGCCTTCCAACCCCTAAAACTGGGTCTGATGTTTTTAAAAATCCAACCATTTCTCTGTTTCCAAATGCCCCAGCAGGCCAGGATTACAATCTCCTCAAAGCAAGGACCAGAGAAATGCTTCTTGGCAAACCCGATTGAAAGCAATGGAGAACCTGGAATCCAAGGAATCTGCAGATAATTCCATACCCTTGTACTGTAGGTACAATTAAAAAATAAATGTCTCCAGTCTTCAAAGGCATGAGCAGAACAGAGGACACACTCAGAAGAATCACTAACATTCCAATGTCTTCGAATCAACATATCTCTAGTGTTAATTCTATCATACAGCAAAAGCCAGGCAAAAAATTTATGCCTAGACTAACATTTACTCTTCCAAATCCCATAGGATAGCACATCATCCGGAATACCAACTAAATGATGTTTATAAACAGAGCTTGGAGAGAATTTAGCAGATGAAATAGAACTTCTCCATTTATCTTTCTCATTTGACTGAAGATTGAAATTGAGAATCATTCTTTTCAACATCATTAACTCATCATTTGCTTGGATAGTCAGTGGGAGGAAAAAGTTCTGAATACAATCAGTGTGCAAGAAAAAATCGTGGACAGATTGAAGCTTATCCTTAGCAAATGAGAATAATCTTCCGAAAGTGATCTTAAGCAGTTGGGGTTGCCAATTATCCTCCCAAAAATGAACAGTGAAACCATTACCCACAAAGCATGTGGTGATCTTTCTATATTCCTCAGATAATGCCAGAATATTTTTCCACCAAAAGGAACCTGACTCAACCACAGCATGAGGGACAGACTGATGATAATAAGCATCAGTAATGAGTTGAACCCAAGGTATATCTACCTGGGTATAAAATTTATCTAGGTGCTTTAGCAAAAGAGCAGAATTTTGCACTTTCAGATTTAGGACCCCAAGTCCTCCCTTCTTCTTAGGCTTACACACCATAGACCAAGCTGCAAGAGAGTTGGCTTTGTTTTTTCCTCTTTTGCTCCACAAACAATGTCTCCTTGCTCTGTCAATAACCTCAATAACACCAGCAGGAATAACCAAAGAAAGCATGTAATATGTTGGTAGGGAAGAGAGCACAAAGTTGACCAGTACCAACCTATCACCATAAGAAAGAAAGGAAGATGTTGCAGATAGCCTTCTGTCCACTCTATCAATGAGAGGAGAAAAATCTCTGATATTGGGTCTAGTAGTGCCCATGGGCAGGCCTAGATAGGTGAAAGGCATAGACCCAATTTGACACTGGAAAAAAACCGCCAGAGCAATGGTTTCTTCAGAAGCAAGATTGATAGGAATCATTGAAGATTGTGGAAGTTGACTTTCAACCCTGTGAAGGCAGCATAAGTTTGCAAAATTCCTTTGAAAGTATTCAAATATTTTTTATAGGCTGGCAGAACAACTATGGTATCATCAGCATATTGTATAATTGGAAAATCTTTTCTGACTGGAATAGGGGAGGAAAGAAAACCATCATTGTAAGCTTTATTGACTAGACTTTGCAATAAATAAGCACCTTCAACAAAGATAAGAGGGGAAAGTGGACCCCCCTGTCTAACCCCTCTTTTGCAAAGAAATTTCTTGCCTGGAATCCCATTAAGGAGCACAGAGGAAGAACCAGAAGCTACTATTTCTTTGACCCAACAAATAAATAATTCTAGAAATCCCTTAGCTCTCAAGACTTGCAAAATAGCATCATGATCCAGGGTATCAAAGGCTTTCTCAAAATCAATTTTAAGTACCACAATTTTCTTCTTGGATTGCTGGCATTGAAATAAGAACTCAAATGACCAAGCTAGACAGTCCTGGATAGTTCTACCCTTTATGAATCCATATTGGTTATCATGAATAGTGTCACAAATAATGTTCTGCATTCTATTAGCAATCAACTTGGTAACAAATTTGAGACAAGTATTAGTCAAAGAAATTGCCCTGAAATCATTAACCGTCTGGGGGGAGTTACTCCCTCCGTTCCAATGAATAAGGCGCGCGCTCTTTTCGAGATTTGTCTTTGACTAGGAATTAAGCCATATATATAATAGTATTTGGTATAAAATAAATATCATTAGAAAGTGTTTTTTGATACGAATCTAACAATGTCAAATTTGCATTATATAGTCAAGATATTGTTACCTAAATCTTTCGGTCAAAGTTTGTCTTGAAATGCGTGTGCGCCTTATTCATTGGAACGGAGGTAGTAATCTTTGGTATGAGAGTGATGTATGAATCATTTATACTCTGCAAAGATAGGTTCCCTGAATGAAACTCATGGCATAACTGAAAGAAATCCTCTTTTATCACATCCCAACACTTTTTCACAAAAAGGCCATTGAAACCACCAGGCCCAGGTGCTCTATCAGTCTTAAGAGACTTCATGACATTAACAATTTCCTCAGAAGTGAAAGGATCAATAAGACACTCTAAATTGACAGAAGGCCTTATAAAATTGGAAAGAGTTAAAGACTGTGTGATATTGGTGGGAACACCCATTCTGTTCTTGAGACATGCCCAAAAAGCAGTTGCCTTATGATGATGATCAATCATTGAAACTCCTTCTTCATTTTTAATCTCAGCAATAGTATTAAATATATACCTTTCAGTAGCTTTGGCATGATTTTTTTTAGTATTTTCACCACCAAGTTGCACCCATCTGATGGTACATCTATTTTTCCAATAAGCAGATTGTGAAAGGAGGAGCTTATTCAGGTGGGTTTTAACAATATTCCTAAAATTAAATTCAGGCCTGCTTAGACTTCTTTCCTCTTCCAAATTATCCAAGATCAGAATGACCTTGTTGCAATTGGCAATCAGAACCTTCATATTGGAGAGATTCCTACCCCACCTTTTTAGTTCATGTCTGATATTTTTAAGCTTTGCAGTGATGGTGGCAGCAATGTTATTTTTCCTCACTGGCCATTTCTAAACTTTATCAATAAGGCCCATGAAACCTGGCTGATGGATCCAACGATTTTCAAACCTGAAAATCTGGGCTTTTGGAATGGTAGTTGATATGGAGATGACACAAGGGACATGGTCAGAGGTGGACTTAGCAAGAGGCATAACCATAGTGTTAGGGTAGTTCAATGTCCACCAAGTGCTGGTAAAAAACCAATCCAGCTGCTCAAGAAGTGGTTGATCTTGCATATTGGACCAAGTAAAGGATCTACCTTTTAAAGGAAGTTCAATTAAACCAAGGTGACTAATAATTTCATTAAAAATGAAGATGTCATTCATGTCAGCCCCAGGTTTATTTCTATTATCCACAGATCTAATAAAATTGAAATCACCCACCAGCAACCAATTTTCATGAGGGGGATTATCAAATCATGAAGCCATTGGACAAAGATATCCCTGTCTAACCCACTCTAGGGACCATAAACAGTGATCAAAGTCCAGGAAGACAGATTGTGCTTAGAGGCAAAACATAATTTAATGGAAGACTTATGGCATTCAATCAACTCCCCATGAAAAATAGCACTGTTCCAAAGGAAAATAATGCCACCTGAGGCACCAACAGATGGGGTGAAAACAAATTTATCAAACCTCTTAGGGCAAAATGATCGAATCAAACTGTGATCAAAATCTTCACATTTTGTTTCTTGTAAACAAACAATGGCACACTGACTTTCTTCAATCTTGTTGTAAACCAGTAGCCTTTTATTTTTGTCATTAAGACCCCTGACATTCCAGTCCAAAACTTTCCAATCCAATAATAAATAAGATGTACTATCCATTAAAAGAAAGGATAAAAATATCATGAAGCATGTAGCAGTACCAGACAACTACAAGAAAATTATGTGACACAGGATAGCATTGGAACATTGGAGCAAGACTTAGATAGTTCACTGATATATCCATAAAAGGGCCCAAAATCAACTGTGACATTACAAAATAAAGCTCCCAATAGAAAACCAAAGAGTACGGGAGCATCCAAGGACAGAAGTCATTACAATAAAATAGGCTTCCTAACATTATTACTTCCTTTTGTCCTTCAAGCCCAGTAGGAGCAGCTCGTTGTCTCCATGGCCGTCGTCGATCTCCCCTCCTCATCTCCTGCCGCTGATGCTCCCGGGGATAAGGTAGAGAATGACTCCGTGGCCCTCACTTCTTCTCACCCTCTCCCTCGAGCTCTCTCTGCCTCTCCCTGCCCTGAAGAATCAAACCCTAACCTACTGTCCCTCCGGCCGCCGCCTCGCGCCGCCGACTCCGGCCACCCCGGGCCAAACTGAAGCCACCCCCGGAACCGTCGTGGTCTCCTCTTGCTCCCTGGCGAGTCTCGTTTGGTGGGATGACTCGAACCGCACGAATCGAAGGTTCTTATCCAACTCCGGCCGCGGCCGCGTGTGCGAATCCGACGCCGTAGATCTTCTTCCAGCCACCCCGACAATTCCATCGTCACCGTGGTGAGCCCCTGGTCCTCCTAGACCTCTTCCTTTTTCCTTCCTCGCTCGGATTCGAGCTCGTAATGCTGGCCGTACGTCGCCGCTGCAGAAGCTCCTCGCCGTCGCATCTCCGGCGACCAATAGCTGGCGGAGCCGCCCCTAGAGGGACCGCCTCTGTCTCCTCTCTCCGTAGGTGTCCTCCATTCTGGCCGGGATGGCCTAGCTCGCCGGCGGTGAGCACACCTGAGCCCCTCCGGCCGGTTGCTGACGCCTATGTGATGTCAAGCTGACATCACGTGGGGCCCCCTCGTCAATGGTTTGTTTCTTTAAACGAAATAGAAAAAGAACTCACACGTGGGCCCTCTACTGTTTAAATATTCCAGAAAATGATTAAAATTTGTGAAATTAATATCTCTTAATCTGTTAATCAGAAAAATAAAATAAATATATGGAAATGTTCATAAAAATGCAATCTGTCTGAATATACCATTTTCACACATGTTTGACAAACTTCAAAAATGAGCATTATTTTAATGTTGTTAATTCATTCAAAATTAAGAAAATAAGTTTTTATTCAATAAAAATAGAAAATTAAAATTTATATACCAAAATGCTCAAAATGACATATGCGATCTAGCTATGGTGTTTTCAAACTCATTTGAGCAATTAAAATGGTACTGACTTTCATAATTGCCCGGAACGCCCCTTCGGGCCCATCTCGGGCTAATTTGAGTAAAAATGCATAATTGACATATGAACCCTAGCAACCCATCAAACATGTTTAGGGATTTATTTCAGTGCATTAACTTGTGCATGAATACATATTGCGCATTGCATCAATGCCATGTTTGATTGTTGTTTCTCTTTCGGTGTTTTGCTTCTGATCGGTAGAACGTGACTCCAAAGAGAAGATCGACAACGGCATGACGAATGCTTGATCTTAACCAACAAGTCAAGCACTTATTCCAGAAGATATCTATTGGTTTTCTTATAACCAAGGCAAGCATAACCTCTTATCTGCCCATATATGATTTCGAAAGACTTTTGATTCTCGTACATTGCATTCGATTCCAATGTATATTGTGTCGGTAGTTAGAGTTCTCCTATATTATGAATAGCCTAATTAACCTGATCCACTACTCCTAGAAGCCATAGGTTTGATTGTGTTCATCGCCAAAGCCTTAAATATGATGTGCTTAGTCATACACGTTTGTTATCTCTGCTCCATCCGGTTGATGAATCAGAGTTGCGAATGAATCTAGTATGATTGGATGTTGTGGAAAGTTAAGAGAACTTGTTTAACATGATTTAAAGGTGTGGATGATGACACCACAGAGGGTCTGTGGTTTTTGTCTCGTTCATGCCCCTAGGAGCGAGTTCTCGTCTTCGAGCCAAGACTGAGCGTGCATCCACACGGGGCTTAGATTCCCCTCGGTCTCAACTTGCCTAGTTTGTTCCATGAGTCGCCTAGTTCATGCTTTCAATTTGGATTTGCGGGGATATTAAAAACACTTTCAAAACTAGGACGTGGGGATGTATCGGCGCTCTGCGGGTAGGTAACCGCCGAGCATTGCGCACAACTATAGAGACCCGGCAGGAGATGGCCACTCCCTATTGGCGGTCCATCTCTACTCGGAGCGACTCATGGAATAGGAGAAGTAAGGGAAAGGTCGTGGTCAACCACCCTCTGCCGGCACTTCCCGGACTAGTGCTAACCCGGTGGCACTAAGAGTCGGTTGATACGTGTGGGTAAAGTTGTGCACCCCTTCAGGGTTAAATCTTTTCGAAAAGCCGTGTCCGCGGTTAAGGACGACTTGGTGACGGATTCTGTGATCATAGATAACTTGAACGGAATGACTAAAACGTTTTGATAACGAATGAAGGATGCATCCTCGGAGATGCCGAGAGGGGTTACCTTGTAGCATGAGGTACCGGAACAACTTGAGGTGGTGATCTTTGGAGCACGAGGTGCTGAACTGATTTGGTGGATTAAAAGATGATGATATCAGTAGTTGAGTAGCTTTCTCATCTGTTTTCAAAATACTCCATGAGACGTGCTATTCCTTCCTCAACTTGGAAAACAAAGATGGATTTACGCAAAATAACCTTCATAACTCTTTCTAAAAGAAGCAGATATATAATAGGTTAACTAAGTCTTGTTGAGTATCTTCCATACTCATGTTTGCTTCAACTTGGTTTAGGCGGAGTTCCTCACATCGGTGGTGATTTGACGTGGACATCGACGAGTAGTTTGGGGTTCCCAGGTAGCAGCCTGGAATCTATGGGCTGAGACGTCGCCTTATGTTGTGGCCTCTTAGGCCTTTTTGGTTCTTGTTGATTAGCATACTTTGCTTTCCGTTGTCTGATGCAATGTTGGGTCGTGTGACCTATGGTTGTAAAGCTATACTCTAGTAACACCTGTTTAAATACAACTTCCATGTCTAGAGTGCTGCTTTGATCGGTTCTTGGTTTCAAGCTAATAGTTATACTGTTTTGGCTATGCCTGCATAGTTCTCGCAGTCGAGGGGTTGTGGAGCCGATGATCCATGTCCGAGCCCGCTTGCCGATGTGATTCGGCCTGGGGCTAGGTAACCCTAGTAACCCTCGATTGTTGTTGCACTTTCTGGACACATAGCAGCTCTGTATAGTTTTGGTCCCGTTTCCTTCAGTTTCATTTGATTCGTGGATGTTTTGATATGCATAGTTGGTTATGAGTAGCATGGACACGAGGAGTAGTAGTACCGTGGTGATCCGACCTGCGTGCCGATGAATCCGGTCTGCTTGCCGTTGTTTGTTGCGGCCGGGGCTGGTAACCCTGAAGCCCTTGTGGGTCCATGTCGAGGAGCACATACCAGTATGTATATCTCTGGGTCCGGGGTCGTGACACCCCCGCCGCTCCTGAAGCCCCCGTCAGCACCACCGTGAACGCCCAGCTCATCCCGCAAACCTTCTCCGGTGGAAGCAACTTCTCTCAGGTACGTCTCCGCCTCGTCCCCTCCTCTTTTATTCTAGTCCTAATTTCCTGTTTCCATGTGAGTGTCTAGGGTTATTGATTCAAAACGATGGATTGAATTGTGGGTTCTTGATTCGACTGTCTGTTTTTTTTTCTTTGGAAGAGATTAGAATTCCCTCAAACTTTCTGTACTAGTGAGGATAAGAAGCTAATTCCTGTCTCTGTTCTACATTGGTACCTGATGGTTGTTCGACATTTGTCTTCGACATATGTTGGTGATAACCTTTTGTTTTTCATATTCAATTTTAGTGTATCCGTACTTACCTTGCTAGATTATGATTATGCTATTCTTTAGGGTGTTACTATATGCTATCCATCATCTTGCATGGTCTGCATATTCTTATGTGTTTAGAGTCTGCTACAAAATTCAGTATTCAGTGTCATCAATCCAAAATGTATCTAGCACCATGAATGGAAATGATGTATGGATTATAGAATATAAAACTAATGGTAGATGACATTACCTAAAGATTCCTCTTGGTCTGGTTCACTCATTTTGTTGAGACATTTGGCCGCTAGAGACTAGATCAGAAAAAGAAAGCCCGAACCGATCCTTTCTACTTGTAGCAAGTCTTGTCTCTCACATTTCTGGTGCATACTGAAGCATGTTCTAATGAATTCGTAGGTATTTGTTCTATTTTGTTGGGCACATAAATAGGGACAATTTTACTCTAAACCATGCCATGTCTTATGTACTATGCCTTCAGAAGGCCATTGAAATGCACCAGACCAGTAGGATGCTTGTTTCATTTAGCTCTAAACCATGTCATGTCTTATGTTGTGTAGTCGTGAAGAGATTTTTACTCTAAACCATGTCATGTCCTATGTCCTGCATGTCTGATCTGGATTTATATGTTGGTCTTGGTGGTTACATGGTGGTATTAGAGTTCTTGCTCTCGGGTCTGCTCCCTTCTCCCGTGCCACTCATCTTTCTCTCATTCCACCTCCTCTGTCTGCCATGTTGCCCCTTCTTCCACTTTTTTGTGCCTCTTCTCTCTTACTCTTTTTCAACTACCGCGTCTCCTCTGTGGTGCTACCGCATGTCTTCCACTTGTCCTTCGCGGCGGCATACGTGTCGGGGGGCGTGGTCTAAAGAGGACAGCGCAACGCTCCTCTATCCCACGTGTCGTCAGGGAAACGCCACAGGGCATCTCCCATGTCCAGGGCGGTGGGGCCTATACTGCAGGTGGCCTCCTCTTCTGGGGGAAGCCTGGCACCCCGTGGTGCTTCGCCGAGCTCTTCCCTGATGTTCACCTGTCTTCGATGCATGGTTAGTGGCCCACGTGCCAGGAGCGGGTACCCCCTCCGTTGGGGCGCCGACAAATCTGATGACATGGAGGTCATAGACTTGTGCTCCGGCAAGAAGAGAATATGGAATGAGGCAGTATCTATTTATGCTGATATTTTTTCCACCTAAGCGGCTATTGGGAAGGTTGAACTCTTACATTGTGAGGGGGATACTAACACCACTGCTCATGAGACAACTAGGAACTATTTTACCTCTAAAATCTCTTGTAATTGGGTCGATGAACCCCCTAACTTTCTCCTCCAACCTCTCCTAGATGATGTAACTTTTGGTTGATTCTTTATGTCAGCACGATTTCACAATTCACACGCACTCTTTTTCTTATCAGGGTACGTGAGGGGGCTCAAAGGTTTTTAACGAGGCTGCATATTTGCTCAATATAAGCTGTTTTAAAGTATATAAAAAAAAACAGAGCGGCATTCCGGTTAGGACCGTACCTATTCGCGGTAGGTCCCGTAAATAAGCTTACCAGTCTATTTTCGATTCCGCTAAAGTAATTCTGGCTATGGCAACGGCAAAGGCCACCTGCAGGCCGGAAAAAGATGCTAGACTACTGGGTGTTGGTGCATTCATGAGGCTGGTGCCAACGCAGGCGTTAGTG
This sequence comes from Alopecurus myosuroides, assembly GCA_028641055.1. NCBI lineage: Eukaryota > Viridiplantae > Streptophyta > Magnoliopsida > Poales > Poaceae > Alopecurus > Alopecurus myosuroides. Next base: position 333,747,859 of record CM054062.1, on the reverse strand, counting down.
AGGGGCGATAGTGGCCTTACCGCCCCGCGCGGGGCGAGAGCGGGCGAGAGGAGGGGCGAGAGGAGTGGGCCGGGCGGTAGCAGCCTCGCCCGGCGAGAGCGGGCGCTACCGCCCGCGTTGGCGGGGCGAGAGGGCGAGAGCGGGGCGATAGCGGTGCTAGTGGGGGCGAGAGGGGGGCGAGAGGGAGGCGAGAGTGGAGGAGAGAGGAGTGAGAGTGGCACTACAGCCCGTGCACTGGGACCGTGGGGCGAGAGTGAGGTGAGAGTGGGGGTGAGAGTGAGAGGAAAGCTGACGTGGCGAGGCGAGAGTGGGGCGGTGCATTGGCACCAGCCTGACCAGTGTAGTGCAGTCAGTGTGTTCCTTTTGCGCATGCATGCAGTGCAGCACATTAGTGATTGACTTACGAGGCCTTGAAACATGATTAAGGAGCTTGGGAAGCAAGCTAAAGCGAGACACATTTTTCTTGGAAAAGGACAAACAAGAAAGATACGCGTGATTTAGATTGAGTTGTTGAACTAGCTAGCTGCTCCGTGCTGATCGGTCTTCTGGATGCACTTGTACGGCCGCTACGATGGTGCGGCGCAGCTACGCGGTTGATGTGACACTGGGGAACTACGGGTTGACGGTAGCTACGTAGTACTAGTATATACTCCCTCCGTACTTGACTTCCATTTGTCCAGATATGAGCGTATTTAGACATATTTTAGTGTATAGGTACATTTAGGGAGTATCTATCTTATGTCGAGACTTTTACATTCCAGCCACTCACTCCAACCTGCCGATTGGTAATGCATGGGACAAAACATTGTTCAAATTAAGGAGGACGTACGTGCATGAGTAGGTGGAGTTATGGATTTTCACACTGGGGCACAACCGCGTCTACGGTTGTTGCTCTTGCATGGTGACGATAGGGTTGATGACGGCATGCATTGTGCACACCGCCTACGCGTCCACGGTAGGGGGGTTCAGATTAGCCTTGTGAATGTATGCTCCGATGGCTGCCTTCTTTATTCTAGACCTATTATTGTTTTTGCGAAATGACCAACCAATTTTTTTACCGATCATCAACAACCAACCGTATAAACAATTCTAAAAGTAACAAAAATTACGAATAGACCCGACGCCGTCCTCACCCCTACCTCTTCCGAGCCGGGTAAACTTTTTGTAGTAGAGTCTGTTGTAGTAAATAGAAGAAAAGTCATGGCAACTGCATGTAGACTCTGTTCCCACACACATATACTCCCTCCGTTCGGAATTAGATGACTTGTGTTTGTCTAGATACGAATGCATCTATATACTAAAAAATATCTAGATACATTCATATTTAGACAAAAACAAGTCATATAATTCCGAACGGAGGGAGTATATTTGGAGTCTGTTGATATACACTTGGGTTTCTATTACTAATTGAACCGTTGGACGAGGTCGTAGAAGTGTGACCTGAAACCCAACCGCCCCGAACGAATAAGTCTGTAGAGCGTCGTACAGTACGTGTGGGCTCACCAAGTCACCATGCAGTCAGAGTGTCGCGCAAGGTATAGACCGAGTGAAACTTGGCGCTATTAATTCCCAGGGCCTCCGTCCATATATACTTCCTCTACACGCTAACCGGCCGGCCCCAATCCCTCGATCGGCTCCGTCCATCCATCTCATCAGCTCCCCGTTCATCTACGCATCAAGGTGAAGTCCGATTCCCATTCAAATCTTTTATATAATTTCGAGTTAAATTTCAGTTTGATGATCGATATACCTTTTCTCGAATATTTCATCTTCTTTCAAGCCAGCTAATTTACTCGATGCATATGCATGCTAGGTTGGGTCGCATCAGCTAAATATATAGCTAATCTTTCGGGGCAACAAGATGTGCTTCGGATCACGTCGTGCCGGGAGAAGGAATCCAAACGTTCGTTCGGAAAATATAAGGTATTTTCTGGGATCATTAATTCTAGCTGTGGGGTTTGAATGTCCATCAAAATTGCATCGGTGAAATTTACGAATTACTAGATTGGAAACGCAATAATATCTTTGCAACCCTTCCACTTTGACAAAAAAAAAAACTGACCATCATACGCACTGACTGTTTTAAATATTATTAATTTTTCCTCGTTAAAATATTTCTGCGCTAAATATATATCCTTTTAATTCATATGCATGCGATCACTAGCTATAGTAAAGGGTAGGTTGGATCGAAGGCTCTTGAGCTAAATATTACTAGTAATCTTCCGGGCTAGAAGATTTGTTTTTTATTTGGCGTCCAAGAAGAGGAACACCAGACGCTGACGTGGGAACTGGGATTGTCACGTATTTTGTCAGAGTTGTAACAGTCATATTCACACACAAAATGAATCGTGGTCTTCCCGTTTGACCACATTGACGCTGTTGTTGTTGTTGTTGTTGTTGTTATTGTTGTTCTGATCGATATACAGATAGTCTTAGCTTATGTTGAAGAACAGATCGAGTTAATTAAGTTAGCGAAGACGAAAACACCATCACTAAATATTGGCAGAAGGCTTTGGGCGCGTGTAGTGCTTTTGTCTCAGCTCATTTTCCGCTAGTTCCGAGCTTGCCGTGCCTGCTCTCCCCCGTGGTCGGCTGGCATCGATCGATCCAGCCTCGCATTGACGACCCAGCAGCACTGTTAGTTTCTCGCAGATCTCACACGGTTAAATATACTTTGTCGTGTCTGTTCTAGTTAATCAAATATGGTCCGTTGAACACAAATTCTCTGTGTTTGGTGAACCATAACACACATTTGAGCATTATTTATTGCGTGTGATTATCTAGCTGGTGCAGCCACATACTAGCAGTACCTGGAGAAATCTGGTAGCAGGTACAGCCGTAGCTGCACTGTCCAACAACAACAAACTGGAATGCTGATATAGAGAAGCTATGAATCACTAAACCGGAGAACCTGTAAAGCTGACACTCTCCAACGAGTACGACTTTCCTATGTTCATGGACCCTCATTCAAAAGCAAAGAAAGAAAGATGAATAAGCAAAGCGAAGGCCAAGCCTGATCTCCCTTTCCCTTGATATGGTGGACTCCTAAAATAGGCTTTCTTTGTTGGTATGATTTGGAAGAATACTATAATAAACACCATTTCATCAAAAAAAAAAAAAAAACTAGCACATCCCAATAATATTTTGTTGAATGATTCATATGCATACATTGTGACAAAGTTTAAATTGGTGTCCATACAAATCAGAAAGGATACACAAAAGAATGGAATATAACGTTTCATGGTTACACAATGTCTAGTGTAAGACATAGATGGTTACAGTGTAATTTACTCATATTATTTGGCATGCCACAATATCCACCAATGGAGAGTCCAAGCCAACATGGAAATCTGGCCAACTTCTTGCATGTACCATTCTTAGTTGACCTTGATTACAGATGTGCAGAGAATGTAATTGGAAATAAGTTCAACATGGAGTGTTTAGTTGGAAATCTGACTAGCATGGAAATATGTTCAACATGGAGTATATACATGAAAATCTGTTCAACATGGAGTACATACATCTTGACGACATTTATTAACAGGCATATAGTTGGAAATAAGTATCCTGAACTGATTACTTTGTTGTGGTGCTACTGGTTAATTTATCAATTTCATCCAAGCTAGGCGAAAAGCACTTTTTCAAACAATAACGATTCATATGTTAGAGCATCTCCAACTGTGGCTCTAAATTAGCGCGGCACAGGAAAAGCGACCGAGTTGGCATTCTTGATGCCGCATTGCGCACTCCAGCAGCCGCACGAAATGCACCCGCGGGCAGCTGTGCCATAAAGCCATGTCCGCTCCGCGCCCAACTGCCACGGTTTCCTTCGCGCCTTCTCCCCTCGTCTTCCACGCGTCGCGCCCGTGCCTTCTCCACCAATTCAGCTCCGCCGCTTCAGCGCCGCCGCGCCACCATGTCGCCTCGCCGGAACAACAGTGGCTACCGCGCCGTCCGGGAGCGTCCGAACGGGACTTTTTACGCGGAGATCCGTAGCGGCACCACCCGCATCGGCCTCGGCAACTTCGGAACCGTCCACAAGGCTGCCCGTGCGTGGAATATGACGGCGTGGCGACTCGGGTGGTCGCACGCCAGCATGAACTTCTAGGACGTGTGGCAGCAGGCGCAAGATGTCGCGCTGCCACCACGCTTCGTAGCTGGAGAAGACGCTCGCCGCAAACGCCTATAGGAGCGCCGCCTCGCCATCGCTGAATTAGACGAGCGTGTGATGGCCGAGTGGCGCGAACACTTCCCTGAGGACGTCGCCACCGAGCGCGATTTCTGGGAGCAGCGCCGGGCGGATCACGTGGCGCGACGGGTGGCGAAACGAACCTGGCACGATGCAGCCGTGGCGCAGCTCGAAGCCGACGCCGCCAACCCCGACGCGCCAGATTGGGCGACGGACGAACGACATCTGGACGACCCCGGACGTCACCATGTCGGACTCCGACATTGAGTTCTCCGATTAGGAGTTTTTTTTAGTTCAAATTTAAATATTTGTTTTAAGTTTAGTTTAAATTTCTTTTGTAAACGGTCGAACTTTGTTCTAGTTTCAAGTTTAAGTTTCGTCTTTAAATTTTAGCGTTTCTGGAATTGCCCTCTTGCCCTACTTTACCGCTTGTGAAATTTAAACTAAACTTAAAACGGATTGCCCTCTCGCCCTACTTTACCGCTTGTGAAATTCCTATCGCCCGCGCGGCGTAGCGTGGCAGATTATGGCGCGCCTGTCAGAGATCTCTTACATAGTGCAGAGAGTGTAAATTTGTTGTTAGGAAAATTCAGTATAGCATTTGTTCTATTTCACACAATAAGAGAATTGGTCGTTCGGTACAGTACTATTTGCGTTTTGTGTGCTTGTAGCTATATGTGTTCATGGATCGGTACTATTTCCCCATGAAATAAATTGGGAAGCTAACATTAGTGCATTTGACTTTTTCTTTGAGAACCAGCGAACAACACCAATCGGGAAACCCCGGTAGGTCACCTGGCCAGGGGACTCAAGAGCCCAATGAGGATGCAACGAACATCAACGACGGTATTAACCGCCAGTCTCGGGAGGAGCAGACGCCGGACGAGCTCCGTGCAGAAATAGCTGGAAGAGGATCTGACGGAGCAATGACTGGTAGGGCAATGACTGGCAATTAACACGAGGATTGAACTGAAGCCACAGTTTGTGTAATTGTTTTCCTTGTGCATGCTCTCGAAATATAGACACTCAAGTGATGTGTAGTAATTGACTTGTCAGGTGTATTTTTGCCTCATAGAGTGCCAGCCTGCCAGGCCCTGGGACGTTTGATCATTTGATTTTGTATGTTTTTCTTTTTCGTTTGTAAGTTACTTTCAGTTCTTCTGTTTCCGTGTACACATTTTGTTTGTTGTTCAATAAGTGAGCTTTCTGCAGAGAGTTTAATGTATATATATTTTATATCTGTGCGAGTAACTTTTATGTGTATGTGTCCTGCGCTAGAGCTAAGGGCATCTCCAGCCGTCCCCCCAGCGCCCCCAGGACGCGAATTAGCGCCGTTTTTCTACCAGCCGCCCCCCTCCCCCCCGGAACCCCAAATAGCGCCGTTTCGGCGGAAATTAGCGCCGGCGCATCCAGGCGAAACCAAGCCCGTGTTGTTTTATGGTGATCCAAATTCATATGAAGATAAAGAAAAGTTCAGCCTCCGCTACGCGAGCCCCGTCGCCGGAGCCTTAGGGCCGAGTTGTTACCGAGTCGGAGTTGGATTCACCATTACCGACCTAGTTAGTTCAGGACCGTCTTTATATACCTCTTGTAAGCCGCCGCACGGGATAAGCCACATAATGTAAATCCTGGCGCGTTTGTAACCTCACCCGAAATAGTGAAGTATTGCCGGCTGGCGCCCGTGGTTTTTTCTCTTCCTTGTTTGAAGGGTTTTCCACGTTAAAATCTCGTGTCTCCGTTGGTTCGATCTTGCTTAATTTCATTGTTGTTTTGCTATTGCGTGTAACAGCCCGTTGGGTTCGGCTTGGGGGGGGGGGGGGGGGGGGGCGGAAGGAAAAGCGCGCGTGGGCCAGCACTGTCGGCGAGGCAACACCATTTCCCCCACTTTCCCCATCCCGACTCCCCTTTTCCTCTCGCTCGACTCACCTTCGCCACCCCGTCGGCCACGCCCACGCCGCCGCCGTCGGCCACCACCACACACGAGGGACGACCCGAACCTCCGCCACACCGTCGGCGTTGTTTACTCGCCCCTCCGCCACAAGGGAGGTTGTGCCCAGCGTAACGCGTCCCTCCCCCCCCCCCCCCCCGCAAGGTGTTCGACGTTCTGCCCGGCCCATGGACTCCGACACCGAGGAGATGCTCGCCGAGCTATTCGACGAGGAAGATCAGGCCGCCATCGACGACGAGGAACACTTGCTGATCCTGAGCTGCCTGGCCGGCTCGCAGGCCCAGGCCGCCCAGCCGCCGCGTGCTGGATCGAGGCCCGGTCGCCGCAAGAGCAAGCCGAGGCAGCGGTACGAGGGGTACTGCATCCTCTACTCCGACTACTTCGCCGAGGATCCCACCAACGACGAGAAGGTGTTCCGGCGTCGTTTCAGGATGAAACGCAAGGTCTTCCTCAAGATCATGCATGCCATCCGGGAGTTCGACACATACTTCAAATTGAAGAAGGACTGCACCGGCATGGTAGGCTTTACCTATATTCAGAAGTGCACGATGGCCTTGAGGTTGCTTGCATACGGTGCTCCCGCAGATGCACAAGATGACTACCTGCGCATGAGCGAGTCCACGGCCCTTGTGTGCTTGAACAAGTTCTGTCGGGCAGTAGTTGCAGTTTTCGGCCCAACATACCTGCGATCATCCAATGCGCAAGACACTTGTCTCCTCGCAGAGAATGAAGCAAGAGGCTTTCCTGGGATGCTTGGTAGTATCGACTGTATGCATTTGGCATGGAAGAACTGTCCATTTGATTGACAGGGGATGTACAAGGGAAAGGAAGGAGAGTGCTCGGTGGTTCTCGAGGCCGTGGCTTCGTACGATCTATGGATTTGGCATTTATTCTTTGGTATGCCTGGAAGTCACAACGACATCAATGTCTTGCAGTGCTCGAATGTCTTTTCCGAGCTTGTCGAAGGCCATGCCCCCCTGTGAACTATGAGATCAATGGACACCAGTATACAAATGGGTATTATCTTGCAGATGGCATCTACCCGAAGTGGACAACATTTGTGAAGAGCATCTCCAACCCTGTGCCAGGAAGCGCAAAAGCTTGATTTTTCAAGTGCCACGAGGCTTGCAGGAAGAATGTTGAGCGGGCATTTGGCGCGCTGCAATCTCGATTCGCTGTTGTCCGGTACCCAGCTATGACTTGGTCGAAGTCCAACATGTGGGAGGTGATGCAGTGTTGTGTGATCTTGCACAACATGATCATTGAGAGTGAGCGGGATGACCCGGTGCCTGACAGTGAGGCAAGCACACCATACTACCGGCAGGGCCCTCTTGCAAATGTTGATCACCAGGTCTCGGCATCATGGACATCCTTCCTCGCCACGCGGCAGGAGATTCGACACGCTGCAACACACCAAGCTCCACAGAAGGACCTGGTGCAGCATTTATGTGCGTGAAAGGGGAATGGCAATGTTGAGGACGATGACAATGCGTAGTGTAATTTATTTTATTTGTTCAAATTGTTGAACTGTTTGTTTGTGTGGCAAAACTCTATTTATTTGTGCGGCAAAACTCTATTTATTTGTGTGGCAAAACTCTATATGCCCAAATATGGCCGAATCGCCGGCTGGGGGAGCGGCCTGGGTTTCACGGCTGGGAAACACGCCCCCCCCCTAGTTTCCTGTTTTGCGCCGTTTCGCGCCGCGGCGGCCGAAAAAGCGGGATTTTCGCGTCCTGGGGGGGCCGAACGGCTGGAGATGCCCTAGCTACGCACATTTCTAAACTTTGAATATTATTGGAATTAATGTCTAGGCGTAGTGTTAATGAAGGCAGTTAGAGCAAGTATAACGTACTCCATGTTGAACAGAGGAGAGAAATATGTTGCAGATTGTAATTAGTGTTGTAAGGTTGTGTAGGAATTGTACGCATATATAGTACTACTCCCTCCGACGCTTTTTTGGATAGGAGGGAGTACTAAAAATATTTTTAATCTGAATCACAAGGACTTGAGGAGCGTGCCTCTGCCTGCTGCCTGCGTTAGGGGCCGGAGCCGGGGATGGCGGAATATGAACATGGCAATGCGGGTTAGGCGCTGGAGAAAATTTGAAACCGCTGACGTTCTGGAATCACGAGCGACTTCGTCGCAGAAATCAATAGAAAAGGGAAAACCTGTCGTAAGATCACCCTGCGCGCAATGTTTTCTTCTCCTTCCTTCCAGCCTCCCACGGGTGCTCGCATGCGTGACAAGTGGCAGGACGAGAGAGTTTTGGTGTGATTTTCCCTTCCCACCCAAGTACCGGTGGATGGATGGACACACATGTTTTTGGATTCGTCTTTTTAAGAATGAAATATCTCGAGAGCCATATTTCGAAATTACGAACCGTTTTCATATTTGAGATCTTCGCGTCGAGAACTTCAAAACTAGATCCCATGTTGTTAGGTTTCGAGAAAAAAAATTTTACACACAGAATCAACACGGATGAACGCCCAGTTAGACATAGATGTACGTCCAGCTCCACTGACCGAAGTACGTACCAAATGCAGTGCTGACGTACATCCACGTGCATCACGGGTGTACGCCCAGACGGTTGTACACCCAGGTGCATGGCCGACGTACACCCGTGCACCGCGGGTGTACGCCCAGGCGGATGTACATCCAGGTGCAGTGCTGACGTATACTCATGTGCACCGTGGGTGTACGCCCAGTCGGATGTACACCCAGGTGCAGTGCTGACGTACGCTTATGTGCACCGTGGGTGTACGCCCAGACAGATGTACACCGCGTATACTTTCAGAAACAATGTTTGTATACTTTCAGTAGCAACGTTTTTATACTTTCAGATACAACATGTGCGTACTTTTTAGATGAATCTTCGTAGGCGTTTTGCTCGAGGCGAACCCGAGCGGTAGTACGAGGCAACGCCGAGCCGTAGCACGCATTATGACTAACGCACGCTTCGATCAATGCGCACAACGACCTATATATGTACCCCGTTCAAGATTTTTATACATGGTTATCAAGATGAAGCCGAGCCGTAAAAACATATCGAGGCGAAGCCGAGCATCGCTGCTATTGTATGTACCTGGTATACATGTTATACACCCACACGCCTACTACCGAAAGTATAAACTATATATAGAACAGGGAGTACAAAGTCCAACAAAAAAAGTTTTTCGAAACCTATCAATATGTGATCTAGTTTGAAATCTCGAGGCGAGCATCTCAAATATGAAAACGGTTCGTAATTCCGAAATACGGTTCTTGAGATATTTCGTTTTTAAAAAACGAATCTTAAAATAAATGAGCCCACACACCTCCGCCCGGTGGGAAAGGGAAAACACAACAAAATTCTCTCGTGGTGACACTTGGCGCGCATGCAAGACCTCTCATTTCCCTCTTGAAAGGTTACAGAAGAGTTCTCTTTCCCTAATCGCACAACACCGACGCACACGGTCGCATGACACTCATGATCGAAGCAACATGTCATCCAGTCCAGGCAAGCGACAAGCAACCCAGGCCCTAGCCTACCAGCAAAGGCGATTGCGTGTCTGTCTGCGCACGGGCAATAACGTCCCACCGCAGAATGAACATTCCCGTCTGATTCTATTGCTAAGTATATAGGATTGTATAAAATCTTGGACCCCCAAACTTTATGGGCCCTTTGTGGGCTGCACACTCTACACAAACTATGGGCCCGGCCCTGGCAGAGGGTCGTCACGACGGCGTCGACCGCATTGTCGGGGAAAAAGTCCAACTCTGAGAAGGAGGGGCCAAATGCCGTCGGGTCGTACTCTGGCAGAGGCTCCACCTCGCGCGGCTCCGTGCTCACAAGAACGCAGGAGGAGCTACCCGCACCAGGGGAGCTCCCCGCGCCGCTCGAGCTGCCCTCGCCGCGCCTAGCGGTTTTGTGGAGCCGGTCGAACTCCGAGAGGGCGTGGTACGCTAGGGATTCTGGAACGGGGAGTAGGCGGTTGCTGAAGGCATGCCTCTTCATCACCGCGTCGGACCACACAACCCTCCTCTATGCCTCGTCAGACAAATCTGACGGGTCGAACGTGGGGCGGGAGGCAGGCTTGCGCTTTGGGGTCCTCATCTTCGGCAGCATGGCGGCTCGCCGGAGCTGGATCTAGGTGGCGGCGCGAGTAATTGCTCGTCGGAGGTGGGTGGCGGTGTGGATGAATTGCTCGTCGGTGACGGCGGAGGGATGGGAGGCTGTGACCTAAAAATGGGCTCGCGGCCACTAGTTAAAGGGATCCGCGCCTCGGATTTTCAGGGGACCGAATACGGCTTACGGGCCGGTTGTGTTATATGGGCTCTGCTACGACCGAAAATGCGTCCCCGGCCCGTAAACCCGCCTGCATTTTTGAGGTCCCGACATTTTACGGGTTAGGGATGCTCTAACTACAGTGCATTCTACAAGTTGCCAAAATAAAGGACAGACAAGAATGGTAACCATAAATGAAGAGGTGAGGAATCATGCATGTGTTTAGTGCGCTGGCATCTTGCCACCAGGTCGTGATTTCGTATTCTATAGGTACTAGTACTAAGCTTGGACCCCCATCCCGAGAGAGCGCGCGCTGCCGCCGGGCCGGCCGGGGCGGGAGGAAAGAGGGAGGCGGAATCGCCGGACCTACCATCACGTGCTGAGCGGACCGCGGGTGCGGTGCTGTGCCCCATGGCGGCCACGCCAACCTCTCCGCTGCGCGCCACGCCGGTGGGGGACGCTCTCGCCTCGCCGGAGGAGGGCCCGGACTCCGTCCGTGGCCGGCGTTGGGCAGATGTGGCGGACGAAGCAGAGGAGGAGGAACTCGTGCGCCTGGAGCTGAGGCGCCTTTGCTCGCCGTCGGCGCTTCCCTCCCTAGCAGACTTCGTGGCGGCGGCTCGGAGGTCCCCGGCGAGGAAGAGACTGCGGACGGCGGCTCAGGCGCGGGTGACGTGCGGCCGGCAAGTGCGTCCGCCACCTCCTACTAGGGCTCCCCTGCGGGGGCCTGAGCGAGCTGGGCCGGGTAGCGCGACTGTGGCCGAGCTTTGCTCGGTGACGGCGTATCCCGCAGCTCCGGTGGGGGGCGGCCGAGCTCTGCCGCCGCCGGCGGTCGTCGTGCCTGGGGACGAGCCTTCCCCCCGGCATGGGCCGAACCCTAGCCAGGCTGCCGGGCCGTGGGCCGCGCAGCCCATCCTGGAGTGGCGCTGCCAAGACGTTCGGGCGAACGCTGCAGCGGGGGCTTCGCTACTGGGCCCCGGCCCGGCCTGCGTTGCTCGGCCCGCGGGCGCGTGGCTCTGGATCCGCCGCGGGGCCACGTCCCTTGACTTAGGGTTTCCAGCCCGCGCCGACCAGATCGAAAAATTTCACCGCGTCGCCCGTCGGGTAGTCCCTCGACCGCCGCCTCCTCTGCTCGTGCGGTCCTTCGCCGAGGTGGCCGCAGCCCCGATGAAGCGCCGCCGCGGCTCCCCTTCCCCCCCATGCGACGGAGCGCTCGGTCTCCACCCCCCCACCCGCCCGCGAGCCTTCCCCTGCCCGAGCACCCCCGTCCGCCCGTTACCGGCCGCCGGCTCGCCGCGCGCTGGCGCGGTCTCCGGACCGCCGCCACCGGCCGTCCACGGGAACTGCGCACACGGTTGTTACGCAACGGGGCGCGTCCTCGCTGCGCAGGGCCGAGCGGAGCCCTTGCCGGCTCTCGCCTCGCCGTGGCCCCTCGCCGGAGGCTGTACGCCGGGAGGAACGCATGCGTGCCGACCTGCTGCGCGCTCCGCAGCGGGAGGCGCCTCGGGTACAGCCGGCCGAAGGCTCGTGGCGGTCTGGCCTTAACCGTGCTGCCCCGCCTTCCGGTCGTGTGCGTGAGGGGCGCGTGTCGTCTCCTCCGCGGCGCGTGGTGGATGGGGCCGTACCCGGTGGGTCCGAAGCGGTGGCCAAGAAGAAGAAGAAGTACAAGAAGAAGAAGAGGAACGTCTCTGATGCTGTGGGTGTCACGGCCACTACCGCGCCTCCGCGCACGTCGGGTGTTGTCACGCCCCAGGTGGTCGAAGGTGGTGGTGGTTGCGGTGGTCACGGATCACTGCAGCTCCTTGGGCAGGGCATTGATGCGGGATTCTTCTACATCGACATCGGCGACCTCAAGCTGGTCAGGCCGGAACACCTAGCGACCATCACAGTGCTGCCTGACCAGGATGAGGAGCACGCCTTCGAGATCACCGGCGAGACGATCAAGGAGGAGTTGGTCCGGCTCGACAGCGAGGCGCCGTGGGTGGTGCGAGAGGTCTCCGCGTCGGTTTTCGCGGTGGCCTTCCCGTCCCTCGGCCTCCTCAACGCCGTCTCCTGGGCCACGACTACCACCCTTCTAGTGCACAACATCAAGGTATCGATCTCGAAGTCCTCTGCGGATCCTGCCACGGTTGCCTCTCTTTCTTCGGTGTGGATCAGGATCCATGGTATCCCACGTGAGGTGCGGTCTGGCCCGATCCTGGCGAGGATTGCCCAGGCGGTTGGGGTCTTTCAGGAGCTGGATGAGTCCTCCCGACCTGGCGATGGCCCGGTCCGCCTCCGGGTGCTGGTTCCAGACAGCTCCCTTCTTCCAGGCCCTCTACCACTGTTCTTTTTCGGCCTGGAGGGCAGGCTCCTGGAGGTCGAGGTGGAGGGTGAGGGCGAGCGGCAGGGTTCGATCTCCCCTCCTCCTCCACACCACGATCCCTCTGCTGACCACATCCCCTCGGAGGAGGACGAGGCGGACTCTTCAGACGACGACCACCTCGAGGACCCGGCTAGGGGGCGACACGGCTGTGCCCCCAGCCCCGACGGCTCCCTCCTCTCCTCAGCCCCCGCCGGCTGGGGGTGGAGACGCAAGTGGCCGCCCTGGTTCAGGCATCTTCGCCTGGACAGTTTCCCCCGGTTGTGCTGGCATCTCCACGGAGTGCGCCGGCGAGACTGGGCTTCGTCGACTCTTCGACTCAGTGTGGGATCTTGGTCTCTCAGTACGGATCCAACCTCGGTGCGTCCGTGGCTTCCAGTGAGATCTCCGGCGACGCCGAGGCAACAGTGTTGGAGGCGGAGGGAGAGGAGGATTCCACGAGCGTGGGGTTGGTGGTTCAGGCACCCGAGTCCCCGCGCTCACCGGGGGTTGTCTGCTACGTCCGCTCGCCGGGGACCCCTCCTACCGCGACTCAGGGGTCCCTCGCGCTGGTCCCTGCGACACCGACTGCGGGATCCCTAGAGCCGGTCACGGTCTTCCCCGACACTCCCGTGACTGACCCTGGGGTCCGTCCCCTTCGCCGTGCGAGGCCGCCTCCGCCTGCGCCCACCAGGGCCAGTGTGAGGTTGGCCTCGAAGGTGGGAGGGGAGCTGACGATGCCGACGGTGGAGGCGGTGGCCTCTCGCCGCCGGGCAGCACGGGATCTCGAGCCTGGTACGTCCCGGCTGTCCTCTTCTCGCCCCCCGCTTCCACCCTCTCCTTCCTCCGGCTCTCGTTTCTCGGTTCTAGACTCGGTCCAGCTGGACCATCTGGCCCAGGTGGCTGACGACTGCGATATAGTGTTCCGTGGTGAGAAGGGCCCGAGATGTGAGCAGATTGAGGCGATTCGAGCGAAGGAGGTCTACGAGGGGGCCCTTGCTGCCGCCCGCGCTCAGGTGGAGCGTGAGCGTCAAGGGCCCCTGGATCCCTCTGGACCCGAGCAGGTAATGCAGGGGTCCGGTAGTGGAGCCCCTCTTTCGGTGTCCCCTGCGGGTGTTCTTGTGGCGACCTCCCAACCTGGGAGGAAGCGCGGGAGACCCGCCAACTTGGTGTCTCGGCCCTCGACCTCTGGTAGGGCCCGTTCAGTCCCCCGTAAGGGGACAACCCCGTCAGGTTCCAATGAGTGTTAGCCACTTCATTTGGAACATGCGGGGGTTCGGGCAGGAGGGGCGACGCCGACAGTTAGTGGATTATCTTCGTGACGAGGACCCGGATATTGTCGGGATACAGGAGACGATTCGGCAGGATTTTTCGATCCCGGAACTGGAAGGCCTGAGCCGCCATAAATTTGCGTGGCAATGGCTTCCAGCGACGGGACGCTCGGGGGGGATACTCCTTGGTGCCAAGGAAGATTCCCTTGAGGTAGACGATATGGACCGTGGGGAGTTCTTCCTGAGCATGTCCGTGACCCACAGACGGTCTCTCCGTCGGTGGGAGGTGATTGTGGTCTATGGCCCCGCGGATCATAGTAGATCCCCTGAGTTCCTTGAGGAACTCAGGGGTAAGATCAACAGGTGTACTATCCCTGTAGTGGTGGCGGGAGATTTTAATTTGATCCGCTCTCTCGAGGAGAAGAGCTCGGACAATGTGGATCTCCCGAGGATGAGGCTATTCAACGATTTCATTGCGGACATGGCCCTTATTGAGATTGAGAGAGTGGGGGCACGATACACCTGGTCCAACAATCAGGCGGATCCTATCTGCAGTGTGTTGGACCGTGTGCTGGTGTCAGTCGAGTGGGAAGCGGCCTTTCCGCTTTGCGCACTTCGAGCAATCACACGAGTAGGCTCGGACCACTCACCATTGATCTTCTCTTCTGGCGGGTCGGTTGCTCCTAGGCAGAACCGATTCCACTTTGAAGAATTTTGGATTGGCCAGCCAGGCTTTGTGGATGCGGTTCGAAGTAAGTGGTTGGCGGCGATGGCCTCCCCACCTCGCCGATATAATGCGGTGGATGTGTGGCATTTTTGTGCCAAGAGCGTCCGCCAATTCATGCGAGGTTGGGGAGCCAACCTAGGTGCGGAGATACGTAGGAATAAGGCTTCTCTCCTTGGCCAGATCCAAGCCCTAGACATAATAGCTGATGCGGGGGGGGGGGGGGGGGGGGGGGCTTACCCCCGAGGAGTGGTCCCAGCGCTATGCCCTGGAGGCCTCCCTTATGGGGATCTATAAGGGGGAGGAAACTTACTGGCGCCAGCGTAGCCGCCAGAACTGGATCCTCAAAGGGGACTCCAACACGGCATACTTCCATGCCATAGCGAATGGTCGACGCCGGAGGTGCTCCATCCCTTTTCTGTGGGAAGACGGAGCTCTCTTGGAGACGGAGGAGGCTTTGTCCTCCCCTATTTACTCCTTTTATAAGGAGCTATTTTCAGCTACCCCCCGCACGGGGGTGGCGTTGGCCGAGGAGACCTGGTCCTCTGGGGGCCTTGTCACTCCGGAGGAGAACTCACAGCTGTTGCTACCATTCCTTCCTGAGGAGGTGCAGCGGGCCCTGAGGGAGATGAAAGCTAATTCGGCCCCGGGGCCGGATGGCTTGCCGGTCTCCTTTTTTCAGTCCTTTTGGGAGACTTTGCAGGGCGTGATCATGCCATTGTTCCAGGAGTTTTATACTGGTACCTTGGTGATGTCGCGCCTAAACTATGGTGTGGTTACGCTGATCCCGAAAGTAGTCGGGGCAACGGACATCCGCCAGTTTAGGCCCATCACTGTGATAAATGTGATCCAAAGGTTACTCTCCAAGGTGTGTGCAATGCGATTAGCACCAGTGGCTGAGCGGATTGTACACCCCTTGCAGTCTGCCTTCCTCAAGGGGAGATTTATCCATGATGGGATCCTTGCTCTTCATGAGATTGTGCATGAGGTCAAGGTTCGACAACACAAAGGGGTCTTTCTGAAGCTGGATTTTCAGAAAGCCTACGACCGCCTTGATTGGGGGTTCCTCCGTCAGGTGTTGCTGCGACGAGGATTCGATGGTCGGTTCATCACGTGGATTATGCAACTTGTCATGAGTGGCAATACCGCAATTAACATTAATGGGGACGTTGGCCCCTATTTTAGGTCGTCGTGTGGGGTGAGGCAGGGGGATCCTATTTCCCCCATCCTCTTTGACCTGGCGGTAGATGCCCTGGCTGCTATCTTGGATAAGGCCAGGGGTGCCGGCCACATCTCTGGTGTGGTTGGTCATCTCATTCCGGGTGGAGGCATCACCCACCTGCAATATGCAGATGACACGATGATTATGGTTGAGGGCTCGGAGTTGGATATTGTCAACCTCAAGTTTTTGTTGTTGTGTTTTGAGGCCATGTCGGGCCTCAAAATCAACTTTGACAAGAGTGAGGTTGTGGTCCTTGGGTATTCCCCTGAGGATCAACAATGGATAGCGGACAACCTCAACTGCAGGTTGACCTCCTTCCCGGTGAACTACCTGGGAGTACCGCTGAGCGACTCCAGGATTCTTATCCGGGACCTGGAGCCTACTGTGGGTAGGGTGAGGAATAAGGCAGAACCCTGGCGTGGACGTTTTACCTCCAAGGGGAGCAAGTCCATCCTAATTGGGTCATGCTTATCTAGTGTCCCCTCATATCTGATGGGGATTTATTCCCTGCCGGAGGGAGTCCACGTAGCGTTTGACAAGGAATTGTCGAGATTCTTCTGGCAAGACGCGTCAGGGAAACAAAAGTACCACATGGTCAAATGGGCGGATGTTTGCGCCCCCAAAGACTTGGGGGGCATAGGTATCCTAGCCTCCCGTAAGATGAATGTGGCCCTAATGCTCAAGTGGGTGTGGCGCATTCTACGGGAGGAGGGGGGACTCTGGTTCCAGCTTATTAAAGCCAAGTATCTACAGGACCGCCCGCTTCTAGCCTGTGAACGTCAGGATGGTTCGCTCTTCTGGAGGTCCATCCAGTCGTTTAAACAGGAGATCCGGAAGGGGGCGAGGTTTGGCTTAGGAGACGGTCGAGGGACCATGCTGTGGTTGGACCCTTGGCTTCGGGAGCGGCCTCTCCAGTTAGAGTGTCCTAGACTTTTCGCGATCTGCTCGGAGCCCTCCCAACTTGTGGCCGCAGCGTTCCAGAATGGGAATTGGAACATCTTGTTCCGACGATCTTTTGGGCCGGCGGAGGCAGCTGAATGGGAGGCTCTCAGGGGCGACTTGCCCGAGTCCCTTCCCGGAGGTGCGGACCAGGTGTCCTGGTCGTTGACCCCTTCGGGAGTGTTTTCGGTCAAATCGGCGTATAGGGCCCAATTCTCTGGGCCGGTTAGTACGTGGGCTACTCCCCTATGGAAGGCCCCAATCCCGCTGAAGATAAAGATTTTCGTCTGGCAACTTCTTCGCGATAGATTGCCCTCCGGAATTGAAGTGGCCAAGCGCCATGGTCCGGGGGACGGGGTATGTCCGTTATGTAGGTGCCCGGAGTCCAACACACACATTTTCTTTGTGTGTCCGGCGGCCCGGTTTTTGTGGAATTTCGCCCATGAGGCTCTGGGGCCAGTGTGGCAGGCCTCAGACCTTGGCGAGTTCCTAGAAGACCAGGCTCACAGGGCTGGAGGGGGTCGTCGCCTCTTCTGGCTGGTGTTCGCGTCTATGATGTGGTCCCTGTGGACGACTCGCAATAAAATGGTGATAGAGAAGATTTTTCCGCGTCGTGCGTCTGACGCCTTATTCAAATGCTTGGCTTTGTTGCAGCAGTGGTCCCCGCTGTGTAGACAGCGGGACAGGGAGCGGCTTGACGACATCATCGACAGACTTCTAGTCGCCGCGCGCCGCATCGCCTCCTCGTCGCCCGCCTGAGGCGTCGCCTTCCCCTCTACCCGCTCCCCCTTTACCGGAGGCTCTCTAGCTTGTCTACCCACACCACCACCCCCCCGCCCCGCTCTTGCTTTTTTTGTCCTTTCTCCCTTTGGGCATTGTGTTTGCTGCTGCCCCAGCATGTGGTACCCTATTTGCTTCTTGTTGTAACCGGTACTTTGTATGGATGTTGTGGTTGCTTTATTTATAAAGCGGGGCGAAAGCCTAGTTCGAGAGTACTAAGCTTGGAAGCAGGCAAATTAGGTTTCGTGAGTACATTCCCACACATGTGCTGTATGCCCAATGGATGTACTAGTCAATAAAATTCACCAGACCTTCTATTCAAAAGGTGTAACGGCATACAATACAATCCAGTCCAATAATACGGCTAGCTTCAAGTAATGCAAACAGGGGATTGGCTTTATACTCTATAATTATTATCGTGATATTCCTCCCTTGCTTCATACCTCCTCGGCAGAAGCTTGCTTCTCGTCGACCTCAAGTGAAGCCTGGTGGAAGTGTTCCAGCATTAGCCACATGATGGTTGTCAACTCGCCGCCACTGCTGAGCTTCTTTGCATGTGACTCCCTGCTGCCTTTGTTGCCTGCATAGACGAGTATGTCCGTCCACACCTCAAGCACAAGATTCAATGACTCAGTAGTGCCATGTTCCTTCTCATATAGCAGCAGTTCCTCGGCAACCGTAGCTGAATAAGTGAGTCGAACAGTCTCGTAGCTGAACTTTTGGGCGACAAAATACTTGTACAAATTTTCGGCACGTGCCTTACTGTCTGTGGCCCTGGAAGTATAGGCTGCAGCTGGGCCATCATGCCAGCGGAACAAACTCTTGAGCATAGCACAAATACCTGTTGGTTGATGGCCCACGCCATCCAGAGCTTTGCAGGTCCGTTCGTACAACTTGTTTTGGGCGATGCCTGGCAGCATGTAGGGGCGCTCAACAAGAAGAAACATCATGTAATCTGACAGCGCCTTTATCGCATTCACAAGAGGATCGTCTGCATTGGCACTACTCTTGCACTTGGAGAGGAAAAAATCTGTGCCGATGTGCCAGATGATGATGCCCTCCTGAAACTCATTGCCAAGGGTCCCTTTAAATTTCTCTTGCAGGTTACGGCGTACTAGTGTTACCATGCCCCAGCGATCTGTAATCATTCCCAGCGTGTTTAACCCCCTCTTCATGTACAGATGATCGTGAATGTGGTTATTGATACACTTTTTGACTGTTGAGGCATGGTCAGATATGTTAATGGCCCCGGAGAAATGATTCCTGTTCCACAACTCCCCTAGTCCCACCAGCTCGGCCAACCTGCCGAGCAGAGGACGGGTGAGGAGAGCATCGGGGCGAGTGCAGAAGTGCATCATGTTGTACTGTCCCATGTTGCCGGACCACCTCCTTACTCCGGTCCTGCTACCTCCACAAGTGATAAGAGAGTTGAGACATATAACTACACGACGAAGCCGATCCCATCTCCCACTACACAGAAATTCGTATCTGAGCCATGTGTTTCTGGTGGTACTTAGGGTGGCAAACATCCAGGATGATCCCAGCGCGTTCAGAAGGGAACTCCACTCCATGAACAAAGCACTGCCAAACAGAATGTATGTCATAGCAATGTCAACTTCTTCTCTATGCTGCCTATCTTCTCCACTGAAATGGAACAGCAGCATCGAGGTTAAAATGGCGAGTGGCGAGATGGCACGGATGGTGTAGCCGTGCCAGGTGTGGACCACAGCAGCTTTGGTGTACAAGATGTCATACATCAACGAGAGTTCGATCTCTACAATTGTCCAATATTCAAGATGCTCCATTTTCCTAATGTAATTCTCCCTGCCAGGTTTGTCTTCGGAAGAATCAACCATCCCACACTTGCAAATGTGGAACAACGAGTGAGCTCGTCGCACACTGGATTCCTCATCCAATCTTTCCGAACCAGCCTCTATCTCGAACTTTACATCTTGTCGGTGAACATGACTATACATCCCAGGTATTTTCGTCTTCTTTAGGGAGTCACGGATGCTGCCGAGGTTGCCTTTCTGCAGTGCGAGCCACCTCTCTCCGTACTTGACAGCAGCCACAACGAACATCAACCGGGACGCAAGCCCAAGAAAACCCCTGCTGCTGTCTCTATATGTGTAAAGGAAATAGCCTCCTCCGGCGATCTGGGAAATAAATGTTTGCAGGCTGCGAAGTGAGAGTTGGTTGTCTTGCAGTGCGTAGGCAGAGATGTTGTCCGGTCCGGCGAGGTGCAGCAGCAGGAACGGTGCCCATAATGCCACAAGCGGGTGGCTACCTGCGGCGCTAAAGAAGGAGAGGCGGGCGAGGGTGTATGTAGCTAAGGTGCCACCGAAATTGTATGCTAGCCAGAGGAATAATACCCGCACCGGCACGCCGCTGAAGGTTTCCTTCCTACGGACCCCGGCACAGAGGAAGAGGATGAATTGCAGTCCAAGGCTACAGAGTAAAAGTATCTGCACCGGCAAGAGATTTTCGAGGTCCTGGAGCCCTCTAGCCATCGCTCCTGCCTACAGTGATCACTCAATTAAGATTATGTATGCTCGTAAACCATGCATTTTCTAGCATTATACTCAAATTCCTATGTGTAAAAGAAATAAATTCTTTGAATCACAAAAGGTAAATTTGTGCCACAAATCAGTTGATGAAATATGGTCACTTTAGAAAGAAAATGTGTCGTCTTACCCAAAAAGATTATAAAACGAAAAGCACCATCGCTAGGTAGCAGTTTATGTTGTCTTTCTTTGTCCATTCAATTGGGTAACCATGCATTTTGTACCATGCATGATGCTCCACAATTTTTCCATGGTCCATGATATAATTTGTTTTGCACCATTAAACTCTTGAAAGTATATATATATGAGTTGAAAGGTAATAAGCATATATTTGATACCATTCATGAATGGTTTGGGCAAAAATGGACAAGAGTAATATGCATGTTTTTTTTTTTTCCTCTACCGTACGTCTCTCCACATGATACTCTTCTTTTTGCACGCCTATTTAAATTCAACCATTCCTTAGCTGCCTGCTATACGATTGGGTTGTCTAGCATTGGCTAGGGTTTTTCTCTGTTATTTAGATCAATCTAAGCAGAGAAATGATCTGTGTAGAGTCAGGTGGAAGTATTCTGTTTTAAGTTGAGCTGAAGAACATTGCCTTTGTTTGTTCCTGGTAGAGTTTCTTTGTTCATGTGTGGGAGTTAAAATTCCTTTTTCTGAATGAGCCAGGAAAGTGTTCTTTTTAATGCCTGAAGCTCTTTTAGCATGGCAGAGCTTGATTCACCTAATTCTAATGATGTGGATCATTTTACATGGCCGCTGCTAGGCAGACTCAAAATGATGCTCTATAAGGATAGCTAGTAAGGTAAAAAGAACTTTCAGTAGCTATGCACAATCCAAATTCTTTTTTCTGACTAATAATAATGCAGGTAATTAAACTACATCCGCGCGCACAATCTCAACGCAGAAGTGATGGTGCATATGCTTACTTACCGAGCGTGCAGCTTCAGTGTTGCGGCCGCTGAGAAGAGGCTCCTTGCTTCACTCCCAGGAAGGAGAAGAGGCTCCTTGCTTCACTCCCAGCTAGCTAGCTAGCCATGATGTCTGAAGGAGTATGCATGTATATAGACCATGCTGCTTACAAAGTTTACACTCCACCAACCGACTTGTTGCTTGATCGATCATGCGTATGATGTCTGGCTAAGCTTCACTTTGTCAGAAACTTATCTGGGTGCCGGGGCTTGTTTAAATTCTGAAGAAACTTATTGCAGAGATGTGGAAACTGACAGCAGATGCGACATGGGATAGGACAGGCCCGGCTCGTGTTATAGCATTAAGTACGGTTCGTGCATGCATGGCGTGCATGTCTTGATCAATTATTGGCACTTTTGAGGTCGATCTAAACTCTAGAGCACGCACGACGGCAGGCAGGGAGTGTTGGGTTGCATGGCGCCCTGTGTGGGATGTGGAATGATTTAGGATTAGGATTAGTCCCATCCAATTGGCATCTTGGGGCGGCCTAATGCACAGCACGTAGAATGTCATGGGATTCCAGTGACAATGTACCACTTGTCGCTTTTGGTTAAGGAATGTTCACTTGATTGATTCCCCCCTCAGCTGGAAAGTAATATGGCGGCAAGCATATATAATCCTATCTAAAGTAACTTGGTCTGTCCGTCTAACGTTAATTAACTTGGGACGTACAAAAACTTTTCTCCAAAAATTCTCTTGTTACCAAGGCGACACCGATACTAGTGCAATTAGTATATATCTCACATCAAGATTGTGGTAAACCACCGAGTAATTGGGTAAAATTGTCGGTGGATGGGTCTTTCTGGAGAAAATGACAAAAAACCACCACATTTAGGGCAAGTGTTGCAAGAAGCTGCCACATTTTTTTTGTTTTAAAAAAACCACCACTTCAGCACTAAACCGTTACAGAAATCACTGATTCCTCTCTGACGCTTGTTTGATCGTGTTTCTGACACAGCTGACCCGCGGGTCAGGTCCACGTGGCGGGGTCGGCAGGGGCGCCGTTAACGGCTCGTTCTTTTAGTGGGAGAGAGGCGTTGGGACAGCTATTCTCTCTCCCGTGCCTCACTGTGTCCTCCTCCGACGACCTTGATGTGAGTTATTTTTGTTACCAGATTTTCTCGATTTTCTTCGTCTAGGGTTTCTGAGAGAAAGGGGATTTCAGATTTTCTTGTACTCGAGCTACGATTTGAATCCAAAAACTTCGATTTGCAGTACCATGAGGCAGACTATGCACCGGATTCAGTTCCTGACCCTGATTTCTGCGGCATTGATGCCAATGCCACCGTTGTCTGTCGCATCCACGGAGTTAAGCCCGAGAGACGTGTTGCGTTCGAAGGAACGAACACTGGCAGACGGTTCTATCCTTGTTCAGTCCACCATGTAAGTGATATGTGCTTTATCTTCTGTGATATTCTCTTGTGGTTAATGAAATGGAAAAAAATTCAGATAACACAATGTATAAGTTTCAGTTAACTTGCCACGCATAATTCTGCTCCTGTTTCTATTTAGTATTTGCCAGGAGATAAAATTGTATTGAATATTTATTTTGTTCACATTTTGTATTAATAGGATGTCATAAATTGTGGATTTGTGTCCTGGATTGACGAAGAGTGGCCTGATGAACTGAAAAGAACTCTTGGTAGGCTCTGGGACATGTACGGGGGCATTAAATGGGTGAGACATGCAGGAAGATTTGCAGAAAATCAAAGGCGTGCTAAAGAAATGCATGAGCTAGCTTTAGAGAAAAAAGGGGTGGATGAGAAGTACGTTGCTCTCGTTGCTAATGTGAACAAGGACATGGATACCACTACCAGGAAGGTGCAGCTGGAAAACTATCGGAAGATCATGCACATCAATGAAGAAGAGTCAAATAAAGAAGAATTAAAGAAAGAGAATGAGAAGCTCAAGAAAGAAATATTTGAGCTGAATAAGACTCAGAAAGATGACCATCAGGTGTTAAAGCTGAAGGAGAAGGAAAGGGAAATGTTGAAGGAGGAAAAGAAGAAATTGAGTACAATTTGTATGATCTACTCAAAGCTAGTGAGGTGAACAAGGAGAAAATCAAGATAATCAGAGCAATTTGTGAAGAATGAAATCAATTAGTGTTGTGTTGAACTATATTTATCTGGCTTGTAATATGGCAGACTTGATGCCCTAGTTTCCCGTGGCCTGTATAATGGCAGACCTTAATGTACTCAAATTTGTGTTGGTAAGTATTATGTGTGTTGGTACTCTAAATATTATTTGTGTTGGTACTTTAAATATTATTTGTGTGTGAGTTCCTGTTAATTGGAAGAATTTTGTGATAGTCTTTCTGTCAATTGAGTGAACTACTGTGCACAACAACTATCTTCAGGTTTTTTCACAAAAACCAACCACAACGGGGGACTTCTGTTACCAAATACCACCAGCAACACTGAATATAATGTAGTTCAACATAATTCAACGCAGTGCATTGTTTGGTACATATTCTGGTACACATCAGCAAAATATAAATCTGGTATTTCAACATAATTCAACATAGACCAATTGGAACATACCAGCTGGGACACACAAGAGTTCAAAAAAATCATTCAAATCTGGTTTCTGACAGACAACATAATTCTAGTTTGGTACACACAAACTTCATGTTTATTTCATGTTCTTCTTGATGTCATGCAGAGTCATTTTGTCTATATTCCTGGCAGTGAAGTACCCTTCCATCCTAGAGTTGTGCTTCCTCTCTCTAGTTGGTCGTCTAGAATCACCAGCTGGCCTTGGTGCTCTGAATGCCTGTGTAGCTGGCCTTGCTGGTGGTGGTGCAGAAGTAGAAGGACTTGCAGGTGCTGTAGCTGGCCTCCTTGTTGCTGCTGCTTCTGTAGAACCTGTTGCAGCAGCTGCTATAGCTGGCCTCCTTGTTGTTGTTGCTGCTGTAGAATCTGTTGCAGCAGCTGCTGTAGATGGCCTCCTTGTTGTTGCTCCTGCTGTAGAACTTGTTGCGGCAGATGCTATAGCTAGCCTCCTTGTTGCTGTTGTGGAACCTGTTGCGGTTGATGTTGCAGCTGGTCTCCCTGTTGTAGGTGGAGGTGGAGGTGGAAGTGGAGGTGGAGGTGGAGGTGTTGTACTGCTAGTAGTAGAAGCCTCTGATGGGTCTGCTCTGTTTTTCTAGTTGAAAACACAAAAAAATGAAGAATTAGAGTCCAATTTTTAGCACTAGAATTCAGCACAAAAATAAAGCAAGATAATATTGTACCTGATGTTTGGTTTTCCTCATATGAAGTGATGGTTTCAGTGGGTTATTGAATTTCAGGTACTTATGTCCAACCAATCCACATTTGCTACAAGTAACTAATGCCATCCTTGAGCTTTGTTTTGGTGCTGGGACCTCAAACTGCCCTTTCCTTCACTTTGTCTGGCTTCTCCCAAATGTCTTAATGGACAAAGGAGGATCAATGCCAGCTGTGTTTGTCTTTGTCCATCAATCTTCTCTAGGAACAGGGTTAATAACTGGATTATAAGCCTCCATATACATGAGTTTCTTGAAATAATCATGGACAAAGTCTTCATGATGTTGGAAGGACTTGTAAATTTCTGAAATAGCATGGATGCAAGGGATTCCAGACATGTGCCATTTCCTGCAGTCACAAGTCCTATATTTCAGGTTTACACCATATAATCCGTGCTCTCCACTGCTCACTTCCCATAAACCATCTGCTGATTTTTTTTCTCTATAGAACTTTGACCACTTTTTGTTCTCTTCTAGTTTTTCTAAGTAAGTCACATCTAGAGGTGGTTGCTCCTGTTCTTTTCCATCATACCTTACCATCAACTTTTTCCTTATACCATCAAACATGGTTTTCACTAGTTTTCCTCTAATATCAAGTATCATTCTGTTGAACACCTCACTTAGATTGTTAACAACCAAGTCAGTTTTGCAATTCAGATCCATGGCATATCTAGCCTATGTTGCATCTAGAATCCTCATCAGCCACACCCAAGCTGTTTTAGACTCCTCTTTCATGTTTGCCAAAGCAATATCAAATCCATGTTTAGTGTATGAATAGCTAGCAGCATCCATATATTTTTTAAGCTCCTCTCCTCTAAAGCCAGCTGTTTAAAAGTTGGCATATATATGCCTTAGACAGAATCTCTGTGGGCAGTTGGGAAACACTTGGTTGATTGCATTAAGAAGACCCTGTTTTAGAAATAAAACTTTGTCAAAACTACTTGAGTTACCGATGAAATTGATCAACCTAGCTACAATGTGAACCATTTTTCAAAACTACTCGAGTTACGATGAAATTGATCAACCTAGCTACAATGTGAACCATTTGTCAAAACTAGTCGAGTTATCGATGAAATTGATCAACCTATCTACAATGTGAACCATTTGTCAAAACTAGTCGAGCTATCGATGAAATTGATCAAACTAGCTACAATGTCAACCATTTGTCAAAACTAGTCGACTTATCGATGAAATTAATCAACCTAGCTACAATGTCAACCATTTGTCAAAATTAGTCGAGTTATCGATGAAATTGATCTTACCTTCTGCCTATCTGAAATAATGGCATAATAACCAAATTTTCCTGACTCTCCACCAAGTGCATATTTGAGCTGAGTGAAATACCAATCCCAGGTTGTTGTCTCCTCCTTATCAGCCAAGCCAAATGCAATGGGATATATATTATTGATCCCATCCCTTCCTGTGGCAGCAAGAATGTGTTATCCTGTGGCAAGCTTGACAAAACAGCCATCTAAACCTGCAAATTGTCAAAATAAATTTGAGACAATTATGCATAAGAAAACCTTTAATTAAACACAATTTTTTACAATGCATGAAACTAACCAATAAATGGTCTACAACCATTCAGAAATCCTTGTATAGATGCACCAAGACAATAAAACAACCCATGAAATCTTGGGTTTGCCATAGGATCTCCTGTAGGTTGAATGGTAGTAACAATGCATCTTGAGCCAGGATTTGTGTCAATAACAATCTGAAGATAATCTCTTAGCCTCCTGTACTGTGCAATTTTATCTCCCAACACAACCAGCAAAGCTTTCCTATTTTCTATGTATGCCATCATCTTAGGCACATCAACTCCAAATTTCTCCTTGGTTGTCTCCATCACAGCCTCTACTCCAGTCCTAGGGTCAATCCTGATACTAGGCTCACACACAATAGCAACCCATTTACCTGTAATCTTGCAGCCTTCACCTGATGTGGCACAAGTATGCATTAAGTTCATCTTTCTAGGACATAATGTCTTCTCACCCTTGATTTGAGAACCAACCATATAAAAAGGACATGTTGATTCTATACAGTTAACTATTACTCTATCTTTGCAATTCCCATGATACCTAAAGTTCCTGAGTTGTGCAATGTGTAGTGTCTGCACTACTCTCCTAAACTTGTAGACATCAACAAAACACAGCTTGAGAAACAACCCATCATATGGTTGATGTCTTTGCTCATCAAACCACAGCCTTGGCTCCATCTTCTTAGCCCTGCTTTTTCTCCATCATTTTGGAAGGGCCCAAGACAACATCTCAAACCCATCATCATCCTCTGGATCCAAATCACCATATGTGCCTTCATCGTCAGAAGGCAGAAAACTGCTGGTACTATACTTTGTTCATTGTTGTGCAATCTACTTGTTGGCCCTTGCCTCACTGGTTCCTTCTTTTTCCTCACTGGCTCTAGCTCTAGCTCGGCACAGGATGGAACCCAGTGTCATCAAATGAACAATCTGAATTATAATAAATCTCTTTTTCTTCGGATTCACCTTCACAAAGAATCACTGAACTGGTCCTCTTCCTCTTCTTCAAATCACATATCCTTTGATTCAGTTCATTTTCTTGTTTCCTCCTAGCTTCCTCATGGTCTTGATGTCTACGCACGCTTCTATTCTTGTAGACAGTGTTGGGCCTCCAAGTGCAGAGGTTTGTAGAACAGCAACAAGTTTCCCTTAAGTGGATCACCCCAGGTTTATCGAACTCAAGGAGGAAGAGGTCAAAGGTATCCCTCTCAAGCAACCCTGCAATTATGATACAAGAAGTCTCTTGTGTCCCCAACACACCTAAACAATCGTCAGTTGTATAGATGCACTAGTTCAGCGAAGAGATAGTGAAATACAAGTAATATGGAAGATTTAAGTGATAATAGCAATCTGAAATAAAAATGGCAGTAAGAAAACATGTAGCAAAACTGATTGTAAATGGTGTTTCAATGCTTAGAAGCAAGGCCTGGGGATCACACTTTCACTAGTGAACACTCTCAAAAATAATAACATAATTGAATGCATAAATATCATCTCCTCACTATGCTACTCCGAACCACTTTCCGGTCGGATAACAAACACCAATCATTGCGTAGGGCTATAAGAGCACCCCTTAGAGTTCGCATTTATCCATCCAGGTAACCCCCATGCTATCACCATGAGACCTAGATTGTTCCAAACAAACACCACAATTTCATAGGGTCATCCAACAAAAAATATAAATTTCATGCTAAACCACAGGGTGCACACACTTTCACCATTACACCGTGATCAAAGTGTCTACGAAGATCTCATAACAAAACCACTTGAGTAGTATGACAGATGAAGAGTAACATCTACTTATTCAACTAGATTACAAAGCTCATGATCACATAAGGATCACACCATGGGAGAGAGAGAGAGAGAGATTAAACACATAGTACCGGTAGAGCCCTCTGCCTCGAGGGAGAACTACTCCCTCCTCATCATAGGAGATAGCAACGGCGATGAAGATGGCGGTGGAGTCGATGGAGATGGCTCCGGGGGCCCTTCCCCGTCCCGGTAGGGTGCCGGAGAAGAGATTTCTATCCCCCGAAACTTGTTGGCGGCGGCGGCGGAGCTACGGAACTTTTCGTGGAAGGAGGCCGATATATTTAGGGTTTATGCATCAGGGGGAATAAATAGGCGAAAGGGCAATGGTGGTGGATGGCCAGGAGGGCCATACCACCCCTGGGCGTGGCCAGAGGGGGAACCGGGCCCCCTATGGTGTGGCCCCTCTATGGCCCCCCTCTGGGTCTCCCTTGGACTCCATTGACGCTCCGGGAATTCTAAGACTTTTGGCTTTTGTTTTGTCCAATTCCGAGAATATTTCTAGAACAACTTTTCTGAAATAAAAAATAGCAGAAAACATGAACTGGCTCTGTGGCATCTTGTCAATAGGTTAGTCCAAGAAAACATCGGGAAAATGAAGGAAAACATGTGAAAACATAAATGTATTGGATAGAAAACAAGCATGGAGCATCGAAAATTATAGATACGTTTGAGACGTATCAAGCATCCCCAAGATTAACTCCTACTCGTTCTCGAGTAGGTAAGTGATAACAAAATAATTTTTGAGGTGACATGCTACCAACATAAACTTGATCATCATAATGTAAATCATGTAAACTAAGATCAAATGAATAAAGGTTGTGGTTTATAGTTGATATCAAAATAGATTAATGTAAAAACAATTAGGAAAAACAAAGTAAAACTTTTCAATGAATCAATACTAAGAGATAATCCACTATGCAAAGTATATTAAAGATGATTTAAGCTTCAAGAACAACAATATAATCATCCTAAGCATCAAACTCTCACAACAACTCCTGTTAGGATCAAGTCAAGTGACAACAATCTGCACGTAGGAAAATCATCAAACTATTTGTGCACTCAAAACAAGCAAGCGTTCTGTATTGGTTCCTGGCACCAGGATGTTATGGCTAAAAGAACATTATGGGGGGTTTGAAGGTAAATGGAAGAAAGTCTCACACAGCTGAAAGTGATCATTAGACAAGATAAAGTCTTATAATCGAAGCTATGCAAGGAGTAGTGATTGCCACACAACGGATGCACATATAACTATAAGTGTATGAAAGATCTCCAATGGAACTAGTGGGGGTGCATCCAACTTTCTTGCTCACAAAGACCTAGAGCACTTTTGAGGAGGATCATCATTGGAATATATAAGCCAAGTTCTATAATGTAAGTTCCCCACATAGTTATGCAAGTCATAAAATGAAAACTCTCTCCAAACTGAAGTATTGGTGCTAACCAATCACAAGTGTGGAATAAATGATAGTAGTGTTGCCCCCTCTCTCTTTATTATCTCTCTTTTGCCCTCTCTTTTTTCGGGCTTTTTCTTTTTTTTTCTTTTTTTATATAACCTCACTGGTAGGGGCAACACTCTATTTACAATGAATCATCACACTTTTAGTACTCATAACTGAAACTGAAATATCTCTGATGTATAAAAATAAATTCTCCTGCCAGTGTAGCAGTATGCAAAATACCAATGGAACAAGTAACAAGTAACATAATGAAGATGGATGTTGTATGGCAATACATCTCAGAATGGCTATGGAAATGCCATGATAGGTAGATATGGTGGCTGTTTTGAGGAAGATATTTTGGGCTTATGTGTAGGAGAACAAAATCATCGCACGGGTTTTGGATGCACTGGCGAAGTTTGCACCAACTCTCAATGTGAGAATGGGCAATGCACAGTATCAAAGAGGCTAGCAAATATGGATGGTGGAAGTGCCAGAAAACCGCAACTTAGAACTCACAAGTTAAAATATTATAACTAGAAATATGATCATACAAGGCATAATGAAAATCCCTCCAAGAGGTTTCGTGGCACCGACAAGTCACTATTGGCTACCCCGACCGTAGCGTGTAACAAAAACCATTATGATTATTATCATCAGAGGAAGTCATATAGCATTATACTATCAACTCGTTTTTCGAGTGTGGCACAGTTTCAAGATTTTAGACCAACCATTAATTGTTTTTACCTTACTAAACCAGAAGGTTTACCACTAAGCATATTAATATCTCAAAACAACAACAAATAATCAAGTGAAACAGTTAAATAATCTACAAGAGTATGCATGTCTTTTCCAACATACCATCTACCACACGTAGCATTTTCTATTTCCATCAAACATCAAACAACAAAAACTCTCTAACTAATATAGAAATGAAACAAGAGAGTAGTAACATAACTCTACTAGAACTAACAGCTCTAAATAAGAGATGCATGAAAAACAGGAGCTAAAAGGATTTGTAGCAGCTAAAAGAAAAACTAAGAATACGAGCATGATAGAAAACGAGTATTCATTTGAAAAAGCGGAGCATGTCTCTCTCCAACACAAGGATGATGGGTTCCAACTAAGTTTATTGCAGCAAGGAAAATAAAAGAAAACAAAACAAAACAAAATAAAAGCAAACAGACGCTCCATGTAAAGTGCATATGATGTGACCGAATAAAAATATAGTTTCACTAGAAGTGACCTGATCAGTTGCTGATGAAGAAGGGAATGCCTTGGGCATCCCCAAGCTTAGACGCTTGAGTATTCTTATTATTTTCTTGGATGAACCACGAGGGCATCCCCGAGCTTTGGCTTTTCACTCTTCTTGATCACATTATATCACCCTCTTCTCTTGACCCTTGAAAACTTCCTTCACACCAAACTCAATGTAATTCGCATTAGAGGGTTAGTGCACAATCAAAAATTCATATGTTATGCATGGAAACAAGAGTTTTTAATACTTTTTAAACATTAGCTACAACCACTGATATTTTGTGGAGAAAATAAATCCACTCAACATAGTAAAAGAGAGAATGCAAGTAAAAAGGCAGAATCTGTCAAAACCAGAACAGTCTGTGAAGACGAGTTTTTTTGGGGAACTTATGTTGCTCAAATAGAAAAACACAAAGCTAGAAAAAGTTTCAGAATTAGCTGAGTAATAAGCACAAAAATTTGCAGGTCATTTTGATCTTTCTGTGAATTTATCCGAATTTAACAGTGGACAGAAGAAATCTGTTTCCTGCGCAGAAATCCAAATCTAACCTCAACTTTTACTAGAGACTTTACTTGGCACAACAAATGCGAGAAAATAAATATAGAGAGGATTTGCTACAGAAGTAAACAACACCTTGACTCAAAGAAAACATAAGAAAACATTGCAAAAAAAAAACATGGGTTATCTCCCAAGAAGTGCTTTTCTTAAAACCATGTTTGCTAGGCATGATAATTTGAGAAGATGCTCACGTAAGAAGTATGAATTGAAGCAAAAGAGAGCATCAAGAAGAAAATGTAAAAAGAATTTAAGTCTAAACCAATTCCTATGACAAAGAATCTTGTAAAAAAAACAAGTCAAGAAAGCACAAAGTGGCTAGCATAGGAAGACAAAACAAGTGCAACTTCAAAAAAATTAAGAGGGGAAACTTGGTATTCTTGAGATGCATAATACTATGTTTCCTTCTCTCATAATAACTTTTAGTAGCATCA
Organism: Alopecurus myosuroides; assembly: GCA_028641055.1. Lineage (NCBI taxonomy): Eukaryota > Viridiplantae > Streptophyta > Magnoliopsida > Poales > Poaceae > Alopecurus > Alopecurus myosuroides. The sequence goes on along the minus strand of CM054062.1, from coordinate 333,716,345 downwards.
TAAATAAAATTAACAATATAACTATCACATAAAACATTCTTATCATGATCCACATGCATAAAAGAATTGATACTCTCCACACAAGCATAGTCATTCTCATTAATAGTAGTGGGAGCAAATTCAACAAAATAGCTGTCATTATCATTCTAATCACCATAATCATCAAGTATAGGAGGCATATTGCAATCATAATTAATTTTCTCCTCAATAGTAGGTGGACTGAAAATAGCATGTTCATCATTGTAAACATCATATATAGAAGGCATATTATGATCACAATAAAATTTATCATCAATAGTAAGTGGAACTAGAATAGCACAATCATTATAAGAATCATATAATGGAGGAAAAGTATCATCAAAGAAAATTTCCGCCTCAAAACTTGAGGGAATAAAAATATCATATTCATCAAAACAAGCTTCCCCAAGCTTAGATTTTTCCATAGCATTAGCAATAATGGTGTTCAAAGAATTCATACTAATAACATTACTACTAGCATGCAAATAAAGCTCCATAGGTTTTTTAATTTTTTCTTCAAACACTTCATGTCCTAACTCAAGATAAATATTATAAAGATTTCTCATATTTTTGTTGTTTTCCATTAAGCCTAAATAGTAAAAATAAAAACAAGGAACAAGTAAAAATACGCCTAACTAGTGAAAACAAAAAACAAAAATATATAATTGCAGAATTTAAAGGAAGTAACTTCGAGCACACACAGAGGATGTGAGTACCTTTTACCTTACCTCCCCGGCAATGGCGCTAGAAAAGAGCTTGATGTCTATGCACGCTTCTATTCTTGTAGACAGTGTTGGGCCTCCAAGTGAAGAGGTTTGTAGAACAGCAACAAGTTTCCCTTAAGTGGATCACCCAAGGTTTATCGAACTAAAAGAGGAAGAGGTCAAAGGTATCCCTCTCAAGCAACCCTGCAATTACGGTACAAGAAGTCTCTTGTGTCCCCAACACACCTAATACAATTGTCAGTTGTATAGATTCACTAGTTCGACGAAGAGATAGTGAAATACAAGTAATCTGGATGATTATAAGTGATAATAGTAATCTGAAATAAAAATGGCAGCAAGCAAACATGTAGCAGAACTGATTGTAAACGGTGTTTCAATGCTTAGAAACAAGGCCTAGGGATCATACTTTCACTAGTGAACACACTCAATAATAATAACATAATTGAATGGATAAATATCATCTCTTCACTATGCTACTCCAAACCACTCTCCGGTCGGATAACAAACACCAATCATTGCGTAGGGATATAAGAGCGCTCCTTAGAGTTCTCATTTCCCCATCTAGGTAAACCCCCATGCTATCACCATGAGACCTAGATGGTTCCAAACAAACACCACAATTTCATAGAGTCATCCAACACAAAATATAAATATCATGCTAAACCACACGGTGCACACACTGTCACCACTACACCATGATCAACGTGTCTACAGCGATCTCATAACAAAACCACTTGAGTAGCATGAGAGATGAAGAGAAACATCTACTTATTCAACTAGATTACAAAGCTCATGATCACATAAAGATCACACCATGGGAGAGAGATGAAACACATAGCTACCGGTAGAGCCCTCAGCCCCGGGGGAGAACTACTCCCTCCTCATCATAGGAGATAGCAACAGCTATGAAGATGGCGGTGGAGTGGATGGAGATGGCTCCGGGGGCACTTCCCCGTCCCGGCAGGGTGCCGGAACAGAGATTTTTTTCCCCCGAAACTTGTCGGCGGCGGCGACGGAGCTACAGAACTTTTCATGGAAGGGGGAGATATATTTACAGTTTATGCAATGGTGGGAATAAATAAGCGAAAGGGAGATGGCGGTGGCTGGCCAAGGGGCCCACACCACCCATGGGCGCGGCCAGAGGGGGAGCTGCGCCCCCTTATGGTGTGGCCCACCTCTAGGTCTCCTTTGGACTTCGTTGACGCTCCGGGAATTCTAAGACATTTGGCTTTTGTTTTGTCCAATTCCGAGAATATTTCCAGAACAACTTTTCTGAAATAAAAAACAACAGAAAACATGAACTGGCTCTGTGGCATCTTTTCAATAGGTTAGTCCAAGAAAACGTCCAGAAAACGAAGAAAAACATGTGAAAACATAAATGTATTGGATAGAAAACAAGCATGGAACATCGAAAATTATAGATACGTTTGAGACGTATCAGTTCTGCGGGCCTATAATCACCAATGTCAATGTCAATATCTTTAGAATCTGAATCTCCTTGGCTATAATCTAAAATATCTTCTGCCTGCTGCAGTGTCTCCTTCCCCTTTCCCTTAATTTGTTGCTCAGTATGCATGTTGTTACTCTGTTGGGTGAGAATACATTGCTGGCTGATTTGTATTGGACACAACACACCAACATCATTGACTGTGTACACAATTGGTTCTCCAATCTCTGAAATTGGAACTTAGTCTTCTACAGCAATAGTATTAATGTGTGAAGCAAGATGTTTTTTCCATTAATTACGGTGAGCTGGAGACACCTTCTTGTGCTCATACTGCTTAAGAATTTTCTCAACCTTGGCCATTCCATCTACTAATTCCATACCATCAACACCTATATCTGGTTCTCTAACATAGCACATCTTGTCATTGATACCATAGCCCTCGGTCTCAATTAAAGCTAACATATTCATATATGTGATATCTGAATAACACACTATGCGCTCTAAATTGTCAGCGCCATCTAAATTGAACCTCAAATCCCATATATCATCATCCAAGCTACAGAATTAGAGAGGTAAACTATCAATTTTGCATCTAAATAATTCTAAAACCCTAAATCTCGTCTCGATTAAAAAAAACCATAGAGTACAGATGAGGAATCTTACTCAACGCTGCCGAATAAGGTGCTGAAGACGTGGCTCCGAGAAGGATTCGCCTTCCAGACCCGGGCCAAGGCATCCGCGGTGGCCTTCTCCGGCGAGATTGGCAGATCGACGGCCGGATTCGATCTCCCGCATCAGTCCAGGTCCTGCGCGACAAGCAGCGGCGGCTCGCCACGATGGGTTACATCTCCGACACCGTCGCCGCCGCCGGCTCCGGCGCCAGTACTGGTCGTGCCGCCTCCATCGCTCTCCTCTGGCGAATTCGTGCCCACCACCATCGAGTCCAAGTGAGAACTATGCGATTATCCGGCCCCGCACGGCTAAACTTAGGGCAACGAACGAGCCGTTAACGGCGCCCCTGTAAGGACCCCAGACCGGCAGTATGAAACCCTCCGTATGCATACATTCACGATCCCAGAAAGATCAGTCGTGAACAACATACAAAGTTGGCATACAGAAATACATCATCCATTACACGAATACATAAAGGTATTACATAAATGATCACATGATCAAGTTTAACACGGCTGCCACATAGGGCAGGCAACTTATCAAACACAGCGGAAGACAATTAAAACACAACGTAGATGAGCCCAAGTCACGCCTTAACCTATAGGCTGCTGACCCGGAGACGATCCTAGTTCGCAAAGCCGTCAGCTCCGTACATCTCTTCATAGATATCCTTTGGAGGCTCCTTCTCAAAGTCTGGCAAGTAGATACCAGGGGCGAAACCATAATGAGTACATTTGAATGTACTCAGCAAGACATCCATCATGTCACTTACCAAACATGCAAATATGCTTATATGGTGGAATAGGTAGGCTATAAATAGGGTTCACTATCAATGGTGTTCATATATGATAACACCACAGTTGCAGTCAGGTTAATCTGCATCTTCGTTGAAGAAGATACCTCAGAAGAAAATAATATAGTTTTATTTCTCTTGTAGATATCACATGTACAAGAGGTTTTGTAAAGCTTTGTTAAAGAATATTTTCTCTTTGCAAAACTTCTTGGAATCAGTTTCCAGAATTCTTGCTTAGAGTAGAAAATGTTTTCTTTGCAAAACAATTTGTTTTGTATAACAACATCCGGCTTTTCATCATCGACGATACCTCCATGGTATAAGTTTTCCTTCCTTTCCGAACTTCACAAGTTCAACACTTCCTTTCAAAAATTCCCTTTCAAAAACTTCCTCTTTTGAAAACATTGACACAATGCTAGCTACATGGCCATTCAACTGTCCATATCCGAGGACGCGGCTTCTTCGAAAAAGTTGTACTCTGCAGAGCTGTACTCATCCACCAGATCCAGTACACCTACCGTGAACAACCACGGACTGTAACAACAGTATGTAAACATCAGGTATCTGATCATAACCATCCACTATGTTCAAACTAGAATATGCCTATCTCTTCAGTCGAGTGTCCGCATCCCCGGCACCGAGCTATTCCCCGCCAGCCAGGAGCCCCAACTGATGCGTCCGGAGGGAAAATTAATCCCACACTTTATATGTCTCAACATTGGGAGTTTTGACGACATTCGGTTCGAGGGTACGACGCCCCTTATAGCAAGTGAGATAGCACACACTAATAAGAACAAACTTCAAGTTAAGCCCGTGCCCATGTTGGGTAGGGTGGCAGTATAGTAAAGGTTGTCCGGCGAAGACTAGGTTATGTGTCATTTTTTAAAACACCAATTTCTCAAAAACGACCACTTCCACATTCCTCCGGAGAATAAGGATCCGCCTTTTCTCCGGGTTTTTCCGTAAAGCCTTTGTTTTGTAAAAGCACAATTTTAGGGTGTCCACTTAGGAACTAGTATATTTGATGGTAATAAATACCATATGGTGGCTTATGGGCTTGGTATTACCAAGTTTAACTACTGGCATGATAGTAACGTATATAATAGTATAGTAGTAATAGCCACATCAAAAATAGTTTTTGATAATCAAGTTTTGGTAAAACTTCAGAGGTAAAACATGCATGATAGATAATAATAAGTATTGTATCAGCAAGCATCAGGATGGCTTTCCAGGCAACTCCTTGTGTCCCTGGTTTTGGAGTGACTGGAACTTGAAACAGAGCTTCCCGACACTTCCTTCCTCTTCGTTTTTCTAACGTCGTAAAAAGAATAAAGGACACACATTCAGAACCAATCAAGGCAAGCAACCATACATAACAATATATACAGCAAGGAAACTAATAATAACCAATCTCACAATTATTAATTTAGGCAAACAATCAAACAAGCACACTTGGCAGAAATGCCATTTAATAAGACAGCTCAAGGTTGGAGGAACATATCTCACAACCTCAATATCATGGATTCAGTGGGTGTGCCACTCTCATACCAAGATATTAATAAACCCAAAATACACTTAATTTCACAAGGGTGAGACTACTAAAAGTATACAAAACATGCACAACAATAATAATGGCAATGGGTCTATCAACCAAACCACAAAAAGAAAAAGGTAGCTATCCTACTAAGTCTAAATTCACATCAAGAATAAATAAAACACATGATTTGCAAAAGTTACTTTTACAAATCAGTGAGCCTACACAAGTGCAACAAGGCAATAGACTCGTCACAAAACACACAATTCTCATAGTGAGAACAATAGAAACAAATGACTAAAAAGGAGGAATCCTAGTGACATGTTTCTACTAAAAGTTTGCTATGCAAGCATGCATAATAAGTAAAGTATTAAAATGCAAACAAGGAACCATGTTATCATAATGGGAAATGAAAACATGTCCGCATGCTAGGATACACAAATATCTACCAAACACAAGTTGGCAGGAAAAATAATTCAATACAAAAAAATGCTAGGGAAACTAGTACTACTCAAACATGAAGAATCAATGGATGCATTTCAATCAAGTAATTGAAATACAACCAGAGGGTCCATGTCATAAAAACAGGAGTGAAAAACATCTATACTTGCTATAACAAAAATATCCCATTTAACAAAACAATGCATCAATTTGCAGGGCAACTCCTACATACTAGTAGTAATAAAAAGGGCATTACTAGAGGAATCAAACAACACTCCAAAGGTGGATTTTTTCCTAGCAAGACACACATGATTACAACCACTTACAAACAGAAGCAGACACATTTCCATTTAGCACAAAAAAATCCAAAGCAAAAATACTAGGCACTCATTAGTTAGAGAACTATATAAAAGAAACACATCTAGTGTGGGGGGAAATAATGTTTCCTCAAAAAATGCAATGACACCAGTGGGTGTTCCACTAGCATATCAAAGCATTAAGAGGTCACAAGGCCTCTGGTCATACTTGCTAAAACTTAACAAAAGACTAAACTAGCACCTAGTGCAATAACCATACTAGCAGAAAATAATAGGATGCTAAAATAAGCAAGGTAATGCTACTCATGCTATTGTTTTCACACAAGTGAAAACTCTAGGGTTCAAGTACTCATAAAAACATCATCAAAATGTTAATGGTCCTATGAACACAACCCAAAAATATGTGGCCACACAACCACAAATGTTTATGCCAAAATTTGCCTAGTGATGACAAATCTACTCATGCTTCTCTACCAACTCAAGTGCAAGCTAGCAGAGGTGATACCAACACAATATAGGTACCAACATGGTACTGGATTCAATCAACAATCCAAGTGCTTGCACATAATTTTATCACTCAAAAATTCTATGCAAGTAATAACTAGAGAAGAAACATATGTTATTCTCAAAAACCCTATTTCTTCTCAACTCAAGTCCACACAATCTAACATGCTAAAATAGCTAAGTAAATCTTAGAAAACAAGTTCACACAACTTTTACATGCTAGAAAACAATATTGCAACACAAAAATAACTTCACACCAATTAATTATCTAAAATGCCAAAATGGCAGAAACATGCAAATTAAAGATCTGTCCACCACATTTTCTATGATGCTCTAAAAATTAAACCCATCTAGGTTTGGATATCCCTAAACATATACAAGACCATCCAATTGAGTTTGCATCAAAATTCATCTTTAATTATTTTATAAAAATCACCAAAGTGCTCTCTGGTGTTTTACCAAATTGCATGCCATTTCCAAAATATTAGGAATTTGGAAGCCCGGTTAATTGATCCTGTTAGGAAAGTTCAAGGGCTTTCCAATGCAATTGGATACACCTCATTCTGAGTTGTGGATTTAAAATGGTGCTCATTTTGCTGTTTCTGGTACCTGTTGCCAAAACATTTTTCATTTCCAAAACTATTCATCCAAATGTAGATCTACAAATTGGAGGTGGTTTAGATTTTTTTGCTTTACCACTGTGAATTTTATCTTGGTGAAATTCCTCTTTTAGATTAGCTTTTAGGGCCAAAAGCAAACATACAATATTCTGTAAAAAATTAAATTGGAAAAACATGTGTGGATGGGCCAGATCTGCTAGTGGGCCGGCCAGATCCATTGGCACCGCGAGCAGATCTAGCCGCTGTGGCTGACCAGCGGGCCAGGCGGCCACGCGGCAGCCACGCGGGCAAGGCGAGGCCCCACGGGCAGGTTTGACCTCTCCCGCGCGGGTCAAGGAGACGCTGGCGTCAGCGCGCGTCACCCGCCGGCGGGAACGTCTCCGGCGAGGCCACAACCAGCGATTCCGGCCACTGTTTCCCGATCCAAAGGCATCTACGCGTTGCTCCCGACACGGGGAAGCAACCTAGCGGGGGCTCGTTTCCAGGGAACCGCCGGAGAGACCACGGCGACGACGGCGCACGTCGGCCGGAAAGCGAGCGCGGCGCGGCGATGTATCCGAGGGCGAGCGAGAGGGAAAAAAGGCACGGGAGGAGCGCAATCTCACCACGAACGCGCGGGAACGCTCGGTGAAGGAGGAGGAGGCTCGAGGCGGCGGCGATTCCTCGCCGGAGTCCGCCGGGCTCGGAGACGAAAACGGATGGCACGGGCTCCTCGCGGCCTTCCGCCTTGATTCCTTCAGCAGGGAGGACAAGCACGTCGAGGCGGAGAGGTTGGCGCCAACGGCGAGCGGCGGCGAGCTCGGAGACGGCCGATTGACGGCGAGCCATAGCTAGGGTTTCGGTTTGAGGAAATTTCGAGCAGAGAGAGAGAGCTCGAGGGGGGGAGAGGGGGCAAGTAGGGGACACTAGCACATGGGGGGTTCTTATCCTCAAGGATTCCTTCTACTCGAAGCCATGGAGTAGGGCACTGCATCTACAGAGGAGCTAGGAAGAAGAAGGGTGACTCGGATTACAACTAGGTCCCTGGCCAATTTACAAAGAGGTCCTTTTCCTCTCTGAAAAATGCTGTTTTCACTAGGAAAAAAAAGTCTAAATTTAAAATCCTTTTGCCCAAAATTCTTATTAGTTTGTATGCACAACATATGTGAAAATTGGCTCAATTGGATAAACTTGATAGTTCAAAGTTGTTCAAATTTCAATTCTGACATACATGGACATTGAATTTATTAGACTGCTTAGGAGCTTCCAAAAATGATAATTTTTGGCACGCAATCTTTATTTGGTGTGTTCCTTGTGTGGTAGAAAATTCAAGTAATTTTGAGTTACTTCATAGAACAAACTTGTTCAAATTTCTAAAAGGTGCTGTCTTGAAAACAGGGGTTTTTGGCAACTTAAACAATTCAAAAACTTGTGCCCTTTTGGTTTTAATCCTTATTTATGTTATAGAGAATGTGGTATTTATTTCATGGCATTTTGAAAAAAGTTTGTAGAACAAACTTGTTCAAAATTCCAATTGTTGCTGTGGAGAAAAATCATGTTTTCAGGACTTTAATTGATTCAACTTTTGGTCTCCTCTTGTGTGTGTTTCTTATTTGATATAAGGAAGCACTGGTATGAATTTCAGATCATTTGAAGAAAGTTTCCAATAGTAACTTGTTTGAGTTTCCTGTTTCTGGAAATATTGGAAATTCAATTTAATAAGGCACTTGGCTTTTCTTTAACAATGCTTTGCCAAAATATTTATGTGACTAGAGTTAGCAAGTCAATGATCTTCAATACTTTGTTTATAAGCTTGCAAGGTTGGAAAAACATTTGATAAGATTTTTGGTGAGGCATCTAAGAATGCCTCCTTTTCCTGATAGTCTTTTAGGGAAATTTATTAAGTGTTTCCTCTTTCTTAAATTAGGCCTTGGAATAATATTCAACAACTAGTAGATTCATAAGATAGATTTGGAAAAATCTTTGATCAATATTTACTTTATAAAATATTGCCAAGGTCATTGGAACAATATGTTGAATATTTTTAGTTTACTGCTTTGCTATCTTTTTAAGTTTGTTTTCCATCTCTTAGCCATGTAAGTTTATATAATTAGTTTGTTTAGTTGCACTCAAACAAACACAACCAAAGTTTATTTGTCAAGCAAGTAGCAAAACAACTGTGTTATCAGGTATTCCAAAATTGGGATGTGACAGCCCCTCCTGCCCCTGCCACGTGCACCCGACCCGCGGGGTAGTCATGTCAGAAACACGATCAAATGAGCGTCGAAGAGGAATCAGTGCTTTCTGTAACGGTTTAGTGCTGAAGTGGTGGTTTTTTGAAAAAAAAGTGGTGGCTTCTTCAACACTTGCCCCAAATGTGGTGGTTTTTGGTATTTTTCTCGTCTTTGTATGCAAAGGATGGATCTGCAGGAGCGGGGATGGTTCTCCGAGATTATGAGTCCATGTTTATGTATTGCACCCATCTAGCGAGCTGCCAAAGCCCTCTTGAAGCTGAACTCCCAGCATGTAAGGAAGGACTAGAGAGACCTCTTCAGATGTTTGAGCTACCTATCATTGTGGAATCAGACTGCTCCATGCTTGTCAGCGCAGTGAAGTCCATGCTTGTCAGCGCAGTGAACTCTAGAAGTCCAGACAGATCTGCACATCTTCACTTAGTTCATGAAATTAGAGATTTAGCTTCTCAATTTAGTGTGTGCAACTTTGTTAAAGTCTCGACCGTATTCAGGTTAGGGTTAGCGACTCTGTGGCAAATTTTGCGAGCGCAGAACCGTACTATGTTTTGGTTAAGTTCTGGACTGGATGATGCTCTCCGGTTATTAGAACTTGATCGCAGTGTAACCCTACCTGTTTAATAAAGTTCATGTTTTACCCGAAAAAAAAGATTGTGGTGATGATCATGTCTGAGTTGTAACCAAAAAAAAAGTTGGCAGCATCTATCCCGTACTCACTGATCGCTAGCTCAGACACAACTGAAAAAGATCACGCCATCTAGTAGATGGAATAGAAGCAATGGAAAAGGAGCAAAGAAATCTGTATCCACGAGCTACTACTACTAATAATAATATTAACAACTGATCTTAGAGTTTCTCTTCAGACTTATTCATCTTCTCTTTGCACGATAGCCTGGTCCCTCAATCTTCAACTCCCTAGAACGAACTCCACCAGCTAGAAAAAGACAGAGTAAAGGGCATTATACAGACTATTTAGAGCTCTGGATACCAGATGAAGTGCTCCGGAGAAAGGAAAAAAAAGCTTAGTCTACTAGTTCATCTTACAATCAAGAAAACATGCCGCCTTTTTCGCTTATGGAATCGATTTATATGCCAAGCATAGTACAACTAGAAAATGCATTGGATAGCTATGTCCGATTATAATATGTCGTAGCTGTGTAATGCCAGAAGGAAAACAGAAAACGCATGCAGAGCAAAATCGAGCACGCTCCCCGTCCTCTATCCGCGAGGAGCATTTTTTTAAGGAATATATTAATACCGTGAAGATACCAATTACACCTAGCCTCTACAACAACGAAATGTCCTAAAGACATTACGGATGCACACAGCCAAACAATAAAAATAAGTGAAAGAAATATGTCCGAGAGGTAATAATAAAATGGTCATTATCTTATTTCATATTTATGGTAAATGTTTATTTCTCATGTTATAATTGTATTAACCAGAAACGTTAATACATGTGTGTCGAATAAATAAGCAAGAGTTTCTACTAACGCCTCTCGTTTAACTAGCTCGTTGATTGACTGATGATTAAGGTTTCCTGATCATGAATATTGGATATTGTTAATAACGTGATCAAATCATTAGGAGAATTATGTGGTGAACACACACCCAAAATTAGTATAGCAATGCGATCAAGTCATTAATTTTACATTGTTATATCAAACACATACGTAATAATCTTAATTCTTAGACCATGAGATCATGTCAATCACTAACATCGGAAGAGTGCTTTGATGACATCAAACAGAGTGACTATAAAGGTGGAGTTGGGTACTCTGAAAGTATTAGTTGAGCCTCGTGGATCAAAATTGAGATTTGTCCATCCAAATGACGGTGAGAGATACTCTGGCCCTCTCGGTGACATCACATCGACACCGCTTGCAGGAACGTGACTAGGTCACAAGGATTTCATATCATGGAACAAGTAAAGAGTAATTGTAGGTAACGAGACTGAACTAGGTATAATTGATACCGATGATCGAATCTCAGACAAGTAAATTAACATGAAAAAAGAACAGCTGGTTACGATGTTTATGGTTCACGCGGTCACAACATTCATCATTGAATGACTTTCGATCGGAGAGGTGTATTAATCATGTCTACATCATTCACGAACCATAGGGTGATACACTTAATGTTTGTCGACTCTTTTGAGTAGATACAGAATATCAGAAAAAAAAAGTTTGGAAATCACGAGAATTGCTTCATGGAATATCGAAATAGTTCAATGGGGTAAGTGTTAATTTTTGTCAATTAATAGAAATGACAAATATTAAAATTAAAAAATGTTTTATTTATTCAATGAAAAAAAACTTTGGGTTTTTTTAGTGGAGAATCCACCCATTGAATAGGAGAATGAGTGGACATGAGTGGAAGCTCCACTCACATGAAGAGGGGAGAGGCGGGGGCACCCTTTAGGGCTGGCACACCCCATACGGAGATGGTGGGAGCTTCCTCTCCGTAGAAACTTGAGCCCATCTCTCTCTCCTCTCGCTGCTCCACCTCTTGGTCTCCGCTTGTAAAATCCATGGCCAAATAGTTTTCTCCATCATACACACACTGTCGCGCTGTTGGCTATTTCGGTGGATCTACTACTTCCACTGCCCCGCTGGATCGAGGGAACGAAGGTCGTCATGGAGCCATAGGTGTGTCCTAGTGTGGAAGCACTGCTGGATTGTAGCGCTCATCTTCATGATCTTGAGATCGGAAAGTGTTCGTCTACATCGTCCACGAGATTCGATCACATAACAATTTTATTCTTCGAGGGTTAGTTCTTCTAGAACTTGTTTTGACATGTTGCATGCATCCTGTAGACTAGATCTCGTTCCCGTGGTTTACCCGTAGGAAATTTTATGTTTTGTATCATATGAAACCTACAAGAAGAAGAATAAAACAAAAGATCCGGAAAGGGTGATCAAAATACAAGTGACCTGGTCCGGAGCACACCGCTCCACCGTGTCGCTATACCGACGCATGCCAGTGGGAGCTTGATGAAGCCCAACGAGGGTCTAGTCTGGCCACCTCGGAGGAGCGCGGCGGGATCCATCCGCGAGACAGCGACATGTCGAAGCACAAGGGCGCCCTAGTGCCATCAGTCCTCGTTGTCCACCATGTCGTTGAGGTCATCCAGGATGGCTACCTGGTTCGTGTCTAGTGTCATCGAGGTGGCATCGCACGACATGAGGAGGAGGAGGAGGGACCTAAACAGCTTCCAGGTCTTTGCCTAGATGGATGAGTTGGAACGTATCCCCAAGGAAAATGATTGCTAGTAAAAAAGTGTAACAAGCTCATGAAGGAAAATGACATACTGGTCTTGTCGGGAGATGCGCCTATTCCGCTCAAAAAGCACATGTTCTATTAGAAAATCTTTATCCACCTCATCTATGTAGATGCAATGACTAGCCTCTATGGCTTCGATGGAGGTAGTGAGGGTGGTTCTATCGGTGGAGGGCCTGGTCGTTGTTCGGACCATGGTCGTGGTTCTCGTGGGCTGAGCAGACATGAATTGTTGTGGTCGACGGATATAACCGATAACCAGCCCCTCGACACAGGCAGGGGTTGCGTGTGATGGTGGTTACCATCGTGCTGCTATCGACATGCCTCTGAAGGTCATGGCTTGACCGATGCTTGACCGATTATAGAGGAAGAATATGATCATGGTGGCCCCCCGAATTTTCCCAACTGACACTTGGTCATCGACCCATGGTCATTACATGTCTTGAACCCTTTGCAGATTCTTCCAAGGAAAGCGGTTTGGTCTTCCAATTCGTCAGGTGGCCTCTACGCTAATGGATGTAGGCTGGGAGGATTTGATGCTCGAGGTGGCGGAGCTGACCATCGGGCAAGGAGCTCGTGTCCAAAATGGAGCTCTGACACAAGGAGTAGAGGCGAATCCGTCGGCTGCAAGGAGAGGAGAGGACACATGCCATGGTGGGCCTCGGTGATCGTTCCCACGTTCTACACCTCGGGTGGAGTCCACCCCAATTTTCAAAGATAGTGTGCTAGTGACCAATCAAGAGATGGGAGTGGGAGGTCTCTAGGATATTCAAATCCCACATGCTTCGAGGTGGGACCGGTGCTGCAAGGGAACACATTAGGAGTGGTTAGAGTGGAACACTGGAACCTTCTCCTGTCGCTATCTGATTGCCTTCCAACTCCCGCGGGGACCTGCGACCGGTCGCCCCGTGATCTCTTGACCATGAGGGGTGGGACCAAGGTGTTGTATCTCTAGTCTCGATTCTCAAGATACCTGAGCATCTCACCACATGCAAAATCATGCACTGGTAAGCCTAAGGCCTTGGAGGGCTCTAGAGGGTAGGCCGAGATCCAAGTGGTGCTCGCCGAGGCCCAAATGATGGAGGACTTCCGTTGTTCCCACAAAAAATCCACCTCCCATGTCTTGCAGCGACCTGTTAGGAGGTGCAGGTCCAAGAGGCACTAGTAGAGACAAGGGAGTAGCCCCGGTTGGGGGGGGGGGGGGGGGGGGGGGGGGGGGGGGGGGGGCTTATGCACCGGCCAGCCAACCGGGTTTGCCAAACCCGGGCTAAAGCCCCCCTTAGGCCCCGGTGGGCTTACCAACCGGGGTAAAAGGGCTGCCCACTTGGGCTCTACGTAGCAAGCAGGCCGGCACCCTTTTACCCCGGTTCGTAACACCAACCGGGGTAAAAGCTTCTCTGCCGCGGTAGATTTTTGGGTGTTTCTCTGCCACGGCAGAGTTTTGGCATATTTTTGTTTGGGCCGTTTTGGGGGTGTTTTTTGTGCTATTTTCTTTTCGGTGTTTTCGTGTAGGCTGTAAATGACATATTTGTTCCACATTAACAGCAATCATCATACAGATCATTGCATACATTGATATCATCAGAAGATAATTACATTGATCTCATTTAGATCATTACATCTGAATTGACTTATACACTGAGACCATCTATGTACATGCATACAGATCTTTGTTTATAATGGAATGGTCCATTTGGATCTATGACTTCCTTCAGCAAAAAACCCGCCAATTCCTCTTGAAGTGCTTGTAAGCGGTCTGCCGGTAGAAGCTCCCCCCGTAGATCGTGCAGCGTTAAATTTGTCCTTCTTTTCAACCGCTCATTCATGATTATCCTTATGTTCTCCATGACATAGAATCCACATAAATTTGTTCCCTGTGGCTGCTTAGGGCACTTTACGAGAAGTAGAATTGAATCAAATAATGCTCTAGCAATTAAAGAGAGATTCATGAATGTAGCAAGTACTACTTACCATGAGTGTATCAAATTTCATATCCACCTCCGTTAAACCGGCTTGTTGCTTCCTGAACCGCTACCAAGCCCTGTCCGGGAAAGGAAAAAAAAGAATAAAGGGGTCATCGTATGATAATGATTGAACAAAAGGGGACCGTATAGTGCGACAACGATTGAACTTACTTTGTGAGCATTGAAATAATGGGCGTGTACTCCTTTTTTTCTTTATGCATATAGTCCATGAGATCAACTGCTCCGGTGTCAACGTTAATGTTCAAAATAATCTAGTGGAAACTGCACACATGTTTATATACATAGTCATGCATAACTCATCAATTACACTTAACACCGACTTAGCAAAATAGAAATATGAAGGAATATGCATAAGACAGTAACACTCACCTATGTCTGTAAGGAAATAGTATTTCACTACAATGAAATTGTTTCGTCAAAAACATAACGATGTTATCCTCCATGATTTTAGGCTATCGCCCTAATATGAAATCATTGATGACATATTGGTCAATGGACCCAATGCCACCGTTTCCATTACATTTACGAATCTTCAATCTGCATAATATATGTCGTACAGTGAGGATAATATAAGAAGCAATGATCGACTAGCTGAGGTATAGACTTACAGACAATTGGTGATGATGAGCGATTTGTCGAGGCCGTCTAGATTATAGAAGAAAAAAGATATTCAAAATTAATACAGACCGAGTCCTCGCGGAAGTAATCCTCATGTCTAATTTTTACCATGAGTTGGTCCTGCCCAGCCTTTGCGCTTTGGACATACAACTTATGCAGTTGGCGCTTCAATGTTTTCATAGAGTCGAGGTGATCAGGTCTGACGAGAGACTTTCCTAACTCATATTTCCATGCCATATCAGCCTTTGAGATGGAGTCCCAATCGCTTAGCAATTAGTCAAATGTTATACCACAATCTCTGACAGACCTCGTAGCTGCTTCCATATCAACTGGATTGGAGAGAATCTGTGGAGTGGCCAACACCTTGAGCGGGGGGACCGATTGATTTCGCTGCTTCCCGAGCTAGGGAATTGTTTTCCCCTTCTTCCTGACTTTGTTATAAGTCATCAATAATCCGCGATCATAGCCACATGGAAGATTCAGCTGAACTAGGGATGGCATTTTTGTCACATTCTTGAAGTGCTTCTTTACTGCCGGATCTATTGGTTCCTTTGACGGATCCTAGATTTTCTTTCCCCACACAAACATCTGACGTTTTGTGTCCGCAGTCACCCACTCGTTGGTCTCCTCGTCATTCATTTGGTAAGTTAACTTTTCTTTTGGCAGCTTGGATTTGTTATTCGGAGCACGTTTCTTCTTTGGAGAAGACTTAGAGGCACCAGCCTTCCGCTTAGAGGACTTAGTGAGCGACGGAGTCGGCTCAGGCATCGGAGATCGAGCCAGAGTCGAGTTGCTGACGTCCATGGCGTTGATGTGTGCTGGCGATGATCGAGCCAGACTTGTTGTAGGTGGTTGTGCTGGCGATGGACTGCGTCTCAGAGAAGTAGGTGGCGGTGGTGGCGGCAGACTGCTCATCGGAAACACTATGCCTTTCTTTTTCCATTGTATGATGGAATTGAAGGCTTCTCCCAGTGTCTCTACCCCATCACCTCCGGGGATGTCAAGCCGCAGTATCCTCCAAGCCGCCTGTACATCATCCACACCGACACGAGCATAGCCAGGTGTAATCGGACGGCTATGGCAGGTCGCTCCCTCTACACAAGGTAAACCATAGCCATCCTCCATCTTGATGGATACGTTCGAGATCGACACGTATAGCTCACTACTTATCTTCTCCTTGATTGCATCCACGGCCTCCGTCTATGCAGCGGCATCAACAATCATAACTGCAGCGCCAGCCGGGAGCTCCGTTGAAGCCACGCTGCTCCGGCATTGAGATGGGTCTGCTTCGTCGAATGTAGGGTCTTGCTCCTGGGAGCGCCGTGAAGTAAGCTCATTAATCTATTGTTGCTGCAGCATAACTGCGGCTTCCAAGAAACCAACCCGTTCTTCGACCTGCGCCTCCTTCCATCTCTTTCCTCTCTCCCGGCTTCTATATGGATATAGACAATCTTCCTTCTTAAACCCAAAGAACCACGGATATCGTCCCTTGCCTCGTTTCCAGCCGCCATGTTCCGGATTCCCGAGGGCCTTTGATAGCTCATCATTCTCTCGATCCGGTTTGAATTCTCCCGCTTTTACCTCTTTGAACACTCTCTCAAGTGCCGCAAAGGGGGCCTTTATTTTTTCAGTCATAATAAGGTTCCCTTCCGCGTCAAACGTTGCCCCATGCCCAAGCAACCAATTTCTTGACCTCCATGGAAAATCATGTGTACCTGGAATGACCCCCTTCTCTCAGATCTTCCTCAAGTTTGTCAAACTTAGGCACTGCAACTCTGTAACCACCTGAACCCATTTTATGGTGATATACCTTCTTCGCCACATTTGCCGCATTCTTTGCTGACCTTTTCTTAGCCTTTTTTGATTGCTTGTACGCTAGAAATGCTGGCCAATGTTGCTTCTTCTTCTCTAGCGGCCCCTCGAATTTCCGCACTGTATTTTTCTTTTGATAGTAAGCATTGAAAGACTCGGACATCTTCTTAAGAGCCTAGTGCATGACTGCGGCGCACATTTCCTTTTCTGTCCCCTCAGTATCACATTCTGGTAAATTGAAATGGTTCATGAGCTTGTCGATTGGGATCGTCTTCGTTCTTTGATGACTCATTCCATTCTTCAATAATTGTCGGGATGAGGTCCCTAACAATAACTCCACATTGACTTGTAAACTTAGTTGCAGTACTAATGTGCCAAGCAGGTTCGCCGGATCGATAGACTGACTCGATTACCAAATGCTCTTTAGAGCTCATCTCTTGAGCCGGGCCTTGTTTCGACTTCTTGGTAGACGATGTCGATGCGGTAGCTTCCACAACCTTCACTAAGGCTTGTTCATCGCTGCTTTTCTCCGCTTTCACATTCGGTCCTTGCAATTACTCTTCTACCTCCATTCCCTGACCTGAATTGTTCACGTAATGCGAGCCGTCGTCTTGACCTCCACCGTCAATGGGTCCACCGGGGAGTGTACTTTCTTCTATTATCGCGAACACATGTTCTTCACCCTATCTACTGTCCATAGCTCAACTAATACAAATGAAGGATAAAATAGTTTAGTAAGTCAAATATTTGAACAAGTCAATCACTTCAATATTTTAATAAATTCAAATGCAATCAAGTTTCACATATGTCTAATTACCACTAAGTACTAAAAAAACACCATCAAGCTACTTTTCTCGGATTTATATATAGATTATATCAGGTACTCTCATTTTATAACTCACCCAAATGAACAGATTATTGCCTACTCTAAGTCATCCCCTGTGCATGTTTAAGGATGAAGTATGGATGGGGGAAAAATCATGTGATGGTCATATCAGTATTGAATGAGCCTTACTTTTCATGAAAATCTCAAAGGCTACACAATTTTCAGCAGTTTTAGAGTAATATTAGATCCAGGGTGTCACTCTGGTAGCAGTTAACTTAAGAACATTTTTTTTAAAAGACCGTGATAATACTTCATTCTCTTGAAACGATTATGACATTAATAAGATACCTTACTTTTTGTAGTGATTTTGTTGTGGTTTTTCCCATTGATATCATTAGTCAAATTTATATACAACCTTCAATGTATGTATGTTGGGTGCATAGGATAATTGTGTAGATCAGACAAGTAATAATAAGAATATTTATACCATCTTTGTGCTATAGTTCAATATGAACTTTTGCAGGTTGAAACAAACTTAGTGGTTGTTAAGATATTTTGTTCTTCCAATATATTAGTACCTTCACAACTGAAATGTAATTCAAAATGAAGCTATAAATTCTCTTGGCTATTATCCTCCCTATTTTTTCGTTTCACCCTCCTAAATATAATTAGATTGAAAATTTATATCGGCCGAACTTGAAAAATATCAGGTTGTTTTTCCTTAACATGTTTCATACTTCAGGTTTTTTTGCTCCCAAAGTAAATATTTAGGTAGTGGTTTTAGAATAGCCCATCGAACCTGTCTAACTAAATATATTTCCTAGGAAACTTGGCTCTAACAACAACCTTGAATTACAATTTCCCATGAGTATTGTTTAAAATCAATGAAGATGATTCATATATGGAAGAACGAAGCATCGATGCAGCCTAAATACTTAACTATCTGATGAACGAAGTCCATGGAGCTAGATTCTATTGTAGATAATTAACGTGGAGAAAAATTATGTTTTTTTTTCAAACGAGAGAATATAGTTATGACACATTTTTTATACAATGTTTTATATTTCTTTTCATCATTTGAACGAGTTAAAAATCTTAAATACCTTTGCATATCCACATTTAGAAGTTTATTTATGGGAGAACTAATCTTTAGTTTATTTTTCTTCTAAGAGTTAGTACTCTTACATATCTGAAATATCCACATTGAGAAAAAAAATAATCACATTCAATTATTATTTGCTTCTAAAAGTAAAACTAATAGTAATTCCTAATAAAATACTAAAAGTAAAACTAATTGTAATTCCTAATAAAAATAATGATATTCAATTATTATTTGCTACTAAAAAAATACTAACATTAAAAAAATACTAACGGTAATTCCTAATACTAATAGTAAAACTAATACTAATACTTTTTAAAAAAAATGGGCCCCGCACGCGGGGAGGGCCGGTCGGCGCCGCTCACCTCGAGGAGGCCGGAGGAGGCACGCACGGGGCACGACGGCGAGGACTCGGGGGCGAGGAGGCCCGGCGGCGCTTGGCGGCGTGAGGAGCACGGCGGCACGGCGACGGCAGGCAGCCTGACGGGGTGGAGGAGCACGACGCAGCGTCTCGGGCATCTCTGTGCCTTCGTCTTGTGTGGGTTTGCCCCGGGCGGAGCCACCGCCCGATATTATATAGGTAGACCCCTTTTGCCCCGGTTGGTTGCACCAACCGGGGTAAAACGCCCCCTTTTACCCCGGGTGGTGCCACCAACAAGGGTAAAAGGGTGGGAGGTGGGCCCTCGCTTGCGCGCGTACCTCCCACCCTTTTGCCCCGGTTGGTGGCACCAACCGGGGTTTAAGGCCCTAATTTTCATTTTCGCCAGCCTGCCGCCATTTTTATTCCTGGCACGTTTCAAATACATTTTAAATGATTTTGAATTTGGAGAAAATTTCAATATAAAAAGTGTTCAGAATTGCATGAACATTTCAAATTCATTTTCAGATAAAAAAATATTCTAACTATTTAAAGTAGTAACAATTTCTGAATTTACAAACATTTTAAAAAACCTAGTTTATGAATGGTTTTGAATTTGGAGAAACTTTCAATATGAAAAGTGTTTAAAATTGCATGAACATTTCAAATACATTTTCTATTTTTAAAAATAATTATTCTAACTATTTAAACTAGTAACAGTTTTTGAATTTTCATACATTTAAAAAAACCTAGTTTATGAATGGTTTTGAATTTGGAGAAATTTTCAATATGAAAAGTGTTTAAAATTGCATGAACATTTCAAATATATTTTCTGTTTAAAAATAATAATTATTCTAACTATTTAAACTAGAACAATTTTTGAATTTTCAAACATTTTAAAAAACCTAGTTTATGAATTGTTTTGAATTTGGAGAAACTTTCAATATGAAAAGTGTTTAAAATTGCATGAACATTTCAATTACATTTTATTTTTAAAAATAGTTATTCTAACTATTTTAAACTAGTAACAATTTTTAAATTTTTAAACATTTTATCCAGCCATATTTCTTCCCGCCACATTTCTTCCCGCGCTTATTCTTCCCGCCATATTTCTTTCGCACTTTCTCTTCCTGCCATATTTCTTCCCGCACTTTCCATCCCATATATATATGTAGGCTTGTCCGGCATTGCCATAGCACATCTGAACTCATATCTGCAACCTCGTCACTCTTCCATGGCTTCCACCGTACCCACTCTAACCTACCCGCAGGCGGAGGAGCTTTGCGCCTCGAACTACCCCTGCCCGCCCGGCTACATCGTCCCCGCTGGCTGGTACATGAGCGCCGGAGGTGTGCCGGTCCCTCCTGTCCCTCAAGGTATGGCGAGCCGGTCGGCCATCACGAACCACGACTACCTCGAGCTCACACCAGCGTAGCGTCGGGATCCCCGATGGAATCTCCACTACCGCTCGACTTTGGACGCCTTTTTCATCAATTTGCGTGAGAGGGCGCTCGCCTGGCACGAGGAGGATGGTCCGCCTCCTTCGAACTTTTACGAGGCTGGCCGTCGGCTCTGGTGGCGAGGCCGGACCCTCCAGAGCGTGATGAACTACATCACTTCCGGCGATAACCCCCGCCTGCGATACCCTCACTTGCAGTCCAGGCGTGCTCACCCGTCGATATTCAATCTCGGACCGCCGTCCGACGATAGCGACGATGACGGCGGAGACTTCGACGACTACGAGTACATGTATTGTACTCCTAGGCAGGAGTATTGTGACGCCCCGAGATCGGGCACAATGCAGATTTCAGCATTTCCGCCAAAATCCACATAATAACCGATTCCAGGTTGCCACTTGTGATAACCTTACAACAGTTCACGAATAATCCACAACAACAACAGAGGAGGTATATACAAGACGACTCAAACGAGTCAAGGATACAACTGATACAATACAAAGATCCAAATAACAGCGGAAGAAACAACATAGCGTCCGACTACGGACAAGATACAAATTGGACTAAGAGTCCTGGAGATAACCGATGGCGTCCAATCCCTGCCTAGGCCAAGCCGGAGGGATTCCCAAGCTAACGTCGTCAGACTTCAAACCTGTTGACTGCAATGTGGAATATGCAGCCACGAAATGGATTCGTGGGTCAGTACTATTAAGTACTGGCAAGCGGATAAACCATACTCACAAGATACCAGCGTAACCAATCATCACAAGATACAAATACTTTGGTTAGAACGGAAGGAAGGGGTTATTGCAAAGAAGCGGCAGCGGGCTGCACTAACTAACTACAGAGACGCGCTACAACATCCGGCTAAAAGAAAGGGATAAGATAGCGTATCAGAACCAACTACAACTACTCACCAAACAATACCCATCCAATGTTACCCCCTACTAAGGAAGCAACCCAAGGAAACTCACACTGTTGATTAAGGTGACATTCATTTTTATGGTGGAGGTAACCTATATTACTAGTCAAGTTATCATCGTTAAGTGTAAGTTGTCTGAGTACTTGTTAGCCATCACTTTCACCAAGTCATCCATAACCGCGGACAACACGGCTTCTCGAGAAGATTAACCCTGTAGGGATGCACCAATTTGGCCGTACACGTAAGAACGACCCGCCAGATGGAAAGGCCCTTCCACCAAGCGAGGCACTCAACACAACCCAACTCTTCTTCGCATCAAGCCCAAAGAACCCCGTGCAATTGAGAGCACGACTAATCAAGCCCCACGAAGAAAAGGGGACCCTCATAGCACTCTAAGAACGTGTCTCCCTAAATGCCGACTACAAAAGTTCCACCCTGGCGCCAAGGGTTCGCACCTGCATATGCATGCGGCAAATGGAAAACCCGAACTAAATGAGGCGATTTGGACGAGATGCGAATCGAATCAAAGTTGCGGGGGGGTGCCCATACTCGCTTCCCACATGCGGTTAGCGCGCTCACCATGGATCGGAGGACAAGACCCTTTTCCTAATTAAGGTCGACACTAGCAGGCCTCAAAACCACGCCGGGCCTCCCGCCGGTGCCTTATCATCAAATTATTATTACCCAAAACATTAACATGTTGTTGATTAAGTTGAAACCCAACTATCAAACTAAACAGGTGATAAGACGGACAACAAGACTTGAGCGGAAACAACACTAAGCATGCAACTACGACACGAGGGCCAACAAGGTAAACAAACAACAGTTAATAGGAAATGGAAGGAAGGCTATATCATGGCTGCAAGGTAAGCATATGATAGGATCGAGACACAAGCATCGAATCATAAGGCTAGAATAAAGGCAACGGGAAGAATCGGTAACAAGTGATGAAAGGCAGCCATAGGTAGCAAGTGAGTATACTTGCCTGGAAACCAGCTGTAGAGGTAGCAGAACTTGTCGTTGCTCACATCATCTCAGCGTCCTATCCGCAAAGAAGCAACGAACTAGAACAAACACCAGATGCAACAATTACTTCTACGGCAAAAGATCCAGCATGATCAAGATATGGATGCATGACATGCGGGGATGCAACTTAACCAATTTAAGTTGAGACAAAAGCCCAACATTTAATTAGGAAGGTTTAGGTTATTTATCTAACCATCAATTTAAATGTTTATTAGCATGGATAACATCAAATAGGTGAGCTAAACAAGATTAAATAGAATAGGGCAATATTTAAATTAATTACCCCAACACATTCCATATTTATTAATTAGGTGGACATGCATAACACTACTAACAAGGTAAGATGCAAGATGCAAACATGAGCATGGATGGCATATTAATATTCCTTGCATTTTTCTGGTTGGAAAACATATTTGATATGTGGAATTTGGTTTTGATTGAGCAAGTTATTAAATTGGCAATTTAAATGCATTAAATAAGAAATAGTTTTTTTCAGCAATTTAAATTATTCAAAACAGAAAACAAAGTTGATATTTGCAAAGTTCATGAAAAATGGGATGGAAAACATACTTTACATGTTGGAATTGGATTTGAATTGCCCAAGTTATGAATTTTGCAATTTAAAAGGTGTATTTAAAGTATTGAATTATTACTCCAATTTTAATTTGGAAAAACAGTGAACAAATTGCATATTTGAAAAGTACAGGAAATTTGGAATGGAATACATATAAAATTTGTATGATTTGAAGTTGTGGTTTGAAAGATATGGGCAAAGGAAGTTTAGGGGTGTTTCTGGAATTTTGGAGGACCTAGGTGGAAGGAAAACAGGGGCTATGGGCCTGTTTGTGAAAGGCTGGCACAGATCTGGAGGGTTTTTCTCACCGGGGTGGAACCTAGCCAGTGCGACTGGCAGGTGGGCCAGCCGACACGGTGGCGCTGCGTGGCGAGGGTGGAGGACGAGGTGGCAAACGGAGGCAATGACAAGCGGGGCCTCCTCGCGCGAGGAAACATCGGAAAAAAGGGTGGAGGCACTTTGCAGCGGAGGGGATTCGAACCCAGCCCTCCAGGGTGCGGAATAAGGGCGATAGCCACTAAGCTAGGCGTGTGTTCGTGTTAGACTACGGATCTGGATGCTTGTTGAAGTGTTCCTGAAGCGTGGTCTGAAACTGACGGAAATTTCAGACTATCGGCTGAAACAACACAACAGCGACGGAAATTAGTTGCAACGGCTGCTGCGATCCTTTGCCCGCGTGTGCGAGCGCAACGATGCAACTGGGAGGCGCCAGGACAAAGGAGAGGTGAGGGGATGGGGTCCAGCGGACGGGACTCACCATGGAGGCGTCGAGGTAGCAGGCTCGGCGTCGTCGTTGTTCGTGGCTGCTGCCGAACGGAGGAGGAAGACGGCGATGGCGCGGTCTCCCTGGCTGCTCCCAGGCCCGGCCGAGGAAGCGAGCGCGAAGAGGTAGCTGCCGGGGTTCCATTCCCGCCGCAACCACAGTTCGATGACGACCAAGGCGACGGCGCCATGGCCTGCAAGGTACGGCCATGGAGGCTGTTCTACGGGTTCAGAAAATTCAGTGAATTTTTGGGGAAGGAAGAACAGAGGGAAAAGGAGAGAAAGAGAGAGCGGCGGAGGCAAGGAGGAAGGAGGGGGCTAGGGCTAGGGTTCGGAGAGAAAGGGGGGCTTTAAGGGAGAGAGGAGGAGCAGGTGGAGGTGGGGATCCATGGTGAAAGCGACAACAGTCGTACGGAGAAGAAAGGAGAGGAGGTGGGCTGGGCCTGGGTCGTAGGTGGCTCGGCCACTGGCCTGGCTGCCTCCCCCTGGTGTATTTTTTCTTTTGTTTGTTTTTTTTGTAGAAATAGAAAGGAGAAGAATTTAGAGAAGAAAACTTTAGGGTTTTATTCCCAAAATATTTTTAATGGGTTAAACAAATCAAAAGCCCGGATGCATGACCTTTTGTTTTCCAGAATTTTCAAATTGCACACTTGTTTGAATTTTTGAAATTTGAATTCAAATTTGGGTTTCATTTAATACCAATTTGAAAACCAACCCATTTTTATTATTTCCAACTCCCAGAATTATTTGTTTGCAATTTTAATTGGAACCATTTGAGCATGTTTGAAAGTTTAAATTTGTTTGAATTTTCCAAAAATGGTTTGAAGCAAAGTGCAATGCAAATGATGCATGATGCAATGCAATGCCAAATGGAAAACAAGCAATTGTATCTGAGGGAAATCCCCCGGGTGTTACAAGTATGACTAAACCCCGCCACCTGTGTATCCACCATTGTTCCATATTGCTGGTCTAGCTACCTGTGTACCCCGCCACCTATTAGCCGAGACGACGCGGCTTAGGCCTCGGTCGAAGTTAGTTTGGTGTATTAGGGTTAGTTTGAATAACTCCGCTACTTTGTTAGTTTGAATAATTTTGCTACTTTTTTTTAATTATCCAAACTTTGTTTCAAAGTATCCAACCAAACAACACAGCGTACGAGCACACAGATCGTGTGTTTCCTTCGAGCGCTTATGAACCGTTCGATCAGCGATGTGTTTCTTTTCGGGGGCTTCTGAACCGTTGGATCATCACTGTGTTTATTTCGGTAAGAAGCACACGGATCGTGTGTTTTCTTCGAGCGCTTCTGAGCCGTTGGATCAACGTTGTGTTTCTTTCGATCGCTTCTGAGCCATTGGATCCCCGATGGAATCCCGACTACCGCACGACCACTTCGTAAGTCACACGAACCGATATATAGCCCACCTCTCATACATGTTCGGCACTCAGAGGGTACTCATCTGCCATACAAAGTGATGCGGGGAGGACACCTACTCCTATCATTGCGCCACCACCGCCATCTATGTTGACAGTTGGAGCTTCCATATTTGCAATCCCTCCGCTAGATGAGATGAAACCCAACTTCAGAACACCATCGTTGATGTTGCAGTTTGGTCCACGGCGTGAGGCCAAACATTGTTAGTGTTGGGTGGTGCAGCGTGTTGCATACAGAATGAACAACGATTATATGACATTCGTCTCAGTATGCACACGTTTTATTAGAGGCATGCGTGCCTTATTATTTGGCCGAGCCTTCTAATAGGTCGGTTTGTATCGCGTGTGTTAGGTTCGAGTCAGTTGTGTGTTCGGTTTGGGCCTTTCCAACCGAGCCCTTTGTGGCCTCCTATATAACGGAGTGGCGCCTAGGGTTTTAGGGTAGACAAGAATTTGAGACTAAAGTTATCGAGAGGCTTCTCCCATGACGGGTCTCTGTTTGCGAGTTTATACTGGTTTTCCTTGTTGATCTTGTTGATCTGTCTACGATTGCGTGCGTGGGATTGATTCTTTATCTGTCCAACGTTGATGTTCTTCGATCGCCGTGAAAGATTGGGCCAAAACCCCTCTCAGATCACGTTGATCCGTATCATCTTGGTATCAGATTTGCCAGGTTCATCACGGCGAGTTTGAGATCATCTATTATTTGCTATAGAAATTCTGCCGGAGGCGCACGCCGATACACCAGTTCTGCTTATTGAGGAAGATTGCGTTTGTTGCTGGAGGCGAGTTCTTTTGGTTTTTGATCCGCAGGCGTTGGAGTCCTGTTTGGTGAAGTTCGTCCGCTATACTGCTTGCGTTTGCAAATTGCTGCTGGTCCGATCAACAAGTCAATCTAGCTTTTGTTGTTGCTCGCGTTTAGAGTCAGGATCGATCAGCACATCTTTACGGGAGCAAGGAAAAGGAAAAGGAAAAGGAATAGAATACATCCCCGATTGGATCGGGGATTTGATTGGATCGTCCTTGGAGTTCCCATACAGGAAAGAGAATTCGTACAACTCGGAATATAAATCCCTTGTACGTGTAAGCTTGGAATTGGTCTACTCTCACGCAATTATTTTGGAGTCGCCTCCACGGCCGTTTCGCTTTTATTCCGATCGATTCCTGCTGCGTAACCTGTCCGTGCTATATACTGTGTTTACGTCCCAGATACTGCCGTTTGGGTGTGCGGCCGTATAATCTTCCGCCGCCGTGTGCCGGACTGCTTGGAGACGACAGGTGGATCGATTGGTTATTCTTTCAAACTTTCCTGGGCGCACGACCTCAGAGACTGTCGGCTCCCAAGCGGCGAGGCACGCTACTGTGTTGTTTCCGCTTACTATGGCGAACTCGGTGATTGCTGAGAATTCTGTTGTCGTCGCTGCTGCTGCCGAACCTAAGAAGAAGGAAATTGCTCTCCCTGTTTATGTTGATGATCTTGCTCCCAATGTCCGCGATGGATTTGACAAAACTTGTGTGTATATCAAGGAATGTACGGATGCTTTGGAGGATAGATTAAATAGGAAATTTGCGGCACTCAATACTCGTCTTGATGCATTGGCGGATAACCTTATTCCGCGTGCACGAGTGGAGCCTCATGCCGCTACTACCTTACAAGATGCGCTACCACAACGACACAGACAGGTTGATGATCATCTGCGCCGTCCCTTGGCACGAGCATATGGTGGCGTTGATGCTGATTTGGAGGAAGATGCTGGTTATGGACCCCACCAACACACGTTTGATGCTCGTACCGCGGCTGTTGTTCGTGTTGGTCAAGTTGCACGTGTTCCCCTGGATGATGGTATTGGACGTGTTAAAATTCCCATACCGCCTTTCTCTGGAGCGGGCAGTCCCGAGGATTATTTGGAGTGGGAGATGCGCGTGAATCATATTTTTGCAGCTCACCATTACACCGAGTAGAAGAAACTTCAGTTTGCAGCTATTGAGTTCTCTGGTTATGTATTGATTTGGTGGAGCCAAATTTTGCGTATGCCCAACCGGCCGACGTCATGGAGAGGTATGAAAGAACTCATGCGGCGTCGTTTTGTTCCTGAGCATTATAAGCGCGAGATGTATAATAAATTGCAGCAGCTAACTCAAGGTATAAAATCTGTGGATGAGTATTATAAAGAGATGGAGTTGTTGATGATACGTACAGGAACAACGGAAGACCCGAAGGCCACGATGTCTCGGTTCTTTAATGGTCTGAATATTGAGGTGCAAGATCGTGTGGAGATGGTCATCTACTACAATCTTCAGGATCTTGTGCACCAAGCTGAGCGTGCGGAGCAACAACTCAAACGGCGTCAAGCTACAGCCCCTACAAATACATGGCGTCATTCTAATGGTGGGGCTGTTGGTTCTAGCGCTAAGCCGGCACCTTCTACACGCTCCAATGATATTTCTCTTGAGGCGCCAAAATCTGGAGTGTCCAAAGCTGCAACTAGTACGCAATCCACCGCACACATTGAGTGTTTTACTTGTGGCGGTCGAGGACACATGAGGCGTGATTGCCCTAATGCAAAAAGGGTGATGCTCACACAAGATGGCTATGTTTCTGCAAGTGACGAGGAAAAATCGGCAGGGTCGTCTAGTGATGAGGTTGAGGCAACTGACGAAGTGAATGTGGATGGGTATGAACTTGCTACAAAGTGTAAAAATCTGATGGTGCAACGTGTACCGGAAGATCGCATAGAAGGACAAGGGCAGCGCTGGGATATTTTTCAGACCCAATGCACAGTCAAGGATTCCGCTTGCAAGCTGATTATTGATAGTGGCAGTTACACCAATATTATTAGCAAGAGCTTCGTGGATTCTCTTTCATTGCCTACATGGAAGCACCCGCAGCCACATTGCATTGAGTGGTTGTATAATTCAGGCAAGCTGAAGGTCTCACATAAGGCGCGCCTAAAATTTTCTGTAGGTACGTATGAGGACACGGTGGTCTGTGATGTGTTGCCTATGGATGCATGTCACGTGCTACTAGGCCGACCGTGGCAGTTTGATCGGCGTTCCACACATGAGGGGCGTTCCAATGTATATTCCTTGTGGCATAAAGGGAAACGTCATGTTCTGCAACCAATGGTTGACAAGGATATCAAGGTGGACGTCGTTGCTATGAAGAAGAAGGTTCCAAGTGTCCAGCTGAAACCGAGGACGGTTTCTCTTCAAGTTGGGGGGATGATGCAGGGAGGACACCTACTTCTATCATTGCGCCACCACCGCCATCTATGTTGACAGTTGGAGCTTTCAGATTTGTAATCCCTTCGCTAGATGAGGTGAAACCCAACTTCAGAACACCACCGTTGATGTTGCAGTTTGGTCCACGGCGTGAGGCCAAACATTGTTAGTGTTGGGTGGTGCAGCGTGTTGCATACAGGATGACCAACGATTATATGACATTCGTCTAAGTATGTACACGTTTTATTAGAGGCCTGTGTGCCTTATTATTTGGCCGAGTCTTCTAATAGGCCGGTTTGTATCGCGTGTGTTAGGTTCGAGTCAGTTGTGTGTTCGGTTTGGGCCTTTCCAACCGAGCCCTTTGTGGACTCCTATATAACGGAGTGGCGCCTAGGGCTTTAGGGTAGACAAGAATTTGAGACTAAAGTTATCGAGAGGCTTCTCCCATGACGGGTCGCCGTTTGCGAGTTTATACTGGTTTTGCTTGCTGATCTTGTTGATCTGTCTACAATTGCGTGTGTGGGATTGATTCTTTATCTGTCCAAGATTGATGTTCTTCGATCGCCGTGAAAGATTGGGCCAAAACCCCTCTCGGATCACGTTGATCCGTATCATCCTTGTATCAGATTTGTCGGGTTCATCACGGCGAGTTTGAGATCATCTATTATTTGCTAGAGAAATTCTGCCGGAGGCGCACGCCGATACACCGGTTCTGCCTATTGAGGAAGATTACGTTTGCTGCCAGAGGCGAGTTCTTTTGGTTTTTGATCCGCATGCGTTGGAGTTCTGTTTGGTGAAGTTCGTCCGCTATACTGCTTGCGTTTGCAAATTGCTGCTGGTTCGATCAACAAGTCAATCTACCTTTTGCTGTTGCTCGCGTTTGGAGTCTGGATCGATCAGCTCATCTTTACGGGAGCAAGGAAAAGGAAAAGGAAAAGGAATAGAATACATCCCCGATTGGATCGGGGATTTGATTGGATCGTCCTTGGAGTTCCCATACAGGAAAAAGAATTCGTACAACTCGGAATATAAATCCCTTGTACGTGTAAGCTTGGATTTGGTCTGCTCTCACGCAATTATTTTGGAGTCGCGTCCACGGCCATTTCAGGAGCCACAGTCGGGCTGTATGCAGGAGAAACCATGTGTTTTGTTCTATATATTTACAAATCCTCCAGTTCATACGCCCGACAGTGTATTTGATACAAAATATGTAGAAAACAGAGGTGGACTAATCCAAATACTTGAACCATGAAGGTTTGATACATTATTGCATAGTAGTCTAGCAATATTACATGAACTGTGAAGGTTTAATACGTTATCCCCAACTAGTGCCGCCATTGTTTACTTTTCTGTCGTAGCCATGGAGCATCTTCATTATATAACGCGATGCTTGGGTCAGTTTTCACACTGAAGGATGGAATTTCTTCAAAATTATTATAATCTTTTAACATGTCTGTTTTGTCATCCACTCCCATGATGTTTCTTTTCCGTGAAATAACTATGTGGCGCTTCGGCTCACCGCATGATGTACTACGATGAGCCAAAGCGTCACATAGTTCTTTCAGGGAAAAGAAACATCGTGGGAATAGAGCATAAGACAGACATGTCAGAAGATTATAATAAGTTTGTTGAAATTCCACCCTTCACAGTGAAAGCTGACCCAACCATCCCGTTAAATAATGAAGATGCTCCATGGTTACGGCCGAAGCGATCATATGCAATGGACTAGGGTTCATGGACAATCTCTACACGAAGAAAATTCAGAAGACTAGATAGGGATGTTGTTGGTGATGTGTAATAATAAACGTGGAATACATGATCATAGTTCTGTTGAAAAAGTGTTCACAAAAACTTGCTATCTCCTTCAAACATTCTAGGGTTTCGGTTTGAAACGACAGGGCACACAAACATGCATCTTGGAAGCACGGACAATGTTGACGAAGGAGTTGTGTCGCGTGGTGCGGGAGTTGTGACGCGTGGCTAGGAGAGCGCGGTATAAACTGCCGCGCCTCGAGCGTCTTCTCCTCTCCACGCGCCCACTCCTCTCGATGCACCGCCGCGCCGCCACCATGCCTCCAAGGAGGAACAGCACCACCGGCTTCCGCGGCGTCCGAGCACGGCAGAATGGAATGTTCAGCGCGGATATCCGCTGGGGGACGACCGCATCCCCCTCGGCTCCTTTGCAACGGCGGCGGAGGCCGCTCGCGCCTAGGACGCGGCGGCCTGGCGCCTCAACCGCCTGCGGTCACTGATGAACTTCAACGACTGCCACACCCTCTGGGAAGCGGAGGCCATGGCGCAGAACCGCAGATCGTCACTGCCGCCGACCACCTCCACCTCTGCCACCGCGCGTTTCAGGTCCTAGTAAACGCCAGGGACGACCGTGTCGTCCGCGAGTATTACCGGAACAATCCGGGGGAGGAGAGCGCCGACGAGGAGCTCTGGTAGACCCGCGCAGCTGAGCGGGCGGAGCGCCGCCTCGAACGCCACCTCGCATTATATGCCGCTCGGGAGGCGAGGACGAAGGCGCTGCAAGAGCTCTGTCGGGCCGACCACGCCAGCGAAGTCTGGGCCTCGGATGATCCGAGGTGGGGGCCTATCTTGGACATACCATCATGCACCTCCGACGACAACGAGAAGGTCACCGACGAGTTCGGCGACGACGATGACCCGGAGGAGGTCACCGACGAGTTCGCCGACAACGACGACGAGGAGTAGTGTTCGTCTGTTTTCTGTTTTTAATAAAAGAATTTGTCGCACCGGCGCTTGCGCCCATATTGCACACAAACATGCATCTTGGATAGATAAAAAAAGACAGTACATAATGGCAAGAGTGGATCTAAACCTAAACGGACATCATAGATCTACATAATGACCAGACTAGATTTGATCTGCTAGTCATACTCCTGCCTAGGCCTATAGTAATCCGACTCGTATTCGTCATAGTCGCCGCTGTCGTCGTCACTATCGTCGGACGGTGCACTGGACTCCCTCGGAGGATCACGACGCTAGGACTGGGCGTGAGGGTAGCGCAGGCGAGGGTTATCGCCGGCCCTGATGTAGTTCATGACGCTCTGAAGAGTCCGTCCGCGGCCCCACCACAGCTGACGACTGGCCTCGTTGAAGTTCGAAGGAGGCAGGCCGTTCTCCTCGTACCTGGCGAGTGCACTCTCACGCCGATTAATGAAGAAGGCGTCCCGAGTAGGGCGGTAGTCAGGATTCCAACTGGGATTCCTCCGCTGCTCCGGCGTGAGCTCGTGGTAGTAGTGGTTCGTGATGGCCGCCCGACGCGCCACACCTTGAGGAAGAGGAGGGACCGACACTCCTCCGACGCTCAGCATCCAACCGGCGGGAACGCTGTAGCCAGGCGGGCAGGGGTAGTTCGAGGCGGAAAGTGCCTCCGCCTGGAGGAAGGTTAGAGTGGGTACGGTAGAAGCCATGAGAGAGTGTTGAGTTTATATTTGTTTATGCCAATGGTTGCAATGCATACATATATATAGTGAGAAGAAACATACCCTTTAGTCCCGTCCTGTTTTACCAACCGGGACGAAATGGTTCGGGTTTCGTTGGGAAACGGATCATCCCTTTAGTCCCGGCCTGTTTTACCAACCGGGACTAAATGGTTAGGGTTTCGTTGGGACCACTCAAAAAGAATCACACGGATCGTGTGTTTCTTTCAAGCGCTTGTGAGTCGTTGGATCAGTGGTGTGTTTCTTTCGAGCTGTTGTGAGCCGTTCGATCAGGGGTACGGTGTTTTTTTTTCGAGCGGTTGTGAGCCATTGGATCAGGGGTGTTTCTTAACCGTTGGATCGAAACCCTAGTAGAACACTTTGTGAGCTAGAGGACCCTATATATAGCCCACATTCATACATCAGTCAGTTCATCGAGACAATAAAAATCATCCGGATTCACCAGCATACGTCCTACCGTGCATTTGGTATGCATATATGCACTCAGTAGCCACGGTTGGGCTGTATGCTGGCGATACCGATTGTTTTGTTCTACATCCCCCCTTTCAGTTCATCGACTGAATAAAAATCATCCGGATTCGCCATCATACGTCCGACTGTTCTTCTGATATGCATATATGAACTCAATAGCCACGGTCGGGCTGTATGATGGCGATACCGATTGTTTTGTTCTACATCCCCCATTGATGGTTTGACAAAAGGTTTGATACATCATTCAGTTCATCGACCGTTTACAAATCATCCGGATTCGCCATCATACGTCCGACCGTTCTTTTGATATGCATATATGCACTCAATAGCCACGGTCGGGCTGTATGATGGCGATACCGATTGTTTTGTTCTACATCCCCCCTTGAAGGTTTGACAAAAGGTTTGATACTACGTATATATCTATCTGCCTTGTATGCGATGAAACTATGTATATGCATGGATCAACTGGTCCGATGTGCACTTATTATAAATTTAACGTACCTTGTTCTGTATTTGAAACGTGTGGAGTTATTATTTGAAACATAAAGGATATAATGGAAAACAAAATAAAACAATAGAAAACATAAAGGAAATAATGGAAAACATAAAAGAAACAATAGAAAACAAAAAAGGTAACAACATAAAACAAAATAAAACAATAGAAAACATAAAGGAAAACAATAGAAAACATAAAGGAAACAATAGAAAACAAAATAAAACAAGAGAAAACAAAAAGGAAACAAGAGAAAACAATAGAAAACATAAAGGAAAACAATAGAAACAAAATAAAACAAGAGAAAACAAAAAGGAAACAAGAGAAAACAAAATAAAACAATAGAAAACATAAAGGAAAACAATCGAAAACATAAAGAAAGCAATAGAAAACAAGAGAAAACAAAAAGAATACAAGAGAAAACAAAATAAAACAATAGAAAACATAAAGGAAAACAATAGAAAACATAAAGGAAACAATAAAAAACAAAATAAAACAAGAGAAAACAAAAAGGAAACAAGAGACAACAAAATAAAACAATAGAAAACATAAAGGAAAACAATAGAAGACAATAAAAAACAAAATAAAACAAAAAAGGTAACAACAGAAAACAAAATAAAACTATAGAAAACATAAAGGAAAGCAATAGAAAACATAAAGGAAAACAATAAAAACATAAAGGAAACAAAATATGGAAACCACCTTATCAGTCACCCAATTGAGTTTTAAAACATCAGAAGTGAGTTGAATTTACCTTTCTGTTAATTTTTATATAATTTGCAATTTTCAGAATTTATTAAATTATTTGATATTTTCGCCATTTCTTAAATTAATTAATTCAAAATGCAAATAATTCAAAATTTTAAACTTCACCAAATATGCTGGAAATGAATATATTCAGTTACTTTATAATTATCTGATTGTTATTTAATGTTTTCTAGGAGTTTTGGAAAAACAGAAAGAAACAAATTTCAAATATAAAAATAATTAAAAATAGGGCAATCGTCCGGTTTTTGCAAACAACCGGAACGGATGCCCCCCCAACGCGCGTGCTACACGTGCCCCATCCGCTCGCTATGGAAAAAAAAGTGTGAGGCATCCATCCCGGTTGGTAGCAACAACCGGGACGGAAGACCATTTCATCCCGGTTGTTGCTACCAACCGTGACAGATGCCCCGTCCTATATAACCACGTCGTCTCCTTCCCCAAAATCAGAACAACGCGCACGAGATTTGGATCGGCGACGCCGCTAGGCTGCCCGTCTCCCGCGCCCGCGCCCGCGCCGTCGTCGACTCGTAGAGGAGCTCGCCGTCGACCTGTGGAGGAGCGCCGTCTCCCTCGTCGTGCCCACGCCCACGTTCCACGCCGCGCCCGCCCGCCTCCAGAGCTCGCCGCGCCCGCGCCGTGGACGAGCTCGCCGCCGCGCCAACGCCGGCCCGCGCCCGTCGCCCCTCGCCATGGACGAGCTCTCCGCTCGCCCATCGCCCCTCGCCGTCGATCGTCTCCGATCGCTCCCTGTATGTAAGAAAACAGAGAATTTTTCTTGTTTAGTGCTTTTGTTTTTAGAATTTTTTTACTGTTAGAAACGTTAGAATTTAGTGTTAGAAAAAATAGAAATTTTAGTGTTAGAGAATTTAGGTATTTGTACTTAGAATTTTTTTTTACTTAGAATTTAGTGTTAGAAAAATTAGAAATTTTAGTGTTAGAGAATTTAGGTATTTGTACTTAGAAAATTTTAGTGTTAGAAAAATTAGAAATTTTAGTGTTAGAAAAATTAGAAATTTTAGTGTTAGAGAATTTTTTACTTAGTTAGTGTTAGAAAATTTTACTTAGAAATTAAGTGTTCGAAATTTTAGTGTTAGGAATTTCACTTAAGAATTTTTAGAAAAAATCACTAAGTTAGTGTTAGAAAATTTCACTAAGTTAGAAAAATTTCACTAAGTTAGAAAATTTTCACTAAGTTAGAATAATTTTACTAAGTTAGAAAATTTCACTAAGTTAGAAAAATTTCAATAAGTTAGAAAATTTCACTAAGTTAGTGTTAGGAAATTTCACTAAGTTAGAAAATTTCACTAAGTTATAAAAATTTCACTAAGTTAGAAAATTTCACTAAGTTAGAAAATTTCACTAAGTTATAATATTTTTTTACTTAGTGTTAGAAATTTGGAACTGTTATGAGGCACACAGACCGATGACCATCTTGTTCCTGTTAAGAGGTACTAAATGCGGTGGTGATCCGGGCAAAGTAACGAATGCGGGGGTTTCTGGATTTCTTTCGAACTAAATAATGTCACATATGTAATATGGTTCGTGAGATCCGGATGAAGTTGAACCCTTTAGCACATTCGTAATGGTTACATTCCTTAGAAATCCCTTCCGGGGTTATGAAGAATGTCCCCATTATGTATGTGTACAAAAGGGTCTAGCTTTTTCCGGATTTCACTATTACATATATGATTTTGTTTAGTTTCAGAGAACTCCAGAAACCCTTCCTTCCCCAGCATCGCCATCACTTGTACTTACCTCGTAACAAGCACAAAATATGAAGGTCCAACTTCACATCAAGGCCCGATGACCATCTTGTTCCTGTTAAGAGGTACTATAGGCGGTGGTGATCCGGGGAAAGGAACGAATGCGAGGGTTTCTGGATTTCTTTCGAACTAAATAATGTCACATATGTAATATGGTTCGTGAGATCCGGATGAAGTTGAACCCTTTAGTGCACATTCGTAATGGTGACATTCCTCAGAAATCCCTTCGGGGGTTATGAAGAATGTCCCCATTATGTATGTGTACAAACGGGTTTAGTTTTTTCCGGATTTTACATATATGATTTTGTTTAGTTTCAGAGAACTCCAGAAACCCTTCCTTCCCCCGCATCTCCATCACGTGTACTTACCTCGTAACAAGCACAAAATGTGAAGGTCCAACTTCACATCAAGCCCGATGACCATCTTGTTCCTGTTAAGAGGTACTATAGGCGGTGGTGATCCGGGGAAAGGATGAAGATGAGGGTTTCGGTTGGAACTAAGGAACGTCGCATATTGTTAGTGAGATCAGAACTGAGTTGAACCGTTTGGTACATATACATAATGGGGATATTTTCCATAGCCCCGGACGGGGCTATGGAGAATATCCCCATTATGTATGTGCACGAAATGGTCCAACTTTGTTCGGATCTCACAAACACTTACGTATGTGATTTTGTTTAGTTTCAACGAAGTTGAGAAACCCTTGTCTTCATCCTTCTACGGATCACCATCACGTGTACTACCTCGTAGTAGGAACAAAATGTGAAGGTCCAACTTCACATCAAGGCCTAGGCAGGAGTATAACTAGCAGATCAGATCCACTCTTTCCTAGTAAACTTGTGACTCGAACGGGGCATAACAACATTCCAGATTATCTAGTCATGTGTGAAAACATTGCAGATCACTTAATGGGGATATTTTCCATAGCCCCGGACGGGGCTATGGAGAATATCCCCATTATGTATGTGCACGAAATGGTCCAACTTTGTTCGGATCTCACAAACACTTACGTATGTGATTTTGTTTAGTTTCAACGAAGTTGAGAAACCCTTGTCTTCATCCTTCTACGGATCACCATCACGTGTACTACCTCGTAGTAGGAACAAAATGTGAAGGTCCAACTTCACATCAAGGCCTAGGCAGGAGTATAACTAGCAGATCAGATCCACTCTTTCCTAGTAAACTTGTGACTCGAACGGGGCATAACAACATTCCAGATTATCTAGTCATGTGTGAAAACATTGCAGATCACTTCCTCTTCTTCTTCAAGAGGAAGTGATCTGCAATGTTTTCACACAGGATATGGATAATCTGGGATGCTGCAACTGTTATGTCCCGTTCGAGTCGCAACTTTACTCGGCAAGAGTCGATCTGACCTGCTAGGCATACTCCTTACTAAAGTTCATGTAGCGTTCCCACATTTAAATAATGCAAGAACTCTGTGTTATTGTGCTAGTCCCTGGATCAACTGCTAGCACCACAGTACAAGAATGAAATATCATGCAAATGCGTCAAAATCTTTACTAACTCGCATGATCCATACTTACAAAACTATTTTACAACTTTCATAGCTCAAGGCTAGCATGAATACTAAGTTGAACAACAGAAACACGGTACTTCAATGAGCCTCATCATCTTCATGTGCCACAGGCAAAACATGTTGGTTGTAGACTCGAGATCCTGAATGAAACCTCACACGTCATCATCCATCTGCAATATGGAATATGCAGCCACAAGGGAGTCAATGCAATTTAATGTATTGGCAAGTAACACTATGGTGGATATAAATGGCACGACTAATACTACATGCATATTTGGCTGAGTGGAGTTTTGGCTAAGTTTGCATAAAGCCAGTTTTGTCCTATATTTGATAAATCATTGAAAATCTTTGAAAACCAACATGGGTAGACACACCATGTAGTTTGGTAAAGTCATCATGGGTAGACACACCATGAGTTTGAAAATCATCATGGGTAGACACACCATGTAGTTTGGTAAAGTCATCATGGGTAGACACACCATGAGTTTGAAAATCACCATGGGTAGACACACCATGAGTTTGAAAAGGTAGCACGGAGGGGTAGACACACCATGTGCTCTAGGAAAAGGTTTACACCATGTTTTAATTCATTCAGAAAAGATGAGGAGATCCTTCTATCCATCCTTGTCCAGCTGATCGAAGTCGTCCATTACCGGGAACACGGCTATGATCATAGTTTCTAACTCTGCAGAGGTTGTGCACTTTCACCCTTTGTCTTCAATTAGCCCAAATATCAAATACACGCGGAGTGCATCATGGAAAGGAGAGAATTGAGACGAGATCTTTCAGAAGCAAGAATTCAACCCATCCAGCAAGACCCGTTCCACCTATAATTCTGCTACATCTTCAGGTCAAGCAAGGGCTGAACTCTTACAACTTAGTTGATCAAGACAAAGCCCATATGTCGAAGGGCTGCACGGGAAGCTACTAAACTTAGAGGGACTTAGGAATCTCTTTGTTCCTGGGTGGCAAACCACAAGTGTACCCTCAGGTGACAACCACCACATCCATGGCCCTGGGAGTGACCCAGGTGACAATCACCATGGACATGGCCTTGAGTAGCGACTCAACATAATCCAAGCAATTACCAATCCACCCAGGTGTTTCATTGATTGTTATACTTAGAATTTTTCCACAACATTAAGTAAAACAAATTTGTAGCAAGACTAAGCATCTACTAAGTACTAAGTCTCCATAATAAAGTCTAAGGGATTGCTACACACTACTTGGGATTTTGCATAGCATAATAATATCTTAGTAAAAATTCCCTATCAAGCATACTACTCAAAAACACTAGTAATGCATAGTAAAAATATGGGAGATTTGATGGTGTGTTACTTGCCTTTGAAGTTGGTGAAGAACAATCACCTTCTCTTCACAAAATGGAGCGTTCTCTCCGTACAATCTAAACAACACAAGTAAACAACAATAAACAGACAATCACAAGAAAAATAACAAAGTATATCAACCAACAAACTTGACAAAACAAATTATTCTACAAAGTAATTATTTTATTTGGGTTTAGTGTACGGCAAATGGCTAAAGATTGTGTATTGAGGAATCCAAACTTATTGAACAAAAGTTTCACTAAGGATTATCACCTTTACTCTAATATGCAAAAGGAAAACTTGTTATTTCAATACACACAAAGAAAACTAAGAAATTCTTGTTAGTGGTTTTCCCTTTGTGACTAAGGGTTAGTTTTTTATTAAAAGATCACACAAATCCATTTCTGTCTTGTTTTCTCCAAGTCTTCTTTTGCTTCCTTGAGTTGCTTCTAATGTCTAAGTATTTTTGCATGTTTCTTCAATGGTCTTGCGTGTAGTCCTCCTTATTAATTATAGGAACTTAGTCATATAGAATAAGATAGGCAGTAGGTATTGTTAGAGTTCCTTTAGAAAGGACTTGTAAAATCTTCTCTTCTTCTTCTTCATTTTCTGGGAGATTATTCTTCTGGAGTTGTCTCCTTGTTGAAATTGTTCTTCTTGATGAAAGTCTTCTTGTTTATGTCTTGGTCAAAATCTCTCATCACACTTGGAAAAAAATTCTAAGTCTTGGTAGAAACAAACTTGACACTAATCATCTTAAATTCTAAGTCTTGGAAAACAAACCCTAAGTCTTCACATAATTGGTCTTGAAAATTCTTCAGGCTCCTTTGTAGTTTCCTCCTTGGTGTGGTGACTTCATTGAATCTTCTAACACTTATGGTTTTGATACAAACTAGTGACTGGTCAAACCTAACTTTGCCATAGCACAAAGTCTAAGAGAACAGAAAAGAAGGGGAGAAAAGACTTAGAGAAAAAGAGAGATGCGGCTGGTCTTTTTGTCTTCTTGATTTTCTTCTAAGTGCTTCTACTTCTTTGGAGATGCTTCTAAAGTCTATCTTCTTGGCTAAGTCCTTCATTTGTCTTCTTGCTTCATGTTGAAAATCTTTGAGTAATTGTAGTATCCTTTCCATGGTTTTTCACTAATCCAGACTTAGTGATTTTCAACTAGGAGGGACAACTAGGAAAACTAACTTAGAAATATTCTAAGGGCTTTGGTTTTTGTCTATCTGGTCTAAAGTTAGTCCTTAGCACAAATTAGCTAGAGAAAACATATTGAAAATAATTACAGAAAATAAACTAAGTCAGAAATTGTCATTTGAGCATATAACAACCAAAACCATTTTAACTTAGCCAAAACTTGTTTTGGGCGCAAGAGACTGTTAGTACACATCCTAAGGTCTCCAAAAATATTTTATTTGCAAAAATGGATTTACAGAATTTAAACTATGCCAAAAATCACCAAACAAGAAAATCTGAAATTGAACAAATTTTAAATAGTCAATTTGAATTTTGGCCAATACTAACAGAGTCTACATGTCCAGGGCTTTTCAAAAGGTCCAAATTTGCACAACTTGGATTTATAAAACAAAATTTATTAACAAATCATGGTTTACAAAGATCTACAAATAACAAGTGTGTGCATGTATAAAATTTAATTTTATTTGAATCTAATGTGTTCTACACATTGTCCTGATTTCAAAAAGTACAAAATCATCTAATTTGGATTCGTGGTTCAAAAGTTATTGCAATTCTAATTTGGGGGGCTTTTCTGCAAAAATATAAGGACTGTTCTGTTTTAATAGAAAATAGGCGATCCGGGGATAAGGAACGGAGGCCTCTGATTGGCCCATACCGATTCGACGTGGATCGAGGCTCACGGCCGTTGGATCTACTTAACAGGGGACGCCCGAGATTGATTTGGACTAGATCTAATCAAAGCTGTCTAGATAGATCTGACGGTGAGGGAGAGAGAGGTGACTCACCGTGGTGAGCTTCCGCCGGAGATGGTGACACGGTGGTTCAAAACGCCGGGATCTCGACGGCGGTGGAGATGCAGACGTCCTCCGGGAAGATGGAGAGAAGGAGGAGGTGCGGAGCAACGAGATAAGACCGATGGTGATGGTGGTGGCGTTCGTCGCTTCCCAGATGGGCGGCGCGGTGCAGATCCGTGGAGACGGCGGATTGTGGACTCCGGCGAGGTTGCCCTCGTCGACTTGCTGCGAAGAAAAAAAACGAGGGATTAGAGAGATGCACGTGGAAGAGGGGAAAAAAGGAGGTCGAGAAGGGGAGGCGGGAGCCGGTTCTGTCGCCGGAAACGGAAGAAGGAGGCGGCGGTAGGGGTCGATCCCCGGCGAGCAATCCATGCGGCCTGGCGACGCGATTTGCAGAAACGAGAGAGGGGAAATAGAGAGGGGATCCGTGGCTATTTAAAGGGGTCCTTGGGGCTTTGATTCGTGACTTGAATCGCACGGAATCGGGCCAGGGAAAAATTCCGGACTCGGAGTCCTTTTCTTGCACGCGAGAAAGGAGACAGCGTGATGTCAGCGTGGGCGTCATCGCGGGCTCCACATGTTGCTGGGAGAAGGAGAGAGCAGATGGGCCGCATGCGCTGGGCTGGTGGTGGGCTAGAGTGTGCTGCGCGTGCGAGCGATAGAGGAGAGAGGGGCAGAGTAAAGAGTGGGCTCAGCCCAGTTAGCCTGCGCGCATTTTTTTTTGTCCCCTTTTTTCCCTTTTCTATTTTTAATAAAACAATCATAACTTTTGATTATAAATTTCAAATTTCCTCAAATTAGTTTCTAAATTTTTGTAAAAATAAATCCTTTCAAATGGAAGCATTTATGTGTTGTTTTAAACATTATTAAAATCTTATATTTTCAAATTATGATTAATTCACTAATAGTCATTTAATGTTATATTTAGAATGGAAAATTATTAATTGAAGGTATGGTTAATAAAAATTTAGACACACACCATACTTGCATTATTGTTTCTCATTTTCCCAATAACATTGGAATATAATATATTATTTCCATTGTGTTTGAGTTTTACTTATTTTTGGTGGCTTGCTTTAATGGAAAACAAAAGTTTTAAATTTTTGTGAATTTTGAATTTCTCCAAAAAATCAGGGATGTTACACACTACCACCCTTAAAAGAAATCTCGTCCCGAGATTTGGGAAGGCTAGAAAGAAAGATATGTTTGGGTTACTTGGGTTTTATTGCAACTAGGTGTCTACCACCCTTAAAAGAAATCTTTGTGGGTATACAAATCTCATGGCTTGATTGTGTAGCTTGTCTCCATATGTCTTTAGTAGAACTTTTCTTTGCATTAGGGCTGCAGACTAACTGATGCCTCTTGAACTTCATTTGACATGGAGGGGTCACTCTTTGGGTCAATTAAAAGTCCCCGGGTCACTCTCAACTTGGTATTTTGATGTACATGGAAATCTTCCATCTTGTTGTTGTCGTCGTCTTCTCGTGGTTGTTGGTATTCTGACTAGGTATCTGTTTGGGTTTAGCATAGATGAGTAGAAATTTAGAGAGATCTAAGAAAGGTTCCTACCACAACACAACAGAGCAAGAAAATACATCTTACAATCAACATATAATCAAACACTTTCACACCAAACAACAAGGTTTTAGGAAAACAAACTAATATTGGCATACCACACTCATTGGTATGGTCAATATACTAACACGTTGACGTTGTTCTAACAAGTAACTAGATTGGTGGTCTCATCTATATCTTCTCAAGTCCCTTCAAATGTCAGGAGGTGTTTCTGATTGCTGAGGAGTCTGAGTGCTTCTCTAATTTCTTCAATGATCTTCTCTGTAGTACTTCAGGTTGAGTGAAGGATACTTCTTGTACTTCAGGTCATGGTATTCACCAAATTTGTCTTGTGTATATACACATGATGTATCTAAAACAAGAGAAGATTTTTTTTTGAAGATGAATAATAGATGAGAGGATATGAGAAAGATTAAGATGAGATGTCTTGTTTATAAAAAGTTTGAACAAGGTGTATTTTCAATCCTATGGTCTTTTCCAAACTTAGGGTCTCGAATACTACAGCAAACACAATGATCTGATACCATTTTGTAGCGTTCCCACATTTAAATAATGCAAGAACTCCGTGTTATTGTGCTAGTCCCTGGATCAACTGCTAGCACCACAGTACAAGAATGAAATATCATGCAAATGCGTCAAAATCTTTATTAACTCGCATGATCCATACTTACAAAACTATTTTACAGCTTGCATAGCTCAAGGCAAGCATGAATACAGAGTTGAACATCAGAAACACGGTACTTCAATGAGCCTCATCATCTTCATGGGCCACAGGCAAAACATGTTGGTTGTAGACTCGAGATCCTGAACGAAACCTCACACGTCATCTTCCATCTGCAATATGGAATATGCAGCCACAAGGGAGTCAATACAATTTAATGTATTGGCAAGTAACACTATGGTGGATATAAATGGCACGACTAATACTACATGCATATTTGGCTGAGTGGAGTTTTGGCTAAGTTTGCATAAAGCCAGTTTTGTCCTATCTTTGATAAATCATTGAAAATCTTTGAAAACCAACATGGGTAGACACACCATGTAGTTTGGTAAAGTCATCATGGGTAGACACACCATGAGTTTGAAAATCATCATGGGTAGACACACCATGTAGTTTGGTAAAGTCATCATGGGTAGACACACCATGAGTTTGAAAATCATCATGGGTAGACACACCATGAGTTTGAAAAGGTAGCACAGAGGGGTAGAAACACCATGTTCTCTAGGAAAAGGTTTACACCATGTTTTAATTCATTCAGAAAAGATGAGGAGATCCTTCTATCCATCCTTGTCCAGCTGCTCGAAGTCGTCCATTACCGGGAACATGGCTATGATCATAGTTTCTAACTCTGCAGAAGTTGTGCACTTTCACCCTTTCTCTTCAATTACCCAAACATCCTATACACGCGGAGTGCATCATGGAAAGGAGAGAATTGAGACGAGATCTTTCAGAAGCAAGAATTCAACCCATCCAGCAAGACCCGTTCCACCTATAATTCTGCTACATCTTCATGTCAAGCAAGGGCTGAACTCTCACAACTTAGTTGATAAAGACAGAGCCCATATGTCAAAGGGCTGCACGGGAAGCTA
Organism: Alopecurus myosuroides; assembly: GCA_028641055.1. Taxonomy (NCBI): domain Eukaryota; kingdom Viridiplantae; phylum Streptophyta; class Magnoliopsida; order Poales; family Poaceae; genus Alopecurus; species Alopecurus myosuroides. The sequence goes on along the minus strand of CM054062.1, from coordinate 333,672,683 downwards.
CTAAACTTAGAGGGACTTAGGAATCTCTTTGTTCCTGGGTGGCAAACCACAAGTGTACCCTCAGGTGACAACCACCACATCCATGGCCCTGAGAGTGACCCAGGTGACAACCACCATGGACATGGCCCTGAGTAGCCACTCAACATAATCCAAGGAATTACCAATCCACCCAGGTGTTTCATTGATTGTTATACTTAGAATTTTTCTACAACATTAAGTAAAACAAATTTGTAGCAAGACTAAGCATCTACTAAGTACTAAGTCTCCATAATAAAGTCTAAGGGATTGCTACACACTACTTGGGATTTTGCATAGCATAATAATATCTTAGTAAAAATTCCCTATCATGCATACTACTCAAAAACACTAGTAATGCATAGTAAAAATATGGGAGATTTGATGGTGTGTTACTTGCCTTTGAAGTTGGTGAAGAACAATCACCTTCTCTTCACAAAATGGAACGTTCTATCCGTACAATCTAAACAACACAAGTAAACAACAATAAACAGACAATCACAAGCAAAATAACAAAGTATAACAACCAACAAACTTGACACAACAAATTATATTCTACAAAGTAATTATTTTATTTGGGTTTAGTGTACGGCAAATGGCTAAGGATTGTGTCTTGACGATTCCAAACTTATTGAACAAAAGTTTCACTAAGGATTATCACCTTTACTCTAATATGCAAAAGGAAAACTTGTTATTTCAATACACACAAAGAAAACTAAGAAATTCTTGTTAGTGGTTTTCCCTTTGTGACTAAGGGTTAGTTTTTTATCAAAAGATCACACAAATCAATTTCTGTCTTGTTTTCTTCAAGTCTTCTTTTGCTTCCTTGAGTTGCTTTTGATGTCTAAGTATTTTTGCATGGTTATTCAATGGTCTTACGTGTAGTCCTCCTTATTAATTATAGGAACTTAGTCATATAGAATAAGAGAGGCAGTAGGTATTCTTAGAGTTCCTTTAGAAAGGACTTGTAAAATCTTCTCTTCTTCTTCTTCATTTTCTGGGAGATTATTCTTCTGGAGTTGGCTCCTTGTTGAAATTGTTCTTCTTGATGAAAGTCTTCTTGTTGATGTCTTGGTCAAAATCTCTCATCACACTTGGAAAAAAATTTCTAAGTCTTGGTAGAAACAAACTTGACACTAATCATCTTAAATTCTAAGTCTTGGAAAACAAACCCTAAGTCGTCAAGTAATTGGTCTTGAAAATTCTTCAGGCTCCTTTGTAGTTTCCTCCTTGGTGTGGTGACTTCATTGAATCTTATAACACTTATGGTTTTGATACAAACTAGTGGCTGGTCAAACCTAACTTAGCCATAGCACAATGTCTAAGATAACATAAAAGAAGGGGAGAAAAGACTTAAAGAAAAAGAGAGATGTGGCTGGTCTTTTTGTCTTCTTGATTTTCTTCTAAGTGCTTCTACTTCTTTGGAGATGCTTCTGAAGTCTATCTTCTTGGCTAAGTCGTTCATTTGTCTTCTTGCTTCATGTTGAAAATCTTTGAGTCATTGTAGTATCCTCTCCATGGTTTTTCACTAATCCAGACTTAGTGATTTTCAACTAGGAGGGCCAACTAGGAAAAGTAACTTAGAAATATTATAAGGGCTTTGGTTTTTTTCTATCTGGTCTAAAGTTAGTCCTTAGCACAAATTAGCTAGAGAAAACATATTGAAAATAATTACAGAAAATAAACTAAGTCAGAAATTGTCATTTGAGCATATAACAACCAAAACCATTTTAACTTAGCCAAAACTTGTTTTGGGCGCAAGGGACTGTTAGTACACATCCTAAGGTCTCCAAAAATATTTTATTTGCAAAAATTGGATTTACAGAATTTAAACTATGCCAAAAATCACCAAACAAGAAAATTTGAAATTGAACAAATTTTAAATAGTCAATTTTAATTTTGGCCAATGCTAACAGAGTCTACATGTCCAGGGCTTTTCAAAAGGTCCAAATTTGCACAACTTGGATTTATAAAACAAAAGTTATTAACAAATCATGGTTTACAAAGATCTACAAATAACAAGTGTGTGCACGTATAAAATTTTATTTTATTTGAATCTAATGTGTTCTACACATTGTCCTGATTTCAAAAAGTACAAATCATCTAATTTGGATTCGTGGTTCAAAAGTTATTACAATTCTAATTTGGGGGGCTTTCTGCAAAAATATAAGGACTGTTCTGTTTTAAAAGAAAATAGGCGATCTGCGGGATAAGGAACGGAGGCCTCTGATTGGCCCATACCGGTTCGACGTGGATCGAGGCTCACGGCCGTTGGATCTACTTAACAGGGGATGCACGAGATTGATTTGCACTAGATCTAATCTAAGCCGTCTAGATAGATCCGACGGGGAGGGAGAGAGAGGTGACTCACCGTGGTGAGCTTCCGCCGGAGATGGTGACGCGGTGGTGCGGCGCAACGAGATGACACCGATGGTGGAGATGCAGACGTCCTCCGAGAAGATGGAGAGCACAAGGAGGTGCGGCGCAACGAGATGACACCGATGGTGATGGTGGTGGCGTTCGTCGCTTCCCAGATGGGCGGCACGGTGCAGATCCGTGGAGATGGCGGATTGTGGACTCCGGCGAGCTCGCCCTCGTCGACTTGCTGCGAAGAAAAAAAAGAGGGATCACAGAGATGCGCGTGGAAGAGGGGGGAAAAGGAGGTCAAGAAGGGGCGGCGGGAGCCGATTCTGTCGCCGGAAACGGAAGAAGGAGGCGGTGGTAGGGGTCGATCCCCGGCGAGCAATCCATGCGGCCTGGCGGCGCGATTTGCAGAAACGAGAGAGGGGAAATAGAGAGGGGATCCGTGGCTATTTAAAGGGGTCCTCGGGGCTTTGATTCGTGACTTGAATCGCACGGAATCGGGCGAGGGAAAAATTCCGGACTTGGAGTCCTTTTCTTGCACGCGAGGAAGGAGACGGAGTGATGTCAGCGTGGGTGTCATCGCGGGCTCCACATGTCGGTGGGAGAAGGAGAGAGCAGATGGGCCGCATGCGCTGGGCTGGTGGTGGGCTAGAGTGTGCTGCGCGTGCGAGCGATAGAGGAGAGAGGGGCAGAGTAAAGAGTGGGCTCAGCCCAGTTAGGCTGCGCGCATTTTTTTTGTCCCCTTTTTTCCCTTTTCTATTTTTAATAAAACAATCATAACTTTTGATTATAAATTTCAAATTACCTCAAATTAGTTTCTAAATTTTTGTAAAAATAAATCCTTTCAAATGGAAGCATTTATGTGTTGTTTTAAACAATATTAAAATCTTATATTTTCAAATTATGATTAATTCACTAATAGTCATTTAATGTTATATTTAGAATGGAAAATTATTAATTGAAGACATGGTTAATAAAAATTTAGACACACACCATACTTGCATTATTGTTTCTCATTTTCCCAATAACATTGGAATAACATATATTATTTCCATTGTGTTTGAGTTTTACTTATTTTTTGTGGCTTGCTTTAATGGAAAACAAAAGTTTTAAATTTTTGTGAATTTTGAATTTCTCCAAAAAATCAGGGATGTTACAGTTCAAAAATCCTTGTTCCTGTTAAGAGGTACTACAGGCGGTGGTGATCCGGGGAAAGGATGAAGATGGGGGTTTCGGTTGGAACCAAGGAACGTCGCATATGTAATATTATTGTTAGTGAGATCTGAACTGAGTTGCACCGTTTGGTAGATATATGTAATGGTGATATTCTTAATAGCCCCGTCCGGGGTTATTAAGAATGTCCCCATTATGTATGTGCACGAAATGGTCCAACTTTTTTCGGATCTCACAAACACTTACGTATGTGATTTTGTTTAGGTTCAACGAAGTTCAGAAACCCTTGTCTTCATCCTTCTCCAGATCGCCATCACGTATACTACCTCGTAACAAGCACAAGATATGAGAAGGGCCAATTTGATCCTTTGTGTTTAACTTTCATCTTATTTATGTTATATTTCTCCATTTACTATTTTTTACTAAGTTAAAAACACTAAGGTATTTTACTTAATTAGGAATATTTACTTAGTCCGGGTCTGTTTTTACTTTATGTCTCTGTTGGACCCGACGGGCGATGTCCGGGACTGGGCCCCGCCGGGCTGGCACTAGGAGGTCCTTACTACCAGGACACGCGACTTGGTGAGAAATCCGGGTGACGTGGTCGACCCGGATATTTCTTGGTGGCCATCGCGTGGGACCAGCGTACATCAGCGTATCAGGGAGAAGGACGAACACGTCCTTCGCTACATGTATTTGCTCGATACGGAGTATAGCAGCGGTTGGTCGATTATTTGGAGGGTTCCTTACCACGTGAGCTATGACCCTTTGAGGGTTCCTTACCTATGGATGTGTAGCACCCGGGACTCAGCACCCCGCGGCTTAGGACCCGGTCGGAGTTAATTAGTGTGAGAGATGTCATGAATATGGATAAGTGATATTATTCGATCGTAATGTATTAGGGTTAAATAAAATGAACCCGAGCTATGTAACTCTTTGTTTGTATTGATATGTTTAAATATTTCATCAATGTTGCTTTTATAATTGAAATGAGGATCTGGAACATATAGTTACTCTTTTTTCTAACTTGTTTAGGTATAAGTACCATTAGCTATTATCTATAAGCAATTTTGATGAAATGGATCTGGAACATATGGTTACTCTTTTTTCTAACTTAGGGAATTTTTACTTAGGGAATTTTTTGTATTTTCAGAAAAGTATGGAGCCAAGAGACGAGGATGCGGAAAACCGGAAAAAAGACTAAATGAGGCGCGACAAAGAAGTTGAAAGATACAGAAAGATATAGGATCGAAACGATCGCAGCAGACGGCGCACCCGAGCTTCCCGCCAATGTTGCCCAAAAATTTGTGAAGCAATGCGGAGTGCTAGTTAGGGATCACATACCGATCACTGTTCAAGAGTGGATTGAGCCAAAAGATCCGCGGAGACAAGTAATTGCATATGTTAGCAAAACAGCCAAAGATAGATCATGTCTAATTTCACCTTACCCTTGCCGGAGGTGGACGAGAATGAGGCGGATAAGAATGAGGAGGTAGATGGTGAAGCCGATGTTAATAAAAAGAAACTTGAGTTAGTGGAAAAGGTTAAGGCGTGGACTCTGAAAAAGATGGCCCAGCAATTCAGCAACTGGAAGAAAAGATTGAACCTTCACTTTATTAAGAAGGGCAAGACTCCGGATTTCACTCAAGGGTATGAGAAAATAAAACCATTATGGGCAGATTTTATGAAGTACAAGCTATCAGAGAATGCACAAGGAAAGGTCAAAAACAAATCAGAAAAACGCCGCCAAAAAGGTATATCACCATATTATGGGGCAAGCTGGCTACAAGGGTTCCCTACCCAAGTGGGAGAAATGGGAGAACGACCTGCTTGAGAAGGGGATCACTCACGAGCCATTCCTGTGGGTCGAGCGGACATGGTCTTGGTTCTACGGGCATGAGGCAAGTTGGACGCCGAAGGAAAAGCAATCTATAACCTAAGGCATAAAGAGAATCCTCTACCCATAGAAGATCTTAGAAGCGCATTAAAGGATGTTCAAGAGGGGAGGTTCGTGCCAGATAGAGAGAACGACGAGCTCACATGCACCCTCAAGAATAAGGAACACGTAGGGCGTACACGAGCCACAAAAGGCAATCCTTCATGGAGTATTGGGTTTGACGACAGCAAAAAGAAATATCCCGATAGAAGCCGTCAACGGAAAAAGAACACAGAGGCAGCTGATGCAGCTAGTCAGGCAAACAGGAGGCGTCAACTTGAAGAACAGATAAAGCGGACGCAGGAGGTAGCAATGAAGCAACATGAGCAAATTAACACACTTAGCCAGCAGCTAGTGTCTATCGGCGTACCACACATGGTAGAAGGTGAAGTCGATGCTACCGACGCCGCACATTCTCATCGGAAAAGCAGTGTTGCATCCACGTAGCTCCCGGGTGATGATGCACCGCCGATGATGCACCCGGCGGATGATATCACGGAGATGACAACCTGTGAGCTCCACGTGAAGGTCGTCAATATAACCATCAAGGCGGCGGTCGGCTATGTCTTACCAATTGGCAACGAACCAACTCACCATAGTCTTCCGGTTCCACGGGGCTACGCAGTTGTTGGGGTCGATGAAGTTGTCAACGGATTCGAGCGGGTGAAGCTTGAATTCCCCGAAGGTGAAGACGGAGAGGTGACTGAACTCGGAGAAGCCAATAAGTTGACCGTTCAATGGCTAAAGGAATGCATTGTGCTTCCAAATCAGACAGCAAGGCCATCAACTCCTCACAATTCTCCAGTGCAATAGTCTCCAGCGCGGTCATCTCCATCATGCATGCCGTCTCCAGCGCGGTCGCCTACGTCGTGCATGCCGTCTCCAGCGCGGTCGCCTACGCTGCCGTGTCAGCCTTCTCCGCCCACTAAGTTTCTTCCGAAACGTAAAAGATCACCCAAACGTCAACGGTCACCCCTCCCGAAGGTACCAAAGGAGTTACCCAAGTTACCTTACGACTATACTCCTGAGCAAACCCAGAAAATCGCAAGGGACGAATACGAGGTGTGGAAATCGAAGCGGAAGGAGCAGAAAAGGCAGATTTCCCCGGGGCCGAAGAATATGTAGAACTAGCGTGGAAAATGGTGAAGACTCTTCATCAACCCGAGCCGAGTCTGTCATCTGACTATCACCGCTCTATTCTGAAGTCACACCAGGAAATGGTGCGGTCGACGAAGAATAGTAGCGCAAGCGCGAAAAGGGGGAAATCAGTTGCCCAGCTCGGAGAGCAGAAAAAACAATCCATCTCCCCGCTCAAAGTGATTTCCAATACCAAGGTGGGGCCGAGCACTAATGCTGACAAGCAAATTGATCCGGAGTTTATAGAACTGTACGGACAAAGGGCAGCTGCTGCGGGTTTGTCCATTGCTGAGTATATGCAAACAATAGACTACTTTCCCGCTGCTTAATGTGCGTACAAATAGCAGCACGGGAATCCTCTCGTCAAACCCGAGGAGGTAAAGGATCTACCAACCAAAATGCGAAGAGTGCATAATTGGTATATGGAAGCCGCTCAGAAATCTCAGGACTAGATAGTGCTCGTAGTTAGAGACGAATACTACGGGTATGGAGATGGAATGGTTCTGATTCAATTTTCCGAATTGTTTCAGTTATTCCAGCAGCAGACCCTCGACAAATCTATCGTTAGTGCCTATTGTCTGTAAGTACTTATTTCTCTAAATAAGTCTCTAGCTATCTCACCTCGTTCATTGCATATTCACACATATATATATATATATAGTACACTCATTATATTATAATTGCAGAATGAAGATTCTCCAATGCAAAAGAGGACAAATCTATGATATTGGGTTCATTGACCCACATTTTGTTAATTATAAGACTCTTGAGCTATCTCCCAAGGATACAGAAGATAATATTCTGAGGGAAACAAGGTTTCAACAACACTGACGGGAAATACTATTTTATTACAACTTCGGGTGAGTGTTACAGTGTTGTACACATTATGTTTTCCTTACTCGATGTTCAGTGTATAATTGATGGGTTCTGTGTGCGCAACTTTCACTATATTCTGCTAATCTTCCAAGTTGACAAAGGAAAAGTACTCGTAATGGGCCCAAAACGTAACCCCTAGCGATGTGGGCAGACATGCAGGAAATGATCCAGCGGTACTTTCAATGTTTATTAATTTCAACCTTTATATATAGCACTATATCGACTACTTTGTTTCATTTTCGGATATCAAGTAATTACTAACTCTTTTTATTTTTTTTCTTTCCCGAGCAGCGTTTGGAAGAGGTTCACAAGAAAGGCCAGGGGTGAAAGGAAATCATAGCTTACATTTGATAGTGTGGAAGTAAGTACTACTATCTAGATCTGCGCATCTTCTTGATTCTAGTGTCGATACCATTATCATGGCTGGTTGATTATTATTTTGATTGAAACCATGTTCTCGTAAAGTTCTTGCAACAGGGAGACGGGAATCACTTGTGTGGATACTACGTCTGCGAGTTCATTCGTCAGACGACCTGTCCCAAGGGCAGAGATTTAAACCACCTTCGTGTATGTCAGTCGTCAATTTTTCTTATTACCATCTATTTTAGTTACTTATTTTCATTAATATATATTGACCACTCTTCTTTATATTAGATCGAACGGCTCCGGGACGGTCTTCTACCAAGAGACCGCATACGAGTAATTCAGGAGGAAATTGCGGGCTTCTTAGATGCAGAGGTCATAAATGTAAATGGAGAGTACTATAGCGCCGGTTGGTCATGAATATGATTTTGTAATTCATTCCATCGGTCATGTAATATAAGTGTTCCTTCTTTTGCTATATATATGTATTACTTATTCACTCGTGGGATTCGGGAGGTCCGCGGAGGGGCCACCGAGGCTCCTCTCTTCTCGTGGGATCCGGGAGGTCCGGGGAAGGGCCACCGGGCTCCTCTCTTCTCCTGGGACCTAGGAGGTCCGGGGAGAGGCCACCAAGGCTCCTTATCAGTGTATGGTGACAGGGGTATCGTAAAATCGAATTGACCGCAAAACATAAAATAAAAAGGAAAACAATAAATAGAAAATAAAAACTCTACCGCGGCAGAGAAAATGATAAAAGTGATGCCGCGGCAGCGGAGGCATTCATCCCGGTTCGTGTTAAGAACCGGGACGAATTCCCTGGCCAAATTCGCCACGTGGTCAGCCCCATTTGTCCCGGGTCCTGGCACAACCGGGACCAATGGGGGAGTGCCATTTGTCCCGGCTGGCCCATCCCGGCTGCACAACTGGGACAAATGGGGTTTACCAACCGGGATGGTTGGCCCTGTTTCCACTAGTGTATGGTAACCGCCTTTCATTCAATAGTACGCCTAGTCATTAATTTCAGATAATAACAGTTTAGAAAATGTACATAGCTGGCTCAGTGTAAACATGCATACATAAAAATCTGCAGAAAACGCACTTATTGAAGAACAAACAATATATATACAAGGGAAATAGAAGAACTGAAAGTAGCTTACAAACGAAAAAAAAATGAAACACACAAATCAAATGATCAAACGTCCCACAGCCTAGGATCATGGTAGTCTGTGGAATGTGGGGGCAACACAACATCCGACAAAAGTGCAAATTACTACACATCACTTGATTGTCGATATTTCGAGAGCATGCACAAGGAAAACAATCACACAAACATCGGCTTCAGTTTAATCCTCATGCAGATTTGGCAGCCTTACCAACCATTTCTGGGCCAGATGCTGCAACTATACGGTCACGCGGCTTGATTGGCCTCGGCTCCTCCCTTAACTGGCGGGTAGTACTGTCATTGTTCGGTTGAGCCCCCTGGCCATGTGACCTGGCAACATTATTGCTCCCAGCCGTAACCTGAGCTTTATCCCTACCAGGGTTTCCCGTTTGTTGTTGTTTGCTGGTTTCCAAAGAAAAATTCAAATGCACTAATGTCAGTTTGTGATGCATGCATGTCCAAATTTAGTTCATGGGGGAAATAGCACCGATCCATGAAGAGAACGGATGTAGAGTATGTCCAAATTTATTCAGTTAGGGGGGTGCTGAGCGTCCCCCGGACGATAGTGTAATTCGATCCCCCGCCTCGCGCACCGTCTATTCGGGGCTTCAAGGCAGATGACGTCCGTCCGATCAATTCAAGTCAGCATATGCGCACATGCCTTTTCCCACCTCCACGGCTCCACACGTGGATGACCCCACAGGCCCCTCCACACCCCACCGCTGCTTCGCCTCCACCCGCAAGGGAGAGAACATCGTCAGTAGCATCGCCGGCGTCGTAGGGAGCATCGCCGGGAGCAACTCCGGGCGCCCTCGAGAGCATCACCGGACAGCGTCCGTAGCATCGCCGGCCGCCGTAGGGAGCACCGCCGTTCGCCGTCGGGAGCATCTCTGGGTGCCGTAGGGAGCACCGCCGTTCGCCGTCGGGAGCATCTCCGGGCGCCACGGGGAGCACCGCCGGGAGCATCTCCGGCGCCCTAGAGAGCACCCCAGGTCGCCGTCGGGAGCATTGCTTTGCGCCGAAGGGAGCACCGCGGTTCGCCGTCGGGAGCATCACCTTGACCGCAGGGAGCACCATCGGGCGCCGCCGGGAGCACCGCCGTTCGCCTCCGGGAGCATCACCTTGCGCCGCAGGGAGCACCGCCCGGAGCATCGCAGAAGGGAGCATCTCCTCCGGCGCTGGAGTATCACCGGAGGCAAACGGAGGCGGCCCCCGTCCCCCGCTGGTCCCCGCCTATGGGAGCACCGGCGCGCGCCGTTAGTAGCATCACCATCCGCCATCGGGAGCACCAGCGCTGCGCCCCGCTCCCCGTCCACCTCCATGACCTGAAGCGGCTCCGGCTCCGCGGCCGCCGTGGCCATCACCGTGGCTTGCATCTCCAAAGCGCGGCTTTTGAAGGCAGCAGCACGAGGGGCGGTGAAGGAAGCCGGACGAACATGGCCACGGCTCGCCGTGTGCCCTGGCGGCGGAGAGCCAGTCAAGGGGAGTGATGGGAGGAGACAGCGGCCGGCTCGTCGCGCACGTACAGCAGGAGCTAGCAGGAGACGGGCATGGAAGAAGTTGAGAGGAAAGAGGAACGAGGGCAGCAGCGTGAAAAGATAAGGTTCGTGCTGGGCCATCTTTCTTTCTCTCGTCGCTTCCGCAGGACAGGTGGCACTCGGCGCGGGCGGACGATGCGCGTTTGTTATCCTCCGGCTGATTGTCAGCTTTTCCCTATGTTTATTCAGTTTATTAAATGAGAGTAGCATAATAGAGGTCTTATTTTGGTAACATCGCACAAGAACAAAGAAGGAAGGTGTGCGAGGCCAAAGGGCTGCACCTGCTACCATATTCCAGGTACTGCTAGTTCACTTTGGACTTATCACACACAATAAATAATGTTCAAATACGTATATGTGATGGTTCACCAACACACAGGATTTGTGTTTGTCGGACCATGTTTGATTAACAAGAACAGACGCGATTAAACATATTTAACCGTGTGAGATCTTCCTGAAATTCACAATGCTGGGTGACGGGGAGTTGACGGGAAACTAGTCACAATGGAGAGTATCATACACTAGTATCATGCACATGATACTAGTATATGATACTACTCGCACAATGGGTAGTAACATGTTTGTGATATCATATAGTGCTACATTTATTGTGATATAGACTCATTTTGTCTCGTAATGCGTTATGTTACGGTATCTACCTATGATACCATCTTCCCCTCTCTCATCATTAATTGCACCGTCATATCAGATTTTCGTCAACATGGCATGAATGATACTACCTATGATACCTCCATTGTGCCTAGTCTGAGCAGCCACGGCAAGCTCGGAACTAGCGGAAAATGAGATGATAAAAAAGAACTACACGCCAAAAGCCTTCTGCCAATATTTTTTGATGGTGTTTTCGTCTTCGCTAAGATATTTAACGTCAGTCTGGTCAAACGGGACGACTATGATTCATTTTGTGTGTGAATATGACTGTTACAATTTTGACAAAATACTTGTCAATTTTAAAAAATCATGGGAGTTCCCACATCAACATCTGGTGTTCTTCTTCTCGGATGTAAAATAAAAAACAAATATTTTAGCCCAGAAAATTAGTAATATTTAGCTGACTAGCCATTGATCCAACCTATACCATTTAGTAGTCATCCCATGTATGTATTAACTGAATCGCAGGGATATACATAATTACATATATAGCGCAGGAATATTTTAACCAGAAAAAATAGCAATGTTCAAAACGGTCAATGCATCTGATATAGTCTGTTTTTGGTCAAAGTGGAAGATTGCCAAATATTACTACTGCGTTTCCAGTCTAATTTATAATTTTTTCACCGTTACAATTTCGATGGACATTCAAACCCCAAAAGCTAGAATTAGTTATCCGAGAAATACCTTATTATTCCCGAATCAGCTTTCCTTCTCTTGGCACCACCAATTCGGAAGCACATCTTGTTGTCCTGAAAGATTAGCTATATATTTAGCTGATGATGATCCAACCTAGCATGCATGCATGGAGGAGTTACCGCATGAATTAGCTGACTTGAAAGAAGATGCATGACATATTCAAGAAAAGCTGTCATCAAAGTGAAACTTAACTTGAAATTATTTCAAAGATCTGAATAGGAATCGAACTTCACATTGATGCGTAGAGATGAACGGGGAGCTGATGATGGATGGACGGAGCTGAGGGATTGGGGCCGGTTATGTCTAGCTAGCGTGTGGAGGAAGGTATATATATGGACGGAAGCCCTGGGAAATAGCGCGAAGTTTTGATGGTTGTATGACCGAAACTGCACCCAACTTCACTCGGTCTATACCTTGCGCGCGACTGACTGGTGACTTGGTGAGCCCACACGTACTGTACGACTCTCTACAGACTTATTCGTTCGGGGCTGTTGGGTTTCAGGTCACACTCCTAGGACCTCGTCCAACGGTTGAATCAATAGAAGCCCAAGTGTATATCAACAGAGTCCATAACTCCATATATATATGTGTGGGAACAGAGTCCACATGCATGTTCTATCATATAAACAACCCCCCCCCCCCCCTCCTCGCCGGCGATGCCGCCGGTGACCTTAGGGCATTGGACGTGTGGCGGATCATGGCCTCTCGCCGGCGGAAAGGTACCCGTCATTTTTTTATGATAATTTGGGTGTCTCATTCGAGATGATGTGGTGCGGCTAAATCTTGAAGTCAGAATAAGTTCCTCCCCGATCTATTCTTGCTCCAGTGGTGCTCTTAGCGCCAGCGGAAGCGTGTGCGTCCGGAGGCTCTCCCGGGATCTGATCCGTTTTTGTGTTCATCCATGTGGTTGCATTGCATGTCTGCTTCTTCCGATTTACGGTTGTCACGCTCCATTCAGTGTTTGTAGTTGTCGCAAGGTGGTGCGAAGACCTATCCGTAATTTTTATTACTTTTAGAATTGATTATACAGTTGTTGACGATCGAAAAATTGGTAGTCCTTTTCGAGGAAAAATTAATGGGTCTAGAATCGAATAAAGAAGACTGCCATCGGAGCATACATTCCCAAGACAATCTCAAGCGCTCTCCCGTTGAATTAAGCTACCGTCGATGCGTAGGTGCGCGGTGTGCACAATGCCGTCATCAACCATATCGTCACCATGCAAGAGCAACAACCGATCACGCGGTCGGTTGTGGCCCAGTGTGAAAATGTACCCCCTGTGCGGATGCATGAGTCTTGGCAAACCGATGATTTAATGGGATTAATTCTGCAGGTCACACGCTTTTATAAAACACTCCACCTACGCACGTACGTCCTCCTTAATTTGAACAATGTTTTGTCCCAAGCTCCATCGGCAAGTCTTACACTACCGACCGGCCGGCAAAGCAACAGCTTGTTATTGTTAGACGATTTGATAATGGCTTTTGACTCAAGTCGGAGTAGGTGACTCTGTAATGTAAAAGTCTCGCCATATATAGTTTCTGACGCGAGTTGGAGTGAGTAGCTGTAATGGAAAAGTCTCTCCATATATATATATACGTAAGACACATATTACTACGTAGCTGCCTCGACCCATAGTCCCCCAGTGTCACATCAACCGCGTAGCTTCACCGTCACCATCATGGCGGCCGTACAATTGCATCCAGAAGACCGATTAGCACGGAGCAGCTAGCTAGCTAGTTCAACAACTCGATCTAAATCACGCGTATCTTTCTTATTTGTTCTTAATCATGTTTGAAGGCCACCTAAGTCAATGACTAATGTTGGTCATGAATGCACCAACACCCAGTAGTCTAGCATCTTAATCCGGCCTGCAGGTGGCCTTTGCCGTTGCGATAACAAGAATTAGTTTAGCGGAATCGAAAACAGACTGGTAAGCTTATTTACCGGACCGCGGGTAGGCATGATCGTAACCGGGGTGTGTTATAAACGATAGCAAGAAAATAGCGATCAACAAAAGAGATCGACACACCGGGACACGAGATTTTTAACGTGGAAAAGTCGTTCAATGAGGAAGAGAAAAAACCACGGACGACAGCCAGCAAAAATTCACTATATCGGGTGCGGTTACAAACGCCGAGATTTACAACTTGTGATTTATCTTAAAAGACGGGTTACATGAGATATATAGATTGGGTAAATCCTAGACAAGATAAAATTCGTATCTAACTCGACAACAACTCGCACCATACCGCGGGGTGTGCCGCCCCCCCGCACCCCCTCCGTCCGGGCCACATTGGTCGAATAAACGCGATGGGCCAACTTCAGACTTTGTGGCGCTACGTTCTACTCGTCAGAAGTTCGGCCTTTTATCAGCATAAGTGAATTTGGATCGCAGAAAAAATAACACTCCACCTTGAGACAAATTCCTTCATGTAGCATAAACAAATCTTCATCCTGAGACAACAACGAAAACATTTTCACCTTCATACCAACTAACCTTGAGCAAAGCTCAAATTTAGCAACAGGAACTGCCTTTGTCATCATATCAGAAGGATTATCACGAGTACTTATCTTTCATACCTTCAACTTACCTTCTGCAACAAGTTCACACATATAATGGTAATTGCGATCAATGTGCTTTGTTCTCTCATGAAACATCTGATCCTTATTAAGGTAAATAGGACTCTGACTGTCACGAAATAAGTTAATGCAAGTATCATCTTCACAAAGCTCAGCAAATAAACGTTTCAACCAACAGATTCTTTGCATGCTTCTGCAATAGCCATGTACTCTGCTTCAGTGGTAGACTGGGCAACAACTGCCTGCAACGTTGCCCTTCAACTCACGGCACAACCACCTAACGTAAACACATATCTACTCTTATCCAAATCGACAGAAAATCTGAATCCACCTATCCTTTGAGTCGCTCATCAGACTTTTCAAACTTCAAGAAAGCATTGGATGTGCCACGAAGGTACCTGAAAACTAATGAAAACCTTCCAATGTTCTTTACCAGGGTTAGACATATGCCTATTCACCAAACCCGTAACATATGATAAATTAGTGCGAGAGCAAACCATGACATTCATCAAAGAACCATCGGCACTAGAATATCGAACTCTAGACATGTACTCAAAATCCTCATCATTGTTAGGACATTGTAAAGCTGACAATTTAAACTGGTGAGAAATGGGAGTACTAAAAGACTTTGTATCATGCATGTTAAAACAATGAAGAATTTTCTTAAAATAGTTTTCGCAAACTCTAGACTCAACATCGACCAATAGCAAGGGTTTTCCTACATGCAGTCCTGCTCTGATACATACCGTATGCGCTCCTAGTCATGGAGCCACAAGGGCTTCAGGGTTACCATCCCAGGCCGCAATAAACAACGGCAGGTAGACCGGATTCATCGGCACGCAGGCCGGATAACATCGGTACTACTACTCCTTGTGTCCATGCTAGTCATAAACAACTATGCATATCAAAGCGCCCACGAGTCATATGAAACTGAAGGAACGGGACCAAAGCTATATAGAGATGCTATGTGTCTAGGAAGTGCAACAACAATCATGGGTTACTGGGGCTACCAAGCCCAAGCCGAGTAAACATCTGAAAGTGCATTTGTATTTTGATCTCTCTTATGTTTTGGAGTTGATAACAACGCTATTAACTATCTAACAGTGCGTCTAAGTTATTTCAGGAAATATCATTTCGACGCAAAAAGGGAAGAGTGTTGAAAGACATTGCCACCAAATTGACTCAGTCCAGCGGTAGTACCGGTTACTTCAGCGGTAGTACCGCTCTGCCCAGCAAGCGGTAGTACCGTGCCTAGTACCGCGAAAGTGATTTTGGCTACTACATCTAGCGGTACTTCAGCAGTACTGGTATAGTAGTACCGCTGTGGCTTAGTCGATGAGGAGCAACGCCTCTAGTGGCGGTAGTACCGCTACCGCCAGCGGTAATACCGCTCCTTCCAGGGCGCGGTAGTACCACTGACAGTACCGGTCAAAGTACCGCCAAAGAGATTTTGCTCGCAGTAACCATCACGGTACTAGAGCGATAGTGCCCTAGTACTACCGCCAGCCACTTTGATTTATTTCGAAGAGGTGGCCAGCGGTACTACCGGTGGGCAGTAGCAGTAGTACCGCTGCTGGAAGTACTGCGGTACTTCCGCGGTGGTACTACCCGCACCCTGTATCTGGGACGCTGCAGTAACGCGTTGGTTACCAGGTGGCGGTAGTACCGCTGGCACCAGCGGTAGTACCGGCAGGCACGAAAAGGGTCAAACGGCTAGATTTTGGGAGGGGGCTATAAATAACCCATCCTCTTCTTCTCCAAAGGGTTGCTCGAACCAGCATTGAAGACAAGCATTTATTGAGCCTCCAAAATCTGCATTTCTCCCAATCCCTCCACCCAAACTCATTGATACTTGGAGGATTGAAGGAGAAGACCCCGATCTACATCCTCACTGAGCCGATCTTCATTTCCCCCCTCATTCTCTAGAGGGATCTAGTCTAGGGTTTCCTTGTGGAAAACCTAGACTCCATTGCTACACTTGTTGGTGATTGGTGATTGTTGGGAGCCCCAATTTAGTTGTGGGTGTGTGCCCCAAGCATTTTTTGTAAAGGATTCGATTCCCGCCTCAAAAGGATCAATAGTGGAAGGTGGAGTAGGCCTTTGTGGCGGGGTTCATCGGAGAATAGGATGAGGCCTTTATGGCGTTGAGTAGGCCTTCATGGCGAGGTCACACCCCTCCAACGAGACGTACTCCCTTAACAAGGAGGAACTCGGGATTACATCGTGTATCCGTGTGCTTCATATCGGTTACCTCGTTCCCTTCCTCCTTTACTCGTGCTTGTATTGTGTTTGTGCTTGGTCTTGTCATATAGGTAAATTCACCATAGTTGCATTATCTAGAGAATTTACCTTTGTGTCAAGCCTAATCTTGAAGAAAAATTAAATTTGGTCGTAGCACCTATTCATCCCCCCTCTAGGTGCCCATACATTACTTTCAATTGGTATCAGAGCCTCGGCTCTTTTATCGGTCTTAACCGCCTAAGAGTTCAGTATGGTCGATGAGGCGGAGACCGCCGGTTCCGCGGTGCATGTCTCTATGGATGATCTCAATGAGTTGAAAAATTCATTGACCTCATCTATGGAGAACAAAATTGATGAATTGCGACAACTCACGCTGCAATTCATGAAACGCAAGGAACCGAAAGTCTCTACTTCACCTCCTCCGGACAAAGTCCCGGAGGGCGCCGAGAAAGGGGATAATGGTGATCCATCTAAATATGCTTTCGCTAAGAACTCCACCAATAATGGTACGGAAGGAGATGGAGAATATCACTCCGTCAAAGGACATTATTCTCCCGATCCTCCCGTCCAACATCCTCATATAATCCCTAGGGGAGATCCACCTAAAATTGATGCACACTCTTTTCGTGAATGACAATATTACATGGAAACTCACTTGAACTCTTCTTGTATAGAACTTTGGAGGGTCACTCGTGATGGATACAAGCCTCATGACCCCAAGAACTTGACAAGAAGAGAAGTCGTCGATTGTCAACTCAACTACACCGCCTTGTCTATTCTTCAACAAGTCGTGGGTCCTAACCACATGCCTCATCTTCAACAATATTCCACCGCCAAGGAAACATGGGACTCTCTTGTCGTCATGTTTGTGAGCAATGAAAGCATACAAAGGAATAGGTATGATGCCTTGTGCAATGAGGCCGAAAGGCTCTATATGCATGATGGAGAGAGCCATGAAGACATGTACCGAAGGCTCAAGACTTTTTCCATCGCATTCCACAATGTTGGTGCCAAGTACATTGATGATGCTTGGATCAAGAGGAACTACATGATTGCTCTCATGCCATTTGAGCCCGCGGACTTGAAGAGTTTCAAGGAAGACATTACTTTTCTTTGTTGACCTCAAGTCAAGTTATGCAAGAGGTGTGCTCCTATCATGTGCAAACCTAGAACGCTCTTGACAACCATGCTAGGGCCATAGGACTGCACAAAGGGGCATCGGTTGCTTTGAAGGCCAAGGTTGTGTCAAGGGAGATTGAGTATGAAGAAGAGTGCCATGAGGAATTGTCTCCATTGAAGGATCAAGAATATGATCTCGTGCTCAAAGATATCATTGCTCTTACCGTGCAAAAGTTTAGGAAGAATCCCCCCAAGGACAAGGCATATGTTGAGGAGAACACCAAGTCTTGCTATGGCAATGATGGGACTCAACGAGTGAGGTCTTGCTTCAATTGTCAAGATAAGCACCATTTGATTGCGGAGTGTCCCTATGAAAATAGAGAACTCCATGGTGGCAAGCTCATTCGCAAGGACAAGTCCAAGGTTGCTTACAAGAAACATCACTTCAAGAAGAAACCATTCAACAAGAAGTCCCCCACCAAGTTTGTGCTAGTGACTCAAGAGGAGTATGATTCTGGAAGTGATGAAGAAGAAGAAACCACAAGTGAAGTGGCCGCTCTTGCTATTGCTTCAACTCCATCATCTTCATCTATTTTTGAATCCCCCAATGAGAATCACCCTCACCCAAATGCCAAGTGCTTCATGGCCAAGGCCTCGGAGGTATCACCTTCTCCCAACTCTAAGACCCCAAGTGAACTACAAAATCATGCTAGTCTTAGAGTAGAAGATGAAATTCTATCTTTGGAACGTTTTATGTCTAACATACAAGGGGAGACCAAGAAGTACTTTGATAATCTCATGAGCCAATTGGGAGAGGACCATGAAGCTCTTGAGAAGAAAGGTGAGATTGAAAGAAGGGATGCGGATGAGATAGCATCTCTCTCCATGACTCTTGAGGAAGAGCATGATGGTAGAGTTTCTCTTGAGGAGGAACTTGAATCTATTTAAGAGTCACATAATGAACTTGTTTATAATATCACAAAGGAACGTGATGTTCAAATTGCTAAATACAAAAAGGCTAAAAAGGATAAGGTTGAGTTTGGTGTTGGCCATGACAAACTAACCGAGGAGTTTGAAAAGCTATCCAAGGCTCACAAGGCCTTAGAGAGTCAACACTCTTTCCTCAAAGAGTTGCCTGAACAACTTCAAACTCAACTTAATCAACTTAACAATCCTAGCACCTCTACTTCTTCTTGTGATCATGCAAATATTATTGAGGAAAATGCTAGGTTGAAGGATGAGCTAACAAGGCTCAAGGGCAAGAGCCCTCAAGTTGAGAAGGTTGTGGCCTCTAACACACAAGTGGTTGCCCCTAGCCCACATGTGGTCATTGCTAGACCAAAAATGAGTGCTCCAAGGCAACAAGTGGGCAAGCAAGGTCTTGGCTATGTTGCCAAGAAGAAGAAGAGAAAGAATAAGGCCAACAATGGTGCTTCGGGTGGTATTGTCATTAGGGACAACACTACTCGTAGCACTCCCGCAGAAGCTAAGAATGTTGCTTCGAGTGGTGGTGTCATGAGGGACAACAGTACTCGTAGCATTTCTGCGGGAACTAAAAATCCACACCATTTCTTATATGTTGATTATTATGGTGTAGTGCAAGCTAAATATGTTGGTCCTATTGAGGGCTACATTGACTATACCATTTGGGTTCCAAAGACCCTTGTTGCTAACTTGAAGGTACCCTCCTCGGGTCCTAACTCTAGTCAATGATCTCTTGCATGACTATGCTTCTAGTGGGTCTAAATTGATAATTGATAGTGGATGCACTAGTCATATGACCGGAAGCAAAGAACTTGTGATGGAGTTGCGCCCAAATGATATTAATTCAACCGTCACTTATGGAGACACATCCTTGTCTAAGGTATCGGTGTTTGGCAAGGTTGCGATTGCTCCTGATATCACTATCGTGGACGTCATGCTTGTTGAATTCCTTGGTTTCAATTTACTTTCGGTTCCTTCTATTTGGAAGATGGGTTTCTCCGTCTTCTTTGATGAAAAAATTGTGGTCCTTTTGAGGATCAAGACTCTTGACGTCGCATACGTGGGGCACGTTGAAAATGAGTTGTTCGTGGTGGACTTTTCGAAGTCTACCAACTCTCAATCAATGTGTATTTTTGGAAAGGCGGACGTGGGGTCGTTGTGGCATCGCCACTTATCCCATGTCAACATGAGAACTTTGCAAAGTCTTCACAAAGGTGTCCTTATGCTTGGACTAAAAGAAAATGTTTCCTTTTCCAAAGATCGTGTTTGTAGGTCGTGTGTTGAAGGAAAGATGCATGATACCGCCCACAAACCCAAGACTATTATCTCATCAAAGAGGATCTTGGAGATTCTCCATGTTGATCTCTTTGGTGCCGTGCCTGAGGCAAGTCTTGGAGGCAAGAAGTATTGCTTGGTGATTGTCGATGACTATTCAAGATACACTTGGGTCTATTTCTCCAAGTGCAAGAGTGAGATCCAACAAACTATCATCGACTTCACCAACATAGTGTCCAAATCATGGCCATTAGGAGTGATAATGGCTCCGAGTTCAAGAACTACACTTTGAATGAATTCCTTAGTGATAAGGGTATTGGTCATCAATATTCCGCCACCTACACCCCTCAACAAAATGGTGTAGCCGAGCAGAAGAATAGAACTCAATTGGATATGGCAAAGACAATGTTGGCGGAATATTCTTCTCCCCAATATCTATAGGCGGAGGCTGTTTCTACCGCATGCCACTCCTCCAACCGCCTCTACATCCGCAAGGGCTTGGACAAGACTCCATATGAGATCCTCACCGGCAACAAACCCAACATCTCCTACTTCCGTGTATTCGGTTGTAAGTGCTTCTATTTGATCAAGGGTGTTAGGTTGTCTAAATGTCAATCCAGAACTATTGAGGGTATATATGTTGGTTACGGTGCCGAATCCCACACTTATAGAGTCTTTGACAAAGCCTCACAGATTTTCATGGAATCTTGTAGTGTGGTTTTCGATGAAAATGATGGCTCCCAAGTGGCGCAGTTTCATGTTTCTAATGTAGATGTTGAAATGCCTCAAGAAGCCATAGGAAGCATGGGTGTGGGATTTTTCCGCCCCATTGAGGGACACCTTATGCCGACGAGAAGGACTATGTTCTACTCAAGTGGAGCCCTGATGTCTACGCACGCTTATATTATTGTAGATAGTGTTGGGCCTCCAAGTGCAAAGGTTTGTAGACCAGCAGCAAGTTTCCCTTAAGTGTATCACCCAATGTTTATCGAACTCAGGGAGGTAGAGATCAAAGATATCCCTCTCAAGCAACCCTGCAATTAATATACAAGAAGTCTCCTGTGTCCCCAACACACCCAATATACTTGTCAGGTATATAGGTGCACTAGTTCGGCGAAGAGATAGTGAAATGCGAGTAATATGGATGGTTATAAGTAATAATAGCAATCTGAAATAAATATGGCAGCAAGCAAACATGTAGCAGAACAGGCGGAAAACGGTGTTTTAATGCTTGGAAACAAGGCCTAGGAATCCTAATTTCGCTAGTGGACACTCTCAACAATGATCACATAATTGAATAACTAAATATCTTCTCTTCACTATGCTACTCTTAACCCTCTCCGGTTGGATAACAAACACTAATTGTCGTGGTGGTGTCACGGCAGATGCCATAGGATGGCTAAAGATGTGGGGACGAAGGACGCTGGAGGTGCTCGGGGAGGGATCACGCGACGAGTAGCCGCGTGAAGTAAGAACTAAACACTGCAAACAACACGATCTACCCAGGTTCAGGGCCCTCGTGAGGAGGTAAAACTCCTACTCCTGCCTTTCTCTATGTATTCTGGTGTCTCACCGAGTAGCCACAGTACAATGTTCTTGCTACCGAGTAGCCGCCCTTCTCTCTACGTGATGAACTAGGTCAAGAATCTAGGGTTTCCTGTGTTCCAGCATGCGATCCCTCACGCAGGAGGCGGCGGGGCACCTTATATACACGGTGCCCAGCCGGATACGTCCAAATACGGACAAGTGTCGACATAGTGTGCACATCGTCCTTCTTCCGAGTTCTCGCTGACAGCTTTGGTTCCTAATCTTGGCTGCATCCGGAAAGTCGTTGGGCAAAACCAAGGGGACAGTCTGGTATCCCTGTGCCAAACATAGAGTAGGGCCCCCTTATCCTGCGACCGCCTGCTTCCACACTGTCGCTGTCAGGCAGGCTGGTCCCAGATGAACAGTGGTTCGAATAGTGCCAAGTACGGACCTAGGATACGCGGGATCCTGTGTCAGAACGGCTCCTTTGACTTCTGGCCCGAGTAGGTTCCCGCCAGTTTTACTCGGGCCAACTCTTCTACTCGAATGGATAGAACTTGATTGATTCCTTCTTCTGGTCATCTTTCCGTAAGGCCGAGTAGCAGTCGACCGGGTAGCAATTACCGGGTAGGCGGCTACTCGACCAAACTTCTCTTCTGACCTTTGCCTTTACCACTTGCTTTTACCCTACTCGGGGGTAACCCCCCGACAGCAGTCCCCGAAGCTGGTAGAGTCTTGCGAACTCGTTCACCAGGCTCTGCCAGCTTAAAACCAATCTTTGCAACACCGCCCTTGAACCTCAAGATGCCGAGTAAAACCTCCGAGTAGCACTTTGGAAAGTACCTTGGGTCTCCTTTCTTCCGAATAGGGCTAGTCTCCTTCTCTGCGTCCGAGTAAAAGGACTTAGAGAATTTCTCAAGCGGAGTCTCTGCAGCGCAGAGCACAATCCGGCCTTCCGTGCTGCAAATGGACACGTGTCAAGCATCCGCGACCCCGACGTCTCGCTGCCCAGGACACGACGTGCCACGCGCCCAGTTTCCACGGAGCGGGCCCACCGGCTCGTCATGTCCCATCAAGCGCAGTAATAGCCCACGATCTGGTCGTGGGATCAATTGTGGCCGTTACACGCGCGTTCCGCGCTTGTGTGCATTTCTAACCGGCCACAGACCCCACCACACGAGAGTTATGGCCACGATCGATCCCACTACCCCGATGGTAACGGTAATCTGAGGAGAGGATATAAATACCCCCATCGGTAACTTCCTCTTCTCCTTCCTCCGTACTTTCCTCTTTCGCCTCTCTGTTTCTTCTCCGCCGCCGAGCTCTCCGCCGCCGTGCAACTCTTTGCGCCGCCGCGGATTCATTCTCTCCACCAGATTCTTCCAAACTTTCCACCACTTTCTCACTCGCTGCCATGGCTGCTCGCGCCGGCTGGGCTGGTTCTGATGTCACCGTCGACGACTGCTCCTGGCTCGTGAACACCCGGAGGGTTCCTCCTGGGGTTCAGTGCCGGCCGTCCGACGGCGAAATCGTTCTGGCCCCGCGGGAGGGCGAGCACGTCGTCGTCCTCGCGCACTTCGCGCGAGGATTTGGCCTGCCAGCTTCCGATTTCCTCCGTTCTTTTCTGGATCACTTCGGTGTTCCGATGCATCATCTCCCCCCAAATGCAGTCGTCTTCCTCGCCTATCACACCATGGTGTGCGAGGCCTTTCTTGGCGTCCGCCCCACGGTGCAGACATGGTTGAAGTACTTCCACCTCCGCCAGCAGAGCACAGGGAAGAAGGACGGCGCGGCCGCTGGCAGCCGGGTAACCGACACCGGCAGCGCCATGATGGTGCAGCGGACGGGAACCAATCACCCTCGCATCAAGGGCTTGGACTCCGTCCGTATGTGGCAAAAATCCTTCCTCTATGTGAAGAATATCCCCGCCACGAAGGGGGGAAAGGTAACGGACCGCATCAATCTGCCTGCTTGGAGCAACCGAGCTCCATCCGGGCAGAATTGGAAGACGAAGCCCTCCAACGACCGCAACGCAGTGCAGATGGAGGAGCGGCTCGCTGAACTAATCGGAGAGGGACTCAAGAGCGATGATCCCGTCGCCTGCTGGATCCGGAACCGGGTGCTGCCTCTGCAGCAGCGCTCCCACCCAATGTGCTACTTGGGAGGCCCCCGCGATTGCACTCGGACGACCACGTTCAAGCTCAGCAACGCGGACGTCGCCGCGCACGCAAGGTCCATTCTGACCACAAGCCTCCGAGATAACTGGCAGTATGGGTTCATCCCCTTCAGCCGCACGAAGCCGATTCCACGGGTACGTTTTCCTTACTCTGCTTCCAGTATATATGTAATCCGAGTAGATAACCTTCTCTCCTTGCCGCGACTAGCAACTGCATTCTGCGCCGAGTAGAGCACTTATCAGGACTGCTTAGGCTTAGTGTGCTTTGTGTTTGCACGCCTTGTCGGGTAGCACACTTAGGAGAAATACTTAGGCTTAATGTGCTTGTTGTTTGCACGCCTTGCCGAGTAGGACACTTAGCAAATTTCCCTAGGCCTAGTGTGCTTTGTGTTTGCACGCCCATCCGGGTAGAATGCCTTCACGCTACTCGGCTAACTTGCGATGTTTCTCTGTCCTTCAGGTCCTTGACCGCCAGCTTGCTGAGAGCTGTGAGCGCTTCGAGGGCAATTGGTCAGATGACCGAGAAGAAGATGATGGGGCCTCCTTCGAGACCGCGGACAATCTTAACCTTCCTCATGCCCCCACGACGGAGAAACATCGCGTAGATGCGTCTCTCCGCGATTGGTCTGAAGACGAAGCTGAAGGTAACTGACTTTTATTCTGTCTGGTCGCGAGAAGCACAAACCTTCTGTTTCTGAGTTGTTCCTCTTCCTTCTCAACTTCACAGATGATGCAGATGCTGGGGACGAGGGAGAAGATGAGGATGAGGACGATGCAGCCCTGGTCGTTCCACCTCTTTCAGTTGCCGCTCCTGCCACCCGCAAACGGACAGGCAGTGGCGCCCAAGAGCCTCCCGCCAAGAAGAAGAAGCTGACCGAGAAGACGACCAAGAAGGTCGTGAAGAGAAAGAAGCCAGCAATTCCTTCCCGCCAGGGGTAAGTTCCTTCCCGGTTATACACTTTGGTTCACTTCGTTCTTCTCGGTTGATTCCCAATCCTTTTGCCTCGCTGTTTTCTCTTAATTTCCTCTGCCCTCTTCTTACTTTTAAACACAATTTTCTCTTCAGAGCCCCCTTGGACGCGGACGCCGCTCTTGCGTCCACTGAGACCCAGAAGAAGGCCGCCATCGATGTCGACAATCTAATCGACCTCGACGGCGACGAGAACAACGCCGCCAACGCACAATCAGAGGGCACCGATGCCCAGAAAGCCGAGCTGGAGCAGCAGCCTTTCCCCCAAGGACCGGAATCTTGCTCTTCTGAAAGGGAGGAAAGCCGTGGCAGTGAACTCCAGGCCCCCGGCCCCAAATCAAGACAAGTCCATCTCCATTGCTTCTCGTGGAGTTCAGGACCAGGCGATAACGTCCCAGAGCCTTGAGCAAGTACTCGACTTGATCGGCTTCATCGATGCCAAGTGGGACAGCAAAGTTCTCGGCAATACCAATTGGAACGGCACTGATCTGGGCGACATCGACCATATGCGTGTGGATTGGAACAAGGTGGACTTGGGTTACAAACCCATGACTGTCTTCACCACCTCTGCTACACTTGCTGCCAAGATGTTTGTCCACCGCAAGAACGCCGAAGATCTTGAGCAATCCTACGCGGTAAATTCCTACTCATCCTCTCCGAGTTGCATTTTCACTTCTTTTCTACTCTTCTTCTTTTCCTTATCCATCACCCAGTCCCCGAGATTCTGGCCGAGTAGGCGGACACTCTCCCGAGTAGCCGCCTTCTCGGGTTGAATCTCAAGTACTTTGCCTGATTCTTGTTTCTTTTGCTTCTCAGAATAGTGTATTGAAACGGACCGACTTGCATCGTCGGCTACTCTGGAACCACGCCATTGCCAAGAGGCGCATTGCCGCCTTGGAAAAAGAGAAGATAGCCGCCGAGGAAGCCGACAAGGAAGTGATGAACAGCACTCTGAGGCTGTCTGAAGTTGAAGGTACGCTTCTAGCTGCACGGTTCTTGCGTTTGGTGTTTACGCCCGCTTTTGCTTTTTGCGCTAACTAATTTTACCCTGCAGGGAAGCTGAAAGCCCTGTCTGACGAGCACGAGAATTGCCGTGCCTTCGTCGAGAATGGCCAGGCCACCATCAAGAGATTGGAAGGTACGTTGCCGTCTACTCGGCTTTTCCTGTGTTTCTTTCTTTCGCTTCTCTGCTAACCGTGCTTTGCCTTCCGCAGAAGATCATAAGAAATTCGCTGAGGAGCATCAAGACTGCCTCAAATCTGCTGAGGTGCAGCAGCAGTTGTCCAGCCAGGCTGTCGAGCTGGTGAAAGAGCACACTACCGAGATGGAGAAGCTCCAAGTCCAGCTGCAGACTGCGCTCCAGGATGCTATCAACCTTGGTGCCGAAAGGGATAGAGTAATCGCCGAGAAGGCAAAGAGCGAAGCAGCAGCCAAGGCCTGGGAGAGAACCCTCTTACAGGAGTGTGAGGTGCTGAAGAAGAGCAACGCTAGGCTCTTCACTCAGCTAGAGGAGCTCCGCTTGATCGAAGAGAAACATCTATCCAACGAGGAAACATGGAAGACCCAGCTGCTAGGGCTGCGCCATGATTTGAACAGTAAGTGCTCCCCTTTCTCTGCTTCTCTGCTACTCGGCTGCGCCTTTCTTCTCTGCTTCTCGTTTCATGCTTCCACTCTGTTATTGTTTCTGATCTTCTCGATAGCTCTTGCAGGAATCTTTCCCGACCTTGAATCTTCTAGCGTGCCCGCCCTAGAAAAGGTCCGAGCAGCTCGTGCTGAGAAGGGCGAGCCTTTGGACACCAGAGCAGAAATCGAGGAAAGTATCCTGATTATGCAGGGTCAGTGTCCGCGGCTAGCGGGCGTGGGCACCGAGCTGGTGCGCGTCGCCTTCCAGATCCACAACTTCTTCTGGCCTGATGACTCTGCGCCGACAACAATCTCCGGACTTGCCTTGAAGCTGCAGCGCGTGAAAGCTGAACTGAAGAAATGGCGCGCCTCAGGAGCTCGGGCAGGTGCGTACATGATGTTGCTCTTCGTCACCTCTTGGTACGAGAACCTCAATATGCAGATTATCCGCGAGATGCGCCGAGACTCCAAGTGGGAGAAGGACCCCGACTGCGTGGCTATTCGCCAGCTGGTTGCTCACGAGGTCGCCCAGTATGCTGACACTGCGACCTTCATCGACGGCCTCACCGAGCCCGACACCGAGGTGGACGAGGGCGAGGAGGAGGATGAAGACGAGGAGACGGACACCGATGAGCCGGAGCTGAGCTACTTCGACTCTCCTGCTGGCAAGGACGGGAAAGGGAAGGCCGCGGTCATCGCGGGTAGCGACGAAAAGGACGAGAACGTGGAGATGTCGATCGACACCTCCGCGCTCGAGTTCGGCACCTCGTCAGGAGCTGCCCTCGACGACACCGTCAACCTTCGCGCCCAAGCCAGCGGCTCCACCTCCGCGACAACGCCCGTCTCGGTGGCCTCGGCCACTTCAGACCAGGTAGCCACCGAGCCCAACGCCGAGGACGAAGCAGCGAAGCTTGTTGATGCCAGCGCAGAGGCGGATGCGACCAAGGCCACTGCTGAAGATGAGGCAGCTAAGGCTAGCACCGAGAACGCCGCCTCGACCTGAGTTTATCCTGCAGCTTTATTTCTCAAACACTCATCAGATCCCCGGGATGCCGGGTGCAAATGTATCAGACTATTTATGCCGTTGCTACTCATTTTTATTCCCACTTGTTATTTTCAACTTAATCAATTTATTCAGCCTGGGCTCGATGCCGGGTTGCGTTATCATGCGAGTCCCCGAGTTGCATTTCTTATTCACTCTCTCTTTTCGTCTCAGCTCTACCCGCAACTTGTTGCTTTTTTGGTATTCGAGTCACAAGAGTTAAAGAGCAGAGCTGCAAATACTTAGCCGCTTAGAAACAATCATAGTAACGCTGCCCACCACTTAGCCGAAAAGATAAGACACAGAACAGTAATAAAAGCACCCTACTCGGTTCCTGCACTCTTCCTTTCCTTAGTAATTTTTCTTGTGCTCATGGACCCTTTGCTTGTTCTCTTGCTTGCCATGAAGCCGGGTTTCGGACAGCAGCAAAGTCGAAGAGTTGGCATGTAGGTTTAAACACAGTACTCAATGTACCTTTGAATTTTGAAGTAGAGCAACCGAATAGGCAAAAGGTAAAGCCGAGTAGAAACACTTAGAGCAATTTTGGACGAGGGCAGTCCCCGAGTTCAATTTCAGATTGCAGAATAGAATTTCAACTCGGATAAGAGGGTACATACACATCTTTGCTCATGAATGAAAACGACGGAGTAGAGCTACATTCCAAGGGCGCTTGGTTTCCTCTCCAGCTTTATCTGCCCTGTTCGCCTGTGGTGGGCGCGCATCTATAAGATAGTATGCATCGTTGTGCAGCGCTTTGCTCACAATGAAGGGCCCTTCCCATGGAGGAGAGAACTTGTGCATCCCGGCTGTGCGCTGCACAAGCCTAAGGACCATGTCTCCTTCTCGGAAAACCCGTGGGTTCACCTTTCGGCTATGATAACGCCGCAGGTTTTGCTGGTAGATAGCCGAACGTGACAGAGTCAGCTCTCTTGCTTCTTCAAGCAGGTCAACGTCGTCTTCTCGAGCTTCTCTCGCCTCCACCTCAGTGTAGAGGGTTACTCGGGGGGAGTCATGCTCTAGGTCTATTGGCAACACGGCCTCAGCCCCGTATACCAAGAAGAATGGCGTGTAGCCGGTTGACCGGTTAGGGGTAGTCCTTAGACTCCACAACACCGCTGGCAACTCGTCTAGCCAACACCCAGGTGTTTTCAGCAGTGGCTCAATCAGCCTTGGCTTTATGCCTGCCAGTACCATGCCGTTTGCTCTTTCCACTTGTCCATTGGAGGCTGGATGCGCAACAGACGCAACATCTAGTCGGATGTGCTTATCTCTGCAGAACCGCACCATTTTTTCCTCTGCGAAGTTTGTGCCGTTGTCGGTGATGATGCTGTGCGGGTAGCCGTATCTCAGGATCACATCCTTCACGAATTTCACAGCTGTGGCCCCATCGCACTTCCGAATAGGCTTCACTTCGATCCACTTGGTGAACTTGTCCACCATGACCAGGATGTGTGTCACGTTTCCTCTAGCCGGCTGGAAGGGTCCGACCATGTCCAAATAGCAAACAGCAAATGGCCAAGTGATAGGAATTGTCTTCAGCTCGGAAGCGGGCATGTGAATCTTACTTGCGAACATCTGGCAGCCTTTGCACTTCCTCACGATGTCTTCAGCTTGCTGCAGAGCTGTGAGCCAGTAGAAGCCATGCCGAAAAGCTTTCCTGACCAATGCCTGAGAAGAGGCGTGGTGCCCGCATTCTCCTTGGTGTATCTCTACCAGAATCTCTTCTCCTTCTGCTGGGTCCACACAACGTTGCAGCACGCCAGTGGCACTCCTCTTGTGCAGCACATCTCGGAATATAGTGTAGCCCTTGGATCTTCTCTGAATCTGTCTTGCAGCCACTTCATCTTCTGGCAGAGTACCGTCCCTTAGAAAGGATAATATGGGCATGGCCCAACTCGGTGTCTCCCGTGTGGGAAACACTGGTTCGTCTACTTCCATTGGGACAGGTACCTCTGGTTGCTCTTTAGGGTTGGGAGCACTTCTCTGGAGCCCGGATCGATTGGCAAGGACTTCCTCAATGAATGCGACAGTCCCCGGGTTAAGGACAGCAGTCCCCGAGTATGGAGTGGCAGTCCCCGAGTAAGGAGTGGCAGTCCCCGAGTAGGGAGTGGCAGTCCCCGAGTAAGGAGTGGCAGTCCCCGAGTAGGGAATGGCAGTCCCCGAGTAGAGGACGGCAGTCCCCGAGTCAGGAGTGGCAGTCCCCGAGTAAGGAGTGGCAGTCCCCGAGTAGGGAATGGCAGTCCCCAAGTAGAGGACGGCAGTCCCCGAGTCAGGAGCAGCAGTCCCCGGGTTTCCTATGGCATTCTCCCAGTCAATCTCCATGGGATCAGATTCCTCACTTGGCAGAGAAGGAACAAATATGGACTCCGAGTTGGGAGAAGGCTTGATGGATGGCTTCCTCAAGTGCTCCAAGGCGACCCCCGCCGGGATGGATTGCCGAGAAGATCCCAATTTGGACAGCTCATCTGCCGCTTCGTTCTCTGCTCGGTGAATGTGCTGGAACTCGCAGCCTTCGAAGAATCCAGTCATGGACTGTACCAGGAATCGATATGATGCCATGTTGGCATCTAGAGCATCCCAAGTGCCAGAAACTTGCTGCACCACCAGATCTAAATCGCCATAGCATATAATGTGTTGCACGCCAACCTCCTTGGCTACTCGCAAGCCATGCACCACTGCCTCGTACTCTGCTACGTTGTTGGACGCCTTGAAATGAATCTGCAACACGTACTTGAGTTGATCTCGCTTGGGTGACGTAAGCACTACGCCAGCACCAAGACCTTCCTTCACCTTCGAGCCATCAAAGTGCATCTTCCAGTAGTTAGAAACTGGAGCAGGAGGTTCATACTGCACCTCGGCCCAATCCACCAGAAACTCCGCCAGAATCTGAGACTTGATAGCTTCTCTTCTCGCATACGCGGGAGCGTACGCGGCCAGCTCAATTGCCCACTTGGCTACTCTGCCACTCGCCTCCTTGTTGCCCATGATATCCGAGATGGGAGCAGAACTCACAACAGTGATAGGATGCTCCTGGAAATAGTGCTTCAGCTTCTTGGCGCCCAGGTACACGCCGTAGGTCATCTTCTGGTAATGCGGGTAGTTCTGCTTGGAGCTGGACAGCACTTCACTGAGATAGTACACTGGGCGCTGCACACTCTTGCCTTCTTCTTCTCGTTCCACCACAATCACCACACTGACTACTCGGTTAGTCGCAGCAATGTACAGCAGCATTGGCTCCTTGGGTAGCGGATTAGCCAAGATGGGAGCGCTAGCCAGCATTGCTTTCAGCTCGTTGAATGCCACATCCGCTTGCGGAGTCCAGACAAACTTGTCACTTTTCTTCATCAGTTGGTATAGAGGCAGGGCCTTCTCGCCCATTCGGCCCAGAAAACGGCTCAGAGATGCCAAGCAACCAGTGAACTTCTGTACATCCTTCAAGGATCTCGGCAAAGACATGCTCTCAATAGCTTTTATGTTTGAAGGATTGGCTTCAATGCCCCGACTAGACACTAGGAAGCCGAGTAGCTTGCCAGCCGGGACACCAAAGGTGCATTTACTCGGATTCAGCTTCATTTTGTACTTGCGTAGGTTAGCAAAGGTTTCCTCCAGGTCGGCAAGAAGAGTATGTGTTTTATTCGTTTTGATGACAATGTCATCTACATACACCTGCACATTCTTGCCGAGCTGGTCGTGCAAGTATTTCTGCATGCATCTCTGATAGGTTGCACCCGCATTCCTCAAGCCAAAACACATGACACGATAGCAATAAGCCCCGTACGGGGTAATGAAAGCAGTCTTTATTTGATCAGCAGGATTGAGTGCAATCTGGTGGAAACTAGAGTAGGCATCTATGAAAGACAGCAGTTCACAACCAGCAGTGAAATCGATCACCTGATCGATGCGAGGTAGCGGGAAAGGATCCTTGGGGCACGCCTTGTTCAAGTCGGTGTAGTCGACACACATGCGCCATGCAGTGGCAGCCTTAGGATCCTCCTTCTTCTTCTCGACCATGACCGGGTTGGCTAGCCAATCCGGATGCAGCACCTCCATGATGAAATTGCTTATCAGCAGCTTGGTGATCTGGTCACCAATGGCCTTCCTTCTCTCATCTCCGAAGCGACGCATAGCCTGCTTCACTGG
Source organism: Alopecurus myosuroides (assembly GCA_028641055.1). Taxonomy (NCBI): domain Eukaryota; kingdom Viridiplantae; phylum Streptophyta; class Magnoliopsida; order Poales; family Poaceae; genus Alopecurus; species Alopecurus myosuroides. The sequence continues at coordinate 333,641,073 of CM054062.1, read as the reverse complement.
CTTGGCGTCAGGACGCACATGTAATGAGTGCTCAACCAACTTCCTCGGGACTCCTGGTAGATCTTCATTGGACCAGGCGAACACGTCCCGATTCTCACGGAGGAAGTGGATGAGCTCGCTTTCCTATTTCTCCGCCAACCCGGAGCCAATGATGGCTACGCGGTCGGGGAACTCGGGGTCGACCTGGACCTTCTTGGTTTCCTGAGATGCCTGGAACGCGGTCCCGTGCTGGGTACTCGGCACGCCTTGCGCGCCAGCTTGCGCAGATTGTGCCATGGCCACCACCTCATACATCTTCTTCTTCTCGGCAGCAATCACCATCGACTCCGCCAACTGGGAACCAGCAGAGGCACACTCCATGGACTTCTTGTAATCACCAGAGATGGTAATTATGCCATTGGGACCAGGGATCTTCATCTTCAGATACGCAACATGAGTAGAGGCCATGAACTTGCTCAGAGCAGGCCTGCCGAGTAGAGCATGGTAAGGGCTCTGATGATCAACCACTTCGAACTGCAGGCGCTCTGTGCGGCAGTTCTCCCTGGTGCCGAATAGCACATCTATCCCCACTCGGCCAATCGGGTTGCACGAGATCCCGGGCACTATGCCATGGAAAGTGGTCTTGCTGGGCAGCATCATGTTCTCGGCCAGCCCAAGCTTCTCGAGTGTGTCTTTGTACACGATGTTGATGCTGCTGCCGTTGTCGATTAGCACCTTGCTGAACCTCACATTCTTCTCGGGACCCAGGAAGGTGGGATCCAACACCAAGGCGTAGCTACCCGGATTGGGCATCACCTTGGGATGATCTACTCGGGACCACCTGATCTCCTGGTCACACCAATACATGTAGTGAGGGACAGCAGGAATCACTGCATTGACCTCCATGGCACGCCTGTGCTGTGATTGCTTGTCGACTGGCTCAGAGGTGAAGATCATGTAGCTCTCATGGTGCTCTTGGTACTGGTTGGAGCCTCCGCTCCCATTGTTGCCGTTGTTGTTGTTGCCCTGGTAGTTGTTGTTGTTGCCTCTGTTGTTGTTGCGGTTGTAGTTGTTGTTGTTGTTGCGGTAGCTCTCATTGTTGAAGTGACGGTTGGCTCCTAAAGCCACTTGGTTCACATTTTCTCTTCTCGGGAACACTGGCGGCCGAGCTGCGGGTGCGCGAGTAGGCTGCACATTGGCATTGGCCGCTGGCAGAGGAGGAGGAGGAGGCAAGCCATCATTCTTGATCACATCCCACCACTCGCACTGCCGAGTGGTGTGGTTAGCAGGCCTTGAGGGGTGATGAGTGTGAAAACTGCATGGGCCATCCTTCATGTCGTCAAAGACGAACTTCCTCGGCTGCTCGGAGTTGCCGTTACCCGACTGAGGAGTACGGAATGGTTTCTTGTTGCCCTGGCCCTGATTTTGGTTCTGCCCGTAGGCTCCAGCAGGTTTTTGCCTTTGGCTACCCCCAGCTCCCACAGTCACTACATTCATCTCTTCAGGGTCATACCGAGTATCTATTCGGTCACCCCTGCGCTTGTTGCGGAACTCGTTGCGCTTGCTGTTGCTGAAGTTTCTTCTCGGCTCAGAGGAGTCCATCAGGGGCTGAGTAGGATCACCGAGTGCGTACTGATCCGCAATCTTGATGGTCTCAGCCAGAGTGTTTGGCATCTCCCTCTGCAACCTCTGCCACAACATGCTGCCATGCCTGCATCCCTGCGCAAACCAAGTGATGGCCTGGGCTTCGTTCACACCTTCACAGGTGTTCCTCAATGTGCTCCAACGAGTAAGGTACTCGCGGTCTGTCTCGTCTTCTCGCTGCCTGCAAGCGGACATCTGCTGTGGCCTATTCGGCCTCTTGTAGGTGCTGGTGAAGTTGCTGACGAAGGCGTCCGAGAAATCCAGCCAGCAATTTATGCTGTGCTTGGGCAAGTTGTTGAGCCAAGTGAGAGCTGGACCCTCTAGCATCTGCGGGACGTACCGCACTGCCCATCTCCTGTAGCCGCCCGCAATGTGGACTGCGGTGACGTAATCGTTGAGCCAATCTTCGGGCTTGGTGCTGCCATTGTAGCTCTTGGTGCCCCTTGCGAGCTGGAAGTTCTTCACGGACGGCTCGTTCATGATGCGCGGGCCAAAGCACTCGGGGCCAGGAGGACCCGTGTTCTCCAGCCGGGCTGACAAGTTGATCCGGTCCAGCTGATGCCTTGCGTCTCCAGGCGCCAACACGCGCTCGCCAACACGGTCCAGAATATCATAGCCAGCCATCTCCATGGCCGAGTAGCCGTCATCATATCTGTCCACCTGCACAGCTGCATGCTGCTCCACCGGGTTGGCGACTGGCGCCACTGCGCGCGGCTGCTGCCTCTGCCGAGTAGGCTGAGCAGCGGGACGCTGAGAAGGACCTGGGCGTGCTCCACCTCGGGCCTGGCTTTGAGCTTGATGGGCTTGAGAGCCTGCTCTTGCAGCGTTGTGTTCCTGCCCGGGCTGCTGCGGCACAGCAAGCTGTCTCGCGGCAGCAACCGGGTCATACACCTGCATTTGCCTATCTCTGGCGGAACGTCCACTGCGGCTCTTCTCGCGGCTGGGGTGCGGAGACGAGGCCTGATCGTTAGATCTAGCCGCGTGCGAGTGCACCACCTGCGAAGCTCCAGCACCCGGGTTGGCTTTCCGGAACTCCTCATTCTGCCTAGCAGCCTCTGACACCAACTCGTTGAGCCTTTCCTGCTGCCTAACGCGCGCGTCGCCGTCGAGACGAGGCAACTCGGCGGCTACAGCCTCAGCAGCTCTAAGTGTCTTGGCAGGTGTGCTGTACCTAGGCCTAGTGGAGGTGTTTGTGGTGGCGGACTAAGCAGGAACCTCTACCACTGTCGCCATCTCGGCACCAAGGTTGCGCCGCGTGGCGCCTACTCTGTTAGCTCTCCTAGTGACTGGCGTGAAGCCGTGAGCCTTGTTGTACTCAAGCTGATCTAAGCTAAGCTCTAGCCTGACCTTGTCCAACTCCGCCTGCTCGGCGAGAAGCTCCTGGCGTTGCCGCTCGAGCTGCTCCTTCATGCTCAGGAGCTCGAGGTCGGTGGGAGGCGGCATGCCATTCCGCCCAGCCGACGCGGGAATGGTCGGAGTGGTGGAGGGAGGGAGGTTGCATTCCTTCTCGTAAGGCCTGTGGGTCCTGCCACCAGCGTTCGAGGCAGCAAGATCCTCGACGACGGCCGCGGCGCCAGTAGCAGCTGCGCCAGCGTTTGCCGCCAAGCCGGTCACCATCACCTCGGCGCGGTCCGCAGAACGGCGCGCAGGCCTTCCGCGAGCAGCGATCACAGCAGGAGGATCCTCCGCGTCATGCACCAGCTCGGGGTAGACGCGGTCGGTGACGGTGGCGACGTAGACGAGGTGCGCGCCGAAGGAGATCACCGTGCCGCCCTCCGGTATGGCCTTGCCGCCGAAGTCGCCTGCGTTGTCGGTGACGAAGTCGAAGGAGCCGAACCTGTGGACGAGGCCACAGACTACGCGCTCTGCTGAAGAAGATCCCGTCCGAACAGAAACTCCAGCCAGCGCCGCTGGTTGCCCCACGGTGGGCGCCAACTGTCGTGGTGGTGTCACGGCAGATGCCATAGGATGGCTAAAGATGTGGGGACGAAGGACGCTGGAGGTGCTCGGGGAGGGATCACGCGACGAGTAGCCGCGTGAAGTAAGAACTAAACACTGCAAACAACACGATCTACCCAGGTTCAGGGCCCTCGTGAGGAGGTAAAACCCCTACTCCTGCCTTTCTCTATGTATTCTGGTGTCTCACCGAGTAGCCACAGTACAATGTTCTTGCTACCGAGTAGCCGCCCTTCTCTCTACGTGATGAACTAGGTCAAGAATCTAGGGTTTCGTGTGTTCCAGCATGCGATCCCTCACGCAGGAGGCGGCGGGGCACCTTATATACACGGTGCCCAGCCGGATACGTCCAAATACGGACAAGTGTCGACATAGTGTGCACATCGTCCTTCTTCCGAGTTCTCGCTGACAGCTTTGGTTCCTAATCTTGGCTGCATCCGGAAAGTCGTTGGGCAAAACCAAGGGGACAGTCTGGTATCACTGTGCCAAACACAGAGTAGGGCCCCCTTATCCTGCGACCGCCTGCTTCCACACTGTCGCTGTCAGGCAGGCTGGTCCCAGATGAACAGTGGTTCGAATAGTGCCAAGTACGGACCCAGGATACGCGGGATCCTGTGTCAGAACGGCTCCTTTGACTTCTGGCCCGAGTAGGTTCCCGCCAGTTTTACTCGGGCCAACTCTTCTACTCGAATGGATAGAACTTGATTGATTCCTTCTTCTGGTCATCTTTCCGTAAGGCCGAGTAGCAGTCGACCGGGTAGCAATTACCGGGTAGGCGGCTACTCGACCAAACTTCTCTTCTGACCTTTGCCTTTACCACTTTCTTTTACCCTACTCGGGGGTAACCCCCCGACACTAATCATTGCGTAGGGCTGCAAAAAGCATTCCTTAAGGTAAGCATTCCCATGTCTAGTTAGCCCCACACAGTCAACTTGAGCACCCTAGAAGGCACTAGACAAACACCACAATTAATAGAGGAGACACACATGATGTGCATGCTGTCACCTTCACACCGCGGGACAAGGTGACTCCAAAGTTCATATTAATAAAACACTTGAGTAGCACAAGATGAAGAGTAACATCTACTTATTCAAATAGATTACAAAGCTCATGATCACATATAGATCACACCATGGGAGAGAGAGATGAACCACATAGCTACAGGTAGAGCCCTCTGTCTCGGGGGAAAACTACTTCCTCCTCATCATAGGAGACAACAACGGCGAAAGAGATGGTGGTGGAGTCGATGGAGATGGCTTCCAGGGGCACTTCTCCGTCCCGCCAGGGTGCCAGAACAGAGATATGTCCCTGAAATTTGGGTTGACGATGATGGCGACTGCGGAAGGTTTCGTGAAATTTCGCCGATTGATTTGGCGTGTATGCATCGGGGAGTATATATCGGCGAAAGGGCGATGTCGGGGGATGGCCAGGGGGCCCACACCACCAGGTGGCACGGCCAAGGGGACCCGCGCCACCCTATGGTGTGGCCACCCTGTGGTCCCCTCCGGGGCTCTTCGGGACTTCCTGGACCCTCCGGGACTTCTAAGACTTCTAGCTCTTGAATCGTCCAATTCCGAGAATATTTCCAGAACAACTTTTCTGAAATCAAAAACAGCAGAAAACAGGGCTGGCACTTGGCATCTTGTTAATAGGTTAGTCCCGGAAAATGTGTAAAAATGTTATACAGAAGGGAGAAAACATGTAGCAATTGGCATAATATCAACATGGAACATCAGAAATTATAGATACGTTGGAGACGTATCAAGCATCCCCAAGCTTAGTTCCTACTCGTCCTCGAGTAGGTAAACGATAAAACAAAATAATTTCTGAGGTGACATGCTACCACACAATCTTGATCATAATATGTAAAGTAAAGCATATCATCTATATTTGATATCAACAAGTAATGCATAAACAAATAAGAAGAAAGAAGCAAAACTTTTAATGAATCAATACTAAAAGACTATCAACCGTGCAATGTTTATTAGAGATGATTTAAGCTTTCAAGAACAACAATATCATGCACGTCAAACGATCTTCACAACCGTTGTTAGGATCAAGTCAAGCTTTCCACACGATGCAATGCTTGAATCTTAAACTATTTGCACACTAAAAAAAAGCAAGTGTTTTGTGTTGGTCCCTGGCACCGGGATGTTATGGCAAAGAGAACATTATGGGGGGTTCGGAATGTCAATGGAAGAAAGGCTCACAAATCTGAAAGTGGTCATTAGACAAGAGAAAGTCATACAACCGAAGTTATGCAAGGAGCAGGGATTGCCGCACAACGTATGCACATAAAGCTATAAGTGTATGAAAACTCTCCAATGGAACTAGTGGGGGTGCATCCAACTTGCTTGCTCACGAAGACCTAGAGCTTATTTGAGGAGGCTCATCATTGGAATTTACAAACCAAGTTCTATAATGTAAAGTTCCACACATAGTTATGAATGAATCATTGGTTTTAAACATGAAGCACAAGTGTGGTATAAAGATAGTGATGCGCCCCCTCTCTCTTTATTCTCTTTTTGGCCCCCTTTTTTTCTTTTTGGGCTTTTTCATATTTTTTTTATTTTTTATATATCCTCACCGGTAGGGAAAAAATCCTATATTGCAACAAATCATCACACTTTCAATACTCATAACTCACAATGAAATATCTCTGATGTATCCAACTGCATGCTCCTGCCAGTGTAGCAGTATGCATAAATAACCATGAAGCTCATCATCAAGTAACATAATGGAGGTGGATGTTGTGCAGCAATATATCTCGGAATGGCTATGGAAATGCCATGATAGGTAGGTATGGTGGCTGCTTTGAGGAAGAATATATGGGCTTATGTGTAGGAGAACAAAGTCCTCCCACGGGATTTGGATGCACTGGCAAAGTTTGCACCAACTCTCAATGTGAGAAAGGGGAACGCACAATACCGAAGAGGCTAGCAAATATGGATGGTGGAAGTTTATGTTGTGTGTTGGGATACCCCAAGAGGAGGGTGTGATTAGCATAGCGGTAGGAATTTCCCCTTAGTTAAGAACCAAGGTTATCAATCCAGTAGGAGGAAAAGGACCTTCGGAAGGTTGATGCCACTAACGGTGGTGATGGCTCACCGGTGTCAGCAACAACGTGGAACCTGCACACAACACAGCCAAAATACTTTGTCCCAACGGTACAGTGAGGTTGTCAATCTCACCGGTCTTGCTGAAAACAAAGATTAGACGTATAGTGTGGAAAATAATGTATGCTTGCAGTAAGTAAAGAAAACAGGACATTGCGGTGGTTTGTTTTAACAGTATAGGAAAATGGACCGGGGTTCATAGGTTCACTAGTGGTGTCTCTCCATAAAAGATAGCATGCTTGGTGAACAAATTAAAGCCGGACAATTGACAAATAAAGGTTGCACCGTAGTGCACATTCATGACATGATGACTACTATGATATTTAGTGCAGGCATTACAACAATATACATAGACCGTAATCCAACTGCATCTATGACTAATAATCCACCCTCTGGTTATCATCCGAACCCCTTAGGTATTAAGTTGCAGGCAACAGATAACTGCATTAAAAAAAGTGTGCAATGTAAGAAATGATTGTACACGCGGGCACTCTCACCGATATTTTCTCCCTAATGGAAACAACACATCCTCCCCCTTCACGTTTCTATCACTCGATCAAGGCGAAGAGGAGGCATGAACCCACTATCAAGCATAAATACTCCCTCTGGGAGTCACTAGCAACTACTGGCCAGAGCAACCACTAGCAATGGAAAGCATTCAAGATCACAAATAACATATGCAATAAAGAGTATAATCAACTTGGCATAAGTTCAATATTCATCGGATCCCAGCAAACACAGCACATAGAGTTACATAAGATCAATCTCGATCATGTTAGGTAGCTCACGAGATCTAAACATGGAGGCATAAGAGGAGGAGACAACTATCTAGCTACTGTTATGGACCCATAGTCCAAGGATGAACTATTCACGCATCACTCCGGAGGCAGGCATGGTGATGGAGAGGCCCCCGGTGATGATTTCCTCTCCGGAAGGGTGCCGGAGATAGCTTCAGAACCCCCCTGATCTAGGGTTGATGGTGATGGCAGCTGCATAACTTTTCGGGGATATTTGATCAGGTGTTTAGGGTTTTCCATCCGGGGGGAATAAATAGGCGAAAGGGCAGAGGCGGTGGATCCCTGGGGGGGCCCACACCACCCCCTGGCACGGCCAAGGGTGGCGCGCCACGCCATGGTGTTGGCCCCCTAGTGCCCCTCTTCGTCTCCTCTTCGGTCTTCTGGATGCTTCCGGGGAAAATAGGCACTTCGGGCTTTGTGGGGTCCAATTCCGTGAATATTTCCAGAACAACTTTTCTGAAACCAAAAACAGCAGAAAACATGGAACTGACACTTGGCATCTTGTTAATAGGTTAGTTCCAGAAAACGTGTAAAAATGACATAAATAAGGGAGAAAACATGTAGCAATTGGCATAATATTATCATGGAGCATCATAAATTATAGATATGTTGGAGACGTATCAAGAATCCCCAAGCTTAGTTCCTACTCGTCCTTGAGTAGGTAAACGATAAAACAATAATTTCTGCGGTGACATGCTACCAACATAATCTTGATCATTAAAATGTAAAGGCATATGCAAGATGAGATCATAGAACTTCAAACACAAACATGATGAATAGAACTTTAATAATAAAGCAAAGCAATCACTTTTCATCATGAATATTACCTCAAACAAAGGATCATGAGAAATAATGCAAAGAAAGATAAAAGTCTGTTTCAGGTATAGAGAAAGCATGGCAAAGTGATATTTCGCTAGTCCTTAAGAGTGGGGAGAAACATAAATGCCAGGACACCTTCAAAGTTCACGAGGAAGACTAGAGCAAATAATTTAAGAACAAATGATATCACATTATGAAGTAATTATTGATGTTTATGGGACAATGCACATAGAACTAAGAATGGCAAAAATGCTCTCTCAACTGTGCGTAAAGTTAGAAGATGGAGACTCAACATAAAAGTAAAAGAAAGGCCCTTCGCGGAGGGAAGCGGGGATGACTCATGTGCTAGAGCTTTTTATTTTATTAACAGAGGTATTAAAAGTTTGACACTCCTCCCATCCCTCTTTCACAAACCATGGCTAACTGAATCCTCGGGTGCCTGCCAACAATCGCATACCATGGAGGAGTGTCTATATTTTGGGAGATGTATGCTAATGTCAACGAATGGTAAATAGAAAATACAGTATGTCACAAGACAACTAGATTTCACAAGAGCGTCTCCCATATGAAGGACGCAACCGGTATAGAAGGTCATCCCTCTTTCTCTTTTGTTTACACAATTATTCTTTGACTGATAAATTAGGGGCAAAAATAGTGAAGAGATTTTGTGTGTATTAATTTGGGGCTGGGCACCCCGCTGCCAGCTCTTCTATCATTTTGATAAGCGGATGAAGCCACTTGTCCAAGGTGTGAAATCCAATCAACAAGTGAGAAAAAGATTCTCTATTTACGTCCTCATGAGCAAAAATAGAAACATAAAACAAGAGTAATTTTGAAGGTTTTAAAGGTAACACGTGAGCAATTTACTTGGAGTGGCAGTTAAATACCACATGTAGCTAGGTATGGTGGACACAATGGGAAAACTATATTTTTAGGGATTTGGATGCACGAGTAGAGCTCATACTCAGTACAGGTGGAGGCCAGCAAAAGACTGGGAGCGACAAATCAAGAGAGCATAAGAACCATAATCATGCATAGCCACATAAACATCATTAATTAAAACATAAGAGGTATCACAAGTTCAAAAACTAAATTATCATAGAGGCTATTAGTGAATGGTTCATAGTCATAAACATGGTGTGAGCATGCGCCAAGTCAACCAAAAAAAAACATTCAAAAGAGAATACCATAAATTTATGCTTTAATATGACAATAACAACTCATGAATCTTTCAATGGCACATTAAACACTATCAACTATTTGAGGCTAATCATTCTACTCAATAACCACAAGGCTTTAAAACTAAAATAACATCTAGGATGGCATGAAAAAGTTCTAGCCACAGTCTATACAAGCTTCTACATGCATCGTTATAAATTCTACCTCAAGCGGCAGTTTCTTTTCCCATCAAGCACCATAAAAGATATGCTTTAACAAAAAATACTCTTCGTGATACAGCAAGCAAAAAATAGAGTACTCACATAACACTACTAAAACTAACAACTCTTAGATAAGAGATGCATGCAAAACAGGAGCTAAATAAATGCAGCAGCCAGACAAAGATTAAGAATACAAAGTATTTCCATGAAAAAGGGGAGCGTGTCACTCAAAAATAAAAGAATGCTAGGGTCCAACCAAGTTTATTGAAAAAGTAAAAACAAACTGAAAACAAAAATAAAAGACGCTCCAAGTAAAGCACATAAGATGTGACCGAATAAAAATATAGTTTCGCTAGAAGTTACCTGATAATTTGTTGATGAAGAAGGGGATGCCTTGGGCATCCCCAATCTTAGGGTGTGTTTGTTTGGGCTAGCTGTGGCTGGCTGCGGCTGGCTGTGGTGTTGTGCAGAGAAAGCAGATGTGTAGGAAAAGCTGATGTTCTGAGTTTTTGTGTTTGGCAATATGCTGGCTGTTTGGCTGTGATTTATGGAATTGTCCGAAATACCCTATGTACTGATATAACATGTATTTCTAATGATTAATGTGTAATAAACATCGTATATAAGGATTTAACCATTATATCTTTATTTAAAGATATTATCTTAATTTAGCTCTATTTCGCTATATATCTGAATATTATTTGCATGACAAATGTTTTTGGCTAATTTAAATGGAAATGATATTGCACAAATAAAATACATAATATATTCTCATATATCCTCTTTTAGCTAATTCTTATGTAGATCATTTTCCTTAAAAAATAAATCTTATGTAAATGCTATTGTGGATGAGCGAGTTTGAGGTGTTCCCCGGACATGGACGTCCAGCAAAGGAGCCCGTACAGGCAGCCAGTTCTTGACTTCCTGGAGGTTTCGCTTGAGGCCAAGCTCGAATCGACGGGTGGTCAGGACCAGACGTCGGCCACACTAAGACGACGAGCGGAAATCGGTGACGAGCTCCGACGGCGGCTCGATCTGCCGGTCACATGCGGGTAAAGATGGAGGAGAAGGAGAGAGGGGCTGCTCCCTCGCGTCCTCCGGCAGAGATGAGGTTGGTCCAGGCTGCACGGCGTCCTGCCCTTGTTCAGCCGGCCGGGAGGAGTTGCGGCGGGCCGGGATCCGGGAGGAGATGCGGCGGTCCGGGAGGACTTACGACGGGCTGGGCTGAGCTGCTTGGGGACGGCGGCGCCGGAAAATTTAGGGCAGGACGAGCAGCTTGGGGGCGACCTCGACGGCGGGACGGCTGGCTGGCGGTGGTGGGACCTTCGCTCGGGAAGGTTCATGGGGGATGCGGCGATTTGTTTTTTTCCTTCGTATCATACGACCAGGTACCGAACCGGGCAGAGGACAGCTGGGTTACCTATCGGTGGCATTTCCTTGTAATACTGCGAAACAACATGTCCTGTTACATATACCCTTTCGGGGGTTATGGACGAAGCTGCGGGAAGCACCTCTTCCGGTGCTTTTCCTCGTATGCATATTTCACGTATGGCTTCGGTAAAAGCCCACCGCCATCACAGGACGTTTGGTTCGTTGGGGCTGCTTTTTTCTGTGGGAAGCAGTCAAAAGCTCAAACAAACACACCCTTAGACACTTGGGTCTTCTTGGAATTTGCTGGGATGTATCACCGCGGCATCCCCAAGCTTAGGCTTTTCATCCTTCTTGATCACACATATCATCCTCTTCTCTTGACCCTTGAAAACTTCCTTCACACCAAACTTCTCACAATCTTCATTAGCAACGTTAGTGCAATCGAAATAATAAATTCACATGGTTCAGTTTCAACACATGTCTAAAACTCAAAAAAACATTAGCTACTGTCACAACTTATTTTAAAACTCTTTTTCTCAAAAGAACCCCAAAAGAAAGCGATTAAGATGCAAATGCAATTATTGGCAGAAATCTGTCATAACAGGACAGCAGGTAAAGATGATTTTTTTAGAAAATCTTCTGTTGCTCAAATCAAAAATTGGTAAACTACGAAGAGTTGCGTATACAGCCCAGGATTACGCACAAAAAAACTCAGGTCATTTTGAATTTTCTGTGATTTTATACGGAATAAACAGTGGACATCAGAAATCTGTTTCCTACGCAGAAATCCGAAATATAGCCTCAACTTTCCACTAAAGTCTTTACTTGGCTCAACAAAAACTCAAAAGAAAAGATATAGCGGGGTTTCTAAGGAAATAGACAACACCCAGGTGCAAAGCACACAAAAGAAAATAAAGGAAAACAGGTTGAAAACAACGAAATAAAACGGGTTATCTCCCGGTAGCGCTTTCCTTTAACGCCTTTCAGCTAGGCAAAGAAGGCAACTCAAGTATTTTGAAATGAGGCATTCAAATCAAGATTTGGCAATTCTTTAATAATTCATTGTATTTTATCTAAGTGAGTTTCAGAGTCTCCTCTCTTAGTACTTTTAGTCTTACTATCTTCATCAAATAAATTCTCAGGAACAATGCAATCAAAATTCTTTTCTTGGGCTTCGTGCAGTGCCACTAATTTAAAGGGGATTGGTATTTTATCCCCGTTTTCATTATTAGATTCAGTTTTTTCTAGAGCACCAACAATGTCTACACATGAGCCAAGCATATTGAAACGATCAAAGACTTTTCTAACTTCTATAGCAACATCTCCAAATTCTTTAAGCATAGTTTCTAAGATGAAGTTTCTTTTCTCAACATCTTCAATGTTATTCAAGTTGAGGAACATATGTTGTATTATGGGATGGATGTTAACAAACCTAGCTTCTAGCATGTGAACTAAAGAAGTTGCAGCAGTCTCGTAATTGGGAGCAAGATCTACTACGGATTTTTCCTCAAAGTTATCATGCTTACTAACATGATCAAAGAATTCTTTGATAGTGTCCTTTCCAAGTATAGAATCACTTCCTACCGGCAAATCTTTCAAGGTAAACTTAGGGAACAACATGATGAAAAATAACAACGTAGAGACATAAATAACAACTAGAATAAGAACTAATTTTTTGTGTGTTTTTGATAAAGAAAAGCAAACAAGACAAAAATAAAAACAACACAATAAACAAAATAAAGAGGTTGAGAGTGAGAGACTCCCCTTGCCAGAAGACTTCTTTCTCCCCGGCAACGGCGCCAAAAATTTCCTTGATGTTGTGTGTTGGGATACCCCAAGAGGACGATGTGATGAGCACAACGGTAGGAAATTCCCCTTAGTTAAGAACCAATGTTATCAATCCAGTAGGAGGAAAAGGACCTTCAGAAGGAAATTTCCGGGAATTGGAGCCATTGCAACTTGGTTCGTTCCCTTCTTCCGATAATGAAGAAGGAGGGATTTATTATGAAGGGGAAATGACGGCACAAGGAGGACGACTCCAAGCCAACGCCGAAAGCCGGAGAAAGGGTTCTCCTCACCTCGCACATCTACTGAGGTATGGGGTTTCCACCTTTTGCCTTTTTCCTCCAAGTATTAAACCACTACAACATTCAACCCCGCAACCTTCCTCCCAACTCCATTCTCTATCTAGCCGGGTTCCAGTCCCTCTTTGAAGGGTATCTAGGATTAGAACCTAGGTTAGACTTTTGGCAGTATTGTTTCGGGGTTAAGAGAAACCCGTCTGAGGGCGCACTCCCAACTTGCGGAACCATTTCCTTCACTCTCCGTAGGTTTAGGAAGGATTGGTTTTGCAAGATTAAAACCTTGGAATCCGTCAAATTTTGGATGGGTTCCTTCTTCTACCACCAAGATGTCCCGTATCCTGGAAAGGATACGGGAATTCCACCTTTTGTTAACTCTGCTGCCATTCCCCAAGAAAACTGGGCAGTGGACACAGTTCAGACCCTGCCGCCGGATCTACTAAGGATCAAACGGCGCATCGCCAAGCTCGTTTCCGCCTCCCCCTCTTACTGGCACGGACACAGTCCTATGCTGGTTAGAAAGGCGGATTCAGTCTCTGGCCCATCGCGGTCCTCGGCTCATGTGCGAATACTCGGGACCCGAAGACGTAGTGTGGACAACAAACAAATCTTTGTCGGCCAAAGATTTGAGGAAACGTGTTAACCAGTTGGTCGCAACACGCGACCAATATAAGGAAAGTCGGCCGATGTACACGGCGACAAACCCGGCTCCAAAGGTATGGCTCTTCATTTTGGGCTTTGGTTCTGCGTTTCTTCTTTGTCGGATATTTATTTTAACTCGAACTTTGTCTTTTTTACAAATTGTCGACCTTCCTGAAGCGGATCTTGCGACCGAAGCCGAGTTAGACGCAATGCGTGCTAACTTTGAAGGCGGGCGGAAACGCAAGAAGCCTTCCATTACTAAAGAAATATTCGATCTTGACGGAGTTCCCGTCGCTACATCCAGGTTAATCATCCGGGTTTACTTTTTCTCGAAATTTCTTTCCTTTTCTCGGAATTCCAACTTTTCGGATGTTTTCTTTCTAGCTTGGCTCCAACTACATTGAAGCCAAAAAATCTGAAGAAACATAAGTCTGTTGCCCGGAGAGGGGCACAGCCTTCTCCTGCTGCTGCTCCCGACACTCCCGTCGCAGCTGCGGAGGAAAACATGGCTGCTAGGAAGGAGGAACCCCTGCAGACCAGCCAGCCTTTTGCGTCCGAGCCAAATGCGAGGAAAAGGGCAGTGCCGAAAATGGGTGGCCCTTCTCGTACAGCTGAGGAGGAGCCCATTCCGACTTTCGACAAGGAGTTCAAGGTAAAGGAGGAGACATTTGACGAACACGGATATATGCATCCGTGGGCGACCAAATTCTTCGCCCCAGCACCCTTAATCCGTCCTTGGCCGCAAGGCGGACTTATTGTAAGGCATAACTTCGTATTTTCACCTCGGCAGGTCATCCAGGACGGCCTTTGCAACTTCGGGATTCTTTTTGCTGACTATGCAAAAGAATTCAATAAAAACTTAGCAAACTTGACCAAGATGAGCCAGGTAATATCTCTAGCCCCCAAGTAATAAGCCAAATGCATGCTTTTGCCTTAATGCTTTTTTCATTATTATGCTTGTTCTTAACTTCAGCATTTTTTGTCTCTTTTCCGTGTTTTCAGCAAACTGCTGAGAACATCAACGTGGAAGTATTCAATAAAATTATCATCAAGAATAAGGAGGTGAAAACCCTTCTTAATATTCTTATAGATAAGGAGGCAGAACTGGCATCCATTCAGCAGCTGCTGAGTTAATCAGCAGTTAAAATATTTCTCTGCTTTCAGTTGTAATTTTGTCTAAGTAATTTTTCCGAGTTTCTAACTCTTCTTTTTACTTGCTTTTCAGCTTCTTTGGCGAAAGCCAAACAAATTGCTGAAGATGCCGGCAACGCCGAGAACCTCCGCCGAGAGAACCTGGATCTTCACAAGCTTACTGTGAAGCTCCAGAAGGAACTGGAGGCTAGCCAACTAGCTGTTGGCATTGCCGAGTCTAAGGCCTCCAGCCAGGCCGAGAAAGACAAGGCTACAATCAGGGACCTGGAGAATGCCCTGAACCAGCGCCTGGAAGAAGGCACCAAGATGGATCAGATTCTCGGTAAGGATTTTAGACTTTTACCGGACTTTTCCTTGTTTCCCTTCTCCTGTTTTTTCTAACATTTGTTTGTTGATTGAAATAGGAGGTAGCCCCCAGCTTACCCGGATTGAGAGAATCTGGGCTTTCGGGAAACTCTTCACCGCGCTCAAGGCTGCGGGGATGTTACGTATTAATAAGTACATTCCCGACAAATCTGGGGAGTTCTCGGAAGTCAGCAAACTTCCGAAGGCTATCATGGGGGTGGCGAACCGCAAGGAGTCCTGGCTCCGCTCCGCGGCTCGTGGTGATGCACGCAAGGCCCTTGGGCTCATGCGTATGCATTACCCCACTGCCAAATGTTGGCGCGTGGTGTCCGGTATCCTTCAAGGGTACACAGATGCTCAGCGGACCAGCATCTTTGACGAAATCAAAGGTCACGCCACCAAGATCGCCAATATGGTGAACATCTCCACCTTCTACCCCGAGGAGGAAATCCCGAAAACATCCGAGGAATCCAGCAGAGAAGACGAAGACTCGGATGCCTGAAGAAGCTGCTTGGTCCTGGGTAGAAAATAAGAAAAATAGAAACATTACTGTTCTTACAATGTAACACTTATTGTAATGCTATCTATTCTTTTGTATAAAAAAGTACTCCGCTTTTGCAGTTAAATTATTAAGTCTTTGCAAGTTTTTCGGGTTTTTATTCCTTGATCTTCTAAGTTCTCTGATTTATATGTCTTAACTGTCCTTAGTGTTTGAAATGGCTCGATAGTATATAATCTTCATGCCAAGTGACTTGGTATAACCAATCAGTCGAAACTCGGAAACATGGATCATACTAAAGGCATTTTTACTGACTAGTTCCAGTGACCCAACATACAAACAATCAGATAGTACTTAGAGAAAAAGTAAGGAATTTTGTATGAAACTCAGGCATGCAGGCACAATCTGTGTTTCCTTAAGCCTCCTTAGGCCGAAAATCACTCAGTTTTTTAACTCCGAGCACGCAGGCACAATTCGGGTTAACATTGAGTATTTTGAAAGATCATTGGGAAATAGATATGGCGGATTTATGTTTTATACTATAATAAACATGTAAAAACATAGATGTATGAATTCCGACAACTTTATTTCATGATCGCAAAGATGTTTACATAGAAATTGAACTAAGTGTAGAAGGGACGTAACTCCTGGATGCTCCAGGGTCTTTTGGTCTCTCCTAGTTCGACATCTATCTTTCTCTTTCTTTTGCAATTCAGTCTTTTGGGATCATCCTCCACATCCCGAATATCTACAAGATAGTATGATCCATTTTTCATAGCTTTGCTGATGACAAATGGTCCCTCCCAGACTGGGGCTAACTTGTGCTTCCTTTCTTGCACCAATCTTAGCACTAGGTCACCTTATTTGAAAGAACGGTCCCTGATTTTTCGACTATGGTAGCGTCGTAATCCTTACTGATAACTGGCGGATCTTTGAAGTACAAGTTCTCGGTCTTCTTCTAAAAGATCGTCGGCATCCTGTCGTGCACTTTCAGCATCCAAGTCATCGTAAGCCTGCACTCTTGGGCTATCATGGAGCATGTCCGTTGGAAGCACTGCTTCTGCGCCATAGACCCAGAAAAACAGGGTTTGCCCTGTTGATCTATTTGGCGTCGTTCGAATACTCCAAAGCACGGAAGGTAATTCCTCTACCCATGCTCCAGCTGCTCTATGAAGAGGATATTCGAGTCTTGGGCGTATTTCCTGCAGGATTGAGCTATTCATTCTTTCAACCTACCCACTTGATTGTGGGTGTGCCATAGATGCAAGATCTAGGCGTATTCCCGTTTTGCCGGCAATATTTTGAATGGTCCCATCATATCTAGCCCCCAGACCACAAATGGCCATGTAACAGGGATAGTCTTGAGTGCTTCGGCTCGCATATTCGTCTGCTTGGCGTAATAGTGACATCCGGCACATGTGTTTACTATATACTCGGCGTCTGTCTTGGCTGTAAGCCAGAAAAACCCTGCACGGAATGCTTTCTTAACTATGTTTTTTGATTGAGCATGATGTCCGCAATCTCCTGCATGGATTTATTGCAGTATTTCTCGGCCTTCTACTGGCGAAATACATCGCTGAGAAATTCTGATAGTGCTGCGTTTATACAGGAAACCCTTAATTACTGTGTATCCTTTGCATCGACGTTTCATCTGTCTTTGCAAGACCTCGTCTGCTCCATCCGGGAAATTCTGATCCACTAAGAAGTTTAGATATGGAATTTTCCAATCCGGGTTAACGAGCATGACTTCAATTGACTCGGAAATGAGAGGATAATCAACATCTCCACCTTTTATTGATGGTTCATGCAAATGTTGGACAAACACACCTGGTGGTAGGGTTTTCACTCTTTCCGAGCCCAAGCAGGCTAATGCATCCGTGTTCCAGTTTTCTTCCCTTTTGACGTGAAGTACTTCAAATCCCAGAAAGCAAATGGCAACCTCGTCCACCGTTCTCCGATATTCGGCCATGATGGGGCTTTTGGCGTCCCATGTTTGGTTGAGCTGATGTTGTACCAAATCTGAGTCACCATAGCATAGTATGCGTTTGACACCTATTTCTTTTGCAATATGCAATCCATGAAGCAAAGCTTCGTATTCTCCCACGTTATTACTGGCGTTGAAGTGTATTTGTAATACATACTCCATTGTATCCTCCTTTCGGGATTTTAGCACTACACCAGCTCCCGCGCCTTCCTTCATCTTGGATCCATTAAAGTGCATGACCCAGTATTCCGACTCCGGCATTGGTGTGTTTTCCATTGCTTCTGTCCAATCAGCGATGAAATATGCCAATTCCTGGTATTTAATTGCCGTCCGAGGTTGGTACTTAATGTCGAACGCAGCTAGCTCGATGCCACATTTGGCTACTCGGCCTGTTGCGTCCGCATTGTTAATAATATCTTCTAGTGGTGCTTTACATACCACTGTTAGGGAATGTCCTTGGAAATAATGGTGTAGTTTTCGAGATGCAAAAAACACGCCATATGCCAGCTTTTGATAGTGTGGATACCTTTGTTTGGACTCGGAAAAAACTTCGCTAACATAATACACTGGATGTTGATCTGGTATGCTTTGCTCTTCTTTCCGCCTTTCCACAACTATCCCAGCGCTAATAACCCTGTTTGTTGCCGTGAGATACAGTAACCTGGGTTCTTCGTCTTTTGGCGATGCCAAAATCGGAGCTTTCATCAAGGTTTCTTTTAACTGGGTTAATGCTTTTTCCGCCTCTTCTGTACATACAAATTTATCGGATTTCTTCAACAATTTGTATAATGGTAGACCTTTGTCTCCTAGCCGGCTTATAAACCTGCTGACAGCGGCTGCAGAATCCGTCAATCTTTTTACATCTTTTAAGCATGTAGGCTTTGAGATGTTTAAGATTGCCTTGATCTTTTCCGGGTTTACTTCTATTCCTCTGTGAGAAACGATAAAACCCAGAAGTTTTCCTGAGGGAACCCCGGATATGCACTTTAATGGATTCAACTTCATTTTGTAAGTGCGCAAATTTTCGAAGGTTTCTCGTAGATCTTCAAGGAGTTTATCTTTTTCCTTGGAAACGACGGCAATGTCGTCCATGTAAACATGGACGTTTTTGCCAATGTGACTATGCAAACAATGTTGCATGCAACGCTGGTAAGTTGCAACTGCGTTCTTCGGGCCAAAAGGCATCTATTATATACTAAAAGCAATATACGGGTGTCTAATAGAGCCACCACGTTAAGCCACGTCATCATAATTATTTTAACAGTTAGATCTAAAATTAACCGCTCAGATTTAATCAAGCCGTTGAATTAACAGGTGTTACGTACAACGTTAAACGTGTATGAGGGAAACTTATGTCACGTACTGGCTGGTCACGTACATGGTTACCCATGTCCATCCGAAAAAAAGGTAAAATTGGTGATTAATATTTCTTAAAATATAACCTAGCGTGCCATCCCCGTCCCACCGTCCCCTCTCATCAATCTGGATAGCCGCCCTGAATGGCCGAATCTGAGATCGCAAGACAAAATCGGCTTGAAAGAAATCATGTATCGGAGCACAGAGCTGATCGATTTTCTCCTCTGTATATTTGGTGCACGATGCAGCAAGCTGATCTAGCTTTTACCATGCACCGAGTGGCCAAACAAGTAATCAATCTACTTCACATGGCATTAGTAATGTATTCCTGACGTATTCTACGGCAGTCATGACGCGCGCTTCCGCCGGCACCATTATGCTGAAGAATGTTGCCGCTACCACCGTATTTGCCTAGGTGCAGTCAGCCAATCAACTCAGCATGCATGCACACTCCAATTTCAATCCAATCCAGTTTTGCAGCTATAGTAAGTATGCATGATAATATACTGTGATGGATTTATCATTTATGTTTGCAATCTGGTATTCTACTGTCTTTAAGTTTGATTTTTCTTAGGACTTTTTATCAAGTTCCTTGCACGACAGTGCACGGTTATTTTGTGCTTATATCCTACACCATGTAGATTGCTCGATGGTCTCAAATTCAGAAAAAGTATTCCGACACATATGAACTAGGTAGGTTAGCACCCTTGGGCATTAGATTTTTTTCATAAATATATTTTTGGTAGGAAACCAAATGTTTTGTATTGATCTTAGAATTTACCAACTATGTTATGGTTGGCTGACTAGATGACGGTTGGAGTAATGTAGTAGATAATTTTAGTCCGAAGTCAGAAAAAAAACAATTATATATGTCTCCTAACTGCATTGGTAGTTATTTTCTACTTCTTTGAAAACAAAATTGTCTAATTATCATACTAATTTATCAACTATATGTAATTAAAATAGTATAATTATCGTACAAATTTATCAACCGAAGCGAAGCAAGCGGCTATAGGGTATAGAAAGAAGATCATAGACTATGTGGTCGACCTCTTGATCAGCGTTTCATGACAAGGCATGGTAAGCTGCAGGTTCATTCGCATAACACGATCTTAATACTACACATTTGCAAGTTCTAATCGATTGTTAATTGCATATGAAATTATGTATAGGAAAAAAATAAATTTCAGCAGAACATGCTTAATTAATTGGTGTATATTTGTTAATATGAGGTGATAAACTAAGAAATATCCCATATGATAATTCGCTACATTGAAGGTGTGTGTGTGTGTGCATGAAAACGTGCTTTTGAATGCCCGTCCAAGTAGTTTGGACTTGAAAACATATAGTTCCTAACTATACTAGAGATATGGATTTGGTGTTGTAAATGACATTTTGTTACTGCATCAAAGCAACAATTATTTTTATCACCGCGGTCTCAAATTGGATTATTAGTACCGGATGGTTGCTACTTAATTATGATGCATATTTCAGTTCTATATTTATACAAATAAATTTGAAAAATATCACCCATGTGACATGACAATGTTTATGCCTATCGATTTGTTGGTAACTGTTCTTCGTATTTGTTTATAAATAATGTCGCTTCACTTGCTCAGTTTGTCATGTGGCAAAGCCTAAATAAATTTAATCACTTTCCAAATATCATGATGTAATGCGTCACGAGAGCCATCAATTCACAAATAATGAAATTGTCAACATTGCACATACATACATGAACATTGAACTTATAACAACAAGGTAATAGATAAGCCATGTGCATTTTGATTGATCGTATGAAAAATAAAGAAATATTGCTAATAGAACAAATCATTTTCAGGAACTAACGAGAAGTTTCTATAGGTATGTGATAAATGAAGGCTTTAAGAAAACAAATATTTTATATCTTCAGCCAAAATGAAAACGTGAATCAAATATGTGTTTAAGGTACTACTCCCTTATAAGATGCTTGAGCCCTTTTTGTTCTATATGTATCTAGACATATTTTAGTGCAACATTCGTGTTAACCTTACACTAAAATATATCTGGATACATATGAGACAAAAAAAGTTAAAGCATCTTACATTTTGATACAGAGTGAGTAGAAATTTGTGGTACATTCATAGTTGAGTTTTCCTTTTCAATTCAGATAGAGTTATGTCGATGTTGATCATACCGTTGAATAAAAATATATTGTTTAGCGACCATGATTTTTTTATTTTTTTATGTTTTTGTACTAAAAGGCAACCCTTTTAAAAATTCTAAGTAGAAACCCATGTTTTCTTTCATTATTTTTGAAATAGAAAGTTTAATAGTTTACTAATAAAAGTATTTGAGATGTCCAATGTCGATGGGATCATACATATATTTCTAATTATTTTTCAGATTTTTCCCTCGCATTTGCGAGGGCCACCTTGCTAGTGGTTATATAATAGTATGTTCCATACGGGGTCTTCCTCCTTCATACGTATTTTATGGTACCCGGAATAAGCATCCAAAAAGCATAAGAGCTCAGAGCCAGTGGTGAAATCTATTATTTGATCGATTCGCGGTAATGCGAACCTATCTCTTGGACACAGTTTGTTCAGGCCGGTGTAATCTATACACATCCTAAGAATAGTAGTATCTTTCTTCGGGACTAATACTGGGTTTGCAGACCAATCAGTATGTATGACTTCCCGGATAAAATATGCTGCCAAAAGCCGGATAATTTCCTCGCCAATAGCCTTCCGTCTTCTTCCGTCAAATCGACGGAGACCTTGTTTGACGGGTTTAGATCGTGGAATCACCTTGAGTTGATGCTCACTAAGTTTCCTGGGTACACCTGGCATGTCCGCAGGACACCAGGCAAAGATATCCCAGTTCTCACCGAGGAACTTGATGAGCTTGCTTTCCTATTTGCCGTTCATCCCGGTCCTACTATGACAAATTTGGTCAGATCTTTGGGATCTAGGATAACCTGTCTTGTATTCTCGGAAGCTTTGAAACTATCTGCCGGCTTCTGGCTTTCTTTTCCTGCCGGCATTTCTGTCGGTGATACTTCTTTTGCCAGCTCCTTCAATTCCTCCTTTGCTATCACTTTTTCTGCGCAAAGGTCGTTTCCTTTTTCCAGCTCGTTTGCCAATTTGAAGTCTCCCGATATGGTGATTACTCCTCCTTTTGGCCCTAGCATCTTCAGCTTGTTATAGATATAACACGATCTTGCCATGAATTTGGCGAAAATTGGATGTCCGAGTATTGCATGGTATACACTTTCGAACGGCACGACCTCGAAAGAGATTTTTTTCCTGTCGGAAATGCTCTTTTTCTCCAAAGGTTACATCTAGGGAAATTTCTCCTAGGGATTGTGCTTGTGTGCCAAGAACGACGCCGTGGAAACGTATGTTGCTATGATTGAGCTGGGTCTCGGAGATTCGCAGATGCTTCAGTGTATCCAGGTACATTATATTGATGCTGGATCCCCCATCCATGAGCACTCTTTTTAGCCTAGTGTTTTGAACAATAGGGCTTACAATTAGAGCTTGTGTGCCGGGTTCTGGGATATTTCCGGGATGATCAGACTGAGCCCAGGTAATTGGTGTTTTCGATACTTCAAGAATTTGGGGGTTGGTGGGACAACCGCGTTTATTTCTCGAAGTGTTCTCTTTTCCATCTTTGCTGAGGGAGTTGCCAGGAAAGTTAGGTTACATTCTCCATCAACTCTCGGAAACTTTGGTTTGCCTTTTCGCTGCTATTCCTGGATTTTTTTCATCAGTGTCCGATTCACTGTCTTCTTTTTCAGCTTCTGGCTTTTGCTTCGAGAACTTCCTCTTGGAGTTTTTCCCCTTGTTTCCGGATCCTGCAGTGCTTTTCATATGCTTATTAAGCCGGCATTGCGCATTAGTATGGGTAGGTTTCCCAAATTGCGAATGGTGGACACAGTTTTGCGATTTAATCTTTTCCCACTCTTCCTTTGAGTAGGAGATGGGTTCTATGTTTCTTTGTGGGGACCCCAGACTAGATGTCCGAGACCGCCAATATGCATACACTCATGATCCCAGATCGACAGTCATGAGCAACATATTTAGAGATGGTACATCAGAGTTCACATCCATTACACGAATAACATAGTCTTACACAAATGGTCTATCGACCAAGTCTGAGACAACTGTCGCGCAGGACAGTGGCAAACACACATAGCATAACTGCTTTATTGTAGCGGAAGCAAACACGACGAGCGGAACCCATGTCAACGCCTTAGCACCATAGGCTGCTGACCGGGAGACGTGCCTAGTAAGCGGGATCGTCAAAGTACTCCTCCTCAAAGGTATCCTCCTGAGATGGCTCCTCGAGATCTGACCAAGACAATAGCCAGGGACGAAACCAAACCTGAGTACGTTTGAATGTACTCCTGCAAGTCACCCTAAAAGAAGCCCAAAAATGCAAGTATGGGAAGTGGTGGTAGGATGACTATTTAATTAAGGGCTGGTACTATCCATGGTGAATATAAGACTCATCATGGTTGAACAATTTTATTTCTTTTGAAAGCAACCTTTTAGAAAACAACCTTCCAGAACCAAATTTTCACCGGTACCTCAAAGGTACGATTACTCCCTTTCATGTACCTCCCAGGTACAACAACATAAACAAGTTTCAGCTTTTTGAAAACATTGACACAATACTAGCTACATGGCCATTCAACTGCCCATATCCGAGGGTGCGGCTATTCTAAATAGTTTTACTCTGCAGAGGTGTACAAATCCACAAGATCCAATACATCCGCCGTGAACAACCACGGAATGTCCGAGACAGTATGCAAACATCGGAAAACTGGTCCTAACCATCCACTATGTTCGTGCTAGTAAA
The DNA here is from genome assembly GCA_028641055.1 of Alopecurus myosuroides. Classification (NCBI taxonomy): domain Eukaryota; kingdom Viridiplantae; phylum Streptophyta; class Magnoliopsida; order Poales; family Poaceae; genus Alopecurus; species Alopecurus myosuroides. The sequence continues at coordinate 333,617,108 of CM054062.1, read as the reverse complement.
TGACTACCCCTTCAATTGGGTTTGTTCTCCCCGGCACCGAGTGAGTCAGCCATATCGATCCGGTTTCCCCTGACAACACACCGCCATGGCAGGAGACCCAACTGTTGCAACCGGTGGCGAACTTAATCCCCACACTGTGAATCTCCCGTTTCTCCCTCCTGGCGACAATTCGGTTCGGGGGACTCTAACCCCTATAGCACTTTGAGGTAGACACGGACTAACATCGACAAGCAATTAGTTAGACCCCGTACCCATATTGAGGTAATGTGGCAGTACGGCTTGGTTGTCCGGCGAAGACTAGGTTATGTGTCATTTTTGGAAAACAAGTTGAAAACATTCCTTCCTCCCTCGGACAAGGTCCCACCTTTCCTCGGGGTTTTTCCAAGACTTTTTGGTGTCCAAAAACATCAAGTTAAAGTGTCCACTAAGGGACTTAAGTTGATTAAGTATGGCTCCAAAATTTCCTAAGGGCTTGGTAACACCAAGATTATGGAGTGGCTACGACAATTTATAAGAGCGACAAAACCATGTCTTACTTTGAAAGAAGTAACTTGAAAACACTTAAGTAAAACTTCAGAAGTAAAAAATGCATGGTAATTAAAACAGAAGCAATCATTTAGGATGGCTTGCCTTGGCCCTGGTCTTGATCAAACTCTTGAAATAAACAAGAGTTACAGAAAACCTCTTCAGGAGCAATAGTCTCTTCGTTATCTAACGTCGTAAAAAGGTAAAAAGAAAAACACTCAATCAGAACAAGACAAAGGCAAACACAAGCTAGTACAGCACACATACAGCAAGCATTCATCTAAAAAGAATCAACCAAAATAGCAATGCTACCTACTGCTAAAACACTCAAACAACCACTAGAAACAAGCATGGCATGACATAGTCTTTTACAAGGCAAGTAGCAAATTTATGGCATGAGTCCAGTGGGTGTACCACTCTCATAAAAGGCCATAAAGAGTGATATGACTCTCTGGTCATTCACCAAAATTAATACATAGCATGGAAAATAATCTAGGAAACAAATAACAAACATGAGGTGTGAAAACAAGCCTTTCTATACACATGCAAGGCATAATATAATTATAAAGTATAACTAAGCATGCAACCAGAGTATAAATAAATATATAACAGAGGCATAATATACATGCATGGCATGAAAACAATCATGGCACGAAAGTACATGTGGTAAACAACTCTAATAATCTAAGAAAATGGAAAATAAGCATATATGATGACATGCATGACAACCATGGCATTTTCATGAACAAGATTTATTCTAACATGGTAGATCTATGACATAACAATCATATAGCAGTGAAAACAACTCCTACACATGCTAGTAAGATCACACAAGGAATTCATACCCTTAGCAAAATAAATAAACATGAGATTCAAAACATGGCAGAACACTATAAAACTTGTAATGCCTGCCAAAATTATTCTACAACTCAAAACATCACACAAATCTAGGATATGATAGACCTAATCATACAGAAGCACATCCAAAAGGATTTATCTCAAAAAGCTTTTTAGAAAAATTCATAAAATTTATTTAGTGGATCTCTGGTTGTTTACCATTTTGCATGTCATTTTAAATAGGAAACTCAAGTACATGTGAGGTCAACTACTCTAGTTAGAGTTCAACAAGATCTATCCATAGAGATCAACCTCACTTCCATTGGATTCCTAAATAAAAAGTTATTGCATGTTTATGGTTTCAGATAGGCTGGTTTGTAGGATTTTTCATACTCAAACCAGGGATGCAAATGTAGATCTGCCACTTGCATGTGGTTAGGAAAACATGCAAGTACACTGGAGAAAATTGGAGTGGCCAGATTTGGAGTTTTAGTATTTTTAGAGTGATTAAAGTGATTAGGCAGATTTCAGGAATTTTCAAAAAGAATTAAAACGGCCAGCGCAGGCCTAGCGGGCTGCTTGCCTACACGCGCCAGAGCGAATGGCGCTGGGCCGGCCCAGTTCGCTTGCGCGCGCAAGTGAACCGGTATGCTGCCGTGCGATCGAGATCCGGTGGCTAAGATTACACCGCAGATGGATTCAAACAGAGCCATTGATCTAAAAAGGGACGGCGCACACGGGTTCTTCTTCCTCGCGCCCAGAACTGAACCACGGCGAGCTCGGGGAGAGCTCGTACGAGCAGAGGCTCACCTTGGGCTCGTTTGGATTCGATGGTTGGGGACGAGGCGATGCAGTGAAGGTTCCGCGGCCGATTCGAGGCAGCAGCTAGTCTTGGATCACCCCGTACTGCCCGGGCGTACCGAGCGGTTCCCGACGGCGTCGAGCACGGCGGTGGCAACTCTGCAAGGCATTGGACAAGGGGAGGTGTCAGGCACGTGTGCCTCGAGTAGGGGAACCAAATTAATCGATAAAGGGGGTGAGAGAGGGAGAGACGGAGGCAGAGCGTCGGGATTTCTTCCGCGGACAGAACGGCGAGAGCGTCGCTCCCTGGCTCTCACAGGGAGAGCATCAGAGAGAGGAGCGGGTGGAGGTGACTGCGGTGGGTGGAAGGTGGTGTGTGACAAGCAGAGAGGGGGTGGATGGCACTTATACACGTGAGATCACGGGAGGAAGCTTTCTCGGGCGCTCGCCACGGCAACCATGGCGATTGCCACCTTGCTCGTGTTCCAGGCCACGGATAGCACGTGTGCACGCATGCACGCGCTCGGTGGCAACCCTACCGTGCTATTTCTGGCCCTACGCCGTGGAGGAGACAGAGCAGGGCACGGATGGCCACTGTGCTCTGATGACATGGTGGCCCGGCGGGCACCATCTTTGGCACGGAGTTGCTCTCCTCCTCTGCAGCGTCCAGGGCAAAACCAGGGGCCGAAATCGATAGAGGGGAGAGTGGTTAGATGGTTTAGCAACAGGGACAGGCACCACGGTGATCAAAAACAAGAATTCGAGATGATTTGGATCGGGTGCAAGCACTGTCAGTTTTAGGTTCAGTTTCAGAAAAATTCAGTTAAGGAAATCTGAATTTTTCTAAGTCTGAGAACTGACAGGAGATAGAGAATGTAGGTGGTGTTTTGGAGCAGCAAGAAAAATTCAAATGGAAAAGTGAAGGTATGGTTTCAAAGAGCACATCACCTAGATTCAGAAACACATTTTTATATGAATTTAGAAATTGTGGAAGTGGATGAAAACAAGTGTGAAACAGGGGTAGTTTTCTGTTTTCTTGTTTTCCCTTTTTCCTGTTTTCCGACTAGGCAGAAAAACAACCATGAAAACATTATTTCCACTGGTTCAAAAATATTTCTTTGCACATGTTGAGCAACTCCATATCATAAACATGGATGACAACCAAAGAAATATTAAAAAAGAATATGGATTCAATGATAGAAATGGGGTTGAAAGGTGTATGTGATAGCTAGAAAAAGAAAAGGAAAAATCATGTTTTTCCCTAGGGATTTCAAATTCAAATCTTGTTTTCTTTCTTGGGTGATCAAATACCAAGTTCAACAAGTTTGAAGAGTGACAAAAACAATAAGATAACCATCCTCTCTTTATTTCACAAAGGAGACATCATATTTACATAAGGAGTTTAAAACTCAGAAAAACAGGAGGATCAACTGAAAGTTTTTGTTGGTCCCTAATTCTATGTTTTTCTCCTTACAACCTTGTCTCCAAAAGAGGATGTGACATTCTTCCCTTCCATTTGCTGCCATTATCCTTTTTAAAGGCTAAAATAACTTCTTTGGCCTTTGGCTATGCTTCTGGAGTAGCTTTTTTCTCAGAACGAGTCGTCTTTTTTGCCTGAGCCAAAGCATCTATATTTCCACCTCTCGCTCTAATGTCATCTTCAGCCGCTGCATGCTCATTGGCGGTTGTAAGCATAGATCCGAGATCTTTGTGCTTCTTTGAACCAACCATGAGCGGTACGAGGCTGGGTTTTAAACCATTGATGAAAGCATGCATTGCTTGTACATCACTTACTCCAGAGTAGCTGTTCTTCGTTGCAGTCCATCTTGAAATAAAGTCGACATATGGCTCATCTTCAAACTGGATGCATCGGTTTAGCTAGTTGATGCTATTGGGGCGTTTGTATGTTCCCCGAAAATTCTGAGTGAAAACTCTAGCGATATCATCCAAGCTATCCATGGTTCTTGATGGAAGCCCGTTGATCCAATCTCTGGCTCCGTGTAGCAACATTAGGGGGCTGAATTTTACCGCCTCTAGGTTTGTTCCTTTGTTAATACGGATGGCTGTATAGTAGTCTGAGAGCCAGGTATTCGGGTTTGTACTGCCGGTATATTTTTGATATGTTGGACCAACTTTGGCAAAGCTAGAATGTAGAGTTATTCTCCGGATCCTGTCCGTGAAACACTTAGGTCCAAAGTATAGATCATCTGTTTCCGCTCTATCAGCGTGAACGGAATATCTGCCGGCTGAATGGACAGAAGTGGATATGCTCCTTTCTTTTCCATTGTTGCGCGACTGCGCTTTTTCGGGATTATCCCTATTTCCTCCGTTGTCGTATCCTTTCGAATAAGATGGAGTTCTACTCCTTGGACTTTCTTTATTCGTAGGAGGAGTACGGGATCTCTCACGGCTGTGAGGAACGTTGTATCTTCCAGCTTTTTTAGCATGGCATCTCGGAGGCAACATTGCTTTTCCGTCTTTCTGGTTTTGTTCTTCCCGATCTCGGGGATTAATTCCACCTTTCGGCGGGTGGGATCCTGTCCTGGACGTTGCATCCTCATGATCTGGAATTTTCTTGTCCTTTCTCGGATCTCCTTTCTTCTCTTTGGAATTTCCTGAATCTCTAGGTTCGCCAGGTCCGGGTGCTCCAGCGGCACATGTAGCTGTTTTGCATAGGGCCTAGTCGTCATGCAACTTCCCTGATCTTGCTTGCCCTCGTTGTTGCTGTTGTAATGCCTTTCCTAAGAAAGCATACACCCCTTGAAGCTTTTCGTCATTGGAGTACAGATTATCATTGAGGATGGCGAATGCGGCTTCCGCGTTTTCTGCTGCGGTTTTGTATGCACGTTCGCCCTTGGCATCAATGTCGTTTACTTGTTTTTGCCAGGAAGGGTTTTGGAACCATTCCTTTGGTGGCAATCCTTTCGGTCTTGCATTCTGGGTAACCGTGTAGGTTTTATGCCAGATCTATTCTTTCTCTCGTATTCCTCAATTTATTCCTGCTGTAACTTAATTTCAGCTTGGGTTTTTAGGAGGTTTTCCCGAGTTCTGAATAGATGTTGCTGCTGCCTTTGGAGAGCTTGTCTCCTGGCTTCCAGCACTGCAGGGGGTTCGTGGAGTCCCACTGGTGTTTGAAGTAAATCACGTTCGTCCTGTTCTAACATTGGTGGAACAAGGATTTCCTTCGTTTTCCTCTCCGCATGTTTGACACCGCTTCCTCCTACTTCCAGGTTTTCGTTGGCTGTATCCGCCAATTTTTTCTTCCGGAGTTTGTACCGAGTTTCTTGGCTGTCTTGTTTCTTTTCTTGGAAGAGGGAGTTTTTTTTACCAGGTTCATCTTCTGTCAATTCCTTGACATCAGGGTAAATTGGACTGGTTTCACCGTCCTCTCTTTCCTCATCTGGCGGAGGTGTTTTAAGGTCTTCCTGGCTTCCAGCATCCGTGTTTTCAACCGGTTTTGCCATAATCACTTCATGGAATCCCTCTTGAAGAGATCTGACCTTTCTTTCGAAAGCATCTTCATCTTCGTCCTCGAAATAGAGCTCGTCCGATCCGGGATCCGACTCTAATCTCGCCTCAATAGCGGCTAGCACAGAGTCGGCTTCCGAGTTTACAGTCATATCTACGGGTGTCGGATCTTCCACCTCACAGTGGGATTGTTTTCATCTGCCTATTCCACGGGATTGTTGTCATCCGTGTTTTCAGCGACCTCGGATTGCACCATGCCAATAAAGTGAGATCTGATTGCAGGTACCTCCGAAGAGGCAGCAAATTCAGCAGGATATTGGCGATCTGAGCAAAATCCGGCATCATAATTTTCTTTAACTGGGTATAGCGCGGGTGGGATAAATCTACTTCCACCATAGAATCCCATTGCCTCTGCAGTTAATCCGATAAAGATGTTTTCAGATCCAATCGGTAAAACGCAGGCACTTACCAGATGATTCTGTGCTGGCATGTTCGATCCGTTGTCGAGGAAACGCCCGACATCGTCGTCGAATTCCAAGCTTCCGACAGTTATGGTACTGACGATTCCGCCGAGTATCCCCGATCGAAACATAACGCCTGGCGTCGCTGGCCCCACGGTGGGCGCCAACTGTCGAGACATCGTAGTAGAGTTCATAGACGAGGGTGCCATGAGACTACTGATAGAGACGTGGGGGGATGTGGTAGTATGACAACCAGGAACACCAAATTTACCCAGGTTTGGTATAACGCCACTAGGCGGCGTTCCTACTCCTGCAATCTCACGAAATCAGGGCTGAAGCCTGAAGTATACAAAGTACAACGTGAGTAGGGTTTAGCTAACTCGACGAGGATCAACTTCTCGGCGAGATGGCTTCTAGCTTATTGTCTGTGTCTTTCTTCTCTCTCGTCCGGCTTTATATAGATAACCGGGTTAGGGCTTACAAAAAGGAAACCTAGAAGACTATGGTAACAATCTAACATGGAAAGCAGGAATCCGCCTTCTACTCCAAGCCGCACCACGTGGGCCGTGGTCCGGGTTCTTCTAGAATCCGGCTTCTGCGCGTCAGCTTACTCGGCCGCCCAATGGACTGTGATCCATTACCAATCAGGCCACCCTGGTAATCCGTCTCTTTAGGACAATGCCGGATATACCCCTAATCGGTATATATCCGACAGTGGACCCCTGTCCTTTTTCCTCATACTGTTAAACTGCTACAGTTTTCATACTGTTTTCCTCACCATACGTTTAACCTCTTTGTGTTCATCAAAATCAGTGAGATTGACTACCTCACAGTTTCGTTGGGGCAAAGCGATTTGATTATGATTTGTAGGTTCCACGTTGCATCTGAACCGGTAGTGCGTCCTGCCATCTCAGCTGTTTCAACTTTCTGAAGTTACTCCTCCCTCCTACTGGTCGATTAAACCTTGGTTTCTTTTTGAGGGAAAACTGCGGTTGCGCTCCTCATACCTTCCTCTTGCGGTTTCCCAACGAGTGCAAGACCTGCACCATCAACATCCTCAAGCTTAGATGCTTGAGTCTTCTTAGAATTTGCTGGGATTAACCACGGGCGCATCCCCAAGCTTTGACCTTCCACTCTTCTTGATCACATTATATCACCCTCTTCTCTTGACCCTTAAAAACTTCCTTCACACCACACACAAAGAGTAATTCGCATTAGAGGGTTAGTGCAACAATAAATAAAAATTCGTGAGTCCTATATGGTACAAGTGATATTGATACTTTTAAACATTAGCTACAGCCACTGATGTTTCGTGAAGCAAAGAAAATCCACTTTACATTGTAAAAGAGCAAATGCAAGAAAAATGGCAGAATCTGCCAAAACCAGAACAGTCTGTAAAGACGAATATTTTTGGGGCACTTACATTGTGCAAATCGAAAAACTTAAAGAACAAAAAGGATTCGGAATTAGCTAAGGAATAAGCACAAAACGTTTTAGGTCATTTTGATTTTTCTGCGAATTATATGATTTTTTTATGATGGACAGCAGAAATCTGTTTTCTGCGCAGAAATTCAAAACTAACTCCACTTTTCGCTAGAAACTTTACATAGCACAACTAATACATGAAAATAAAGATACGAAGGATTTTCTACAGAAGTATACAACCCCTTGACTCAAATAAAACAGAGAAAAACAAAGCCAAAATAAAACCATGGGTTATCTCCCAAGAAGTGATTTTCTTTAACGCCTTTTAGCTAGGCATGATAATTTGAGAAGATGGTCACATAAGAATTATGAATTGAAGCAAAAGATAGCATCAATAAGCAAATGTAAAACAAAATTAAGTCTAACCCACTTCCTATGAAAAAGAATATTGTATAAGAACAAGTCAATAAAGCACAAAGTGGCTAGCATCGGAAGACAAAATAAGTGTAACTTCAAAATGTTCAACATAAAGAGGGGAGACTTGATATTGTTGGGATGCATAAAACTATGTTTCCCTCTCTCATAATAACTTTCAGTAGCATCATGAATAAAATTAACAATATAAGTATCACATAAAACATTCTTATCATGAGCCACATGCATAAAAGAATTAATACTTTCCACATAAGCATAGTCATTCTTATTAATAGTAGTGGGAGCAAATTCAACAAAATAGTTATCATTATTATTCTCATCACCATAATCATCAAATACAGGAGGCATGTTGTAATCATAATTAATTTTATCCTCAATAGTAGGTGGAATGAAAATAACATATTCATCATTGTAATCATCATATATTGGAGGCAAAGTATCATCAAAGAGAATTTCCTTCTGAAACTTGGTGGACTAAAAATATCATATTCATCAAAACTAGCTTCCCCAAGCTTAGATTTTTCCATAGCATTAGCAATAATGGTGTTCAAAGAACTCATACTAATAACATACTAATGAATGTGAACACCTTTTACCTTACCTCCCCGGCAGCGGCGCCAGAAAAGAGCTTGATGTCTATGCACGCTTCTATTCTTGTAGACAATGTTGGGCCTCCAAGTGCAGAGGTTTATGGAACAACAACAAGTTTCCCTTAAGTGGATTACCCAAGGTTTATCTAACTCAGGGAGGTAGAGGTCAAAGGTATTCCTCTCAAGCAACCCTGCAATTAAGATACAAGAAGTATCTTGTGTCCCCAACACACCTAATACAATTGTCAGTTGTATAGGTGCACTAGTTCGGCGAAGACAGAGTGAAATACAAGTAATATGAATGGTTATAAGTGATAATAGAAATCTGAAATAAAAATGGCAGCAAGCAAACATGTAGCAGAATTGATTCTAAAGGGTGTTTCAATGCTTACAAACAAGTCCTAGGGATCATACTTTAAGAAGTGAACACTCTCAACAATAATAACATAACTGAATGCATAAATATCATCTCTTCACTATGCTACTCCGAACCACTCTCCGGTAGAATAACAAACACCAATCCGTTGCGTAGGGCTATAACAGCACTCCTCAAAGTCGCATTCCCATGTCTCGTTAACCCCACGCTGTCACTATGAGCACCCTAGAAGGTACTATACAAACACCACAATTTCATAGGGTCATCCAACACAAGATATAAATATCATGCTAAACCACATGGTGCACACACTGTTACCTTTACATTGTGATCAAAGTGTCTACAGAGATCTTAATAACAAAACCATTTGAGTAGCATAATAGATGAAGAATAAGATCTACTGATTCAACTAGATTACAAAGCTCATGATCACATAAGGATCACACCATGGGAGAGAGAGAGAGATGAAACATATAGCTACTGATAGAGCCCTCATCCCCGGGGAGAACTACTCCCTCCTCATCATAGGAGACATCAATGGCTATGAAGATGGCGGTGGAATCGACGGAGATGGCTTCGGGGGGCACTTCCCCGTCCCGGCAAGGTGCCGGAAGAGAGAATTCTTTCCCCCCGAAACTTATCGGCAGCGACGGCGGAGCTACGGAACTTTTCATGGAAAAAGGCCAATATCTGTAGGGTTTATGCATTTGGGGGTATATAATAGGCGAAAGAGCGATGGCGGTGGGCGCCCGAGGGGCTCACACCACCAGTGGGGGCGGCCAAAGGCTAGCCCGCGCGGAGGCATGGTGTGGGGGCTTCAGCCCCCCCCCCCTCCGTGTCTCATTTGTACTTCCTTGACGCGTCGGGAATTCTAAGACTTTTGGCTTTTGAATCATCCAATTTCGAGAATATTTCTAAAACAATTTTTCTGAAACTAAAAACAGCAGAAAACAGGAACTGGCTCTGTGACATCTTGTAAATAGGTTAGTCCCGGGAAATCGATAAAAATGACATAAAGTGTAAGGAAAACTAGTAGCATATGACATAAAAACAACACGGAACATCAGAAATTAAGGATACGTTTATGACGTGCGTGAGGCTCCGGTGCCACGCAGGCAGGCGTACCTAGACGCGTACGGGGGCGTGCGCGGGCATCCGGTCGCCTAAGTCGCATCATGTTGCGGTCTTGGAAGGTACTGGGCCATGTGACGTTGTCCAAACAGGCCACGAGCGTGGTCGAAGGTGTTTGCATCTGTGCATGCAGCGATAGGAGAATAGCGCGAAATCACTAAAAAAAGGGGAAACCTTCCGGAAGGTCACCCCACATGCGCTGTGCGTGTGACAAGTGTCGCAGTCTCCTTCCTCCCAGCCCCCACGGGTGCTCGCATGCGCGCCAAGTGTCAGTACGAAAGAATTTTGCGGGGGGGGGGGGGGTTTCCCTTTCCCACCCGCGTACGGGAGGATGGACGGGCACGCATTTATTTCTAGATTAGTTTTTTTAAAATAAAATATCTCGAGAACCGTATTTCGGAATTAAGAAATGTTTTCATATTTGAGATCGTTGCGTCGAGATCTTCAAAACTAGAACCCATGTTGATAGGTTTTGAGAACTTTTTTAATACTTTGGAGATGTACTACTTTATACTTCGGGTTTTCACAATTCTATACTTCCTCCTTTTATACTTCGGGGTTATACTTGTTTTGTACTTCCCGATTTTGTACTTCGGAGTTATACTACTTTTTACTTCGTGGTTATAATTTTTTGTACTTCCTGATTTTGTACATTGCGGTTGTTCTTTTTTGTACTTTCCGTTTTTTGTACTATGGGGTTATACTTTCCGGTTTTGTACTTCGAGGTTATACTACTTTATACTTCGCTTCGATAACACCCACTGAAGTGCCGCGTACACCCAGTGAAGGCCAACGTACACCCAGGTACACCGCGCGTATACTTTTAGAAACATCGTTTGTATACTTTCAGTAGCAATTTTTTTATAGTTTCAGTTACAACATGTATACTTTCAGAACAGTGTTTGTATACTTTCAGTAGAATTTTTTTTATACTTTCACATATAATGTATACTTTCAGAAACAATGTTTGTAGACTTTGAGTAACAACTTTTTTATACTTTTCAGATACAACACGTGTGTACTTTTTAGATGAAGCGCCGTAGGCGTTTTGTTCGATACGAAGCCGAGCGGTAGTACGAGGCAACGCCGAGCCGTAGCACGCACTACGACCAATGCACGCTTCGACCAATGCGCACAACGACCTATGTACCCCCTTCAAGATCTCTATAAATGGTTATCAAGGCGAAACCGAGCCGTAAAAAAATATCGAGGCGAAGCCGAACATCGCTGCTACTGGATATACATGGTGTACATAGTGTACACGCACACACGTGCTACTGAAAGTATAAAGTACAAACAACAAGGTGTACAAAGCCCGTAAAAAAAGTTTCTCGAAACCTATCAACACGAGATCTTGTTTTGAAGATCTCGATGCGAGGAGCTCAAATATGAAAACGATTCGTAATTTTGAATCACGGTTCTGGAGATATTTCGTTTTGAAAATAACGAATCCAAAAACAAAATGCGTGCTCACCCATCTACCCTCCATCCAATGTGAAACCGAAAACCCACCAAAACTCACTGGTGGTGACACTTGTCACGCATGGAACCCCTCTCATTTTCCTCTCGGAAGGTTAGGAAAGACTTCCATTTCCCTAATCGCACCGACAGTATGATAGGAGAACATCATCAGCATGAGATTTGTTTGCCTCTCCCCTCTCCTGCAGCGGCTTGTTAAGAGGTGCAGGTCCAAGAGGATCTACACATGCCCGATCCGCCGGAGCAATAGGCACAAGGGCAAGTGATCGCGGGGACAAGGCCATGTCAGCCTACATAGACCTCTTCTTAACTGAGGTATCCGGGTGAAGATGCTCTAATAAATTTGTACTATTTTTCTTATATTAACTTCTAAACTGATTCAGACATGGACTTCTTGGTCTCGTGGTTTTCATGTGCTGCAGAGGTGAAAGCTAGACCCTTTATTCTGTAATCTGCATTTGATAGGGTCTCCCCTTCCTGGGTCCACAACACAAGAGCACCAGACAGACTCATGGTGGCCTCCATTTCGGATGGACAATGGTCCAGCTTTGACGGGCTGTACCTGGTCACTCCTCGCCGAGGAGATCATTGGGGTCCGGCCGTTAGTGAGTGCTAAAATTTGAGAGTGTTCTAATTGGTGGGTACAGGCCATCGCTGGCTCATAGTCCGGCCAAGCGCTTCACATATTAGTTTGTGCTTCCCATATCAGAACCGCGTGCTATTGATACTGTGTTAAAAAAAGGGAGGGGCAATGGGGGAATGATCACTCCCTTGGTTTTACGTTGTTAGGTAGATGAGACTGCCGGTTTATTCGAGCGCACGCAGTCGAAGCTGGGACTCGAACCAGGACAGCTTGGCGCGCACTCGCATCCTCTAGCCACTGAGCTAGCGCTCAGTTCTCATTGATACCGTGTAAAGACTAAGGGAAGAATACAAGGGTTGATGTCGTGCCTAATGAGGCCATAGATAGGTCAATGTATATAGATCCAGCGCATAGCGTCAGGGTTTACATGATAGATACAACCATGTTTGTTGTCTGCAGGGGAATGAAGCTTCTACGGTAACCGCCTTCATTTAACAGTACGCCTAGTCATTAATTTCAGATAATAACAGTTCAGAAAATGTACATAGCTGCTCAGTGTAAACATGTATACATAAAAATCTGCAGAAAACACACTTATTGATGTTAGAAATAGTATTGTAATCTATGTAAAGTGTCCGATATAATTGAGTCCAGCCCTGACTCGATTACCGTGTAGGACTTGTGTACGAAACCAACTCTGGTAGGAGTACCTTACCGACTCACCCCTGTATGGTTGTAATATAAAGACACACGAACCCAGCGTTTTGGGTAATCGTGAGCGCTAATTATTTTTACATGGTATCAGAGCAATTGTCTTCTTCCGATCACTTCTAGCCAAGTCGCCGAGACCCAAAAGTAGCGAGTCCAAGAATCGTACGGAAGCCACACCAGGAATCGCTGACAAGCCGCGACGCTGCCAAGCCAGAATCGCGACGAAGCCTAGATTGCTGTCGCCTTACAGCCATGTCACTCAGCAATTCCTCCGCCTCTGGCTCCTCGTCATCGCTCAGCGTCACGCTCTCCGAGAAGCTCACCCGGGAGAATTTTCTACTTTGGCAAACGCAAATACTTCCGGAGATCCGTGGAGCACAATTGTTTGGATTCCTTGATGGAACGGCAGTAGAACCAGAAAAGGAGCTCGTGGCCAAGGACAAGGATGGGAAGGAGGTGAAGATCCCGAATCCTGAACATGCACAATGGGTGGCGCAAGATCAAACTGTTCTAGGGTTTTTAGTCCGGAACATGTCAAGAGAGGTTCTTACCCAGATGGTGGGATTGAATACGTCAGCGGCGGTGTGGAAAGCAGTCATGGAGATGTTCTCATCGCAGTCGAAGTCTCGAGTTGTGCATCTACGCACAAAGCTGAATCAAACCCGTAAGGAAGACAAGTCTGGAGCGGTCTATTTTGGCCAAATCAAAACCCTAGCTGATGAGATGGCAGCTGCTGGAAAACCCCTAGACACCGAGGATGTGATCTCCTATATCCTCGCTGGCCTTGATGATGAGTATGATGGGTTTGTTGCTGCTATCACCGCTTTGATCAAGGCGGAACAACATGTCAGCATAAGTGATGTGTACTCTCAGTTCATGTCATATGAGGCTCGGTTGGAGTCTAGAAATCATGGAGGTCGCTCTTCAGCTAATGCAGCAACCCGCGGCGGCCGTGGCTATCGTCGTGGGGGTGGGCGTGGGAGCTACCAGGATCAGCAACGTAATCAACGTGCTGAATATGATCAGCGTGGAGGCTACTATGAGCACCACGGCAACGATCAGAGGGGTTTTGGTGGCAACAATGGTGGAGGTCGCTACAACACCCAAGGAAACCGCCAGAACTATGGTGGTGGAGATAGGCAAGGCTCTCGTCCTATTTGTCAGTTGTGTGGCAGGGAAGGCCACATTGTGGTCAATTGTTGGAAAAGGTTTCAAAAGAGTTACCGTGGTCCTGAAAAATCAGCGAGTGCTGCTGTTGGATCTTCCTATGGTGTTGATACAAATTGGTATAGCGACACAGGAGCTACGGATCATGTCACTGGCGAGCTAGAAAAATTACACGTGAGAGACCGCTACCATGGGAACGAGCAAATCCACACGGCTAGTGGTGCAGGTATGGATATACATCATGTTGGTCATTCTGTAATTCATACCCCTAATCATGATTTGCATCTTAAAAATATCTTACATGTTCCCGATGCTTCCAAAAGTCTATTGTCCACTAGTCGTCTAGCTAGAGATAATAATGCCTTTGTGGAATATTGGCCTAATTCTTTCTTTGTCAAGGATCAGGACACGAGGGAAATTCTGCTTCAAGGTAGATGTGTGGAAGGACTTTATCCTATGCCACCGTTGTCTTCTACCTCTTCTTTTGGTCATCGAGCTCATGGTGTCACCAAGTCCTCCTCTTCGCATTGGCATAGGCGTTTAGGTCATCCAGCTTCGGGTGTCGTTCACCAAATTCTTCGAGATAATAATATTCCGTTTAGTGAGTCAAATAAAGAGTCAGTTTGTGATGTTTGTCAAAAGGCGAAGAGTCATCAACTTCCGTATCCTAAATCGTCGAGTGTGTCCACTTTTCCTCTTGAACTTGTGTTTTCTGATGTGTGGGGTCCTGCTCCAGCTTCGGTTGGAAGATATAAATATTATGTCAGTTTCATTGATGATTTTAGCAAGTTCACATGGATATATCTCTTGAAAAATAAATCTGATGTGTTTCAAAAATTTCGTGATTTCCAGCACCTTGTTGAAAGACTCTTTGACAAGAAAATTATTGCTATGCAAACTGACTGGGGTGGCGAGTATCAAAAACTTAATTCTTTCTTTCAGAAAGTAGGCATATCTCATCTTGTTTCGTGTCCTCATGCCCATCAGCAGAATGGTCCTGCTGAACGAAAATATCGCCACATTGTTGAGGTTGGCTTGTCTCTTTTAGCCTATGCATCTATGCCATTAAAATTCTGGGATGAAGCTTTTCTTACCGCGGTTTACTTAATTAATCGCCTTCCCAGTAAAGTTATTAATTCTCAAACTCCAATCGAGCGTCTTTTTGGTGATAAGACCGATTATTCTCGTTTACGGATTTTTGGTTGTGCGTGTTGGCCAAATCTCCGTCCATATAATAAACGCAAATTGGAGTTTCGTTCGAAACAATGTGTGTTTATGGGATATAGCACTCTTCACAAAGGGTACAAATGTCTCGATATTTCGACTGGACGTGTATATATTTCACGTGATCTTGTCTTTGACGAGTCAGTCTTTCCATTTGCATCGCTTCATTCCAATGCTGGTGCTCAACTTCGTGCTGAAATTCTTTTACTTCCTTCCTCACTACAACCTCTTAATTTGCAAAATCATGAGGGGAATGATTTACAGCTTAACCCTGGTGTTGATCCTGCTGCTAATATACCTGCTGAGTCATTTATACAGGAATCAGGTGCAAATTCGGCTGCAAACGGTGGTTTTGCTGATTTTTATGTCTCAGACACGGAGGAATCCAGAGAAGATGCTACTGTTGAGTCTGGGTCCCCGAGTCTTCAGGAACCGTCGTCAGCAGACAACAGTGTCGGGGGCGCGCGCGTGCACGCGGAGACATCTCCTGCGTCTCTCTCGCCCCGCGCTGCTGAGTTTGGGTCTCCGTGTCCGCGTCGTCAGGCACCAGCAGGTTCACGCGCAGCTGCATATGGATTCTCACATGATGTTGCCTCCAACGAATTTTCAGGTGACCCACGTGATGCTGCCTCCAATGAATTTTCAGGAGACATGGGATCTTCTGTGCCAAGTGATGATTCCACGCAACGGGTTACAGGATCTTCTGTGCCGAATTCTGAGGAAACGTCGGGATCCACTGCAACTTATATACCTGTTGCTTCAGCCGTGCCTGTTACATCACGCACACACACGCGCAGTCAGAGCGTTATTTTTCGGCCAAGAATTATTACAGATGGTCGTATCAAATATGACCGTGTTCGATTTGCAAATTTGTGCAGCACTGGGGAGCCCAATGATATTCATGAAGCTCTTGCTGATCCAAAGTGGAAGGCTGCTATGGATGAGGAGTATTCTGCATTGATGCATAACAGAACTTGGCGGCTAATTCCGAGGACTGGTCAACAAAATGTCATTGATTGCAAATGGGTCTATAAGGTAAAGCGTAAGGCTGATGGGTCTATTGATCGTTACAAGGCTCGCTTGGTTGCTAAGGGTTTTAAGCAACGATATGGTATTGACTACGAGGATACTTTCAGTCCCGTGGTCAAGGCGGCGACTATTCGTTTGGTGTTGTCTCTTGCTGTGTCTCGAGGGTGGCACCTTCGTCAACTAGATGTGAAGAACGCGTTTTTGCATGGTGTTCTGGAAGAAGAGGTCTATATGAAGCAGCCCCCTGGATATGAGGACTGCTCTCGAATGGGACATATTTGCAAACTTGATAAAGCTTTATATGGATTAAAACAAGCACCTCGGGCATGGTACTCCAGGTTGAGTGTCAAGCTTCAGTCTCTTGGTTTTTCTGCGTCTAAGGCTGATACTTCTCTGTTCTTCTACAACAAAGGAGGTGTGTCCATCTTTATGCTTATCTATGTTGATGATATTATTGTTGCTAGTTCGTCAGAAAAATCTGTTGATGCTCTTCTTCATGATCTCGGACTTGATTTCGCTCTAAAGGATTTGGGCACACTACATTATTTTCTTGGGATTGAGGTGAAGAAGATACATGATGGTATAATTCTTACACAAGAAAAATATGCTAATGATTTACTCAGTCGTGTGCATATGAAAAACTGCAAACCGGTTGACACTCCCTTGTCAGTTGCTGATAAGTTGTCACTTGTTGATGGTGAGCCTTTGAATAGTGAGGATTTTACTCGTTATAGGAGTATTGTTGGAGCCTTGCAATATATTACATTGACCAGGCCAGATATTTCGTTCTCTGTCAACAAGGTGTGTCAATTTCTACATGCTCCTACTACTGTTCATTGGACAGCTGTCAAGAGAATCTTGAGATATCTACAAAGCACCATTTCACTTGGGCTGTGTTTGAGTAGATCTTCCTCTACACTAGTCAGTGCGTTTTCTGATGCTGACTGGGCAGGATGTCCAGATGATAGGAGGTCCACTGGAGGATTTGCAGTGTTTTTGGGTCAAATTTGATCTCGTGGAGTGCACGGAAACAAGCTACAGTTTCCAGATCGAGTACAGAGGCTGAGTATAAAGCTCTAGCTAATGCTACGGCTGAAGTCATATGGGTGCAGTCGTTACTTACAGAGTTGGGAGTGTCGCAGTCTCAAAAGGCATGTTTGTGGTGTGACAATATTGGAGCGACGTATCTCTCTGCTAATCCTGTGTTTCATGCAAGGACAAAACACATTGAAGTGGATTATCATTTTGTTCGCGAGAGAGTAGCTCAGAAGCTGTTAGATATACGGTTTATTCCTTCATGAGATCAAGTGGCAGATGGATTTACGAAGTCACTTACTACAAGGCAATTAATAGTTTTTCGTCGCAATCTTAACTTGGATAAGTTATGATTGAGGGAGGATGTTAGAAATAGTATTGTAATCTATGTAAAGTGTCTGATATAATTGAGTCCAGCCCTGACTCGATTACCGTGTAGGACTTGTGTACGAAACCAACTCTGGTAGGAGTACCTTACCGACTCACCCCTGTATGGTTGTAATATAAAGACACACGAACCCAGCGTTTTGGGTAATCGTGAGCGCTAATTATTTTTACAATTGAAGAACAAACAATATATATGCAAGGGAAATAGAAGAACTGAAAGTAGCTTCCAAACGAAAAAATGAAACACACAAATCAAATGATCAAACGTCCCGCAGCCTAGGACCATGATAGTCTGTGGGGGCAACACAACATGTGGCAAAAGTGCAAACTACTACACATCACTTGATTGTCGATATTTCGAGAGCATGAAAGGAAAACAATCACACAAACACCAGCTTCAGTTCAATCCTCATGCAGGTTTGGCAGCCGTACCAACCATTAGTGGGCCAAATGTTGTAGCTATAGGTTTACGCGGCTCGTTTGACGTCGGCTCCTGCCTTGACTGGCGGGCAGTACTGCCATTGTTCGTTGCATCCTGATCAGGCGATTGAGCCCCCTGGCCATGTGACATGGCAACATTATTGCTGCTAGCCATAACCTGAGCTTTATCCCTACCAGGGTTTCCCGTTTGTTGTTGTTTGCTGGTTTCCAGAGAAAAATTCAAATGCACGAATGTCAGTTTGTGATGCATGCATGTCCAAATTTATTTCATGGGGGAAATAGTACCGATCCATGAAGAGAACGGATGTAGAGTATGTCCAAATTTATTCAGTTATGTTTATTCAGTTTATTAAATGAGAGTAGCATAATAGAGGTCTTATTTTGGTAACATCGCACAAGAACAAAGGAAGGTGTGCGAGGTCAAAGGGCTGCTCCTGCTACCATATTTCTCCAGGTACTGCTAGTATCTGGCTGCACCTGCTAGTTCACTTTGGACTTATCACACACAATAAATAATGTTCAAATACGTATATGTGATGGTTCACCAACACACAGGATATGTGTTTGTCAGACCATGTTTGATTAACAAGAACAGACGCGACTAAACATATTTAACCGTGTGAGATCTTCCTGAAATTCACAATGCTGGGTCACGGGGATGACGGGGAACAAGCATGAGCAGCCACGGCAAGCTCGGAACTAGCGGAAAATGAGCTGATAAAAAAGAACTACACGCCAAAAGCCTTCTGCCAATATTTTTTGATGGTGTTTTCGTCTTCGCTAAGATATTTAACATCAGTCTGGTCAAACGGGACGACTATGATTCATTTTGTGTGTGAATATGACTGTTACAATTTTGACAAAATACGTGCCAATTTAAAAAATCACTGAGACTGGGAGTTCCCACATCAACATCTGGTGTTCTTCTTCTCGGATGTAAAATAAAAAAACAAATATTTTAGCCCAGAAAATTAGTAATATTTAGCTGACTAGCCATTGATCCAACCTATACCATTTAGTAGTCATCCCATGTATTAACTGAATCGCAGGAATATACATATATAGCGCAGGAATATTTTAACCAGAAAAAATAACAATATTCAAAACAGTCGTCAATGCATCTGATATAGTCTGTTTTTGGTCAAAGTGGAAGATTGCAAGATATAAGATTGCAAGATATTAGCATGTATCTAGACAACATGAACAATAGCTACAACATCTTACATTTAGGAACGGAGGGAGTAATTTATAATTTTTTCACCGTTACAATTTCGACGATGGACGACATTCAAACCCCAAAAGCTAGAATTAGTTATCCGAGAAATACCTTATTATTCCCGAATCAGCTTTCCTTCTCTTGGCACCACCAATTCGGAAGCACATCTTGTTGTCCTGAAAGATTAGCTATATATTTAGCTGATGATGATCCAACCTAGCATGCATGCATGGAGTAGTTACCGCATGAATTAGCTGGCTTGAAAGAAGATGCATGATATATTCAAGAAAAGCTATCATCAAAGTGAAACTTAACTAACTGAAATTATATCAAAGATTTGAATGGGAATCGCGGACTTCACCTTGATACGTAGATGAACGGGGAGCTGATGATGGATGTACGGAGCTAAGGGATTGGGGCCGGTTATGTGTAGCTAGCGTGTGGAGGAAGTATATATGGACGGAGGCCCTGGGAAATAGGGAGAAGTTTTGATGGTTGTATGACCGAAACTGCACCCAACTTCACTCGGTCTATACCTTGCGCGCGACTGACTGGTGACTTGGTGAGCCCACACGTACTGTACGACTCTCTACAGACTTATTCGTTCGGGGCTGTTGGGTTAAGGTCACATTCCTACGACCTCGTCCAACGTTGAATCAATAGAAGCCCAAGTGTATATCAACAGAGTCCATATATATATGTGTGGGAACACAGTCACGTGCATGTGCTATGATATAAACAATCCCGCCCCCCGCCCCCCCTCCTCCTCGCCGGCGATGCCACTGGTGACCTTAGGGCATTGGACGCGTGGCGGATCATGGCCTCTCGCCGGCCGTAAGGTACCCGTTATTTTTTTATGATAATTTGGGTGTCTCATTCGAGATGATGTGGTTTGGCTAAATCTTGAAGTCAGAATAAGTTCCTCCCCGATCTATTCTTGCTCCAGTGGTGCTCCTAGCGCCAGCGGAGGCGTGTGCATCCGACGGATCTCCCGGGATCTGATACGTTTTTATGTTCATCCGTGTGGTTGCATGTCTGCTTCTTCCGATTTACGGTTGTCACGCTTCCCTTCTATTTACTACATTAGACTCTACTACAACAAGTCCTAACCGGCTCCGAAGAGGTAGGGATGAGGACGGCGTCGGGCCTTCGGCTCCATTCAGTGTTTGTAGTCATCGCAAGGTGGTGCGAAGAGCTATTCATAATTTTTATTACATTTGGAATTGTTTATACAATTGTTGATGATCCATAAATTGGTAGGCTTTTCAGGAAAAACCAATGGGTCTAGAATCAAATAAAGAAGACGGCCATCGGAGCATAAATTCACAAGACTAATCGCAAGCGCTCTCCCGTTGAATTAAGCTACCGTCGACGCGTAGGCGCGCGGTGTGCACAATGCCGTCATCAACCATATCGTCACCATGCAAGAGCAACAACCGATCACGCGGTTGTGCCCCAGTGTGAAAATGTACCCCCTGTGCGGATGCATGAGTCTTGGCAAACCGATGATTTAGTGGGATTAATTCTGCAGGTCATACGCTTTTATAAAACACTCCACCTACGCACGTACGTCCTCCTTAATTTGAACAATGTTTTGTCCCAAGCTCCATCGGCAAGTCTTGTTATTGTTGGACGATTTGATAACATATACTCTAGTTTTTGACGCAAAGTTGGAGTAAGTGGCTGTAATGTAAAAGTCTCGCCATATATAGTTTCTGACGCAGGTTGAAGTGAGTGGCTGTAATGTAAAAGTCTCCCCATATATGTTAAGATACATATTATCACTACGTAGCTGCCGTCGACCCGTAGTCCCCCAGTGTCACATCAACCGCGTAGCTGCACCGTCACCATCATGGCGGCCGTACAATAGCATCCAGAAGACCGATCAGCATGGTTCAATAACTCAATCTAAATCACGCGTATCTTTCTTATTTATCCTTTTTGAAGAAAAATGTATCTCGCTTTAGCTTGGCTCCCAAGCTCTTTAATCATGTTTGAAGCCCTCCTAAGTCAATGACTAATGTGCTGCACTAATGTTGGTCATGAATGCACCAACACCCAGCAGTCTAGCATCTTATTCCGGCCTGCAGGTGGCCTTTGCCGTTGCTATCACAAGAATTAGTTTAGCGGAATCGAAAACAGACCGGTAAGGGCATCTCCAGTCGACCCCCAAGAGCACCCCCAAGTGGCCTTTTTAGCGGCGAAAGCGCCGGAAATCGCCGTTTTTGCACTAGCCCTAAACTAAGGATTCTCTATGGGTCAATTACATGCGCCGGCCCCCTAAAAGCCCAAATAGCGTCGTTTCGGCGCTATTTCGCGCCGCGGCACCCAGGCGAAACCCAGCCCGCTGGGTTCGGCCTGGGGGGCGAAATGGCGGGGCAGCCCACGCGGGCCAGCGCTGTCAGCGACACGTGGGAAAACCGCGTGAACAGAAACCCGCCCGTGAGCTTCTTCTCGGCTCCCGCGTCGGTCAAAGGCTGCCGGCGGCCAGTGCATGCGCCCGTTCAAAGGCTGCCGGAGTAATGGCGTGGCGGACGGCAGCGATGGCACGTGGCGCAGTAAATGCCCCGCCAGGGCTACAAAAGGCCCCTCGCCGCTCGCCGCTCGCCCCATTCTTCCCCGCTCGCCGCCCTCCCCATTCTTCCTCCTCGCCGCTCTCCCCATTCTTCCCTCCTCGCCGGAGATGTCGAGCTACGATGAAGCCGTTGCCGCCAACGGTTGGCGCCGCCGCCACCTCCGCAAGCACGAGGCGTGGGCGCTGTATCGGGCGGGCTATCCGTGCCCGTCCGATATGCGCGTCCCAAGCGCCGCCGTCGGACAAACACGGTTGTAACTCAGCGTCAGTGGGGTCCCCGTGCCCCCCATCCCCTCCACCGGCGCGGAGTTCAGGCAAGCCATGGACGAGGTTCGTCGAGGGCTGACGCCGCACGAGGCCGCGCAGCTGCGCTGGAGGCCGCACGGCTACGACGCGTTCTGGTGGCAGCAGCTTCAGCGCCGCCACGACTTGGGCTGGAGTGCTACTAGGAACCGTGTCCCCCAGGTTCCAGATTAGCGCCGTTTGGCTCCGCGGCGCCACCAAAACAGCGGCGTTTTGGGCCCTGGGAGGGCGACACGGCTGGAGATGCCCTAAGCTTATTTACCGGACCGCGGGTAGGTACGATCTTAACCGGAACGTGTTATAAACGATAGCAAGAAAATAGCGATAAACAAAAGAGATCGACACACAGGGACACGAGATTTTTAACGTGGAAAATCCTTTCAACGAGGAAGAGAAAAAACTACGGACGACAGTCAGCAAAAACTCACTATATCGGGCTGTGGCTACAAACGCCAGGATTTACAACTCGTGATTTATCTCAAACGGTGGCTTACATGAGTAAATCCTAGACAAGATAAAATTCGTATCCAACTCGACAACAACTCGCATCGTACCACGGGGTGTGACGTCCCCCGCACCCCCCTACTTGCGGGCCATATTGGTCGAGCAAACGCGATGGGCCAACTTCACACTCCGTGGCGCTACGCTGTACTCGTCAGAAGTTTGGTCTTTTATTAGCATAAGTGAATTTTGATCACAGAAAAAATAACGCTCCACCTTGAGACAAATTCCTTCATGTAGCATAAACAAATCTTCACCCTGAAACAACAACGAAAACACTTTCACCTTGATACCAACTAAGCTTGAGCAAAACTCAAATTTAGCAACAGGAACTGCATTTGTCATCATATCAGTAGGATTATCATGAGTACTTATCTTTTATACATTCAACTTACCTTGTGCAACAAGTTCACACATATAATGGTACTTGAGATCAATGTGCTTTGTTCTCTCATGAAACATCTGGCCCTTATTAAGGTAAATAGGACTCTGACTGCCACGAAATAAGTTAATGCAAGTATCATCTTCACAAAGCTCAGTAAATAAACGTTTCAACCAACAGATTATTTGCTTGCTTCTACAATAGTCATATACTCTGCTTTAGTGGTAGACTGGGCAACAACAGCCTGCAACGTTGCCCTCCAACTCACGGCACAACCACCTAGCGTGAACACATAATCTGTGAGGGATCTACTCTTATCCAAATCGGCAGAAAATCTGAATCCACGTAGCCTTATGAGTCGCTCATCAAACTTTTCAAACTTCAAGCAAGCATTGGATGTGCCACGAAGATACCTGAAAATATGTTGAACAACCTTCCAATGTTCTTTACCAGGGTTAGATATATGTTTACTCACCAAACCCATAACATATGATAAATCAGTGCGAGAGCAAACCATGGCATTCATCAAAGAACCATCAACACTAGAATATGGAACTCTAAACATGTACTCAAAATCCTCATCATTGTTAGGACATTGTAAAGCTGACAATTTAAACCGATGAGCAATGGGAGTACTGAAAGACTTTGTATTATGCATGTTAAAACAATGAAAAAATTCTTAAAATATTTTTCTCAAACTCTAGACTCAACATCGACCAATAGTAAGGGTTTTCCTACAGGCAGTCCTGCTCTGATACAAAAACCTGTCAGACCCCGGACCAAGAGGTATACATACTATTATGCGCTCCTAGTCATGGAACAACAAGGGCTTCAGGGTTACCAGCCCCGGCCGCAATAAACAATGGCAGGTAGAATGGATTCATCGGCACGCAAGCCGGATAACATCGGTACTACTACTCCTTGTGTCCATGCTAGTCATAAACAACTATGCATATCAAAGCGTCCACGAGTCATGTGAAACTGAAGGAACGGGACCAAAACTATATAGAGATGCTATGTATCCAGGAAGTGCAACAACAATCGAGGGTTACTGGGGCTACCAAGCCTAGGCCGAATAAATATCGGCAAGCGTGCTCGGAAATGGATCATCGGCCCCATAACCTCTCGACTGCGACACGCAGGCATAGCCAAAACTGTATAACTATGAGCTCGAAACCAACAATCGATCAAAGCGGTACTCTAGACATGAAAGTTGTATAAAGCAAGTATTACTAGAGTATAGCTTACAAACAGAGGTCACATGACCCAATATTACATCAGACAACGGAAGGCAAACTATGTTGCTAGTCAACAAGAACCAAAAAGGCCTAAGAGGCCGCAACATAAGGCGACGTCCCAGCCCATAGATTCCAGGTTGCTGTCTGGGAACCCTAAACTATTCATCGATGTCCATGTTGCAACCAACACCGTTGTGAGGAACTTCACCTGAACCAAGTTGAAGCAAACCTGAGTACTGAAGGTACTCAACAAGACTTAATTAACCTATTATATATCTGCATCTCCATAAAAGGGAAAGTTGTTTTGCGTAACACAATCTTTGGTTCGAATATAGGGAGATGGAGAAGCTTGAAAAGCAGATCTTTTAAAAGAACACACTTGCTTCGTGCATTATCTTCCCATCCTTCGAAGCGTCATCTTCAGCACTTGATAACCGGAACCACCTCTTGATACCAACCAATCATTGACAACATATTTTCCGGCAGGTTCATGTTATCTATGATTCCAGACTCCTTCACCAAGTCGTCCTTAACCGTGGTCATTGGCTTTTCGAAATGATTTAACCCTGCAGGGGTGTACAACTTTGCCCACACGTGCCAACTGACTCTTAATGCAAAGTGATGACCCACAAGTATAGGGGATCGCAACAGTCTTCGAGGGAAGTAAAACCCAATTTATTGATTCGACACAAGGGGAGCCAAAGAATATTTGTGAGCCTTAACAAGTGAGTTGTCAATTCACCTGCACCTGAAAGTGGACTTGTTCGGAGTGGTTTATCAGCAGTAACAGTTTTATAGTAGTAGCAGTAGTGAAATAATAGCATAAATAAAATGAAAACAGCAGCAGTAGTGTTTGAAGTAAACAGCGGGATTAAATACTGTAGGCATAGGGATAGATGAACGGGCATTGCATGGATAATATAGTTCATATATAATCAAGACATGGGCATTGCAGATAAATAATATAAAGCATCCAAGCACTAAGTAACCATAGGCATGTATTCCGTAAATAGTCATACGTGCTCGCAATGAGAACTTCGGGGCCTCGAGTTCTAGACAACAATATGTGTAAACAACTTGCAGGTATGATCAATAAACAATAATTATCATCGTGATTCAATAATATGTTCAGATCTGAGATCATGGCACTCGGGCCCAAAGTGACAAGCATTAAGCATAACAAGTTGCAACAATGTCAATAGCACTAATAGAGGTTACTAGGCACTATGCCCTAACAAAACAATCACGACATTATTACATGAACAATCTCATCCAATCCCTACCATACCCTTCAGCCTACAACGGGGGAATTACTCACACATGGATGGGCGAAACATGGATGGTCGATGGAGAGGCGTTGGTGATGACGATGGCGATGGTCTCCACCAATTCCCCGTCCCGGTAGGGCGCCAGAACAGGAACTTCTGATCCCCGAATCGAGGTTCGGGCTAGGGGCGGTGCTCTGTTCTATTTCTGTGGAATATGACAACCCCCTCAGGTTTTAGGGTTGAAGGCAATATGTAGTCGAAAGGGGAGCCCGAGGGGGTCTCTGGGTGGCCCACACCACCAGGTGGTGCGGCCTGGGGGCGTCAGGGGGTGGTGTGGCCCCCCTCTGGCCCCTCTCCTGGCCCCCTTTTGGCTCCCGGGGTCTTCCGGTGTTTTAAGACCAATGGGGTCTTTTCTGGGCAATTTCCCGAAAGTTGATTTTTCTGCACAAAAACGAGACACCAAGGTAATTCTGCTGAAAACAGCGTTAGTCCGTGTTTGTTGCATTGAAAACACACAAGTTTAGAGGAAAACAATAAGAAAAGTGTTCGGAAAAGGAGATACGTTTTCGACGTATCAACCCCCCCCCAAGCTTAGCTTATTGCTTGTCCTCAAGCAATTCAGTGACAACTGAGTGCGATAAAAGAATTTTACGAAGACATTTGTTTCATATGATGTAAATATACTCACTATGTGATCAAAATACTTAATTATGCTCATGATAAGATACATGCAAGATAATGTCACTTAATAGTTATGCAAACCATGAAGAGATAACAACATATTAATAATAAACAACATGAAGCATAACTATTTGCAAGATTGTAATATTCATAATAGGATCTGATAAAGTGGTATCTCGCTTGCCCTTATGTGTGGGGCAAAAACATAAATGCCAGGGCACCTCTGAAGTTCAAGGGAAGACTAGAAGTAAAGATATGAAAGATACAAGTATCAAAGTTATACCACAATTGACCGTGTTCTGGGCCAAGTACAGTACACTAAGAATAACAGCCATTGCCCTCAAGAAGGTGCATAAAGTGAGAACGTGAAGACTCAACATAAAAGTAAAAGAAAGGCCCTTCACAGAGGGAAGCATGGATCACTCATGTGCTAGAGCTTTTATTTTATTAAACAGAGGTATTGAAAACATTTTTAAGAGAGGTGTATGCTTATGTCAACGAATGGTAAACAGAAAATACAGTACATCACAAGCCAACTAGATTTCACAAGAGCGGCTCCCATTTGAAGGACGCAACTGGTGTAGAAGGTCATCCCTCTTTCTCTTTTGTTTACACAATTATGCTTTGACTAATAAATTAGGGGCAAAAATAGTGAAGAGATTTTGTGTGTATTAATTTGGGGCTGGGCACCCCTGCTGTCAGCTCTTCTATCAATTGGATAAGCGGATGAAGCCACTAGTCCATGGTGTGAAATCTAATCATCAAGTGAGATAAAGATTCTCGATTTACGTCCTCATGAGCTAAAACATGGGCACAAAACAGGAATAATTTTTAGAAGGTTTTAAAGGTAGCTCATGAGCAAGTTACTTGGAGTGGCGGTTAAACACCACATATAGGTAGGTATGGTGGACACATTTGGCAAACTTTGGTTTTTTGGGAGTTGGATGCACGAGTAGAGCTCATACTCAGTAAAGGTGAAGGTTAGCAATAGACAGGGAGCGACAATCAAGAGAGCAACAACTATCATAATCATGCTTGCAACAAAACAAAATTAACTGAGGCATAAAATTGATACTAGAACTCTGAGGCAAAATAATAATCGAGGCTTATTGACTTTTTGTTTTCAGTCTTAGCATACGTGAGCATGTGCCAAGTCGACTCAAATGAAACAGCCAGAGGAGGCTACCACAATGTCATACCCTTCTACGAATAGAACAATGCAAACAAATATTTATACGACTGGTCATTTACTATTAACAAATTGGAACAAAACATGAGAGAGCATGAACTATTAAGCCGCCATTAAATCACATATATCTTATGAACAAACTAAGCATGCTCACATGGATGGGTATATATACAAAAATGAAGACAAATAGAGTTCATACCAGCCTCTCACCACAACTTGAATTGTCCTTCGTCATTATTGCTCTTCCCTTGTGGCTCGAATAATATATAATGAAAACCAAGCTCCAATGGAGTCACGGACGACTGTTGAACTCTGCAGCAAACTTTACAAAACCAAAGAGGAACAACAAATATTTTTGGGTTTTCTCAATTAAAACAAGAACAGAAAGAGAACAAACAAACAAAGCAAAATATTTTTGGATTTTTGAATACTAAACCGAAACAAGAGAAGAAAACAAACCAAATAAAGAAACTAAAGAAGCAAACAAAGAGAAACAACAGAAATAGTTTTGGTCTTTTTGTGTTTTTTGAAAACAAGAACAGAACAATAAAACAAAGAGAAATGAAAGAAAACGAAAACAAACGAAAGAAATAAAAACATTGATATACAAAGAACCGATCGAACATGATATATAAATGAGTGTTATGTCGGTATACCTCCCCCAAGCTTAGACTTTTGGCCTAAGTGGAGATCAATCACCAAGGGGACCATGAGGTGGCACCCCCGTAGTATGCTGAGGAGGAACCCTCCTCCTGATATGTGATCGAGGATGCGCCGGTGTACTGCGTGTTGTAGTCCTATGGAGGCGTGTCTCGCCTTTCCTGCTACCTGTGAAACTCCGTGGTGCTCAGATGCTCGTCTACCTTCTCCTTAGAGAGCGACCATGGTGACATGTCAATCTTAAACAAAACAGGCTGCGGAAAAGTAACTTTTCACTCCTCTCCATCTATATATAAAACTCTATATACTAAACGTTCAGCAGTAGAGTTAGCAGTAACAAAGTGATGGGACTTCATGGCAGCGAGATTAAGCCTATGTGGAGCAATTATTCATCATTAGGGGCAATGGAAACATTTAAAGCAGATGTTACACGTGTAGCAATAATGCCCCCCAAAATAGGCCTAGTGGCAGCAAGGCGGCGTGCAACAAGCGCACCAAGACTATACTTCGTGCTATGGTTCAGTGCAGCATCAATAAAAGCAAGGTGATAACAAGAAATATTACTCGTGTTTCCCCTACCAAGGATGCTAGTAGCAAGGTAGTAAGTGAAATATCTAAGAGCAGGAAGTTGAATGTTCCTTATCTTCCCACGCTGGGATGAACGACCGTCATCGTTGGTGATTTCTCGGTAGAGCCCCTGGAGGTCTGCTGGTTTATCTTCAATCCTGCTCGCTGTCCTGGCGGCATTGATACCTATAATAGCACTAAAATCTACCAAGGACAAAGAAACAAGACTACTATATAACTTAAATGCAACAGTTGGACCAAAATGTGTGTTCTAAAATTTAAAGCTCTCAACAAAAGTTTTTGTGAGAGTGGCATACTGAGGGCTTTCATCCTCCATAAAGTTGGTTAGACCAACTCTTTCAATAAGCATACGAAAGTCATCTAATAAACCTGCACATCTTAAATATGTAATGCAAAGAAAGCTAGATGGGTTAACGATACCATCACCTCCCACATCGTCAATACTTGGTGCAATAACGTCTTCATTGTACGATGGCCTCACTGAAGTGGATGAGCGTGAGGGCCTTTTCCTTCTAGGAGCATCACTCCTAAATATCTCTCCAAAATTATAATTATCCATCTCTGAAATTTTTCAACAATCATCACAAAAATTAATTTCAAGCAACTATAAGGTGGAAACTACCATAGGGACTTATATGAGAGCTAAACATGCATCAAAAATATATTATTTCTACTCAAATCAAGCATGCAATCTTACATAAGCTGTCACCTATTGTACCAAAATACTCAAGAAATACTTTAATAAACGAAATTCTACTTGGATAATCGGAGGAGTCACATACCGGAGATCAAACACACCAAATCTCAGTACAAATGATGGGCTGAAGAAGGAGATCGAAAATCCAAAGGAAGAACAGCTAGAACACAGGTTCTAGGAAATGTTTTCAGTTTGGGAGGTGAGAGAGAAGACTTTGGCAGGAGAGAGAGTTAGTGGGGGGCAGGGGGAGCCCACACCATGTGCTGGCGCCACCAGGGGCTGGCCGCACCACCCCATGGTGTGCCTGCCTAGTGGGTCCCCCTGGGGCCTCCCAGGTGGCTCTCTGGCTCATTTTTTACGTAAAAATATATTATAATTTTTCTGGAATTTTTCGAGGAACTTTATTTGTCGGACTTTTTCAAAAAAATTATAAATAACAATAACCAGAAAAACAAAAGTGAAAAGGTAGAAAAAACCAAAACAAGGACTACAAAGGTTCTATGACACTCCAATGGAAAAATATCCAAAGAAAACAAAGGTGGTAGTGGTGAAAACAAAAGTATGGCTGGTGAAAACATGCATAACCACAGTAATCAGGGTGAAAACATAATGAAAACATGAATATGGATGATGGAAAACATGATTGTACTCAAGAAGCAATGTGATAGCAGAAGTAAACATGATGAAAACATAACGGGGAAGGTGAAAACATAGTGAAAACATTTCCCACTTCATTTAAAATAATTTTGTTAACAAGGGTGATCAAGTCTTGTTACCAAAACAATTTTCATATGAAGCAAATCTTTGCTAATCAATAGAATATTATGTTACCTCAACCTTGATAGACATAGTCCCAATCATAATAATTTCATATTCTTTTGGTGGTACTAGAATGGAACAATAAAATTCTCCAATCTTGATGGTCTCAATATTTTCAAGTGAATTTAAACCATATCTTCTATCAATCTTCTTGGGAAAATAAACAGTGTGCTCTTTATCATTAACATTAAAAGTAACTTTTCCTTGACTGCAATCAATAACAGCCCCTGAAGTATTAAGAAAAGGTCTCCCAAGAATAATAGACATATTATCATCTTCAGGCATTTCCAACACAACAAAGTCAGTTAATATCAAAAAATTATTAGCAACTTGAACAGGAACATCCTCACATATACCCACAAGAATAGCAGTGGACTTATCAGCCATTTGCAAAGGTATATCAGTTGGTATCAATATTTCTAGGAGGAGTCTTTTATAGAGAGTAAAAGGCATGACACTAACTCCAGCTCCCAACTCACACAAAGCAGTTCTAACATAATTATTTTTAATAGAACAGGGAATAGTTGGTATACCAGGATCTCCAAGCTTCTTAGGAACCTTGCCATTAAAAGAGTAATTAGCAAGCATAGTGGAAATTTCCTCATTAGGAATCTTCCTTTTGTTAGAGACAATATCTTTCATATATTTTTCATAAGGAGGCAATTTAATAGCATCAGTTAAAGGAACTTGCAAGAACAAAGGTTTCATCCACTCACAAAACTTGTTATAATGTTCTTCTTCCTTTGATTTGTGTTTCTTATTAGGATAAGACATTGGTTTTTGTACCCAAGGTTCTCTCTCATTACCATGTTTATTAGCAATAAAATCTTCCTTAGTGTACTTTGTATTCTTATTTTGCTTTTCAGGTTCCTCTTCAATTTCTTCTTTATCAGAAGCATTATTATCTTCATTACCACTTTCAGTTTCAGCATCA
Organism: Alopecurus myosuroides; assembly: GCA_028641055.1. Lineage (NCBI taxonomy): Eukaryota > Viridiplantae > Streptophyta > Magnoliopsida > Poales > Poaceae > Alopecurus > Alopecurus myosuroides. The sequence continues at coordinate 333,585,952 of CM054062.1, read as the reverse complement.
GAGATAGATATACTATTAGGATCTTTAGCAAGTTCAGAGGATTCTACAGCAGTTTTATGTTTCTTTTTCTTCTTAGTATGAATAACATTATTATTAGTTTGCTGAGAATCTTGTTCAATTCTTTTAGGATGTCCCTCAAGGTATAAAGGATCTTGTGTAGCAATACCACTTCTAATTCTTATTTCATAAGCATGTTTTTCTTTAGAAGCATTAACTAGCAAATCTTTCTGCACTTTAGCAAGTTGATCAATTTGAGTTTGAACCATTTGAAAGTATTTAACAAGCATTTTAACATAATTAGAGTTTTCCATTAGGTGATTTTGCAATCTCATATTAAAATTATCTTGCTTAATAACATAATTATCAAATTCATCTAAACATTGATCAGGAGGTTTATTATAGGAAATATCTCTACTATCAAAATGTTGGAGAGAGTGTACCTCAATAGTGGATGAGTGAGGGATTGGCTTACATAATTCTTCTATAGGTGGAAGATTCTTCACATCTTCAGATTTAATACCCCTCTCTTTAAGAGATTTCTTGGCTTGTCTCATCACTTCATCATTTAATTCAACCCTTCCCCTCTTCTTGGGTGTTGGTGTTGGTGTTGATGCTGGAGTAGGGGTCGGCTCAGGCTCAACCATAGTCCAATCATCATGATTTTGGCTTGTTTTAGCCATTAATTCCTCCACTTCATCTGGAGTTCTTTGCCTGAAAACACAACCAGCACAACTATCTAGGTATGTCCTAGATTGAAAAGTTAGTCCATTATAGAATATATCAAGAAGTTCATTATTTTCTTTGCTTATACCCAGTTGTAGCCCTAACTAAAGAACAGAATCTTGCCCAAGATACAGGAAATTTCTCTCCTTCCAATTGCTTGAAATTAAATATTTTTTGTAAAGCACCATGTTGAGCACTAGCAGGAAAATATTTCTGAAAGAAAGTATTAACCAAACCAATAGGACTATCAATAGATCCTGGACACAAATTATTAAACCAAGTTTTAGCTTCATCTTTTAATGAGAAAGGGAATATTTTAGCAACAAAGTAGCTACGTTTCTTAAGAGCATCAGAGAATAAACTACTCAAAGAGGAGAGCTCATTCATATGTTTCATAGCACTTTCATTTTCAGTACCACAAAAAGGTTCTTTCTCAACAATAGATATATAAGATAAATCAAGAGAGAAATCATAATCCTTATCCCTAATATTAATAGGAGAAGTAGCAAACTTAGCATCAGGAGATAATTTATATTTAACAACACGACTTTCAATAAGACTTATAACAACATCTTTATCCTTCATGGCATGTATTTCATCAATAAGATCACCATTAAGTTCAATATAGGAATCATCAATATCATCACTAGGATTCTCTCTAAGCTCAGGCGAAACAGCAGCAGTAAAAGGATTTTTATCAGGAGTTTCAGTGTTTGCAATATTTTTAGCTTTAGCAATAGTAGCATCTAAGAAAGGGCCGAGAGAACCACTCTCATCAAGCACAGTAGAAGCATCATCAAAAGTATCAGAAGTATTTTCAGATTCAGCAGAAGTAGCACGTGTAGCATGTGTATGTGGTGGTGTAAGCAGCTTACTCATAGCAGACGGTGAATCAAGAGCAACAGAGGTGTTCAGAGTTGTACCTCTTCTTGTAGTGGATGGTAATATAGGAAACTTTCCATCACGAGTCTTACCCACGATGAATGATTGGCAGTAGATAATATTACTCTCCGGTGAGCTTGCAAATAAATCTATGCTCCCCGGCAACGGCGACAGAAAATAGTCTTGATGACCCACAAGTATAAGGGATCCAACAGTCTTCGAGGGAAGTAAAACCCAAATTTATTGATTCGACACAAGGGAGCCAAAGAATATTTGTGAGCCTTAACAAGTGAGTTGTCAATTCACCTGCACCTGGAAGTGGACTTGTTCGAAGTGGTTTATCAGTAGTAACAGTTTTATAGTAGCAGTAGTAGTGAAATAATAGCAGCAATGAAATGAAAACAACAACAGTAGTGTTTGAAGTAAACAATGGGATTAAATACTGTAGGCATAGGGATAGATAAACGGGCGTTGCATGGATAAGATAGTTCATATAATAATCAAGACATGGGCATTGCAGATAAATAAGATAAAGCATCCAAGCACTAAGTAACCATAGGCATGTATTCTGTGAATAGTCGTACGTGCTCGCAATGAGAACTTGCACAACATCTTTTGTCCTACCAGGCCCGTTTTCAGCGGGGGCTCAAGGGAACTACTAGTAATTAAGGTGTTCCTTTTAATAGAACACCGGAGCAAAGCATTAACACTCAGTGAACACTTGTGATCCTCACATCACAGCCATCCCCTCCGGTTGTCCCAATTTCTGTCACTTCGGGGCCTCGGCTTCCGGACAACGATATGTGTAACCAACTTGCAGGTATGATCAAGAAACAATAATTATCATCGTGATTCAATAACATGTTTAGATCTGAGATCATGGCACTCGGGCCCAAAGTGACAAGCATTAAGCATAACAAGTTGCAACAATGTCAATAGCACTAATAGAAGATACTAGGCCCTATGCCCTAACAATCATGGCATTATTACATGAACAATCTCATCCAATCCCTACCATCCCCTTCAGCCTACAGCGGGGGAATTACTCACACATGGATGGGAGAAACATGGATGGTCGATGGAGAGGCGTTGGTGATAACGATGGTGATGATCTCCTCCAATACCCCGTCTCGGCAGGGCGCCAGAACAGGAAGTTCTGGTCCCCGAATCTAGGTTCGGGGTGGCGCTGGCACTCTGTTGTGTTTCTGTGGAATATGACGAACCCCCTCGGGTTTTAGGGTTGAAGGCAATATGTAGTCGAAAGGGGAGCCCGAGGGGGTCTCTAGGTGGCCCACACCACCAGGTGGCGAGGCCTGGGGGCGCGCCAGGGGGTGGTGTGGCCCCTCTGGCCCCTCTCCTGGCCTCCTTATGGCTCCCGGGGTCTTCTGGTGTTTTAAGACCAATGGGGTCTTTTCTGGGCAATTTCCCGAAAGTTGATTTTTCTGCACAACAATGAGACACCAAGGTAATTCTGCTGAAAAAAGCGTTAGTCCGTGTTAGTTGAATTCAAAACACACAAGTTTAGAGGAAAACAATAAGAAAAGTGTTCAGAAAAGGAGATACATTTTCGACGTATCACCAAGCTATTGGCAAACTTCCGACGATGTGCCGAAAGAGGGTGGCTGACCACGACCTTTCCCTTACTTCGCCTATTCCATGAGTCACTCCGAGTAGAGATGGTCCCCTAATAGGGAGTGGTCATCTCCTACCGGGTCTCTATCGTTGTGAGCAATTCTCAACTACTGTCTCGTTACAGGCTGATACACCGCCACGTCCTAGTTTTGTAAATGTTTTTAACATCCCCGCAAATCCAAATGGAACGCCCGAATTAGGCCACTGATGGGTGCTGACGTTGGTCAACCCCAAGAGGAAGATTGTGAAGAGTGCAGCGGAAAGTTTCACCTCAGAAAAGAAACCAAGGTTGAATCGACCAGTAGGAGGACACGCAATCTCTGAAGGTTGATGCAGCTGAGGTGGCAAGCCGCACTACCGGTTCAGCAGCAACGTGGAACCTACACAACACAATCAGTTCACTTTGCCCCAACGCAGCAGTGAGGTTGTCAATCTCACCGGTTTTGCTGAACACAAAGAGATTAAACATATGTTGTGGAAAACAATATGAGAACAGTATGAAAACAGTAGCAGCAGTGTGAAAACAGTGGAAGCAGTGTGTGTATTATCAGTATGAGAAAATGGACCAGGGTCCACAGTTCACTAGAGGTGTCTCTCCATAAAAGATAGCTAACATGCTTGGTGAACAAATTACAGTTGGCCAATTGACAGATAAAGAACATGCATGACATAAATATTACTATGAGATTCATGCGGGCACTACAACAAAATACATAGATCGTCATCCAAGTGCATCTATGACTAATAATCCACGCTTCGAATATCTTCCGAACGAACGTTGGGTATTAAGTTGCAACCAACGGATAATCGTAGTAAGCAAAGTTTGTAATGTAAACGAAGTAAACATCGTTGTTTTCTCCCTAATGGCAACACTACATCCTCCATCCGTCACGTTTCTGTCACTCGAGCACAGATGCAAAGGAGGCATGAACCCACTATCGAGCATAAATACTCCCTCTTGGAGTCACTATCATCTACTTGGCCAGAGCATCCACTAACGACGGAGAGCATGCAAGATCATAACACATGAAGATAACATGATAGGTTGATAATCAACATACATAGCATTCAATAATCATCGGATCCCAGCAAACGCAACATGTAGCATTACAAGTAGATGATCTCGATCATGTGAGGCAGCTCACAAGATCTAAACATGATGCATAAGGTGGAGAGTACAACCATCTAGCTACTACTATGGACCGTAGTCCAGGGATGAACTACTCACGCATCACTCCGGATGCGGGCATGGTAGTGTAGACCCCTCCGGTGATGAATTCCCCTCTCGGCAGGGTGCCGGGGAGAGCTCGAGAACCCTTCGATCTCGAGTTGACGATGACGGCGGCCTCGGGCGTTTCTCGTGAAAAAGTGGTATATCTTTAGGGTTGATGTACTGGGGGGTTTAAATAGGCAAAAGGGCGATGGCGGTGGACGCCTGAGGGGACCACACCACCCCCCAAGCGCGGCGGGGGGGGGCGCGCCGCCCTATGGTGTGGCCTCCCTCCGGTCCTCTTTAGGACTTCGTGGAACCTTCGGGAATTCTAAGACTTCCGGGCATCGAATTTTCGAATTCCGATAATATTTCCAGAACAACTTTTCTGAAACTAAAAACAGCAGAAACGGGGAACTGGCTCTGTGGCATCTTGTCAATAGGTTAGTCCCAGGAAATCGATAAAAAATACATAAAGTGTAAGGGAAACATGTAGCATAAGGCATGAAAACAACATGGAACATCAGAAATTATGGATACGTTTATTACGTATCAACATCCCCAAGCTTAGTTCCTACTCGTCCTCGAGTAGGTAAACGACAAAGAAATAATTTCTGAGGTGACATGCTACCAACATAAACTTGATCATCATAGTAATGTAAAGCATGTAAACTAGGTTCAAATGAATAAAGGCAGTGGTTTATAGTTGATATCAAATAGTAATGTATAAACCATTAGTAATAACAAAGTAAAACCTTTCAATGAATCGGTACTAAAAGACAATCCACCGTGCAAAGTATATTAGAGACGATTTAAGATTCAAGAACAACTATATAATCATCCAAGGCATCAAACTCTCACAACAACTCCTGTTAGGATCAAGTCAAGTGACAACAATATGCACGTAGGAAAACCATTCAATTAATTGTGCACTCAAAACAAGTAAGCGTTATGTATTGGTTCCTGGCACTAGGATTTTGTGGCTAAAAGAACATTATGGGGGTTTGGATGGTCAATGGAAGAAAGTCTCACACAACTGAACGTGATCATTAGACAAGAGGAAGTCTTATGATCGAAGTTATGCAAGGAGTAGTGATTGCCACACGACGGATGCACATAGAGCTATAAGTGTATGAAAGCTCTCCAATGGAACTAGTGGGGGTGCATCCAACTTTCTTGCTCACGAAGACCTAGAGCTCTTTTGAGGAGGCGCATCATTCGAATATACAAGCCAAGTTCTATAATGTAAGGTCCCCACATAGTTATGCAAGTCATAATATGAAAAATCTCGCCAAACTAAAGTAATGATGCTACACAAGCACAAGTGTGGAATAAATGATAGTAGTGCTTCCTGATACGTCCATTTTGCATCACTATTTTATATCATAATTTTCTGTTATTCATTGATATATTTCATGATATGATGCTTCACTTATGTTATTTTATCTTATTTTGCATGATTTATAATTTCAGAAGATCAGAAGAAGAAGGGGGACATCCGGGGGTTCCTAAAAGTTCAGAGGAGGAACTCAGCCAGAAGGAGAGCTGGCGGGGGGCCACCAAGGACGCACACCTAGGGGTGGTGCCCCCCGGCCGCGCCACCTCGGGGTGTGGCCACCCTGGCCCACCTCTGGGGTCATCTTTGGCGTGCCTGGCCCAGAGGGAACCCTAAGACTCATTCCATCCTCGAAGAATTATTCTGCCGCGAGGCGGAAAACACCTGAGAGAGAAAAGCTCTCTGGCAGAGAGAAATCTGCGGGGGGAAATTCCTCTCCAGAGAGGGGAAATCACCGCCATCGTCACCGTCATCACTCCGTGCATCATCAAGATCGTCATCATCATCGTCATAACCACCAAAACCATCACCCTCGTCATCCACCTTCATCCCGCTGTAACAATTAGGGGCCTCTATCGTTGTTTTGCATTAGATCTCTCTCCCGGTGTGGATTACTTGTTAGTCGTTGATGCTTGTGAGATTTATCGGTGTTTTCACTTTATGACCAGATTGTTATCATCCATTATATCATCTCTGATCATGATCTATATGATGTGTTGTGAGTAGTTTGTGTTGTTCTTGAGGACATGGTAGAAGTCAAGTTGTTAGTAGTGAAGTAATGTTGACTAATATTAAATGTTTGATATTTAAGTTGTGGTGTTATTCTTCTAGTGGTGTCATGTGAACGTCGACTACATGATACTTCACCATTTATGGGCCTAGGGGAATGCATCGTATATTTGGCTACTAATTGTGGGGTTGCCGGAGTGACAGAAACCTAAACCCCCTTTAGGAAACCATTACACGAGGGAACGTAGGATCCCGGAGTTTAAAGCTGTGGTTAGATTTATTTCTTAATTACTTTCTTGTAGTTGCGGATTCTTGCAAGGGGTATAATCACAAGTATGTATTAGTCTTGGATGGGACGGTACATTATCATAGGTTCACCCACACAACACTTATCAAAACACCTAAAATTATTCAGCTGCATTGAACAAAAGCACTTGACAGAAACCTCCCGTGTGTCCTCGAGAACGTTTGTTAATCATAAGTAAACTCACCGGCTTGTCCTTTGCTGAAGAAAGGATTTGGCCACTTGCTGCAATTATTATTACTGCATTTAATTTACTCGCACTTTATTTATATGCAATATCAAAAACCCATACAAATCTATTTTCCAGTATTTACAGTTATTCATTCATCAAGACTATTTGGGTTTTACTTCCCTCGAAGACTGTTGCGATCCCCTATACTTGTGGGTCATCAAGACTATTTCTGGCGCCGTTGCCCGGGAGTGAAGCGCTATTGGGAAGTGGAATTGATAAAGGAAGCTTCTGATGTAAGTGTTGTTTTTATTTCTGTCTACTGCTTTATTACACTATGTTTGGAACTCCTTTTGAGTCCTTGTTTGCGGGCATTGCTGCCACTGCTAGGGTAGTAAGTGACCCACCGCATGATGATTTGGATCCTTATAAAATACCTATAAAGATTGGTAAACATGTTATGGATAATTGCTATTCAGGTTATGGAAATGTCCATCTTGGTGATCATTTGCTCTTTTTACATGAATTATGCGAGTTGTTCAAGTGTGCAGGTATTACAATGAGCAAGTGAAGAGGAAATTATTCTCTATATCATTGACAGGCCGAGCCGCTGAATGGTTCAAACTGCTGAAAAATAGCCAGACTATTGAATGTGAGGAAATTGTACCTCTCTTTTATTCTAGATTCTATCCTCCAAGTGAAATCCATAGAGATCGGAATTATATATATAATTTTTGGCCTCATGAAGGAGAGAGTATTGCCCAAGCATGGGGAGATTGAACTTACTAATGAAAAAAAGGCCCCATTCATGAGTTCCCCAGTAATATCGTTATTAATAATTTCTATGCAAGGCTTCCTCTTCATGATAAGGATTTATTGGATGCTTCTTGTTCTGGATCATTTACATGTATGAAGGATGAAGCTAAATGGGATCTTCTTGACTGTATTCAAGAAAACACCGAAGCATGGGAGAATGACAAAGGTAGAAAGTCAGGTATAAATTATGACTATGAATGCATTAAAACCTTTATGTCATATGAGGATTTTCATAATGTTAGTGTTTTTTATGGTCTTGATTCTCAAGTTGTTGCAAACTTATATAAGGCTTTTGCTTCTTACATTGATATTCCTAAAAAGGAATGGGACAAGTACCATGATCCTTATAAAGATATTGTTAATTGTGTTACTGCTAGAGATATAGAAGTTCATAATGTTGATTCTATTGTGCCCGAACCTTATATTGAGAAAATGTCTTTCCCTGCTAAGGTAAAAGAACATTCTATGTTAGCTAGTGTGGTTAATAAAAGTGCAAGGAAACCTATAGAACCTGAGGAACAAATAACTGTAGAACCTACAGTAGCAATAGTAAAGAACCTAGTTTCTAAAAATATAGAAGAGGGACACATTATATTTTGTGAAGATGCTTCTAATATTGTCTCTCATCCTAGTAAGTCTAGGAAACCTAGTGTTAATGTGCTATCTGTTAGGATAGGTGATCATTGCTATTATGGTTTGTGTGATATTGATGCTAGTTCTAGTGCTATTCCTTATGAGCTTTATAAAGAAATCATGCATGAAATTGGTTCTTGTGAACTTGAAGACATTGATGTGATTATTCAACTTGCTAATAGGGAAACTATTTCTCCAATTGGTATTGTTAGAGATATGGAGGTCTTATGTGGTAAAACTAAATATCCTGCTGATTTTCTAGTACTAGGCACTTCTGCTAGTGATACTTGTCCTATCATATTTGGTAGACCTTTCTTAAATGCTTGTGGTTCTGTTATAGATTGTAAAAAGGAGAAAATTCTTACAAAGTTTGATGGAGAGTCTTATGAATTTAATTTCTCCAAATTTGCTAAAGCACCTTATGAAGCTGAATTGCCTAATGAGAATTATAAAGTTGAACAATTGGCTGCTATTGCTCTTGCTCCTAACAATCTTTTGCAGCAATACATGGAAGACCACGAAAGTGATGTCTTTATGGAAGAAAGGAATGCAATTGATGAGATTTTCCTGCATCAGCCAGCAATGCTGAAACACAATTTACTAGTGGAAGACTTGGGTACCACATTACCACCCAAGGATGATCCTGTTTTTGATTTAAAGCCTTTGCCTGATAATCTTAAGTATGCTCATGTTGATGATAAGAAATTACATCATGTTATTATTATTTCTCAACTTTTTGATAAAGAAGAGGAGAGATTATTGGGGATATTGAAGAAACATAGAGGTGCAATTGGTTATACTCTTGATGATTTGAAAGGGATTTCTCCTGCTATATGTCAGCATGCTATTAATATTGAACCTGATGCAAAGCCAGTTGTTGAGCATCAACATTGTTTAAATCCTAACATGAAGGATGTGGTAAGAAATGAGGTATTGAAACTCCTTGACGCTGGCATCATTTATCCTATCGCTGATAGTAGATGGGTTAGTCATGTGCATTGTGTTTCTAAGAAAGGAGGGATGACTGTTGTGCCAAATGAAAATAATGAACTTATTCCTCAAAGAGTAGTGGTTGGTTATAGGATGTGCATTGATTTTAGGAAGGTTAACAAAGTTACTAAGAAAGATCACTATCCTTTTCCTTTTATTGATCAAATGTTATAAAGGTTTTCTAAGAAAACTCATTTCTGCTTTCTTGATGGCTATTCTGGGTTTTCTCAAATTGTTGTTAAAAAGCTTGATCAAGAGAAAACAACTTTCACTTTTCCTTATGGAACCTATGCTTATAGACGTATGCCTTTTGGTTTATGTAATGCTCCTGCTACTTTTCAAAGATGCATGTCTCCTCTCTTTCATGGGTTTTGTGAAGAAATTGTGGAAGTTTTCATGGATGATTTCTCCATCTATGGAACTTCTTTTGATAATTGTTTGCAGAATCTTGATAAAGTTTTGCAGAGATGTGAGGAGACTAATCTTGTTCTTAACTGGGAGAAATGTCATTTTATGGTTAATGAAGGAATTGTTCTTGGACATAAAATCTCTGAAAGAGGTATTGAAGTTGATAGAGCTAAAGTTGAAGCTATTGAGAAAATGCCCTGTCCCAGGGATGTTAAAGGTATTCGTAGTATTCTTGGTCATGCTGGTTTCTATAGAAGGTTTATTAAAGATTTCTCTAAAATATCAAAACCTCTTAGTAATCTTCTTCAAAAAGATGTACCATTTGTTTTTGATGAAGATTGTAAAGAAGCTTTTGAAATTTTAAAGAAGGCTTTAATATCTGCCCCTATTGTTCAACCACCTGGTTGGAATTTACCGTTTGAAATTATGTGTGATGCTAGTGATTATGCTGTAGGTGTTGTTCTTGGATAGTGAGTAGATAAGAAGTTAAATGTTATTCATTATGCTAGTAAAACTTTTGATGCACCTCAAAAGAATTATGCTACCACTGAGAAAGAATTCCTAGCTGTGGTTTTTGGTTGTGATAAATCTAGGAAGTATATTGTTGATTCTAAAGTTACTATTCATACTGATCATGCTGCTATTAAGTACCTTATGGAAAAGAAATATGCTAAGCCTAGGATTATTAGATGGGTGCTTCTTTTACAAGAGTTTGATTTAGCTATTGTGGATAGGAAGGGTGCTGAAAAATCCTGTTGCTGATAATTTGTCTAGATTAGAAAATATCTCTGACGACCCTATTCCTTTTAATGATAGTTTTCCTAATGAACAGTTAGCTGCAATAAAAGTGAGCTCTCAAGAGAGTCCATGGTATGCTGATTATGCTAACTTTATTGTTTCGAAGTATTTGCCTCCTACCTTTACAACTCAGCAAAGAAGAAAATTCTTCTATGATTTGAGGCATTATTTTTGGGATGACCCACACGTATATAAAGAAGGTGTTGATGGTATCATGAGAAGATGTGTTCCTGAAAATGAACAACGAGAGATATTGAGAAAATGTCATAGTAGTGCTTATGGAGGACATCACGTTGGAGATAGAACTACACATAAGATTCTACAATCAGGTTTTTATTGGACTACTCTCTTTAAAGATGCTAGAAAATTTATTTTATCTTGTGATCAATGCCAAAGGGTTGGAAATATTTCTAGACGTAATGAAATGCCTATGAATTATTCTCTTGTTATTGAACCGTTTGATTGTTGGGGTTTTGACTTTATGGGTCCTTTCCCTCCTTCACAAGGCTACACTCATATTCTTGTTCCTGTTAATTATGTTACTAAATGGGTAGAAGCTATACCTACTAAAAGTGCTGATGGTGAAACCTCTTTAAAAATGCTTAAAGACATTATTTTCCCTAGGTTTGGTGTGCCTATATATCTCATGACTGATGGGGGTTCTCATTTTATTCATGGTGGTTTTAGAAAAACCCTTGCTAAATATGATGTTAATCATAGAATTGCCTCACCCTATCATCCTCAAACTAGTGGGCAAGTAGAATTATCAAATAGAGAGATCAAATCTATCTTGCAAAAGACTGTTACCAAATCTAGGAAAAAATGGGCTAAGAAATTAAATGATTCTCTGTGGGCTTATAGAACTGCTTACAAAAATCCCATGGGCATGTCTCCTTATAAAATGGTTTATGGAAAAGCTTGTCACTTGCCCCTAGAATTAGAACACAAAGCTTATTGGGCAGTGAAAGACCTAAATAGAGATTTTAAGCTTGCTGGTGAGAAAAGGCTGCTTGACTTAAGTTCTTTAGATGAATGGAGGAGTGAAGCATATGAAAATGCTAAGCTCTTTAAAGAGAAAGTTAAAAGGTGGCATGATAAGAGAATTATTAAAAGAGAATTTCATGTTGGTGAGAAAGTGCTATTGTATAGGTCTCATCTTAGATTTTGTAACATCCCAAGTATGAAAACCACCCCTAGCATGTTTGTTTCTTGCTTTAATTAAAGTTTTGCATCATGTCATCATACTCATTGCATTTGGTTACTATTTGTTTGCATCTGTTTTCATTTATTTTCATAATTGAATTTCAAACAATTTCAAATGCCTTGTTTCATACTTGTTATGTTACAAATTTTTCCAACTAAAAAGTTCAATCAAAACAACCATTTTTGTTCCATTAAACCATAAGGTCAAACCATTAAAATTATGGCTTTTAATAATTCAATTAGTCCAAACTTATTTCAAATTGCATTCAAAAGTCAAATCAAAAACATCAAACAGCACCCAATTTCAAATTATGAAAATTACCAAAACAAATATACTCATTTGTTTCCAATTAAAATGATATGACAACCCTAGTTAAAATCTTGTTTTAATAACCAAAATTCATCCAAATGCAATCAATTACAAAACAGCAAATAAATTTGAATTTTTGAAATCCAAAACTTGCATTTGGTTACTATTCCATTAAGGAGTTGACACAAATTTTTCTAAGATTTTTGCTAACTCAAAACTCATCTTTTTCTTCCTAATCCTTTTCTGCAAAAAAAAGAAACAAAACAATTAATAAAAGAAAGGAAAAACGGCCAAAGGGGGTGGAGCCACGCAGGCCCAGCCCAACTTACCCTCCGCGCGGCCCGTACCGGTTCGGCCATCGTCTTCAACCTGTCCGGCCGCGTATCCAGCGATGCCACGGCGGCACAGTAGCAGAGCGACGGCCATCCTCGCTCCCCTACCCTCTATATAGCCCCCCTAGGCCCCCTGGCGCGGCCCTAACCCTAGGCGTACCTAGCTACCCACTCGCGCCGCCGACAATTCCCCTCTCCCTCGCCGGATTTTCCTCTCTGCCACCGCACCCGAAACCCCAACTCTGAACATCTCCGGCGATCGCCGTCTCCGATGACTCCCGGCGTGAGCTGACCACGGGAATCGCACCACCTCTTCTTCCTCGACCTTCTGGACATCTTCGTTGAGCTCGACGCCGTCTGGATCCACGCCTCCATCATCGACCTGTCGCCGGCCACCGTCTTCCTCGGGCCTCTGCCACGATTACACCGCCGGTGAGCGCCACCGTGCACCTCTCCCTCCTCTCTGCCTTGCACGAGCACAAGCACACGCACGCATCCGTGCACGTCCACACGCAGCACACCCACCAGCAGCAGCACGAGCACGACGTCCACGGTGATCGCCGCCGGTCGTTTTCTCTGTCAAAGTTCAGTCACGCGCGCGTGCGAAATTCAGTTAACCGCGAATCTGAACCTTAACCTGTTCGCGCGTGGTATACTGACAAGATCGTTCGCACCACCGCAGTGGCAGTGCGCTGTTTCCTTGCGCGCCCAGGTCGGGGGTTCGAGCCCCCGCGGCGCGGAAATAACCCATCTTTTTTCCGCAGCGCGCTGACAGGGTGGCCCCCCTGTCAGCCACTGCTGCGGCCACGCAAGCGCACGGTGGCCACGCTGGCCCCTTGGCCCACTGGCAGTGACCCTGGCTAGGTCACTGCACGGTGCAGGTCCATTTCCAGTTTTTCTTTTTCTGTTTAAGTCCTAAACTTTACAGAATGGTCCCTGGAAATAAAATGCAAATACCTTTTGTTTTATAAACCCAAATAATAAAATAAAATATGTGCACTGCCCTAAATTAAATTATCTATCTATCTAACCTATTTGTTTTCTGTTTTGAATAATTTAAATGCATTCCAAATTTGAATTCAAACAATTCATTTGAAATTTGCTAAAATCCATAACTAATTCATACTTAATCCAATTAATGCAAATAAAATATGTTTTCCATGCTATTTCAAACCACCTATTCAAATATAAATTTTGTTTCATGTTTTGAATAATCAAAATTGCTTAAATAATTTAAACCTTGTTTAAATCATTTAAATTTGCTAAAATCATAACTTGCTCAATTTAAATTATTTTTGAACATGTAAAATATGTTTTCAAACCAGAAAAACATAACCTTTCCAAATATGAATTTTATTTTATGTTTTGAACAAATAAAATTCAATCAAAATTCAACTTGATTTAATTCCAATTAAATCTTGTTTAACTTGTTTAATTCATAATTAAATCATTGTAATTCCTTTTTCAATAGTTGAAACATGTAATCCACCTAAAATTTTGTGCTCTTTTCAAATATTAACTTTGTTATCTGTTTGGAACAATTTAACTTGATGAAAACAACACATGCTTGTGTAACATCATTAAGAAGCCAAAATTCTTAACTTGCTAAATAAAATTCCAAACTTGTTAAATTTCTTTTCCACTTGCATCTATTGTTGTTTTCTTTTTGTTATCATCATGCATGCATCATGGTAATAAATTTTCACATGGTAATTAATTGTAGATCATTTGTTTCCACCTTAATTCATGGACCTTTTTCATATGCAATCCAATTACATATGGGTCCATTTAAATTGTGTTACCATGTCAACTAGTTTATTTTGATGCATCCATTAACTTGACATGCATCATCCCATGATTGTGCACTATGCCATGATATTGATTGTTTATCTTTCTGCATTGTTTGTTTGCTTCTTCTCGGATAGACGACGACGTTGAGACAGACGATCTTTACAGCACCCCTTCTGAGGATCTAGCTCAGTACCAGACTGCTGAGTTTGCAGGCAAGTTATCACTCACATGAACCACTGTGTTCCTTTCAACATTGGTTACCGATACTTCCCGTTGTCTATTTATGCTAGCCATATGTATCGTTGCTTCTGTTACGAACCTATCACATGAATCCCTTAACCCTGATATTGCCTCACCTCCACTCCTACAACCCCATTGTTTGAGCCAGTGTCTTACTAGCATGCTTAGGTTGTTTTGCTCGAGTCTGTTACCCGTTACTTTCTGTTACTATATTTCTATTATGTTCTGGGGGCTCGATGTTAATCAATCAACATATTAATAATATGCTGATAAGGCACCGGCAGGAGGCCCTGTGTGGTTTTGAGGCCTGCTAGTGTCGACCCTAATAGGAAAAGGGTCTTGTCTACTGATCCATGATGAGCGCACTACCCGCATGTGGGAAGCGTGTATGGGCGCCCCCTCAATTTGATTCGATTCGCATCTCGTCCAAATCGCCTCATTTAGTTCGGGTTTTCCATTTGTCGCATGCATGTTTTTGCGAGCCCAGCGCAGGGTGGAACTTTCGTAGTCGGCATATAGGGAGACACGTTCTTAGAGTGCTATGAGGGTCCCTTTTCTTCGGGGCTCGATTAGCCGTGCGCTCAAGGTGCTTTGGGCTTGATGCGAAGAAGAGTTGAGTTGGGTTGAGTGCCCCGCTTGGTGGGAGGCATCCCATCTGGCGGGTTATTCTTACGTGTACGGCCAAATTGGTGCACCCCTGCAGGGATAAATCTTCTCGAGAAGCCGTGTTTTCCGCGGTTATGGTTGACTTGGTGAAAGTACTGGCTAACAAGTACTCAGAACAACTTACACCTAACTAATACTACCCGACTAGTAATAGGCTTATTGACACAACAACTTGATCCATTATTCATTAATCCAACTGTGTGAGTTATCCTCGGATTGCTTCTTTGGATAAGGGGCAAGATCCAGGATGGGTTTGTTTGGTGGTTAGTTATAGTTGGTTACGATACGCTATCTTATCTTCTTCTGTTAGCCGGAAGTGGTAGTATCTCTGTAGTTGGTTAGAGCAGCCAGTTGCAGCATCGTTTATATCCCCTTTCTTCCGTTGAACCCAAGGCATCTGTGCTTGGTGTTGACGGGCTACACTTTGGTGAACTATGAGTCTTGCTTGCCAGTACGTTTATGTACTGACCCCTTTGGGGCTGTGGTTTCCGCAGACTACGCTTACGAGGATCCCAGTGACGGCTACTACGTGGAGTTTGACGAGGCTGCTGACGGGTAGGTAGCGGACCCGGGCAGGATCCGAGACTACGTGGATGGGCTCCGTTTTCCTTTCATTCCCGGCTTCTTAAGCCTATTTGGAGTTGTCTGTACTCAGACCCTTTGAATGCTTCCGCTGAGATGTAATGATGTTATGTTGGGACATGTGTCCTCTGGATGATTGTATTTGCTATCTCTGCTCTAGTGAGAGCTATTTGCAACTTATTTCAATCTTTTGTGTCTTAGAGATATGTTTTGCTATCATTCTGTTACAAGCCGTTGACGTACCATGTGTGTATGGTATGAAGTACGTCAATGGTAGTATCCTGATTTCTATGGGATAGTTTATGTCGACGCTGAACAGATAGGGGTTGGTTGTCACACATACGTGTGTTGGCCTACTCGTAAGAGGACGCGGGTGCCGGTAAGACCCGTAATCCAATCTACTACTGTTCAACGGAACGGCGAGTATCCTTTAGAAGTCCGGGTGCGACAGATTTTTTGTAGGAAAATTACTCTCGAGATGGGAAGGACCTTTTGTTATCGAAGAGGTATATCGTTCAGGGGGCAATTAAATTTGTTTCCCTTGAAGACAACACTTCACAAGTGGTGAATGGCCAAAGACTCAAGCATTATATCTCCGGAGATCCTTATAATGAAAATGTTGATTGTATTCAAGCCATGATCCCGGAGGAGTTTATTAATAAGCATATTTCAGAAACTGCAGAGCCAGTTTTCGAATAGGTAACAATTTTGGTAAGAAAATGTTCGCGAAACATCTTTCAACTTATATTTTTACTGTTTTTAGAAAATATGAAAAATTATGAGCCGGAAACGAGAGGGAGACGGAGCCCATGGTGTGGGCGCCCCGGAGCCCCTCTCCGACCCGTTTTCGACCTGGACTTTCCTTTCGTTATGAAAATTTTTGCTATATAATCCCCCGGACCCCCCGAGGACCATATATCGTTTTCTCGTCGTGTTTCTGTTTCGAGCTGTTTTCCTGGCAGGAGTTCGGAGTTTCTAGGCCAAGATGTCCTCCATCAGCTCTAGCATTGAGGATTACGCTGCATGTCGTCTTCAACAAATCCTGCAAGACATACATGAGGGTGCTTTCATGGGATGGGCGACGGAGGAAGAGAGAGATGCAAGGAGAGAAGACATGGTTAACAGTTTGAGGAAGAGATCCGGAGGGCTGCACCAGCACCAACGAGGAACCCGACCTTTGTGGGATCCATTAACCCTCAGCATCGCTACTCTCATAATGTGTAGGGGACCGTGCCTCATGATCAAGACCCCAACGTGTTCCATGTGATAGCTTAAGCACACCGGGTTGCCGATCAATTCTGCGAACAATATCATATTCTCAAGGCCGAGGTAGAAATTCTGGAAGCGGAAAACTTTGAGCTTCGTCGTATAATCAAAGGCTTTCTGACTCCTCTCCGAGTGATTCCACCTTCACCACCACCGAAGAATTGATTCGTCATTGGTTTTGGCATCCCCTCGGCTTGTTCCAAGCCTTGAGGGAGTGCTACTGTATCACATCACTATCTTTCATCTTTTTTACTTTTCAGTAGAGTCATATCATGAGTAGAGAGGTTATCATATAGGATGGTTTGCAGTATGGAAGTGTCTCTCCCTTGTTGGTTATCGTTGTATCCGTTGGTGTGAGTTGCCGGTTTGAAATATTAGTGAAAAGTTTCATCATTTACTTTCTATGCACCTTATTTCAGTTGTCAACTTCTGTCATATGGTTGAGCTTGCTATTAGTATTTGGTATCACTCTAGAGATCATCAAGTTAATCTAGTTGGTTTTGGCAAACTTAGCTTGGGTCAGCAGAAATAATAATTTGAGTTGATAGTATAAGAAAGAGGAATTTTCCTATTAGCTCATGAACTTAGTAAATTTGCTAGTATAATAATTTGAGTCAGCAAATTTGAGTCACAAGTCAAGATCGCTTTTGCTTTCAATGAAGATTGCATGATTGGGTTCATCATATGTATATTTTTTTGTTTTCCTTCAACTCTTATGCTTGCTACCCAGCCTTGCTAGCCAAAAACCCTGTACTGAGAGGGAATGCTTCTCGTGCATCCAAACCTTAAACCCCAAAACCTTGCCCATTGTGTCCACCATACCTACCTACATGCGGTATTGCACCACCACTCCAAGTCAACTGCTCATGTGCTACCTTTAAAACTTTCAAAATACTCTTGTTCTGTGTTCCTGTTTTAGCTCATGAGGACGCAAATAGAGAATCTTTATCTCACTTGTTGATTGGACTCACATACCTGGACTAGTGTCTTCATCTGCTTATCCAAATGCTAGAAGAGCTGGCAGCGGGGTTAATGGCCCCAAATAATAATACAAATTCTCTTCACTCCTTTTGCTCCTTATTTATCAATCAAAGCATAATTGTGTAAACAAAAGAGAAAGAGGGATGACCTTTTGTACCAGTTGCGTCCTTCTATGGGAGCCGCTCTTGTGAGTCTAGTTGGATTGTGACGTACTGTATTTTCTGTTTGCCATTTGTTGACATAAATATACACCTCTTAAAATTTAGACACTTGTCGTGGGATAATCACGGCAGACGTTACCAGGGGTAACTTATCTTGGCGTAATTCGCCTCTGGCGTTTGGGAGAGGGTTTAGCTCGAGGGAAACCATGTTATGAATCGATCTGGTAGCTCTGGCAATCAACTCGCCGAGTCTCCGATCTAGGGTTACAATCTCAGCTCTCGTGTTACAGGGGATACTCGAATAACTAGTAAAACTCGTCTTAGTCTAACCCTGGGAGCCGGTTTATATAATACTCGGCCCCCTGGCTTCCTATCCAAGGCATACTCGGAGTCCTACCCGGTCACCGCCTACAAACCCTAAGTTTCCTTATCGAAACCCACAATCCGGGCTACGAAGCCTATACTCCTGGGCCTTCTGGAAACTCCATTTCCTTAAGCCGGGTCTGGCGCAGCTCCCTTTGGGCCGAGTTACACCTTGACGTTAGCCTACCGGGTTATCATCCCTCCATCAGTAGTCCCTAGAATAGCTTGGGCTTCGCGGGATCCTCCTTGAAGCGCATGCTATTCCCTGCAAAAAATAATAAACACACAAGTTCATAGAATACCGGGTTAGGATGCTTAGATAATAGCTAGGCCTAACTCCACAGGTGGTCCATATAATAACCCGGCTTTCTCCGAGTCCAACATTGTTTTCCCGGGTCAACACTCCAAGGAAAACACAGAGGACCCGGCTCGCATTGTTCATTAGTTAACCCGGATATCGCGGGGACGATCTGCTCTGATCTTTTCCGGATATCTCGCACGAACACTTAACACTTATCCCAAAAAATCCGGTCGGGTATCTCTTTTCACGAAATTTTGGCTCCCGCTCCTTAGGCCTAGGGCTCTCCACCCGCACCTATAAATAAGTGCTTAGAGGCAACCCTAGATCGGGCACTCCATTTCCTCGTCTCCTTCACCTTCGATCTCCCGTGGCGCTCTCTTGCTCGAGCTCAAGGCCGCGCCGCCACGTCGTCTACGGGCACGCAGCCGGAAGCGAGCCGCCGCCGCCTGCGCTCCGCATCAGCTCGCGCCACGCCGCCGTTGACCACCACCGCCGCGCCCTCAAACAAGTCACTGGAAGATCCAAAGGGCCACCGTGACTGTGCAATTTGCCGCCGCCGTGCTCTCCTCCAGATCCCGCCGGTAAGCAACCTTGCTCCATTGATCTCACCTTCAATCCTACTCGAACTAGGTCAAATTTCAGATCCGCTCTTAGACGATTTTCTTGCTCCGCATCAATTGGATAACCCATGCCTTTGTTCTTTCACAACCAACACTCAAGATAGATCCAATAGTGCACCTCTCGATGCACCTCTATTACCCGTAGTCACGAATTTCCTCGTAATTTTCTCCGTCTAGATCCAATCTATCAAAGTTTTTCATAGTTGCTCTTTGATTAACCGGATAATCTGTCATTTCTAGGTCTTAGGTCACTCACACTTTACAATTTTATCTCATGTTTTTAGACTACGCACATGGCACCCAAAACCAGCACGAAGACCAAGGGGAAACAGCCGGCGAAGGCAAAGCCGACTCAATCTATATCCGCCAACTAGGCAAGGTCCACTGTGACCAAGGCAAAATTTGATGAGCTCGCAGAGTCGGGCGTCCTCCCCGCCCGAGAGGATATCCACTGGCGTGTCCCTGGGGAGGAGACTCGGCCCACTCCGGGTATCGACGAGGTAATTTGCTTCGTTGAACATGTGATCCGGGGATTCCGTCCCCCGGGTCACCCCTTCTTCCGCGAGTTGCTGAGCCATTATGGTCTCCGAGTTTTTGACATAGGCCCCAATTCTATGTTGAATATTACTCATTTCATTGTTCTGTGCGAATCATATTTATGCATCCCCCCGAATCTTGCGCTATTTCTCGAACTGTTCCAATGCAAACCGTGCTGCGAAAGCGGCGACGCAGCCCTCCTGGCTTATGGCGGGGTATCTATCCAGAGGCGGAAGAACTCCTTGATGCCGACTCTGAGCCTCAACTCCCACGTCAAGCACTGGCAGAAGACCTACTTCTACTGTCAGGACACATCCTCACCCGGTGAAAAGACTTTGCCGGGTTTCTCCGAAGGCCTTCTTGATCTTTCCGACAATCTTAATTCTTTCGCTTCTGAGTCGGATAGGGAGTCCATCCGGCCCCTCCTCGCCAAACTCGCTGTTCTTTCGGCCCAAGGCCTTCTTGGGCTCAACTTGGTTAAAACTTGGGTAAACTTCCGAATCCAACCAAACGACGTCCGGCCCAAGCTGATGTGCGAATATTCTGGGCACGTTACGGATTCACTCTGCTACTCACTAAGGAACTACCCAGCCGCTGATACAAACAAGATAATCAAGAGTTTCTTGACCGAGAAAATGGAAGTGATCCGGACTATAGCCGGTTTGGAACCGTTTACTCGCGATAACCCGGCTCCAGCGGTAAGATCCGGCCTTAATTCTTTATCCTTATACCTTTGACTGATACAATCACTAATTTTTACCATTATACTTTTATCTCAGGAAAACAGCACTTTCTGGAAGATCGAGACCCCCCCTCCTTCCGAAAACTCGGAAGAGGACGAAGAGTCGGCTGACTCGGACGAAGGTATCATCCTGGTTTCACCTATCCCCATTTCTGCTAACTTGCTTTCCCGCACTTTCTATTTTTCCGACTATACACTATCTTTTCCAGGAATGGAGGATAAGGAGGACAACGAGGATAAGGAAGATCAGGAGGAGACCCAGAGTGATGAAAGTGAGGCAGACCCGGAAGCTGAGGTTGGGGCCAAGAGGAAACCCCGAGGGGTCGTATTAAAGGTTCCATATTCCTCTATGTCCTCCAAACCGTATTCATTTGCTAATATGTGCGAGCTTAATCAACGATTGTCCGATTCACCATACTTGAAGGAGCCCCCTACGGTCAAGCGCAGGGTAACCCGGAACTCCCCGGGTGAGGATCCTCTCAACCCGGGTATCCCTTCGTCCCCAGCCCGCCGTGCCGGTACTTCCCAAACCCATCCTTCCAATTCACCTCAAAAACATCCTTCTCCCAATCACCCCCTAGCTGGACAACTCCGAGTCTCACTTTCTCAATCTTTATCAGCGTCGTTCGGGTCTAGCAACGATCTTCCGGCGGATTTCTTCGTGAATACCGGGTAAGCTAGCTTTTTGCTATTCGATATACCAACACTTTCCATGAGTTTCCTTCATTATATACTAACTGCCTGCTTTATTTCCCTCAGAGCCAAGGTCACAACCAGTGCCCCGGACAATATGGATGTTGATGACCCGGCTAAGGAGGATCCGGTTGATACTGTGATGGCCGCGGCAGGCGGCGCTGGAGAAGAACAAGTCCCGTTGAAAGATCCGGCCGATCAGGAGGCCGAGTATCCGATCCCCTCGCATACGCCCGGGGATGACGATGTCGTGATCCTGGGCACAGGAAGGAGTGAGCCCACTCCCAATACCCAGGCGACCCAGGTGTCCCCCCCCCCTCCATGAAGGAGAAGACTCCATCTCCGGGTAACCAGAATCCCGGTTCTTCCAACCTGGAGCTCGACAAACTTTCCTACGACGAGATGATGAATGCGCTCTTTGCTTTGAAGACGACTGAAAGAGATATCTTGGAGGCCATGGCTGCTAAGCACCAGGTAATCCTGATCAACATTGCTTATATACTCATCTAGTCCCCAAGTTCCGAGTGTAACTAGGCAAAGTTTTACTCGGTACTTCCTTTTATATCCGGCCTTTTCGTATATCCGACCAATCTTTCCTTTTCCCTCCTCCACAGGCGCAAGTGACCCGTTCTGAGGAGATTTTGGCCAAAACCAATCAGCTCCTCGAGACCGAGTCAAAGCTGCGGGCAGGGCTTGAGGTTGAAGTACAGAACCTCGAAAAAGATGTTGAAAAGTACAAGAAGAAATACCGCACTGCCGAGAATACGTTGAAGAAGCTCTCGGCTCAAATTGCCAACACTTATCGCGCCTTGCTTGGTAAAAATCTGTAACTCGCTAAGTATACTGCTTTACATACGATAACCGAGTGTTGTTGCTTTAACCTTTTTTGTTTATACTGCAGGTCCGGGTGATGCTGCCCCAGATGAAGATGACATTGAGAAGTTGAAGACACTGAAAGGCGTTATCCGGCAGTTTTCTGCCGGCACCAAGTGGATCCTCGAGGCTGTGCAGTGGCCGGCTACGGGCTATTATGGCTTGGACACGTTGCTTGAAGCGTGCTCCACTATCCCCGAGTGGATCAATCTCTGGAATAGCTCTTCGTGCCGAGTTGGGGTAACCCGCGGGCTTATGCTGGCCAAGGCTTATTTCCCCAAGCTTGAGCCGGCAAAACTTGTGGCCGGGTTTCCCGAGTTCAACCTTGACGGCTCTAAATTTTCCGCCAAGAACTTTAAAGCTATTCAAACTGAGGTGCGTCACTCGGCGAGCCAGATCGCCGACAGTCTGGAGTTAGAGAGGATTGTTACACCTTATGACACGGACGACAAGCCGATCAGAGTAGATCTTCCCAAGCCCTTTGACATGCTGGAGAGGTGGAAGGCGGAATCTGCCCAGAAGAGGGAGGAAGCTGCAAAGAGGAGGGCTGAGGCCGACACTGCGCCTTCCACCTCTACGCCGGCTGTCCGTCCACCAGCTCGCGCCGACTCTGCTGCCAATCCAGGTAAAAGTGCTGAGAAGACCGCTGAAGAGCAAGTCCAAGACCCGGCTGCCAAGGACAACGTTCAAGACTCGGCCAAGGATGTCGAGTGAAGTTTCTTTTTTCACTACCTCAAACACTTTATTCGGCCAATGGGCAACTAAAACAATTATTCTTTTGATAGTGCGCCTGTGCACTTTTCGGTACTATTTCCTCAGTTTGTAATACGTAAAAAACCTTAATAGCTTTCGTGGCCCTTCTGGCCTTTTGCATGAACTTGATATTTCCTACCTTTGAACGTTTCATTGCTGGTTTTCGGACTTTTCGCTATTTTTCCTATTGTGAGACTCGGTTTTCGGGTCTCGGGGGTTTGGACTAGTGGATTTTTTCTAAGTCCCCAAGTCCCCAAGACTCGGATTTTTGGGTTTTTAAGCTGAATAGCTGGACAATTTGTTATATTTTCGAATTCCCAAGTCCCCAAGGCCCGAATTTCCGAGTGTAGGGATTGGAGTTTGTCAAAAGAACGAGTTTGTTTCTGCTAAGGCCCAAAACTTAGATTTGCTCACGTAGGTTTGAAGTTATGCTTAATATATTTTGAGTTTCCGGCTGTTAGCCTTGTACTCTGCATAACTTGTGGTTTGGATGACCCTTTTGACCTTCTTTTACTAGAAGCCGGCTTTCGCGTGGATGATCAATGCTGCTATAACTGCATAAAGACAGGGTCAGGCAAGTCCCATTGGGCATCATGACTGATTGTAATTACACGCTAGCAAAGCATGCCACTTTTTGCGAGTCACATCGAGCTTAAGCAAGAAAAGTCAAGAAAATTTGGATCTATTGTCCGGTTATAAGCTTGCAGCCGTACTTATTACAAGTAATCGGCCCTTATAACTTAATGGCATCATGGCCGTGTCTATGAGTTTGCAACTGTGCTATTTAAGCAATCAGCCCCCAAGACCTAGATATACATAACTTACTAGAAAAACTAATACACTAAGAACAAAAAATAACACTTACCTGAAGGAAAATAAGAAAACAACAGGAATATAAGAAACTTGACAAAAGACACACAAAAAGAAACGATATTATTGTTTAACCATCTCTTTATTGATATGAGAAAAGTTAGGTCAGCAAGCCGCCTCATTAAAAACCCTCCAGTCCCCTTAGGTACCCTGGATAGGAAAATAGTGCGTCTGAAACCTGCTGCCTGTTACATCGTGTAATTCCACTTGTGAATCTAGCCTATTCTATGTGTAGTAGGGACGCAGCTGAGCCACGTTCCATGGTCTTTCTCTTTCTTGCATAGATGAAGTTGTATGAGCGGTGTCATTGACAGTAGCCGACTCTTCTCTTGCATCTACCAAGTAATACGATCCATTGTGCATATTCCGGCTTATGATGAATGGTCCTTCCCGTGGTGGAGATAGCTTGTGTTTTCCTTCCTTTGACTGTATCAGGCGCAGAACCAGGTCTCCTTCCTGGAAGACCCGGGTTTTGACTCGCCGGCTATGATACCTCCTCAGGTACTGCTGGTATATGGCTGATCTCTCCAAAGCTTGTTCCCTGTGTTCTTCTAACATATCCACGGCGTCCTGTCGGGTCTTCTCATTCTCCACCTCGTCGTAAGCCGACACTCGAGGCGAATCATGAATGATATCACTCGGCAATACTGCCTCTGCACCATAAACCATGAAAAACGGTGTCATCTGAGTAGATCTGTTAGGTTTGGTGTTAATTCCCCAAACCACTGATGGTAACTCCTCGACCCATGCGCCAGCAGCTCGGATGCACGGGACTCGCAGCCGTGGTTTTAGTCCACGAAGTAACTCCTGATTTGCCCTCTCTACTTGTCCATTAGCCCGTGGATGGGCCACTGAGGCTATGTCCAGGCGGATGCCATTGTTTCCGCAGAATTTTTCCATCTCACCCAAGGACATGTTGGTTCCATTGTCCGTTATTATGCTGTGAGGATACCCAAACCTGTAGATGATTCTTTTTAAGAACTTGACTGCTGTGATTGCTTCACAATTGGTAACTGGCATAACTTCAACCCACTTTGTAAATTTATCGATAGCTACCAAGAGATGGGTCTTTTTGCAGGGTGACATGTGAAAGGGGCCCACCATGTCCATGCCCCAAACAGCGAACGGACAGGTTAATGGGATTGTTTGCAACTCCATAGCCGGCACATGGATTTGGCGAGCGTACCTTTGACATCCATCGCACCTTGCCACCAAGCGTTCCGCGTCTGCTAAGGCTGTGAGCCAAAAGAAACCGTGCCGATATGCTTTGGCCACAAGGGATCTTCTGGATGCATGATGCCCACAGTCACCTTCATGGATCTCTTTCAGGATCTGTCGGCCTTCTTCTGGTGCTACACAGCGAAAAAAGACTCATGTTTCACTCCTTTTATATAACTCTCCATTGATGATGGAATATCCCTTTGCTCGTCTCAGAATTTGCCTTGCTAAAACTTCATGTGGTAGCAACTCGCCCCGTGATAAATAAGCTAAAAACGACTCTGTCCACTCAGGAACGGCACGTACCGTGGCCACAAGCTCTAAATCCGGGTCTTGGTTAGCCACCTCTTCCTCAGACTCGGTTTTAACAGATGGCCGCCATAACTCGTCCAGGAAAACATTGGGTGGAACCGGCTCTCTGCGCGAGCCGAGTCTTGCGAGTGCATCTGCTGCCTCGTTCTTTCGCCTGTCAATATGCTCCACCTCATACCCGGAAAAACACCCGTCAACCCTGTCCACCTCTCTGCGATACGCTGCCATAGTTGCATCCTTCCTATCCCAGGTTCCTGAGACCTGCTGCACCACAAGATCCGAATCTCCATAGCATCGTATCCGCCTGATGTTCATCTCCTTGGCTATTCTCAATCCGTGTAATAATGCCTCATACTCAGCCACGTTGTTGGAGTAATTAAAGTGAATTTGCAACACGTAGCTCAGTTTATCTCCTTTGGGTGATGTAAGTACCACCCCAGCTCCTGATCCCTCGTACTGCTTAGAACCATCAAAGTGCATTACCCAAGACTCAGAACTTGGAGTCATTGTTGGCATGCTTGTGTGAGACCAATCATTGATGAAATCGACTAAAGCTTGGGACTTGATTGCTGACCTGGGCTCGTAGTTGATATGATAATCTCCCATCTCAATGGCCCACTTGGCTATTCTGCCTGTTGCATCTGAGTTTCTGATAATATCCGACATTGGAATAGAGCTAACCACTGTTATGGGGTGTTCCTGAAAATATGGTTTCAATTTCCGGCTGGCCATGAAGACCCCGAAAACCAACTTCTGCCAGTGTGGGTAACGCTGCTTTGCTTCCGATAATACCTCGCTTACGTAGTAAACTGGCCTCTGTACCGGGTGATCCTTTCCATCCTCTTTACGCTCAACAACAACCACTGCGCTAACCGACCGGGGCCCAGCCACAATATATAGTAACATAGGCTCCTTAGGACCCGGAGCTGCTAAGACTGGTGCCTCAGACAATTGCTTCTTTAGTGCCTCGAACGCCTCATCCGCCTCTTGGTCCCAAACGAACTTGTCGGAT
Source organism: Alopecurus myosuroides (assembly GCA_028641055.1). Classification (NCBI taxonomy): domain Eukaryota; kingdom Viridiplantae; phylum Streptophyta; class Magnoliopsida; order Poales; family Poaceae; genus Alopecurus; species Alopecurus myosuroides. The sequence goes on along the minus strand of CM054062.1, from coordinate 333,559,496 downwards.
TTCCTCAAGAGCCGGTATAATGGAATTGCCTTCTCCCCGAGTCTAGATATGAACCGGCTTAGTGCTGCTACGCATCCTGTGAGTTTTTGAACATGCTTCAAATTTTCCGGCTTTTTCAGACTCTGGATGGCTTTGATCTTGTCCGGGTTTGCCTCGATTCCTCTCTCGGAAACAATGAATCCGAGTAATTTTCCTGCTGGAACTCCAAACACGCACTTTGTAGGGTTAAGTTTCATCTGATACCTTCTCAAATTCTTGAATGTTTCCATTAGATCATCAATAAATGTTTCTGCTTTCCTGGTCTTGATCACCACATCATCCACATAAGCGTGAATGTTGCGTCCAATCTGATCCTCGAAGCACTTCTATATGCATCTCTGGTAAGTTGCACCAGCATTCTTTAGCCCAAATGTCATGGTTTTGTAACAAAAAGCCCCAAAGGGGGTTATAAACGATGTTTTCTCCCAATCTTCCTTCTTGAGCTTGATCTGATGAAACCCGGAATACGCGTCCAGGAAACATAATAGGTCACTTCCAGCCACTGCATCTATGATCTGATCTATCCTTGGAAGGCAAAATGGATCCTTTGGGCAGTGCTTGTTGAGACTCGTGTAATCTATGCACATCCTCCACTCATTACTCTTTTTCAGTACTAGGATTTGCCAGCCAATCCGGGTGAAATACCTCCATGATAAAGCTGGCTGCCAATAGCCGGGCAATTTCTTCTCCTATGGCTTTTCTTCTCTCCTCATTCATTTTTCTCAGGCCCTGTTTCACAGGCCGAGACTTAGGATCGACGTGTAAACTGTGCTCAGCTAACTCAGTCGGGATACCTGGCATATCACTGGGCGTCCAAGCGAAAACATCTTGATTTCCGCGAATGAACTCAATGAGCGCCTCTTCTTGCTTACTTTCTAGGTTAGATCCTATAGCAAATTGCTTGGAGGGATCACCTTCAACGAAAGCCACCATCTTTGTGTCCTGTGCTGCCTTGAATTTTGCTCTCTCATCCTCAGTGTTCGGCCTCTTCAATGTTGTTCTATCATCCGGGTCTACTTGAGACCGGTAATATTTGAGTTCTTCCTTCCTGCAAGCCTGTTCTGCCATCGCCGCGTCTCCTTCGTCACACTCAGCCGCTATAACCCGGCTCCCATGGATGGTGATGGTCTGCTTGGGACCCGGGATTTTTAGCTGTAGGTACACGTAACACGGCCTGGCCATGAACTTGGCGTAAGCCGACCTTCCAAACAACGCGTGATAGGGGCTGCGCAACTTTACCACCTCAAACGTGAGCAACTCCACTCGGAAATTATCCTTTGATTCTCCAAAAGCGACCTCCAATGTAATCTTCCCCTCGGGGCACGCCGAGTGACCCGGTACGATCCCGTGAAAAGCCGTAGAACTTTTCTGTAGCTGGGACTCCTTGAGGCCCATGCGTAGGAAAGTTTCCCAATATAGGATATTGATGCTGCTTCCGCCATCCATTAACACCTTTTTCAACTCATAACCATTAACCTGTGGTGCAACCACCAATGATAAGGCACCCGGGTGTTCTATTCTTTCCGGGTGATCCCTTCTGCTCCATGTCACCTCTTGATCTGACCACCTCAGGTATCTCGGGACAGCCGAGGAAACCGAGTTCACTGCCTTTTTGAGTATCTTTCTATCCTTGTTAGAAGTTCCTGTGGTGTGAACGTGGTACTGGCCCAATTGCTTGGGGTTGGCCTGGAAACCTCCAGCTCCCTGATTGTTACCTGGATTACCACCTACTGGGTTGCCTGCTGGAGGTGGGCCGTTGCCCGGGTTACCACCCGGACCCGGTCCTGCTCCCTTGCCTGCACCTCGCATTGCCTTCTGTATTTCCTCATTCTTCCATCTCTATAAATCCACGCACTGTTCCAGCGAATGATTGGCCGGCCTACAGTTCCTGCTATGGCGCGGACAGGGCATCCTGAAGGCCTCTATATGGTTAGCTGGCCTTGGCGGCCCTTGGTAATTTCCTCCATTAAAGTTTCCTCCGTTGAAATTTCCCTCTGCTCTGGGTCTTGCAAACCTGGCCTCTGTGTTGGCTACAAACTCGGAACTTCCCTCGTACGGGCTCTTATTCTGGTTGTTTCCATTATTTCCTCCATTGTTTCCCGGCGCAGATCCATTGCCGGGTCTTCCACTGTTGCTTGCGTTAGCTTTGGCTTTCTTGTCATCAACATCCTCCTCTGTGGTATCCGTGGCGGCGTGCTTGTTGCACGCGTCCATCAACTCTCCCATAGTAACCTCCGAAGCATTCCGACTAGATTTCATGCGTGTTAGCTTTTTCACTAGGGGTATGTACTTGCATGTTTTTGCCATAGCCTGTAGCGCATCTTTTGGCTGAATATCCGTAGACGAGTGAAGTATTTCCATAATCCGGCGCACCCAACTGCGCGGCGACTCACCCTTCTTCTGGACACATCGTTCTAGATCATCGATTGTGAATAACTTCCTGCACGTCCCATGAAAGTGCTTGATAAATGCAACTTTCAGCTCACTCCACGAATTGATGGATTTTTCTGGTAAATTATTGAACCATAACTTTGCTGCTCCCTCTGACATCATTAAGTACATGAACTTGGCTTGAAGGTTTTCAGATGCGCTGCGAATCGACATGGCCATCTCATAGCTGCTCAACCAGGTTTCTGGATCCATAGTCGGCTCATAGTTCACCACTTTACCCGGTTCCTTGAACTTATCCGGGTAGGGCTCGGCTCTGATGGCGTCCGACAAACACTTGGGACCGGCTAAAATTGCCGGTACTGGCCTTACCCGGGAAACATGCGATCCGGCGATAGGTGCGGCGGGGGGTGCAGCCACTACCGGCCCTCGTACCGCAGACCCGGCTGCTGCGCGCCTGGCTCGAGAACTGTCCACGATAGCTTGGGCGGCTGATACTACGGGTGTTGCTGGTCTACGGGGAGGAGGCGGCATTTGCTGCTGCTCTGCCCTCATTACTCTTTTTCAGTGCTTGTTGAGACTCGTGTAATCTATGCACATCCTCCACTCATTACTCTTTTTCAGTACTAGGATTTGCCAGCCAATCCGGGTGAAATACCTCCATGATAAAGCTGGCTGCCAATAGCCGGGCAATTTCTTCTCCTATGGCTTTTCTTCTCTCCTCGTTCATTTTTCTCAGGCCCTGTTTCACAGGCCGAGACTTAGGATCGACGTGTAAACTGTGCTCAGCTAACTCAGTCGGGATACCTGGCATATCACTGGGCGTCCAAGCGAAAACATCTTGATTTCCGCGAATGAACTCAATGAGCGCCTCTTCTTGCTTACTTTCTAGGTTAGATCCTATAGCAAATTGCTTGGAGGGATCACCTTCAACGAAAGCCACCATCTTTGTGTCCTGTGCTGCCTTGAATTTTGCTCTCTCATCCTCAGTGTTCGGCCTCTTCAATGTTGTTCTATCATCCGGGTCTACTTGAGACCGGTAATATTTGAGTTCTTCCTTCCTGCAAGCCTGTTCTGCCATCGCCGCGTCTCCTTCGTCACACTCAGCCGCTATAACCCGGCTCCCATGGATGGTGATGGTCTGCTTGGGAACCGGGATTTTTAGCTGCAGGTACACGTAACACGGCCTGGCCATGAACTTGGCGTAAGCCGACCTTCCAAACAACGCGTGATAGGGGCTGCGCAACTTTACCACCTCAAACGTGAGCAACTCCACTCGGAAATTATCCTTTGATTCTCCAAAAGCGACCTCCAACTAATCTTCCCCTCGGGGCACGCCGAGTGACCCGGTACGATCCCGTGAAAAGCCGTAGAACTTTTCTGTAGCTGGGACTCCTTGAGGCCCATGCGTAGGAAAGTTTCCCAATATAGGATATTGATGCTGCTTCCACCATCCATTAACACCTTTTTCAACTCATAACCATTAACCTGTGGTGCAACCACCAATGATAAGGCACCCGGGTGTTCTATTCTTTCCGGGTGATCCCTTCTGCTCCATGTCACCTCTTGATCTGACCACCTCAGGTATCTCGGGACAGCCGAGGAAACCGAGTTCACTGCCTTTTTGAGTATCTTTCTATCCTTGTTAGAAGTTCCTGTGGTGTGAACGTGGTACTGGCCCAATTGCTTGGGGTTGGCCTGGAAACCTCCAGCTCCCTGATTGTTACCTGGATTACCACCTACTGGGTTGCCTGCTGGGGGTGGGCCGTTGCCCGGGTTACCACCCGGACCCGGTCCTGCTCCCTTGCCTGCACCTCGCATTGCCTTCTGTATTTCCTCATTCTTCCATCTCTATAAATCCACGCACTGTTCCAGCGAATGATTGGCCGGCCTACAGTTCCTGCTATGGCGCGGACAGGGCATCCTGAAGGCCTCTATATGGTTAGCTGGCCTTGGCGGCCCTTGGTAATTTCCTCCATTAAAGTTTCCTCCGTTGAAATTTCCCTCTGCTCTGGGTCTTGCAAACCTGGCCTCTGTGTTGGCTACAAACTCGGAACTTCCCTCGTACGGGCTCTTATTCTGGTTGTTTCCATTATTTCCTCCATTGTTTCCCGGCGCAGATCCATTGCCGGGTCTTCCACTGTTGCTTGCGTTAGCTTTGGCTTTCTTGTCATCAACATCCTCCTCTGTGGTATCCGTGGCGGCGTGCTTGTTGCACGCGTCCATCAACTCTCCCATAGTAACCTCCGAAGCATTCCGACTAGATTTCATGCGTGTTAGCTTTTTCACTAGGGGTATGTACTTGCATGTTTTTGCCATAGCCTGTAGCGCATCTTTTGGCTGAATATCCGTAGACGAGTGAAGTATTTCCATAATCCGGCGCACCCAACTGCGCGCCGACTCACCCTTCTTCTGGACACATCGTTCTAGATCATCGATTGTGAATAACTTCCTGCACGTCCCATGAAAGTGCTTGATAAATGCAACTTTCAGCTCACTCCACGAATTGATGGATTTTTCTGGTAAATTATTGAACCATAACTTTGCTGCTCCCTCTGACATCATTAAGTACATGAACTTGGCTTGAAGGTTTTCAGATGCGCTGCGAATCGACATGGCCATCTCATAGCTGCTCAACCAGGTTTCTGGATCCATAGTCGGCTCATAGTTCACCACTTTACCCGGTTCCTTGAACTTATCCGGGTAGGGCTCGGCTCTGATGGCGTCCGACAAACACTTGGGACCGGCTAAAATTGCCGGTACTGGCCTTACCCGGGAAACATGCGATCCCGCGATAGGTGCGGCGGGGGGTGCAGCCACTACCGGCCCTCGTACCGCAGACCCGGCTGCTGCGCGCCTGGCTCGAGAACTGTCCACGATAGCTTGGGCGGCTGATACTACGGGTGTTGCTGGTCTACGGGGAGGAGGCGGCATTTGCTGCTGCTCTGCCCTCCGCCGTGCTGAGCTCGTCTGAATATTACCGATGTTTCCGTTATGCCGGCTAACATACGGCGTTCCATGCATTCCACTCCTATTATCCGGGTAATTGACTTGCTGAGCCACTACCGTGCTGTAACATCCCAAGTATGAAAACTCCCTTTAGAATGTTTGTTTCATGTTCATTAAAGTATTGCATCATGTCATCATATTGTTTCCATTTGTTCTCATTTAGTTTGCATCTGTTTTTCCCTGTTTTCACAATTCAAATTTAAACTTTATTCAAGCATTTATTTCATACTTGTCATGTTACACTTTTTGTTCAAATAAAAGTTCAAATACAACCAACCATTTGTTTCATTTTACTCCATAATGCTCACTTATTAAATTGATGGTTTTAATCAATCATTTAAATTCCAAATCACATTTAAAATTCAAATCAAAGCATCAAACAGCAACCAATTTGAATTCATGCAAATTATACAACAATTTTAATCAATGGTTTATAATTAACCTAGGGTTCACCCTATTAAAAGTTTGGTTTCAATTATAATCACTTAATAAGCCATTTAATTCAAATTTGGTTTAAATACAAACAGCAAGCAAATTTCAAACTTTTTGAAAATAAAACTTAACATCTGTTTGCTATTAACCTAAATAGCTTACCCTAAATTTTCTAACATTTTTACTAACTTAAATCTCATCCTTTTCTTCCAATCCCATTTTCAGCAAAAAAAACAGGAGAACAAATTTTAAAAATAAAATTTCTGGCGCCAAAGGGGGAGTGGGCTGCTCCCAGCCCACCTATCTTTTTATTCCGCGTCAGCCCGGCCCTTTCCTCTCGCTCCCAGCCCAATCACTTAAACCACGTACCGATTCGTTTTTTCCCCGTCTTCTCGCAGTACGGCGTCGCATCCGTAGCGCCACGGCGGCATCGGCGATCTCCGACGGCGATCCGTGCCCCCCTGGCCCTATAAAACCCCCTAGATCCCCTCTGGCGTGCCCTAAGCCCTAGTTCCCCTCTCCCTCGATCTCCCGCCGCCGTCTACCCCTCTCGCGGCCACCTCCCATCTCTCTGTCCCCCTCGCCGGAGAAGAACCTCTCTGAACCTCGACGATGAATGCCGCCGTCACCGCTCGATTCCTCGCTGGCTAACCGGGAACTGAACCTCCACCTCTCCCTCATTCGTTTAAACACCAGAGCCACCTCGGGAAGCTTATGTAGCTGCGCTGCCGTCCACGGAGCTGTCGCCGTCGAGCCGTCGCCCCCGAGCCCCTGCTGCCCTCACGGTGAGCCTCCACCGTGCCTCCTCCCTCTCTGTTGTTCGCAATCCCCACCGCACCCGTGCACATCATCACCGCATCGTCCAGCACACGTTTCACCGCGGGCAGCACGAGCACGGCCGCGTTGATCCCCGCCGGCGAGCAGCGTTTCGTTCTCTGACAGAGTACAGCGCGCGCACGTTCAAAATTCAGTTAACGCACGCTGTTGAAGTACAACCTTACTGCGTCGCTGTATCTGACAGAATCGTTCGCATCACCGTAGTGGCAGTAGCGCTAGCGAGCGCGCAGCGAGGTCCCGAGTTCGATCCGTGGTTCTGTGGAATAAAATCCACACTTTTTTCGCGCACCGTCTGACAAGCGTGCCCCACCCGTGAGCGGGCCTCACTGCCACGCACGCGCAGGCACGCCACGCTGGCCCCAGGCCCACGCGGCAGTGGCTAGGGTTAGCTGGCAGCGCGGTGCAGGATGTTTTTCCAGCACGTTTCCATTTTAACAAACTAGTCCTCCTAATTTACAGATTAGTCCTAAAACTTAAATTGTTGAAAACTTTTAAAATATAACTCCAAATAATAAAATCTAATTATGTGCAATGCTCTAAATTTAATTCTCTATCTAATGGTAGCACTTGTTTCCTGTTTTGAAATTTCCAAATGCAATTCAAATTTGAATTCAAATAATTCAATTGCAATTTGCTAAATTTCATAACTATTTCATTCTTAATCCAAATAATGCAAATAAAATATGTTTTCCATGCTATTTCAAATAACCTAGTCAAATATAATTTTTTTTTCATGGTTTGAATAATTTAAATTTCCTAAATAATTTAAACCTTATTTAAATCATTTAAAATTGCTAAAATCATAACTTGCTACTTTTAAATCATTTTTGAACATGCAAAATATGTTTTCAAACTAGAAAAACATAACCTTTTCAAATATGAGTTTGCATTTATGTTTTGAACAAATAAAATTCAAATAAAATCCATGCTTGTTTTAAATTCATTTAAAACTTGTTTAATATTGTTTAAGGCATAATAAATTCACCCTAATGCCTTTTTCAATATTTGAAACATGTAATCCACCCAAAATTTTATGATCTTTTCAAATATGAATTTTGTTATTTGTTGTGAACAATTTAAATGGTTGAAAACAACAAATACTTGTGTGTCATCTTTAAGGCACCAAAAATTCCCTAAATTAATAAATAAATTTCTAAATTGGTAAACCCTATTTTAAATTGGTTCTATTGTTGTTATTTTGTTGTTTTCCTCATGCATGCATCATACTAAACCACTGGCACATGTTGATTAGTTGGAAAACAAATAATCTAACCAAAATCCATGGGCTTTTCATATGCAACTCAAAATTGCATATGTGTCCATTTAAATTGTGTTACCATGTCAACTAGTTTATTTTGATGCATCTATTAACTTGACATGCATCATCCCATGATTGTGCACTTTGCCATGATATTGATTGTTTATTTTTCCTGTATTGTTTGTTTGCTTCTTCTCGGATAGACGACGACGTTGAGACCGACGATCTTTACGACACCCCTTCTGAGGATCTAGCCCAGTACCCGGCTACTGAGTTTGCCGGCAAGTTATCACTCACATGAATGATTGTGTTCCTTTCAACATTGGTTACCGATATTTTCCGTTGTCTATCTCTGCTAGCCATATGTATCGTTGTTTCTGCTACGAACCTATGACATGATACCCTGAACCCTGATATTGCCTCACCTCCAGTCCTATAACCCCGTTGCTTGTGCCCGTGTCTTACTAGCATGCTTAGGGTTGTTTTTGCTCGAGTCTGTTACCCGTTACTTTCTGTTATCATATTCTATTATATTCTGGGGCTCGATGTTAAACAACAACCTGTTAATTTGAGGTAATAATAAATTGCTGATAAGGCACCGGCAGGAGGCCCGGCGTGGTTTTGAGGCCTGCTAGTGTCGACCCTAATAGGAAAAGGGTCTTGTCTACTGATCCATGATGAGCGCACTATCCGCATGTGGGAAGCGTGTATGGGCGCCCCCCCTCAATTTGATTCGATTCGCATCTCGTCCAAATCACCACACTTAGTTCGGGCTTTCCATTTGATGCACACATATGCAGGTACGAACCCGAGGCCAGGGTGGAACTTTTGTAGTCGGCATTTAGGGCGGCGTGGTCTTCCAGTGCTATGAGGGTCCCCTTTTCTTCGTGGGGCTCGATTAGCCGCGCACGCACATCACGTGGTGCTTTGGGCTTGATGCGAAGAAGAGTTGAGTTGTGTTGAGTGCCCCGCTTGGTGGGAAAGGCCTTCCCATCTGGCGGGTTATTCTTACGTGTACAGCCAAATTGGTGCACCCCTGCAGGGATAAATCTTCTCGAGAAGCCGTGTTTTCCGCGGTTATGGTTGACTTGGTGAAAGTACTGGCTAACAAGTACTCAAAACAACTTACACCTAACTAATGATAACTTGACTAGTAATAGGCTTATTGATACAACAATTTGATCCATCATTAATACAACTGTGTGAGTTATCCTCGGGTTGCTTCTTTGGATAAGGGGCGAGATCCAGGATGGGTTTGTTTGGTGGTTAGTTGTAGTTGGTTACGATACGCTATCTTATCCCCTTTCTGATAGCCGGAAGTGGTAGTATGTTCTGTAGTTGGTTAGTGCAGCCAGTTGCAGCATCTTTTATATCCCTTTTCTTCCGTTGAACCCAAGGCATCTGTGCTTGGTGTTGACGGGTTACACTTTGGTGAACTGTGAGTCTTGCTTGCCAGTACGTTTATGTACTGACCCCTTTGGGGCTGTGGTTTCCGCAGACTACGCTTACGAGGATCCCCGTGACGGCTACTACGTGGAGTTTGACGAGGCTGTTGACGAGTAGGTAGCGGACCCGGGCAGGATCCGAGACATCGTGGATGGGCTCCGTTTTCTTTTCATTCCCGGCTTATTAAGCCTATTTGGATTTGTCTGTACTCAGACCCCTTTGAATGCTTCCGCTGAGATGTAATGATGTTATGTTGGGACATGTGTCCTCTGGATGATTGTATTTGCTATTCTCTGCCCTAGTGAGGGCCAGTTGCAACTTATTTCAATCTTTTGTGTCTTAGAGAGATGTTGTGTTATCATCTTGTTCAAAGCCGTTGACGTACCATGTGTGTATGGTATGAAGTACGTCAATGGTAGTGTCCTGATTTCTACGGGATAGTTTACATCGACGGTGAACAGTAAAGATTGGTTGTCACACATAAGTGTTGGCCTACTCGTAAGAGATGCGGGTGCCGGTAAGCCCCGTAATCCAATCAAAATACTGTTCAGTTCGTACGATGAGTATCCTCTAGAAGTCCGGGTGCGACAAATGGTATCAGAGCCTGTCTGCCTGTAGGATCCCTTTTACTGGTCGCAGTTGAGTCTAGAAACTATTTTTGTAGCTATATAGGAAAAATAAAACGTGAGAGTAGGAATTCTGCCATTTTTCTTCTTTCCCCACCCACCCACCCTTTTCTGGTAAGGAAGTGCAACATTGTTTTCTGTTCTCACCTAAACTTTCAAGTTAGGATTTCACGAATCCTGGTTTCTCTAGGATAGTTATATCTACTAGACCATAGGAATGGAGGTGGTTGTGACGTGATTTATCATGTTGCCTACTCATGATTGAGAACGGAGGCGTGTAAGCCCCGGAAGAAAATCCTCTATCCCTTAAGCAGTAGATATTGATCCTTTAGAAGCCCGGATGGGTTTTTCCGTAGTACCTCAGGAGTTTTGGTCTCGTGTTTCCAGTTGTTGCTTCGATATCCTGTTCTTCTCAACATCCTTTTCGTCCGTTGAAACCTTGTTGTTGCTTTCCACTTCAGTTATTCTACCGGCGTCTAATCAAAACTTCCCCGATCATCTGCAGATGGATCTCAGGTTCTTCCCGCAGGTGGTTCGGATGACTCGTTGCGAGAGCACCGCCGGTTATCCGGAGATGCTGAGGGACATGGTCACTTATCTGGGGTTCCGTTGGGCACCAGAGTACCAGGTCTACGAGCAGCAGCGAGAGTTTGACCAAACCTACTACCAGGCTATCGTCTACATTCTGTCAGATGATGGCATGAGCGTTGTCCACCACTACGAGGCAGTAGGTTCCACAGTGGATATGGCCGTGCAGCAGGCAGCTTATGTGAGTCTCACCGTCCTTCGTGCTGACTACTGGGGATTTGACGATTCTATCTATCGCCACATCCCCCGTGGTTACATCACTTCGGAGGGAGCTCACTTCACTCTCTACGACAACCTGGATGTCTACGAGCATGATAACACCAGGCTGCACACCACCGCTCAGTTTGTGAGGCACAGTGACGCCGTTGCCACCACACTGTCTCAGGAGTTGGCTTCCGTCAGAGAGCAGCTCTACCTTGCTTTGACTCGTCTGGCGACGTACACCATAGACTTTGTTGGAGATGAGCGCTTTGCACGTTTCGATCAGCCAGTTGGTCGTCGTCTGCCAGATGCTGGAGGTTACGAGCCGATCAGAGGTCCACTTCTCAACCTCGGTGCTGGTTACACCGGGATTCCACGCTTTGGAGCACAGGGAGTCGACGCTATGTACTTCACCACACCTAGAGTCGCTCTCAGGCCACGTCAGATCTATGTGGATCGTCGTTCTACCTACTTCCGTGGGCCTCCTCCTCACCGTACCCCTCGTCGTACTACTCACCGCCGTCCTGCGTGATGAGCATGGGAGTACCGATGTATCCATTCATAGCTATGTTTAGTTATCCTTTGGCTTTCGAACCATGTAATGGTGTGTTGGATATTCTGATGTATTTGAACATGTGATGATGTACCTGTTGGTTATCTATTCATGCGTCGGAATAATCTCTCTTTCGGTTACCTAGTCTATCCTTTTCTATTGTTGTGCTAAAATGCATGTCTATTCAGGATGCCGCCAACAAGGAGCAACCCGCCTGAGCCACCTCCGATCACGGAGCTGTTGACTCAGATGACTCAGGTCGTGACGCAGATGGCCCAGATCCAGGCTAACCAGCACAACAACCAGAATGCTCCGCGAGTCAGCATCAAGGAGTTTCTGAGTCTGGGGTCGAGAGCTTTCGTGGCAACACGTGAGCCTCTGGATGCTGATGACTGGATCAGGGAGATGGCCAGAGCTCTGGACATTGCTCACGTTGCTGAGGAGGACAAAGTCAAGTATGCCACCTACCTACTGAAGGGTCAGGCAGCTACCTGGTGGGAGAACTACCAGACCATGAGAGCTGGATACCCAATCACCTGGGGCTGTTTCAAGGATGCCTTCCTGAAGCACCACATCCCAGATGGTCTCATGGAGAGGATGCGTGAGGAGTTTTGCTCTCTCAAGCAGGGCAAGCTGGACGTCATTGGCTACCAGAATGAGTTCAATCGCCTCGCTCGTTATGCTGGTGATGAGGTGTCCACTGAGGCCAAAAAGACGGCAAGGTTCCGCCAAGGTTTTAACCCGGAACTCAAGTACGCCCTCACCAACATCAAGTGCAAAGACTTCGAGGAGCTCGTGAACACCGCGCTCAACGAGGAAAATGGGCGCAAGGCGTTCGAGGAGTCCCGCAAGCACTCGCCTGAGGGTGCTTCCTCCTCCAACATGACCACCCCTCGGCAGAAGCGCCGCATCTGGGTGCCAAATGGTGCTGTCACTCGGGCTCCATATGCCCAAGCTTCTCCAGGCTTCGCTTCCCGTCCACCCAACCCAGCTCAGATGCAGGCTCAGAGGTTCTCAATGGGGCAGCCAAGGCCAGATGCACCTCGTGTCGTCACTTGCTACAAATGCAAGCAGACAGGGCACTACGCTGATAAGTGCACTCAGAGGAAGCTACCTCCACCACCTCCTCGCCCCAACACCAACCAGGCAATGGTTCGTGCTCCCCCGGCTAAAGCCTTCAACTCCAACAACAGGCCTGTCGGGAGGACCGCGAGGGTGAATCATATCAAGGCCGACAAAGTTGAGGAAGCTGCTGACGTCGTTCTCGGTACATTCCCCGTAAACTCTAACCCAGCTAAAGTGTTGTTTGATACCGGAGCATCGCATTCTTTCGTGTCAAAGATCTTTGCGACAGCAGTTAAACTACCTTTTGTTGGTTTGGGTTCCCCGCTAGTAGTAAACTCCCCTGGAGCAACTATGCAAACTTCCAAGATCAGTCATGAGAATCAGATCTTAATTGGAGGTCACATATTCCTTGCTTCCCTCATTCTGCTTGGCAATTCAGACATTGATGTCATTCTGGGCATGGATTGGTTGAAGGCCAATAAAGCTACGATTGATTGTGCTAAGAAGTCGATAACTCTGTTCCACCCTTCCGGCCAGATAGTCTATTCTCCAAATGAATCAAGTTATGTTCAGCTGTACACCCTCGATGCTAAACCTCTACCTCTACTTGAAAATGTTCCGGTGGTTTGTGAATTCCCTGACGTCTTCCCAGAAGAGTTGCCAGGGATGCCTCCGGACAGAGCAGTTGAGTTCGTGATCGAGCTTGAACCAGGTACTGCTCCAATCTCTAAGCATCCATACAAGATAGCTCCTCCTGAACTGAAATTGTTGAAGGAGCAAATCGATATGTACATGGAGAAAGGTTACATTCAACCTAGTTCCTCCGCTTGGGGTTGCCCAACTCTGTTCGTTGCCAAGAAGGATCAAACAAAAAGACTTGTGGTTGACTATCGTCCTCTTAACGAGAAAACCATCAAAAACAAGTATCCAATTCCTCGTATCGATGATCTTTTTGATCAACTTGCTCGAGCCTCAATATTCTCAAAGTTGGACTTGAGGATGGGTTACCATCAAATAAAGATCAGAAAGGAAGATATTCCAAAAACAGCTTTCACCACTCGGTACGGTCTATATGAATACACCGTCATGTCCTTTGGTCTCACCAATGCACCGGCGACATTCTCAAGACTCATGAATTCTGTCTTCCATGAATACCTCGACAAGTTCGTTGTGGTATATCTTGATGACATCCTGGTCTACTCAAAATCTGAGGAAGAGCATGGAGAACACCTTCGTCTCACTCTCATGAAACTTCGCGAGCATCGTCTATATGCCAAGTTCTCCAGATGTGAGTTCTGGATTCCAGAAGTTGCTTACCTTGGTCATGTCATCTCTGCCAAGGGCATAGCCATTGATCCAGAAAAGGTTAAAGCAATTGTTGATTGGAAACCTTCTAAGACTGTAAAGCAAGTTAGAAGCTTTCTAGGCTTGGCTAGCTATTGCCGTCGTTTCGTCCAAAACTTTTCCAATATTGCCAAACCTCTCACTGATCTCACAAAGAAGGACAAGAAGTTCGTTTGGTCTCCAAAGTGTGATGAAAGTTTCAATCTTCTGAAGACTAAACTCACTTCTACCCCAGTTCTGGTTGGCCCAGATACTACCAAACCTTTCCAGATATTCTGCGATGCATCTCTCCAAGGTCTAGGTGCAGTTCTTATGCAAGAACGTCAAGTTGTCGCTTATGCTTCACGTCAGTTGAACCCACATGAGCAAAACTATCCCACACATGATCTAGAACTTGCAGCAGTTGTGTTTGCCCTCAAGAAATGGAGGCAATACTTGTTGGGTAACCGCACTGAAATCTTTTCCGATCATAAGAGTCTGAAATACATCTTCACTCAACCAGATCTAAACCTCAGGCAAAGGAGATGGATTGAAAAGATTAAAGACTTTGATCTCACCATTTCTTACACTCTAGGCAAGGCTAATGTTATGGCCGATGCTCTCAGTCGCAAGTCGTATTGCAATAATCTCATGATCATGGAAAGCCAACCTCCACTTCATGAAGAATTCCAGAAGCTGAACCTTGGTCTTGTTCCTCAAGGCTACCTTGCTAGCTTGACAGCCAGTCCAACTCTCGAGGACAAGATTCGTTCTGAACAACTTCGTGATGCTGAAATCAAGAAGATGGTTGAGCACATCAAAGAAGGCAAGGAGAAATTTAAGTCCTTCTCAATTGATGACAAAGGAACTGTGTTCTTCGAAGGACGCATTGCAGTTCCTCAAGTTCAAAGTCTCAAAGATATCATTCTCAAGGAGGCTCATGAAACTCCTCTCTCCATCCACCCTGGAAGTACAAAGATGTACCAGGATCTTAAGACACTGTATTGGTGGCCTGGCATGAAACGTGAAATTGCTCAATACGTTTCTGAATGCGACGTTTGTCAACGTGTTAAGGCAGTCCATCAGAAAACAGCCGGTCTACTCCAACCTCTGAAAATTCCTGAGTGGAAGTGGGACATGATTGAAATGGACTTCGTCACTGGTTTTCCAAAGTCCAAAAAGGGCAACGATGCAATCTTCGTTGTTATTGATCGTGTCACTAAAGTAGCTCACTTCTTTGCTGTCAAAGAAACAATCTCAGCTAGCCAGTTAGCAGAACTCTACACAGCAAAGATTGTTCCTCTTCATGGTGTTCCATTGGAAATAAGCTCAGACCGTGGAAGTATCTTCACTTCTCATTTCTGGAAAAGCTTTCAAGAAGCATTGGGCACCAAACTTCTGTTCAGCACAGCTTATCACCCTCAGTCTCAGGGGCAAGTCGAAAGAGTCAATCAGATTCTCGAGGATATGCTCAGAGCATGTGGTCTCTCCTTTGGCATGAAATGGGAGGATTGCCTTCCATATGCTGAATTCTCTTACAACAACAGCTACAAGGCAAGCCTAGGCATGGCACCATTTGAAGCACTGTATGGCCGCAGATGCAGGAGTCCAATCAATTGGTCTGGAGCTGGTGAACGTTCACTCTTAGGCCCTGACGTTGTTAAGGAAGCCGAGGAGAAAGTTCGTATCATTCGTGACAATCTCAAGATTGCTCAGTCTCGTCAGAAAAGTTACTATGACAGCAAGCACAGGGATATGATCTATGCACCTGGTGACAGGGCATATCTCCGTGTAACTCCCCTCAGGGGCACTCATCGTTTTGGTGTGAAAGGAAAGCTTGCACCAAGATACATTGGTCCTTTCAACATTCTCTCAAGGCATGCGGAAAATGCCTATCGTCTTGAACTTCCAGAAAAACTATCCAAGGTGCACGATGTGTTCCACGTGTCACAGCTCAAGAAGTGTTTCAAAGATCCAGATCGTGCAGTTGATCATGATTCCATTGAACCGCAAGATGATCTATCTTATGAGGAGCACCCTGTTCGTATTCTCGATGAGACCGAGCGTAAGACTCGCAACAAGAGCACAAAGTTCTTGAAAGTGCAGTGGTCGCATCATTCCGATAAAGAGGCAACGTGGGAGACCAAAGAGGATCTTCGCAAGAAGTATCCGGACCTTTTCCTTTCTCAGTAGGAATCTCGGGGCGCGATTCCTTCAAGGGGGGGGGGGCGTTTTGTAACATCCCAAGTATGAAAACTCCCTTTAGAATGTTTGTTTCATGTTTATTAAAGTATTGCATCATGTCATCATATTGTTTCCATTTCTTCTCATTTAGTTTGCATCTTTTTTTCCCTGTTTTCACAATTCAAATTTAAACTTTATTCAAGCATTTATTTCATACTTGTCATGTTACACTTTTTGTTCAAATAAAAGTTCAAATACAACCAACCATTTGTTTCATTTTACTCCATAATGCTCACTTATTAAATTGATGGTTTTAATCAATCATTTAAATTCCAAATCACATTTAAAATTCAAATCAAAGCATCAAACAGCAACCAATTTGAATTCATGCAAATTATACAACAATTTTAATCAATGGTTTATAATTAACCTAGGGTTCACCCTATTAAAAGTTTGGTTTCAATTATAATCACTTAATAAGCCATTTAATTCAAATTTGGTTTAAATACAAACAGCAAGCAAATTTCAAACTTTTTGAAAATAAAACTTAACATCTGTTTGCTATTAACCTAAATAGCTTACCCTAAATTTTCTAACATTTTTACTAACTTAAATCTCATCCTTTTCTTCCAATCCCATTTTCAGCAAAAAAAAACAGGAGAACAAATTTTAAAAATAAAATTTCTGGCGCCAAAGGGGGAGTGGGCTGCTCCCAGCCCACCTATCTTTTTCTTCCGCGCCAGCCCGGCCCTTTCCTCTCGCTCCCAGCCCAATCACTTAAACCACGTACCGATTCGTTTTTTTCCCCCGTCTTCTCGCAGTACGGCGTCGCATCCGTAGCGCCACGGCGGCATCGGCGATCTCCGACGGCGATCCGTGCCCCCCTGGCCCTATAAAACCCCCTAGACCCCCTCTGGCGTGCCCTAAGCCCTAGTTCCCCTCTCCCTCGATCTCCCGCCGCCGTCTACCCCTCTCGCGGCCACCTCCCATCTCTCTGTCCCCCTCGCCGGAGAAGAACCTCTCTGAACCTCGACGATGAACGCCGCCGTCACCGCTCGATTCCTCGCTGGCTAACCGGGAACTGAACCTCCACCTCTCCCTCGTTCGTTTAAACACCAGAGCCACCTCGGGAAGCTTCTGTAGCTGCGCCGCCGTCCACGGAGCTGTCGCCGTCGAGCCGTCGCCCCCGAGCCCCTGCTGCCCTCACGGTGAGCCTCCACCGTGCCTCCTCCCTCTCTATTGTTCGCAATCCCCACCGCACCCGTGCACATCATCACCGCATCGTCCAGCACACGTTTCACCGCGGGCAGCACGAGCACGGCCGCGTTGATCCCCGCCGGCGAGCAGCGTTTCGTTCTCTGACAGAGTACAGCGCGCGCACGTTCAAAATTCAGTTAACGCACGCTGTTGAAGTACAACCTTACTGCGTCGCTGTATCTGACAGAAACGTTTGCATCACCGTAGTGGCAGTAGCGCTAGCGAGCGCGCAGCGAGGTCCTGAGTTCGATCCGTGGTTCTGTGGAATAAAATCCACACTTTTTTCGTGCACCATCTGACAAGCGTGCCCCACCCGTCAGCGGGCCTCACTGCCACGCACGCGCAGGCACGCCACGCTGGCCCCAGGCCCACGCGGAAGTGGATAGGGTTAGCTGGCAGCGCGGTGCAGGATGTTTTTCCAGCACGTTTCCATTTTAACAAACTAGTCCTCCTAATTTACAGATTAGTCCTAAAACTTAAATTGTTGAAAACTTTTAAAATATAACTCCAAATAATAAAATCTAATTATGTGCAATGCTCTAAATTTAATTCTCTATCTAATGGTAGCACTTGTTTCCTGTTTTTAAATTTCCAAATGCAATTCAAATTTGAATTCAAATAATTCAATTGCAATTTGCTAAATTTCATAACTATTTTCTTAATCCAAATAATGCAAATAAAATATGTTTTCCATGCTATTTCAAATAACCTAGTCAAATATAAATTTTGTTTCATGGTTTGAATAATTTAAATTGCCTAAATAATTTAAACCTTATTTAAATCATTTAAAATTGCTAAAATCATAACTTGCTCAATTTAAATCATTTTTGAACATGCAAAATATGTTTTCAAACTAGAAAAACATAAACTTTTCAAATATGAGTTTGAATTTATGTTTTGACAAATAAAATTCAAATAAAATCCATGCTTGTTTTAAATTCATTTAAAACTTGTTTAATATTGTTTAAGGCATAATAAATTCACCCTAATGCCTTTTTCAATATTTGAAACATGTAATCCACCAAAAAATTTATGATCTTTTCAAATATGAATTTTGTTATTTGTTGTGAACAATTTAAATGGTTGAAAACAACAAATACTTGTGTGTCATCTTTAAGGCACCAAAAATTCCCTAAATTAATAAATAAATTTCTAAATTGGTAAACCCTATTTTAAATTGGTTCTATTGTTGTTATTTTGTTGTTTTCCTCATGCATGCATCATACTAAACCACTGGCACCTGTTGATTAGTTGGAAAACAAATAATCTAACCAAAATCCATGGGCTTTTCATATGCAACTCAAAATTGCATATGTGTCCATTTAAATTGTGTTACCATGTCAACTAGTTTATGTTGATGCATCTATTAACTTGACATGCATCATCCCATGATTGTGCACTTTGCCATGATATTGATTGTTTATTTTTCCTGTATTGTTTGTTTGCTTCTTCTCGGATAGACGACGACGTTGAGACCGACGATCTTTACGACACCCCTTCTGAGGATCTAGCCCAGTACCCGGCTACTGAGTTTGCAGGCAAGTTATCACTCACATGAATCATTGTGTTCCTTTCAACATTGGTTACCGATATTTTCCGTTGTCTATCTCTGCTAGCCATATGTATCGTTGTTTCTGCTACGAACCTATCACATGATACCCTGAACCCTGATATTGCCTCACCTCCAGTCCTATAACCCCGTTGCTTGGGCCCGTGTCTTACTAGCATGCTTAGGGTTGTTTTTGCTCGAGTCTGTTACCCGTTACTTTCTGTTATCATATTCTATTATATTCTGGGGCTCGATGTTAAACAACAACCTGTTAATTTGAGGTAATAATAAATTGCTGATAAGGCACCGGCAGGAGGCCCGGCGTGGTTTTGAGGCCTGCTAGTGTCGACCCTAATAGGAAAAGGGTCTTGTCTACTGATCCATGATGAGCGCACTATCCGCATGTGGGAAGCGTGTACGGGTGCCCCCCTCAATTTGATTCGATTCGCATCTCGTCCAAATCACCACACTTAGTTCGGGCTTTCCATTTGATGCATGCATATGCAGGTACGAACCCGAGGCCAGGGTGGAACTTTTGTAGTCGGCATTTAGGGCGGCGTGGTCTTCCAGTGCTATGAGGGTCCCCTTTTCTTCGTGGGGCTCGATTAGCCGCGCACGCACAGCACGTGGTGCTTTGGGCTTGATGCGAAGAAGAGTTGAGTTGTGTTGAGTGCCCCGCTTGGTGGGAAAGGCCTTCCCATCTGGCGGGTTATTCTTACGTGTACGGCCAAATTGGTGCACCCCTGCAGGGATAAATCTTCTCGAGAAGCCGTGTTTTCCGCGGTTATGGTTGACTTGGTGAAAGTACTGGCTAACAAGTACTCAGAACAACTTACACCTAATTAATGATAACTTGACTAGTAATAGGCTTATTGATACAACAATTTGATCCATCATTAATACAACTGTGTGAGTTATCCTCGGGTTGCTTCTTTGGATAAGGGGCGAGATCCAGGATGGGTTTGTTTGGTGGTTAGTTGTAGTTGGTTACGATACGCTATCTTATCCCCTTTCTGATAGCCAGAAGTGGTAGTATGTTCTGTAGTTGGTTAGTGCAGCCAGTTGCAGCATCTTTTATATCCCTTTTCTTCCGTTGAACCCAAGGCATCTGTGCTTGGTGTTGACGGGTTACACTTTGGTGAACTGTGAGTCTTGCTTGCCAGTACGTTTATGTACTGACCCCTTTGGGGCTGTGGTTTCCGCAGACTACGCTTACGAGGATCCCCATGACGGCTACTACGTGGAGTTTGACGAGGCTGATGACGAGTAGGTAGCGGACCCGGGCAGGATCCGAGACATCGTGGATGGGCTCCGTTTTCTTTTCATTCCCGGCTTCTTAAGCCTATTTGGATTTGTCTGTACTCAGAACCCTTTGAATGCTTCCGCTGAGATGTAATGATGTTATGTTGGGACATGTGTCCTCTGGATGATTGTATTTGCTATTCTCTGCCCTAGTGAGGGCCAGTTGCAACTTATTTCAATCTTTTGTGTCTTAGAGAGATGTTGTGTTATCATCTTGTTCAAAGCCGTTGACGTACCATGTGTGTATGGTATGAAGTACGTCAATGGTAGTGTCCTGATTTCTACGGGATAGTTTACATCGACGGTGAACAGTAAAGATTGGTTGTCAGACATAAGTGTTGGCCTACTCGTAAGAGATGCGGGTGCCGGTAAGCCCCGTAATCCAATCAAAATACTGTTCAGTTCGTACGATGAGTATCCTCTAGAAGTCCGGGTGCGACACGTGCGCAATAAATCTATCGCCCGCCGGGTCTCCTCCGCATGGGGTGACTCTCTTACGGGGATGCGATCCAATGCCAATGTTGCTGCATATACATTATCCATGGGGTTGTTGAAGTGACCTTGTGGTGTACGAAATCGTGATGGTGGTGGTGGTGCTGTGTTGCCAACAGCAGCCCCTGTCTGCAACGTGGGTAATCCGGCTTGTACGTTTGCCGGCTGTCCTCCTCCGGTCGCAGGCGGATGTACAGTTTCCTGATTCACAGCTGGAATTGGTTGATCATGGGGTGTGATGAATAGCGTGTCCGGGTTTAGAATTCCACCCGTTGCCGGTAATCTCGTCTAGTATCTCTGATGCATCCTGGTCGACTCAACCCGGAGCCGGTTCTCCAATGCCTCCAGCTGACGTTGGCGCGTGGCTACCCCTTACTTCTCTGCTTCCACATCTCTCCTTTGTTGCTCCAACGCACGGCGGGCTACATCCAGATCCCTGGCCCGTGCCGCGGCATTTTCCGGGGTTATCACCGTAGCTAGCACAGTGGGATCCAGGATCAAATTGTTACTGAACAGTGCCGGGTGTTGTGGGTTGGAAGGACCCGCCCCTGGCGTTCTGTTCGCCATAAACCTGAACATATTCCTCTGCAATTCACTTTCCGGGGTGTTGCTGGTGACTGAAGCCGACTCTCCGTCAACCCGGGCTATGACCGGATTTCCATCAACCGGATTTTGTTGCTGAGCCAGTGCTCGCGCTGCTCCGACCGAGGCCGTGGTCACGTCCCCCTGATTGAGATTGGTTGTAGGGGCCGTGTAGACCGTGACCTGGCGCGCGATGCCTGGTGAAGACTCGTATTCCTCTTCTTCACAGCTATCCTCCTCGTACCGGTCCTCCAGCAGGTGCAGGATAGACTCGGTATCATCTTCTCTCATGACCCGGTCACGCGGGGTCCATGCCGGCTCCTCCGGCTGTTCCCTCTTAGTGGTGGGCTCTTCTATCGGATCTACCGTCCCGACCGATTCTTCTCCATCCGACTGAACGCAGGTTGCTCCTCCTGACACAGAATCATATCCAAAATTGTCAGGGATTGAACCGGACGTACGTACCATGCCAATGAAGACGTTGACACGGCCGATTGTGACGACAGATCCGGATTCCAGCAGATCCGACTCTGGCCCCCAGCCAAAATCATCCACCAGCTTCTCTCCTTCGGGGTTGGTGTAGATCTCGCCGATGACGAGGTTTTTCATGTTCTCCCGAGCTTCTCCCGTGATGTAAACACCTTTGGATGCAGGCCCCACGGTGGGCGCCAACTGTCGTGGGATAATCACGGCAGACGTTACCAGGGGTAACTTATCTTGGAGTAATTCGACTCTGGCGTTTGGGAGAGGGTTTAGCTCGAGGGAAACCATGTTATGAATCGATCTGGTAGCTCTGGCAATCAAGTCGCCGAGTCTCCGATCTAGGGTTACAATCTCAGCTCTCGTGTTACAGGGGATACTCGAATAACTAGTAAAACTCGTCTTAGTCTAACCCTGGGAGCCGGTTTATATAATACCCGGCCCCCTAGCTTCCTATCCAAGGCATACTCGGAGTCCTACCCGGTCACCGCCTACAAACCCTAAGTTTCCTTATCGAAACCCACAATCCGGGTTACGAAGCCTATACTCCTGGGCCTTCTGGAAACTCCCTTTCCTTAAGCCGGGTCTTGCGCAGCTCCCTTTGGGCCGAGTTACACCTTGACGTTAGCCTACCGGGTTATCATCCCTCCATCAACACTCCTCTACGGTTTTGTGATTGTTGGCAGGCACCCGAGGATTCGGTTAGCCATGGTTTGTGTAAGATGGATGGGAGGAGTGTCATGCATTTTATACCTCTGTTTATTAAAATAAAAGCTATAGCACATAAGTAGTCAATGCTTCCCTCTGCGAAGGGCCTATCTTTTACTTTTATGTTGAGTCAGTAAACCCATTTCCTTTCTGTCTCCAGCAAGCATTTGAGTTGTTGTGATCACATCATCGATATGTTGATTTATTCAATCATGTTTTCTACCCTTTTTTGACACCATTACTGTGGGGAATCCCCCACAGCCCCCCTCTTTATTGAAGAATAAATAAAGTTATTTACAATATGTACAAAATGAACAGAAAAAAGCTAGGAGATGGAATTAATCCATGATGTCAAAAAAGGAAGAGTAGCCTTCTTCACCCTATACTTAAGAAGGGTGATCTCATGCAAGAAAATATCTTTCCAGCGTCTAAAGGTAGGTTTAATATTATTGACTATCCAGCCATTTCATTGCTTCCAAATACCCCAACAAGTCAAATAGCCTTCTTTGTTTAGCACATGCTTTATTATCTGAATGAATATTATTTTGAAAGCTATGAATCACTTGAAAAGAGTTGTTATAATTAAACATGTTAATATCTACAATGTAAACCTTGTTATAAAGACTTCACCTAAGATAAGTATAATTTCATTAAATGTTCTCTGACCAAGAACGAAGTTTGCCATCACCAATTTTGATTATCTCTTTTGCATATATGTTTGTGACTCCCTTTACTTGTTTCAAGTTAAATTGTATGAGAGGAAATTGCTGTCTGTAATGATTGGTGCATAGGTAAATGTGATGCTTCTAGTCCGTATTTTATTTATCGACTCTTCACTCCATAAACCTGTGGTCATGTTTTCTGAGTTCAGTTTCGCTTGGGGACAAGCGAGGTCTAAGCTTGGGGGAGTTGATACGTCCATTTTGCATAACTATTTTATATCATAATTTTCTGTTATTCATCGATATATTTTATGTTATGATGCATCTCTTATGTTATTTTTATCTTATTTTGCATGTTTTATAATTTTTGGAGAATAAACACCGTGACTAGAAATCTGATGGAAAAAAGCACCGTCGAGATACCATATTTCAGAAGATCAGAAGAAGAAGGGGATATCCGGGGGTTCCTAAAAGTTCAGAGGAGGAACTCAGCCAGAAGGAGAGCCAGAGGGGGGCCACCAGGGGCCCACACCTAGAGGTGGCGCGCCCCCTGGCCGCGCCACCTAGGGGTGTGGCCACCCTGGCCCGCCTCTGGGTCATCTTTGGCGTGCCTGGCCCCGAGGGAACCCTAAGCCTCATTCCATCCTCGAAGAATTATTCCTCCGCGGGGCAGAAAACACCCGAGAGAGAAAAGCTCTCTGGCAGGGAGAAATCTGCCAGGGAAATTCCTCTCCGGAGAGGGGAAATCACCGCCATCGTCAGCGTCATCACTCCGGGTATGATCAAGATCATGATCATCATCGTCATCACCACCAGCACCATCACCCTCATCATCCACCTTCATCCCGCTGTAACAATTAGGGGCCTCTATCGTTGTTTTGCATTAGATCTCGCTCCTAGTGTGGATTACTTGTTTGCTTGTGAGATTTATCGTTGTTTGCACTTTATAACCAGATTTTTATCATCCATTATATCACCTATGATCATGATCTATATGATGTGTTGTGAGTAGTTCGTGTTGTTCTTGAGGACATGGGAGAAGTCAAGTTGTTAGTAGTGAAGTAATGTTGAGTAATATTTAATGTTTGATATTTAAGTTGTGGTGTTATTCTTCTAGTGGTGTCATGTGAACGTCGACTACATGATACTTCACCATTTATGGGCCTAGGGATATGCATCGTGTATTTCGCTACTAATTGTGGGGTTGCCGGAGTGACAGAAACCTAAACCCCCTTTAGGAAACCATTACACGAGGGAGCGTAGGATCCCGGAGTTTAAAGTTGTTGTTAGATTTATTTCTTAATTACTTTCTTGTAGTTGCGGATGCTTGCAAGGGGTATAATCACAAGTATGTATTAGTTTTGGATGGGACGGTACATTAGCATAGGTTCACCCACACAACACTTATCAAAACACCTAAACTTATTCAGCTGAATGGAACAAAAGCACTTGACAGATCCTCCCGTTTGTCCTCGAGAACGTTTGTTAATCATAAGTAAACTCACCGGCTTGTCCTTTGCTAAAGAAAGGATTGGGCCACATGCTGCAATTATTATTACTGCATTTTATTTGCTCGCACTTTATTTATCTACAATATCAAAAACCCCTACATATCTATTTTCTAGTATTTACAGTTATTCCTTCATCGAAACTGCTTGTCAACACCTTCGACTC
This sequence comes from Alopecurus myosuroides, assembly GCA_028641055.1. Taxonomy (NCBI): domain Eukaryota; kingdom Viridiplantae; phylum Streptophyta; class Magnoliopsida; order Poales; family Poaceae; genus Alopecurus; species Alopecurus myosuroides. The sequence continues at coordinate 333,534,841 of CM054062.1, read as the reverse complement.
CTCGTTGGGTTCGACACTCTTATTTATCGAAAGTACTACGATACACCCCCTATACACCATGGGCTGGCGCCACCCTAGGGTGTGCCTGCCTCGTGGGTCCCCCTGGGGCCTCCCAGGTGGCTTTATGCCTCAATTTTGACGTAAAAATTTATTATAATTTTTCTGGAATTTTTCGAGAAACTTTATTTTTGAGGTATTTCCAGAATTTTAATAATTGACAAAAACAGGGAAAACAAAAGTGAAAACATGGAAAACAAAACCAAACCAGAACTACAGACGTTCTAAGACACTCCAAGGAAAGAATAACCAAAGAAAACAAAGTTGGTGGTGGTGAAATCAAAAGTATAAGTGGTGAAACCATGCATAACCTTAGTAAACAGAGTGAAAACATTAGGAAGACATGCATAAGGATGGTGGAAAACATGATTGCACTCAAGTAATAATGTGATAACAGAAGTAAACAAGGTGAAAACATAATGGGGAAGGTGAAAACATTGCCCATTTCATATAAAATCATTTTGTTAATAAGGGTGATCAAGTCTTGCTACCAAAATAATTTTATATGAAACATAACTTCGTTTCTCACTAAATACTTATGTTACCTCAACCTTGATAGTCTTAGTCCAAATCATAATAATTTCATATTCTTTGGGTGGCTTTGGAATAGGACAATAAAATTCTCAAATCTTGATGGTCTCAACATTTTCAATAGAATTTAGACCATATTTTCTATCAGTATTCTTGGGAAAATAAACAGTGTGCCCTTTATCATTAAAATTAAAAGTAAATTTTCCTTGATTGCAATCAATAACAGCCCCTGCAGTATTAAGAAAAGGTCTTCCAAGAATAATAGACATATTATCATCTTCAGACATTTCCAACACAACAAAGTCAGTTAGTATCAGACAGTTATTAGCAACTTGAACAGGAACATTCTCACATATACCAACATGAATAGCAGTAGACTTATCAGCCATTTGCAAAGATATATCAGTTGGTATCAATTTTTCTAGGAGGAGTCTTTTATAGAGAGTAAAAGGCATGACACTAACTCTAGCTCCCAGATCACACAAAGCAGTTCTAACATAATTATTTTTAATAGAACTGGGGATAGTAGGTATACCAGGGTCTCCAAGCTTCTCAGGAACCTTGCCATTAAAAGAGTAATTAGCCAACATAGTGGAAATTTCCTCATTAGGAATCTTCCTTTTGTTAGAGACAATATCTTTCATATATTTTGCATAAGGAGGCAATCTAATAGCATCAGTTAAAGGAATTTGCAAGAACAAAGATTTCATCCATTCACACAACTTGTTATAATGCTCTTCCTTACATCGTGTTTCTTACCAGGAAAAGGCATTGGTTTTTGTACCCAAGGTTCTCTCTCATTACCATGTTTATTAGCAATGAAATCTTCCTTAGTATACTTTGCAGTTTTAGTTTGCTTTTCGGGTACAGGTTCTTCTTTATCAAAAGCATCATTCTTTTCATTACCACTCTCAGTTTCAGCATCAGAGATAGATATACTATTAGGATCATTAGCAAGTTCAGAGGATTGTACAGCAATTTTATGTTTCTTCTTCTTTTTCTTCTTAGTATGAATAATATTATTATTAGTTTGCTGGGAATCTTGTTCAATTCTTTTAGGATATCCCTCGGGATATAAAGAATCTTGTGTAGCAATACCACTTCTAGTTCTTATCTCATAAGCATGTTTTTCTTTAGAAGCATTAACTAGCAAATATTTTTGCACTTTAGCAAGTTGATCTATTTGAGTTTGAAATGTTTAACAAGAATTTTAACATCATTAGAGGTTCTTTCTATAATACCATGCAAATCATTAATAGCTTTAGAGTTTTCTATAAGGTGGTTCTGCACTCTCATATTTATATTATCTTGCTTAATGACATAATTATCAAATTCATCTAAGCATTGATCAGGAGGTTTTCTATACGGAATATCTCTACTATCAAAATATTCGAGAGAGTGTACCTCAATGGATGGTGAGTGAGGGATTGGCTTACATAATTCTTCTATAGGTGGAAGATTCTTCACATCTTCAGATTTAATACCCCTCTCTTTAAGAGATTTCTTGGCCTCTCTCATCACTTCATCATTTAATTCAATCATTCCCCTCTTGTTGGGTGTTGGTGTTGGTTTAGGTACTGGAGTAGGGGTCGGCTCAGGCTCAACCATAGCCCAATCATCATGATTTTGGCTTGTTTTAGCCATTAATTCCTGAGCTTCTTCTGGAGTTCTTTGCCTGAAAACACAACCATCACAACTATCCAGGTATGTCCTAAATTCAACAGTTAGTCTATTATATAATATATCAAGAAGTTTATTATCTTCTAGCTTATGCCCGGGTGCAGCTCTAACTAAAGAACCGAACCTTTCCCAAGATACAGGCAATTTATCTTCTTCCAATTTCTTGTAATTAAATATATTTTGTAAAGCAGCATGTTGAGCACTAGCAGGAAAATATTTCTCAAAGAAAGCATTAACCAAGCCAATAGGACTATCAATAGATCCAGAAGACAAATTGTTAAACCAAGTTTTAGCTTCATGCTTTAATGAGAAAGGGAATATCTTAGCAACAAAGTAGCTACGTTTCTTAAGATCGTCCGAGAATAAATTACTCAAAGAGGAGAGCTCATTCATATGTTTTAAAGCACTTTCATTTTCAGTTCCACAAAAAGGTTCTTTCTCAATAATAGATACATAAGATAAATCAAGAGAGAAATCGAAATCCTTGTCCCTCATATTAATAGGAGAAGTGGAAAACTTAGCATCAGGAGATAATTTATATTTAGCAGCACGACTTTCCAAAAGACATATAGCAGCATCTTTATCCTTGAAAGCATGTATTTCATCAATAAGATCATCACTCATTTCAATATAAGCATCATCTAGATCATCACTAGGGTTCTCTCTAAATTCAGGTGAAAAGGCAGGAGTAACAGGGTTTTTAGCAGGAGTTTGAGTGTTTGCAATATTTTTAGCTTTAGCAATAGTAGCATCTAAGAAGGGACCGATAGAACCACTCTCATCAAGCACAGTAGAAGATCATCAAAAGTATCAGAAGCATTTTCAGACTCAGTGGAAGTAGCATATGTGTCATGTGGTGGTGTAAGCAACTTACTCATAACAGGTGAATCAAGAGCAACATAGGTGATCAGAGTTGTACCTCTTCTTGTAGTGGATGGTCATATAGGAACTCTTCCATCACGAGACTTACCCATGATGAATGATAGCAATAGATAATAATACTCTCCGGTGAGCTGGCAAATAAAGCTATGCTCCCCGGCAACGGCGCCAGAAAATAGTCTTGATGACCTACAAGTATAGGGGATCGTAACAGTCTTCGAGGGAAGTAAAACCCAAATTTATTGATTCGACGAAAGGGGAGCCAAAGAATATTTGTGAGCCTTAACAAGTGAGTTGTAAATTCACCTGCACCTGAAAGTACTTTTGTTCGCAGTCGTTTATCAGTAGTAAAAGTTTTATTGTAATAGCAGTAGTGAAATAATAGCAGCAGTGGTATGAAAACAGCAGCAATAGTGTTTGAAGTAAACAGTGGATTAAATACTGTAGGCATAGGGATGGATAAACGGGCGTTGCATGGATAAGAAAGTTCTAATAATGATCATGTCAGGGGCATTGCAGATAAATAAGATAAAGCATCCAAGCACTACTTAACCATAGGCATGTGTTCCGTAAATAGTCGTACATGCTCGCAATGAGAACTTGCACAACATCTTTTGTCCTACCAGCCCGTTTTCAGCGGGGCCTCAAGGTAACTACTGGTACTAAGGTGTTCCTTTTAATAGAACACTGGAGCAAAGCATTAACACTCCGTGAACACATGTGATCCTCACATCGCAGCATCCCCTCCGGTTGTCACAATTTCTGTCACTTCGGGGCCTCGGGTTCCGGACAACAATATGTGTAAACAACGTGTAGGTATGATCAAGAAACAATAATTATCATCGTGATTCAATAACATGTTCAGATCTGAGATCATGGCACTCGGGCCCAAAGTGGCAAGCATTAAGCATAACAAGTTGCAATAATGTCAATAGCACTAATAGAGGATACTAGGCACTATGCCCTAACAATCACGGCATTATTACATGAATGATCTCATCCAATCCCTACCATCCCCTCAGCCTACAGCGGGGAAGTACTCACACATGGATGGGGGAAACATGGATGGTCGATGGAGAGGCGTTGGGATGACGATGGTGATGATCTCCTCCACTTCCCCGTCCCGGCAGGGCGCCAGAAAAGGAACTTCTGATCCCCGAATCAAGGTTCGGGACGGCGGTGGCGATCTGTTGTGTTTCTGTGGAATATGATGAACCCCCTCGGGTTTTAGGGTTGAAGGCTACTTGTAGTCGAAAGGGGAGTCCAAGGGGTGTCCTGGGGGCCACACCCTATGCTAGCGCGGCCAGGGGGACCCGCGCCACCCTCTGGCCCCTCTCCTGGCCCCCTTCTGGCTCCCGGGGTCTTCCGAGGTAAAAACATCAATGGGCTCTTTTCAGGGCATTTTCCCGAAAGTTGATTTGTCTGCATAAAAACGAGACACCAAAGTAATTCTGCTGAAAACAACGTTAGTCCGTGTTACTTGTATCCGAAAACACCCAAGTTTACAGGAAAAAATGAGAAAATTGTTCGGAAAAGGAGATACGTTTTCGACGTATCAACTCCCCCAACTTAGCTTATTGCTTGTCCTAAAGCAATTCAGTGACAACTGAGTGCGATAAAAGAATTTTAAAAACACATTTGTTTCATATGATGTAAATATACTCACTATGTGATCAAATACTTAATTATGCTCGTGATAAGATACATGCAAGATACTGACACTTAATAGCTATGCAAACCATGAGAAAATAACAACATATTAGTAATAAACAACATGAATCATAACTATTTGGAAGATTGAAGTATTCATAATAGGATCTGACAAAGTGGTATCTCGCTTCCCTTAAATGTGGGGCAAAACATAAATGCCAGGGCACATCTGAAGTTCAAGGGAAGACTAGAAGTAAAGATATCAAAGATACAAGCATCAAAATTATACCGCAATCAACCGTGCTTTGGGACAAATACATTACACTAAGAATGATAACTATGCTCTCAAGAAAGTGCTCAAAGAATATGGCGGAGAATCAACATAAAAGTAAAAGAAAGGCCCTTCGCAGAGGGAAGCATGGATCACTCATGTGCTTGATCTTTTTATTTTATTAAACAGAGGTATTGAAAACATTTTGAGAGAGGTGTATGCTTATGTCAACGAATGGTAAACAGACAATACAGTACTTCACAAGTCAAATGGATTCACAAGAGTGGCTCCCATGGTGAAGGACGCAACCGGTATAGAAGGTCATCCCTGTTTCTCTTTTGTTTACACAATTATGCTTTGACTGATAAATCAGGGGCAAAAATAGTGAAGAGATTTTGTGTGTATTAATTTGGGGCTGGGCACCCCGCTGCCATCTCTTCTATCATTTGGATAAGCGGATGAAGCCACTAGTCCAGGGTGTGAAATCCAATCAACAAGTGAGATAAAGATTCTCTATTTACGTCCTCGTGAGCTAAAACAGTGGCACAAAACAGGAATAATTTTTAGCAGGTTTTAAAGGTAGCACATGAGCAATTTACTCGGAGTGGTGGTTAAATACCACATATAGGTAGGTACGGTGAACACATTTGGCAAACTTTGGTTTTCATGGATTTGGATGCATGAGTAGAGCTCATACTCAGTACAGGTGAAGGCTAGCAAATAGACAGGGAGTGAAAATCAAGAGAGCAACAACTATCATAATCATGTTTGCGACAAAGTAAAATTAACTGAGGCATAAAATTGATACTAGAACTCTGAGGAAAAATAAATCATCGAGGCTTATTGACTTTTTGGTTTCAGTATTAGCATGCGTGAGCATGTGCCAAGTCGATTCAAATGAAACAGTCGGAGTAGGATACCACAATATGATACCCTTCTATGAATAGAACAATGCGATAAAATATTTATATGACAGATCATTTACCATTAATAAATTGGAAAAAAACATGAGAGAGCATGAACTATTAAGCATCTATTAAGTCACATATATCTTATACGAACAAACTAAGCATGCTCACATAGATGGATATATGTACAAAATGAAAGCAAATAGAGTTCATACCAGCCTCTCACCACGGCTTGAATTTTCGTATATCTTCATTATTGCTCTTCACTTGTGGCTCGAATAATATATAATGAAAACCAAGCTCCAATGGAATCACGGACGACTGTTGAACTCTGCAACAAACTTTACAAAACCAAACAAGAACAACAAATATTTTTGGGTTTTTCAATTAAAGCACGAACAAAAAGAGAGCAAGCAAACAAAGCAAAAAATCTTTTGGGGTTTTCAAAATGAAACAAGAACAAAAGAAAACAAATAGCAAACAAAGGAAAATATTTTTGGGTTTTTCAGTATTAAACTGCAACTAAAAGGTAAACCAAACCAACTAAAGAAACAAATAGAGAAACAACAGAAATCTTTTTGGTCTTTTTGTGTTTTGGAAAGCGAAAACAAAACAATGAAAACAAAAGAAGCGAAAGAAACAAAAACAAACGAAAGAAACAAAAAGAAACGAAAAAACAAACGAAAGAAACAAAAAATAAAACATGGATATACAAAGAACCGACCGAACATGATATGTAAATGAGTGTGATGTCGGTATACCTCCCCTCAAGCTTAGGCTTTTGGCCTAAGTGGAGATCAATAACCAAGGGGTCCAAGAGGTGCCGCCCTCATAATACGCCGAGGAGGAAGCCTCCTCCTGATACGTGCTCGAGGATGAGCCGGTGTACTACGTGTTGTGGTCCTCGGGAGGCACGTCTCGCCTCTCCTGCTGCCGGTAAAACTCCATGGTGCTCAGATGCTCGTTTATTTGCTCCTTGGTGAGCGACCACGGTGACCTGTCAATCTTAAATAACACAGGCTGCGGCAAAGTAACTTTCCGCTCGTCTCCATCCATATACAAAACTCTATATATTAAACGTTCATTAGTAGAGTTGGAAGTGACAAACTGATGGGATTTCATAGATGCAAGGTTAAGTCTATGTGGAGCAATAATTTCATCATTAGGATCAATGGAAACGTGCAAAGCGGCTGCAACACGTGTAGCCATAATGCCACTAAAAATAGGCCCAGCAGGAGCAAGACGGCGTGCAACAAGTGCGCCAAGGTTATACTTTGTGCTATGGTTCAGTGCAGCATCAATAAAAGTGAGGTGATAACTACAAACATTGCTAGTGTTATCCCTACCAAGAATACTAGTACCAATATAGTAAGTAAAGTATCTGAGAGCAGGAAGTGGAATGTTCCTTATCTTCCCACGCTGGGATGAGCGCCCATCATCGTTGATGATCTCTCGGTAGATCCCCTGGAGGTCTGCTGGTCTATCTTGAATCCTGCTTGCCATCCCGGTGGCGTTGATACCTATAATAGCACAAAATTCCACCAAAGACAAAGAAACAGAACTACTATATAATTTGAATGCAACAGTTGGACCATATTGAGAGTTCTAAAAATTAAAGCTCTTAACAAAAGCTTTTGTGAGCGTGGCATACTGAGGGCTTTCATCCTCCATAAAGTTGGTGAGACCAACTCTCTCAACAAGCATAAGAAAATCATCTAAAAGACCTGCATTCCTTAAAAATGTGTGACAAGGAAAGCTAGATGGCTAAATGATACCGTCATCTTCTGCATCATTAATAATTGATGCCATAACGTCTTCATTATATGAGGGCCTTGCTGAAGTAGACGAGCGTGATGGCCTTGTCCTTCTAGGAGCATCACTCCTAAATACCTCACCAAAGTTGAACCTATCCATCTCTGAAATTTTTCAACAATCATCATAAAAATTAATTTCAAGCAACTATAAGGTGGAAACTACCATAGGGACTTATATGATAGCTAAACATATGTCGCACCCTGGTTTCTAGGGGATACTCATCGGCCGAACTGGATAGCAGATGCTTGGATTATGGGGCATAACTGCTCCCACGTCCCAGCTTCCTGGTAGGCCTGCGCTTATGCGCGACAACACAAGCCCTGCTATTCCACCGTCGATGTAAACTATCCACTAGAGACCATAGGCACTACTGTCGACGTACTTCATATCAACCACGCAGGGTACGTCAACAGCGTTAAAACGGAATGATACCACAGAATGTCTCTAAGACACAAAAGATTGAAATAAGGTTGCAAATAGCCTTCACTAAGGCAGAGAATAGCAAATACAGTCATCCAGAGGACACATGTCCCAACATAACATCATTACATCACAGCGGAAGCATTCAACAGGTCTGAGTACAGACAAGATCCAAATAGGCTTAAGAAGCCGGAAACGAAAAGACGGAGCCCATCCACGAAGTCTCGGATCCTGCCCAGGTCCGCTATCTACTCGTCAACAGCCTCGTCGTGCTCCACGTAGTAGCCACCATGGAGATCCTCGGAAACGTAGTCTGCGGAAACCACAGCCCCAAAGGGGTCAGTACATAAACATACTGGCAAGCAAGACTCACAGTTCTCCAAAGTGTAACCCGTCAACACCAAGCACAGATGCTTTGGGTTCAACGGAAGGACGGGGAATACAAAAGATGCGGCAGCGGGCTGCACTAACCAACTACAGAACATACTACAACTTCCGGCTAACAGAAAGGAGACAAGATCGAGTATTGTAACCAACTACCAGCTAACCACCAAACAAACTTATCCTGGATCTCGCCCCTTATCCAAAGAAGCAATCCAAGGATAACTCACACAGTTGGATTAATGATGGTTCAAGTTATTGTGTCAATAAACCTATTACTAGTCAAGTTATTATAGTTAGGTGTAAGTTGTCTGAGTACTTGTTAGCCAGTACTTTCACCAAGTCGTCACATAACCGCGGACAACACGGCTTCTCGAGAAGATTCATCCCTGCAGGGTGTGCTCCAGTACCCGTACACACTCAAGCCACCAACTAAAACTCAGGTTGGCTTGACACGACTCGAAACATCTCTACAGCCTGTCCTAGGAGCCACGGAGCTATAAGGTCCCAGCCACGCAGCCGAATACTCAGCGCAAGTGTGCAAAACTCCCGCAGGACACAACACCCCGGCACTACAGGCCTCGCCCTATATGTGCGCGTCATCATCATCATCAGTAACCATGGGAGCGACCCATTCATGCGTATGAGCCAAATGGAACACCCGAACTAAGTGTGGCTCTTCGGACAAACTGCGGATCAGATCAAAGTCGAGGGGGGTTCCATACCACCACCCGGATGCGGTGAGCACGCTCATCATGGATCAGTAGACAAGACCCTTTTCCTAATTAGGGTCGACACTAGCAGGCCTCAAAACCACGCCGGGCCTCCTGCCGGTGCCTTAACATCAAATTATTATTACCCAAGCATTAACAGGTTGTTGTTTACACATCGAGCCCATAGAACATAATAGAAATACGATAACAGAAAGTAACGGGTAACAGACTCGAGCAGAAACAACCCTAAGCATGCTAGTACGACACGGGCTCAAACAACGGGGTTATAGGAGTGGAGGTGAGGCAATATCAGGGTTCAGGGTATCATGTGGTAGGTTCGTAACAGAAGCAACGATACATATGGATAGCAGAAATAGACAACGGAAAGTATCGGTAACCAATGTTGAAAGGAACACAGTGGTTCATGTGAGTGATAACTTGCCTGCAAACTCAGTAGCCTGGTACTGAGCTAAATCCTCAGAAGGGGTGTCGTAAGGATCGTCGGTCTCAACGTCGTCGTCTAACCGAGAAGAAGCAAACAGACAATGCAGAAAGGATAGACAATCAATATCATGGCATAGTGCACAATCATGGGGATGATGCATGTCATGTTAATGGTTGCATCAAAATAAACTAGCTAACATGGTAACACAAATTAAATGGACACATATGCAATTTTGAGTTGCATATGAAAAGCCCATGAATTTTGGGTTAGATTATTTGTTTTCCAACTAATCAACAGATGAAGGTGAATTAGTATGATGCATGGATGAGTAAAACAACAAAATAACAACAATAGAACCAATTTAAAATAGGGTTTACCAATTTAGAAATTTATTTAGTAAGTTATGGAATTTTTGGTTCCTTAAAGTTGTCACACAAGTATTTGTTGTTTTCACCAATTTAAATTGTTCAAAACAGATATCAAAGTTTATATTTGAAAAGAAGACCAAATTTTAGTTGGATTACATGTTTCAAATATTGAAAAAGGAGTTAGGATGGATTTATTATGATTGAAACAATATTAAACAAGTTTTAAATGAATTTAAAACAAGCATGAATTTGATTTGAATTTTATTTGTTCAACACATAAATTCAAATTCATATTTGAAAAGTTTATACTTTTCTAGGTTGAAAACATATTTTGCATGTTCAAAAATAATTTTATTTGAGCAAGTTATGATTTTATCAAATTTAAATGAATTAAACAAGGATTAAATTATTTAAGCAATTTTAATTATTCAAATCATGAAACAAAATTTATATTTGAATTGGTGGTTCAAAATGGTATGTAAAACATATTTTATTTGCATGATTTGGATTAATAATGAATTAGTTATGGATTTTAGCAAATTGCAATTGAATTATTTAAATTCAAATTTGAATTGCATTTTCAAAATTCAAAACAGAAAACAAGTGCTATAGATAGATAGACAATTTAATTTAGAGCAGTGCACATATTTTATTTTTATTAATTGGAGTTATGAAATAGAAGTTATTCATTTTCTAAGTTTGGGGACCAAACTGTAATAAAAACTGGATTTAAATTAAAGAAAAGGGCCAAAAAAAAACAATTGCACCGTGCAGCGACCAGCCCCAGCCGCTGACAGTGGGCCAGGGCCTGCGTGGCGCCTAGGTGGCCTGCAGGGCCACTAACAGTGGGCCCCGCGCGGGTGCGGGCAAGGGAAAAAATTGGGGAGGCAAATGCCTCCCCTGGGATTTGATCCCGGGACCTCTCCCTTGGGCGCACGGGACGTTGGCCAGTTGGGCTGTGTGCGATGCCTTGTCAGGTACGGGTAGCAAAGGAGATTAAGGTGCGTTTTCCGTCAGTTAAATTTTAACTGAACTTTCTGACGCTGCAGTTGCAGACGAACAACGAAGACAGAGGGCAGACAGCGAGGGCGGCCGGCGACTCGCTGCGGTGGTTGCTCGCCGCGGATCGCGGCCGTGCGTGCGGTGGCCGCCGTGCGCCGCTGCGGCCGCTCGTGCGGGCTCGTGCCCGAGAGGGAAAAGGAGAGGAACGAGGGGCGGCTCACCTCTCGGTCGAGCAGAGGAGCGGAGAGGAGGCGCTCGGTGAGGTGCGGCCGGCGGCGAAACCGAGATGGCGGCGGAGCTCCGGGCGCTCCCGGCGGGAACCGAGGGGATGGCGAGGACGAGGGCGCCGCGCCGGTTCCGTTCCCGGCCCTAGCGCGGCCGGGCGGGCACCGTGGTGCCGGAGGCGAGTCGGGGATGAGGCGGCGATGGAGGTTGCTGTCGATGGGTACAGAGAGGAGCGAGAGAGAGAAAAGGGGGAGGAGATGGAGGCACTCGAGGGAGAGAGGGGTGGAGGAAAATTTAGGGCACAGAGGAGCCCTAGGGCTAGGGTTAAGGAGGGGGTCAAGCTCGGATGGCCGTTGCCTGCCTCCGATGCGGACGTGGACTCCATGGATGAGCTCCGTACCGTACGGAGGTAGGAGATACAGAGGGGTACCAGGCTTGTGAGAGATGGGCTGGCCTAAAGAGGCTGGTTGCTCTATTCCCCCTCTAATTCCTTTATTCTTTTCTGTTTATTTTTTTTTATTTTTTTTTTGCAGATTTGGGAAAAGGGAGAGAAAACAATGGTTCTAGGGGTTTGCAAACTTTGGAATAATTTTTTTTTTAATGATTCCTTTTTGTAACCACACATTAAAATAAACTTTTGTTTTCCAATTATTTAATTGAGTTGATGTTTGGAAATTAAATGATTTGAGCAATTTTGGTATCAAAAGAAATAAATGAAACTTAGCCAATTTAAAGATTTTGATTCCAAGTTTTAGTGGAATAATTTGTTTGTTTGTTTGTAGTTTTTATTTGACACAAAGTAACATAACAAGTATGAACCAATAATGATTTGAATTTGGTTTGAAATTACAATTGGAAAACAATGAAAACAAATGCAAACAAAAGGCAATAGATATGATGACATGATGCAAACAATAACAAAACAAGAAACAAACATCTAGGGGGGAGATTTTCATACTTGGGATGTTACAAAACGCCCCCCCCCCCCTTGAAGGAATCGCGCCCCGAGATTCCTACTGAGAAGTGAAAAGGTCCGGATACTTCTTGCGAAGATCCTCTTCGGTCTCCCATGTTGCCTCTTTATCGGAATGATGCGACCATTGCACTTTCAAGAACTTGGTGCTCTTGTTGCGAGTCTTACGCTCGGTCTCATCGAGAATTCGAACAGGGTGCTCCTCATAAGATAGATCTTCTTGCAGTTCAATGGAATCATGATCAACTGCACGATCTGGATCTTTGAAACACCTTTTGAGCTGTGAAACGTGAAACACATCGTGCACCTTGGATAGTTTTTCTGGAAGTTCAAGATGATAGGCATTTTCTGCACGCCTTGAGAGAATGTTGAAAGGACCAATGTATCTCGGTGCTAGCTTTCCTTTCACACCAAAACGATGAGTGCCTCTGAGGGGAGTTACATGGAGATATGCCTTGTCACCAGGTGCATAGATCATATCCCTGTGCTTGCTGTCATAGTTGCTTTTCTGACGAGACTGAGCAATCTTGAGATTGTCACGAATGATGCGAACTTTCTCTTCGGCTTCCTTAACAATGTCAGGGCCTAAGAGTGAACGTTCACCAGCTCCAGACCAATTGATTGGACTCCTGCATCTGCGGCCATAGAGTGCTTCAAACGGTGCGATGCCTAGGCTTGCCTGGAAGCTGTTGTTGTAGGAGAATTCAGCATATGGAAGGCATTCCTCCCATTTCATGCCAAAGGAGAGACCACATGCTCTGAGCATATCCTCGAGAATCTGATTGACTCTTTCGACTTGCCCTTGAGACTGAGGATGGTAAGCTGTGCTGAACAGAAGTTTGGTGCCCAATGCTTCTTGAAAACTCTTCCAGAAATGAGAAGTGAATATGCTTCCACGGTCTGAGCTTATTTCCAATGGAACACCATGAAGAGGAACAATCTTTGTTGTGTAGAGCTCTGCTAACTGGCTAGCTGAGATTGTCTCTTTGACAGCAAAGAAGTGAGCTACCTTAGTGAGACGATCAATAACAACGAAGATTGCATCGTTGCCCTTCTTGGACTTTGGAAAACCAGTGACGAAGTCCATTTCAATCATGTCCCACTTCCACTCAGGGATTTTCAGAGGCTGGAGAAGACCGGCTGTTTTCTCATGAACTGCCTTAACACGTTGACAAACGTCGCATTCAGAAACGTATTGAGCAATTTCACGTTTCATGCCAGACCACCAATACAGTGTCTTGAGATCCTGGTACATCTTAGTACTTCCAGGGTGGATGGAAAGAGGAGTTTCATGAGCCTCCTTGAGAATCACATCTTTGAGACTTTGAATTTGAGGAACTGCAATGCGTCCTTCGAAGAACACCGTTCCCTTGTCATCAATTGAGAAGCACTCATACTTCACATTGCCTGCTTTGATGTTATTTGCGATCTTCTTGATCTCAGCATCACGAAGTTGTTCAGAACGAATCTTGTCCTCGAGAGTTGGAATGGCTGTCAAGTTCGTAAGATAACCTTGAGGAACAAGACTAAGGTTCAGCTTCTGGAATTCTTCATGAAGTGGAGGTTGGATTTCCATGATCATGAGATTATTGCAATACGACTTGCGACTGAGAGCATCGGCCATAACATTAGCCTTGCCTGGAGTGTAAGAAATGGTAAGATCGAAGTCTTTGATCTTTTCAATCCATCTCCTTTGCCTGAGGTTTAGATCTGGTTGAGTGAAGATGTATTTCAGACTCTTATGATCGGAAAAGATTTCAGTGCGATTACCCAACAAGTATTGCCTCCCTTTCTTGAGGGCAAACACAACTGCTGCAAGTTCAAGGTCATGTGTGGGATAGTTGAGCTCATGTGCATTCAACTATCGTGAAGCATAAGCCACAACTTGACGTTCTTGCATAAGAATTGCACCTAGACCTTGGAGAGAAGCATCACAGAATATCTGGAAAGGTTTGGTAGTATCTGGGCCAACCAGAACTGGTGTAGAAGTGAGTTTAGTCTTCAGGAGATTGAAACTTTCATCACACTGTGGAGACCAAACGAACTTCTTGTCCTTCTTTGTGAGATCAGTGAGAGGTTTGGCAATCTTGGAGAAGTTTTGGACGAAACAACGGCAATAGCTAGCCAAACCAAGAAAACTTCTGACTTGCTTCACCGTCTTAGGAGGTTTCCAATCAACAATTGCCTTAACCTTTTCTGGATCAATGGCTATGCCCTTGGCAGAGATGACATGACCAAGGTAAGCAACTTCTGGAATCCAGAACTCACATTTGGAGAACTTGGCATATAAACGATGCTCGCGAAGTTTCATGAGAGTGAGACGAAGATGTTCTCCATGCTCTTCCTCGGATTTTGAGTAGACCAGAATATCATCAAGATATACCACAACGAACTTGTCGAGGTATTCATGGAAGACAGAATTCATGAGTCTAGAGAATGTCGCCGGTGCATTGGTGAGACCAAAGGACATGACGGTGTATTCATATAGACCGTAGCGAGTGGTGAAAGCTGTTTTTGGAATATCTTCCTTTCTGATCTTTATTTGATGGTAACCCATCCTCAAGTCCAGCTTGGAGAATATTGAGGCTCCAGCAAGTTGATCAAAAAGATCATCGATACGAGGAATTGGATACTTGTTTTTGATGGTTTTCTCGTTGAGAGGACGATAGTAAACCACGAGTCTCTTTGTTTGATCCTTCTTTGCAACGAACAGAGTTGGGCAACCCCAAGCCGAGGAACTAGGTTGAATGTAACCTTTTTCCATGTACATGTCGATTTGCTCCTTCAACAATTTCAGTTCAGGAGGAGCTATCTTGTATGGATGCTTAGAGATTGGAGCAGTACCTGGTTCAAGTTCGATCACGAACTCAACCGCTCTGTCAGGAGGCATTCCTGGCAATTCTTCTGGAAAGACATCAGGGAATTCACAAACCACCGGAATAGTTTCAATAGATGGTAGAGGATTTGCATTGAGAGTGTAGAGTTGAGCAACTGGATTTTCAGCATGGAAGTAGACTATCTGGCCAGAAGGGTATGTGATTTTGACAGACTTAGCAGGACAATCAATGACTGCTTTGTTGGCTACCAGCCAATCCATCCCAAGAATGACATCAATATCTGAAGAGTGGAGAGCTATCAGGGATGCCTGGAATGGAAGGTTTCCAACTGTGATCTCGATGTTCTGGCTAACTTTATTGCTTTGCCAGCTAGATCCCGGTGATTTCACTAGGACAGGGATAGACAACTGTTCGAAGTTGATTCCATTGTTGTTTGCAAAGCATTGAGAGATGAAAGAGTGTGAAGCACCAGAATCGAACAAGACTTTAGCACGAAACGAGTTCACAAGAAGTGTGCCCATTACAACCTCTGGAGATTCTTCTGCTCCCTGGGCCTTGACATGGTTCACCCTCACAGTTCTCAAGACAGACTTGTTCCTGTTGCGGTGCCTAGGCGACGAAGTGTGTACCATCACATGATTGACCTTAGAGATAGGTAGTGATGGTGGCTTGTTCTGCGGGCACTTGTAGGAGTAGTGTCCTGATAGACCGCACTTGAAGCATGTACTAGCAGAACGAGGATCTGTTGGACTTGGCTGAGATGGAGCACCTCCTAAAGATACCACTGGGGTGGGAGGGAGGTCAAGAAATCCTGCCGGGCTTGGCAAGCAGATGGACGGTGTTGGAGTGGTATATGGAACCCAAACTCTTCGTTTTTGTGGAGGCATGATAGCTTTCGAGAAATTAGCATGTTCACGAGAGTGCTTACGAGATTCCTCAACCAACTTGCGCCCATGCTCTTCATTTAGAGCGATGTTGATGAGGTCCTCAAAAATTCTTGGCCTTGACGTTGGTGAGAGCATACTTGAGTTCCGGGTTGAGACCCCTGCGGAACTTTGCCATCTTTCTCGCTTCCGTGGAGACTTCATCTCCGGCGTAGCGAGCCAGACGATTGAACTCTCTTTGGTATTCGAGAACGTCCAGATTGCCTTGTGTGAAAGAATAGAATTCCTCACGCATTTTCTCCATGAGCCCATCGGGAATGTGATGGCGCACGAAGGCTTGCTTGAAATCCTCCCATGTGATTGCCACACTAGGACCTCTCATTTCTTGGAAATTCTCCCACCAAGACATGGATTGTCCACGGAGAAGGTAGGTCACGTAAGGAACACGGTCCTCGTCAGCCACATGAGCTACCACAAGAGTACGGTTCATTTCACGGAGCCAGTCATCAGCATCCAATGGCTCGGAGGAGTTATCAAACGTGCGCGGGTTGAGCTCAAGGAACTCCCGAATAGACACGCGGGCGTTGCCATTACTCCCAAGGTCTTGGTTCTGCTGCATCTGCTTTATAACTTGTGTCATCTGAGACAGCACTTTTCCCACCTCGGGTGGCAGTGTGGGTTCTTCGTCACCACTTTCCATCCTGAAGAGGATACCAAGATTAACACACTAACCGGATAACAAAATCCAATATAAGTGCTTAAAAGGATTACTTCAGACGGTAAGTTGACAGCATAGAACAA
Source organism: Alopecurus myosuroides (assembly GCA_028641055.1). NCBI lineage: Eukaryota > Viridiplantae > Streptophyta > Magnoliopsida > Poales > Poaceae > Alopecurus > Alopecurus myosuroides. The sequence goes on along the minus strand of CM054062.1, from coordinate 333,518,001 downwards.
GGGTGGAGGTTAACAACGGATCAACAGATGAGTTGTTACAACGGAAGAGAAGATTTCTGAAGGACGATATCGAAGCAACAACTGGGAAACAGGAGACCACAAACACCTGAGGTACTACGGAGAAAAACCCATCCGGGCTTCTAAAGGATCAATATCTACTGCTTAAGGAATAGAGGATCTGCTTCCGGGGCTTATTTGCCACCGTTCTCAATCGTGAGTAGGCAACATGATAAATCATGTCACAACCACCTCCATTCCTATGTCTAGTAGATATAACCATCCTAGAGAAACCAGGATACGTGAAATCCTAACTTGAAAGTTTAGGTGAGAAGAGAAAAACAACGTTGCACTTCCTTACCAGAAAAGGGAGGGTGGGTGGGGAAAGAAATAAAATGGCAGAATTCCTACTCTCGCGTTTCATTTTTCCTATATAGCTACAAAATAGTTTCTAGACTCAACTGCGACCAGTAAAAGGGATCCTACATGCAGATAGGCTCTGATACCATTTGTCGCACCCTGGTTTCTAGGGGATACTCATCGGCCGAACTGGATAGCAGATGCTTGGATTATGGGGCATAACTACTCCCACGTCCCAGCTTCCTGGTAGGCCTGCGCTTATGCGCGACAACACAAGCCCTGCTATTCCACCGTCGATGTAAACTATCCACTAGAGACCATAGGCACTACTGTCGACGTACTTCATATCAACCACGCAGGGTACGTCAACAGCGTTAAAACAGAATGATACCACAGAATGTCTCTAAGACACAAAAGATTGAAATAAGGTTGCAAATAGCCTTCACTAAGGCAGAGAATAGCAAATACAGTCATCCAGAGGACACATGTCCCAACATAACATCATTACATCACAGCGGAAGCATTCAACAGGTCTGAGTACAGACAAGATCCAAATAGGCTTAAGAAGCCGGAAACGAAAAGACGGAGCCCATCCACGAAGTCTCGGATCCTGCCCAGGTCCGCTATCTACTCGTCAACAGCCTCGTCGTGCTCCACGTAGTAGCCACCATGGAGATCCTCGGAAACGTAGTCTGCGGAAACCATAGCCCCAAAGGGGTCAGTACATAAACGTACTGGCAAGCAAGACTCACAGTTCTCCAAAGTGTAACCCGTCAACACCAAGCACAGATGCTTTGGGTTCAACGGAAGGACGGGGAATACAAAAGATGCGGCAGCGGGCTGCACTAACCAACTACAGAACATACTACAACTTCCGGCTAACAGAAAGGAGACAAGATCGAGTATTGTAACCAACTACCAGCTAACCACCAAACAAACCCATCCTGGATCTTGCCCCTTATCCAAAGAAGCAATCCGAGGATAACTCACACAGTTGGATTAATGATGGTTCAAGTTATTGTGTCAGGAAACCTATTACTAGTCAAGTTATTATAGTTAGGTGTAAGTTGTCTGAGTACTTGTTAGCCAGTACTTTCACCAAGTCGTCACATAACCGCGGACAACACGGCTTCTCGAGAAGATTCATCCCTGCAGGGTGTGCTCCAGTACCCGTACACACTCAAGCCACCAACTAAAACCCAGGTTGGCTTGACACGACTCGAAACATCTCTACAGCCTGTCCTAGGAGCCACGGAGCTATAAGGTCCCAGCCACGCAGCCGAATACTCAGCGCAGGTGTGCAAAACTCCCGCAGGACACAACACCCCGGCACTACAGGCCTCGCCCTATATGTGTGCGTCATCATCATCATCAGTAACCATGGGAGCGACCCATTCATGCGTATGAGCCAAATGGAACACCCGAACTAAGTGTGGCTCTTCGGACAAACTGCGGATCAGATCAAAGTCGAGGGGGGTTCCATACCACCACCCGGATGCGGTGAGCACGCTCATCATGGATCAGTAGACAAGACCCTTTTCCTAATTAGGGTCGACACTAGCAGGCCTCAAAACCACGCCGGGCCTCCTGCCGGTGCCTTAACATCAAAGTGTTATTACCCAAGCATTAACAGGTTGTTGTTTACACATCGAGCCCATAGAACATAATAGAAATACGATAAAAGAAAGTAACGGGTAACAGACTCGAGCAGAAACAACCCTAAGCATGCTAGTACGACACGGGCTCAAACAACGGGGTTATAGGAGTGGAGGTGAGGCAATATCAGGGTTCAGGGTATCATGTGGTAGGTTCGTAACAGAAGCAACGATACATATGGATAGCAGAAATAGACAACGGAAAGTATCGATAACCAATGTTGAAAGGAACACAGTGGTTCATGTGAGTGATAACTTGCCTGCAAACTCAGTAGCCTGGTACTGAGCTAAATCCTCAGAAGGGGTGTCGTAAGGATCGTCGGTCTCAACGTCGTCGTCTAACCGAGAAGAAGCAAACATACAATGTAGAAAGGATAGACAATCAATATCATGGCATAGTGCACAATCATGGGGATGATGCATGTCATGTTAATGGTTGCATCAAAATAAACTAGCTAACATGGTAACACAAATTAAATGGACACATATGCAATTTTGAGTTGCATATGAAAAGCCCATGAATTTTGGGTTAGATTATTTGTTTTCCAACTAATCAACAGATGAAGGTGAATTAGTATGATGCATGGATGATTAAAACAACAAAATAACAACAATAGAACCAATTTAAAATAGGGTTTACCAATTTAGAAATTTATTTAGTAAGTTATGGAATTTTTGGTTCCTTAAAGTTGTCACACAAGTATTTGTTGTTTTCACCAAGTTAAATTGTTCAAAACAGATATCAAAGTTTATATTTGAAAAGAACACCAAATTTTAGTTGGATTACATGTTTCAAATATTGAAAAAGGAGTTAGGATGGATTTATTATGATTGAAACAATATTAAACAAGTTTTAAATGAATTTAAAACAAGCATGAATTTGATTTGAATTTTATTTGTTCAACACATAAATTCAAATTCATATTTGAAAAGTTTATACTTTTCTAGGTTGAAAACATATTTTGCATGTTCAAAAATAATTTTATTTGAGCAAGTTATGATTTTATCAAATTTAAATGAATTAAACAAGGATTAAATTATTTAAGCAATTTTAATTATTCAAATCATGAAACAAAATTTATATTTGAATTGGTGGTTCAAAATGGTATGGAAAACATATTTTATTTGCATGATTTGGATTAATAATGAATTAGTTATGGATTTTAGCAAATTGCAATTGAATTATTTAAATTCAAATTTGAATTGCATTTTGAAAATTCAAAACAGAAAACAAGTGCTATAGATAGATAGACAATTTAATTTAGAGCAGTGCACATATTTTATTTTTATTAATTGGAGTTATGAAATAGAAGTTATTCATTTTCTAAGTTTGGGGACCAAACTGTAATAAAAACTGGATTTAAATTAAAGAAAAGGGCAAAAAAACAATTGCACCGTGCAGCGACCAGCCCCAGCCGCTGACAGTGGGCCAGGGCCTGCGTGGCGCCTAGGTGGCCTGCAGGGCCACTGACAGTGGGCCCCGCGCGGGTGCGGACAAGGGAAAAAATTGGGGAGGCAAATGCCTCCCCTGGGATTTGATCCCGGGACCTCTCCCTTAGGCGCACGGGACGTTGGCCAGTTGGGCTGTGTGCGATTCCTTGTCAGGTACGGGTAGCAAAGGAGATTAAGGTGCGTTTTCCGTCAGTTAAATTTTAACTGAACTTTCTGACGCTGCAATTGCGGACGAACAACGAATACAGAGGGCAGACAGCGAGGGCGGCCGGCGACTCGCTGCGGTGGTTGCTCGCCGCGGATCGCGGCCGTGCGTGCGGTGGCCGCCGTGCGCCGCTGCGGCCGCTCGTGCGGGCTCGTGCCCGAGAGGGAAAAGGAGAGGAACGAGGGGCGGCTCACCTCTCGGTCGAGCAGAGGAGCGGAGAGGAGGCGCTCGGTGACGTGCGGCCGGCGGCGAAACCGAGATGGCGGCGGAGCTCCGGGCGCTCCCGGCGGGAACCGAGGGGATGGCGAGGACGAGGGCGCCGCGCCGGTTCCGTTCCCGGCCCTAGCGCGGCCGGGCGGGCACCGTGGTGCCGGCGGCGAGTCGGGGATGAGGCGGCGGTGGAGGTTGCTGTCGATGGGTACAGAGAGGAGCGAGAGAGAGAAAAGGGGGAGGAGATGGAGGCACTCGAGGGAGAGAAGGGTGGAGGAAAATTTAGGGCACAGAGGAGCCCTAGGGCTAGGGTTAAGGAGGGGGTCGAGCTCGGATGGCTGTTGCCTGCCTCCGATGCGGACGTGGACTCCATGGATGAGCTCCGTACCGTACGGAGGTAGGAGATACAGAGGGGTACCAGGCTTGTGAGAGATGGGCTGGCCCAAAGAGGTTGGTTGCTCTATTCCCCCTCTAATTCCTTTATTCTTTTCTGTTTATTTCTTCTTCTTTTTTTGCAGATTTGGGAAAAGGGAGAGAAAACAATGGTTCTAGGGGTTTGCAAACTTTGGAATAATTTTTTTTTATAGATTCCTTTTTGTAACCACACATTAAATTAAACTTTTGTTTTCCAATTATTTAATTGAGTTGATGTTTGGAAATTAAATGATTTGATCAATTTTGGTATCAAAAGAAATAAATGAAACTTAGCCAATTTAAAGATTTTGATTCCAAGTTTTAGTGGAATAATTTGTTTGTTTGTTTGTAGTTTTTATTTGACACAAAGTAACATAACAAGTATGAACCAATAATGATTTGAATTTGGTTTGAAATTACAATTGGAAAACAATGAAAACAAATGCAAACAAAAGGCAATAGATATGATGACATGATGCAAACAATAACAAAACAAGAAACAAACATCTAGGGGGGAGATTTTCATACTTGGGATGTTACAACATACATCAAAACTATATTATTTATACTCTAATCAAGCATGCAAACTCACATAATCTGTCACCTACATTACCAAAATATTCAAGAAATACTTCACTCAACAAAATTCTACTTGGATCATCGGAGGAGTCACATACCGGAGAGCAAATGCATCAAATTTCAGCAAAAAAGATGGGATGAGCAAAGAGATCAAAAAAATTCGAGGAAGAACAACAAGAACTCAGGTTCCAGGAAATGTGTTGTGTTTGGGAGGTGAGAGAAGGAACTTTGGCAGGGGAGAGAGTTAGTGGGGTCAGGGGGCCCCACACCATGGGCTGGCGCCACCAGGGGGCAGGCCGTGCCACCCTAGGGTGTGCCTGTCTGGTGGGTCCCCCTGGGGTCTCCCAGGTGGCTTTCTGGAATTTTGACGTAAACATTTATTATAATTTTTCTGGAATTTTTTTGACAAACTTTATTTTTGAGGTATTTCCCGAATATTAATTGATAAAAACATTGAAAACGAAAGTAAAAACGTGGAAAACAAAACCAAAACCAGAACTACAGAGGTTCTAAGACACTCCAATGAAAGGATAACCAAAGAAAACAAAGGTGGTGGTGGTGAAAACAAAAGTATAGGTGTTGAAAACATGCATAACCTCAGTAAACAGAGTGAAAACATCAGGAAAACATGCATAAGGATCGTGGAAAACATGATTGCACTCAAGTAATAATGTGATAACATAAGTAAACAAGGTGAAAACATGATGGGGAAGGTGAAAACATAGTGAAAACATTGCCCATTTCATTTAAAATCATTTTGTTAATAAGGGTGATCAAGTCTTGCTACCAAAATAATTTTATATGAAACATAACTTTGTTTCTCACTAAGTACTTATGTTACCTCAACCTTGATAGGCATAGTCCCAATCATAATAATTTCATATTCTTTGGGTGGCTTTGGAGTATGACAATAAAATTCTCCAATCTTGATGGTCTCAACATTTTCAATGGAATTTAGACCATATTGTCTATGAATCTTCTTGGGAAAATAAACAGTATGCTCTTTATCAGTAAAATTAAAAGTAACTTTGCCTTGATTGCAATCAATAACAGCCCCTGCAGTATTAAGAAAATGTCTTCCAAGAATAAAAGACATATTATCATCTTCAGGCATTTCCAACATAGCAAAGTCAATTAGTATCAGACAATTATTAGCAACTTGAACAGGAACATTCTCACATATACCAACATGAATAGCAGTAGACTTATCAGCCATTTGCAAAGATATATCAGTTGGTATCAATTTTTCTAGGAGGAGTCTTTTATAGAGAGTAAAAGGCATGACACTAACTCCAGCTCCCAGATCACACAAAGCAGTTCTAACATAATTATTTTTAATAGAACAGGGAATAGTAGGTATACCAGGGTCTCCAAGCTTCTCAAGAACCTTGCCATTAAATGACTAATTAGCAAGCATAGTGTAAATTTCCTCATTAGGAATCTTCCTTTTGTTAGAGACAATATCTTTCATATATTTTGCATAAGGAGGCAATTTAATAGCATGAGTTAAACGAATTTGCAAGAACAAAGGTTTCATCCATTCACAAAACTTGTTATAATGTTCTTCCTTAGATTTGTGTTTCTTACCAGGAAAAGGCATTGGTTTTTGTACCCAAGGTTCTCTCTCATTACCATGTTTATTAGCAATGAAATCTTCCTTAGTATACTTTACAGTTTTAGTTTGCTTTTCAGGTACAGGTTCTTCTTTATCAAAAGCGTCATCCTTTTCCTTACCACTCTCAGTTTCAGCATAAGACATAGATATACTATTAGGATCATTAGCAAGTTCAGAGGATTCTACAACAATTTTATGTTTCTTGGTGTTGGTGTTGGTGTTGGTGTAGGTACTGGAGTAGGGGTCGGCTCAGGCTCAACCCTAGTCCAATCATCATGATTTTGTCTTATTTTAGCCAATAATTCCTGAGCTTCTTCTGGAGTTCTTTGCCTGAAAACACAACCAGCACAACTATCCAGGTATGTCCTAGATTCAACAGTTAGTCCATTATAGAATATATCAAGAAGTTTATTATCTTCTAGCTTATGCCCAGGTGCAGCTCTAACTAAAGAACCGAACCTTTCCCAAGATACAGGCAATTTCTCTTCTTCTGATTGCTTATAATTAAATATATTTTGTAAAGCAGCATGTTGAGCACTAGCAGGAAAATATTTCTGAAAGAAAGCATTAACCAAGCCAATAGGACTATCAATAGATCCAGGAGACAAATTGTTAAACCAAGTTTTAGCTTCATCCTTTAATGAGAAAGGGAATATCTTAGCAACAAAGTAGCTACGTTTCTTAAGATCATAAGAGAATAAACTACTCAAAGAGGAGAGCTCATTCTTATGTTTTAAAGCACTTCATTTTCAGTTCCACAAAAAGGTTCTTTCTCAACAATAGATATATAAGATAAATCAAGAGAGAAATCAAAATCTTTGTCCCTAATAGGAGAAGTGGCAAACTTAGCATCAGGAGATAATTTATATTTAACAGCACGACTTTCCGTAAGACGTATAGCAGCATCTTTATCCTTCAAATCATGTATTTCATCAATAAGATCATCACTCAGTTCAATATAAGCATCATCTAGATCATCACTAGGGTTCTCTCTAAATTCATTTCAAAAAGCAGGAGTAACGGGGTTTTTAGAAGGAGTTTGAGTGCTTGCAATATTTTTAGCTTTAGCAATAGTAGCATCTAAGAAGGGACCGAGAGAACCACTCTCATTAAGCACAGTATAAGCATCATCAAATGTATCAGAAGCATTTTCAGACTCAATAGAAGTAGCATGTGGTGGTGTAAGCAGCTTAGTCCTAACAGACAGGGAATCAAGAGCAAAAGAGGTATTCAGAGTTGTACATGTTCTTGTAGTGGATGGTAATATATGAACTCTTCCATCACGAGACTTACCCATGATGAATGATAGCAGTAGATAATAATACTCTCCGGTGACCTCGCAAATAAAGCTATGCTCCCCGGCAACGGCGCCAGAAAATAGTCTTGATGACCCACAAGTATAGGGGACCGCAACAGTCTTCGAGGGAAGTAAAACCCAAATTTATTGATTCGACACAAGGGGAGCCAAAGAATATTTGTGATCCTTCACAAGTGAGTTGTAAATTCACCTGCACCTGAAGTACTTTTGTTCGCAGTGGTTTACCAGTAGTAATAGTTTTATAGTAACAATAGTAGTGAAATAATAGCAGCAGTAGTATGAAAACAGCAGCAATAGTGTTTGAAGTAAACATCAGATTAAATACTGTAGGCATAGGGATGGATAAACGGGGAAAAGAAAATAGATAAGAAAGTTCTAATAATGATCATGTCAGGGGAATTGCAGATAAATAAGATAAAGCATCCAAGCACTACTTAACCATAGGCATGTGTTCCGTAAATAGTCGTATGTGCTCGCAATGAGAACTTGCACAACATCTTTTGTCCTACCAGCCCGTTTTCAGCGGGGCCTTAATTAAGGCGTTCCTTTTAATAGAACACCGGAGCAAAGCATTAACACTCTGTGAACACATGTGATCCTCACATCGCAGCCATCCCCTCCGGTTGTCCCAATTTCTGTCACTTCGGGGCCTCGGGTTCCGGACAACAATATGTGTAAACAACTTGCAGGTATGATCAAGAAACAATAATTATCATCGTGATTCAATAACATATTCAGATCCGAGATCATGGCACTCGGGCCCAAAGTGGCAAGCATTAAGCATAACAAGTTGCAACAATGTCAATAGCACTAATAGAGGATACTAGGAACTATGCATTAACAATCACGGCATTATTACATGAACGATCTCATCCAATCCCTACCATCCCCTCAGCCTACAGCGGGGAATTACTCACACATGGATGGGGGAAACATGGATGGTCGATGGAGAGGCGTTGGTGATGACGATGGCGATGATCTCCTCCACTTCCCCGTCCCGGCAGGGCGCCAGAACAGGAACTTCTGATCCCCGAATCAAGGTTCGGGACGGCGGCGGCGCTCTGTTGTGTTTCTGTGGAATATGACAAACCCCCTCGGGTTTTAGGGTTGAAGGCTACTTGTAGTCGAAAGGGGAGTCCAAGGGGGGTCCAGGGAGCCCACACCCTATGCTAGCGCGGCTAGGGGGACTCACGCCAGGGGGTGTGGCCACCCTCTGGCCCCTCTCCTGGCCCCCTTCTGGCTCCCGGGGTCTTCCGGGGTGAAAACATCAATGGGCTCTTTTCAAGGCATTTTCCCAAAAGTTGATTTTTCTGCATAAAAACAAGACACCAAAGTAATTCTGCTGAAAACAACGTTAGTCCGTGTTAGTGGTATCCAAAACACACAAGTTTAGAGGAAAACAATAAGAAAAGTGTTCGGAATAGGAGATACGTTTTCGACGTATCAGATGTACGGGCGAAGTTTGCACCAACTCTCAATGTGAAAATGAGCAATAAACAGTACCGAAGAGGCTAGCAAATATGGATGGTGGAAGTGCCAGAAAACCGCAACAAAGAACTCACAAGTTAGAAGATTCCAAATAAAATCTTGATCTCACAAGGCATAATGAAAATCACTCCAAGAGGGTCCATGGCAGTGAAAAGTCACTGTTAGCTACCCCGACCGTAGCGTGTAACAAAAATCCATCACGATTGCTATCAGGAAAGGAAGTCATGTACCATTATCCTATCAACTGGTTATTTGAGTGTGGCACAGTTTCAACCTTCTAGACCAGCAAGTTTACCATTAAGCATATTAATATCTCAAAACAATAGCAAATAATCAAGTGAAACAGTTTAATGATCTACAAGAATATCCAAGCTTTTCGTTATACCATCTACCACACATAGCATTTTCTACCAAACACCAAACAAAAAAAAACTCTCCAACTAATATAGCAGTGAAACAAGAGAGTACTAACATAACTCTACTAAAACTAACATCTCTAAAGAAGAGATGCAAGAAAAACAGAAGCTAAACAAGAATTTTGTAGCAGCTAAAAGAAAAACTAAGAATACGAGCATAACAAGTATTCAAATGAAAAAGCGGAGCGTGTCTACTGAAACAAAAAGAATGCTAGGGTCCAAATTTATTATTGCATCAAGGAAAACAAAGGAAAACAAAAGAAAAAACAAATAGATGTTGTAACACCTGGGGTGTTACCTGTTTGTTTTGCTTGCATCATATGCATCACATTGCATTGCACCATGTTTGCATCACAACTGAAAATTCAAAAACACTTTAAACTTTCACCCCCTGCTCAAAATTTCCAATTTCAAAATTTCCAATTTCAAAATTTCAAACCAAACCACTCAATTGTTTTTTTCACTGGTTGAATTTGTTTTAATCAACTTGCTTGTTAATAATCTTTTCTCTCTTGTTGAAAAACCCTAATGGTAAATTTCCAATTCAACTCAAATTTCAAATCATTTCAATCATCTTTGACATGATCCAATTGTGGTTTGGCAATTAAAATCTTGCAAACAAATTAAGTCAATAAGCTTTCATCATTGTTTGAGTTAGTGGAATAAAATTGTTTAAAAATTCAATCTTTATGAAATGCTATGGAAAATTCAAATAACAACTTTAAAACTCAAATAAAGATTTCAAATCTTGGGACTTAATGTTCACAATTGCATTGATTTGTTGTTTGCAAATTAATAAAACATTTCATATAAAATAAAACCCCAAACTGTAACATCCCTGTTTTTCTAACAAAAGGGTGTGTGGTGTTGTGTCATCTCATACATGCATAAAAACATTGGTTAAAAATTTTGCTTTTGAAAATAACAAATGAAATGACCAAAAATCACTTAAAGTGATCACCCAAATTTTGTTCTAAAAATAATTTCAATTTTGGAAAGCAATTACATGGTGAGCTTGCAAATTTCATAAGGCTTTCAAAAAGTATTTTTGACAATTTTCCTGTTTTCAAAAAGGCCCTCAAAAGGTTGTTTTCTGTTCTGGTTTTAAAGAGAAAAGGACTTAACTGTGGTTTTCTAAAATTCTAGGGGGTTTTTGAAAACCTCCTTTCGTCTTCTACCTTGGGACAGAGGAGCAGCTGCGTGGCAGCTCTTCCGCGTCGGAGCCACCTCCTGCTTCCAGCCATCGAGGGGTTGAGGCCCGGGAGACGTCCAGATCGAGTAGACACCCCGCAGAACCCCCCCACCTCGAGCTCTCTCTCTGTTCCTCTCTATGCGGACCAAACCCTAATCTACCGAAGCAGCCGCCGCTCGCCGCCGGTGTTCCGGCCATCTGCGAGTCCCGCCGTGGTCACCCACCCCGCCGCCATGTCTTCCTTGCCCTCCACGACGACTCACGCCTGCCAGAACCACAGGGAGGGTCCGAATCGAAGCATCCCTTCCAACTCCGGCCGGTGGCCGCCTCCGCCGATTCCGGCGCCACCGCTGCCCCTCCGGCCTCCTCGAACCTTCCATGATGCTCCCGGTGAGCTCCTGGTCCTAATGGACCCCTCCCCTACCCTCCTTGTTCTCTGTACCGCGCGGGAGCCGAACGCCGATGAGCTCCGCCGCCGTTTATGCTCGCCGGCGAGCTTCCGGTGGCACTTCTCGGGCGGCGCTGCCACCTTCCGGTTCGTCGTTGTCTCCTCTACGTCGTAGTGCCCTCCAATTTTGGAATCGCGTGGTGCATCGAGCAATTGTGAGGAGACAGTGGAGATCCGGCCATTGCTGACGTCATCTTGACGTCAGCATGGTGTCATATTTCCTGTTTTTTAGGAAATTGAGGAAATTCCAGAAATGATAAATTTGTTTAATTTAATAACTACTGTTTTATAATTCAGAAAAATAAAAGTGAGGTACCAAAATGTTTGGAAAAATAAACTATACCCAATTAAGTAATTTTCTTACATGTTTGACAAAGTTGAATTTTGGACATTATTTGAATTTGTTTAATTCATTTAAAAATAGAAAAATAAGTTTTTATTCAATAAAATTAGAAAATTAAAAGTTATATACCAAATTGCTCAAAATGACAAATGCAACATGTCTATGATGTTTTCAACCTCATTTGAGCTTTTAAAATGGTACTTACTTTCAGAATCGTCCGAAACCCCCTCCGGGGTCTATTTCGGGTTAATTTCAGTAAAATTGCGTATCTGCCATACGAACCCTAGCAACCCATCGAACATGTCTAGGGCTTTATTTCAATGCATTAATTTGCTCATGCATACATGTTGTGCATTGCATCGATGCCATGGTTGATTGTTTTCCTTTCCGGTGTTGTTTTCCCCTCGGTAGAACGTGACTCCGAAGAGAAGCCAGCAGTCCAACGGCGAATACTTGATCCTAACCGACAAGTCAAGCACTTATTCCTGAAGACTTTCTCTGGTTTTCTTGAAGCAAGGCAAGCATAACCTCTTATCTGCACATATATGATTTCGAAAGACTTTTGATTCTCGTACAAATGCATTCGATTCCAATGTATCTTGAGTCAATAGATAGAGTTATCCTATTTATTTGCATAACCCAGATATCATGATTCAATGCTCCTAGCAGACATAGGATTGGTTTGTGAGTATCGCCAGAGCCTCAAATATGCCATGCTTAGTCATACATGTCTGTTGATCTCTGCTCCATTCGGTTGATGAATCAGAGCCGCGAATGAATCTAGTATGATAGTATGTTGTGGAAAGTTAAGATAACTTGGTTAACATGACTTAAAGGTGTGGATGACGAGACCACAGAGGGTATGTGGTGGTTGTCTCGTTCATGCCCCTAGGAGCGAGTTCTCGTCTTCGAGCCAAGACTGAGCGTGCATCCACACGGGGCCTAGATTCCCCTCGGTCTCATCTTGCCTAGTTTGTTCCATGAGTTGCCTAGTTCGGGCTTTCCATTTGGATTTGCGGGGATGTTAAAAACGTTTACAAAACTAGGACGTGGCGGTGTAACAGCCTGTGGCGAGACAGTAGTTGAAGCACCGCTCACAAACGATAGAGACCCGGCAGGAGATGGCCACTCCCTATTGGCGGACCATCTCTACTCGGAGCGACTCATGGAATAGGCGAAGCAAGGGAAAGGTCGTGGTCAACCTCCCTCTGCCGGCACTTCCCGGACTAGTGCTACCACCGGTGGCATTAAGAGTTGGTTGATACGTGTGGTTAAAGTTGTACACCCCTGCAGGGTTAAATCTTTTCGAAAAGCCGTGTCCGCGGTTAAGGACGACTTGGTGACGGATTCTGTGATCATAGACAACTTAAACGGAATGATTAAAACTTGCTGATAACGAATGAAGGATGCCTCCTCGGAGATGCCGAGAGGGGTTACCTTGTAGCATGAGGTACCGGAACAACTGGAGGAGGTGATCTTTGAAGCACGAGGTGCTGATATGATATTGGTGGATTAAAAAGATAATGATTTCAGTAGTTGAGTAGCTTTTCTCACCTGTTTTCAAAATACTCCAGGAGACGTGCTATTCCTTCCTCAACTTGGAAAACAAAGATGGCTTTACGCAAAACAACCTTCATAACTCTTTCTAAAAGAAGCAGATATATAATAGGTTAACTAAGTCTTGTTGAGTACCTCCCGTACTTATGTTTGCTTCAACTTCGTTCAGGTGGAGTTCCTCAGTTCGGTGGTGTTTCGACGTGGACATCGACGAGTAGTTCGGGGTTCGCAGGTAGCAGCCTGGAATCTATGGGCTGGGACATCGCCTTATGTTACGGCCTCTTAGGCCTTTTTGGTTCTTGTTGGTTAGCAACATAATTTGCCTTCCGTTGTCTGATGTAATGTTGGGTCGTGTGACCTCTGCTTGTAAGCTATACTCTAGTAACACCTGTTTAATAAAGCTTCATGTTTAGAGTACTGCTTTGATCGGTTGTTGGTTTCGAGCTCATTGTTATACAGTTTTGGATATGCCTGCATAGTTGTCGCAGTCGAGGGGTTGTGGAGCCGATGATCCATGTCCGAGCCCGCCTGTCGATGTGATCGGCCTGGGGCGAGGTAACCCCAGTAACCCTCGATTGTTGTTGCACTTTCTGGACACATAGCAGCTCTGTATAACTTTGGTCCCGTTCCTTCAGTTTCATCCGACTCGTGGACGCTTGGATATGCATAATTGGTTATGACTAGCATGGATACAAGGAGTAGTAGACCGGGGATCCGGACTACGTGCCGATGAATCCGGTCTGCCTGCCGTTGTTTGTTGCGGCCGGGGCTGGTAACCCTGAAGCCCTTGTGAGTCTATGGCTAGGAGCACATAACAGTATGTATATCCCTGGGTCCGGGGTCTGACAAAAGTTGGTATCAGAGCAGGACTGCCTGTAGGAAAACCTTATTGCTTGGTCGATGTCGAGTCTAGTGATTGTGAAAACTACTTTGAAACCTCAAATGAGTTGTGAAAAACCTTCTTAGGATTCTTTTTACTCCTTATCTGGTATCGCTCTAACTCTGGGTCTCCTTACCTGTTTTGATTTGAAAAGATTCTAGTTATTCAAAACTTAGGTGCCTTCTTCGGCAAGGACGTCTGTTAACCAAGTTGACCTAGTGTTGGGTTTCTTGAGTCGTGTGTGTTCCAAAGTCCGTTATATCTTATGCTGGGAGATTTTCTTTCCATCATAATCTTTCAGAGCTGTGTGGATTCCACATACTCCTGTTCTAAAGTCTCAAAATCCTGAACCTCGAGATTTCCTTTTCATCTCGAATGTGTCCGTTATCCTCTGCTCAAAGTTCTTCCGGAGCTAAGCTTGTTTTCTTGGAAAGATACTCCAGGATTGCTATTCGTAGTGTCCTTCAAGGCACTAAGATAGTAGTTACTCTTTTCTTTCGGTTTCTAACCCTTGGACTTGAACCGAAGGTCCCGGAATGTGCTGAGTTGTGGTGGGTTGAATCATGTGGTCATAACCATGTGATGCTCACACCATCAGTACAGGATGCTGACCTTTAACCCATGTTCTGTTTCTTTGGATCCTGAGGAATATCTTCTACCTCAGGATGGCTAGGTAGTTTTAACTGCAATAGCCGTAGGTTTTCCCTTGTAATCAAGAAGGGATCACAACAGGAGTGGTCATCATGAAATCCACATCTTCGTTTTTAATTCAGCTATACCGACCTTCTAGCGTGGGTTTTACAAAAGAGTATCACCTGTGCACTCCCCATGGCCTCTGGATTTTCTGGAGCATGTTCCTATCTTCCAGTTGCTCTCAAATCTCCATCCGTTCTTTTGAAACCAAGTTGCATATGTGTGTTGGATTGATCCAATGCATTTGCTATTGTTTTCCCTCAAAACATTCCACCTTGGAATGTCAGGAGAAACAAACTCCAGTACCTCGTTCATCTCTAGGACCAGGTCAAAGTTTTGTAATCCGCAGATTAGAGAAGTTCATTAGCTTTTGTTATGTTCCACCTTCGAGTATCACACCCTTATATATCAAGAGGTTGTGTTGTGTTTCATGGCCTCATTGATGAAGTGATGCTCCTACACATCTTCACTCACCATCTCTACAAGCTTGAATGCTCGAGAATGTTGGGTGTGCATTGAGGTGTGTATCAGATAGTCCTAGCAATTTCTATTGCTTCGAAAAATCTAAGAAACCTCTGTATCCTTCTTAGAACTATTGGTCATCCGGTCTCTACTTGAAGTTGACTGTGTTACCAAATCCGTTCATTCCGGTGCACATTTTTGGTCAAAGAGTTAGGTTCACACCAAAGCTCTCAAGACCATATCGGTTGCTTTGACAAGCAATTTTCCTTTCAAATTCCTAGACCTAACGGTAGGTTGTGATATTCTGGTTGTCTTTCTAGAAGTATCACCAGGTTTTACCTGACCGTGATGTCTAAACCAGGAGTAAATTTGAACCACTCCTCTCTCCAAGAACCTACGCTAGACACCTTGGACTAGTTGGTTGAGCTTAAACAACAACTTGGAGAGTTGAAAGGCAAAAGCTCCGCCTAACTTGATCCTTCGTGAAAGGATGTCTAGTTTCCTTTGTGGTGAAGCATGATAGTATCTCTTCATTGGACATGCTGTCATTCTACCTTTGATCTGATTTGGGCTATCGTCAGATCAAGTCCAGATTCAAGGACTATCTTGATGGTGTTTCCACTCATGGTGTTTGGCCCGAGTATACCTCATGTCCTTTGGTCTGACCAATATTCTGCCTTGTTCACATATCATATGAATCCCTCCTCTTGGAGTGTTCTGATAAGTGTGTTTTCGAGCCCATCGATGACATTCCTATTTTCTCCAAGTTGCGAGAGGCTCATGTTGAACAACTAGCAACAATGTTGGAAACTTTCGAGAACCAACTTTGTGTTATCACGAAGTCGTGTTCTGGATGTTCGAAGTGGCTTACTCCAGTTCATGTGCTTAAGGTGAAAGTTGTCGCCGTGGATTCGAGTAAAGTTTTCTTGTTCCTTCGGGAATAATCCCCAGTCGGGCATGCATGTGTGGAGTATTCTTGAGATGGTTGGTTTTACCTCCATTCACTTAAAGAAGTTTGCATCCACGCTAAGCCACTGACCGATCGTTCGTAAAAGAGAGGAAGTTTAAGAACTTCGTTATCTTTGTTATCATCTTCCCAACCAGGACTCCGATGTGTTCTTTTACAAGTAGTTCATGTAGGTGCAACCGTCTTTCGCAAGTTGCTAATACATGAGCTCCGCAATCTCGCTCATCTCTTGAGCTTGGCATCGTAGTCCATATCTTGAGAATCCAACAAGTGTATTCCGTTGGTAACCGGTGTAACCTCTATGATCAGATGTGCTGATTCTGAATCATCCTTCCACTAACTAGAGCTGAATCTCAAGCAGCAATGATGGTTGGTGTTTTCTCAAGGGTATTGAATTAGGTCCATTCAAAAATCCGGCATGGTTGATGTGGTGGTTGACACAATTAGCCGAAGGCCCGATGTCATATCCCCTTGAATCTGTAAGAACAACCACTCTCTGTGAGAACTATTGTGTGGTTAATCCTAACGAGTTTCCTCCCCGTTCTTCCAAACCAGAGTTTTACTTTGACTTGAGTACCTATAGAAGGCTTGCAGAAGTCTGATATCGGTATCTAGAACATCCAGGAGAACCTGGAAGTTGATCTTTCCAATATCTCTCTGTTGAACCTCCAAAACTTTTGTCTTAATGGAAACAAGTTCATCGTGAAAAACATCTCGTGGTGTTTCGTAACCACCGTTGATCAGTTCCCTTTTTCAAGTTGTTAGTACCTGAAGTTCTGTTCATCTCACACATTGTGTGAATTTGTCAGTTACTTCAGCCATGGGATCTTAACCATGTGGTAAACGTATTGCTACGTCCAAACCACAGTAGGAAAGAGATTCCTTATTCCTTTCGGTGTCTCAGTCCCCGTTGGTTATCCATTCTTAAGGTGTGACCAAGAATTCCTCCCTAACTACGGTGTTTCAACATCCTTTGGCTACTCATCTTATGAAGTGAAGTAACATCCCGATTCTTGATAAAGTTTTCGACAAACTTTGACGGAATGAAAGTTCCGTTATCTTCCGTGTCCACTCAGAAGAGTGAACATGATTTCGTATCAAATTCTCTCCGACGCACGATTACAGTGTTTTCTCGTGTTTTCCTTCGTCTATGGATATTACTTTGTGGTATCCAAGACAATCCTTTTCATCTTGGTTATCTGTTTGAAGAAACCTCGATGTCATAAGTGTCCAACCTTTCTTTTTCAAAAGGATTTAAAGTCTTGTGCAAAGCTCATATTCTAAATCCTTTCAAGACCAATCGTCCGAACACTTGAAACCATCTTCTATTCCCTCCGTTATCTTGATGTGTTTCATGCACGTTAACTCAACAGTTCTTTACGGACATTCTAGTCATGAGTTAGCCATGAGATACTCGATCTTCGTGAAGATCATTTCTTAAGAGTTTCCCTCTTACCTAAGGTGTAGCTTCTGGAGATCTTCGCAGGTGCTACGGATCAATCTCTTCGAGAAGAGAACCGTAAGGTTCGAGAAGATCGTTCAAAACCGGTGTTCCTTCTTTCTTCTCCTTCGAGAATAGATTTGTAACATCCCTGTTTTGCTAACAAAAGGGTGTGTGGTGTTGTGTCATCTCATACATGCATAAAAACATTGGTTAAAAATTTTGCTTTTGAAAATAACAAATGAAATGACCAAAAATCACTTAAAGTGATCACCCAAATTTTGTTCTAAAAATAATTTCAATTTTGGAAAGCAATTACATGGTGAGCTTGCAAATTTCATAAGGCTTTCAAAAAGTATTTTTGACAATTTTCCTGTTTTCAAAAAGGCCCTCAAAAGGTTGTTTTCTGTTCTGGTTTTAAAGAGAAAAGGACTTAACTGTGGTTTTCTAAAATTCTAGGGGGTTTTTGAAAACCTCCTTTTGTCTTCTACCTTGGGACAGAGGAGCAGCTGCGTGGCAGCTCTTCCGCGTCGGAGCCACCTCCTGCTTCCAGCCATCGAGGGGTTGAGGCCCGGGAGACGTCCAGATCGAGTAGACACCCCGCAGAACCCCCCCCACCTCGAGCTCTCTCTCTGTTCCTCTCTATGCGGACCAAACCCTAATCTACCGAAGCAGCCGCCGCTCGCCGCCGGTGTTCCGGCCATCTGCGAGTCCCGCCGTGGTCACCCACCCCGCCGCCATGTCTTCCTTGCCCTCCACGACGACTCACGCCTGCCAGAACCACAGGGAGGGTCCGAATCGAAGCATCCCTTCCAACTCCGGCCGGTGGCCGCCTCCGCCGATTCCGGCGCCACCGCTGCCCCTCCGGCCTCCTCGAACCTTCCATGATGCTCCCGGTGAGCTCCTGGTCCTAATGGACCCCTCCCCTACCCTCCTTGTTCTCTGTACCGCGCGGGAGCCGAACGCCGATGAGCTCCGCCGCCGTTTATGCTCGCCGGCGAGCTTCCGGTGGCACTTCTCGGGCGGCGCTGCCACCTTCCGGTTCGTCGTTGTCTCCTCTACGTCGTAGTGCCCTCCAATTTTGGAATCGCGTGGTGCATCGAGCAATTGTGAGGAGACAGTGGAGATCCGGCCATTGCTGACGTCATCTTGACGTCAGCATGGTGTCATATTTCCTGTTTTTTAGGAAATTGAGGAAATTCCAGAAATGATAAATTTGTTTAATTTAATAACTACTGTTTTATAATTCAGAAAAATAAAAGTGAGGTACCAAAATGTTTGGAAAAATAAACTATACCCAATTAAGTAATTTTCTTACATGTTTGACAAAGTTGAATTTTGGACATTATTTGAATTTGTTTAATTCATTTAAAAATAGAAAAATAAGTTTTTATTCAATAAAATTAGAAAATTAAAAGTTATATACCAAATTGCTCAAAATGACAAATGCAACATGTCTATGATGTTTTCAACCTCATTTGAGCTTTTAAAATGGTACTTACTTTCAGAATCGTCCGAAACCCCCTCCGGGGTCTATTTCGGGTTAATTTCAGTAAAATTGCGTATCTGCCATACGAACCCTAGCAACCCATCGAACATGTCTAGGGCTTTATTTCAATGCATTAATTTGCTCATGCATACATGTTGTGCATTGCATCGATGCCATGGTTGATTGTTTTCCTTTCCGGTGTTGTTTTCCCCTCGGTAGAACGTGACTCCGAAGAGAAGCCAGCAGTCCAACGGCGAATACTTGATCCTAACCGACAAGTCAAGCACTTATTCCTGAAGACTTTCTCTGGTTTTCTTGAAGCAAGGCAAGCATAACCTCTTATCTGCGCATATATGATTTCGAAAGACTTTTGATTCTCGTACAAATGCATTCGATTCCAATGTATCTTGAGTCAATAGATAGAGTTATCCTATTTATTTGCATAACCCAGATATCATGATTCAATGCTCCTAGCAGACATAGGATTGGTTTGTGAGTATCGCCAGAGCCTCAAATATGCCATGCTTAGTCATACATGTCTGTTGATCTCTGCTCCATTCGGTTGATGAATCAGAGCCGCGAATGAATCTAGTATGATAGTATGTTGTGGAAAGTTAAGATAACTTGGTTAACATGACTTAAAGGTGTGGATGACGAGACCACAGAGGGTATGTGGTGGTTGTCTCGTTCATGCCCCTAGGAGCGAGTTCTCGTCTTCGAGCCAAGACTGAGCGTGCATCCACACGGGGCCTAGATTCCCCTCGGTCTCATCTTGCCTAGTTTGTTCCATGAGTTGCCTAGTTCGGGCTTTCCATTTGGATTTGCGGGGATGTTAAAAACGTTTACAAAACTAGGACGTGGCGGTGTAACAGCCTGTGGCGAGACAGTAGTTGAAGCACCGCTCACAAACGATAGAGACCCGGCAGGAGATGGCCACTCCCTATTGGCGGACCATCTCTACTCGGAGCGACTCATGGAATAGGCGAAGCAAGGGAAAGGTCGTGGTCAACCTCCCTCTGCCGGCACTTCCCGGACTAGTGCTACCACCGGTGGCATTAAGAGTTGGTTGATACGTGTGGTTAAAGTTGTACACCCCTGCAGGGTTAAATCTTTTCGAAAAGCCGTGTCCGCGGTTAAGGACGACTTGGTGACGGATTCTGTGATCATAGACAACTTAAACGGAATGATTAAAACTTGCTGATAACGAATGAAGGATGCCTCCTCGGAGATGCCGAGAGGGGTTACCTTGTAGCATGAGGTACCGGAACAACTGGAGGAGGTGATCTTTGAAGCACGAGGTGCTGATATGATATTGGTGGATTAAAAAGATAATGATTTCAGTAGTTGAGTAGCTTTTCTCACCTGTTTTCAAAATACTCCAGGAGACGTGCTATTCCTTCCTCAACTTGGAAAACAAAGATGGCTTTACGCAAAACAACCTTCATAACTCTTTCTAAAAGAAGCAGATATATAATAGGTTAACTAAGTCTTGTTGAGTACCTCCCGTACTTATGTTTGCTTCAACTTCGTTCAGGTGGAGTTCCTCAGTTCGGTGGTGTTTCGACGTGGACATCGACGAGTAGTTCGGGGTTCGCAGGTAGCAGCCTGGAATCTATGGGCTGGGACGTCGCCTTATGTTACGGCCTCTTAGGCCTTTTTGGTTCTTGTTGGTTAGCAACATAATTTGCCTTCCGTTGTCTGATGTAATGTTGGGTCGTGTGACCTCTGCTTGTAAGCTATACTCTAGTAACACCTGTTTAATAAAGCTTCATGTTTAGAGTACTGCTTTGATCGGTTGTTGGTTTCGAGCTCATTGTTATACAGTTTTGGATATGCCTGCATAGTTGTCGCAGTCGAGGGGTTGTGGAGCCGATGATCCATGTCCGAGCCCGCCTGTCGATGTGATCGGCCTGGGGCGAGGTAACCCCAGTAACCCTCGATTGTTGTTGCACTTTCTGGACACATAGCAGCTCTGTATAACTTTGGTCCCGTTCCTTCAGTTTCATCCGACTCGTGGACGCTTGGATATGCATAATTGGTTATGACTAGCATGGATACAAGGAGTAGTAGACCGGGGATCCGGACTACGTGCCGATGAATCCGGTCTGCCTGCCGTTGTTTGTTGCGGCCGGGGCTGGTAACCCTGAAGCCCTTGTGAGTCTATGGCTAGGAGCACATAACAGTATGTATATCCCTGGGTCCGGGGTCTGACACAAACCCTATTTGAAATTCAAATACCAATTTAAAAATCAAACTAATATTACCAATCTTGAAATCAAAAACCAAACTTGCTTTTAATTATTGTTTTGCAAATTGATAAACTTTAATTATCAACTAAACACCCTCACACCCTATTTGATAATTTTAACTAAACAACTTTAAATCATTTAGAATTTCAAATCTTGTGAAAAATAGGTTGACATTGCTTAAGTTCCTGTTTTTGAAAAGTATCACAAATAATTACAAAAGGTTAAACCCCCAAACCCTTTTCTATTCATCTCTCTCTTTCTTTTCATTACAAAAAAAAAAGAAGGAGGAAAAAGTGGAATATAGCAAAGGAGAGAGGGAGCAGCCCATCTAACCAGCCCAACCCCATCCTCTTATTCTTCTTTCCCCAGCCCATTATCTTTCTAGCCCACCCCCTTCTCTCTGTCTTCTCCCTCCTGTCGCTATCTCGGTGTACGACAGAACCAGAGCCGCTCGATCCTCCTCCACCCCCCTGGATGGCCTGCCGTACCCATGGCCCTTCTCCTTAAGTAGCTACCCACCTCCCTTCCCTCCCTGCTGCAAAACCCTAGCTAGTTTTCCCTTCCATCGCCGCATCCTCTTCCACCTCTCTCTGCTTTTCCTCTGATGTCTGAACCACCGTAGACCACCACTTTATACCCTCACCGCCGGTAGCCCTGGCCACCTCGAGGAGCCCCTGAGGAGTGGAATGGAAACGTGGAGGTCCCCGGAGGCTCCCCGTCCCCTCGCCGTCGGCCGGGAACCTCCGAGGCGGCCGCGCCGTCGCCGGCAACTTCCGTCCGTTTCTGCTACCCCTCCGATCGCCTGCTTCGACGACAAACAGAAAACCGAGGTGATGCGCTCTTCCCTTCCCCTCTCCTGTCGCATGTCCACACACACGCACGAGGCACCAGCGCACTCGCACAACCACCCACCGTCGCTGCAACTCCGGTACTTCCGCAGGCGATCACCTGCTGTGGTTCCTTCAGGTTCAGGGAACGGATGTTTCTGTTCGAAATTCAGTTACGCTTCTTGCTGTTACCTTATCTTCAGTCAGTACCTGTTACCATCACAAACTTTCAGCGTACCGCAGTGGCCTTGTTCCTTCAGGCCGCACAGCAGGTCGAGGGATCGATCCCCTCGGCCGCGCACCTTTTGCTTATTTCTTTTCCAGCACTGACAGCCAGGGCCCATTGGTCAGTCCCTCTAGTGCCACGCGGGCCCAGCGAGCCACGGGGCCCCCCTGACAGCGTGTGGGTACGCCCCCGTGCGGTAACAAAAGATTAAAATGCATTTGTTCAATTTCTAATTCTTTTTAAAATGGCAGAATAAAGCATAAAAATTCAAAAATCAATAACTTTTAATCTATGAATCCAATAAATAAAAACTTTATATGTTTTCTGTTCAAAATTTAATAATCTTTCCAAATAACTTATTTGTGTTCTGTTTTGAATTTTCCAAATACATTTAAAATTCAAATTGGAATAATTCAAATGCTAATTTATAAAATCAATAACTAATTATTTATTAATCCAATAAATGCAAATAAAATATGTTTTCCATACCATTTTGAATAACCTTTTCAAATATAAATTTTGTTTCATGGTTTGAATAATGTAAATTGCCTAAACAATTTAATACTTGTTTAATTCATTTAAATTTGATAAAATCATAACTTGCTCAAAATAAAATAATTTTGAACATGCAAAATATGTTTTCAAACCATCAAAGTGTGAACTTTTCAAATGTGAGTTTGAATTTATGTTTTGAACAAATAAAACTTCAATTAAATTCAAACTTGTTTCAAATCCATTTAAAACTTGTTTAATATTGTTTAATTCATAATTAAATTATCCTAACTCCAATTTCAATATTTGAAACATGTAATCCAACTAAAATTTGATGTTCTTTTCAAATATAAATTTTGTTATTTGTTTTGAACACTTTAACTTGATGAAAACAACAATTGTTTGTGTGACACCCTTAAGGAACTAAAATTCTCTAACTTAATAAATAAAATTTCTAAAATTGTTAAACCTTATTTCAACTGATTCTATTGTTGTTATTTTGTTGTTTTCCTCATCCATGCATCATACTAAACCACTTTCACCTGAGGATTAGTTGGAAAACAATTGTTTCAACCATAATTCATGGGCTTTTCATATGCAACTCAAATTGCATATGGGTCCATTTAAACCTGCTTATCTTGTCAACTAGTTTACCTTGATGCATCTTTAAACCTGTCATGCATCCATATCTTGATCATGCTGGATCTTTTGCCGTAGTAGTAATTGTTGCATCCGGTGTTTGTTCGAGGTTCGTTGCTTCTTCCCGGATAGGACGTTGAGCTGATGTGAGCAACGACAAGTTCTGCTACCTTGCGGAATCTCAGGCAAGTATACTCACTTGCTGCCAAATGGCTGCCTTTCATCACTTGTTACCGATACTTTCCGTTGTTCTGTTCTGCTAGCCTTAGTAGTAGTTGTTTCTGTTACGAACCTATCACATGAATCCTTTAACCCTGATATTGCCTCACCTCCATACCTAAAACCATTGCTTGTTGCCCGTGTCTTACCATCATGCTTAGGTTGTTTTGCTCGAGTCTGTTACCCGTTACTTTCTGTTACTAGATTACTTTTATGTTCTGGGGGCTCGATGTTTAATCAATCAATCAATCATGCTACTGTTATTGTTAAATAATAATTTGATGATAAGGCACCGGCAGGAGGCCCTTGTGGTTTTGAGGCCTGCTAGTGTCGACCCTAATAGGAAAAGGGTCTTGTCTACTGATCCATGATGAGCGCACTACCCGCATGTGGGAAGCGAGTATGGGCGCCCCCCCTCAATTTGACTCGATTCACATCTCGTCCAAATCGCCTCATTTAGTTCGGGCTTTCCATTTGCTGCATGCATGATCTTGCGAGCCCTTGGATCCCGGGTGGAACTTTCGTAGTCGGCATATAGGAGGACACGTTCTTAGAGTGCTATGAGGGTCCATTTTCTTCTGGGCTCGATTAGCCGTGCGCCTAAGGTGCTTTGGGCTTGATGCGAAGAAGAGTTGAGTTGTGTAGAGTACCTCGCTTGGTGGGTTAGCTCCCCATCTGGCGGGTTATTCTTGCGTGTACGGCTAAATTGGTGCAACCCTGCAGGGATAATCTTCTCGAGAAGCCGTGTTTTCCGCGGTTATGGATTACTTGGTGAAAGTACTGGCTAACAAGTACTCAGGACAACTTAAACCTAATGATTAACAATCTTTCACCCCATGATTAACAACTTGACTAGTAATAGGCTTATTGACACAATAATCTGAACCATCATTAATTCAACTGTGTGAGTTATCCTCGGATTGCTTCTTTGGATAAGGGGCGAGATCCAGGATGGGTTTGTTTGGAGTTACTTTCAGTTGGTTACAACACTCGATCTTATCTCCTTTCTGTTAGTCGGAAGTGATAGAATCTCTGTAGTTGGTTAGTGCAGCCCGCTGTCGCTTATTTGCAATAACCCCTTCCTTTCCGTTGATCCTAAAGTATTTGTATCTTGTGATGACTGGCTACGCCGGTATTCTTGTGAGTATGGTTTATCCACTTGCCAGTACTTAACCGTACTGACCCACGAATCTTTTTCGTGGCTGCATATTCAATATTGCAGTCAACAGGTTTGGAGTCTGACGACGTTAGCTTGGGAATCCCTCCGGCTTGGCCTGGGCAGGGATTGGACGCTCTCGGTTATCTTCAGGACTCTTAGTCCAAATTGGATCTTGTCCGTAGACGGACGATATGTTGTTTTCTTCCGCTGTTATTTGGATCTTTGTAATGTATCAGTTGTAACCCTGGCTCATTTGAGTCATCTTGTATCTACCTGTTTCTGTTGTAAATGTGGAATACTCGTGAACTGTTGTAATGTTATCATAAGTGGCAACCTGGAATCGGTTATTATGCGGATTTGGCGGGAATGCTGAAATCTGCATAGTGCCCGATCTTGGGGCGTCACAAATGGTATCAGAGCCTTGGTTCCGATTCCCGAGATTGTTTCGATACGAATGGTTATCGAAGCAACGGGTCCGCAAAGCCTGTAGGATAACCTAGCTAACGGTCGTTGTTTCTAGAATGTCAACAACTAATTCTGCTAAACTATTTTGGAAAACATCTCAATAGGATTCTGGATTTTTCTCCTTACCCCTATTCTATTTTCCCCTCCCATCTTATTTGTTTTGGAGTCTCCCCCTTGTCTATCTTTCAAAGTGTTAGGATCCTACGTGGGTGGACGTTTTCTGAGCCCTTAACCTAATAGGTTCGATCATCGGAAGATTCCTGGTGGCAGAACAACGTCGTCAGCCCGAGCAAGAATCTCTTGTTAGTGGTGTCGAGAAGCCCTTGTTAGTGGTGTCGAGGAGATCAACTGGAAGCACGAAGAATCGATAGTCGAACTTCTTTCCCCTCCCGGGTTAGCAGGTGGATTGCGAGGGCGCAATCCCTTGTTAGTGGTGTCGTCTGTAACACCTGGGGTGTTACCTGATTGTTTTGCTTGCATCATATGCATCACATTGCATTGCACCATGTTTGCATCACAACTGAAAATTCAAAAACACTTTAAACTTTCACCCCCTGCTCAAAATTTCCAATTTCAAAATTTCAAACCAAACCACTCAATTGTTTTTTTCACTGGTTGAATTTGTTTTAATCAACTTGCTTGTTAATAATCTTTTCTCTCTTGTTGAAAAACCCTAATGGTAAATTTCCAATCCAACTCAAATTTCAAATCATTTCAATCATCTTTGACATGATCCAATTGTGGTTTGGCAATTAAAATCTTGCAAACAAATTAAGTCAATAAGCTTTCATCATTGTTTGAGTTAGTGGAATAAAATTGTTTAAAAATTCAATCTTTATGAAATGCTATGGAAAATTCAAATAACAACTTTAAAACTCAAATAAAGATTTCAAATCTTGGGACTTAATGTTCACAATTGCATTGATTTGTTGTTTGCAAATTAATAAAACATTTCATATAAAATAAAACCCCAAACCCTATTTGAAATTCAAATACCAATTTAAAAATCAAACTAATATTACCAATCTTGAAATCAAAAACCAAACTTGCTTTTAATTATTGTTTTGCAAATTGATAAACTTTAATTATCAACTAAACACCCTCACACCCTATTTGATAATTTTAACTAAACAACTTTAAATCATTTAGAATTTCAAATCTTGTGAAAAATAGGTTGACATTGCTTAAGTTCCTGTTTTTGAAAAGTATCACAAATAATTACAAAAGGTTAAACCCCCAAACCCTTTTCTATTCATCTCTCTCTTTCTTTTCATTACAAAAAAAAAGAAGGAGGAAAAAGTGGAATATAGCAAAGGAGAGAGGGAGCAGCCCATCTAACCAGCCCAACCCCATCCTCTTATTCTTCTTTCCCCAGCCCATTATCTTTCTAGCCCACCCCCTTCTCTCTGTCTTCTCCCTCCTGTCGCTATCTCGGTGTACGACAGAACCAGAGCCGCTCGATCCTCCTCCACCCCCCTGGATGGCCTGCCGTACCCATGGCCCTTCTCCTTAAGTAGCTACCCACCTCCCTTCCCTCCCTGCTGCAAAACCCTAGCTAGTTTTCCCTTCCATCGCCGCATCCTCTTCCACCTCTCTCTGCTTTTCCTCTGATGTCTGAACCACCGTAGACCACCACTTTATACCCTCACCGCCGGTAGCCCTGGCCACCTCGAGGAGCCCCTGAGGAGTGGAATGGAAACGTGGAGGTCCCCGGAGGCTCCCCGTCCCCTCGCCGTCGGCCGGGAACCTCCGAGGCGACCGCGCCATCGCCGACAACTTCCGTCCGTTTCTGCTACCCCTCCGATCGCCTGCTTCGACGACAAACAGAAAACCGAGGTGATGCGCTCTTCCCTTCCCCTCTCCTGTCGCATGTCCACACACACGCACGAGGCACCAGCGCACTCGCACAACCACCCACCGTCGCTGCAACTCCGGTACTTCCGCAGGCGATCACCTGCTGTGGTTCCTTCAGGTTCAGGGAACGGATGTTTCTGTTCGAAATTCAGTTACGCTTCTTGCTGTTACCTTATCTTCAGTCAGTACCTGTTACCATCACAAACTTTCAGCGTACCGCAGTGGCCTTGTTCCTTCAGGCCGCACAGCAGGTCGAGGGATCGATCCCCTCGGCCGCGCACCTTTTGCTTATTTCTTTTCCAGCGCTGACAGCCAGGGCCCATTGGTCAGTCCCTCTAGTGCCACGCGGGCCCAGCGAGCCACGGGGCCCCCCTGACAGCGTGTGGGTACGCCCCCGTGCGGTAACAAAAGATTAAAATGCATCTGTTCAATTTCTAATTCTTTTTAAAATGGCAGAATAAAGCATAAAAATTCAAAAATCAATAACTTTTAATCTATGAATCCAATAAATAAAAACTTTATATGTTTTCTGTTCAAAATTTAATAATCTTTCCAAATAACTTATTTGTGTTCTGTTTTGAATTTTCCAAATACATTTAAAATTCAAATTGGAATAATTCAAATGCTAATTTATAAAATCAATAACTAATTATTTATTAATCCAATAAATGCAAATAAAATATGTTTTCCATACCATTTTGAATAACCTTTTCAAATATAAATTTTGTTTCATGGTTTGAATAATTTAAATTGCCTAAACAATTTAATACTTGTTTAATTCATTTAAATTTGATAAAATCATAACTTGCTCAAAATAAAATAATTTTGAACATGCAAAATATGTTTTCAAACCATCAAAGTGTGAACTTTTCAAATGTGAGTTTGAATTTATGTTTTGAACAAATAAAACTTCAATTAAATTCAAACTTGTTTCAAATCCATTTAAAACTTGTTTAATATTGTTTAATTCATAATTAAATTATCCTAACTCCAATTTCAATATTTGAAACATGTAATCCAACTAAAATTTGATGTTCTTTTCAAATATAAATTTTGTTATTTGTTTTGAACACTTTAACTTGATGAAAACAACAATTGTTTGTGTGACACCCTTAAGGAACTAAAATTCTCTAACTTAATAAATAAAATTTCTAAAATTGTTAAACCTTATTTCAATTGATTCTATTGTTGTTATTTTGTTGTTTTCCTCATCCATGCATCATACTAAACCACTTTCACCTGAGGATTAGTTGGAAAACAATTGTTTCAACCATAATTCATGGGCTTTTCATATGCAACTCAAATTGCATATGGGTCCATTTAAACCTGCTTATCTTGTCAACTAGTTTACCTTGATGCATCTTTAAACCTGTCATGCATCCATATCTTGATCATGCTGGATCTTTTGCCGTAGTAGTAATTGTTGCATCCGGTGTTTGTTCGAGGTTCGTTGCTTCTTCCCGGATAGGACGTTGAGCTGATGTGAGCAACGACAAGTTCTGCTACCTTGCGGAATCTCAGGCAAGTATACTCACTTGCTGCCAAATGGCTGCCTTTCATCACTTGTTACCGATACTTTCCGTTGTTCTGTTCTGCTAGCCTTAGTAGTAGTTGTTTCTGTTACGAACCTATCACATGAATCCTTTAACCCTGATATTGCCTCACCTCCATACCTAAAACCATTGCTTGTTGCCCGTGTCTTACCATCATGCTTAGGTTGTTTTGCTCGAGTCTGTTACCCGTTACTTTCCGTTACTAGATTACTTTTATGTTCTGGGGGCTCGATGTTTAATCAATCAATCAATCATGCTACTGTTATTGTTAAATAATAATTTGATGATAAGGCACCAGCAGGAGGCCCTTGTGGTTTTGAGGCCTGCTAGTGTCGACCCTAATAGGAAAAGGGTCTTGTCTACTGATCCATGATGAGCGCACTACCCGCATGTGGGAAGCGAGTATGGGCGCCCCCCTCAATTTGACTCGATTCGCATCTCGTCCAAATCGCCTCATTTAGTTCGGGCTTTCCATTTGCTGCATGCATGATCTTGCGAGCCCTTGGATCCCGGGTGGAACTTTCGTAGTCGGCATATAGGAGGACACGTTCTTAGAGTGCTATGAGGGTCCATTTTATTCTGGGCTCGATTAGCCGTGCGCCTAAGGTGCTTTGGGCTTGATGCGAAGAAGAGTTGAGTTGTGTAGAGTACCTCGCTTGGTGGGTTAGCTCCCCATCTGGCGGGTTATTCTTGCGTGTACGGCTAAATTGGTGCAACCCTGCAGGGATAATCTTCTCGAGAAGCCGTGTTTTCCGCGGTTATGGATTACTTGGTGAAAGTACTGGCTAACAAGTACTCAGGACAACTTAAACCTAATGATTAACAATCTTTCACCCCATGATTAACAACTTGACTAGTAATAGGCTTATTGACACAATAATCTGAACCATCATTAATTCAACTGTGTGAGTTATCCTCGGATTGCTTCTTTGGATAAGGGGCGAGATCCAGGATGGGTTTGTTTGGAGTTACTTTCAGTTGGTTACAACACTCGATCTTATCTCCTTTCTGTTAGTCGGAAGTGATAGAATCTCTGTAGTTGGTTAGTGCAGCCCGCTGTCGCTTATTTGCAATAACCCCTTCCTTTCCGTTGATCCTAAAGTATTTGTATCTTGTGATGACTGGCTACGCCGGTATTCTTGTGAGTATGGTTTATCCACTTGCCAGTACTTAACCGTACTGACCCACGAATCTTTTTCGTGGCTGCATATTCAATATTGCAGTCAACAGGTTTGGAGTCTGACGACGTTAGCTTGGGAATCCCTCCGGCTTGGCCTGGGCAGGGATTGGACGCTCTCGGTTATCTTCAGGACTCTTAGTCCAAATTGGATCTTGTCCGTAGACGGACAATATGTTGTTTTCTTCCGCTGTTATTTGGATCTTTGTAATGTATCAGTTGTAACCCTGGCTTGTTTGAGTCATCTTGTATCTACCTGTTTCTGTTGTAAATGTGGAATACTCGTGAACTGTTGTAATGTTATCATAAGTGGCAACCTGGAATCGGTTATTATGCGGATTTGGCGGGAATGCTGAAATCTGCATAGTGCCCGATCTTGGGGCGTCACAGATGCTCCAAGTAAACTTCATATGATGTGACCGAATAAAAATATAGTTTCACTAGAAGTGACCTGACAAATTGTTGATGAAGAAGGGGATGCCTTGGTCATCCCCAATCTTAGATTTTTTTATTCTTCATAGAATTTTTCGGGATGAACCACGGGGGCATCCCCAAGCTTGACCTTGCACTCTTGTTGATCACATTATATCACCCTCTTCTCTTGACCCTTGAAAACTTCCTTCACACCACACTCAAAGGGTAATTCGCATTAGAGGGTTAGTGCAACAATCAAAAATTCATGGGTTATGCATGGCACAAGTGCTATTGATACTTTTAAACATTAGCTACAGACACTGATGTTTCGTGAAGCAAAGAAATCCACTTGACATCGTAAAAGACCAAATGCAACAAAAATGGTAGAATCTGCCAAAACTAGAACAGTCTGTAAATACGAATATTTTTGGGGCACTTATGTTGCTCAGATCGAAAAACTTAAAGAACAAAACAGTTTCGGAATTATCTGAGGAATAAGCACAAACAATTTCAAATCATTCTGATCTTTCTGTATTTTAAACGATATTTTACGGTGCACATCAGAAATATGTTTCATGCGCAGAAATCCAAAACCAACTCCAACTTTCGTCAGAAACTTTACTTGGCACAACTAAAACGTGAAAATAAAGATACAAAGTAGTTGCTAAAGAATTATACAACCCCTTGACTCAAATAAAACAAATAAAGACAGAGCAAAAATTAAACCATGGGTTATCTCCCAAGAAGTGCTTTTCTTTAACGCCTTTTAGCTAGGCCTAGAAAAGTGGATTCACGTGTTTTCAAGTGAAGAAGCACCCAAATTGTAATTTTTTCGAATAATGGAATCAAAAGGAAACTTCATTATCTTTCTAGGAAAGTGTTCCATACCTTTCTTGAGTAGGAACTGAAATTTAATATTCCCCTCTTTCATATCAATAACAGCACCAACGGTTCTAAGAAAAGGTCTTCCCAAAAAAATTGGAGAAGAAACATTGCATTCAATATTCATAACAAAAAAAAATCAACGGGGACAAAATTATTATTAACCATGATAATAAAATCATCAATTCTCCCCCAAAGTTTTCTTTGTAACATTCAATAAGACGAATATCCAAATAACAGTGCTCCAAAGGTGGCAAATTAAGAATATCATAAAGTTTCTTATGCATAACAGAGATACTAGCACCAATATCACATAGAGAATTGCAATCAAAATCATTCAGTTTCATTTTAATGATGGTTTCACAACCATCATCTAGCTTCCTAGGGATAGAGGCTTCACATCTTAATTCATCCTCTCTAATTTGCATGAGAGCATTTGTAATATGTTTTGTGAAAGCCATATTCATAGCACTAGCATTAGGACAACTAGCAAGCTTTTGTAGGAACTTAATCACTTAAGTTATGTTGCAATAATCAAATTCAAGATCATTTTTATCAAAGGTAATGGGACCATTGTCTCCCATGTTTCTAAAAATTTCAGCACTTTTATCAGGAACATTTTTAGCAGTTTCAGGTAGTTTTACTTTTTTTAATAGCAGAAGTGGGAATGTTGCCAACACCAATTACTTTAGCATTGATAGTAGAAGATTTACTAGCATGAGAAGTTTCAGTTTTACTAGTGGTGGTAATGGTGCAAACATTAGCTACATTATTCTTTCTAGCTATTTCATCTTCTCTTTCACATCTAGCATACAATTCCGCTAGCTGTAACATCCAAGTATGAAAACCCCTAGTTGTTTTACTTCTTTGTTTTATTTAAGCAATGCATCATGTCATCATCCCATATTTATTTCTGTTTGCATTGTTTTCATAATAAAAGCTAAACTTAATCAACCTTTGTTTTTCACACTTGTCTGTTACAATCTTTCAAATAAAGAATTGCAAATCAAAAACAGCAATTGCTTCCAATTATTTCATATTGGATCAATTATTAAATTGTTGCTTAAATCAATTAATCAATTTAAACAATTAATTCCAAGTCATTTCCAAATTCAAACAAATTCTCAAAATCTTTACACTTTTGAATCCATGAAGTTCACCACAACATTGTATTCTTTAAATCACTTTAAAAACCCTAGGGGAAACCCTATTGAAATTGCTTTGTTTTTCCAATATTAATTAATATTGCAAATTTCAATCAATTTGGTTTGATTTTCAAACATCAAGCAAACAATTAAGTTTTTGAAAACAGAAACTACCAAGTGGTTGCATTTCAACTAAGGAACTTATCCTAATTTTTTCCAAATTTTTATATAAACAAAAACCTATGTTTTTAATCCAAAAGCAAAGGCTACAAAAAAAACAGAAAGGAAAAATAAAAAAAGAAACAAAACAGCAGCGCGCGCGACAGCTAAACCTACCCAGCCCACTCTATCTACCGCGCGCGCCAGGCCCAGCCCACCCTAGCGAAACTGAACGCTTCAAAAAGCGTGCGGATCTTCTGTCCGCTGTACGGCGGCCATCGGCCGGTGCCACCGCGGCAGAAAGCTCCCAACGACGGCGATCCGAGCTCGTGGCGCCCTATAAAGCGTGCCCTAGGGCTCCCGCACCTACCCTAACCCTAGGCGCCGTCTTTTCCCTCTTCTCCGCCGCCGACTGCCCCTCTCCCGGCCGCCTCCCTCTCTGCTAGCTCCCTCGCCGGAATCCACCTCTGAAACCGACGATGGCGCCACCTCCTTAGCCACCCGCTCCACTCGCTGAACACGGGAATCAAAAGCTCTCCGCTCCCTCGACGTTTTGGACACGGGAGCTCGACGGGAGATCGACCGTGCCGTCCACGACAACGCCGCGCCGCCGTCGAGCTCGCTGTGCCCCTCTGCCTCCTCGACAACCGGCGGTGAGCCACCGTAGCTTTCCCTCTCTCCCTCTGCTGCTTGCGCTTGGTCTCGTGCACGCACTGCACCCGTCCACGCACACTTCCCCCTCGCAGCGATCACGGCCACGTTCAGTTCCCTCCGGCGAGCCACTTTGTCTGACGAACAAGCAAGCGATCCGTCGTCAGTTAAAAGTTCAGTAACGCAGCGTGGAACCTTAACCTGTTTCAGTCTCCGTATCTGTCAAACGAATTCAGAGAACGCAGTGGTACTGCACCTGTGCGCTCAAGGGTTTGGTCGCGGGTTCGAGGCCTTTGCACCCCACTTTTTGCTCCTTTTTCCTTCCGCAGCGAGGAGGCCCACCCGTCATCGACCTGTACGGCCACGCAAGCGTGCGCAGTGCCACGCTGGCCACTGGCCCACGCGGCAGTGGGCGCGTGTAGGTACCAGCGTGGTAACAATTGGTTTCTGCGAATTCCAAAATTCCAAATTTCTTTTTATTTAGCAGAATTAAAACAAAAACTTTGAAATTCAATATCTTTTGTTTTATAATTCCAATAAATACAAACTTTATATGAATTCTGGTCCAAATTTCCTAATCTTTCCAAATATTCAATTTGTGTACTGTTTTGGAAACTTAAAATGTATTTAAAATTCAAATTTAAATAATTCAAATGTTAATTTGTAAATTCCATAACTAATTATTTATAAACCCAATAAATGCAAATAAAATATGTTTTCAATACCATTTTAAATAACCTATTCAAATATAATTTTTGTTTTCTGTTTTGAATAATTAAAATTGCCTAAACCATTTAAATCTTGTTCAATGCAATTAAAAATTGTTCAATATTGTTTAATTCATAATTAATTAATCCTAAGTCCAATTTCAAAATGTGAAACATGTAATCCAACTAAAATTTGATA
Organism: Alopecurus myosuroides; assembly: GCA_028641055.1. Taxonomy (NCBI): domain Eukaryota; kingdom Viridiplantae; phylum Streptophyta; class Magnoliopsida; order Poales; family Poaceae; genus Alopecurus; species Alopecurus myosuroides. The sequence continues at coordinate 333,483,803 of CM054062.1, read as the reverse complement.
ACCTTTTCAAATATGAACCTTGTTATTTGTTTTGAACAATTTAAATGGTTGAAAACCACAAGTACTTGTGTGTCACCTTTAAGGCACCCAAAAATTCCCTAAGTTAATAATAAAATTCTAAATTGCTACACCCTATCCTAATTTGATTCTAATGTTGTTATCTTGCTGTTTTCCTTTTGCATGCATCATACTAAACCACTAGCACCTGTTGTTCAGTTGGAAAACAAATAATCTAACCAAAATCCATGGGCTTTTCATATGCAACTCAAAATTGCTTATGTGCCCATTTAAATTGTGTTGTCATATCAATTAGTTTATTTTGATGCATCTATTAACTTGTCATGCATCATATTTGATTGTGCACTATGCCATGACAATGATTGTTTATATTTCTGCCTTGTTTGTTTGCTTCTTCTCGGATAGACGACGACGTTGATACCGACGACCTTTACGACACCCCTTCTGAGGATCTAGCTCAGTACCCGGCTACTGGGTTTGCAGGCAAGTTATCACTCACATGAACCATCGTGTTCCTTTCAACATTGGTTACCGATACTTTCCGTTGATCTTTTCTGCTAGCCATAGTGGTAGTTGTTTCTGTTACGAACCTATCACATGATACCCTAAACCCTGATATTGCCATCACCTCCAGTCCTAAAACCCCGTTGCTTGGGCCCGTGTCTTACTAGCATGCTTAGGGTTGTTTTGCTCGAGTCTGTTACCAGTTACTTTCTGTTATTATATTCTGTTATATTCTGGGCTCGATGTTAAACAACACCTGTTAATTTGAGGTAATAATAATTTGCTGATAAGGCACCGGCAGGAGGCCCGGCGTGGTTTTGAGGCCTGCTAGTGTCGACCCTAATAGGAAAAGGGTCTTGTCTACTGATCCATGATGAGCGCACTATCCGCATGTGGGAAGCGTGTATGGGCGCCCCCCTCAATTTGACTCGATCCGCATCTCGTCCAAATCACCACACTTAGTTCGGGCTTTCCATTTGATGCACGCATATGCAGGTACGAACCCGAGGCCAGGGTGGAACTTTTGTAGTCGGCATTTAGGGCGGCGTGGTCTTCCAGTGCTATGAGGGTCCTCCTTTTCTTCGGGGGGCTCGATTAGCCGCGCACGCACAGCACGTGGTGCTTTGGGCTTGATGCGAGGAAAGGTTGAATTGTGTTGAGTGCCCCGCTTGGTGGGAAAGGCCTTCCCATCTGGCGGGATATTCTTACGTGTACGGCCAAATTGGTGCACCCCTGCAGGGATAAATCTTCTCGAGAAGCCGTGTTTTCCGCGGTTACGGTTGACTTGGTGAAAGTACTGGCTAACAAGTACCCAGAACAACTTACACCTAACTAATGATAACCTGACTAGTAATAGACCTATTGACACAACAACTTGATCCATCATTAATCCAACTGTGTGAGTTATCCTCGGATTGCTTCTTTGGATAAGGGGCGAGATCCAGGATGGGTTTTGTTTGGTGGTTACCTATAGTTGGTTACGATACGCTATCTTACCCCTTTCTGATACACCGTAAAGTTGTAGTATGTTCTGTAGTTGGTTAGTGCAGCCAGTTGCAGCATCTTTCATACCTCTTCTTCCGTTGATCCCAAGGCATCTGTACTTGGTGTTGACGGGCTACACTTTGGTGAACTGTGAGTCTTGCTTGCCAGTACGTTGTTGTACTGACCCCTTTGGGGCTGTGGTTTACGCAGACTACGACTACGGCTACGATGACCACCAGGATGGCTACTTCGTGGAGTTTGACGAGACTGCAGACGAGTAGATAGCTGGACCAGGGCTGGATCCAGGACCTACGTGGATGGGCTTCGTCTTCTTTATATTTTTTCTCCGGCTTCTTAAGCCTGTTGGATTTGTCTGTACCCAGACACCTTTGATTGCTTCCGCTGATGTAATGAATGCTATGTTGGGACATGTGTCCTCTGGATGATTGTATTTGCTATTTCTGCCTTAGTGAAGGCCAGTTGCAACTTTATTTCACTCTTTTGTGTCTTAGAGGCATGTTGTGTTATCCCTTTGTTCAAAACCGTTGACGTACCCTGTGTGTATGGTATGAAGTACGTCAATGGTAGTATCCTGATTTCTATAGGATAGTTTACATCGACGGTGAACAGTAACGGTTGGTTGTCGCACATAAGTGCTGGCCTACCCGTAAGGGGACGCGGGAGCCGTTAAGCCCCGTAATCCAACCAAAATACTGTTAAGTTCGTACGGTGAGTATCCTCTAGAAGTCCGGGTGCGACAAATGGTATCAGAACCTGTCTGCCTGTAGGATCCCTTTTTACTGGTCGCAGTTGAGTCTAGAAACTATTTTGTAGCTATATAGGGAAAATGAAACGTGAGAGTAGGAATTCTGCCATTTTTCTTCTTTCCCCACCCACCCACCCTTTTCTGGTAAGGAAGTGCAACGTTGTTTTCTGTTCTCACCTAAACTTTCAAGTTAGGATTTCACGTGTTTTGGGTTCTCCTTAGTACCTCAGGACTTTTGGTCTCATTTTCCCGATGTTGCTTCGATATCCTGTTCTTCTAAAGAACCTTTCGTCCGTTGAAACCTTGCTGTTGTTTTCCACTTCATTTCATCTACCGGAGTCTAATCAAAACCTCCCAAATCATCTGCAGATGGATCTCAGGTTCTACCCGCAGGTGGTTCGGATGACTCGCTGTGAGAGCATCGCCGGTTATCCGGAGATGCTGAGAGACATGGTTACCTATCTGGGGTTCCGTTGGGCACCAGAGTACCAGGTCTACGAGCAGCAGCGAGAGTTTGACCTGACCTGCTACCGGGCTATCGTCTACATTCTGTCGGATGATGGCAGGAGCGTTGTCCACCGCTACGAGGCAGTAGGTTCCACAGTGGATATGGCTGTGCAGCAGGCCGCTTAAGTGAGTCTCACCGTCCTCCGTGCTGACTACTGGGGGTTTGACGATTCTATCTATCGTCACATTCCCCGTGGTTACATCACGTCGGCGGGAGTTCACTTCACTATCCACCGCGACATCGATACCTACGAGTCTGATAGCTCCAGGCTGCACACCACTGCCCAGTTCGTGAGGCACAGTGACGCAGTTGCTTCCACACTTTCTCAGGAGTTAGCCTCAGTCAGGGAGCAGCTCTACCTCGCGTTGACGCATCTGGCGACGTACACCACAGACTTCGTTGGAGACGAGCGCTTTGCGCGTTTCCAGCAGACACTGGGTTTTCCTCTGCCAGATGCTGGAGGTTACGAGCCGATCAGAGGCCCACTTCTCGACCTCGGAGCTGGTTACACAGGGATTCCCCGCTATGGAGCACAGGGAGACGACGCTTTCTACTTCACCACACCGAGAGTTGCTCTCAGAGCAGTTCCTATCTACAGGGATCGTCGTGATACCTACTTCCGTGGGATTCCTCCTCACCGTATCTCTCGTCGTACTACTCGCCGCCGTCCTGCGTGATGAGCATGGGAGTACCGATGTATCCGTTCCTAGCTATGTTTAGTTATCATGTGGCATTCGAACCATGTATTGGTCTGTTGGATATTCTGATGTATTTGAACATGTGATGATGTACCTGTTGGTTATCTATTCATGCGTCGGAATAATCTCTCTTTCGGTTACCAAGTCTATCCTTTGCTGTTATTGTGCTAAAATGCATTTCTGTTCAGGATGCCTCCAACCAGGAACACCATGCCTGAACCACCTCCGCTCATGGAGCTGTTGACTCAGATGACTCAGGTCGTGGCTCAGATGGCCCAGATCCAGGCTAACCAGAACAACAACCAGAATGCTCCGCGAGTCAGCATCAAGGAGTTTCTGAGTCTGGGGCCGAGAGCTTTCGTGGCAACACGTGAGCCTCTCGATGCTGATGACTGGATCAGGGAGATCAACAGGGCTCTGGAGATTGCTCATGTTGCTGAGGAAGATAAGGTCAAGTATGCCACCTACCTACTGAAGGGTCAGGCAGCTACCTGGTGGGAGAACTACCAGACCATGAGAGCTGGCTATCCTATCACCTGGGGTTGTTTCAAGGATGCCTTCCTGAAGCACCACATCCCAGATGGTCTCATGGAAAGGATGCGTGAGGAATTCTGCTCTCTCAAACAGGGCAAGCTGGACGTCCTCGGCTACCAGAACGAGTTCAATCGTCTCGCTCGATACGCCGGTGACGAAGTGTCCACTGAAGCCAAGAAGATGGCAAGGTTCCGCCGAGGTTTTAACCCGGAACTGAAGTACGCTCTCACCAACATCAAGTGCAAGGACTTCGTGGAGCTCGTGAACACCGCGCTCAATGAGGAGAATGGGCGCAAGGCGTTCGAAGAGTCGCGCAAGCACTCGCGTGAGGGTGGTTCCTCCTCCAACATGACCACCCCTCCGCAGAAGCGCCGCATCTGGGTGCCAAACAGTGCTGTCACTAGGGCTCCAAATGCCCAAGCTTCTCCAAGCTTTGGTCCCCGCCCACCCAACCCATCTCAGATGCAGGGTCAGAGGTTTCCAATGGGGCAGCCAAGGCCAGGTCATCCTCGTGTCGTCACTTGCTTCAAGTGCAAGGAGACTGGGCACTATGTTGATAAGTGCACTCAGAAGCAGCTACCACCACCACCTCCTCGCCCCAACACCAACCAGGCAATGGTTCGTGCTCCCCCGGCTAAAGCCTTCAACTCCAACAACAGGCCTGTCGGGAGGACCGCGAGGGTGAATCATATCAAGGCCGACAAAGCTGAGGAAGCTGCTGACGTCGTTCTCGGTACATTCCCCGTAAACTCTAACCCAGCTAAAGTGTTGTTTGATACCGGAGCATCGCATTCGTTCGTGTCAAAGATCTTTGCGACAGCAGTTAAACTACCTTTTGTTGGTTTGGGTTCCCCGCTAGTAGTAAACTACCCTGGAGCAACTATGCAAACTTCCAAGATCAGTCACGAGAATCAGATCTTGATTGGAGGTCACATATTCCTTGCTTCCCTCATTCTGCTTGGCAATTCTGACATTGATGTCATCCTTGGCATGGATTGGTTGAAGGCCAATAAAGCTACGATTGACTGTGCTAAGAAGTCAATAACTCTGTTCCACCCTTCCGGCCAGATAGTCTATTCTCCAAGTGAATCAAGTTCTGTTCAGCTGTACACCCTGGATGCTAAACCTCTACCTCTGCTTGAAAATGTTTCGGTGGTTTGTGAATTCCCTGACGTGTTTCCAGAAGAATTGCCAGGGATGCCTCCGGACAGAGCAGTTGAGTTCGTGATCGAGCTAGAACCAGGTACTGCTCCAATCTCTAAGCATCCATACAAGATAGCTCCTCCTGAACTGAAATTGTTGAAGGAGCAAATCGATATGTACATGGAGAAAGGTTACATTCAGCCTAGTTCCTCCCCTTGGGGTTGCCCAACTCTGTTTGTTGCCAAGAAGGATCAAACAAAAAGACTCGTGGTTGACTATCGTCCTCTCAACGAGAAAACCATCAAGAACAAATATCCAATTCCTCGTATCGATGATCTTTTTGATCAACTTGCTGGAGCCTCAATATTCTCAAAGTTGGACTTGAGGATGGGTTACCATCAGATAAAGATCAGAAAGGAAGATATTCCAAAAACAGCTTTCACCACTCGGTACGGTCTATATGAATACACCGTCATGTCCTTTGGTCTCACCAATGCACCGACAACGTTCTCAAGACTCATGAATTCTGTTTTCCATGAATACCTCGACAAGTTCGTTGTGGTATACCTCGATGATATTCTGGTCTACTCAAAATCCGAGGAAGAGCATGGAGAACACCTTCGTCTCACTCTCATGAAACTTCGCGAGCATCGTCTATATGCCAAATTCTCCAAATGTGAGTTCTGGATTCCAGAAGTTGCATATCTTGGTCATATCATCTCTGCCAAAGGCATAGCCATTGACCCGGAAAAGGTTAAGGCAATTGTTGATTGGAAACCCCCTAAGACGGTGAAGCAAGTTAGAAGCTTTCTTGGCTTGGCTAGCTATTGCCGTCGTTTCGTCCAAAACTTTTCCAAGATTGCCAAACCTCTCACTGATCTCACAAAGAAGGACAAAAAGTTCGTTTGGACTCCACAGTGTGATGAGAGTTTCAACCTCCTGAAGACTAAGCTCACTTCTACCCCAGTTCTGGTTGGACCAGATACTACCAAACCTTTCCAGATTTTCTGTGATGCATCTCTCCAAGGCTTAGGAGCAGTTCTTATGCAAGAACGCCAAGTTGTGGCTTATGCTTCACGTCAGTTGAACCCACACGAGCAAAACTATCCCACACATGATCTTGAACTTGCAGCAGTTGTGTTTGCCCTCAAGAAATGGAGGCAATACTTGTTGGGTAACAAAACTGAAATCTTTTCCGATCATAAGAGTCTGAAATACATCTTCACTCAGCCAGATCTGAACCTCAGGCAAAGGAGATGGATTGAGAAGATTAAAGACTTTGATCTCACCATTTCTTACACTCCAGGCAAGGCTAATGTTATGGCCGATGCTCTCAGTCGCAAGTCCTATTGCAATAATCTCATGATTATGGAAAGCCAACCTCCACTTCATGAAGAATTCCAGAAGCTGAACCTTGGTCTTGTTCCTCAAGGCTACCTTGCTAGCTTGACAGCCAGTCCAACTCTCGCGGACAAGATTCGTTCTGAACAACTTCGTGATATTGAAATCAAGAAGATGGTTGAGCACATCAAGGAAGGCAAGGAGAAATTCAAGTCCTTCTCAGTTGATGATAAAGGAACTGTGTTCTTTGAAGGACGCATTGCAGTTCCTCAGGTTCAAAGTCTCAAAGATATCATTCTCAAGGAGGCTCATGAAACTCCTCTCTCCATCCACCCTGGAAGTACAAAGATGTACCAGGATCTTAAGACTCTGTATTGGTGGCCTGGCATGAAACGTGAAATTGCTCAATACGTTTCTGAATGCGACGTCTGTCAACGTGTTAAGGAAGTCCATCAGAAAACAGCAGGTCTACTCCAACCTCTGAAAATTCCTGAGTGGAAGTGGGACATGATTGAAATGGACTTCGTTACTGGGTTTCCAAAGTCCAAAAAGGGCAACGATGCAATCTTCGTTGTTATTGATCGTCTCACTAAAGTAGCTCATTTCTTCGCTGTCAAGGAAACTATCTCAGCTAGCCAGTTAGCAGAGCTCTATACAGCAAAGATTGTTCCCCTTCATGGTGTTCCATTGGAAATAAGCTCAGACCGTGGAAGTATCTTCACTTCTCATTTCTGGAAAAGCTTTCAAGAAGCATTGGGCACTAAACTACTGTTCAGCACAGCTTATCACCCTCAGTCTCAGGGGCAAGTCGAAAGAGTCAATCAGATTCTCGAGGATATGCTCAGAGCATGTGGTCTCTCCTTTGGCATGAAATGGGAGGATTGCCTTCCATATGCTGAATTCTCCTACAACAACAGCTACCAGGCAAGCCTAGGCATGGCACCATTTGAGGCACTGTATAGTCGCAGATGCAGGAGTCCAATCAATTGGTCTGGAGCTGGTGAACGTTCACTTTTAGGCCCTGACATTGTTAAGGAAGCCAAGGAGAAAGTTCGTATCATTCGTGACAATCTCAGGATTGCTCAGTCTCGTCAGAAGAGCTATTATGATAGAAACACAGGGATATGATCTATGCACCTGGTGACAAGGCATATCTCTGTGTAACTCCCCTCAGAGGCACTCATCGTTTTGGTGTGAAAGGAAAGCTAGCACCAAGATACATTGGTCCTTTCAACATCCTCTCAAGACGTGCAGAAAATGCTTATCGTCTTGAACTTCCAGAAAAGCTATCCAAAGTGCACGATGTGTTCCACGTGTCACAGCTCAAGAAGTGTTTCAAAGATCCAGATCGTGCAGTTGATCATGATTCCATCGAACTGCAAGATGATCTATCTTATGAGGAGCACCCTGTTCGTATTCTCGATGAGACCGAGCGTAAGACTCGCAACAAGAGCACCAAGTTCTTGAAAGTGCAATGGTCGCATCATTCCGATAAAGAGGCAACGTGGGAGACCGAAGAGGATCTTCGCAAGAAGTATCCGGACCTTTTCCGTTCTCAGTAGGAATCTCGGGGCGCGATTCCTTCAAGGGGGGCGTTTTGTAACATCCAAGTATGAAAACCCCTAGTTGTTTTACTTCTTTGTTTTATTTAAGCAATGCATCATGTCATCATCCCATATTTATTTCTGTTTGCATTGTTTTCATAATAAAAGCCAAACTTAATCAACCTTTGTTTTTCACACTTGTCTGTTACAATCTTTCAAATAAAGAATTGCAAATCAAAAACAGCAATTGCTTCCAATTATTTCATATTGGATCAATTATTAAATTGATGCTTAAATCAATTAATCAATTTAAACAATTAATTCCAAGTCATTTCCAAATTCAAACAAATTCTCAAAATCTTTACACTTTTGAATCCATGAAGTTCACCACAACATTGTATTCTTTAAATCACTTTAAAAACCCTAGGGGAAACCCTATTGAAATTGCTTTGTTTTTCCAATATTAATTAATATTGCAAATTTCAATCAATTTGGTTTGATTTTCAAACATCAAGCAAACAATTAAGTTTTTGAAAACAGAAACTACCAAGTGGTTGCATTTCAACTAAGGAACTTATCCTAATTTTTCCAAATTTTTATATAAACAAAAACCTATGTTTTTAATCCAAAAGCAAAGGCTACAAAAAAAACAGAAAGGAAAAATAAAAAAAGAAACAAAACAGCAGCGCGCGCGACAGCAAAACCTACCCAGCCCACTCTATCTACCGCGCACGCCAGGCCCAGCCCACCCTAGCGAAACTGAACGCTTCAAAAAGCGTGCGGATCTTCTGTCCGCTGTACGGCGGCCATCGGCCGGTGCCACCGCGGCAGAAAGCTCCCAACGACGGCGATCCGAGCTCGTGGCGCCCTATAAAGCGTGCCCTAGGGCTCCCGCACCTAATCTAACCCTAGGCGCCGTCTTTTCCCTCTTCTCCGCCGCCGACTGCCCCTCTCCCGGCCGCCTCCCTCTCTGCTAGCTCCCTCGCCGGAATCCACCTCTTAAACCGACGATGGCGCCACCTCCTTAGCCACCCGCTCCACTCGCTGATCACGGGAATCAAAAGCTCTCCGCTCCCTCGACGTTTTGGACACGGGAGCTCGACGGGAGATCGACCGTGCCGTCCCCGCCGTCCACGACAACGCCGCGCCGCCGTCGAGCTCGCTGTGCCCCTCTGCCTCCTCGACAACCGGCGGTGAGCCACCGTAGCTTTCCCTCTCTCCCTCTGCTGCTTGCGCTTGGTCTCGTGCACGCACTGCACCCGTCCACGCACACTTCCCCCTCGCAGCGATCACGGCCACGTTCAGTTCCCTCCGGCGAGCCACTTTGTCTGACGAACAAGCAAGCGATCCGTCGTCAGTTAAAAGTTCAGTAACGCAGCGTGGAACCTTAACCTGTTTCAGTCTCCGTATCTGTCAAACGAATTCAGAGAACGCAGTGGTACTGCACCTGTGCGCTCAAGGGTTTGGTCGCGGGTTCGAGGCCTGAGCACCCCACTTTTTGCTCCTTTTTCCTTCCGCAGCGAGGAGGCCCACCCGTCATCGACCTGTACAGCCACGCAAGCGTGCGCAGTGCCACGCTGGCCACTGGCCCACGCGGCAGTGGGCGCGTGTAGGTACCAGCGTGGTAACAATTGGTTTCTGCGAATTCCAAAATTCCAAATTTCTTTTTATTTAGCAGAATTAAAACAAAAACTTTGAAATTCAATATCTTTTGTTTTATAATTCCAATAAATACAAACTTTATATGAATTCTGGTCCAAATTTCCTAATCTTTCCAAATATTCAATTTGTGTACTGTTTTGGAAACTTCAAATGTATTTAAAATTCAAATTTAAATAATTCAAATGTTAATTTGTAAATTCCATAACTAATTATTTATAAACCCAATAAATGCAAATAAAATATGTTTTCAATACCATTTTAAATAACATATTCAAATATAATTTTTGTTTTCTGTTTTGAATAATTAAAATTGCCTAAACCATTTAAATCTTGTTTAATGCAATTAAAAATTGTTCAATATTGTTTAATTCATAATTAATTAATCCTAAGTCCAATTTCAAAATGTGAAACATGTAATCCAACTAAAATTTGATAACCTTTTCAAATATGAACCTTGTTATTTGTTTTGAACAATTTAAATGGTTGAAAACCACAAGTACTTGTGTGTCACCTTTAAGGCACCCAAAAATTCCCTAAGTTAATAATAAAATTCTAAATTGCTACACCCTATCCTAATTTGATTCTAATGTTGTTATCTTGCTGTTTTCCTTTTGCATGCATCATACTAAACCACTAGCACCTGTTGTTTAGTTGGAAAACAAATAATCTAACCAAAATCCATGGGCTTTTCATATGCAACTCAAAATTGCTTATGTGCCCATTTAAATTGTGTTGTCATATCAATTAGTTTATTTTGATGCATCTATTAACTTGTCATGCATCATATTTGATTGTGCACTATGCCATGACAATGATTGTTTATATTTCTGCCTTGTTTGTTTGCTTCTTCTCGGATAGACGACGACGTTGATACCGACGACCTTTACGACACCCCTTCTGAGGATCTAGCTCAGTACCCGGCTACTGGGTTTGCAGGCAAGTTATCACTCACATGAACCATCGTGTTCCTTTCAACATTGGTTACCGATACTTTCCGTTGATCTTTTCTGCTAGCCATAGTGGTAGTTGTTTCTGTTACGAACCTATCACATGATACCCTAAACCCTGATATTGCCATCACCTCCAGTCCTAAAACCCCGTTGCTTGGGCCCGTGTCTTACTAGCATGCTTAGGGTTGTTTTGCTCGAGTCTGTTACCAGTTACTTTCTGTTATTATATTCTGTTATATTCTGGGCTCGATGTTAAACAACACCTGTTAATTTGAGGTAATAATAATTTGCTGATAAGGCACCGGCAGGAGGCCCGGCGTGGTTTTGAGGCCTGCTAGTGTCGACCCTAATAGGAAAAGGGTCTTGTCTACTGATCCATGATGAGCGCACTATCCGCATGTGGGAAGCGTGTATGGGCGCCCCCCTCAATTTGACTCGATCCGCATCTCGTCCAAATCACCACACTTAGTTCGGGCTTTCCATTTGATGCACGCATATGCAGGTACGAACCCGAGGCCAGGGTGGAACTTTTGTAGTCGGCATTTAGGGCGGCGTGGTCTTCCAGTGCTATGAGGGTCCTCCTTTTCTTCGGGGGGCTCGATTAGCCGCGCACGCACAGCACGTGGTGCTTTGGGCTTGATGCGAGGAAAGGTTGAATTGTGTTGAGTGCCCCTCTTGGTGGGAAAGGCCTTCCCATCTGGCGGGATATTCTTACGTGTACGGCCAAATTGGTGCACCCCTGCAGGGATAAATCTTCTCGAGAAGCCGTGTTTTCCGCGGTTACGGTTGACTTGGTGAAAGTACTGGCTAACAAGTACCCAGAACAACTTACACCTAACTAATGATAACCTGACTAGTAATAGACCTATTGACACAACAACTTGATCCATCATTAATCCAACTGTGTGAGTTATCCTCGGATTGCTTCTTTGGATAAGGGGCGAGATCCAGGATGGGTTTTGTTTGGTGGTTACCTATAGTTGGTTACGATACGCTATCTTACCCCTTTCTGATACACCGTAAAGTTGTAGTATGTTCTGTAGTTGGTTAGTGCAGCCAGTTGCAGCATCTTTCATACCTCTTCTTCCGTTGATCCCAAGGCATCTGTACTTGGTGTTGACGGGCTACACTTTGGTGAACTGTGAGTCTTGCTTGCCAGTACGTTGTTGTACTGACCCCTTTGGGGCTGTGGTTTACGCAGACTACGACTACGGCTACGATGACCACCAGGATGGCTACTTCGTGGAGTTTGACGAGACTGCAGACGAGTAGATAGCTGGACCAGGGCTGGATCCAGGACCTACGTGGATGGGCTTCGTCTTCTTTATATTTTTTCTCCGGCTTCTTAAGCCTGTTGGATTTGTCTGTACCCAGACACCTTTGATTGCTTCCGCTGATGTAATGAATGCTATGTTGGGACATGTGTCCTCTGGATGATTGTATTTGCTATTTCTGCCTTAGTGAAGGCCAGTTGCAACTTTATTTCACTCTTTTGTGTCTTAGAGGCATGTTGTGTTATCCCTTTGTTCAAAACCGTTGACGTACCCTGTGTGTATGGTATGAAGTACGTCAATGGTAGTATCCTGATTTCTATAGGATAGTTTACATCGACGGTGAACAGTAACGGTTGGTTGTCGCACATAAGTGCTGGCCTACCCGTAAGGGGACGCGGGAGCCGTTAAGCCCCGTAATCCAACCAAAATACTATTCAGTTCGTACGGTGAGTATCCTCTAGAAGTCCGGGTGCGACACTAACATCCTAACATTATCATCAATTCGAATTTAGATGGAATTCAAAGTTTTGCTTTCTTTAACATCATGAGGCATAACCTTTAGTTTCATAAAATCAACATCAAGAGCAAGGCTATCAACTTTAGAAGCAAGAAAATCAATTTTGCCAAACTTTTCCTCGATAGATTTATTAAAAGCGGTTTGTGTACTAATAAAATTCTTGAGCATGTTTTCAAGATCATAGGGTAAACTTTTATTATTGTTGTAGGAATCACCATAAGAATAACCATAAGCATTACTATTATTGGGAGGATATGGCCTATAATTGCTGGTACCAAAATTATTCCTATAAGCATTGGTGTTGAAATTATTATTTTTAATGAAGCTCACATCAACATGCTCTTCTTGAGCAACCAAAGAGGCTAAAGGAACATTGTTTGGATCAATAGGAGTTTGGCCATTCACAAGCATAGACATAATAGCATCAAGTCTATCACTCAAAGAGGAGGTTTCTTCAACAGAATTTACATTCTTACATGTTGTATCTCTCTTAGTGTGCCATTCAGAATAATTTAGCATCATATCATCAAGAAGCTATGTTGCTGCCTCCAAAGTAATGGACATAAAGGTTCCTCCAGCAGCTGAATCCATATGGTTTCTTGAAGAAAAATTAAGACCTGCATAAAAGGTTTGGATGATCATCCAAGTAGTCAGTCCATGAGTGGGACAATTCTTTACTAAAGATTTCATTATTTGCCAAGATTTAGCAACATGCTCATTATCAGGTTGCTTAAAATTCATAATGCTACTTCTTAAAGATATAATCTTAGCAGGAGGATAATATTTTCCAATGGAAGCATCTTTACACTTAATCCAAGAATCAATACTATTTCTAGGCAAAGATAGCAACCATTCTTTAGCTCTTCCTCTCAAAGAGAAAGGAAACAATTTCAGTTTAATAATATCTCCATCTACATATTTATATTTCTGCATCTCACATAGTTCGACAAAATTATTAAGATGGGCAGCAGCATCATCAGTACTAACACTAGAAATTTTTCTCTCATAACAAGATTTAGCAGGGTGGGCTTTATCTCATAAAAATCAGCAGTAGGAGCAGGTGCAGCAATAGGTGTGCTAATGAAATCATTGTTGTTGGTGCTAGTAAAGTCACACAACTTAGTGTTCTTAGGAGTAGTCATTTTAGCTAGACCAAAAACAGGATAAAAACTACAACTAGAATAAGAACTAATTTTTTCTATTTTTTATAAAGAGAATCATACAAGACAAAATAAAATAAACTAAGAAAAACAAAAGCAAAGTAAAGAGATTGGAAGTGAGACTCCCCTTGCAGAAATTCTCTTCCTCCCCGGCAACGGCGCCAGAAATCTTGATGAGTGCTGACGTTGGTAAACCCCAAGAGGAAGGTTGTGAAGAGTGCAGCGGCAAGTTTTCCCTCAGAAAAGAAACCAAGGTTGAATCGACTAGTAGGAGGACAAGAAATTTCTGAAAGTTGATGCAGATGAAGTGGCATGGTGCACTACCGGTTCAGCAGCAACGTGGAACCTACACAACACAATCAATTCACTTTTCCTCAACGCAGCAGTGAGGTTGTCAATCTCACTGGTTTTGCTGAACACAAAGAGGTTAAACGTATGGTGTGGAAACCAATATGAGAACGGTATGAAAACAGTAGCAGCAGTGTGAAAACAGTGGAAGCAGTGTGTGTATTATTAGTATGAGAAAATGGACCGGGGTCCACAGTTCACTAGAGGTGTCTCTCCATAAAAGATAGCTAACATGCGTGGTAAAAAAATTACAGCTGGGAATATGACACATAAAGAACATGCATGACATAAATATTACTATGAGATTCATGCGGGCATTACAACAAAATACATAGATCGTCATCCAACTGCATCTATGACTAATAATCCATCCTTCGAATATCATCCGAACAAACGTTGGGTATTAAGTTGCAAGCAACGAATAATCGTAGTAAGCAAAGTGTGTAATGTAAACAATGTAAACAAACTAAACATCGTTGTTTTCTCCCTAATGGAAACAACAAATCCTCCATCCGTCACGTTTCTATCACTCGAGGACAAATGCAAAGGAGGCATGAACCTACTATCAAGCATAAATACTCCCTCTTGGAGTCACTAGCATCTACTTGGCCAGAGCATCTACTAACAACGGAGAGCATGCAAGATCATAAATAATATACACATGAATATAACATGATAGATTGATAATCAACATACATAGCATTCAATAACATGTAGCATTACAAATAGATTATCTCGATCATGTGAGGCAGCTCACGAGATCTAAACATGAGGCATAAGGTGGAGAGTACAACCATCTAGCTACTGCTATGGACCCGTAGTCCAGGGATGGACTACTCGCGCATCACTCCGGCGGCAGGCATGGTGGTGTAGACCCCTCCGGTGATGAATTCCCCTCCTAGCAGGGTGCCGGGGAGAGCTCTAGAACCCTCCCGATCTCGGGTTGACGATGACTGCATCCTCGGGTGTTTCTCGGGAAAAGGTGGTATATCTTTAGGGTTGACGGATCAGAGGATTAAATAGGTGAAAGGGCGATGGCGGTGGACACCCCAGGGGCCCACACCACCCCCAGGCGCGGCCAGGGGGACGGGCCGCTCTATGGTGTGTCCCCCCTCTGGGTCTCTTCAGGACTCCGTGGAACCTTCGGGAATTCTAAGACTTCCGGGTTTCGAATTTTCCAATTTCGAGAATATTGCGAGAACAACTTTTCTGAAACTAAAAACAGCAGAAAACATAGAACTGGCTCTGTGGCATCTTGTCAATAGGTTAGTCTCGGAAAAACGATAAAAATTACATAAAGTGTAATGAAAACATGTAGCATAAGGCATGAAAACAACATGGAACATCAGAAATTATGGATACGTTTATGACGTATCAGCCACTCATGAAACAAAATAGACGAGTTGAGACCGAGGGGAATCCAATCCTCGTGTGGTTGCACATTCAGTCTTGGCTTCAAAGGCGAGAACTCTCTCCTAGGCGCATGAACGAGGAAAATCACCATATCTCATGTGGCAAATCATCCAAGCCTTTAATCATATTTAAAACACATCTATGATCTTACCACGTAATCCTGTCATATTAGCTTCATTTCGTAACTCTGATTCATCAACCGGATAGAACAGAGATCACAGACATGTATGACTAAGCATGGCATATTTGAGGCTCTGGCAATACACACAGACAAACCATATGGCTGCTAAGAGCGGTTGATCATGATATCTGGCATATGCAATAAATAGGGCAACTCTACTTACTGACTCAAGATACTTCATAAAAGCATGCATCATACGAGAATAGAAAACACTTCAAAAACATATATGGGCAGATAAGAGGTTATGCTTGCCTTGCTTCATAAAACCAAAAGTGGAGCTTCAGGTATAAGTGCTTGACTTGGTTGGTGAGACCAAGTATTTGTCAAGAGATGTTTCAAACTTCACTCCAGATTCGCGTTCTACCGATAAGAACAAACACCGGAAAGAAAGAGAACGACATTCAAACACCGATGCAATGCGCAATATGTATGCATGAACATTTGAATGCATCCAAAAGAAGCCCAAAACATGTTTCATGGGTTGCTAGGGTTCATATGATAATTATGCATTTTTATTGAAATTAGCCCCAAAGTGGACCTCGGAGGCATTTCGGGCAATTCTGAAAGTGTGAAAAAGCTAAAGTGCTCAGATAGGTTTGAAAACATCACAAATTAAATTCATTTGTCTTTCTAAGAATTTCTACATACAACTTGTAATTTTCTGAATTTATTGAATAAAAACTTATTTTCTCCATTTTTTAATGAATTATTTTAAATTCAAATAATGGTCGAATTTAAAGTTACTCAAGCATGTTTGGAAATGTTATACACATGTAGAGTTTGTTTTTCAAAACATTTTGATATATTAATCATATTTTTCTGAAATACCAATTAAAAGATATTGAATTTATTCTTTTTCTGGAATTTACTGAATTTGAAAACGTTTCAATATATCGAAAATAAAGTCAACCGTGGTTGGTACTAACTTGTGGTTTACCTGACTTGTTGTTCAAAACCTGTAACACTTTTCAAAGGTTAGTGTTATGAATTTGATCCGCTCCCGAAATGTGAGTGAAGCTTTAAACCCAAAACTGCTTAGCAACAGTCGGACATGTGGGTAATGTTGGTGTGAACCAAAAATCCGGATGCCAGGGTATATATATCATCCTTCAGTTGTCTTTATATTAGCTTGACATTTCTTTTTGATCCTTCTTCTCTCTCTCTTTAGAACTTAGAGAGAACCAGTCTTTATTAGGAATGCAGCTAGATCTTTACTCAGAATGAAAGGAGAAAGTAGTCAAGAATTGACTCTAGTAAACAGGAAGCAATGGTTCTGAGTTCGACCAGTTAGGAAGAACAAAAACCTGAAGTCCATAGTTTTAGCTTGCTTCAATAAAATTAGCAAGCGTAAGAGAGACACAACTACTAGGTTGTATCGACCGACCCGATAGGGCCTTCCGTGACGTAAGGCGGACTAGAGTCAATGAGTGACTTATTTATTCGGAAGTGAAGAGTAAAGAGATAGAGGAGAGGAGGCGGATTGTTATCGCATAGTGGCCCCACCCCCTCTGCTATGTTTGTTTTATTTCACTTGTCTTGTCTTCCCTTTGGAAACCAGTTCTTTAGCAAACCAGTCCTTTGCTTTCGTCCGGAAAGGATAGTCAAACAGTTGATATTTCCCTGTTCTGGATTTCGAGTCAAAGTAGGAGGCAAAGCTAGTCTTGATCAAGATAATAGAGCTAGCCTTTCCCATTCATATCGTTTTGGAAGGGGGAGGGGAGAGGCCGACAGGCCGAGCCTCGGGGGGAAACCTTTTGCATTTCCCTCGAACTAAGCCAATTTGCTAATTTTATTTCCAATTGATTTCAAATATATATACAATCCCTGTATACCCATCATCTCAGTCGCTATCGCAGAATGACAACCGATTTGCGACCGAGGATGTCATCCAGTGGAGTCAAGCAGCTAGCTTATACTCGACTAGGTGCACAACCCATGCCTTCTTGTTTTCTAAGTAGACCATCTTTAGCGATAGAAATCCATGGCTGTAGTAATGAACGAAGCCATCTTAAGTTCGTCTGCCCCCAGGATGATATTACGAGGTAGGATCTGAATGGCACTCCTCACGCTAGTCAATCGAATTTCAATCGTAACAAACGTCGATACTCTAATTTACAACAGAACTACCTTTGGTCGCCTTTTCTTGTAGAATCCATTCCCCCTCATAACTATATTTATAATGCTTTTACGGATAGTGGAATGAGGCTGGAACCCATCAATATCACTAAACCGGGAGAGTTTCTTGTGTTGGGTTCAAATTTTTGCTCTACCAAGGCAAGATATAATATAATACGCATCCAGATTTAGGACCATAGGTTTACTAATCAATGAAGCCCCTCAACCTACTATCTTTTCTTACAAACTCAACCAAGCCTAACCAAACCCCATGCTCACGACATGTTCTAGATATTGATTGAGTTGGAGGGAGTTAGATACTACTACAGAATCCTTCCATAGTCACCACGGTGACCTTCGTCACCAAAGCGTCATGACTGGTTATAAGACCCCTTATATAATCTCCAGTGGGGATCAGTCGAAGCACGTAGGAATGTCGACCACTACATAAGCCACATATGGAAACGAGATCCATTGGAGTGGGAATTACTCAAGATATAGAAGAGGACTCAAGCAGGTTTGGTCCTCTTTCTCTGATCTGTTCTTAGAACCCACTACCCTTCCTCCTAAAAGACCATGTAACCATCGGATTCACCTCACGATAGTCAATCAACCAGTGAATCAAAGGCCTTATAGGTATTCAGACCACCAGATGAAATTGAAGCCATAATAAAGGAGTTACTCTAGAATGGTACTCTACAACCTAGTTCATGCCTCACCGGCTCTTCTTATAAAGAAGAAAGAAGGTTCGTGGCGCCTATGGATTATAGCCAACTCAATGTGCAAACCGTAAAAAAGAAATACCCGACACAGGTCATTGATGATCTTCTGGATGAGCTACACGGTTATAATGTGTACTCAAAAATCGTTTTATCTATTCATTCCCACATTGATTCACCAATCGTGGAACTCGTTATGGGTTGAGATTGAATGGTGGAGTTTGGAGCTTCGAACCTATACTGAGCTTTAGACGGATCTAGTTTTCAAGGCACGGGTTCAATTACTTTCCTTTACTTCTCTCTAATGGAGGTAGGTACCGTCAACATCACTTATTTGTTACTCTGAGGTTGGAAGAGGGTAAACCAAGGGTTCCAATCCGGAGAAGAAATTGGTGCGTAGATATAGATCGTCATGGTTAGGCTCACTACTTATAACAGTCATGCTCACGGTATCTTTTTCACTCCGGACTGGGTATCCATGCCAGGTGTTATACTGGTAGCTTCAGGGGGTATTCATGTTTGTCATATGCCATCTCTGACCGAAATCTTTGGGGATGATTCCATATTACAATTTGGTGGCGGAAATTTAGGACATCCTTGGGGAAATGCACCTGGTGCAGTAGTTTATCTAGTTGCTTTAGAAGCATGTGTACAAGCTCGTAACAAGTCAAACTAAATATGGCGAAATGACCACTACTTCTTCATTCATGGCTTATTGATTCGATTGATCCCCATTTCGTATTCATTCGACCTGAGGTGAGGTTGGAACAGGAGTTTTTATAAAAAGAATGGTACTTTTATGCAATTCTGAATGGGCAGGCCTCTTGTTGTACTAATCTTGTTTGTTTGGTAGCTCGCATCAGCAGAGGAATAGAAAACAAGGCTTTTTCCACCACTTTGAAATTGAAAGAAAAAAAAGAGGAATCTGATCAAGTACTTGATGGGCGATACTGGAGATCGAATAGAAGGTAATGACTTACTCGATGCACATATTTAGGGCTATTTCTCTCATCTGTTTACCTCTGAGGTCCTAGCTCCAGACCCTGATTTTATTAACATGGGCTAGGCCACAAATACATAGCATAGATAACAAGGGTTTCGCCAAAGTAGACGCTCAAGCGAAACATTCCACTTATTGAAGAAGGGATACAGGTATTTCCAGTTCAAGAAGTCATAAACCTCGTATAGAGACATTTTTCATGTATATCCGGACGTCATAAATCTCGTATATAGACATTTTTCATGTATATCCGGATGTCGCTTTTGATTCCACTATGAAAGTATGCTGTACTGGACTTCCACCCCTACCATCGCTGAAACTAATTGAGCTGTAGGCTTCAAGGTAAGGGGTGGACCGATATCATATACCCTGCAGCTGCGCGGGATCAGAAGGGCATGGTCTAAAGAATAGGCTCGCCTATAAATATAAGCTCCCCATTTCCTTTTGATCATATTACGCTTGACTCGCTACAAAACATTTCGCTTTCTGCGCTGCATTTCAATTATGTGAGGATGGACTCTAGACCCACTCGTTATGATTCTGTGATTGCAAACAATGGATCAGAAAGTTTATCTTGTTTACTAACTCGAATCGTGAGCCCATTAATGAAGCAAATTCAATGAAACAACAAGTGGTACCGAGAAAAAGAGGTCTATCTACTGCGGTACTAGAGTCTGATTTCTTCTCCTTTACTTCTTTGCATGCAGTACATCGACTCTAGTACTAGCTTCAAGCGCTTACTATCAGGTTTGCGTTGCGCATATAGAGCATAGACCTTTGGTACTTTTTCAAAGGGGTGACTGATGGTGCAGGTCTTGCACTCGTTGGGAAACCCCAAGAGGAAGGTATGATGAGCACAGCAGCAGTTTTCCCTCAAAAAGAAACCAAGGTCGAATCGCCAGTAGGAGGAAGGAGTAACTTTAGAAGGTTGATGCAGCTGAGATGGCAGGGCACACCACCGGTTCAGCAGCAACGTGGAACCTACAGAACACAAACAATTCACTTTGTCCCAACGTAGCAGTGAGGTTGTCAATCTCACCGGTTTTGCTGATAACAAAGAGGTTAAATGTATGGTGTGGAAACGGTATGAGAACAATATGAAAACAGGAGCAGCAGTGTAGAAAAAGTGGAAGCAAGCAGTGTGTGTATTATCAGAATGAGAAAATGGACCGGGGTCCACAGTTCACTAGAGGTGTCTATCCATAAAAGATAAATAACATGTGTGGTGAACAAATTACAGCTGGGCAATTGACAGAAATGAAGGTTGCACTGTAGTGCATAAGCAAGACATAAAGATTACTATGTGATTCATGCGGGCATTACAACAAGATACATAGACCATCATCCAACTGCATCTATGACTAATATTCCACCCACCGAATATCACCAGAACAAACGTTGGGTATTAAGTTGCAAGCAACAGATAATCGCAGTAAGCAAAGTGTGTAATGTAAATAATGTAAACTAAGTAAACACCGTTGTTTTCTCCCTAATGGCATCAGCACATCCTCCATCTGTCACGTTTCTGTCACTCGAGCACAGATTCAAAGGAGGCATGAACCCACTATCGAACATAAATACTCCCTCTTGGAGTTACTAGCATCTACTTGGCCATAGAATCGACTAATAACGGAGAGCATGCAAGATCGTAAATAACATATGCATGAACATAACATGATAGATTGATAATCATAAGACATATCATTCAACATTCATCAGATCCCATCAAACACACCATGTAGCATTAAATAAAGATGATCTCGATCATGTAGGGCAACTCATAAGATCTAAACATGAGGTTCAAAGTGGAGAATACAACCATCTAGCTATTGCTATGGACCCATAGTCCAAGGACGAACTAATCACGTATCACTTCGGGGGAGGGGATGGTGGTGTAGACCCCACCGGTGATGAATTCCCCTCCCGGCAGGGTGCCGAGGAGAGCTCCAGAACCCTCCCGATCTCGGGATGACGACGACGGCGGCCTCGGGTGTTTCTCGGGACAAAGTGGTATATTTTTAGGGTTGTCATATTGGGGGAATAAATAGTTGAAAGGGCGATGGCGGTCGACGCCCGAGGGGCCCACACTACCCCAATGCGTGTCCAGGGGGCGCGCCTCCCTATGGTGTAGCCCCCGTGAGGCCCCCCTCCGGGCCTATTCGGGACTCCGTGGAACCTTCGAGAATTCTAAGAATTCCGGGCTTCGAATTTTCCAATTCCGATAATATTTCCAGAACAACTTTTCTGAAACTAAAAACAGCAGAAAATAGGGAACTGGCTCCGTGGCATCTGGTCAATAGGTTAGTCCCGAAAATCGATAAAAATGACATAAAGTGTATAGCAAAAATGTAGGAGATAACATGAAAACAACATGGAAGATCATAAATTAAGGATACGTTTATGATGTATCAACATCCCCAAGCTTAGTTCCTACTCGTCCTCGAGTAGGTAAACGATAAAAACACATAATTTCTGAGGTGGCATGCTACCAACATAAACTTGGTCATCAATAATGTAAAAGCATATGTAAGCTGAGATCAAAGAACTACAACACAAGCATGTTAAATAAAATTTTAACAATAAAGGATAGCAATCACCTTGCATCATGAGAAGTAACACAAATAAAAGATCATGAATAATAATGCACTGAAATATATACGTTTGTTTCCAGCATAGAGATAACATGGCAAAGTGATATTTCGCTTGTCCTTAAGAGTGGGGCAAAACATAAATTCCAGGACACCTTCAAAGTTCATGAGGAAGACTAGAACAAATAATTAGAGAACAAACAATAACACATCATGAATCAATTAGTAACGTTTCTGGGACAAATGCACATTGAACTCAGAATGGCAACTATGCTCTCTCAACTATGCCTAAAGTTAGAATATGGAGACTCAACATAAAAGTAAAAGAAAGGCCCTTCACTTTGGGAAGCAGGGATCAACTCATGTGCTAGAGAATTTTATTTTATTAAGCGGAGTATAAAATGTTTGACACTCCTCCCAACCATCTTACACAAACCATGGCTGGCCGAATCCTCGGGGTGCTTGCCAACAATCACATACCGTGGAGGAGTATCTATTTTTTAGAGAGGTGTATGCTTATGTCAACGAATGGCAAACAGAAAATACATTACGTCACAAAACTAGACTTCACAAGAGAGGCTCCAATAGAAGGACTCATCTGGGTAGAAGGTCATCCCTCTTTATCTTTTGTTTACACAAGTATGCTTTGACTGATAAATTATGGGCACAACTCGTGAAGAGAATTTGTTTGTATTAATTTGGGTTGAGCACCCCGCTGCCAGCTTTTCTATCAATTGAATAAGCGGATGAAGCCACTAGTCCAGGGTGTGAAATTCCAATCAACAAATGAGATAAAGATTCTCTATTTATGTCCTCATGAGCTAAAACAGGAGCACAAAACAGGAGTAATTTTGAAAGTTTTAAAGGTAACATGTGAGCAATTTACTTTGGAGTGGTAATTTAATACCACATGTGGGTAGGTATGGTGGACACATTTTCCAAACTTTGGTTTTTTGGGGGTTGGATGCACGAGTTGAGCTCATACTCAGTACATGTGGAGGCTAGCAAAAGACTGGGAGCGTCATATCAAGAGAGCATAATGGCCATAATCATGCATAGAGACGTAAACATCATTAATCAAAGCATAAGTGGTACCACAAGTTCAAAAACTAAATGATCGTAGAGGCTAGAAGGGACTGGTTCATAGTGATAAACATGGTGTAAGCATGCGCCAAGTCAGCCAAATAAAACATTCAAATGAGAACACCACAAATTTATGCTTCAAAATGACAAGAACAACAAATGATTCTTTCAATGGCACATTAAACACTCTCAGCTATTTGAGACAAATCATGCTACTAAATGACCACTAGGATTTAGAATTAAAATAACATCTAGCATGATATAAAAAAAGTCTAGCCACAGTCTATAGAAGCTTATGTTTGCATCGTTATAAATTCTACTACAAGCAGCATTTTCTTTTCGCAACAACCACCATACCAAAATATATTTTAAAAAAACTATCTAAATGATACAGGAAGAAAACATGATATTACTCACACAACTCTACTAAAACTAACATCTCTGAATAAGAGATGCAATGAAAAAAGAGCTAAACAGGAATTTTGCCACAACTAGAAGAAAAAACTAAGAATACGAGCATACCGAGTATTCAAATGAAAAAGCGGAGCGTGTCTCTCTCCCAAAAAGGGAATTCTAGGGTCCAACTATATTATTGCAGCAAGGAAAACAAAATAAAACAAAGGAAAACAAAAGAAACAAATAGACGCTCCAAGTAAACTTCATACGATGTGACCGAATAAAAATATAGTTTCATAGAAGTTACCTGATAAATTGTTGATGAAGAAGGGGATTCCTTGGGCATCCCCAAGCTTAGATGTTTGAGTCTTCTTAGAATTTTTTCTGGGATGAACCACGGGGGCATCCCCAAGCTTTTCCTTTGCACTCTTCTTGATCACATTATATCACCCTCTTCTCTTCACCCTTGAAAACTTCCTTCACACCACACTCAAAGAGTAATTCGCATTAGAGGGTTAGTGCAAAAATACAAAATCCATGGGTTCTGTATGGGAACAAGTGCTATTGATATTTTTAAACATTATCTACAGCCACTGATGTTTCGTGAAGAAAATAAATCCACTTGACATCGTAAAAGAGCAAATGCAAGAAAAATGGGAGAATCTGCCCAGACCAAAATAGTCTGTAAAGATGAATTTTTTCGGGGCACTTACGTTGCTCAGATCTAAAAAATTAAAGAGCTAAAAAGTTGCGGAATTAGCCGAGGAATAAGCACGAACAATTTCAGGTCATTTTGATTTTTCTGTGAATTATGCGAATTTTTACGGTGCACAACACAAATCTGTTTCCTGCACAGAAATCCAAAACTAACACCAACTCTCGCCAGAAACTTTATTTGGCACAACTAAAACATGAAAATAAAGAAACAAAGGAGTTTCTACATAAGTATACAGCCCCTTGACTCAAAGAAAACAGAGAAAAACAAAGAAAAAATAAAACCATGGGTTATCTCCCAAGAAGTGCTTTTCTTTAAAGCCTTTTAGCTAGGCATGATAATTTGAGAAGATGCTAACACAAGAAATATGAATTAAGCAAAAGAGAGCATCAAGAAGCAAGTATAAAACAAATTTAAGTCTAACCCATTTACTATGCATAGCAATTTTGTAAATAATTAAGTTAAATAAGCTCAAACTAGAAATCAACGTCAAAACTTTCAGCAAAAAGAGAGGTGTTTTAGTAACATGAACATTCCTACAACCATATTTTCCTCTCTCATAATAATTATCACATAAAGCATGTTTTCCATGGTCTAAAACCACACAATTCATGTCAATCTAAAAAATAGTGGGATCAGAATTTAAAACCAGCTCCTCTTTTTTCTCACTTTTAGCAATATCAAAACGAGATGATTGATCACTCATAAAAGGTATGGGACTACTAATAGCAATCCCATTTTCAGTAGCATTATGTTTTATAACATGAAGTAACATAGGACCATCATCTAGAGCATTATCATATAAATTTTCTAAACGAACTTCCTCATTATCATGCATATGAATAGTTGGAATAAATAGAGGATTGTCATAGGATTTTCAAAGTAGCATAGATTATCATAAATAACAGTAGAAATATCATTCTCACAAGTTTCATTCATAGTAGTATCAAGATCGCAAGTATAGCAAGTATCAATTTCATCAAAAGGGGATATTTCAAAAGAATCAATAGGATCATCACTTTCATCAAATAATGTATGAGTTAAAGAGTTGCTCTCATTGGGAGGTAAACATGGGTAGCTCCATTCTTCCTCCTCTTTATCAACACTCTCCTCCTCTTTTTCATCCAATGAGCTTCCAGATTTAGCAGTTTCTTCTTCCATAGGTTCCTGCAAGGCATTAGTCTCTCCCTTTGGGGGAGAGAATTCATTAAGATGTTGAAGTATGTAGTAATTACAATCCTTGTAATTATCAAAGCAATATTCAAGTATATCATAAATCTCATATTTATAAGGTGCATCATCAATACTTTCAAGTAAATAGGCAATTTCAAATGCACCCTTCCAAGCAATAAATTCCTCAATTTGTTCCACATCATCAAAGTCATAATTTCTCTTAACATAAGAAGATATGGTAACATTATTATTATACTCACATTGAAAAGGGAGGTGTTTATACCTCCTACAGCAACACGATTTATCAAAGCAATAAGTAACATTAAGTTCCTAAGAGAGGTTACAAAAGAAAGGGATGCTCAAACCAAGGATTTTTAGTCTTATTAGTATATCCTTTCTTCCTTAATTCATTATTCCATGAATTCCTCAAAACGAGGCTCATCAAAATGCAAAATCTAAGACTACTATAAGACTACTAAGAAAATAAGAAAAAAATTAGAACGATTATAAGTAGAGCACAAGTTTTTAGCACAGTTATGCAATTTATTAATTTGCTCCCATAAGTGTATCCCCTTTTGTGACACGCGGTGTTCCTTATAATATTTTTGTTGTCCATCCGTGAACCCACCTTGCCTATAAGATCTAGTTTCAAAGACATCAAACATTGATAGCAAACATGATAAAGCAAAAATATCAACTAGAATAAAAACTAATTTTTTGTGTTTTTGATAAAGGTAAGCAAACAAGACAAAATAAAATAAACTAAGAAAAACAAAAACAAAGTAAAGAGATTAGAGGTGAGAGACTCCCCTTGCAGAAATTCTCTTCCTCCCCGGCAACATCGCTAGAAAATAGTTTGATGGTGCAGGTCTTGCACTCGTTGGGAAACCCCAAGAGGAAGATATGATGAGCACAGCAGCAGTTTTCCCTCAGAAAGAAACCAAGGTTGAATCGACCAGTAGGAGGAAGGAGTAAGTCCAGAAGGTTGACGCAGCTAAGATGGCAGTGCGCACTACCGGTTCAGCAACAACGTGGAACCTACACAACACAAATAATTCACTTTGCCTTAACGTAGCAGTGAGGTTGTCAATCTCACCGGTTTTGCTGATAACAAAGAGGTTAAATGTATGGTGTGGAAACGGTATGAGAACAATATGAAAACAGGAGAAGCAGTGTAGAAAAAGTGGAAGCAAGCAGTGTGTGTATTATCAGAATGAGAAAATGGACCGGGGTCCACAGTTCACTAGAGGTGTCTATCCATAAAAGATAAATAACATGTGTGGTGAACAAATTACAGCTGGGCAATTGACAGAAATGAAGGTTGCACTGTAGTGCATAAGCAAGACATAAAGATTACTATGTGATTCATGCGGGCATTACAACAAGATACATAGACCGTCATCCGACTGCATCTATGACTAATAATCCACCCTCTGAATATCATCCGAACAAACTTTGGGTATTAAGTTGCAAGCAACAGATAATCGCAGTAAGCAAAGTGTGTAATGTAAATAATGTAAACTAAGTAAACACCGTTGTTTTCTCCCTAATGGAATCAGCACATCCTCCATCTGTCACGTTTCTGTCACTTGAGCACAGATTCAAAGGAGGCATGAACCCACTATCGAACATAAATACTCCCTCTTGGAGTTACTAGCATCTACTTGGCCATAGAATCGACTAATAACGGAGAGCATGCAAGATCGTAAATAACATATGCATGAACATAACATGATAGATTGATAATCATAAGACATATCATTCAACATTCATCAGATCCCATCAAACACACCATGTAACATTAAATAAAGATGATCTCGATCATGTAGGGCAACTCACAAGATCTAAACATGATGTACAAAGTGGAGAAGACAACCATCTAGCTACTGCTATGGAACCGTAGTCCAAGGACGAACTACTCATGCATCACTTTGGAGGAGGGCATGGTGGTCTAGACCCCTTCGGTGATGAATTACCCTCCCGGCAGAGTGCCGGGGAGAGCTCCAGAACCCTCCCGATCTCGGGATGACGATGACGGTGGCCTCGGGTGTTTATCGGGACGAAGTGGTATATTTTTAGGGTTGTCCTATCGGGGAGAATAAATAGGCAGAAGGGCGATGGCGGTGGACACCCGAGGGGCCCACACCACCCCCAGGCGCGGCCAGGGGCGCGCCGCCCTATGATGTGGGCCCCCTCCGGGCCTCTTTGGAACTCGTGGAACCTTCGGGAATTCTAAGACTTCCGGGTTTCGAATTTTCCAATTCCGAGAATATTTCCAGAACAACTTTTTTTAAACTAAAAACAGCAGAAAACAGGGAACTAGCTCTGTGGCATCTTGTCAATAGGGTAGTCCCGAAAATCGATAAAAAATACATAAAATGTATAGCAAACATGTAGAAAATAACATGGAACATCAGAAATTAAGGATACATTTATGACGTATCAATGATGCATCCGTGCATGAATCAAAATCATATATTAAGTTTGATTTTTAGTCAAGTGCAGAAGCCCTAACTTTGGGAAAAACCGGATCATAACATGAATTTAAGGGCATACTTAGTAGATGCAGATCGGTTGCCCTACGTATGCCGTTGCAGAGGAAACCAACCTGTGCAGTCGTTTTCGAGCGCAAGATTAGCATTGAATCAAGCGCAAACTTTACGGCGATGAAGTATGTAACCGATGCCATACTCCAAGGAAAAGCTCGAACGGCCTTCAACAAAAGGGTACATGTACCTAAAACCGACACAGGTGGGTAGGTAGAGAATACCTAGGCACTTTGATCTTCTTGAAACTAGCTTCAGCATGTGGACTCCAGTGAAACTTGCCTTTTGACCAGTCGAAGTTGTAGATTATCTTCTTCTTGCAACAGATCCTGCGGGAAAAGTCCTTCCCCGTTTTCCGTACCTTTCGTAGTAGTTACTCGCCACTAGAAACATAATTCATGAATTCAAACTAAAAGGTATTGGATGTATCGTTAGGTTGTGCCAAGTCAAATCAACGAGTGATCTGTGTTATCCTACGTTTTATCCCTGTTTTGATCTTTTTCGACTATAGGGGTTTTGCCGTTTTAAATAATCTTCCGGATTTTCTGCTCTGTGGGACCCACCTGTCAAAGTTTTTCAATTAAAAAATATTTATAATAAAATAAAAAAGAGCTGACAGGCCGACCCCACATGACGTAATGCTGACGTCACTCTGGCGTCAGCAGAGCCTAGGATGGCGGTCTCCGCTCGATCTTGTTATTCATCGCACGATTTGCAAATCGCGATGCACCGGGCGACAGAGGGGACGATGACGAACCATACTGTGGCGGCGCCGCCCGAAAAGGGTCGCCGGAAGCTCGCCGGTGACGAGCTCCAGTGACGAACGGCGGGGAACTTCGACGAGGCAACGAACCAGAGGAAGAGAGAGGATGGAGAAGGAACCGGAGTGCTCAGGAGGTTACCAGGAACGCGGTGAGGGGGTCGTCGGAGCGAGGCGGGGCTAGAATCAACGTCGGCGTCCAGGATTCGATGGTGGCCGTGGCGAAGGAAGAAGAGGAAATTGCGGCGGCTCCTGAGGTTTCGGCTTCCGTTCGGCCTCCAGAAGAACGAGGAGGGGATGGAGTATACGGTGGATGTCGAGACATCGTAGTAGTTTTCATAGACGGGGGTGCCATGAGACTACGGTAGAGACGTGGGGTAACGGGATTGCATGGTAGACAGTGAACACAGGATTTACCCAGGTTCGGTACGTCGCGACAGTACGACGTGCCTACTCCTGCACTTCTCACTAATCAGGACTAAAGCCTGGAAATAGAATTACAATGTGAGGTTTAGATCTATCTATTCGCAGGGGATCAACTTCCCGGTGAGTTAGCCTATAGCTTCTCCTCTGTTCTTCGTTATCAAACTTATCTCCCGTCCGGCTTTATATAATAGCCGGATTAGGGCTTACAGAATAGGAAACATAGAAGACTACGGTAACTATAACTTGGAAAGTAAGAAATCCGTCTTCTCCTCCAAGCCAGATCACGTGGGCCGCGATCCGGGTCCTTCTAGAATCCGGCTTCTGTGCGTCGAGTTACTGGGCCGCCCAATGAACCTTAGCCCATTATCACTTGGGCCACCCTGGTAATTCGGCACTTTGACTACCATCTGATATACCCCTAGTTGGTATATATCCGACAGTAGCCCCCAAGAAGGATTAAAACTCTGATTCTCCGTCTTTCGCCAAGTATGCTTTGTCCGAGAAATAAAAATCAGCAGTCTTGATTCTTCTTTTTTGAAAGAGATGGTAACGTGAAACTCGGAATCCTGAAAATCCGGCTTTTCTCTCACGATCCTTCGCGGAGAAGGAACTTCCTACGTCAGCGCTTGAGACGTGCTGACGTAAGGGACGCTTGGGTTTCACGCGGGAAACCCAGTAACGTATCTCTGACGGATTCTCACGGAAACGAGGAGATAGCTATCATTACCCTGTCGTTTCATTTCCCGGATTTTCCGGCGAGTGACACGCGTTGATCATCCAGCGGTCAAAATAGCCGTTGGCACGTATCTTGACGGATTTCCGGCTATAAATAGCCGTCTTCATCCTCGCTGAAACCCTTCCGCACTCTCACTCTCCACGCCATTGCCGCGCACGAGCCCTCGAGCGAAGAACAGTTCTCGAGCACGAATCGAACCCAGAGCACCACCGGAAACGCAACGCGCCGCCACCAAATGGCATCCTCGCCGTCGTCCCCCACTCGCTCCGCCGCGCTCACCGTCGACGACATCATCAACGACTTGGATCCGCAGCTAGGATCCCCAAAGCACGCCGGCGGCGAGCCGGAAAAGACCGCGGCCTCTGCGGCGGGCGGAGGTGATCTTTCTGCCGCCGCGAACCTCACGGGCTCGAGCTCCGTGCCTTCCCCGCCGTTTGCTCCCGAGACGGCGGAGGAGAAGATCCAGCTTCTCGGCGACGAGCTCGCCGCCGCGGAAGCTGCCGCATCCGCCGTCGCTGGAGCGGACGAAGAGGTAGAGACTGCAGGCAACTGGATTGCCTGCAGCATTCCGCCAGCCCTCCTTCCAAACCTGGAAAAGGAGGGACTGATCCTGCAAGGGAAATGGCGGATCCCTGAGGACGAGAACGAACCTATGCCGAACGACGGCGAAAGGGTTCTTCTCTCCTCCCATCTCTTAAGAGGTATGGGACTACCACCTTCCGCCTTCTTCCTCCAAATCCTCTCCCACTATAACATCCAACCTCATAACCTGCCACCCAACTCCATTCTTTATATGGCCGGGTTCCAGGCCCTATTTGAGGGTTACTTAGGCTTAGAACCTAGGTTAGATTTTTGGATGTATTGTTTCGGGGTTAAGCGGAACTCCTCGGAGGGCGCACTCCCGACTTGCGGAACCATCTCCTTTACTCTTCGGAGGTTTAGGGAAGATTGGTTCCCCAAGATCAAGACATCAGAATCCGTCAAATTTTCGACGGGTTCTTTCTTCTACCATCCCGATGTGCCTTTCCCGAAAAAGGCCATCGGGGTTCCACCTTTTTCAAACACTGCCGCTGTTCCCCAAGACAATTGGGGAACAGAAGCCATCCAGGTTCTGCCGCCTGATCTTCTAAGGATCAAGCGGCGCATCGCCAAGCTCACTTCCTCCGATCCACCTCTAACCGGCATGGACACGGTCCTTTGCTGGTTAGATAGGCGGATCCAGCCATTGGCCAATCACGGTGGCCGCCTTCTTTGCGACTACACGGGTGCCAACGACCCAATGCGGACAACCAGCAAAGACTGGCCCGTGAGGGATCTTCGACGGCGCGTGAACCAGTTGGTCGCCTCACGCGACCAATACGAAGCGAGTCGGCCTATGTGTACGGCCGACAATCCGGCTCCCAAGGTACTTTTTCCGTCATTTGGGTAGAGTTTGACATTCTTTCTCGGATTTTTTCGCTTCTAACCCTGATTTTTATTTTCAACAAATTGCTGATCTTCCAGACTCGGAGCTAGCCTCCGAAGCTGAGCTGGATGCATTGCGTACCGCCTCGACAGGTGGGCGCAAGCGCAAGAAGATTCCTTCCTCTGAGGAAGTTATCGACCTTGACGGAATTCCCGTCGCCACCTCCAGGTTAGATCATCCGGGTTATTTTTCTTTTGCCGAAGATTTTCTTTCGCCTTCGGAGTTTTAATTTTTTCCGGGTTTTTTGTTTTTAGCCTGCCTCCCTCCAACCTAAAGCCGAAGAAGCTGAAGAAACACAAAGTTGTGTCCAGCCGAGGCGCTCAACCTTCTCCCGTCATCGCCCCGGACACACCGTCCGCGATGGCGGAGGAGCATGCTGCAGCCCCCACCACCAAGCCGCAAGAGCCCAGCCAGCCCGTTGTGTCGAACACGGACACGAGGGAAAGGGCGGCTTCAGAGGTGGGGAAATTTTCTCGGACATTCGAAGAGGAGATTCCCACCTTTGACAAGGACTTCAAGATTATCAATGACGGCCTAAGCGCGGTCGGAACTCTTTTTGCGGAATACGCAAAAGGGTTCAATGAAAACTTGGCGGGTTTGCAATGAATGAGCCAGGTATGTAACTCTAGCCCCCAAGCATTAAACAAAATGTAACCTTTTTTGCTTTGATGCTTTATGTTAATTCTTTTCCTTGCCATGTTCCAGCAAACCGCTGAAGCCATTAACATGGAAGTTTTCAACAAACTCTCCATCAAGAATAAAGAAGTTAGAAATCTTCTTTCTATTCTTGAGGAGAGAGAGACAGAGCTGGCATCGTCTCAGCTGGCGTTGTCGGAAACAACAGGTAAGTGTTTTTCCTCTGAAGTTTCCGATGCAATTTTTGTCTAAGTACTTATTCCGGAAGTTTTCTAAACTCGGAATTTTCCTTGCTTTTCAGCTGCTTTGGCTAAGGCCAAGCAAATAGCTGAAGACGCCGGCAATGCCGAGTTTCTCCGAAAGGAGAATTTGGACCTTCACAAGGATCTTGTGAAGGCTCAAAAAGACCTGGAAGCCAGCAATCTAGCCCTTGGAATTTCTCAATCCAAGGCTTCCGCACAGGCGGAGAAGGACCAGTCCACCATCCGGGACTTGGAGGCTGCTCTGAACCTGCGCCTGGAGGAAGGCTCCAAAATTGACAAAATTGTCGGTAAGTTATTTCTGCATTTACCATTCTTCCAAGTCTTGCTATGTTTCTCTGCTTTTTTACTTAACCTTCTTGGTTGTTTTTGCTGAAAAACAGGAGATAGCCCAGATCTTTCTCCGATTGATAGGATTCGAGCTTTTGGGAAGACCTGGACTTCGATCAGAGCTGCTAGCATGCAGCTGGTCAACAGGTTCCTTCCCTCAAGGACTGGGGAGTTCTCGGAAGTTGAAAAACTTCCGGGTGCTATCATGGAGGTGGCGGAGTCCAGGGAATCCATCCTTCGCTCCGCTGCACGGGGTGGTGCACGCATGGCTCTCGGCCTTATGCGTACGCACTACCCTGGTGCAAAATCTTGGCGCGTGGCGTCCGGTGTCCCTCAAGGATACACGGAAACTCAGCGAAATACAATCTTTGATGAAATCAAAGGCCACGCCACCCAGATTGCTTCTATGGTGAATATCTCTGTCACTTATCCAGAAGAGGAGGTCCCTGCAGCCCCCGAGGACGATAGCAGCGAGGAGGAGTCGGATGCTTGAAGGGCTGCCTTGAACCTGGATAGTGAAAGTAGACAATGGCAGCATTACTGTTCTTTTACAATGTAATTCAGGATGTAATGCTTCTATTTCTTTTGTATGAATGAGAATTCCGCCTTTTGCAATTTTAATTATGAAAGTCTTTGCAAGTTTTTCGTATTTTACTATTCCTTTGTCTTCTAAGTTCTCTGGCATATATGTTTTAACTGTCCTTAGTGTTTGAAATGGCTCGATAGCATTGTGAATCGTCATGTCGAGTAACTGGGTATAACCAATCAGTTGAAACTCGGAAACATGGATCATACTAAAGACATTTTTACTAACTAGCTCAAGTGACCTAACACATAAGCAATCAGAAAATGCTTAGAGAAGCAAGGAATCTTTTAAATGAAACTTGGGCACGCAGGCAATTCAAGTTTCCTTTAGCCGTTAGCAGGCTGAAAAATCATTCAGTTTCTTAACGCCGAGTACGTAGGCACAATTCGGGTTAACATTGAGTATTTTGTAAGATCATTGGGAAATAGATAAGGTGGAATCATGCTTTGTTCTAAAAAAACATGGATACCAGAATTCCGACAACTTTATTTCATGATCTCAAAAGATGTTTACATAGAAATTGAACTAAGTATGGAAGAGACATAACTGCTAGATACTCCAATGCTTTCGCTATCCACTTGACTTTGTCGGATTTCTTCAACAATTTGTAGAGTGGTAAGGCTTTATCCCCCAGCCGACTAATAAATCTGCTGACGGCAGCGGCGGAACCCGTCAATCTTTGAACATCTTTCACACACGTAGGTTTCGAGATGTTCAAGATGGCTTTGATCTTTTCCGGGTTAACCTCTATTCCTCTATGAGAAACGATGAAACCCAGAAGTTTTCCTGAGGGAACCCCGAATACGCACTTAGATGGATTTAACTTCATCTTGTATGTGCGCAAGTTTTCGGAAGTTTCTCGCAGATCCTCAAGGAGTGTATCTTTTTCCTTGGTTATGACAGCAATATCGTCCACGTAAACATGGACGTTTTTGCCAATCTGACTATGCAAACAACGTTGCATGCAACGCTGGTAGGTTTCGCCTGCGTTCTTCAGGCCAAATGGCATGGTTACGTAATAGTACGTCCCGTATGGGGTTATGAAAGAAGTCTTAATTTGATCTTCCTTTTTCATGCGTATTTGGTGGTACCCGGAGTATGCATCCAAAAAGCACAAAAGCTCAGAGCCTGCAGTGGCATCTATTATTTGATCGATTCGCGGTAACGCGAACCTATCTTTCGTACACAATTTGTTCAAGCTTGTGTAAT
The DNA here is from genome assembly GCA_028641055.1 of Alopecurus myosuroides. Taxonomy (NCBI): domain Eukaryota; kingdom Viridiplantae; phylum Streptophyta; class Magnoliopsida; order Poales; family Poaceae; genus Alopecurus; species Alopecurus myosuroides. The sequence continues at coordinate 333,449,515 of CM054062.1, read as the reverse complement.
CTATACACATTCTAAGAGCAGTAGTGTCTTTCTTCGGTACTAATACCGGATTTGCAGACCATTCAGTGTGGATTACTTCCTGGATGAAATCTGCTGCTAAAAGCCGGATAATTTCCTTGCCAATAGCCTTCCGTCTTCTTCCGTCAAATCGACGGAGACCTTGTTTGACGGGTTTTGATCCTGGAATCACCTTGAGTTGGTGCTCAGCAAGTTCCCTGGGTACGCCTGGCATGTCAGCTGGACACCAGGCAAAAATATCCCAGTTCTCACGGAGGAACTTGATGAGCCGCCTTCCTATTTGTCGGTCATCCTAGTCCCCACGACGATGAACTTTGTCAGATCTTTAGGGTCTAGGATTACCTGCTTTGTATTTTCAGACGCCTTGAAGCTGTCTGTTGGCTTCCGAGTTTCTTTTCCTGTCGGCGATACCTCCTTGGCTAATTCCTTCAGTTCTTCCTTTGCTATTACTCTCTGAGCGCAAAGGGCGTTTTCTTTCTCCAACTCGTTTGCCAACTTGAAGTCACCAGCTATGGTGATTACTCCTCCTTTGGGTCCTGGCATCTTCAGCTTGTTATAAATATAACAGGATCTTGCCATGAATTTGGCGAAAGCTGGACGTCCGAGTATTGCGTGATACACGCTTTCGAACGGCACTACTTCGAAGGATACTTTTTCCTGCCGGAAGTGATCTTTATCTCCGAAGGTGACATCTAGGGAAATTTCTCCTAGGGATCGTGCTTGTCTGCCAGGAACAATGCCATGGAAGCGTATGTTGCTGTAATTGAGCTGGGACTCGGAAATCTTCAGATGCTTCAGTGTATCCAGGTACATTATGTTAATGCTGGATCCTCCATCCATCAGCACTCTTCTTAGCCTAGTATTATGGACAATAGGGCTTACGACAAGAGCTTGTGTGCCGGGTTCAGGGATATTCCCGGGATGATCAGACTGATCCCAGGTAATTGGTGTGTTGGAGTACTTCAAGAATTTCTGGGTTGCCGGAACAACCGCGTTTATTTCTCGAAGTGTTCTTTTGGCCACCTTTGCTGACGGAGTTGCTAGGAATGTTAGCATTGCTTCTCCATCAACTCTCGGAAATTTGGGTTCGCCCTTTCGCTGTTGTTCCTGGATTTTTTCATCAGTGTCCGATTCACTGTCTTCTTTTTCAGCTTCTGGCTTTTGTTTGGTGGGTTTCCTTTTGGAACCCTTCCCCTTATTTCCGGATCCTGCACTGCCTTTCATGTGCTTATTCAGCCGGCATTGCGCGTTTGTATGGGTGGGTTTCCCAAATTGTGAATGGTGGACACAGGGTTCTGACTTAATCCTCTCCCACTCCTCTGGAGTGTAGTTGATTGGATCTGTACTACGTCCTTTCCACTTATTCCCTTTTTCACTTCCAAAGGCTATGTTGACCTCTTTGGGTTTTGTCGTTGTTTCTGGAGTTCCTTTTTTGTCAGAACGAGGAGTTTTCTTAGCAAGTATCAGTGGTTCGATATTGCCCCCTCTTGCTCTGATGTCGTCTTCGGCTGCAGCATGTTCGTTGGCGGTTGTAAGCATAGATCCGAGATCTTTGTGCTGTTTGGAACCAACCATGAACGGTACAAGTCCGGGTTTTAGGCCATTGACGAAAGCATGCATTGCTTGTACGTCAGTTACTCCAGAACAACTATTCTTCATTGCCGTCCATCTGGAAATGAAATCCACGTATGGTTCATCCTCGAATTGGGTGCAACGGTTCAGCTGGTTGATGCTATTCGGGCGTTTGTACGTTCCCCGGAAATGCTGAGTAAATACTCTAGCCATATCATCCCAGCTGTCGACGGTTCTTGATGGTAATCCATTGATCCAATCTCTGGCTCCATCCAGTAACATGAGGGGAAGAAACTTGACGGCTTCCAGGTCTGTCCCATTGTTAATCTGGACGGCTGTATAGTAGTCTGAGAGCTAGGTGTCCGGGTTTGTGCTGCCGGTATATTTTTGGTACGTTGGACCAACTTTGGCGAAGCCAGAATGCAGGGTTATCCTTCGGATCCTGTCAGTGAAACACTTAGGGCCAAAGTATAGATCGTCCTTTTCTGCTCTATCAATGTGTGCGGAATATCTTCCAGCTGAATGGACAGAAGGGGATCTACTCCTTTCTTTTCCATTGTTGCGCGGACGCGCTTTTCCGGGATTGTATCTATCTCTTCCATGATCACGTCCTTTTGGATTAGGTGGAGTCCTGCTCCTGTGCCTTTCTTTATCCTTAGGAGGTGTCCGGGATCTCTCACGTCTGTGAGGTATATCGTATCTTCCGGCTTTCTCAGCTGGGTTTCTCGGAGGTGGCATTGTTTTCCCGTCATTCCGGTATTTTTCTTCCTGATCGTGGGGTTTGAGTCCACCTTTCGGGGGATGGGATCCGGTTCGGGACGCTTCATCCCTATTGTCGGGGTTTTTCTTGTCTTTTCTCGGATCCTCTTTTTTATCCTTTGAATTGTCTGAATCTCTCGGTTCCTCTGGTCCGGGTGCTCCAGCAACGCAAGTAGCTGTTTTGCATAGGGCGGAGTTATCCTGCAGTCTTCCTGATCGCTCTTGGGCCCGCTGTTGTTGTTGCAATGCTTTTCCTAGGAAAGCATACACCCCCTGGAGCTTTTCACCATTAGAGTACAGGTCATTGTTGAGGATGGCGAACGCTGCTTCCGCGTTTTCTGCTGCGGTTTTGTATATTGGTTCGCCTCTGGCATCTTTGTCGTTTACCTGCTTTTGCCAAGATGGGTTGTGAAACCTTTCTTTTGGCGGCAGTACTTCCGGTCTTACGATTCCGGGTAACCTTGTAGGTTTAATGCCAGATCTATTCTTTCTCTCGTACTCCTCAATTTCTTCCTTCATGAGCTTAATGTCATCCTGGGTTTTTTGGAGGTGTTCGCGAGTTCTGAGTAGATGTTGTTGTTGCCGTTGGAAGGCTCGTCTCCTGGCTTCCAGCATCTCAGGGGGTTCGTTTACTCCCACTGGCGTTTGCAACAGCTGTTGTTCTTCCTGTTCCGTCATTGGCGGAGCAAGGATTTCTTTGATTTTCTTCTCCGCAGTCTTTGTTCCGCTAGCATCTCCTACTTCCAGGTTTTCATCAGCTAGATCAGCTGATTTTTTCTTCCGGATTTTGTATTGGAGTTTCTTAGCAGCACGGTGCTTTTTCTTGGAAGAGGGAGGTTTTTTGACAGGCTCATCTTTTGTCAGTTCCTTTACATTATGAAATATCGGAGAAGTTTCTCCATCTTCTCTCTCTTCCTCTGGCGGAGGGGTTTTAGGGCTTTCCTGGCTGCCGGCGTCCGTGGTATCAGCCGGTTTCGCCATTAGCACTTCATGGAATCCCTCTTGAAAAGATTTAACTTTCCTTTCGAAGGCGTCCGCGTCTTCGTCTTCGGAATCAAAATCATCTGATCCGGTTTCTGATTCCAATCTTGCCTCAATGGCAGCTAGTACAGATTCAGCTTCCGAGTTCATCGTCGTGTTGAAAGATGCCGGATCTTCCGCCTGTATGACGAGTGTCGGATCTTCCATCACTGTGACGGGTGTGTTTTTGTCTGCCTCTTGCACGGGATTTCCGTCGTCCGTGTTTTCGGCAACTTCGGACTGCACCATGCCGATAAAGTGTGTGTCACTTTTTTGTCGGCGATCTGAGCAGAATCCGGTATCATAGTCATCCTCGACTGGGTATAGGGCGGCTGGGATAAATTTGCTTCCATCGCAAAACCCCATTGCTTCTGCAGTTAGTCCGATAAAGATGTTAGCAGATCCAATCGGTAACACGCAGGCACTTACCAGGTGGTTTTGCGCCGGTATGTAGGATCCGTTGTCGAGGAAGCGTCCGACATCGTCGTCGAACTCCAAGCTTCCGACAGTGATTGATCTTCCGATTCCGCCGAGTATCCCAGATCGGAACTTCACGCCTGACGTCGTTTGCCCCACGGTGGGCGCCAACTGTCGAGACATCGTAGTAGTTTTCATAGACGGGGGTGCCATGAGACTACGGTAGAGACGTGGGGTAACGGGATTGCGTGGTAGACAGTGAACACAGGATTTACCCAGGTTCGGTACGTCGCGACAGTACGACGTGCCTACTCCTGCACTTCTCACTAATCAGGACTAAAGCCTGGAAATAGAATTACAATGTGAGGTTTAGATCTAGCTATTCGCAGGGGATCAACTTCCCGGCGAGTTAGCCTATAGCTTCTCCTATGTTCTTCGTTATCAAACTTATCTCCCGTCCGGCTTTATATAATAGCCGGATTATGGCTTACAGAATAGGAAACCTAGAAGACTACGGTAACTATAACTTGGAAAGTAAGAAATCCGTCTTCTGCTCCAAGCCAGATCACGTGGGCCGCGATCCGGATCCTTCTAGAATCCGGCTTCTGTGCGTCGAGTTACTGGGCCGCCCAATGAACCTTAGCCCATTACCACTTGGGCCACCCTGGTAATCCGGCACTTTGACTACCATCTGATATACCCCTAGTTGGTATATATCCGACAGTGGAGGTCACGGCGGGACACGAGGGTAGCCGTAGCGCCGGCGCCGAGCGGCGGCTGCTTCGGGTAGGGTTAGGGTTTGGATTTTCTCTATGTGGAGAGAGCCGGTGAGAGAGAGGGGCGAGGCGAGGAGGAGAAGGAAGTAGGGACACGTCCCCTCGCTCTTATCCACAAAAGGAAGCAGACAGGGAGGTGGCTCGAGGAGTCATCGGTGGCCAGCGCTCCTTCTGGCAGGGAGGAAGACGATAAAAGACCACTTTGTGGAAAACCCCCTGGGTTTTCAGAAAACTACAAAATAGTCATTGCTCTTTTAAAACATCAGGTTCTAAATTGATTTGAGGGTTTTGTGCAATTATTAAAATTTGGCAAAAATCATATTTGAGTTCCTTATCAAATTGGCAACCTCAACATAATTTTGTTTGAAAATTTTGGAACCATTTTTTAAACTATTTTGAACCATAACTTGAATTGGTCACTTTAAGTGAATTTAATAAATTCTCTTATTAAATTTAAATGCACTTGTTTTAAATACAAACATGGGTTCAAAATGCATGCATGGCATGACATGAGATGATCACAGGCAAAACACTTTATTACAAAAAGGTGGATGTTACAGGCCCCGCATGCGGAAAAGGAAAATATAGGTCGGGCAGGCGCGCGGCCCTCTATGCTCCACATTTGGGGAAGAGAGGATGAAAATTTGGGGCAGCCCTATAGTAGGGTACCGTTTATGGCAGCTGTTGGAGAGATTTTTTTTGCCCTCTCGTGCCCTATGAAATCGTTTTTAGGCCACCAGGCCTAATTTGGGGCAGCTATTAGAGATGTTAATAGCTGCTCTAAGGGGAAGGTGATTAACCCATAAAGTACCGACTAGTTTTCATACAGACTGATTCTAGGACAAACCAGCCCTTTTCAAACAAGGGGTGTTATTTCGCCAGCTAAACTCATAAACTTGGCTTTGATGCAAACACTGCTTCCCAGCTCTCGACAGCTCAACTCTGAAAAACGTAAGGTAGGTGCAGGCAGCCACAGCGGCTCTCTCGCGGCTTTGGAACGCCGAAATTTCATTTTAAAACAGTTCCGTTGGCTCAACCATGGTGTAGCACAGGAACAATTCAATCACTGTACCATTTGTATTTCAAACAGGTGAAGATCCAGAAGCACATGCATTGGAAGAAGGGAAATATATATGAAGTGCTGCTGCAAATTAAATGGGTACGTAAACTGAAGCTGGACATAACAAACATTAAAGAACACTGACGATGCACTTATTTACATGGCATTCAGACTTGGACGGACAACTACAGACTGTTTAATTGCAGTTGCTGCAATAAACAGCATTGTACAGGAATTGAGCTGAAGAAACAGGTCCCGAATTGACTAGGGGTCTGGATGGCCAAGTATGGGCTCGTCATCACCGGAGTCGTCGTCGTCTTCTTCGTCGCTTAGCTCTTCGTCACTCGAATTATCTTCTGGGGTTATGCCAGCATCCTCTGGTTTGGCATATTTTTCACAGAATTCTGCAGACCCAGGAGCAATATAATTCAGATTTCAAGTACCGCGGAAGAGAGCATGATCCAATGAACATGCGTATGGTTACTACAATAGTATATCTTCAGATCAATACTGCAACTGCTAGTTCACACATCAAAACTAATCTTGGCAAAGTTGAATGATTAAAAACACTGCTCTCTCCGTTCCGGATTATTAGATGTTTTGCATGTTTCAATGTGGACTACATACAGACTGAAATGAGTGAACAGACACATTGAAACATGTCTAGGTAGAGCATCTTATAGTTCCGAACGAAGGGAGCATATTCTGGTAGAGCAAGTGTCTCTGGTTCCTCACAGAAGCAAAGGCTCTGCACCAGCAACACGAGTCACTGATTCGGGAAATGCATCAGCAGAGTTGGAAACAAATGAACGCTTGACACACCATGCAAGGTCCCTAGATGACCAAACCACATCCAAAACATGTCTCCCATGAGGCCTTACATGATTTCAACCTTATCGCACTACATCGTGATTTCACATCCAGGATAAACCCATATCGTTTGTATTGAGTTCTTTAAAAATGATTTCGTTATGTTCTCCTACAAAACAAGCCAAGATGCTTGGATATACCATCTCTTTCAACTATATTAATAGGCAGCACTTGTTATGTTGCTAAAAAAAGTACACTCCATGCTTACCAAACAAACCCACTCCTGAATGGTAGAGTTTAATTATTTGATGCATGCAAGTCTGATGCCGCTATGCATCACTTTACATGCATAAAGCCAGGCTATTAGACTCGGGCATCAGCAAAATGGAGAGCAAAGTAAAATTTTATGTATTCCCCATAAACGAACTTGTATTCTGAGTACTAGCTGAGATAAGCTATTAGATTGGGGTATCCACAAAATAGATAGCCAAGTCAAATTTTACGTATTCTTGTTAAACAAACTTGTATTTCGACCACTCAGACTACATAAATAATTACACAAACATCTCTTTGTACCACAGAAATGTTACCTACTTCAGCCAATGTATGGTATCCACTCAGGACACCGACATGTTTTAGAGCTTACGCTATGCACTTATAGATCTAAAGCATACTCAGACTACAGATATGTTTTTAATCTTCCAATCAACATATATACGACACAGTTCCAGGCAATACATTCAGGGTGTAAGCCCGCCATGTATAGCGAAAGAGATGAATTTACTCTTTCTGCTAGTACGCAAAGGAGTGAAAAGACTACTACAGAGAATCAACAAATTATGCCATGACTATGGATGCCACTGTTATGCGTATTACCTTTAACTTTTTGTTCATAAGCAGTGCGATCACGCATCAATAGTGAAGCAGCTTCTCCGTTCAATGGATCGGAAGGATTTGGGTATAATAAAAGTTGTGGAAGGAATACTTCGAACACATTGACAAGATCTGTAAAATAGATCATATTGGTTATACAAGGTGAGACTGTTTTTAACAATAATTGAAGATATCCGTTTAAACCAACAATAAAAAGAATCAGAGAAGAGATTAGTTTACCAAACATTGGGCTCCATGTCTGGTTAATGACATCCAAGCAGACAGAACCCGACCTACATTTTACATTCATTCAAACGTGGTTAGGAAACAGGATGCTGTTGTCGTGGTTAGAATCATGAGGCGAGCAGAGCACAAATACTGAATACTGCAACAATACTCACATTTCATCGACGTTCGGGTGGTATATCTTATTAACAAAGCCGATTGATGGAGACCTGTAAGGGTACGCGTCGGGTAGTTCCACCCGAACCTTCCATACACCTCCTTGGTAGAGACCTACAAAATTCAGCAGAAAGAAAACGAATGAAGCAGTGCGGAAGCTCATGTTACTTTTGCTGGTATGAAAACATTACTGAAGCTTAAAAGACAGAAAGCTACTAAAGGCATCATAAACTAAATTTTGAGATGTATCAATTCACCGTCGTTGTCATTTGCTAGTATATATCGGTGACATGTAAGCAGCATTCAGAGAAGAATGGTGTAAAAAGAAAAAGGAATCCTGCAAGGGAACACGTTTGGTTCCATCTAGATTCCGAGGTACGGGGACACTGCAACATAACTGAAGCAGTGCGGCAGGCCGGCAGCCCATGTTAGTTTCGCTGGTACGAAGAAATGACTGAAGCTTAATATACAACTGAAGGCATCATACATCTACCAGTGACATTGAACTTTGAGATCTATCTATGAACTCACCGTCGCCCTCAAGCTAAAATCGGTAGCATAAGCAACAGGGCAAAGAACGACAATGTGATGTAAAGAAAAGAAAAGAAGCGAGGAGACGTGTGTAGTTCCATCTAGATTCGGAAACAGGGAGGATATATACGGGATGCTAATCGGTTTCCAACCAACCCAAAACTGAATCGAAATCGGCTGTAAGAGCGGAGGGTGGGTGGATGCGTACTCTCGTTGGGGCCGCAGAACTGGACGAAGAACTCCTGCATCCCGTCGTTGAGCATCTCGACCTTGTAGTCGCTCATCATCCTGCGAAAAATCCAGATCAGGGGACCAACCCCTCGTAGGAGAAATCGAAAGAATCACACGGGAGGAGTCCGGATGTCGTGCAAACTCACAGCTTCATCAGGTCCATCTCCCGGCGCTTGCTGGGCGAGGACATCTTGGCGGGCGGCGCAGGAAAAAAAAAGCAAGAATCCTGTGGTCCGCCCTCACAAGATGCGTTCTTGGAGATAAGGGCGAGGGGACAGAGAAGATCGAGTCGCGATGGGTGAAGAAAGCGGAGGGGAAAGGGACAACCGAGAGGGAAGACGAAGGAAGGACGGATACAGAGGAGACAGGTATGGCCGTATGGGGCGGATGGATGGTTAGTTACAAATTAAATCACTCTTTGATTATTAATCTGGGTAGATTACTGTATTAAGCTGCTTGTGAATAAAGTTGGGCGTATAAATAATTTTGAGACGGAGGGAGTACTTTTTTAACTCTTGGTAAATTCTTACAAGATCTGGATGGAAACCGTCGCCCTTAGTGGAGTACGGCCTACGTCTTCTCTTCTGGGTCCAAGCGAAACTCACGGTTTACGGTGTTGGGTTGGGTTATCGTGGGTGATATTCATCTATACAAACCCCAATGTCTAAGTTTTTCCGTCTAAAGAAAAAACACTGTAGTACTCCCTCCATCTCAAATTAATTATCACAAAGATGGATAAAAATTGAAAAATCTAGATATAATTTAGTATTAGATACATCTTTTTTATCCAACTTTATGACAATTAATTTGAGACGGAGGGAGTACGTTTTTCTTTCAGTGTCCGGTTTTAGTTAATTGAGCAATATGTATTATACTTTGAACCAAAACAACTGAAATGAATTTGAACTAACATTCAAACCTCTCAAGTTAAAGCCAAGTGAGCTGCCCACCACCAACACGAATAAGGGAGAACACAATATACAATGTATGTTTTTTACGAAAGTGAAGTAGCTTGCGGGAAGGATAGTCTCTCGTGGCGAGCAGGAAGGGACGGAGGTAGGTTTGCAAGCTATGGCATGGCCACTGGTTTTTTTTTAGAAAGCCCCTTTATATAATATTATCAAGATTCATGTGCTAATTAACTATTTTAAAATATCGATCTGACAAAAAAGGTTAGGAACGTCAATTTTCATGCGCTAGCCAACTCTATCAAAAGTCCAAACTAACACAATCTACTTATATACTCAACACCCACTCTCATGTGTGACGGGAGAAGAAAAAATTCAACAAGCAAAACAGAAGAGGGAGACAACACGAGTCTAAAAGGTATGACTCAAGAGGCACATAAGTGCCTTAGGATCTGATACCATGCCAAACTTTATGTGTGAAACACTTACTTCAAAAGACTGATATGATGGAAAAGGGTAGTGATGGAAAAGGGTAGGTACAATCCACTTACATACTTAACAAATATGTGTATTGCACCATAAATTTCTCAGAAATTATCTATATGGACCCCTCCAAATAATCTAGTGTTGAATACCTTCTCCCCCAAGTGCGGGATTCCTTTTTCCCTTTCAGGTGTGTTAAATCGTTTTTGACACTTGCTATCACACACTTTTACCAAATAGGGCGTCAGTGTCCATATGTACATTTATTCTTTCTTGAGCATACTCTAATTCTTGAGACTTCTAGTAGCAGTGCCACTCACCATGACTTTGCCGAAAAATATAACTCATTTTATGTTCTTACGAAATCTAGAGATGGTCGTGTTTGTGGTAAATATGGTGGTACTTTCTATGGTGATGATTACTATTTATCTATTTGGGTTCCCAAGACCCTTTTCACTAATAAAAGACGACTTATTCAAGGATGGGTACCTAAACGAAAGAAATTCTTTGTAGGGAATGCTTCCGGGTCAAAAGAGATGGATTGTGGATAGTGGTGCATCCCAACATATGACTGGAAGCATAGGCTCAATCAGTGATATAATTCCTCCATCACCTCTTTTTAATTGCGTCATTATTGGAGATAATTCGGACTTTAAGGCATTGGGATGAGGCAAGGTGGCCATCTCTAATGATCTATCTAATGAGAATGTCCTCCTTGTTGAGTGACTTGGTTTTAATTTAATGTCCGTGTATCAAGTTGCACTTTGGGTTTTTGCTTCTTACTTTGATGATGAGAATGGGATTGTCACTTGGAAAAAGACTCTTAAAGTGGCATTTGTTGGGTTTGTCGAGAACGACATGTATGTAGTGAAATCCTCAAAAGGAGACACATGTGCAGCGACATGCCCAATGGCTAAAGTTGATGTGGGGTGGCCTTGGCATCGCCGGTTAGCCCACACCAATATGAGGACTTTACATGATCTCCAAATATGTTGTCACATTCTAGAACTAACCAATGCTAAGTTTTCTAAAGATCGTGTATGTAGGTCTTACGCCTTTGGAAAGCAACTTGAAGAACTCCATAAGAGCAAGACCAACATCACCACCACAAGAATTATTGAGCTCATTCATTTCGATCTTTTTGGTCCCTTATCCTATGATAGTCTTGGTGGAAAGAAGTATTGTTTGGTGATTGTTGATGACTATTCAAGATATTGTTGGATGTATTTCTTAAAAAGGAAAAGGAGACTCAACAAAGGGTCATTAATTTCATCACTTTGGTTGAGCGCCAACACAATGCGAAGATCATAGCAATTCAAAGTGACGATGGCACCAAGTTCAAACGTTGAGGTGTTTCTTAGTGATGAGGGAATTGCTCATCAATATTTCACTCCTTATATCTCCCACCCCCCACCCCACCCCACACACACACACATAAAATGGTGTTGCGGAAAGGAAGAACTGGACTCTTATGGATGCGGCAAGGACTATGATTGTGGAGTCTTCGTCTCCATATATTCTTTGGGCCGAAATCGTCTCCACCGCATGTCATGCTACCAACAGGTTATATCTTCGCAAGATCCATATGAGATTCTCTCTAGCAAGAAGTTGGACATATCCTACTTCAAAGTCTTCGGATTCAAATGATTTATTCGCAATAAAGGTAATCATTTGTCAAAGTTTGGGCCTAGATCATTTGAGGGTATATTTGTTGGATATGCCACAAATGCTCATTCCTATAGAGTCTACAACAAGTCCACTGGACAAGTTGAAGAAGCTATATAGATGTGATATTTGATGAGGATAATGGCTCCCAAGGGGCACATAGATCATGGTGTAGTAGGTGATGAAATTCCTAGTATCATCATAATAAGAATGTTAATTGGTGAAACAATTCCCGATGAGGGGAACCTTTTGGCGGAAGGAGAAGGAATATTCTCTACTCAAGTGGATCCATCACTTACAGTAAATGACACATAAGCTATCCAAGAACAAAGACCAAGCCCTCAAGCTAATGAAAAAGGGAAAGAACAAGATCATCTTGTTGTTGAGAGTGCTCAACCTAATGGTGATTATTCACCAAATGATGTTCAAGGCGAAGTTCAAGATGGAAAAGTCTTCGATGATGAAGGTGATGATCAAGACATATCTCAAGAAACAGTGTAGGAGATGATTGCTCCTAGAGAAAAGAGAGCTCGTCGCTTTGACAATATTCTTGGTCAAGTTCGAGGAAGGGTCGTCACTTGTAGGATATTGGAAAACTTTAGCACTCATCATGATTGTGTCTCCTTCATTGAGGCAAAGAAGGTGTATGAAGCGCTCGAGGATCAAGATTGGATTGAATCCATGCATGAAGAACTCAAAAAATTCGAGCGCAACAAGGTTTGGAAGTTGGTATCAAGATCCAAAGATTGCAAGAATGTCATTGGCACCAAGTGGGTATTCAAGAACAAGCAAGATTGTCATGGTATAGTCATTCACAACTAGGCAAGATTGGTGATGCTCTCAGACGTGAGCACACGCTCGTTGGGTTACCCCAAGAGGAAGGTATGATGTGGTCTAGCGGAAATTTCCCCCAATTCTTGAACCAGAGTTTATCGACCAGTAGGACTTCAAAGACTTGGAGAAGTTTGCTTGTTGTATGGTGCGTCAACAAGCGTGGAACCTGCACACAACACACAAACTCTCTCTTGTCCCCAACTTTTCGAGAACATTGTCAGTCTTCTCGTCTTGCTGAAAACTAGAGAATCAAACGTATAGAGTAATGAAAAGTAATAAAAGTAAAAACGGTACTACCAGGAAACAATGATGAAAGTGCTTGAAAGAATGTTGTATTAATGAAGAAAAAAGACCGGAGGCCATAGTTTCACTAGTGGTGTCTCTCCAAAGAAAACAAACATGTTGGGTGAACAAATTACAGCTGGGCAATTGACAAATCATGAACGTACAACAATACTATTATGACGAGGTATGGTTCACAGGTTCTAACATCGTAGGAATTACGTCAAGGCATATGGACCGCTATCCAGCATGCATCCATGTCTAATATTCCACCTCAAGAAAGTTATCCAGCAAATCTATCAGGTATTAAGTTGCAGCAACGAAGTGATTGCTTTGTGTGCAAAATACAATTGCACTAAGTAAAGTATGTAATGTAAGCAATGGTTCTCGTCCGTAGACAAGAGCATGATGACCCACAAGTATAGAGGATCGCAACAGTCTTCGAGGGAAGTAAAACCCAAATTTATTGATTCGACACAAGGGGAGCCAAAGAATATTTGTGAGCCTTAACAAGTGAGTTGTCAATTCACCTGCACCTGAAAGTACTTTTGTTCGTAGTGGTTTATCAATAGTAACAGTTTTATCGTAGCAGCAGTAGTGAAATAATAGCAGCAGCGGAATGAAAACAGTAGCAGAAGTAGTGTTTAAAGTAAACAGCGGGATTAAATACTATAGGCATAGGGATGGATATGAACGGGCGTTGCATGGATAAGATAGTTCATATAATGATCAAGTCAGGGGCATTGCAGATAAATTAGATAAAGCATCCAAGCACTAAGTAACCATAGGCATGTGTTCTGTAAATAGTCGTACGTGCTCGCAATGAGAACTTGCACAACATCTTTTGTGCTACCAGCCCGTTTTCAGAGGGACCTCAAGGGAACTACTGGTAATTAAGGTGTTCCTTTTAATAGAACACCGGAACAAAGCATTAACACTCCGTGAACACACGTGATCCTCACATCACAACCATCCCATCTGGTTGTCCCAATTTCTGTCACTTCGGGGCCTCGGGTTCCGGACAACAATATGTGTAAACAACTTGCAGGTATGATCAAGAAAGAATAATTATCATCATGATTCAATAACATGTTCAGATCTGAGATCATGGCACTCGGGCCCAAAGTGGCAAGCATTAAGCATAACAAGTTGCAACAATGTCAATAGCACTAATAGAGGATACTGGGCACTATGCCTTAACAATCACGGCATTATTACATGAACGATCTCATCTAATCTCTACCATCCCCTTTAGCCTACAGCGGGGGAATTACTCACATATGGATGGGGGAAACATGGATGGTCGATGGAGAAGCGTTGGTGATGACGATGGTGATGATCTCCTCCAATTCCCCGTCCCGGCAGGGTTCCAGAATGGAGTTTTTGATCCTCGAATCGAGGTTCGGGATGGCGGTGGCGCTCTGTTGTGTTTCTGTGGAATATGACAAACCCCCTCGCCTTTTAGGGTTGAAGGATATTTGTAGTCGAAAGGGGAGTCCGAGAGGGGCTCTGGGTGGCCCACATAGATGGATATATCTACAAAAGTTAAAGCAAATGGAGTTCATACCAGCCTCTCACCACAACTTGAATTGTTGAAGATCGTCATTATTGCTCTTCACTTGTGGCTCGAATAATATATAATGAAAACCAAGCTCCAGTGGAGTCACACACGACTGTTGAACTCTGCAGCAACTTTACAAAACCAAAGAAAAACAACAAATATTTTTGGGTTTTTCAATTAAAGAACGAACAGAAAGAGAACAAGCAAACAAAACAAAATATTTTTGGATTTTTGAATATTAAACTGCGACTTAACGAAAGCAAACCAAATAAAGAAAGTAAAGAAGCAAACAAAAAGAAACAACAGAAATATTTTTGGTCTTTTTGTGTTTTGGAAAACAAGAAAAAAACAATAAAAACAAAGAGAAATAAAAGAAACGAAAACAAACAAAAGAAACAAAGAGAAACTAAAATAAACGAAAGAAAAGAAAACATGGATATACAAAGAACCGGCCGAACATGATATATAAATGAGTGTGATATCGGTATACATCCCCCCAATCTTAGGCTTTTGGCCTAAGTGGAGATCAATCAAAGCGCGGAAAATATCCCCACTGTGGTGGGTCGTCCCTCGCGTGGTCGTACTCGGGCGCCCAAGAAGAAGATGAAGCAGCTGGCGCATAGTCATAACCGGGGTGCTGGTATGGAATCCACGTGGCATCGTAGGGCTGGACGAAATCACCATCGTCCCCCTCGTCGGCATCCTCCCCTTGCTGGGGGTGATGCTCAAGGTACGTGTCCAGCTCACTCTCAGAAAACTCCCATCCTTGCCTGTTATTAAGATTAAACAAAAGAGGTGCAGGCAAAAGTACTTCCCTAACAGTTTTAACAACTCTCCACCCAAATTGTTTGGAGAAAGTTAATTCAAAATATAAATTATGTAAGTGGGCATGGGTAGAAAGAAACTTATGTTGAAACATGGAAACAAGATTAAGTCTCTCTATAGGAAATTGCAAGTCTAGAGGGTGTGGCTCCAAACCATGCAAAGCTAGCAAGCGCGAGGCAATAAGACCTCCACAAACTCCGCCCTTCCCACGGTTATGTGAGAGACGGTAAGCAATAAAAGCGCCAAAGTTATAGGACCTATCACATCTTAAGGCAGCTGCAATAAACGCCAAATCATAGACATATAGCTTGCTGGCAGTTTTTCTAGCTAACACACATTTAGAAATGAAGTAGGCAAAGTATCGAATGCTAGGGAGTTGAATTTCACGAATTTTACCACTCTCCCCTGTGAAGCTTCTTCCTTGGCAAATCTCTCCATATAAATCCATTAGTGGTTTGGGATGACCACTTATCTTCTCACAAGACCCCCACTCGGGTACCTTAATAGCTACACAAAAAACACTAAAAGGCAGGCTCACAACTTTATTGTAAATTTTATGTTGGACCATTGGGTTAGTTGGGGACCATTTAAAACGAAAATCCTGCACCACAGACATAGTTAGTTTCACATATTGGATGGGCTCATCCTCAGTGAAATGGTCCAAGCCTGCATTACGCACTAAGGTGTTAAAATCCTGCGAAATTTCCGTAATCCTCATGAATTCCTGACACAGATAGATTGATGGGAACACCATCTCTTCACGGTGCACGAGCATGACCTCATGCATCTCCAACTCATGATGGTTTAGTTGATAAGCATTGTGCTCCATCTCTGAAATTTTACAACAATCATCACAAAAATTAATTTCAAATAACTATAAGGTAGAAACTACCATAGGGACTTATATGAGATCTAAACATACATCAAAACTATATTATTTCTACTCAAATCAAGCATGCAAACTCACATAAGCTGTCACCTACTATGAAAAAAATACTCAAGAAATACTTCACTAAACAAAAATCTACTTGGATCATCGGAGGAGTCACATACCGGAGATCAAAGACACCAAATATCAGCACAAATGATGGGCTGAAGAAGGAGATCGAAAATCCAGAGGAAGAACAACAAGAACACGGGTTCCAGGAAATGTTTTCAGTTTGGGAAGTGAGAGATAAGACTTGGGCAGTGGAGAGAGTAAGTGGAGGGCCAGGGGACCCACACCATGTGCTGGCGCCACCAGGGGCTGGCCGCGCCACCCTGGGTATGCCTGACTGGTGGGTCCCCCTAGGGCCTTACAGGTGGCTTCTTGCCCCATTTTTGACGTAAAAATTTATTATAATATTTCTGGAATTTTCGAGAAACATTGTTTTTGAGGTTTTTCCAGAATTTTAATAATTAATAAAAACCGGGAAAACAAAAGTGAAAAGGTGGAAAACAAAACCAAAACCAGCACTACAGAGGTTCTATGACACTCTAATGAAAGAATATCCAAAGAAAACAAAGGTGGTAGTGGTGAAAACAAAAGTATGGGTGGTGAAAACATGCATAGCTTCAGCAATCAGGGTGAAAACATCAGGAAAACATGCATAAGGGTGGTGGAAAACATGATTGTACTCAAGTAGAAATGTGATAACACAAGTAAACATGGTGAAAACATAAATGGGGAAGGTGAAAACATAGTGAAAACATCGCCCATTCCATTTAAAATCATTTTGTTAACAAGGGTGATCAAGTCTTGCCACCAAAATAATTTTACATGAAACAAAACTTTGTTTCTCACTAAATACTCATGTTACCTCAACCTTGACAGACATAGTCCCAATCATAATAATTTCATATTCTTTGGGTGGCTTTGGAATAGGACAATAAAATTCTCCAATCTTGATGGTCTCAATATTTTCAATGGAATTTAGACCATATTTTCTATCAATCTTCTTGGGAAAATAAACAATGTGCTCTTTATCATTAACATTAAAAGTAATTTTTTCTTGATTGCAATCAATAACAGCCCCTGCAATATTAAGAAAAGGTCTCCCAAGAATAATAGACATATTACCATCTTCAGGCATTTCCAACACAACAAAGTCAGTTAATATTAGACAATTATTAGCAACTTGAATAGGAACATCCTCACATATACCCACAGGAGTAGTAGTGGATTTATCAGCCATTTGCAAAGATATATTAGTTGGTATCAATTTTTCTAGGAGGATTCTTTTGTAGAGAGTAAAAGGCATGACACTAACTCCAGCTCCTAAATCACACAAAGCAGTTCTAACATAATTGTTTTTAACAGAACAGGGAATAGTTGGTATACCAGGATCTCCAAGCTTCTCAGGAACCTTTCCATTAAAAGAGTAATTAGCAAGCATAGTGGAGATTTCCATATTAGGAATCTTCCTCTTGTTAGAGACAATATATTTCATATATTTTGCATAAGGAGGCAATTTAATAGCATCAGTAAAAGGAATTTGTAAAAACAAAGGTTTCATCCATTCACAAAACTTTTTATAATGTTCTTATTCCTTAGATTTGTGTTTCTTATTAGGAAAAGGAATTGGTTTTTGTACCCAAGGTTCTCTCGCATTACCATGTTTATTAGCAATGAAATCTTCCTTAGTATACTTTGTAGTTTTAGTTTGCTTTTCAGGTTCAGCTACAGGTTCTTCTTTATCAGAAGCATCATTCTTTTCATTACCACTTTCAGTTTCAGCATCAGTGATAGATATATTATTATGATCTTTAGCAAGTTCAGAGGATTCTACAACAGTTTTATGTTTTTTTCTTCTTAGTATGAATAACATTATCATTAGTTTGCTGAGAATCTTATTCAATTGTTTTAGGATGTCCGTCAGGATATAAAGGATCTTGTGTAGCACTACCACTTATAGTTCTTATTTCATAAGCATGTTTTTCTTTATAAGCATTAACTAGCAAATCTTTTTTCACTTTAGCAAGTTGAGTGTGAACCATTTGAAAATGTTTAACAAGAATTTTAACATCATCAGAGGTTCTTTCTATAATACCATGCAAATTATCAATAGCTCTAGAGTTTTCCATTAGGTGATTTTGCACTCTCGTATTAAAATTATCTTGCTTAATAACATAATTATCAAATTCATCTAAACATTGATCAGGAGGTTTGTTATAGGGAATATCTCTACTATCAAAATATTGGAGAGAGTGTACCTCAATGGTGGATGAGTGAGGGATTGGCTTACATAATTTTTCTATAAGTGGAAGATTCTTCACATCTTCAGATTTAATACCCCTCTCTTTAAGAGATTTTCTGTCTTCTCTCATCACTTCATCATTTAATTCAATCATTCCCCTCTTCTTGGGTGTTGGTGTTGGTGTTGATAATGGGGTAGGAGTCGGCTCAGGATCAACCATAGTCCAATCATCATGATTTTGGCTTATTAGCCATTAATTCCTGAGCTTCTTCTGGAGTTTTTTGCCTGAAAACACAACCAGCACAACTATCCAGGTATGTCCTAGATTCAACAGTTAGTTCATTATATAATATATCAAGAAGTTTATTATTTTCTAGCTTATTCCCAGGTGTAGCCCTAACTAAAGAGCAGAACCTTGCCCAAGATACATGCAATTTCTCTCCTTCCAATTGCTCAAAATTAAATATATTTTGTAAAGAGAACAAACTACTCAAAGAGGAGAGCTCATTCATATGTTTCATAGCACATTCATTTTCAGTACCACAAAAAGGTTCTTTCTTAATAATAGATATATAAGATAAATCAAGAGAGAAATCATAATCCTTATCCCTAATATTAATGGGAGAAGTGGCAAACTTAGCATCAGGAGATAATTTATATTTAACAGCACGACTTTCAATAAGACTCATAACATCATCTTTGTCCTTCATAGCATATATTTCATCAATAATATCATCATTAATATCAATGTAGGAATCATCAAAATCATCACTAGGATTCTCTATAAGCTCAGGTGAAACAGCAGGAGTAACATGATTTTTATCAGGAGTTTCAGTGTTTGCAATATTTTTAGCTTTATCAATAGTAGCATCTAGGAAAAGGACCGAGAGAACCACTCTCATCAAGAACAGTAGAAGCATCATCAAAAGTATCAGAAGTATTTTCAGATTCAGCAGAAGTACCATGTGTAGCATGTGGTGGTGTAAGTAGCTTACTCATAACAGACGGTGAATCAAGAGCAACAGAGGTGTTCAGAGTTGTACCTCTTCTTGTAGTGGATGGTAATATAGGAAACTTTCCATCACGAGTCTTATCCATGATGAATGATGGCAGTAGATAATAATACTCTCCGGTGAGCTCGCAAGTAAATCTATGCTCCCCGGCAACGGTGCAAGAAAATAGTCTTGATGACCCACAAGTATAGGGGATCGCAACAGTCTTCGAGGGAAGTAAAACCCAAAATTGATTCGACACAAGGGGAGCCAAAGAATATTTTTGATCCTTAACAAGTGAGTTGTCAATTCACCTGCAACTGAAAGTACTTTTGTTCGTAGTGGTTTATCAGTAGTAACAGTTTTATAGTAGCAGTAGTAGTGAAATAATAGCAGCAGTGGAATGAAAACAGCAGCAGCAGTAGTGTTTGAAGTAAACAACGGGATTAAATAATGTAGGCATAGGGATGGATGAACGGGCATTGCATGGATAAGATATTTCATATAATGATCAAGTCAGGGGCATTGCAGATAAATTAGATAAAGCATCCAAGCACTAAGTAACCATAGGCATGTGTTCCGTAAATAGTCGTACGTGCTCGCAATGAGAACTTGCACAACATCTTTTGTCCTACCATCCCGTTTTCAGCGGAGCCTCAAGGGAACTACTGGTAATTAAGGTGTTCCTTTTAATAGAACACCGGAGAAAAGCATTAACACTCCGTGAACACACGTGATCCTCACATCACAGCCATCCCCTCCGGTTGTCCCAATTTCTCTCACTTCGGGGCCTCGGGTTCTGGACAACAATATGTGTAAACAACTTGTAGGTATGATCAAGAAACAATAATTATCATCATGATTCAATAACATGTTCAGATCTGAGATCATGGCACTCGGGCCCAAAGTGGCAAGCATTAAGCACAACAAGTTGTAACAATGTCAATAGCATCTGGTTACACAAACCATAATTAGTTGTGACCAACACAAACTCCCAGCAACCTTAACCACAAGTCTATAAATGACCTTGGATTATTCATTAGGCATCTACAACCCAAAGAGGGGTGAGTACCCAAAACAAACAATTGATAATCACTCTTTCACCAATGAGTAATACACAATTGAACCATTGATGGCTAGGTTGAGACTCCAAGTGCAGAGTGTGTAGCTAGTGGCAAGCCTTCTTCCCCACGAGGGTGACTCGAGGGTTTATATCGAACTCTTGGGGAGCCACTATTTCAGCAGTTGTCTTCCAAGCTTCCTCCAGGATTGTGACGCCCCGAGATCGGGCACTATGCAGATTTCAACATTTCCGCCAAAATCCACATAATAACCGATTCCAGGTTGCCACTTGTGATAACATTACAACAGTTCACGAATAATCCACAACAACAACAGAGGAGGTATATACAAGACGACTCAAACGAGTAAAGGATACAACTGATACAATACAAAGATCCAAATGATAGCGGAAGAAACAACATAGTGTCCGACTACGGACAAGATACAAATTGGACTAAGAGTCCTGAAGATAACCGATGGCGTCCAATCCCTGCCCAGGCCAAGCCGGAGGGATTCCCAAGCTAACGTCGTCAGACTTCAAACCTGTTGACTGCAATGTGGAATATGCAGCCACGAACGGAGGCGTGGGTCAGTACTATTAAGTACTGGCAAGTGGATAAACCATACTCACAAGATACCAGCGTAACCAATCATCACAAGATACAAATACTTTGGGTAGGACGGAAGGAAGGGATTATTGCAAAGAAGCGGCAGCGGGCTGCACTAACTAACTACAGAGACGCGCTACAACATCCGGCTAAAAGAAAGGGGTAAGATAGCGCGACAAAACCAACTATAACTACTCACCAAACAATACCCATCCAGTGTTACCCCCTACTAAGGAAGCAACCCAAGGAAACTCACACTGTTGATTAAGGTGACATTCATTTTTATGGTGGAGGTAATCTATATTACTAGTCAAGTTATTATCGTTAAGTGTAAGTTGTCTGAGTACTTGTTAGCCAGCACTTTCACCAAGTCATCCATAACCGCGGACAACACGGCTTCTCGAGAAGATTAACTCTGCAGGGATGCACCAATTTGGCCGTACACGTAAGAATGACCCGCCAGATGGAAATGCACTTCCACCAAGCAAGGCACTCAACACAACCCAACTCTTCTTCGCATCAAGCCCAAAGAACCACGTGCAATTGAGCGCACGACTAATCAAGCCCCACGAAGAAAAGGGGACCCTCATAGCACTCTAAGAACGTGTCTCCCTAAATGCCGACTGCAAAAGTTCCACCCTGGCGCCAAGGGTTCGCACCTGCATATGCATGCGGCAAATGGAAAACCCGAACTACGTGTGGCGATTTGGACGAGATGCGAATCGAATCAAAGTTGCGGGGGGCGCCCATACACGCTTCCCACATGCTGTTAGTGCGCTCATCATGGATCGGAGGACAAGACCCTTTTCCTAATTAAGGTCGACACTAGCAGGCCTCAAAACCACGCCGGGCCTCCTGCCGGTGCCTTATCATCAAATTATTATTACCCAAAACATTAACATGTTGTTGATTAAGTTGAAACCCAACTATCAAACTAAACAGGTGATAAGACGGACAACAAGACTTGAGCGCAAACAACACTAAGCATGCAACTATGACACGAGGGCCAACAAGGTAAACAAACAACAGTTAATAGGAAGTGGAAGGAAGTCTATATCCCGGTTGCAAGGTAAACATATGATAGGATCGAGACACAAGCATCGAATCATAAGGCTAGCATAAAGACAACCGAAAGAATCGGTAACAAGTGAGGAAAGGCAACATGGGTAGCAAGTGAGTATACTTGCCTGAGATCCAGCAAGTAGAGGTACATCCGCAGAACTTGTCGTTGCTCACATCATCTCAACGTCGTATCCGCGAAGAAGCAACGAACTAGAACAAACACAGGATGCAACAATTACTACTACAGCAACAGATCCAGCATGATCCTATTTTATATGCATGACAAGTTAAAGGGTGCTTCAAAATAAATACAAGACATGATGAAACATTTTAAATGGGCCCAAATGCAAAGATAAGGTTGCATTTGGAAAATCCCAGGTGCATGCTTAGTTATTTAAGTGAATTACAAGCAAACATTAGGTTGAAGTGATTAAATGTCATGGTGGATGATGAAAACAGAATGTATACAACATTAGCTTCAATGTGATATCTCATTTGCCAAATTTGGAATTTTAAATATTTAATTATGAATTTTTGCAATTTAAAAGGCTTAATTAAAGCATTGAATTATTGCACCACTTTTAATTAGGAAAAACAGTAAACAAATTGTATATTTGAAAAGTACAGAGAATTTTGATTGGAAAACATATTTTATATGTTGAATTTGGGTTTGAAATGAGCAAGTAATTAAATTGGCAATTTTAAATACATTAAACAAAGAATTATTGTTTTCAGCAATTTACATTATTCAAAACAGAAAACAAAGTTTATATTTGGAAAGTTTATTTAATTCTGCATGGAAAACAAATTTTACTTTGTGAAATTGGAGTTAGTATGAATTTGTTATTCAATTTTGAAAACCAGGGATCAATCTGTAATTCCAGGGACCAAAACATGAAGGAAACAGATTGCAGAGAGGGCCCTGGGAGTTTGTTACTTGGCGCACAAGCCACATGGGTCACTGACCAGTGGGGCCAGGCCCTGCTGGCGCCTGCGTGGCTTGGGTGCGTGCTGACAGTGCTATGGGAGTCACAGACAGGTGGGTCCTCCTCGCTGGCGTGGACCAATGGCAAAAAAGGTGGGGGTTTCGAACTCGTGACTCGCTGCGCCGCACAAAGGAACCGAACCACTGGGGTAAACGAGCGCTTGTGATTCAGAAAGCTACGCGCTGCTTTTGAAGTGGTTCCGGTAAATTTTATCTGACGAAACTGAAGAGAACAGACGGACCGAACGCACCGGCCGGCGACGATCCTCAGAGGCGCACTGGTGGCGGCCCGTACAGTGCAAGGGGAGAAGGGACAGGAGGCCGGTAGGGCGTGCTCACCTAGAGGAGGCGCGGGCGTCGCGTGCGGAACCGGCGGAGGAGGACGGCCCGCGTGGGAGCGAGTCTGACGGAGACGCTGACAGGTCTGTAGCTCGCCGGGGAAGAAGAGCTCGACGGCGTCGTCGCTGCAGCCCGCCTCCGGCCGCGCCGTCTTCAGCAAAAGTGGAGGTGGAACCCTCCTGATTCCATTCCCGCCGAGAAGAGCCCCCGTCGACGACCACAGCAACCGCACCCTCACCTCCAACTACCGGCCAGTACTGCTTCCGGCAGGAAAATTCAGAACAGACAGAAAATTTTCAGAGAGTTTGGAGGGGATCTGGAAGGAAAGAAGAGGGCGGCGCCGATCTGCAGGAAGGGGAAAGGAGAGGGCTAGGGTTAGGGCTGGCCTCGGGGTTAGATATAGAGAGGGTAGGGAGCAGGTAGAGGGGAGACGTGGCTGCTTCTGTGCCACGGGAGCTCACCTGCTCCACGGCTGCCCGTCCGTACGAAGGAGGAAGGAGGGGTTTGGGTCGTAGGTGGCTGGGCCGGCCCATTGTGGCTGGCCTGGCTGCCTCCCCATTCCCTTTTCTTTTATTTTTTATTTTTTTGTAGAAAAGAAAAGAAGATAAATAGCATAAGAGTTTTAGGGTTTTGATTCAACAAATATTTTAGTTGGACATAAGACTACCTTTGCCCAAGTGTAAGCTATTTTGTTTTCAAAGTTTGATTTTGCACAATTTATTAAACAATGGGATTTGAATTCAAATCCAAAAGAGGTTTTCCACATTGAGGCAATGTTTAAATAGCCAATTATAAATAATAATTCCACATCAAATATGAATTACAATTTTAGTTGAATTGTTTGCAATTTTAATTGAAACCATTTGGAACATGTTTGAAGTTTTAAATTGGTTTGAAAACAAAGGTGCATATGATGCATGAGGCAATGCATGCAAAAAAAAGAAAACAAGCAATTCTATTTGAGGGAAATCCCCCGGGTGTTACAGCCGACACCACTAACAACGGATTGCGCCCTCGCAATCCGCACAAGGCAAGGGGAAGAGAGGTATCAACTACGGAGTCTTCGTGCTGCGGATGATTTCCCGGGTCAGTGGGCGGATCTCTTCTTC
Organism: Alopecurus myosuroides; assembly: GCA_028641055.1. Taxonomy (NCBI): domain Eukaryota; kingdom Viridiplantae; phylum Streptophyta; class Magnoliopsida; order Poales; family Poaceae; genus Alopecurus; species Alopecurus myosuroides. Next base: position 333,425,155 of record CM054062.1, on the reverse strand, counting down.
TCGACACCACTAACAAAAGTTTCTCGACACCACTAACAAGAGATTCTTGCTCGGATTGATGACGATGTTCTTCCACCAGGAATCTTCCGATGATCGAACCTATTAGGTTAAACGCTCAGAAAATGTCCACCCACGTAGAATCCTAGAACTTTGAAAGATTGAGAGGAAGAGAGACTCCAAAACAAATAAGATGAGAGGAGAATTAGAATAGAGATAAGGAGAAAACAAGAATCCTATTGAGAGCTTTTCAAAATAGTTTAGCAGAAAATATTTTTTGACACTCTAGAAACAACGACCGTTAGCGAGGTTATCCTACAGGCTTTGCGGACCCGTTGCTTCGATAACCATTCGTATCGAAACAACCTTGGGAATCGGAACCATGCTCTGATACCATTTGGGACGCCCCGAGATCGGGCACTATGCACATTTCAGCATTTCCGCCAAAATCCACATAATAACCGATTCCAGGTTGCCACTTGTGATAACATTACAACAGTTAAGGAATAATCCACAACAACAACAGAGGAGGTATATACAAGACGACTCAAACGAGTAAAGGATACAACTGAGATACAATACAAAGATCCAAATGATACCGGAAGAAACAACATAGTGTCCGACTACGGACAAGATACAAATTGGACTAAGAGTCCTGAAGATAACCGATGGCGTCCAATCCCTGCCCAGGCCAAGCCGGAGGGATTCCCAAGCTAACGTCGTCAGACTTCAAACCTGTTGACTGCAATGTGGAATATGCAGCCACGAACGGAGTCGTGGGTCAGTACTATTAAGTACTGGCAAGTGGATAAACCATACTCACAAGATACCAGCGTAACCAATCATCACAAGATACAAATACTTTGGGTAGGACGGAAGGAAGGGATTATTGCAAAGAAGCGGCAGCGGGCTGCACTAACTAACTATAGAGACGCGCTACAACATCCGGCTAAAAGAAAGGGGTAAGATAGCGCGACAAAACCAACTATAACTACTCACCAAACAATACCCATCCAGTGTTACCCCCTACTAAGGAAGCAACCCAAGGAAACTCACACTGTTGATTAAGGTGACATTCATTTTTATGGTGGAGGTAATCTATATTACTAGTCAAGTTATTATCGTTAAGTGTAAGTTGTCTGAGTACTTGTTAGCCAGCACTTTCACCAAGTCATCCATAACCGCGGACAACACGGCTTCTCGAGAAGATTAACTCTGCAGGGATGCACCAATTTGGCCGTACACGTAAGAATGACCCGCCAGATGGAAATGCACTTCCACCAAGCGAGGCACTCAACACAACCCAACTCTTCTTCACATCAAGCCCAAAGAACCACGTGCAATTGAGCGCACGACTAATCAAGCCCCACGAAGAAAAGGGGACCCTCATAGTACTCTAAGAACGTGTCTCCCTAAATGCCGACTGCAAAAGTTCCACCCTGGCGCCAAGGGTTCGCACCTGCATATGCATGCGGCAAATGGAAAACCCGAACTACGTGTGGCGATTTGGACGAGATGCGAATCGAATCAAAGTTGCGGGGGGCGCCCATACACGCTTCCCACATGCGGTTAGTGCGCTCATCATGGATCGGAGGACAAGACCCTTTTCCTAATTAAGGTCGACACTAGCAGGCCTCAAAACCACGCCGGGCCTCCTGCCGGTGCCTTATCATCAAATTATTATTACCCAAAACATTAACATGTTGTTGATTAAGTTGAAACCCAACTATCAAACTAAACAGGTGATAAGACGGACAACAAGACTTGAGCGCAAACAACACTAAGCATGCAACTATGACACGAGGGCCAACAAGGTAAACAAACAACAGTTAATAGGAAGTGGAAGGAAGTCTATATCCCGGTTGCAAGGTAAACATATGATAGGATCGAGACACAAGCATCGAATCATAAAGCTAGCATAAAGACAACCGAAAGAATCGGTAACAAGTGAGGAAAGGCAACATGGGTAGCAAGTGAGTATACTTGCCTGAGATCCAGCAAGTAGAGGTACATCCGCAGAACTTGTCGTTGCTCACATCATCTCAACGTCCTATCCGCGAAGAAGCAACGAACTAGAACAAACACAGGATGCAACAATTACTACTACGGCAACAGATCCAGCATGATCCTATTTTATATGCATGACAAGTTAAAGGGTGCTTCAAAATAAATACAAGACATGATGAAACATTTTAAATGGGCCCAAATGCAAAGATAAGGTTGCATTTGGAAAATCCCAGGTGCATGCTTAGTTATTTAAGTGAATTACAAGCAAACATTAGGTTGAAGTGATTAAATGTCATGGTGGATGATGAAAACAGAATGTATACAACATTAGCTTCAATGTGATATCTCATTTGCCAAATTTGGAATTTTAAATATTTAATTATGAATTTTTGCAATTTAAAAGGCTTAATTAAAGCATTGAATTATTGCACCACTTTTAATTAGGAAAAACAGTAAACAAATTGTATATTTGAAAAGTACAGAGAATTTTGATTGGAAAACATATTTTATATGTTGAATTTGGGTTTGAAATGAGCAAGTAATTAAATTGGCAATTTTAAATACATTAAACAAAGAATTATTGTTTTCAGCAATTTACATTATTCAAAACAGAAAACAAAGTTTATATTTGGAAAGTTTATTTAATTCTGCATGGAAAACAAATTTTACTTTGTGAAATTGGAGTTAGTATGAATTTGTTATTCAATTTTGAAAACCAGGGATCAATCTGTAATTCCAGGGACCAAAACATGAAGGAAACAGATTGCAGAGAGGGCCCTGGGAGTTTGTTACTTGGCGCACAAGCCACATGGGTCACTGACCAGTGGGGCCAGGCCCTGCTGGCGCCTGCGTGGCTTGGGTGCGTGCTGACAGTGCTATGGGAGTCACAGACAGGTGGGTCCTCCTCGCTGGCGTGGACCAATGGCAAAAAAGGTGGGGGTTTCGAACTCGTGACTCGCTGCGCCGCACAAAGGAACCGAACCACTGGGGTAAACGAGCGCTTGTGATTCAGAAAGCTACGCGCTGCTTTTGAAGTGGTTCCGGTAAATTTTATCTGACGAAACTGAAGAGAACAGACGGACCGAACGCACCGGCCGGCGACGATCCTCAGAGGCGCACTGGTGGCGGCCCGTACAGTGCAAGGGGAGAAGGGACAGGAGGCCGGTAGGGCGTGCTCACCTAGAGGAGGCGCGGGCGTCGCGTGCGGAACCGGCGGAGGAGGACGGCCCGCGTGGGAGCGAGTCTGACGGAGACGCTGACAGGTCCGTAGCTCGCCGGGGAAGAAGAGCTCGACGGCGTCGTCGCTGCAGCCCGCCTCCGGCCGCGCCGTCTTCAGCAAAAGTGGAGGTGGAACCCTCCTGATTCCATTCCCGCCGAGAAGAGCCCCCGTCGACGACCACAGCAACCGCACCCTCACCTCCAACTACCGGCCAGTACTGCTTCCGGCAGGAAAATTCAGAACAGACAGAAAATTTTCAGAGAGTTTGGAGGGGATCTGGAAGGAAAGAAGAGGGCGGCGCCGATCTGCAGGAAGGGGAAAGGAGAGGGCTAGGGTTAGGGCTGGCCTCGGGGTTAGATATAGAGAGGGTAGGGAGCAGGTAGAGGGGAGACGTGGCTGCTTCTGTGCCACGGGAGCTCACCTGCTCCACGGCTGCCCGTCCGTACGAAGGAGGAAGGAGGGGTTTGGGTCGTAGGTGGCTGGGCCGGCCCAGTGTGGCTGGCCTGGCTGCCTCCCCATTCCCTTTTCTTTTATTTTTTATTTTTTTGTAGAAAAGAAAAGAAGATAAATAGCATAAGAGTTTTAGGGTTTTGATTCAACAAATATTTTAGTTGGACATAAGACTACCTTTGCCCAAGTGTAAGCTATTTTGTTTTCAAAGTTTGATTTTGCACAATTTATTAAACAATGGGATTTGAATTCAAATCCAAAAGAGGTTTTCCACATTGAGGCAATGTTTAAATAGCCAATTATAAATAATAATTCCACATCAAATATGAATTACAATTTTAGTTGAATTGTTTGCAATTTTAATTGAAACCATTTGGAACATGTTTGAAGTTTTAAATTGGTTTGAAAACAAAGGTGCATATGATGCATGAGGCAATGCATGCAAAAAAAAAGAAAACAAGCAATTCTATTTGAGGGAAATCCCCCGGGTGTTACAGCCGACACCACTAACAAGGGATTGCGCCCTCGCAATCCGCACAAGGCAAGGGGAAGAGAGGTATCAACTACGGAGTCTTAGTGCTGCGGATGATTTCCCGGGTCAGTGGGCGGATCTCTTCTTCTCGACACCACTAACAAAAGTTTCTCGACACCACTAACAAGAGATTCTTGCTCGGATTGATGACGATGTTCTTCCACCAGGAATCTTCCGATGATCGAACCTATTAGGTTAAAGGCTCAGAAAATGTCCACCCACGTAGAATCCTAGAACTTTGAAAGATTGAGAGGAAGAGAGACTCCAAAACAAATAAGATGAGAGGAGAATTAGAATAGAGATAAGGAGAAAACAAGAATCCTATTGAGAGCTTTTCAAAATAGTTTAGCAGAAAATATTTTTTGACACTCTAGAAACAACGACCGTTAGCGAGGTTATCCTACAGGCTTTGCGGACCCGTTGCTTCGATAACCATTCGTATCGAAACAACCTTGGGAATCGGAACCATGCTCTGATACCATTTGGGACGCCCCGAGATCGGGCACTATGCACATTTCAGCATTTCCGCCAAAATCCACATAATAACCGATTCCAGGTTGCCACTTGTGATAACATTACAACAGTTCACGAATAATCCACAACAACAACAGAGGAGGTATATACAAGACGACTCAAACGAGTAAAGGATACAACTGAGATACAATACAAAGATCCAAATGATACCGGAAGAAACAACATAGTGTCCGACTACGGACAAGATACAAATTGGACTAAGAGTCCTGAAGATAACCGATGGCGTCCAATCCCTGCCCAGGCCAAGCCGGAGGGATTCCCAAGCTAACGTCGTCAGACTTCAAACCTGTTGACTGCAATGTGGAATATGCAGCCACGAACGGAGTCGTGGGTCAGTACTATTAAGTACTGGCAAGTGGATAAACCATACTCACAAGATACCAGCGTAACCAATCATCACAAGATACAAATACTTTGGGTAGGACGGAAGGAAGGGATTATTGCAAAGAAGCGGCAGCGGGCTGCACTAACTAACTATAGAGACGCGCTACAACATCCGGCTAAAAGAAAGGGGTAAGATAGCGCGACAAAACCAACTATAACTACTCACCAAACAATACCCATCCAGTGTTACCCCCTACTAAGGAAGCAACCCAAGGAAACTCACACTGTTGATTAAGGTGACATTCATTTTTATGGTGGAGGTAATCTATATTACTAGTCAAGTTATTATCGTTAAGTGTAAGTTGTCTGAGTACTTGTTAGCCAGCACTTTCACCAAGTCATCCATAACCGCGGACAACACGGCTTCTCGAGAAGATTAACTCTGCAGGGATGCACCAATTTGGCCGTACACGTAAGAATGACCCGCCAGATGGAAATGCACTTCCACCAAGCGAGGCACTCAACACAACCCAACTCTTCTTCGCATCAAGCCCAAAGAACCACGTGCAATTGAGCGCACGACTAATCAAGCCCCACGAAGAAAAGGGGACCCTCATAGCACTCTAAGAACGTTTCTCCCTAAATGCCGACTACAAAAGTTCCACCCTGGCGCCAAGGGTTCGCACCTGCATATGCATGCGGCAAATGGAAAACCCGAACTACGTGTGGCGATTTGGACGAGATGCGAATCGAATCAAAGTTGCGGGGGGCGCCCATACACGCTTCCCACATGCGGTTAGTGCGCTCATCATGGATCGGAGGACAAGACCCTTTTCCTAATTAAGGTCGACACTAGCAGGCCTCAAAACCACGCCGGGCCTCCTGCCGGTGCCTTATCATCAAATTATTATTACCCAAAACATTAACATGTTGTTGATTAAGTTGAAACCCAACTATCAAACTAAACAGGTGATAAGACGGACAACAAGACTTGAGCGCAAACAACACTAAGCATGCAACTATGACACGAGGGCCAACAAGGTAAACAAACAACAGTTAATAGGAAGTGGAAGGAAGTCTATATCCCGGTTGCAAGGTAAACATATGATAGGATCGAGACACAAGCATCGAATCATAAAGCTAGCATAAAGACAACCGAAAGAATCGGTAACAAGTGAGGAAAGGCAACATGGGTAGCAAGTGAGTATACTTGCCTGAGATCCAGCAAGTAGAGGTACATCCGCAGAACTTGTCGTTGCTCACATCATCTCAACGTCCTATCCGCGAAGAAGCAACGAACTAGAACAAACACAGGATGCAACAATTACTACTACGGCAACAGATCCAGCATGATCCTATTTTATATGCATGACAAGTTAAAGGGTGCTTCAAAATAAATACAAGACATGATGAAACATTTTAAATGGGCCCAAATGCAAAGATAAGGTTGCATTTGGAAAATCCCAGGTGCATGCTTAGTTATTTAAGTGAATTACAAGCAAACATTAGGTTGAAGTGATTAAATGTCATGGTGGATGATGAAAACAGAATGTATACAACATTAGCTTCAATGTGATATCTCATTTGCCAAATTTGGAATTTTAAATATTTAATTATGAATTTTTGCAATTTAAAAGGCTTAATTAAAGCATTGAATTATTGCACCACTTTTAATTAGGAAAAACAGTAAACAAATTGTATATTTGAAAAGTACAGAGAATTTTGATTGGAAAACATATTTTATATGTTGAATTTGGGTTTGAAATGAGCAAGTAATTAAATTGGCAATTTTAAATACATTAAACAAAGAATTATTGTTTTCAGCAATTTACATTATTCAAAACAGAAAACAAAGTTTATATTTGGAAAGTTTATTTAATTCTGCATGGAAAACAAATTTTACTTTGTGAAATTGGAGTTAGTATGAATTTGTTATTCAATTTTGAAAACCAGGGATCAACCTGTAATTCCAGGGACCAAAACATGAAGGAAACATATTGCAGAGAGGGCCCTGGGAGTTTGTTACTTGGCGCACAAGCCACATGGGTCACTGACCAGTGGGGCCAGGCCCTGCTGGCGCCTGCGTGGCTTGGGTGCGTGCTGACAGTGCTATGGGAGTCACAGACAGGTGGGTCCTCCTCGCTGGCGTGGACCAATGGCAAAAAAGGTGGGGGTTTCGAACTCGTGACTCGCTGCGCCGCACAAAGGAACCGAACCACTGGGGTAAACGAGCGCTTGTGATTCAGAAAGCTACGCGCTGCTTTTGAAGTGGTTCCGGTAAATTTTATCTGACGAAACTGAAGAGAACAGACGGACCGAACGCACCGGCCGGCGACGATCCTCAGAGGCGCACTGGTGGCGGCCCGTACAGTGCAAGGGGAGAAGGGACAGGAGGCCGGTAGGGCGTGCTCACCTCGAGGAGGCGCGGGCGTCGCGTGCGGAACCGGCGGAGGAGGACGGCCCGCGTGGGAGCGAGTCTGACGGAGACGCTGACAGGTCCGTAGCTCGCCGGGGAAGAAGAGCTCGACGGCGTCGTCGCTGCAGCCCGCCTCCGGCCGCGCCGTCTTCAGCAAAAGTGGAGGTGGAACCCTCCTGATTCCATTCCCGCCGAGAAGAGCCCCCGTCGACGACCACAGCAACCGCACCCTCACCTCCAACTACCGGCCAGTACTGCTTCCGGCAGGAAAATTCAGAACAGACAGAAAATTTTCAGAGAGTTTGGAGGGGATCTGGAAGGAAAGAAGAGGGCGGCGCCGATCTGCAGGAAGGGGAAAGGAGAGGGCTAGGGTTAGGGCTAGCCTCGGGGTTAGATATAGAGAGGGTAGGGAGCAGGTAGAGGGGAGACGTGGCTGCTTCTGTGCCACGGGAGCTCACCTGCTCCACGGCTGCCCGTCCGTACGAAGGAGGAAGGAGGGGTTTGGGTCGTAGGTGGCTGGGCCGGCCCAGTGTGGCTGGCCTGGCTGCCTCCCCATTCCCTTTTATTTTATTTTTTATTTTTTTGTAGAAAAGAAAAGAAGATAAATAGCATAAGAGTTTTAGGGTTTTGATTCAACAAATATTTTAGTTGGACATAAGACTACCTTTGCCCAAGTGTAAGCTATTTTGTTTTCAAAGTTTGATTTTGCACAATTTATTAAACAATGGGATTTGAATTCAAATCCAAAAGAGGTTTTCCACATTGAGGCAATGTTTAAATAGCCAATTATAAATAATAATTCCACATCAAATATGAATTACAATTTTAGTTGAATTGTTTGCAATTTTAATTGAAACCATTTGGAACATGTTTGAAGTTTTAAATTGGTTTGAAAACAAAGGTGCATATGATGCATGAGGCAATGCATGCAAAAAAAAGAAAACAAGCAATTCTATTTGAGGGAAATCCCCCGGGTGTTACAGCCGACACCACTAACAAGGGATTGCGCCCTCGCAATCCGCACAAGGCAAGGGGAAGAGAGGTATCAACTACGGAGTCTTCGTGCTGCGGATGATTTCCCGGGTCAGTGGGCGTATCTCTTCTTCTCGACACCACTAACAAAAGTTTGTCGACACCACTAACAAGAGATTCTTGCTCGGATTGATGACGATGTTCTTCCACCAGGAATCTTCCGATGATCGAACCTATTAGGTTAAAGGCTCAGAAAATGTCCACCCACGTAGAATCCTAGAACTTTGAAAGATTGAGAGGAAGAGAGACTCCAAAACAAATAAGATGAGAGGAGAATTAGAATAGAGATAAGGAGAAAACAAGAATCCTATTGAGAGCTTTTCAAAATAGTTTAGCAGAAAATATTTTTTGACACTCTAGAAACAACGACCGTTAGCGAGGTTATCCTACAGGCTTTGCGGACCCGTTGCTTCGATAACCATTCGTATCGAAACAACCTTGGGAATCGGAACCATGCTCTGATACCATTTGGGACGCCCCGAGATCGGGCACTATGCACATTTCAGCATTTCCGCCAAAATCCACATAATAACCGATTCCAGGTTGCCACTTGTGATAACATTACAACAGTTCACGAATAATCCACAACAACAACAGAGGAGGTATATACAAGACGACTCAAACGAGTAAAGGATACAACTGAGATACAATACAAAGATCCAAATGATACCGGAAGAAACAACATAGTGTCCGACTACGGACAAGATACAAATTGGACTAAGAGTCCTGAAGATAACCGATGGCGTCCAATCCCTGCCCAGGCCAAGCCGGAGGGATTCCCAAGCTAACGTCGTCAGACTTCAAACCTGTTGACTGCAATGTGGAATATGCAGCCACGAACGGAGTCGTGGGTCAGTACTATTAAGTACTGGCAAGTGGATAAACCATACTCACAAGATACCAGCGTAACCAATCATCACAAGATACAAATACTTTGGGTAGGACGGAAGGAAGGGATTATTGCAAAGAAGCGGCAGCGGGCTGCACTAACTAACTATAGAGACGCGCTACAACATCCGGCTAAAAGAAAGGGGTAAGATAGCGCGACAAAACCAACTATAACTACTCACCAAACAATACCCATCCAGTGTTACCCCCTACTAAGGAAGCAACCCAAGGAAACTCACACTGTTGATTAAGGTGACATTCATTTTTATGGTGGAGGTAATCTATATTACTAGTCAAGTTATTATCGTTAAGTGTAAGTTGTCTGAGTACTTGTTAGCCAGCACTTTCACCAAGTCATCCATAACCGCGGACAACACGGCTTCTCGAGAAGATTAACTCTGCAGGGATGCACCAATTTGGCCGTACACGTAAGAATGACCCGCCAGATGGAAATGCACTTCCACCAAGCAAGGCACTCAACACAACCCAACTCTTCTTCGCATCAAGCCCAAAGAACCACGTGCAATTGAGCGCACGACTAATCAAGCCCCACGAAGAAAAGGGGACCCTCATAGCACTCTAAGAACGTGTCTCCCTAAATGCCGACTGCAAAAGTTCCACCCTGGCGCCAAGGGTTCGCACCTGCATATGCATGCGGCAAATGGAAAACCCGAACTACGTGTGGCGATTTGGACGAGATGCGAATCGAATCAAAGTTGCGGGGGGGCGCCCATACACGCTTCCCACATGCGGTTAGTGCGCTCATCATGGATCGGAGGACAAGACCCTTTTCCTAATTAAGGTCGACACTAGCAGGCCTCAAAACCACGCCGGGCCTCCTGCCGGTGCCTTATCATCAAATTATTATTACCCAAAACATTAACATGTTGTTGATTAAGTTGAAACTCAACTATCAAACTAAACAGGTGATAAGACGGACAACAAGACTTGAGCGCAAACAACACTAAGCATGCAACTATGACACGAGGGCCAACAAGGTAAACAAACAACAGTTAATAGGAAGTGGAAGGAAGTCTATATCCCGGTTGCAAGGTAAACATATGATAGGATCGAGACACAAGCATCGAATCATAAAGCTAGCATAAAGACAACCGAAAGAATCGGTAACAAGTGAGGAAAGGCAACATGGGTAGCAAGTGAGTATACTTGCCTGAGATCCAGCAAGTAGAGGTACATCCGCAGAACTTGTCGTTGCTCACATCATCTCAACGTCCTATCCGCGAAGAAGCAACGAACTAGAACAAACACAGGATGCAACAATTACTACTACGGCAACAGATCCAGCATGATCCTATTTTATATGCATGACAAGTTAAAGGGTGCTTCAAAATAAATACAAGACATGATGAAACATTTTAAATGGGCCCAAATGCAAAGATAAGGTTGCATTTGGAAAATCCCAGGTGCATGCTTAGTTATTTAAGTGAATTACAAGCAAACATTAGGTTGAAGTGATTAAATGTCATGGTGGATGATGAAAACAGAATGTATACAACATTAGCTTCAATGTGATATCTCATTTGCCAAATTTGGAATTTTAAATATTTAATTATGAATTTTTGCAATTTAAAAGGCTTAATTAAAGCATTGAATTATTCCATCACTTTTAATTAGGAAAAACAGTAAACAAATTGTATATTTGAAAAGTACAGAGAATTTTGATTGGAAAACATATTTTATATGTTGAATTTGGGTTTGAAATGAGCAAGTAATTAAATTGGCAATTTTAAATGCATTAAACAAAGAATTATTGTTTTCAGCAATTTACATTATTCAAAACAGAAAAAAAGTTTATATTTGGAAAGTTTATTTAATTCTGCATGGAAAACATATTTTACTTTGTGAAATTGGAGTTAGTATGAATTTGTTATTCAATTTTGAAAACCAGGGATCAATCTGTAATTCCAGGGACCAAAACGTGAAGAAAACAGATTGCAGAGAGGGCCCTGGGAGTTTGTTACTGGGCGCACAAGCCACATGGGTCACTGACCAGTGGGGCCAGGCCCTGCTGGCGCCTGCGTGGCTTGGGTGCGTGCTGACAGTGCTATGGGAGTCACAAACAGGTGGGTCCTCCTCGCTGGCGTGGACCAATGGCAAAAAAGGTGGGGTTTTGCCTCCCCTGGGTTTCGAACTCGTGACTCGCTGCGCCGCACAAAGGAACCGAACCACTGGGGTAAACGAACTCTTGTGATTCAGAAAGCTACGCGCTGCTTTTGAAGTGGTTCCGGTAAATTTTATCTGACGAAACTGAAGAGAACAGACGGACCGAATGAAGGGAATATGCCCGAGAGGCAATAATAAAATGGTTATTATCTTATTCCTTGTTTATGATGAATGTTTATTTCTCATGCTAGAATTGTATTAACCGGAAACGTTGATACATGTGTGCTTAATAAACAAACAATGGTTCCTAGTAAAGCCTCTCTTTTAACTAGCTCGTTGATTAATAGATGATCAAGGTTTCCTGATCATGAACATTGGATGTTATTAATAACGGGGTCATGTCATTAGAAGAATGATGTGATGAACATATACCCAAAGAGAATATAGCAATGCGATCAAGTCATTTAGTTTACATTGTTATATCAAACACACGAAGTAACTTATTCCTTATACCATGAGATCATGTCAATCACTGATACCGGAAGAGTGCTTTGATGGCATCAAACGTCACACCGTAACAGGGTGACTATAAAGGTGTCGTTAAGTATTCGGAAAGTATTAGTTGAGGATCATGGATCAAGAGTGGGATTTGTCCATCCAAATGACGGAGAGATATACTCTGGGCCCTCTCGGTGATATCACATCGAAACCGCTTGCAAGCATGTGATATGATCACAAGGATGTTATATCACGGGAACGAGAAAAGAGTACTTGTCGGTAACGAGATTTAACAAGGTATGGTTGATACCAATGATCGAATCTCGGACAAGTAAAATATCGCGAGACAAAGGGAATAGTTCACGGCGTTGTTGGTTCACACGATCACGAGAGTCATCGTTGAATATATAGGAGTCATCACGGATCTCCAGATCCCGCTGTTGATTATTGATCGGAGAGGAGTCTCGATCATGTCTATCTTATTCGCGAACCGTAGGGTGACACACTTAAGGTTCGATGACGCATTTGAGAGGATACGGAATATCGAAGAATATTTTGGACAGCACCGAAATTGTTTCGGGGAAAATTGAAATAGTTCAAGGGGTTTTTCGTCGAATGGTTGTTAATAGAATTAACAAATGATTCGAGGTGCTATATGCAAAAGTTTGTTAATAGAATTAACAAATGCTGAAATAAAGAAATAAAAAGGTTTTATTTATTTATTAAAAGAAAACCTTTGGATTTTCCAAGTGGGAAATTATGGGAGCATGAGTGGGTGTGAGTGGAGCTTCCACTCACATGAAGAGGGAAGAGGTGGGGGCACCCCCATGGGCTGGCCGCACCCCCCTTGGGCTGCCTCCCCCCTCTCCTATAAAAGGAGGATGAGAGCTCTCCCTCCTCCACACACTTGGCCACTTCCCTTTCCCTCCACCCGCTGCTCCATTTCATGGTCTCCGGCTTGGCGAAGCCCTGACCGTGGGATTCTTCACCACCACCACGTCGTCGTGCTGCTGGAGTTCCGAGGGATCCTCTACTTCCGCGCCCCGCTGGAACGAGGGAACGGAGGTCGTCATCAACCGTACGTGTGACCGATCACGGATGCACCGCCGGATTGCGGTGCCATCTTCTCGCTATCGGGATCGGTGTGAGTACGACTACGCCAACAACGAGATTTGATCTCGTACCACTTTGAGTCTTCGAGGGTATGTGTTCTCCTTAACCCTCTTCTTGCCCGTTGCAATTCGTCTCCTAGATTAGATCTTGGCCTTTCGGGTGTCTCTCGTGTAGGAAAATTTTTGTTTTCTATGCTACGTTCCCCTTCAGTGGTATCAGAGCCGGATCTATGCGTAGATGTTTTGTACGGGTAGAACACATAGGTGTATGTGGGCGTTGATGATCATGTTATTACCTCCTTGATTATTTTATGATCTTAGTGGCATAGTGGGATGAAGCGGCCCGGACTAACCTTACATGTCCACGTACATGAGACTTGTTCCACAACTGACATGCAACTTGTATTGCATAAGTGGCTTGCGGGTGTCTGTTTCTCCTACTATAGTTAAGATCTAATCTATGAAGGGTTGTTAAAAATGTGTTTATCAACATTGTGGTTGATGTTCGTAGGTATGAACGGTTCTATCATCGAAAGCCCTAAGCCACGTAAAATATGCAAAAATAATTTAGAGGCGTCTAACTAGTTTTTGCTGGGCATGTGATGTGATATGGTCAATATTAAAAATTTGATTATGAGATGATCTATTTTGTAAATTATTGATATACCGGAAGGTATCCATATGGTTGTCTTCTTATTGATGGACAATCAAGTTTGGGGTACCGTGGTACTTGGTACCACGCCGGTGGAATGATTGAGATCATACCATAATGCACATGATGGAGATCAAGTGCAAGGAGGACCATATCATATCACGTTATCCTTACATGTGATGTTTGTGATGTTAATCCTTTTATGCATCTTGTTTTGCTTAGATAGCGACGATAGCATTATAAGATGATCCCTCTCACTTAATATCAAGATAATAATGTGTTCTTCCTTAAGTATGCACCGTTAAGAAAGTTCGTCGTTTCGAGACACCACGTGATGATCGGGTGTGACAGACTCAACGTTCGCATACAACGGGTGTTTTCAAGCCTAGCATGTACAGACATGGCCTTGAAACACACGCAATACTACGGTTCTACTTGGCGAGCCTAGCATGTACAGACATGGCCTCGGAACACGTAACCGAAAGGTAAAGCATGAGTCATATGGATGATATGATGAACATGTAGATGTTCGCCTTTGAAGCTACATCATCTCACGTGATGATCGGTTTTGGTGTAGTGAATTTGGTTCGTGTAATCACTAAAGACGACTAAGAGGGATGTTGTTTTTGAGTGGGAGTTCATGGTTTAATTTTTGAATTAACTTGAACTTATTTATCATGAACAACCAATCAAAGTGAATTTGCACAAATTGTAGTATTCATTGGCATCCACATAACTACCTTACACTTAGATTGTTAATTGAGATATAACTGTTATGATCTGGTAAATACCATTTAAGATTGGTACCGTATTAGTGAAATTTAAAATTGAGTCCTATTGTAGATTTTTGGTATTTCCTACCTAGCTCCATATGGTTAATTATTGATTGATCTAGAGAGCAACCAATTCCTACTTAGAATCCAAAGTCATGGTTGCTTCCATATTACTTTATCTTCAAAAGAATGTTTTGTTGATCAAAGTGATTTAGGAACCGAAAAGAATTGTTTTCAGAAACAATCAAGTGAAAGATATATTGATATCTAGAAACTTATTTGTGGCAACATGGCTGAGTATAATTTAGCGTGACAATGTTTGCTTATATTTTCTGAATATATGCAAATTTAGCGTGACAATGTTTGCTTATATTATCTGAATATATGCAATGATTGAAGACGCTAGGCGTTTGAATATTCCAAGAAGTTGGGCGCTAAAAATTATCCTCTAAATCCTTTCCTTTGAGCTATAGTAGCTTAACCATAAAATTGTTATGATGGGATGGATTAAAAGTATGTGTAAAGTTGTTTACCTTACTTGGAAATTGCTAAGAGTGGAATCTAGAAGAATGCTATTAATATGGTGATATTAGTAGAACAATCAAACTCAAAGTATGACTCAATGGGTGATAGTATATGACTAACACGCCAAAGAAAATGAGCTAGTAAGACTAGCATTGTTTGATGTTGAATGATTCTTCTGTAAAGGAAAGGGAATATTGAAAATAGAATTGCAAATAGATATATGGCAGAACAGAAGATAACTGGAAAAGTCCAGCTCAGGAGTATATGCTTGATATACAAGTTATAGATGTATTACTAGTTAACAAAGTATTTTTTGGTATTTTTGATACCACATTGGTTGGTATGAGTTGTCATACAAAGCAACACAATGCAAGAAATACAAGGGCCTAAAAGGAACTAGTAACAGATGTGGAATCGATTATGACAAGAACATAAATAAAGTGTTATTGTGTTCATTGTAGTATCGAACCAAACATTCAAGATTTATTTTAAAGAACTTAATAATTTGTTATTTTGTTCTAGTCTTTTGTGAGAACAAATGAGATTGTTCAAACTATGACCATATTCCATAATTGATGGATATGTTAATATAAATCATGTTGGTAAAGTAAACATCTATAAGACTAAATGCTAAACGTTGCAAGACGTTGAAGAGATTCACTTAAATTGTGACACCACCATTTTAGTTCATATCGGAAAGGAAAACATGAAGGAACTCCATATTGATGGACTTTCGGAGTCATTTTATTTTGAATAAATTGACGCTTGTGAGACCTCTTCAAAAGGATGACTAGAATTCCGTTCTTAGGCCAAAGTAGAACGGACGACTAATTTAGTGGAGATTATACATATTGATGTATATAGTCCATTATGTGTAGTCATGTATGGTGGATTAATTTTTCCTTCATAAAATTCTGTCGACGACTTGAGTAGATATGTGAATATATCTATTTAAAGAAAACGGAGTTTGACATTTTGAATTGGTTCAAAAGGTTGTTAATATGAAGTTAAAATCATTGTAACAAGATAATCAAGTATTTATGATTGGATCATAAAGGATAAAGTTTGAGTTACAAGTTTAGCAAAACATCTGAGAAGTTGCAGAATTGTTCTACAACTTATACTTCTCGAATACCCCACATTAGATTGGAGTATTCAAAAGACAAAATCAAACCCTGTTTGACATGGTAAGATTAATAAAATTGCCATTATAATTTTGTAGTTTATACATTAAGGACAACCGCTTTTACACTGAAAAGAGCACCATCATGATCTGTTGAAATTGACAACATATAAGATATGGTTTGGGTAATGACCCGAATTGTCATTTTTCTTAAGTTTTGGTATGCATAGCATGTGTAAAATGTTTACAACCAAAATAGGATAAATATATGTTTATAAGGTTATCCCAAATAAAACATTGGGTATTTCTCCTATCACCGAACCAAAAGACAAATGTTGTTTGTCGGAAAGGGTTGATTTCTCGAGAAAGTAGTTCTTGCGAAACAAGTGAGTGGGAGCACAGTACAAACTCAACGAGATTAGAGAATCTTCGTTATCATGTCAAGAGTAGCGCAGCACTGGAAGTTGTTCCGGGGTTTACTATTTTGACTAAGTAGAAGACATTACAAATGTTGTAGAAACTTCAAATGAGTTTGCGAACTGTACCAGAAAAGTCCAAAAACTTTGTACTTAGAACAACTTGTGGTTTAAGTGTAAAGTGTTGTTTTGACAACAAAGGACCTGGACCTTATAAAGGAAGCAAATGATGGGCCCTGGCTTCGTAAAATTGACTATGAGTCATTATATCCGCCATAGTATCCTTGTATGAATATCAAGTATGTGACTTGGTAGTCCTTTCGATAGGCATGATGCCTAACGATAGCAAAAGGGTCTATATAGCGACAAAGACATGGATTTTACATCCTTTGAAAGTTGTACTTATCGAAAAGTTGTTTTCGACGAAGTTCAAAGAGTTCACTACTACAAGATTTTGATCTTCCGTAGTGATTCTTAGTCTTTGCAGATAGTTCTAGCAAAGTTACATATTATGATATGGTAGTTGAATAACAAAACCAACTCTCCTCTCAAGGAAGTTTTATCAAGGATGTGTACTTGACACAGTCTGAGAGTTTTGTAAAATTCAAAAAGGTTGCTAGAAAGGTATGCACACTTCAATGGTTGAAGTGAGCATAACGAAGTTGAAATCTTTACCTTAATGAAGTTATCAAAAGAGTTTGATTCCATCATGAACGATAAAGATGCTTGTAAAGTTAAAAGAAATTAAGTGGGAGCGCTATGACATATTTCCAATACTTTATGTAGATGACATATGGTTGATTGGAAAATATGTATTTTAAATTAACACGGTTAAGATTTTCATATTGATGAAAGGCTTAGAAGATATTGGGCATCGATATCTATAAAACATGGATTGAAGCACCTGATATGATTGAAGCCAAATTACATAGATGAAATATTGAAGTATGTCAATATAAGATTGATAAGAAGGAGTTCTTGTCACATGGAAAATAATTGAGCAAGATTCATGTGTTTTGACACATGATGAGCATCATTGAAATTGAGATTTCTAAGTCATGTTTCCATGCTATGTACACAACCAGATGAGTCCTATGCTATAAAATGTTATAGTAGGATAATTCATATGATGATTAGACGACAGTGGGAGAGATCCTTGTGTCATTTTAGAAATGCTAAGGATATGTTTTCCTATATAGTAATGACAAAATATTAGTTGTAATATGTTACACTAATAGTCTTGTCATTTATTCAAGTAATTTTATCTCAATTAAAATATGTGATGAACGGTAGCACAATAGGATGGAAGAAAGTTCCATGCTGGATTTGAAAGAGTTTCAAAATTAAAATATTGTGACAGATACTACAACAAAGGCTAAAGTATATCGTTGTGTTGACAACTGATTATAAGCGTATTTTGTGTCAAGGAGTTCTTTATTGAACTTGGTGAATTTCCAAGAATGCTGAAACTATGAAGCTACATTTTCACAATGTTAGTAACATCAGTTTAAGCTGAGGAATTAAGGTATCACCGGAACTTGGTGAGTTTCCAAGAATGCTAACACTATGAAGCTACATTTTCACAATGTTAGTGACATCAGTTTAAGCTGAGGAATTAAGTTTTCACCAATTGACCATATATATACAAAGCCATCTCATTAGAGAATGAGTGATGCGTGTAGACGCAAAGAACATGCAAATACAATAGGACCTGAACAGTTCAGATCTTTTTGATAATGTTTACCACATGCGAAGCATGGTAATAACACTGGTACGCCATATGTGTTAAGTGCTTACAGACTAGATTATTGACTCTAGTGCAAGTGGGAGACTGAAGGGAATATGCCCGAGAGGCAATAATAAAATGGTTATTATCTTATTCCTTGTTTATGATGAATGTTTATTTCTCATGCTAGAATTGTATTAACCGGAAACGTTGATACATGTGTGCTTAATAAACAAACAATGGTTCCTAGTAAAGCCTCTCTTTTAACTAGCTCGTTGATTAATAGATGATCAAGGTTTCCTGATCATGAACATTGGATGTTATTAATAACGGGGTCATGTCATTAGAAGAATGATGTGATGAACATATACCCAAAGAGAATATAGCAATGCGATCAAGTCATTTAGTTTACATTGTTATATCAAACACACGAAGTAACTTATTCCTTATACCATGAGATCATGTCAATCACTGATACCGGAAGAGTGCTTTGATGGCATCAAACGTCACACCGTAACAGGGTGACTATAAAGGTGTCGTTAAGTATTCGGAAAGTATTAGTTGAGGATCATGGATCAAGAGTGGGATTTGTCCATCCAAATGACGGAGAGATATACTCTGGGCCCTCTCGGTGATATCACATCGAAACCGCTTGCAAGCATGTGATATGATCACAAGGATGTTATATCACGGGAACGAGAAAAGAGTACTTGTCGGTAACGAGATTGAACAAGGTATGGTTGATACCAATGATCGAATCTCGGACAAGTAAAATATCGCGAGACAAAGGGAATAGTTCACGGCGTTGTTGGTTCACACGATCACGAGAGTCATCGTTGAATATATAGGAGTCATCACGGATCTCCAGATCCCGCTGTTGATTATTGATCGGAGAGGAGTCTCGATCATGTCTATCTTATTCGCGAACCGTAGGGTGACACACTTAAGGTTCGATGACGCATTTGAGAGGATACGGAATATCGAAGAATATTTTGGACAGCACCGAAATTGTTTCGGGGAAAATTGAAATAGTTCAAGGGGTTTTTCGTCGAATGGTTGTTAATAGAATTAACAAATGATTCGAGGTGCTATATGCAAAAGTTTGTTAATAGAATTAACAAATGCTGAAATAAAGAAATAAAAAGGTTTTATTTATTTATTAAAAGAAAACCTTTGGATTTTCCAAGTGGGAAATTATGGGAGCATGAGTGGGTGTGAGTGGAGCTTCCACTCACATGAAGAGGGAAGAGGTGGGGGCACCCCCATGGGCTGGCCGCACCCCCCTTGGGCTGCCTCCCCCCTCTCCTATAAAAGGAGGATGAGAGCTCTCCCTCCTCCACACACTTGGCCACTTCCCTTTCCCTCCACCCGCTGCTCCATTTCATGGTCTCCGGCTTGGCGAAGCCCTGACCGTGGGATTCTTCACCACCACCACGTCGTCGTGCTGCTGGAGTTCCGAGGGATCCTCTACTTCCGCGCCCCGCTGGAACGAGGGAACGGAGGTCGTCATCAACCGTACGTGTGACCGATCACGGATGCACCGCCGGATTGCGGTGCCATCTTCTCGCTATCGGGATCGGTGTGAGTACGACTACGCCAACAACGAGATTTGATCTCGTACCACTTTGAGTCTTCGAGGGTATGTGTTCTCCTTAACCCTCTTCTTGCCCGTTGCAATTCGTCTCCTAGATTAGATCTTGGCCTTTCGGGTGTCTCTCGTGTAGGAAAATTTTTGTTTTCTATGCTACGTTCCCCTTCACCGAACGCACCGGCCGATGACGATCTTCAGAGGCGCACTGGTGGCGGCTCGTACAGTGCAAGGGGAGAAGGGACGGGAGGCCGGTAGGGCGTGCTCACCTCGAGGAGGCGCGGGCGTCGCGTGCGGAACCGGCGGAGGAGGACGGCCCGCGCGGGAGCGAGTCTGACGGAGACGCTGACAGGTCCGTAGCTCGCCGGGGAAGAAGAGCTCGACGGCGTCGTCGCTGCAGCCCGCCTCCGGCCGCGCCGTCTTCAGCAAAAGTGGAGGTGGAACCCTCCTGATTCCATTCCCGCCGAGAAGAGCCCCCGTCGACGACCACAGCAACCGCACCCTCACCTCCAACTACCGGCTAGTACTGCTTCCGGCAGGAAAATTCAGAACACACAGAAAATTTTCAGAGAGCTTGGAGGGGATCTGGAAGGAAAGAAGAGGGCGGCGGCGATCTGCAGGAAGGGGAAAGGAGAGGGCTAGGGTTAGGGCTGGCCTCGGGGTTAGATATAGAGAGGGTAGGGAGCAGGTAGAGGGGAGACGTGGCTGCTTCTGTGCCACGGGAGCTCACCTGCTCCACGGCTGCCCGTCCGTACGAAGGAGGAAGGAGGGGTTTGGGTCGTAGGTGGCTGGGCTGGCCGAGTGTGGCTGGCCTGGCTGCCTCCCCATTCCCCCCTTTTTTTTGTAGAAAAGAAAAGAAGAGAAATAGCATAAGAGTTTTAGTTGGACATAAGACTACCTTTGCCCAAGTGTAAGCTATTTTGTTTTCAAAGTTTGAAGTCGCACAATTTATTAAACAATGGGATTTGAATTCAAATCCAAAAGAGGTTTTCCACATTGAGGCAATGTTTAAATAGCCAAGTATAAATAATAATTCCACATCAAATATGAATTACAATTTTAGTTGAATTGTTTGCAATTTTAATTGAAACCATTTGGAACATGTTTGAAGTTTTAAATTGGTTTGAAAACAAAGGTGCATATGATGCATGAGGCAATGCATGCAAAAAAAAGAAAACAAGCAATTCTATTTGAGGGAAATCCCCCGGGTGTTACAGCCGACACCACTAACAAGGGATTGCGCCCTCGCAATCCGCACAAGGCAAGGGGAAGAGAGGTATCAACTACGGAGTCTTCGTGCTGCGGTTGATTTCCCGGGTCAGTGGGCAGATCTCTTCTTATCGACACCACTAACAAAAGTTTCTCGACACCACTAACAAGAGATTCTTGCTCGGATTGATGACGATGTTCTTCCACCAGGAATCTTCCGATGATCGAACCTATTAGGTTAAAGGCTCAGAAAACGTCCACCCACGTAGAATCCTAGAACTTTGAAAGATTGAGAGGAAGAGAGACTCCAAAACAAATAAGATGAGAGGAGAATAGAATAGAGATAAGGAGAAAACAAGAATCCTATTGAGAGCTTTTCAAAATAGTTTAGCAGAAAATAGTTTTTGACACTCTAGAAACAACGACCGTTAGCGAGGTTATCCTACAGGCTTTGCGGACCCAATGCTTCGATAACCATTCGTATCGAAACAACCTTGGGAATCGGATTCGCGCTGATACCATTTGTGACGCCCCGAGATCGGGCACTATGCAGATTTCAACATTTCCGCGAAAATTCACATAATAACCGATTCCAGGTTGTCACTTGTGATAACATTACAACAGTTCACGAATAATCCACAACAACAACAGAGGAGGTATATACAAGACGACTCAAACGAGTAAAGGATACAACTGATACAATACAAAGATCCAAATGATAGCGGAAGAAACAACATAGTGTCCGACTACGGACAAGATACAAATTGGACTAAGAGTCCTGAAGATAACCGATTGCGTCCAATCCCTGCCCAGGCCAAGCCGGAGGGATTCCCAAGCTAACGTCGTCAGACTTCAAACCTGTTGACTGCAATGTGGAATATGCAGCCACGAACGGAGTCGTGGGTCAGTACTATTAAGTACTGGCAAGTGGATAAACCATACTCACAAGATACCAGCGTAACCAATCATCACAAGATACAAATACTTTGGGTAGGACGGAAGGAAGGGATTATTGCAAAGAAGCGGCAGCGGGCTGCACTAACTAACTATAGAGACGCGCTACAACATCCGGCTAAAAGAAAGGGGTAAGATAGCGCGACAAAACCAACTATAACTACTCACCAAATAATACCCATCCAGTGTTACCCCCTACTAAGGAAGCAACCCAAGGAAACTCACACTGTTGATTAAGGTGACATTTATTTTTATGGTGGAGGTAATCTATATTACTAGTCAAGTTATTATCGTTAAGTGTAATTTGTCTGAGTACTTGTTAGCCAGCACTTTCACCAAGTCATCCATAACCGCGGACAACACGGCTTCTCGAGAAGATTAACCCTGCAGGGATGCACCAATTTGGCCGTACACGTAAGAATGACCCGCCAGATGGAAATGCACTTCAACCAAGCGAGGCACTCAACACAACCCAACTCTTCTTCGCATCAAGCCCAAAGAACCACGTGCAATTGAACGCACGACTAATCAAGCCCCACGAAGAAAAGGGGACCCTCATAGCACTCTAAGAACGTGTCTCCCTAAATGCCGACTACAAAAGTTCCACCCTGGCGCCAAGGGTTCGCACCTGCATATGCATGCGGCAAATGGAAAACCCGAACTACATGTGGCGATTTGGACGAGATGCGAATCGAATCAAAGTTGCGGGGGCGCCCATACAAGCTTCCCACATGCGGTTAGTGCGCTCATCATGGATCGGAGGACAAAAACCTTTTCCTAATTAAGGTCGACACTAGCAGGCCTCAAAACCACGCCGGGCCTCCTGCCGGTGCCTTATCGTCAAATTATTATTACCCAAAACATTAACATGTTGTTGATTAAGTTGAAACCCAACTATCAAACTAAACAGGTGATAAGACGGACAACAAGACTTGAGCGCAAACAACACTAAGCATGCAACTACGACACGAGGGCCAACGAGGTAAACAAACAACAGTTAATAGGAAGTGGAAGGAAGGCTATATCTCGGTTGCAAGGTAAACATATGATAGGATCGAGACACAAGCATCGAATCATAAGGCTAGCATAAAGACAACGGAAAGAATCGGTAACAAGTGAGGAAAGGCAACATGGGTAGAAAGTGAGTATACTTGCCTGAGATCCAACAAGTAGAGGTACATCCGCAGAACTTGTCGTTGCTCACATCATCTCAACGTCCTATCCGCGAAGAAGCAACGAACTAGAACAAACACGGGATGCAACAATTACTACTACGGCAAAAGATCCAGCATGATCCTATTTTATATGCATGACAAGTTAAAGGGCGCATCAAAATAAATACAAGACATGATGAAACATTTTAAATGGGCCCAAATGCAAAGATAAGGTTGCATTTGGAAAATCCCAGGTGCATGCTTAGTTATTTAAGTGAATTACAAGCAAACATTAGGTTGAAGTGATTAAATGGCATGGTGGATGATGAAAACAGAATGTATACAACATTAGCTTCAATGTGATATCTCATTTGCCAAATTTGGAATTTTAAATATTTAATTATGAATTTTCGCAATTTAAAAGGCTTAATTAAAGCATTGAATTATTGCACAACTTTTAATTAGGAAAAACAGTAAACAAATTGTATATTTGAAAAGTACAGAGAATTTTGATTGGAAAACATATTTTATATGTTGAATTTGGGTTTGAAATGAGCAAGTAATTAAATTGGCAATTTTAAATGCATTAAACAAAGAATTATTGTTTTCAGCAATTTACATTATTCAAAACAGAAAACAAAGTTTATATTTGGAAAGTTTATTTAATTATGCATGGAAAACATATTTTATTTTGTGAAATTGGAGTTAGTATGAATTTGTTATTCAATTTTGAAAACCAGGGATCAATCTGTAATTCCAGGGACCAAAACGTGAAGGAAACAGATTGCAGAGAGGGCCCTGGGAGTTTGTTACTCAGCGCACAGGCCACATGGGTCACTGACCAGTGGGGCCAGGCCCTGCTGGCGCCTGCGTGGCTTGGGTGCGTGCTGACAGTGCTATGGGAGTCACAGACAGGTGGGTCCTCCTCGCTGGCGTGGACCAATGGCAAAAAAGGTGGGGGTTTTGCCTCCCCTGGGTTTCGAACTCGTGACTCGCTGCGCCGCACAAAGGAACCAAACCACTGGGGTAAACGAGCGCTTGTGATTCAGAAAGCTACGCGCTGCTTTTGAAGTGGTTCCGGTAAATTTTATCTGACGAAACTAAAGAGAACAGACGGACCGAACGCACCGGCCGGCGACGATCTTCAGAGGCGCACTGGTGGCGGCTCGTACAGTGCAAGGGGAGAAGGGACAGGAGGCCAGTAGGGCGTGCTCACCTCGAGGAGGCGCGGGCGTCGCGTGCGGAACCGGCGGAGGAGGACGGCCCGCGCGGGAGCGAGTCTGACGGAGACGCTGACAGGTCCGTAGCTCGCCGAGGAAGAAGAGCTCGACGGCGTCGTCGCTGTAGCCCGCCTCCGGCCGCGCCATCTTCAGCAAAAGTGGAGGTGGAACCCTCCAGATTCCATTCCCGCCGAGAAGATCCCCCGTCGACGACCACAGCAACCGCACCCTCACCTCCAACTACCGGCCAGTACTGCTTCCGGCAGGAAAATTCAGAACAGACAGAAAATTTTCAGAGAGTTTGGAGGGGATCTGGAAGGAAAGAAGAGGGCGGCGGCGATCTGCAGGAAGGGGAAAGGAGAGGGCTAGGGTTAGGGCTGGCCTCGGGGTTAGATATAGAGAGGGTAGGGAGCAGGTAGAGGGGAGACGTGGCTGCTTCTGTGCCACGGGAGCTCACCTGCTCCACGGCTGCCCGTCCGTACGAAGGAGGAAGGAGGGGTTTGGGTCGTAGGTGGCTGGGCCGGCCCAGTGTGGCTGGCCTGGTTGCCTCCCCATTCCCTTTTCTTTTATTTTTATTTTTTTGTAGAAAAGAAAAGAAGAGAAATAGCATAAGAGTTTTAGGGTTTTGATTCAACAAATATTTTAGTTGGACATAAGACTACCTTTGCCCAAGCGTAAGCTATTTTGTTTTCAAAGTTTGAATTTGCACAATTTATTAAACAATGGGATTTGAATTCAAATCCAAAAGAGGTTTTCCACATTGAGGCAATGTTTAAATAGCCAAGTATAAATAATAATTCCACATCAAATATGAATTACAATTTTAGTTGAATTGTTTGCAATTTAATTGAAACCATTTGGAACAAGTTTGAAGTTTTAAATTGGTTTGAAAACAAAGGTGCATATGATGCATGAGGCAATGCATGAAAAAAAAGAAAACAAGCAATTCTATTTGAGGGAAATCCCCCGGGTGTTACAGCCGACACCACTAACAAGGGATTGCGCCCTCGCAATCCGCACAAGGCAAGGTTAAGAGAGGTATCAACTACGGAGTCTTCGTGTTGCGGTTGATTTCCCGGGTCAGTGGGCGGATCTCTTCTTCTCGACACCACTAACAAAAGTTTCTCGATACCACTAACAAGAGATTCTTGCTCGGATTGATGACGATGTTCTTCCACCAGGAATCTTCCGATGATCGAACCTATTAGGTTAAAGGCTCAGAAAACATCCACCCACGTAGAATCCTAGAACTTTGAAAGATTGAGAGGAAGAGAGACTCCAAAACAAATAAGATGAGAGGAGAATTAGAATAGAGATAAGGAGAAAACAAGAATCCTATTGAGAGCTTTTCAAAATAGTTTAGCAGAAAATAGTTTTTGACACTTTAGAAACAACGACCGTTAGCGAGGTTATCCTACAGGCTTTGCGGACCCATTGCTTCGATAACCATTCGTATCGAAACAACCTTGGGAATCGGAACCATGCTCTGATACCATTTGTGACGCCCCGAGATCGGGCACTATGCAGATTTCAGCATTTCCGCCAAAATCCACATAATAACCGATTCCAGGTTGCCACTTGTGATAACATTACAACAGTTCACGAATAATCCACAACAACAACAGAGGAGGTATATACAAGATGACTCAAATGAGTAAAGGATACAACTGATACAGTACAAAGATCCAAATGATAGCGGAAGAAACAACATAGTGTCCGACTACGGACAAGATACAAATTGGACTAAGAGTCCTGAAGATAACCGATGGCGTCCAATCCCTGCCCAGGCCAAGCCGGAGGGATTCCCAAGCTAACGTCGTCAGACTTCAAACCTGTTGACTGCAATGTGGAATATGCAGCCACGAACGGAGTCGTGGGTTAGTACTATTAAGTACTGGCAAGTGGATAAACCATACTCACAAGATACCAGCGTAACGAATCATCACAAGATACAAATACTTTGGGTAGGACGGAAGGAAGGGATTATTGCAAAGAAGCGGCAGCGGGCTGCACTAACTAACTACAGAGACGCGCTACAACATCCGGCTAAAGTAAAGGGGTAAGATAGCGCGACAAAACCAACTATAACTACTCACCAAACAATACCCATGCAGTGTTACCCCCTACTAAGGAAGCAACCCAAGGAAACTCACACTGTTGATTAAGGTGACATTCATTTTTATGGTGGAGGTAATCTATATTACTAGTCAAGTTATTATCGTTAAGTGTAAGTTGTCTGAGTACTTGTTAGCCAGCACTTTCACCAAGTCATCCATAACCGCGGACAACACGGCTTCTTGAGAAGATTAACTCTGCAGGGATGCACCAATTTGGCCGTACACGTAAGAATGACCCGCCATATGGAAATGCACTTCCACCAAGCGAGGCACTCAACACAACCCAACTCTTCTTCGCATCAAGCCCAAAGAACCACGTGCAATTGAGCGCACGACTAATCAAGCCCCACGAAGAAAAGGGGACCCTCATAGCACTCTAAGAACGTGTCTCCCTAAATGCCGACTACAAAAGTTCCACCCTGGCGCCAAGGGTTCGCACCTGCATATGCATGCGGCAAATGGAAAACCCGAACTATGTGTGGCGATTTGGACGAGATGCGAATCGAATCAAAGTTGTGGAGGGCACCCATACACGCTTCCCACATGCGGTTAGTGCGCTCATCATGGATCGGAGGACAAGACCCTTTTCCTAATTAAGGTCGACACTAGCAGGCCTCAAAACCACGCCGGGCCTCCTGCCGGTGCCTTATCATCAAATTATTATTACCCAAAACATTAACATGTTGTTGATTAATTTGAAACCCAGCTATCAAACTAAACAGGTGATAAGACGGACAACAAGACTTGAGCGCAAACAACACTAAGCATGCAACTACGACACGAGGGCCAACAAGGTAAACAAACAACAGTTAATAGGAAGTGGAAGGTAGGCTATATCCCGGTTGCAAGGTAAACATATGATAGGATCGAGACACAAGCATCGAATCATAAGGCTAGCATAAAGACAACGGAAAGAATCTGTAACAAGTGAGGAAAGGCAACATGGGTAGCAAGTGAGTATACTTGCCTGAGATCCAGCAAGTAGAGGTACATCCGCAGAACTTGTCGTTGCTCACATCATCTCAACGTCCTATCCGCGAAGAAGCAACGAACTAGAACAAACACGGGATGCAACAATTACTACTACGGCAAAAGATGCAGCATGATCCTATTTTATATGCATGACCAGTTAAAGGGTGCATCAAAATAAATACAAGACATGATGAAACATTTTAAATGGGCCCAAATGCAAAGATAAGGTTGCATTTGGAAAATCCCAGGTGCATGCTTAGTTATTTAAGTGAATTACAAGCAAACATTAGGTTGAAGTGATTAAATGGCATGGTGGATGATGAAAACAGAATGGATACAACATTAGCTTCAATGTGATATCTCATTTGCCAAATTTGGAATTTTAAATATTTAATTATGAATTTTTGCAATTTAAAAGGCTTAATTAAAGCATTGAATTATTGCACCACTTTTAATTTGGAAAAACAGTAAACAAATTGTATATTTGAAAAGTACAGAGAATTTTGATTGGAAAACATATTTTATATGTTGAATTTGGGTTTGAAATGAGCAAGTAATTAAATTGGCAATTTTAAATGCCTTAAACAAAGAATTATTGTTTTCAGCAATTTACATTATTCAAAACAGAAAAAAAAAGTTTATATTTGGAAAGTTTATTTAATTCTGCATGGAAAACATATTTTACTTTGTGAAATTGGAGTTAGTATGAATTTGTTATTCAATTTTGAAAACCAGGGATCAATCTGTAATTCCAAGGACCAAAACATGAAGGAAACAGATTGCAGAGAGGGCCCTGGGAGTTTGTTACTCAGCGCACAGGCCACATGGGTCACTGACCAGTGGGGCCAGGCCCTGCTGGCGCCTGCGTGGCTTGGGTGCGTGCTGACAGTGCTATGGGAGTCACAGACAGGTGGGTCCTCCTCGCTGGCGTGGACCAATGGCAAAAAAGGTGGGGTTTTTGCCTCCCCTGGGTTTCGAAATCGTGACTCGCTGCGCCGCACAAAGGAACCGAACCACTGGGGTAAAGGAACTCTTGTGATTCAGAAAGCTACGCGCTGCTTTTGAAGTGGTTCCGGTAAATTTTATTTGACGAAACTGAAGAGAACAGACGGACCGAACGCACCGGCCGGCGACGATCTTCAGAGGCGCACTGGTGGCGGCTCGTACAGTGCAAGGGAAGAAGGGACGGGAGGCCGGTAGGGCGTGCTCACCTCGAGGAGGCGCGGGCGTCGCGTGCGGAACCGGCGGAGGAGGACGGCCCGTGCGGGAGCGAGTCTGACGGAGACGCTGACAGGTCCGTAGCTCGCCGGGGAAGAAGAGCTCGACGGCGTCGTCGCTGCAGCCCGCCTCCGGCCGCGCCGTCTTCAGCAAAAGTGGAGGTGGAACCCTCCTGATTCCATTCCCGCCGAGAAGAGCCCCCGTCGACGACCACAGCAACCGCACCCTCACCTCCAACTACCGGCCAGTACTGCTTCCGGCAGGAAAATTCAGAACAGATAGAAAATTTTCAGAGAGTTTGGAGGGGATCTGGAAGGAAAGAAGAGGGCGGCGGCGATCTGCAGGAAGGGGAAAGGAGAGGGCTAGGGTTAGGGCTGGCCTCGGGGTTAGATATAGAGAGGGTAGGGAGCAGGTAGAGGGGAGACGTGGCTGCTTCTGTGCCACGGGAGCTCACCTGCTCCACGGCTGCCCGTCCGTACGAAGGAGGAAGGAGGGGTTTGGGTCGTAGGTGGCTGGGCTGGCCCAGTGTGGCTGGCCTGGCTGCCTCCCCATTCCCTTTTTTCTTGTAGAAAAGAAAAGAAGAGAAATAGCATAAGAGTTTTAGGGTTTTGATTCAACAAATATTTTAGTTGGACATAAGAATACCGTTGCCCAAGTGTAAGCTATTTTGTTTTCAAAGTTTGAATTTGCACAATTTATTAAACAATGGGATTTGAATTCAAATCCAAAAGAGGTTTTCCACATTGAGGCAATGTTTAAATAGCCAAGTATAAATAATAATTCCACATCAAATATGAATTACAATTTTAGTTGAATTGTTTGCAATTTTAATTGAAACCATTTGGAACATGTTTGAGGTTTTAAATTGGTTTGAAAACAAAGGTGCATATGATGCATGAGGCAATGCATGCAAAAAAAGAAAACAAGCAATTCTATTTGAGGGAAATCCCCCGGGTGTTACAGCCGACACCACTAACAAGGGATTGCGCCCTCGCAATCTGCACAAGGCAAGGGGAAGAGATGTATCAACTATGGAGTCTTCGTGCTGCGGTTGATTTCCCGGGTCAGTGGGCAGATCTCTTCTTCTCGACACCACTAACAAAAGTTTCTCGACACCACTAACAAGAGATTCTTGCTCGGATTGATGACGATGTTCTTCCACCAGGAATCTTCCGATGATCGAACCTATTAGGTTAAAGGCTCAGAAAACGTCCACCCACGTAGAATCCTAGAACTTTGAAAGATTGAGAGGAAGAGAGACTCCAAAACAAATAAGATGAGAGGAGAATTAGAATAGAGATAAGGAGAAAACAAGAATCCTATTGAGAGCTTTTCAAAATAGTTTAGCAGAAAATAGTTTTTGACACTCTAGAAACAACGACCGTTAGCGAGGTTATCCTACAGGCTTTGCGGACCCGTTGCTTCGATAACCATTCGTATCGAAACAACCTTGGGAATCGGAACCATGCTCTGATACCATTTGTGATGCCCCGAGATCGGGCACTATGCAGATTTCAACATTTCCGCCAAAATCCACATAATAACC
Organism: Alopecurus myosuroides; assembly: GCA_028641055.1. Taxonomy (NCBI): domain Eukaryota; kingdom Viridiplantae; phylum Streptophyta; class Magnoliopsida; order Poales; family Poaceae; genus Alopecurus; species Alopecurus myosuroides. The sequence continues at coordinate 333,394,829 of CM054062.1, read as the reverse complement.
GATTCCAGGTTGCCACTTGTGATAACATTACAACAGTTCACGAATAATCCACAACAACAGAGGAGGTATATACAAGACGACTCAAACGAGTAAAGGATACAACTGATACAATACAAAGATCCAAATGATAGCGGAAGAAACAACATAGTGTCCGACTACGGAAGATATACAAATTGGACTAAGAGTCCTGAAGATAACCGATGGCGTCCAATCCCTGCCCAGGCCAAGCCGGAGGGATTCCCAAGCTAACGTCGTCAGACTTCAAACCTGTTGACTGCAATGTGGAATATGCAGCCACGAACGGAGTCGTGGGTCAGTACTATTAAGTACTGGCAAGTGGATAAACCATACTCACAAGATACCAGCGTAACCAATCATCACAAGATACAAATAATTTGGGTAGGACAGAAGTAAGGGATTATTGCAAAGAAGCGGCAGCGGGCTGCACTAACTAACTACAGAGACGCGCTACAACATCCGGCTAAAAGAAAGGGGTAAGATAGCGCGACAAAACCAACTATAACTACTCACCAAACAATACCCATCCAGTGTTACCCCCTACTAAGGAAGCAACCCAAGGAAACTCACACTGTTGATTAAGGTGACATTCATTTTTATGGTGGAGGTAATCTATATTGCTAGTCAAGTTATTATCGTTAAGTGTAAGTTGTCTGGGTACTTGTTAGCTAGCACTTTCACCAAGTCATCCATAACCGCGGACAACACGGCTTCTCGAGAAGATTAACCCTGCAGGGATGCACCAATTTGGCCGTACACGTAAGAATGACCCGCCAGATGGAAATGCACTTCCACCAAGCGAGGCACTCAACACAACCCAACTCTTCTTCGCATCAAGCCCAAAGAACCATGTGCAATTGAGCGCACGACTAATCAAGCCCCATGAAGAAAAGGGGACCCTCATAGCACTCTAAGAACGTGTCTCCCTAAATGCCGACTACAAAAGTTCCACCCTGGCGCCAAGGGTTCGCACCTGCATATGCATGCGGCAAATGGAAAACCCGAACTACGTGTGGCGATTTGGAAGAGATGCGAATCGAATCAAAGTTGCGGGGGGCGCCCATACACGCTTCCCACATGCGGTTAGTGCGCTCATCATGGATCAGAGGACAAGACCCTTTTCCTAATTAAGGTCGACACTAGCAGGCCTCAAAACCACGCCGGGCCTCCTGCCGGTGCCTTATCATCAAATTATTATTACCCAAAACATTAACATGTTGTTGATTAAGTTGAAACCCAACTATCAAACTAAACAGGTGATAAGACGGACAACAAGACTTGAGCGCAAACAACACTAAGCATGCAACTACGACACGAGGGCCAACAAGGTAAACAAACAACAGTTAATAGGAAGTGGAAGGAAGGCTATATCCCGGTTGCAAGGTAAACATATGATAGGAGCGAGACACAAGCATCGAATCATAAGGCTAGCATAAAGACAACGGAAAGAATCGGTAACAAGTGAGGAAAGGCAACATGGGTAGCAAGTGAGTATACTTGCCTGAGATCCAGCAAGTAGAGGTACATCCGCAGAACTTGTCGTTGCTCACATCATCTCAACGTCGTATCCGCGAAGAAGCAACGAACTAGAACAAACACGGGATGCAACAATTACTACTACGGCAAAAGATCCAGCATGATCCTATTTTATATGCATGACAAGTTAAAGGGTGCATGAAAATAAATACAAGACATGATGAAACATTTTAAATGGGCCCAAATGCAAAGATAAGGTTGCATTTGGAAAATCCCAGGAGCATGCTTAGTTATTTAAGTGAATTACAAGCAAACATTAGGTTGAAGTGATTAAATGACATGGTGGATGATGAAAACAGAATGTATAGAACATTAGCTTCAATGTGATATCTCATTTGCCAAATTTGGAATTTTAAATATTTAATTATGAATTTTTGCAATTTAAAAGGCTTAATTAAAGCATTGAATTATTGCACCACTTTTAATTAGGAAAAACAGTAAAAAAAATTGTATATTTGAAAAGTACAGAGAATTTTGATTGGAAAACATATTTTATATGTTGAATTTGGGTTTGAAATGAGCAAGTAATTAAATTGGCAATTTTAAATGCATTAAACGAAGAATTATTGTTTTCAGCAATTTACATTATTCAAAACAGAAAACAAAGTTTATATTTTCAAAGTTTATTTAATTCTACATGTAAAACATATTTTACTTTGTGAAATTGGAGTTAGTATGAATTTGTTATTCAATTTTGAAAACCAGGGATCAATCTGTAATTCCAGGGACCAAAACGTGAAGGAAACAGATTGCAGAGAGGGCCGTGGGAGTTTGTTACTCAGCGCACAGGCCACATGGGTCACTGACCAATGGGGCCAGGCCCAGCTGGCGCCTGCGTGGCTTGGGTGCGTGCTGACAGTGCTATGGGAGTCACAGATAGGTGGGTCCTCCTCGCTGGCGTGGACCAATGGCAAAAAAGGTGGGGTTTTTGCCTCCCCTGGGTTTCGAACTCGTGACTCGCTGCGCCGCACAAAGGAACCAAACCACTGGGGTAAACGAGTGCTTGTGATTCAGAAAGCTACGCGCTGCTTTTGAAGTGGTTCCGGTAAATTTTATCTGACGAAACTGAAGAGAACAGACGGACCGAACGCACCGGCCGGCGACGATCTTCAGAGGCGCACTGGTGGCGGCTCGTACAGTGCAAGGGGAGAAGGGACGGGAGGCCGGTAGGGCGTGCTCACCTCGAGGAGGCGCGGGCGTCACGTGCGGAACCGTCGGAGGAGGACGGCCCGCGCGGGAGCGAGTCTGACGGAGACGCTGACAGGTCCGTAGCTCGCCGGGGAAGAAGAGCTCGACGGTGTCGTCGCTGCAGCCCGCCTCCGGCCGCGCCGTCTTCAGCAAAAGTGGAGGTGGAACCCTCCTGATTCCATTCCCGCCGAGAAGAGCCCCCGTCGACGACCACAGCAACCGCACCCTCACCTCCAACTACCGGCCAGTACTGCTTCCGGGAGGAAAATTCAGAACAGACATAAAATTTTCAGAGAGTTTGGAGGGGATCTGGAAGGAAAGAAGAGGGCGGCGGCGATCTACAGGAAGGGGAAAGGAGAGGGCTAGGGTTAGGGCTGGCCTCGGGGTTAGATATAGAGAGGGTAGGGAGCAGGTAGAGGGGAGACGTGGCTGCTTCTGTGCCACGGGAGCTCACCTGCTCCACGGCTGCCCGTCCGTACGAAGGAGGAAGGAGGGGTTTGGGTCGTAGGTGGCTGGGCCGGCCCAGTGTGGCTGGCCTGGCTGCCTCCCCATTCCCTTTTCTTTTATTTATTTATTTTGTAGAAAAGAAAAGAAGAGAAATAGCATAAGAGTTTTAGGGTTTTGATTCAACAAATATTTTAGTTGGACATAAGACTACCTTTGCCCAAGTATAAGCTATTTTGTTTTCTAAGTTTGAATTTGCATAATTTATTAAACAACGGGATTTGAATTCAAATCCAAAAGAGGTTTTCCACATTGAGGCAATGTTTAAATAGCCAAGTATAAATAATAATTCCACAATAAATATGAATTACAATTTTAGTTGAATTGTTTGCAATTTTAATTGAAACCATTTGGAACATGTTTGAAGTTTTAAATTGGTTTGAAAACAAAGGTGCATATGATGCATGAGGCAATGCATGCAAAAAAAAGAAAACAAGCAATTCTATTTGAGGGAAATCCCCCGGGTGTTACAGCCGACACCACTAACAAGGGATTGCGCCCTCGCAATCCGCACAAGGCAAGGGGAAGAGAGGTATCAACTACGGAGTCTTCGTGCTGCGGTTGATTTCCCGGGTCAGTGGGAGGATCTCTTCTTCTCGACACCACTAACAAAAGTTTCTCGGCACCACTAACAAGAGATTCTTGCTCGGATTGATGACGATGTTCTTCCACCAGGAATCTTCCGATGATCGAACCTATTAGGTTAAAGGCTCAGAAAACGCCCACCCACGTAGAATCCTAGAACTTTGAAAGATCGAGAGGAAGAGAGACTCCAAAAAAAATAAGATGAGAGGAGAATTAGAATAGAGATAAGGAGAAAACAAGGATCCTATTGAGAGCTTTTCAAAATAGTTTAGCAGAAAATAATTTTTGGCACTCTAGAAACAACGACTGTTAGCGAGGTTATCCTACAGGCTTTGCGGACCCGTTGCTTCGATAACCATTCGTATCGAAACAACCTTGGGAATCGGAACCATGCTTTGATACCATTTGTGACGTCCCGAGATCGGGCACTATGCAGATTTCATTATTTCCGCCAAAATCCACATAATAACCGATTCCAGGTTGCCACTTGTGATAATATTACAACAGTTCACAAATAATCCACAACAACAACAGAGGAGGTATATACAGGACGACTCAAACGAGTAAAGGATACAACTGATACAATACAAAGATCCAAATGATAGCGGAAGAAACAACATAGTGTCTGACTACGGACAAGATACAAATTGGACTAAGAGTCCTGAAGATAACCGATTGCGTCCAATCCCTGCCCAGGCCAAGCCGGAGGGATTCCCAAGCTAACGTCGTCAGACTTCAAACCTGTTGACTGCAATGTGGAATATGCAGCCACGAACGGAGTCGTGGGTCAGTACTATTAAGTACTGGTAAATGGATAAACCATACTCACAAGATACTAGCGTAACCAATCATCACAAGATACAAATACTTTGGGTAGGACGGAAGGAAGAGATTATTGCAAAGAAGCGGCAGCGGGCTGCACTAACTAACTACAGAGACGCGCTACAACATCCGGCTAAAAGAAAGGGGTAAGATAGCGCGACAAAACGAACTATAACTACTCACCAAACAATACCCATCCAGTTTTCCCCCTACTAAGGAAGCAACCCAAGGAAACTCACACTGTTGATTAAGGTGACATTCATTTTTATGGTGGAGGTAATCTATATTACTAGTCAAGTTATTATCGTTAAGTGTAAGTTGTCTGAGTACTTGTTAGCCAGCACTTTCACCAAGTCATCCATAACCGCGGACAACACGGCTTCTCGAGAAGATTAACCCTGCAGGGATGCACCAATTTGGCCGTACACGTAAGAATGACCCGCCAGATGGAAATGCACTTCCACCAAGCGAGGCACTCAACACAACCCAACTCTTCTTCGCATCAAGCCCAAAGAACCACGTGCAATTGAGCGCACGACTAATCAAGCCCCACGAAGAAAAGGGGACCCTCATAGCACTCTAAGAACGTTTCTCCCTAAATGCCGACTACAAAAGTTCCACCCTGGCGCCAAGGGTTCGCACCTGCATATGCATGCGGCAAATGGAAAACCCGAACTACGTGTGGCGATTTGGACGAGATGCGAATCGAATCAAAGTTGCGAGGGGCGCCCATACACGCTTCCCACATGCGGTTAGTGCGCTCATCATGGATCGGAGGACAAGACCCTTTTCCTAATTAAGGTCGACACTAGCAGGCCTCAAAACCACGCCGGGCCTCCTGCCGGTGCCTTATCATCAAATTATTATTACCCAAAACATTAACATGTTGTTGATTAAGTTGAAACCCAACTATCAAACTAAACAGGTGATAAGACGGACAACAAGACTTGAGCGCAAACAACACTAAGCATGAAACTACGACACGAGGGCCAACAAGGTAAACAAACAACAGTTAATAGGAAGTGGAAGGAAGGCTATATCCCGGTTGCAAGGTAAACATATGATAGGATCGAGACACAAGCATCGAATCATAAAGCTAGCATAAAGACAACCGAAAGAATCGGTAACAAGTGAGGAAAGGCAACATGGGTAGCAAGTGAGTATACTTGCCTGAGATCCAACAAGTAGAGGTACATCCGCAGAACTTGTCGTTGCTCACATCATCTCAACGTCGTATCCGCGAAGAAGCAACGAACTAGAACAAACACGGGATGCAACAATTACTACTACGGCAAAAGATCCAGCATGATCCTATTTTATATGCATGACAAGTTAAAGGGTGCATGAAAATAAATACAAGACATGATGAAACATTTTAAATGGGCCCAAATGCAAAGATAAGGTTCCATTTGGAAAATCCCAGGTGCATGCTTAGTTATTTAAGTGAATTACAAGCAAACATTAGGTTGAAGTGATTAAATGGCATGGTGGATGATGAAAACAGAATGTATACAACATTAGCTTCAATGTGATATCTCATTTGCCAAATTTGGAATTTTAAATATTTAATTATGAATTTTTGCAATTTAAAAGGCTTAATTAAAGCATTGAATTATTGCACAACTTTTAATTAGGAAAAACAGTAAACAAATTGTATATTTGAAAAGTACGGAGAATTTTGAGTGGAAAACATATTTTATATGTTGAATTTGGGTTTGAAATGAGCAAGTAATTAAATTGGCAATTTTAAATGCATTAAACAAAGAATTATTGTTTTCAGCAATTTAAATAATTCAAAACAGAAAACAAAGTTTATATTTGGAAAGTTTATTTAATTCTGCATGGAAAACATATTTTACTTTGTGAAATTGGAGTTAGTATGAATTTGTTATTCAATTTTGAAAACCAGGGATCAATCTGTAATTCCAGGGACCAAAACGTGAAGGAAACAGATTGCAGAGAGGGCCCTGGGAGTTTGTTACTCAGCGCACAGGCCCCATGGGTCACTGACCAATGGGGCCAGGCCCTGATGGCGCCTGCGTGGCTTGGGTGCGTGCTGGCAGTGCTATGGGAGTCACAGACAGGTGGGTCCTCCTCGCTGGCGTGGACCAATGGCAAAAAAGGTGGGGGTTTTGCCTCCCCTGGGTTTCGAACTCGTGACTCGCTGCGCCGCACAAAGGAACCAAACCACTGGGGTAAACGAGTGCTTGTGATTCAGAAAGCTACGCGCTGCTTTTGAAGTGGTTCCGGTAAATTTTATCTGACGAAACTGAAGAGAACAGACGGACCGAACGCACCGGCCGGCGACGATCTTCAGAGGCGCACTGGTGGCGGCTCGTACAGTGCAAGGGGAGAAGGGACGGGAGGCCGGTAGGGCGTGCTCACCTCGAGGAGGCGCGGGCGTCGCGTGCGGAACCGGCGGAGGAGGACGGCCTGCACGGGAGCCAGTCTGACGGAGACGTTGACAGGTCCGTAGCTCGCCGGGGAAGAAGAGCTCGACGGCGTCGTCGCTGTAGCCCGCCTCCGGCCGCGCCGTCTTCAGCAAAAGTGGAGGTGGAACCCTCCTGATTCCATTCCCGCCGAGAAGAGCCCCCGTCGACGACCACAGCAACCGCACCCTCACCTCCAACTACCGGCCAGTACTGCTTCCGGATGGAAAATTCAGAACAGACAGAAAATTTTCAAAGAGTTTGGAGGGGATCTGGAAGGAAAGAAGAGGGCGGCGGCGATCTGCAGGAAGGGGAAAGGAGAGGGCTAGGGTTAGGGCTGGCCTCGGGGTTAGATATAGAGAGGGTAGGGAGCAGGTAGAGGGGAGACGTGGCTGCTTCTGTGCCACGGGAGCTCACCTGCTCCACGGCTGCCCGTCCGTACGAAGGAGGAAGGAGGGGTTTGGGTCGTAGGTGGCTGGGCCGACCCAGTGTGGCTGGCCTGGCTGCCTCCCCATTCCCTTTTCTTTTATTTATTTATTTATTTTTGTAGAAAAGAAAAGAAGAGAAATAGCATAAGAGTTTTAGGGTTTTGATTCAACAAATATTTTAGTTGAACATAAGACTACCTTTGCCCAAGTGTAAGCTATTTTGTTTTCAAAGTTTGAATTTGCACAATTTATTAAACAATGGGATTTGAATTCAAATCCAAAACAGGTTTTCCACATTGAGGCAATGTTTAAATAGCCAAGTATAAATAATAATTCCACATCAAATATGAATTACAATTTTAGTTGAATTGTTTGCAATTTTAATTGAAACCATTTGGAACATATTTGAAGTTTTAAATTGGTTTGAAAACAAAGGTGCATATGATGCATGAGGCAATGCATGCAAAAAAAAGAAAACAAGCAATTCTATTTGAGGGAAATCCCCCGGGTGTTACAAGGATCCTGCAAACAAGTAGAGAATTTTGTGCCCTCAACCTCACCAAGTGGTTGTCAAGCACAAGGTGTGAGACTTCTAAATTGCAATGCAAAACTGAAAGTAAATGTGCAATAATTAAATCTACTACTAAATGCAAATGAGAAACATGTTTAACATTGAGTACTTTCATATGGGCATCACGTCCTAGCATAGAGATCTCTACGGTCATATTGATCCCTCTTATACTCCACCAAGATGCGAAATAAATCATAACACCTCGATAATTAAGGAAAAACCAGAGTATAGCTTTAAGCAATGTGACATGAAGTTGAAGTAAGAACTTGCTAGATCTAGTCATGGAGATTGATTAGTGTCACTTCAAATCCCCGCTAACAAGGTACTCATTTTTATCCCTAGTGAGGTAACTAAGAAACGTTTAACAAAACCTAAGTGGATCGCTGAACTTCTGTCACTTTCACAGCACTAGCCACCCCCCGTTACTCCAACTAATGCACCCATCACCCCACACACGCTCTCAAGAACTAGATTGATCAAAGCTAGCAAATAAGAACGGGGTACATAAGATACATCTACTCAAATAACTCAAGAGAAACAATTGCAATCTCAGATTCAATAACTCATAGAAAAGATCCACCACATAGGAATTACAACGGTGCCCGTAATCATGTGAGGCAGCTCATACGGATCTAATTAGTGAAGCACATAGAGAGAGAGAGAGATACAAGTGCTACTTCCACAAACCCATAGCCCTGGGGTGGACTACTCCCTCTTCATGGAGATGTTGATGGAGATGACGTTGGAGGGGTAGGAGATCACACCGTCGGCGCCCCGCCGAAGTTTTCCCCCTCCAATCTGGAACTTCTGGTCTCTGTTTCGGTGTTTCGGCGGCGCTCTTCTCCGTAAGGGTACGGGGGACCCTTTTTATAGTCGGTTTTAGGTCAAGACGGAGTCGGTAAGTCGAAGATGGAAGGAATTGGGGCCACAGGGGTCAAAAGGGGGCCTCTCACGCGGCCAAGGAATCTGGCCGTGTGGAGGGTCCTCTTTTGGGCCTCCTTGCCCAATTCTCGTGGATCCTTCGCCCGCAAGTGTTCTCCTTCCAAGAAAATGACCCCCTCAGATTTTTAGGTGATTTCGTGGAAGTTTGCCCCCAGAAATGTCAAAAATATAGAAAACGGGGTTTCTGACAGGCAGGGTTAATTCCATAAAAGTTGGGGGACTTTGTAATTTAACCCCAAAATACTATAAAACATTGAATTATACCCTTATATGATGCAATATGTAATAGAAAACCATGTGAAAATATGCAAAATTCATCTATGCATTTTACATGCATCAACGATCTCATCAACAGAGGTGTTATGTCCTCTCAAACAATAGCTCTTTAAAGTTATCAACCATTCACATCACATTTTCCAAATTATTTAATAACTACTAAGTTAACCTTCACATGTAAATAATAATGGTTGAATAGAACATAAGTGATACAAACTAGTGTTAACTCAAAACCCACAAGTGGGAAATGACTTGATAATTGTATTAACATATTTATCGAATATGTACATATCTCATCAACCATAAAAGTAGTATCTTAAAGAAGAAATAAATCTTCCTAAACTCCTGTTAAACCTTGATCATTACATATGATATCCAAAATCTTTATGCCTGCATCAGAAATACAAATCTAGAATATAAAATCACAACATGGCACCATGAGTAACCAATTAACAACCATGATCAACGTCTTTAAGCTCAATCACTTTCACATGCTCATTGTTTTAATCATCTTAAGCAAGTGATCGTATGAAAGCTCAACACATCAGGGAACCATTTGATCAACTTGTTACTAAGTCATCATTTCATCAGCATTCTACACTTCTATTCAAATCAACATTCAACAACTAAAGAATCTCTGGATACAAGAAATGAATAACAACAAGATATAATCTCTATTAGAGAAATTGGATTGAAAGCTAAATAAAACCAATCATGTATGAGGAAAGTATCTATCTTGTAGGAAATAAAATAAGAAGTATATGGAAGGATAGTAAAAGCATGAACTAACTCTTAAATCAAGATCTTTCTACCTTGTCTAAATTATCTTGATTTCCAACCTTCTCTAAGTCATTCTACAAGAGAAGCACCCACAAGAAAAGAGGAACCACTACTAGAAGATCTACAAGAAGATTATTTAGAGTGTTATTTCAATCTATCATAAGAGTACTTGGAAACTCTTATATTTTGATCTGATCTTATTAACACTCATGAAATTATGTAATACTCCAATGTTAGTGTTATATAGAAGTAGTTTGGTAACAATTTCTAGACCTTGTTAACAGATCATTTTTGTATACTCAAACAATTGAGTGTCATACACAAATAAACAGAGGGTTGAATAACCTAGTACATCTCAGTCTCTTGTATATGAAAAGTAATTTGGGGACAAGCCTTGCAAACTTGTCAACAGATTAACTAATGTCATAAACTACACCTACACTCCTTTTATCATCAACCAATAGAAAGAATAACACTAAGGAAAACAAGAAACCACAATATAATCATCTAAGTAAAATCTTTGCTTGGAATAGCTGATTGTTCTCACCACAAGGGTGAGATAGTTGAAGATTGAATCCAAGAGATGATATTACTTGCAAATTGACACAAGGTGAAAACAGAAGGCTAGTGGCAACTAGAGAGAAGAACATCAAGCAACAGAAGACCACAGGAAGCAACACTGCGTCAGTAAGGGAGCATAAGAATTTATACAGTGAGTCATTAGGATATAATAGAGAATCATTAACCTCTGCCAAGCTCATCAGAGATGAGGAACTCATAATGATATCTTTAATGGAAACAACTATCAAGTATGGGATAATAACAAGCCATTATATCCACATGTCTTGATATGTGGATGTAGATGAAAACAAGCTTAAAACCTTGTTTTCCAAATCCTTTTCACATGTAAGACTTACAGATGATAATAAAAACTCATCCATATATAACCATGTAAATGATTACATGTTTTAAAACAACATTAGATATTATCCACAATTGAAACCTATGTGGAAAACAAGTAAATCAGATTCGAAAACCACACATCTTTTCCATTTAATCAAGTACTGAAAACAGCAAACATAGAATACACAAACCTCAGTAAAATGTCAACCAAACTTGCTAGGAGTTTCAATTAGGAAATAACAAACCATCATAAGAGAAAATAAGTTCATTACCTAATAAAAATAATTTAGTATGTCATGGGATACAATTCTCTATTAAGTGAATTTCATTTCCATACACAGAAACAATACCAAGTAATGTTACCAAATCATTTTCTAAAAAGAATTTGTATCTAAGATGGTCCAATGAGAACACACCACTTGGTGAACCATATGTGTGTGGTGTGATTATGATATTCATGCCTAAAATAAATTTTAAGACATTTAATAAATTAAATAGAGGGAAAACAACAAAAATCACTTAATATAGCACCCTAAATAAAAAATACAAATATTGCTCCAATTAACCAAAACAAAACATGGTGAGATTGCAAATTTGATGAGCTTTCCAAATATATTTTTTTAATAATTTTTATCTTCAGAGATAGGTCCAAAAAACATAGCTTTTCTTCTCAGTTTTAATAACTTAAGGACTTAGTGGTAATTTTGGAAACTCCTAGGGGGTTATTGCAAATCTCCATTTAATTTCTTTCATCTTCAACCTCTGGCTAGAAGGCCAGAGGCGTGCGACCGCCTCCGATGTCGCTGCCACCTCCTCCTCGCCGCCGTTCTGTGGGTATAAAGCCCAAGGGACGTCTGCATCCCTCTCTCTACTCCCTCACCCTCGCACTCGATTGCTGTCTCTCTCTCTGGAACCGGAACCAAACCCTAACCCTAGTTGTACGGTCGCCGCCTATCGCCGTCGACTCCTGCCATTCCCAGAGAATCCCAGACCACCATTAGCTCCGCCTGGATGTCCTCCACCTCCCATGCGAGTCTCGTTTGTTGGGAAACTCAGAGGAGGTCAAATCAGGTCATCCTCTTCATCTCCGGCCGCCGCGGGAAAGAGCTCACCGCCGGTGATTGGAACCTCACCGGGCTTCACCGACACCTCCACGAGCTCCAGGGTGAGAAGAGGAATCTTAGGGCGCCTTTAATTTTGCATTTGATCGACGAACGCTTGCTATCATCGTTGGCCGAGCTCCGTCGTCGTGCCATTGCTCACCGCCGGCAACTCCGGTGACCAAATGGTCACATCTCCGCCACCCCTACGCTCACCGAGTCGTCCTCTAGCTAGTGCAAGCAATGAATCGAAGCAATTTGCAGCGGATCATCGAATTCGAGTTTCACAGAGGAGATCCTCTCCTCTGATGACGCGGGCATGACGTCATCATGACGTCATGGGCCTTTTCCTTCTGTTTTTATTTATTTTTGTATAGGAAATAGAAACTGACAGGTGGACCCCTTGATAATTCACATAATAAAAGAAAAATAATTAAAATTCATAATTTAATAACTTTAAATCTATAAATCAGAAAAATATAATAATATATCATATTAATCAGAAAAATAAAATCTATTTGATTATGAATTTTTCAAATGATTTTGATAAAGTTTAAAATTAAACATTTTCTTTAATTAAGTAAATTATTTAAAATAAAGAAAAATAATAAATAATTCATAAAATCAGAAAAATACAAATTATATACAAAAATGCTCCAAATGACAAATACAATCCACCTATGATGTTTTCACAATCATTTGATCAAGTTTTCATGTGTGCTATATTGGCTTAGTCATTTAATTCATTTAAAATTAAAAAAATAATAATAACTTATTCAAATATTTTTAGAAACCTTCAAATGATATATCAAATTCAAGAGAAAGGTATTTTCAATTCCAATATGTCAAACACAAAATATTTTGTTTAACTTATAAAGTGGTTTTTAAGAGGTTAATGGAATTCTATAATATTCCATTATAACCATAAATAACTATCACCTCATAATTTTCCTTACTAATAAACCTCATGTTTTCACACCTACTAAAACTTATCATAACAAGTCATTAGCAAGTATTATGATGATAGAGTTAGCTGTATTAGTCCCTCATTTTCAATTAAACTCTTTATCATTAGCCCTACACTTTTGAACATAAAATCAAACATCTTTATTATCTTTTTAATAATTGTTTCCATATGATATTGTTTTCTCGTTTAATTATGTGACAATAATTTATAACAAAACATAACAACAATTGCTTGATAAGTAAAAAATGAAACACATGTAAGTCTAAAACCAGTAATAACAACATCACCACAAGTAAACGAAACAGCTCACCTAAAACCTGTGTGATTAACTTATCATATCGATCATAGCTTACACTTGTAAGCTGGGGTATTTTCCAGGGTAATTCACGATGCATCTCATTACTATGCATGTATCATCCTTGCCAGTATTTTCTGTAGTCCTTACTGGGATTAATTTGCTATTTTTCAGATGTCGGGATTTCCTACGAGACCCTCAAACCCCGAAGACATTGATTATTATGGTTATTTCAATCCCAGGCAAGTTCATCACTTGCTCATATCCTTTGCAGTGCTTCATAACAAACTAATTGCAAAAACTCTATCTTATTACCACCTAGTCTCAAAAGAATGCATGATCCTATTTTTTATAATAATATGACTAATTGAATGACTACCCGAGTGGTAGTGTTCTGTTTGGTGGGCGGATGGAACCATGGTAAGATGAATAGGTCAAAGGAAGGTTCCATCTGCATGGGAACGTATTACCTAGGAACTAATCAAAAATGCCGTCAGAACTCGGTGCACCGTAAATACCGCGTTAACCTTGGGTCTTCTATGGGGGGAGTAAGTCAGCCGTGATCTTTTCTCGTTCGCATGTCAACGGGCTGCCAGAGACATACGATGTAGGTCTTGCGAGACTACATGCACATGGGTGGGATCCCTTAATTCCCACGGACTCTGCGGGTCTATGATGTTCTGCCAGGGGCGCGTAGATATCCATCGTGAGGGGTGGAATCAGGCGTTCAACCTGCTGGCAGAAATGGGTGGGCATGCGTTGTGAGGAGAAGCACGGTTTGGCTTGGACCAACAACCGGGCCCCACACCTAAGTGGGAGTGGACAGGATCTCGAGCCTGGTTGTGCAACATGGTCTTGGTCGTCCATGGGTAAAGTAACGCACCTCTGTAGAGTGTAAAAGGATGTGGCATGTTACCCCCTGTTCCGGGAAGGAACTGCGAACGCTACAGGAAAGGCAACTCCATGAAGTTCTAGTCCTGTGATGGTCTGGCGGGCATAGTTTTCGAAACTAAAAGCAACCTCTTGGAGAAAGTTTTACAAAACCTTGCATTAGCTTATGACTCTTTCAAGTCTAAAGCTGTAGTTAGTGCATCAAACCACCCTCTATATATCATGAACTTGCTGAGTAATGCTCGTTACTCATTCGTTCCCGTTTGACCCCCTGCTTAGAGTTGAAGCCCTATTGAAGTTGTCATCGAGAAGCCATCGCTGTCTAAGGAAGCTAGGTGGAGTATTATACTACTTAGCCAGTAAAGCATCGTCATCAAAAACGCTGATGGAGGAGAAGCTATCAAGGTGTAGGTGGAGTCAATTTTTGGATTAGATGTTACAAGCCATAGATTAGGGCTGACATCAGCCGTAGTAGATTTAATTATGAGCTAGAGTTCTTCTCCAGCTTGGATATTCGAATTGTTTCTTCTGATATTTCATTTGTAAGAGATCTTCTTTGACTCTTCAAAGAGATTCTCGAGATTTTGTAATGAAGTTTATATCCTATAGTTTTACCTGGACCCGCTGTGTTTCTGTTGTACTACTCTCAGGGATGTAATATTCACAGGTAAGTCCTTCTGTGAGTATTATGTCATCGACTTGCGCACTACACATGCAGTGGTGTGCTGGGTCCCCACAGATGGTATCAGAGCGAAGTGACCTTAGGTTTAAAACCTTTTAGGAGATCTATAGGTTGGTAAAGATTATAGGAAGCCATCTTATCTGAACCCTACTTCCTACAACTATGATGATCATCCATTTCAGAATGATATGATCATACTTGTATAGAATTTCTTACTCAACTTGAGTAAATCTACTTATCTATTTTCTTTATACCTAGGTATGAATAGTTATAAGTGTATCTTGTACCAGTGTTATTGTGGAAAGGAGAATTCTGACATGGTCAGGGATGATTAATTCAAAGTGATGATTACCCCATTCTATTAATGAATAGGGTGGAGTACAACATGGTATAGAATACGTATAGGATTCATCAAGAAGGGTTGATTTAGAATCGTGAAGAGTCATTAAACTCTGGTAACTATGGGGTACATACCATATCCTTAGTTATCAACTCTAGAGGTGAATCAGTATAGTAAAGTATAGTGTAGAATTAGGAGAAGGCATAATCATTAATGGAAGCTACATTACTACTCCTACAATGTGATCAACACCATGAAGGATCAACAGATGCCGTGAGAAGTTTATCATAGCCAAGATGTAGTAATTCAAATGACATAGTACTTTGTTCTATACGGAACCAAGTTAGACAACAACTACTATAGGATCATTTTTTCTTGGTTTATTCCATTGCACTAAGGCATGCAATTGGAGTAATTACCTGGGCAAAGAGTGGTTGTGTAGAATAGGACTGCAAGGTAATATATACCTACTTGTAGTGTATATCATTTAAGAGCCTTGGTACTTGAGATGTTTTACTCTAAGTACTTTTATTTCACAGGCTTTTGATGCATGAGTGATAACTGCATTTGGGATTTATTGGATTTTATTTGGATCTTTGATTGACTAGATCTGTACATGAAGATTGAACTTGATGTGCAAATGCATGTGCAAACACCGAGTTCTTCCGTGATGTTACTGGTCTAGAGGGTATATGGTTAGAATGAGAGCAGTCTGAGTAATCAGCAGATGGAAGCAACCACCAAAGCTCTGGAAGACCAGAAAGTCAAGAAGGCAGAAGTCAATGAAGCCACTGATGGGAATGGACCACATTCCACATCTTGTTGGAGTTGGAAATATACTTCATCAACCCATGGAGATATACCACAAGTGATGAGAAGAAAATCACATGAGTAGTTATATCCTAGAAAGAAATATGTAGAAGTTCGATAGGTTAACTTATAGTGTCACCCCGGAGAAGTCAAAACAAAAAGATGTAGAAGGACCATAGGAAGTAACCAATGGAATAGGTTATAGTCACCTATAGGAAAGAGTTAAAACTCGAGGTTATTTTCGCTCAATAAGTGATTCTAAATCAATGTACACCAGGTTGTACAACTTTCTTTGAGCAGTATTCCTCTTGAGACCATTAGATTGAACCAAATAGAGTCCTAAACATAGACAATATCCATTGCACGGGAAGAATCTTATTGAGTATTCATCACCTGGTGGATATACCAAATGTTCTTCAGAAAGTTCTGAGAGGTAGGAAACCATACCTATTCATCGGAGAACGCAACTTGGTATCCACTATATGGTGGAAATACCACGTGTTCTTCATAAGACCATTAGGAAGGCCTAGTAACAAAACAGAGTTGTCATTACAACTGGCTAAGTATGAGGTCATCGTACAAGACAGTGGAAGGTGAACAATCAAGACAAGAGGCTACACATGCCAAGGACAACACAAGAAAACAATTGTGAAGATTCAACGGTCTACAGAAGTTCTCTCTACCTATCTTTACGTGAGAGAGGTTGAACTTCGGGACGAAGTTCTTGTTAAGGGGGAGATACTGTAACATCCCAGTGTTTGGGAGGTTATAATGATCTAAATTTAATATGTGCATTTGCAAAGCATGCATCTAAAAGTACGGGAAATTTTGGCGCGAAAGTTCAAGCAAAGCAAAGTGACCAAAGTTTCACTTGACATGATGAAAAGGTCTAGTCCATCTAGTTAAGAGTACGTTTGGAATGATCTTTATAACAAGTATCTTAAGAAACCAAATCATCTGGTTAGACAAACCATAATTAGTTGTGACCAACCCAAACTCCCAGCAACCTTAACCACAAGTCTATAAGTGACCTTGGATTATTCATTAGGCATCTACAACCCAAAGAGGGGTGAGTACCTAAAACACACAATTGATAATCACTCTTTCACCAATGAGTAATACACAATTGAACCATCTCATCAACAGAGGTGTTATGTCCTCTCAAACAATAGATCTTTAAAGTTATCAACCATTCACATCACATTTTCCAAATTATTTAATAACTACTAAGTTAACTTTCACATGTAAATAACAATGGTTCAATAGAACATAAGTGATACAAACTAGTATTAACTCAAAACCCACAAGTGGGAAATGACTTGATAATTGTATTAACATATTTATCGAATATGTACATATCTCATCAACCATAAAATTAGTATCTTAAAGAAGAAATAAATCTTCCTAAACTACTGTTAAACCTTGATCATTACATATGATATCCAAAATCTTTATGCCTGCATCAGAAATACAAATCTAGAATATAAAATCACAACATGGCACCCTGAGTAACCAATTAACAACCATGATCAAAGTCTTTAAGTTCAATCACTTTCACATGCTCATTGTTTTAATCAAATTAAGCAAGTGATCATATGAAATCTCAACACATCAAGGAACCATTTGATCAACTTGTTACTAAGTTATCATTTCATCAGCATTCTACACTTCTATTCAAATCAACATTCAACAACTAAAGAATCTCTGGATACAAGAAATGAATAACGACAAGATATAATCTCTATTAGAGAAATTGGATTGAAAGCTAAATAAAACCAATCATGTATGAGGCAAGTATCTATCTTGTAGGAAATAAAATAAGAAGTATATGGAAGGATAGTAAAAGCATGAACTAACTCTTAAATCAAGATCTTTCTACCTTGTCTAAATTATCTTGATTTCCAACCTTCTCTAAGTCATTCTACAAGAGAAGCACCCACAAGAAAAGAGGAACCACTACCAGAAGATCTACAAGAATATTATTTAGAGTGTTCTAGAAGTGTTATTTCAATCTATCATAAGAGTACTTGAAAACTCTTACATTTTGATCTGATCTTATTAACACTCATGAAATTGTGTAATACTCCAATGTTAGTGTTATATAGAAGTAGTTTGGTAACAAGTTTATAGACCTTGTTAACAGATCACTTTTGTATACTCAAACAATTGAGTGTCATACACAAATAAACAGAGGGTTGAATAACCTAGTACATCTCAGTCTCTTGTATATGAAAAGTAATTTGGGGACAAGCCTTGCAAACTTGTCAACAAATTCTTCTTATATGCTTAAGCTAACTGATGTCATAAACTACACCTACACTCCTTTTATCATCAACCAATAGAAATAATAACACCGAGGAAAACAAGAAACCACAATATAATCATCTAAGTAAAATCTTTGCTTGAATAGCTGATTGTTCTCACCACAAGGGTGAGATAGTTGAAGATTGAATCCAAGAGATGATATTAGTTGCAAATTGACACAAGGTGAAAACAGAAGGCTAGTGGCAACTAGAGAGAAGAACATCAAGCAACAGAAGACCACAGGAAGCAGCACTGCGTCAGTAAGGGAGCATAAGAATTTATCCAGTGAGTCATTAGGATATAATAGAGAATCATTAACCTCTGCCAAGCTCATCAGAGATGAGGAACTCAAAATAATATCATTAATGGAAACAACTATCAAGTATGGGATAATAACAAGCCATTATATCCACATGTCTTGATATGTGGAGGTAGCTGAAAACAAGCTTAAAACCTTGTTTTCCAAATCCTTTTCACATGTAAGACTTACGGATGATAATAAAAACTCATCCATATATAACCATGTAAATGATTACATGTTTTAAAACAACATTAGATATTATCCACAATTGAAACCTATGTGGAAAACAAGTAAATCAGATTCGAAAACCACACATCTTTTCCATTTAATCAAGTACTGAAAACAACAAACATAGAATACACAAACCTCAGTAAAATGTCAATCAAACTTGCTAGGAGTTTCAATTAGGAAATAACAAAGCCTCATAAGAGAAAATAAGTTCATTACCTAATAAAAATAATTTAGTATGTCATGGGATACAATTCTCTATTAAGTGAATTTCATTTCCATACACAGAAACAATACCAAGTAATGTTACCAAATCATTTTCTAAAAAGAATTTGTATCTAAGATGGTCCAATGAGAACACACCACTTGGTGAACCATATGTGTGTGGTGTGATTATGATATTCATGCCTAAAATAAATTTTAAGACATTTAATAAATTAAATAGAGGGAAAACAACAAAAATCTCTTAATCTAGCACCCTAAATAAAAAAATATTGCTCCAATTCACCAAAACAAAACATGGTGAGATTGCAAATTTGATGAGCTTTCCAAATATATTTTTTAATAATATTTATCTTCACAGATAGGTCCAGAAAACATAGCTTTTCTTCTCAGTTTTAATAACTTAAGGACTTAGTGGTAATTTTGGAAACTCCTAGGGGGTTACTGCAAATCTCCATTTAATTTCTTTCATCTTCAACCTCTGGCCAGAAGGCCAGGGGCGTGCGACCGCCTCCGATGTCGCTGCCACCTCCTCCTCGCCGCCGTTCTGTGGGTATAAAGCCCAAGGGACGTCTGCATCCCTCTCTCTACTCCCTCACCCTCGCACTCGATTGATTCCTCTCTCTCTGGAACCGGAACCAAACCCTAACCCTAGTTGTACGACCGCCGCCGGCCATTCTCGGAGAATCCGAGACCACCACTAGCTCCGCCTGGATGTCCTCCACCTCCCATGTGAGTCTCGTTTGTTGGGAAACTCAGAGGAGGTCGAATCGGGTCATCCTATTCATCTCCGGCCGCCGCGGGAAAGAGCTCGCTGCCGGTGATTGGAACCTCGCCGGGCTTCACCGACACCTCCACGAGCTCCAGGGTGAGAAGAGGAATCTTAGGGCGCCTTTAATTTTGCATTTGATCGACGAACGCTTGCTGTCGCCGTTGGCCGAGCTCCGCCGTCGTGCCATTGCTCACCGCCGGCAACTCCGGTGACCAAATGGTCACATCTCCGCCACCCCTACGCTCACCGAGTCGTCCTCTAGCTAGTGCAAGCAATGAATCGAAACAATTTGCAGCGGATCATCGAATTCGAGTTTCACAGAGGAGATCCTCTCCTCTGATGACGCGGGCATGACGTCATCATGACGTCATGGGCCTTTTCCTTCTGTTTTTATTTATTTTCGTATAGGAAATAGAAACTGACAGGTGGACCCCTTGTTAATTCAAATAATAAAAGAAAAATAATTAAAATTGATAATTCAATAACTTTAAATCTATAAATCAGAAAAATATAAATAATATATCATATTAATCAGAAAAATAAAATCTATTTGATTAAGAACTTTTCAAATGAATTTGTAAAGTTTAAAATTAAACATTTTCTTTAATTAAGTAAATTATTTAAAATAAAGAAAAATAATAAATAATTCATAAAATCAGAAAAATACAAATTATATACCAAAATGCTCGAAATGACATATACAATCCACCTATGATATTTTCACAATCATTTGATAAAGTTTTCATGTGTGCTATATTGGCTTAGTCATTTAATTCATTTAAAATTAAAAAAATAATAATAACTTATTCAAATATTTTTAGAAACCTTCAAATGATATATCAAACTAAAGAGAAAGGTATTTTCAATTCCAATATGTCAAACACAAAATATTTTGTTTAACTTATAAAGTGGTTTTTAAGAGGTTAATGGAATTCTATAATATTCCATTATAACCAGAAATAACTACCACCTCATAATTTTCCTTACTAATAAACCTCATGTTTTCACACCTACTAAAACTTATCATAACAACTCATTAGCAAGTATTATGATGATAGAGTTAGCTGTATTAGTCCCTCATTTTCAATTAAACTCTTTATCATTAGCCCTACACTTTTGAACATAAAATCAAACATCTTTATTATCTTTTTAATAATTGTTTCCATATGATATTGTTTTCTCGTTTAATTATGTGACAATAATTTATAACAAAACATAAAAACAATTGCTTGATAAGTAAAAAATGAAACACATGTAAGTCTAAAACCAGTAATAGCAATATCACCACAAGTAAACGAAACAGCTCACCTAAAACCTGTGTGATTAACTTATCATATCGATCATAGCTTACACTTGTAAGCTGGGGTATTTTCCAGGGTAATTCACGATGCATCTCATTACTATGCATGTATCATCCTTGCCAGTATTTTCAGTAGTACTTACTGGGACTACTTTGCTATTTTTCAGATGTCGGGATTTCCTACGAGACCCTCAAACCCCGAAGACATTGATTATTATGGTTATTTCAATCTCAGGCAAGTTCATCACTTGCTCATATCCTTTGCAGTACTTCATAACAAACGAATTGCAAAAACTCTATCGTATTACCACCTAGTCTCAAAAGAATGCATGATCCTATTTTCTATAATAATATGACTAATTGAATGACTACCTGAGTGGTAGTGTTCTGTTTGGTGGGCGGATGGAACCATGGTAAGATGAATAGGTCAAAGGAAGGTTCCATCTGCATGTGAACATATTACCTAGGAACTAATCACAAATGCCGTCAGAACTCGGTGCGTCGTAAATACCGCGTTAACCATGGGTCTTCTATGGGGGGAGTAAGTCAGCCGTGATCTTTTCTCGTTCGCATGTCAACGGGCTGCCAGAGATGTACGATGTTGGTCTTGCGAGACTACATGCACATGGGTGGGATCCCTTAATTCCCACAGACTCTGCGGGTCTATGATGGTCTGCCAGGGGCGCGTAGATATCCATCGTGAGGGGTGGAATCAGGCGTTCAACCTGCTGGCAGAAATATGTGGGCATGTGTTGTGCGGAGAAGCACGGTTTGGCTTGGACCAACAACCGGGCCCCACACCTGAGTGGGAGTGGACAGGATCTCGAGCCTGGTTGTGCGACATGGTCTTGGTCGTCCATGGGTAAAGTAACACACCTCTGCAGAGTGTAAAAGGATGTGGCATGTTACCCCTTGTTTCGCGAAGGAACTGCGAACGCTACAGGAAAGGCAACTCCATGAAGTTCTAGTCCTGTGATGGTCTGGCGGGCATAGTTTTCGGAATTAAAAGCAACCTCTTGGAGAAAGTTTTACAAAACCTTGCATTAGCTTGTGACTCTTTCAAGTCTAAAGCTGTAGTTAGTGCATCAAACTACCCTCTATATATCATGAACTTCTTGAGTAACGCTCATTACTCATTCGTTCGCATTTGACCCCCTGCTTAGAGTTGAAGCCTTATTGAAGTCGTCATCGAGAAGCCATCGCTGTCTAAGGAAGCTAGGTGGAGTCTTATACTACTTAGCCAGTAAAGCATCATCATCAACAACGCTGATGGAGGAGAAGCTATCAAGGTGTAGGTGGAATCCATTCTTGGATTAGCTGTTACAAGCCATAGATTAGGGCTGACATCAACCGTAGTAGATTTAGTTATGAGTTAGAGTTCTTCTCTAGCTTGGATCTTCGAATTGTTTCTTCTGATAGTTCATTTGTAAGAGATCTTCTTTGACTCTTCAAAGAGATTCTCGAGATTTTGTAATGAATTTTATATCCTATAGTTTTGCCTGGACCCGCTGTGTTTCTGTTGTTCTACTCTGAGGGATGTAATATTCACAGGTGAGTCCTTCTGTGAGTATTATGTCATCGACTTGCGCACTACACATGCAGTGGTGTGCTGGGTCCCCACAGCGCGCCAGGGGGTGTGGCCACCGTGTGGCTCTTCTCCTGGCCCCCTTCTGGCTCCCCGGGTCTTCTGGTGTGAAAACACCAATGGGGTCTTTTCTGGGCAATTTCCCGAAAGTCGATTTTTCTTCATAAAATCAAGACACCAAGGTAATTCTGCTAAAAACAGCGTTAGTCCGTGTTAGTTGTATTCAAAACACACAAGTTTAGAGGAAAACAATAAGAAAAGTGTTCGGAAAAAGAGATACGTTTTCGACGTATCAGAGCAGCGATGTTTTCTCCCTGGTGGCAACAGCACACCCACCCACCCATCACGTTTCTATCACTCGAGCACAAATGTAAGAGGGGCATGAACCCACTATCTAGCATATAAACCCTCTCTTGGAGGTGAAAAAAAGTAAGTGGCCAGGGTAATAATAAACACCGGAGAGCACTGCAAAACAACATTAAAACTCTCAAAAGATATAAGTGAAGCATCTCAGGTTGACATGAACAAAATAATCATAATCTCATGGTTCATCGGATCCTAGAAAACACAACATGCACAATTACACAACGGTGGTCTAGATCTTGTGAGCCAGATCACGGGACTCTAGATATGGAGGCATAACGAGAGAACTACCAACTAGCTACTGCTATGGACCCGTAGTCCCAAGGTGAATTACTCACGCATCATCGTGGAGGAAATCATGGCAATGAACATGCCTCCGGTAGCGATTCCCCCTCCGGCAGGGTGTGGGAATAGGGCCGCACAAGCCCTAGATTGGACTTTTGAGGTGACGACGTCTCTGTGTATGGTTCGTGGAAATAATCTCCGTCCTCGATAAAACTAGGACTGAGGTCATCTTATAGGCGAAGAGGCGGCAAGAGGCGGTGGCCATGGCGCCTAGGGGCCCACCCGGCGCGGCCTTGGGTGGGGCCACGCCTGGCACTGCCCTGGGGGCCTTCTCACTCCCCTCCGGATCTTCTTTGAACGCCGCCTTCGTTCCGGCTAAAAAATGATATCCGTGGATTTTCAGCCTTTTTCGAGAATATTTTTTAAGAACTTTTCTGAAATACAAAAATAGCAGAAAAAAGCAACTGGCCTGGGGCGTCTTGTTAATAGGTTAGTGTATGAAAACATCCGGAAAACAAAGGAAAACATGTGGAAAATATAAAGGCATTGGATAGAAAACAAACATGGAGCATAAAAAATTATAGATACATTTTCAACGTATCAGCACCCCCAAGCTTATCTCCTGCTCGTTCTCGAGTAGGTAAGTGATAACAAAATAGTTTTTTAGGTGAAATGAGGCCAACACAATCTTGGTCAACGTTATGTAAAAGCATTGTAAGTTGAGATCAAAGTACTTTAACAAAGGCATGATAAATATTATTTGAACTAATGTAAACTTAGCAACTATGTTGCACATGAAAAGTAACACAAATAAATGAAAATGAGCAATAACGCATTGAAAGTGATATGTTTGTTTCAATCATAAAGAAACACATAATAAAGTGTATCCAACTTGTCGTTCGTGGAATAGCAAAACATAAATGCTAGGACACCTTCAAAGTTCAAATGGTGACTAGATATACATAATTTGAGATCAAGCAATACCATAATTATGAATCAATCAATAATAAATTTTGGGACTATGCACATTATACTCACCATGAAAACTATGCTCTCTTAACTGGTGCATAATGTAAGATGGTGAAGACTCAACATAAAATTAAGAGCAAGGCCCTTCGCAGAGGGAAGCAAGGATTACTCATGTGTTAGAGCTTTTCATTTAATCAAACATAGGTATTGAAAATATAGTTTTGAGAGAGGTGTATGTCTATGTCAATGAATGGTAATGAAAAACTTATAATAACCCATGTCAAGCAATGTGTTTAGACTTTTGAGAGCGGTTTCCATTAGCATTTTTTCCTTTTTCTTTATGGTTGGCACTTCCCCCCACCTTGTCTTACACAAACCATGGTTAGCCGTATTCACAGGTTCCCACCAACAATCATCAATTCATGGGGAAGTGCCTTTTTATATTATTTGAGTTCATATTATTTGGCACCAGCTCTCGGAAAATTTAGATGAGCATAGATTCCATACTCATCGGGTGAAATAAGGGAGAAGAATCTCGCTTGACATAAGACATGACAAACTTTAAAGTAGTTCTTCATGATCTAAAATTGGAACACAGAACATGTTTAATAATTTTTAAGGTTTAATTGTAGCACACAAGAAATTTATTTGGAGTGGTGGTTAAATACCACATATAGGTAGGTACGGTGGACACACTGGAAACTTTTGTTTTTGGTAGTTGGATGCAGTTGTAGAGCTCATACTCAGTACAGGGTGAAGGCTAGCAAGAGACTAGGAACGGCCAACTAAGAGAGCAATAACAGCCATAATCATGCATAGCGACAAAACATTATTAGTCAAAGCACGAAGTGATATTACAAGTAAAAAACTAAATGATCATCAAGGATACAGGTGACTGGTTTATAGTTATAACATGGCGTGAGCATGCTCCAAGTCAACCCAAATAAATCATCAAAGGAGAATACCACAATACCATGCTTCAATATGAGGAAACAACACATGATTTAATTTTAATAGCACAATAAGGACTCTCAGTTATTTGAGACTAGTCATGATACATCATAAATAACTAAGCACATAGTTAAAATAATATCTATTTTAGATAAGCACAAATTCCATACTCATCGGATGAAATAAGGGAGAAGAACCTTGCTTGACATAAGACATCACTACTAGGAAAATGGCTATAGGAGTGATGATACCCGTGACGCACTTCTTATTTGGCACGTCACGCCTATTACCCGCAGCGCACCACACTTTCGCGCGTCGCGCCTAAAGGCATACCCGCGGCGCACCAAATATAAGGCGCGTCGCGCGTATGTGTGGGGCCGGGGTGGCGAGCCTCCGAGGCATACCCGCGACGCACCCAGCCCGAGGTGCGTCACGGCTATGTTGGGTACCCGCGGCGCACCTTCCAGTGGTGCGTCACGGCTATCTTTTCCACGGGTGGCATCTATAGCCGTGACGCACCACCAGGTGGTGCGCCGCGGGTATCCAACATAGCCGTGACGCACTGCGGCCAAGGTGCGTCACGGGTATGCCTGGGACGAATTTAAGTGGTTGGGACCACCCCCCACCTCCCATCCCCCCATATCTCCACCCCATTTTAGATCTGGTTGCCCCCACCTCCTCACCACCCCATTTTCCCACCATCTAAAACTTATTTAACCTATTTTATTTGATATATATGTGTGGGGAATCTAGTAAACATTTCTCTCCACCCCCATCTCTCACTTTATTACCACTTTCCCTTCCATCTTTTCACTTCCTATAGCCACATACAAACGTACTCTCTCGGTCTCGTGTCGGCAAGATCTATAGTTGGTGAGTTGTTGGAGGGATATGTATATGTGTTGTATGTATGTGTGTTGATCTCGCTAGATCTCTCATAGATCGATCTCGCTCGGTATCGGCGCCGTGCGTCGTCACAAAAGATTCATATGGTTGCATATATACATATGCGAAATTGTGTTGCGTATTTTTGATGAAATTTGTGGATGTCTTAAAAATGAGTTGACATGTGTTGCCAAAATGTTGATTCATTTCCATTTCGGCGACCACGCACTCCGAGAATGTCCTATTTTTAGCATAGGTCATGCCGAATTTTTCCGTCGACGACCATGCATGCATCATCCATATATTACGTAATTTGATTCTAATTAATTTTTCATTTGATCTTTTTTTACTATGTAGGCAACCATGCATATAAGCACAGGCACCGTGGCTAGATTTATGAAACATGCGACGGACGAAATGTTTCGAAATAGCATGACGGAGATAAGATGTCCTTGTCGAAGATGCAAACTGAAACACTTGATCAAATACGATTCTGGTGACTTGGAGTCGCACCTTATCCGTCGTGGTTTTATGGATGGCTACACTCTTTACCCGACAAGTGATGAAGATGAAGAGTCGCCCGGACATGATGAAGGACATAATGATCAAGATGAAGGACATGATCATAATCAAGACGAAGGACATCGTGATGAAGATGTCGGACATTATCATAATCAAGACGAAGGACATCATGATGAAGATGTCGTGACATCGTCGTCGGACTGGGTGCGGGACCCTCATGTCCAAGCTCTGCTTCTCAAGGAGACTAGCAACACCAGAGCTGCTGCTAGAGAGAAATCGAAGTTGTCGCAACTGGAGATAGACGCCGTTACTCCATTGTATGAAGGATGCGTGAGCGAGGATACCCGTCTGAACGTAACGTTAAGGACCCTCGAGATGAAAACAAAACACCGATGGACCGATGCGAGCTACGATGAGAACATGGCATTCTGGCACGGCCGTCTTCCCACGGGGAACAAGTGTCCAACGAGCATCGAGGAGGCGAAAAAAGTCGTGTGCCCTCTGGATTTACCTCACGTGAAATACCATGCTTGCATTAATGACTGCATCATCTATCGGGGCGCGGACGCGGAGAGAACCATATGCCCGGTGTGCGACGCAACTCGATACAAGACAGGGAAGAAGGCCTCTCCTCGAAAAGTGGTGTGGTACTTTCCGATAACTTCCCGTCTGCAGCGGTATTTCGCAGACCCCACACAGGCGAAGCTCATGCGATGGCACGCGGAAAGGAAGAAGCCAGAAGAGCATGATGGAACCGATCCGGAGAATGATGACACGATGCTGACACACCCCTCAGATGCTAGCCAGTGGAAGGCGCTAGACATCGAATACCCCGAATTCGGCGACGATCCAAGGAACATCAGATTGTGCATGAGTATGGATGGATTAAATCCTTTTGGCAACCAGAGCAGCACCCATAGCACCTGGCCCGTGTTTGTATGTATATACAACCTACCCCCTGGTTGTGCTTGAAGAGGAAGTACATACAGATGAGTATGCTTATTCAAGGGCCGAAACAACCAGGTAACGACATCAATCTGTATGTCCAGTTGTTGGAAGAGGAGCTAGCCACGTTATGGGACGAGCCAGCCAATACGTGGGACGCCTATGGAGAAACGTTTTTCCCAATGAGAGCCGCGCTCATCACGACGGTGCATGACTACCTCGGTTACGGATATGTCGCGGGGCAGGTGACGCACGGATTCTGTGCATGCGTTAGGTGCATGGATGACACTACGTATCTCCAGCTAGAGAGAAACCCCGGGTCTTCGAAAACCGTGTTCTTGGGGCATCGAAGGTGGCTTCGCAAGGATGACCCGTGGAGAAAACGCAAAGATCTGTTCAACAATGAAGTTGAGATGCGAAGAGCCCCACGTCAAAGGAGCGGCGAGGAAATCGACGAGCTGTTGAAGAACTGGAAAGAGTGCCCTGCGCCGGGAAAGAAGCGAAAGGCGCCGGCGCCGTTGGAGGGTGTATGGAAAACAAGGTCTGTTCTCTGGGACCTGAGGTACTGGAAGATTCTCCGCACACCCCACTGCCTTGACCTCATGCATATCACGAAAAACGTGTGCGAGAGTCTGCTTGGCACCCTGCTCAACATGCCGGAGAGGACCAAAGATGGGCCGAAAGCAAGGAACGACTTGAGATTTTTGAATATCAGGGGCGAGCTCCACGGAGGAAAACCGGATGATTATGACGATGACGATGACGATGTGTTAGATGGGACGGAAGGTCGCCGCAAGGTCAAAAAGGCCAAGAAGACGAAATATTACTGTCCCCCTTCGTGCTTCACGCTATGCGAGAAGGAGATCGACCAATTCTTCAAGTGCCTCCTTGGAGTCAAATTTCCTTACGGTTATGCGGGGAAGATAAGCAGATACGTAGACGTACCAAAGCAGAAGTTCAGCGGGATGAAGTCTCACGACTGTCACGTGATGATGACGCAGATACTTCCAGTTGCAATTCGAGGGATAATGGACGAGCACGTCCGCGAAACGCTGTTTGGACTCTGCAACTTTTTCGACGTCATCTCTCGAAAGTCAATTGGCGTGAAGAAACTCGCAAGGCTACAGGAAGAGATCGTGGTGATACTATGCGAGCTTGAGATATACTTCCCGCCAGCATTCTTCGACATTATGGTGCATCTCCTTGTCCATGTCGTGGATGATATCATCCAGCTCGGGCCGCCGTTTTTACACTCCATGATGGCGTTCGAAAGGATGAATGGTTCCATCAAAGGATACGTCCGCAACAGGGCCCGTCCAGACGCAAGCATTGCCAAGGGCTTTCTGACAGAGGAGTGCATCTCTTTCTGCACGAATTTTCTAGACAAAGATGAGAACCCTGGTCTGCCCATAAACAGGCACTTTGGCAGGCTCGGTGGATGGGGACACCGCGAGGGCCAGCGCGAAATGAATGTCGACTTTCAGGGCCGACGCAACGACTTTGACAGAGCAAACCTAGTCGCGCTACAACATCTAACAGTGGTCGATCCTTGGTTGGAAAAGCACAAATTGCTAATCGCGAAGTATTACAGTGACCGGGGACAACATAGGACCGAAGCAGAAATAATCAGAGAGCACAACATCCATTTCACACAGTGGTTCAGGGAGAAGATTATGACCGATCAACCGGAGACGCCTTATTCTGAAGAAGAAAAACTCATACTCACATTGTCACAAGGCCCCGCACATAACCTCATGACATATCAGGCATACGATATCAATGGTTACACATTCTACACGGCAAATAAGGACCGGAACTGCGAATACCAGAACTCGGGGGTAACGATGGAATCATTAACAGGTGACGTCAAGGAAAGATACTATGGTAGGATCGACGAGATATGGGAACTCGACTACTGCGGAGAGAAGGTGGCAATGTTCCGTGTCACATGGGCAAAGAGCGTCAGGAAAGAAGGACAATATTTCACCACCATGGTGATACCTGAAGCCAAATCCGGCACGAATGTCACCGCAAAAAATGAGCCATGGGTCTTGGCTAACAAAGTGGACCAATGCTTCTTCATTACTGACCCGACAAGGCCTAGCCGTGTTGTCGTGCGGAGAGGCAAAAGAAACATCATCGGAATGGATGGAGTAGCCAACGAGCAAGACTTTGACCAGTACGGCGACCCGAAAATGGAAGATGACAATGATGATGGAACGAAATACACAACAAGAAGAAGCAGGACAACGCTACCTACAGGTCGCCCATTCCACCGAAGAAGTCATGGTGTTCCGGGACTGAATTACTCAACCGCGACAAAGAAGGGAAAGAAAATTGTAAAACGCTAGCTAGAGCTACAAGAATCATTATGTTGCCGTGTGTGTGCATGAATTCGACAAAATTAAGATGATATAATAAGAATATTTGAGATTTTATGACTTCTAAATTAATCAACACTTTATTTGAGATTTTTTGCATTTATATCGATTTTGCAAATTTCATTATATTTACATCTATGTTGATCTACTATAATTTGCTATGTATATATTTATTTATATATTGATTTATTTTGAATCATTTTGTAAGAAATAAAAAATAAAAAAAATTGGGGGTGGACAGGAGTCGAACCCTGGTGGGAGGCTAGGCAGGAAGGGCACTAGCCACTGGGGTAAGTATCAGTTGTTGATACCTACCCACGCGCAGTTCTTTTATGTAGATACTACCGATAGGCGTGGCGCACCTCCATCTTGTGCGCCACAGTTAGCTTAGGCGCGACGCACTTCTCGTAGGTTCGTCACGAATAGCTTAGGCGCGACGCGCGGTTAGTTGGTGCGCCACGGTTACTTTAGGCGCGACGCACCTCCCATCGGTGCGTCACCGCTATCCTCTTCTATGTACACGTAGACCGTTCCCCTCTGCTTCTTCCTCTTCGTCAAATCTCGATCTGAAAGAAGCACCGTCGCCTCCATTCCGTCGCCTCCGCACGGCCTAGCCACCGCCGCCCAGCGCCCTAGCCCTAGCCACCGCCGCCCAGCGCCCTAGCCCTAGCCACCGCCGCCCTCCCGCCCTAGCCACCGCACGCCCACCGCTGCCCTAGCCACCGCTGCCCAGCACCATAGCCGCCCACCGCCCAGGAGGAGGGGACTCGCGCCGCCGTCCACGACAAGGAGGAGGACGAGGAGCCGCGCCTCCATCCACCTACAGGAGCGCCAAGGCCTCCGTCTTCCACGACGCCGTGTGCAGCTGCAGGACCGCCAAGGCCGACGGCTTCTTCCCCTTCCACGACGCCGTGTGCAGCTGCGTGAACGACTACAGCGAGCCCTAGGTAAGACCCCTCCTCCTCCCCTCCCGCCATGTTCTTGTTCCTGCTTGCCCTGTTCTTGTTCCTGTTCTTGTACCTCCGTGAACAATGAAGGTGGGGAGAGGCCGCCGCCGTCGGCTTGTCCAAGAATGAATATACTAGCCTGTTTTTGTCATGTCTTTTGCATTGGACCTGTGGACGATATCTTTCATCAACGAATAAAACACACCAACATCAAAGGCTCACGTACTTACAGAAAAACATGGCACCACATGCACACAAACAAGATTTACTTTTTGCAGCTAAGCCATGCATCGACAAAGGTATGTCCAGAACGAGAAACAAAAAATCACAAGGTGCTCGTAGCTTTATGCACCAGGTAACAATGCCATGGCTGCAAACTCAACTTGGCGAGAATGGAGTACATTGTTCACATCATGCCAGGTAGATAGCAACAGACTTCACTGCCAAAATAAATAAATTAAAAAAGACCGCTGTTTTGCTTGGTTATTACTCGATATAACCACTCACCGCTAGCACCTACATGGACATGCTATCACACAACATGTAGAACCAGAAGACACAAGGACACAACCAGAAACTCACCTAAACAGCCACGCAAAGTTGTCAGGCTGCCACGGAGGTGAAGGAGGAAGCACGGATGTCGCTCTCTCCTGGACACACACCAAAACATTAGCTCTTGTTGTATTAGTTGCTCCTGTTACCTTCGGTTGGTGCTGATTTAGCCTTTTTTTTTCTTTGAGGGAAAATTAGGTGTTGCTGTTCAGGGAAGCACAGCTAGTTTTCATTTTTTTTTGATTGTAGGTTTAGGGCACTTTCAGTTGATTGTAGGTTTAGGGCAATTTTTGGCAGGGCATTTTGTTGCCATGCCGCGACAAACCTGAGCACCATGCTCAACACCGTCAGGCCTGGTCCGCACACGATGAACTTGTCCTGTAGTCCTATGAACAAGCCTATATACAATGCCAAAAATTGTGCAGTATTAGTCATGCTGACAGGTTACTGCATTGTTATTTCACTACATGCTTTCTAACAGTCTCAATTTTTGTGTGCTAGAAGACTGCTTTCGATGCGTTTTCAAGTGTACCCATAGATTGTGTCATTGCATAGTCCATAGGCTGCTGTTGCTGTTGCTAGGCTGCTACTCTGTTTTATTTCTCCCTTATATAGCTAGGATACTGATGTTGCTAGGCTGCTGTTGCTAGGCTGCTGTTTAATTGACCCAAGGCCAGTGATATTGTTCTGAGGCAGGTTTCCCTTTTATAAGAACATATGCTTGTTTTCCTTGGCCAAGCCTGTGATGTTGTTCTGAGGCACTCGATGGAATTTGATGTTGTATTGTTTTCTCTGAAATTTGTTGGCTGCAGCTGGGTGTTTGCTGCTATTGTAATTGGCAGAATATCTCATTGTTGGCTGCAGCTGGGGTTTTTACATGTATTTAAGGTGGCCATCGAGCCATCTGAAATCTGTCCGGCCATCGAGCCGTTTAAAACTTTGCAGGGAATTCAAATGAGTTGCCCATTTTCGCCGAAATGTTGATTAATTTCCGTTTCGGCGAGAATCGGGCACTCTAGTGTTAGAAAATTAGCAAAGGTCATGCCGAAATTTTCCCGTGAATTTAGGACTTAGCCGTTTTCCCGTGATCGAGTAGTATGTCGATTTTTTGTTTCCTTTAGATTAACCAATAATTTCCCCCTTCAGAACATGGCACACAACGACGAGGCCGGCGGTTCTAAGCAGTTCTGGCAAATCTCCGACGAAGAAGATGAGCAATACGACCCGACAGCGGATGCCGGGGCTGACGCAGACACTAGCGGTGGCGAGGAGGATGACGCCACCACTAGTGGCGCCGGTGATACCACTAGTGGCGCCGCCGGCGGAAATGACACCACTGATGTCGGCGGTCAGACAGATGGTGGTAGCAAAGCCAAGAAGAAGAGGACGGCAACGAGAAAACGGAAAAGTAACACTCTCCGCACCTACCGTGAAGAGATCACGGAAATTGATAGCTTTGGGTATCCAATCGCGCCCGAGGCGGTGGTCAAAGGATTCGGCAACCAGATTGGTTGCATTGTCCGGGACACTGTCAGGATCTTAACCGATGATCTAAGGAAAAAAGAGAATGAACATTATCAGGTTCTTCTCTTTAGAAAGCTGCACGGACGATACTTGTACCCGCATCCGCCAGACGAGCCGTTTAAGTACAATAATGACAATCTGGCGGGGAATATAGTCAACCACTGCGCCATTGGTAAGATGAACACCGCCTTGGCCAACTGGAAACCACGGGTGAAGGTTAAGGTCTTGGACCCCGAAAATAGCTTGCAGGATGTTTTAGCGAGTGAGCCGAGAATCACCGAAGCTAAACTCCGGGACTTCAAGGTACTTTGCCAGAGCGAAGTCGCCAAGGCTAACGCTGATTGGGGGCAGAGGATGCGGAAGTTGAACATTGGTTCCCACAAACTGGGATGCGGCGGTTACAGAGCGGCGATTCCCAATTGGGAGAAGGAGGACGCCAAACGTGCAGAACAGGGCATCCCTGACCCTCTCGCAAAGTACTCGCCGCGGACAAAAAACTTCATCAGGGCCCGGTTTACATATGACCCGGTAGCTAATGAGTATACTACCGATGATGAGAAGGTGAAGACGTTGTATGACAACTTGGTAAGTAAATACACCACCCTAGTTAGTTTGCTCTCGACGATCTAGTCGATTGCATTATAGTGTACTGGTGGAATTCTAAATAGTTCACGCTAATTGTGCAGAACTTAGAAATCGAAAGTGGTCGAACCTCGTCATCCATGCCGAGGCTGCACGGCCCGTGGGACGACAGTTTAAATAGGGCGGTGAACGTGACGCAGGGGAAGGAAAATCACAAAAGGCCGTCAGGTGGCCGAGTTTGTGGCCTGGGCACGACGACGAAGCTCAGAGAGTACTTCAAGGGGCCCAGGGAGGCGAGAAGGAATAGAAAGAGGACCATCAAAGATATCCAACGTGACGAATCCCGCGATCGCGAGATTGCAGACCTCAAGGCCAAAGTTGCCGATATTCCTAATATTGTCAAAACAGCTTTGGCAGAACAAATGGGCAGCGTTTTGCCTACCATCTACGATGTGGTTACTCGATGGAATGAAGGAGGTCGAGTGGGGCCGTGCCCGGTGCCTAGCGTGCAGGGCAGCAACTCAAGAGACTTGTCCAGAGTCTTGCCGGCCAACGCCACGATGGCGGACCCACTTGTGACTCCGCCCGCCTACACCACGGCGCCGATAGTGACTCCGCCCGCCTCTACCCGCCTGACCATCCGTTGCACGCCCACAGTGGGAGGTCCTCCGCCGAATGAAGAGCGTGCACCAACGAACAACCGCCGCCTGGCCATCGGTTGCACGCCCACCGCCGGTTCTCCCTCGCCAGTCAACAATAGCACGCCCGCCGCCGTCGTTGGACCCTCGCCACTAGAGGAGCTCGACGCCCTCGCCAGCCAGGTAAATAGTTAAGCGTTGGAGCGTCGATCTTCCTTTGCCTTAGACTGGCATCTCTGACGCCCTGCATGTTTTCCGCAGAACGACGACGTTCCATGCACTCTCTTACACACAGTGGACGGCGTGTTGAAGGATGTTGCTGTGGGTATGATCGTTCAACCGTCAACCCGCAGGTTTCACAACAGGCCGATGCGCGAAGACGTATATAGAGTTTGATTGCTTCGGGTGCTGGCGGGCTACGACGACTTGTTGCCTCCCATTCAACCCTACCAAGAAGAAGATGACCCCGATACCCTGACGCTGCTCCAGTGCATACCTTGGAACATGGAATGGCCGAAGAGCCAGATTCGCCCGGGGAAGAGGGGCGCCACCGCGCAGACATCGCCTCTAGAACTACCGGCGCGAGGCACCACCTCGAAGACAACCCCTCTAGAAGCTCCGGAGCGGAGCCATGGCAAGACCGTTGCCGCGCCGTCGCCTACCCGTGACATGGAGATGGCACAAGACCAGGAGAATGACGTTGATCTTGATGCCATGGATTTCATCGCTGATGACTTTGATGGCGGAGATTACGTTGCTCCTCCTCCAGAAGAACCCTACCATAGCACGGAGGCTCGTGGTGAGGCTCCTCCTGCGGATAAATCCAATTGCAAGCGTCTCTTCGGTTCTCAGGAAGACACGCCTCCAGATGTCGGCCCCTGCACCGAGACTCAGAAAAGTGCGAAGGGTGGAGTTATTTTCAGCCCTAGCACAATCCGTAAGGCGGCTAATGAGGAGATTGAGAAGGAGATCATTCCGAAAGCGCCGAAGCCGCGGAAAAGAGGACCTAGATCCAAGGCCGCAAAGTCCGCGAGCCAGCGTGCTAAGATGCCGCTCCGTGTTCAGGACGGCCCACCTACATCTAAGCATACGAAGATGCATGTGATTGGTCAGCCTATGCTTAGCCAGAGCAATCTCAAGGCCGCAAGTGGGGATATGCGGAGTTTGCATGACAGCATTCTTTTTCTTGAAACGCGCCTTGTTGAAACCAAGGATCCATCATACCCGGTTTTCGTTGCCATGGTGCCAAAGGACTTGGGTTTCGTCGAATCAACCGGCGCGGATAGGATAGTACTGCGGTTTTCGGACATCTTTGATATGTTCCATAGCAATCCGCTGCACTACTCCATGGTCCGCCTATACTCGCTCAGTCTGGCGGTGCAAGTCAGCAGGGATAGTACACCGGGCATCACGATAGTGGACCCCTTCTACATGCGCCACGACGTGTTGTGCTCCGTTGGGAACCAGGCAGTCGCGTCGACATATCTCCGGGACTTCATGCTGGCGAACCAGACCAAGGATTACATCCTCATGCCTTACTTTACCGGGTAAGTCAATATTCTTAGCCGAATCGAAAGGGATTTTCTTTAGATTTTCATCGCTCCTTTCCAACACTTTGTTTGGATTGTTCCGCGCAGATATACACAATGCACACTCATCTGCATTTTTATCAGTCATTCGCATGCGACGTATCTCGACTCAGGGAGTGCGGTGAAGAAAGACTACTCCACGGTGAAGAAAGTTTTGGATAATGCTCTCACCGGCTACCACGCAAGGGGGGGCATAATCACTAGGGAGAAGGTCGTTCAGGGCGCTCGGGTGTTCACCCACACGACTAATTTCGCGTGCGTCAAGCAGCCGGCATGCAGTAACCGAGACACCTACTATGTCCTCCATCATATGCGGGCGTACGTACGGGATCAACAGTTCCTTACCCTGCCTAGTCAAGTCCAACAATGGGCCTCCAGCTTGTCGATGGTCGGCGATGACAAGGTTAGAGAAGAGATATATGATATCCAGAAGTGCTTTGCCACGAAAATCGTTCATGAAGTGGTGAACAAGAGTGGGACATTTTACTGCCGGTTCAACATGCTGAACCGCGACATAGATACCTACCTAGAAACTGCCTGTGACGACAGGCCCTTCATCACTCAGGAGGGCTGTCCCGTTGTAATCCCTGGGAGGATGAGTCAGAAGGAGTGAGAACTATTGTAAGGCTTGCTACATTTTCCGAAATTAGTCGAACTCAATCGTTAGGGTTATGAATCGTCCATCGTGTAACAGATGCTTTATTATGTCAATGCTTAATTATCTTTCTTTTCATTATTGCGGTCTTACTTGTGATGGTCGTTCGATCTTTTGAATAAGTAAATGCCGATGAATAAAAGAGTTGGTTCACACTCAGATGGCCTAGGCGGTCCGTTGCGCCTTGTGATTTTCACAAAGTTAGGATCTTGTGCATCCCACTTGGCGCAGCGGCACCGCCTACGGCCGCTTGTATGTGTTCACCCTAAATATGAGGCACACATCGTTACGGTTATGAATCGTCCATTCTGTAACTGATGCTCAATTATGTCAATGCTTGATTATCTTGCATTTTATTATTGCGGTCCTACTTGTGATGGTCGTTCGATCTTTTGAATAAGTAAATGCCGATGATTAAAAGAGTTGGTTCACACTCAGATGGCCCAGGTGGTCAGCTGCGCCTTGTGATTTTCACAAAGTTAGGATCTTGCGCATCCCACTTGGCGCAGCTGCACCACTTGCGGCCGCTTGTATGTGTCCACCCTAAATATGAGGCACACATCGTTACGGTTATGAATCGTCCATTCTGTAACTGATGCTCAATTATGAATCGTCCATTCTTGCATTTTATTTTTGCGGTCCTACTTGTGATGTTCGTTCGATCTCTTGAATAAATGCCGATGATTAAAAGAGTTGGCTCACACTCAGATGGCCTAGGTGGTCCGTTGCGCCTTGTGATTTTCACAAAGTTAGGATCTTGTGCATCCCACTTGGCGCAGCGGCACCACCTACGGCCGCTTGTATGTGTCCACCCTAAATATGAGGCACACATCGTTACGATTATGAATCGTACATGGCTTGATTATCTTGCTTTTTATTATTGCAGTTTTATTTTGTGATGTTCGTTTGATCTTTTGAATAAATATGCCGATGATTAAAAGATGATCATCTTGTTCCTTTGTGTTTAACTTTCATCTTCTTTATGTCATATTTCTCCACTTACTACTATTGCAGACATGTTTAAAACTATTGTTTTTGTTTTTCTTTCTTGTCATTACAGATGCCGAGGTGCTACATGGTGTTTAGAGGAAGGGTTCCAGGAGTCTACGATCACTGGGAAGACTGCTTCGAGCAGGTGAACAAGTTCAAAGGGAATGCCTACAAATCCTACAACACAAGAGTGGCGGCGGAAGCTAGGTGGTTCATCCATCTCGAGGAGGAACAAAAGAAGAAGAAGAACAACAACAAGTGGATGAAGACCATCGCAGCCGCTCTTGTCGCCGTCGCCTCGCTCGTCATGCTATGGTTCCTAGTTAGATGATTAGGTTATC
This sequence comes from Alopecurus myosuroides, assembly GCA_028641055.1. Classification (NCBI taxonomy): domain Eukaryota; kingdom Viridiplantae; phylum Streptophyta; class Magnoliopsida; order Poales; family Poaceae; genus Alopecurus; species Alopecurus myosuroides. The sequence goes on along the minus strand of CM054062.1, from coordinate 333,356,931 downwards.
GGCGACTAGATAGGTCACTTGTCCGGATGATGAAGCATCATCGATCGATGTAATCGGTCCCGATGATTAACCGTATGATGTAGGTCACTTGTATCTATTTGACTCTGATAAACACTTTGTTGTATTCATAATAACCTGTTTGATGTAGCTATTCGGAATTCTAAGCAGTATATGATATATCATTTGTTCGTCAGAGAACTGTTTCGATACATTTTGTTTACTGATATTCTTCTGTATTTGAGCTGTGTATATACCTGTATAAATACGGTACTGCATATTTCAAAAAATACAGCATAGTATAGCCGTGACGCACCAAAAAGGATACCTGTGACGCACCATGGAGGATAGGCGTGACGCGCGAAAGTTCATACCCGTGGCGCACCCAGTAACTTAGCCGTGGAGGCATTACTTAGCCGTGACGCACCAATATTCCTAGCCGTGGCGCACCTCCTCAGTTAGGCGTGACGTGCCTAGAGATAGCCGCGGCGCACCGCGACAGTGCATCACGGGTATTAATAGGCGCGACGCACCAGCTCGGTGCGTCACGGCTAAACCAATAGGCGCGGCGTGATAGCCGTGACGCGCCCTGGTGCGTCACGGATAAGACTATTGGTGCATCACGGGTAAGCTTTTTCCTAGTAGTGCATGATAAATTTTAAACTACTTTCTCATGAGCTAAAATAGGAACACAAAACATGTTTAATAGTTTTGAAGGTTTAAAGGTAGCACACAAGAAATTTACTTGGAGTGGCGGGGAAATACCACATATAGGTAGGTATGGTGGACACAACGGAAAACTTTGGTTTTTGGGAGTTGGATGCACGAGTAGAGCTCATACTCAGTACAACGTGAAGGCTAGCAATAGACTAGGAGCGACCAACTAAGAGAGCAATAACGGCCATAATCATGCATAGCGACACACCATTATTAATCAAAGCATGAAGTGATATTACAAGTCAAAAATAAATCATCATAAAGACTAAAGGTGAATGGTTTGTATTCATAACATGGTGTGAGCATGCGTCAAGTCAACCCAAATAAATCATCAAAGAAGAATACCACAATACCATGCTTCAATATGAGGAAACAACACCTGATTTAATTTCAATGGAAAATTAAGGACTCTAAATTATTTGAGACTAGTCATGATACATCATAAATAACTAAGCACACAGTTAAAATAATATCTAACATGACATGCCAAAGTCTAAGCCACAGTCAAAATAAGCTTCCTATTGCACCACTATAAGCATGAAATATTTTACTCTTCTCCAACACCAATCAACTTATTTGAAAGAACTCTCAAATAAAATAATCATTAAAGACCAGAGATCAAATCATATATAACTAAAGAAAATCATCAAGCTCTGAACAAAATTCGAGTGAAAACAAGAGCTAAACGCAGTACTAGTAAAAACTGAACACTCACAGAACAACAGGGGTGAAAACTAGAGTGTCTAGACAATGAAAACGAAGCATATATCTCTCCAAACTAAAATGCTAGGATCCAACCATTTATTATAGTAATAAAACAAACAAAATAAAACTGAAAGCAAAATAAAATGATGCTCCAAGAATAACACATATCATGTGAAGGAATAAAAATATAGTGTTTTGAAAGAAACCTGATATTTTTGTTGATGAAGAAGGGGATGCCTTGGACATCCCCAAGCTTCGATGCTTGTACTTCTTGGATATGTCTTGGGGTGACATGGGCATGCCCAATCTTGTGATTTTTTTCATCCTTCATGTTCTCATATCATCATTCTCTCCCTACACTTGAAAACTTCCTCCATCTAAAACTTCTCACAATCTTCATTAGCAACGTTTGTGCATCAAAATAATAAATCCACTTGGCTCAGTTTCAACACAAATCATACACTCAATCTAAAAATTAGCTACTATCACAACTTATTTTAAGGCTCTTCCCCACGAAAGAACACAAAATAAGAAGTTTAAGAGACAAAGGCAAATATTGGAAGAAATATGTGAAAACAGAACATCGGGTAAAGATAATTTTTTCTAGAAAATCTTATGTTTCTAAAATAAAAAAACTCCGGAAGTAATGAAAGTTAGATAACAACATGGAGCATGTATCTATTTTTTTCAAATCAATCCGGCTGTCTGGCTAAGAGAAATAATTTGTTTGGTGGCAGCACAGAAATTTGTTTCAGGACAACAACTTCCCTAAATCACGCTACCTCTCTGTTAGAGGTTACTCTTGGCACACAAGAAAAATAAAAATGAGAAGGAACGGTTGATACAAAGGTAAAAACTTCAAAGAAAAAAAGAAAACAAAATAAACTAAAAGAAAACAAAAGGAAAACAAAGTGGGTTGCCTCCCACAAGCACTTTTCTTAACGCCTTTTAGCTAGGAATGAAGAACGAATCAAGTACTATCAATTTTCTTATCATAAAGATCATCAAAAATTTCTTCAATAGCACCCTTAGCAATATTATTTCTTTTAGCAATATTTTGAATAACACAATAAATTTTATCCACCTGATCAGCTAACTTATTGTCTTTCTCATTTTTTCCTAAATTCAGATATATTTTTCTCTATAGCACCCAACCTTTCCAAAACTGTTACATAGGAATATCAGTTTTGGCCTAATCACCAGGGGTTTTTTCTACTAAACTCTTAATAGCCCGCTAATAAAGTGTGGGCTCCCAAAAAAATTCCGCCTGTTAAAGTCTCAAGAATATGCCTATACCAAATGGTGACACCCACATAAAAGTTTCTAAGAAGGATCTTGGTGGTATGCTTTTTTGTAGACCTATTTTAAGCATCATGAATGCTATACCAAGCATCTTTTAAAATTTCCCCACCTCTTTGTTTGAAGGTGAGGACCTCATCCCCGGGAGACATAACAAAAGGAGTAGAGCTATACATACTAATAAAATAAACTAACAACACAAATTTAAGACTAGAGACTAGAGAACTTTTTTTTGGATTTTTGATAAAGGGAAAACAAGACTAAACAAAAGTAAACTAAGAAAGAACAAAACAAAAGAAAGAAAGTATAAGTGTGATACTCCCCTTGCTGCAAGCTTGAAGTCCCTGGCAACAGGGCCAGAAATTCTTGATGCTCTTAGACGTGATCACACGCTCGTTGGGCTACCCCAAGAGGAAGGTATTATATAGTCTAGCGGAATTTTCCCCCTGTTGTGGAACTAGGGTTTATCGACCAGTCGGACTTTGAAGACTTGGAGAAGGTTGCATGTTGTCTGGCGCGTCAACAAGCGTGGAACCTACAGACAACACACAAACTCCCTCTTGTCCCCAGCTTCTCGTATTGCTAAAAACTAGAGAATTAAATGTATAGAGTAATGAAAAGAAAAAAAAAACAGTGTTGCAAGGAAACAACGATGAAAGTGCTTGAAATAAGGTTGTATTAATGAAGAAAATAGTACTGGGGGCCATAGTTTCATTACTGTGGTCTCCCAAAACAAAACAAACATGTTGGGTGAAAAAATTAAAGCTGGGCAATTGACAAACCATGAGCGTATAACAATACTATTATGAAAAGATATAGGTCACGGATTCTAACATCATAGTCATCATGTCAAGGCATATGGACCTCTATCCAGCATGCATCCATATCTAAAAGTCCACCTCAAGGAAGCTATCCAACATATCTAGCTAGTATTATGTTGTAGCAACGAAGTGATTTCTTTGTGTGCAACAGAAAATTACATAAGTAAAGTACGTAATTTAACCAATGGTTCTCGTCCGTAGACATGAGCACAGTTGTTCACATCCCCCACCCGTGACGGTTCTGTTACTCGAGCACAAATGCAAGAGAGGCATGAACCCACTATTTAGAATATAAACCTTCTCTTGGAGGTAAAAACAACTACGTGGCCAAGGTAATCATAAACACCGGAGAGCATTGCAAGACAACATTAAAACTCTCTAAAGATATATGTGAAGAATCTCAGTTTGACATGAACAAAATAATTGAAATCTCATGGTTCATCGGATCCCAGCAAACACAACATGCACAATTACATAACAGTGGTCTCAATCATGTGAGATAGCTCACGAGACTCTAAACATGGAGGCATAACAGAGAGAAATACCAACTAGCTACTACTATGAACCCGTAGTCTTGAGTGAACTACTCACGCATCATCGTGGAGGCAATCATGCATGGCGACGAAGAGGCCTCCGGTTGCGATTCCCCCTCTGGCAGGGTGCCAGAACAGGCCTGCAGAAGCCCTAGATTGGATTTTCGAGGCGACGACACCTCTTTGTATTCTTCATGGAAATAATCTCAATCACCGATAAAATTAGGGTTGAGGGCATCTTATAGGCGAAGATGCGGCGGGACGCGGTGGCTAGGGATCCCAGGGGCCCACTAGGCACGGACTAGGGTGGGGTTGCGCCTGGTACCCTCCTGGGGGCCTCCCTGCTCCCCTCTGGCTCGTCTTTGGACATCGTCTTTGTTATGGGTAAAAAATGATCTTCATGGATTGTCAGACCTTTCCGAGAATATTTATTTAAGCACTTTTATGAAATACAAAAACAACAGAAAACAACAACTGGTCTGGGGCATCTTGTTAATAGGTTAGTGTATGAAAACATCCGGAAAACGAAGGAAAACATGTGGAAAACATAAAGTCATTGGATAGAAAACAAGCATGGAGCATAAAAAAACAAGCAACACATGCATGGTGTGAGCGCTTTAAATAGTTTTTAGTGGATCGTGGGTTCATTGTTGGCTTTATCGATCCAACTCTTTTTACTAAGAGAGTTGGAGGTGACTTGTTCATATGTCAACTCTATATGGATGACAGCACATAGGATAAACGTACCCCAATATGGAAGTGGCCCAACAAGGTAACTCAATAATCGTAGTTCCACAAGGACTACACAAACTGAATCGTAATAGATGGGTAGTACTAGTTTGTATCCTATTAGGACTCTACATGTAAGAATGTTCCCTCCACCTATATAAGGGTGAGGTGGACCAAGAGGTTAGACTGAGACAAAACTAGAATAGAATTTAGACAACAATAGAGAGAGATGCCACAATATGGCGACTCGCTCATCGGCTTACGGAATAAGATCTAGCCACAAACAACATGTAGGGTTATTACCGAATTATGTTTTCTGGGGTCTGAAGCTGTATAAATCTTGTCTTTGTGTGTAAACCCATCGATGATCTCACGCGTACTAAATCACGACACAAATACCGTCGACTTACACCGCCGGTTGAGCCCCTCGATAGACCTCTGTCGGAACACTGCCCCGGCTTGACCTAGTTCTCGCTCATGATCGCGAAGAGATTGGGGATCTTCATCGACAAAGTTTCGACTTTGTCATCACTGCTTGATCACGTTATGAGCCGTGCTGCTGATCATGTATGTGTGGATACCGTTGAGGTGATGCGCTTGTGGTACTTGCTCGTAGATAATGTATCTCCTCGCGATTATACGAGTCTAATTGTGGGCATCAACTATGTCTACTTCCACGCCAACCTTGTCACCGAAAATCTTCTGCTAGTTCGACAGACGTTGGCTATGTTCTATTGATCTACGCTGCAGAATTAATTTTTTTTCCTACGTAGTCTGCCAAGATCACTATGCAGATAACGAGGCATGAACATACATGCGAGGATCAGGATAACGACTCACCGGGCAGCGCATTCGATGTAGTCGTAGAAGAGTTGTGAACAATCGTAGATCCTCACAACTAGGCCTAGTTGCAAGGATGTCGCTAAGTCTTCCCTCTTCAAGGATCACTCGTGTAATCCCTCTTATGGTGTGCACGCGTACGCTCGTGTCAAACCGTCAGCGCTCCGCCGTCTAGGAGTCCGCATCGACGAAGAGAGACAGTCTTCCGCGTTGCTAATTGGTAGCTCTAATCAAGTGTGATTAGAGCTATTATGAATCTGGAAGTTCTCAACACATGAGAGAGAAAACTAATTGGAGCTAGGTCTAAGCGGGAGAGTATAACTCAAAAATCCGATTAGTAGAGGCTCTAATTCAATTAGAGATGTTTCTAATCATACCTCTAATTAGCGACTCTAATTCTAAAGGCCCTCTAACTAGATCTCTAATTCTATGAGAGAGAAGGCCAAAAAGCTCAATTGATGTTTTTTCCAAAGAGGAGCAGGTGGCGATTATATAGTGGGCGATAGGAGGGCACCTGACATTGGGGGGGGGGGAGGGTTCCTCCTCCCCTCCCTTGGCCGCACCCCTCCTCCTAGGAGATTTTGGATTGGACTCCCTTATGGAGTCCAATCCCACCTCATTTATTTCTCTTATTTCTCGAATAAATTCAGAAAATTTCCTACAGAAAGCTTGTACACTTTGTGAGACCATGGGCCCCAACTGGCATTCCCTAAAACTAGGTTTTGCCCATAGGAGGAAATCTGCCCTCCTCTGACACTTCTTCCATATAAGGAAAGTCCCCCGAAACTATTCCGGAACCCCGTTACCCCATTAGATAAAATCATCGATATTATCTAAAGATATTAGAAACTCATTTCTAACACCCGGGACATCTGATGTACTCCTTAACTTCTCATATAAATTATACCTAACACCGACATAATTTCTCTCTTATAGTAACATCCTCGAAACCACTTTGATTGACACCAGACTTGTTTCTGTGATATCGTAACGACATCGAACATTCATAAAACAATTAAAAACATATTATCTCTCTCATTAAAAGATTGGCACAACTTAAACGTGTCACCCGTTAAGTTTCGATAACACACAGTCATGTTCGGGCACTTATCGAACAATAACCAGAAGCGGGATCGTGGACGTCCGTGATGTCTCCTTTGTATTTCCGAAGAACGAGGGGACCTTATAAGTTACTCTTTGCACTTATTCGCTTAACTTCACGATACCAACGATATCACGAGGTAAGACTATGTGATCTAGTCTGATCAAACTCTTTGATCATAACACATATAACTCGTTTACCGATATCGTTCTCTTTTCTCATCCATATCCCCGATGACCCTGTGATAAAATCACATTGTGTATGGTCAGACGATATGTCATCGGTGATACAGAGAGGGCCCAGAGAATGTATCTCTTTATCGTCTAGAGGAGTTAAGTACTAGTCTTGAACGATCTCAATTCCATTACACTTTCTAGGTCATACCCAGATATCACAATTATAGTCCCCAGTTATGGCAAGACGGTTGATGATATCCAAAGTATAACTTCCGAACATGCGGTCACTAGATATTCTCATAGTATCAGAATTATAATCAATGTTAACTTCATATGTATTTGTTAAAATACATAATGATTGTTTAGTCTCTTTTAGCAACAACATACACTTGGGTCGGTTTAGTACTGTTGTTACCCTAACAATAAAATCTTATATTTTGCTAGACTTTCTTTTAAGTCCATGATCAGGAAAATGTGATCATCCCACAAACCATAAGCTAATCTTACAGACAAAATTAGGAACTCGTGTTTGTTTGTCTTCACACCCACACAAAGATTTTTCTTTAAAAACTCACTTTTCAAGTGCTATAGCGGCTGTAGCATGATGACATAAACTTAATTATGAACTTGAAGATAGAATAATAACTGAATATTATTGTCTCTAGGGCATACCTCCAACATGTTCTGTTGCCTTCGCCCTTGCATTGGATCTTGGTTGTGCGCTAGAACTTTTTCGTTTTCCGTTGAGTGTTCCTCAACATAGAGCACTCTAGTGCACTTTGTTTTTCCTCTTGTCTCCCTTTTAAAAAGGTCAACCATGGCTCGCAAAGACTATTCATAGAAGAACTCCGCCCTCACTCAACTCAACCATGTTCCTTACATGGTATTTGACCATCATGCCTTCTTTCTCACTGATGTGGTACATAAATCCTCTGGCACAACGTTAAATAAAGGATTGTGTAAAAGCATGTGATCTATACAAGTTGACTGACAAAACATTGGACATTCTGATGAATACTTTGTCTACTAGGACAAACTAAACCAAATCCAAAACAAATCGTTACTGAAATACGATCTATACACAAAAAATCAAAATCAGTTGCACTATTCAAGGAAGTTGTAGATATACATGGTAATCACAATTTACCTGATTATGGAATTTACAAATAAGAAAAGATTCCAATAAGATATTGTAAATGCCAAATCCCCACTAGGCCAAGCCAAAACCGCTTGCCCAAAGAATGTCTTCATTTGATACATCTTCAAGTCTGTTGTGCCGGTAGTTGTACCATCCATTCAATTTCTAGAATTTGTTCCTTGTATATGCGGCCCAAATAAAAGTGAATATCAGGGGCCAAAATTCCATTAACATGTTCGAAAGGATTCCCGTTGTGACCAGCACCAATGTGCGAATTAATCCAATCCGAGTATACAACGGCCGCGCCAAAAGAGCCCACTTTAGCCAAAATTCTGTCTTGTTACACAGAATTACAAGAGGGCTAATGACACAGATAGCGATGGCAGACTTATGTGCAACTGGTGCTAGAACCATGTACAAACCCAGTGAAAAGGCTGCTGTGAGGCATGTGATTGATGTTGCCCAAAAATATAAGGCTACAATTAAGTAAATCCTGCGACTGCGCGTGTTTAAAATAGCGTATCCTGAATACATGAGACCTACGATGCACATCACAGACAAGATGAAAGAGAATGTGCTCGCTATTATGAATGCATCGAAAGCATACCTCCCAGCAAGTGTTGGCGTGCCTCCATTAGTATGTTCAGCATCTCTGTAACCTCCAGGAATGGCGCAAGTAGCACCAAATGTCACCGTTGCAATTAGAACTGCACCAATACAAATTGTTTGTGTTGATTCTTTCACATTATTTAACTCTTCTCTTTGATTGTATTCTAACTCGCGATTGTAGTTTTCCTCGAAGTGATCCCGGCGACAACTACCACTCCTGGCATTAACGGCTTTGAGTGCAAAGTTTATCTTTCTTTCACTGTTCTGCACAAACAAATGAGAAATAGGTGAAGGCAAACCAAAAAAAAAAAAAATCAATTTTTTCTTTTGCATCAAGGGTATTGCTTAAGAACAATATGATGGAGTACATTACCTGATCATCGAACAATCCTGGGGGAATCTTATATCGTGATATATCTAGAGCAGTTTGCCCTTTCTTATTTGATAAATTTAAACATATTCGCCGATTCCCTAACAAAGCACAAAACATTCGAAGACTCCCTGCCTGGATAGCAAGGTGTAGTGCAGTGTTCCCATCATTGTCCTGGATATTCAGAATCCGTAAGAGAGATTGGTTCTTGCAAACAAAACTGATTATCCTAACTTTCTTTTTCTCAGCAGCAACATGAAGGAATGTCCTTCCCATATTATCTTGCAAACCAGCGCTGTTTGGAGACTTTTTAAGAAACATGGTAACTGTCCCTCTTTCACCAGCAGAGGCAGCGACGTGTATTGGATATAATCCGTTGTTGTCCGATTGATATAATGCAGCTGGGTTAGCTTCCAACACTTGCCAGCATACACTTCCTCGCCGACTTTGCCGTACAAGAGGTGCGGCAAAATGGAGAGGCGTACTCCCGTTTTCATCCCTTTGTGTAGTGAGATCATTGTTCCATTCCAAGATCATTTTTGTAAGTTCTGCAAATGGGTCTTTCAGTTAAATTAATCAAGGGGAGAAAATAGCTACATACTATATATGGAAGTGAAACATAGAACTTGATAGTCGAAAAGCCGAAAAGGAGTACTTATATTGTATCGGAAGTCTTTCATATGTCAACTTCATTGTGCATATCTAAAATCCTGTCAGCTATTCGTAGTCGCTTCAATTGTATACAAAAATACGGAATTAGAATATACTGCATTATTGTTCAGTCATTACATACTGCATTGTTCAGTAATGCTGACAAAGCCAAACTAATGTGTGATACTTCCAACTAGCAAAGCATATAAGAACGCCATATCCTTACTCTAGCAGTATGAGGGGTGATAAGTCAGTCAATACCGTCAACTAAAATGTTCATGTCCCATATATAACATGATTTGCGAATTATATTGACCGATTCATCATGAAGAACAACTACGGCTCAGCGGAATGCGTTGGTGAATATTTTTCAGGTCATAGTGTTATATAGTACGCAGTTTGAGAAGTATCAGAGGATATATAGAATTAACTTTCTCATACACGCCGGAACAAAACAGCTGAGGGAAAAAAAGGGAGTGTCTATTTACCATTTGACTGATTTTCAATTGGGTAGCAGTCACATTTTTTAAACGTGGCACTCTTCTAACCCAATTTGGTTCCCAGTACCAACTCCTTGGACCAAAAAGGCACTTCTACTTCTTGCGTGCCTTCTAGCTAGCATGAGAAATTACATAATGCTTTGTTCTAGAATTACATGTATACAAGCATGTAAATGTTGTTCTAGTTCTTTGTAAAAAACAAAGAATTAAATATATATATGATGGCCTAGAAATTACAGAGTTAAGGATATGTAAAAATGATAAATTACAAAACATGTTGCCTATAAATTACATATATTAAAACATGTACAACTCATTGTTTTTTTTTTTGTAAAACCTAGGTAGTTTTCATGTAAAAATTCGATATGATAGACCTAGAATTGCATGTAAAAAATACATCAGATTTTTGTAATAACATGTATATTTATATTCATACATAGTACTCGTGTTATACCCTTTACATTAACGGTTAGAGAAATTTACGAAATGCTCAAACTAGAATTACATGTATGGTAGCATGTACAAATTCATTCTCCTTGTTTGCAAAAAACTCGGAAAATAAACACCAACTTAAGAATTACATATGTAGAGAGTAGAGTCATGTAAAAACTCAAGATTATTTTTGTAAAAAAAAGAAACTAATAATTTACATAAAGCTCAGCCTAAATTACATACATGGGGACAATGTAAACTTATTCTAGTTGTTTGCAAAAAAAGTGACAACCTTATTAACTATAACATAGCTACTTACTTGTTGATGTTCCTAAAAAATTACAAATACATTGATATGTGAGCCACATTTTAGTTTTACAGAATGCAGTGCCTAACAATTATATCCGTTGGCATCATGTAAAAAATTAGTTCTAGGGTGAGGGGTTTCCATACAACCTTAATTAGATTAACATTTATAAAAACAAAATTCCCTACATAAATAAAGTACTACACCCTAAATTCCTGAAAGAGAAGAGCATCCTTGAAAATGCAGAAAAGGGGACAAGGGAAATTGATGAACCAGCTAACAAATCCTAGCATGGCCAAGTGCACTTATCAGTGGTGGCCTAGGGATAAAAAAGAACTAGCGTGGCCTAGTGGTAAAAAGACTCACGTGACCTCTCGCTACTGCAGCCGCGCGGATGGCTCGACACGAATATTTGACGGTTGCCCAATTAAAATCAGTCGACAGTTGATTAGCAAATCTGAAAAAATAAAGCCATGTGCTAGATGTTCCTCAAATGAATTTACAGAAATTCAGCTAGGGAGAAAACTACACATATACCAAATTCATCTACAAATAACATGTGCAGATATTAACATACAGTAGGAATCCAGATCTGTAAAAAGATGCCTAGATCGAGTACCTGTGCCTCGGAGAACCGCAGCGTGCAGCGCGTTCTGTCCATTCTGCCCGGAGTAAGAAAGCTTGGCGCGACTTGCGCTGTACAGCGTCTCGGCAATGGCGTCCTCTTCCAGCAAGACGGCCAGGTAGAGAGGTGAGGCGCCATGTCTCGGAAAGCTGGCCAGCTCCGGGTCTTCCTCCATGAGCAGCCTGACTGTCTCGCCGCTCCCGGCGCGGACCGCCTGATGCAACGCAGTCTCCTGGGCCTCGTTCTCCATCTCCAGCAGCTCCTTGGCTCTGCCACCATGATCCTCGGCCCTGGCCAGGCTAATGAGATGGGAGGCCATCCGGCACATCCCGGCCCGCGAGGCGCAGTGTAGGGGAGTGTCGCCGTTGTCGTCCCGCGCGAAGAGGAGGTGCTTCGCCTTGCCGTGGATGATGCCGGCGCTCCTCAGGAAGCCGTCGCTGTCGCCATGCGTGGCCACCATGTGGAGCGCGGTGCGCCCTCCAGTGGCGACCCCCTCAAGTAGCCGCTTCGGAGGCGCTTCGACGTCTTGGGAGGCTAGTTGGTTGTTCCTCGCCGACGGATGCGGCAGCTGGCCGCTTCCGTCGTCGAGGAGGAGCTCCAGGTCTTGCCAGGAACCGGAGCACGCCGACGAGAGCAGGAGAGGGTCCATGGTGGGAGAGGCTTCCCCGTGGAAGCCTGGGCGAGCTAGGACTCTCCTTGCTGCTGCTGCTGCTGCAGTGCTCGGCCGTCCTGCTTACAACCTGCTTGCTCAGTGTGATGGCTGCCCAACTCTGCTCATCGGAAAACTCTGCTCTTGTGTAGGCGTAGTACAATTCTGTACTGCATGGTTGTCTTCTCCATCGCTTGCTTGATTATTTTCTTGTCGGTTTCCGGGTGATCCACATGCATTAGTTAATTCTGCAACAAACAGACGGATTAGTTAACTCGGCGATAGCGCACGGTGGATGCCGCACTATGCTCCAAACGAAGTATTCGTCTTCGTCGTTTCCACGTGACTATCCGCTGCGATACTTGTCATGCCGACCGGTCACAAAGTTTCCAACAAATTTTAGATTCTGAATAAACTAGCGAAGGATCTATGGATTGCTGATGCCAGCGCACGCAGGCACCCAGAGCCCGGATGCCGTGCAGCGCCAAAAATGGCGGCGAAAGAAAGAGCGACGTACGAGATGCCCGCTTGAGGCGTGAGGAGAAGAGAGGGGAGGCTGTGGCACAGCCGCACAGGGGCGAAGATGCACTTGTATCCCGGTGGACGGCGCCGGCGCTGCCGTGGCAACATCCGACACCCAAGATGAAATCCGTAAGACTACTAGGGAAGATGGCCAAGTTGGGGGCTTTAATTCCTCCTTTAGCGGAACCCTATCCCACGGAATTGTAAGTGTGGGATAGGCGTCGCGAAAATCGTGGTTTATGGGTTGAAAACTGTTTTATCGAAACAGCACCGTAAATCTGATCGGCAAAATGAATAGCTGCAAGTTTAAACTTTTACCCAAATTCATTGTCAATTCGACATAAGTTTGACAATTAAAATAGTTTGAGTAATCAAAGACAAAAAATAACATAGTTCATGACGAACACGCAAAATGCTCTCGTCGAAATGTGCAATAGGTCACCGAATCAATCCGTCGCTGCCGCGGGCACCAGCAGCACCACCACCACCACTATCAGTGTCACTTCCACCATTTGTCTATTTGGAGAGATTTTGTCTATATATTTGCAGTGAGTTTGGACTATACCTATCATGGAACTCCAACAAGACTTTGATGAAAAGCTCGTGGGACAGTTCCTTGCCACGGTTCATATTGAACATGAGACCACTCACAATCTTATTTGGATGACCAAGACTGAGAAGTTCACTATCACCTGGAGTAAGGTTGGAGAGATGCTAGGGTATCCGGACCATGGCCCCTTTCGTGGCCCGGAGTATAACAATAATTGGTTTTGTGTTCACACCAAGGACCAGGAGACTTGCTTGTGCCTCTCTATTTCTGGAAGATGTTTGTGATCGGTTTCTCCAAAGATCTCTACCCCACCTATGATATCATGCATCGTATTTACCGAGGGACGATAAATCCTAGGGTTGTCAACTTGGATGAAATACAAGGCTTTTTCAAGGACTTGATGATGCTCACTCACACCAATTGGGGAAAATGTCTTAAGTTGGATGTCATGGATTTTCTATGGAGTGAGATGTGGCATGTGGCTGTTTTCAACAAAAATGCTTGCTATGGTCCTCTCGTCATGAAGATCATTCTCCGTGCTTGAGCAAGCAAATTTACTGGGGTGGAACTTAGTGATGAAGAGACGTGGACTCCACATAAGGAAAAGCACTTGCTCACGAGGGATCACATCGAGCCTATGGAGCCCCCCATCCCCTCTCAACGCAAGGGCAAAGCCTAAGCTAGAATCATTGTTGATGAAGAGTCGGATCCCTCTCGTCCCCCTCCAAAGGTCCCTTTACTTGGATGGCTCGTACTCTCAAGAAAGTTTTCAAGATGAACAAAAAGATCGAGCTCCGTCAGTGGGAAGTGCACTATGACAAATAACTCAAGCGTCGCAAAGAGGTTAAGGCGTGCATTGATCGCCTCCGTGCCGAGGGTGAAGAAGTTGCTTATGTGGAAGAACCTAGCATTACAACCTATGTCAAGTGGCAAACTAAAGACTCCCGTGGTCAAGTCCTGATGAAGATGGTGAAGAAATTACAAGCTCACGACGCCGCGCTCCTTCTACGAGTGATGAAGACATCGCGGGCTAAGCTATGGGACGTTAGCATCAGTCTCCTCCCATTTTTTGTGTCCTTATGTCAAAAGGGTAGATATATCTATTAGGCTACGAGGGTGTTGCATGGGTCAAAGTCACAAGCTTCTCTCATCATTTGCTTCTTTTATGGCTTGTGAACTTTGGACATGTTGTGAGACATGTTTATCCTTAATTCTCTATATTCGTTTATTTCGGTCATGAAATCTAAGGGGAGCCTATGTACCGAGACATGCACATGTCTAGGGGGAACACCGTGTCGTTTTTATTGACCTTTGTATTGCAATTAGTTGTGTTGTCATAAATCGCCAAAAAGGGGGAGATTGAAAGCTCCTCTATGGTTTTAGTGTTGATGACAACACAATTAGTTCATATTGTGATCCCTTAGATAATTGCAATACAGTTCGAAGGTGTCGATATCTCTCTTGGATCGAATACCCATGAAGACGCCTTTTCATTTGGCTCGGCGGAGTTCCCATGCTCAAGGGGGGAATCAACCTCTATTTGGAAACACATGCAGCGGTAGTACCATTGTAAGCATTGGTAGTACCACTGCCTGATTTGTAGAGCAGCCAGGGACGTCTGCTCCTTCTCTCCACTAGGGCAAAACCATCTGCGGTTGTACCGGTGGTGGTACCGCCAATGTGCCCTTCGGGGAGGGCCTGCCGATACCAACCGCGGTACCACAACGTTAGTACCTCTAGAACCACCAGTGATACCGCTCCTGAGGATTGAACGACAGTATGCCCAGGCCAGAGTAGTACCGCGCCTGGTACCGCCTATTCCCCCTTTGGGGAGGGCCTCCCGGTACCTCTGGAGGTAGACGAAGCAGTAGTACCGATGATACCACCGGTAGTACCGGCATTGCGGGTTTAGGAGCGCATTGCAGCCCACCTCTGACCAGCGGTAGAACCGGTGCATGCAGTGGTAGTACCGCTGGTGCGGGTTGGTGTGCCCAACGGCCAGATTCCAAGGGTGTATTTATTGCAACCCCTCTTCCCCACTTTGAGCTAAGCTTCACACTCTCTCCCCAAACCATTAATGTAATCTTCAAGTTTCTAGATCTTCCACTCCAACCACTCATTCACACTGAAACTTGGTGGAGTGATAGAGGAGACCTAGATCCGTGATTCCACCAAAGGAATTGCAAATCCATTGTCGCACCCTGATTTCTAGGGGATACTCACCGTACGAACTGGATAGCAGATGCTTGGATTATGGGGCATAACTGCTCCCACGTCCCAGCTTCCTGGTAGGCCTGCGCTTATGCGCGACAACACAAGCCCTGCTATTCCATCGTCGATGTAAACTATCCACTAGAGATCAAAGGCACTTCCGTCGACGTACTTCAAACCATACACACATGGTACGTCAACGGCGTTGAACAACTGATATCACAACAGATCTCTACGACACAAAAGATTGAAAAAAGTTGCAAATGGCTCTCATTAGAGCAGAGATAGCAAATACAGTCATTCAGAGGGCACATGCCCCAACAATACATCATTACATCACAGCGGAAGCATTCAACATGTCTGAGTACAGACAAGAACCAAATAGGCCTAAGAGGCCGGAAACGAAAAGACGGAGCCCATCCACGAAGTCTCGGATCCTGCCCGGGTCCGCTATCTACTCGTCAGCAGTCTCGTCATCATACTCCACGTAGCAGCCACCATGAAGATCCTCGGAAACGTCGTCTGCGTAAACCACAGCCCCAAAGGGGTCAGTACATAGACGTACTGGCAAGCAAGACTCACAGTTCACCAAAGTGTAACCCGTCAACACCAAGCACAGATGCCTTGGGTTCAACGGAAGAAAGGGGATATGAAAGATGCTGCAACTGGCTGCTCTAAACAACTATAGAAACATACTACAACTGCCGGCTATCAGAAAGGAGATAAGATCGAGGATTGTAACCAACTGAAAGATAACTTCAAACAAACCCATCCTGGATCTCGCCCCTTATCCAAAGAAGCAATCCGAGGATAACTCACACAGTTGTATTAAAGGTGAATCAAGTTATTGTGTCATCCACCTATTACTAGTCAAGTTATTAGTCATTGGGTGTAACATGTTTGATCATTATGTTTAAGTTGTCCTGAGTACTTGTTAGCCAGTACTTTCACCAAGTAATCCATAACCGCGGAAAACACGGCTTCTCGAGAAGATTATCCCTGCAGGGTTGCACCAATTTGGCCGTACACTCAAGAATAACCCGCCAGATGGGAAGCTAACCCACCAAGCGGGGTACTCTACACAACCAACCATTCTTCGCATCAAGCCCAAAGAACCTTGGGCGCACGGCTAATCAAGCCCAGAAGAAAATGGACCATCATAGCACTCTAAGACCGTGTCCCCCTATATGCCGACTACAAAAGTTCCACCCTGGCCTGGGCTCGCAAAAACATGCATGCGGCAAATGGAAAACACGAACTAAATGAGGCGATTTGGACGAGATGCGAATCAGGTCAAGTTGAGGGGGGCGCCCATACTCGCTTCCCAAATGCGGGTAGTGCGCTCATCATGGATCAGTAGACAAGACCCTTTTCCTATTAGGGTCGACACTAGCAGGCTTCAAAACCTCTCATGGGCCTCCTGCCGGTGCCTTATCATCAAATTTATTATTAATAGTAACATTAGCATGATTGATTGATTAAACATCGAGCCCCCAGAACATAATGAAATATAGTAACTGAAAGTAACGGGTAACAGACTCGAGCAAAACAACCTAAGCATGCTAGTAAGACACTGGCTCAAACAATGGTTGTAGGAAGGGAGATGAGGCAATATCAGGGTTAAGGGATTCATGTGATAGGTTCGTAACAGAAACTACTACTAAGGCTAGCAGAAAAGAACAACGGAAAGTATCGGTAACCAATGTTGAAAGGAACACGATGGTTCATGTGAGTGATAACTTGCCTGCAAAACCCAGTAGCCTGGTATTGAGCTAACTCCTTAGAAGGGTGTCGTAAGTATCGTCGGTCTCAACGTCGTCGTTTATCCGATAAGAAGCAAACAGACAATGCAGAAAAGGTAGACAATCAATATCATGGCATAGGTGCACAAACATGGGATGATGCATGTCATGTTAATAGATGCAACAAAATAAACTAGTTGATAGGATAGCACAATTTAAATGGACAGATATGCAATTTTGAGTTGCATATGAAAAGCCCATGGAATTTGGTTAGATTGTTTGTTTTCCAACTATTCAACAGGTGCTAGTGGTTTAGTATGATGCATGCAACAGGAAAACAGCAAAATAACAACATAAGAATCAAATTTAAATAGGGGTAGCAATTTAGAAGTTTATTAGTAATTTAGGGAAATTTTGGGTGCATTAGAGGTGACACACAAGTATTTGTTGTTTTCAACCAACTAAATTGTTCAAAACAATTAACAAAGTTGATATTTGAATAGATCATCAAATTTTGGTTGGATTACATGTTTCACATTTTGAAATTGGACTTAGGATTATTTAATTATGAATTAAACAATAATAAACAATTTTTAATTGCATTAAACAAGAATTAAATGGTTTAGGCAATTTTAATTATTCAAAACAGAAAACAAAAATTATATTTGAAAAGGTGAGATGAAATGGTATGGAAAACATATTTTATTTGCATTTATTGGATTAGTAAAGAATTAGTTATGGAATTTAAGAAATTGCATTTGAATTATTCAAATTTGAATTTTAAATGTATTTGGAAAATTCAAAACAGTGCACAATTGGAATATTTGGAAAGATTATAAAATTTTGAACAGAAAACATATAAAGTTTTTAGTTATTGGATTTACAGAATAAAAGTTATTAAATTTTGAAGTTTTATTGCTTAATCTGCTATTTAAAAAGAAAATAGGAATTTAACAGATTCGTTGAAATCTTTTTGTTACCGAGAGGGCTCTACACGCTGCCAGTGACAGTGGGCCACATGCCACTGTGGCGTGCCAACGAGGCGGGTGGAAAGTGACAGGGCCGTGGGGGTCTATGCCAGGTGGGCCCAGCACCTTGCGAACAACTGGCAAAAATGCCGCTGCAGAACGCAGCCCGCGGGGATCGAACCGCTGCCCTCGCGGAAGCGAGCGCACGGCCTGAACCAAAGAGCTGCTGCTGAACTTATGTTCAGAGACAGAGGCGTTGCCTTTTCACACAGAAAACCCGTCCGTTGTTTCTCTGACGAAACTGACGGAACACGATTGCAGTCGACGCAGCGGCCATCGATCGATCCCAGCGACCTCGACGGGCAACGAGTTGGCGAACAGAGGGAAGGGGAGACGGAGCAGCGGGCGCTCACCGCGGTTGTTGACGCGGATGCCGCAGGAGTCGAGGACGGTGGCGATCGGGGAAAGGACGGGCGGCCGCTCCTGGAGACGACGGAGACGGCAGGAAAATCCAGGGAGCTGGCAGCGTCCTCGTTGAGTCCCGCAAGGATGGACGTCGAGCTTGGCCAGCACGGCACGGCGGACTTGGAGGCTCCCCGTCGCTGCCAAAGAAGGTGGTTTTCCACTTGTTCAGAAGAAACAGAGAAAGGTAGGGCGGCAGAGGAGAAACAGAAGGGAGGAAGACGGGCTTGGCGGGGACGACCTGGTTATCTTCGGCTCTCGTTCTGTAGCGTAGAGGGAAGGGGTCAGCAAGGCGATTCCATTCCTCCGTTCATCCTGGCCCAACGGTGACCGTGCCGGCGCCGCCAAGGGCTCCAAGTTTCAGACATGGATGTCGTTCGGCTCCGTTTTCTTCAGAAGGTTCAGAAGAGGAGAGCAGCAGGGAGAGGAAACAGAGGGCTGCGGCGGCGCGTGGAAGGAAAGGAAGGGTGGAGAGCTAGGGTACGCGATCGGGGCTCGATGGAGTAGGTTAAGTAGAGGGGGGTAGGGGCGTATCGGCCGTCGGGGCATGACCGCTGCATCCGTGGCATGCTTGGATGCAGTGCCGTACTGCAGGAAGAAGAAAGGGGTGGGGATGATCGAACCGGTAAGTGGGAAAAGGGCTGGGCCTAGGTAGAAGGAAAAGAAAGGTGGGCTGGCTGGTTATGGGCTGCTGTGCCCTCTCTCTCCCTCTCTTTATTTTCCTGTTTTTTTTTTTGTAGTGAAAGGAAATGGAAGAATTTGTTAGGGTTTTGAACCTTAAAAATTTTGGGAAAAATCATGGGGTTTTGTTAACTCAACATCTACCCCATGACAACTTGGGTTTTTAGAAATCTCAAATTTTTACTTGCTGTTTAGAAAAGAAGCCAAATGTGAGTGATTTTGGAATATTTAAAATGATTAATAAAACCAACACCTTAAAAGATTGATCCAAAGTTTTAATGGGAAACAAGAAATAAAAGAATGTTTTGGTTGTTATTTCTATAGTTTCAAATTGATTCTGTTTGAAAACATTTGGGTTGAATTTGAGCAATTCAGACATTAATAGATTAATATTGAAAACAAGGATTTTAATAGGGTGAACCCTATTGATTAAAGTGATTGAAAATGAGTTTGATTGTTTTGGAGATTTGTTATAAACTCAAGTGGGTAGATGTTCTAAAGATTTGATTTGAACTTGAAATGATTTGGAATTAATTGTTTAAAGTGATTGATTGAATTAAGCCACAATTTAATAAGTGATCCAATATGAAATAAAATGGAACAATTTGGTTGTTTTCATTTGTTATTTTTATTCAAAAAGTTGTAACAGAGCAAGTATGAAAACGTTGTTTGAGTGAGGTTTGAATTTGAGTTGTGAAAACAGTGGAAAACAAATGCAACAATTTAGAAACAAAAGCAAACAACATGATGACATGATGCAATACTTTAATTAAACAGGAAATCAAACATTCTATGGGGTAGTTTTCATACTTGGGCTGTTACAAAACGCCCCCCCTTGAAGGAATCGCGCCCCGAGATTCCTACTGAGAAAAGAAAAGGTCCGGAAACTTCTTGGGTAGACGTCAGGGAATTTGGAAACCACCGGAACATTTCAAGTAAAGGGGAGAGATTTTGCACCAAGGATGTATAGCTGAATGGAACTTGATTCATTTGGAGAATAGATTATCTGTAATACGGGTGGAACAGAGTTATTGACATCAATGGAACACCAAGGATGACATCAATGTCAGAATCAGCAACATGAGAGTAACGAGGAATATGTGGCCTCTCATTAGAATTGGATTGTTCTTACTTATGTTGGAAGTCAACATTTGAGATTCTGGAGAGTGAACGGAGATTTGATTGCTTAGTGGAACCAGAATTAGGTTGTATGTTGTGGAAAAGATTGTTGACACAAAGGAATGTGATGCTCCGGTATGAAATAACACTTTAACTGGATAAGAGTTTACGAGGAAGTTTTGATTAGACGCCGGTAGAAGATTTGAAGTGGAAAACAACAACAAGATTTGAACGGACGAAAAGGATGTTGAGAAGATCAGAATAATGAAGCAACTCCGGGGAAAGCGAGAACAAAACTCCTGAGGTACTATGGAAAACCCATCCGGGCTTCTAAAGGATCAATATCTACTGCTTAAGGAATAGAGGATTTGCTTCCGGGGCTTACACGCCTCCGTTCTCAATCATGAGTAGGCAACATGATAAATCATGTCACAACCACCTCCATTCCTATGGTCTAGTAGATATAACCATCCTAGAGAAACCAGGATTCGTGAAATCCTAACTTGAAAGTTTAGATGAGAAGGGAAAACAACGTTACACTTCCTTACCAGAAAAGGGAGGGAGGGTGGGGAAAGGAGAAAAAGAACAGAATTCCTACTCTCACGTTTCATTTTTCCTGTATAGCTACAAAATAGTTTCTAGACTCAACTGCGACCAGTAAAAAGGGATCCTACAGGCAGACAGGCTCTGATACCATTTGTCGCACCCTGATTTCTAGGGGATACTCACCGTACGAACTGGATAGCAGATGCTTGGATTATGGGGCATAACTGCTCCCACGTCCCAGCTTCCTGGTAGGCCTGCGCTTATGCGCGACAACACAAGCCCTGCTATTCCATCGTCGATGTAAACTATCCACTAGAGATCAAAGGCACTTCCGTCGACGTACTTCAAACCATACACACATGGTACGTCAACGGCGTTGAACAACTGATATCACAACAGATCTCTACGACACAAAAGATTGAAAAAAGTTGCAAATGGCTCTCATTAGAGCAGAGATAGCAAATACAGTCATTCAGAGGGCACATGCCCCAACAATACATCATTACATCACAGCGGAAGCATTCAACATGTCTGAGTACAGACAAGAACCAAATAGGCCTAAGAGGCCGGAAACGAAAAGACGGAGCCCATCCACGAAGTCTCGGATCCTGCCCGGGTCCGCTATCTACTCGTCAGCAGTCTCGTCATCATACTCCACGTAGCAGCCACCATGAAGATCCTCGGAAACGTCGTCTGCGTAAACCACAGCCCCAAAGGGGTCAGTACATAGACGTACTGGCAAGCAAGACTCACAGTTCACCAAAGTGTAACCCGTCAACACCAAGCACAGATGCCTTGGGTTCAACGGAAGAAAGGGGATATGAAAGATGCTGCAACTGGCTGCTCTAAACAACTATAGAAACATACTACAACTGCCGGCTATCAGAAAGGAGATAAGATCGAGGATTGTAACCAACTGAAAGATAACTTCAAACAAACCCATCCTGGATCTCGCCCCTTATCCAAAGAAGCAATCCGAGGATAACTCACACAGTTGTATTAAAGGTGAATCAAGTTATTGTGTCATCCACCTATTACTAGTCAAGTTATTAGTCATTGGGTGTAACATGTTTGATCATTATGTTTAAGTTGTCCTGAGTACTTGTTAGCCAGTACTTTCACCAAGTAATCCATAACCGCGGAAAACACGGCTTCTCGAGAAGATTATCCCTGCAGGGTTGCACCAATTTGGCCGTACACTCAAGAATAACCCGCCAGATGGGAAGCTAACCCACCAAGCGGGGTACTCTACACAACCAACCATTCTTCGCATCAAGCCCAAAGAACCTTGGGCGCACGGCTAATCAAGCCCAGAAGAAAATGGACCATCATAGCACTCTAAGACCGTGTCCCCCTATATGCCGACTACAAAAGTTCCACCCTGGCCTGGGCTCGCAAAAACATGCATGCGGCAAATGGAAAACACGAACTAAATGAGGCGATTTGGACGAGATGCGAATCAGGTCAAGTTGAGGGGGGCGCCCATACTCGCTTCCCAAATGCGGGTAGTGCGCTCATCATGGATCAGTAGACAAGACCCTTTTCCTATTAGGGTCGACACTAGCAGGCTTCAAAACCTCTCATGGGCCTCCTGCCGGTGCCTTATCATCAAATTTATTATTAATAGTAACATTAGCATGATTGATTGATTAAACATCGAGCCCCCAGAACATAATGAAATATAGTAACTGAAAGTAACGGGTAACAGACTCGAGCAAAACAACCTAAGCATGCTAGTAAGACACTGGCTCAAACAATGGTTGTAGGAAGGGAGATGAGGCAATATCAGGGTTAAGGGATTCATGTGATAGGTTCGTAACAGAAACTACTACTAAGGCTAGCAGAAAAGAACAACGGAAAGTATCGGTAACCAATGTTGAAAGGAACACGATGGTTCATGTGAGTGATAACTTGCCTGCAAAACCCAGTAGCCTGGTATTGAGCTAACTCCTTAGAAGGGTGTCGTAAGTATCGTCGGTCTCAACGTCGTCGTTTATCCGATAAGAAGCAAACAGACAATGCAGAAAAGGTAGACAATCAATATCATGGCATAGGTGCACAAACATGGGATGATGCATGTCATGTTAATAGATGCAACAAAATAAACTAGTTGATAGGATAGCACAATTTAAATGGACAGATATGCAATTTTGAGTTGCATATGAAAAGCCCATGGAATTTGGTTAGATTGTTTGTTTTCCAACTATTCAACAGGTGCTAGTGGTTTAGTATGATGCATGCAACAGGAAAACAGCAAAATAACAACATAAGAATCAAATTTAAATAGGGGTAGCAATTTAGAAGTTTATTAGTAATTTAGGGAAATTTTGGGTGCATTAGAGGTGACACACAAGTATTTGTTGTTTTCAACCAACTAAATTGTTCAAAACAATTAACAAAGTTGATATTTGAATAGATCATCAAATTTTGGTTGGATTACATGTTTCACATTTTGAAATTGGACTTAGGATTATTTAATTATGAATTAAACAATAATAAACAATTTTTAATTGCATTAAACAAGAATTAAATGGTTTAGGCAATTTTAATTATTCAAAACAGAAAACAAAAATTATATTTGAAAAGGTGAGATGAAATGGTATGGAAAACATATTTTATTTGCATTTATTGGATTAGTAAAGAATTAGTTATGGAATTTAAGAAATTGCATTTGAATTATTCAAATTTGAATTTTAAATGTATTTGGAAAATTCAAAACAGTGCACAATTGGAATATTTGGAAAGATTATAAAATTTTGAACAGAAAACATATAAAGTTTTTAGTTATTGGATTTACAGAATAAAAGTTATTAAATTTTGAAGTTTTATTGCTTAATCTGCTATTTAAAAAGAAAATAGGAATTTAACAGATTCGTTGAAATCTTTTTGTTACCGAGAGGGCTCTACACGCTGCCAGTGACAGTGGGCCACATGCCACTGTGGCGTGCCAACGAGGCGGGTGGAAAGTGACAGGGCCGTGGGGGTCTATGCCAGGTGGGCCCAGCACCTTGCGAACAACTGGCAAAAATGCCGCTGCAGAACGCAGCCCGCGGGGATCGAACCGCTGCCCTCGCGGAAGCGAGCGCACGGCCTGAACCAAAGAGCTGCTGCTGAACTTATGTTCAGAGACAGAGGCGTTGCCTTTTCACACAGAAAACCCGTCCGTTGTTTCTCTGACGAAACTGATGGAACACGATTGCAGTCGACGCAGCGGCCATCGATCGATCCCAGCGACCTCGACGGGCAACGAGTTGGCGAACAGAGGGAAGGGGAGACGGAGCAGCGGGCGCTCACCGCGGTTGTTGACGCGGATGCCGCAGGAGTCGAGGACGGTGGCGATCGGGGAAAGGACGGGCGGCCGCTCCTGGAGACGACGGAGACGGCAGGAAAATCCAGGGAGCTGGCAGCGTCCTCGTTGAGTCCCGCAAGGATGGACGTCGAGCTTGGCCAGCACGGCACGGCGGACTTGGAGGCTCCCCGTCGCTGCCAAAGAAGGTGGTTTTCCACTTGTTCAGAAGAAACAGAGAAAGGTAGGGCGGCAGAGGAGAAACAGAAGGGAGGAAGACGGGCTTGGCGGGGACGACCTGGTTATCTTCGGCTCTCGTTCTGTAGCGTAGAGGGAAGGGGTCAGCAAGGCGATTCCATTCCTCCGTTCATCCTGGCCCAACGGTGACCGTGCCGGCGCCGCCAAGGGCTCCAAGTTTCAGACATGGATGTCGTTCGGCTCCGTTTTCTTCAGAAGGTTCAGAAGAGGAGAGCAGCAGGGAGAGGAAACAGAGGGCTGCGGCGGCGCGTGGAAGGAAAGGAAGGGTGGAGAGCTAGGGTACGCGATCGGGGCTCGATGGAGTAGGTTAAGTAGAGGGGGGTAGGGGCGTATCGGCCGTCGGGGCATGACCGCTGCATCCGTGGCATGCTTGGATGCAGTGCCGTACTGCAGGAAGAAGAAAGGGGTGGGGATGATCGAACCGGTAAGTGGGAAAAGGGCTGGGCCTAGGTAGAAGGAAAAGAAAGGTGGGCTGGCTGGTTATGGGCTGCTGTGCCCTCTCTCTCCCTCTCTTTATTTTCCTGTTTTTTTTTTTGTAGTGAAAGGAAATGGAAGAATTTGTTAGGGTTTTGAACCTTAAAAATTTTGGGAAAAATCATGGGGTTTTGTTAACTCAACATCTACCCCATGACAACTTGGGTTTTTAGAAATCTCAAATTTTTACTTGCTGTTTAGAAAAGAAGCCAAATGTGAGTGATTTTGGAATATTTAAAATGATTAATAAAACCAACACCTTAAAAGATTGATCCAAAGTTTTAATGGGAAACAAGAAATAAAAGAATGTTTTGGTTGTTATTTCTATAGTTTCAAATTGATTCTGTTTGAAAACATTTGGGTTGAATTTGAGCAATTCAGACATTAATAGATTAATATTGAAAACAAGGATTTTAATAGGGTGAACCCTATTGATTAAAGTGATTGAAAATGAGTTTGATTGTTTTGGAGATTTGTTATAAACTCAAGTGGGTAGATGTTCTAAAGATTTGATTTGAACTTGAAATGATTTGGAATTAATTGTTTAAAGTGATTGATTGAATTAAGCCACAATTTAATAAGTGATCCAATATGAAATAAAATGGAACAATTTGGTTGTTTTCATTTGTTATTTTTATTCAAAAAGTTGTAACAGAGCAAGTATGAAAACGTTGTTTGAGTGAGGTTTGAATTTGAGTTGTGAAAACAGTGGAAAACAAATGCAACAATTTAGAAACAAAAGCAAACAACATGATGACATGATGCAATACTTTAATTAAACAGGAAATCAAACATTCTATGGGGTAGTTTTCATACTTGGGCTGTTACATCCATCCATCAAATCCTAGAGGGTCTTGAGATCTCTTGGGTACCTTGTAATCCTAGAGTGAACCCTAGTGCTTGTAACTTAAACCTCGATTGAAGAAGTTTTAGATTGTTGAGAGCCTCTAATTAAGTTGTGAAGTAGCCTCAACCTTGTGTAAAGGTTTGGTCAGCGCCTTCAAGTTGACCTCTTAGTGGAACCGAGCATCTCCCTCACCAGAGAAACTCAAGGAGAATAAGGTGTGCACCTCTTTTCTATTGGAGTGCCTAGGTAGCTTCTCACCCCTCCAACGTAGACGTACTTCCCTTGGGAAGGAACTACGGGAAACATATCCTTGTCTCATTTTTTACTCTTGTGGTTTATCTTGTGCTTTACATATTGATTTTGTTGCGTACTTTGTATCGTATCATATAAGTTGATCATCTAGCTGCACATCTACTCAATCTTGTGATTCATCTTGTTTAGCCAAATATAAAAGGAACAAACGAAAAATTGGTAGTCACCTATTCACCCCCTCTAGTGACCATACTTGTACTTCCAGGTGGTGAGCATCAGCTCGGGCCGCTCCATGGGCCACTCAATCCTTGTTTGGCAGATGGCACAACGGATATGATAGGCACCAGAAAGACAAAGCCACCATGCATAAGATATCAACGAGGTAACCAGGACTCTGCTCAAAGGCAAGGTTGAGAGAAATTAAGAGATAAAAGCAGTCTTCTCGAAATCAGTGTGACACCGTTCATATCATTCAGCACCAAAATGACCTAGGCGACGATCACAGACGCTGAGTTCTTCTACTTTGGAGGGACCCGCCGCAGAACTGGCAGAACAGGGCGAATGACGTCATCAAACACCAGCATCTCCAATAAGAGACACAACACCACCATCAGGCAGAAGTAATACACGAGGTAGCCAATGAAGAGAAGCATGGCCATCATGTTGGAGTGCCTGGAATGCTTCAAGAACATATCAATCACCATGACAGTGACGCCGAGGGTGATCATGTGTAGGCAATCGGTTATCTTCTTTTGGAACTCCAGCCGCAGTAATGCTACATGGTCGACGGCAACCATGGCTATGATGTAAACCGGCCACGATAGCCTCATTGTGAAGACAAGGTAGCCAACGAGGCCAACAAGTGTGGCTATCATTTCTGAGATGCTGGAGGGGAATTCTGAGATGAGAGTAAGCCATCGAAAATTCCTCATCAACAATGGGAGGAAAATGGAGATCAAGAACCAAATAAAAAAGATATCAGAAATGAATGATGTGCGTAAACGTACACTCGTTGGGAGACTCCAAGAGGAAGCTATGAAGAGCACGACAGCAAGTTTCCCCTCAGAAAGAAACCAAGGTTTAATCGACTAGTAGGAGAAAGAAATCACTTCTGAAGGTTGTTGGCAGGGCACACTACCAGGCTCAGCAGCAACGTGGAATTTGCACACAACACAACCAAGATACTTCGTCCCAACGAAACAGTGAGGTTGTCAATCTCACCGCTTTTGCTGAAAGCAAAGGATTAGATGTATAGTGTGTAAAATGATGTTTGTTTTCAGTGAAAGAAATGAGAACAATGATTGCAGTAAAAAGAACAGTGCTTGCAGTAGGGTGTATTATCAGTGTAAAAGAATGGACCGGGGTCCACAGTTCACTAGTGGTGTCTCTCCATAAAACATACATAACATGCTGGGTACACAAATTACAGCTGGGCAATTGACAGAAATAAAGGCTGCACCGTAGTGCATATGCAAGACATGATGATTACTATGAGATTTATGCGGGCATTACAACATGATACATAGACCGTAATACAACTGCATCTATGACTAATAATCCACCCTCAGAACGTAATCCAAGCAGACTTTGGGTATTAAGTTGCAAGCAACAAATTATTGCATTAAGTAAAGTGCGTAATGTAAACAATAGAATTTATCCTTAGACAAAGCATTGTTGTTTTCTCCCTAATGGAAACAACACATCCCCCATCCTTCATGTTTCTGTCACTCGAGCATAGATGAAAGAGAGGCATGAAGCCACTATCCAGCATAAATACTCCCTCTTGGAGTTACAAGCATCAACTTGGGCAGAGCATCTACTAGTAACGGAGAGCATGCAAGATCACAAATAAAATAAACATGATAGAGATATAATCAACTGGACATAGCATTCAATATTCATCGCATCCCAGCAAACACAACATGTAGCATTACAGATAGATGATCTTGATCATGTTAGGAAGCTCACAAGATCAAAACATGGTGGCATGAAGAGGAGAAGACAACCATCTAGCTACTGCTATGGACCCGTAGTCCAAGGATGAACTACTCACGCATCACTCCGAAGGCAGCCATGGTGATGTAGAGCTCTCCGGTGATGATTTCCCCTCCCGGCAGGGTGCGGGGGAGAGCTTGAGAACCCTCCCGAATTAGGGTTGACGATGGCGGCGGCTACGGAACTTTTCGTGGATGGAGACTAGGGTGTTTAAGGTTTTCCCGAGAAGGAGTATATATAGGCGAAATGGCGATGTCGTTGGGTGGCCAGGGGGCCACACTACCTTGTGGTGTGGCTAAGGGGGGGTCGCACCGCCCTATGGCGTGGCCAACCTGTGGCCCTCCTCCGGGTCTCCTCCGGACTCCGTGTACATGACAGAAAAATAGGATCCTGGGTTTTTGTTTCGTCCAATTCCGAGAATATTTCAAGAACAACTTTTCTGAAACAAAAAACTGCAGAAAACAAGAACTAGCGCTGTGGCATCTTGTTAATAGGTTAGTACCAGTAAATCCATAAAAATACTATAAAGTGTATAGAAAACATGTAGCAATTTGCATGAAAACAACATGGAACATCAGAAATTATAGATTCGTTTGAGACGTATCAAGCATCCCCAAGCTTAGTTCTACTCGTCCTCGAGTAGGTAAAACGGTAAAAACAAAATAATTCTGAGGTGACATGCTACCAACATAATCTTGATCATCATATTTGTAAAATCATATTGTGAGATGAGATCAAAGTACTCTAAACATAGGCATGATAGATATAATTTATAGTAACCAAGTTTGGAGCTGGGCACCCTGTTGCCAGCTCTTCTATCAATTTTGATAAGCGGATGTGCCACTAGTCCAGGTGTGTAAAGTTCAATCAACAAGTGAGATAAATATTGTCTACCCGCGTCCTCATGAGCTAAAACAGGGGCACAAAACATGTATAATTTTGAAGGTTTTAAAGGTAGCACGTGAGAAATTTACTTTGGAGTGGCGATTAAATACCGCATATAGGTAGGTATGGTGGACACATTTGGCAAACTTTTGGTTTTGGGGAGTTGGATGCACGAGTAGAGATCATACTCAGTACAGGTGGAGGCTAGCAAAAGACTGGGAGCGACAAACTAAGAGAGCAATAATGGCCATAATCATGCATAGCGGCAAAACCTTATTGATCAAAGCATAAATGGTATTACAAGTCAAAAACTAAATGATCGGCTAAATGTGACTGGTTTGTAGTCATAACATGGTGTAAGCATGCGCCAAGTAAACCAAATAAAGCATTCGAAGGAGAATACCAAAATATTATGCTTTGATATGATAAAAAAACTCATGATTTCTTTCAATGGCATATTAAGCACTCTCAGATATTTGAGACAAGTCATGCTACATCAATAACTACTAAGCATTAAAATAACATCTAGAATGACATGATAAAGTCTAAGACACAGTCTAAACAAGCTTCTTTTTGCACTATTATAAGCATGAAATATTTTATTGCTTTCCAACACCAGCACTTTATTTTAACAAAAACTCTACATATAATATATCAATGAAACAAGAGAGTACTACTAATCTACAAGAACTAATAGCTCTGAATAAGAGATGCATGAAAAACATGAGGTAAAATGATTGAAGTACCTAGAAAATAACTAAGAATACGAGTATTCATATGAAAAAGCGGAGCGCGTCTCTCTCGCACACAAGAATGCTAGGATCCAACCAAGTTGATTGCGGAAAGGAAAATAAAACAAAAGAAAATAGACGGTCAAAGTAAAATGCATATGATACGACCGAATATAAATATAGTTTCACTAGAAGTGACATAATAAGTTGCTGATGAAGAAGGGGATGCCTTGGTCATCCCCAAGCTTACACGCTTGAGTCTTCTTGGAATTCGCTGCGAATAACCACGGGGGCGTCCCCAAGCTTAGAATTTTTCACTCTTGGTGATCACATTATATCATCCTCTTCTCTTGACCCTTGAAAACTTATTTCACACCACACTCGAAGTAATTCTCATTAGAGGGTTAGTGCACAATCAAAAACTCACATGTTCTGCATGGACACAAGCATTATCAATACTTTCTAAACGTTAGCTACAGCCACTGATGTTTTGTGGAGGAAATAAATCCACTTATAACATAGTAAAGGAGAGAATGCAAAGTAAAAAAGGCAGAATCTTTCAAAACCAGAACAGACTATAAGACAAATTTTTTCAAGGCACTTACGTTGCTCAAATCAGAAATCTCAGATCTAGAAAAAAGTTTCATAAATAGCTGAGGATCGTGCACAAAAATTTTCAGGTCGTTTAGATTTTTCTGGAAATTTATACGAATTAAACAGTGGACAGCAAAAATCTGTTTCTACGCATAAATCCAAATCTAGAACCAACTTTTCACTGGAGACTTTACTTGGCACAACAATTCAAAAAAGTAAAGATACAAAGGAGTTGCTACAGAGGTAAACAATACCTTGATTCAAAGAAAACAGAAGAAAACATTGCAAAAATAAAACATGGGTTATCTCCCAAGAAATGATTTTCTTTAACGCCTTTCATCTAGGCACAGAAAAAAAGAATCAAGTATTTTCAAATGAAGAAGCGTCCAAATTATAACTTGTTATAATGATAGAATCAAAAGGCAATTTCATTCTCTTTCTAGAAAAGTGTTCCATACCTTTCTTGATTGGGAATTGATATTTAATATTCCCTTCTCTCATATCAATAACAACACCAACAGTTCTAAGAAAAGGTCTCCCCAAAACAATAGGACAAAAAGCATTGCATTCAATATACATAACAAAAAAAAAATCAACGGGGACATTGTTATTGTTGGCCATAATAATAACATCATCAATTCTCCCAAAGGTTTCTTTTTAGAATTATCAGCAAGAGGAACATGCAAATAACATTGTTCTAAAGGTGGTAAATCAAGCATATCATATAGTTTCTTAGGAATAACAGAGATACTAGCACCAAGATCACATAAAGCATTACAATCAAAATCATTAACCTTCATTTTAATTATGGGATCCCAACCATCTTCTAGCTTCCTAGGGATAGAGGCTTCACGTTTTAACCTTTCTTCTCTAACTTTCATTAGAGCATTAGTAATATGTTTTGTAATATCCATATTCATAGCACTAGCATTAGGAATTCTAGCTAGCTTTTGTAGGAACATAATTACTTCATAAATATTGCAACCATCAAAATCAAAGTCATTATTATCAAAATTAATAGGACCATTGTCTCCCATATCTAGAATTTTTTTAGCACTTTTATCAGGAACAGTTTTAGTGGTTTCATGAAATTTTAAACGTTTAGCAAAAGAAGTAGAGACATTCCCAACACCAATTAGTTTACCATTAATAGTAGGAGCTTTACTAGCATGTGAAACTTCAGCATTACTAGTGGTTGTAATAGTACAAATTCCTTCTATACTGTTCTTTCTAGCAATTTCATCTTCTCTTTGCCACCTAGCATGCAATTCAGCTAACATCCTAACATTGTTATCAATTCTAACTTCAATGGAATTTAGAGTTTTGCTTTCTTTAACATCATGAGGCATAACTTTTATTTTCAGAAAATCAACACCAAGAGCAAGGCTATCAACTTTAGAAGCAAGAACATCAATTTTGCCAAACTTTTCCTCAACAGATTTATTAAAAGCAGTGTGTGTACTAATAAATTCCTTAAGCAATTTTTCAAGATTAGAGGCTACACTTCTATTGTTTTTGTAGGAATTACCATAAGAATTAACATAACCATTACCATTATTAGAAGGATATGGCCTATAATTGTTGCTACAAAATTATTCCTATAAGCATTGTTGTTGAAATTATTGTTTTTAATGAAGTTCACAACAACATGCTCTTCTTGAGCAACAAAATAGGCTAAAGGAAAATTATTTGGATCAACATGAGTTTTTTCATTCACAAGCATAGACATAATAGCATCAATTCTATCACTCAAAGAAGAGGTTTCTTCAACAAAATTTACCTTCTTACCTTGTGGGGTTCTCTCAGTGTGTCATTCAAAATAGTTTATCATCATATAATCAAGAAGCTTTGTTGTAGCACCCAAAGTGATGGACATAAAGGTTCCTCCAGCGGCTAAATCCAGAAGGTTTCTTTAAGAAAAAAATCAGACCTACATAGAAGGTTTGGATGATCATTTAAGTAGTCAGTCCATGATTAGGACTATTCTTTACCAAAGATTTCATTCTTTCCGAAGCTTGAGCAACATGCTCATTATCAAATTGTTTAAAATTCATAATGCTCATTCTTAGAGATATAATCTTAGCAGGAGGATAATATTTTCCAATGAAAGCATCTTTATATTTAGTCCAAGAATCAATACTATTTCTAGGCAAAGATAGCGACCATTCTTTAGCTCTTCCTATCAAAGAGAAAGGAAACAATTTCAGTTTAATAATATCTCCATCTATATACTTATACTTCTGCATCTCACAAAGTTCAAAAAAATTATTAAGGTGGGCAGCAGCATCATCAGTACTAACGCCATAAAATTCCTCTGTCATAACAAGATTTAACAGGGCAGACTTAATTTCATAAAAATCAGCATTAGGTGCAGGTGGAGAAATAGGTGTGCAAATAAAATCGTTGTTGTTTGTGCTAGTAAAGTCACACAACTTAGTGTTCTTAGGATTACTCATTTTAGCAAGATTAAAAACAGGATAACAAAAATAATAACTATAATAAGAACTATTTTTTTGTGTTTTCGATATAAAGAAGCAAACAAGACAAAATAAAGTAAACTAAGAAAAACAAAAACAAAGTAAAGAGATTGGAGGTGAGAGACTCCCCTTGCAGAAATCCTCTTCCTCCCCAGCAATGGCGCCAGAAAAAGGCTTGATGTGCGTAAACGTACGCTCGTTGGGAGACCCCAAGAGGAAGGTATGAATAGCACAACAACAAGTTTTCCCTAAGAAAAAACAAAGGTTTAATCGACCAGTAGGAGAAAGAAATCACTTCTGAAGGTTGTTGGCAGCTGATGTTGGCAGGCCGCACTACCAGGCTCAGCAGCAACATGGAATCTACACACAACACAACCAAGATACTTTGCCCCAACAAAATAGTGGGGTTATCAATCTCACCGGTTTTGCTGAAAACAAAGGATTAGACAAATAGTATGGAAAATGGTGTTTGTTTGTAGTGAAAGAGATGAGAACAATGATTGCAGTAAAAAGAACAGTGTTTGCAGTAGGTTGTATTATTGGTGTAAAAGAATGGACCGGGGTCCATAGTTCACTAGTGATGTCTCTCCATAAAAGATAGCTAACATGCTGGGTAAACAAATTACAGCTCGTCAATTGACGGAAATAAAGGCTGCACCGTAGTGCATATGCAATACATGATGATTACTATGGGATTAATGCGAGCATTACAACATGATACATAGACCGTAATCCAACTTCATCTATGACTAATAATCCACCCTCAGAACGTAATCCAAGCAGACTTTGGGTATTATCATTAGACAAGACATTGTTGTTTTCTCCCTAATGGCAACAACACATCCCCCATCTGTCATGTTTCTGTCACTCGAGCACAGATGAAAGGGAGGCATGAACCCACTATCGAGAATAAATACTCCCTCTTGGAGTTACAAGCATCAACTTGGCCAAAGCATCTAGTAGTAACGGAGAGCATGCAAGATCACAAATAACATAAACATGATAGATATATAATCAACTTGACATAGCATTCTATATTCATCGGATCCCAGCAAACACAGCATGTAGCATTACAGATAGATGATCTTGATCATGTTAGGCAGCTCACAATATCTAAACATGGTGGCATAAAGAGGAGAAGACAACCATCTAGCTACTGCTATGGACCCGTAGTCCAAGGATGAACTACTCACGCATCACTCCAGAGGCAGGCATGGTGATGTAGAGCCCTCTGGTGATGATTTCCCCTCCCAGCAGGGTGCCGGGGAGAGCTTCAGAACCCTCCCGAACTAGGATTGACGATGGCAGCCGCTGTGGAATTTTTCGTGGATGGAGGCTCGGAT
This sequence comes from Alopecurus myosuroides, assembly GCA_028641055.1. NCBI lineage: Eukaryota > Viridiplantae > Streptophyta > Magnoliopsida > Poales > Poaceae > Alopecurus > Alopecurus myosuroides. Next base: position 333,322,788 of record CM054062.1, on the reverse strand, counting down.
GTTTAGGGTTTTCCCAAGGAGTATATATAGGCGAAATTGCGATGCCAGTGGGTTGCCAGGGGCCCACACCACCTGGTGGTGCGGCCCTATGGTGTGGCCACCCTGTGGCCCCCCTTAGGGTCTCCTCCGGACTCCATGGATGTGACAGAAAAATAGGACCCTGGATTTTGTTTCGTCCAATTTCGAGAATATTTCTAGAAGAACTTTTCTGAAACAAAAAACTGTAGAAAACAGGAACTCGCGTTGTGTCATCTTGTTAATAGGTTAGTCCGAGGAAATCCATAAAAGTGCTATAAATTTTATAGAAACATGTAGCAATTGGCATGAAAACAACATGGAACATCAGAAATTATAGATACATTTGAGACATATCAATGACTGAAAGGATCGCCTGGCCTTGAGTACCAGAAAAAACTGCGGCACCGTAATGCCCATGTGTAGACAAGATGGCCAGAATTTTCCCACCATTTTAAGCTTGTTTAACCTATTTTATTTGATATATATGTGAGGGGAATCCCTCCTAAACACTCCTCTCTCCATCCCATCTCACTTTACCACTTTCCCTTCGATCTTTTTCACTCCCTATAGCCACACACACTCTCTCGGTCTCGTCTCGGCAAAATATATAGTCGATGAGTTGTTGGAGGGATATTTATATATATGGTTACTTGTATGTGTGAATGTTGTATGTATGTGTCTCTAGATCATCGATCGGTACCTCGTCACGGCAAGATTCATATGATTGCATATATACATGCGAAATTGTGTTGTTTATCTTCGATGGGAATTGCAGATGTCTTAAAAATGAGTTGCCATGCATTGCCAAAATTTTGATTCATTTCCATTTCGGCGACCATGCACTCCGAGAATGTCCTATTTTTAGCAAAGGTCATGCCGAATTTTTCGGTCGACGACCATGCATGCATCATCCATATATTGCGTAATTTGATTCTAATTAAATTGTCTTTTTGATATTTTTTTACTATAGAGTCGACCATGCATATAAGCACATGCATCGTGGCTAGATTTATAAAACATGCGACGGCCGAAATGTTTCGAAATAACATGACGGAGATAAGCTATCCTTGTCGAAGATGCAAACTGCAACGCTTGATCAGGTACGATTGCGGTGACTTGGAGTCGCATCTTATCCATCGTGGTTTCATGGATGGCTACACTCCTTACCCGACAAGTGATGAAGAAGATGAACACGACAGTAATGGGACGACCGGAAATGAGGAAGGACATCATGATCAGGATAATAACGGCGATGGCGGGCGAGAAGATGAAGAGTCTCATGGACATGATGAAGGACATCATGATCAAGACGAAGGACATGATAATGATCAAGACGAAGGACATCATGATGAAGATGTCAGAGCAGACGGTACATCATCATCGGACTGGTGTGGGACCCACATGTTCAAGCACTGCTTCTCAAGGAGACTAGCAACACCAGAGCTGCTGCTAGAGAGAAATTGAAGCTGTCGCCACTGGAGATAGACGTGGTTACTCCATTGTATGAATGATGCGCGAGCTAGGATACCCGTTTAAATGTAACGCTCAGGACCCTCGAGATGAAGACAAAGCACAAATGGACTGATGCGAGCTACGAGAAAATATGGCATTATGGCACGGCCGTCTTCCCACGGGGAACAAGTGTCCAACGAGCATCGAGGAGGCTAAGAAAGTCGTGTTCCCTTTGGATTTACCTCACGTGAAATACCATGCATGCATTAATGACTGCATCATCTATCGGGGCGCGGACGCAGAGAGAACCATATGCCCGGTGTGCGACGCAATTCGATACAAGACAGGGAAGAAGGCCTCTCCTCGAAAAGTGGTGTGGTACTTTCCGATAACTCCCGTCTGCAGCGGTATTTCACAGACCCCACGTAGACGAAGCTCATGCGATGGCACGCGGAAAGGAAGAAGCCAGAAGAGGATGATGGAATTGATCTGGAGAAAGATGACACGATGCTGAAACACCCCTTAGATGCTAGCCAGTGGAAGGCGCTGGACATTGAATTCCCTGAATTCGGGGATGATCCAAGGAACATCAGGTTGTGCATGAGTACGGATGAACTAAATCCTTTTGGCAACCAGAGCAGCACCCATAGCACCTGGCCCGTGTTTGTATGTATATACAACCTACCCCCGGTTGTGCTTGAAGAGGAAGTACATACAGATGAGTATGCTTATTCAAGGGCCGAAATAACCATGTAACAACATCAATCTGTATGTCCAGTTGTTGGAAGAGGAGCTAGCCACTTTATGGGACGAGCCAGCCAATACGTGGGATGCCTATGGAAAAATGTTTTTCCCAATGAGATCTGTGCTGATCACGACGGTGCATGACTACCTCGGTTACGAATATGTCGCAGGGTAGGTGACGCACGGATTCTATGCATGCGTTAGGTGCATGGATGACACTATGTATCTCCAGCTAGAGAGAAACCCCGAGTCTTCGAAAACCGTGTTTTGGGGCATCGAAGGTGGCTTCGCAAGGATGACCTGGTGGAGAAAACGCAAAGATCTGTTCAACAATGAAGTTGAGATGCAAAGAGCCCCACGTCATAGGAGCAGCGAGGAAATCGACAAGCTATTGAAGAACTTGAAAGAGTGCCTACACCGGGAAAGAAGCGAAAGGCGCCAGCGCCATTGGAGGGTGTATGGAAAACAAGTTCTGTTCTCTCGGGGCTGAGATACTAAAGGATTCTCCGCACGCCTGGCCTCCGCTGCCCTGGTATAGAGAGGAGACGTTGCCGTCGTAGTAAGAGAGGAGGAGGGAGCCGCCACCACCACGCCGTCCAAGAGAAGGAGCAGGACAGAGCCCGCCGCACCGTCCAGGAGCATCGCCTGCGCAGTCTTCCACGACGTCGTCCACCTGCAGGAGCGCCAAGGCCGCCGACTTCTTCCCCTCCCGCCAAGGCCCCAGCGTGAACGACTACACCGAGCCCTAGGTAAGCCACCTCCTTCTCCCCTCCCGTCCTGTTCTTGTTCCTGTTTGTCTTTCTGAAACTCTGAAACCCTAGTGCAAACTCCGAAACTGATCGACCATGTGTTCTTGTTCTTGGTGCCGTATGACGAGAGGAACAACCAAGCGATCCAGCAATTTCATCTTAAATCTAGCGACCTAAGCAGTTAAGATAAACTAGGAGGTATAGTGCACATGCTTTGCTTCTATTAGCCGTAGGGCATGCCTTGTTTCTCAAGTCCATTGATCATGTATCACACAACTTATTTGTTCAGCATGTTTTGAATCACGCATCGCAATAGCAGAAACTAGCGCAATGACACGCCCCTTTTCCATTAGCAGAGGAAGTCTCAATTGGCCGATGTGTTTGCTTTGCGCAAGCTTCATCAGATATAAAGTAGGCAAATAACATGAGGATCTAATTTTAACTCGAATGGTCAAGCCCATGAGAATTGGTAGCTGCTCGTTTTAGCTCCAACTGACCACTTCCTTCCTATATATATGAAACGATATGCATATATGCAGGCCTTTAGTGCCTTTTCCTACCGTATTAGCCCTCCTTATATTCTATGGAGAAGGTACGAGATCATACGACCAATTAAGGGACGGTTCCCACTCTACTGTGAGTATTGTTAGTAGGTTGATTGAGCTACACCTACAGTATACCCAGGATCAGTATTTTAATCGTTCTGCCGTAGAGAATACAACATAGTATAAACGATCTTATTGGAAGCTATATTTCAATAAGATTCTAACAACTAAATTTGGTCTGTTGAGCTTGAATATTACAAGTCGTCACTGCCATAACTAGCAAAAAAACAACTAGAATGAAAAGCTACAATAAAACCTAGGAGCAACCAAAGGAAAACATCAGCTAATAGGATCTAATTTTGCTTAGAAATCAATTCTAACAACTAAATTTACTGGTTATATGTAATAGTGAGATGGCAAAATGCATTTGATTAGAATAAACTGTTTTAATACTAGCAAACTGCTCGACACCGCATGAATGCATTCGTAGAAAACCCAGCAAAAACTGTCAAAAACATTTCAGACTCAGTTACTTGATCCATAGTGCAAAAGAGGTTATTAGCTAGGTACATGTAGACATGAAATTTGCTACAGCCCGACGTTCCTTTTTCCAGCAAAGAGACATGAAATTGCTTTGAAATACTCAAGTTCTTCCACTTCCCATGCACATAACAGATTGAAATTTTCTTTTAAAGGAAAACTATCTAACATGGTAACAGGAGCAACCCTATGCAGGTAGCAAATCAATGCCACTAAGAAAGTACAAGTATGTAAACATGTTTATTAATAGTTTGCAAGATATGCAAGATTGTTTGCCACTCTTCGATCCATTTAGAACCCAACAACACGATTGAAGCAATGATGCATGGCATTTTGTTGCAAAGCAAACAGAGGACAGTGTGGTGGTGGTAACCTTGCCACGGAGGAGAGCCGCTCGCAGAAGTGGTGCTGCTCTTGACGGAGACCTTCTGGTCGATCCGCAGCCCCCGTGTGGCCCTTGTTTGATGACATTCATCATAAAATAAAGTTGAACCTCCATAATGATTGCCGCTCTGTACTCTTGTTACTTGCACATCTGTTAGTTATAAAATAAAATTGTTTCTTCCTGTTAGTCATAAAATTTCCAAGCTGCTACTAGTGAGCAATAGATCATGTGCTTGTGGTGTGCTGGTAGTGAGAGCAGGTGCTGGTGTATTGTTGCTGTTATACAGGTACTGCTTCCCATGATCTTGTGGGACTGGTGTTGGTGTTGTGCTGGTGCTGGTGTTGTTCTGGTGTATTGGTGTTGTTGTGCTGGTGTGGTTGTTGTGCTGGTGCTGGTGTTGTGCTGGTACTGTTGTGCAGAGAACAAATTTTGGCAATTGAAACATGCTTTAGAATTTGTCCGGTCATCGAGCCGTTTAAAACTTTGCAGGGAAGTCAAACGAGTTGCACATTTTCGCCGAAATGTTGGTTAATTTCCTTTTCGATGAAAATTGGGCACTCTAGTGTTAGAAAATTAGCAAAGGTCATGCCGGAGTTTCCGGTGAATTTAGTACTTAGCCGTTTTCCCGTGATCGAGTAGTATGTTGATTTTCTTTGCCTTTAGAATAACCATAAAATTTCCCCTTCAGAACATGAAAAAAAACGACGAGGCCGGCGGTTCTAAGCCGTTCTAGCAAATCTCCCAGGAAGAAGAGGAGGAATACGATCCGACGACGGATCCCAGGGATTTTTTTTGCGGTTGAAGAGCGCAACCTTCACCTGGTGTTTCCAGTTGGACAAGGCGTTGTTCATCTTAATGATGGCGGCATTGTTGACTGGATTCCCCTCCAGATTGTCGTTATTGTACTTAAGCGGCTCATTTGGCGGATGAGCTTTCTGAAGTGAACGACCCGATAATGGGTATTCTCTGTTTTCCCTAGATCATCGGTGGTGATCTTGATAGCCTCCCGTACCATGCACCCAATTTGATTTCCGAATTGTTTGACCACTGAATCAGGCGCGAGAGGATACCCTTTGGGGCACACTTCCGTGAATGTTTCACTGTAGGTGTGGAGAGTGTTCCTTTTCTGTTTTCTCGTTGCCGTCTTCTTCTTGGCTTGGCTACCACCATCTGTCTGACCGCCGGCATCAGTGGTTTCATCCATTAGTGGCGCCGTCGACGGGGTATGTGTCCACCCTAAATATGAGGCACACAGACCGATGACCATCTTGTGCCTGTTAAGAGGTACTACAGGCGGTGTTGATCCGGGGAAAGGAATAAAGGCGAGGGTTCCTGGACTTCTTTGGAACTAAATAACGTCACATATATAATATTACATATGGTTAGTGAGATCAGAACGAAGTTGGATCCTTTGGTGCACATCCGTAATGGTGGCATTCCTCATAAATCCCGTCCGGGGTTATGAAGAATATTGCCGTTATGTATGTGCACAAAAGGGTCCAATTTTGTTCGGGTCTCACTAACCATAATATTAAATATATGATTTTATTTAGTTTCAAAGATTTCCACAAACCCTTCCTTCCCCCGCATCTCCATCATGTGTACTACCTCGTAACAAGCACAAAATGTGAAGGTCCAACTTCACATCAAGGCCAAAATATGAGGCACATGGACCGATGACCATCTAGTGCCGTTTAAGAGGTACTACAGGCGGTGGTGATCCGGGGAAAGGAATGAAGACAAGGGTTTCGGTTGGAACTAAGGAATGTCACATATGTAATATTATGTTTAGTGAGATTAGAACTGAGTTGCATCGTTTTGTGCATATTCGTAATGGTGATATTTTTCATAGCCCCGTCCGGGGGTATGAAGAATGTCACCATTATGTATGTGCACGAAATGGTCCAACTTTGTTCGGATCTCACAAACACTTACGTGTATGATTTTGTTTAGTTTCAACGAAGTTCAGAAACCCTTGTCTTCTTCCTTCCCCGCATCACCATCACGTATACTACCTCGTAACAAGCATAGAATATGAAGGGCCAACTTGTTTTCGTAGAATGCCGGAAGTAATGTGTTCCTTTGTGTTTAACTTTCATGTTGTTTCTGTCATATTTCTCCATTTACTGATTATTGCAGACATGTTTAAAACTATTGTTTGTGGTTTTCTTTCTTGTCATTACAGATGCCGAGGTGCTACGTGGTGTTTAGAGGCAGGGTTCCAGGAGTCTATGACCACTGGTAAGTGATGACCCACAAGTATAGGGGATCGCAACAGTCTTCGAGGGAAATAAAACCCAAATTTATTGATTGGACACAAGGGGAGAAAAAGAATATTTTTGAGCCTTAACAAGTGAGTTGTCAATTCACCTGCACCTGAAAGTACTTTTGTTCGCAGTGGTTTATCAGTAGTAACAGTTTTATAGTAGCAGAAGTGGAATGAAAACAACAGCAACAGTAGTGTTTGAAGTAAACATCGGATTAAATATTATAGGCATAGGGATGGATGAACGGGCGCTACATGGATAAGAAAGTTCTAATAATTATCACGTCAGGGGCATTGCACATAAATAAGATAAATTATCCAAGCACTAAAGTAACCATAGGCATGTGTTCCGTAAATAGTCCTATGTGCTCGCAATGAGAACTTGCACAACATCTTTTGTCCTACCAGCCCATTTTCAGCGGGGCCTCAAGGGAACTACTGGTAATTAAGGTGTTCCTTTTAATAGAACACCGGAGCAAAGCATTAACACTCCGTGAACACATGTGATCCTCACATCGCAGCCATCCCCTCCGGTTGTCCCAATTTCTGTCACTTTGGGGCCTCGGGTTCCGGAAAACGATATGTGTAAACAACTTGCAGGTATGATCAAGAAACAATAATTATCATTGTGATTCAATAACATGTTCAGATCTAAGATCATGGAACTCAGGCCCAAAGTGGCAAGAATTAAGCATAACAAGTTGCAATAATGTCAATAGCACTAAAAGAGGGCACTAGGCAATATGCCCTAACAATCACGACATTATTACATGAACGATCTCATCCAATCCCCACCACCCCCTTCAGCCTACAGTGGGGAATTACTCACACATGGATGGGAAAAACATGGATGGTCGATGGAGAGGCGTTGGTGATGATGATGGCGATGATCTCCTCCATTTCCCCGTCCCGGCAGGGTGCCAGAACAGGAACTTCTGATCCCCGAATCGAGGTTCGGGACGGCAGCAGCGCTCTGTTGTGTTTATGTGGAATATGACTAACCCCCTCGGGTTTTAGGGTTGGAGGCTACTTGTAATCGAAAGGGGAGTCCGAGGGGGGTCCTGGGGGACCACACCCTATGCTGGCGCGGCCAGGGGGACCCACGCCAGGAGGGGTGTGGCCACCTTGTGGCCCCTCTCCTGTCCCCCTTCTAGCTCCCGGGGTCTTCCGGGGTGAAAACATCAATGGGCTCTTTTCTGGGCATTTTCCCGAAAGTTGATTTTTCTGCACAAAAACAGGACACCAAGGTAATTCTGCTGAAAACAACGTTAGTACGTGTTAGTTGTATCTAAAACACACAAGTTTAGAGGAAAATAATAAGAAAAGTGTTCAGAAAAGGAGATACGTTTTCGACGTATCAACTCCCCCCACCCCCCAAGCTTAGCTTATTGCTTGTCCTCAAGCAATTCAGTGACAACTGAGTGCGATAAAAGACTTTTACGAACACATTTGTTTCATATGATGTAAATATACTCACTATGTGATCAAATACTTAATTATGCTCATGATAAGATACATGCAAGATACCGACACTTAATAGCTATGCAAACCATGAGAAGATAACAACATATTAATAATAAACAACATGAAGCATAACTATTTGCAAGATTGTAATAATCATAAAAAGATATAATAAAGTGGTATCTTGCTTGCCCTTGAATGTGGGGCAAAACATAAATGCCAGGGAACCTCTGAAGTTCAAGGGAAGACTAGAAGTAAAGATATCAAAGATACAAGTTTCGAAGTTATATCACAATCAACCGTGCTTTGGGGCAAACACATTACACTAAGAATGATAATTATGCTCTCAAGAAAGTGCTCAAATAACATGGCAGAGACTCAACATAAAAGTAAATAAAGGCCGTTCGCAGAGGGAAGCATGGATCACTGATGCATGTAAAATGCATACATGAACTTTGCATGTTATTACTTGTTTTTCCTACATATTAGCAACTTATATTCATGTTTTATAATGATTTGGGGGATTTTCTAAACAATCCCCCTTCTTTTGGTTCTAACCCTGTTTTTCCAGAAAACGTACTTTTTAGTGTTTCAGACTTTCCGGGAGCTTCGGGACTCCAAAAAGGGCAAGGCCAACGAGCACGGTTCAGAATTTTTGAGACGAAGACCATGGGCCAAAGTAGAGGGCCAAAAGGCCAACCAGGTGGCAAAGAGGACCCTCCACGTGGCCAGATTCCTTGGCCGCGTGAGAGGCCCCCTTTTTGCCCCCGTGGCTCCGATGCCGTCGATCTTTCTTCTCCCAAGTGTCTCGTGACCTAAAAACGAATATATAAAGGGTCCCCTGGCCTTTTCGAGGAGGAGGCGGCACCGAGAGACGAAACCACGAAACAGAGAGACAGAAGGCTGCCGCCGGAGAAGATCGGAGGGGGGAAACGCCGCCGGGATCACCTTCGGAGGGCTCCACCCCCTCCGGCGTGTTCATCATCAACATCTACAGCAAGATCAGCTCCATCTCTCCACTGTAATCTCTTGGCAAACACGATGTATGATGCAATACTATATTCCCTTGATGTATTGTGTCTCCCCGTCTATGTTTGAGTAGTGAATTGTTCTTGGCAATGGTGAAATAGTTCGTTGATTGGTTGCATACAAGTTTGTTATCTTCTATGATTGTCTTTATGTACAATATATGATTGCACGCATATGTTGGGGAATGCATGTAAGGTGATCACCGGTAGCATAATGGAGTGGTGGTGACTTGGGAGTGACAGTAACCTGAGACCGAGCCACAAAGTTAAGTTATTGGGGGATATATATAGGGGACCTTAGAACGTAAGGCTATGGTGGGACTTTATGTCTTAATCAATCTTGTGCAGTCATTTACTTGGCCACATGATCCATCATAAGGGGTTGTAGATCATTTACTTGACTATACCTATTCATAACTCCTTCCTAGAAGAAACAACTAAGACTAAAACATGTGCTTCACTAATTGTGACAACCACACGAACAAAACACCTATTGCTAGAACACTTGCTCCCTTGAGATACTTGAGATTTGTGTAAGAAGAATTTTTCAGGAGGAAGAGTTGAGTGAGATGAACAAAGATCAAGAGGGACAACCAATCAAGCTTGGGGATGTACCCCTGGGCTCACCCTACATGTATCAAATAAGTACAAGAATCCAAGCTTGGGGATGCAGAGCCACCTCACTCCAACCATCATGATGTTAAGTAAGTAAAGCTTAGCTATATGGCTATAAAGAAAGCGCTTTACGGGAGGCAACCCGGTTGTTTTTGTTTGGATTTTCCTAGTGTCCTCTTGCTGTCTCAAGAGATTAGTTTTTTTTTTGTTTTAATTCTGGAGTTTTCAATAAAGAGTCAAGCCAAACCCATTTGGACTTATAAGTTGCTATCCTAGTGCATGAAATTTCTGTTTCAGCACGAGTCTGCTCACCGTATGATTTTACGTTTTTTATTGGTATGTCGGATTGAGCTAATATTTAAGTATGTTCTGCAACTTTTTGTCCTCTGTAAGCATAGAAATTGGCTTAATTTTTTTGACGAGTCTAGATTAGGGAAAAACGTTCGTTTTTCTGCTGTTGCTTTTCTGGACAGATTCTGCCTTCTTTTGCTTTATGCACTCTTTGGGCTTGGGAATCGAATTTCCATGATTCTTTCAAGCAAGAGAGTGAACATACACCATAATGAACCTTATTTTCTATCTACTGGAGAATTTGATTTGGAATTTTGCACATCAAGCATGTGATTTGTTCGTCCTTGCTAATCTCACCCCACAGAAAAAGAATGGGAGAAACATGTTTTGTGAAGTTTTTCACAGGGAATAGAGGAGCTGCGCCTCAAGACATCCAAGAATGGTGAAAGCCATAAGCTTGGGGATGTGATGAACACCCCACTGGAGCTACACTCTTTTGGTTAGCACACGTCTACTTTCTGTTTTTGTAAGCAAAGCATTTATCGTAGAGACTTGAAGCGTCTAGTTTTTATTTTTATTTTTGTTTTGATAAGACCACACCCATCATTTGATATGAGATTGAGCTACTGGAGTTTGGGGTTGGAATTATTGGATTCTAGTATTATGACTTGGAATAGGGATGCCATGGTTGATTTGAAGAGCTACATATGTTTGCATGATCTATAGGCTTTTTATGTGTAGAAATTTGCAATAATGTTGTCTTGAGCTATCTCTTATTCATGTCCTTGATGTTAATTGCTGGTTTATTTAGTTTGTCATGAAATGAGTAGTTCTATGGACATATGCATGCATAGTAGCTGGTCAACTATCTCCCTCTTGCTAGCCAAAGATTTAAAAATTCCAACAAGTAAAAACTTGTTTCCAACACTCCTTAGCCAAGTATTTCCAGTGAGTCCACCATATCTTCCCATTAGCTTCATTGCTATTCCGAGTATGTTCACCATGTTATTGTGTTATTTATGTTCTAAATTAAGAAATTCACTTTATTAATTGTCATGGGTTGAACTTGGGATAGGACTCTCACGAAATTTTGAAGGCACACTTTACTTTTTATGCATATAATAAACATGACCCAATAATGGGAGCCACAAGTTCTGCGTTTGACAAGTGTGTGGTTGGGAGCTAGCTATAAACGTGTATCACCGGAAAGCTTTCAACATTGCACAAAAATTTACATTTGGTTGATATCATGTACTTTTGTTTTTGGACTCCTGCCATGCCGAAATGAAATAGAGGAATAGTAAGTTTTGATGAGTAAGTATCTATATGACTAGAGAAACGCATTGGGCCGCTAACCCAAGCCATGCTTTATCATGGTGGAAATTTACTTACAGCTTGAGTGACTCTACAACACATCCTACAATAAAATAAGAAGCTATGCATAATAGTGAATGAAAATAAAAAGGATGATGAGTCTACTCCGTTTGTTTGTCTTGTCATTGTGACATGGGCTTGTTTCCATGTCATGGGGAAAGAGGTACCTCTTTGCGGTTCTCTATGATGTCATTAATACTTATTATGATTGTACAAAGCTTATTAGGAATCTTAAGTTGAGTAATCATGGAGTAGGTTTTCACACTCACGGGGCATGAGGCTTTCAACCACCTTGTCATTCACATTACTTCAACATTCACCATTTAAGATGCTAGTGATAAAGGGGCAATGAGAGTCCTAGATCAATGGATACCACATTTCAATTAGTAATTTTAGTTGAATAATTTAGAGGCTAAATAAGACTTGATCATGTTTTATCTCTACTCAATTTTCTCCAAAGTGTCCACCATATTTTCTATTTTCCATTATGCTATTGTTTGACCAATATAGGATTTTATTTTTCATTTTGTGTATGCATTTGGTCCATAGTGCTTTTATTTCATTATACACTTTGTGAACTTTCATGAAGCATCTTTTCTTGCATATTTGATATTTCTTACAACATGAATTGTATATTGCTACTCATTTCTAGTATTAATCATTTGATTATATGTAGCATGAATAATCCTCCTTGATATCCCATGATTGTTTCAATATGCAAAGTCCATGTTAGTTTTATCACCTTCATACTCGAGGACGAGCATGGGTTAAGCTTGGGGATGTTGATGCATGTAAAATGCATACATGAACTTTGCATGTTATTACTTGTTTTTCCTACATATTAGCAACTTATATTCATGTTTTATAATGATTTGGGGGATTTTCTAAACAATCCCCCTTCTCTTGGTTCTAACCCTGTTTTTCCAGAAAACGTACTTTTTAGTGTTTCAGACTTTCCGGGAGCTTCGGGACTCCAAAAAGGGCAAGGACAAAGAGCACGGTTCAGAATTTTCGAGACAAAGACAATGGGCCAAAGTACAGGGCCAAAAGGCCAACCAGGTGGCAAAGAGGACCCTCCACGCGGCCAGATTCCTTGGCCGCGTGAGAGGCCCCCTTTTTGCCCCTGTGGCTCCGATGCCGTCGATCTTTCTTCTCCCGAGTGTCTCATGACCTAAAAACGACTATATAAAGGGTCCCCTGGCCTTTTCGAGGAGGAGGCGGAACCGAGAGACGAAACCACGAAACATAGAGACAGAAGGCTGCCGCCGGAGAAGATCGGAGGGGGGAAACGCCGCCGGGATCACCCCCGGAGGGCTCCACCCCCTCCGGCGTGTTCATCATCAACATCTACAGCAAGATCAGCTCCATCTCTCAACTGTAATCTCTTGGCAAACACGATGTATGATGCAATACTATATTCCCTTGATGTATTGTGTCTACCCGTCTATGTTTGAGTAGTGAATTGTTCTTGGCAATGGTGAAATAGTTCGTTGATTGGTTGCATATAAGTTTGTTATCTTCTATGATTGTCTTTATGTACAATATATGAGTGCACGCATATGTTGGGGAATGCATGTAAGGTGATCACCGGTAGCATAATGGAGTGGTGGTGACTTGGGAGTGACAGTAACCTGAGACCGAGCCACAAAGTTAAGTTATTGGGGGGTATATATAGGGGACCTTAGAACGTAAGGCTATGGTGGGACTTTATATCTTAATCAATCTTGTGCAGTCATTTACTTGGCCACATGATCCATCATAAGGGGTTGTAGATCATTTACTTGACTATACCTATTCATGGCTTCTTCCTAGAAGAAACAACTAAGACTAAAACATGTGCTTCACTAATTGTGACAACCACACGAACAAAACACCTATTGCTAGAAAACTTGCTCCCTTGAGATACTTGAGATATTTTCTGCTTGCTACTTGTGAAACTTTCTTAGAAACTTGCATTTTAAACTTTCTTCACTAGTTACTAGACAAACCACACTCCACATCACTTGCTTTTAATTAGTTAGTTCCTTTTAGTCAAACTTATTGCTTTGCATAAACAACCATATAAGAGGGTTATAGGGCTTTTAGAATAGATAGCTTACCTTCAGCTCCTCGTGGGTTCGACACTCAAATACTTAACGAAAGGTACTACAATTGATCTCCTGCACTTGGGAGTCATCAATCACTCATGTACTAGAGGTTTTATTTTATTAAACAGAGGTATTGAAAACATTTTGAGAGAGGTGTATGCTTATGTCAACGAATGGTAAACAAACAATACAGTATGTCATAAGTCACTGGATTCACAAGAGCGGCTCCCATGTGAAGGACGCATCTGGGTAGACGGTCATCCCTCTTTCTCTTTTGTTTACACAATTATACTTTGACTGATAAATCAGGGGCAAAAAGAGTGAAGATAATTTGTGTGTATTAATTTGGGGCGGGGCACCCCGCTGCCAGCTCTTCTATCATTTGGATAAGCGGATGAAGCCACTAGTCCAGGGTGTGAAATCCAATCAACAAGTGAGATAAAGATTCTCTATTTACGTCCTCATGAGCTAAAACAGTGGCACAAAACAGGAATAATTTTTAGCAGGTTTTAAAGGTAGCACATGAGCAATTTACTTGGAGTGGCAGTTAAATACCACATATAGGTATGTATTGGTGGACACATTTGGCAAACTTTGGTTTTCAGGGATTTGGATGCAAAGGTAGAGCTCATACTCAGTACAGGTGAAGGCTAGCAAATAGACAGGGAGCGACAATCAAGAGAGCAACAACTATCATAATCATGTTTGTGACAAAGTAAAATTAACTGAGGCATAAAATTGATACTAGAACTCTGAGGCAAAATAAATCATCGAGGCTTATTGACTTTTTGTTTTCAGTCTTAGCATGTGTGAGCATGTGCCAAGTCGATTCTAATGAAACATTCAGAGGAGGCTACCACAATATCATACCCTTCTATGAATAGAACAATGCGAACAAATATTTATATGACAAGTCATTTGCTATTAATAAATTGGAACAAAGCATGAGGGAGCATGAACTATTAAGTAACCATTAAGTCACATATATCTTATACGAACAAACTAAGCATGCTCACACAGATGGATATATGTACAAAAATGAAAGCAAATAGAGTTCATACCTGCCTCTCACCACAACTTGAATTGTTGTATATCGTCATTATTGCTCTTCACTTGTGGCTTGAATAATATATTTTTGGGTTTTTCAATTAAAGCACGAACAAAAAGAGAGCAAGTAAACAAAGCAATCTTTTGGGGTTTTTTAAAATGAAACAAGAACAAAAGAAAACAAACAGCAAACAAAATAAAATATTTTTGGGTTTTTGAATATTAAACTGCAACTAAAAGATAAAGCAAACCAATTAAAGAAACTAAAGAAGCAAACAAATAGAAATAACAGAAATATTTTTGGTCTTTTTGTGTTTTGGAAAACAAGAAAAAAACAATAAAAAAAGAGAAATAAGAGAAAGAAACGAAAACAAGCGAAAGAAACAAAGAGAAACGAAAACAAACGAAAGAACAAAGAGAAAACATGGATATACAAAGAACCGACCGAACATAATATATAAATGAGTGTGATGTCGGTATACCTCCCCCCAAGCTTAGGATTTTGGCCTAAGTGGAGATCAATCACCAAGGGTCCCAAGAGGTGCCGCCCCGTAATACGCCGAGGAGGAAGCCTCCTCCTGATATGTGCTTGAGGATGCGCCAGTGTACTGCGTGTTGTGGTCCTCAGGAGGTGCGTCTCGCCTCTCCTGCTGCCGGTAAAACTCCATGGTACTCAGATGCTCGTCTACTTTCTCCTTGGAGAGCGACCATGGTGACCTGTCAATCTTAAACAAAACATGCTGCGACAAATTAACTTTACGCTCTTCTCCATTCATATATAAAACTCTATATATTAAACTTTCATTAGTAGAGTTAGAAGTGACAAACTGATGGGATTTCATAGCAGCAAGGTTAAGCCTACGTGGAGCAATTATTTAATCATTAGGATTAATGGAAACATGCAAAGCGGCTGCGACACGTGTAGCAATAATTCCACAAAAAATAGGCCCAGTAGCGGCAAGGCGGCGTGCAACAAATGCACCAAGGTTATACTTTGTGTTACGGTTCAGTGCAGCATCAATGAAAGCAAGCTGATAACTAGAAACATTGCTAGTACTCTCCCTACCAAGAATACTAGTACCAATATAGTAAGTAAAGTATCTAAGAGCAGGAAGTTGAATGTTCCTTATCTTCCCACGCTGGGATGACCGACTGTCATCGTTGGAGATCTCTCGGTAGATCCCCTCGAGGTCTGTTGATCTATCTTGAATCCTGCTTGCCGTCCCGGTGGCGTTGATACCTATAATAGCACAAAATTCCACCAAGGACAAAGACACAGGACTACTATATAACTTGAATGCAACAATTGGACCATATTGAGTGTTCTGAAATTTAAAGCTCTTAACCAAAACTTTTGTGAGCGTGGCATACTGAGAGCTTTGATCCCCCATAAAGTTGGTGAGACCAACTCTCTCAATATGGTCCAACTGTTGTAACTATCCATCTTTGAAATTTTTCAACACTCATCATAAAAATTAATTTCAATCAACTATAAGGTGGAAACTACCATAGGGACTTATATGAGAGCTAAACATACATCAAAACAATATTATTTCTACTCAAATCAAGCATGCAAACTCACATAAGCTGTCACCTACTGTGGCAAAATACTCAAGAAATACTTCACTAAACAAAATTCTACTTGGATCAACGGAGGAGTCACATACCGGAGATCAAACACACCAAAAATCAGCACAAATGATGGGCTGAAGAAGGAGATCAAAAAACCAGAGGAGGAACACCAAGAGCACAGGTTCCAGGAATTTTTTTCAGCTTTGGGGGTGAGAGAGAAAACTTTGGCAGTGGAGAGAGTAAGTGGAGGGCCAGGGGGCCCACACCATGTGCTGGCTCCACCAGGGGGCTAGCCGCGCCACCCTGGGGTGTGCCTGCCTGGTGGGCCCCCTGGGGTCTCCCAGGTGGCTTTCCGCCTCATTTTTGACGTAAAAATTTATTATAATTTTTCTGGAATTTTTCGAGAAACTTTATTTTTGAGGTATTTCCACAATTTTAATAATTAAAAAAAACCGAGAAAACGAAAGTGAAAACATGGAAAACAAAACCAAAACCATCACTACAGAGGTTCTAAGACACTCCAATGAAAGAATAACCAAAGAAAAGAAAGGTGGTAGTGGTGAAAACAAAAGTATGGGTGGTGAAAACATGCATAACTTCAGTAATCAGAGTGAAAACATCAGGAAAACATGCATAAGGATGGTGGAAAACATGATTGTACTCAAGTAATAATGTGTTAACAGAAGTAAACATGGTGAAAACAATAATGGGGAAGGTGAAAACATTGTCCATTTCATTTAAAATCATTTTGTTAACAAGGGTGATCAAGTCTTGCTACCAAAATAATTTTATATGAAACAAAACTTTGTTCCTTACTAAATACTCATGTTACCTCAACCTTGATAGGCATAGTACCAATCGTAATAATTTCATATTCTTTGGGTGGCTTTGGAATAGGACAATAAAATTCTCCAATCTTGATGGTCTCCACATTTTTAATGGAATTTAGACCACATTTCCTATCAATCTTCTTGGGAAAATAAACAGTGTGCTCTGTGTCATTAACATTAAAAGTAAATTTGTCTTGATTTCAATCAATAACATCCCTTGCAGTATTAAGAAAAGGTCTTCCAAGAATAATAGACATATTATCATCTTCAGTTGTTTCCAACACAACAAAGTCAGTTAATATCAGACAATTATTAGAACCGGAACATTCTCACATATACCCATAGGAATAGCAGTAGACTTATCAGCCATTTTCAAAGATATATTAGTTGGTATAAATTTTTCTAGGAGGAGTCTTTTATAGAGAGTAAAAGGCATGACACTAACTCCAGCTCCCAGATCACACAAAGCAGTTCTAACATAATTATTTTTAATAGAACAGGGAATAGTAGGTATACCAGGATCTCCAAGCTTCTCAGGAACCTTTCCATTAAAAGAGTAATTAGCAAGAATAGTGGAGATTTACTCATTAGGAATCTTCCTTTTGTTAGAGACAATATCTTTCATATACTTTGCATAAGGAGGCAATTTAATAACATTAGTTAAAGGAATTTGCAAGAACAAAGGTTTCATCCATTCTCAAAACTTGTTATAGTGTTCTTCTTCCCTAGATTTTTGTTTCTTACCAGGAAAAGGCATTGGTTTTTGTACCCAAGGTTTTCTCTCATTACCATGTTTATTAGCAATGAAATATTCCTTAGTATACTTTGCAGTTTTAGTTTGCTTTGCAGGTATAGGTTCCTCTTTATCAGAAGCATCATTCTTTTCATTACCACTTTTAGTTCAAGCATCATAGATAGATATACTATTAGGATCTTTAGCAGGTTCAGAGGATTCTACATCAGCTTTATGTTTCTTCTTCTTTTTCTTCTTAGTTTGAATAACATCATTATTAGTTTGTTGGGAATCTTGTTCAATTCTTTTAGGATGTCCCTCAGGATATAAAGGATCTTGTGTAGCAATACCTGTAACGCCCGGTGGTTTTCCCCAATTAGCTTGTTTGTTTTTCTTTTTGTGCATCTCATGTCATCTTGCATCATCATTCATCATCCTAAATTTAAGTTCACCAGAAACTTTTGATTTGTGTACCTATCAGAATTGCAAAAAATTATAAATTGTTTTTTAGCCTTCTAAATATCTCAAGTCCTTTTCGTTTTTCTGAAAATATTATAACAAAGAAAGAAAAAAACGTTTGAGTGGAGGCCAGCAAGTCCACCAGGCCGAAACCAGCAGGCCAAAGCCAAGCCCACCGATTTGATCCAAGGAGGCCAGCTCATGTTCGTTGTCTTCCTCCCTTTGTACGGCAGAGCATCCACCATGTCCACGTACTCCTGTAGATGATGGGACGGTCGCTGTTGCTTGCTCCCCTCCTTAAATCCTCCAACCGGCTGCCCTCCTCAGCCCTAGCTTTTCCCCTCTCCCTCCTTCCGCTGCCGCCACCAGACCCCTCTTCTTCTTCCGCTTCTACCTTTCTTTTCCTCCAGCAACCACCGAACCATGGCCGGAGTTGGAGCATCTTGTGAGGGCGGTGTGGTACCTGTGAAGATCCTCCGTGTGCGGGGATGGAATGAGGGCTTCATCCGTGTCAAGATCGCCGAAGGATCCGGACCACGAGCTGCCATGCATCATCGTCTTCTCCCGCGTTTTTCAAGCTAGCCGCAACGCTCCCGTCCATGTCGTCGTCGACGTCTCCCGTGTTCGCATCGCCCAAGCCTTCCTCGGTGAGCACCACCTCCGGGACTCGTTCCCCCTGCCCTCCCCTGCTCTGTATGAATGCCTTCGTGCAGCATAAGTGCCACCTTCGCTCGCCGCTGCTTCAGGTCGCCGTCGGCCGTGTTACCGTCCCCGTCCGGCTGCAGTTTCTCGTTCCTTCAGTTTCGTCAGTTAAGTCAGTTAAGGCGCGTGGACACACTTCATCTTGGGTCGCGCCCTATACCTAGCACAACTCCGTTCATAGCCCAGTGGCTAACGCTCCGATGCGCACACCTGGGATCTCAGGTTCGAATCCCACCCGGGGCATGCTGCCTCATCTTTTTCTATTTTCCACCGCGTGAGGGCTAGCCCCACCTGTCATTGCCTGAAGCTAGCTCCAACTGCGGTGAGAAAGTCCCAGATCCAGATCCAATTTGGATCTCTTCCGTTCAGGCCCCTGGCTTTCTCAGTTTCGCACCGGAGTCCTTCCACTCTCTGTTTTCACCTCGCACAGGTCCCTGCACATTTCAGAAACCACCCTAATCTTCAAATGCTAATAACTTTTGTTTTACTTATCCAAATACAACAAACTTTATGTCCATTTCGATCAGAAAAATGTAAGGAATATTAATATGCCATCCATGATAATGTTTTCATCTTGCATCTTGCCTTGTTAGTAGTGTTATGCATGTCCACCTAATTAATAAACATGGAATGTGTTGGGCTATTTAATTCAATTAGTGTCCTATTCCATTTAATTTGGTGTAGTTCACCTATGATTTGTCTTCCATGTTAATCAACATTTAACTTGATGGTTAGATAAATAATTTGAACCCATAAATAAATTGCTCGGACTTCGGTTCCGCTTAAATTGGTTTAGTTGCATTCTCGCATGTCATGCATCCCTATCTTGATCATGCTGGATCTTTTGCAGTAGTTGTAAGTGTTGCATCCGTTGTTCCTTCTAGTGCTTTGCTTCTTCGCGGATAGGACGTTGAGATGATGTGAGCAACGACAAGTTCTGCTACCTCTACTTGCTGGATCTCAGGCAAGTATACTCACTTGCTACCCATGTTGCCTTTCCTCACTTGTTACCGATTCTTTCCGTTGTCTTTATGCTAGCCTTATGATTCGATGCGTGTGTCTCGATCCTATCATATGTTTACCTTGCAAACATGATATAGCCTTCCTTCCACTTCCTATTAACTGTTGTTTGTTTACCTTGTTGGCCCTCGTGTCGTAGTTGCATGCTTATTATTGTTTGCGCTCAAGTCTTGTTGTCCGTCTTAATACCTGTTTAGTTTGATAGTTGGGTTTCAACTTAATCAACAACATGTTAATGTTTTGGGTAATAATAATTTGATGATAAGGCACCGGCAGGAGGCCCGACGTGGTTTTGAGGCCTGCTAGTGTCGAACTTAATTAGGAAAAGGGTCTTGTCCTCCGATCCATGATGAGCGCACTAACCGCATGTGGGAAGCGTGTATGGGCGCCCCCCCCCCCCGCAATTTAGATTCGATTCGCATCTCGTCCAAATCGCCACACTTAGTTCGGGCTTTCCATTTGATGCATGCATATGCAGGTGCGAACCCTTGGCGCCAGGGTGGAACTTCTGTAGTCGGCATTTAGGGCGGCGTGGTCTTAGAGTGCTATGAGGGTCCCCCTTTTCTTCGTGGGGGCTCGATTAGCCGCGCACGCACAGCACGTGGTTCTTTGGGCTTGATGCGAATAAGAGTTGGGTTGTGTTGAGTGCCTCGCTTGGTGGAAGTGCATTTCCATCTGGCGGGTTATTCTTACGTGTACGGCCAAATTGGTGCATCCCTGCAGGGTTAAATCTTCTCGAGAAGCCGTGTTGTCCGTGGTTATGGACGACTTGGTGAAAGTGCTGGCTAACAAGTACTCAGACAACTTACACTTAACGATGATAACTTGACTAGTAATATAGATTACCTCCACCATAAAAATGAATGTCACCTTAATCAACAGTGTGAGTTTCCTTGGGTTGCTTCCTTAGTAGGGGGTAACACTGGATGGGTATTGTTTGGTGAGTAGTTGTAGTTGGTTCTGATACGCTCTCTTATCCCTTTCTATTAGCCGGAAGTTGTAGCGCGTCTGTTTAGTTGTTAGTGCTGCCCGCTGCCGCTTCTTTGCAATAATCCCTTCCTTCCGTTGTACCCAAAGTATTTGTATCTTGTGATGATTGGTTACGCTGGTATCTTGTGAGTATGGTTTATCCACTTGCCAGTACTTAATAGTACTGACCCACGAATCCTTTTCGTGGCTGCATATTCCACATTGCAGTCAACAGGTTTGAAGTCTAATGACGTTAGCTTGGGAATCCCTCCGGCTTGGCCTGGGCAGGGATTGGACGCCCTCGGTTATCTTCAGGACTCTTAGTCCAATTTGTATCTTGTCCGTAGTCGGACACTATGTTGTTTCTTCCGCTGTCATTTGAATCTTTGTATTGTATCAGTTGTATCCTTGACTCGTTTGAGTCGTCTTGTATATATCTCCTCTGTTGTTGGTGTGGATTATTCGTGAACTGTTGTAATGTTATCACAAGTGGCAACCTGAAATCGGTTATTATGCGGATTTGGGTGGAAATGCCGAAATCTGCATAGTGCCCGATCTCGGGGCATCACAATACCTATTCTAGTTCTTATTTCATAAGCATGTTTTTCTTTAGAAGCATTAATTTGCAAATCTTTTTGCACTTTAGCAAGTTAATCAATTTGAGTTTGAACCATTTGAAAATGTTTAACAAGCATTTTAACATCATTAGAGGTTCTTTCTATAATACCATGCAAATCATTAATAGCTCTAGAGTTTTCCATAAGGTGGTTCTGCACTGTCATATTAAAATTATCTTGCTTAATAACATAATTATCAAATTCATCTAAGCATTGATCAGGAGGTTTTCTATAGGGAATATCTCTACTATCAAAATATTGGAGAGAGTGTACCTCAATGGATGGTGAGTGAGGGATTGGCTTACATAATTCTTCAATAGGTGGAAGATTCTTCACATCTTCAGATTTAATACCCCTCTCTTTAAGAGATTTCTTGGCTTCTCTCATTGCTTCATCATTTAATTCAATCATTCCCCTCTTCTTGGGTGTTGGTGTTGGTGTAGGTACAGGAGTAGGGGTCGCTCAGGCTCAACCATAGTCCAATCATCATGATTTTGGCTTATTTTAGCCATTAATTCCTCAGCTTCTTCTGGAGTTCTTTGCCTAAAAACATAACCAGCACAACTATCCAGGTATGTCCTAGATTCAACAGTTAGTCCATTATAGAATATATCAAGAAGTTTATTATCTTCTAGCTTATGCCCAGGTGTAGCCCTTACTAAAGAACAGAACCTTGCCCAAGATACATGCAATTTCTCTTCTTCCAATTGCTTGTAATTAAATATATTTTGTAAAGCAGCATGTTAAGCACTACCTGGAAAATATTTCTGAAAGAAAGCATTAACCAAACCAATAGGACTATCAATAGATCCAGGAGAAAAATTGTTAAACCAAGTTTTAGCTTCATCCTTTAATGAGAAAGGGAATATTTTAGCAACAAAGTAGCTACGTTTCTTAAGATCATCAGAGAATAAACTACTCAAAGAGGAGAGCTCATTCATATGTTTCATAGCACTTTCATTTTCAGTTACACAAAAAGGTTCTTTCTCAACAATAGATATATAAGATAAATCAAGAGAGAAATCATAATCCGTATCCCTAATATTAATAGGAGAAGTGGCAAACTTAGCATCAGGAGATATTTTATATTTAACAACACGACTTTCCATAAGACGTATCCCTAATATCAATAAGATCATCACTCAGTTCAATATAGGCATCATCAAAATCATCACTAGGATTTTCTCTAAACTCAGGTGAAAAAGTAGGAGTAACAAGATTTTTATCAGGAGTTCCAGTGTTTGCAATATTTTTAGCTTTAGCAATAGTAGCATCTAAGAAAGGACTGAGAGAACCACTCTCATGAAGCACAGTAGAAGCATGATCAAAAGTATCAGAAGCATTCTCAAATTCAGTAGAAGTAGCACAACATGTGGTGTAAGCAGCTTACTCATAATAGACGGTGAATCAAGAGCAACAGAGGTGTTCAGAGTTGTACCTCTTCTTGTAGTGTATGGTAAAATAGGAAAATTTCCATCACGAGACTTACCCATGATGAATGATGGCAGTAGATAATAATACTCTCCGGTGAGCTCGCAAATAAAGCTATGCTCCCCGGCAACGGCGCCAAAAAAAAGTCTTGATGACCCACAAGTATAGGGGATCGCAACAGTCTTCGAGGGAAGTAAAACCCAAATTTGTTGATTCGACACAAGGGGAGTCAAAGAATATTTGTGAGCCTTAACAAGTGAGTTGTCAATTCACCTACACCTGAAATTACTTTTGTTCGCAGTGGTTTATCAGTAGTAACAGTCTTATAGTAGCAGCAGTAGTGAAATAATAGCAGCAGTGGAATGAAAACAGCAGCAGTAGTAGTGTTTGAAGTAAACAGCGGATTAAATACTGTAGGCATATGGATGGATGAACGGGCATTGCATGGATAAGAAAGTTTTAATAATGATCATGTCAGGGGCATTGCAGATAAATAAGATAAAGCATCCAAGCACTAAGTAACCATAGGCATGTGTTCCGTAAATAGTCGTACATGCTCGCAATGAGAACTTGCACAACATCTTTTGTCCTACCAGCCCGTTTTCAGCGGGGCCTCAAGGGAACTACTGGTAATTAAGGTGTTCCTTTTAATAGAACACCGGCGCAAAGCATTAACACTCCGTGAACACATGTGATCCTCACATCGCAGCCATCCCCTCCGGTTGTCCCAATTTCTGTCACTTTGGGGCCTCGGGTTCCGAAAAACGATATGTGTAAACAACTTGCAGGTATGATCAAGAAACAATAATTATCATCGTGATTCAATAACATGTTTAGATCTAAGATCATGGCACTCAGGCCCAAAGTGGCAAGAATTAAGCATAACAAGTTGCAATAATGTCAATAGCACTAAAAGAGGGCACTAGGCACTATGCCCTAACAATCATGGCATTATTACATGAACGATCTCATCCAATCCCTACCATCCCCTTCAGCCTACAGCGGGGAATTACTCACACATTGATGGTCGATGGAGAGGCGTTGGTGATGACGATGGCGATGATCTCCTCCAATTCCCCATCCCGGTAGGATGCCAGAACATGAACTTCTGATCCTCGAATCGAGGTTCGGGACGGCGGCGGCGCTCTGTTGTGTTTCTGTGGAATATGACGAACCCCCTCTGGTTTTAGGGTTGGAGGCTACTTGTAGTCGAAAGGGAGTCCGAGGGGGTCCTGGGGGCCCACACCCTATGCTGGGCGGCCAGGGGGACCCGCGCCAGGGGGGTGTGGCCACCCTGTGGCCCCTCTCCTGGCCCCGTTCTGGCTCCCGGGGTCTTCCGGGGTGAAAACATCAATGGGCTCTTTTCTTGGCATTTTCTCGAAAGTTGGTTTTTCCGCACGAAAACAAGACATCAAGGTAATTCTGCTGAAAACAATGTTAGTCCGTGTTAGTTGTATCCAAAACACACAAGTTTAGAGGAAAACAATAAGAAAAGTGTTCGAAAAAGGAGATACGTTTTTGACGTATCAGTAAGACTGCTTCGAGCAAGTGAACAAGTTCATGGGAAATGCCTACAAAGCCTACAACACTAGAGTGACGACGGAAGCTAGGTGGTTCATCCATCTCGAGGAACATAAGAAGAAGAACAACAAGTGGATGAAGACCCTCGCCGCCGTTGCTGCCGCCGTCGCCTCGCTCGCCATGCTTGCAGTGCTATGGTTCCTAGCTGATTAGGTTATCAGCGACTAGATAGGTCATTTGTAATGATGATGAAGCATGGATCGATGTACTCGGTCTCGATGATTAACTGTTTGAAGTATCTATTCGGCTCTGATGAACACTTCGTATTGATGATGAATTGTTTGATGTAGTTACTCGGCATTCTAAGTAATATGATCGACTATGATATATTATTTGTTTGTCACATCACTGTTTTAATCAACTTTGTCTACTTATACTCTTCTGTATTTGAGTGGTATATACTTGTATTTGAACTGTATATATCTGTATAAATACGATACTCCGTATTTAAAAAATACAGGAAAATATAGCCGTGGCACACCAGAAAAAATAGCCGTGGAGGGAAATATAGACGTGGTGCACCTATAACCTTAAGCGTGGCGCACCTTAGTAATATAGGCGTGGCGCACCAGTATATAGGCATGGGGCACCGTGGAGATGCGACACGACTATCGATAGGCGTGGCGCACCAGGTAGGTGTGTCACGGCTATTCCAATAGGCGCTGCGCGACTATGGTGGTGCACCCTGGTGCGCCACGCATATGCCATTTTGGGGTGCCACACATAGCCTTTTCCCTAGTAGTAGTCTCACCGGTTTTGCTGAAAACAAAGGATTAGACGTATAATATGGAAAACAGTACTTGTTTGCAGTAGATGAAAGAGAACAATAATTAAAATAGTAAAACAGTGGTTGCAGTGGTTATATTATCAGTGTACATAAATAGACATGGGTCCATAGTTCACTAGTGGTGTCTCTCCAAAACAGATAGATAACATGCTGGGTAAAGAAATTACAGTTGCGCAATTGACAGATATAAAGGCTGCACCGTAGTGCATATGCATAAAATAATGATTACTATGTGATCCATGAGGGCATTACAACAACATTCATAGACCGTTATCCAACTGCATCTATGACTAATAGTCCACCATCGGAGCGTAATCCAATCAAACCTCGGGTATTAAGTTGCAAGCAACATATAATTGCATTAATAAAAGTGTGTAATTTAAACAATGTAAACATCGTTGTTTTCTCCCTAATGGCAAAAGCACATCCCCCACCCGTTACGTTTCTGTCACTCGAGCGTGAGCGAAAGGGAGGCATGAACCCACTATCGAGTATAAATACCCCCTCTTGGAGTTACAAGCATCAACTTGGACAGAACATCTACTAGTAACGGAGAGCATGCAAGATCATAAATAATATAAACATGATAGATTGATAATCATCAGACATAGCATTCAATATTCATCGGATCCCATCAAATACAACATGTAGCATTACAATAAGATGATCTTGATCATGTTAGGCAGCTCACAAGATCTAAACATGAGGCATAAAGAGGAGAGAACAACCATCTAGCTACTGCTATGGACCCGTAGTCCAAGGATGAACTACTCACGCATCACTCCGGAGGCAGGCATGGTGATGAAGAGCCCTCCGGTGATGATTCCCCCTCCCGGCAGGGTGTGGCAGTCGTTGAAATTTATCAGCGACCGTGGGCGGTTGAGGTGCTAGGCCGCCGCTTCCTAGGCGCGGGAGGCCTCCGCCGCCGTCGCAAAGGAGCCGAGAGAGATGCGGTTGTTCCCGTAGCGGATATCCACGCTGAACATTCCGTTCTGTCGTGCTCGGGCGCCGCGGAAGCCGGTGGTGCTATTCCTCCTCGGAGGCATGGTGGCGGCGCGACGGTGCGTGGAGAGCAGTGGGCTCGTGGAGAGGAGAAGACGCTCGAGGCGCGGCAGTTTATACCGCGCACTCGTGGCCACGCGGCAAAACTCCCGCGCCACGCGTCAGAACTCCCGCGCCACGCGTCCACGTGGCAGGACTCCCGCGCCACGTGGCACAACTCCCGCGCCTCACATTTCATTGTTATAATAATTATTTTTCAAAACAGAAAATGTATTTGAAATGTTTACGCAATTTTAAACACTTTTCATATGGAAAGTTTCTTCAAATTCAAAACCATTCATAAACTAGGTTTTTAAAATTCTTTGAAATTTCAGAAATTGTTACTAGTTGAAATAGTTAGAATAATTATTTTTTTAAATAGAAAATGTGTTTGAAATTTTTGTTTAATTTTAAACACATATCATATTGAAAGTTTCTCCTAATTCGAAATCATTTGAAATGTATTTGAACAAACATTTGAAAAAGTATTTAGACAGGCAGGGAAAAAAATGGCGGCAGGACACCAAAAAACGAAAAGTTGGGTCTTTTGCCCCGGTTCGTGTTACCAACCGGCGCAAAATGCCTCCACCTATATAACCCCGGACGGAGCAACCACCCGGGGAAAACCCTCAGACGATGCAGAAACGCCTAAGTCCCGACGATGCAGAAATCCCCACGACGCCGTCAGGCTGCCGGATTTCCGCGCCGCCGGAGAGAGCTTCACCGCGCCGCGCCCTCCCCCGCGCCCCCGAGCCCACGCCCGCGTCCCGAGCCCGCGCCCGTCCCTAGTCCTTCTCGTCGCCGTGCTGCTCGGCCCCGTACTGCTCGCCGCCGTCGACTCGCGCCCGCGCCCTTGAGGTTAGCGGCCGGCGTCGGCCACCGTAGTTATACTCAATTTTTTTGTTTTAGTTAATTTTAGTATTAGTTTTCCTCTTAATACTGTTTTAGTTTTTAGTGTTACTTAATATAACCATTAGCTATTAGTATTTAGTTATAGTATTTAGTTTTAGCATTTTTAGTTTTAGTATTAGTTCTAGTGTTAGCATTTTTAGTTCTAGTATTAGTTTCAGTGTTAGTATTTTTTAGTATTAGTTTTAGTATTAGCATTTTTAGTTTTAGTATTAGTTTTAGTGTTAGCATTTTTTAGTTTTAGTATTAGTTTTAGTGTTAGTGTCAGTATTTTTTAGTATTAGTTTTAGTGTTAGCATTTTTTAGTTTTAGTATTAGTTTTAGCATTTTTAGTTTTAGTATTAGTTTTAGTGTTAGCATTTTTTAGTGTCGTCGTAATGGTAGCATTCCTCATAAATCCCATCCGGGGTTATGAAGAATGTCGCCGTTATGGATGTGCACAAAAGGAACCGAGAGGGAACCGAGGGAAAACGAGAGGGAACCGAGAGGGAAACGATAGTGACTAGCAGATCAGATCCACTCTTGCCTAGTAAACTTGCGACTCGAACGGGGCATAACAGATGTAGCATTCGAGATTATCCATGTCATGTGTGAAAACATTGCAGATCTGCAATGTTTTCACACATGAAATGGATAATCTGGACTGCAATGTTTTCACACATGATATGGATAATCTGGCATGCTACATCTGTTATGTTCCGTTCGAGTCGCAGCTTTACTTGGCAAGACTCGGTCTGATCTGCTAGTCATACTCCTTACTAAAGTGTACTGTTGTCATGATTGTTTAGTGGAATATTATTTTTTCAAGAGAATTTATAACTTACTAAAGTATTTTATCTTCCATTTGTATTAGTTGAGCTATGGACGGTAGAGAGGGTGAAGAACAGGTGTTCGCGATAATAGAAGAAAGTACACTCCCCGGTGGACCCAATGATAGTGGAGGTGAAGACGACGGCTCGTTGTACCTAAATGAATCAGGTCAGGGAATGGAGGAAGAAGAGCAATTGCAAGGAACAGATGCGGAACCGGAGAAAACCAGTGATGAACAAGCCTTAGTGAAGGCTGCATCGACATCGTCTAGCAAGAGGTCGAAATGAGGCCCGACTCAAGAGATGAGCTCGAAAGTGCATCTGTGAATCGAGCAAGTCTATCGATCCGGAGAACCTGCTTGGCCCATCAAGGCAACAACTAAGTTTACAAGCCAATGTGGAGTTATTGTTAGGGACATGATCCCAATAAGTACTAAATAATGGAAGCAAAGGACGAAGATGATCCTGAACGTCTGGCAGTTTCTTTTGTCTCAGACCGGGCCAAACAACTCATATTCGACAAGCTGATGAACCATTTCAGTCTTCCAGAATGTGATACAGAGAAGAAACAGAAGAAAATGCGCGACGCAGTGATGCACTGGGATCTGAAGAAGATGGACGAGGCTTTCAATGCTTACAACAAAAGATTATGGAATGAATATCAGAAGAAAAAAGAAGTTCCAAAATTTGAGGGGGCGCTTGAGAAGCAGAAGGCACACTGGCCAGCATTTAAGGCGTACAAGGAATCAGAAAAGGGGAAGACGAGGTCAGCCAAGAATGCGGCAAATGCGGCGAGGAAGAAGTGTCACCATAGGATGGGTTCAGGTGGCTACAGAGTTGCAGTGCCTAAGTTTGACCAACTCGAGGCAGAGCTGCGAGAGAAGGGGATCATTCCATGTACTCAGGATTTTCCGGGGAGGTCAAGGAATTGGCTGCTTGGTCATGGGGCGACGTTTGACGAAGAAGGGCACCTTATTATGACTGAAAAAATAAAGGTCCCCTTTGCGGCACTTGAGAAAGTGTTCAAAGAGGTTAAAGAGGGAGAGTTCAAGCCAGATCGAGAGAATGACGAGGTTACAAAGGCCCTCGGAAATCCAGAACATGGCGGCTGGACACGAGGCAAAGGTCGATATCCGTGGTACTTTGTCTTCAAGCCGGAAGATTGTCTCTTTCCATATAGAAGCCGAGAGAGAGGAAAGATAAAGAAGGATGCAGCGGTCGTAGAACGGGTTGGTGCCTTGGAAGCCGTAGTGATGAAGCAACAACTACAGATTAATGAGCTTACTGGCCGGCCATCCCAGACGCAAGACACTACATTCGACGAAACAGACTCATCTCAACGCCGGAGCAGTGTGGCTTCAACGGAGGTACCGACTTCCGCTGCAGTTATGCTTGTTGATGCCCCTCCACAGACGGAGGCCGTGGATGCAATCAAGGAGAAGACAAGCTGTGCGCTATACGTGTCGGTCTCAAACATATCCATCAAGGTGGCGGACGGCTACGCTTTACCTTGTGTAGAGGGAGCGACCTTGCATGGCCGTCCGATTACACCTGGCTATGCTCGTGTTGGCGTTGATGATGTTCAGCCGGATTGGAGGATAATACGGTTTGACATCCCCAGAGGTGACGGGGTAGAGACACTTGGAGAGGCCGTCAATTCCATCATTCAATGGAAAAAGAGTGGCATAGTGTTTCCCCCGAGCAGTCTGACGCCACCACCGCCACCTTATCCTAGACGCAGTCCACCGCCAACACAAGCAGCTACTTCTCCGAGACGCAGTCCACCGCCGCCACCGCTGCCACCTTCTCCGAGACGCAGTCCACCGCCGCCATCACCGCCACCTACTTCTCCGAGACACAGCCCAGCTCGATCATCGCCAGCACACGTCGACGCCATGGACGTCAGCAGCCCGAGTCCGTCTCGATCTCCGATGCCTGAGCCGACTCCGCCGCCCACTAAGTCCTCTAAGCGGAAGGCTGCTGCCTCTAAGTCTTCCCCGAAAAAGAAACGTCATACGAAGACGAAAGCCAAGAAGCTGCCAGAAGTGTTGCCTTACCATAAGAATGACCAGGAGATCGACGATTGGGTGACTGCGGACACGAAACGTCAGATGTCTTCATGGGGAAAGAGAACCTCGGAGCCGCCAAAGGAACCAATAGATTCGGCAGTAAAGAAGCACTTCAAGAAATATGCTGGAGATGTCGTCCCAAGTTCAGATGAATCTGCCATCTGACTATGATCGCGAATTAACGATGCGTTGTTCCAAAGCCAAGAAGGCGGGGAGAACAATTCCCCAGCTCGGGAAGCAGTCAAAACAATCGGTCCCCCCGCTCAAGGTGTCGGACACTGTACACGCTCAAGTTGATCGGGAAGAAGCTGAGAGGTTTGGCAGAGATTGTGGTATAACAGTTGAGCAACTCCTAGGCCAATCCGACAACTTCGAAAAGGCTGAATTGGCATGAAAATATGAGTTAGGGAAGTCTCTCGTCAAACCTAATCACCTGAACTCTTTGACAACATTCAAGCGCCAACTGCATACGTGGTATATCCAAACCGCAAAAGAGGGGCTAGACCAACTCATACTGAAAGTTAGAGAACAAGATTACTTCCGCGATGACTCGATGTTTATTGATTTTGAAGATCGTTTTTTCTTCTATAATCTAGACGCCCTCGACAAATCGATCATCAGCACCTATTGTTTGTAAGTATCTACCTCAGCTAGTTCGATCATTGCTTCTTATATATATTATCCTCACTGCACGATATATATTATGCAGGATGAAGATTCTGGAATGTAATGGAAACGGTGGCATTGGGTTCATTGACCCATATATCATCAATGATATCGTTTTACTGCAATTCGCTGAAGAGACGGAGGATAACATAGTTATGTTTTTGAGGAAAAAATTTCACTATAGTGAAATACTATTTCCTTACAGACAAAAGTGAGTGTTAATGTCTTATGCATATTCCTTCACATTTCTATTTTGCTAAGTCGGTGTTAAGTGTAATTGATGAGTTATGCATGACTATGTATATAATCGCGTGTGCAGTTTTCACTGGATCCTTTTCAACATTCACGTTGACATCGGAATAGTTGATCTCATGGACTCTATGGATAAAGGTCAAAAGGAGTACGAGCCCATTATTTCAATGCTCACAAAGTAAGTTCAATCGTTGTCGCACTACACCGTCCCCTTTTCTTCAATCATTATCGTACGATGACCCATATATTCTTTTTTTTAATTTCCCGGACAGGGCTTGGAAGCGGTTCAGGAAGCAACAACCCGGTTTAACGGAGTTGAATATGAGATTTGACACACTCATCGTAAGTAGTACTTGCTACATTCATGTATCTTTCTTTAATTCCTCGAGCATTATTTGACTCAATTATATTTCTCGTAAAGTGCCCTCAGCAGCAAATTTATGTGGGCTTCTATGTCATGGAGAACATAAGGACAATCGTGAATGAGCGGTTAAGAAGAAGGATAAATATAACGCTCCACGATCTCCAGAGGGAGCTCCTACCGGCAGACTGCTTACAAGCACTTCAAGAGGATTTTGCGGGTTTTCTGATGAAGGAGGTCATAGACGAAAATTGAAGATTGCATTGTTAAGTATAAACAATGATCTGCATGTAATGATGTTAATGTGTATAACTCTATTAGGAACAAGTGGTGACGTCGGGTAGGCCATCACCATGTTCTGGCACCAGCCCGCTGTTCTCCTCACGCAGCTCACCCATAGGCTACACGGCGTGTACCACAACGCGAGCACGATAGGAAGGGGCCCGTCGTGAACGCAGGACACATCGCTGCCGGGACCTTGAAGACGCTCGCCCTACAGACCTGGGTGGTCTCGGGATTAGCATGACGCTCGGACGGCTCGAGGCCGACGCGGACCGACAGTCCTCATGCAGCTCAGCCATAGGATGCACGGCGCGCGAGCACGATAGGAAGGGGCCGCCGGACACATCGCTGCCGGGACCTTGAAGACGCTCGCCCTGCAGACCTGGGTGGTCTCAGGATCAGCACGACGCTCGGACGGCACGAGGCCGACGCGGCCCGCCAGGGTCCTCCACGTGTGGGTGCGGCGCAGGGCGTTGTATGTGGCCTGAGGGAGTTCTAGCGTCCAGGTTTTCTCGGCCGCCGGCAGCGATACGCCTTAGCTGGACGAGAAGGCCGTCGTGGTTCGCCATGCGCCCATCTCTGTCGTTGCTGCCAGTACCGACGGTGTGGAATGGGTCTCGCTGTGCGTTTGCCTGGTCCAAGCGGAAGAAGATTTGGTCGTCTGCCGTTGATGGGCCGTGGAGTCAAGGATGCTCCCCGTCGTCCTCAACCTGGCTGTCAGCAAGGCTGACATGGAGCTTGTCAACTCGATGTGGAAATTTACTCCCTCTTCCGCTGATTGTTGAGAATATCTCCACGTAGTCCACTTCCCGGGGCTGCTCGAACGCTACTTGCTGGTTTAGAAAGGAAACTCTATTTTCCCAAGTCCTCCGCTGCCGATTAAAAAAACGAAAATGTCCCGTGCCACGCGCATGCGACATTGCTCAAAGTTTGTAGGATTAACACGATTCTAAGGTGGATGTAGAGCCAACTAAGTCCGAAGGAAAAGTATCACCTCTGCGCGAAAATGCCACAGTTTTTTTTTTTTTTTTTGAAAATTGTGGACTGGTGTCTATTGTTTGCTACTACCGTTGCTACCTAAGAGTATAATCTGCCTTCTTGCTACTACCTGTTGAAAACAAAAGACCTTAGAATTATTTTACCTAGGAAAAAAATAGCCCTACACTAATTAGTGAGACTTCATTCCATGGAAGAAGACAACGCTGCGTAATGGATGATGCAAACGATGTAACATGCAGAATGTACTAATGTAACCATGTCCTTTTGAGCATACAAAGGTTATTTTGTCATGTCTACAGTCCGAGATCAAAATGCAAGATTTGATCGATTTAAATTCCTTCTGTTTTGATGTTGAGTTGATTAATTACAGCTCTTGTGTTATTTTGTCACGACCGCATCGTTGATATGCGGGCAGTGATTTCCGTTTTACTTTGGAGCGATGTGATTTTGTCCTCATAGACATAACCACAGCTATGCGGCACACCAAGTTCCTACCTGACCAAAAACGTTCCTCCCTCTCCTCCGGTGCTCACACCACGCCATGGATGGCTGCCCATGGACTCACGCTCTTCTGCTCCTCGCGGCACTCCCGCTCGCAGCAGGGCAGCCGTGGCCGCGTTGCGACACCAGCAGCGGCAACTACTCGGAAGGCAGCACATACGAAGCCAACCTGCTAAACCTCCTCTTCGACCTCCGCCAGAACGCCTCCGTCTCGCGGTCCCGCTTCGCCTCCGGCTCCCGCGGCGCCGCCCCGGACACCGTCTACGGCCTGGTGCTCTGCCGCGGCGACGTCACCGAATCCGAGTGCCTCGACTGCGGCACCTCCGCCTGGGAGAGAGCGGGCACGGCCTGCGGCCGCCGCATCAGGGACGTGGCGCTCTGCTACAACCCCTGCTACGCCCGCATGTCGGACACGGACTTCCTCGCCTCCACCGACAACTCCGGCGTGATATCTCTCATCAGCGGCGTCAGCATCAGCAGCAGTGACGTCGCGGGATACGACCGGGCCCTCACCACCATCCTCAACGCCACCCTGCAGTACGCGGCCGACAACTCGACGGAGCTGTTTGCCACGGGGGAATGGGTAGGCTCCGACCCGGGGTTCAGCCATATCTTTACGGCGGCGCAGTGCACCGGGGACCTCTCACGGGCGCAGTGCCGGGGTTGCCTACAAGACCTCTTGGGCGGGTGGTGGACCACGTTCCCCTTCGAGCGGAACGGGGATGGCTCCAGGGTCGCTGCCTCCCGATGCACCTTGAGGTCCCAAGTAGGACCGGTCAAAAGTAAGTTCTTCAACGGCGACGCCATGGTCATGCTCCCGGCCAAGCTTGCCGCACCCGGACCAGCGGCACCTGCAGGCACTACGGGAGGTACCTTACTCCGTCAATTTAGCTCCCAAATAAATAGGACTTAGGAAAAAAAAAAGGATCAATCTAACTTTGAAAATGAAAAGAGCCTTTAGTTCAAGCAAGAAGGTAGTACTAATTGAACTCAACTCTTTTCGATTATTTTTCAAATTGCATCTTAATTTGGCAATAATTGGGATACATATTCCAACGCTTTTGTATGTTCAAGTGCCAGAAGAAAACGCAAGTTTTTCATTGGTTAGAACAGTCAACCGAGCCTCCACACCATTTTTTTTTAAAAAAAATAGGGCAATTGCCCCTCCATCTGCATCAAAATGATGCACACGGCCAAAACCTCCACACCTTAATTTATGGCACACTTAAATTTGTTTGAATTTATTCAACATGCATGTACGGAGACGAGTTTAGCCGGGTCTAATGGTGTATACGGATTGGACCGGATCCGATTTACGGCATCTGAACACCTTTATTCATGTAGACTAATTTAATTCCTCCATTCCGTACTTAATTCATAGGGACCAAACTGAAAGTACATGATTTTTCAAAGATGAACTATTAAGTGAAGATGATTCTTTTGATTGTATCATCTCATATGTCTTGTCTTCATCACATATTTTTCCA
Source organism: Alopecurus myosuroides (assembly GCA_028641055.1). Lineage (NCBI taxonomy): Eukaryota > Viridiplantae > Streptophyta > Magnoliopsida > Poales > Poaceae > Alopecurus > Alopecurus myosuroides. The sequence goes on along the minus strand of CM054062.1, from coordinate 333,288,109 downwards.
TTAAATATTCCTTTTGTAAGAAGTTTTAGAGACAATGCTAAGGGATAATCCAGTGTGTACAGCATCGTTTTGTCACCTTCTCTATCTAACGTGGAATGCTGAGAGAAGTTTCACTTTTCAACTAGTGCATTCCCTTACAAAATACCAATACTTACAATTTATTCTTCCCTTACAAGATTTTTTTCCCAAAAATAGGTGGAATGTTTGCGACATACGAACTGCTGCAGCAACTTAATGAGTTTCTTTTTCCTATTTTGCAAAATTACATGGAAAAATACGTCAGGTAGCAGACTCCTTGGAATTATACTTCCTATACTGGGTGTCACTGTAATAGCTGCAGTTTCTCTTTGTGTTTGGAGTAGTATTCGCAGGAAGAGGCGATCGCGAATACGAGCAATTTCCACCCAATGTATGCCATCTGCTCATTTTCCACTTCTTAATGATGTTTCACACACACACACACACACACTTAACCATTTACTATCGAATTTATTCCAGCTCATTCGGTTGACGGCCTCGAGAGTGTCAAGTCAATATTGTTGCCTTTCTCATTGCTACAAGAGGCAACAAATAACTTCGATGAAAGCAATAAACTTGGTGAGGGTGGATTCGGTGCAGTTTACAAGGTATGCCGGTAGCCTAATCTATACTTTTTATAAAACAAAACCCCACTAACATACATTAATGATTTTTCTATCTCAACATGCAAGCTATCCACGTCATCTATTCTCCTAACCAATCAATTGTCCATGTCATCTACACTAATATTTATTAATAACTACATGCAAGCTAGCACACCATCCTTCTTTAAACCATCCAATTATTCATATTAACAATTTAAAATATATATACAATGATCAACTGAAATTTGGATGTTCACTTAGAAAATATAATTACCATATCTCTTATAAACATTTATTACAATATACTGTAGTTTCTAAAGCGATCCCCGAAGCAACGCGCGGGGTATCTTCTAGTTTATTTGAAGACACGGACTTTGCCTGGAAGCTTTTGTGTGTGAACTCTGAATAGCACACGTGTTGAGGCAGGGTTTGAGACTCACCTCACACCTTAATTAAAAACAACGGGATTTCTCCCTCCGTTGGTTAGGCCCATTTTGGCATCAGAGTATTTTTTTTAACTATTCAAAGAATAGTTCAGTTTCAAGAAATACTGAAGGATTAAATTTTAAGGTGTTTGGATCAATGAATATCATGGTTGTTAAAACTGAATTATTCGTGAAAACAGCAATTTATTTGCCATACTGAAAATTTCAGCCCTCACCTCTATTTTTCTAAACTGAAGTGTTCTCTAAAACTGTAGTATTCCTTGGCCAGGCGTTGGAATAATGAAGTCTTACGTTACCACGGTTTTAAGAATACCGTGCTGCCAAACTAGGCCTTAGTTTTTTTTTGTGAACTCTGAATAATTGATGTGCATGATTCATAGCACGTATAAATTTATGATTGGCATAACTGAAGTATGCATACTTTTCATTTGAAGGGTTGCATGGATTTTATATAGTGCTTTTTACAGTAAATTGAAGAAGTACACGGATTATTCCATTTATATATAGCCCTAATGGATTCAGGGAGTTCTTTCCGGAGAAGAAGTGGCTGTGAAGAGGTTGTCAAAGGGCTCAACTCAGGGTCTAGAAGAAGTAAAAAACGAACTAGTTCTGGCGGCCAGGCTCCATCATAAGAACCTTGTCCGGCTCGTGGGTTTTTCGCTAGAAGCAGGAGAGAGATTGCTGGTCTACGAATACATGCCAAATAATAGTCTTGATACCATTCTTTTTGGTACGACAACCCTCCCTCTTTCCCAGTGAGCTTAATATACTTACTCTTCAGTGGTACGTACTATTATTTTGTAAGCATGTTCAAGTGCAATAACAATGAAATGTACTGTCAGATCCTGAAGAGAAATGCAGACTAGACTGGGCAACACGGTACAAGATAATAGAAGGAGTCGCCCGAGGTCTGCAGTATCTCCACGAGGACTCTCAGGAAAAGATTGTCCATCGTGACCTGAAAGCAAGCAACGTTTTGTTAGACACGGACTTGATTCCCAAGATTGGAGATTTCGGGCTCGCCAGGCTATTCGGGGAAGATCAGACTCGCATGGTCACCAGCCGCATTGTCGGGACATTGTGAGTTTCTCCTTTTTTGTGATTATGTGAGTAATTAATCATCAATTCTAATATAGGCAATAACACTATTTTAATTCTTACACATACTCTTCTTTCTCCAGCGGCTACATGTCTCCCGAGTATGTGACACTTGGACAATATTCTGTGAAGTCAGATGTGTATAGTTTTGGCGTTCTTGTTATAGAGATTGTAGCGGGCCGGATGAGAAACAACAGGTCCTACGTTTATGAGGAAAACGAAGATATGATAAACATCGTAAGTAAGACGTGTAAAACTTTCTTACTATTACATGTTGTTAGTACTGAACTGCTGAAAGAACTGCATTACTTGTAAAATAATGCAAGGTGTCGAGGCACTGGGCTGAAGGAACAATTGCAGAGATGGTGGATCACTCCTTGGGAATAAACTACCCTGCTGCCGAGGTGCTCAAGTGTGTTCATATTGGTCTTCTGTGCCTCCAGCAGAACCCTGTAGATCGACCTACAATGTTAGAGATCATGGTGATGCTTAACAGCGATATTACCGGTTCTCTGCCTGTTAGACCAGCTTTTTTGCTCGATGGAAGTTCCGGTTTTCCTCAACATTCTAAACCACCTTTGTTAACGGACTCATTGAATAGCGGACGCTAATGCACACATTACAGCTTGTTCGTTCTGTAGTGTGCATATGAACAGGCGTGAGCAGCTGTGTGCATCCACGGGATGCAGAGCCTGGGTTTACCCGTTTCAAAAAAAAAATATAAACATGCGTGATGTATTTTTTCTGGAGAGTATGCTCTCTCGTGCTTTATAAATAGACATTGCCTCCCTCTTTATCAAAATCTAAAAGAGATATGTATTAAGAAAGACAAAAAAATGATCAAATATTTCAGTGACACATTACATACATAAGTGACATAAATACTTGATTAATTAGCTTCCTACCGAAGCATCTTACCAAGGTGGAAAACAAACAAATGGACTCGCACCTGAACCAAAACACTTCACCGAGGAGCGTTTGAGGTTGGTGAAGGTGGCTGTGAACAGTTTGAGGGTGTCGGTGCAGTCACGAACCTCGTTGAGGCTAAACATCACCGGCGAGCCCCATGGGATGTGGTAAAAGCCGGCGGTGAGGAAGTCGTGGGCGAGCTCGAGGGACCCACTCCACCTGGATTGCACGCACACACGGAGCATGCTCTCCACGAGGACGCCCGGCGGGTAGCGCAGCTCCTGCACGGTATACAGACGAATGAAGGTCGGCCCGGTGTACTACATCATCAGTTTGTGCTTGGGGTTCTTGGAGAGGATGGAGAGCTCGATCGCTTGGGTGTTTGAAGTGGAGACAATGGATCTGGCTTGGGTGGTGAGTGGGAGAGGAAGAGAGGCGTATAAATAGACGTGTGTGTGGAAGAGAAAGAGAGAAGAGTTGGCAATTAACGGTGCGTGTGCGCGTGTGTATCCGGGCGCGTGCGTGTGTATCTGTTACGATTTCACACTAAAACGATGGGGTGTGTGTATCCGGGCGCGTGCGTGCCTCTCTACGGTGCATCTGAATTGAGCATGCAAATGAGTCAATGTGGTGTATCGCCACATTGTTCGCCTCCCTCGCATGCATGCCCACGTCGCCGCTTCATTGCTTCCAATACATTCATGCCTGGAAAAGCTGAGACGAGGCATTGCAAAACGGACACGACCCCGGACCGCGAGACATCCCAACGATCCACCTAGCGCGCCCACTATCCTTGTTGAGAAAAAAACGCCCAGCCAATACATCGCAGGAATGAGCTTCTCGCGGATCGCCCAAATCCTAGAAGGGTCAGATCAACGGTCATTGTTCAACGCTAGGGTTAGATCGACGGCCACTATTCGTCTAGGTTTGGGACCGGTTTGGAGTCCGTGAAAGATAGATTTTACCAGAATTCAAATGAACATAATAAATTATAAAAAAATCTAAATAATGAAAAGCCTGCACACATAGTCTTGTTATGTCATATACTTATGATTTAAGTTGATAAACAACGTGTACATACATTAAAACGAAAAATTCATGTATCTCATGTGATATCTCAAACTTTGTTGTATGAAGTGAAGAGATGTGGTTTGGGGTTTGGAACATGAAATTTTCAAAAACCTCACCAAACCTTCAATTTGGAGTGACTAAGAAGGACCCAGACTTAGTTTTTCATTTACATGTTTTAAAATTGTTTAAATGTTGGTCAAAATTAGGTTTCATAAAAAATAAAAAAACATGTGCACATAGTCTTATTGCGTCATATACTAACGATTTAAGTCGATAAACAAGGTGTACATACATTCAAACGAAAAAATTCATGGTTTCATGTATCTCATGTGATATCTCAAACTCTGTTGTATAAAGTGAAGAGAAGTGGTTTAGGGTTTGGAACATGAAATTTTCAAAAATCTCACCATAGTTTCATTTGGAATGACTAAGAAGGATCCGGGCTTAATTTTTCATTTTCGCGTTTTAAACTTGTTTAAATGTTAGTCAAATTTAGGTTTGACCAAAATTCAAATGAGCATAATAAATTAAAAAAACGAAAAATCTGCACACATAGTCTTCTTATGTCATATACGATTTAAGTTGATAAACAAGATTTACATACATTCAAACGAAAAATTCATGGTTTCATGCATCTTACGTGATATGTCAAACTCTTCCGTATGAAGTGAAGAGACATAGTTTGGGATTTGGAACATGAAATTTTCAAAAACCCACGTGATGGTGCAGGACTTGCACTCGTTGGGAGACCCCAAGAGGAAGGCTTGATGAGCACAGCAGCAAGTTTTCCCTCAGAAAGAAACCAAGGTTGAATCGACCAGTAGGAGGAAGAAGTAACTTCAGAAGGTTGATGCAGCTGAGATGGCATGGCGCACTACCGGTTCAGCACTAACGTGGAACCTACACAACACAAACAATTCACTTTGCCCCAACGAATCAATATGAGAACAATATGAAAAAAGTAGCAGTAGTGTGAAAACAGTGGAAGCAATGTGGAAGCCGTGTGTGTATTATCAGAATGAGAAAATAAACCGGGGTCCATAGTTCACTAGAGGTGTCTCTCCATAAAAAATAGCTAACATGCGTGGTGAACATATTACAGCTGGGCAATTGACAGATAAAGAACATGCATAACATAAAGATTACTATGAGATTCATGCGGGCATTACAACAAAATATATAGATCGTCATCCAACTGCATCTATGACTAATAATCCACCCTTCGAATATCATCCAAACAAACGTTGATTATTAAGTTGCAAGCAACGGATAATCGCAGTAAGCAAAGTGTGTAATGTAAACAAAGTAAACATCGTTGTTTTCTCCATAATGGCAACAATACATCCTCCATCCGTCACATTTCTGTCACTCAAGCACAGATGCAAAGGAGCCATGAACCCACTATCGAGCATAAATACTCCCTCTTGAAGTCACTAGCATCTACTTGGCCAGAGCATCTACTAACAACGGAGAGCATGCAAAATCATAAATAACATACACATGAAGATATAATCAACAGACATAGCATTCAATAATCATCGGATCCCAGCAAACACAACATGTAGCATTACAAATAGATGATCTCGATTATGTGAGGCAACTCACGAGATCTAAACATGAGGCATAAGGTGAAGAGTACAACCATCTAGCTACTGCTATGGACCCGTAGTCCAAGGATAAACTACTCACGCTGTCACGCATCACTCCGGAGGCGGGCATGGTGGTGTAGACCCCTTCGGTGATGAATTCCCCTCCCGGCAGGGTGCCAGGGAGAGCTCCAGAACCCTCCCGATATCTGGTTGACAATAACGGCGGCCTCGGGTGTTTCTCGGGACGAAGTGGTATATTTCTAGGGTTGTCGTATCGGGGGAAATAGATAGGCTAAAGGGCGATGGCGGTGGATGCCCGAGGGGCCCACACCACCCCCAGGCGCGGCCAGGGGGCGCGCCGTCCTATAGTGTGGCCCCCCTCCCTAGGGCTTGTTTCTAACCATTGAAACACCGTTTACAATCAGTTCTGCTACATGTTTGCTTGCTGCCATTTCTATTTCAGATTGCTAATATCACTTATAATCATCCATATTACTTGTATTTCACTCTCTCTTCGCCGGACTAGTGCAACGATACAACTGACAATTGTATTAGGTGTGTTGGGGACACAAGCGACTTCTTGTATCGTAATTGCAGGATTTCTTGAGAGGGATACCTTTGACCTCTACCTCCTTGAGTTCGATAAAACTTGGGTGATCCATTTAAGGGAAACTTGTTGCTGTTCTACAAACCTCTGCACTTGGAGGCCCAACACTGTCTACATGAATAGAAGCGTGCGTAGACATCCTCTCCACTTCAGTTTTGAATTAATACAACAATTGACAACTTTCCTACCAGTTACCATAAATAGAATCCATAGCATGTTTTTCACCACTGAACACCCTCATGTATGGTAACTCTATCTTGAACTTGTCTTTGATGTTATTCTGTAATTCCTTTGCACCCACTTGACGGTTTTCTATCACCCACTTTTTTACATCTTCCGCCACCCATCGGACTTGGCTCTACTGATTGTTTCCTTCCTAAGGGTTTATTCCTGGCATGTGTGCCTAAAAGGGTTCACTTTGACCTGAACATTCATGCTATTTCGCAATTTAGATGTGAGCATCCTCCATGGACAACACTCAGCCGGATAGTGCACTCTTGTCAACTTTGAAAGTACGTTCTGCCTTGATGCAGTACCTCACAACTGCATTTTTACACCCACTCATGGATGCAAAAATGGAACCTTCTTCCATCTGAGGGTCCCCAGGGTCCCATTCAACAATTGCAAGGTCTTCGTCTCCCGCGTCGTCCTCCACACGGACGTTATTGTCAGCCTAATCTTGGTTTTCAGCCCGAGATGTGAAAGTGCAAACAGGCTTAAATCATCTTGTTTTGGTGTTTGTTAACAACACATGTATCCTTAAGTGTGTTGATGTATTTCAGGGGCTAAAACAACATATTTGATGTGGTGGTATAGTGTGACAAAAAGTAGCAAAGTCACTAGATTTGGTTTTGCTGGAGTTTACTCTAGGCCGGAGTCTCCGGTGTGAAGAAATTCACCAAGCCATTTCTCTTGATTTCTGGTGTCGCCTGCGGTAACCAGACCGGAGACTCACCGGAGACTGTTCGGAGTCTCCGGTGTGGGTATTTCCCCGGATGATTTTGGTTAAGACAAAAAGTGGTGTCGCCTGCGGTACTCGGTCTGGAGACATACTGGAGACTGTCCGGAGTCTCCGGTGTGCTTATGATCTTTGCTCTCGACTGACCCCAGACACTCGAAGACTTCCTGGATTTTCACAAGTGGTGCACTTGGTGTCGCCCGCTGGACTCGGTCCGGAGACTTACCGGAGACAGTCCGGAGTCTCCGTCCTGGTGGTTCTGCGAAAAGCTCAGACCGGAGTCTCCGGCCTTTACACCGGAGTCTCCGGTGTGAGTTTGGCAGAAATGCTCCAACGGCTCCAAGACTTTATGAGGGGTATAAACACCCCCTCTCCTCCACCTACCTCGAGTCAGCTCGTCCAGAATTAAAGTCACCATTGTTGGAGCTCCCCCACCTTGCTAGATCTCCCAATCCCTCCACCCAAAAGCCCTGATCTTTGGAGAATTGAAGGAGAAGGCCCCGATCTACGTCTTCACCAACCGGATTTCATTTCCCCTCTCATTTGCTTGAGGGATCTTTGCCTAGGGTTTCCTCTTGTGGAGAACCTAGGCTTCTTGCTACTCTTGGTGATTTGAGAGTGTTGGGAGCCCAAAATTTGGTTGTGGGTGTGTGTCCCAAACTTGTTTGTAAAGGACTCGATCCCCACCTCAAAAGGGTTAAATAGTGGAAGGTGAACTAGGCCTTTGTGGCGGAGTTCATCAGAGAATAGGGTGAGGCCTTTGTGGCGTTGAGTAGGCCTTCGTGGCGAGCTCACACCCCTCCAACGAGACGTACTCCCTTAACAAGGAGGAACTCGGGAATACATCGTGTCTCCGCTTTCTTCCATCGGTTACCTCGTTCCCTTATCCTTTACTTACTTGTACTTGTTGCATTAATTGTAGTACTTGTTGCATTAAGTGTTGTACGAGTTGCATTAATTGCTATCCTTGCCATATAGGTAAATTCATCTTAGTTGCACTATCTAGAGAATTTACCTTTGTGTCAAGCATAAACTTCGAGAAAAATCAAAATTGGTCGTTGAAAGAACATAAGTTCTAAATCCTGTTTTGAGTGTTTGATTACAACATATAGATGGACTAATGTACTTTGCTAAGTGTACTCAGAAAATATCGACCCGTAAATATCATACAAAGCTAAGCAATGAGTGAGAAAAAGTTACGGGAAAAGATGAGGAAGAGGAGAAAAGAAACGTCGAAGAAAAGGGAAAAAAACGAAGGAAAGGAGTTGGCCGGCCTCCAGACCGGCCTGGCCGGGCTGGCAGCGCCCCTGGCCAGCCCCACGCCGGCCCCAGGCCGGCTCCCAGGCCGGGCGGTTCGGGTGGGGGGTCGGCCTCGCTCCTATGCCCCCGCCGGCCCCAGGCCGGCCTCCAGGCCGGGGCGCCCGGGTGGGGGTCCGGCCTCCCCCAGCCCCACGCCGGCCCCAGGCCGGGCTGGCTGCGCCCACGCCGGCCTCCCCACTGGCTCCCACGCCGGCCCCAGGCCGGGGTGGGTTTGGCCCGGCCCCGGTTGCCTCCAGGCCGGCCAGGCCGGCCCCCAGGCCGGGGTGGGGCGCAGGAAAGGTGAAATGCCCCCCTAACGGCCGTATTTTCGACGTGGGTATAAATACATCGCCTCCACCTACCTCCTTGCTTTGTCAATCCCACCCACACTCTCTCTCACCACCATTGATTGACCAAGCTCAAGCTCAAGAACAAGATCTCCACAAATCCCCAACCAAAGATCGTGATACTTTGGGATTTGAAGGAGACACCCCCGATCTACAACTCCACCGAGCCGATTAGAAATCCACCCACTCATCCCATAGGGATCTTGTCATTCTTAGTTCATTGGAGCTAGGAATCTTGTTGCTCTTAGTTCATCGGAGCTCGGAGCCTTGTTGATATCCCCGGTGCTTTTGTGCCCGTGGATCTTGCTTCTCGGAGTCTTGGCGGCTCTCGGGATTTGGTGAGGACCCTCCAATCTTGTGGAGTGTGCCTCATCCTTGTAAAGGTTCTAGTTGTCAACCTCAACGGCAACATAGTGATTCGAGCCTATCCACATCGGTGGAAGGACTCGAAGGAGATACGGTGTGGCATTTGAGGCCTACTCGGTGTTCCACTTTGGTGGCACCGCACCGCTCCAACGGAGATTAGCTTCCATTGGGAAGTGAACTTCGGGATAAATCTCCGCGTCATTATGTTCGGTTATTCCTCAACTTACCTTTACTTGTTACTACTAGCTTAGTCATATTGCTCACCTTGTGCTAGTTGTAATTGCTCAACATATAGGATTGTCCATCTAGTCGCATACTCTAGATAATCTATATTTGAGCTTTGCCTTGTTAACTTGAAAAAGAAGTTAAAATCTGTAGTTAACCTATTCACCCCCCCCCCCCCCCTCTAGTTAACCTCTCGATCCTTCAATTGGTATCAGAGCCTCGTCTCTTTATAAAAGGCTTTACCGCCTAAAGAGGAGGTAAGGATGGCCGATGATCCCGTCACCATGGATGGGATTCAAAAGCTAATCCAAGCTATGATTGAATCTTCCGAGAAGAAGATGGAGGGACTAATAAAAGAATTGACATCTCCATCTAAGCAACCTAGTGAAAAGATTATCTTAGATGAACATGGAAACCCCTTGCCAACTAAAGAAGGAAGTGATACAACTTCACCTTTAAATAATGGTGCACCATCAAATGGTAGTGGTGGCAATTCTTTTGGCTATGCATACAACAATGCTCCTAATGTTCAACATCCGCATGTTTCTAATCTTGGTCCACCTCCTTTGGTGGATCGACATCGTTTTACTAATTGGAAAGCTTCCATGAAGTCTTATATGTGCAGCTCTTCAATGCAAATATGGAGAATTGTTGAAAAAGGGTATGAGCCAAAGGACCCCGCAAATCTAAGCTCAAGTGACATCATAGATGAGCAACTCAACGATCATGCTTTGCACATGTTGGAGAGGGCAATGGAAAAGGAAGGAGTTGAGCACATTCGGTCCTTCACTAGTGCAAAGAAAGCTTATGATGGTCTTGTTGATATGTTTGACGGCAATGTCAACCTCCAAAGGTCCAAGAGGTCAATCATTCAAAGAAAAGTTGAACACTTTCATTTGGGCGATGGAGAGAACATAGAAGACATGTTTAGAAGACTCAAGGCTCTTGTAAATGATATGAGAGATAGTGGATTCACGGATTGTACGGAGAATTGGGTCAAGGAGAAATTCCTACTCACCTTAATGCCATACAATGAAAACATGGTGATGAATGTACAAGCAAGGGCCGACTATTTGGACCTATCCCCCAATGATGTATTAGGTCTTTTTATCACTCTCAAGGTCATGAAACAAACCTCCGATGATGTCATGGCCCGTGTGAACGGAGCAAAGAAAGCATCTCTTGCCTTGAAGGCCAAGGTCATTCCCCATGAAGATAATGACTCGAGTGATGATGGTGGCTCTACGCATGAGGTCTCCGAGAAAGAAATGAGGACATCACATGAAGAATGCTTGGCTCTTGCTCAACACAAGTGGTGGAAGAAAGGAGACTTTAGATCTAATGCCACCAAGAACAAAGGGAAGGAATCCTCGAGCACGAAGAAAGCAAGAACTTGCTTCAATTGTGGAGATTCCGAGCACTTCGTTGCCGAGTGTCCCTTCAAGAGTAGAATTGAGAATGGAGGAAGACTTATCAAGAAATCCACCTTCATTCCCAAGTCCAAGAACTTCATCAAGAGAGGCCCTCCGAGGGCAATGATTGCTAAAGAAGTCGAGTACACCTCCGGTGGTGAAGAGAGTGATGGTGAAGGCGAACAAGTAGGTATGGCGGCCATGGCTAGGGGCGTCATACCTCCTAACTTAAGCTCTCTCTTCTCCAACCCAAATGACAACAAGGGCCCCTCGATTCACAAGTGCTTCATGGCCAAGGGTATACCCCCAAAGGTGACTCCTACACTTAAACTTGCTAACTCCTCTATTCCTTCACTACTAAATTGTGTCGAGGAAGACCCCTTGACAAACTTTGTTGAAAAACTAGAAGGAGAAACTAAATCCATCTTTGTCTCTCTCATGGATCAATTAAGTGAGGCACATGGCCTCATTGATGAACATGAGGAGAGAATAATGTTACTTGAAAAGTTTGCTCGTGATGATGCTAGTAAAATTGAGGAGCTTGAGAAAGCTCTAGATGAATCACATTGCCTTAAAGAAAGCATTGAAGAAACCTTTGCAATTGACATAGCTAAAGTTAAACTTGATTGTCAACATGCTTTTGCTAAGGTAACGGAATTCATGAGTTTAAATGATGCAACTAACCAAGGGTATAATGAACTCATTAAGGATTTTGATAAGCTTAAAATTGATCATCGTACTATCTCAAATGAGCTCAAAACATTAAAAGGAGTTAGAATTGTGAATGAAAACTCTTGTGCTACTAACCCTTTGTGTGTAAAGGCAACTCTCATTGAGGAGAACAATAGGTTGAAGGCACAACTCAACAAAGTCCTTGCCACATGCATCCAAGGCCAAAAGAACCTCAATGATCTTTTGAGTAATCATAAGAGAGTTGTTGGTAAAGAAGGCCTTGGTTTTGGTTCCACATCGAAGGTGGCCTACAAGAAGAAGTCAACTCCCTCCACTAACTCTATTGTCTTTGTGAAGGAGGGGGAGTTGGCTAATGAGGAAGATGAGTTTGATATCATTGCTAAAAGTATTGTTCCTAAGGACACTACTACTCACAACAACTTTGCGGGAAAATATAACCCATCCTATGTGCTTCTTAAATCTATTGATGGTCATGTTTATGCAAAGTATGTAGGCACCTCATATGGTGATGATTACAAGCATGCTATTTGGGTTCCCAAGACCCTTGTGACTAACAAAAAAGGACCCATCCAAAAATGGGTACCTAAGACAAGAAGTTGATTCATTGTAGGGTTGCATTTCCGGTGGAACATCATGGATGATTGATAGCGGTTGTTCCGCACACATGACCGGAAGCAAAGAAGTATTAGAAGACTTGAAACTCCAACTTCTCAAGTTTGCTCATGTAACTATTGGTGATCGCTCACAACTTAAGGTATTGGGACATGGAAAGGTGGTCATTTCTCCGGATTCATCCATTGAGAAAGTCCTCCTTGTTGAGTCCCTTGGCTATAATCTTCTTTCCGTCTTGCAACTTTGTGAATGCAATTTTACATGTGTATTTGGGCGTCACCATGTGCTTGTCCTTCACACTATTTCTCTTAAAGTAGCCTTTGTTGGATTTGTGGAAAACGGTATGTATGTAGTGGATTTCTCGAAAGAAACTACACATATCGCCACATGTCTAATGGCTAAATCCGATGTGGGGTGGCTTTGGCATCGTCGCCTAGGCCACGTCGGTATGAGAAATCTACAAACTCTTGTGAAGGGTGAGCATGTGGTAGGACTAACAAGTGTGAATTTTTTCAAAGATCGTCCTTGTAGCTCTTGTATTGCCGGAAAGATGCATGAGAAGAATCATCCTAAGACATCAATCATCGCCACAACAAGACCTTTTGAGCGCATTCACATGGACCTATTTGGTCCTCCCACATATGATAGTCTTGGTGGCAAGAAATATTGTTTGGTTATTGTTGATGATTATACAAGATACACTTGGGTTTTCTATATCAAGAAGAAGAGTTAAACTCAAGAAAGATTCATTACTTGGGCTACCGAAGTGCAACGCCAATATGACACCAAGATCTTATCCATTAGGAGTGACAATGGTTCCGAGTTCAAGAACTACACCATGGATGAATTCTTGGGTAATGAGGGGATAAGACATCAATATTCCGCCGCGTACACCCCTCAACAAAATGGTGTTGCGGAGAGGAAGAATCGCACACTTATTTATATGGCAAGAACTATGATGGCCGAGTTCAAATCCCCATATAACTTTTGGGCCGAAGCTATCAACACCGCTTGTCATCTATCTAACCGACTCTTCCTTCGTCCGATGATTGGCATGACTCCATATGAGCTTCTAACCGGTAACAAACCCAACCTCTCATATCTTCGAGTTTTTGGGTGCAAATGCCAAGTATACATAAAGGGAACTAGATTTGTCTAAGTTTGATGCTAGAACTTTTGAAGGTATTTTTGTTGGTTACGCCACGAACTCCCACACTTATAGAGTCTACAACATATCCACCGGGTGTGTTGAAGAATCTATGAATGTGGAATTTCATGAGGATAATGGCTCCCAAGTGGAGCAAATTGATTGTGATGATGTAGGTGATGAACCATCCTCCATAGCCATAGGAAGAATGGGTGTAGGTCCACTTATACCCATTGAGGGACACCTTGTGGCAAATGAAGATGGAACTAGCTCTACGCAAGTGGAGCCCTCTACATCAACCACCAATCAAATGGTAAACCAAGAACAAGAAGAAGATCTTCATGTGGATACCTCCCATCAAGAAAGTGATCAAGATCCACCCAATGATAATGGTGGAAATGGTCTTGGTGATTCTCCACCAAGAACTCCAATAAGGGTGGACAATGGTCTTGATGAAGGAAATGATGAGGATATTCCACCTAATGAACATCCCGATGATGCTCTAGTTCGCATCATGACTCGTCAAGCATCAAGATTGCAACAAAAGTCACTATATAAAAAGAATATCATTGGTGGCTTGGGAAGAAGTGTCTCCACTCGTGGACAAGTACTCAAGTTTTGTGGTATTCACTCATATGTCTCTCATGTTGAACCCGTCAAAGTGTATGATGCTCTTGAAGATGAAGATTGGGTTCAAGATATGCATGAAGAGCTCCATAATTTTGAAAGGAACAAAGTATGGTCTCTAGTGGAAAGACCCAAGGATCACAATATCATTGGAACTAAATGGGTGTTCAAGAATAAGCAAGATTCTCATGGGCAAGTGATTTGCAACAAAGCACGATTGGTTGCTCAAGGCTACTCTCAAGTCGAAGGACTTGACTACGGTGAAACTTTCGCTCCCGTAGCTAGGCTTGAATCCATTCGTATATTACTTGCATTTGCCACTAGTCATAACTTCATCTTGCATCAAATGGATGTTAAAAGTGCCTTTCTAAATGGACCTTTAAATGAAATGGTATATGTTAAACAACCTCCGGGATTTGAGGATCCCAAGTATCCTAACCATGTCTACTTTCTCCATAAGGCTTTGTATGGCCTCAAACAAGCCCCACGTGCTTGGTATGATCACTTAAAGGAGTTCTTAGTAGATCGTGGTTTCGTACTTGGGGTAATTGATCCTACTCTCTTTACCAAAAGTGTTGATGGACATTTCTTTGTATGCCAAGTATATGTTGATGATATTATATTTGGATCCTCTAACGTGAGTTTTGTAGATCAATTTGCCAAACTAATGACAAGTGAATTTGAGAGGTCTATGATGGGAGAATTAAAATTCTTTCTAGGTTTTGAGATCAAGCAATATCATGAAGGGACTTTTATTTGTCAAGCCAAATATATTCAAGACATGCTCAAGAAATTTGATATGATCAATGCCAAACCATTACCTTATCCAATGCCTACTACCACAAATCTCTCTTTGGATCATGAAGGTATACCGGTAGACCCCAAACTTTATCGATCCATCATTGGATCTTTGCTTTACCTTTGTGCATCTAGACCGGACATTATGTTTAGTGTGGGTTTGTGTGCAAGATTTCAATCTAACCCCAAGGAAAGCCATATGATTGCGGTCAAGAGGATTCTTAGGTACTTGGTTGACACTCCCACTCATGGTCTTTGGTATCCATCAAACACAACTTTTGATCTTGTGGGATACTCGGATGCGGATTGGGGAGGTGACAAAGTGGATAGAAAATCAACCTCGGGTTCTTGCCAATTTCTTGGTAGGTCTCTCGTGTGTTGGTATTCCAAGAAGCAAAATTGTATTGCCACCTCCTCCACGGAAGCGGAGTATATCTCTGCAGCAAGTTGTTGTTCTCAACTCTTATGGATGAGGCAATGTCTTAAGGATTTTGGAATTAAGATTAAGACAATTCCTCTTTTATGTGATAATGAGAGTGCCATTAAGATTGGTCACAATCCGGTACTTCATGGCAAGACCAAGCATATTGAGATTCGTTATCATTTTATTCGGGATCATGTGGCAAATGGTGATATCTCACTCTCTTATGTCAACACTAAAGATCAACTTGCCGACATCCTTACCAAGCCTCTAGATGTGAAGAGATTCAAGGAATTGAGGAGTGAGCTCAACATGATATGTGCAAGCAATTTTAGTTGATTGAAAATCATGCATACACACCCCTACTAGACTCTTATTTGGATTTAGATGCACGCACAGACATAGGGGGAGTGTAGCTCAATCAATGAGCCAACACTACCTTTATAATTCATAAATAAACAAATCATGCCTAAATGATCATTTTTTAATGACATCATGTGCTTCAATGATGAGTCTCGACAATGCACCCAAGATACATCTTCGCGGTGTCATATCGAACATACTCATACATGGTGGCTACGGCCACCGCCAATTTGTCAATACGATATTCGTGTTCGAGTGTTCACTCATTTGCTTTTTCACTTGTTTTCATATTTCATGGGTATCCAATGTTGCTCATTTCGTCTCTCATTCTTTCCCATTGGATACAAATGAAAACATCATATGCATGTCATCATCCTCATATCATTCGTGCACATGGTCAAATAAAAGTGCTCTAAGAACCAAACTCATGAAAATGTTGTTAGATTACATTTCCTGAAAAATCTTGAATTACAATATTGCTCATGTTATTTTTGTATGATGTGTTGTGACTTGATAAGGTTGGGTAGGCTCCTTTCTTTTTTTCCTTAAAAAAAACCAAACACAAACACTCTAGACAAGCCCACCCAACTGCAAACAAAAAAAAACAAAACAACAAAAAAAAAACACACAGCGCCCAAGCCCCCACCCCGGCCCCTGCTGCCGCCGAGCCGGCCCCAGGCCGGGGCGTTCGGCCCCTAGGCCGGCCCCGCCCCTGCGCCGCGCGCCGGGCGCTTCGGCCGCCCTGCCGGCCTCCCTGCCGGCCTCGCCTTCCCCCGCGCGCCGGCCCCAGGCCGGCCGCCCCGCTCCCCCCCGCTCGTGCACCGCGCCGGCCTGGACGGCCTCTCCGCCCGGCCCCAGGCCGGGGTGGGTGCTGCCCCACCCCCCACACGCACAAACACCCCCTCCCCTACACCAACCGCCACCACTCCCCTTCTTCCTCCTCTCCTCCCACCATTAGAGCACTTTGGTGCTCTTGCTTCCCCCACCTCCCCCCCCCCACCTCCATAGTCCATCCCCACCACCCAAATTCACGGATCCGCAAGCCCTCGGCCCTCTCCTCCCTCTCCTCCACACGGATTTCTCATTAACCCCTTATTGGAGGAGATCGGGACACTTGATTGCCTAGTGATTTTTGTTTGAAGATGGCTTCGAACTCGGGTAATTTTTGTTGGGCTTTTCTATGATTTAGGTGTATGTGAGTACTCTCTCTAGGTGTGCTAGTACTAGTGTTCATGTGCTAGATCTTTTGTTTCCATCTATTCAAGATTAGGGTTCATGCCACTCGTATGTCACTAGATTAAATCCTATCCATGGGTATGCTTGTACTAGGATTCATATGCTAAGTTTTTTTCCTCCATCTATTAATGCTAGGGTTCATACCACTATGATCTATTATGTTTTGATTCATACCATGTGTTCCATATATTCTTATGATTATGCCATGTTGATGCTCACCTAGCCCTATGATATCATGACTCACCTAGCTTTGCACATCCACTTTCATAGTTGGCCATGGCTAAATATTAACATTTTCCCATTAATTAATACGATTGTTCTCTCATTGTGACATAATGTGTATGATTTCCCTTACATATTATTTTACATCCTCACGGTCGTTCGTATGTTTACATGCCAAATATTTTGTTTCACATCAACCAATTCTATCCACATGATATGATAATATGCAAACACCCCTCATCTTGTTTTCACTCACTATTGGGCTAGTATTTCGTTTACCATGTCGTTGTCCCATAGATTCATGGCTTAATTATTTCTTCTCCCCTAAACAACGACCATGTGCACTCATTATCATGCTCCATCTCCATGCATCATATGTTTCAGGTGATTCTCCTCCCCACGATGATGCCTCTCACTCTCTCCGTCCTCGCACCTCTCGCAAGAAGAATGCTCAGGAGGTTGCTGGCTCTACTCCCTCACGGAGATCCTCTATTCCTATCAATCCGAAGGAGCCCGTGATCAAAAACTGGGGTGGCCTTAGTACAGCTGATTTTGAGGAAGCTAGGCTCAAATTTAATCCTTATGAGTTTGGCCAACGCACGTGCTCGGATGCTCGGTTTTATTGCAAGATGCATCAAGTCATGCATGAATTCATTCTTGGCAAGCTACAGCACACTCACGTGGATCAACACTTCTTTGACATTGAGTACACTCGCAACAAGTGGCCTGAAGTTATGACCATCATGGACTACCACAACCTAACTCCTCTCATGGGTGACACACTTGCTCATCCGTTCTCTCCAGAGTTGCTCAGGGAGTTCTACTCCACCGTTCACTTCGCCTCTGGTGGCCCCACGCGTCTCTCGCCTACCTTGATATGGATGAGCGGTGGCACCAAGTGTGAGGCTACTATGGATGAGTTTGGTGCTATCTTGGGTATCCCCGAATATCGGTTTGACTATACATTCTATTTCCGCATTCATGGGGAGTCCAACAAGATTATGAAGGCCAAGGAGGGGATTCGTCATTGCTATCCCGAAGGTACCGGCTCCATGCATATTCCTAAGATCAAGTTCTTCTCTGAGCATTGGTACATGATACACGCCATTCTTCGCAACACCATCAACGCCAAATTTGGTGAGAAGGCCGAGGTACGCAAGTGGATGATCAACCTTCTCTTCCACATTGAGTCTCGGATGCAAGCCAAGAAGCAGTTGGATGTACTGGACTACATGTGGCAGGAGATGCAGAATGTGGTTAAGGAGAAGAGGGTACCCATCTATGGCTCATACATTCAGCGCCTTATTGAGACCCGCATCCCCGAAGGTCTCGTCAACAACTATGCCAAAGTGACTCCAAAGAAGAACATTCTTATGTATGATGCTCCCATTGAGACTGCTCATGAGCCAAGGCCTAAGCGCACCCGCACCGAGTCAGTTACTCGCCGCTCTCCTTCACCTTCTCCTCCTCCTGAGACATTCAATCTTAAGAAGATTCTTCAGAAGATGAACTGTTTTTTCATTGATAAGCAACATCAGGATTATGAGGCTTATCGCAAAGGGAAGGCCTCTAGTCGCCGTCAGCGCGCCATCCAGACTGCTCTCCACATTCCTCTTAGTTCTTCCAGCTCCGACGAGATTTCCGAGGAGAAGTGGAAGTCTAAGCATACTTATTGGTGTGGAGATGATGTTACCTCTCTCGGCTCTTTTGCGGGGCCATACACCACCGCTGAGGCTAGCTCCAGTCAGGCTCCTCAAGAGGACTTCCATGAGGACGAGGATGAGGATGAGATGGGCGACGAGTGATCGGGTTGCATTTTTCTCCCTTTTTGGTGTATGATGCCAAGGGGGAGAAACACTCACGCATAGCATTGCATTTCATGCATTCATTTGCGTCTTATCTTCGTGATTTGCTTTTATCCTTTTAGTTGAAACTATTTGTGTGGTTTGTGAACCTTGGTGTTATTGTAAGACTATGTCCTTAATTATCTATCGTACTCTCTATTATGCGTGTGACAATGGTTATTGAAGATCATAGCAAGATTATCAAGTTATTTCATCCACTCACTATTTCAATGTGTTGAAGCCATATTGAGGGAAGTTATTATTCATAAGAAGAGTGCTATGGTAAGATCTTCCTAGTAGTAAACATTATTGCTCACTTGTGTTCATACATGTGTATCTTCCAATGGTAAAATCATGGTTGAACTAATTCTTGCACTTCACATAAATATGTTGTAGTCTCATCATCATCATGATTATCAAATATACATGTCAATTGTTATGGGCACACAAATAGGGGGAGTACGAATATATATGTTAATTCTCTCACAAATAGCCATGCAAAATTATCTCTTATGCAAATCCGTATGTTGTCATCAAACATCAAAAAGGGGGAGATTGAAAGAACATAAGTTCTAAATCCTGTTTTGAGTGTTTGATTACAACATATAGATGGACTAATGTACTTTGCTAAGTGTACTCAGAAAATATCGACCCGTAAATATCATACAAAGCTAAGCAATGAGTGAGAAAAAGTTACGGGAAAAGATGAGGAAGAGGAGAAAAGAAACGTCGAAGAAAAGGGAAAAAGAAACGAAGGAAAGGAGTTGGCCGGCCTCCAGGCCGGGCTGGCCGGGCTCCAGGCCGGGCTGGCAGCGCCCCTGGCCAGCCCCACGCCGGCCCCAGGCCGGCTCCCAGGCCGGGCGGTTCGGGTGGGGGGCCAGCCTCGCTCCTATGCCCCCGCCGGCCCCAGGCCGGGGCGCCCGGGTGGGGGTCCGACCTCCCCCAGCCCCACGCCGGCCCCACGCCGGGCTGGCTGCGCCCACGCCGGCCTCCCCACTGGCTCCCACGCCTGCCCCAGGCCGGCCCCCAGGCCGGGGTGGGTTTGGCCCGGCCCCGGTTGCCTCCAGGCCGGCCAGGCCGGCCCCCAGGCCGGAGTGGGGCGCAGGAAAGGTGAAATGCCCCCCTAACGGCCGTATTTTCGACGTGGGTATAAATACATCGCCTCCACCTACCTCCTTGCTTTGTCAATCCCACCCACACTCTCTCTCACCACCATTGATTGACCAAGCTCAAGCTCAAGAACAAGATCTCCACAAATCCCCAACCAAAGCTCGTGATACTTTGGGATTTGAAGGAGACACCCCCGATCTACAACTCCACCGAGCCGATTAGAAATCCACCCACTCATCCCATAGGGATCTTGTCATTCTTAGTTCATTGGAGCTAGGAATCTTGTTGCTCTTAGTTCATCGGAGCTCGGAGCCTTGTTGATATCCCCGGTGCTTTTGTGCCCGTGGATCTTGCTTCTCGGAGTCTTGGCGGCTCTCGGGATTTGGTGAGGACCCTCCAATCTTGTGGAGTGTGCCTCATCCTTGTAAAGGTTCTAGTTGTCAACCTCAACGGCAACATAGTGATTCGAGCCTATCCACATCGGTGGAAGGACTCGAAGGAGATACGGTGTGGCATTTGAGGCCTACTCGGTGTTCCACTTTGGTGGCACCGCACCGCTCCAACGGAGATTAGCTTCCATTGGGAAGTGAACTTCGGGATAAATCTCTGCGTCATTATGTTTGGTTATTCCTCAACTTACCTTTACTTGTTACTACTAGCTTAGTCATATTGCTCACCTTGTGCTAGTTGTAATTGCTCAACATATAGGATTGTCCATCTAGTCGCATACTCTAGATAATCTATATTTGAGCTTTGCCTTGTTAACTTGAAAAAGAAGTTAAAATCTGTAGTTAACCTATTCACCCCCCCTCTAGTTAACCTCTCGATCCTTCAGTCGTAGCACCTATTCACCCCCCTCCCTCTAGGTGCCCATACTTTACTTTGAATTGGTATCAGAGCCTAGGTTCTTCTATCGGGCTTAACCGCCTAAGAGTTTAAGTATGCGTGAAGATTCGGACGCCGAAGGTTCCGTGGCTAAGGTGACCATGGATGATCTCAATGAGTTGAGAAATTCATTGACCTCATCCATAGACACCAAATTTGATGAGTTGCGCCAAGCCTTGGCGGAACTCCTCAAAGCCAAAGGACCGGAGGTCGCCGAATCTACACCTCGGGAAACTAATCCGGAGGGCGCCAAGAAAGAGGTAGATGGTGATCCATCTAAAAATGCTTCCGCCGAAAAATACACCGAGAAGGGCAAGGATGGCAATATTACATGGAGACTCACTTGAACTCTTCTTGTATAGAGCTTTGGAGGGTCACTCGTGATGGATACAAACCTCATGACCCCAAGAACCCTACAAGAAGGGAAGCCGTAGATTGTCAACTCAACTACACCGCCTTGTCAATTATTCAACAAGCCGTGGGTCCTAACCACATGCCGCATCTTCAACAATATTCCACCGCCAAGGAAACATGGGACGCTCTTGTCATCATGTTTGTGGGAATGAGAGTATGCAAAGGAATAGACATGATGCCTTGACCAATGAGGCTGAAGGGTTCTATATGCATGATGGAGAGGACCATGTAGACATGTACCGAAGACTCAAGACTCTTGCCACCGCCTTCTCAAATGTTGGTGCCAAGTACATTGATGATGCTTGGATCAAGAGGAAGTACATGATCGCCTTAATGCCATTTGAGGGCACGAACTTGAAGAGAATTCAAGAAAGACATGATTTCTCTTCCATTACTTCAACTTAAGTGATGCAAGAAATGTGCTCCTATGAAGTGCAAACCAAGAATGCTCTTGACAACCGTGCTAGGGAAATTGGAATGCACAAAGGGGCATCGGTTGCTTTCAAGGCCAAGGTTGTGTCAAGAGAGGTTGAGGTTGAAGAAGAAAGACAAGAGGTGTTGCCTCCCTTGAAGGAACAAGACTATGATCCCGTGCTAAAGGATATCATTGCTCATTCGCAAGAAAAAGTCCAAAGTTGAGTACAAGAAACCTCATTTCAAAAAGAAACCATTCAACAAGAAGTCTCCCACCAAGTTTGTGATTTTGACTCAAGAGGAGTATGATTTCGGGAGCGATGAAGAAGAAGAAACCACAAATGAAGTGGCCTCTCTAGCTATTGCTTCTACTCCATCATCTCCATCTCTCTTTGAATCCCCCAATGACGATCATCCTCAACGAAATGCCAAGTGCTTCATGGCTAAGGACACGGAGGTGTCACCTTCCTCCAACTCTAAGACTCCTAGTGAACTAGAACATCTTGCTAATCTTAGACTAGAAGATGAAAGGCTCTCCTTGGAACATTTTACGTCTAACGTGCAAGGGGAGACCAAGAAGTACTTTGAGCATATCATGAGCCAATTGCGAGAGGCCCAAGAAGCTCTTGAGAAGAAAGGTGAGGTTGAAAGAAGGGATGCGGATGAAATTGCATCCCTCTCTATGACTCTTGAGGAAGAGCATGATGGTCAAGTTTCTCTTAAGGAGGAACTTTAATCTATTGAAGAAACTCATAATGAACTTGTGTCTAATATCACTAAGGAACGTGATCTTGCTATTGCTAAGTATTAAAAGGCTAAAAAGGATAAGGTTGAGTTTGGGTTTGGTCATGGTAAGCTAACCGAGGAGTTTGAAAAACTAACCGAGGCTCATAAAGCTTTGGAGAGTCAACATTCTTCCCTCAAAGAGTTGCATGAACAACTTCAAACTCAACTTAATCAACTTAACAACCCTAGCACCTCTACTTCTTCTTGTGATCATGCAAATATTATTGAGGAAAATGCTAGGTTGAAGATTGAGCTTGCAAGGCTCAAGGGCAAAGGCCCTCAAATTGAGAAGGTTGTGGTCTCTACCCCACAAGTGGTTGCCCCTAGCTCAAATGTGGTCATGGCTAGACCACAATTGAGTGCTCCAAGGCCACAAGTGGGTAAGCAAGGTCTTGGCTATGTTGCCAAGAAAAAGAACAAGAAGAAGAAGAAGAAGAAGATCAAGAAGAAGACCAACAATGGTGCTTCGAGTGGTATTGTCATTAGGGACAACACTACTAGTAGCACACCCGCACAAGCAAGCAATGTTGCCTCGAGTAGTGGTGTCATGAGGGACAACACTACTCGTAGCACCTCCGCGGGAACTAACAATCCACACCATTTATTATATGTTGATTATTATGGTGTTGTGCAAGCTAAATATGTTGGTCCTATTGAGGGTTTCATTGACTATACTATTTGGGTTCCTAAGACCTGTGTTGCTAACATGAAGGGACCCTCCTCGGGTCCTAACTCTAGTCAATGATCTCTTCCAGGACTATGCTTCCGGTGGGACTAAATGGATAATTGATAGTGGATGCACTAGCCATATGACCAGAAGCAAAGAACTGGTGACGGAGTTGCGCCCAAATGACATACAAGCAACCGTCACTTATGGAGACTCGTCCTCATCTAAGGTATCCGGGTTCGGCAAGGTTGTGGTTGCTCCCGATATCACTATCGTGAACGTCATGCTTGTTGAATCCCTTGGTTACAATTTACTTTCCGTCCGCTCTCTTGGAAAGATGGGTTTCTCCGTCTTTTTTATGTTGATATTTTGGTCCTTTTGAGGAGAAAGACTCTTGACGTCGCTTACGTGGGAAATGTTGAAAATGAGTTGTTCGTGGTGGGCTTTTTGAAGTCTACCAACTCTCAAACAATGTGTCTTTTTGGAAAGGCGGACGTGGGATGGTTGTGGCATCGCCGCTTATCCCATGTCAACATGAGAACTTTGCAAAGTCTTCACAAAGGTGGCCTTATTGGCGGACTAAAAGAAATTTTTTCCTAACCAAGAACATGTTAAAGACCCTCCTCTTATTGACCAAGTCACTATGCAAGATGCAACCACTCCTATCATTCATGCTAGTCAAGGTCAAGGCCAAGATCTACCATCCTCTTCATCCTCTCCTAAAGTTGAAGCTAGTGTTGAAGATATTGCTGATGATGATGATGATGATCAAGGCCAAGTTGGTCAAGATGGGGTCCCAAATGATTAAGATGATCAAGTGATCCCTCCGCGCAACAATGCGGAGATCGAAGCCCGTCGTGCTAAAAGGATAAGAAGAGCTTTGAAGCATATTGATGCCCAAGACAACAAGGTCTTGGAAGATATTCAAGCTAGAAGATCCACAAGAAGGCACTTGGAACATTTTAGTGAGCATCAAGCTCATATCTCTATGGTGGAACCAAAGAAAGTGTTTGAAGATCTTGAGGACTCCGATTGGGTCGAAGCAATGCATGATGAGCTCAATAATTTTGAGCGCAACAAAGTTTGGAGATTGGTTGAGAAGCCCAAAGATTGCCACAATGTTATTGGCACTAAGTGGATATTCAAGAACAAGCAAGATGAGCATGGCATTGTCATAAGGAACAAGGCAAGATTGGTTGCTCAAAGTTACACTCAAGTTGAAGGCATTGACTTTGATGGAACCTATGCACCGTGGCTCGCCTTGAGTCCATCTGTATCCTCCTTGCTTATGCATCTTCGCATAATTTCAAATTGCAACAAATGGATGTTAAAAGTGCTTTCTTGAATGGTCCACTAAAAGGGCAGGTATATGTTAAGCAACCTCCGGGGTTCGAGAATCTCAACTTTCCTAACCATTTCTACAAACTTGACAAGGCTCTCTATGGTGTCAAACAAGCACCACGTGCTTGGTATGATCACCTTAGATAGTTGTTAGATGACCGTGGTTTCGAAGTTGGGAAGATTGACCCCACTCTCTTCACCAAGAGACTAAATGGAGAGCTTTTCATATGCCAACTATATGTGGACGATATCATCTTTGGCTCAACTAACCAAGCTTTCAATAACGAGTTCTCTAAGCTTATGTCTGACAGGTTCGAGATGTCTATGATGGGAGAGCTTAAATTCTTTCTTGGCTATGAGATCAAGCAATTGGCTCGTGGAACTTTCATTTCTCAAGCCAAGTATACCCAAGACATGATCAAGAGGTTTAACTTCCAGAATGCTAAGATCAAGTCTTCTCCCATGAAAGTCAAGTGCCACCTATCACGTAACCCGAAGGTCAAAGATGTGGACCAAAAGTTCTATCGTTCTATGATTGGTTCTTTGCTCTATCTTTGTGCATCTAGGCCCGATATTGTTTTGAGTGTAGGTGTGTGTGCAAGGTATCAAGTGGCTCCTAAGTAAAGCCATTTGATGGCGGTCCATAGGATCTTTCGTTATTTGGTTCATACCCCAAAATTTGGTTTGTGGTACCCAAAGGGGGCACAATTTTCTCTAAAGGGCTACACGGATTCCGATTGGGCGGTTGATCAAGATGATAGGAACTCTACTTCCGGGGCTTGCCAATTTCTTGGTAGGTCCTTGGTGAATTGGTCTTCCAAGAAGCAAAATTGCATATCTCTCTCCACCGCCGAAGCCGAGTATGTAGCCGCCGCAAGTGCTTGCAATCAATTGCTATGGATGAGGCAAACTCTCAAGGAATATGATGTTCATTTGGATAAGGTGCCTCTTTTGTGTGACAATGAAAGTGCCATCAAGATCGCCTACAACCCCGTGCAACACACAAGAACGAAGCATATTGAGATTCGCCATCATTTCATCTGAGACCATGTGGCAAGAGGGGATATTGCTCTATCATATGTGCCCACCAAGGACAATCTTGCGGATATTTTCACGAAGCCACTCGATGATGCAAGATTCTTGTTCTTGAGAAATGAACTAAATGTCATTGATTCTAGGAGTTTGACTTGAGGATCTTGCACACAGCCCTATAGATGAAACGTGTTTGGGTTTAGGTGTAGGCATGGACATAGGGGGAGTGTTATCCTACAACATTGGGTTCTCCCTCCCCCCATTATGCCCATAGCAAAATATTCATTGTTATCTCTCTTTTTCTAATGTTGAATTGTGAGCTTCAATGTTGAGAATTGGCCATGTACCCAAGATATATCTTGGCGGTGACATACCATGATCTCTTACATGGTGGCTTAGGCCACCAACCTCTTCTTTGAAGAGTTGGTTCTTAAATTGGGTTTACTTAACCATTTGAGTGTTTTTGGCATTATCGGATCATATACTCAAAATTTGTTGTTCAAATGGTTTCTCTTTGTTTCTTGAGTATAAGTTCCCTCCCTGCTGTTGTTTATCTTTCCATGACAAAAACCTACTTTTAAACAAGTTTTTTTCCTTTTGCATGTCATGTCCATTTTTGGGGTTTTTCTGGCGTGGGGTCCAGAGACTCCGGTCTGCCACATCGGAATCTCCGTCCAGTCCGGCGACTCTGGTGTGGGGGTTGCAGTATAAAAACTGGGGGCTGAGGGAAATTAGGGTTTTCATCCCCACTTCCCCCATGCCCCCAATACCTTGCTGTGCCGCCGCCGTCGCAGGAGCTCCTCCCCGGCCGTTTCCCACCGCTGGAAACTGCCTCCCCCGCCTCCCCTTGCCTCTCCCATCTGAGGGAGGCTCCATGGCAGGCAAGGGTGACAAGGGTACCTCTCTCCTCTCCCCTTTTTTCGTTTTACATCTAGATCTAAGGAACTAGGTGATTTTTTCTTGGAGAGTTGGTACTTGCTGTTAGTAGCATCACCCTAGGATGTTTTGCACCTGTAGAACTCATCTAGAAACCAGTTAGAATAGGTTGTGTTGAATTCATGCCTCAGATCTAGAAACAGTACGGAGACTCCGGTCTTTCAGTCCGGAGACTCCGGTGTGGTCCGGAGACTCCTGTCTGCCAGACCGGAGACTCCGGTGTGAATTCTCCTGAACCTACTTTATTGCATATGTTTGATTTCTGCCTCCTCTTTTGGACATGTATGCTCATTTGTTTTTCTCCGCTGTTGTGTTTGGATTTGTGTGTGCTTTCAGGGCCAAGGACTAAGGCATCATCCTCCAACCCCAACAAGCGTGCCTACCGTACCCACGCCCGCAACTATCAAGTCACTGATGAGTCCACTGGCAGGGTTGGTCAGAGGAACACCTTTGAAACTGAGCGGCGTCAGAAAGAGAGGCATGAGGCAAGGGTGAGGAGTGAATTGGCCAAGAAGGCCAAGTATGACAGGATCTCTTCTGTCAAGTCTATGAGCAAGAAGGAGTACAGGATCATGCGGGCCCAGCCATTCTTCACCATGGCCCGTACTGCGGAGAGTTCTCATTACTGGAGGAGGGAGTCTAAGCTGATTCAGAGGGAGATTTTCTCTCAGTTCAAGCAGCCGGTGTGTCCTCACAAAGTTCTTGACTTGGATGCACTTGACAGGTCTGAGTAATTTCAGGAGGTTGTGTGGATAACGAAGAAGCTAGGACTTGAGCATCTAGTTGTGATTCAGCAGGACTACAACATCTCGGCAGTGCAGCAGTTCTTTGCCACTGTCACTTTTGGAGAAGATGAGGATGTCACTCTTACCTGGATGACCGGGTCCCTTCAGTGTGAGTCTTCTGTTCGTAGGCTGGCTGAGCTGCTAGGTTACCCTTGGGGTGACAACTACGGAGCACGCATGCATATCCATGGTGTGGCTTATGATAAGAAGAGGATGGCACCGATGTATGAGAAGATCTCAAGTACTGGCACCGCCAAGGACCTCAAGACTGTTTACAACATTCTTCTCCGCCTCTTCCGCAACAACATTGCTCCTAAGGCGGGTAATGTGGATGCTATTCGCAGTGGTGTGGTCAACCTTCTCTACCAGGCATTCCGTTGTCACCATGCCGGTCCATAGTGTGAGGGGTTTGATATTGACGTCATGAACTTCATCAAGGAAGAAATGTACTCAGCTATTATTGAGATCAAGAAGGTTCCAGTATATGCTCCTTATGTGATGAAGCTGATTCTTGATGAGGTTCCGGGCTTGGAGTGCAAGACTGAGCACTCTATTGGTACTCTTCAGGTTCTCACACGTCGTGATGACTCTGACACTCCCATGGGTGGGACTGAGTCTCCTTCTGGGTCCATAAGAAAGAATGCAGATCCTCCTTCTCGATGTTCTAGCAAGGAGGAGACACAGGATGAGATGAAGAAGTTGTCTTGGTTTCAGCGCAACATTGTGTGCATGACAGTTGTAGTGCATAAGGAGAACCATGTGGCCTACAAGAAGAGGCATGAGCTGAAGAAGATGATCTCCAAGTTGCATGACCACGCTGGGCTTGGAGCTACTCCTCCTATGGGTATCCCTCCCACTACTCCTCCCACCGCGTCTTTGACCATGTCTTATGAGGAGTGGAACACTAACCAGTTCCCATGGGGTGACTTTGAGGACGTCACCTCAGCTCCTTCCTCTTCGACCCACCGTGGCAAAGCCCCTATGACTGAGGAAGAAGAAAATGTTGAGGAACAGGCTGAGGATGATGATGAGGAGCTTGACTGCTTCAACACTGGTTCTGATGCTTCCGAGGAAGAGGAAGATGAAGATGAAGATGATGAGGCGACATACCCGGTGGATGATGAGGATGAGGACTACGAGGATGATGACTGAGTCCTTGGGTGATGTAGTGCTCTTCGCCCTTTTTGGTATATCGATACCAAAGGGGGAGAAGTAGCTTTGTCTTCTCCGGGTTTTTGCATGGGTTGCTTTGCTTTGGTTTGGTTTGTTTCGGAACACAAGTCTTTGAACTTGGTTTGCCTTTTATGGCTTGTGTTCCCGTTATCTTAGTTGCTTTGGTTTTCTAGTAAACAATGGATGTTATGTGTGTGATGAGACTACGTGGTGAAGCTATCTTTCATATTATGCTTAATTATTACTTTATCTATTGTCTCTATGCATGTATGTATTATTGTTCACTAGAGGGCGTTGTTTGTAAAATATAGGGGGGAGCTCACAATGTGAGTGCTCTATCTTTTTCAAACATAGCCTAGCTGTGTTTTTTTTGCAAATATGTGTGTTGTCATCAAACACCAAAAAGGGGGAGATTGAAAGTGCAAACGCGCTTAAATCATCTTGTTTTTTTAACCTTCTTCCATCTGAGGGTCCCCAGGATCCCATTCAACGGTTGCAAGGTCTTCGTCTCCCGCGTCATCCTCCACACGGACGTCATTGTCAGCCTCATCTTGGTTTTCAGCCCGAGATGTGAAAGTGCTAACGCGCTTAAATCATCTTGTTTTGGTGTTTGTTAACAACACATGTATCCTTAAGTGTGTTGATGTATTTCAGGGCCTAAAACAACATATTTGATGTGCTGGTATAGTGTTACAAAAAGGAGCAAAGTCACTAGATTTGGTTTTGCTGGAGTTTACTCGAGGCCGGAGTCTCCGGTGTGAAGAAATTCACCAAGCCATTTCTCTGGATTTCTGGTGTCGCGTGCGGTACCCAGACCGGAGACTCACCGGAGACTGTCCGGAGTCTCCGGTGTGGGTATTTCCCCTAATGATTTTGGCTAAGACAAAAAGTGGTGTCGCCTGCGGTACTCGGTCCGAAGACATACCGGAGACTGTCCGGAGTCTCCGGTATGCTTATGATCTTTGCTCTCGACTGACCCCAGACACTCGAAGGCTCTAACTGCTATGTCAAGACCGGAGTCTCCGGTCCTCCAGGCCGGAGTCTCCGCACTAAAGACTTCCTGGATTTTCTCAAGTGGTGCACTTGGTGTCGCCCGCTGGACTCGGTCCGGAGACTTACCGGAGACAGTCCGGAGTCTCCGGCCTGGTATTTCTGCGAAAAGCTCAGACCGGAGTCTCCGGCCTTTACACCGGAGTCTCCGATGTGAGTTTAGCAGAAATGCTCCAACGGCTCCAAGACTTTATGAGGGGTATAAATACCCCCTCTCGTCCACCTACCTTGAGTCAGCTCGTCCAGAATTAAAGTCACCATTGTTGGAGCTCCCCCACCTTGCTAGATCTCCCAATCCCTCCACCCAAAAGCCTTGATCTTTGGAGGATTGAAGGAGAAGGCCCCGATCTACGTCTTCACCAACCGGATTTCATTTCCCCTCTCATTTGCTTGAGGGATCTTTGCCTAGGGTTTCCTCTTGTGGAGACCTAGGCTTCTTGCTACTCTTTGTGATTTGTGAGTGTTGGGAGCCCCAATTTGGTTGTGGGTGTGTGCCCCAAACTTGTTTGTAAAAGACTCGATCCCCGCCTCAAAGGGGTTCAATAGTGGAAGGTGAACTAGGCCTTTGTGGCGGAGTTCATCGGAGAATAGGTTGAGGCCTTTGTGGCGTTGAGTAGGCCTTCGTGGCGAGCTCACACCCCTCCAACGAGACGTACTCCCTTAACAAGGAGGAACTCGGGAATACATCGTGTCTCCGCGTGCTTCCATCGCTTACCTCATTCCCTTATCATTTACTTACTTTTACTTGTTGCATTAATTGTACTACTTGTTGCATTAAGTGTTGTACTTGTTGCATTAATTGCTATCCTTGCCATATAGGTAAATGCACCTTAGTTGCACTATCTAGAGAATTTACCTTTGTGTCAAACCTAAATTTCGAGAAAAATTAAAATTGGTCGTAGAACCTATTCACCCCCCCCCTCTAGGTGCCCATACTTTACTTTTAAGATGCCCGTCACAAATTCTGAACAACATCAGAATGTAGACTCTCTTCATCATCCCCAGAATTGTAGGCATCGAGTTGCACTTCAAGGGGGACCCTTCTTTCGGTGTGCACGCTTGTCGAGCCACCACGTTGTCGTGCACTAACTGAATTGTTTTGGCTAGAGCTTCCATTATGACGACATGGTTCTGCCTGAGAAGGTGCACCCGCCATCCTAGGTCCAAGTGTTGCCGGCACAACCACATCATTATGCAGCCTCACATGAAATTTCTCTTTCTCATTATTCTTAGCAAACATGGTAGCGATCTTTGCACCATTACTAACTTTCACCCATTTATTTCCCTTCCCCCATCGTAGTATTTGAATTCCACTTCATCATGCAAACCCCACGGATATGGGCTGCAAATTACCTCCCCAAATTGTCTGAAACTCCAATTACAATCCATTGGCAACGGCGAATTGAAAGCTCCATTGAAGTTCTTCTTATTCTTTGCATCCAGGATGTATCGGTCCCTTCAAATTTTCACTAAGAAAGCGAACCGCAACTCCATCCTAACACACAAAAAACAGAGACGTAATCAGCACAGCAATGGCAAAATCAACCGCAAACCAACTCGAATCGACTGTTGAAATGCACAACAAAACTCAATCGGAACAAGGCTTGCACCTTGGAAACCCAATCATGGGCGCGGCGTGTCTCTGGCCCAACGGCTGCCTCACCAACTACTCTGGGATCACCGCCGCTCGCCATTTCTCCAGGGGTTCACCCTCCTACTTCCACCAGCCCCCACCTATCAGCACTCTGGTCAGGCGCACGGAAGAATCCCCGGGCGCGGGTCAAGCAGGTGGCGGGTGCACTGGCAGAACGAGCGCCCCACCCGTGGCGTCGCAGAACGGAGGCGGTGGAGCAGGGGGCGGCGGAGCAGGTAGCGGTGGTGCAGGTGACGGTGGAGTAGGACGGCCGCAGCGGCGTAGGTGGTGGCGACGCTGTTTGGGAGCAGGTGGCGGCGCGTGCACGGACAGATTCACGTTGTAGCCGTTCGGGAGCAGGTGGTGGCGCGTGCATAGACAGAATCGCGTCGGGTGGGGCTGGTTTCGTTCTGTAGGGTTTGGCATCGTTGCGCGGTCTCACCTGTAAGCTCTGGACCCACCTCCACTAATGCCACCGGAAGGAATGGACTTCAACTGGCTATTTAGCCTCGCCATTGTAGCTACGCCCGAAGTAAGGGCAAAACTTAGCACGATTCGCAACTAGGGGAAAAAATGAGTACATTTGCGCCTTTGAGGGCAACCAGATAATTAACCCATATACAAATATGTCATTTTTTACCGAATAGTCGGGTGTTTCCCCTTCATGCATAGACAAAGATGGTGCTTTTTATTTACTTGTTCGGTGTTTACTCTTCATATATAGAGAGTTGAAATGTCATTTGTATCGACTCGTTGAGTGTTTTGTCTTCGTGTATAGATATGTGAGATGTCATTTGTATCAACATGTTAGGTGTTTTCTTTTCATGTATAGACAGAGTATGTCGGTGGCACAGAATCACATCACAATGACAAGACCTAGATTTATGAGCGGTGTTCGGCAAACTCGCCTACTCTTTGGGGCATGAGCACGGGCACTCCTCTCTTCGATATGACTTCTCTAGGGGCAAGTTCTACAGTACCTTTTACTACTCCTAAAATATGACCAGTATAGTTTGATCTAATGGCTGAGAAGATTAGGCCCGGGAGGCCCAGGTAGTCCTAATTTCGTGGTAAAAGTTAACGGCAGAGCCAGTTGTAATTAGAGACATGACCGGAGCGCTTCATTGACCCATCCGCACGCCGCCACCTACGCTGCACGGATACAAGGTCCGGACGTCGTGTCCGTGTCGGATACCGTACCCGATACCAATTCCTGATCGATACCTCTTTGATACGTATCGCGGGAGTATCGGCAAATAAAGCATTTAAAGTAATTAAGGATACCATTTGGATACGTATCGGACCTAAAACGGATACAACCCGCACAGGCATACACATATGGAATCTCCATTCTCCCAAACATAGCCGCCTCGTCCTCGCTCCTCAGGGTGTCCGGTCAAATCGAGCCACTCCCTGTCTTCGGCTTCTCCCTCGTCGGCTCCCTGCCTCCCCCTCGCCAACAACTACAGCCGACGGCGAGCATCTCTCTGCCTCCCCGGCTCCCCCTTGCCAGCTCCCTAACTCGGTGCCCCCGACTCCCCCTTCCCATCAACAACCAACAGTAAATACGGTGGCAAGCCAGCGACCCAGCCACGCCGAACCTACCAGGCTGCCACGCGCACTCTCCGGTGACCCAGCCACGCCCACACTGGCATGTCCACTCCCCGGTACCTCCTTCTCTCCGGCTCTCCCTCCGGTGCATTCATCTTCCTCCCCTCTCTGTACCAACATGGAAGAAATAAGGTCTAGTGTTTATTCTGTTGCTTGTTTCTACCTACCAAATTTGTTTGTTGATTATTTTAAAGGTATTAAACCGTATCCTCGTATTGGCGCATTTTCAAAATGTCGTATTTCCGTATCTGTATCGGCCTGATACCGATACTTGTATCCGTATCGGTGCCGCGTAGGCCGCCACTCCTCATCCGCTCTCCACGTTAGAGCCGCCGCGGTGTGACGTCACTCGTGCCGTCTCCAATCTTCCAGTTCGGCATGCATGCCGCCTAATTTGCCGACTGTGTCAGAACGAATCTAAAAAGCATGCATCTTATTCTAGAACTCTCCGTGAAATCTGAATCACTATAGCCTGTTGCAAAACCAATCACCATCAAGATGCTTTAGCAGCCCGATGGACCAACACAATGACGATTGCCATTGCTACCGGGATGTCCTCAGCGAAAGAACCAGTACGTGCTCTGTCCGTGTATCAGTTGCCATTAGAGTCTACAGCAGCTATGTGGGCTGTGAATTAATGAATTTTGTCATGCGCCAGCACCCTTTACCATCTTGGGCCAGAGCCCAGCTGCGGGAGGTGTTAACTTTGCACCAGTACGGAAATTACTAGTCACACTTTTAGCACTAGTATATGAAACGTTTTTAGCCTTTGGATCAATAAAAATAAATGGCTATGGTTCATTTGGGGGTACAACAGAAAGCCTCAAAATCCAAAAAGACACTGAGAAAAAAACCTAAACGGTGAAGTACAAGAATCATGTAGATCTCATAGATGGCATAGGAGGGCCAATGGGCAATCACGCTAGGACGCAATAGAAATATATAGAGCACAACATACAAAACCGTACCTAGTTTGAGGAAACTCCCTTATTCAAAAAAAATACCTACAGACGGTGATATACGCAGTCACCGAGTAGCTGACCCGGTAACGGTTTATCATCTCAGCGGGGCCAAGGAGTGCGCCACCGATGCTGAGGGCCATGAAGCCGAGGCCGACGAAGAGAAGTGCGGCCATCATGTTGGAGTCGCTGCAATGCTTCATGAACATATCCATCACCGCGACATCCATGGCGACGAAACCGAAGATGATTAGGCGCATCGAATCGGGTCTGTCCCCGATGTAAATCTGCAGTGCTGTACCGCAAACATAGACGGTTATGATGACCAACAGAGACGAGAGCCCCGCCATGCAGACTAGGTAGCTAGCTGAGCGAGCAAGTGTGGCTATCATCTCAGAGACGCTGCAAGGCAAGGTGGAGGTGAGAGCAAGGCAAAGAAAATCCTTGAGCACCAAGGGGAGGGATATGGCCATCGGGGCCACAACGGAGTAAGGAAGAAGTCCGGCCAGCACCAACGGACAGCAGATCCTGGCTACCAGAAATGAGAGAGCCACCATGAACATGATGTAGCGGAGGTAGCCAGCTAGGAAGAACAATGGGGCCATCATGCATGTCGGAGAAGTGGGTGAAATCTCTTCTCCTATATATAACACGGAGACGGTACGCGTGCCCAAATGAGTCATTTCACCTTTCGATCTGGTGACTGACTATTCAGTAGCTATCGTTTTTTTTTTTTTTGAACTGCATTCAGTAGCTATCGTTTACTTTCTACATCTTGAGAAAAATATAATTTGCAAGTTGTACTTTGTAAACCGACACGGCATCCATGACACGGTTACGTGTACACAAGCAATCTAAGGACTTCAAATAAACAATTTTTATTCGATACATGCTGTGCTATGGTGATTCCTTATTAGTTTGTTGTTTGCGACGACTCTGTCCCGCTGCTACCGGTTACTTGGTCCTCAATCCTGATGCCGTTTCATGCATATTAGAAGCACCGTGTTGATTAGGCATGCACGTCGTAACGGAAGATGCAACTCCGTTTCATGGATGAAGCTTTCGCTTTTGGGTAAACTAACATGCATTTGCATCTAAGATTTGCTTCATATAAGTATTACATGGAAAAGGCAGGGAAACAGTAGCTAGTAGTTTAGTTTAAGCGGACGGAATTGTTACTTCTCAAAAAGTCAAAATACTAAAGAGCAAAGAAATCATCAAACAAAAATTATAGTGATGCAACTGCTGCGAATCAAATGACCATCTTGATTGACTCGCACAACCCTATTTCATAAATTCGCAAAACACGACTCAATTGTACGTCATTATACTCCCTACGACCAAATTATATGTCATGGATTTGTTAAAATATGGATGCATCTATACACTAAAATATGTCTAGATACATCCACATTTGACAAATCTATGACAATTAATTTGGGACGGAGGGAGTATATATATGAGCGAACTATAGATATTTGGAAGGCGCAGCTCTTTCCCATCAATTAATAATAGTTAGAGGTCTCTTTCCATCTACTATAAATAGGAGAAGGGGCTTGCTTCTCCCACTGACTCAGCAAGTTGTTTACATAAAGGAGGAGATGTCGCTGGCATCTACAAAACGAAACATCAGGCATAAGGGAACATATTAGCCTTTTAGACACCTTCAGAATAACTATCAATTTTGTTGTTGGGTGTAACAGTTGTACTCCACTTTAGCTTGCTTCGTGTCTTCTCCTATCTCTAAAACCATCATTAACAAAGGCAGCACCCCTAGGCCCCCAATTGGATCTCCCTTTCAACATATAGCATACAAAGCAAAACGTTGTATCCTCTCTCATACTATATAATTGTACCGTGTAAACCAATCAAAACTGAAGTGTCGATTTTTAACATATATATTTTAATTGGAAAGCATCATCAAATGGTTGGCATGGAACTTTTCCAATATATCCGCTTCGAACATCATCTTGATCATTAAAATCATGTCCTGAAATAGGAAGCCCTTCCCCTAGCATAAGGAAGGAAGTGAGCATCATATGGCCTTGCATACGACCGTTGGGGTGATCGTGGATGTGGTGTTGCATTCTCAATAAATTTCAGCCTCACTCTAAGAATTGGATTTAATCAGAGGCGCGTAATCAAGACACCTCAACAAAAGCCCACTTTCTTCAATTTGTTCATCACCTACTACCATCGGTGGTGAAGAAGATACAATCTTCTTCGCTTTACTTTTGTAAAAATGGATGTGATGCCGTTATTCATCTTCATAAGAAATTCTACAATTAGGTATTAACTTAGAAAGAACATATATAATCTATTGGTTGCGACTTTGAACTGTCCATGAGAAAATAACCTTATCTTGCTACAAACTGGAGGAGGAAAATTTGAGGAATCTATTACCCAAACCGATTTTATCAAACACGTGATACAAAAACCGATTCTCAGTGGACGAACGGTTTGACCGAGTACGTTTGTCCGATGAACCTCTCAAATTCATGAAAGGCCAGATCGCAGCTGAATTGAACATCGGATTGACGTGGACCGAGGAGCCGACTTAAACCCTATGTCGGCGATACCATGGAGGCTATATTTTGATGGCTCGGTTTGCAGTAGCGGATAAGGAGTTGGTGTTATTTACATTTATCCCCCACGGTACTTTATTTGAAGCCTCATGTCGACTTGAATATTTTTGTACTAACAATCAAGCCAAATAAGAAGCAGTTTTATTCCGTTAGGAGCTTCTAGTCGATGTGGTGTTACTCATGTTGAGGCATGCAGTGATTCGTTATTGATTGTCCAGCAAGTGGCAAAAGTGTTTCAACGTAAAAGTGTCGAAGTGCCAAGCAGGCTCTAGAAGTGCTTTAAGGAGGCCTCCCCCATGGCCGCATGGTCGGAGATGACCGTGCCATCAACCTACAGACTATGAATCGCATTCTTCTGGCGGCGATAGGATGTGTGCTGGTAGAAGAAGGCCTTGTTCACATCGCCTTCCCTCAACCAGGCTACCGTGGCACGCTGGTGGGCCATCGTACGCTCCAGGGAAGCCAGCCCTAGGTAGCTCTGCTTAAGACGGCCCCGGAGACATCGCTCATCAAAAGATAGCTGGCACGACTCCATGGCCACGTCTAGACGCAGGACCACCTCCCGTGCTATAAGGAGCTACAGTTTGATACACCCTATCTTTTTCCCGCTCCAGCTTATGAGACTATGGGCCGTGCGTTTCAACTTTCCGGTGAGTCTACGAAAGGGATCCGGATCACCCTCTATCACCCCCAGGCAGCCTACACTGCCTCATCGAACCCGTCCAACTTCAGCCAGAAACTCTCAAATTGGAAGCGATTCCTCCCTCCCGCCTGCGTGGTGCAGCCCAGGAGCAACGGGCAGTGATCCGCGATCACCGTGGCGAGGCATCTCAGGGCGCAACTACCATGCAGCTCCTCCCAATCAACCGTGACGGACACCCTGTCGAGCCGCACCAAGGTTAGGGACCGACGCTCGTTTGACAACGTGTAACGGCGGCCATGGAGGTACACGTCCTTGAGCTCGCAGTCATTTATGAACCGTCTGAAATGACCCATCATCTGCGGGTTAAGGTTGTCATTTCTCTTGTCCTCGTCCCGATAAATCATGTTGAAGTCACCGCAGAGGACCCAAGGGCCAGGGTGGGCCGCACGCACCGTCTGTAGCTCATCCAGGAAGGCGATTTTGGTGGCCTCCTCTTGGGGGCCATAGATGCAGGTCAACCACCAGCTAGGCGCCCTCCGGGCGGTGACACCCTCGCCGTAACGCTATTAGTGTCAATATGGGTGTTGTCCAGCTGCACCATCCTGCTAACCCAAGCGACCAAAATTCCTCCCCATGTGCCCGTCGCGGGCAAAAAAAGTAAGCATCAAAATCCGCGTCTAGGGTTTCCATTACGATAGAAGGGGTTACAACCGCAAGCTTAGTCTCTTGCAAGCACACAATAGACGCACCCGTCGTACCCACTACACTATTCACACTCGTACGTCGTGCGCGGTCGTTCAAACCACGCACGTTACACACCATCACCTTAGGTTCGTAAGACATCGTAAGGTCTTTACACCCGAGGTGGGGAATGACCCTGTAGGTCAAGTCTCAACGAGCTGGCCACCCGGCGTCCCTCCCCCCCCCCCCCGCCCCAGCGGCGGGGAGCAACCTCGCAGGCCCACTAGAGACCAAACGTAGAGATCAGCGACCGCCTCGATCATGTCCTCCTTCAGCGGTAACTCGAACATCTTGTGGTAGGCTTCTAGGGCAGCCTCGGAAGGCGCCTCATCCTCCTTGATCAGGCCAAGCTTCCTCATCAGGTTGCGCACCGCACACATCTCTGAGTTTAACCCACCCGGCTGACGTGCGATCCTCAGTCTCCGACGTGGCCGGAAGTGCAGGTCCATCAGCCCGACGGTGGATGGTCGGGGCATGCAGAAGTGCCCCGGCCTCAACTTAGCAGCCTCAAGGAACTCCCCTAGGGTACAGGGCTGCGCAGCGGCCGTGGCATGCGTGGATGCCGATGGCACCGGCCTCGGACAAAAGAAGACAACCGAAGGCGTGGCAAAACATTGTGCCGACACCTGGGTTGTGCCGGACCCCGGGTCTTGCATAGGGGGTGCGTCGATCTCTATCTCTTCATCCACCTCCTCGTCATCCTCATCGGAACATGC
This sequence comes from Alopecurus myosuroides, assembly GCA_028641055.1. Taxonomy (NCBI): domain Eukaryota; kingdom Viridiplantae; phylum Streptophyta; class Magnoliopsida; order Poales; family Poaceae; genus Alopecurus; species Alopecurus myosuroides. The sequence continues at coordinate 333,249,715 of CM054062.1, read as the reverse complement.
AACGGGCGGAGTTGGCCCGCTGGTTGGCGAGCCTAGGATAGGCCCGTCGAGCACCTGGTCCAACAGCAGGCCACCATCTCCCACCTGTGCGCACCCTTTTGTGACCTTGAACGCATCGAGGCCTAGGACTAAAAGGCCCAGCGAGCGAGGCCCGCCAGCCTCCAGGACCTCGTCGACCGTCCTAGGTGGAGGGCCGCCAGACACCGGGGCCACCGCACGCTCCGCTGAGTCATGAACCGCGTCCACGGTGCGGGCCACCTCACCCCCCACCCTCGTATCCATCCAGAAGGGAGCAAGCACACGCCCTCCATGGTGCCTTCCAGAGGGTTCTGGGTCTAGGTAGGTCCACCCACCAACTCGCCACCCAGGTTTGCGGTCAAAGCAGTTGTCCCGCTCGATCCGGCGCCATCCACGTTCTTCCCCGCCCCGCCACAGGCGTTCGAATTCAAACCCTTGTCAAAGATTGAGGCCTCGACATCACCGCCTTGCAAATTCTGGAGCGCAGGGCCTCGGCATCGTTGGCGGTGGAATGGCCCTTCCTCAGAGCAGCCCCATCATCGGAGGAGACCGACTCGGTCATCTCTTCGAGCATGGAGTACACTTCCTCGGCCTCCTTATTTTTCCTAGTGCACTCGTGCGCTCTAGCTTCCTCGCACTTCATGTGATCTGTAACTGTTCTAGTAGTATTTATCAAGAAAAGGACTATGCACACTTCTTTTCATTTCTTTTTTACTTGAAAACTGTAGAGGGATGCCCAGACAGTAAAAGTTCAGGATGGTTAAATAGGATTCTTCGGAGTCCAGGCGGTAGTACCGCCGGAACTCCGAAGGATCCTGTTCAACCATACAACAGCCTGAACTCCGAAGGATCATAATTTATGTGTTGCACTATGAAAACAAGGAACTTCAGCAGAAAATGGTCCACAACGAATGGGCCCCTGCCATAGCTAGTCTAGCAAAGTGCCAACACACACAACCAGATCCCCAAATGCCCATTTGGTAGACTTAGCAATAAAATACAGGAGCGCAGATGTGGTAAGGTAAGTTAAACATGGAAATACACTCAAGCTGCGCAAGATATATGGAATCATCTGGCACAAGGTCCCTACCACTGAGAAGAACTCTCATGAATTGGGCACGGATAGGACCACGCATCAGTGCAGCCTTCAAATGTTCAAATATAGAGCAACCAATGGCATGGTCCAGCGGATATAACGAATTAACGGTCATCCAAACACGAACAGTTTTCAAATATGTGAAAGAGAAAAACCACTACTGCAGAACAAAAGCTTCCATTCACAGTGCGCTTATTGCCTTTGTGTAGATTTTGTTTTTTGTTGTTGTTGAACAAGGTGTAGATTCTAGCATATGGCCTGTACTATGTGGTTATTATTATTATTTCCTAATCATACAGAACAGCAACAAAAATTCTCTGGCTTGTGAACTTGTTGAAACATATATGTATGTTCTATGCTTATGAGGAGGCACTATGTTCAATTTTAGAACAGTATGTTTTCTTATACACCGAGACAGATTGTTCAGACTCACGGAAGAGTCCACAACGAATTCAGGTGCAGATTTTAATCATGTGGGCCATATGTATGGTTATTTGACGATACCTGTTCGCTCGCGTCGCTCCCAGGGGGCGGCACGGGCGAAACCCTAGCCGCCGCCGCCCCCACACCCCCTCCTCCCCATCCACCCGCCGCCGCCGGAGGATGCCACCGGGGGCACAACCCTCCGCGTGGTGGACGGCGGCCGGCGGGTCCTCGCCTCCTCAGCACAAACGCGGCGGGAGGCCTCCGGCCAGATGCGTTGGTCGGCCCTGGACGGCTTGCGCGGACGGCGGAGCACGGACGCCGGGGCGGCGGCCCTGGTTCTTCTGGCGGCGGCTAGTGGCTGGGTCTGCGTGGGCAGCCGGCGCTGGCCGGGTGGTGGCGCCGCCGATGGGATCTGGGGTGGCTCAGCCATGGTGCGGCGGCCGCGTGGCAGCGGCGCCGCCATCGGCTTGGCTCCCGGGCGGCGCGGCCTCCTCTGTCTTTGGCGGCGAGAGGCGGTGGTGCTAGGGACCGTCGGCGGCAGGGTTCCCGGTGGCGGCAGATGCGGAACTCCCGCAAATTCCCTGCTGGGAGTCGTTTCGCGGCGTCGGGGCTGCGAGACATCAGAATAAAGGAGGTGGTCCTTGGGTTTCCCATCGCGCGAAGATGAAGATACTGATGTAGATTCTCTTTGATCAAGCCGGGTTGTCGACCCGAAAGGCTCCGCCGGCAACTCCCATGGGCGACGCCTGGAGATTGCTGGATCGGTGGAATTCGGTCACAATGCTCAGTCATCGAAGGCGAGATTGGAGGACTATCAACGGTGTTCGGAGTCTTTGCATTGATGGGGAACTGGCTTCGAGTTACAAGATCCGTGGCAGCCGTATGTAAGAGGGGGCGACAACATGCGTGAAGTCCAAAGTCCTACCTTTCAGGGTGAAAGCCCAAGGTCTGGCCTTAATTGGTTGTGCCTGGCACTGGTCTTCTTGGAGCCGTTGTTTTGAAAGCGAGGATTATCTTCAGGGTGAAAACCCAAGGTCTGGCCTTAATTGGTTGTGCCTGGCACCGTTCTTCTTGGAGACGTTGTTTTCGAAGAGATGGACATCAGCTGTTGTTTAGGTGGTGGTTGTGCGGATACCGCGAGGACTGTAACTCTGTAGCGGGACTTTTCTTTTTATTTCTTCTTTTTATTGTCTTTCGGCTGTGTGCATCCATTGCGTTGTTGCAGAGGCCGGGTGTAATTTGTATCTCCACGATATTAATATACTTCCCTTTATCAAAAAAAAAAAAAAGTATGGTTATTTCCTAATAACAGAATAAAGCAGCTGAAAATATTGCTATCAACATAAATAACTACACTGTGATACTAATAATCTGCCCAGCTTTGTCCAGATTAACATGTATAAGCGGATATCTCAAACGAACAGAGCAGCAAATCCACAACTTTTACTAGATCTTCTCAACGCAAAGTTGGCCTTAACAATTTTAGCAAATTTGGTTTATACTTTATCATTATCCAGATAAGTTAAACATGGAAATAGACACTCTGAAGTTCCACAATGACCCCTCCATTGAGAACTGTCATGACAATCCGTAGAGATAGAAGGACCAGTGCCATGTATTGTCTTCTTTGTGTAGATTATAGCATAGGGCATGTGTGGTTATTATTATTCCCTAATGGTACAAAAACAACAGCTCAAGTTCTCTAGCCTTCTAGCCACGTGTCAATTGCTAAAGTTGGTCCACGGGCTAAATTTGTAGACCAGGTCCCATATAATTATTTTCCCTTGTCCAAAGATAGACATTTGCCGCCTGCATATATGCCTAGGTGCCTAGAGGATTACAGTTACAACTTACAAGGTACTCCCTCCGGTCCTTAATAAGTGACGGAAGTTAGGCAACTGTTTGTACTAACTCAGCTCATTTCTTCCGACATTTAATTCGGATCGGAGGTAGTAGTAGATTTCTTGACTCAGAAACAACAGCTCAAGTTCTCTAGCACTTAACTCAGAATCAGAATTTCTTGACGATTACTGGCAAAAGATGACTTAGCTGCGGTGATGGCACCAATAATGTCAGGACTGCTCCAGAATTCCTGACTCAAAGAGCAGCCAAAGAAGAGATGCTCACAGGTCTCCAGGGTACAGGGCAGGTTGCAGCAATGATCATCCTCAGCGAGTAATTTTTTTCCTAAGAGAATATCTCTGGTTTTAAGTGTATCCAAAACTAGAAGCCAAGCAAAACCTCTGAGTTTATTCTGACACTCGGAGGACCAAATCCAGTTGAAGAAGATAGCCAGGCATGTTGATCAGTGAGTGCACTGAGATCGGTCAGTACTGGCCTATTGCACATCAGAGCTCTGCTTGGTGTGCTGCAGAGGTCTCAAGCAACAGACACAACATTTCGAACTGAAACATTAATATTGCCAAGAAAAAACAGAGAAATCGATTTATGTTATGACCACGGTTGCAGCCTGCATATATGCCCAGGTACCTAGAGGACTTATGCCACGCCTTTACAGTGAGAAAGTAGTGGTTGGGCACATGCTCGGAGATAATAAAATGTCCGAATTTCTTGACAGTACCAGACTTGTATTTATTCAGATCTGAGGCAACCAGTGACTGAAAATATCACACAGGCACAAAGGATTACCATTCACCAGTAGAGTGAAACCTGTTCTCAAAAACAAATATATATGATTCCTCCAAAACTTGGAGCTGCTGGTTCATCCAAGTCCATTACAGCATTCATATGTACTTCTCTGCTGTCAGAATTATACACAACATTGATAGAACACTTACCAGACTGAACACATATGGCGGATATGGACAAAGTATCGCCACGAACAACCAAAAGGAGCGACAGATCTGTGATACCGATATTCAACATTTTCTATAAAGATCAGCCAAACGGAAAAAATTATGTGTTGCACTATGAAAACAAGGAGCTTTATTAACTGATAAAAGTCCACAATGGATGGCCTCCTCCACAGCTGGTCTACCAAGAGTTGACATACACAATCAGATCTCCAAATGCCCGTTTCGCAGACTAGAAATAAAATACAGGAGCGCAAATGTGGTTTGTGCTTATACAGACAAGTTCAACACGGAAATACAACTGAAGTTGGGCAAGATGTGGAATCATTTGGCTCAAGGTCCCCACCACTGAGAAGAACTCTCATGACTTGGGTGCAGAAACAAGGACCACACATCAGTGCAGCCTTCAAATATAGAGCAGAGAAAGGCATGGACCAGTGGATATATATAACATGTTAACGGTCATCCAAACACCGACAGTCTTTACAGAAGAAACTAACAAAACAGGAAAAGTTGCAGAACAGGAACGTTCATACACAGTTTATTGCCTTATTTGCTTAGTTTTTGTGGATATATGGCATGTACGTTGTTACTATTTCCTAATAATTTTAAAACGGCAGCTGAAAATTCTCTTGTGAACTTGTCCAAAAATAGATATATGCTATATGCTTAAGAGGTGGCAAACATGTTACAAGTTTATAATGGTATGTATTCTTATATAAGACAGATTGTTCAGACTCAGAAGAGTTAGGACCAAATATTATTATCAAATTAAACTATGATACTAACCTGCACATTTTCATCCAAATTCCATCTATAGGCGATAGACTATCATCTGTTTGCCAGAGCTCCCAAGCACACCTTTGATCCCACCAAAACCCTTAAGATAGATATATGCAACACAGCAACTGAAAATTCTCTGGCTTGCGAACTTGTCCAAAGATAGATATATGCTATGCTTATGAGGAGGGAACATGTTAGAATTTTAGAACAGTATGTATTCTTATATACTGAGACAGATTGTTCAGACTCGTGGAAGAGTCCACAACAAATTTAGGTGTGGATTGTAGCATATGGTCTGTCCAACACCGTCTAAGATGGTTTGGACATATTAAACGGAGGCCTCCGGAAGCGCCAGTGCATAGTGAACGGATAAACTGTGCTGAGAATGTTAAGAGGGGTCGTGGTAGACCAAACTTGATATGGGAGGAGTCCGTTAAGAGAGATCTGAAGGTTTGGAATATCGACAAAGACTTAACCATGGACAGGGGTGCGTGGAAGTTAGCTATCCATGTTCCAGAACCATGACTTGGCTTCGAGATCTTATGGGTTTCAACTCTAGCCTGCCCCCAACTTGTTTGGGACTGAAAGGCTTGGTTGTTGTTGTTGTTGATTGTAGCATATGGGCTGTATGTATGGTTATTTCCTAATCTTAGAAAACAGCAGATCAAAATTTTCCCTATCAACATATATAGCTACACTTTGATACTAATAATCAGCACAGCTTCGTCCAGACTCCATCTATAAGCGACATCTAAAATGAACAGAGCAGCAGCATATCTGCAATTTTTACTAAATCTTCTGGATGTTTCCAAATGTGATTTATACTTTATCCTTATCCAGACAAGTTAAACATGGAAATAGGCACACTGATGTTCCACAAGGACCCCACCATTGAGAACTCTCATGGTCCGTAGTGATAGAAGGACCATGTAACACCGCTGCCTTGCCCTTGCAATGCCATGTATAGAGCAATGAATATAGCAGATCAAAATTTTCCCTATCAACATATATAGCTACACTTTGATACTAATAATCAGCACAGCTTCGTCCAGACTCCATCTATAAGCGACATCTAAAATGAACAGAGCAGCAGCATATCTGCAATTTTTACTAAATCTTCTGGATGTTTCCAAATGTGATTTATACTTTATCCTTATCCAGACAAGTTAAACATGGAAATAGGCACACTGATGTTCCACAAGGACCCCACCATTGAGAACTCTCATGGTCCGTAGTGATAGAAGGACCATGTAACACTGCTGCCTTGCCCTTGCAATGCCATGTATAGAGCAATGAATGGCATGGACCAGTGATTATAACGTATTAGTAATAGTCCAAACACGAACAGTTTTCAAATCTGGGAATGAGAAAAACTATGAAAAGGGGGAGACTTGTGCAGAACAGGAACGATCATACACAGCTTATTGACTTCTTTGTGTAGATTGTAGCACACAGCATGCATGTGGATAATGTGGTTATTATTATTGCCCTAATAGTACAAAAACAACGGATCAAGTTCTCTGCCTGTGAACTTGTCCAAAGATAGATAGATATATACTCCCTCCGTTCCATATTAGATGACTTTGGGATGGATGTATCTAGCACTAAAATATGTCTAGATACACTCATTTCAAAGTCATTTAATATGGAACGGAGGGAGTATATGCTATATGCTTGTGAGGCAGCACTATGTTACAACTTTAGAACAGTATGTATCCTTATATACTGAGACAGATTGTTCAGACTCAAGACATATATTATTACCATTGTAAATAATAATTTACACTATGATACCAATCTGCACAGCTTCGTTCAGATTCCATCTATAAGCGACATCTCAAAAGAACCGAGCAGCGAATCTGCAACTTACGCTAACTGTTCCGGACTCTAAGCTGGGCTAAACAATGTAGTGCTACAAAAAGAATGTAGTTGAAGCAGTTGAGTAACTTACAAAGTTGCCAATTCTAAGAAACCGAGTAGAAAATCCTGAAGAAAAGTTGCCTGTGCTGCTGCCATCTTCTAAAACACATGGCGTAGGGTTGCTAGTATTCGACTTGAACCAACTCAAACGAAACCAAAAAGTCCTCTCGAAAACAGGCGCGAGCTTCTCCTCCTCCCCCTGTTCGCGGCCCTGTTACTCCTCATCGGAGTCAGGTACAACCGCAGCATCCCATTGTCGTAGTTACCCGGAGAAGTGTAATGCACGCTCCTGCTCCTGCCGATCCTGCATTCCTTATTCTTGAGCCAGTCCGTGCGGAAATTCTGTGCGTCCCCGTTGCCTGCCGCGGCTTGCGAGCTTCTGCTTGCGCTCACGCTTGCTCTGCCTGAAACGGACCCGTTGCGGCTAGGCTGAACCTCACCACTGTCGATGTCTGCCGCATCCCCGTTTTTACACCTCCGGGTCTCCTTCCTCGACTCCGAGAGGGACCGGTCAAGAGCATGTTCCCCTTTCCTAACGAACTCCTTTAGTGGACTGGTGATGCTCCGATCCCACACTCTACTCCACCTGTTGGACCTCCGCCGCCCGACACCCACACTCGTAACACTCATCTCCGGACCGGTGTTGCCGGAGCTCCTCTCCCGCCCCTCGCCGCACAAATTATCAGCCGAATGCCCCCCATTGGTGCTCTGTGGTGCCCTGGCAGTGTTCTCCCCAGCCGATGATTCCTCTGCATTGCTGTGCCTGACACGTGTGACCCCGTCGGATGGCTCGTCGAGGCACGCGAAGGAGCAGAGGGCCCTGCCCACCATGGACCCGTCCCACGAGTGCCGGGGCGGGTCCCCCCCGCTGCTGGACGGCGGCTCCCGGCACACCATCCACTCGCAGGAGCGCCGGAAGCTGGCCCTCCGCTCCACCTGCGGCGTCGCATCGCCGCCGACGGCGGGATCCACCACCGACGACTCCACGGAAGGCCGCGGGGGCTCCTCTTTGCCGGGCGTGCGACGCCGGGGCCCCCTCTTGGGGAAAATAGACCTGAGCCAGGAGCCGCCCTTCCACTTGCCGCCCCGATTCGCGCCTCCAGTTACTCCCCCGGGGTCCTGCTGGAACTCATCGGCATCGGGCGGGCGCGCGGCGCCGTTGGAGTCGTCGTCCATCTGGAAGAGCAGCCCGAGCGTCTTCCGCAGCTTGCCCTGGCGGTCGTCGCGGTCGTGGGCGTCGCCGCGGCTGGGGGTGGCGACCTCGACGATCTCCGGGTGCGCAGGGCTGCGGACGGAGGAGAGGCGCTCCGCGAGGCAGGTGGAGCAGACGCCGGCGAGGGGCTGGGCCGGGTGGCGGCCGCACCGCCCTAGGACGGCGGCGCCTGGTGGCTCCGACTCCTGGTCCGGCAAAGCCTGCGGCGGGCCCTCCTCGTCCTCCATTTCGTGGGGAGTCGGAAGTGGAAGCTCCGAGTGAGTCAGTGAGTCAGGGTGGGGGGGACAAGCACTGGCGAGTGCGACATGGCCGGCCAGAAACGAAAAAAGCGACTTTTGGGGTTGGGCGACGACGAGACGAGGAGAGCGTGTGGGGAAACCGAAACGGGAGGAAAAGGTGGTGCTGGAAGGGATCGAGACGAGGAGCGGGGTGCAAATGCGAATTTGTCGGGGCCGGCCGAGGACGACGAGTGGAGTGGGGACACGCACGCACACGGCGGCCCGGAGAAAGATCCGTGGGCAAAGTCGTCCACGTCCCCGAACCGTCCGATCCTAGTATAGTACAGAGATTAAAGAAAAACATCGGAGTACAGAGTTTTTCCAACATCCCACAAAAGCATTTGCAGCATTGAACCAACATTTGCAGCGGAGGCACCTAGCCACCACAGCATCTCACTTGTGCGCCTGCAGCATAAACGGAGGACAGCAAGTGCTGCTCCATTTTCATTAAGAGAGAACCGGATCAAATTCCGGCGAAATTACAGGGAGGGGATTACAAGCTAGCAAAGCTAGACACCACAAAGAGGAGGGAAGAAACAAGACACAACCAAACCCCGCAGGGAGGCCATCAACTCTCATCGTCTTTCGATTGCCGTTGGACGCTAGCGCACATGAATCTTCACCGCCGTAGACGAAAGGCTTCAATCAGCCGAGATCAACCAAGATGGAGTGGAGCAGCCGAAGGGAAGCACATCGCCGAGTCCACACCCGGACGAAGGGCCATGCGCTACCGAGGTTACACACACCTGCCACCGGCGGAGTCGAAGGGCATCGCGGACCCGAGTCGACACCCGGGAATGTTCACCGGCACTAGCCCGAGCCGTCAACCGTCTTCGTAGGAGAGCCTCCAGCCCTCCGTAGAAGCTCGAGCTCCCCAACTGGTCCCTCCAACTGCGAGTCCATCTCCATGAACGATGCCCTCATGAGGGAAATGACGGCAAGACGCCAACATCATCCGACCGGGAGCACCCAGGTCTAGGGTTTCCCCCGGAGAATGGAACAGGGGAGGTAGGCAGAGCACCACGGCAACGCCTTCAGGAAGGTGGCGACGCCCACGGGCGCCGCCGTTGCCGGCTCCGGCCAAAGGGTGGAGCAAGCTTTCGCTCGGCCCTCTCACCCTCCCCCCACTCGACAGCTGAACCACCACATCCACCACACAGGCCTACCACCGCACCACCACCTCCAACGCGTGCCAACACCGGAGCACCGCGTCCCCCAACGCGCCGCCGAGCAGCCGAAGCCGAGCCCGCGACGGATCTGGGCGGGATCCCAGATCCACGGCACACCACCTCCACGCCTCCACCTACCACCAAGAGGGGACAAGGACGACGAACGGAGGAGTGGACGCCGCCGCACGACCAGGGGCGCCGCCCCGGCCGCCGCACGCAGGCCGCTCCACTGAAGCCGCCCCAGCAGCCCCGGAGAAGCTCCCGCCGCGAGAACCACCGGATCCCGGCGCCTTCGACGTCGGGGCCGCCACCACCGCGGTCTCTGCGAGCGGCAGCGGCGGAAAGGAAGCTGCTGAGCTCGAGTTTTTGTGGCGGCGCTAGGGTTCCGCCCTGGTGTCGCCCTGGGGGACGACACGGGAGCGCGCGGCTGTTTTTCGTCCCAAGTCCGCCTGCAGCATAAACACCCAAGCAATATCCAACAACCTGCGGAAACCAACATTGTGCACGAGCGAGTTCACCGGATCGAGCTTCTCTAGAGCCTTGTCGGCGTCCGATTCCGTAAGCCAGCCCGTTCCCCTTAATCCGGTGTCTTTCCGATCTTTTGTGAGATTCTTTTGCACCCGAGATCTAGTGCTCTCGTTACTTTAAAAAATCGGAAAAAAAACATATTTAAAAGTTTCAAAAAATCTGGAAAAAAAAATCATGTATTTTCTTCATGATGTATCCTCTAAACGTGCAAAATACTTTGTATTTTGATCTACACAAAAATTTACATATCTGGTTATAGTTAACAATGCATGATTCAAATCTCCAAGTTTTGTCGTTTTTGTGTACACTATAATATAACTTTTTTTTCATTGATTTTTTTAACGTTTGCGGTATACATCACTGAGAACATGCATAAGTTTTTCACATTTTTTTAAAAAAAATAATATAATTTTTGATTTTCTTTTAAAATAAAGAGTTCAATGGAGCTCTAAAGCAATCCAGAAATGTGTGCCTTCATTTCAGGCTCCACGTCATCCAGGCAAGGTGAAGGATAGGAGGAGGAAGAAGGTGGGTGAGAAGGCGCTCGGTTTGACATGCCGCAACATCATGGAGGCGATTCTAATAACCGGAGCGACGAGCGGCAGGAAACATAGTTTGGGCATTGGCGTGTTAGGTGCAAAGAGAGATGGAGCGAAGACCCATGTGAGAAATAAGGATACGGGTATGGTGACATTCCGGATGATTATCAGATATAAAATTTTAACATCTAGACCATCTTCACAGGAACCACAGTGTTCGGCAAGGGTCATCGATGCAATGTTGTTAAGAGTGCCAGCACGTGTTGCCGTCCTATTGGGAGCCCCGCGTCCCCGCGTCCCACTGGCATACCTCAATAGACGTTGTTCAAACCTTTTAATATATTTTTTCTTTCTCATTGATATTTTAAAATGTCCCAAATAATATCCTAGTACATAGTTTTAAACACATGAAATAGTTTCATTGCAAGAATTTTAATCACAAGAAATCAAATAGTCTCATACAACTCAAATTAAATTTAATTAAAACTCAAATGGGAGTGCCGGCTGCTGCTTTTCCTTTCCGCCCACATAGATACGCAATTAGATTATTTAGTTGGATGTGAGTGTCTTGATCTCGGATTTCGGTATGCATGTGGAGGAAAGCGCTAAACTCTTCTGGCAGTAGATCAACAAGTTAGGCAAGAGGACCCTGATGATAGTACGGGTAATTATCAACCTCGCCAGGTTCGGCGCGCTCACTCTCGACGATCATGTTGTGTAGGATAAAGCAAGTCATCATCACATCCCACATCTACTTTTTGGACCAGGTTTGATCATGTATCTGACAATAGCAAAGCGAGCTTGGAGCACGGCAAATTCTCGCTCGACATCTTTTCTTGTACCCTCATGTTCTCCTGCAAAATAAGCTTGGTTCTGACTTTGAGGGTCCGAGATTGTCTTTACAAATGTGGACCATCTTGAATAGATGTCATCTGCTAGGTAGTACCCCTTATTGTACGGGTTGTCTTTGATCTCAAAATTGCATGGTGGGGCATGGCATTCTCAAGTCCTGCAAACATGAGAGAGCACTACAGCACGTTAATATCATTGTGAGATCATTCCATACCAAATAAAATGTGTCGGATCCACAAATCCTTATCTGACATAGCTTCTAGTACGACACTGCAAACTACAACATGACCTTTGTAAATCTCTTACCAAGCAAAAGGATAATTCTTACATCGCCAATGCATGCAATCAATGTTTTCCTAACATCTCGGGTCATCCTATAGCTTCATTGTGTGCTAGGATCCAAGTTGTGTCAGCTTCATTTGGTTGTCTTATATAGTTTTTGTCCAAACACTGCCAGCACCGCCCTACAAAACCGGTACATGGTCTTGATGCATGTAGAGTTGTATACTCAACCATGTGTAGATAGTCGTCCAATGTATCTGCAGGAGCTCTATATGTAACACATCTCAACGCAAGAGTGCACTTCTGAATGGACGAGAAATCTACCAAACCGACGCAGTCTACCTTGCACTTGAAGTAGTCATCGTACTGTCGCACGGCCATCACAATACGCAGGAACAATTCCTTGCTCATCCGAAAGCTTCGACAAAATTCCTTCAGTCCATGTTTTTTATCGTCGTTGAAGTAATTGGCCATTAGCATCACAAGACCTTCCATACGTTGACGATCTTAGTTCCTACTCCTTCCTGGCCTCGAACGTCCAATCTTATGAGCAAAATTGCTCTTTTCGGCGATAAAACCAACAAGACACATCAAGATCGCCAAGTGCTTGTCTACTATGGTGGTTGCGTTGGCATGGACTTGCAGCATTGCACCGACCATCATTAGATCTTTGTCGCTATCCATAGCCTACTACAATGAACTATGGAATGGCGGAAATTAGACAATGACACAAGTTCGGACACCTGTGCAAAGCGCCGCACACCTTGCACGCGCGACGGTCCTGGCCGAAGTTTTCTGCCCTGGGAACGGAGACGGCTGCGAGAAGAGCCGCGACGGAGGGAGAGGAGAGACTAGACGACGTCGATGGCGGAGGGAGAGCATGGTAGCGGTGGCGGTATGGTTGCGTAGCAACTTGGGCCATGGCGGGGACGGCAATTGTGTGACGGGTCAATGAAGATGGGAGCGGAGACATGCACGTACAATCCTGTGGGTAGAAAAGGATGGATGGTTCCTTGCCGTGTGGTACCCGTCCATCAGAATCCGACATGACGTGCATTTCCAAAGTTGCCGACACTCCCGGTAAAGACCCAATAAATGGAGGCTGTTGTGGGATGCTAGACTGGGACTGTCTAGCAACTTCACCGCTATTGGGAGACATAATGGGAAATCCCCATTGGGGTTTCGAAGACAAAATTCGCCCACAGTGGCACCTCCCCCCCCCCCCATTCGACTCACCGGCGCTCCTTCGGTCCATATTCACAAGCGGCGACCAGACGGCTTCCCGGGGACTACTCTTCGGTGCACACGGCACCAACACAATCATCGAAACAACGGAGCTGGAGGAGGTACCTGTATTGTGCATATTTGTATTCATTGTGGCCGGTTATACATATGGGCATTAAATATGGTTGGCAGTTATATTCATGTTTGCAATCAATGTGGCCGGCTGGCCAAATGATTTTTGTTTGTCCATTGAGAGGTCGGCTGGCCAGTTGATGTGTTGATTGCGTATAATTGATAGGCGGAGGCCTCGGATGCTATGCGAGACATGATTTGCACCGACGACGGCTACCACGAAGCCAACATGGCTGAGGACCAATTCGGGCAAGAAGACACCCCGACCGGCGATGAGGAGCCCGGACAGGATGATGAGATGGACGTGCACAATATTGACACCGACGGGATCATCAATAAGTCGGGTTTCCGAGGCAAGACGTGGTCCAATTTTGAGAATGAATTGTTGGCCGAATCATGGATGGTCATGTCCCTCGACATTGGTAGAGGCGCACAACAATGTGTGAAGCGCACTGGAAGCCCATTTTCAAAGACTTCAACAGAAGGAAGGCATACCAACAACACGAGTACCTCCCCAATCGTAATGCGAAAAGAATTAAGATCAGGTGGGCATTATTCAAGGTCCGTGCAATAAGTTTCATGGGTGTCATGAGAAAGTCTACTTGAGGGACGAGAGTGGCAAGAACGACGCGATGAAGGTAGCCTCTGAAGTTCTTACCATGCCCTTTTTTGTGTACTTGCCATGTTTATTTGAAGCCGTCCATTATGTGTAGATTAAAGATGCTGAAAGTAAAGTATGGGCACCTAGAGGGGGGGTGAATAGGTGCTACGACCAATTTTAATTTTTCTTTTGAATTAGGGTTGACAAAAAGGTAAATTCTCTAGATAATGGAACTAAGGTGAATTTACCTATATGACAAAGATAATGATAAACACAATCCAAGCGATAAGTAAAGGGAGTGAGGGAACGAGGTAACCAAAGTGAAGCACACGGAGACACGGTGTATTCCCAAGTTCCTCCTTGATAAGGGAGTACGTCTCGTTGGAGGGGTGTGAGCTCGCCACAAAGGCCTACTCAACGGCACAAAGGCCTCACCCTATTCTCAGATGAACTCCGCCACAAAGGCCTAGTTCACCTTCCACTATTAAACCCCTTTGAGGCGGGGATCGAGTCCTTTACAAACAACTTGGGGCACACACCCACAACCAAATTGGGGGCTCCCAACTCTTATTGAATCACCAACAAGTGACAAGATGCCTAGGTTCTCCACAAGAGGAAACCCTAGGCTAGATCCCTCTAGCTAGAGAGGGGGGAAATAAAGAACTAGTCAGTGAAGATGTAGATCCGGGTCTTCTCCTTCAATCCTCCAAGTATCAACGAGTTTGGGTGGAGGGATTGAGAGAGATCTAGCTTTTGGAGCTCAATAAATGCTTGACTTTAATGCTGGGACGAGCTACTCCTTGGGGAAGAAGGGGATGGGGTGTTTATAGCCCCATCCCAAAACTAACCGTTTTGACCCTTTTCGTGCCTGGCGGTACTACCGCTGGACCCAGCGGTACTACCGCCACCTAGGTATCCACGCGGTACTAGCGCGTCTCAGACGCAGAGCGCAGGCGGTACTGCTGAAGTACCTTGGTACTCCAGCAGCGGTACTACCGCTAGTGTGCCACGGTACTACCGCTGGCCACCCACTTTGAATAAATTCGAAGTGGCTGGCGGTAGTACCGAGCCACTACCGCTCTAGTACCGTGGGATACAGAGAGCAAAAAACCTAGCCAGTGGTAGAAGGGCCGGTACTGGGGGCGGTACTACCGCTTCCTGTAGGGAGCGGTACTACCACCAGCCAGTAGCGGTACTACCGCTGAGCAAGGTTTTGCTCAAAACTGAACTGGGTGCAGCGGTACTACCGAGCCACTACCGCCTCAGTACCGTGCGAAACATAGAGCTTTTCTCTCCTAGCGGTACTGCTGGCGGTACTGGGCGTGGTACTACCGCTTCCTGTGAGGAGCGGTACTACCGCTGCCAAGCGCGGTACTATCGCTGGACCAAGTCAGTTTTGGTGGCAATGTCTTGGAAATCTCTTCACCATTTTGGCGTCTAATTGATATTACCTGAAATACTTGACGCACTGTTAGAAACTTAGTTGTGTTGTTATCAACTCCAAAACCTAAGAGAGATCGAAGATGCAAAATGCACTTTCAATCTCCCCCTTTTTGGAGATTGATAACAACACACTAAGACAGGTACAAAGAATTTGGACGAGCACTTCGAGAGAGTGAAATGTAATAGAAATTTGCTTATGAGGCAAACTTTGGTCTCTTTTACAAAGTGTGCTCCCCTAACTCTTTGAAACCTAGCAAGGTACAATAGATAGATAATATGAATTCTTTGCTTGATAAGGAAGATAAAGACCATAAAATCCAAATCCATAACATCAAATTGTTCAACCAAACACACAAACTTTAACACAAACGGTTCAACCCACAAGCACACACGACACAAAGTTTGACACACAAAACACAAAACACAAACCCAAGCAAATAAGGCGATCATAATAGAACTCTCTCCCCCTTTGGCATCAAGGCACCAAAAAGGGAAGAGGCGATGCTAGCGTCCCTGGAGGTCACTCGTTGGAGCTAGACGCACGAGCCGGGCTACCAAGATTGCGCTCATCCTCCGAGTTCACATCTTCAACTTCCTCGTCTGTCTCACCACGAGCCCAAGGCTCGCGAGAAGTAGTGGCATCGTCTAGAAGCTCGGGATCAACCCACACATTTCCTTGCTTGGATTTCTACTCCCCAGAAGCTGTAAACCTGTCCTCACACCCAGCATGAATATGCACCCCCAGATGGGCAAACCTGTCATGTGTCAGCTGTCGCTCCTCCTTGCTACGAACATGGGCACGATATGCCTTGTCCTCCATATCAATCTGGCGGCAGAAGATCTTCTTCAAGGTAGAAGTCATCAAGTTGCGAAAGCCATCCTTGGGAGCTCTCCCCTGCATCTCAAAATCTGAGTCACTAGAGCCATCCGTGTCCGGACCAAGATCATCCGGACCAAGTAGAGGAGTGGCATGCTTCTTGATACGAAGGTCCTTGACAGCATGAGTCTTTAGCTCCTGATCATTGTCCAACAGAGCATCATCAAGCTTGGCATTGCGCCAAGTGGTGGAGATGAGCTTATAGACCAAAGCTGCAAAGACTGGCACTCTCCTCCTCATGATGCAATTGTACATATCATTGTACAGAATGTCCATAATATCAATCCTCAGCCCATCACCACGACGCTTGTGAGAGACTACCATCAAGTCAACAAGAGAACCATGGATCTGATCAAAGTTTCCCACCCGAGGAGTCAAAGTGTTCCTGAAAATCCTATGGAGGATATCATAGACTGGCAACAGATGCTTGGACTACCCAACCACAACACGTCTAGGGATATAGAGGTCATACAGCTCAGTGAGTGGCATGGACTTCTCAGGATAAGGAAGTCTGAAGTACGTGGAGTAGAAATCAGCATATGGTGTCTCACCAAAGTCCCGCAAGCCCAAAATGGTAGCAAACTGACTCCAAGACGCAGAGAACTTCTGATCCTTTGTCATCCAAGTGATCTTCCTCTCATCAGTGTGAAAGTACAGAGTGGCATAGAACTGAGCCACTAGATGCTCATCATAGTCCTCGTTCAGCTCAATGAAATCCAGAATCCCAAATTCCTCGCAAATCTCCAGGGATTCACCAAAATAGTCCATCTTGGCTCTCATATGTGCAACATTGATAGAGAATCGAGTAACCACTTTGTTTTTGTTAAGTGGATACTCCTCATAAAAGATCCTCTCCTGAAACCGTGTCCAGAAGCACTCATTTGCTCGGGCTTCCCTAGGATGATTGTAGGGATTGGTCCTCCTTTCCCTCCTAAACTGTTCATCTGACATATTGGTGAGGGACTTGTCCTTAGCTGCTTTGGATTTCATGTTCATGGACCTCTGTCTCCTTGTCGTGCCCTGAGGCATAACCTCGGGGGCTTCATCTTCCTCGGGGTTCTTGCGGACTCGCTTGCCTACACGCTTGCGACCTCCACCCTTCGAACCACTAGCACCTTCTCCTAAGAAAGCAACAGGGGGATAGCACAAATAAAGCAAAAATTCAATCAAAGTGATCTGCGAGAGGGAATCAAACTAGAACTTCTAACTGTTTTAGTTCTACAGGGAGCGGTAGTACCGCTTGGGGGCCACGGTAGTACCGTTGTTGCCAACGGTTCCAGCCATAGCGGTAGTACCGCTGGTGACAGCGGTAGTACCGCTGCTGGCGGATTCAACCAAAGCACCCAAACGAGACTACCAAATCCAATGTAAGAACTAAACAACGAGTAGTGCTAATAAGATTTCTTCTCGGAACACAACAACTACTCCTAGACTAAGAGATCTCTAGACCCTAGGAATCGTCATCTCTCAAGATTGCTCGAGGGAGAGAGGTAGAAGGGGTACCGGAGCTCATCGTCGTGGAGGAGGAGTTGGGGATGGACCCCAGGCGTTCTCCGGCGTGAGAGGGGCGTTCAACGGTCGGGGAGAGCCCTCCTTGGTGACCTGAAGTCTTGGCGGCGGCGAGATCCGACTTGGGGAGGAGATGGGGAAAATGGGGGGTTATGAGGGTAACCCCAGTTTCCATATCTCTTTTATCCCCACGGATTTTTGCCGCAACGGTAGTACCGCTACGCTCAGCGGTAGTACCGCCCACCTGGTACTACCTGGGGCGAGAGGTAGTACCACTGCCGAGTCAGTGTTGAGCACGAACTCCTGCAGAGGTAGTACCGCTATGTCCCAACGGTAGTACCGTGCGCTGGGTACTACTGACAGTTACAGCGGTAGTACCGCTTGTAACTGGCGGTAGTACCGCTAGCCAGAACTTCATTTCACAAAGGGATCAATAAGATTGAAAAATCAGAGAGAGAAAAAGTCTTAGGGGGAATTGTTTGGGCTTGGGATTAGAATACCAACTGAGATGGTACTACACACTCCAACTTTTGCAAACAAACTCTAAAATCAAATAAGGAAAAGAGGGAGTGTGATTCCCAAACCAACACCGACACACACAAAACACAACCCAACACAACTAAAACACCAATATAAGACCAAAACAAGAACCAACTCTTTAAGAGAAGAGGTTGGTGTCCTAAGCCACCATGTAAGAGATCATGGTATGTTACCGCAAAGATATATCTTGGGTACATTGCCGATTCTCAACATTGAAGCTCACAATTCAACATTAGAAAAACAGAGATAACAATGAGTATTTGCTTTGGGCATAATGGGGGGAGGGAGAACCCAATGTGTTAGGATAACACTCCCCCTATGTCCATGCCTACACCTAAACCAAAACACGTTTCATCTATAGGGGTGTGTGCAAGATCCTCAAGTCAAACTCCTAGAATCAATGACATTTAGTTCATTCCTCAAGAACAAGAATCTTGCATCATCAAGTGGCTTCGTGAAAAATATCCGCAAGATTATCCTTGGTGGGCACATAAGATAGTGCAATATCCCCTCTTGCCACATGGTCTCGGATGAAGTGATTGCGAATCTCAATGTGCTTCGTTCTTGTATGTTGCACAGGATTGTATGCGATCTTGATGGAACTTTCATTGTCACACAAAAGAGGCACCTTATCCAAATGAACTCCATATTCCTTGAGAGTTTGCCTCATCCATAGCAATTGAGTGCAAGCACTTGCGGCGGCTACATACTCGGCTTCGTCGGTGGAGAGAGATATGCAATTTTTCTTCTTGGAAGACCAACTCACCAAGGACCTACCAAAAAATTGGCAAGCCCAGGAAGTGGACTTCCTATCATCTTGATCACCCGCCCAATCGGAATCGGTGTAGCCCTTGAGAGAGAATTGTGCCCCCTTTGGGTACCACAAACCAAATCTTGGGGTATGAACCAAATAACGAAAGATCCTATGGACCGCCATTAAATGGATTTCCTTAGGAGCCGCTTGAAACCTTGCACACACACCTACACTCAAAACGATATCGGGCCTAGATTCACAAAGATAGAGCAAAGAACCAATCATAGAACGATACATCTTTTGGTCCACATCTTTACCCTTTGGATTACGTGATAGGTGACACTTGACTTGCATAGGAGATGTCTTGATCTTTGCATTTAGGAAGTTAAACCTCTTGATCATGTCTTGGGTATACTTGGCTTGAGAAATGAAAGTCCCACGAGCCAATTGCTTGATCTCAAAGCCAACAAAGAATTTAAGCTCTCCCATCATGGACATCTCGAACCTGTCAGTCATAAGCTTAGAGAACTCATTATTGAAAGCTTGGTTAGTTGAGACAAAGATGATATCGTCCACATAAAGTTGTCATATTAAAAGCTCTCCCTTTACTCTCTTTGTGAAGAGAGTGGGGTCAATCTTCCCAACTTCGAAACCACGGTCATCTAACAACTCCCTAAGGTGCTCATACCAAGCACGAGGTGCTTGTTTGAGACCATAGAGAGCCTTGTCAAGTTTGTAGACATGGTTAGGAAAGTTGAGATTCTCGAACACCGGAGGTTGCTTAACATATACCTCCTCTTTTAGTGGACCATTCAAGAAAGCACTTTTAACATCCATTTGTTGCAATTTGAAATTATGCGAAGATGCATAAGCAAGGAGGATACGGATGGACTCAAGGCGATCCACGGGTGCGTAGGTTTCATCAAAGTCAATGCCTTCAACTTGAGTGTAACCTTGAGCAACCAATCTAGCCTTGTTCCTTATTACAATGCCATGCTCATCTTGCTTGTTCTTGAAAATCCACTTAGTGCCAATAACATTGTGGCAATCTTTGGGCTTCTCAACCAATCTCCAAACTTTGTTGCGCTCAAAGTTATTGATCTCATCATGCATAGCTTCAACCCAATCGGAGTCCTCAAGAGCTTCATACACTTTCTTTGGCTCCACCATAGAGATATGAGCTTGATGCTCACTAAAATGTGCCAATTGCCTTCTTGTGGATCTTCTAGCTTGAATATCCTCCAAGACCTTGTTGTCTTGGGCATCAATATGCTTTAAAGCTCTTCTTATCCTTTTGACACGACAGGCTTCGATCTCCACATTATTGCGCGGAGGGATCACTTGATCATCTTGATATTTGGGTCCCCATCTTGACCAACTTGGCCTTGATCATCATCATCATCAACAACAACAATAGTATCTTCAACACTTGCTTCAACTTGAGGAGAGGATGAAGAGGATGGTTGATATTGGCCTTGACCTTGACTCGCATTAGTAGTAGGAGTGTGTACGACTTGCGTAGTGTCTTGGTCAATGAGAGGAGGGTCTTGAACTTGTTCTTGGTTAGGTGTAATACTTGGCTCCTTGGATTGTTCTTCTATTGTAGAGGAGGGATCCACTTGAGTAGAGAATAGTTCTTCTCGAGTCGCCATAAGGTGTCCCTCAGTGGGGCAGAAAAATTCCACACCCATCCTTCCTATGGCTTCTTGAGGTATTTCAACGTATACATTAGAAACATGAAATTGCGCCACTTGGGAGCCATCATTTTTCCCGAAAGCCACACTACAAGATTCTATGACAATCCGTGAGGCTTTGTCAAAGACTCTATAAGTGCGGGATTCGGCACCGTAACCAACAAATATACCCTCAATAGTTTTGGATTGAAATTTAGACAACCTAACACCCTTGATCAAATAAAAGCACTTACAACCTAATACACGGAAGTAGGAGACATTGGGCTTGTTGCCGGTGATGATCTCATATGGAGTCTTGTCCAAGCCTTTGCGGATGTAGAGGCGGTTGGAGGAGTGGCATGCGGTGGATATGGCCTCGGCCCATAAGTATTGGGGAGAAGTGTACTCCGCCAACATGGTCCTTGCCATATCCAAGAGAGTGCGATTCTTCCTTTCGGCAACACCATTTTGTTGAGGAGTGTAAGTGGCGGAGTATTGATGACGAATGCCTTCTTCACTAAGAAATTCATTCAAAGTGTAGTTCTTGAACTCCGAACCATTATCACTCCTAATAGCCATGATTTGCACATTGTGTTTACGTTGCACTTTGTTGGAGAAGTAGATGATGGTTTGTTGAGTTTCACTCTTGCACTTGAAGAAATAAACCCAAGTGTATGTTGAATAATCATCGACAATCACCAAGCAATACTTCTTGCCACCAAGACTTGCCTCGGGCACGGCACCAAAGAGATCAACATGGAGAATCTCCAAGATCCTCTTTGATAAAATAATAGTCTTGGCCTTGTGTGCCTTATCATGCATCTTTCCTTCAACACACGACCTACAAACACGATCCTTTGAAAAGGAAACATTTTCTTTTAGTCCGACAATAAGTCCACCTTTGTGAAGACTTTGCAAAGTTCTCATGTTGACACGGGATATGCGGCGATGCCACAACCATCCCAAGTCCGCCTTTCCGAAAAGACACATTGTTTGAGAGTTGGTAGACTTCGAAAAGTCCACCACGAACAACTCATTTTCAACATGTCCCACGTAAGCGATGTCAAGAGTCTTGGTCCTCAAAAGGACCACAATATCAACATCAAAAAAGACGGAGAAACCCATCTTTCCAAGAGAGCGGATGGAAAGTAAATTGTAACCAAGGGATTCGACAAGCATGACATTCACGATAGTGATATCGGGAGCGACCACAACCTTGCCGAACCCGGATACCTTAGACAGGACGAGTTGTAACATCCCAAGTATGAAAACCACCCCTAGCATGTTTGATTTCTTGTTTATTAAAGTATTGCATCATGTCATCATATTCATTTCTTTGTTGCATTTGTTTACTATTTAGTTTGCATCTGTTTTCTCTGTTTTCACATTTCAAATTCAAACATTATCCAAACAATTATTTCATACTTGCTCTGTTACAATCTTTTTCAAATTATAATGTCAAATTAAACCCTTATTTTGTTTCCAATTATTCCCTAATGATCACTTATTAAAATGATGGCTTTAATCAATCAATTAAATTCCAAATCACATTTAAAATTCAAATCAAAGCATCAAACAGCACCCAACTTGAATATATGAGAATTACCAAACAATTATAATCATTTAATCAAATTAAACATAGGGGTCACCCTATTTAAAAGTTTGTTTTTATTAATGATCATTTAATAATAAAATTCATCCAAATTTGGTTTAAATACAAACAGCAAGCAAATTTCAAACTTTCTGAAAACAAAACTTAACAGTTGTTTGCTATTGACCTAATTAACTCCCCCTAATTTTTCCAAAATTTTTCCTAACTTAAAACCCTTCCTTTTCTTCCAAATCCTAACTCTACAAAAAAAAAACAGAAAAAGAAATTTTAAAAAGGAAAAGAAACGTGCGCAGGGGCAGTGGGCTGCGCCAGCCCACCATCTCCTTTTCCTTCTCCTCGCGCGCGCAGCCCAGCCCACTACTTAACCGCGTACCGGTTCGCGTTTCTAATCCGCCTTCGTCTCGCGGTACGGCACCGCATCGGCGGGTGCCACGGCGGCACGGTCGCGAGCCGACGGCCATCCTCGACCCGTACCCCCTATAAATCCCCCTAGGGCAGCGCGCCGCAGCCCTAGCTAACCCTAGGCTCCTGTTCCCCCTCACTCCGCCGCCGATTTCATCTCCCTTGCCGTTTTCCCCTCACTGCATCCACCCCACCGGCGAGCTCACCTCTGAACTTCCGATGGCAGCCACCCCTCCGACGCGCCACCTACCTACCTAAGTACGGGGATCGAACGGCCACGTCTTCCTCTTCTGTTTGGGCACCGGAGCCATCCCGGAGACGCTCGGTAGCCGCGCCGCCGTCCACGACCCCTTCACTATCGCCGTCGAGCTCGCGCCTCCGCAACGCCCACATCGGAGGTGAGCCACCGTGCCTCCTCCCTCTCTGTTGTTCGCAAGCACCACCGCATCCGTGCACACATCCAGCACACGTTTCACTGCATCACCGCGAGCAGCACGACGCAGCAACCACGGCTCGCCGCCGGCATCGTTGTCTGACAGAGTTCAGTCTTGCGCGCGCGTTAAAAGTTCAGATACGCGCAGTGGAAATACAACCTCACTGCGCATCTGTATCTAACATCGAACTGAATCTCACCGTAGTGGTTGCAGTGCTAGCGAACGCGCAGCAGGTCGTGTGTTCGACTCCTGGCTCCGCGGAATAAAAGCCACAATTTTTCGCGCACCGGCTGACAGGCAGGGCCCACCTGTCTGTGGCCCTGGCTGCCACACCAGCACGCAGGCACGCCACGCTGGCCCCAGGCCCACGGGCAGTGGATAGGGGTAGACAGCAGTGCGGTGCAAATTAGTTTTCCTGCACGTTTCCTTTTAAAAAACCAGTCCTTTAAAATTACAGTTTGGTCCTCTGTTTTAAATTGTTAATAACTTTTAAAATATAACTCCAAATAATAAAAGTAAAATATGTTTGTTGTTCTAAATTAAATTGTCTATCCATAAAACCAATTGTGTACTGTTTTGAATTTTTCAAATGCACTTCAAATTTGAATTCAAATAATTCAATTGCAATTTGCTAAATTTCATAACTATTTCATTCTTAATCCAAATAATGCAAATAAAATATGTTTTCCATGCTATTTCAAATAACCTATTCAAATATAAATTTATTTCATGGTTTGAATAATTAAAATTGCTTAAATAATTTAAACCTTGTTTAAATCATTTAAATTTGATAAAATCATAACTTGCTCAAATTAAATTATTTTTGAACATGCAAAATATGTTTTCAAACTAGAAAAACATAACCTTTTCAAATATGAGTTTTAATTTATGTTTTGAACAAATAAAAATTCAAATAAAATTCATGTTTGTTTTAAATTCATTTAAAACTTGTTTAATTTTGTTTAAGTCATAATAAATTCATCCTAATTCCTTTTTCAATATTTGAAACATGTAATCCACCCAAAATTTTATGATCTTTTCAAATATGAATTTTGTTATTTATTTTGCACCATTTAAATTGGTGAAAACAACAATTACTAGTGTAATCCCTTTGAGGAACCAAAAATTCCCTAAATTAATAACTAAATTTCTAATTTGGTAAACCTCATTTCCATTTGGTTCTAATGTTGTTATTTTGTTGTTTTCCTCATCCATGCATCATACTAAACCACTTTCACCTGTTGGTTAATTAGAAAACAATTGTTTCAACCAAAATCCATGGGCTTTTCATATGCAACTCAAAATTGCATATGTGCCCATTTAAATTGTGTTACCATGTCAACTAGTTTATCTTGATGCATCCATTAACTTGACATGCATCATCCCATGATTGTGCACCATGCCATGTTATTGATTGTTTATCTTTCTGCATTGTTTGTTTGCTTCTTCTCAGATAGACGACGACGTTGAGACCGACGATCTTTACGACATCCCTTCTGAGGATCTAGCCCAGTACCCGGCTACTGAGTTTGCAGGCAAGTTATCACTCACATGAACCATTGTGTTCCTTTCAACATTGGTTACCGATACTTTCCGTTGTCTATTTCTGCTAGCCATATGTATCGTTGCTTCTGTTACGAACCTATCACATGATACCCTGAAGCCTGTTATGCCTCACCTCCAGTCCTATAACCCCGTTGCTTGGGCCCGTGTCTTACTAGCATGCTTAGGGTTGTTTTGCTCGAGTCTGTTATCAGTTACTTTCTGTTACTATATTCTATTATATTCTGGGGCTCGATGTAAACAACAACCTGATAATTTGAGGTAATAATAAATTGCTGATAAGGCACCGGCAGGAGGCCCGGCGTGGTTTTGAGGCCTGCTAGTGTCGACACTAATAGGAAAAGGGTCTTGTCGACTGATCCATGATGAGCGCACTATCCGCATGTGGGAAGCGTGTATGGGCGCCCCCCTCAATTTGATTCGATTCACATCTCGTCCAAATCACCACACTTAGTTCGGGCTTTCCATTTGATGCACGCATATGCAGGTACGAACCCGAGGCCAGGGTGGAACTTTTGTAGTCGGCATTTAGGGCGGCGTGGTCTTCCAGTGCTATGAGGGTCCCCTTTTCTTCGTGGGGCTCGATTAGCCGCGCACGCACAGCACGTGGTGCTTTGGGCTTGATGCGAAGAAGAGTTGAGTTGTGTTGAGTGCCCCGCTTGGTGGGAAAGGCCTTCCCATCTGGCGGGTTATTCTTACGTGTACGGCCAAATTGGTGCACCCCTGCAGGGATAAATCTTCTCGAGAAGCCGTGTTTTCCGCGGTTATGGTTAACTTGGTGAAAGTACTGGCTAACAAGTACTCAGAACAACTTACACCTAACTAATAATAACTTGACTAGTAATAGGCTTATTGACACAACAATTTGATCCATCATTAATCCAACTGTGTGAGTTATCCTCGGATTGCTTCTTTGGATAAGGGGCAAGATCCAGGATGGGTTTGTTTGGTGGTTAGGTATAGATGGTTACGATACGCTATCTTATCTTCTTTCTGTTAGCCGGAAGTGGTAGAATCTCTGTAGTTGGTTAGCGCAACCAGTTGCAGCATCTTTTATATTCCTTCCTTCCGTTGAACCCAAGGCATCTGTGCTTGGTGTTGACGGGATGCACTTTGGTGAACTGTGAGTCTTGCTTGCCAGTACGTTTATGTACTGACCCCTTTGGGGATGTGGTTTCCGCAGACTACGCTTACGAGGATCCCCGTGACGGCTACTACGTGGAGTTTGACGAGGCTGCTGACGAGTAGGTAGCGGACCGGGGCAGGATCCGAGACATCGTGGATGGGCTCCGTTTTCTTTTCATTCCCGGCTTCTTAAGCCTATTTGGATTTGTCTGTACTCAGACCCTTTGAATGCTTCCGCTGAGTTGTAATGATGTTATGTTGGGACATGTGTCCTCTGGATGATTGTATTTGCTATTCTCTGCCCTAGTGAGGGCCAGTTGCAACTTATTTCCGTCTTTTGTGTCTTAGAGATATGTTGTGTTATCATCTTGTTCTAAGCCGTTGACGTACCATGTGTGTATGGTATGAAGTACGTCAATGGTAGTGTCCTGATTTCTACGGGATAGTTTACATCGACGGTGAATAGTAAAGATTGGTTGTCACACATAAGTGTTGGCCTACTCGTAAGAGATGCGGGTGCCGGTAAGCCCCGTAATCCAATCAAAATACTGTTCAGTTCGTACGGTGAGTATCCTCTAGAAGTACGGGTGCGACAAATGGTATCAGAGCCTGTCTGCCTGTAGGATCCCTTTTACTGGTCGCAGTTGAGTCTAGAAACTATTTTTGTAGCTATATAGGAAAAATGAAACGTGAGAGTAGGAATTCTGCCATTTTTCTTCTTTCCCCACCCACCCACCCTTTTCTGGTAAGGAAGTGCCACGTTGTTTTCCCTTCTCACCTAAACTTTCAAGTTAGGATTTCACGAATCCTGGTTTCTCTGGGATAGTTATATCTACTAGACCATAGGAATGGAGGGGGTTGTGACATGATTTATCATGTTGCCTACTCATGATTGAGAACGGAGGCGTGTAAGCCCCGGAAGCAAATCCTCTATCCCTTAAGCAGTAGATATTGATCCTTTAGAAGCCCGGATGGATTTTTCCGTAGTACCTCAGGAGTTTTGGTCTCGTGTTTCCCGTTGTTGCTTCGATATCCTGTTCTTCTCAAAATCCTTTTCGTCCGTTGAAACCTTGTTGTTGCTTTCCACTTCAGTTCTCTACCGGCGTCTAATCAAAACTTCCCCGATCATCTGCAGATGGATCTCAGGTTCTACCCGCAGGTGGTTCGGATGACTCGTTGCGAGAGCACTGCCGGTTATCTGGAGATGCTGAGAGACATGGTCACTTATCTGGGGTTTTATTGGGCACCGGAGTACCAGGTCTACGAGCAGCAGCGAGAGTTTGACCAGACCTACTACCAGGCTATCGTCTACATTCTGTCAGATGATGGCATGAGCGTTGTCCACCGCTACGAGGCAGTAGGTTCCACAGTGGATATGGCCGTGCAGCAGGCAGCTTACGTGAGTCTCACCGTCCTTCGTGCTGACTACTGGGGGTTTGACGATTCTATCTATCGCCACATCCCCCGTGGTTACATCACTTCAGCGGGAGCTCACTTCACTCTCTACGACAACTTGGATGTTTATGAGCGTGATAGTTCCAGGCTGCACACCACCGCTCAGTTGGTGAGGCACAGTGACGCAGTTGCCACCACACTTTCTCAGGAGTTGGTTTCAGTCAGGGAGCAGCTCTACCTTGCTCTGACTCGTCTGGCGACGTACACCACAGACTTTGTTGGAGATGAGCGCTTTGCACGTTTCCATCAGACAGTGGGACGTAGTCTGCCAGATGCTGGAGGTTACAAGCCGATCAGAGGTCCACTCCTCGACCTTGGTCCTGGTTACACTGGGATTCCCCGCTTTGGAGCACAGGGAGACGACGCTTTCTACTTCACCACACCGAGAGTTGCTCTCAGAGCAGTCCCGATGTATGTGGATCGTCGATCTACCTACTTTCGTGGGCCTCCTCCTCACCGTACCCCTCGTCGTACTACTCACCGCCGTCCTGCGTGATGAGCATGGGAGTACCGATGTATCCATTCCTAGCTATGTTTAGTTATCCTTTGACTTTCGAACCATGTAATGGTGTGTTGGATATTCTGATGTATTTGAACATGTGATGATGTACCTGTTGGTTATCTATTCATGCGTCGGAATAATCTCTCTTTCGGTTACCAAGTCTATCCTTTTCTATTGTTGTGCTAAAATGCATGTCTATTCAGGATGCCGCCAACAAGGAGCAACCCGCCTGAGCCACCTCCGATCACGGAGCTGTTGACTCAGATGACTCAGGTCGTGACGCAGATGGCCCAGATCCAGGCTAACCAGCACAACAACCAGAATGCTCCGCGAGTCAGCATCAAGGAGTTTCTGAGTCTGGGGCCGAGAGCTTTCGTGGCAACACGTGAGCCTCTGGATGCTGATGACTGGATCCGGGAGATGGCCAGGGCTCTTGACATTGCTCACGTTGCTGAGGAAGACAAAGTCAAGTATGCGACCTACCTACTGAAGGGTCAGGCAGCTACCTGGTGGGAGAACTACCAGACCGTGAGAGCTGGATACCCAATCACCTGGGGTTGTTTCAAGGATGCCTTCCTGAAGCACCACATCCCAGATGGACTCATGGAGAGGATGCGTGAGGAGTTTTCCTCTCTCAAGCAGGGCAAGCTGGACGTCATTGGCTACCAGAACGAGTTCAATCGTCTCGCTCGTTACGCTGGGGATGAGGTGTCCACTGAGGCTAAGAAGATGGCAAGGTTCCGCCGAGGTTTTAACCCGGAACTCAAGTACGCCTTCACCAACATCAAGTGCAAAGACTTCGAGGAGCTCGTGAACACCGCACTCAATGAGGAAAATGGGCGCAAGGTGTTCGAAGAGTCCCGCAAGCACTCGCGTGAGGGTGGTTCCTCCTCCAACATGACCACCCCTCCGCAGAAGCGCCGCATCTGGGTGCCAAATGGTGCTGTCACTAGGGCTCCATATGCCCAAGCTTCTCCAGGCTTCGCTTCCCGCCCACCCAACCCAGCTCAGATGCAGGCTCAGAGGTTCCCAATGGGGCAGCCAAGGCCAGATGCACCTCGTGTCGTCACTTGCTACAAATGCAAGCAGACAGGGCACTATGCTGATAAGTGCACTTAGAGGCAGCTACCTCCACCACCTCCTCGCCCCAACACCAACCAGGCAATGGTGCATGCTCCCCCGGCTAAAGCCTTCAACTCCAACAACAGGCCTGTCGGGAGGACCGCGAGGGTGAATCATGTCAAGGTCGACAAAGCTGAGGAAGCTGCTGACGTCGTTCTCGGTACATTCCCCGTAAACTCTAACCCAGCTAAAGTGTTGTTTGATACCGGAGCATCGCATTCTTTCGTGTCAAAGATCTTTGCGACATCAGTTAAACTACCTTTTGTCGGTTTGGGTTCCCCGCTAGTAGTAAACTCCCCTGGAGCAACTATGCAAACTTCCAAGATCAGTCATGAGAATCAGATTCTAATTGGAGGTCACATATTCCTTGTTTCCCTCATTCTGCTTGGAAATTCTGACATTGATGTCATTCTTGGCATGGATTGGTTGAAGGCCAATAAAGCTACGATTGATTGTGCTCAGAAGTCAATAACTCTGTTCCACCCTTCTGGCCAGATAGTCTATTCTCCAAATGAATCAAGTTCTGTTCAGCTGTACACCCTCGATGCAAAACCTCTACCTCTGCTTGAAAATGTTCCGGTGGTTTGTGAATTCCCTGACGTCTTTCCAGAAGAGTTGCCAGGGATGCCTCCGGACAGAGCATTTGAGTTCGTGATCGAGCTTGAACCAGGTACTGCTCCAATCTCTAAGCATCCATACAAGATAGCTCCTCCTGAACTGAAATTGTTGAAGGAGCAAATCGATATGTACATGGAGAAAGGTTACATTCAGCCTAGTTCCTCCGCTTGGGGTTGCCCAACTCTGTTCGTTGCCAAGAAGGATCAAACAAAGAGACTCGTGGTTGACTATCGTCCTCTCAACGAGAAAACCATCAAAAACAAGTATCCAATTCCTCGTATCGATGATCTTTTTGATCAACTTGCTGGAGCCTCAATATTCTCAAAGTTGGACTTGAGGATGGGTTACCATCAAATAAAGATCAGAAAGGAAGATATTCCAAAAAACAGCTTTCACCACTCGGTACGGTCTATATGAATACACCGTCATGTCCTTTGGTCTCACCAATG
Source organism: Alopecurus myosuroides (assembly GCA_028641055.1). Taxonomy (NCBI): domain Eukaryota; kingdom Viridiplantae; phylum Streptophyta; class Magnoliopsida; order Poales; family Poaceae; genus Alopecurus; species Alopecurus myosuroides. The sequence continues at coordinate 333,219,763 of CM054062.1, read as the reverse complement.
CACCGGCGACATTCTCAAGACTCATGAACTCTGTCTTCCATGAATACCTCGACAAATTCGTTGTGGTATATCTTGATGACATTCTGGTCTACTCAAAATCTGAGGAAGAGCATGGAGAACACCTTTGTCTCACTCTCATGAAACTTCGCGAGCATCGTCTATATGCCAAGTTCTCCAAATGTGAGTTCTGGATTCCAGAAGTTGCTTACCTTGGTCATGTCATCTCTGCCAAGGGCATAACCATTGATCCAGAAAAGGTTAAAGCAATTGTTGATTGGAAACCTCCTAAGACGGTGAAGCAAGTCAGAAGTTTTCTTGGCTTGGCTAGCTATTGTCGTCGTTTCGTCCAAAACTTCTCCAAGATTGCCAAACCTCTCACAGATCTCACCAAGAAGGACAAGAAGTTCGTTTGGTCTCCACAGTGTGATGAAAGTTTCAATCTCCTGAAGACTAAACTCACTTCCACACCAGTTCTGGTTGGCCCAGATACTACCAAACCTTTCCAGATATTCTGCGATGCATCTCTCCAAGGTCTAGGTGCAGTTCTTATGCAAGAACGTCAAGTTGTGGCTTATGCTTCTCGTCAGTTGAATGCACATGAGCAAAACTATCCCACACATGACCTAGAACTTGCAGCAGTTGTGTTTGCCCTCAAGAAATGGAGGCAATACTTGTTGGGTAACCGCACTGAAATCTTTTCCGATCATAAGAGTCTGAAATACATCTTCACTCAACCAGATCTAAACCTCAGGCAAAGGAGATGGATTGAAAAGATTAAAGACTTTGATCTCACCATTTCTTACACTCCAGGCAAGGCTAATGTTATGGCCGATGCTCTCAGTCGCAAGTCATATTGCAATAATCTCATGATCATGGAAAGCCAACCTCCACTTCATGAAGAATTCCAGAAGCTGAACCTTGGTCTTGTTCCTCAAGGCTATCTTGCTAGCTTGATAGCCAGTCCAACTCTCGAGGACAAGATTCGTTCTGAACAACTTCGTGATGCTGAGATCAAGAAGATGGTAGAACACATCAAAGAAGGCAAGGAGAAATTTAAGTCCTTCTCGATTGATGACAAAGGAACTGTGTTCTTCGAAGGACGCATTGCAGTTCCTCAAGTTCAAAGTCTCAAAGATGTCATTCTCAAGGAGGCTCATGAAACTCCTCTTTCCATTCACCCTGGAAGTACAAAGATGTACCAGGATCTTAAGACACTGTATTGGTGGCCTGGCATGAAACGTGAAATTGCTCAATACGTTTCTGAATGCGACGTTTGTCAACGTGTTAAGGCAGTCCATCAGAAAACAGCCGGTCTACTTCAACCTCTGAAAATTCCTGAGTGGAAGTGGGACATGATTGAAATGGACTTCGTCACTGGTTTTCCAAAGTCCAAGAGGGGCAACGATGCAATCTTCGTTGTTATTGATCGTCTCACTAAAGTAGCTCACTTCTTTGCTGTCAAAGAAGCAATCTCAGCTAGCCAGTTAGCAGAGCTCTACACAGCAAAGATTGTTCCTCTTCATGGTGTTCCATTGGAAATAAGCTCAGACCGTGGAAGCATATTCACTTCTCATTTCTGGAAAAGCTTTCAAGAAGCATTGGGCACCAAACTTCTTTTCAGCACAGCTTATAACCCTCAGTCTCAAGGGCAAGTCGAAAGAGTCAATCAGATTCTCGAGGATATGCTCAGAGCATGTGGTCTCTCCTTTGGCATGAAATGGGAGGATTGCCTTCCATATGCTGAATTCTCCTACAACAACAGCTACCAGGCAAGCCTAGGCATGGCACCATTTGAAGCACTCTATGGCCGCAGATGCAGGAGTCCAATCAATTGGTCTGGAGCTGGTGAACATTCACTCTTAGGCCCTGACATTGTTAAGGAAGCCGAGGAGAAAGTTCGTATCATTCGTGACAATCTCAAGATTGCTCAGTCTCGTCAGAAAAGCTACTATGACAGCAAGCACAGGGATATGATCTATGCACCTGGTGACAAGGCATATCTCCGTGTAACTCCCCTCAGAGGCACTCATCGTTTCGGTGTGAAAGGAAAGCTTGCACCAAGATACATTGGTCCTTTCAACATTCTCTCAAGGCGTGCAGAAAATGCTTATCGTCTTGAACTTCCTGAAAAACTATCTAAGGTGCACGACGTGTTCCACGTGTCACAGCTCAAGAGGTGTTTCAAAGATCCAGATCGTGCAGTTGATCATGATTCCATTGAACTGCAAGATGACCTCTCTTATGAGGAGCACCATGTTCGTATTCTCGATGAGACCGAGCGTAAGACTCGCAACAAGAGCACCAAGTTCTTGAAAGTGCAATGGTCGCATCATTCCGATAAAGAGGCAACGTGGGAGACCGAAGAGGATCTTCGCAAGAAGTATCCGGACCTTTTCCTTTCTCAGTAGGAATCTCGGGGCGCGATTCCTTCAAGGGGGGCGTTTTGTAACATCCCAAGTATGAAAACCACCCCTAGCATGTTTGATTTCTTGTTTATTAAAGTATTGCATCATGTCATCATATTCATTTCTTTGTTGCATTTGTTTACTATTTAGTTTGCATCTGTTTTCTCTGTTTTCACATTTCAAATTCAAACATTATCCAAACAATTATTTCATACTTGCTCTGTTACAATCTTTTTCAAATTATAATGTCAAATTAAACCCTTATTTTGTTTCCAATTATTCCCTAATGATCACTTATTAAAATGATGGCTTTAATCAATCAATTAAATTCCAAATCACATTTAAAATTCAAATCAAAGCATCAAACAGCACCCAACTTGAATATATGAGAATTACCAAACAATTATAATCATTTAATCAAATTAAACATAGGGGTCACCCTATTTAAAAGTTTGTTTTTATTAATGATCATTTAATAATAAAATTCATCCAAATTTGGTTTAAATACAAACAGCAAGCAAATTTCAAACTTTCTGAAAACAAAACTTAACAGTTGTTTGCTATTGACCTAATTAACTCCCCCTAATTTTTCCAAAATTTTTCCTAACTTAAAACCCTTCCTTTTCTTCCAAATCCTAACTCTACAAAAAAAAACAGAAAAAGAAATTTTAAAAAGGAAAAGAAACGTGCGCAGGGGCAGTGGGCTGCGCCAGCCCACCATCTCCTTTTCGTTCTCCTCGCGCGCGCATCCCAGCCCACTACTTAACCGCGTACCGGTTCGCGTTTCTAATCCGCCTTCGTCTCGCGGTACGGCACCGCATCGGCGGGTGCCACGGCGGCACGGTCGCGAGCCGACGGCCATCCTCGACCCGTACCCCCTATAAATCCCCCTAGGGCAGCGCGCCGCAGCCCTAGCTAACCCTAGGCTCCTGTTCCCCCTCGCTCCGCCGCCGATTTCATCTCCCTCGCCGTTTTCCCCTCACTGCATCCACCCCACCGGCGAGCTCACCTCTGAACTTCCGATGGCAGCCACCCCTCCGACGCGCCACCTACCTACCTAAGTACGGGGATCGAACGGCCACGTCTTCCTCTTCTGTTTGGGCACCGGAGCCATCCCGGAGACGCTCGGTAGCCGCGCCGCCGTCCACGACCCCTTCACTGTCGCCGTCAAGCTCGCGCCTCCGCAACGCCCACATCGGAGGTGAGCCACCGTGCCTCCTCCCTCTCTGTTGTTCGCAAGCACCACCGCATCCGTGCACACATCCAGCACACGTTTCACTGCATCACCGCGAGCAGCACGGCGCAGCAACCACGGCTCGCCGCCGGCATCGTTGTCTGACAGAGTTCAGTCTTGCGCGCGCGTTAAAAGTTCAGATACGTGCAGTGGAAATACAACCTCACTGCGCATCTGTATCTAACATCGAACTGAATCTCACCGTAGTGGTTGCAGTGCTAGCGAACGCGCAGCAGGTCGTGTGTTCGACTCCTGGCTCCGCGGAATAAAAGCCACACTTTTTCGCGCACCGGCTGACAGGCAGGGCCCACCTGTCTGTGGCCCTGGCTGCCACACCAGCACGCAGGCACGCCACGCTGGCCCCAGGCCCACGGGCAGTGGCTAGGGGTAGACAGCAGTGCGGTGCAAATTAGTTTTCCTGCACGTTTCCTTTTAAAAAACCAGTCCTTTAAAATTACAGTTTGGTCCTCTGTTTTAAATTGTTAATAACTTTTAAAATATAACTCCAAATAATAAAAGTAAAATATGTTTGTTGTTCTAAATTAAATTGTCTATCCATTTAAACCAATTGTGTATTGTTTTGAATTTTTCAAATGCACTTCAAATTTGAATTCAAATAATTCAATTGCAATTTGCTAAATTTCATAACTATTTCATTCTTAATCCAAATAATGCAAATAAAATATGTTTTCCATGCTATTTCAAATAACCTATTCAAATATAAATTTTGTTTCATGGTTTGAATAATTAAAATTGCTTAAATAATTTAAACCTTGTTTAAATCATTTAAATTTGATAAAATCATAACTTGCTCAAATTAAATTATTTTTGAACATGCAAAATATGTTTTCAAACTAGAAAAACATAAACTTTTCAAATATGAGTTTGAATTTATGTTTTGAACAAATAAAAATTCAAATAAAATTCATGTTTGTTTTAAATTCATTTAAAACTTGTTTAATTTTGTTTAAGTCATAATAAATTCATCCTAATTCCTTTTTCAATATTTGAAACATGTAATCCACCCAAAATTTTATGATCTTTTCAAATATGAATTTTGTTATTTATTTTGCACCATTTAAATTGGTGAAAACAACAATTACTAGTGTAATCCCTTTAAGGAACCAAAAATTCCCTAAATTAATAACTAATTTTCTAATTTGGTAAACCTCATTTCCATTTGGTTATAATGTTGTTATTTTGTTGTTTTCCTCATCCATGCATCATACTAAACCACTTTCACCTGTTGGTTAATTAGAAAACAACTGTTTCAACCAAAATCCATGGGCTTTTCATATGCAACTCAAAATTGCATATGTGCCCATTTAAATTGTGTTACCATGTCAACTAGTTTATCTTGATGCATCCATTAACTTGACATGCATCATCCCATGATTGTGCACCATGCCATGTTATTGATTGTTTATCTTTCTTCATTGTTTGTTTGCTTCTTCTCGGATAGACGACGACGTTGAGACCGACGATCTTTACGACACCCCTTCTGAGGATCTAGCCCAGTACCCGGCTACTGAGTTTGCAGGCAAGTTATCACTCACATGAACCATTGTGTTCCTTTCAACATTGGTTACCGATACTTTCCGTTGTCTATTTCTGCTAGCCATATGTATTGTTGCTTCTGTTACGAACCTATCACATGATACCCTGAACCCTGTTATGCCTCACCTCCAGTCCTATAACCCCGTTGCTTGGGCCCGTGTCTTACTAGCATGCTTAGGGTTGTTTTGCTCGAGTCTGTTATCAGTTACTTTCTGTTACTATATTCTATTATATTCTGGGGCTCGATGTAAACAACAACCTGATAATTTGAGGTAATAATAAATTGCTGATAAGGCACCGGCAGGAGGCCCGGCGTGGTTTTGAGGGCTGCTAGTGTCGACACTAATAGGAAAAGGGTCTTGTCTACTGATCCATGATGAGCGCACTATCCGCATGTGGGAAGCGTGTATGGGCGCCCCCCTCAATTTGATTCGATTCGCATCTCGTCCAAATCACCACACTTAGTTCGGGCTTTCCATTTGATGCACGCATATGCAGGTACGAACCCGAGGCCAGGGTGGAACTTTTGTAGTCAGCATTTAGGGCGGCGTGGTCTTCCAGTGCTATGAGGGTCCCCTTTTCTTCGTGGGGCTCGATTAGCCGCGCACGCACAGCACGTGGTGCTTTGGGCTTGATGCGAAGAAGAGTTGAGTTGTGTTGAGTGCCCCGCTTGGTGGGAAAGGCCTTCCCATCTGGCGGGTTATTCTTACGTGTACGGCCAAATTGGTGCACCCCTGCAGGGATAAATCTTCTCGAGAAGCCGTGTTTTCCGCGGTTATGGTTAACTTGGTGAAAGTACTGGCTAACAAGTACTCAGAACAACTTACACCTAACTAATAATAATTTGACTAGTAATAGGCTTATTGACACAACAATTTAATCCATCATTAATCCAACTGTGTGAGTTATCCTCGGATTGCTTCTTTGGATAAGGGGCGAGATCCAGGATGGGTTTGTTTGGTGGTTAGGTATAGATGGTTACGATACGCTATCTTATCTTCTTTCTGTTAGCCGGAAGTGGTAGAATCTCTGTAGTTGGTTAGCGCAGCCAGTTGCAGCATCTTTTATATTCCTTCCTTCCGTTGAACCCAAGGCATCTGTGCTTGGTGTTGACGGGATACACTTTGGTGAACTGTGAGTCTTGCTTGCCAGTACGTTTATGTACTGACCCCTTTGGGGCTGTGGTTTCCGCAGACTACGCTTACGAGGATCCCCGTGACGGCTACTATGTGGAGTTTGACGAGGCTGCTGACGACTAGGTAGCGGACCGGGGCAGGATCCGAGACATCGTGGATGGGCTCCGTTTTCTTTTCATTCCCGGCTTCTTAAGCCTATTTGGATTTGTCTGTACTCAGACCCTTTGAATGCTTCCGCTGAGTTGTAATGATGTTATGTTGGGACATGTGTCCTCTGGATGATTGTATTTGCTATTCTCTGCCCTAGTGAGGGCTAGTTGCAACTTATTTCCGTCTTTTGTGTCTTAGAGATATGTTGTGTTATCATCTTGTTCTAAGCCGTTGACGTACCATGTGTGTATGGTATGAAGTACGTCAATGGTAGTGTCCTGATTTCTACGGGATAGTTTAAATCGACGGTGAATAGTAAAGATTGGTTGTCACACATAAGTGTTGGCCTACTCGTAAGAGATGCGGGTGCCGGTAAGCCCCGTAATCCAATCAAAATACTGTTCAGTTCGTACGGTGAGTATCCTCTAGAAGTCCGGGTGCGACACGAGTCTCCATAAGTGACGGTTGCTTGTATGTCATTTGGGCGCAACTCCGTCACAAGTTCTTTGCTTCCGGTCATATGGCTAGTGCATCCAGTATCAATTATCCATTTAGTCACACCGAAAGCATAGTCCTGCAAGAGATCATTGACTAGAGTTAGGACCCGAGGAGGGTCCCTTCATGTTAGCAACAAGGGTCTTTGGAACCCAAATAGTATAGTCAATGAAACACTCAATAGGACCAACATATTTAGCTTGCACAACACCATAATAATCAACATATAAGAAATGGTGTGGATTGTTAGTTCCCGCGGAGGTGCTACGAGTAGTGTTGTCCCTCATGACACTACTACTCGAGGCAATATTGTTTGCTTGAGCGGGTGTGCTAAGAGTAGTGTTGTCCCTAATGACAATACCACCCGAAGCACCATTGTTGGTCTTCTTCTTGTTCTTCTTCTTAGCTACATAGCCAAGACCTTGCTTGCCAACTTGTTGCCTTGGAGCACTCAATTGTGGTCTAGAAATGACCACATTATAGCTAGGGGCAACCACTACTGGGGTAGGGATCACAACCTTCTCAACTTGAGGGCCTTTGCCCTTGAGCCTTGCTAGCTCATCCTTCAACCTAGCATTTTCCTCAATAATATTTGCATGATCACAAGAAGAAGTAGAGGTGCTAGGGTTGTTAGGTTGATTAAGTTGAGTTTGAAGTTGTTCATGCAATTCTTTGAGGGAAGAGTGTTGGCTCTCCAAAGCTTTGTGAGCCTTGGTTAGCTTTTCAAACTCCTCGGTTAGTTTTCCATGACCAACCCCAAACTCGACCTTATCCTTTTTAGCCTTTTTTATATTTAGCAATAGCAAGATCACGTTCCTTAGTGATGTTAGAGACAAGTTCAATATGAGTTAATTCAATAGATTCAAGTTCATCCTCTAGAGAAACTCTACCATCATGCTCTTCCTCAAGAGTCATAGAGAGGGATGCAATTTCATCCGCATCCCTTCTTTCAACCTCACCTTTCTTCTCAAGAGCATCTTGGGCCTCTCCCAATTGCCTCATGAGATACTCAAAGTACTTCTTGGTCTCCCCTTGCATGTTAGACATAAAACGTTCCAAGGGGACCCTCTCATCTTCTACTCTAAGACTAGCAAGATGTTCTAGTTCACTAGGGGTCTTAGAGTTGGAAGAAGGTGATACCTCTGTGGCCTTAGCCATGAAGCACTTGACATTTCGTTGAGGAAGATCGTCATTGGAGGATTCAAAGAGGGGTGAAGATGGTGGAATAGAAGCAATAGCAAGAGCGGCCACTTCACTTGTGGTTTCTTCTTCTTCATCACTCCCGGAATTATACTCCTCTTGAGTCAAGAGCACAAACTTGGTGGGAGACTTCTTGTTGAATGGTTTCTTCTTGAAGTGAGGTTTCTTGTACTCAACTTTGGACTTGTCCTTGCGAATGAGCTTGCCACTATGGAGCTCTCTATTCTCATAGGGCACTCCGCAATGGAGTGGTGCTTATCTTGACAATTTAAAGAAAGATCTCACTTTTTGAGCCCCATCATTGCCATAGGGAGACCTTGTATTCTCCTCAACAAATTTCTTGCCCTTGGGAGGATTGTTCCAAAACTTTTGCACGGTGAGAGCTATGAGATACTTTAGCACGGGATCATAGTCATGTTCCTTCAAAGGAGGCAATGCATCTTCTCCTTCTTCTTCATTCTCAACCTCTCTTGACAAAACCTTGGCCTTCAAAACAACGGATGCTCCTTGGTGCATTCCAATGGCCCTAGCACGGTTGTCAAGAGCATTCTTGGTTTGCACTTTGTTGGAGCACATTTCTTGCATCACTTGAGTTGAGGTCATGGAAGAGAAATCATGTCTTCCTTGAATGCTCTTCATGTCCGTGCCCTCAAATGGCATTATGGCAATCATGTACTTCCTCTTGATCCAAACATCATCAATGTACTTGGCACCAACATTTGAGAAGGCGGTGGCAAGAGTCTTGAGTCTCCGATACATGTCCACATGATCCTCTCCATCATGCATATAGAACCCTTCGGCCTCATTGGTCAAGGCATCATATCTATTCCTTTGCATGCTCTCATTGCCCACAAACATGATGACTAAAGCGTCCCATGTTTCCTTGGTGGTGGAATATTGTTAAATATGCGGCATGTGGTTAGGACCCACGGCTTGTTGAAGAATGGACAAAGCGGTGTAGTTGAGTTGGCAATCTACGGCTTCTCTTCTTGTTAGGTTCTTGGGATCAAATGACTTGTATCCATCACGAGTGATCCTCCAAAGATCTATACAAGAAGAGTTCAAGTGAGTCTCCATGTAATATTGCCATTCACGAAAAGAAAAAGCATCAATTTTAGGTGGATCTCCCCTAGGGATTATATGAGGATGGGGGACGGGAGGATCGGGAGAATATCGTCCTTCAACGGAGTGATATCCTTCGTCTCCATCCGTTCCCTTCTTGGTGGAGTTTTCGGCGGAAGCAATTTTAGATGGATCACCATCTACCCCTTTCTTGGCGCCCTCCGGATTAGTTTCCGGAGGAGTAGAGTCGGCAACCTCCGGTCCTTTGGCTTTGAGGAGTTGTGCCAAGACTTGACGCAACTCATAAAATTTGGTGTCTATGGATGAGGTCAATGAGGTTCTCAACTCATTGAGATCATCCATGGTCACCTTTGCCATGGACGTTTCAGTATCCAAATCGTCTCCCATACTAAAACTCTTAGGCGGTTAAGCCCGATAGAAGAGTCGAGGCTCTGATACCAATTGAAAGTAAAGTGTGGGCACCTAGAGGGGGGTGGTGAATAGGTTCTACGACCAATTTTAATTTTTCTTTTGAATTAGGCTTGACACAAAGGTAAATTCTCTAGATAATGCAACTAAGGTGAATTTACCTATATGACAAAGATAATTATAAACACAATGCAAGCGATAAGTAAAGGGAGTGAGGGAACGAGGTAACCAAAGTGAAGCACACGGAGACACGATGTATTCCCGAGTTCCTCCTTGATAAGGGAGTACGTCTTGTTGGAGGGGTGTGAGCTCGCCACAAAGGCCTCACCCTATTCTCCGATGAACTCCGCCACAAAGGCCTAGTTCACCTTCCACTATTGAACCCCTTTGAGGCGGGGATCGAGTCCTTTACAAACAACTTGGGGCACACACCCACAACCAAATTGGGGGCTCCCAACTCTTCTTGAATCACCAGTAAGTAACAAGATGCCTAGGTTCTCCACAAGAGGAATCTCTAGGCTAGATCCCTCTAGCTAGAGAGGGGGGAAATGAAGAACTAGTCGGTGAAGATGTAGATCCGGGTCTTCTCCTTCAATCCTCCAAGTATCAACGAGTTTGGGTGGAGGGATTGAGAGAGATCTAGCTTTTGGAGCTCAATAAATGCTTGACTTTAATGCTGGGACGAGCTACTCCTTGGGGAAGAAGGGGATGGGGTATTTATAGCCCCATCCCAAAACTAGCCGTTTTGACCCTTTTCGTGCCTGACGGTACTACCGCTGGACCCAGCGGTACTACCGCCACCTGGGTATCCACGCGGTACTAGCGCGTCTCAGACGCAGAGCGCAGGCGGTACTGCTGCTGAAGTATCGTGGTACTCCAGCAGCGGTACTACCGCTAGTGTGCCACGGTACTACTGCTGGCCACCCACTTTGAATAAATTCGAAGTGGCTGGCGGTAGTACCGAGCCACTACCGCTCTAGTACCGTGGGATACAGAGAGAAAAAACCTAGCCAGCGGTAGAAGGGCCGGTACTGGGGGCGGTACTACCGCTTCCTGTAGGGAGCGGTACTACCGCCAGCCAGTAGCGGTACTACCGTTGAGCAAGGTTTTGCTCAAAACTGAACTGGGTGCAGCGGTACTACCGAGCCACTACCGCCTCGGTACCGTGCGAAACAGAGAGCTTTTCTCTCCTAGCGGTACTTCTGGCGGTACTGGGCGCGGTACTACCGCTTCCTGTGAAGAGCGGTACTACCGCTGGACCAAGTCAGTTTTGGTGGCAATGTCTTGGAAATCTCTTCACCATTTTGGCGTCTAATTGATATTACCTGAAATACTTGACGCACTGTTAGAAGCTTAGTTGTGTTGTTATCAACTCCAAAACCTAAGAGAGATCAAATATGCAAAATGCACTTTCAGATGCTGACACCATGTACGTAGAGCTAAGTATGGATTTTAATAAGGTTTTCAAGTTCATGCATGTTTGGACCAAGATTTAGACATGCCCAAAGTATGATGAAGAAGAAGATGATGATGATGAAGAAGAAGATGATGAAGATAGTGGTGCCTTTATGCTGGACTTGTAGATGTGGCCGGGTATGATCGCCGTTATGGGCCACACCCAACAAATTGATGGACACATGTCTGGCGCCCCAAAGAGGATATCATTAGGGGTGTCGGACATAAGTTAAATGGGCTCGTGGAGGTGCTCTTAGTGAGCCATATCCGATAGTTTTCGAACAGGGTTCATTGCAGGATCAATTTTGTGGATGTACTCCCTCCATTCCACAATATACTTTGCGTCCTATAAATTTTAAGAAAAATTAATATATTGTTTAATAGCACTACTCAAGTATGTAAACACCCGATGCATGTCATATTAGGGCGTCTCCAATGTTGACTTAAGCCTCGGCCATAAGGACAAAAGTGGCTCTAAGACCCGCCCACAAGCATTGTGAGCATAGACCATAAGCTAAAAATTCTTATAGTCGACTGTACCAGTATGGCTCGGCCATAGCGTTTAAAAATTTGTTTTTTCTCCCTCTTCCCGTCGTAGCATGTGCATGCAGGCTAGTGCAGGTGTGAAAAGCAAGGAAAGGTTGGAAGAAGGTTGTCTAGTGGGCTCCACCCTAAGACCCAATACAATCCTTAAGCATTGGAGGAATTCCGTGTGGCTATAGCTGATTAGATGGGGCCTAGCTTATTTATTCTCTATGCAATAAGCATTGGAGACGCCCTTAGTATTAATGGCCCTCAATAGAAAGGCAGAAAATATTGCACGCGGGCAACCTTAGACTTATCCTCTCCCCGTCCCAGCGAGAGAGGCGATTTGTGCAACTCTCGTGCGTTCCACCTCGCCATCGCCAGATCGGCAGTTTCTTCACCCTCCGGCGACTGCTCCGGCAGTGGGGGGATTGGGAAACCCCGATCTGCGGCGTGTATATAGCGTAGGTTCGTGTAGGGAGCTAGCCGGCGGCGTTGGGGAGTGGGCGGCGCGGCCAGAGTGGCTTTTTGCGACGGTGGTCCTCATCTTCGTCGGTGGAGGTCCGAGGACCTCTTCTGCTGATCGATCGTCTTCCTCGTGCTTGGGGCTCTGTGGAGCTTCTAGGCGCGCTAATCCCTCGCCGGAGTTCGCGGGGCGGCGGATCCGGATGTTGTTGAAGTTGTTGAAGAAGATGATGCAGATCGGAGCGACGGCGGCGGCGGGCAAGGGTGCAGGTCCTCTGGGACTGTTGCCCGATGACTTCCCGGTGGCGGATGGGATGCTTCCAATCCAAAGCATCAAGTGGAGCGGCGGCAACGGCGCGCCATCGGCTCATCCTTCCCGTCGGTGTCGTAGAGTTGCAGGAGGACCTGGGTGTAATTTTTATTCTCTGTTGGTTCTTTTTGTAATTGTGTCGTTCTAATATCATCTGCTTTTACTAGAAAAAATGGCCCTCAATAGAAAACGGAGAGAGGTTGTTTAGACTTTTGTTGTCGCTGATTACCGAGGAGACAATTAGTGTTTATAATCTAAATGTAGAATAATATAGACCAAAATATACTAGTGTAGAATGTACTCCCTCCGTCCCAAATTAGGTGACGTGTATTTGTCAAAATATGGATGTATTTATACACTAACGTCTAGATACATCTTTATTTTGACAAATCTACGACAAGTACTCCCTCCGTCTCAAAATGATTATCTCAAAGTTGGACAAAAGTGGATGTATCGGGACATGTTTTAGGATCAGATACATCTAATTTTGTCCAAACTTTAATATGAGACGGAGAGAGTAATTTAATCGGAGGGAGTAAATTACAGTATTATGGAACGGTGGGAGCATGAAAGAGGGGAGGCGGAACCTGACTGAGGCGAAGCAAGTTGGCCCGCTCCGGTGTGCACTGGAGTTGAACAAAACGCGTGCGCGGACGAGGGTGGTCCACTGTCCAGGCAGGTGATCACAGATTCACAGGACTCGCGGCGCCCGATTTATTTCCGTCCGTCATCATTGGTTGGCTGGTCTGCCGGGGCGGCGTACGGTACGGCCGTCACTCACCGGCCACGTCGACCGTGCGGCTGTCCCGGATCTCACCTGCCACCACCGAGCGCCACTGTTTTTCCCAATCAACACATCATTGTTGGAATTTTTTTTGGCTATGTATATGGGCTCACATGTCTAGCCCACTAAGCCCACTAAAATTCTGAAATTGTCATGGCCCATTCATGAATAATAAGTGGAGTGAGTGGGACTAAAGTTTAGTCCCACATTGCTAGTTTGGAGAGAGTGGAAGCACCTTATAAGGTGAGCCATTCTAGCTCATGTATGAGTAGGCAAGGCAATAGGAGAGGTGTGCCACACGCGCGCTCCTTCTCCTCCGCCGCCCGCCTCGTCCCGACGCGACGCGGCGCGCGGCGCGGGAATGAGCCGAGCCGAGAGCGTTTATTTTGTCGATTGGGAAAACTTAATGAGTCATCAATTTGGTAATTAACGGACGCGTTAATTCCAAAACCGTTTCCGTTTCCTTTCTGCATCGTGGAGCTGAACCGACTCAGACGTGGAGTTACGCCCACGTCTCTCCCAGCCCGCATATAAATACGCGCATACGGTAAACCCTAGCCGCCACTTCGTCATACCGTTCCAAAACACTGCGCCGCCAATTCAAGTCTTCTCCATCCCTCCTTCCAGCGTGCACCGCGAGAAGGGACAGCAGGCCTCCGGAACCCCGCCTCTTGTGATCCTGTACGGGAGAGGGGCGATCAGGTTTTTGGGGAGCTGCTGACGGCGACTACTTCCCCAACGACGATTTCTTCCCCGACCTCGGCAACCTCTTCATCGACGACATGGCCGACGTGGACAACAACAACGGCGGTGCCGCTACCGCTCCATCGTACGTAACTCTATTCCATCTGTATGAGATACTCCTGGAATTCTTATGTCTAGTTCTAGCTATAGATTGGATCAGTCTGTCTACTGTACTAGATCTAGATATTTGCATGATTACTGTATTTGCTAATGTCGCAATTCATCTGCTGCTATTTCGAATTAAATCATGTGCTAAATTGCTAATATATTCAACAATCCAAAAACCTGATTATAGGCAATTTGTTGCACCTGCGCCGTCTGTCATTGCGGCGACAAGGCCAAACCCTTTCAAGGGTGTGGACTATAAGAGGTGGCGCACGAGAGCAGTGCTATGGTTTCAAACCTTGCGCTGCTATGCGGCCACCAAGGGCAAGCCTGAGGGCGATCTCAATCCAGCACAGCTGGAGGCCTTTGAGAATATGGACACTATGTTTAAAAGTGCCCTCCTCGGTATAATTGATGATTCTATTGTGGATCCATACATGTCGTTTGATAACGGCAAGGATATGTGGGCTGCACTCGAGGCCAAATTTGGGGCCTCGGATGCTGGCAGCGAGCTGTATGTCATGGAGCAATTCTATGACTACAGGATGACTGATGAGCGCTCTGTTGTTCAACAGGCTCATGAGATACAGTCACTCGCTAAAGAACTTGAGCACTTTAAGTGTATGTTACCGGACAAGTTGCTCAAGTCTCGAATAAACTCAAGGACATATTCAAAGAAATTCTGACCGTCCGTCGGGACGGTTTGTGGATTCCGAACAGCTATGACAACTGAACCTAACAAGATAGTAATTACGACCCAAGAAGTGATGAGTACTTGGGCATGAATTTGGAAACCTCCTATTTGCCAATAGAAGTGTTGGTTTGTGGCCGGAGGCATTATTGCCAAGCTTCCATCTTCATGGAGCACCTTTGCTACTTCTCTAAAACACAAGAGACAGGAGTTTTTCGTTATGGACCTCATCGGATCTCTTGATGTGGAAGAGAAGGCGAGAGCAAAGGATACACGTGCTCGGGTTGCTGAGGTAGGTTCTTCTGCTCATGTGGTACAGAAGAAACATTACCCGCCCAACAAGCCTAAATATAACAAGAAGAAATCCGAGGGTAAAGGCAAGCCCGATGGCAAGTTTAAGCCGTCGCACTCTACCAACTTCAAGAAGAGAAAAGGGTCATGTCACGTTTGCGGTGATCCGACCCATTGGGCTCCAAAGTGCCCTAAGCGTTATGAGCTGCAGCAGCAGGAGAACAGCGGCAAGACCGCTAATGTTGTCATGGCTGACATTGAGATGAAGGACTCTGGGTACGGTATAGTTCCCACTATTCTTTCAGTTTGTCATTCACCTGAATGGTTAATTGACACAGGTGCCAATGTACATGTTTGTGCTGATGCTTCTATGTTCTCTTCTTATCAGGTCACAGGGACTTCCCCCGTGCTGATGGGGAACGGGTCACATGCTACTGTTCGTGGTGTTGGTACGGTCGATCTGAAGTTTACTTCGGGGAAGATCGTGCGACTGAAGAACGTTCATCATGTGCCCTCCATCAATAAAAATCTCGTCAGCGGCTCACGTTTATGTCGAGATGGTTTTAAGTTGGTTTTCGAGTCTAATAAAGTTGTAATTTCCAAGTATGGACAATTTATTGGTAAAGGCTATGAGTGCGGAGGCTTGTTCCGCTTATCCTTGTCAGATATTTGCACCAAAGTTATTAATAATGTTTGCCACGATAATGATTGTGATGTTTGGCATTCACGACTTTGTCACATTAATTTTGGTTGCATGACGCGGTTAGCAAATATGAGTTTAATTCCGAAATTCAGTACTATTAAAGGTTCCAAATGTCAAGTGTGTGTTCAAGCTAAGCAACCTCGCAAATCTCATAAGACTGCGGAGGCGAGAGACTTGGCACCACTAGAACTTATACATTCTGATCTTTGTGAGATGAATGGCGTATTGACAAAAGGTGGAAAGAAATATTTTATGACACTTATTGATGACTCCACTAGATATTGTTATGTGTATCTTCTGAAATCTAAAGATGAAGCTTTAACTTATTTCAAGAACTATAAGGCCGAAGCAGAGAACCAACTTGATCGTAAAATTAAACGGCTTAGGTCTGATCGTGGTGGAGAGTATTTTTCCAACGAGTTTAATTCTCTTTGTGCTGAACACGGTATTATTCATGAGAGGACGCCTCCCTACTCACCTCAGTCAAATGGGGTGGCTGAAAGAAAGAATCGAACGCTGTTTGATTAGGTTAACGCCATGTTAGACACTTCGGGTCTCTCCAAGGCATGGTGGGGGGAGGCGCTAATGACTGCATGTCATGTCCTAAACCGAGTTCCCACAAAGAATAAAACCATTACTCCATTTGAGGAATGGGAAAGGAAAAGGTTGAAACTCTCCTACCTACGTACTTGGGGTTGTTTGGCGAAAGTCAATATACCAATTCCCAAGAAGCGCAAGCTTGGACCTAAAACCGTAGATTGTGTTCTTCTGGGCTATGCTTTTAATAGCATTGGTTATAGATTCTTGATAGTAAAATCTGAGGTATCCGACATGCATGTTGGTACGATTATGGAGTCGAATGATGCGACTTTCTTTGAGAACATATTTCCTATGAAGGATATGTCTAGCTCATCAAATCAGGAGAAACCTGTTTCATCTAGTCAGGAATTAGCTGAGATTCCTGAATCCACCATTCCGATAGAACACGTTGAGAATCCCGAGGAGGATGACAATGAAGTTCCTGTAAGGAGCAAGAGACAGAGGACTGCAAAGTCCTTTGGTAATGATTTCATTGTGTACCTCGTGGATGACACACCCAAGACTATTTCAGAAGCCTATGCGTCTCTTGATGCTGACTACTGGAAGGAGGCTGTTCGTTGCGAGATGGATTCCATCTTGGCTAACGGAACCTGGGAAATCACTGATCGTCCTTATGGGTGTAAACCTGTAGGATGTAAGTGGGTGTTCAAGAAAAAGCTTAGGCCTGATGGTACAATTGAAAAGTACAAGGCAAGGCTTGTGGCCAAGGGTTATACCCAGAAAGAAGGTGAAGACTTCTTTGATACTTACTCACCTGTGGCTAGACTGACCACCATTCGTGTGCTACTCTCACTGGCTGCCTCGCACGGTCTTCTCGTTCATCAAATGGACGTTAAGACGGCTTTCCTTAATGGAGAGTTGGACGAGGAAATTTACATGGAGCAGCCAGATGGTTTCGTAGTACCCGGTCAGGAAGGCAAAGTGTGTAAGTTATTGAAGTCATTATACGGCCTCAAGCAAGCACCTAAGCAATGGCACGAGAAGTTTGAAAGGACTTTGACTGCTGAAGGCTTTGTTGTAAACGAAGCTGATAAATATGTGTACTATCGCCATGGTGGGGGCGAGGGAGTTATTCTATATCTATACGTTGATGACATATTGATCTTTGGGACCAATCTTGATTTAATCAAGGAAGTTAAGGATTTCTTATCTCGCTGTTTTGAGATGAAGGATCTAGGAGTAGCTGATGTTATCTTGAACATCAAGCTGTTGAGAGATGATAATGGTGGGATCACACTGCTTCAATCTCACTATGTGGAAAAGGTCTTGAGTCGCTTCGGGTATAGTGACTGCAAGCCTTCTTCAACTCCATATGATGCTAGTTTGTTGGTTCGAAAGAATCAACGGATTACTAGAGATCAACTGAGATATTCTCAGATTATA
Organism: Alopecurus myosuroides; assembly: GCA_028641055.1. Classification (NCBI taxonomy): domain Eukaryota; kingdom Viridiplantae; phylum Streptophyta; class Magnoliopsida; order Poales; family Poaceae; genus Alopecurus; species Alopecurus myosuroides. Next base: position 333,202,039 of record CM054062.1, on the reverse strand, counting down.
GGCTCGCTTATGTATTTGGCGAGTGCCACGAGGCCTGACATCTCTTTTGCTGTGAGCAAATTGAGCCGGTTTGTTTCCAATCCGGGAGATGATCATTGGTGTGCGCTTGAGAGAGTTATGCGCTATTTAAAAGGCACTGCGAGCTATGGAATTCACTATACCGGAAACCCGAGGGTTCTGGAAGGATATAGTGATTCTAATTGGATATCTGATGCTGATGAGCTTAAGGCCACTAGTGGTTATGTTTTTACACTTGGTGGTGGCGCTGTTTCCTGGAAGTCTTGCAAGCAGACCATTTTAACGAGGTCAACTATGGAAGCAGAACTCGCAGCACTAGACACAGCCACTGTTGAGGCAGAGTGGCTTCGTGAGCTCTTGATGGACTTGCCTATGGTTGAAAAGCCAATACCCGCAATCCTAATGAACTGTGATAATCAAATTGTGATCGTCAAAGTGAACAGTTCTAAGGATAATGCAAAGTCATCAAGACATGTGAAGAGGAGATTAAAATCTGTCAGGAAATTGAAGAACTCCGGAGTTATTGCGTTGGATTATATCCAAACGTCTATGAACTTGGCAGATCCCTTCACAAAGGGTTTATCACGGAATGTGATAGATAATGCATCGAGGGAGATGGGTTTGAGGCCCACGTTATGAGTTGACCACAGTGGTAACCCACTCTATGTGATCGGAGATCCCGTGAATTAGAAGTGGGAGACAAGCTGTTAGTCAGCTGAGAGGAGAGTATCCTTATATTTTATTCCACTCCATAAAAGATGCAATACTCTCCTGATCTGTATGGTAGGTTGACATTTGTCTTAATGTGTTCCAAGTGGCTTATATATATAAGCAGAGATGTGTCCTACAGAACATCTCCTGAGGAACTCACCTATATGAGTCTGACTGTTAAACGTCGCAGTCTATGAGAATCGGGTGCTCTCTAATAAACTCATGAAAGGCCTTCGGAGTATGACGCATACGCTCCAAACCGCGGGGAAGCCTTGCGGCAGCCTAGTATCGGTTCAGACGTTGTGTGAAACTAGTATCACAGCAAACTTGTAGTTCAAGGCGTAGTCCACTATTCAAGTTGTGAACTAGTGTAGCATGATGTTCTAAGTGGAAGTTCAACTTAACAGTCTCCACTAACACCGGTATATAAACAATGTTTTGGAACAGAGTTTATGAAATGTGCTAATGACACTTTGTGGGGGATTGTTGGAATTTTGTATGGGCTATGTATATGGGCTCACATGTCTAGCACACTAAGCCCACTAAAATCCTGAAATTGTCATGGCCCATTCATGAATAATAAGTGGAGTGAGTGGGACTAAAGTTTAGTCCCACATTGCTAGTTTGGAGAGAGTGGAAGCACCTTATAAGGTGAGCCATTCTAGCTCATGTATGAGTAGGCAAGGCAAGAGGAGAGGTGTGCCACACGCGCGCTCCTCCTCCTCCGCCGCCCGCCTCGCCTCGTCACGACACGACACGTCACGACGCGCCGCGGGTTGCGGGAATGAGCCGAACCGAGAGCGTTTATTAATTCCAAAACCGTTTCCGTTTCCTTTCTGGATCGTGGAGCCGAACCGACTCAGACGTGGAGTTAAGCCGAACCGACTCAGACGTGGAGTTACGCCCACGTCTCTCCCAGCCCGCATATAAATACGCGCATACGGTAAACCCTAGCCGCCACTTCGTCATACCGTTCCAAAACACTGCGCCGCCAATTCAAGTCTTCTCCATCCCTCCTTCCGGCGTGCACCGCGAGAAGGGACAGCAGGCCTCCGGAACCCCGCCTCTTGTGATCCTGTACGGGAGAGGGGCGATCAGGTTTTTGGGGAGCTGCTGACGGCGACTACTTCCCCAACGACGATTTCTTCCCCGACCTCGGCAACCTCTTCATCGACGACATGGCCGACGTGGACAACAACAACGGCGGTGCCGCTACCGCTCCATCGTACGTAACTCTATTCCATCTGTATGAGATACTCCTGGAATTCTTATGTCTAGTTCTACCTATAGATTGGATCAGTCTGTCTACTGTACTAGATCTAGATATTTGCATGATTACTGTATTTGCTAATGTCGCAATTCATCTGCTGCTATTTCGAATTAAATTATGTGCTAAATTGCTAATATATTCAACAATCATACCCAGCAAAACAACTATACTACTCCGTAATACAGTACTACATTGATGAGGATCTTTTCTTTTCTTGCCTACACACGACACACAAAAAATGTCCTATGTGCACACACACGCATGAAAAGTTTTTTCATCGTAATATTTTTGGCCTTACAAAAACGTTTAAATCAAATTTTATAAACTCCCGTAGCCAGCCAAAACGCCTCTCCCCAACTGCCTCTCCCAAATAGCCGTTTTCATCCCAAACCTCTCAAGTTGAACCACACCAAACACAAGGTCTCCAAAGGGTTAATAAATACAGTACCAAGGCAACATCACGGTTTTCCTCGCATCGAATCATGCTCAACTCAGTCACCGATTCATCCATTCATGTCAACACACAGTAGCAACAGCATAGGGGCCGGCCTTAAGTTGCCGTACATTAACACTTCTCGATCCTCCTGGGAATTCTTTCCGAAACATACATATATCGTCGTCACGTATAGGGAAGATGCATGTATAGGACAAACATGTGACGCTGTCAGAATGGCGGCGGCCCCTCCGACTCGCTCCAAAGCCTCACGCCTCCAGGCCACCGACGGCCTTACTCGGGCACGTTCATAGGCGGCTCCAGGCTCTCCACCAGGATCTTCAGGTCCAGATCCTGGCCCTCAAACTTCTTGATGAACGCATGGTTCTGCAACCACAACATCGACGGCAGCAGTTCAGCACAACAAGGTAGCCAGCAGATGCTGGTGGTGGTGTCCGAGCTGGAAAAGCTTCGAAAACCTTTTTTATCAAGGGTAAAGGGGGTGGATGCTCACCAAGAGTTCTGAAGCAGACTTCCGTTCCGCTGGGTCCTTTTGTATGCTGCAAAGCAGGAACGTTGCCATATGAGACGCAAACTACAGTGTGACACATATGCACTGATGGCGTAAATCACTCTCTAAAGATAATCTGGCAGAGATCATCAATTGCCTTCAGCATGTACAGATTTCCTTAAGCATTACATACTGTAGAACATACAGCCAGCAAACAGAGCTGACTGCAAATCAGGAAACTTCTGATTCATTAGTCATGTTTGATGGCAAAAATTTGCTGCTGGGTCAGCTGTGTCATGCAAAAATGCATGTAAATGGTTACTAGTTTCGATAGTTTTTGTGGTTACATGCATAATGTATGTCAAACAGAGTAAACCGCTTCAAGTTTCAGGCGGGCCAACGAGCTGAGCTACTTTAACATGGTTTGATGTTTCGATAGATTTTGTGGGAGGGCTGGAATTTCCCAGGCTGTACTGAACTATAAATAGTCTAAAAGACCCCCAATTCGTATGTTTTAAAGGGGAAAGTAGTAATACTTTTATAGATAAAGACACTTGTTCAAAGTGCAAAATAATAACTTAAACAGCCAAAAATCAACGGGCCATGACAAATGAGGAAGCAGGTACATCTTAAACAAATTCATATATTTGCAGTGCATTGTTACTAGCTTTCTTGGGAGGACACACAAAGAGCTAAGAATTTCAGAAAACATGGCAAGAAGTTCATTCAAATTTATTAACAAGATAAGCAGGAATGCAGTCGGCGAGCTGATTTCAGAGAGTAATGTTTAACATACCAGGAAGAGATGAATGAACAGAATTCTGGAGAGAACTGGTCTGCAGGTGCAGAAGGTGGTGGCTGGTCAACAATTGCTTCCAATAGTTCGTAGAAGCTTAACCAACCATCCCCTTCTGGAGGAATATAGGGGAAGCGGCCAATGGCACATTCAAGTATTACTAAGCCCAAACTCCACACGTCACTCTTGTAGTCATAGGAGCTGCCACTAATCCGCTCAGGCTGCATAAGGATGAAAAGCAGAAAGCTATGACAACAAATTTATGTGCCCCAGATAACCATTATAACCATACGCTAGCAGTGAGAAGAGAAAGCAGATCTTTTTACATACCGCCATGTAGTTGTAGGTTCCAACAAATGTATCGCGCTGACCTATTGAACTTGCTAGCACAGCACTTACGCCAAAATCAGTAATCTTTACTTCACCTTTATGGTTGACTAACAAGTTTGATGGCTTTATGTCCCTGTGAATCACATGCCTTTCATGATGAAGATATAATAGACCCTCCAAAACCTGATTTATTAACACATTATTGATGTTAGATGTGCTAGATTGTAGCTTCAACTTAATAGATATGAAAAAAAATTAAGACCATATGAATACAAAAGTCAAAGCAGAAACCATAGGCCAAGCATATGCATACCTGCTTGCAAAGTACGGCAAGGTATGGCTCCAGAATTGTTTTAACTTGTTTAATTATGTCTGCAAGAGATCCACGATCCATGTATTCCAGAACAAGATATATTACACCATTGTGGTAAAAAGATTGATGGCAAGAAACTATATGTGGGCTCTGTGTTGCTTGATTTATTTTGAGCTCCTGTACTATTTGTTTGCGAACTGCCTCCTGAATGTTCATTTGAATGCCCTGTGAAGGATTGCAGTAGTCAGTTAACTGATAGATCACATGGGCGACCTGACGTACTTTCATTCATTAGCATCAGTTTTCACTAAAATTAGAGTTTCGTAGAGATTTTGCAGGTCAAGGTCAGCCAATACTAGATGTTTCCTCTACATTTCATTTTAGTGGTGTGCATCTCTGTGAATTCAATTGAATATACTGCCATGCCATTACAAAGCTGACTAAACAAAACAACTGTAGAATAATCTGATTGTTATAATAACCATGGTTTTGAAAGCGTCGCCTAAGCGTCGCTTTGTGGACGCCTCAGCGTCGAAGCGCCCGGAGGCAGCGAGGCGTCGTCAGCGCCTTAGGCCATGGGGAAAAGCGTCCCAAGGCGTCCACGAAGGCGTCCTGGTCGTCGCCTAGGCGGGGAAGGCGTCGCCCAGGGCAATTTCGGACGCCTTCCTCGTCTCCGGCGCAGGTCGAGCGGGAAAGGATGGCAGCGGCGCGGGAAACAGAAATTGGGCGCGATTAGGTAGAAATTGGGGGGGAAACTGAGGTGAAATAGGTGGGAGAGAGAGAGGGGAACCCACCAGTGACCGGATTCGATCTAATTGAGAGAGAGGAAAGAGGAACCCACCCGTGCTCGTCCTCTTCTCCGGGCAGATCTCATCCTCCTCCGCCGGCCTCCTCTTCTCCGGCCAGGGCAGCAACCAGCAAGCTTCTGGCCTCTCCTCCCCGGGCGCAGCACTCTCCCAGCAGAGGCAGCAAGGTACGAGCCCTTCCTCCCCCCCCCCCCCCCCCCCCCCCCATGGTATCTTTCCTCTCCGCTCAGCTCTCGTTTTCTGCCCGTGGTGCTGCACTGTTGCTGTCCTGCTGTGCTGCTGTACTGATGTGCTCTTCTCTGCTTAAGTACCTAGTGTGTGTGATGCTTAGTGTGTAACTGTACTGCTGTGCTGCACTGCTGCTTGCTTGCTGCTTGCTTGTTTGCAAGTTCAAAGATTGAACGACAATGTGTTTGTTTCATACAACCGGAAGAACATGGATAGGTTTAAAAAGAGGCGCGAGAAGATGGGTGACAAAAGCTATGATCCTCTTATCATAGAGGATTTTGATTGGGGCAATGAGTGGGTTGACCCAACAGTACCTCCACCTCAAAGTGTTCGAGGGTGTCCCGATGATATTTCATGGGAGCTGGTTGATGAGGCTGTTGGTGCAAGTTCGTCGCTGCGAGGTCGCAATTTTCCTAGAGCAAGAACCGTGGAAAGGGGGAACTCAAGTATCCAGTACCAGAGGCAGCGCAAAAGGACTGCTCTTCTTCATGAAGATGACGAAGAGGATGACCAAGAACAACTGAGTAACCCCAATGGAGAGGATGATGATTCAGACTTTCCTCAAGATGATCTTGATGTAACTGATGATGATGAAGATCCAACTAATGCTGACCAAGAGGGTGAAGACGACACAAATGCTACCATGGATGAGTTTGATGATGGCTATTGAGAATTGAGAGTGGCCAGCCTTGCTTATGAGTTCACTGTGTTTGCCTGTTTGGAACCTATTTTATGTTGTGATTTGTGAACCTAATTTATTTTCTGTTGTGGAAACTAGACCTATTTATATTCTGGACCCTTGGTTATGTAATATGGGATGCACTCTTGTTCATGTCTGCCATCTTGTTTTTCTTTTGCACTTGTTCTCTCTGTTTTTTGTACCAATAGTGGTCTATTAAGTCAAGTTTTAACCACATAAGTTCAATCTATATGCAGATTTCTACTATGGAAGGGAGAAATGGGAAAAGAGATGGAATGCATGGATGCTACAAAGACTCTACATTCAAGGTATTTTACTATTAATATGTATTCATGTCTGTTATATTATTCAGCCATAAAAACCAGAAAATTGACTAAGGCGTCGCCTCGCTTTGCGCTTTGAGCGCCTAAGCGTTGAAGCGCCCCCCCAGCGCTTTAAACCACATGAACGCTTTAAAAACCATGATAATAACGCATAACATGTAGCTGTTTAAACAGGCATGAACAGATTGATTTTCATGTCAACAAACATAAATTATACCGACAGTACAATGAAGAAAACGAGCAGTCTACTGCAATGCTCTAACTTCAAAAAAAAAAAAAAAAAAATCCATCATAGGCATTCATGTGGTCCACTAGATAAACTTAGTGTACTGTTACCTTCAAGGCATAAAATGTGCCCACCCACTTGTGCTGCACTAGTTGGACGACACCACCACTTCCCTTACCAATGACCTGAATCATCTCGAGGTCATCCATTGATAACTGCACATCTTCCACCTTTATGTTTGTTGATTGCTGGGGAGATTAACAAATAAATATGCAATCAGGATTCAGAAACGACTTGATCACTATCTAAATGATAGCAAACACAAAAATAAACTGAAGAAAAAATATCATCGTTGGAGTTAAAGATAAATACATTAACTAATAAACGACTTGATCACTATCATTGTTGGAGTCAAAGATAAGTACATCAATCCTAGGCATTAAGAGTAACATATACCCAAGATAACCGTGGAACATAAATTGAGAAATTTGTACATGCGTTAACTATGCATAAAACGCCTACCAAGTTTGAACTATTAGGTCCTCTCCACTCCATAGATCAGCAATTTTGGCCGATTTAAGTAGCATGTGCTGCGACTTAGGCTGACAACTGACTGCCTAAGTCACAATACATGGTAGTATGCAACTGTGGTTGTATTCTGCACATCCATCTGCCTAAAATCGTGGCCCAGGCCTACCTCTTCCATGCTGACCTCCCCCAGGTCCCCTCCCTCTGTTGCTGTGGCGCCTCAGTATGAAGATCTGAACAAATGTCTACATACCAGTTTACCCAGGGTCCTACCTACTCCCCAACTAGGTTTGGCCAGTTCCATAGTCCATTTACCACCACCCCCCCACCCCCCACAAGTATTGGAAAAAAGACGCAGCAGCTCCTCAGCTTTGAAATGGCACAAATAACACCCTCAACTATCCAAAACCAGGCAATTGACTCCCTAGCCCCATCTTAGGCAGTTTTGACGAGTGGTTTTGCACACGTTGCATATTTATCGATTTTTTGCGGAAGGAAAAAAAGAAAATGACCAATTGCCCTCGCTTTCATTCCCCTGTCGCCGAGTGAGAGGAGAGCCGCCTTGCTAGCTAGTACCTCTGATGGTAGTGGTGGTGGCAGCTATGGCTGCGCTGCGGAAAAGCTTCTGGCAGTGGTAGTGATGGTGGGGATCGGAGGAAGACGCTGGAGCGGGAGTGGCAGGACGATGGTGCCTGGACCTGCAGCTGTGTCACGCCTGTGCCAGCGCCATGGTGCAGATGCCGCCGGTTGGCTCCAAGGTCTACCACTTCCCACAGTGCCACGCCGAGCACGTGCAGGGCCAGACGGCGGCCGGCTCACGGCTCTGGTCCTCTGCCGCACAGTCGCCGTCAGGTTCATGGTCAATCCGGACACCGATGAGGTCTTCGCCAAGATCCGCCCGGCCCCAAGACTCCGGCGGCACCGACGACGCCATTGCGTCCTTCGCCAAGATGCCCACACAGTCCGACGCCAACAACGGCGGGGGTTCTCCATGCCGCACTATTTGCCAGCGGCATGGTGCAGATGCCGTCGGTTGGCTCCAAGGTCTACCACTTCCTGCAGTGCCATGCCGAGCACGTGCAGGGCCAGACGGCGGCCGGTTCACGGCTCTGGTCCTCTCCCGCGTAGTCGCCGTCAGGTTCATGGTCAATCCGAACACCGACGAGGTCTTCGCCAAGATCCGTCCAGCCCCGGGACTCCGGCGGCACCGACGACGCCATTGCCGCAGCGGCAGGAGGGCACGCCCGCGTCCTTCGCCAAGACGGGTTCTCCATGCCACACTACCGTGCCGAGACCATCTTCCTGCGACACACACCCGGTCCAGACCATGCTCACCAAGGACGTGCACAACCGCCACAGGCCGAAGGGGAAGGGAATAAGGGGAGGCCAGGCGCGGCCGGAGGAGGTCGCAGAGGCGGCTGCGTGCCGTCAATGGACGACATGCTCTACTACTCGAGAACGAGCATGCCGGAGTTCTGCGTGAAGGCGGCCACGGTCAGGGCGGCGATGCGCACCTAGTGGTGCCCTGGCATGGGATTCAAGATGGCCTTCGAGGCGGAGGATTCGTCGAGTATCAGCAGATTCATGGGGATTGTCAACAGTGTGCCATGCAGGTGGTTGACCCCATCAGATGGCCCAGTTCACCCCGTTCTAACCGTTCTCCGCTCTGCTGGCAACAAAACAGCCTCCACGTAAGCTAATCCGGTTTACAAAACAGCTTTTCACGCGTCTAGGGGGTCAATTGACCGGTATTGCATACATCTGGGGATTAAGTGTGCCGTACTTTTTTCAATACTTGTGGGGGCTATATGGACTTCTTTCTAGAAAGAGACCATGAGTGGGAAGAAACTGCTCGAGGAGATGTCTGTCCATAAATTCATGTACTCCCTCCGATCCATATTAATAGGTGCTGAAGTGGATGCATCTAGCAATAAAACATGTCTAAATACATCCACTTCAGCACCTATTAATATGGATCGGAGGGAGTAGGTCTCCTTGATTCCTTATACTAAACTGCCATTTTATACAACACATGTTTTTCTTTTCCTTTTTGCCTTGAAGCTATCAAAGGCTTGAACTTTTACTGTGTTCCTTCTTTGTGTGGACAAATGTTATTGTGATACTGCTGTTTCTTCAGAACAAGACATAATGTGTAAATTACATGGTTGTCTTTGGTTGTTGGTGCTCTTTTAGGTCCAACTAAAAGGTTTGTGGCTTATCTCCTAGGAAAACATAGACGAACATTTGAGTCCCTCGTTGAGTAATTATGAAAGACTACTTTTTTGTCTGCAAATATATGTGCAGTTGTGTTCGTGTTGTATTGTATTTGGTGTGGTAACATGTAGGTTTGTACAGTAGTACATGTACAAGTTCAACCACAAATCTTGTCGAGTGTTTTTTGGGTTTCCCCAAGTTGATTGAATGAAATAAATGCTCTGAGTGCACTGAATCAGTGGCACACACACACATCAATCCCCCTTGTTGACTGAATACCAAGAAACGATTGAAGTACAGTACAAGATGAACACAATTGGACAGATTAACAAACAATAATAGTAGTAATTAGCAAACACTGAACCAGTAACTCACAAGTTCATCTCCGTTTTCCTCTGAGATAAGCTGCAAACCTCTTTGGTTAAGTCGCAATTCACCATCCTTGAATGTACCACTCGCCGTCCTAAAAGACCACCGACGAAAAGAAAGCGATTCAGTTTACAGTAAACGATTTAGAACCGAAAAATAGCACATGAGCCAATCAAGCGTTGACAAACAAATTGCAGAGTCATCAGCTCAAAATAACGATACCAAATTCAGACTAAACAGTAGGTTCTAACGCTTTAGTCGAAATACAAACTGTAGAATGAGATCAGCAACTCGAACAGTATGAGTTTCATATTAAGCAGTAGACTAGAATATTTTTCCAAGTAATAGAGCTATGCTTCAGCAACCCACTCACTAACAGGTACCGAGGTCCACCGAATTCACAGCTACACCAACAGATCAAAGATAGCTTAGAGGAATATCTTTATCTATCTGCCTCCCATTTTTTGACATTAAGCTCCGAGGTTGGACGGGTTCAACAGAAGCAGGAAAAAAGAGAGAGGTTAATTTAGGGGCGAGGAGACGTACAGGAACTTATCGACGGGCGTCTCCTGCGCCGGCACGTCGAGCGTGAGCTCCTTGAGCACTTTCTTTCCCCTCATGGTGGCTTCCCCTGGTTAGGGTTTATCGGGGCCGAGAAGGATCCGGAGCTGATCGAGTGAAGTTGGGAAGTAGGTCAGAGATCAGACGGAATCGCTGGGGACGATATGGAGGGTTATGCTCACTGGGGGTGCGGCGGACGGTGGGGAGGAGCAGCCGGAGCGTCGGTGGCGCGATTTTAGGCGGATAAACAGCGGGACGGTTGGTCAAAATGGGAGCTTGGCACGTGCCGCGACCTGGGCTGACTGACTGGCGGCGGCCGTGCTGCTCCAAGTTGTTGCGGGAGGGCGGCGGCTGGCGGAAGGCGGGGGTTGGGGGCGGGCGGATCTGGAGAGATTCAAGCAGGGACTGCGGCGAGGGAGGGAGCGGGCGGTGGTGGTCGGCCGGGAAAGGGGCTGCCAAGGAAGCAGGGGAGGGCCTGCCCGCGTGGTCACTGGTCGTCAGTGGTCACGCTCACCCCTTCAAGACCAGGCTGCTAACTGGAAAAGGAACCATCCCTTAACAGTGGCCCGGCCTAGATTGAAGCCCTACAGCAGGAGTCAAGCATGTTGGGTTTCTTTTTTCTCTTTTATTTTTTATTTTTTGCAACTTGAAGGTTTTCTTTTTCAATCTGGACTTCAGCTATTTTATTTATTCCAAAGACGAAACAAGTTCCGAACGTTTGCCAAGCCACACGGTTTTGACGTGGACACCGCCACGCAAACAAAATGCGTTCACGCTAAGCGCCTGGATAGTCTCTACCATGTTTACTTCGTAATCTTGCTATGGCATTACGGCATTACCGATGGTGTCAATGAACTGCCCGGTTGACGGACCCGAGGCTGAATCGGGGCCATGGCGACGTAGTGGGTCGAGAAGGTGAGGGGCGGAAGGCACTCTAGAGTATTGCACGACGGCCATAGTGGCGAAGGTGTGTGGCATTCGGGAGTCACACCGCCATATCTTCTCCTTGTATTCATGTGGATCCGGAATAGCCTTGGTTTTGAGCCATCATCGCCTTCATCACGGTATGCACCGAAAGGACGCTCACAATTGCTCCGATCAGAGCAAACACTGACCTCGTCGAGGGAACACAATTGCGCTTGACCGGAGGGGGTACATGAGGATGGGTGAAGGAAAATATTACTTTATGACTCGAAACCGGATAATGAACCGATCAACCATCGGTCCGATCGGTAAAAACCTGAACCGGTAGCCTTATCGGTTTGATCATTGGTCCAATTTTTTAAACTATGAGGAGGGGGTACGCGAGGGGAGGCCGACCGACAGCAGCGCGGAGAATGTATCGTGAGTGGCCTAGCGGATGCGGTCTAAATTGCCTCCCAAGCTACTTTTTGTGTGTGCTGACCCAGGAGATATATGTGAGGCCCCGCATGGAAGGATCAACGTCAGGGATAGCGGATCAAACTGAACCGAGAAGGAATTCAGAAGATCTAGATGGGAAATTGCTCTACCGCTAGCTATTTGGGGTATTCGGCGTTTACCATACATTTTTACGGGTTTTTATTATACCAAGTGACAACCGGAAATGAGTAAAGTGCAAGGCGGGCGGGAGTAAGGCACACTTCTTTTGCAGATTCTGGCTGCTTCTAGGTCCAAATAACCAGAAATCGGAAAGAAGTGTCTAGATTCTACTAGTTTCTACCCACCGTGGAAGCCAGTTTTGTACATAGAAGGAGGAACTGCTCGGGAGCAGTTTCCCGAGTTTCTCGCAGCGGCTAGCGAAAGGGTATGGAAAATGGACATATCGTTGCGCGAAATTACCACTGATTGCCACCGCGCCTACTGTAGCGAGTCAACCGCTCGCCGTCCTCGACCTACGTCCCAAGGCAGCGACCCGCCCTGCTCCGCCCCGCACTGCCTCGGTCGGATCCCGCTCTACCCCGACCGGATCCCGCCCTGCCCCGTCCCGATCTTCCCCGAATCCGCTCCGCCTCGCCCCAATTCCGCGCCGCCCTGCCCCGATTCCACGTCATCCTGCGTCGATTCCACACGTGCACCATCCGCTGCCCCTCGAGCTCCGCGGCTCAAGCTTCTCGTCGTCAGCAGGGCGCCGGCTAGCTCGTCCGGGCCCGCCCCTGATGCTCAGGCCTCGGTCCCCGACCGGCTCCCTCCCAGTCCTCCATTGTTCGGCTAGGAAATAGCTCGCTTTTTTCTATTTTCCGTACTAGATGTGATGGTTTTTGCTACTAATTTGTAGTAACTAGATGTTGTGCTATTAATTTCATTTCTTTGATGCAACAATTTTGCTGGATTTGTGTAATGGATGTGAGGGTGTTATAGACATTTCACAACTCAATTTAGCAAATAAGCCAAATCTTTAGAAATCCAAAAGAACTCTCCGGGCAGTTTCTAGAGTTTCTGTCCACAACAGTTTCGCCCCACCAAAATTCAGAAACTTGCTTCTACATAAGCAGAAATTTAAAAGAAGTCACACTAACTCTAGTTAAACCTAAAATGGTAATAAAGTGAAGATGGTTTTCATTTAACAAGGTTTAAGGTAACTTGTGTGCTGAGGGAATGTGATCTACTATCATCGCCGGCAAGCAGTAGTCACGGAGCGAGGCATCACCAGTTGACAACAGCACGTACGCGGCACCGGCACGACTTTGCGGTACTCCATCCATCCATCGGCCAGGCGGGCTACGTGTACGCGCGCCACTCACATGGCCGCGACGAACCTTGCCTTGCCTTGCCTGCCGAGTAGACTTGCAGCTGGACTTGGCTGTTGACCACTCTCACTCTCACTCACCGTCGCTGCCGCGTCCAAGCTAGGCAGACAGCTGCAGCTGATACTATCTCCACTTCTAGCCTTCTAGGTACCTAGCTACCTCCTGCGGCTCCACCACCTGCCATCCACCAAGACCGAATCCATTCCATCCTAGGTAGGCGCGCGAGGTGTAGATGAGGCGTCCGGCGAATGAACCCAAATGGATTGACTTGACTTTGGCTCTACTATATCCCCTCTTCCGCACGGCAACCAGGCACGACCACCCCTTCTTTTTCCAAGGAATTCAGACAATTCATTTGTCCATTCAGGTGTACTAAGAGCGAGCATCTCCACGGGCACCCGCAAAAGAGGGCATAATTGGGAGTGCCGAACATATATTTGACGAGTCCCGATAGAGATGCTCTAAATTTTGATGCTCATTCTCTTCAATACGTGTTTTTGTTCACTTTTATAAATAAAGCCACATGGGCGAATCGAGATAGGGTGACAAGTGAATCTTCTTATAAAATATGTCAAATATAAACAAGAAAAAAAAAAGAGTGGCCAAACCAAACAAGTATAAAAACTACTTAGCAGAAGTGTGACATCACGTATCCTCGTGAAACCACCAGAGATACTCATGCCACACCAACCAACTTATTTGCCGAGACCTAAACAACCAATGGTTTTCACCCATAGCCCTGAGGCGGAGAAACACCCGCAAGCATCGCCGCCGCTCGCACAAGAGCGTTCAACATGTTACTACGGATTCCCTGTCGACGTCAAATTAGACCTCCAAGACGCGATTAGGAGCCGCCACTGCCAAAGTTATGATCCCCCAGCGCCCACTCCTCGCCAACCACATGGCCAAAGAGAGAAAGACACCACCACCGCCATCCCGCTTGTCAATAAAGTCGGTCGTGCAATCCACCTTCTCGAGTCGCTACCCGGCATCCATCTCGCACTCGAGAGGCGGTAAGAGCATGACCACACCGAACCGTCCAGTACGAATGTGATACGTCGGTATCAGATCTAGGTCCGCCTGATTCAAATCTAACCAGCACGCTGATAGCGAAGGTACGATGAGCATGGTGCCGCCCGCAAGTGCACACGATGCCTCACGCTCATTCTAAGATACCACTAGTTTGATCATCAAAACACAAGTTTTTTTTAGCTCCAAAACATGAGTATTACTTAGCTTCTATCACTTGTCACCCTAAATACCACTTTTTCTTCTTCCAAAACATGAGTCAATGATTCTTGTGTGCAGAGGTGGTGGCAAGTCTTGGGGAGGATAAGTTGTTCTAGGAGGGTTGTCTTGGTTGCACACGAGTTGCGTCCACTAGTGGAAACACCCCCTTTCATTTTGTGTCAGAAATGGCATTAGTCCCGGTTGCACCTAAAACCGGGACCAATGTTGCATTGGTCCCGGTTTTTGCGGTCGGGGCAGCAGAAATCGCCTGAGGGGCATTGGTCCCGGTTTTTTAGCGGGCATTCGTCCCGGTTTGTGGCATGAACCGGGACCAATGCTTCGCCACATGCCACGTGGCGCGCGCAAGGGCATTGGTCCCGGTTCATGCCACAAACCGGGACGAATGTCCCCCTTGTCTACATATACGGCCTCCCAGCCCCCCCTTCCCTCTGTTTTTTTTCTTGGAGGAGTAAGAGAGGTGGGTGCTAGTGTGTGTTCTTTAACTATGCACTCGAGGTGTTCGGCGAAATACCCGAGGCACACTTAAGTTCACATATAATGGTATCTTTGACCGAGGTTAGCAAACTTGTCCTTTTCATCTTAATGTGATACAAAAAAAGTTATATTTGTCGATGTACTGTGGTCATTTCGCTATTGAAGATGTTATTGTAATATTTTTTTGATAAACTTAATTATACGATGCAGATGGATGCACGGCAGCGATGAATGTACGGTGTCCGACGCACTTCCGAGTATAGGGCAAGCCTCGATGAATTTCTCAGTGTAGCTCAGACTCACAAAGAGAATGGCTTTATGTGTTGCCCATGTGTTGATTGTCGGAACGTCAGGGAGCACTCTTCCTTGAGAGTCCTTCACAGCCACCTGCTTCGGAGAGGTTTCATGCCCAGCTATAATTGTTGGACCAAGCATGGAGAAAGAGGGGTTGTGATGGAAGACAATGAAGAAGAAGAATAGGATCCTATGTTCCCTGAATACGGTGATACTGCAATGGAAGACAATGCAGACGAAGGAGGTGGTCAAGAACGGGCATCAGATGAGCCCGATGATGATCTTGGTCGAGTTATTGCTGATGCAAGGGAAGACTGCGAAAGTGAATTGGAGATGTTGAAGTTGGACGGCATGTTACAGGATCACAAAAAGTTGTTGTACCCAAATAGTGAAGATGGCAGCACAAAGCTCGGTACCACACTGAAGTTGCTGAAATGGAAGGCACAAAACGGTGTGACCGACAAGGCATTTGAGAGTTTACTTCAAACTAGTTAACATGCACGTGCACGCACGTCACCCAATATAAACAATTATTGTAATTATTACCTCTGCTTTTTGTTGGCCTCTATGTTCAATTTAGGTCTTGAAATAATAAGCATAGTTACTTAATAAAATCAAGATTCATTTCTTGCATCTTGAAACTCCAATACTCCATGATGACCATACAATAATCATGCCCGCACACTTCTCTCAAAGAGATAGAAATCATACAACAATTTTTGAAATGGATTACCAAACAAATCTGATTCAAATATAGAAAACATTTCTTTCAGAGCAAGTAACATACATTTAAGACGAATCCTTTATTCACGTTAGTTACCTGCAAATTAGTGTACGTCGTCATGTTAATAGCAAGAGCAACGAGCAAAAAACGGTTATACTACACAATGTTTCTAGGAACATGCAACAGGAGTCGGGAGCACCAAGATCATCAGCGCACCGACCAACTTGATGGTCACGATGCATGCGTTTCTAGGCACCTCCTCGATCAACATGTCAAATATTGTCTTCATAGTGCTAACCAACAGAGTTATCAACAACATATTGTACGATTGTTTCTGGCCGTATCCTAATAAAATTCACCTTACGCGTTCACAAAGTTGTAGTTGTTATTTGATGCAGCACTCCGCTAAAAAGTTTTCATGTAATGATGTTTTAAAGAAACTGTTAGCCATTCCATACTTCCATCAACTTGAGCATGTACATCAAAATCCCATCTTGAGTTCTTGACCTCTTCTTGCAGA
Organism: Alopecurus myosuroides; assembly: GCA_028641055.1. Taxonomy (NCBI): domain Eukaryota; kingdom Viridiplantae; phylum Streptophyta; class Magnoliopsida; order Poales; family Poaceae; genus Alopecurus; species Alopecurus myosuroides. Next base: position 333,185,710 of record CM054062.1, on the reverse strand, counting down.
TAACCAGGCTAAACATATTCAGATTGAACAACCAATTCTGCCAGCTACAACGCAGGCTTCTTTTAACTCTATTTGGTGAGGCTTCTTTTAACTCTATTTGGTCCAGTTCCGTAAAATAATGAATGTTTGCAACCTGTCAGGCCAGAATCCAAAACGGCAATGCTCGTCAACTACAAAAGTTAAAAGAAGCATTTTGATGGTACAGTGCAAATAAGCAATATCTGACAGAACTATCAAAAGAACATGCCAATTCTAAATTTTCTAGCGGTGCTTTTCTTCTAACCTTGCTATATATGGAGCACATATGAGTCCATGAGAATATCCTACGGTGCAACATTGCAGGGTTAATAATATTGACACGGAACAACGATACCAAGTAATGCTCCTCTGCATATCAATTGCGACCGTCTAGTCCTCTACCCTTACAGGCTGCAAGCCCAACCAAATATTTAGAATCGTGATACACGTGGAGAATCCTAGCAGGTATCTAGCAATAAATAAAATTGTGCCGGATAAAAACCAAGGGTAAACATCGATTAATAATTGATCTGATATTCATGTTCAGTACCTAGACACACTGACACGTGATGATCATCCCCTCCATAAAAAGATGAATCCCACCTTGATGGCCTTAATAGTGTGCTCTGCTTGACCTGGAACAGCCGCATGTGTTCACCCCGAGTCCATATTCGTCCTGCACACCAAGAAAACCACGAAAATCATCAACCTTTACAGCTACCAGGCTTTTTAATAAGCATGTAGGGAGAATAATTATGATAACTTAGCATAAAACAGGCTGTCATGTTGTAGACACATGACATAAGTAAGTAGCCACACCACGAAATAAAACTACAGTGATATAACGTTGATTGCATAATTATTTTCTTGTCTCTACAACTATAGGAGAATCATATTTGATAGAAAGGTGAATAACAGGAGAACCAGGAACATAATGTAATTACACACATGATACCAATGATTTTAATCAGAGAATTTATCAACTTATTTCCTTTTAAGATTTTAATCAGAGAATTTATACAAAGATCAACTAAATTTTGTACCATGCTATTAATCCTACGTATTGAACAGAAGGTGTGTATAGTTTATGCAGGCGGCTGAAACCCTTTTCCTCCGTGACATGTACAAGTCCTTCTACCCCTGAAACAAATTTGCACAGAAATTAGACAGAGAAACATTAATTGAAAAGTTGCATACTCTTTCATAATGCTTTTATGATTGGGCATGGATGATGACATCTAAACTGAGATGCAAAAAATTATGACCAACATTTCCAATATATGAATGATGGCATGTTGGTAACCATCGTTCTTTGTCTCGAACTTTACATTACTAATAAAAATCAGGTTAGAAAATGCACTACAACAACGGTGATGTCCAGAGTTGCAATAACAATGATGTCCAGGACTGCATCATGTGAGAGACCCGATGCGGATCTCTTGGTTCTCTCTTCGATCTCTCAACTCGATTCGATATGAACTGGATTGGGTTCAGTAGCTCGTTCCTCCCCACCGCCCCCGAGCATGTTCGATAACACACGGCATCTGCCGTTCAGCCATCCAATTCCTAGCCAATCCTACTCGGCATACCCGCCACGGTATAAGTAGGTCAAGCCGTTACATGGGTCCCCTTCCGACCCAAGTCGTGGCCTGCAAGCCAGCTGGGCAGACGAGTTGTCCTCCTGGGCCTTGGCACAGGTCCATTGTCCTCCTTTGGTGTCGAGCCCTCCTCTTGGTCCACGAGGTCGCTGACAATCCCCCGGCCTTGAGAATCTGCTTGTCCCCAAGCAGAGGCACGAGGAAACCGTTGGCGAAGAGAGTCGAAATCCTCCCAGGTCGCAAGTTCAGCTGGCCAGCCACTCCACTGGACAAGAACTTGGACGACAGTGCGAAGCCCTTGTTGCCGGACTCGACGCTGGAGTACACGCACTGGGACCTGCAAGTCATCATCAGGAAATGGAAGACGAGGCAGTACCTGTTGTCCTGGGCCAACACAGGGCTTAAGCTGGGAAACGTGGAAAACAGGATGCACTCGACTATCCAGGGGCAAGTCCAGCTTGTAAGCCACCGCGCCAATCCGCTCAAGAACAGTAAAGGGTCCAAAGAATTTGAACGCAAGTTTGTGGTTGGCGCGTTTCTCGACAGACGACTGGAGGTATGGTTGCAGTTTCAGGAAGACGCGATCACCAACAGAGAATTCCCGTTCCGACCGGTGCTTGTCAGCCTGGTGTTTCATTCGTTGCTGCATGCGGAGCAGATGCTGACGGACTGAAGCGGTGACCAAGGCCCTCTCCTCCAGCCATGACTGAATGTCTGCAGAAGCGATTTTGTCGCTGGCAGTAATGCCAAAGTAACGAGGCTGTCGCCCGTAGATTACCTCAAAGGGAGTCTTGCCCAACGACGAATGCCAGTTGGTATTATACCAGAACTCGCAGAGGGACAGCCACTTGGACCAATTATGTGGGTGCGCACTGATAAAGCACCGTAGGTAGCACTCCAATGACTGATTAACACGCTCAGTTTGCCCATCAGTCTGGGGGTGGTGAGCCGTGCTCATACGCAGTTGCGTGCCGGTTGCTCTGAATATGGACTGCCAAAAAGAGCTCGTGAAGACTGGATCTCTGTCAGACACCAAGGAGAGAGGCAGCCCGTGTAGCCTAAAAACATGGTCCAGGAATGATTCCGCCACCGTCGTAGCCGTGTAAGGATGCTTCAGGGGAATGAAATGGGCATATTTTGAAAGCTTGTCCACTACCACAAGGATACAGTTGTACCTGCGAGACGGCGGCAAGCCCTCGATGAAATCCATAGATGCCATTTCCCACGGTTCAGTTGGAACTGGAAGAGGCTGCAGTAGTCCAGCAGGCAGAGTGCGCTCTGGCTTGGCTTGTTGACAGACATGACAGTTCTTGACGAAATCGCGAACGAATGCCTTCATGCCCACCCATTTGAACAGAGAAATGACTCGACGATAAGTGACTGGGAAGCCGGAATGCCCCCCCATTGGACTGTCATGGAATGCTGAAACAATTGTGGCCTGCAACTCTGTGTCAGTCCCCACCCAGATTCGATTCTTATACCTCAACAAGCCATTAGCAAACGTATAATGAGGCTCAGCTAGAGGATCCACCGCCAAAGCCTGGATCTTCTGTTGCACAGCAGCGTCCTGGAGATAACTGTCAGTGACACGCTCCAGCCAGGCAGGTATCAGGACAGTAGTGGCCATTAACGGAGAGGAATCCACTGGTTTCCGCGACAAGGCATCTGCAGCACCATTGTTGATGCCTTTCTTGTATTGCACCGTATATTGTAAGCCCATCAATTTTGTCAATGCCTTCCTCTGCCACTCAGTGTGTATTCTTTGATCTTCTAAGTGTGTGAGGCTCTTGTGGTCAGTCCTGATAGTGAATTCTCTGAGCTGTAGATAGGGTCGCCACTGCTGGATTGCTAAGAGAATGGCAAGGTATTCCTTCTCGTACACGGATAGTCCCCTGTTCTTTGGGCCCAATGCTCTGCTGACGAATGCGATTGGATGACCCTTCTGTGATAGCACCGCCCCAATTCCCACATCACAGGCGTCGGTCTCGACAACGAAAGGCTGAGTAAAATCCGGCAGGGCTAATACAGGCGCAGAGATCAGGGCTTTCTTTAATACCTGGAAGGCTGTTTCCTGTACATCCGTCCACTGGAAGCATTCCCCCTTGCGAAGCAGAACTGTAAGAGGCTGACTGATAATGGCGTAGTGGCGAATGAATTTGTGGTAATATCCACTCAATCCAAGGAACCCTCGCAATTCCTTCAGATTGACAGGTTGTGGCCAGTTGCGAACTGCTTCGATCTTGGACTGATCAGTAGCAACTCCTGCAGTGGAAATAACATGCCCTAAGTACGCAATGGATTGTTGCGCAAAGGCGCATTTGGAGAGCTTAACCTTCCATTGCTCCTTCTCGAGAATCTCCAGCACCTGACGCAAGTGGGACAGGTGGTCTTCATACGTCTTGCTGTAGACGAGGATGTCGTCGAAGAACACGAGCGCAAATTTCCGCAACACGGGCGCCAGGGCCGCGTTCATAGCAAATTGGAAAGTCGCCGGAGCTCCTGTGAGACCAAAAGCCATGACGCGGAATTCATAGTGACCGCTATGAGTTTGGAATGCGGTTTTGTGCTCCTCGCCCGGCGCAAGACGGATTTGATGGTACCCCGCGCGTAAATCGAGCTTCGAAAACCACTGCGATCCCGATAGTTCGTCCAGGAGCTCGTCGATGACTGGCAATGGGTATTTTCCCTTGACCGTGAGGGCATTGAGCCGACGGAAATCGATGACGAGCCGCCAGGCCTTGTCTGCAGGTTCCCCCTTCTTGACCAGTAGAACCGGGGAGGCATAGGCACTGTTGCTGTGAGTGATAACTCCCTGATCCAGTAATTCTTGAATTTTCCTTTCCAGCTCCGTCTTCAGCTCTGGAACAATACGACAGGGCCGCATGGACACGGGTCTTGCCCCCGGAATGAGTGGAATACGGTGATCGTATTGTCGCCGCGGTGGCAATCCAACTGGCGTCTCAAATACTGACGCGAATTCATCGAGGAGTGACTGTATACCTGGGTCATGCGGTGGCGCTTCACTGTCTTTTCCTTCGTGGATTAACTGAATTTCAAGCAGGGCATGTGTCACCCCGTGATTCTCTCGTCCATGGATGACTAACATCTCGCCGTTTTTCTCGAATGCTATCCACTGTTGAGTCCAATGTGTGATCATAGGGCTGTGTTTAGCCAACCAGTCGTATCCAATAATTCCATCGTAGCTCTGAAGCGGCAAGATCCTGAAGCTGTCGCAAAATTCGTGGTCTTCAGTGACCCAACGCAGCTCAGGGAAGTGCTCAGTGGAGCAGAGAATTTCCCCACCAGCCACCTGTACCTTGGCAGGGTTTCGCAAGGGCACTCTCCCTGCTAGTGTCTTGGCCTTGTTCTGGTCGATGAAACACGCGGAGCTGCCAGAGTCCAAGAGGAATGTCATTTCCTGCCCTTGTACTGATACTTGGATCATCATTGTTTTAGACCTATTTTCATGCGAGTTGGGTTTGGTTGCAGCTGCTGAAATCATATTTATCTGCTCTTCATAACTGTCATTTCCCTCTTCATCTTCAGTCTCAGTGCACTCGGTCTGTAAGCAGTGGATCATTTCCTGTACAACGTGCAGGGAAATAGAGTTTTTACAGACATGTTCTCTTCCCCATTTCTCTCCACAGATGAAGCATAACCCCTTAGCTCTACGGTAGGATTTCAGATGAGTCCACCGATCGTCAGTTGCAGACCGTCCCGTCTCTGCTTGCTTCTTCTCTTCCACGGTTTTGGATACCCATCGAGCAGGTGGCGCAGGGGGCACTGGAGGCAACAGAGGTGCAGAGCTGCGTCTAGCTGAGGTCATCCCCTTCGGCTGAGCTTCAAAGGGATTACACCCGTCCCCCAATTCTTCATACAGCAGGGCTAGGGTGTATGCTGAATCCAAGGTCTCGGGTTGCTGTATCGCAACCAGGACTCGCACTGCTGGTACTAGGCCATCTAGGAACCGAGTGAGGTAATGGATGTAGTCAGGATGGGTCTCATATACCGTGATCTGATCAATCAATTCAGAGAACTGTTGCACATATTCAGAAACGGAGCCCGTCTGAGTGATATGATACATTCTTCTGAGGAGAATTTGCTTCTGATTACGCATGAATCGCGCATGTACTGCCTCAACGAATTCGGCCCAAGTCGATTGGGGACTCTTGGTGAGGTACGATTCCAGCCACGTCGCGGCTGCACTGGTGAACTGGGACGAACCATAAGAAATCCAGAGCCCCGAGGGAGTGTTCCATCGCCGAAAATAGTCCTCGCATCGCCGTTGCCAGAGCTTGGAGTTGGTGCCATCAAATTGAGGCAGTTCCACCCGCGGAGCAGAAGCATTGGGGTCAGAATCCATGGGGCTAGAACCTGAATTTGTAAATGACGAGAGGAAGTTGTTGTTGATTGAATTCGTACCTCCTCCCGGAGGAGGCGCGTGAAATTCACTGGCCTTCCCCCGGTTTGCTGGAGCAGGACGGTGCCCATCTGGGCCGGCGGGGTTGCCACATGGCCGCCAATTCGGCGAATCGGAAGATCCCCCCGCAGCCGCGCCAGGTATGGACCGGATCGCTCGATCCATGGTGGCGGAGAGCTGTGAGATCTCCGTGCTCAGCCCGCGCTTGACGCTCTCCAGTTCAGATCCAAGGGCTGCCCGTGCTTCGGCGATCTCCTCCCCCACCGTCGCGTGTACGGCGTCGATGGAGTCGTGGACCACCTGGAACTGCCGATTGGTGCCGTCGACGTAGGCCTTGACGGAGTCGAGGATCTGCTTCTTGTGTTCCAGGAATCGCGCCTCATACGCCTCACGAGTCTCCGCCGAGAGGATGTTGTAGAGTTCCTTTGCTTCCGGTGAGAGGGCCTCCATGATCGCCTCCTTCTGCTTCGATCGGTAGCGGGTATGGTGTGGGTGGGTTGGGAATTCCAGGTTGGATCGAGATGGCTCTGATACCACTTGTGAGAGACCCGATGCGGATCTCTTGGTTCTCTCTTCGATCTCTCAACTCGATTCGATATGAACTGGATTGGGTTCAGTAGCTCGTTCCTCCCCACCTCCCCCGAGCATGTTCGATAACACACGGCATCTGCCGTTCAGCCATCCAATTCCTAGCCAATCCTACTCGGCACACCCGCCACGGTATAAGTAGGTCAAGCCGTTACATGGGTCCCCTTCCGACCCAAGTCGTGGCCTGCAAGCCAGCTGGGCAGACGCGTTGTCCTCCTGGGCCTTGGCACAGGTCCATTGTCCTCCTTTGGTGTCGAGCCCTCCTCTTGGTCCACGAGGTCGCTGACACATCACAACGGTAAGAAAAGGCACTGTGGCACCGACAGATTGGGAGCAAACAACAGCAGATTTCATGTCCCCGATAAGGAGAATCAATGACTGCAATGCTTGCAGGCCAGCGTTGGCGCCTGCTTGCGTGTTGCAAAGGCACCTACCGCAGATGTGCATGAGACAAATATGATTTTAGAGTAAGCTGTGTAGTTGCTAAAAAAGAGAACATACTACCTGGATAGCACAACCTATATTTTAGAGAGAAAAATTGTGGAATAGATTAGTGGTACCAATATGATTGGCCATGGAAGAAGGATGGTACTACTCATTAATCTTGGAGTTGCACGATGTTCATTTCTGAGTGTCCCAAGTGTTGTATTTTGGGGAGCACAAGCACTACAAGGTCAATCCTGCACAAATGGTATAACAATGTCTATCCTCGATAAACAGATCTAAACATATGAGATGAAAATTTTAAATTTTCTCGTGTGGAGCTTTTTGTGTGAGCACCCAGCGCCACTGAATCCTTCGGAACTCCTTGTTGTGCCAATATACAGGATAAACACAAGTAGGATGGTACCGAGTAATATTCATATTGTACCTAGGTTTTCCGATCGCCCAAAGCCCCAACCAAAATTCGCTCTAACTATGTCAGGTAACGAACATGGCATACTCCATATCTGAAACTGCATCAGCGACCAATGCCTACACAGATCTTAATAAAAACATGAGGAGAGAAGAGAAAAGGGGGAACCTGGCAATAGTGAGGAACTGGGTTGTCGTGGTGGTATCACGGCAGATGCCATGGGATGGCTAAAGTTGGTGCCGATGGACGCTGGAGGTGCTCGGGGAGGGATCACACGGCGAGTAGCCGCGTGTGGTATATCACAAACACTGCAAACAACAAGATCTTACCCAGGTTCAGGGCCCTCGTGTGGAGGTAACACCCCTACTCCTGCCTCTCTCTTTTTATGGTGTTTACCGAGTAGCCACAGTACAGTTCAGGCCTTCAACCGAGTAGCCACTCTACGCTCAAGTTCTCTCTAAGTGTTGCCTCTAGTGTTCTCTCTAGACAGCGTAGCCAATGGTTCCGAACCTCTCACAGGAGGAGGCAGGGCACCTTATATACTGATGCCCAGTCGGATAGAATAATACTAAAAGGTACAGCTCGATGGAACAAGAGCACTGCAGAACCGCGCACGCCTCCGGGTTCCCGCTGACGCTTGCCCCGTAAGTCCGTTCGGAGATGGGACCTGTCCACCCTTGTCAGTGAGATAGGGTAGGCCCCTAGCCCTGTCCTGTCCCCTCTGTTAGTGACAGGACTAGACAGGCGCCTACCGCACTGTAGCCACGCCGGAGCGCGGATAATCACGCACTCCATAAGTTGAACCGCACGCCGTACGGACGCAGGATACGCGGGATCCTTTGTCAGAACGGCTCCATTGACTTCTGGCCCGAGTAGGAATCCACTCCCTCTACTCGGACCACTTCCTCTACTCGGAAGAATACAACTTCCTTGATTCTTCCTCCTGGCCATTGGTGGGTACGACCGGTTAGCGGTCTACCGGGTAGCAAGTACCGGGTAGCCAGCCTACTTAGTCAAAACAGCCTCTTTGCTCTTGCGTTTAGCACTGGCCTTACCCCTACTCGGGGGTAACCCCCCGACATGGGTGGTGTCTAAGTTCTCAACGTCGGACTTGCCGAGATGCCTGAGCGCGGCGAGCACACACTTGGTGAACAGCGGCGGTGGCCCTGGCGGAGAGGAGCTCGCGAAGGGCGTCGGCAGCTGTAACACCTGATGCACTCCCTGGGGCACACTTGGGTAATGGGCTGCTGGCGTTGGCTCGGAACGCCATGTAGATCTCAGGGTAACCGAATCCAGCGCGTGGGAGGGCTCGACACAGTGCAGAGAGGTGACGGTGCCAGTGACGCCGCGGGGCTACTTGTGGTGCGGTGGCGATGTGGCGTTCCGGCCAGGGAGGCGATGACGAAGAGCAAGGGGACGGGTGTAGGCACGCGGAGGGTGGCGGTGCGAGAGAACGGAGGCGGAAGCGCGGGCGAGGCTTTGCTGTGTGGGGGAGTCGGCGACGCGTGAGGAGGAGGCGGCGGGTCAGGGGATGAGATCGTGTGAGGCGTATTTTTTTTCTTCGCATGCCACGGAAAGTTTCGTCCGCTCGGTGTGGTCCGCGGACGTAATTGCTAACTGTACCCGAGGCCTCAGATTAGATCAACGCAGACCGTAGATCTACTTTATTTGGGGTAATCTGATGGTAATGTTGAGCATGTGTACACTACGGTGTGGACTTTAAAAGGAAAATGTTTGCTCTTTTAATAGTAGTATAGATAATGAAGCCAAAGCTTCCAAAGGATAATGAATTGCCTGACAGTACGTACGAAGCAAAGAAGGCTTTGTGCCCTCTAGGATTAGATGTGCAGAAGATACATGCATGCATTAATGACTGCATCCTCTACCGCGGTGAGAAGTACGAGAATTTGGATAAATGTCCGGTATGCACTGCACTGCGGCATAAAATCAGACCAGATGACCCTGACGATGTTTACGGCGAGCCACCCCGTAAGAGGGTTCCTGCAAAGGTGATGTGGTATGCTCCTATAATAACACGGTTGAAACGACTGTTTAGAAACAAAGAGCATGTCAGGTTTTTGCGATGGTACAAAGAAGACCGTAAGAAAGACGGAAAGTTGAGACACCCTGCTGATGGGTCGCAGTGGAGAAAAATTGAGAGAGACTTCCCAGACTTTACAGGTGAAAGCTCATGTCTCCTATGATGATTTTGGTGATGATAACAACGCGGGTATAATCTCTAACATGTTGGTTTAAGTGTCTACAGATCCTCCGCATATAGTTCACGATGATATTCTTGAGGGATTTTCACACAGGATTTTTCTGGAGATGTTTTTACTGCAGCCGGATTATTCATGGGTTGTCCCCGGAAATTCCGGGGTATAACGGCCGGAATTTCTGGCCCTAGCACAGGAATATTCCGGTCCTCTGGTTCCAGCAAAATGGCTAAGTGCCATACCCCATCTGCTCGCGCACAGAAGGTGGGGCGGATATTTGCCCGGAATATTCCGGGGCAAATTTCCGGCCCTCGGGTCCTTAGCAATTTTGGAGATTTCACAGTTTCCTGCGCGCAGAGATGGGGGCGGAATATTGGCCGAAAATTTCCATCCCAGAGTATTCAAAATTCCGCCCCCCGGATATTTCAAATATCCGACCCTCGGTCCTTAGCAGAAATCCAGCGTGGTGCTGCTGCCCGCGTGCAGAGATGGGGGAGGATTATTGGCCGGAATTTTCCGGTCCCGGATTATTCAAAAATACCACCTCCCCCCCCCCCCCGGATATTTCAAATGTCCGGCCGAACTACCCCGGAAATTTCTGGTGCTAACCCCGGAATATTCCGGCCCTGGTGTTCTGCAACGGTCAGAAATTGGAGGGGGCTATAAATAGTTGTCTTCTTCCTCTAGACAGCTAGTTCGTCCATTCCTCTCTCTCCTCCAATGTTCAAGAGCTCAAAACGTCCCGATCTCCCTCCTCCTCCAACCAAACTCGATGCCCTTCAAGGATCTCATGGAGGAAGCCTAGATCTACCTTTCTACCAAGCCAAAAATTGTGTTCCCACACCATACCTCTTGGGATTTGTAATCTCTTGGTTGCTTTGTCATCCTAGAGAAACCCTAGTGCTTGTAGCTTCCACCTTGTAGCAAGAAGCTTCGGATTGTTGAGAGCCTCCATCTGACTTGTGGAGTAGCCTCAACCACTTGTAAAGATTTGGTCAACGCCTTCAAGTCGACCTCGTAGTGGAAACAAGAATCTCCCTCACCGGAGAAGCTCAAGGAGAACAAGGTGTGCACATCTGTGCTATTGAGGAGCGCCTAGGTGGCTCCCCACCTCTCCAACGTAGACGTACTTCTTTTAAGAAGGAACTACGGGAAACATATCCTTGTCTCCGTGTTTTCACTTGTGGTTATCTTGTTCCTTGCATTTACTTCCGTTGCATACTCATTATTTGTCACTTAGGGTGTCTACCTAGTTGCACATCTAGATAACCAAGTTATTTACTTCCTAAAGCCCATCTAAATTTGAAAAAGGATTAAAATTTGTAGGTACCTTTTCACCCCCCCTCTAGTTGACCTTTGTGTACTTTCAATTGGTATCATAACCTCGGCTCTTTTATCGGGCTTAACCGCCTAAGAGTATCATGGTCAAAGGAGATGATCCCGAATCTTCTAAGGAGGAGCTCTCCAAAATGGCTGACACTATAGCTAACCTAGAGACAACGGTTTGTACCATCCAAACCCAATTGTCCAAGGTTAGCTCTAGTGTAGGCTCGGAGGTTTCCTCCATCAAGAAGATGTTGGAGAACATGATGGGTAAACCTAAGGGGCCCTCGAACTCTCCCCACGTCTCCGGTGAGGATAGTTCAGAAGAGGAAACGATTCCGGACGATTCCGAAATCGAAGAGAACATTGCCAAAGCTAAGGCTAAAGCCGCACAAAAGGCTAAAGCCAAGGCAAAGGAGAGTTCCGGTGGCTCCAAGTCTCAAACGGCTAATGGTTTAGGGTCCAACTCAAAAGTTCTACCTCCTCAAAATTATGACTCCATCCACCCAATTGTTTCCATGCCACACATTCTTAATATCGGACTTCCTCCCATGCTTAACACTAATGAATTCTCTTCTTGGAAGTTTGAAATGGAGTCACATATTTCCGGATCATGCACCGCATTGTGGAGGAGTGTGATTCATGGGTTTCATCCTCATGACCCAAGAAACTTGACTCCAAGGGAGGATGTGGAATCTCAACTCAGCAAGACTGCACTTGCTATCATCCAGAAGGCTCTCCCAAGGGAGCATCTCACTCACATTCGTGGTTGCAAGACCGCCAAGAAAGCTTGGGACAAGCTTGACACCTTGTTTCAAGGAAAGGCTAGCATCCAATCTTCCAAGTATGATGTGGCCATTGAAAACTCCGAGAACTGCGTTATGCAAGAGGATGGGACTCCCGAAGAGGTATATAGAAGAGTTGTCACCCTCGCCAATCAATTGAGAGACTTTGGAAAGGAAGAGATCTCCGATGAGTGGATAAAGAGGAAATTCGGCAAAGCAATTACACCCTTTGAGAAGAATCTCTCCACTAGCATCCGAACAAGAGCGGATTACAATACTCTCAATTCCATTGGTGTGCTTAGTGAGTTCATCGTCATCTCTCTATCACACAAGAGTGCGGATGATGCTCTAGCTCGCTCTAGAGGAATGGGAAAGTCACCCAACCTCGCTTTGAAGTCAAAGGCAATGGCTCGAGTTGATGAAAGTGAAGAAGAGGATGATGATGAGGAAGACTATGAGGACACCTACACCGGAGCTCACAAGTGCATTGCTCTCGCTATGCATGGATATTGGAAGAGATGGGAAGCTCACAAGGCCGGCTCTCCAAGACCTCCAAGAAACAAGAACTACAAGAAGAAGGGGGAGCAACCAAGGACATGCTAAAACTTTGGTAGTGCAAACCATTTCGTGAAGGAGTGCCCTTTTGAGCCAAGAGAAGAAAATGAAGGCAAGCTTGTTCGAAAAAACAAGGCCAAGGCTCCACAAAACAAGAACTTCGCTAGAAGAGTGCCAAGGGCCCTTTACGTCCAAGAAGGGGCGGTTCTTGAAACCTATATCTTCGGAGATGAAGGAGAAGATGAAGTGGTAGGATTTTCTCACGTCGCCATAGCTACCGCGTCATCTCCATCAATCTCTCTATTTGAATCCCCCAATGAAATTGTGGCTACCCGATCTACATGTCTTATGGCAAAAGCCACATCGGTATGCTCTCCTAACTCCAAGACCATTATCACTAACCCTTATTCATTATTGGATTGTGTTGAGAATGTTTGTGAGGAGGATGGTGAGGCAAAAGATTTAGGCATTTGGCTAGCTAGCCTCAAAGGTGAGACTAAGGAGAAAGTGAATGCCCTCTTGCGGCAACTTGATGAGGCTAACTCTCCTGTAGATGAAAAGGAGGAAATTATCATGACCTTAGAAAGCCATGGAGGTCACACTTTCAATGAAAAAGAGCTTGAAAAGGCTCTTGAGAATGAGCGTTCCATTCTTGCCTCTCTGGAGGAGAAATTATCTAGTCTTGAAGAAAATTTTGCCATGAGTGTCCCTAAGCTTAGGAAGGATAATGAACAATCTCTTGCTATCATTAAAACACTTTAACATGAAGAGTTGAAGCTAGGAATTGCTCACGAGGAACTTGTTACTAGTCACGAGAAACTAGAAAAGGAGTTCATGTCTCTTAAAGAAATTCATGACAAGCTAACCAAGTCTCGTGACAATCTCCTAGCTCAACAATCAAATAAGAAAGTTATGTCATCCTCATATACTTGCATGAATGCATTGCCTAGCAACTCTTGTAGTGCAACTAATCTTGTAGGAAGTGAGAAGAATCTCAATGAGGTGGGTCCTCAACGAGTCAAGAATGGAAAGGAGGGACTTGGCTATGTAGCCAAGTCAAAGAAGAAGAACAAGAAGAAAGTAACCTATTCCTCACAAGAAGCAAGATTTGTGAAAGAGGGATAGGTGACCAAATAAAAGGAGACCAACACCATTGTGGGTGGTGGCACCTCTAGGGAGAGCACCACTCATAATGACTTTGCCGGAAAATACAACCCATATTATGTTCTTATGAAATCTAGATATGGTCATGTGTATGCTAAATATGTTGGTACTTCTTATGGTGATGATTATCATTGGAGTATTTGGGTTCCAAAGCCCCTTGTTGCTAACAAAAGAGGACCCATTCAACGATGGGTACCTAAATCAAGACACTAATCTATTGTAGGGAAGTGCTTCCGGTTCGACCAAATGGACGGTGAATAATGGTGCATACCAACATATGACCGGAAGCAATGCCGCAATGAGTGATCTTCATCCTCCATTACCTCATCTCAATTGCGTTACTATTGGTGATAACTCCAAACTAAAGGTATTGGGACGAGGCAAGGTGGCCATCTCAAATGACTTGTCAATTGAGAATGTTCTCCTTGTCGATTCCCTTGTCTATAATCTCATCTCGGTTCTTCAACTTGCTAAAAGTGGTTTTACCTCGTTCTTTAATAAGGAGAATGTGATTGTCACTTGGGAGACGACTCTTAAAGTAGCTTTTGTTGGGCATGTCAAGAACGGCATGTATGTAGTGGACTTCTCTAAAGGATACACGTGTGCTGCGACATGCCTAATGGCTAAAGTTGATGTGGGTTGGCTATGTCATCGCCGGTTAGCCCACACCAATATGAGGACGTTGCATGACCTTCAAAGTGGCAATCATGTTCTAGGACTAACAAATGCTAAGTTTTCCAAAGAGTGTGTGTATATCTTGCGTTCTTGGAAAGCAACACGGAGAAGCTCACCACACCAAGACCAACATCACCACCTCAAGAATCGTCGAGCTCATTCACTTGGACCTATTTGGTCCCCTATCATATGATAGTCTTGGAGGCAAAAAGTATTGCTTGGTGATTGTGGATGACTACTCGAGATATTGTTGGGTGTATTTCTTCAAGAGGAAGAGTGAGACTCAAAAGCGGGTCATCGAGTTCATCACTTTGGTGGAGCGCCAACATAATACAAGCATCATGGATATCCGAAGTGACAATGGCTCCGAGTTCAAGAACTACACTGTGGAGGGATTTCTTAGCGAGGAAGGAATTGCTCATCAATATTCCACTTCATACACCCCTCGACAAAATGGTGTGGTGGAGAGAAAGAATCGGACACTAATGGATGCGGCACGGACCATGATTGCCGAGTTCTCTTATCCTTATAACTTTTGGGCTGAGGCCGTCTCCACCGCTTGTCACGCTAGAAACCGATTGTATCTCCGCAAGATCTTGAACAAGACCCCTTATGAGATTCTCACGGGCAATAAGACGGATGTTTCATACTTCAAGGTCTTTGGGTGCAAGTGCTTCATCCGTAAGAGAGGTAAACGCTTGTCGAAATTCGAGACTAAATCTTATGAGGGCATCTTTGTTGGTTATGCCACAAACGCTCACGCCTATAGAGTCTACAACAAGTCCACCGGACAAGTTGAAGAAGCTATAGACGTGGTGTTTGATGAGGATAATGGGTCCCAAGGGGGTCGTATAGATCATGGTTTTATAGGAGATGCAATTCCTCCCATCGTCATAAGAAGAATGAGGATTGGTGAAATAATCCCCATTGAGGGTTACCGGATGACGGATGGAGAAGGATTATGCCCCACTCAAGTGGAGTCATTGACTACACCCATTGATACTCAAGCTACCCAACAAGATGCACCAAGCCCTCATGCTTCAAATCAAGGCCAAGCTAATGATCAAGATCATTCCATCAATCAAGGCCAAGCTAACACTCAAGGCCAAGCTCATGATGAAGGCCAAGCTCACAATGAAGGACAAGGACAAGACGCTCATGTTGATGATGGAACTCGACATATAAGAGATCCACCTCCCCTTGATGAACAAGATCAAGGGCTAGGGGGACAAGACTCCGATGATAAAGGTGATGATCGAGCCATATCCAAGGAAACTTTGGAGGAGATGCTAGCTCGTAGGGCAAAGAGAAGGTTAGATAATCTTGCTCGTGCCGGTCACACGGAGGACATGGTACTTGGAAAAGTTCGTGGAAGGGTCGTCACAAGGAGGCAATTAGCGGATTTTAGCAAGGATCATGCTTTCGTCTCTCACATTGAGCCCAAGAAGGTTTATGAACCTCTTGAAGATCAAGATTGGCTTGAAGCTATGCACGATGAACTCAACAACTTCGAGCGCAATAAGGTGTGGAAGTTGGTGCCAAGACCCAAGGATTGCAAGAACGTCATCGGCACCAAGTGGATCTTCAAGAACAAGCAAGACAATGATGGCATCGTCATTCGCAACAAGGCAAGATTGGTAGCTCAAGGTTTTTCTCAAGTCGAAGGCGTCGATTTCGGTGAAACTTTTGCTCCCGTAGCTCGTCTTGAATCAATTTGTATCTTGCTTGCATATGCTTCTCATAATAACTTTAAACTACAACAAATGGGTGTTAAAAGTGCATTTTTAAATGGTCCCATCCATGAGTTGGTCTATGTCAAGCAACCTCCGGGTTTCGAGGATCCCAACCACCCCGATTATGTCTACAAACTCGATAAGGCGCTCTATGGACTTAAACAAGCTCCACGTGCGTGGTACGAGCATCTTAAAGAGTTTCTAGTGGATCGTGGGTTCAATGTTGGCTTAATCGATCCCACCCTTTTCACCAAAAAGGTTGGGGTGACTTGATTATATGCCAACTCTATGTGGATGATATCATTTTTGGTTCTACTAACATCGCATTCAATGATGAGATTTGCAAGTTTATGACGAATAAATTCGAGATGTCTATGATGGGCGAGTTGGAGTATTTCCTTGGCTTTGAGATCAAGCAACACCCCGAAGGCACATTCATCAAGCAAGCCAAGTATACTCAAGATATGCTCAAGTGTTTCCACATGCATGATGCCAAGCCTATGAAGACTCCCATGTCCACGACTATTGACTTGAAACCCGACCCGAATGGTAAAGAGGTAGATCAAAAGGTATACCGCTCCATGATTGGCTCTTTGCTTTACCTTTGTGCATATAGACCCGATATCATGTATAGCGTAGGTAAATGTGCAAGGTTTCAAGCCGCCCCGAGACAAAGTCATTTTGAAGCGGTTAAGCGCATCTTTCGATATTTAGTTCATACCCCAAACTTTGGTCTTTGGTATCCCAAGGGTTCAAGCTTTCATCTCATTGGGTATTCGGATGCGGATTATGCGGGCGAGAAGACAGATAGGAAATCTACATCCGGGGGTTGTTAATTTATTGGTCGCTCATTGGTATGTTGGTCTTCCAAGAAGAAAAATTGCATCGCCCTCTCCACCACCGAGGCCGAATACATCTCCGCGGTAAGTTGTTGTGCTCAATTGCTATGGATGCGGCAAACATTGCGAGATTATGGTATCGACTTCGACAAGGTCCCCCTCTTGTGCGACAATGAGAGTGCCATCAAGATCGCCTACAATCCCGTTCTTCACTCTAAGATGAAGCACATTGAGATACGGCATCACTTCATTCGGGATCATGTTGAGAAGGGTGATATTGATCTTTCCTATGTGCCGACCAAGGATCAACTCGCGGACATCTTCACGAAGGCCCTTGATGAACCAAGATTTCGTGGTTTGAGGAATGAACTAAATGTTATCGATGCGTCCAACTTCTCTTGAACCCTTGCATAGTTACCTTCACTACATGTGCTATCTAGGTTTAGATGTAGGCATGGACATAGGGGAGCGTATTTCAATTGATGAACCAACACTCTGCCTATCATGCGCAAAACAGTCAAAACTTCATGCATATATAGTCATTAAGTGACTAATTGTGCTTTAACGTGAGTCATACTTTTGGGCCCAAGATATATCTTCACGGCTCCTTGGTATACACTCAAACACGGTGGCTCCGGCCACCAACATCTCTCTAAGTGTTTTTTGTTAGTTGTTTGGAATTTGTTTGTGTTTGTGTGTTCATCGCCCTTGTTTTAGTTTGTCTTGTTGCTTTTGGAGGCTCACTTCTTTTATTCTTTTCCTCACAACTCGGTGTGCACGGGAACCCCAGAAATTCCGGCCCCTAATATCTGCATCAGAAATTTTCTCCCATTTCTCAGGTGCCTGCTCACAGAAGGCACCCCGGAATTTTGGGCGGAAATTTATGGAGCAAATATCCGGGGGCCGGAATATTCCGTGTATTATGCCCCGGAAATTTCCGGGGCTCGAGATTGTCCAGAAATTCAACCCAAACATCCATCGTGCCCGCTCGCAGAGGGCACATCGGATATTTGGGGCGGAATTTCTAGCCTAAAATCTCCAGCCCCCGGAAATTTCTGCCCTTTATGCTGGAATATTCCGGTTCGTGCGGCTGGGGGCTATAAATAGGCGACGGGAGGGGAAGTTCCTGATTCTTTTCTCTCCCCTCGCCTCCACTCCGCCCCCAACCGCAGCCACCATCTCCGAGCCGTCCGGGAGGCCCTCTCGCCTCCCTTCTTCGTCCTCCGGTTGCTTTTTGCGGATCAAGAGACCGCACATCCGTTCCTCTCCCATGGATCACGGTTTGTGTTCTGTTTTCTCCGCAATCTAGGGTTACCGGACGATTAGATCTCGTTTTTTATCATCTTTCTTGTGTTTTGGGGAGGAACGACCATACACTAGTATCATATATCCCCTAGTGTCCCCCCCACTGCACTTCCTCAATGTTTGAGATTCGTGGCAGGCCGTATTCTCATATCTGATGCAAAATTTCGAGGGCCGGAATTTCCGCCCACCGAAAATTTCGTCAGAGACCGGAATTTCCGCCCCAGACCGGAATACCGGCCTGCCCTGAATCTCTAACTGAGATCTGTTGTTCCACTTCCACAAGATGAGAGCCCCCGTTTTGATCTTTTTCTGTTTTTTCTTTGAGGTTTCTCTTGCTTTTCTTGCAGATGGTTCAAGCTCTAGGCCTCCTAAGGTGACTCTTTCTCGCAAGAGGTGGCGCAACTTGAGGGAAGAAGATGAGGGCACTTTTGTGGATGAAGCGGAGACTCGCCGTCGTCAGAGGGATGCAGAGCAGGAGTACGTGCGTGATCGTGATGCTTCTAGGGCAGCTCGCAGGGCCAACAAGCAATAGGGCAAGGCTGCTCTCAACTTGGCCACCATGTCCATCTCTGAGTTCAAGGCGTGGCGCGCTAAGGCCTGGTACACTGAGGGTCCTCAAGACCCAACTATTGACTCCTTCTTCTGGCACATTGAGCAGGAAACTCTTTTTTAAGCAAGTGTACACTGTGATGAGCAAGCCAGTTTGCCCCATGAAGTATATCAACTTTGCACACATGGCTGCCAATCCCGCATACTTCAACAACTCTGTGCAGCTGGCTGAACTTCTGGGTCTGCGTCCCCTCATGGAGACCCAATGCTCCTTCAACACCACCTATATTCAGCAGTTCTACTCCACTCTTGTCATAGATGATTCTGAGGAGATTGGGATGTCCTGGATGTCTGGCCCTCACCTGCTCACCGCCACATTCCATGACTTTGCAGCTGAGCTTGGATACCCCTTTGCCGGTCTCAATGTCCCTCAGGATACTCGCATACACATTCACGGGATGGAGTATGAGAAGAACAGGCCTGCTGAGCTGTATGGTCCTCGTGGTATTGTGGGCTATGCCAAGGGTCTATTTCCTATTTATGACATCCTGCTGCGCATGTTCAGAGAGACTTGCCCCGAGTGGTGGCAATAATGATGAGATCCATGGTGGCCTAGTGAACCTCATGTACCACGCCTACATGACCTTCACTGAGGGAAACATGACAGATACCGAGCGTCACAAGATTGATGTGATGGATTTCATCTTCAACGAGATCCACTGTGCTCTCTTCAACCGCAAGGTGCCCCCGTATGCTCCATACATCATGAAGCTCATCAAGTCTCGCTACCCTGCTGAACTCCATGCCGATCTGGAGTTGGATTGTGATGAGCGCAAGGACGTCAAGATGTACAAGAAGAGCGCCCACACTCAGTAGGCTGCTCATGATGTTGGTGCCACTGGTCAGGGACACCGTGATCCTCGCATGCGTCCACCTCCTCCAGGCACCAAGAAGTGCTCCTGGCTCACACGTGCCATTGAGAAGGTGATGTGCATGAATGTGTGCATCCACAAGGAGAACTACAATGCCTATGTTGAGCGCTGCAACATCCAGGAGAATCAGCGCACCATCATGACTGCTCTCAACATCCCCAATCTTTCTGCTCCTCTTCCTGACAGGATTCCCTACCGCAACTGGAACAACCGCGACATCGACTGGGATCTGGATGTCGCTGATGATGTGGACATTGCTACCGCTAGCGACGAGGCGGAAGAAGATACTCAGGCCTAGAGTTTGCTCCATGGGACGTAGAGCTTCCTTCTCTCTTTTTGGTATCCTGATGCCAAAGGGGGAGAAGATCTAGTGATCACGGGGATTTTCTTGGGTGGGCTGTTTTTATTTGGTTTTCTATCGTGCTTTTCGAACAATTTCGTTTTTTTTCTCATTCGTGGATTTCAGTTCGTGAACTTATATTATCAGGAGGCATATCTCCTAAGTTATGACTATCTGTGATGTGTTAGTTCCTAATTATTGCCTTGGATTATCTCTATGCAAATTGCAAATACCCGTGTTGTCATCACTCACCAAAAAGGAGGAGATTGAAAGCTCATGTCTCCTCTGATGATTTTGGTGATGATAACAACGCAGGTATAATCTCTAACCTATTGGTTTAAGTTTCTACAGATCCTCCGCATATAATTCACGATGATATTCTTGAGGGATTTTCACACAGGATTTTTCTCGAGATGTTTTTACTGCAGCCGGATTATTCAGGGGCTGACCCCGGAAATTCCGGGGTATAACGGACGGAATTTCCGGCCCTAGCACCGGAATATTCCGGTCCTCTAGTTCCAGCAAAATGAGTAAGTGCCATACTCCATCTGCCCGTGCACAGAAGGTGGGGCGGATATTTGCCCGGAATATTCCGGGGCAAATTTGTAGCCCTCAGGTCCTTAGCAGTTTTGGAGATTTCACAGTTGCCCGCGCGCAGAGATGGGGGCGGAATATTGGCCGGAAATTTCCGACCCAGAGTATTCAAAATCCCCCCCCGGATATTTCAAATATCCGCCATCAGTCCTTAGCAGAAATCCAGCGCGGTGCTGCTGCTCGCACGCAGAGATGGGGCGGATTATTGGCCGGAATTTTCCGGCCCCGGATTATTCAAAAATCCGCCCCCGGATATTTCAAATGTCTGGCCCAACTGCCCCGGAAATGTCCGGTGCTGACCCTGGAATATTCCGGCCCTGGTGTTCTGCAACGGTCAGAAATTGGAGGGGGCTATAAATAGCCGTCTTCTTCCTCTAGACAGCTAGTTCGTCCATTCTGCTCTCTCCTCCGTTGTTCAAGAGCTCAAAAGGCCCCGATCTCCCTCCTCCTCCAACCAAACTCGATGCCCTTCAAGGATCTCATGGAGGAGGCCTAGATATACCTTTCTACCAAGCCAAAAATTGTGTTCCCACACCATACCTCTTGGGATTGTGTAATCTCTTGGTTGCTTTGTTATCCTAGAGAAACCCTAGTGCTTGTAGCTTCCACCTTGTAGCAAGAAGCTTCGGATTGTTGAGAGCCTCTATCTCACTTGTGGAGTATCCTCAACCACTTTTAAAGGTTTGGTCAACGCCTTCAAGTCGACCTCATAGTGGAAACGAGAATCTCTCTCACCGGAGAAGCTCAAGGAGAACAAGGTGTGTACATCCGTGCTATTGAGGAGCGCCTAGGTGGCTCCCCACCTCTCCAACGTAGACGTACTTATTTTAAGAAGGAACTACGGGAAACATATCCTTGTCTCCGTATTTTCACTTGTGGTTATCTTGTGCCTTGCATTTACTTCCGTCGCATACTCATTGTCACTTAGGGTGTCTACCTAGTTGCACATCTAGATAACCAACTTATTTACTTCCTAAAGCCCATCTAAAATTGAAAAAGGATTAAAATTTGTAGGTCACCTATTCACCCCCTCTAGTTGACCTTTGTGTACTTTCAACAAGAGAGGCAAGAAACTTATGGTTTGGTCTAAGTACATATGACTTTAATCCTTTCGGGGAGTAGGGCTCCAGTCATAGCACCTGGCACGTGACTCTATGTATCTACAACCTTCCTCCTTGGTTGTGCATGAAGCGCAAGTTCATTATGATGCCAGTGATCATCTAGGGTCCGAGGCAACCCGACAACGACATTGATGTGTATCTAAAGCCATTAGTGGAAGAAATCTTACAGTTGTGGAGAAAACCAGGTGTACGTGTGTGAAATGAGAACGAAAAAAAGTCATTTGACCTACGGGCGTTGCTTTTCGTAACCATCAATGATTTGTCTGCTCTTAGTAACATTTCCAGACATACAAACAAGGGATACAATGCATGCACACACTGTTTAGATATGACTTGTAGTGTATATTTGGATAAATGTAAGAAGATTGTATACCTGGGGCATCGTAGATTTCTTCCGATCAAGCATCCCGTAAGAAAGAAAGGAGGGAAACATTTTAGAGGTGAGGCAGATACCCGAAAGAAGTTTGACCTCCGTAGTGGTAATGATGTATTCGATATGGTTAAGGACCTAAAATTAATCTTTGGGAAGGGTGATGGCATCCAACATGTTCCGAACGGCCCTGATAAGCATGCACCCATGTGGAAAAAGAAATCTATATTTTGTGAGCTACCCTATTGGAAAGTCCTAGAGGTCCTCTCTTTAATCGACGTGATGCACGTGACGAAGAATCTCTGCGTCAACCTGTTATGCTTCCTGGGCGTGTATGGGAAGTCAAAAGATAAGCCAGAAGCACGGGAGGACCAACAACGTACGAAAGACCCAAGCAACAAGCACATAGATACAGGGTGCCATTACTTAAGCAGCTACGCTCTTACCAAAGCAGAGAAGGAAATATTTTTTGAAGTCATTTACAGTATCAAGGTGTCGTCTGGCTTCTCGTCGAATATAAAAGGGACAATAAATATGGCAGAGAAAAAATTACAAAATCTGAAGTCTCATGACTGCCACGTGATTATGACGCAGTTGCTTCCGATTGCATTGTGGGGGTTCTACCGCAAAATGTTCAAGTACCCATTGTGAAGCTATGTGCATTACTCAATGAAATATCTCAGAAGGTAATCGGTCCATAAAGTCTGGCAAGATTACAGAGGGATGTGGTTCAGTGTCTTGTTAGTTTTGAGTTGATGTTCCCACCATCCTTCTTCAATATTATGTCGCATCTCCTGGTTCATCTATGTGAAGAGATTCATATTCTCGGTTCGGTATTTCTACACAATATGTTCCCCTTTGAGAGGTTCATGAGAGTCTTGAAGAAATATGTTCATAACCGTGCTAGGCCAGAAGGAACCATCTCGAAGGGCTATGGAACATAGGAGGTCATTGGGTTCTGTGTTGACTTTATTCCTGACCTTAAGACGATTGGTGTTCCTGAATCACGGCACGAGGGGAGATTGAGGGGAAAACAAACGCTGGAAATGAAAACAATGATACCCAGGGACGGACATTCTTTCACTAAAGCACACTACACAGTTCTACAAAATTCTAGTTTCATGGCTCTGTATCTCGAGGAACACAAGAATATTGTACGCTCCATAAATCCGAGGAAGGATGACTCATGGATTAAACGCAAACACATGGAGACTTTCAGAAGTTGGTTGCAAACACATCTTATAAATGACACCATTGTTGAAAATCATCTGTACATGTTGGTCGGGTCATCATCTTCGACTATTGGTAGTTTTCAAGGGTACGAGATAAATGGGAATACATTTTACACGATCGCCCAAGATAAGAAGAGCACCAACCAAAACAGCGGTGTCCGCTTTGATACAACAAACAAGAATAGAAAAAATGACATATATTATGGTTACATAGAGGAGATATGGAAACTTGATTGTGAACCTTCTTTTAAGGTCCCTTTGTTTAAGTGAAAATGGGTCAACCTGAATGGAGAAGGGATAAAGGCAGACCCGCTGTATAGAATGGCAACAGTGGATCTCAACAATATTGGTTACAATGACGAACCATTCGTCCTAACCAATGATGTGGCTAAGGTCTTCTATGTGAAGGACATGTCCTCCAGACCGAAAAAAGAAAAAAAATAAGCAAACAAATACATCATACGATGAGCCGAACCGTCACATAGTTCTTTTAGGAAAAATATACATCGTGGGAGTCGAGGACAAGACAGACATGTCAGAAGATTATAATAAGTTTGTTGAAATTCCACCCTTCACAGTGAAAGCTGACCCAACCATCCCGTTAAATAATGAAGATGCTCCATGGTTATGGCCGAAGAAAATTCATAAGAAAGGGACATATGGTTCGTGGACCATCTCTACACGAAGAAAATTCAGAAGACTAGATAGGGATGTAGTTGGTGATGTGTAATAATAAACATTCTAGGGTTTCAGTTGAAATGATGGGTGTTATGGCCAAATACATGGCATAGTTTGTTATATTTAGCCCATATTGCACACAAACATGCATCTTGGAAGCACGGACAATGTTGATGAAGGAAGTTTTTTTTTAACTGAATAAAAAAACCATTTTCCATTTTCGGAGTGTTAGAAATGGTTTTTTTGTGAAGGACCTACCACAAACATGTTGCAAAAATTGGAGAATTAATTCTTTAAGCATGCTATGACACGTGAAATGCACAAATAAACAATTTATTTTCTAATAAAAGATTTCCATCCACCTCTTTTGAAAATCACAAGTTTCTGCCGATTCAGTTGGAAACGGGACAAATTTGAACTATAGGTGCCTCGTAATTTTCTCATGAATTTTGGCAAAGATCATTTTTAGGTACTCAACTACCTATTTCAATAGAGATCCACAATGAGTTGCTGAATATACAACCCCTAGGTACGAACGACCATGCCCTCCGTCTTGACTTTCTCCTAAAACGGGCTGAAAAAATTCCAGAAAATTTAAAAAACCCAAAATAACGCAAGACCTTCGCGTGGTGTCATTACATATGTCCTAGTATCCACCAAAAATAATAAACATGGAATACGACAGTTCTGTTGAAAAAGTGATCACAAAAAAGAGCTATCTCCTCGTAACATTCTATGGTTTCGGTTGAAATGACGGGTGTTATGGCCAAATACATGGCATAGTTTGTTATAATGAGCCCATATTGCACACAAACATGTATCTTGGAAGCACGTACAATGTTGACGAAGGAAGTTTTTTCTAACTGAATAAAAAACCATTTTCCATTTTCGGAGTGTCAGAAATGGGTTTTTTTGTGAAGGACCTACCATAAAAATGTTGCAAAACTTGGGGGATTAAATTTTTAAACATGCTAGGACATGTGATATGCACAAATAAACAAATTGTTTGCAAAACTTGCTAGGGGTTAATCCGTCGAGAGATATAAATAGGCGAGAGGACAACGTCGGTGGGCAGCCAGGGTGTGGGCAGCTAGAGGGGGGTGCCGCTTCATGGTGTGGGGCCCCTGAGGCCCCCTCCGGGTCTCCTCCGGACTCCATATACGTAACGACTTTCTAAAACTATGTGATTTTGTTTCGTCCAATTCCGAGAATATTTTCAGAACAAATTTTCTGAAAGCAAAAACAGCAGAAAACATGAACGAGCTTTGTGGCATCTTGTCAATAGGTTAGTCCCAGAAAATCCATAAAAATGACATAAAGTGTATAAGAAACATGTTGCACATGAAATAGAAACAACATGGAACATCAGAAATTATGGATACGTTTGAGACATATCAACCGCCACTGGACTAGGACCAGCCAGGCCGGGCTGGGCCGGGCTAAAGACCACCCCACCAACAAGGACCCCTTCATCGTTAGGCCCACCCAGATCGCACCCTGAGCGGGGAGCAGGTGGATTAGGTGAACCAGGCCAGCCTGCACACCGCGCTACCCGCGACAGAAACTCACTGGGCACATGTCCCACCTGGAGACCCCGGGGGACCCACCGGCGCAAAAGCCACCACGGAAGGAGCACCCATCAGCACCGATGCTGAAGAAGATGTTAGCGCCACACGACCACTAGCCACCAAGCTCGTATGTGAACCCAAACGAACCACCGGGAAATCCCACGACACGCAGTGTCTCACTCTCTCCACGCCATTCCGTAGCTGAGATCCATATTGGGCACCCTGCCCAAATGGAGATCCCCTGCGAGCAGAGGCAAACTACGCACGCGCTGCACCAACGTCGGGGAGATGAAATCACCCAACGTCCACCGCAATGACATAGAACAGACTGCGTCAAGCCCTGCATCCCCCCGCAAGTACACCTGATGACTCCTAGTCGCCGCTCTTGTCCTTCAACGCGCCATCAGCTAGCGCCCAGTAGGGCGACCCTAGAGACCGCACAACACTGAACCTTATGACGGGCCGGGGGGGGGGGTAAGGTTAGTACATACCGGGGAGGAGTGGAGGAGGGAGCGCTAACGGTCGTTTGGTCTGTACTCATATTTTTCGAAGAAATCCTACTAGGCCTGGTCTATTTACTCACAAAATAGACCCACCTCATATTAGGCCACGGGACACCACAAATCTCAAAGCATCTAAACCTTCTTCACCAAAGCATCATCTCAATCCTCTGTATACGTCCAGGATCTACAAAGAATACAGTCGTTTCGATTACCTCGATGAGGCCGTGAGGGGAATCACAACATGTGGAAGGCGAGGTTCGAGCAGACGGTCGTCGCATCGTGTAGGACATGGAGGCTCTTCATCACTAGGCACAAGCGGATCTTGTTTAAAAATCCCTCCTCCCAATCCGTGGTACATCGCGAGGTGGCCGCATTAATCTGTTTTCTCACGCAAGTTTTCTTCATGTCTGTCTCGTGGACGGGGCCTCCTCCCGTTCATTCCACGGACAACAATAGGAAAGAACCCGCATGTCCGGAAGTGCCTCCACATTGGCATTGATATATTAAGTAGTTCGCCGTTTCGATTTGTGATTCACGATCCAAGCGAAACGTTAGCAATTCCTACAATCTCCTTCAACTTGATGGTTGGTATTCCTCGGAGCACAACCCTCATTGGATGTTTATTTTGGGAAGATGTGAATTGGGGAAGGACAGACTCGGGTAGGAGACGATTCAGATACTTCGAGATTTTTTTTGGGTGAAGATGCTTTGCGATTTGTGTTGCCGCGTGGCCTGCTACGAGGTGGGTCTATTTTGTGAGGGAAATAGGCCAGTTCTCATATGATTTTTCTCCATATTTTCCTCCCTTCAAAACATGGAGATCGTCGATCCATAATCTACTCCCTTCGTCTCATATTAATTGTCTCAAAATTGAACAAAAGTAGATGTATCTTAATATGAGACGGAGGGAGTACATCAATCAATGTTATTTGTCACCGGTTTCATTCATGCATGATCGACTTGATATCACGTCGTTCCAGCCACTGATTATTTTGCTTCAGTACGGTAAAAAAAGTTCTCGGCAGTTGGCAGATGTAGAGACGCACGGCACGACTGTGCGGTGCGCCGTTCGCCGGTGGCAGCTGTGGTGCACGTACGTGACGGCGCCGTGGATCGATCTGTGCGGAGCAAAAACGAAGATGGACGTTGACTGCCTGGCGACCAGTCGCTGCGGCGTCCGTCCGTCCGAGCCAGCTATGGTCGCACGCGCGCGCGGTTCCACTTGTACCGTTCTTCTACGGCTACTTCTTCTATTGTGGACCCACCTGCCATGGACCTGGACGGATTCCCTCTAGGTTGGTGCACAACTGGCTTGACTTTGGCTCTACTCACACATTTCCTCTTCCACACGGCAGCCCACTCGTGAGCCTCCACAAGACAACCGCGTTTTTTATTTCTCAACAACCGGACCAGTTCTGCTAAAACATTTTAGTGCTGTAATAACAAGATTTATTATGTAAGCACAAGTGACATGTACTCCTACTGGACATCAAGAGAGATCATTGTGTAAAATTTCAAAAAATCGAGTAATATGGTTCTGCTAAAGTTGTTTTACATCTAGGGGCTGCACCACGCGCCCCCGGTTGCGGTGCGTTGGTACAATCTTTCTCTTAAAGAAAAAGTGAAAATCTAGAATGCATGAACCAACATTTTTTGACCAAGATGTCCCAGTCTATTAATCTCTGTTCAAGATATCGGTCGATATTCCGATAAATCCGCCGATTTATCGCTTACTGGACCGATATGACAAATCAGCCAATATTCCGATATTTGACCGATATTCAGATGAATCGGCCGATTTACCACTTATCGGGGTCGACCGATAAGTTCCCGATAAGCGATATCTTAAACATTGCTATTAGTTAAGTAAAAGAGAATTGTCGAAGCTAATTGGCAGAAAACATGAAGGAAAACCGTTACAATATGGCCATAATCAGTGCATGCCATCATCATCGTGACGGTCGTAGTCATCGCTTCTCTCGAGCAAACGGCTCCGACTTCACTGTGTTAGATACATATACGGATATGAGTAGGAATAGACTAGGACTCCTAGATAACTTGTAGTCCAAGTCTCTCTCCCCCTTGTACCTCCTTTATATACCCCCATATGAGGGCCAAATCAATACAACAACAATTAGGGATTCTACAATTTCCACATGGTATCAGAGCGGTTAGCCTCACGGCGCCGATTCTAGGTTTCTCCACCAATTCCGCAACGCGCCGCCCCGAGGAGATCTCTCCTCGGGGGCGCGGCACCCGGTGTAGATCAAAGATGTGTCTTTAGATTAGATTAGATTAGACAGATTTCAAAATTCCCAATCTTATAGATTAGATCCTATTAGCCAAATAAATCCCTAATCCATTAGCCAAAATCTGGTACGAAAATCAGCGCAAGATCGTCGATCAGTAGAGAAGGGCGCGGTTGTGCGCTTCCTCAGCAGTCAAGGAGATCCAATGACGGGCGTGGCAAGGTCACCAGCAGCAGCCCACGCTGCGTCCGACACGCTCCAACGGCGCTGGAGCGTACATCTACTCCAGCAGGCAACCGGCGTACACTCGCGGCCAGGCGCGCATTGCCGATCCGATCAAAGGACACGGCGTCGCAGCTAGCTAGACGGAACAGCATCGGTATTACGCAGCGTCAGGTGCACACGGACGGAGAAGACACGGAAATAGCTATGCATCAAGTATGCAATCCAATGTTCTTCGCGTACGAGCAAGAAAAAAAAAAGATGCTCTGCTTCAAGCACTACGAGACAAAGCCACGTACAGGACACGTACAGGAGCAACCTCCTGTATGCCAACGCGCCGCCTCGACTGGCCACCTTCGCCGACATGTCCGGTTACATCTATCGATCTGCTGCATCGACATGAACCACTTCGTCGAGCTGTACGACTGCGCCAACATACGATTCAAGATCTTCGTCGAGCACGTCTACGAGGAGCGACAACAACCACACGCAGGCCGGTGTAAAACTTCTCGACTTCTCCGACACTATGGCATCTACATCATCGTCGCCGCGAGGGACGCCTCCAAGCGACGTACCACCTCACGCCTACTACCTCATCGCCAACACCACATCGCCAAGGTCTACATCACATGGTCTTCATCGACAACCTCGTCAACACACTGCCGCCGCCGCTACAACTACAACGTCCACAAGGTTGGACATGCGTCCTCTGACAGTATAACTGCAAGACGCCATGATACCGACGACGGCATCGACCGCGTCCGACGGCTAAGACTGCATCGACAACCCGGCATCACTACGGTGAAAGCCCCTACAACCGCGCGCATGGTTCTGGCAAAACCTTGTGTGCTTGGTGAGCTTCTCCCAGTCCTGGCAAAACTGGTGGACTCACTTATGATCTACGACCGCATCCTTTGACGCCCGCGACGGTACCTCTCATGGTGCGAAACGTCGTAAAAAAAAACACAACTGCAGCATCGTCATACACATCGCGCAATTTTTTGCGCCTCCGGCATTGCGGCTACAACGACTACGACGAGTACTACATCGACCACTACTACCTCGACTACGGCTACATCACCATCAGCTACCTCGACATCGACATCACGGCTACGTCTACAGCAACACATCGGCAACAACTCCAGTCAGCAGCGTCCGCGTCGTCACTTGCGTCCACGCCACTCCCGCTGTGACTGCGGGAGGGAAGAGAGGAGAGATGATGATAACGGAGAGGAAGAGCGACGAAAGCGCAAGAGTTCAAATCCAGTCGCAAGCGTTCGCTTCACTCCCGCTACGACTGAGGGGGATGTTAGATACATATACGGATATGAGTAGGAATAGACTAGGACTCCTAGATAACTTGTAGTCCAAGTCTCTCTCCCCCTTGTACCTCCTTTATATACCCCCATATGAGGGCCAAATCAATACAACAACAATTAGGGATTCTACAATTTCCACACACTGCATCATACTATCCACATCATCCACATGGGTGTTAGAGAAACAATCTCAAAAAACCCACACCGACCTATGCCAAACAATTGGCCGCATGCACCAATGGCAAGGTCTATGGAATGACTTCCGTGTTGTGGCATAAATGCATCCCTTCGCTTATATATACTCGCCTCTACCTTCGAGGTATCATGAATCGGTTGCTACCCTCGGCGCATTCAAGTTGATCTCGAGCGGGGAGGGGGGGGGGGGGGTTGCATCCTCCTTCTTCCTCATCTACCCGCTCCCCTCCTCCTTTCGACCCACATGATGATGTAAGACTATGAGCTCGCCAAGTGCCACGTGGAAATAATTTAATCCTGGGATTTTGGCTCGGTCAATTCAGAATTCAGAGTTAAGAAATCTGTTTTTTTCTCGTGAGATTAGTAATCTATACCTAATAATAAAAGCGTTAAGGCTTCCCTGGTTGGTTACTTGGTCGGTCGGTCCGTCATCGAAATTGCTCCTAAAGTTTCACAAAATTACCCACCGTGCCACCCTGCCACGTACCACATCGCGCGCACGTCGGTGATTATTTCACTCCCTAAAGAACCCGGTCACCGTGTTGCCTACATCCTTCGATTATGAAAGTCATAACGTCTGGTTTCTTTTCCTCACGTCTGCTTTTTTTTAGCGTTCGTTTGTGTTTCGTGGTAGTTAATCTGTGTTTGACCCGAATACAGAGAGCTATTGTATTCCTAGACTTTCACGTGTAGCATTGAGGGTGATTGGGAAGATTTCTTGTCCTGTGGGCACCACATCAGCAAGCCAAAGTGTCCATCATCGGCCCAACTCGATTCTGCCCCTATCTACGGAATCAGAACGTCTTCCTACCGAACTCAATTTCTCCAGAATTTAATTCGTACGGATCGCCTGATTCCCGTAGAAAAGCTAGAAAAATTCCTACTCAATCGATCTCCATCCCATCGTCAAGAGAGGTCCTAGATTCGTCTTCTACCATAGGGGAGCCCAAGGGAACCCAACATCATATGCTGAACAGGCACAAACACGAATGCAGTTGCACAAAGGCAGCGGCCAGCCATCTCAATTAAATAAACAAGCGGATTGTGGTACCAACGTGAAGCCTGGAGTTGATGTTGGTGCCAAGATAATGGATTCTGCTAGGCATCACATCGACAGCTAACTGATTTTTAGTTCAGATTAGCACTTCATTCGTTCAGTTGTACTATTGCTTGCTCCAGATTTTTCTCTTTACTTTAATTGCGAATATTTTAAAATCTTACAAATACGACTAATGCTGCTGTATTTATGTAACTCCGTGCGACCATACTATTATATTTTTATTTGCTGATCTATACTAAATTTTATGTATGTATTGGCAGTAGTAGCAAAAAGTTCAACTACAACTCGAGCAAATGCAACTAATTACCAGGCCCATTGTCGCTGATAAGCAAGCACCCATCATGACGCCCTCTAAAGCCGTGAAGACGACCCTGACCCACGTTTGTCGTACCCCATTGGAAGCAATGGGAGGAAAGGGGTCCCGGGAAAATATATTGATCCATATTTTCGGGAAGGGTATGGATGCTAATTCCCACTTATACGAATACAAAGTCAAGTTTCTCGATTGTTGGTTACTAAGAATACTTTTGCCTTGGGTGTTGGCTTGCTTGCACCGTTTGATATTAGATATTGGTCGTATTTCATAAAATGAATTCAGATTTCAGTTGTATTTCTTGCATGTATCACCCAAACTTCAAAAATTTGCAGAGAACAAATGTGTTCCATTGTAGGTTGCCCGTTGTAGCGAGCAGAAATTGCAAACACATTGACTGAATAACAATTATGTTTGTTTAATATTCTAAGTGCTCAATGCCGACCATACATCAATATATTAATTACGACATTGGTTTATGTGATACATAGTGGGTGGTGCATGCTAGAGTAGAAGAAATCCGGAGCCAAACCAAGAATTGCCCCGCCCACAAGGAGGAAGTTCGAGACTAGCAGGAAGGGAATGCGAGGGTTCCACCATCGAGGAGGAAAAAGGAGTGAAACCAGGGGCCGACGAGCACGAGGAGTGGTGGAGCTATTCGCTTCTGGAAGGTGAAGGGCGGGAAGGCTGTACACGGGTTGAATGTGTGGCGTGTTGCAAAATTTCTCTCTAGATTGGTGGGAGGATGAAGGAACCAAGTCAACTAGGGTTTTCTTTAGGCGGGTCTGACGTTGGGATTGTTGGGTTTCCGGGTAAGTATTTCTGTATTGTCATACTTAATATAAATTTCACCGTTGCAAGGGCATGATTTTTCCTATTACATGGAACATAGATACTTCCAAGCGGTTTTACTTTCTAAGTTTATCTTAATTACGAGTAACTAGCCGTTAACTACTCTTTTCTCCATGCGCGTAGTTTTTTGCGTTTCCGTAGCAACGCACGGGCATGTTTGCTAGTATACTAATAAATCCTTAAAAAACAGGGAATTTGTGCAAATGAAGACGTGGCCCGTGTGGGAGCCCACACGCAGCGGTTTTGAGCCCCCCTCCAAGTCCTGAATTGGTCCACCTTGACTCGCGCCTAACAATCGTCCTCAAAACCGCCGCTTTCCGCACCACGAGCACCACCCCTGACGTCCCGTTCCTCCCTGCCTCGCACGCACGCGGCTGCCGCCTCGCCACGCCATCCCGCCGTTCGATGACGAGCAGCACCTCCGGCTCGTCGGCCGGGAGGAGGCGGAGCGACCTCACCGCCTTCACCGGCGTCAGCGACGACATCTCCCGCTCCTCCGTCGCCACAAGCGCCGCCTCGTCCACCGCCTCCGACCGCTCCTCCGTCAAGGCCGCCGTCCTCGGCGCCTTCCGCTCCTGCTTCGCCCCCGCGGAGGCGCGCTTCCCGGAGGCCGACGACTTAGACAACTCGCAGCAACGTACGTGCCCACACGACACGCCTCCCCTCTCCTTCCCCCCTCCAATGATTTCCGTCCGGCGACTTGCCATTTCTGTGTACCTCGTCCAAACCAAAGCTGGTTTTTTTTTTCTCTTACTTTATGATGATGTGATATCTTGTTCGTCAACTGTGCCCGGTCAACACGTATACTGGATTATTTTTTCCGAACTCAACCGTACTTTAGTTGGGAGGATAATATTACTGATGGTAAATTTCACAGAGACACATATACGTAGGTTATGATCCTGGCATGGATACTGCTCAATCGACCACACAATGGATATAACACGTATTTCCTCTGAATTTACAGTGTCCGAGACATTGAGCTCCCAAGGCTCTACCGCTGGAAGCATTTTTTCCAGCAAGAGTTCAGCCAAAGGGCTCTACGGCCCAAACAGGAACTCTTCACAGAGGGAGATACCCGGCGACAGGATTTTCTCCCTGCCAGAGATCCAAAAGGCAACCAAGAACTTCTCGCCGAACCTCAAGATCGGGCAGGGCGGCTCCGGGACAGTGTACAAAGGCCAGCTCGACGACGGCACCCTCGTCGCCGTCAAACGGGCCAAGAAGGTTTCTGCTTGCTTCTTATGATCGATTTGCATCTCTTGGTTGTGACCGGCACAAACAAGGCTATATCATATCGGTTGTGTTTGGTTGCAGAATGTGTATGACAAGCATATGGGTCAAGAGTTCCGGAACGAGATCGAGACGCTGCGGTGCATCGAGCACCTGAATCTGGTTAGGTTTCATGGGTTTCTAGAGTATGGTGGTGAGCAGTTGATTGTTGTGGAGTACATTCCCAATGGTAATCTTCGAGAACACCTTGAAGGTAAAGAGCCATATGACCCTATGTTGATAAATCGCAATGGTTTTTTGCTAGTTGTATCTTACTGAGTTCAGACATGTGCAGGTCTGAATGGAAAATTTCTGGACTTCTCTCTGAGATTGGAGATTGCAATCGATGTGGCTCACGCTATTACGTATCTCCACACCTACTCTGGTAATGTAGAGTTATTAGTTGTGTTCTCCTTTGCATTGTGGTTTCAGTTTTGTCAGATTATTTGGACGTGTATATTTGGTGCCTTTGTTCTTGTATCTGAAAGTATAGGAAAATGACGGGTCGTTAATAGTACTTTTTTGTGATCAGAAAAGATCTACCAAGAATACATTAAGCAAGACAACTGAGAATTTAATTTAACACTTCTATTATTTAGTTCAGATGTGATACTGCAGAATTCTTCAGGAAAAAACAGAGTACTAGAGTATGTTGTGCTGCTTTTGCTTTAACTTCACAAGGAAGATATATCTGAACCATGTGTTGGATGTTTCTGGAACTGTCATCACAATAACCAACACTAGGATATTTCCTAGTACTGGTAGGATTTTGTTGTTGTTGAGATTTAGTACTAATAGGATCTATGGAACTGTTAAGACCTGATCTGTCTATGCCAGAATACATGCAGTTTTTGTGACATAGCTACACTAAAAACATAAATGACCTTTGAAGAACCACCAAATCACTAGCAATTAGATCCTGCTACTCTCATCACAACCACCGATGCCTAGGATATTTTCTACTATCAGTAGCAATATATATTTTTTCATAGTTTGGTGGTTTTGTTCTTGTATCTTAAAGGTTTGGCAAATGATCTTGAAATTTCGGGTAATCAGTACTTATTTGTGATCTGAAAATGTCCCTTAAGAAGAATTTAAAGAAAGGCCGCTAACAATTTAATTTAGCACTTCCTTTTTTTAGATCATACTGCACAATACTGTAGGAAAATAGTATCTGCTGAACCCGTGTTGCATGTTTCTGGAACTGTCATCACAATTCAGAACCACCGACGCCTAGGATATTTGCTACTCCCTCGGATTCATAGTAATTGTCACCGAATGGGATGTGTCTAGATACATCTGATTTCGACAATTAATATGGATCGGAGGGAGTACTATTAATAGGAAATAAGCCTATGTTTAAAAACGGATTCAAGACCCTGAACAAAATTTAGACTAGCAATTAGCTCCTGACCCATATATTTCACTCGTGCAGATCAGCCGATCATCCACAGGGACATCAAGTCCTCGAACATTCTTCTCACGGATAATCACCGTGCCAAGGTCGCCGACTTTGGATTCGCCAAGCTGGCCCCGACTGACGCTTCCCACGTCTCTACTCAAGTCAAAGGAACAGCAGGTTACCTTGACCCGGAGTATCTCACCACATACCAGCTCACTGCAAAGAGTGATGTCTACTCCTTTGGTGTGCTGCTGGTGGAGCTGGTCACCGGGAGGCGCCCAATAGAGCCGAAGAGGCATATCACCGAGCGTGTCACCCCGAAATGGGTTAGTTTGTGCCAATGTTATCATTATCTTTGGTTTTCAGTGTCCAATGAAATGTGTAATACTTCAGTTATATATTGACAACTGGCATATCTTTGGTGACGTGTGCGCCATTTCATGGTTGGAGCAGGCGATGGAAAAATTCTCAAAGGGTGACGCCATACTGACGCTGGATCCTTCTCTGGAAGCGACCGAAGCGACCAACCTGGCGGTTGAGAAGATGTATGAGCTCGCTCTGCAGTGCTTGGCTCGCAAGAGGAGGAACCGACCGGGCATGAGGCGGTGCGCGGAGATCCTGTGGAGTATACGTAAAGATTACAGGGAGTTGGTTAAGCAAACCACCTCTTGAAGCTGAGGCAGATCATATGGTGCGTTCAAGAAAACGAAAAACAACATTCCAGTTTACCTCTCTCTTCAGTTCAAAGCATGGAGGCATGGATCACCCGATCGCTGAGCCACTGAATCTGTTCCTTGAGCTACAGTCTGCGAAGCTGAGAATAGGACCTGTGGCCTTCCTAGAAATTGTGTGCTTATCAGATGGCAGCTAGGAATAGTTGTGTAAAAGTTCTGCTGCACTGCATAATATGCCTAAATCGCTGCCTTAGCAAACACGGAGTAGAACTGAACACAACTATACATTGGATCGGTGTGTATATGCTTTAGGTTTTCTACCTTTCTTAGAGTACTAGATGGATTATGAAAGATGATTTCTGAGGACAGCATTTCGTAAGAACAAAATTCAGTGACAGTGTTATGTTACTTCTGAATGTTTAGTTATTCGCCTCATTGTCAATGTTTGATTAAGTTCAATTTTTTTGGTCAGTTTTTGATATACTGTATAAAAGTACGGATAACGAAACTCGAAAAGTTCAATGACACTGTTATTTGTGAGGACAATGTAACATGGTATCAAGCATGAGGTTACCAAGAAAATGAAACTACATAGCGAGAAACGACGAGGATGTGCTATAGTTTGTGCTCTGCGGATATAACAGGAACGAAATGCTAGCAATTGTAGCGTACTCCCTCCGTATCGAAATGTATATCGAAATGTAAGATGTTTTACCATTTACTAGACAACACGTACCTAGACATGTTTTAGTGCAAAATACACATGAATCTGTGTAGATACGTTTTGTCTAGAAAAAGCTAAAACATCTTATATTTGAATACAGAGGGAGTACTTTTTATTTTGGTGAGAGAGTCAAATAGGCATATTTACTCACGAAATTTGCAGCTCAATATGTTCCAATTGTAATACAAACACGATATGTACTTGCCTTTTAGTTAATTCCAGCTATGTCTCCTTGCACTTTCATCTCGGTATTTTCTTTCCTGATCGTTTCCTTTTTCTTCTGAATTCACCCTAGTTCCAATGCATTTGACCGTCGTTCATTGTGTATTAACTAGAAGGATACCCCGCGTGTTGCTGCGGGAATCGCTTTACAAAGTATAATATATTATAAAAAAAGTTTATAAGAGATGTGGTATATTATGTTTTCTAAGTGAATATGCAAGATTAAATTGATTATACTATATATATATTTAAAATTATTAAAATGAGTAATTGGTTGGTTGAAAAAATGGATAATTGTTAGCTTGCATGTAGTGGTTAATAAATATTTGTGGGGATGACATGGACAATTAATTGGCTAGGAGAATGGATAACGTGGATATCTTGCACGTTGAGATAGAAAAGTCATAAATGCATATTAGTGGGGTTTTGCTTTATAAGAAGTATAGATAGATGTGTATTCTGAAAATCTTTGGTGTCGGTGTGGACACACAGGAGTTGGCATCACCGGATGGGTCAGGACTCTCCATGACCGACGGGGCTGGTGATGGTGGGTGTTGCGAGTAGGTGTCCGGCGTCCGACAGGAGAAACACGTTAGTTCAGGGCCTGATGGGGCGCTGCTTTAGCTCCGTCCGACGCCATCCAGCTGCAAGCACCCGACATCTCTGTCATGTTCTTGCCCAGGTTTTTTATCTCTGCGCCGGTGGCATCTTTGGCGCAGTTTTGGGCTCGACGATGCACGGTCCTTTTGGCTGCAACCTAGCTTTTATCCTGGTGTTGGCGTCGTGGTCGGCTGTGCTCCTCCCATATGCTGCGTGTGGTGGCCTCTGTTGGCGGGGCTGTGGGCCACCCTGGAAGTCAAGCTGGTGTGGTTGGGTATATGCCGGTGGCCACGAACCGTCGGCTTAGGCCTAAAAGCCATCGGCATATAGCTACGCCGACGGAAAAACGCCGTCGACAACTACTTCATCAGCATAGCTCCAAACATCCGTCGGCATAGATTTATGTCGACAGCCAAACGGAGCTATGCCGATGGCTAAACTGTGCCATGTGGCACCCTCACATCTCTCGCGGATGGACCTATGCCGACGACCTTTTAGCATATGCCAACAGTCTCAGTGAACACGTGGCGGTCCCATATTGCTCATGTGAGGGAGCTACGCCGACGGCAAATTTGGCACATTTCGTGATATGGTAGCTCATGCGGCCTTGTATGCCGACGGTCTTTTTGTCGTATGCCGACGGTACTTGCCTTCTTGCATACACCGACGACCAAACAGAGATATGTCGTCAGCGTAGCCCCTTTCCAGAACACGTGGCAGGATCTAGAGAATTTTGAGGGAGCTATGTCGTTGGCATAGCTATTGACACGAATTTTTCTCCTACTTGTTTCTACTTCCATTTCTGCATTTCAAAATGTGAATTTTGACAGTTCTATTTGAATATTCTCAACACAACAATAACATTGGACAATGCACATATATAATCCACTAATATGACAAACTAACAAGTTTCAAAGACATTGGACAAAGTAACAAGTTTAAAACACATTGGACAAGTTGCATGTCACAAAACGACATGTTCCAAAGACATGTTCTTTACAACCCTAGCTAGAACCCCGACGACTCCAAGTGCTCCGCGACGACACCAAGTCCTCCGCCATGAGCATGCATCATCATCAATAATATAACAAGGACAAGGAGAAATTTAGCAACGATCAAATACTATGGATTTGCAATGGAAATTTTCTAAGCCCAACTTTTGATGCATGAGTTGAACAAACTAAGCTGGTCGCCGTCTAGGTGACGGGATGAGGTCGGTGTGGAGCCAACATAGCCTTGATGCATAGGGGTCTCTTGGTTCTCCGAGTCGGTACCATGACCATAGTTTGAACCACCACCAAAAGCATTGGATGCCAAGGTTCCCTACAAGTTGGAGTAAGAGATATAGTAAGTAACCAATTGGAGCAAGATAGGAGCAAGATGTGAAGAGATATAGTGGACTAACCGGAGTCCCTGGGACCGGGTACGTGGCCAAGAAATCTGTCAGCGATGGCGGTATCTGTGGGAAGGGATGAACTTATGTCGGGGCTCCAAGGTCAGACAACGGAGTGCCATGAGCATATAACTCAGCTAATGCCTACACAATAGTTTACAAATGGTGATGTCATGATGTCAAGGTGATAAAGGTGAGTAAATAAAATTTTCTTAGTTATAATGGCTGAGAATTAACGGCTTGCATGATATTTTTGCGGCGAAACCCTAGATCCGCTGGAGAAAAGTCTGACTTATCTGGCTATCCCCTATACGTGAGATGGAAGGGGATAGAAAAGTGGAACGAATTGCTTGGTTGTGTTTAATTAGGACCTAGGAACAACCAATACAATGGTCTACCCACACTCTTGAGAAGATTCCCCCCGGTTTGTCAGATCTGGAAGTTCCAGACTCTAAGTAGTCGTGAAACCCACGAGAGAGAAGCCGACGCCAGTGAAGCCTTAACACAAAGAGTGAGGGAATCTTGGACATCTACAACCCAAAGAACACTTGTAAACACATTTTATGGTAACCACTAGCATTTTGTGGGACTCAGATGTTTTGGAGCCCCTCTCCGGTGACACCCTAGACCGGCTGGAGAAAAGTCTGATTTATCGGTATATCCCCTATACATGAGCCAGAAGGGGGTAGCAAAGTGGAACTAATTGATTGTTTGTGTTTGGTTAGGCCCTAGTACCACCCAATACAATGGTCTATCTACACTCTTGACTAAATTTCCCCCGGTTCGTCAGATCTGAGAGTTTCGGGTTCAAAGTAGTCCTGAAACCAGTTAGAGAGAAGCCAAAGTCAGTGAAGCC
The DNA here is from genome assembly GCA_028641055.1 of Alopecurus myosuroides. Lineage (NCBI taxonomy): Eukaryota > Viridiplantae > Streptophyta > Magnoliopsida > Poales > Poaceae > Alopecurus > Alopecurus myosuroides. The sequence continues at coordinate 333,146,395 of CM054062.1, read as the reverse complement.
CTAACACAAAGAGTTAGGGAAACTTGCGCATATAAAAACAAAATCACACTTGTACACACATGTTATATAAACCACTAGCATTTGGTGGGACTCCGACGCTCTGGAGCCCCTCTCCGACGAAACCCTAGACCCGCTGGAGAAAAGTTCGACTTATCGGTCTATCCCCTATACATGGGCCGGAAGGGGGTAGAAAAGTGGAAGTAATTTCTTGGTTGTGTTTTAGGACCTAGAAACACCCAAGACAATGTTCTATCCACACTCTTGACAAGATTCCCCCCGGTTCGTCAGATCCGGGAGTTTCCGGCTCTAAGTAGTCCTGAAACCAGCCAGAGAGAAGCTATGCCGGTGAAGCCCTAACACAAAGAGTAAGTGAATCTTGGACATGTACAACCCAAATCCCACTTGTAAAGACATGGTATGGCAACCACTAGCATTTGGTGGGACTCAGACGCTCCAAAGCCCCTCCCCGGCGAAACCCTAGACCCGCTGGAGAAAAATCCGACTTATCGGTCTATCACCTTGAGCGGTGTCGGAGGGGGGGGGGGTATACAAGTGGAAATATTTGCTTTCTCGTGCTACTTTATCCTAAATCCCATTTTTACTGTCCTATAATGTGATATAGTCTTACAAAAATGTTGCACGATGGACGAAAACAAAGCACACATGGAGAAATAGGAGAAAAATACCTATGTCGACGACCTTTCATCAGGGTCGTCGGCATATCTTTTGGTGGGGCCAATCTGGCCACGCTGGCAGCTAGCTAAGCTGACGGCCAAAGGTAATGTCGAGGGCCGAACCGAAAGTCCCTAGGCATAATTTTTGGTGGGCCCATCCTGACCACACTGTCAGCTAGGTAAGTCGACGGCCGTGCCAAAAGGCCGTAGACATAGATTCTATGTGCCGACGGCCGTTCCAAAAGGCCAAAGGTACACCAACGATTTCATTTTGGCCGTCGGCATACTACCTTGTATGCCGACGGCCCCGACTAAAATTCGTCGGCATACCTTTTGTCGTCGGCGTCTGGCCGTTTTCCTGTAGTCAGGCGCTGCTAGGATGCTGCAATTTGCCTTTGCGTGGTAGCTGCCGACGTGTATGGTGGCCGTGTTGCTCTGGGCGAAGACCCCGCTTGACGTAGTCGGTGCTGGCAACGACGGGCGCCTCGGGCGTAGTTTTTTCCTTGGTGGCGTTGTCGAGGAGCCTCAACTTACCTCAACCCTAGATCTCTGGGTGAAAACCTAGATCTCGCCCCTGTTTTGGAGCTAGATCGGACAATGGCGACACTATTTATCTCCTTGGAGGCATTGTTCATGGAGACCACGCGACCTGGCGGCACACAGGCTCTTCTTGGAAAATGCTATGAGAGGAAACCTTGTACCAACATGGTTACCTTGGTAGCATAGGTTGTGCACTACAGAGGATCAATGCGGCGTTTGGGGCACGGAAGCACTCGACGAATATTGTCTGACAGCGTTATTGCGAGACAGATGTAGCGATGTGTGGGTGGTGTGACATGCAGGTCACGAGTGGCGGTTGGCGGATCTGAGGCAAGTCCGGAGGTCCGCAGCGCCATTGATTCTCTAAAGCGAGAGTTGGCTGCCCTACTTTGGCATAACCAGATTTTTTCCTCTCCCCTTCGTGGGATTTGGAGGTTGTGGTGCCCTATATGTTTGTGTGCATGGCTTCTAGGCTAAAGATAGGTTGGTGGGGCTGGGTGTTACGTGTGTCAATGTTGTTGTTCGTGTTCTCATCTTGAGTGGTCGGATGTACTTGTATCAGCCTAATCTTAGGCTTGTAATTAGCATTTTTTTTCTATCGACGAATTGAAACGTAATGTTTTTTTGTTTTTACAGGAAAAATAACTTCCATTTTACCAATTGGTTACTCATGGCTGCGTGCATCAACTGTGACAAAAGTTGGGCTCTCCTGCTTTTAAAAAACAATCAATCAGATATATTTTACTTCAGTGCCCCAAAAAGTAACATATTTTACTCTCCGATGATGCATATGGGAGACAATGTATAACCCACTCTCAATTTTGAGCGACTTCTGTTACGATGGTGCACCATATTACACATATGGGAGACAGTGTACAACTTACTCTCGATTTTGAGTGAATTTTGTTAGGAAGGTGCCCATATTACGTATAAATAGGTTGTAACGTTACGATGGTGCATTTCTTCCAAACATTCAATTTAAGAGACTACCATTTTGGGCTGATTTTTTTATAGAAAGAAACAAGATCTTGTTGTCTCTAGGTAAATTCTAAAGTACCGCCGCTACAAATGGGAACACACTATAGAAAGTGCCAGACAATCCATGGATTATTGTAAGGAGTACAATTTCTCTAGTAAATCTCCCATACACGTATCACTTTCTCTAGAGATTCGGCCCCTTGTGCTACTTATAGCTTTTCTGTCCATAGCCAAGTAAGACAAAACAACACATGTAATATAATCCTTTATGTGTGCACCGTACATACATACACAACTTCCATGTAAACCGTAGAAAAATCTAATACACCACATTACCTATTTAGTATGAATGCTGCTATAAGAAATTTAGGAGGGATAATTGAACGAGAAAAACGATGCACATTGAAGGAGTAAGCGAAATGGTGTAAGACAAAAAGGGAAACGAACGGAGAAAAGGTCAAGATGTGCATCATAAAAAGGTCAGATCCACATCTCCTCGCCCATCCTCTATTACGCCGCAATCCCAAACCCTAGACTGTCAAATCCCCATCCTTCTTCTCTCCGCCGCACGTCAGTAGCCGGACTTGAGACATGAGGATCCGCAAGAATTCTTCAAGGCTACTCTGGCCAATCTACTCCAGCGGGCATCATCAAACACCACCTTCATGCCCGCCCGCACAGTCACCCCCTATGCATAGTGCCCATGATGCCGACGGGAAAAGCGATGAAGTGACCACCACCAAGAGATTCAACCCAAAAACCACCTCAGAGGGAATATGTGGGACAAATTATGCGGCATCGATGGTTAGCCTCCACATCCTACTCTCCAAAACTGATGTCATTGTGATACCTACTTTTCTTTTCGTCTTTTGGTTAGTATTTTGATGCGTGGGCATTCTTTCACATGTGTCTATGGATTGATAGACCTATCATTAGAAACGATGTTGGGGTGTGTGTTCTATGATGGATTTTCATAAAAGATCAAGGGGTGACTTGGCTAGATCTGATTTTGTGTAAGCTCCACCACACATAACCAAGACCCTAGTAGATCTACATGTGTATTTTTTCATTATTGTGAATAGATCCTACCGATTTCATGTTTTTCACTTTAAAGGTTTTTAGGTTAATTTGTTGGAGCATGTTGGACGAGATGAAGGTGGTCACTTGGTTGGGTCTAGCTTTGTGCGGGATCTATGACACTGACCAGAACCCTAGTAGATGTATATGTGTTTTTGCTTTTGTATGTACTCCTAACCGTTTATTTCTAGATTATTTGTGAGGTTGCACGTTGTATGTGCCAGTATCACTTATATTAGTTTTACTACTTCAATCTATTTTTGATCTCACACATGTTCGATTTGTTACCTGTTGGAATTTAGGAGGACAACTATGAAGACTACCTTGGTCCTGTCCCCTGTAGGGTTGAGTTCATGTGCAATTGTGTTTCCCTAAACGAATTTGATGGAGAGTTGAAGATGGATGTCACGCTCGAGAAACATAAGAGTAACAAACATAAGGTTGTCAAAAATATGAAGCAAGATATTTTTCCTAAAAAGAAGATGGATGGATATGGAAAGATAATTGACATGAAGGAAGCAGAGGGGTCCAACAGAGGTAAGAAGTTGCAAGAGAAGGTGCTAGCCAAAATAGTGTCCAAAAGGGATTTACGGAGTAGCTCCAAATTAGATGAAGTGAAGGATTTAGTCTCTAGAGTGGTGACTTCGGAGAGTGTGCCGACCAGCTCCAATCCACGCAAGAGGAGAAAGGTGGCTTATGGCTCAGGAAAAGATTACGTCTTCTACACATAGTTTGGTGCATCTCGTGTGAAGGATTGTTGTGTAAGGATCAGAAAGAAATGTTAAAAGCAAAGTCATTCAAGACTGTGTTGTGGTACAAGAATAGTATGTGTAATCCATTTGTGAGAGATACCAGCAAGTGGAGGAAAATGTTGTTGCAGTGGCTCAATTAGGTTGTTTTGACCATTCATCTTTTCTAGTTTGGAAAATTAGCCTGGTGTCTTCTTTCTTTATTTGCATTGTCTTAGCTTGGTCACATTGATCATGTAAAACTCCTTGTGTTGTATCATGTTTTTTTTTCTATCAAAAGATGCGTGGATTTGCAGCTATGGTTGTTATGGAAAGAATTTAAACTCGTATTCCATGTAGGACATTTGAAATACATTGAATCATAGATTAACCATCACAAATATGTTTATGGCATATTGCATGCACGATGAAGAGGAAATGGTTTTCTATGAAATTTCCAAGGAATGTTGAATGGTTTTGTATGCCAATCAGCGCAGATGATGGGGTTCCCTCCTTTAAAAAAAATATATGGATAAATGACCTACACCTTTTCTCCTCTCCAATGACCTATTTCCCCCCCCCTCTTACTCATTTTATCTATTTTCTTCACTCCCACATGCTTTACTTTGCATCCTGATTGGAGGATGCCACCTTCACCAAGATTCACGAGGAGAAAGGGATGGTATAAAAAACAAATGTTGAACAATCCTTTTTCTTCTGTATTTTAGGTGTGGGGAATGGTGGGATCTAGAGAAAATACATTTCATTAGGCAAACACTAGTTCATCTATGTAGTTCTTGTAAGGAGTTTTGGTTTCGTTTCTATTATAAAGAAAAATCGGTTGTGTGCATCATTTTGATGCAGAGGATGGGGGTAGGAAAAATCGGTTGTGTGCATCATTTTCGTTTCTATTATAAGGAAAAAATAGCGTGCTATAGGAAAATAGCGTCGGCCTTAAAATGTGATATTAGCATTCTATATCGCGCTATAGTGTGCTATTTATGAGACATTGTACACAGATTGATTTAGCGAGAAAATTCTCAAAACACTATAGCGTGCTATTAGCGGCGCTATAGCGCGCTATTTTTCCCTCCATTTCATAAATAAATCCACATGCCCCTCAATGATGTTTACGAAGCCAACTATAAAAAGACTCAAAACTACCGAAGCATTTCTTCGGAGTAGATAAGATATGTCAGAGGAAACTCGAACGTCCTAGGATTGCCAGAAGTTTGTAAATATCTCGATATGCCATCAGAAACAAAACAACAAAGCTTATTGGGAAGCAATCATAAATAATCTTAATGTTGGAGAAGTTTCCAACCTATTTGCACAAGCTTGTGCAATGCCCACACTCACCGGTGTTTGATGTCTACACACGCTTCTATTCTTGTAGACAGTGTTGGGCCTTCAATTGCAGATGTTTATAGAACAACAACAAGTTTCCCTTAAGTGGACCACCCAAGGTTTATCAAACTCAGGGAGGTAGAGGTCAAAGATATCCCTCTCAAGCAACCCTGCAATTGGGATACAAGAAGTCTCTTGTGTCCCCAACACACTTAATACAATTGTCAGTTGTATATGCACTAGTTCGGCGAAGAGATAGTGAAATACAAGTAATATGGATGATTATAAGCGACAATAGCAATCTGAAATAAAAAATGGCAGCAAGCAAACATGTAGCAGAACTGGTTGTAAACGGTGTTTCAATGCTTAGAAACAAGGTCTAGGGGTCATACTTTTACTAGTGAACACTCTCAACAATAATAACATAATTGAATGCATAAATATGTCTCTTCGCTATGCTATTCCGAACCAATCTCTAGTCGGATAACAAACACCAGTCATTGCGTAGGGCTGCAAAAAGCACTCCTTAGAGTTCGCATTTCCCTATCTAGGTAACCCCCACGCTATCACAATGAGACCTAGATGGTTCCAGAGAAACACCACAATTTCATAGGGTCATCCAACACAAAATATAAATATCATGCTAAACCACATGGTGCACACACTATCACCTTTACACCGTGATCAAATTGTCTAAGGGATCTCATAAAAAACCACTTGAGTAGCATAACAGATGAAGAGTAACATCTACTTATTCAACTAGATTACAAAGATCATGATCATATAAAGATCACACCATGGGAGAGAGAGAGATGAAACACATATCTACCAGTAGAGCCCTCAGCCCTCGGGGAGAACTACTCCCTCCTCATCATAGAAGACAACAACGATGATGAACATGGCAGTGGAGTCAATGTAGATGGCTCCAGGGGCACTTCCCCGTCCCGGCAGGGTGCCAGAACAGAGATTTATGTCCCCCGAAACTTGTCGGCGGTGGAGGCGGAGCTACGAAACTTTTTGTGGAAGGGGGCCGATATCTTTAGGGTTTATGCCTGGGGGGACTTTATAGGCGAAAGGGCGATGGCGGTGGGCGCCCGAGGGGCCCACACCACATGCAGGCATGACCGGGGGACCCGCGCCCACCCATGGTGTGGCTCCTCCTCTGACCCCCTATGGGTCTACTTTGGACTCTGTTGACTTTTGGCTTTTGTTTCATCCAATTCCGAGAATATTTCTAGAACAACTTTTCTGAAACCAAAAACAACAAAAAACAGGAACCGGCTTTGTGGCATCTTGTCAATAGATTAGTTCATAAAAACGTCCAGAAAACAAAGGAAAACATGTGAAAACATAAAGGTATTGGATATAAAACAAGCATGGAGCATCAAAAATTATAGATACGTTTGAGACGTATCAAGCATCCCCAAGCTTAACTCCTACTCGTCCTCAAGTAGGTAAGTGATAACAAAATAACTTTTGAGGTGACATGCTACCAACATAATCTTAATCATCATATTTGTAAAGCTGAGATCATGGTACTCTAAACACAGGCATGATAGATATAATTCTAACAATGAAACTTCACAATCATATTGCAACATGAAAAGTAATAAAAACAAAAGATCATGAATAAAAATGCATTTGAAATTTATATGTTTGTATCGAACAATAAGAAAGCATACACAGTAGTATTCAGATTGTCCTTAAGAGTGGAGCAAATCATAAATGCCAGGACACCTTCAAAGTTCAAGTGGTGACTAGAAACAAATAGTTTGAGAACAAGTAATAACATGGTATGAATCAATCAATAATAATCTTTGGGACAAATACACATTAAACTCAGAATGGCAACTACGCTTTCTTAATTGTGCATAAAGTTAGAAGATGGAGACTCAACATAAAAGTAAAAGAAAGGCCCTTCGCAGAGGGAAGCAGGGTTTGACTCATGTGCTAGAGTTTTTTATTTCATTAAAACAGAGGTATTGAAAGCAATTTTGAGAGAGGTGTATGTTTATGTCAACGGATAGCAAACAGATAACACAATACGTCACAAAACCAACTAGAATTCACAAGAGCGGCTCTCATAGAAGGACGCAACTAGGGTAGAAGATCATCCCTCTTTCTCATTTGTTTACACGATTATGCTTTGAGTCGTAAATCAGGGGGGTGGGATAGTGAAGAGAATTTGTAGTAATTAAGTTTGGGGCTGGGCAACCCGCTTCCGGCTCTTCTATCGATTGGATAAGAGTATGAGGCTACTAGTCTAGGTGTGTGAAGTCCAATAAACAAGTGAGATAAAGATTCTCTATGTGCGTCCTCATGAGCTAAAACAGGGGCACAAAACAAGTGTAATTTTGAAGGTTTTAAAGGTAACACATGAGCAATTTACTTTGGAGTGGTGGTTAAATACCACATGTAGGTAGGTATGGTGGACACATTTGGCATACTTTGGTTTTTGGGAGTTGGATGCACGAGTAGAGCTCATACTCAGTACAAGTGGAGTCTAGCAAAGACTAGGAGCGACAAATCAACAGAGCATAATAGCCATAATCATGCATAGAGACAAAAACATTATTGATCAAAGCATACATGGAATTGCAAGTCAAAAACTAAATGATCATGGAGGCTATAGGTGACTGGTTTATAGCCATAACATGGTGTGAGCATACGCCAAGTCAACCAAATAAAGCATTCAAAGGAGAATACCACAATATTATGCTTTGATATGATAAGAACAACGCATGATTCTTTCAACGACACATTAAGAAATCTCAGATGATTAGTACAAGTCATGCTACATCAATAATTACAAGGCATAAAATTAGAATAACATCCAACGTGACATGATAAAGTCTAGCCACGGTCTAAACAAGATTCTATTTGCACCATGATAAGTATGAAATATTTTACTCTTCTCCAACACCCATAACTTATTTGAAACAAATCTTATAGATAATATTCATCAAACACCAGAGAGCTAATCATATATAAATTAAGCAAACTAACAAGCTCTGAAAAAAATACGAGTGGAAAACAAGGGCTAAACGCAGTACTAGCAAAAGGTGAACACTCATAGAACAATAAGAATGAAAACTAGAGTGTTCTAAGCAATGAAAACAGAGCATGTCTCTATCCCACACAAGAATGATGGGTCCAACTATATTTATTTCAGCAAAGAAAACAAAAGAAAAAAAAATACGCTCCAAGTAAAGTGCATATGATGTGACCGAATAAAAATATAGTTTCACTAGAAGTGACCTGATAACTTGCTGATGAAGAAGGGGATGCCTTGGGCATCCCAAAGCTTAGACGCTTGAGTCTTCTTGGAATTTTCTAGGATGAACCACAGGGGCATCCCCAAGCTTAGGCTTTTCACTCTTCTTGATCACATTATATCACCCTCTTCTCTTGACGCTTGAAAACTTCTTTCACACCAAACTCAATGTAATCCGCATTAGAGGGTTAGCGCATAATAAAAAATTTGCATGTTCTCCATGGACACAAGCATTATTAATACTTTTTAAACATTAGCTACAGCCACTGATGTTTTATGGAGCAAAGAAATCCACTCGACATAGCAAAAGAGAGAATGCAAGTAAAAAGGCAGAATCTATCAAAACCAAAACAGTCTGTAAATATGATTTTTTTGGGGGCACTTACGTTTCTCAAATCGAAAAACGCAAAGCGAGATTTTTTTTCAGAATTATCTGAGAAATAAGCATAAAAATTGCAGGTCATTTTGATCTTTCTGTGATTTATGTGATTTTATACGGTGGACAACCGAAATCTGTTTCCTGCGCAGAAATCCAAATCTAACTTCAACTTTCACTAGAGACTTTATTTGCCACAAAAAATACGAGAAAATAAATATACAAATGAGTTGCTATAGAAGTAAACAACACCTTGACTTGAAGAAAATAGAAGAAAACATTGCAAAAATAAAAACCATGGGTTATCTCCCAAGAATTGCTTTTCTTTAACGCTTTTAGCTAGGTATGATAATTTGAGAAGATGCTCACATAAAAAAATATGAATTGAAGCAAAAGAGAGCATCAAGAAGCAACTATAAAACAAATTTAAGTCTAACCCACTTCCTATGAAAAAGAATCTTGTAGAAAAACAAGTTAATAAAGCACAATGTTGCTATCATAGGAAGAAAAAATAAGTGCAAATTCAAAACTTTCAACATAAAGGGGGGAAACTTGATATTGTTGAGATGCATAAAATTATGTTTCCCTATCTCATAATAACTTTCAGTAGCATAATGAATAAAATTAACAATATAACTATCACATAGAACATTCTTATCATGAGCCACATGCATAAAAGAATTAATACTCTCTAGATAAGCATAGTCATTCTTATTAATAGTAGTGGGAGCAAATTAAACAAAATAGCTATCATTATTATTCTCATCACAATAATCATCAAATATAGGAGGCATATTGTGATCGTAATTAATTTTCTCCTCAATAGTAGGTGGACTGAAGATATCATGATCATCCTTGTGATCATCATAAAGAACTTCAACATGATAGACAAGTTGTATATTAGGGAGATGGTTTTGGGTAATCCCTGCATAAATATGACAAGTTTCATATGGATAATTGTAATTATAGCCTATGTTATAGTATTCTTCATAATTATCAAAGACTGGGGGCATAATATCATTATTAGCAATAGAATAGTTATCTTCCAAAGTGTGTTCATTTGTAAACATATCATCATTTTTACTAGAAAGAGATGTATCAAGCATATAATCATGAGGAGGAAAAGGATTTTCAAACACATCATCCACAAGCTCAAAGCTTTCTATATCATCATTGGAAGGAAAATGGATGGTACTAATAGTACAACAATTATTATTACCATTTTCAGAACTGGTACCAAAGAGATTTTCAATATCAAAAGTAGTGTGTTTCTCCCAATCATGATCACTTTCATAAATAATAGACATAGGAAAATCATCGAGTTTAGACTCATGAGCAAAAACTATAATAGGTGCAACATGCTTAGGGGGAGATGTCGTTACCTCTCTCCTTTTACTCCTCTTCTTCTTCTTCCTCTGCTTCCCCTCTTTAGGAGGAAGAGGCTTGAAAGGAAGCTTCTCCACATACCCTGGTTTATTTTCAGAAACAATGGAAAAAACTTTGGAGGATTCCTCCTCTTCATTATAAGAACAAAACAAATATTAGTCCTCTCATATTTTGGTAAATTCTCCTCCTTTCTAATATTTTGTATGTAAGTATTTGTGTGGCAATTATTGACACAATAAAGATGACAACCATGCAGGACACTATTCATACCAAGAGCACTCATATCTACCAAAGAAGTTTTTCTTGATACCTCTTCACTTCCCAAAAATAATGTAAGCTCATCATGCCAATTAGGAGTGATCAGGTCACAATACAAACTTGCAGTACTCATTGGATTTGAAAGGCTATTATTATAACCTGAGCACTGAAATTGAAATGACCCACTTTACAGCAAAGTTCACAAATAAAAGGATAAATGGCACAAACTTTTTCGCCAAGATCACTTAGAGCCCTATCCCAAATTCTAGTTTTTTCATTCCTATGATGGATACAATATTCTTCTTCGATTTGATTCTTTTCACAAGGTCTAAGTGCTCCACAAAAATTAACATGCTTATAAAAAATAATACTTTCAGAAGTTTGAGCATGTTTATTGCAATCATTAATAACAATTTCCTTTTCCATGCAAGTGTCTTTAAAAGGTTCCTGATATGTGTCCCAATTTTCTTTAGAAACATTAATATGAGGAGCAAAGGATCTATACCAACCAATAATCATTTGAGGATGAAGACCATATTTAGCACTAAGCTCTTGAAAATCAGTAGTTCCAGCGAAAGACTTTATGCAATCATACTCATAGTGTATACCTGATTATTTACCTTTATCGTTATTCCAATCTTCATTATTGTTTTGAATTGTTTCAAGAAGATCCCATTTAGCTTCAAACTTCTTACTTGAGAAAGAACCCTCTAAACAGACATCTAGATAATCCCTGTAATGTCCTGAAAGCCTTGCATAAAAACTAGTAACAATTATTTCCTCAGGAAGCTCATGGTTAGGACATTTGAGTATTAATGTTTTTTGTCTGCCCCAAGATTGAGCAATGTTTTCTCCATCACGAGGCCAAAAATTATAAATGTAATTCCTATCTAAATACAATGCATGAGAAGAATAAAATTTAGAGTAAAATAGAGATTCAAGCTCCTTCCACTCCAAATGATGAGGATCATCTAGTAGCTCATACCACTCCCTTGCTTTGTCCCTAACTGACAAAGAGAATAGCCTCCTCTTAACTTGGTCCATAGAGATACCCGCACACTTGAACAACTCGCGTAATTCATGTATAAAGAGTAAATGATCACTAGGATGGACAGTTCCATCCCCAAAATAGCAGTTCTTCATGACACGTTCAACAATTTTCTTAGGTATTTTTAAAGGAATACTTATAGTAGGAGGATTTAAAATATCACAAAGCATCATTAGAATTATCACATATGGGAGATAAAGTATCATCAAAGCAAATTCTAAAACCGGGGAACTAAAAAGATCATTTTTATAAAAACTAGCTTCCCCAAGCTTAGAATTTTCCATAGCATTAGAAATAAGGGTATCCAAAGAATTAATGCTAATAACATTGCTACTAGCATGCAAATAAAGCTCCATAGGTTTTTTAATTTTTCTTCAAAAGAATCATGTCCTAATTCAAGATAAAGATTATAAAGTTCTCTCATATTTTTGTTGTTTTCCATTAAGCCTAAAGATAAAAACAAGGAACAAGTAAAAATAATCCTAACTAGTGAAAATAAAAACAAGAAACAAAAAGATATAATTGCAGAATATAAAGAAAATAACTTTGAGCACCCACACCCGAGGATGTGAGTACCTTTTACCTTACCTCCCCAACAATGGCGCCAGAAAAGAGCTTGATTTCTACGCATGCTTCTATTCTTGTAGACAGTGTTGGGCCTCCAAGTGAAGAGGTTTGTAGAACAGCAGCAAGTTTCCCTTAAGTGGATCACCCAGGGTTTATCGAACTCAGGGAGGCAGAGGTCAAAGATATCCCTCTCAAGAAACCCTGCAATTACGATACAAGAAGTCTCTTGTGTCCCCAACACACATAATACAATTGTCAGTTGTATAGGTGCACTAGTTCGGCGAAGAGATAGTGAAATACTAGTAATATGGATGATTATAAGTGACAATAGCAATCTGAAATAAAAATGGCAGAAAGCAAACATGTAGCAGAACTGGTTGCAAACGGTGTTTCAATGCTTAGAAACAAGGCCTAGGGATCATACTTTCACTAGTGAACACTCTCAACAATAATAAGATAATTGAATGCATACATATCTCTCTTCACTACGCTACTCCGAACCAATCTACGGTCGGATAACAAACACCAATCATTGCGTAGGGCTGCAAAAAGCACTCCTTAGAGTTCGCATTTCTCCATCTAGGTAACCCCCACGCTATCACCATGAGACCTAGATGGTTCCCGAAAAACACCACAATTTCATAGGGTCGTCCAACACAGAATATAAGTATCATGCTAAACCACACGATGCACACACTATAACCTTTACACCGTGATCAAAATGTCTATGGAGATCTCATAACAAAACCACTTGAGTAGCATAACAGATGAAGAGTAACATCTACTTATTCAATTAGACTACAAAGCTCATGATCACATAAAGATCACACCATGGGAGAGAGAGAGATGAAACACATAACTACCGGTAGAGCCCTTAGCCCCGGGGGAGAACTACTCCCTCCTCATCATAGGAGACAGCAACAACGATGAAGATGGCGGTGGAGTTGATGGAGATGGCTCCGGGGGCACTTCCCCGCCCCGGCAGGGTGCCGGAACAGAGATTTCTGTCCCCCGAAACTTGTCGGCAGCGGCGGCGGAGCTACATAACTTTTCATGGAAGGGGGCAATATCTTTAGGGTTTATGCCTCGGGGGGACTTTATAGACGAAAGGGCGATGGCGGTGGGCGCCCGAGGGGCCCACACCACCTGCAGGTGCGGCCGGGGGGACCCGCGCCCACCCATGGTGTGGATCCTCCTCTGACGCCCTCCAGGTCTCCTTTGGACTCCGTTGACGTGTCGGGAATTCTAAGACTTTTGGCTTTTGTTTCGTCCAATTCCTAGAATATTTCCAGAACAACTTTTCTGAAACCAAAAACAGCAAAAACCAGGAAGTGGCTTTGCGGAATCTTGTCAATAGGTTAGTCCATGAAAACATCCAAAAAAACGAAGGAAAACATGTGAAAACATAACCACCGCTGGGTTATGCAGCAGGAATTTAATTTTTTTTCCATGCAAACTACGCAACCGCCAAGATTTAACTATGTAGATACAAATGAATAATAATTACAAGATCTAGTTCTCGAGATCCTGTACCAATAAACATAGAAGCGGAAGAGGTGTTGGTGACGATGTCGATGAAGCCTGTTGAATATCCTCACGCATAAGCCGTGGGTGAGGATGAAGGGTTTTCGTGGCATAAAACAAAACAATTACTAACAACGATAACCGAAACTAGCCAAAATCTATTACTATGCAGATATAGAGTAACAGAGAAGGAACAGTGATCATACTCTTGAAGAAAATAAGCGGGGATTACCCTCCCGCTCAAGGGTTGGTGATGAAGACGACGAAGCCGACCTCAAGGTCGAGTGGTCATATCGCGACTAGTGCCACAAATCGCAGCACCTCGTGGATTACACACATACGGTGTGGACGATAATTCCCGGTCTCCGGCCTAGCAAAGGCTACGAAAGTAGAGAGATGGACCGAAAACTAATAGCACGCAGTGTGCTGATAGTAGAGAAATCTCAACTTGTAGTGCAGCTCCAAAGGGAACCATGGTGAGAGAAGAGAGAGAAATATATGGAAAAAAGGGGAGGGGTGCCTCCCTTTATATAGGGGGAAGGGGATCCTTTCCCCTTGGCCAAGCCATGTGGGACTAATCCCACATGGTTGGCCGGCCAAAGAGGTCTAGCCCCACCCCCCCACATGGGCCCCATTCGGCCCATGTGGGTCGCCCCCTTTTTTCTTTCCCTTTTCTCACTTTCCCCCTAATGGGCCCCTTTTGCCCGGAAGAAACATTAGTGGAATAAATGCATTTAAAAATAAAATAAAATGTGTTTAATTATTAATTACACTAATTAATAATAAATACACATTACTTATTTATTTCGAGTCCCGGAACCCCTTCCGACACTCTCCGATCACCATCAGACATTTCTCCCTTATACCGATACACCTTCGGAACTCTCCGATCTCCATCGGAAAAATCCGGAATGATTCCAGCTCTCTTTAATATTCTCTTCGGTACTAAGATCACTCTTAAATATCATATACCCTTAAGTGTGACACCCTAACGGTTCGGGACTACTCTAGACATGGTCGAAACACCTCTCCGACCAATGACTAATAGTAGGATCTGGACACCCATAATGTCCCTTGTGCATCCATTGATATTCTGCGTCGCTTGAACCTTAAACATCAAGTCCCCATGCATCTTTCCTTAGTGATACTATGTTTGTCTGAGTCTTTATCGTACGATATCTCATACCCCGTTCAGTCTCGTTACCGACATAACAATTCTTCTCGTTCTCGTGTTGCTGCATCTCCATGACCTAGTCACATGCTTGCAAGCTAATTGATGCAACTCCACCGAGTGGGACCATAAGTATTCATCCATCATCAGGATTGGCAAGTCCCACTCTTGATGGTATGCCTCAACATATCCCTTTCATTACCCAATATTCAACTTTATAATCACCCTGTTACGGTACGACGTTTGATGCAATCAAAGTAACTTCCAGGATAGCAGTTAAATACCATCGCATGGTAAAAAGCTATGGTACTATATTTTTGTTATTATTGCATTGAAATCAGTGAATCGACCTTGTCATGATAAAACATAATGGGTGTGAGTCCATCACATCATTCACTAATTACATGACTCCATTATCAATGGTATAAATACCCATGATCAGGAAACTTTGATCATCTGTTGCCCAACATACTAATATAACTAGAGGCTACTAGGGACCTCGTTTATTTACATACCACGTGTGTATTAATGTTTCCGCTTATCATAGTTATAACATGATATAAAACATTATGAACATACGAGTTATGATAATAAATATATTTTATTTTTTCCTATAGAGCATAACTCCTTGAGAGCATGTTGTCGACTCTTCGTATCTAGCATCTTGATCCGACAGAGTGAGCGTTTCACGTGTTACCCCTTTGAGAGTATCACACATGTTGGGGCTAGACGTCGCAGTACTAGACGTCGCAGGTGTATATGAAGGTGGAGTTCTCAATAGATGAGAGAGAGAGTAATTAAAAGCTAGATGTAATTGGGAGAAGACACCTAAAAAATATAATTAGAAGAAGCTCTAATTGGACCCTCTAATTCTACTAGAGAGAGAGAGGTCTGGGAGCTATATGTGTGTTTTTTCTTGAGACTTGGGGCTCTTTATATAGTTGGAGGGAGGGGAGACTTCCCAAATGAGAGAGGGAGTCCTAGTTGAGCTAGGAGGGGCTTGGCCGCACCATGGAGGTGGACGCACCCCGTCCTCCTAGCCCAACTCGTATTGGACCTTGATGAGTCCAATCCCACCTCTCTCTTTCCTTTTTTTTTCTCCTTTTTCTTTTTTTCCTTTTTATCTCCAATTAATTCAGGAAAATATCGGGATGAAAAGTACCAATATGTGATGCCTCTGGCCCCCACCGGGCAGTCCCCTAAAATAGGGTGCGGCCATGAGGGGCATTCATGCCCCCCTCCAGCACCCCTTTCTCGGTTTTTTGCCCGAAAATTTTCCGGAACCATGTGACCCATTTAGATAAAATCATAAATATTATCTAGCGATGTTAGAAAAATATTTACGACATCCCGGGACATCTCACGTCCCCTTCCACTTGCTCCGTAAAGCGTGCACCCTAAATTTCTCTCTCAGAACAACTCCGGAATAAATTCCGGTAGTAACAGAAACTGTTTCTATTACTCTAGGGCATCCAAGGCCCTCGATATTAATTCTCTCCGATGTATAAAATATATCTATCACACAGAAACACCATTCCGATGATACTCCTTTTTTATCCGGACCTACTGATATACACATAAACCACACCTAACTTAAGTGTGTTTCCCCTACAAGTTTGATAGTGTGTGCACATGAAACTGGAAACTCTTTCCTTTCCAATAATCAATAGCGGGTCCATGGACTTCCATATTGACTTACACATACTAAACGAATAAATTGTTGAACATGTTGGTCATTATACTATTTTCCATTACTCATGATATCGAACTTATCCGAGAATGGATTCCGATATTGTCGTGGAACAATCTCCTTTTCCACTATACTTTTGTCTTGTCTAGTTAATCGGTAAGTTTTCTCTTTCTCGTTACCGTATTATGATATCCTACATGATGTATCATCATCATGCATTTTCTACAGAACTTATGGATATCAAGAATACAGAGTGTCCTAGGTAGGTATCTCTCCTTTTACGTAGGAGTAATTCCCATCTTTGAACATCGAGGTAACATACTCCTTTAGAATTACGTAGTGGCTATCTTTATATTCACCTAGTTTACGGTGTGAATCTTGATAGTATCAAAGTAAAACCTCCATAATATATTACCCCGATAACCTCATGGTTAATGGATGCGTTTTAATATAACCGTGTTGTGATATGATTCTAAGGACAAGGATGTCTTAGTGGATTCTCTTAGCATATCAACTACTATGGCATACATATCCATATTGTTCCCTTCAAACAATATGCTATTCATTGATGTTGACGTAAATAATGTCCATGATTAGGAAAACATAGTCATCAAGCATCCAATGAATAAGTTAAAAAAAAGGTAAGACTAGAGTTTGATACTTTGTTCATGTTACTACACGTGAGCATGAGTTTTCCTCTGAATCTCATATTTAGCAACCACGTCAGCTGTAGCATAGTAATATGAGTCATAACTATGAAACGTATATATAAATATTATTGCCTTTTGAGCATACATCCAACAGAACCAACATAGCTCCCACTGACCTCACCCTCGACCTCCCTGTCTTGCCATTATAGACGACCGTGGAAATAGGAAGCGGCGTGGAGCCGGGAGGTTATGCTTTTCAGAGGGACGTATGCACATTAGTAGACATGGAGGGAGCGTGCATGAGGGTTAGGCTAATCAGGAAGAAAAAAACGGGTAAGGAAAGAAACCAAATGATGAACGACTTAAGGAAGTGGAAAACCGATGAGGAAAAAACCTTACAGGGGAACATACGACATGGAGCTGCTTGACATCGGAACAGCGGACCGAGAATGCGATGTATATTATAAGTAGGAAAAGTGTCGTGGGATAATCACGGCAGACGTTACCGGGGGTAACTGATCTTGGGGCAAGACGACACAGGCGTTTGGGAGAGGGTTTAGCTCAGAGGAAAACATGGTGCAACTCGATCTGGTAGCCGGCAATCAAAGTCGCCGAGTCTCCGATCTTGATATAATAACTCAACTCTGGGATTACACTAGATGCTCGATATCAAGCGATATTGCTAGGGTTCTTAGATCTCTGTCTAAACTAGACCTGGGAGTCGGTTTATAAAGTACCCGTACCCCCTGGCTTTCCCTCCAAGGCGCACCCTGGATCCTACCCGGACACGGCGCCCAAACCCTAACTTTCCTTTGCCATAGCCCACAATCCGGGTTACTGGGCCTACAAGCTTGGGCCTTCTACAAGCTTCCTTATCCTTAGCCGGATCCTGCGCAGCGTCCTTTGGGCCGGGTTACTCCTTGGAGTTTGACCTACCGGGTTATCATCCCCCCATCAGTAGTCCCCAGAATAGCCTGGGCTTCACGGATCCTTCCTTGAAGCGCTCGCTATTCCCTGCAAGGATATTAAACACACGAGTATATGGAGGCCGGGTTAAGGTGCCTCAATAGATAGCTAGGCCTTACTCCATGGTGGCCATATAGTAACCCAGCTCTTCCCCAATTACCTAACTTACTTTCTCAGGTAAAACCCCAAAATGTCAAGATTCTATACTTGATAATTGACCTGATATCACGGGATGGATCTCTTTCTCCTTTTCGCTCAGATCCCCTGCTCAACATTTAAAGCGCATCTCGCCAAAACTCAAATAAATAGCCGTTTACTTCCGCAACTCCCGGCTCCCACTCGCTGAACCGGGCTTATCCACTCGCGCTATAAATAGGCTCCTTGGGGGTAACCCGAACCCTAACGGCTCATTTCCCCCCACTCTGCTTCCTTTCTTCCTCCGCGCTCATCCTCACTGAGCGCCACCACGGAAATCCCGCGCGCATCACCGGAACCCATTGGCCGGAGGCTGCGCTCCGCCACAGCTCGCCCCGCGCCGCCGCCAAGATCCCCCGGCAAACCTCCATCCGGCCCGTCAGGAACCGCGAAAGGACACCAGGCTTGCGCCATCTTCCTCCGCAAGGCTTCACTCAGATCTCCTCCGGTAAGCCTCTTGCACCCATTAATTTGCCCTTGCGATTTTTGATTTCACCTTAGATTAGATCCAAATCGACCCGCCAATAATTTCTCGGCCATGCCGAATTAGGTTGCTAGTATTCTTTCTAGCTCGCCCAATAGATAAGTTATGGACTCCAATCCAATCTCCTACTACCTGCAATTATTAATTTCGCCACAAATCTGAAGATAGAATTCCCAATCTGGGCCCGAACCACTCAAAATTTCCGCCTTGGCCTCAATCACCCGGCTAGTCCTCCCCTTTCCAGTTCCTTTTATTCGCGCTAAGTACCCGTGCAGCCATCCATCGTCCTCAAAAGCTCCTTCAACGCTTAGACCCCCATAATTTTCGCTATAATACTTGATACCCGGACAGTTCGAACTCCACTCTGCACACTGACACCCGGATAATATCCAATTTTCATGCCTCAATTTTACCTTGCCGATACTTGGCCGGCTCACAGCTTCCGTGTCTCATTCCTTTTATCCTCCTACCTTGTGCTTTGCAGGTCAACCACATGGCTCCCAAGAAGCAGGGAAAAACTCCGACCAAAGCCAAGGCCACCAACTCTATATCCGCCAACTGGGCGCGGTCTACGGTCACCAAGGCCAAGTTAGAGGAGCTGGTCGAGCTGGGAGTTCTTCCTCCTCAAGAGGATATCCAGTGGAGGGTGCCGGGCAAAGAGACCCGGCCTACCCCGACGAAAGACGAGGTAATCTGTTTCGTGGAACATGTGACCCGGGGCTTCCGTCCGCCGGGTCACCCTTTTTTCCGTGATGTTCTAAACCATTACGGCCTACGCGTTTTTGACATCGGGCCTAATTCTATATTAAACATATCCCATTTCATCGTCCTTTCCGAATCATACTTGTGCACTCCGCCAAGTCTAGCTCTTTTCGTTGAGCTTTTTCAATGCAAACCGTGCCGCGAAAGCGGTGACGGGGCGCTTCTCGCTTGCGGCGGGGTTTCTATCCAGCGCCGCAAGAATTCTCTGATGCCACCCCTCACTCTTAACTCCCATGTCAAGCACTGGCAGCTCTCATACTTTTACTGCCAAGACACCTCCCCACCCGGCCAAAAGAAACTGCCGGGTTACTCGGAGGGCCTTCTTGACATCTCCGAAAAGTTTAGTGGCTTCTCCCCTGACTCGGACAGGGAGGCCATTCAACCTCTGCTAGCCAAAATCACCACTCTCACGGCCCAAGGTCTCATCGGGCTCAACCTGGTGAAGACTTGGGTCGACTTCCGGATCCAACCCAACTCCATCCGCACAAAGTTGATGTGCGAGTATTCGGGGCAATCTACAGACCCACTCCGGTACTCTGACAACATCTTCGCGGCTGGTGACACTCATAAGACTATCAAGGGTTTTCTGACGGAAAAGCTTGAGGTAATCCGGAACATATCCGGATTGGAGCCCTTTACACTCGAGAATCCAGCCCCCAAGGTGAAAACCTAATTTTGACGTCTTTACCTTTACTCTTTTCACTCGATACAGTTGATGACCCGTATACTGACACTTTTCAGGCTGATGATGATTTTTGGAAGACCAACACTTCTCCTAGTTCCGAAAGCCCAGAGGAGCAGGAAGAAGCCGTTAATTCGGACTAAGGTGCCCTCCGGCTTTTACTTAGTTCCCTTAAGCTCATCATAACCCCTTCATTTTCCAACTATAACTTTGATGATATCCAGAACAAGAAGATGACGAAGAAGAAAACTCCGACGGCAAAGTAGAATCCGCCAGCGACGAGGAGGAACTGGAGCCGACAGTCAAAGTCGGATCAAAGAGAAAGACTCAAGAGGCCTCCTCCAAGGTTTCATATCACCTCCTCGCATTCAATTCGCATTACTTTAATGATATACATGAGCTATCTTGACGCTGTTTCACTGGCACTGCTTGAAGGAGTCTCCCATGACCAAGCGCAGGTCAACTCGAAATCACCCGGGTGATGGTGCTCTTAACCCGGGTATTTCATTGACTCCGACTCGGCGGGCGGGTATTTACCCTATCCTTTCTCGAACGAAACATTCACCTTGAACCATTCTTTTACGAAATCTTACTTGATACCTTCCAGCCTCTCCCGAGTCCAGCGACGGATTTCCTGTGGATTTCGCGGTGAATACCGGGTAAAATCCCTTTCCTGATGCTCTACCGCGTTTCATCATCCTTTCCTGATTGTATACTAGCTGCTTACTCATAACATCTATAGGGCCACGGTCGTTACCAGCGACCAAGAGGATATGGAACCCGAGGGCCCGGGTAAGGGAAGCCCGGCTGATAAGACTACAGCTAGGGCTGGAATTCGAGCCGAGCCGAGCCGACTTGGCTCGACTCGCTCAAGCTCGGTCAACTGACGAATCGAGCTCGGCTCGACTCATTCAACAAACGAGTTCAAAATCAAAACTCGGCTCGGCTCGGTGAACTCGCGAGTAGCTCGCGAGCTACTCGTTTAACTTATCTAATTTTATAAAACTATAAAAAGTCAACATTATATAATGTATATATAATTATTTTTGATTATTTGGGTCATGTATAATAAAATCATCACAATAATCAGTGAAAATATGTTACCATCCAATAGTTTGTAGTAAACAAACTACAATAATTAGTAACAAAATATTCAAATAAACAAGAATATCATTAAAAACTATTTTGACCGAGTTAAACGAGCTAAACGAGTACTCGGTAAACTCGGCTCATTTAGCTTGAACTTGTTTACCGTCAAAAACGAAAACTCGACTCGGCTCGTTGGACAACGAGTTCAAGCCGAGCCGAGTCGAGTTGCGAGCTACTCGTTTAGCTCGCGAGTTCCGAGTTTTAATTCCAGCCCTAACTACAGCCGCGTCTAGCGGCGAAAAACAAGCGTCGCCGACAAACCCGGACACACAAGAAGCCGAGTATCCGATTGCTTCCCATGCAAGCAAGAAGAACAGAGCCACGACCTTGGGTGCAGAAGAAGGAGCATCGGATTTCGACATACAAATGACCCGGGTGCCGCCTCCCTCTAAGAAGAAAGCTCCTTCTCGGAATTTCCAAGGCCCCGGGTCCTCTGATACGGGTAAAGACACTTTTGATCAATTGATGAACACTCTCCTTACTATGAAGACTTCGGAGAGCAAGATCTTGGAGCGCATGGCTGCAGAGCACCAGGTAATGACACTTGGTATCTCATATTGCATACCTAGTCCCCAAGTTCCGAGTATGACTTGCTAAAGTTATGCTTGGTACTTTACGCCATATTCAGCTTACCATAATATCCAACTGATACTTGCGTTCCTTGCTACTTACAGGCGCAGATAACCCGGTCTGATGAAACTTTACTTAAGATCGAACAACTTCTTCTTGCCGAGGTAAAACGAAGGGAAACCCTTGAGGATGACATGAAAACTTTGAAGAAGGATGTTTCCAAATACAAGAAGAAGTGCAATGCCGCTCAGACCGCACTGAAGAAACTATCAGACCAAGTCGCCGATACTTATCAGATCTTGCTTAGTAAGTTTTTGCTGCCGATTGGCTTCATGTCTTTGCTTTATTATATGATACTCGGGATTACTGATACGTTCTTTCTTTTGTTTCAACTGTAGGTGCCAACCTTGCGGCCCCAGAGGAGGATGCTATTGTCAAGGCTAGAACCCTAAAGACCATGCTCCGGACTTTCTTTGCCGGCACAAAATTTATACTGGATGCCGTGAAGTGGCCTACGGAAGTATATCCGGGTGAAGAAAATCTCATTCAAGCCTGCTCCACTGTACCTGGCTGGATTGAAATCTGGAAACGCTCGTCATGCCGGATTGGTATGACCCGGGCCTTTACCCTGGCCAAGGCTTTCTTTCCGAAGCTTGACCCGGCAAAGGTAATATCCGGGTTTCCCGAATTCAAGGCGGACGGTTCCAAATTTACACCCAAGGATTTCAAGGCCATACAAGCCGCAGTGCGCCCCTCAGCTACCACTTTGGCCGATAGTTTGGATCTAAACACGATTATGAGTGCATACGACGCTGATGGCAAAGTTGTTACGGAGGAAGGACCCCCGCCCTTTGATATCTTGGAGAAGTGGGTTTCTAACTCGGCCAGGAAGAGGGAGGCAACTGCGAAGAGAGAGGCCGAGTTAGGATCAGGGCCGTCTGCCTCTACACCAGCCGTCCCTCCACCTGTCCGCCCTGGTGCGGTGAGTCCGGGTAATGCTGCCGGGAAAGCTAAGCAGCAAGCCCAGGATCAAGACCCGGAAGACCGTACTCAGGAGGCCGAATAGGGCAGTACCATCATAATACCTTGGTCACGCGATGCTTTGTATTCAAACTATTATGCTTTTGATGGTGCGCCTGTGCACCCCTGATACTGATGTCGTAACTTGTAACATACTTTTAGTCCGTGATATACTTTGCGGCTTTCCTGGCCTTTTGATAACCGTGTTGCTTGTCTATTCTTTGAACTTGTTCTCGATACCCGACTCTCTTTTTGGCTCCCTTCGTAAGACTCGGTTTTCCGAATACCAGGGGCTTTGATAAGTGGACTTTTCTTTAAGTCCCCAAGACTCGGATGGTGAGGTCTTTCGAACTTCGATAGCCAAGTAGTTTGTTTCTGTTTCGAAGTCCCCAGTCCCCATGACCCAAAGTCCGAGTCATGGGGGTGTGGCCTTTCTCAGAGAACAAATTGTTTTTTACCGAATCGCAAACCTAAAGCCATTCCGTGTAGGTACTGAAGTTATGCTTGATAGTTGTTGAGTTTCCGTCTATTAGCCTTGTACTCTGCATAAACTTGTGGTTTAGATGACCCTTTTGACTATCTTGTACTGTAAGCCGGCTTTCGCGTGGATACCATGTTGTTACATCTATACGAAAACAGGGTCAGGCAAGTCCCATTGGGCTTCATGGCTGATTGTAATCGTAAGCGAACGAATCATGCCACTTTAGTGCGAGTCACATCGAGCTTAAGTAAGAAAAGTCAAGAAAATTTGGCTCCTCTGTCCAGTTATAAGATTGCAGCCGTACTCGTTTGCGAATAATCGGCCCTTATAACTTATAGGCATCAAGGCCGGGTC
Organism: Alopecurus myosuroides; assembly: GCA_028641055.1. Taxonomy (NCBI): domain Eukaryota; kingdom Viridiplantae; phylum Streptophyta; class Magnoliopsida; order Poales; family Poaceae; genus Alopecurus; species Alopecurus myosuroides. The sequence continues at coordinate 333,122,444 of CM054062.1, read as the reverse complement.
TTTTGGGTTTGTGGCTGGGCTACTTGAGCAACCAGCCCCCGAGACCTATATATACTCAACGTTCTTAATGATACTGAAATATTGATGTCACATGGATACTACTTACTTGTAATCAGGCTGTAACGAAATAGGACTTGATAACCATCTCTTTATTGATGCGAGAAAGTTTGGATCAGCAGGCCGCCTCATTAAAAACCTTCCAGTCCCCTTAGGTACCCTGGGTAGGAAAAGAGCGCGTCTGAAACCTACTGCCCGTTACATTGTTTAGTTCTTCATGTGGACCGGTCCCGGACTGGCGTGACCGATGCACATTCTCCACATGCTGGACTTTTTCATGATGAGTACCGGGTTTACTAGCCAACCCGGGCGAGGTGTTTCCATGACGTGGCGTGCAGTTTCTTCCTTTATAGCGGATTGCTTGGGAGGGTCGTCCTCGATAAAAGCCACCATTTTAGCATCTTGTGCTACCTTGGATTTTGCTCTTTCGACTTCGGTACTCGGCCTTTTTGATGTGGTTCTGTCCTCCGGGTCTGCTTGAGACCGGTAATGCTTGAGTTCTTCTTTTCTACAGGCCTGCTCGGCCATTGCTGCGTCTCCTTCATCGCATTCAGCTGCTATGTCTCGATTTCCATGTATGGTAATGGTCTTCTTGGGACCCGGGATTTTTAGTTGCAGATACACGTAACACGGCCTAGCCATGAATTTGGCGTAAGCCGGCCTTCCAAATAACGCGTGATAAGGGCTGCGCAATTTGACTACCTCAAAGGTAAGCCATTCAACTCGATAGTTATTCTTTGACTCCCCAAATGCTACCTCCAATGCGATTTTTCCCTCGGGGCACGCTGAATGACCCGGCACTATCCCATGGAAGACTGTTGAGCTTTTTTGTAGCTGAGACTCCTTGAGGCCCATGCGTAGGAAGGTTTCCCAATACAGTATATTGATACTGCTTCCACCATCCATCAAAACCTTTTTCAGCTCATACCCATTGACCTGTGGTGCGACTACTAATGCCAAGACTCCCGGGTGTTCCACTCTTTCTGGGTGATCCCTTCTGCTCCATGTTACCTCCTGTTCTGACAATCTCAAGTATCTCGGGACAGCTGACGAAACTGAGTTGACCGCTTGCTTCAGTATCTTTTTGTCCTTGTTAGAGCCTCCTGTGGTATGCACATGATATTGGCCCAATTGTTTGGGGTTAGCCTGGAAACCTCCTGCCCCCCCTTGGTTATTACCTTGATTTCCAGCCGCCGGGTTACCAGCTGGGGATGGGCCGTTGCCCGGGTTTCCCCCTGGACCCGGTCCTCCTCCCCGTCCTGCACCTCGCATAGCTCTGTTCACTTCCTCATTTTTCCATCTTTGTAAGTCGGCGCACTGCTCCAAGGAGTGGTTAGCTGGCCTGCCGTTCCTGCTGTGCTTTGGGCATGCCATCCTGAATATGTCCCAATTGTTACCCGGCCTGGGTGGTCCTTGATAGTTTCCTCCATTGTGATTACCTCCGTTGAAATTTCCTTCTGCTCTGGGCCTCGAAGACCCGGCTTCTGTGTTGGCGACAAACTCGGAGCCTCCTTCAAACGGGCGCTTGTTCTGGCTATTTCCGTTATTACCCGGTGTTGATCCACCGCCGGTTCTTCCGTTATTACTTGTGTTTGCTTTTACCTTCTTGTCATCAACTTCCTCTTCTGTAGTATCTGTCGCAGCGTGTTTGTTGCACGCATCCATCAATTCTCCCATTGTAACTTCCGACGCATTTCGACTAGACTTCATGCGAGTTAACTTTTGCACTAAAGGTATATACTTGCATGTTTTTGCCATGGCTTGTAGTGCATCCTTGGGCTGAATATCCGTGGACGAGTGAAGTATCTCCATAACCCGGCGCACCCAACTGCGCGCCGATTCTCCCTTCTTCTGGACGCATCGCTCTAGATCATCAATAGTGAACAATTTCCTGCACGTCCCATGAAAGTGCTTGACAAACGCGGTCTTCAATTCCTCCCAGGACTTGATCGATCCTTCCGGCAAATTGGTGAACCACAACTTCGCTGCTCCTTCTGACATCATCAAGTACATGAACTTGGCTTGGAGATTCTCGGATGCGTTGCGAATCGACATTGCCATCTCATAACTACTTAGCCATGTTTCTGGATCCATAGTTGGCTCGTAATTCACTACTTTCCCTGGCTCTTTAAATTTTTCCGGGTAAGATTCAGCTCTGATATTGTCCGAGAGGCACTTGGGTCCCGCAAGGACGGTCGAGGCCGGCCTTGCTCTAGAAACGTGTGATACAGCGGGGGGCGCGGTGCAGCGGGAAGTCCATGCGCTGCAGACCCGGCCGCGGCCCTCCGAGCTCTGGAACTATCCACAACAGCCTGTGCTGCTGATGCTGCCTGAACGCGGGGAGGAGGCGGCATTTGCTGCTGCTCTTCCCTCCGCCGTGCTGAACTTGTTTGGATATTCCCTTGTTGCTGACTGACGTATGGCGTCCCGTGCATACCGCTTCTATGATCCGGATAATTGGCTTGCTGTGCCACCGCAGTGTGCAACAGATCGATGGCTTGCCGGGTCTTCTCTGCATGGGGTGACTCTCCCACAGGGATTTGATTTAACGCGAGTGTCGCCGCATACACATTGTCCATGGGGTTATTGTAGTGACCAGCTGGTGTGCGAAATCGTGATGGTGGCGGTGGTGGTAGATCGTTGCCGGTTGTGACTCTAGTCTGTGTGTCGTGGTGGTGTCACGGCAGATGCCATGGGATGGCTAAAGATGTGGGGACGATGGACGCTGGAGGTGTCCGGGGAGGGATCACGCGACGAGTAGCCGCGTGAGGTAAGATCCACACAACACAAACAACACGATGTACCCAGGTTCAGGGCCCTCGTGAGGAGGTAAAACCCCTACTCCTGCCTTTCTCTATGTATTGCTATATGTCACCGAGTAGCTCACAGTACAAGGAATGATGTTCACCGAGTAGCCTCTCTATGCTCCCGAGTAGAGCTAGGTCAAGAACTTAGGGTTTCTAGGGTTTCCTCTCAATGTCTCCCAGCGTGCCTCGCGCAGGAGGCGGCGGGGCACCTTATATACACGGTGCCCAGCCGGATACGTCCAAATCCTAGACAAGTGTCGACATAGTGTTCACATGTCCTTTCTCCGAGTACGGCCTGACAGCTTTGGTCGTTGGTCTTGGCCGCTTCTGTAAAGTCGTTGGGCAAAACTAGGGGACAGACTGGTATCACTGTACCTAGTCACAGAGCAGGCCCCCCTTATCCTGCCACCGACTGCTTCCATGCTGTCACTGTCAGGCAGGCCGTCCCCACGTGAACAGTAGTTCGAATGCTGCCAAGTACGGACCCAGGATACGCGGGATCCTGTGTCAGAACGGCTCTTTTGACTTCCTGCCCGAGTAGTTTCCCGCCAAAGGTTCCCGCCAATTGTACTCGGGCCAAAGTTTCTACTCGACAGGGTAGAAACTGATTGATATCTCCGTCTGGCCATCTCGAGGTGAGACCGGGTAGCAGACTACCGGGTAGCGAGTACTCGGTAGTCGGATACTCGACCAAACCTTTCTTCTGTACGCGGCCTTTATCATCTGTCTTTACCCTACTCGGGGGTAACCCCCCGACAGCAGTCCCCGAAGCTGGTTGAGTCTTGCGAACTTGTTCACTAGGCTCTGCCAGCTTAAAACCAGCCTTTGCATCTTACCCATCGAACCTCAAGATGCCGAGTAGGTCCTCCGAGTAGCTATCTGGAAAGTATCTTGAGTCTCCTCTTTTCCGAGTAGCACTCGCTTTCTACTCTGTATCCGAGTAAAAAGACTTAGCGAAATTTCGCAAACTGAGCCTCTGCAGCGCAGAGCAACATCCAGCCCTTCACGCAGGCACTGCCTACGTGTCAAGCATCCACGACCTTGTCGTTTGGTTGCCCAGGACACGACGCCACGTGTCCAGTTTTCACGCCGTGGGCCCACCGGCCGTCGTGTCCCATCAAGCGCAATTACTGGCCACGATCTGAAGGTGGGATCAAATGCGGCCGTTACGCGCGCAGCCTGCGCTTGTGTGCGTTTCTATTCGGCCACAGGACCCACCACACGCCACAATCGATCCCACTCCCGCAGCGGTAACGGTAATCTCGCCGAGGGGGTATAAATACCTCCGCGGTAACTTCCTTTTCCCCTTCCCTGCTCATTTCCTCTTCTTCCTCCCGTTCTTCTTCGCCACCGAGCGCTCCGCCGCCGCGCTAGCCTCTGCGCCGCCGCGGACTCGCTCCACCACCAAACCCATTTGATTTCCGATTCCTCCACTCGCAACCATGGCCAAGTCCTGCTGGGCCGGTTCCTCCATCACCCAAGCCAACCTCGCCTGGCTTGTGAATGAGAGAAGGGTTCCCCCCGGCGTGGAGTGCCGGGCGCCCGACGACGAGACCGTGCCCAAGCCCAGGGACGGAGAGCGCGTGGTGTTCATGTCCCACTTCGAGCGCGGGTTCGGGCTGCCAGCGTCGGACTTCATGCGTAAGTTCCTGAACCACTTCGGGCTGCAGATGCACCATCTGCCGCCCAATGCAGTTGTTTTCCTCGCATACCACGCCGTGGTGTGCGAGGCTTTTCTCGGCATCAGGCCCACCGTGGAGACGTGGCTCCGCTACTTCCACCTCCGCCAACAATCTGCCGGGAAGAAGGACAGCGCGGGCGTTCCTCGCGCCACCGACGTCGGCTGTGCCATGATGGTGCAGCGGAACGGCACGAACCACCCTCGTATCCAGGGGCTGGATTCCTGCCGAATGTGGCAGCAAACGTTCTTCTACGTGAGGAACGTTGCCGCCGCTGATGGAGCCCCCGTCGACGATCGGATCAATCTGCCCCCTTGGAGCAAGCGTGCTCCACTCGGGTCGAATTGGAAGGAGAAGCCCGTCAACGACGAGATCGCCACCGAGATAGAGACGCAACTCGGCTGGCTGAAGACGCATGGCCTCCGGAATGACGATCCAGTGGCGTGCTGGATCAAACGCCGGGTGCTCCCTCTGCAGGAGCGATGCCACCTCATGTGTTACATGGGAGGGCCTCGCGATTGCACCAGGACTACCACCGTCGAGATCGACGACGCTGACGTTCCCCGGCTTGCCAGGAACATTCTGAAGACCGGCCTCAACGAGAAGTGGCGGTACGGGTTCGTTCCGTTCAGCCGCAGGACTCCAATCTTACGGGTACGTCTCCCTTACTCTGTTTTCGTCTCTGCCTTCCGAGTAGATAGCTTATCTTTTCGCCTCGACTAGCAATCACCTTGTGCACCGAGTAGGACACTTAGCTAAATCGCCTTAGGCTTAGTGTGCTTTGTGCTTGCACGCCTCGTCGAGTAGGAAACTTAGAAAAAAGCCTGGGCTTAGTGTGCTTCGTGGGTGCACGCCTACCCGAGTAGAGTTCTATTCTGGTACTCGGCTAACTCGTGATCCTTCTCTGCCTTTCAGACTCTTACTCGCCAGCTCACTGAAAGCAGCGAGGTCCTCGAGGAGAACTGGTCCAAGGATCGCGAGGAGGATGATCTACCTCCCTCTGATGACGCGGAGCAGAGCAGCCCCGTTCCCGAGAAGCGCGACGTCCTCAACACTTGGTCGGATGAAGGCTCTCACGGTACTGTTATCTTTATCCCGTTTGTTTCTGAAGAACATCAACCTCTTGCGTTGCTGTTTCTGATTCTTCCTTCTTCTCCCTTGAATTTCTCAGACGAGGCCGCTGCGGAGGAGGACGACGAGGATGAGGACGAGAACAAGGGCGATGCGCCCCTTGTCGTCAAGCCTCTGTCGGTTGCCCCCCCCGAAACTCGCAAACGGACAGGCGGCGAAGCGCGAGCGCCCCCTGCCAAGAAGAAGAAGAAGCCCGCCGAGGAGGGAGAGACCCCCGAGAAGAAGAAACCCACCAAGCTCACCACGAAGAGAAAGAGGAAACAGCTCTCTTCCACTACCGCGTAAGCTTCCTTCCCAGTCGTCTTACTTCTCGCGCAGTACCATTTTCCCCATTTTCTTCCGCTTCCTGATTCCCTTCTCCTCTTTCCACAGAGCTCCCCTGGACGTGAACGCCGCTTGCGCGTCCGGCCAAGCCAAGGAAACCCCAATTCCTCTGATCAACGTCGATGACGACGAGGAGGACAACACTGCCCACGCTGCTGCCGCCAACGCACCGATCACTTCTGCTCAGGGAGCAGGATCCGAAGCGGCAGCTCAGGACGCTGCCGTCCACCCCGAAAGATCACCTTCTCCTCCGGCTAGCAATGCCGAGGAGATCCGAGACCATGATATGCAAGACACTGCCGCCCCCGAGCGGCCTGAAGCAGAACCAGAGCAAACCAGCACAGAGGCTGGTGCACGAGACAATCTTGCTGTCGAGCAGCAAGTAGGAGACAACGTCGCTGCGGATGCCACCGTCACGGATGCTTATCCGTTGCCAGGCGGCGCTCCGAGTAGCGCCCAGCTAGAGACTGCGCTGGGTGACGGGTCTGCAGCGCCACCAACTGTGCAAGACCCTACACCGCCGACATCTTCCTTGTCGCCACAGGGTAAGAACACACCCAGCCCTCCTGGGCGAGTAACCAGGCAACGGGCCCTTGATGCTCTGAGGGATTACTGCTCCGAGAAGGGCCCTTCTGAGAAGGAGGCTGCCGATAAGGTGGCTGCTGAGGAGGCCAAGGCCAAGGAGAAGGCCGCCGAGAAGGCCAAAGCCGAGAAAGAAACTGCTGAGAGAGCCAAGGCCGAGCAGAAGAAGCTCAGGGCTGAACAGAAGAAAGCCGAGAAGCGAGCTGCCGAGGAAGCAGTCGCCGAGAAGGCAAAGGCCAAAACTGAGGGGAAGAAACCCGAGGACCCCGAGAAGCAGAAGATCGAGAAGGAGCAGAGGAAGGAAAGGGCCAGAGAGCAAGGCGCATCTGCAGGCGGAGCACTCGTGATCCGCGACTCCGGCCCAATTCCTGCTGCGCTCTCTGCGGGCGCTCGCGCTGCTGGTCAGCCCTGCTACCCGGAATACATGATTGAGGTTAGCCACCAACATAGCATTGGTTTCCCTCCCCAAGATAAAGCTGTAGCTATTCAGAAGGGGAGGAAAGCTGTAGCCAGGATCACTCCTCCCTTCGATCCAGCCCAGAACAAGCCCATCAATATTGCTTCTCGGGGAGTCCAAGACAAGCCAATAACCTCCAAGGGTCTTGAGCAGGTACTGGACACTGTCGGCTACATCAGCGCCAAGTGGGACAGCGCTGTTCTTGGAGAGGAGAAGTGGCACGGCTTGACTCTTGGCTCCGTCGACCACTACCGCGTGGAGTGGAACAAGATCGACTTGGGACACCAGCCCATGTCCGTCTCCACCGATACCGCCACCCTCGCAGCCAAGATGTTCTTGCATCGCAAGAATGCCGAGGATATCGAACAGAGCTACGCAGTAAGTCTTTTGGCCTTTTCCGAGTTGAATTTTCTTCTCTTCTACTCGCCTTTCTTCTTTCTCACCATCACTCCCAGTCCCCGAGATTTGGGACGAGTAGGTGGATACTCTCCGAGTAGCCTCCTACTCGGGCCAAATCTTCTCTGCTTTGCCTAACTCATTTTCTTCTCGGTTTTCAGGATACCGTTCTCAAGCGGACCAACTTGTACCGCATCCTTCTCTGGAACCACTCCATCGCCAGGAGGCGCATCACCGCACTGGAGAAAGAGAAGGCAGATGCCGAGGCCGCAAGCAAGAACGCCAAAGAGAGCAGCCAGCAGCTGGCTGAAGTGCAGGGTAGGCCTTTTAGCTACGCGGTTTCTGCGTTTTATTTTTACGCCCGCTCCTGCTTTCTTTGGCCCTAACCTTTCCTTCTCTGCAGCTAACCTGAAAGCCCTAGTCGACGAGCACGAGAAGTGCCGTGCTTTTGTGGCAGACGCCGAGGCCACCATAAAGAGACTTGAAGGTGAGCTTGCTGTTTACTCGGTTCTGTATTAAGTCTGTTTCCTGTTTTACTTCTCGGCTAACCTTATCAATCTCTTCGCAGAAGATCACAAGTCATTTGCTGAGGCGCACCAAGATTGCATCAAGCCAGCAGAGGTGGAGAAACAGCTGTCTGACCAGACCATCGCTCTTGTGAAGGACCACACCACCGAGATGGAATCCCTGCAGCTCCGACTTCAGCAAGCACTCCAGGACGCTGTGAAGATTGGCGCCGAGAGGGACGCGGCCATCGCCGAGAAAGCCAAGGCCGAGACCACTTTCAAGGCCAAGGAGAGGGCCCTCGAGTCTGAATGCGAAACTCTGAAGAAAACCAATGCCAATCTCTTCGCTCAGATGACCACTCTTCGCGGAATCCAAGACAAACGTATTGGCAACGAGGAGTCCTGGAAATCCAAGCTGCAGCAGCTGTGCCGCCAATTGAGGGGTAAGTTTTCTTCTTCCCTGCATCCTCTCTTCTCGGTCTTTCTCTTCTCGGTTTCCCTTTTCTCGGTTTTTGAAGTTGCCATTTGCTATTTCAGATATCTGGCCTGCTCTCGATTCCACATCTGCGCCTACTCTGGCCACAAACCGAGCGCTTCGCCTTTCGAAGGGCGAGGAGGCAGATACTAGTTCTGAGATCGAGGACGTCTTGCTGGTGCTCAAAAGCTTCTTCGATCAGCTAGTCGGTCTTGGAACCGACTTGGTGCACGTGGGCTTTGAGCTTCACAGGTTGTTCTGGCCTCATGACCCCCAGCCAAGAAAGATGCGGGATCTCGCCCACAAGCTGGAGGCAGCGAAGGCCGAGCTGAAGAAGTGGCGAGCCTCTGCAGCCCGTGCTGGTGCAGATGTGATGCTTCTCTGCATGGCGTCTTGGTACGAGAACCTTGACATGCAGCGCATCCGCGGGAAGCGCAGTAACTCCAAGTGGGAAAACGATGCCGCTAGCGTGGCCTTGCGCAAGCAGATCGCTTATGAAGTTGCCGAGTATGCCGAGACGGAGGTCTACATCGACGGCCCCCCCGAGCCGGACACTGATTATGAAGATGAGGAGGAAGCCGACTTGGAGGACGACGAGGACGACGATGAGGAAGAACTTGCGGACTACTTCGAATCTCCCAAGGGCAAGGCCGGGAAGGGCAAGGCCACCGTCGTCGCGAGTAGCGATGAGGAAGAGCATGCCCACATCGACAGCGAGCCACTCAACTTCGGCACCTCCTCGGGTGCTGCTCTCGACGACACGGTGCCACCTCCTAGCCACCCCGCTGGCTCCTCTTCGGCTCCAGGCCCCATCTCGGTGGCCACAGCTACATCCGAGCAGACGGCCACCCAGAATGATGTTGAGATGGAGGAGTCCGCCGCCGTACCGACGGAAACGGACGCCACCAACAACGAAGAAGCTGCCGAGAAAGCCACCGCTGAAGAAACTGCTACCAAGACAGCCGTCGAGGAAGCAACTGCCCATGCCAGCGCCGAGAACACTGCCTCCTCAACCTGAGGCCACCTGCAACTTTTTTAACTTGAACATTTATCAGATCCCCGGGATGCCGGGAGCATATGTATCAGACAATATTTGTTTTCGCTTGCTACTCAGTTTTTATGCCCACTCAGTTTACGTTGACATTAATCAATTTGAACGACAATGGCTCAATGCCGAGTTGTGTTTCCATGCGAGTCCCCGAGTAGCTTTTCTTATTCACCCTGTCTTTTCATCTCTGCTCTACCTGCGACTTGTCGCTTGTTTGGTATTCGAGTCACAAGAATTAAAGAACAAGGCTGCAAATACTTAGCCGCTAGAGAACAATCATGATAACGCAGCCCACCATTTAGCCGAGAAGACGAAAACGAGGAACAAAAAGTAACCGACAATCTACTCGGTTCCTGCACTTTTTCTTCCTTAGCGATTTTCGTGTGCTCATTGACCTTTTGCTTGTTCTCTTGCTTGCCATGAAGCCGGGTTTCGGACAGCAGCGAAGTCGAAGAGTTGGCATGTAGGTTTAAACACAGTACTCAATGCACTTTTGAGCTCTGAAGTGAAGCAACCGAATAGACAGAGGAACAAACCGAGTAAAAACACTTAGAGCAATTTTGGACGAGGGCAGTCCCCGAGAACAATTTTAGATTGCAGAGTAGAATTTCAACTCGGATGAAAGAGTACATACACATCTTTGCTTACGAATGAAAACGACGAAGTAGAGCTACATTCCAGGGACGCTTGGTTTCCTCTCCAGCTTTATCTGCCCTGTTCGCCTGCGATGGGCGCATATCTACAAGATAGTACGCGTCATTGTGCAGCGCTTTGCTGACAATGAAAGGCCCTTCCCATGGAGGAGACAACTTGTGCATCCCGGCTGTGCGCTGCACAAGCCTAAGGACCATGTCTCCTTCTCGGAAAACCCTTGGGTTCACCTTTCGGCTATGATAGCGCCGCAGGTTTTGCTGGTAGACAGCCGAACGTGACAGAGTCAGCTCTCTTGCTTCTTCAAGCAGGTCAACGTCGTCTTCTCGAGCTTCTCTCGCCTCCACCTCAGTGTAGAGGGCTACTCGGGGGGAGTCATGCTCTAAGTCTATTGGCAACACGGCCTCAGCCCCGTATACCAAGAAGAATGGCGTGTAGCCGGTTGACCGGTTAGGGGTAGTCCTTAGACTCCACAACACCGCTGGCAACTCTTCTAGCCAACACCCAGGTGTTTTCAGCAATGGCTCAATCAGCCTCGGCTTGATGCCTGCCAGTACCATCCCATTTGCTCTCTCAACTTGCCCATTGGAGGCAGGGTGCGCGACTGACGCAACGTCTAGTCGGATATGCTTATCTCTGCAGAATCGCACCATTGCCCCCTCTGCAAAGTTGGTACCGTTGTCGGTGATGATACTGTGTGGGTAGCCATATCTCATGATCACATCTTTCACGAACTTCACAGCTGTGACTCCATCACACTTCCGAATAGGCTTCACCTCGATCCACTTGGTGAACTTGTCCACCATGACCAAGATATGTGTCATATTGCCCTTAGCCGGCTTGAAAGGACCAACCATATCCAAGCACCAAACAGCAAACGGCCATGTGATAGGAATTGTTTTCAACTCGGATGCTGGCACGTGAATCTTACTTGCGAACATCTGGCAGCCGGCGCACTTCCTCACAATGTCCTCAGCTTGCTGCAATGCAGTGAGCCAGTAGAAGCCATGCCGAAAAGCTTTCTTGACTAAGGCCCGAGAAGAGGCATGATGCCCACATTCTCCTTGATGTATCTCCACCAGGATTTCTTCTCCTTCCTCTGGGCTCACACAACGTTGCAGCACACCAGTGGCACTTCTCTTGTGCAGCACCTCTCGGACTAAGGCGTAGCCCTTGGATCTTCTCTGAATCTGCCTCGCGGTCACCTCATCTTCAGGTAAAGTACCGTCCCTTAGAAAGGATAATATGGGCATTGCCCAACTCGGTGTCTCCCGCACGGGAAACACTGGTTCGTCCATTTCCATTGGGACAGGCTCTGGTGGTTGCACAGGAGGAGTAGGAGCGCTTCTTTGCAGCCCAGATCGATTGGCGAGAACTTCTTCAATGAATGCAACAGCTTCTGGGTTGAGGACGGCAGTCCCCGAGTAAGGAGTGGCAGTCCCCGGGTAAGGAGTGGCAGTCCCCGGGTAAGGAGTGGCAGTCCCCGAGTAAGGAATGGCAGTCCCCGAGTAAGGAATGGCAGTCCCCGAGTAGGGAATGGCAGCCCCCGAGTAGGGAGCGGCAGTCCCCGAGTAGGGAGTGGCAGTCCCCGGGTAAGGAGTGGCAGTCCCCGGGTTCCCTGCAGCACTCTCCCAGTCGATCTCCATTGGGTCAGATTCTTCACTCGGCAGAGAGGGAACAAAGATGGATTCCGAGTTGGGGGAAGGCTTGATGGACGGCTTCCTCAAATGCTCCAAGGCAATCCCTGCCGGGATAGACTGCCGAGAAGATCCCAACTTGGACAGCTCATCCGCTGCTTCGTTTTCTGCTCGGTGGATGTGCTGGAACTCACAGCCTTCGAAAAACCCAGTCATTGACTGCACCAGGAAACGATACGACGCCATGTTGGCATCCAAGGCATCCCAGGTACCTGAGACTTGCTGCACCACCAGGTCCGAGTCGCCATAGCAGATAATGCACTGCACACCAACCTCCTTTGCTACACGCAAACCATGCACAACTGCCTCGTACTCGGCTACATTGTTGGATGCCTTGAAATGAATCTGCAACACATACTTGAGCTGATCCCGCTTGGGTGATGTAAGCACAACGCCAGCACCAAGGCCTTCTTTCACCTTTGAGCCATCAAAGTGCATCTTCCAGTAGTTTGAGACTGGAGCAGGAGGTTCATATTGCATCTCGGCCCAGTCGACAAGAAATTCTGCCAGCACCTGAGACTTGATGGCTTCTCTTCTCGTATATGCGGGAGCATACGCAGCTAGCTCAATTGCCCACTTTGCTACTCTGCCACTCGCCTCCTTGTTACCCATGATGTCCGAGATGGGAGCTGAGCTCACAACAGTGATGGGATGCTCCTGGAAGTAATGTTTCAGCTTCCTGGCGCCCAGGTACACACCATATGTCATCTTCTGGTAATGCGGGTAGTTTTGCTTGGAACTGGACAGCACTTCACTGAGATAGTAGACTGGGCGCTGCACACTCTTGCCTTCTTCTTCTCGCTCCACCACTATCACCACGCTGACTACTCGGTTAGTCGCGGCAATGTATAGCAGCATAGGCTCCTTGGGTAGCGGACTAGCCAAGACAGGAGCACTAGCCAACATTGCTTTCAGCTCATTGAATGCCACATCCGCTTGCGGAGTCCAGACAAACTTGTCGCTTTTCTTCATCAGCTGGTACAGAGGCAGAGCCTTCTCGCCCATTCGGCCCAGGAAACGGCTCAGAGATGCCAAACAACCCGTGAATTTCTGCACATCCTTCAATGATTTCGGCAAAGACATGCTCTCAATAGCTTTTATCTTAGACGGATTGGCTTTAATGCCCCGACTAGAAACAAGAAAACCGAGTAGCTTTCCAGCTGGTACACCAAAGGTACACTTACTCGGATTCAGTTTCATTTTGTACTTGCGTAGGTTAGCAAAGGTTTCCTCAAGATCGGCAAGCAGAGTATGTGTTTTATTCGTTTTGATGACAATGTCATCTACGTACACCTGCACATTCTTGCCGAGCTGATCATGCAAGCATTTCTGCATGCATCTCTGATAGGTTGCACCTGCATTCCTCAAGCCAAAACACATGACACGATAGCAATAAGCCCCGTACGGGGTAATGAAAGCAGTCTTTATTTGATCAGCAGGGTTGAGTGCGATCTGGTGGAAACCAGAGTAGGCATCAATGAAAGACAACAGTTCACAACCGGCAGTGGAATCGATCACCTGATCGATGCGAGGTAGCGGGAAAGGATCCTTGGGGCACGCCTTGTTCAAGTCGGTGTAGTCGACGCACATGCGCCATGCAGTGGTAGCCTTGGGATCTTCCTTTTTCTTCTCGACCATGACCGGGTTGGCTAACCAGTCCGGGTGCAGCACCTCCATGATGAAGTTACTGATCAGCAGCTTGGTGATTTGATCACCGATGGCCTTCCTTCTCTCATCCCCGAAACGGCGCAAGGCCTGCTTCACGGGCTTGGCGTCAGGACGCACATGCAAAGAGTGCTCAACCAACTCCCTCGGGACTCCTGGTAGATCTTCATTGGTCCAGGCGAACACGTCCCGATTCTCACGGAGGAAGTGGATGAGCGCGCTTTCCTATTTCTCGGCCAGCCCGGCACCAATGATGGCCACGCGCTCCGGGAACTCGGGGTCAACCTGAACAGTCTTGGTCTCCTTGGCAGCTTGGAAAGCAGTACCATGCTGAGTACTCGGCACACCTTGTGCGCCAGCTTGTGCGGACTGAGCCATGGCTACCACCTCGTACATCTTCTTCTTCTCGGCAGCAATCACCATTGATTCCGCCAGCTGAGAGCTAGCAGAGGCACACTCCATGGACTTCTTGTAATCTCCCGAGATGGTGATGATGCCATTTGGCCCAGGGATCTTCATCTTCAGGTAAGCCACATGAGTAGAGGCCATGAACTTGCTCAGAGCAGTCCTTCCGAGTAGAGCATGATATGGGCTCTGATGATCCACCACCTCGAACTGCAGGCGCTCTGTGCGGCAGTTCTCCCGAGTACCGAATAGCACATCAATCCACACCCGGCCAATCGGGTTGCACGAGATCCCGGGCACAATCCCATGGAAAGTGGTCTTGCTGGGCAGCATCATGTTCTCGGCCAGGCCAAGCTTCTCGAGTGTGTCCTTATACACAATGTTGATGCTGCTGCCGTTGTCGATCAGCACTTTGCTGAACCTCACATTCTTCTCGGGACCCAGGAAGGTAGGATCCAGCACCAAAGCATAGGTACCCGGATTGGGCATCACCTTGGGGTGATCTGCCCGAGTCCACCTGATCTCCTGGTCGCACCAATACATGTAGTGAGGGACAGCCGGAACCACTGCATTGACCTCCATGGCCCGCCTGTGTTGTGACTGCTTGTCGACTGCCTCAGAAGTGAAGATCATATAGCTCTCATGGTGCTCTTGGTATTGGTTAGGGCCATTGCCCCCGTTGTTGCCATTGTTGCCATTGTTGTTGTTGCCCTGATAGTTGTTGTTGCCTCTGTTGTTGTTGTTGCGGTTATAGTTGTTGTTGTTGTTGCGGTATCTCTCATTGTTGAAGTTCTGGTTGGCTCCTAAAGCCACCTGGTTGACATTCTCCCTTCTCGGATACACTGGGGGCCGAGCTGCGGGTGCCCGAGTAGGCTGAACAGCAGCATTTGCGGCTGGCAGGGGAGGAGGAGGAGGCAAGCCATCACTCTTGATTATGTCCCACCATTCGCACTGCCGAGTAGTATGGTTCGCAGGCCTTGAGGGGTGATGAGTGTGGAAGCTGCACGGACCATCCTTCATGTCATCGAAGACAAACTTCTTCGGCTGCTCGGAGTTCCCGCTACTCGGCTGCGCAGTGCGGAACGGTTTCTTGTTGCCTTGGCCCTGGTTCTGGTTCTGCCCGTAGGCTCCAGCAGGTTTCTGCCTTTGGCCACCACCGCCTCCGATGTTCACTGCATTCACCTCCTCGGGATCATACCGAGTATCTACTCGGCGTTTGTTGCGGAACTCGTTGCGCTTGTTGCTGTTGAAGTTCCTTCTCGGCTCAGAGGAGTCCATCAGTGGCTGAGTAGGATCACCGAGCGCGTACTGATCCGCGATCTTGATGGTCTCGGCCAGGGTGTTGGGCATCTCCCTCTGCAATCTTTGCCAAAGCATGCTGCCGTGCCGGCAACCTTGCGCAAACCAAGTGATGGCCTGTGCCTCATTCACACCCTCACAGGTGTTCCTCAGGGTGCTCCACCGAGTAAGGTACTCGCGGTCCGTCTCATCTTCTCGCTGCCGGCAGGCCGACAACTGCTGTGGCCTATTCGGCCTCTTGTAGGTGCTGGTGAAGTTGCTGACGAATGCGTCCGAGAAGTCCAGCCAGCAGTTTATGCTGTGCTTGGGCAAGTTGTTGAGCCAAGTACGAGCTGGACCCTCTAGCATCTGCGGCACATAGCGCACCGCCCATCTCCGGTTGCCACCCGCAATGTGGACTGCGGTGACGTAGTCATTGAGCCAATCTTCGGGCTTGGTGCTACCATTGTAGCTCTTGGTGCCTCTTGCGAGCTGGAAGCCCTTCACGGACGGCTCGTTCATGATGCGCGGGCCAAAGCACTCGGGGCCGGGAGGACCCGTGCTCTCAAGCCGCGCCGACAAGCTGATACGGTCCAGCTGGTGCCTTGCATCTCCAGGCGCCAACACGCGCTCACCCACACGGTCATGGATGTCATAACCGGCCATCTCCATAGCCGAGTAGCCATCATCATACCTATCCGGCTGCATAGCTGCGGGCTGCTCCACCGGGTTGACGACTGGTGCCACTGGACGCGGCTGTAGCCTCTGCCGAGTAGGCGGAGCTGCGGGTTGCCGAGAAGTACCCGGACGTGCGGCTTCTCGGACACGGCTTTGAGCTTGATGGGCTTGAGAGCCTGCTCTTGCAGCGTTGTGTTCCCGCCCGGGCTGCTGCGGCACAGCAACCTGTTTCGCGGCAGCAGCCGGGTCATACACCTGCATTTGCCTGTCTCTACCCGTACGCCCGCTGCGGCTCTTCTCGCGGCTAGGATGCGGAGATGAGGCTTGATCGTTAGATCTTGCCGCGTGCGAATGAACCACTTGCGAAGCTCCAGCTCCCGGGTTGGCCTTCCGGAACTCCTCGTTCTGCCTGGCGGCCTCCAGCACTAGTTCGCCTAGCCTCTCCTGCTGCCTGCGACGCGCCTCTCCCTCTAGGCGCGGCAACTCGGCAGCCACAGCCTCCGCAGCCCGCAGCGTCTTGGCGGGCGTGCTGTACCTTGGCCTTGTGAAGGTGTTCGCGGTGGCGGACTGAGCGGGCTCCTCCGCAACAGTCGCCATCTCGGCGCCTAGGTTGCGCCGCGTTGCGCCTACCCTGCTGGGCCTCCTGGCAACCGGCGTGAAGCCGTGAGCCTTGTTGTACTCGAGCTGGTCCAGGCTCAGCTCCAATCTGATCTTCTCCAACTCCGCCTGCTCGGCGAGCAGCTCCTGGCGTTGCCGCTCGAGCTGCTCCCGCGTGGCTAGGAGCTCGACGTCGGTGGGCGTGGGCATGCCGGTCCGCGCTGCAGACGCGGGGATGACCGTAGAGGTGGAAGGCGGCAAGTTGCATTGCTTCTCGTAGGGCCGATGATCTCTGCCACCAGCAGGCGGGTCGTCAACCTCCTCGACGACGGCCGCAGCGCCAGTAGCGGCTGCGCCAACGTTTGCCGCCACGCCCGTCACCATCACCTCAGCGCAGCACGCAGAGCTGCATGCAGGCCTTCCACGAGCAGCAACAACCGCGGGAGGATCCTCCGCGTCGTGCACCAGCTCGGGGTAGGCGTCGTTGGCGACGGTGGCGACGTAGACGAGATGCGAGCCGAAGGAGATCACCGAGCCGCCCTCCGGCATGGCCTTACCGCCGAAACAGCCGGCGTTGTCAGTGACGAAGTCGAAGGAGCCGAATCTGTGGACAAGGCCACAAACCACTCGCTCCGTAGATGAAGATCCCGTCCGAACAGTAACTCCAGCCAGCGCCGCTGGTTGCCCCACGGTGGGCGCCAACTGTCGTGGTGGTGTCACGGCAGATGCCATGGGATGGCTAAAGATGTGGGGACGATGGACGCTGGAGGTGTCCGGGGAGGGATCACGCGACGAGTAGCCGCGTGAGGTAAGATCCACACAACACAAACAACACGATGTACCCAGGTTCAGGGCCCTCGTGAGGAGGTAAAACCCCTACTCCTGCCTTTCTCTATGTATTGCTATATGTCACCGAGTAGCTCACAGTACAAGGAATGATGTTCACCGAGTAGCCTCTCTATGCTCCCGAGTAGAGCTAGGTCAAGAACTTAGGGTTTCTAGGGTTTCCTCTCAATGTCTCCCAGCGTGCCTCGCGCAGGAGGCGGCGGGGCACCTTATATACACGGTGCCCAGCCGGATACGTCCAAATCCTAGACAAGTGTCGACATAGTGTTCACATGTCCTTTCTCCGAGTACGGCCTGACAGCTTTGGTCGTTGGTCTTGGCCGCTTCTGTAAAGTCGTTGGGCAAAACTAGGGGACAGACTGGTATCACTGTACCTAGTCACAGAGCAGGCCCCCCTTATCCTGCCACCGACTGCTTCCATGCTGTCACTGTCAGGCAGGCCGTCCCCACGTGAACAGTAGTTCGAATGCTGCCAAGTACGGACCCAGGATACGCGGGATCCTGTGTCAGAACGGCTCTTTTGACTTCCTGCCCGAGTAGTTTCCCGCCAAAGGTTCCCGCCAATTGTACTCGGGCCAAAGTTTCTACTCGACAGGGTAGAAACTGATTGATATCTCCGTCTGGCCATCTCGAGGTGAGACCGGGTAGCAGACTACCGGGTAGCGAGTACTCGGTAGTCGGATACTCGACCAAACCTTTCTTCTGTACGCGGCCTTTATCATCTGTCTTTACCCTACTCGGGGGTAACCCCCCGACACTGTGGGAGGGGTAACCCGGCCCGCTCGTCTGCCAGATGTGTCCATGCTGTCGCCGGTTGGGGTGCGGTTCCCTGGTTCACCACTGGTATCGGCTGATCCTGAGGTGTGACAAATAAATTAGCCGGATTAATAACCCCGCCCGTTGCTGGTAACCTGGTTTGATGCCTTTGATGTACTCTAGATGTTTCCTCTCGGAGCCGAGTTTCCAGCGCATCCAGCTCACGCTGCCGCGTGGCCATCCCTTGCCTTTCTGCCTCTACCTGCCTTCTTTGCTGTTCCAGCGCACGACGAGCCACATCCAGATCCCTGACACGTTCCGCTGCGTTTTCCGGAGTGATAACCGTTGCAAGAACCGTGCGGTCTAGAATCAGATTATTATCGAATAAGGCCGGGTGGCGCAGGTTCGAAGGACCCGCCCCTGGTGTCCGGTTTCCCAGGAATCCGAACGTATTTGCATACAACTCCTCATCTGCTGCACGGCTGGTTACTGATGCCGACTCTCCATCAACCCGGGCCAAAACCGGGTCTCCGTTAGCCGCGCCCTGCTGCTGGGCCAATGCCTGAGCCGCCCCGACTGATGCCGCGGTTGCGTTCCCTTGGTTGAGATTGGCCGCGGGAGCCGCATAGACTGCAACTCGGCGTACGATACCCGGTGTAAATTCATGCTGTTCTTCCTCGCCGTTCTCCTCCTCATACCGGTTTTCCAGTAGATACAGGATAGATCCGGTATCATCTTCTCTTTCGACCCGGTCGCGCGGGGTCCATGCCGGCTCCTCCGGTTGTTCCCACTCCGCGATGGGTTCTTCTGCCGGATGTGTCGTTCCAATCGATTCTTCATCATCTGATCGGATAGAAGTGGCTTCTCCTGGCACAGAATCAGATCCAATATTGTCAGGGATCGAACCGGAAGTACATACCATACCAATGAAGACGCTGATCCGGCCGATTGTCACGACGGATCCGGATTCGAGGTGATCCGACTCTGGCCCCCAGCCGGAATCGTCCACCATCTTTTCTCCTTTGTGGTCGATGTAGATTTCGCCGACGACAAGATTCTCCATGCTCTTCCGAGCTTCTCCCGTGATGTAAACACCTTTGGACGCAGGCCCCACGGTGGGCGCCAACTGTCGTGGGATAATCACGGCAGACGTTACCGGGGGTAACTGATCTTGGGGCAAGACGACACAGGCGTTTGGGAGAGGGTTTAGCTCAGAGGAAAACATGGTGCAACTCGATCTGGTAGCCGGCAATCAAAGTCGCCGAGTCTCCGATCTTGATATAATAACTCAACTCTGGGATTACACTAGATGCTCGATATCAAGCGATATTGCTAGGGTTCTTAGATCTCTGTCTAAACTAGACCTGGGAGTCGGTTTATAAAGCACCCGTACCCCCTGGCTTTCCCTCCAAGGCGCACCCTGGATCCTACCCGGACACGGCGCCCAAACCCTAACTTTCCTTTGCCATAGCCCACAATCCGGGTTACTGGGCCTACAAGCTTGGGCCTTCTACAAGCTTCCTTATCCTTAGCCGGATCCTGCGCAGCGTCCTTTGGTGCGGGTTACTCCTTGGAGTTTGACCTACCGGGTTATCATCCCCCCATCAAAAAGTAGGAAAAGCAGGAAGAGAATCTTAGACAAGGCAATGGCTAGCAACCGCATCTAAGGTAGGATTTCTTTCGGTAGAACCAATATCCATGGCATCATGATGATGCATTCTAGCTTGGGAGCATGTGACTCAACAAATTTTAGGGCTTAGGATGGGCCCAAGTCTTATGAGGGGGTCCAAGTATTGCAAACAATCGTTTGCCTCATTGCTTGGGAAATTTGGAAAGAGTGAAACTAAGAGTATTCAACAACAAGTCCGCTATGCATATGGTGCTTACATGGATGATCAAAGACGAGCACAAGAACTGGATCCTTGCCGGTGCTTAAGGGCTATCTGAGTTAACTGGAAGTTTGGCTTGAACTTTTTTTTTTGTTTTCCTCGACTTAGACCACCATGTTCGCTCATCTTTTTTTTTTTTGATAAAGGGAAGTATATTAATATCACGGAGATACAAATTACACCCGGCCTCTGCAACAACGCAATGGATGTACACAGCCGAAAGACAATAAAAAGAAGAAATAAAAAGAAAAGTCCCGCTACAGATTTACAGTCCTCGCGGTATCCGTACAACCACCACCTAAACAACAGCCGATGTCCATCTCTTCGAAAACAACGTCTCCAAGAAGAACGGTGTCAGGCACAACCAATTAAGGCCAGACCTTGGGTTTTCACCCTATAGATAATCCTCGCTCTCAAAACAACGGCTCCAAGAAGACCAGTGTCAGGCACAACCAATTAAGGCCAGACCTTGGGTTTTCACCCTGAAAGGTAGGACTTTGGACTTCACGCATGCTGTCTCCCCTCTTACATACGGCTGCCACGAATCTTGTAACTCCAAGCCAGATCCTCATCGATGCAAAGACTCCGAACACCATTGCTAGTCCTCCAATCTCACCTTCGATGACTGAGCATTGCGACCGAATTCCACCGATCCAGCAATCTCCAGGTGTAGCCCATGGGAGTACGCCGACGGAGCCTTTCGGTTGATGCCCCGGCTTGATCAAAGAGAACCTACATCAGGATCTTCATCTTCGCACAATGGGAAACCCAAGGACCACCTCCTTTATTCAGATATCTCGCAGCCCCGATGCTGCGAAACGACTTCCATCAGCGACGGTTGCGAGAGGAGAAAGTGCACGGAGCACCCCGGCTGCGCCTCACCGGCCCGCATCTGAGCCAAAGGCCAGATCGGCCTAGAGGCCCAAGCCCACCATCAGCCCACCCTGGGTCAAGCCCAACATGCGAGATCGATCTGCTCCAACCGCATCCGCCGCCGCCGGCCGCCCTCGCACCGCCGCCGCCAGTCGCTAGACCGCCGAGGACATGCCGCCCGGGAGCCAGGCCAGTGGCGCCGCCACCACGAACACGCCGCCGCCTCGCGCCACCGATTCGCCGCAGCCGTCCTCACACAGCGCCGCCGCCGGAACGCCCACCATCCCCACCGGCCGCCTGCCAGTGGGGTGCCGCCACAGCCGCCGGCCGGCGACGGCAGCGGCCGCGGATACGCAAGGAAGGAGGGGTGGTGGGCTAGGGTTTCAGGGGCCTCCGGGGTCGCCCGAGAGGAGGCGACCCGAGAGGCAGTTTTTACTCGGACCTCAATTCCATGTTCGCTCATCCTATATCAGTACGTCAAATGTTTTGCCTCGTTTCAAAATAATAGTAAAATCACTCTTTGAACAATTCACACATACAGATGACAAATCATTATGTGCACATTTAACGTTTCATGATTTTTTTTTTTTTGGTATTACTGTGACATCTGCGCAGATATTAAAATTAAAGCACCGGCGAATATTATTTTCTACAGTACTCCATTTTTTACGCTTTTTTCTTAAGCGATGCGGCTCTTAGTCTACGTTATTCAGTGTTCTTTTGACGGCATAATAAAAAAAATAAGCACAAACCGAATGTGTCTCCTGCTGCTCAGGAGAAAGCAGCTGGGTGAAAGTATAAAGTATTCTTTGTTGGTCGGCTCAGCAGGTCGTATGAATATGTGTCACACCGAGGAAAGCCCAGCCCGCTTCCTTCCTTCAGTTGGGCTCACGGAGGAAGGTCCAGCCCGCACGCAGATGCGACTCGCTTGCCGCCTGGCGCCGCTCGCGGCTGCGGGACACAGCAGCGAACAAAACTTTTGTTTAATCCCACCTCCGGAAGTGAGGGAAACTGCGACCGGTTTATAAGCTTCAGCGTTGCACGTTTGTTGTCCCTTTGGGGACATCTGATAAAATTGGAACGATACAGAGAAGATTAGCATGGCCCCTGCGCAAGGATGACACGCACTTCTCGAGGAATGGTCCAATTTCTTTTATGATTTTGCGCGCTAGTCGCTGGTTTCCTACATATATGCCCCGGGCTTTACCCTGTCCCCTCCCCACCCCTAGTTATTCCTATGTATTACAAACAGGGCCTTCGCATTGGCGAAGGTGCACGCTTCCTTCACAGCTCTGAGCGTTTCTTAGCTACGTCCGTTTTTATCTTTTCCTTTCAGTGATGTCGTTTTCATCTGTTGGGGTGTCTATTTTTCGTGCAGCAATGCCTGGACATTCAGTTTCAGCTAGCATGCAGCCAACTAAACTATACACTACTGTCTACATGACTTTCAAGTTCTCAACCTAAAAGTTTGGATTGATATGTCTTACGCCATGGAGGAAGCACAAGGAATAAAAAAATCACCGGCCCAAACTCAAATACTCCACTACAAATGCTTGTGCCTGAACGACACATGCAAAATTTCACAGAGAACTAAAATGGCAGGCATGTCACATCGGTGTGCACAATTACATGACACTTCTCGCAGCCGGAACATTCAAAGCCACTTCGGGTTACACAAGAGAGTACGTATTACAGATCGAGGGCACACATCATTCTATCAGTCTACTGGAGAGCTAAATCGATCAGATCAAGCTGCCACTTTTCCCCTTTGCCCAATAATTTACAGGCTCTTCACATCGAAAAAGAAAGAGAAGAATCAAAGCTACTCAAGCAACAATGACCATAAGCAAACACCCTAGAACTGATGTAGGGGGCGAGAGCCTGTTGGTTCTCACTGCTCATGGCCCACTCTCACGGTTCTCCTACAGGTTGCAGGGAAAGTGTAGATTTTGAAATATATATACCGTTCAAGGGATTCAGCTTTTGCTGTATCCTGGAGCGCACAAGAGGAAACTACAGTATCCAGATATGCTACACCGTACCAGTCATGTGCTTTCATCCAAGGATAAAAGATCTGAGTCCAACATATAGGTTCTAGCCTGGCAATCATCATGATGGAACAACCACAACCGTATTCTTCTTCATATATGTTACCCATGAAAATCATCTTACCACATGGAGAGAAACAGAAACGGTGTACCAGCTCACCTTAAGACGCGAGGATATGTTGACATCTGTTAGAGATACTACTTTACTTCGTTCTGATACTACTTACAAAAGCAATTATTTCTGTGGTTAAGCACTAATCAGACAAGAAAATAAGCAAAGCTCATTCCCAATTCATCAGTTGCAGCTTATTAACAACTCCTTGTAAGCAGACACTATAGTAGTAAGTACTCCAGGGTCAAAAGCTCAAATGATTTTCCTTTTGTCATTGATGTAAAACTTACCTTTGGTACTGTTGGAATTTTACATGGGCTCCATCATATGGGCTCACTTGGCTAGCCCATTAAGCCCACTAAAAATCCTGAAATTGTCATGGCCCATTCATGAATAATAAGTGGAGTGAGTGGGACTAAAGTTTAGTCCCACATTGCTAGTTTGAAGAGAGTGGAAGCACCTTATAAGGTGAGCCATTCTAGCTCATGTATGAGTAGGCAAGGCAAGAGGAGAGGTGTGCCACACGCGCGCTCCTCCTCCTCCGCCGCCCGCCTCGCCACGCCTCGCCTCGCCTCGCCTCGTCACGTCACGTCACGACGCGCCGCGCCGCGGGTTGCGGGAATGAGCCGAGCCGAGAGCGTTTATTTTGTCGATTGGGAAAACTTAATGAGTCATTAATTTGGTAATTAACGGACACGTTAATTCCAAAACCGTTTCCGTTTCCTTTCTGGATCGTGGAGCCGAACCGACTCAGACGTGGAGTTACGCCCACGTCTCTCCCAGCCCGCATATAAATACGCGCATACGGTAAACCCTAGCCGCCACTTCGTCATACCGTTCCAAAACACTGCGCCGCCAATTCAAGTCTTCTCCATCCCTCCTTCCGGCGTGCACCGCGAGAAGGGACAGCAGGCCTCCGGAACCCCGCCTCTTGTGATCCTGTACGGGAGAGGGGCGATCAGGTTTTTGGGGAGCGCATGAGCGCGACTGCTGACGGCGACCACTTCCCCAACGACGATTTCTTCCCCGACATCGGCAACCTCTTCATCAACGACATGGCCGACACCGGGAACAACAACAACGGCGGTGCCGCTACCGCTCCATCGTACGTATCTCTCTTTCATCTGTATGAGATGTTACTGGAATTCATATGTCTAGTTCTTGCAATAGATTGTATCAATCTGTCTACTGTACTAGATCTAGACGTTTGCATGATTACTGTATTTGCTACTGTCGCAATTCATCTACTGCTATTTCGAATTAAATCATGTGCTAAATTGCTAATATATTCAACAATCCAAAAACCTGATTATAGGCAATTTCTTGCACCTGCGCCGTCTGTCATTGCGGCGACAAGGCCAGTCCCTTTCAAGGGTGTGGACTTTAAGAGGTGGCGCACGAGAGCAGTGCTATGGTTTCAAACCTTGCGCTGCTATGCGGCCACCAAGGGCAAGCCTGAGGGCGATCTCAATCCAGCACAGCTGGAGGCCTTTGAGGATATGGACACTATGTTTAAAAGTGCCCTCCTCGGTATTATCGATGATTCCATCGTGGATCCGTATATGTCGTTTGATAACGGCAAGGATATGTGGGCTGCACTCGAGGCCAAATTTGGGGCCTCGGATGCTGGTAGCGAGCTGTATGTCATGGAGCAATTCTATGACTACAGGATGACTGATGAGCGCTCTGTTGTTCAACAGGCTCATGAGATACAGTCACTCGCTAAAGAACTTGAGCACTTTAAGTGTATGTTACCGGACAAGTTTGTGGCCGGAGGCATTATTGCCAAGCTTCCATCTTCATGGAGCACCTTTGCTACTTCTCTAAAACACAAGAGACAGGAGTTTTCCGTAATGGACCTCATCGGATCTCTTGATGTGGAAGAGAAGGCGAGAGCAAAGGATACACGTGCTCGGGTTGTTGAGGTAGGTTCTTCTGCTCATGTGGTACAGAAGAAACATTACCCTCCCAACAAGCCTAAATATATCAAGAAGAAATCCGAGGGTAAAGGCAAGCCCGATGGCAAGTTTAAGCCGTCGCACTCTACCAACTTCAAGAAGAGAAAGGGATCATGTCACGTTTGCGGTGAACTGACCCATTGGGCTCCAAAGTGCCCTAAGCGTTATGAGCTGCAGCAGCAGGAGAACAGCGGCAAGACCGCTAATGTTGTCATGGCTGACACTGAGATGAAGGACTCTGGGTACGGTATAGTTCCCACTATTCTTTCAGTTTGTCATTCACCTGAATGGTTAGTTGACACAGGTGCCAATGTACATGTTTGTGCTGATGCTTCCATGTTCTCTTCTTATCAGGTCACAGGGACTTCCCCCGTGCTGATGGGGAACGGGTCACATGCTACTGTTCGTGGTGTTGGTACGGTCGATCTGAATTTTACTTCGGGGAAGATCGTGCGGCTGAAGAACGTTCATCATGTGCCCTCCATCAATAAAAATCTCGTCAGCGGCTCACGTTTATGTCGAGATGGTTTTAAGTTGGTTTTCGAGTCTAATAAAGTTGTAATTTCCAAGTATGGACAATTTATTGGTAAAGGCTATGAGTGCGGAGGCTTGTTCCGCTTATCCTTGTCAGATATTTGCACCAAAGTTATTAATAATGTTTGCCACGATAATGATTGTGATGTTTGGCATTCACGACTATGTCATATTAATTTTGGTTGCATGACGCGGTTAGCAAATATGAGTTTAATTCCGAAATTCAGTACTGTTAAAGGTTCCAAATGTCAAGTGTGTGTTCAAGCTAAGCAACCTCGCAAATCTCATAAGACTGCGGAGGCGAGAGACTTGGCACCACTAGAACTTATACATTCTGATCTTTGTGAGATGAATGGCGTATTGACAAAAGGTGGAAAGAAATATTTCATGACACTTATTGATGACTCTACTAGATATTGTTATGTGTATCTTCTGAAATCTAAAGATGAAGCTTTAACTTATTTCAAGAACTATAAGGCCGAAGCAGAGAACCAACTTGATCGTAAAATTAAGCGGCTTAGGTCTGATCGTGGTGGAGAGTATTTTTCCAACGAGTTTAATTCTTTTTGTGCTGAACACGGTATTATTCATGAGAGGACGCCTCCCTACTCCCCTCAGTCAAATGGGGTGGCTGAAAGAAAGAACCGAACGTTGTCTGATTTGGTTAACGCCATGTTAGACACTTCGGGTCTCTCCAAGGCATGGTGGGGGGAGGCGCTAATGACTGCATGTCATGTCCTAAACCGAGTTCCCACAAAGAATAAAACCATTACTCCATTTGAGGAATGGGAAAGGAAAAGATTGAAACTCTCCTACCTACGTACTTGGGGTTGTTTGGCGAAAGTCAATATACCAATTCCCAAGAAGCGCAAGCTTGGACCTAAAACCGTAGATTGTGTTCTTCTGGGCTATGCTTTTAATAGCATTGGTTATAGATTCTTGGTAGTAAAATCTGAGGTATCCGACATGCATGTTGGTACGATTATGGAGTCGAATGATGCGACTTTCTTTGAGAACATATTTCCTATGAAGGATATGTCTAGCTCATCAAATCAGGAGAAACCTGTTTCATCTGGTCAGGAATTAGCTGAGATTCCTGAATCCACCATTCCGATAGAACACGTTGAGAATCCCGAGGAGGATGACAATGAAGTTCCTGTAAGGAGCAAGAGACAGAGGACTGCAAAGTCCTTTGGTAACGATTTCATTGTGTACCTCGTGGATGACACACCCAAGACTATTTCAGAAGCTTATGCATCTCTTGATGCTGACTACTGGAAGGAGGCTGTCCGTTGCGAGATGGATTCCATCTTGGCTAACGGAACCTGGGAAATCACTGATCGTCCTTATGGGTGTAAACCTGTAGGATGTAAGTGGGTGTTCAAGAAAAAGCTTAGGCCTGATGGTACAATTGAAAAGTACAAGGCAAGGCTTGTGGCCAAGGGTTATACCCAGAAAGAAGGTGAAGACTTCTTTGATACTTACTCACCTGTGGCTAGACTGACCACTATTCGTGTGCTACTATCACTGGCTGCCTCGCACGGTCTTCTCGTTCATCAAATGGACGTTAAGACGGCTTTCCTTAATGGAGAGTTGGACGAGGAAATTTACATGGATCAGCCAGATGGTTTCGTAGTACCCGGTCAGGAAGGCAAGGTGTGCAAGTTATTGAAGTCATTATACGGCCTCAAGCAAGCACCTAAGCAATGGCATGAAAAGTTTGAAAGGACTTTGACTGCTGAAGGCTTTGTTGTAAACGAAGCTGACAAGTGTGTGTACTATCGCCATGGTGGGGGCGAGGGAGTTATTCTATGTCTATACGTTGATGACATATTGATCTTTGGGACCAATCTTGATTTAATCAAGGAAGTTAAGGATTTCTTATCTCGCTGCTTTGAGATGAAGGATCTAGGAGTAGCTGATGTTATCTTGAACATCAAGCTGTTGAGAGATGATAATGGTGGGATCACACTGCTTCAATCTCACTATGTGGAAAAGGTCTTGAGTCGCTTTGGGTATAGTGACTGCAAGCCTTCTTCAACTCCATATGATGCTAGTTTGTTGCTTCGAAAGAATCAACGGATTACTAGAGATCAACTGAGATATTCTCAGATTATAGGCTCGCTTATGTATTTGGCGAGTGCCACGAGGCCTGACATCTCTTTTGCTGTGAGCAAATTGAGCCGGTTTGTTTCCAATCCGGGAGATGATCATTGGCGTGCGCTTGAGAGAGTTATGCGCTATTTAAAAGGCACTGCGAGCTATGGAATTCACTATACCGGAAACCCGAGGGTTCTGGAAGGATATAGTGATTCTAATTGGATATCTGATGCTGATGAGCTTAAGGCCACTAGTGGTTATGTTTTTACACTTGGTGGTGGCGCTGTTTCCTGGAAGTCTTGCAAGCAGACCATCTTAACGAGGTCAACTATGGAAGCAGAACTCGCAGCATTAGACACAGCCACTGTTGAGGCAGAGTGGCTTCGTGAGCTCTTGATGGACTTGCCTATGGTTGAAAAACCAATACCCGCAATTAACGGACGCGTTTATTTTGTCGATTGGGAAAACTTAATGAGTCATCAATTTGGTAATTAACGGACGCGTTAATTCCAAAACCGTTTCCGTTTCCTTTCTGCATCGTGGAGCTGAACCGACTCAGACGTGGAGTTACGCCCACGTCTCTCCCAGCCCGCATATAAATACGCGCATACGGTAAACCCTAGCCGCCACTTCGTCATACCGTTCCAAAACACTGCGCCGCCAATTCAAGTCTTCTCCATCCCTCCTTCCAGCGTGCACCGCGAGAAGGGACAGCAGGCCTCCGGAACCCCGCCTCTTGTGATCCTGTACGGGAGAGGGGCGATCAGGTTTTTGGGGAGCGCATGAGCGCGACTGCTGACGGCGACCACTTCCCCAACGACGATTTCTTCCCCGACATCGGCAACCTCTTCATCAACGACATGGCCGACACCGGGAACAACAACAACGGCGGTGCCGCTACCGCTCCATCGTACGTATCTCTCTTTCATCTGTATGAGATGTTACTGGAATTCATATGTCTAGTTCTTGCAATAGATTGTATCAATCTGTCTACTGTACTAGATCTAGACGTTTGCATGATTACTGTATTTGCTACTGTCGCAATTCATCTACTGCTATTTCGAATTAAATCATGTGCTAAATTGCTAATATATTCAACAATCCAAAAACCTGATTATAGGCAATTTCTTGCACCTGCGCCGTCTGTCATTGCGGCGACAAGGCCAGTCCCTTTCAAGGGTGTGGACTTTAAGAGGTGGCGCACGAGAGCAGTGCTATGGTTTCAAACCTTGCGCTGCTATGCGGCCACCAAGGGCAAGCCTGAGGGCGATCTCAATCCAGCACAGCTGGAGGCCTTTGAGGATATGGACACTATGTTTAAAAGTGCCCTCCTCGGTATTATCGATGATTCCATCGTGGATCCGTATATGTCGTTTGATAACGGCAAGGATATGTGGGCTGCACTCGAGGCCAAATTTGGGGCCTCGGATGCTGGTAGCGAGCTGTATGTCATGGAGCAATTCTATGACTACAGGATGACTGATGAGCGCTCTGTTGTTCAACAGGCTCATGAGATACAGTCACTCGCTAAAGAACTTGAGCACTTTAAGTGTATGTTACCGGACAAGTTTGTGGCCGGAGGCATTATTGCCAAGCTTCCATCTTCATGGAGCACCTTTGCTACTTCTCTAAAACACAAGAGACAGGAGTTTTCCGTAATGGACCTCATCGGATCTCTTGATGTGGAAGAGAAGGCGAGAGCAAAGGATACACGTGCTCGGGTTGTTGAGGTAGGTTCTTCTGCTCATGTGGTACAGAAGAAACATTACCCTCCCAACAAGCCTAAATATATCAAGAAGAAATCCGAGGGTAAAGGCAAGCCCGATGGCAAGTTTAAGCCGTCGCACTCTACCAACTTCAAGAAGAGAAAGGGATCATGTCACGTTTGCGGTGAACTGACCCATTGGGCTCCAAAGTGCCCTAAGCGTTATGAGCTGCAGCAGCAGGAGAACAGCGGCAAGACCGCTAATGTTGTCATGGCTGACACTGAGATGAAGGACTCTGGGTACGGTATAGTTCCCACTATTCTTTCAGTTTGTCATTCACCTGAATGGTTAGTTGACACAGGTGCCAATGTACATGTTTGTGCTGATGCTTCCATGTTCTCTTCTTATCAGGTCACAGGGACTTCCCCCGTGCTGATGGGGAACGGGTCACATGCTACTGTTCGTGGTGTTGGTACGGTCGATCTGAATTTTACTTCGGGGAAGATCGTGCGGCTGAAGAACGTTCATCATGTGCCCTCCATCAATAAAAATCTCGTCAGCGGCTCACGTTTATGTCGAGATGGTTTTAAGTTGGTTTTCGAGTCTAATAAAGTTGTAATTTCCAAGTATGGACAATTTATTGGTAAAGGCTATGAGTGCGGAGGCTTGTTCCGCTTATCCTTGTCAGATATTTGCACCAAAGTTATTAATAATGTTTGCCACGATAATGATTGTGATGTTTGGCATTCACGACTATGTCATATTAATTTTGGTTGCATGACGCGGTTAGCAAATATGAGTTTAATTCCGAAATTCAGTACTGTTAAAGGTTCCAAATGTCAAGTGTGTGTTCAAGCTAAGCAACCTCGCAAATCTCATAAGACTGCGGAGGCGAGAGACTTGGCACCACTAGAACTTATACATTCTGATCTTTGTGAGATGAATGGCGTATTGACAAAAGGTGGAAAGAAATATTTCATGACACTTATTGATGACTCTACTAGATATTGTTATGTGTATCTTCTGAAATCTAAAGATGAAGCTTTAACTTATTTCAAGAACTATAAGGCCGAAGCAGAGAACCAACTTGATCGTAAAATTAAGCGGCTTAGGTCTGATCGTGGTGGAGAGTATTTTTCCAACGAGTTTAATTCTTTTTGTGCTGAACACGGTATTATTCATGAGAGGACGCCTCCCTACTCCCCTCAGTCAAATGGGGTGGCTGAAAGAAAGAACCGAACGTTGTCTGATTTGGTTAACGCCATGTTAGACACTTCGGGTCTCTCCAAGGCATGGTGGGGGGAGGCGCTAATGACTGCATGTCATGTCCTAAACCGAGTTCCCACAAAGAATAAAACCATTACTCCATTTGAGGAATGGGAAAGGAAAAGATTGAAACTCTCCTACCTACGTACTTGGGGTTGTTTGGCGAAAGTCAATATACCAATTCCCAAGAAGCGCAAGCTTGGACCTAAAACCGTAGATTGTGTTCTTCTGGGCTATGCTTTTAATAGCATTGGTTATAGATTCTTGGTAGTAAAATCTGAGGTATCCGACATGCATGTTGGTACGATTATGGAGTCGAATGATGCGACTTTCTTTGAGAACATATTTCCTATGAAGGATATGTCTAGCTCATCAAATCAGGAGAAACCTGTTTCATCTGGTCAGGAATTAGCTGAGATTCCTGAATCCACCATTCCGATAGAACACGTTGAGAATCCCGAGGAGGATGACAATGAAGTTCCTGTAAGGAGCAAGAGACAGAGGACTGCAAAGTCCTTTGGTAACGATTTCATTGTGTACCTCGTGGATGACACACCCAAGACTATTTCAGAAGCTTATGCATCTCTTGATGCTGACTACTGGAAGGAGGCTGTCCGTTGCGAGATGGATTCCATCTTGGCTAACGGAACCTGGGAAATCACTGATCGTCCTTATGGGTGTAAACCTGTAGGATGTAAGTGGGTGTTCAAGAAAAAGCTTAGGCCTGATGGTACAATTGAAAAGTACAAGGCAAGGCTTGTGGCCAAGGGTTATACCCAGAAAGAAGGTGAAGACTTCTTTGATACTTACTCACCTGTGGCTAGACTGACCACTATTCGTGTGCTACTATCACTGGCTGCCTCGCACGGTCTTCTCGTTCATCAAATGGACGTTAAGACGGCTTTCCTTAATGGAGAGTTGGACGAGGAAATTTACATGGATCAGCCAGATGGTTTCGTAGTACCCGGTCAGGAAGGCAAGGTGTGCAAGTTATTGAAGTCATTATACGGCCTCAAGCAAGCACCTAAGCAATGGCATGAAAAGTTTGAAAGGACTTTGACTGCTGAAGGCTTTGTTGTAAACGAAGCTGACAAGTGTGTGTACTATCGCCATGGTGGGGGCGAGGGAGTTATTCTATGTCTATACGTTGATGACATATTGATCTTTGGGACCAATCTTGATTTAATCAAGGAAGTTAAGGATTTCTTATCTCGCTGCTTTGAGATGAAGGATCTAGGAGTAGCTGATGTTATCTTGAACATCAAGCTGTTGAGAGATGATAATGGTGGGATCACACTGCTTCAATCTCACTATGTGGAAAAGGTCTTGAGTCGCTTTGGGTATAGTGACTGCAAGCCTTCTTCAACTCCATATGATGCTAGTTTGTTGCTTCGAAAGAATCAACGGATTACTAGAGATCAACTGAGATATTCTCAGATTATAGGCTCGCTTATGTATTTGGCGAGTGCCACGAGGCCTGACATCTCTTTTGCTGTGAGCAAATTGAGCCGGTTTGTTTCCAATCCGGGAGATGATCATTGGCGTGCGCTTGAGAGAGTTATGCGCTATTTAAAAGGCACTGCGAGCTATGGAATTCACTATACCGGAAACCCGAGGGTTCTGGAAGGATATAGTGATTCTAATTGGATATCTGATGCTGATGAGCTTAAGGCCACTAGTGGTTATGTTTTTACACTTGGTGGTGGCGCTGTTTCCTGGAAGTCTTGCAAGCAGACCATCTTAACGAGGTCAACTATGGAAGCAGAACTCGCAGCATTAGACACAGCCACTGTTGAGGCAGAG
This sequence comes from Alopecurus myosuroides, assembly GCA_028641055.1. Classification (NCBI taxonomy): domain Eukaryota; kingdom Viridiplantae; phylum Streptophyta; class Magnoliopsida; order Poales; family Poaceae; genus Alopecurus; species Alopecurus myosuroides. The sequence continues at coordinate 333,090,120 of CM054062.1, read as the reverse complement.
TGGCTTCGTGAGCTCTTGATGGACTTGCCTATGGTTGAAAAACCAATACCCGCAATTAACGGACGCGTTTATTTTGTCGATTGGGAAAACTTAATGAGTCATCAATTTGGTAATTAACGGACGCGTTAATTCCAAAACCGTTTCCGTTTCCTTTCTGCATCGTGGAGCTGAACCGACTCAGACGTGGAGTTACGCCCACGTCTCTCCCAGCCCGCATATAAATACGCGCATACGGTAAACCCTAGCCGCCACTTCGTCATACCGTTCCAAAACACTGCGCCGCCAATTCAAGTCTTCTCCATCCCTCCTTCCAGCGTGCACCGCGAGAAGGGACAGCAGGCCTCCGGAACCCCGCCTCTTGTGATCCTGTACGGGAGAGGGGCGATCAGGTTTTTGGGGAGCGCATGAGCGCGACTGCTGACGGCGACCACTTCCCCAACGACGATTTCTTCCCCGACATCGGCAACCTCTTCATCAACGACATGGCCGACACCGGGAACAACAACAACGGCGGTGCCGCTACCGCTCCATCGTACGTATCTCTCTTTCATCTGTATGAGATGTTACTGGAATTCATATGTCTAGTTCTTGCAATAGATTGTATCAATCTGTCTACTGTACTAGATCTAGACGTTTGCATGATTACTGTATTTGCTACTGTCGCAATTCATCTACTGCTATTTCGAATTAAATCATGTGCTAAATTGCTAATATATTCAACAATCCAAAAACCTGATTATAGGCAATTTCTTGCACCTGCGCCGTCTGTCATTGCGGCGACAAGGCCAGTCCCTTTCAAGGGTGTGGACTTTAAGAGGTGGCGCACGAGAGCAGTGCTATGGTTTCAAACCTTGCGCTGCTATGCGGCCACCAAGGGCAAGCCTGAGGGCGATCTCAATCCAGCACAGCTGGAGGCCTTTGAGGATATGGACACTATGTTTAAAAGTGCCCTCCTCGGTATTATCGATGATTCCATCGTGGATCCGTATATGTCGTTTGATAACGGCAAGGATATGTGGGCTGCACTCGAGGCCAAATTTGGGGCCTCGGATGCTGGTAGCGAGCTGTATGTCATGGAGCAATTCTATGACTACAGGATGACTGATGAGCGCTCTGTTGTTCAACAGGCTCATGAGATACAGTCACTCGCTAAAGAACTTGAGCACTTTAAGTGTATGTTACCGGACAAGTTTGTGGCCGGAGGCATTATTGCCAAGCTTCCATCTTCATGGAGCACCTTTGCTACTTCTCTAAAACACAAGAGACAGGAGTTTTCCGTAATGGACCTCATCGGATCTCTTGATGTGGAAGAGAAGGCGAGAGCAAAGGATACACGTGCTCGGGTTGTTGAGGTAGGTTCTTCTGCTCATGTGGTACAGAAGAAACATTACCCTCCCAACAAGCCTAAATATATCAAGAAGAAATCCGAGGGTAAAGGCAAGCCCGATGGCAAGTTTAAGCCGTCGCACTCTACCAACTTCAAGAAGAGAAAGGGATCATGTCACGTTTGCGGTGAACTGACCCATTGGGCTCCAAAGTGCCCTAAGCGTTATGAGCTGCAGCAGCAGGAGAACAGCGGCAAGACCGCTAATGTTGTCATGGCTGACACTGAGATGAAGGACTCTGGGTACGGTATAGTTCCCACTATTCTTTCAGTTTGTCATTCACCTGAATGGTTAGTTGACACAGGTGCCAATGTACATGTTTGTGCTGATGCTTCCATGTTCTCTTCTTATCAGGTCACAGGGACTTCCCCCGTGCTGATGGGGAACGGGTCACATGCTACTGTTCGTGGTGTTGGTACGGTCGATCTGAATTTTACTTCGGGGAAGATCGTGCGGCTGAAGAACGTTCATCATGTGCCCTCCATCAATAAAAATCTCGTCAGCGGCTCACGTTTATGTCGAGATGGTTTTAAGTTGGTTTTCGAGTCTAATAAAGTTGTAATTTCCAAGTATGGACAATTTATTGGTAAAGGCTATGAGTGCGGAGGCTTGTTCCGCTTATCCTTGTCAGATATTTGCACCAAAGTTATTAATAATGTTTGCCACGATAATGATTGTGATGTTTGGCATTCACGACTATGTCATATTAATTTTGGTTGCATGACGCGGTTAGCAAATATGAGTTTAATTCCGAAATTCAGTACTGTTAAAGGTTCCAAATGTCAAGTGTGTGTTCAAGCTAAGCAACCTCGCAAATCTCATAAGACTGCGGAGGCGAGAGACTTGGCACCACTAGAACTTATACATTCTGATCTTTGTGAGATGAATGGCGTATTGACAAAAGGTGGAAAGAAATATTTCATGACACTTATTGATGACTCTACTAGATATTGTTATGTGTATCTTCTGAAATCTAAAGATGAAGCTTTAACTTATTTCAAGAACTATAAGGCCGAAGCAGAGAACCAACTTGATCGTAAAATTAAGCGGCTTAGGTCTGATCGTGGTGGAGAGTATTTTTCCAACGAGTTTAATTCTTTTTGTGCTGAACACGGTATTATTCATGAGAGGACGCCTCCCTACTCCCCTCAGTCAAATGGGGTGGCTGAAAGAAAGAACCGAACGTTGTCTGATTTGGTTAACGCCATGTTAGACACTTCGGGTCTCTCCAAGGCATGGTGGGGGGAGGCGCTAATGACTGCATGTCATGTCCTAAACCGAGTTCCCACAAAGAATAAAACCATTACTCCATTTGAGGAATGGGAAAGGAAAAGATTGAAACTCTCCTACCTACGTACTTGGGGTTGTTTGGCGAAAGTCAATATACCAATTCCCAAGAAGCGCAAGCTTGGACCTAAAACCGTAGATTGTGTTCTTCTGGGCTATGCTTTTAATAGCATTGGTTATAGATTCTTGGTAGTAAAATCTGAGGTATCCGACATGCATGTTGGTACGATTATGGAGTCGAATGATGCGACTTTCTTTGAGAACATATTTCCTATGAAGGATATGTCTAGCTCATCAAATCAGGAGAAACCTGTTTCATCTGGTCAGGAATTAGCTGAGATTCCTGAATCCACCATTCCGATAGAACACGTTGAGAATCCCGAGGAGGATGACAATGAAGTTCCTGTAAGGAGCAAGAGACAGAGGACTGCAAAGTCCTTTGGTAACGATTTCATTGTGTACCTCGTGGATGACACACCCAAGACTATTTCAGAAGCTTATGCATCTCTTGATGCTGACTACTGGAAGGAGGCTGTCCGTTGCGAGATGGATTCCATCTTGGCTAACGGAACCTGGGAAATCACTGATCGTCCTTATGGGTGTAAACCTGTAGGATGTAAGTGGGTGTTCAAGAAAAAGCTTAGGCCTGATGGTACAATTGAAAAGTACAAGGCAAGGCTTGTGGCCAAGGGTTATACCCAGAAAGAAGGTGAAGACTTCTTTGATACTTACTCACCTGTGGCTAGACTGACCACTATTCGTGTGCTACTATCACTGGCTGCCTCGCACGGTCTTCTCGTTCATCAAATGGACGTTAAGACGGCTTTCCTTAATGGAGAGTTGGACGAGGAAATTTACATGGATCAGCCAGATGGTTTCGTAGTACCCGGTCAGGAAGGCAAGGTGTGCAAGTTATTGAAGTCATTATACGGCCTCAAGCAAGCACCTAAGCAATGGCATGAAAAGTTTGAAAGGACTTTGACTGCTGAAGGCTTTGTTGTAAACGAAGCTGACAAGTGTGTGTACTATCGCCATGGTGGGGGCGAGGGAGTTATTCTATGTCTATACGTTGATGACATATTGATCTTTGGGACCAATCTTGATTTAATCAAGGAAGTTAAGGATTTCTTATCTCGCTGCTTTGAGATGAAGGATCTAGGAGTAGCTGATGTTATCTTGAACATCAAGCTGTTGAGAGATGATAATGGTGGGATCACACTGCTTCAATCTCACTATGTGGAAAAGGTCTTGAGTCGCTTTGGGTATAGTGACTGCAAGCCTTCTTCAACTCCATATGATGCTAGTTTGTTGCTTCGAAAGAATCAACGGATTACTAGAGATCAACTGAGATATTCTCAGATTATAGGCTCGCTTATGTATTTGGCGAGTGCCACGAGGCCTGACATCTCTTTTGCTGTGAGCAAATTGAGCCGGTTTGTTTCCAATCCGGGAGATGATCATTGGCGTGCGCTTGAGAGAGTTATGCGCTATTTAAAAGGCACTGCGAGCTATGGAATTCACTATACCGGAAACCCGAGGGTTCTGGAAGGATATAGTGATTCTAATTGGATATCTGATGCTGATGAGCTTAAGGCCACTAGTGGTTATGTTTTTACACTTGGTGGTGGCGCTGTTTCCTGGAAGTCTTGCAAGCAGACCATCTTAACGAGGTCAACTATGGAAGCAGAACTCGCAGCATTAGACACAGCCACTGTTGAGGCAGAGTGGCTTCGTGAGCTCTTGATGGACTTGCCTATGGTTGAAAAACCAATACCCGCAATCCTAATGAACTGTGATAATCAAACTGTGATCGTCAAAGTGAACAGTTCTAAGGATAATGCAAAGTCATCAAGACATGTGAAGAGGAGATTAAAATCTGTCAGGAAATTGAAGAACTCCGGAGTTATTGCGTTGGATTATATCCAAACGTCTATGAACTTGGCAGATCCCTTCACAAAGGGTTTATCACGGAATGTGATAGATAATGCATCGAGGGAGATGGGTTTGAGACCCACGTTATGAGTTGCCCACAGTGGTAACCCACTCTATGTGATCGGAGATCCCGTGAATTAGAAGTGGGAGACAAGCTGTTGGTCGGCTGAGAGGGGAGTATCCTTATATTTATTCCACTCCATAAAAGATGCAATACTCTCCTGATCTGTACGGTAGGTTGACATTTGTCTTAATGTGTTCCAAGTGGCTTATTTATATAAGCAGAGATGTGTCCTACAGAACATCTCCTGAGGAACTCACCTATATGAGTCTGACTGTTAAACGTCGCAGTCTATGAGAATCGGGTGCTCTCTAATAAACTCATGAAAGGCCTTCGGAGTATGACGCATACGCTCCAAACCGCGGGGAAGCCTTGCGGCAGCCTAGTATCGGTTCAGACGTTGTGTAAAACTGGTATCACAGCAAACTTGTAGTTCAAGGCCTAGTCCACTATTCAAGTTGTGAACTAGTGTAGCATGATGTTCTAAGTGGAAGTTCAACTTAACAGTCTCCACTAACACCGGTATATAAACAATGTTTTGGAACAGAGTTTATGAAATGTGCTAATGACACTTTGTGGGGGATTGTTGGAATTTTACATGGGCTCCATCATATGGGCTCACTTGGCTAGCCCATTAAGCCCACTAAAAATCCTGAAATTGTCATGGCCCATTCATGAATAATAAGTGGAGTGAGTGGGACTAAAGTTTAGTCCCACATTGCTAGTTTGAAGAGAGTGGAAGCACCTTATAAGGTGAGCCATTCTAGCTCATGTATGAGTAGGCAAGGCAAGAGGAGAGGTGTGCCACACGCGCGCTCCTCCTCCTCCGCCGCCCGCCTCGCCACGCCTCGCCTCGTCACGACACGTCACGACGCGCCGCGGGTTGCGGGAATGAGCCGAGCCGAGAGCGTTTATTTTGTCGATTGGGAAAACTTAATGAGTCATTAATTTGGTAATTAACGGACACGTTAATTCCAAAACCGTTTCCGTTTCCTTTCTGGATCGTGGAGCCGAACCGACTCAGACGTGGAGTTACGCCCACGTCTCTCCCAGCCCGCATATAAATACGCGCATACGGTAAACCCTAGCCGCCACTTCGTCATACCGTTCCAAAACACTGCGCCGCCAATTCAAGTCTTCTCCATCCCTCCTTCCGGCGTGCACCGCGAGAAGGGACAGCAGGCCTCCGGAACCCCGCCTCTTGTGATCCTGTACGGGAGAGGGGCGATCAGGTTTTTGGGGAGCGCATGAGCGCGACTGCTGACGGCGACCACTTCCCCAACGACGATTTCTTCCCCGACATCGGCAACCTCTTCATCAACGACATGGCCGACACCGGGAACAACAACAACGGCGGTGCCGCTACCGCTCCATCGTACGTATCTCTCTTTCATCTGTATGAGATGTTACTGGAATTCATATGTCTAGTTCTTGCAATAGATTGTATCAATCTGTCTACTGTACTAGATCTAGACGTTTGCATGATTACTGTATTTGCTACTGTCGCAATTCATCTACTGCTATTTCGAATTAAATCATGTGCTAAATTGCTAATATATTCAACAATCCAAAAACCTGATTATAGGCAATTTCTTGCACCTGCGCCGTCTGTCATTGCGGCGACAAGGCCAGTCCCTTTCAAGGGTGTGGACTTTAAGAGGTGGCGCACGAGAGCAGTGCTATGGTTTCAAACCTTGCGCTGCTATGCGGCCACCAAGGGCAAGCCTGAGGGCGATCTCAATCCAGCACAGCTGGAGGCCTTTGAGGATATGGACACTATGTTTAAAAGTGCCCTCCTCGGTATTATCGATGATTCCATCGTGGATCCGTATATGTCGTTTGATAACGGCAAGGATATGTGGGCTGCACTCGAGGCCAAATTTGGGGCCTCGGATGCTGGTAGCGAGCTGTATGTCATGGAGCAATTCTATGACTACAGGATGACTGATGAGCGCTCTGTTGTTCAACAGGCTCATGAGATACAGTCACTCGCTAAAGAACTTGAGCACTTTAAGTGTATGTTACCGGACAAGTTTGTGGCCGGAGGCATTATTGCCAAGCTTCCATCTTCATGGAGCACCTTTGCTACTTCTCTAAAACACAAGAGACAGGAGTTTTCCGTAATGGACCTCATCGGATCTCTTGATGTGGAAGAGAAGGCGAGAGCAAAGGATACACGTGCTCGGGTTGTTGAGGTAGGTTCTTCTGCTCATGTGGTACAGAAGAAACATTACCCTCCCAACAAGCCTAAATATATCAAGAAGAAATCCGAGGGTAAAGGCAAGCCCGATGGCAAGTTTAAGCCGTCGCACTCTACCAACTTCAAGAAGAGAAAGGGATCATGTCACGTTTGCGGTGAACTGACCCATTGGGCTCCAAAGTGCCCTAAGCGTTATGAGCTGCAGCAGCAGGAGAACAGCGGCAAGACCGCTAATGTTGTCATGGCTGACACTGAGATGAAGGACTCTGGGTACGGTATAGTTCCCACTATTCTTTCAGTTTGTCATTCACCTGAATGGTTAGTTGACACAGGTGCCAATGTACATGTTTGTGCTGATGCTTCCATGTTCTCTTCTTATCAGGTCACAGGGACTTCCCCCGTGCTGATGGGGAACGGGTCACATGCTACTGTTCGTGGTGTTGGTACGGTCGATCTGAATTTTACTTCGGGGAAGATCGTGCGGCTGAAGAACGTTCATCATGTGCCCTCCATCAATAAAAATCTCGTCAGCGGCTCACGTTTATGTCGAGATGGTTTTAAGTTGGTTTTCGAGTCTAATAAAGTTGTAATTTCCAAGTATGGACAATTTATTGGTAAAGGCTATGAGTGCGGAGGCTTGTTCCGCTTATCCTTGTCAGATATTTGCACCAAAGTTATTAATAATGTTTGCCACGATAATGATTGTGATGTTTGGCATTCACGACTATGTCATATTAATTTTGGTTGCATGACGCGGTTAGCAAATATGAGTTTAATTCCGAAATTCAGTACTGTTAAAGGTTCCAAATGTCAAGTGTGTGTTCAAGCTAAGCAACCTCGCAAATCTCATAAGACTGCGGAGGCGAGAGACTTGGCACCACTAGAACTTATACATTCTGATCTTTGTGAGATGAATGGCGTATTGACAAAAGGTGGAAAGAAATATTTCATGACACTTATTGATGACTCTACTAGATATTGTTATGTGTATCTTCTGAAATCTAAAGATGAAGCTTTAACTTATTTCAAGAACTATAAGGCCGAAGCAGAGAACCAACTTGATCGTAAAATTAAGCGGCTTAGGTCTGATCGTGGTGGAGAGTATTTTTCCAACGAGTTTAATTCTTTTTGTGCTGAACACGGTATTATTCATGAGAGGACGCCTCCCTACTCCCCTCAGTCAAATGGGGTGGCTGAAAGAAAGAACCGAACGTTGTCTGATTTGGTTAACGCCATGTTAGACACTTCGGGTCTCTCCAAGGCATGGTGGGGGGAGGCGCTAATGACTGCATGTCATGTCCTAAACCGAGTTCCCACAAAGAATAAAACCATTACTCCATTTGAGGAATGGGAAAGGAAAAGATTGAAACTCTCCTACCTACGTACTTGGGGTTGTTTGGCGAAAGTCAATATACCAATTCCCAAGAAGCGCAAGCTTGGACCTAAAACCGTAGATTGTGTTCTTCTGGGCTATGCTTTTAATAGCATTGGTTATAGATTCTTGGTAGTAAAATCTGAGGTATCCGACATGCATGTTGGTACGATTATGGAGTCGAATGATGCGACTTTCTTTGAGAACATATTTCCTATGAAGGATATGTCTAGCTCATCAAATCAGGAGAAACCTGTTTCATCTGGTCAGGAATTAGCTGAGATTCCTGAATCCACCATTCCGATAGAACACGTTGAGAATCCCGAGGAGGATGACAATGAAGTTCCTGTAAGGAGCAAGAGACAGAGGACTGCAAAGTCCTTTGGTAACGATTTCATTGTGTACCTCGTGGATGACACACCCAAGACTATTTCAGAAGCTTATGCATCTCTTGATGCTGACTACTGGAAGGAGGCTGTCCGTTGCGAGATGGATTCCATCTTGGCTAACGGAACCTGGGAAATCACTGATCGTCCTTATGGGTGTAAACCTGTAGGATGTAAGTGGGTGTTCAAGAAAAAGCTTAGGCCTGATGGTACAATTGAAAAGTACAAGGCAAGGCTTGTGGCCAAGGGTTATACCCAGAAAGAAGGTGAAGACTTCTTTGATACTTACTCACCTGTGGCTAGACTGACCACTATTCGTGTGCTACTATCACTGGCTGCCTCGCACGGTCTTCTCGTTCATCAAATGGACGTTAAGACGGCTTTCCTTAATGGAGAGTTGGACGAGGAAATTTACATGGATCAGCCAGATGGTTTCGTAGTACCCGGTCAGGAAGGCAAGGTGTGCAAGTTATTGAAGTCATTATACGGCCTCAAGCAAGCACCTAAGCAATGGCATGAAAAGTTTGAAAGGACTTTGACTGCTGAAGGCTTTGTTGTAAACGAAGCTGACAAGTGTGTGTACTATCGCCATGGTGGGGGCGAGGGAGTTATTCTATGTCTATACGTTGATGACATATTGATCTTTGGGACCAATCTTGATTTAATCAAGGAAGTTAAGGATTTCTTATCTCGCTGCTTTGAGATGAAGGATCTAGGAGTAGCTGATGTTATCTTGAACATCAAGCTGTTGAGAGATGATAATGGTGGGATCACACTGCTTCAATCTCACTATGTGGAAAAGGTCTTGAGTCGCTTTGGGTATAGTGACTGCAAGCCTTCTTCAACTCCATATGATGCTAGTTTGTTGCTTCGAAAGAATCAACGGATTACTAGAGATCAACTGAGATATTCTCAGATTATAGGCTCGCTTATGTATTTGGCGAGTGCCACGAGGCCTGACATCTCTTTTGCTGTGAGCAAATTGAGCCGGTTTGTTTCCAATCCGGGAGATGATCATTGGCGTGCGCTTGAGAGAGTTATGCGCTATTTAAAAGGCACTGCGAGCTATGGAATTCACTATACCGGAAACCCGAGGGTTCTGGAAGGATATAGTGATTCTAATTGGATATCTGATGCTGATGAGCTTAAGGCCACTAGTGGTTATGTTTTTACACTTGGTGGTGGCGCTGTTTCCTGGAAGTCTTGCAAGCAGACCATCTTAACGAGGTCAACTATGGAAGCAGAACTCGCAGCATTAGACACAGCCACTGTTGAGGCAGAGTGGCTTCGTGAGCTCTTGATGGACTTGCCTATGGTTGAAAAACCAATACCCGCAATCCTAATGAACTGTGATAATCAAACTGTGATCGTCAAAGTGAACAGTTCTAAGGATAATGCAAAGTCATCAAGACATGTGAAGAGGAGATTAAAATCTGTCAGGAAATTGAAGAACTCCGGAGTTATTGCGTTGGATTATATCCAAACGTCTATGAACTTGGCAGATCCCTTCACAAAGGGTTTATCACGGAATGTGATAGATAATGCATCGAGGGAGATGGGTTTGAGACCCACGTTATGAGTTGCCCACAGTGGTAACCCACTCTATGTGATCGGAGATCCCGTGAATTAGAAGTGGGAGACAAGCTGTTGGTCGGCTGAGAGGGGAGTATCCTTATATTTATTCCACTCCATAAAAGATGCAATACTCTCCTGATCTGTACGGTAGGTTGACATTTGTCTTAATGTGTTCCAAGTGGCTTATTTATATAAGCAGAGATGTGTCCTACAGAACATCTCCTGAGGAACTCACCTATATGAGTCTGACTGTTAAACGTCGCAGTCTATGAGAATCGGGTGCTCTCTAATAAACTCATGAAAGGCCTTCGGAGTATGACGCATACGCTCCAAACCGCGGGGAAGCCTTGCGGCAGCCTAGTATCGGTTCAGACGTTGTGTAAAACTGGTATCACAGCAAACTTGTAGTTCAAGGCCTAGTCCACTATTCAAGTTGTGAACTAGTGTAGCATGATGTTCTAAGTGGAAGTTCAACTTAACAGTCTCCACTAACACCGGTATATAAACAATGTTTTGGAACAGAGTTTATGAAATGTGCTAATGACACTTTGTGGGGGATTGTTGGAATTTTACATGGGCTCCATCATATGGGCTCACTTGGCTAGCCCATTAAGCCCACTAAAAATCCTGAAATTGTCATGGCCCATTCATGAATAATAAGTGGAGTGAGTGGGACTAAAGTTTAGTCCCACATTGCTAGTTTGAAGAGAGTGGAAGCACCTTATAAGGTGAGCCATTCTAGCTCATGTATGAGTAGGCAAGGCAAGAGGAGAGGTGTGCCACACGCGCGCTCCTCCTCCTCCGCCGCCCGCCTCGCCACGCCTCGCCTCGTCACGACACGTCACGACGCGCCGCGGGTTGCGGGAATGAGCCGAGCCGAGAGCGTTTATTTTGTCGATTGGGAAAACTTAATGAGTCATTAATTTGGTAATTAACGGACACGTTAATTCCAAAACCGTTTCCGTTTCCTTTCTGGATCGTGGAGCCGAACCGACTCAGACGTGGAGTTACGCCCACGTCTCTCCCAGCCCGCATATAAATACGCGCATACGGTAAACCCTAGCCGCCACTTCGTCATACCGTTCCAAAACACTGCGCCGCCAATTCAAGTCTTCTCCATCCCTCCTTCCGGCGTGCACCGCGAGAAGGGACAGCAGGCCTCCGGAACCCCGCCTCTTGTGATCCTGTACGGGAGAGGGGCGATCAGGTTTTTGGGGAGCGCATGAGCGCGACTGCTGACGGCGACCACTTCCCCAACGACGATTTCTTCCCCGACATCGGCAACCTCTTCATCAACGACATGGCCGACACCGGGAACAACAACAACGGCGGTGCCGCTACCGCTCCATCGTACGTATCTCTCTTTCATCTGTATGAGATGTTACTGGAATTCATATGTCTAGTTCTTGCAATAGATTGTATCAATCTGTCTACTGTACTAGATCTAGACGTTTGCATGATTACTGTATTTGCTACTGTCGCAATTCATCTACTGCTATTTCGAATTAAATCATGTGCTAAATTGCTAATATATTCAACAATCCAAAAACCTGATTATAGGCAATTTCTTGCACCTGCGCCGTCTGTCATTGCGGCGACAAGGCCAGTCCCTTTCAAGGGTGTGGACTTTAAGAGGTGGCGCACGAGAGCAGTGCTATGGTTTCAAACCTTGCGCTGCTATGCGGCCACCAAGGGCAAGCCTGAGGGCGATCTCAATCCAGCACAGCTGGAGGCCTTTGAGGATATGGACACTATGTTTAAAAGTGCCCTCCTCGGTATTATCGATGATTCCATCGTGGATCCGTATATGTCGTTTGATAACGGCAAGGATATGTGGGCTGCACTCGAGGCCAAATTTGGGGCCTCGGATGCTGGTAGCGAGCTGTATGTCATGGAGCAATTCTATGACTACAGGATGACTGATGAGCGCTCTGTTGTTCAACAGGCTCATGAGATACAGTCACTCGCTAAAGAACTTGAGCACTTTAAGTGTATGTTACCGGACAAGTTTGTGGCCGGAGGCATTATTGCCAAGCTTCCATCTTCATGGAGCACCTTTGCTACTTCTCTAAAACACAAGAGACAGGAGTTTTCCGTAATGGACCTCATCGGATCTCTTGATGTGGAAGAGAAGGCGAGAGCAAAGGATACACGTGCTCGGGTTGTTGAGGTAGGTTCTTCTGCTCATGTGGTACAGAAGAAACATTACCCTCCCAACAAGCCTAAATATATCAAGAAGAAATCCGAGGGTAAAGGCAAGCCCGATGGCAAGTTTAAGCCGTCGCACTCTACCAACTTCAAGAAGAGAAAGGGATCATGTCACGTTTGCGGTGAACTGACCCATTGGGCTCCAAAGTGCCCTAAGCGTTATGAGCTGCAGCAGCAGGAGAACAGCGGCAAGACCGCTAATGTTGTCATGGCTGACACTGAGATGAAGGACTCTGGGTACGGTATAGTTCCCACTATTCTTTCAGTTTGTCATTCACCTGAATGGTTAGTTGACACAGGTGCCAATGTACATGTTTGTGCTGATGCTTCCATGTTCTCTTCTTATCAGGTCACAGGGACTTCCCCCGTGCTGATGGGGAACGGGTCACATGCTACTGTTCGTGGTGTTGGTACGGTCGATCTGAATTTTACTTCGGGGAAGATCGTGCGGCTGAAGAACGTTCATCATGTGCCCTCCATCAATAAAAATCTCGTCAGCGGCTCACGTTTATGTCGAGATGGTTTTAAGTTGGTTTTCGAGTCTAATAAAGTTGTAATTTCCAAGTATGGACAATTTATTGGTAAAGGCTATGAGTGCGGAGGCTTGTTCCGCTTATCCTTGTCAGATATTTGCACCAAAGTTATTAATAATGTTTGCCACGATAATGATTGTGATGTTTGGCATTCACGACTATGTCATATTAATTTTGGTTGCATGACGCGGTTAGCAAATATGAGTTTAATTCCGAAATTCAGTACTGTTAAAGGTTCCAAATGTCAAGTGTGTGTTCAAGCTAAGCAACCTCGCAAATCTCATAAGACTGCGGAGGCGAGAGACTTGGCACCACTAGAACTTATACATTCTGATCTTTGTGAGATGAATGGCGTATTGACAAAAGGTGGAAAGAAATATTTCATGACACTTATTGATGACTCTACTAGATATTGTTATGTGTATCTTCTGAAATCTAAAGATGAAGCTTTAACTTATTTCAAGAACTATAAGGCCGAAGCAGAGAACCAACTTGATCGTAAAATTAAGCGGCTTAGGTCTGATCGTGGTGGAGAGTATTTTTCCAACGAGTTTAATTCTTTTTGTGCTGAACACGGTATTATTCATGAGAGGACGCCTCCCTACTCCCCTCAGTCAAATGGGGTGGCTGAAAGAAAGAACCGAACGTTGTCTGATTTGGTTAACGCCATGTTAGACACTTCGGGTCTCTCCAAGGCATGGTGGGGGGAGGCGCTAATGACTGCATGTCATGTCCTAAACCGAGTTCCCACAAAGAATAAAACCATTACTCCATTTGAGGAATGGGAAAGGAAAAGATTGAAACTCTCCTACCTACGTACTTGGGGTTGTTTGGCGAAAGTCAATATACCAATTCCCAAGAAGCGCAAGCTTGGACCTAAAACCGTAGATTGTGTTCTTCTGGGCTATGCTTTTAATAGCATTGGTTATAGATTCTTGGTAGTAAAATCTGAGGTATCCGACATGCATGTTGGTACGATTATGGAGTCGAATGATGCGACTTTCTTTGAGAACATATTTCCTATGAAGGATATGTCTAGCTCATCAAATCAGGAGAAACCTGTTTCATCTGGTCAGGAATTAGCTGAGATTCCTGAATCCACCATTCCGATAGAACACGTTGAGAATCCCGAGGAGGATGACAATGAAGTTCCTGTAAGGAGCAAGAGACAGAGGACTGCAAAGTCCTTTGGTAACGATTTCATTGTGTACCTCGTGGATGACACACCCAAGACTATTTCAGAAGCTTATGCATCTCTTGATGCTGACTACTGGAAGGAGGCTGTCCGTTGCGAGATGGATTCCATCTTGGCTAACGGAACCTGGGAAATCACTGATCGTCCTTATGGGTGTAAACCTGTAGGATGTAAGTGGGTGTTCAAGAAAAAGCTTAGGCCTGATGGTACAATTGAAAAGTACAAGGCAAGGCTTGTGGCCAAGGGTTATACCCAGAAAGAAGGTGAAGACTTCTTTGATACTTACTCACCTGTGGCTAGACTGACCACTATTCGTGTGCTACTATCACTGGCTGCCTCGCACGGTCTTCTCGTTCATCAAATGGACGTTAAGACGGCTTTCCTTAATGGAGAGTTGGACGAGGAAATTTACATGGATCAGCCAGATGGTTTCGTAGTACCCGGTCAGGAAGGCAAGGTGTGCAAGTTATTGAAGTCATTATACGGCCTCAAGCAAGCACCTAAGCAATGGCATGAAAAGTTTGAAAGGACTTTGACTGCTGAAGGCTTTGTTGTAAACGAAGCTGACAAGTGTGTGTACTATCGCCATGGTGGGGGCGAGGGAGTTATTCTATGTCTATACGTTGATGACATATTGATCTTTGGGACCAATCTTGATTTAATCAAGGAAGTTAAGGATTTCTTATCTCGCTGCTTTGAGATGAAGGATCTAGGAGTAGCTGATGTTATCTTGAACATCAAGCTGTTGAGAGATGATAATGGTGGGATCACACTGCTTCAATCTCACTATGTGGAAAAGGTCTTGAGTCGCTTTGGGTATAGTGACTGCAAGCCTTCTTCAACTCCATATGATGCTAGTTTGTTGCTTCGAAAGAATCAACGGATTACTAGAGATCAACTGAGATATTCTCAGATTATAGGCTCGCTTATGTATTTGGCGAGTGCCACGAGGCCTGACATCTCTTTTGCTGTGAGCAAATTGAGCCGGTTTGTTTCCAATCCGGGAGATGATCATTGGCGTGCGCTTGAGAGAGTTATGCGCTATTTAAAAGGCACTGCGAGCTATGGAATTCACTATACCGGAAACCCGAGGGTTCTGGAAGGATATAGTGATTCTAATTGGATATCTGATGCTGATGAGCTTAAGGCCACTAGTGGTTATGTTTTTACACTTGGTGGTGGCGCTGTTTCCTGGAAGTCTTGCAAGCAGACCATCTTAACGAGGTCAACTATGGAAGCAGAACTCGCAGCATTAGACACAGCCACTGTTGAGGCAGAGTGGCTTCGTGAGCTCTTGATGGACTTGCCTATGGTTGAAAAACCAATACCCGCAATCCTAATGAACTGTGATAATCAAACTGTGATCGTCAAAGTGAACAGTTCTAAGGATAATGCAAAGTCATCAAGACATGTGAAGAGGAGATTAAAATCTGTCAGGAAATTGAAGAACTCCGGAGTTATTGCGTTGGATTATATCCAAACGTCTATGAACTTGGCAGATCCCTTCACAAAGGGTTTATCACGGAATGTGATAGATAATGCATCGAGGGAGATGGGTTTGAGACCCACGTTATGAGTTGCCCACAGTGGTAACCCACTCTATGTGATCGGAGATCCCGTGAATTAGAAGTGGGAGACAAGCTGTTGGTCGGCTGAGAGGGGAGTATCCTTATATTTATTCCACTCCATAAAAGATGCAATACTCTCCTGATCTGTACGGTAGGTTGACATTTGTCTTAATGTGTTCCAAGTGGCTTATTTATATAAGCAGAGATGTGTCCTACAGAACATCTCCTGAGGAACTCACCTATATGAGTCTGACTGTTAAACGTCGCAGTCTATGAGAATCGGGTGCTCTCTAATAAACTCATGAAAGGCCTTCGGAGTATGACGCATACGCTCCAAACCGCGGGGAAGCCTTGCGGCAGCCTAGTATCGGTTCAGACGTTGTGTAAAACTGGTATCACAGCAAACTTGTAGTTCAAGGCCTAGTCCACTATTCAAGTTGTGAACTAGTGTAGCATGATGTTCTAAGTGGAAGTTCAACTTAACAGTCTCCACTAACACCGGTATATAAACAATGTTTTGGAACAGAGTTTATGAAATGTGCTAATGACACTTTGTGGGGGATTGTTGGAATTTTACATGGGCTCCATCATATGGGCTCACTTGGCTAGCCCATTAAGCCCACTAAAAATCCTGAAATTGTCATGGCCCATTCATGAATAATAAGTGGAGTGAGTGGGACTAAAGTTTAGTCCCACATTGCTAGTTTGAAGAGAGTGGAAGCACCTTATAAGGTGAGCCATTCTAGCTCATGTATGAGTAGGCAAGGCAAGAGGAGAGGTGTGCCACACGCGCGCTCCTCCTCCTCCGCCGCCCGCCTCGCCACGCCTCGCCTCGTCACGACACGTCACGACGCGCCGCGGGTTGCGGGAATGAGCCGAGCCGAGAGCGTTTATTTTGTCGATTGGGAAAACTTAATGAGTCATTAATTTGGTAATTAACGGACACGTTAATTCCAAAACCGTTTCCGTTTCCTTTCTGGATCGTGGAGCCGAACCGACTCAGACGTGGAGTTACGCCCACGTCTCTCCCAGCCCGCATATAAATACGCGCATACGGTAAACCCTAGCCGCCACTTCGTCATACCGTTCCAAAACACTGCGCCGCCAATTCAAGTCTTCTCCATCCCTCCTTCCGGCGTGCACCGCGAGAAGGGACAGCAGGCCTCCGGAACCCCGCCTCTTGTGATCCTGTACGGGAGAGGGGCGATCAGGTTTTTGGGGAGCGCATGAGCGCGACTGCTGACGGCGACCACTTCCCCAACGACGATTTCTTCCCCGACATCGGCAACCTCTTCATCAACGACATGGCCGACACCGGGAACAACAACAACGGCGGTGCCGCTACCGCTCCATCGTACGTATCTCTCTTTCATCTGTATGAGATGTTACTGGAATTCATATGTCTAGTTCTTGCAATAGATTGTATCAATCTGTCTACTGTACTAGATCTAGACGTTTGCATGATTACTGTATTTGCTACTGTCGCAATTCATCTACTGCTATTTCGAATTAAATCATGTGCTAAATTGCTAATATATTCAACAGGTACTACCTCAAAAGTAACAAAAAAAAAATGTTATCTTGACTATCTTCCTAACAAAGATAGGTTGATCCAAGTGTTTACCATTTCTACAACATTGCTGCTATCAGGAAAAAATAACAGCTTTATGTGCGAAAGTGAATTTCGTAGACAAGAAATGAATCGGGTGGGATCCAAAGTGTTGCGAGTATCAAAAGCCTGAACAATAACTTCTCACAGGGATTTCATAATTGCAGAAAAACAGAGTTCCTTCCCCTCGCGTCCCCCCCCCCTTTAGGCGGCGCCACGTGCGATTTTTTCCTTCGCCACAGTCCTTCCCCGCCTTGCGCCCCCTGCTGCTGTCGTTGCCAGCCTCGTCCACGACGGTGGTGGCACCCCTCTACTGCCAAAAGGTGTCGGGCGGGAGGGTGGCTTTTTCTTCGCGTGGCTGGAGGTTGACCGCCCTGTGGGGACAGCGGCGGTCCGGGCGGTGGATGTGGAGCCGGTGGGCTCGGGTGGCGGCCGGCGAGTGGCATGTAGGCGGCAGGGTGGGGCGGAGCCTGTCGAGTACCGGACTCGGAATATCCCTTGCGTGACATACTATGGTTTGAAGGAAGGAAACGATTGCGTGCCGGTGGACTCGACGGTTAACATGGCAAGATTTACCAAGGTAGCCTTTATACAGGACGCTGGGTCTCGAATTTGTACCCGGGTAGGTTACAAATTATGTATATGTCGGTCATAATTCTATCTTGTGTCGGGAGATGACTCCTCGGATTCGTGTAGAGAATCAATATAGCAAAGGACACTCGAAGATTTTAATGGAGGTCAATAAAAGTTAAAGGATGTGTGAATCTTGTTCGTGAAGACATGTTTTTTTAGCAATTTTGCACATGGATGTGGATCAATCGCTTGGTTCACTCGACGGATTGAGACCAATTAACTGCTCTAGGAAAAAAAACATTAGTGGCCTTCTCGAATTCGAGTCCCCCCGACTCGAATCTGGAATGGTTGCCAACTTGATCTCGTGCCGCGGAGGACTTATCTAGTCAAGTCTAACCTTTGAATGTGTACCTGGCACGTCCGCCAAGATTTTTCATCGAACTGCCAGTACAGAAATTATCAGAGAATGCAGCATGGGTGCTATTCCTGGGCCCGAAAGACGGATCATTGGGTCTTACCTTCGTGCTTTGAGAAAATCACGGCATCCAGGCATGCACCAGTAGCAGTGTGACCTAGGGAGTTGAGATATTCGTATCGCGCCGAGTATCGTAGTCGCGATGTTGATTCCAGATCATGAGGCGAGTGCCTTTTTGTTCTTGATATGAAGAAGATCTTTGCAGAGGTCGCGAATTTTGTCGTTCGAGATGAGGCGAATGCCTTTTTTGTGTACTCTGAGAAATAAAGATCTCTCTTTGCATTGCTCGAGTGACATCACCACTTGCTTCGTCTGCTCCCGATGGGAAATGACGAAAAAATGGTAGTGAGGGGACGTGACGGACCCCACCTGCCGGCCTTTGACCGGAAGTGAACCATCGTGTGCTGGATTCTCGCGTAGTGGCGCAGTAACTAGCGCATGTTTCCTTGAATATCGTGCTAAGTAACCGTACCCGGCCTCTTCGTCTCCTTCTGCCACGTGGTGGGTTGGATTGGGGCCACGTCAATTCCGTGAGAGAAGATCGACGACCCTGTACAATTTGGCCGCCGTATATAAAGCGTCCTAATTCCCCTGGTCTGCCAGTTTCAACTTCTCCTTCCTTGCGCTCTCCCCCATTCTTCTGCTTCCAAGAATGGAGAGAAAGCCATGGTCGGCCCTAATAAGGGAAAACATGCAGGGTCAAAAGTTGTGGCCTCGAGCTCCTTCGCCTTGAGGAGGAAGACCGGGGAGTGGTACGCCACCGCCAAATCCTTGATTGCGATGCAGAAATATTGGCAGCTGCCCTTGGGGAAAGCCGGAGGCGTCCGCAAGCCCTGCGAAGAAGAGGACATCCCCAACCCCGAAGGCAATGAGTGGGTAATTTTGCCGAACACGTCACTCATGGGCTTTCTTTTCCTCTGCATCCTTTTCTCCGCGCCCTTCTCATCTATGGGATCCAACTCCACGATCTCCCCCCAAACTCGGTGCAACACATTGCTTGCTTCATCGTGCTTTGCGAGTGATTTCTTGGCATTCGCCCACACCGGGGCTTGTGTAGGCGGATTTTCTTCGTGAATATGCACCTGGAGAAGGTTCCTTTGGGACAGGAGGAACCCGGAGAACCTTATGCCACTAGCGGCTTCGGGATTCAAGCTGGAAGTGAAGTAGACTACTTCGAGATGAAGTTTGTCGAGTCTGCGCAGGGTTGGAGAAGATGGTGGTTTTATGTCCAGTTCGCGGACATGAATGGAGCCCCTGAGTTCAATCATGGCGTTGTTCTGAAGAGGAGGAGGTCCTGGCGCCACAAGATGACACGGGCTGAAGTCGAAGCAACCGAGCCTCTCATGGAACAAATCGCGAGTCTTCGCGATAAGTCCAAGGGTCCTTGGGTTACTGATACGTCCATTTTGCATCACTATTTTATATCATAATTTTCTGTTATTCATCGATATATTTCATGATATGATGCATCCCTTATGTTATTTTATCTTATTTTGCATGTTTCATAATTTTTGGAGGATAAACACCGGGACCAGAAATCTGATGGAAAAAGTACCGCCGCGATACCATATTTCAGATCAAAAGAAGAAGGGGGACACCGGGGGTGTCTTAGAAGTTTAGAAGAGGAGTCCAGCCAGAAGGGGAGCCAGAGGGGGGCCACCAGGGTCCTACACCATGAGGTGGCCCCCTGGCCGCGCCACCAGGTGGTGTGGCCATCCTGGCCCACCTCTGGGGGATATCTTTCGCGTACTTGGCCTCCAGGGAACCCTAAGCCTCATACCATCATCGAAGAATTATTCCGCCGCCGCCTCGGGCGAAAACACCCAAGAGAGAAAAGCTCTCTAGCAGGGAGAAATCTGCCGGGGAAATTCCTCTCCGGAGAGGGGAAATCACCGCCATCGTCATCGTCATCACTCCGGGCATCATCAAGATCGTCATCATCATCACCACTAGCACCATCACCCTCATCGTCCACTGTCATCCTGCTGTAACAATTAGGGGCCTCTATCGTTGTTTTACATTAGATCTTTCTCCCGGTGTGGATTACTTGTTAGTAGTTGATGCTTGTGAGATTTATCGGTGTTTGCACTTTATGACCAGATTGTTATCATCCATTATATCACCTCTGATTATGATCCATATGATGTCTTGTGAGTAGTTCGTGTTGTTCTTGATGGCATGGGAGAAGTCAAGTTGTTAGTAGTGAGGTAATGTTGAGTAATATTTAATGGTTTGATATTTAAGTTCTGGTGTTATTCTTCTAGTGGTGTCATGTGAACGTCGACTACATGATACTTCACCATTTATGGACCTAGGAGAATGCATCGTGTATTTGTCTACTAATTGTGGGGTTGCCGGAGTGACAGAAACCTAAACCCCCATTAGAAAACAATTACATGAGGGAGCGTAGGATCCCGGAGTTTCAAGTTGTGGTTAGATTTATTTCTTAATTACTTTCTTGTAGTTGCGGATGCTTGCAAGGGGTATAATCACAAGTATGTATTAGTCTTGGATGGGACCGTACATTAGCATAGGTTCACCCACACAACACTCATCAAAACACTAAAGATTATTCAACGGCATGGAACAAAAGCACTTGACAGAAACCTCCCGTGTGTCCTCGAGAACGTTTGTTAATCATAAGTAACCCACCGGCTTGTCCTTTGCTGAAGAAAGGATTGGGCCACTTGTTGCAATTATTATTACTGCATTTTATTTACTCGCACTTTATTTATCTGCAATATCAAAAGCCCCTACAGATTTATCTTTTAGTATTTACCGTTATTCCTTCATCGAAACTGCTTGTCAACACCTTCTTCTCCTTGTTGGCATCGACACTCTTATTTATCAAAAGTACTACGATACACCCCCTATACTTGTGGGTCATCAAGACTATTTTATGGCGCGTTGCCGGGGAGTGAAGCGCTATTGGGAAGTGGAATTGATAAAGGAAGCTTCTGCTGTAAGTGCTGTTTTTATTACTGTCTACTGCTTTATTACACTATGTTTGGATCTCCTTTTGAGTCCTTATTTGCGGGCACTGCTGCCACTGCTAGGGTAGTAAGTGACCCACCGCCTGATGATTTGGATCCTTATAAAATACCTATAAATATTGTTAAACGTGTTATGAATAACTGCTATTCAGGTGATAGAACTGTCCATCCTGGTGATCATTTGCTCTTTTTAGATGAATTATGCGAGTTGTTCAAGTGTGCAGGTATTACAATGGGCCAAGTAAAGAGGAAATTATTCTCTATATCATTGACAGGCCGAGCCGCTGAATGGTTCAACCTGCTGAAAAAGAAGCCAGACTATTGGATGGGAGGAAATTGTGCCTCTCTTTTATTCTAAATTCTATCCTCCCAGTGAAATTCATAGAGATCGGAATTATATATATAATTTTTGGCCTCATGACAGAGAGAGTATTACCCAAACATGGAGGAGATTGAAGTTACTAATGCTCAAATGCCCAATTCATGAGATCCCTAGTAATATTGTTATTAATACTTTCTATGCAAGGCTTTCTCTTCATGATAATGATTTATTGGATGCTTCTTGTTATGGATCATTTACACGTATGAAGGATGAAGCTAAATGGGATCTTCTTGACCGTATTCAAGAAAACACTGAAGTATGGGAGAATGACAAAGGTAGAAAGTCAGTTATAAATTATGATTATGAATGCATTAAAACGTGTATGTCATCCGATGATTTTCATAATGTTAATATTGTTTATGGTCTTGATTCTCAAGTTGCTGCAAACTTATATAAGGCTTTTGCTTCTTATATTGATATTCCCGAAAAGGAATGGGATAAGTACCATGAACCTTATAAAGATACTGTTAATTGTGTTCCTGCTAGAGATATAGAAGTTAATACCGTTGATTCTATTGTGCTTGAACCTTATATTGAGAAAATGCCTTTCCCTGCTAAGGTAAAAGAACATTCTATGTTAGCTAGTGTGGATAATAAAAGTGCAAGGAAACTTGTAGAACCCGAGGAACAAATAACTGTAGAACCTACAGTAGCAATAGTAAAGGACCTTGTTTCTGAAAATGTAGAAGAGGGACACATTATATTTTGTGAAGATGCTTCTAATATTGTCTCTCATCCTAGTAAATCCAGGAAACCTAGTGTTCCTGTGCTATCTGTGAGGATAGGTGATCATTGCTATTATGGTTTGTGTGATATTGGTGCTAGTTCTAGTGCTATTCCTTATGAGCTTTATAAAGAAATCATGCATGAAATTGGTTCTTGTGAACTTGAATATATTGATGTGATTATTCAACTTGCTAATAGGAAAACTATTTCTCCAATTGGTATTGTTAGAGATGTGGAGGTTTTATGTGGTCAAACTAAATATCCTGCTGATTTTCTAGTACTAGGCACTTCTGCTAGTGATACTTGTCCTACTATATTTGGTAGAACTTTCTTAAACACTTGTGGTGCTGTTATAGATTCTAAAAAGGAGAAAATCCTTAGAAAGTTTGATGGAGAGTCTTATGAATGTAATTTCTCAAAATTTGCTAAAGCACCTTATGAATCTGAATTACCCAATGAGAATTATAGAGTTAAACAATTGGCTGTTATTGCTCTTGCTCCTAACAATCCTTTGCAGCAATACATGGAAGACCACGAAAGTGATGTCTTTATGGAAGAAAGAAATGAAATCGACGAGATTTTCCTACATCAGCTAGCGATGCTGAAACATAATTTACCGGTGGAAGACTTGGGTACCACATTACCATCCAAGGAGGATCCTGTTTTTTATTTAAAGCCTTTGCCTGACAATCTTAAATATTCTCATATTGATGATAAGAAATTATATCATGTTTTTATTAGTTCTAAACTTTCTGGTGAAGAAGAGGAGAGATTATTGGGAATATAGAGGAAACACAGAGGTGCTATTTGTTATATTCTTGACGATTTGAAGGGGATTTCTCCTGCCATATGCCAGCATGCTATTAATATTGAACCTGATGCAAAGCCGGCTGTTGAACATCAACGCCATTTAAATCCTAAGATGAAGGATGTGGTAAGAAATGAGGTATTAAAACTCCTTGATGCTGGTATTATTTATCCTATTGCTGATAGTAGATGGGTTAGTCTTGTGCAGTGTGTCCCTAAGAAAGGAGGGATGACTGTTGTGCCAAATGAAAATAATAAACTTATTCCTCAAAGAGTAGTGGTTCGCTATAGGATGTGTATTGATTTTAGGAAAGTTAATAAGGTTACTAAGAAAGATCATTATCCTTTGCCTTTTATTGATCAAATGTTAGAGATGTTGTCTAAGAAAAGTCATTTCTGCTTTCTTGATGGTTATTCTGGGTTCTCTCAAATTGCTGTTAGAAAGCCTGATCAAGAGAAAACAACTTTCACTTTTCCTTATGGAACCTATGATTATAGACGTATGCCTTTTGGTTTATGTAATGCTCCTGCTACTTTTCAAAGATGCATGTCTGCTATATTTCATGGTTTTTGTGAATAAATTGTGGAAGTCTTGATGGATGATTTCTCTGTCTATGGAACTTCTTTTGATAATTGTTTGTAGAATCTTGATAAAGCTTTGCAGAGATGTGAGGAGACTAATCTTGTTCTTAATTGGGAGAAATGCCATTTTATGGTTAATGAAGGAATTTTTCTTGGACATAAAATTTCTGAAAGAGGTATTGAAGTTGATAGATCTAAAGTTGAAGCCATTGAGAAAATGCCCCGTCCCAGGGATTTCAAAGGTATTCGTAGTATTCTTGGTCATGTTGGTTTCTATAGAAGGTTTATTAAAGATTTATCTAAAATATCAAAGCCTCTTACTAATGTTCTTCAAAAGGATGTACCTTTTGTTTTTGATGAAGATTGTAAAGAAGCTTTTGAAATTTTAAAGAAGGCTTTAATATCTGCTCCTATTGTTCAACCCCCTGATTGGAATTTACCGTTTGAAATTATGTGTGATGCTAGTGATTATGTTGTAGGTGATGTTCTTGGACAGCGGGTAGATAAGAAGTTAAATGTTATTCATTATGCTAGTAGAACTCTTGATGCTGCTCAAAAGAATTATGCTACCACTAAGAAAGAGTTTCTAGCTGTAGTTTTTGCTTGTGATAAGGCAGTATATTGTTGATTCTAAAGTTACTATTCATACTGATCATGCTTCTATTAAGTACCTTATGGAAAAGAAAGATGCTAAGCCTAGGCTTATTAGATGGGTGCTTCTCTTACAAGAGTTTGATTTACATATTGTGGATAGGAAGGGTCCTGAAAATCCTGTTGCTGATAATTTGTCTAGATTAGAAAATATCTCTGATGATCCTATTCCTGTTAATGATAGTTTTCCTAATGAACAATTGGCTGCAATAAAAATGAGCTCTCAAGAGAGTCCATGGTATGCTAATTATGCTAACTTCATTGTTTCCAAGTATTTTCCTCCTACCTTTACAACTTAGCAAAGAAGAAAATTCTTCTATGATTTGAGGCATTATTTTTGGGATGACCCACACTTATATAAAGAAGGTGTTGATGGTATTATGTGAAGATGTGTTCCTGAAAATGAACAACAAGAGATATTGAGAAAATGTCATAGTAGTGCTTATGGAGGACATCACGCTGGAGATAGAACTGCACATAAGGTTCTACAATCAGGTTTTTATTGGCCTACTCTCTTTAAAGATGATAGAAAGTTTATTTTATCTTGTGATCAATGTCAAAGGGTTGGAAATATTTCTAGACGTAATGAAATTCCTATGAATTATTCTCTTGTTATTGAACCGTTTGATTGTTGGGGATTTGACTTTATGGGTCCTTTCCCTCCTTCACAAGGCTACACTCATATTCTTGTTGCTGTTGATTATGTGACTAAATGGGTAGAAGCTATACCTACTAAAATTGTTGATGGTGAAACCTCATTAAAAATGTTTAAAGACATTATTTTCCCTAGGTTTTGTGTGCCTAGATATCTTATGACTGATGGGGGTTCTCATTTTATTCATGGTGGTTTTATAAAGACTCTTGCTAAATATGATGTTAATCATAGAATTGCCTCACCCTATCATCCTCAAACTAGTGGGCAAGTATAATTATAAAATAGAGAAATCAAATCTATCTTGCAAAAGACTGTTAACAAATCTAGAAAAAATTGGGCTAAGAAATTAAATGATGCTCTACGGGCTTATAGAACTGCTTATAAAACTCCCATGGGCATGTCTCCTTTCAAAATGGTTTATGGAAAAGCTTGTCAATTGCCCCTAGAATTAGAACACACGGCTTATTGGGCAGTGAGAGACCTAAATAGAGATTTTAAACTTGCTGGCGAGAAAAGGTTGCTTGACTTAAGTTCTTTAGATGAATGGAGGAGTGAAGCATATGAAATGCTAAGCTCTTTAAAGAAAAAGTTAAAAGGTGGCACGATAAGAGAATTATTAAAAGAGAGTTTAATGTTGGTGAGAAAGTGTTATTGTATAGGTCTCGTCTCAGATTGTTTGCAGGAAAATTACTCTCGAGATGGGAAGGACCTTTTGTTATCGAAGAGGTATATCGTTCGGGGGCAATCAAAATTGTTTCCCTTGAAGACAACACTTCACAAGTGGTGAATGGCTAAAGACTCAAGCATTATATTTATGGAGATCCTTATAACGAAAATGTTGATTGTATTCGAGCCATGATCCCGGAGGAATTTATCAAGAAGCATATTTCAGGAACTGTAGAGTCAGTTTTCGAATAGGTATCAGTTTTGGTAAGAAAGCGCCCGGGAAACATCTTCCAACTTTTATTTTTACTGTTTTTGGAAAATATGAAAAATATTGAGCGAAAGAGGAGTTGGAGAAGGTGCCCGGAGGCACCACACCATGAGGTGGCG
The DNA here is from genome assembly GCA_028641055.1 of Alopecurus myosuroides. Lineage (NCBI taxonomy): Eukaryota > Viridiplantae > Streptophyta > Magnoliopsida > Poales > Poaceae > Alopecurus > Alopecurus myosuroides. The sequence goes on along the minus strand of CM054062.1, from coordinate 333,063,912 downwards.
CGGGCCCACCCTTGGCCGCGCCAGCCTATGGTGTGGGCGCCCCGGAGCCCCTCTCCGACCCGTTTTCGACCTGGACTTTCCTTTCGTTATGAAACTTTTTGCTATATAATCCCCCGGACCCCCAAGGTCTGTATATTGTTTTCTCGTCGTGTTTCTGTTTCGGCTGTTTTCCTGTCAGGAGTTCGGAGTTTCTAGGTCAAGATGTCCTCCTTCGGCTCTAGCATTGAGGATTATGCTGCAGGTCGTCTTCGAAAAATCCAGCAAGACATCAACGAGGGTTCTTTCGCGGGATGGGCGACGGAAGAAGAGATAGATGCAAGGAGGGAAGACATGGTTAACAACTTGAGGGAAGAGATCCGGAGGGCTGCACCAGCGCCAACGAGCAACCCCACCTTTGTGGGATCCATTAACCCTTAGCATCTCTACTCTCATAACGTGTAGGGGACCGTGCCTCAGGATCAAGACCCCAACATATTTCCTATGTTAGCTGAAGCACACTGGGTCGCCGATCAATTTTGCGAACAATATCGTATTCTCAAGGCCGAGGTAGCAATTCTGGAGGCGGCAAACATTGATCTTCGTCGTATCATCAAAGGCTTTCTGACCCCTCTCCAAATGATTCCACCTTCATCACCACCGAAGAAATAATTCGTCATTGGTTTTGGCATCCCCTTGGCTTGTCTAAAGCTTGGGGGGAGTGTTGCGGTATCACATCACTATCTTTCATCTTTTTACTTTTTTTAGTAGAGTCATATCATGAGTAGAGAAGTTATCATATAGGATGGTTTGCAGTATGGAAGTATCTCTCCTTAGTTGGTTATCGTTGTATCCGTTGGTGTGAGTTGCCGGTATGAAATATTAATGAGAAGTTTTACTTTCTGCACACCTTATTTTAGTTTTCAATTTCTGTCATATGGTTGGGCTTGTTGTTAGTATTTGGTGTCACTCTCGAGATCATCAAGTTAATCTAGTTGGTTTTGGCAAACTTAGCTTGGGTCAGTACAAATAATATTTTGAGATGCTAGTATAAGAAAGAGGAATTTGACTATTAGCTCATAAACTTAGTATTCACAAGTTAAGATCGCTTGGGCTTTCAATGAAGATTGCATGATTGGTTTCATCATATGTATATTTGTTTGTTTTCCCTCAACTCTTATGATTGGCACCCAGCCTTGCTAGCCAAAAACCCTGTACTGAGAGGGAATGCTTCTCGTGCATCCAAACCTTGAGCCCCAAAACCTTGCCATTTGTGTCCACCATACGTTCCTACATGTGGTATTTTACCACCACTCCAAGTAAATTGCTCATGTATTACCTTCTTCTACTTCTTGTTCTGATGCGAGTGCCTCCGCTGTCCCACGTTGTCGACTTGCATCCAGTGAACAAAAGTGGAAGGCCTTACAAGGTGCTGCTGATGTCGCCAAGTCTAAGCGAAAACTTGCTGCTGAACGGAAGCAGTTACTTATTGATACAGCACCTCCTGCAGTGTGAAGTTGAAGGACCCGAAGGGGATCGATCTCCCTGGAGATGTAGATCCGGGGTTGAGCTCGGTGAAGATGAAGCCACTGAGACCGTAGATCCAACGTGTGTCATTCCCAAAGACGGCGCCAAATGTCGAGTACCGGACTCGACATATCCCCCGTGTGACATACTAGGGTTTGAAAGAAGGAAACAATTGCGTGTTGGTGGACTGGACAGTTAACAGGAGGGAAAGGTTTACCCAGGTTCAGACCCCTTGTAGAGGTAAAACCCTTACTCTTACTTATTTGTATTATTTTGATGGAGATTACAATGAGTTCTACAATGGTTGTCGTGGAGAGATTGGGTCTTGCGCAGCTCAAAGTCTATCGTGGGTGCAATAATCGATGCCCTACCCGAGGGTTCTCTCGGCCTTTATATAGGAGGCTAGGTCTCAAATCCATACCCGGGTAGATTACAAATTATGTATATGTCGGTCTAAGTCTATCTTGTATCGAAGATGAAGCTTTGCTGCTCCTCTGTTGGGCCTTCTAGAAGAAATATGGCGTTCCTGTTGCTGGGCATAGCATAAATCTAGACCCGATAGGCCAACCTGGATGACTCGGGAAGTATCCCTACAGCAGCGGCGCCATCATTTATACGTGCGGGAGGTTGCACGCCCGACGGATTTGGGCGGGCCCGACATGAAATCGTTAGCTCGTATGGCAGTAGGGGCGAGCTCGGTCGTTGCGATGGCTGGGTCGACAGCTTCGGCCACCAGGGTGCCACAGCTGCCGGTCTGGCCTGGATCTGTGCGCTTGGCCGGTCTCCGGTGCGGTGGCGGTTTGTGCGGTCTCGGCTTCATCGGTAGGAGGGGTGGTGGCTCGGGAGGCTACGCTGCCGAACCAGATGTGGTCCAATCTGGACCTGGCCGGGGCATGGTAGCGGCAGTGATGTCGGCTATGGTCGCTAGGGAGACATGGTCGTCGATTCGAGTTGTATTTTTTTTTTGGCCTCGTCCTTTTTGTTTGCTCCTACTTTGTCAATATAAAAGGCAAAAAAATGCCTCGTTTCAAAAAAAGCCTGAACAATGCGCGTTGTGCCTGGTCAGAAATACGACAAATTCTAGTTTTCAACAAACAAACAATCTAAGAAAGTTGCTGTCATAACCTGTTTTGTTGAACCTCCGGTCCATGCTGCTTTATGTACTCCCTCCGATTTATAAGAAGTGCCGCTGATTTTGCACTAAACTAGTACTCCCTCCGTTCGGAAATAGATGACTTCCATTGTCCATATATGCATGTATCTAGACATGTTTAGATACATGCATATATGGAAAAGTGGAAGTCATCTATTTTGGAACGGAGGGAGTACAAACTTTGTGCTAAATTAGCGGTATCTTTTATGGATTGGAGGGAGTAGTTTTTTTTTTTTTATGAATGCACACAAGGAATTCTTTTAAATAGAGATGCACAGTATTTGTTCAATTTTCAAGCTTTTCATGGAAGGTGATACTTCTTTTGCAAAAGGAAAATCATACGGTGTGTTTATTAACTGCCGTGTGCTGAGGTTCAAGCATAGGTTTTGCTTCTCCAAGCAAGCTGATATCTACCAGCAGTCAGCTCATACCACATGCACTGTTTTCTTTTTTTGAAGGGAGGATATTGCACAAAAATAGATGGGGTAGGGACGAGCAGGCCGTATTCATGATTCCAGTTCCAGTTCGCTTCCTCAAGATGGGCTGACCCAGCCCGCGCGCGTATGCAGCCCATTAGTAGCCTCGGCCCCTGGCGCCTCTTGCGGCTGCTGAATGCACCTTGGTTTAGTCCCACCTCGGCAAGCCAGGGAAGTTACGACCAGTTTATAAGTTTCCGCGTTTCAGCTGTGTTGTCCCTTCGGGGACATCCGATAAAATTGGAACGATACAGAGAAGATTAGCATGGCCCCTGCGCAAGGATGACACGCACAAATCGAGAAATGGTCCAAATTTTTTTGAGATTTCGCGCGCCGGTCCCTCGTTTCTTGCAGACATGCCCTGGGCGTTCGTCTTTTCGTCCCTGGTTATTCCTGTGTCTTACAAACAGGTCCTTGAAGAGCTCTTTCACACCCTGCTGGCTGATGCTCTCTGCTGTGTTATTTCCTTGGAAAGTACTTTCTACTTCTTTTTTACAGTGTATTCTTTCTCCAGGATAGCTAGGTACAGATTCATCTTGTCCATCCATGAACATGAGTTTGATTGCTTTCTCGGCAATCTGAACTGAGGTAGAAGATATATATTCTATTTATCCACAACTGTATCACATAATTTTATTCCAGAATTTCCAAATATGCCAAATGATCAAAACCTTTTTACCACCCATATGTTGTCCTGTTTTCTAACCGAAAGCCAGACATTCAGCTTCAGCCAGTATGTACAACCAACTAAATAGGAGTATATGACTTCTCGGTGCTCAATCCAAACATCGAAGTTTCAAAAGCTCGACTTGATATCACCTTACTCCGTTACAAATGCTTGTGCCTGAAACGACACATGCCAACTGATGGAAGTTCACAAGAAACTAAAAGGTATATAAATAGGTTACATCGTTGTGCACAATTACGTGACACCAAGGCACTTCCCTCAAAGCCGGTTAGGGGTTACAGATGGGAGTATTACAGATCAAGGACACACGTCATTCTATCAATCTGTTGGAGAGCTAAATCAGATCAAGCTATGTTTCCCCTCTGCCAAATAATCTGCAGACTCTTCACGTAAAAAAGGGAAAATAAGAATAACCAAACTACTCAAACAACAATGAACATAGCATAAGCAAACACCCAAGAACTGATGCTCATAACTCACTCTCACAGTTATTCAGACATGGATCCTGGCTCTCACTGCTCAGACTTTATCTACAGCCCTCAATCATCTTGGATAGTGGACACATACTGACAGATGAACCGGTGCCCTAATCGGCTCCACATTCGTACACAAAATTCAGTGTCATCAACCAAAAGGACAGCCACACAACATGGACCGATGATAATGTAAGAAACAGTTACATTGAAGGTGTAGATTTTGGAATACCATTTAAATCCGTTAAATTTCAACAGATTGAGCTTTAGCTGTATCCTGGAGCGCACGAAAGGAAACTACAGCTGTGGCAATGTACAAGCAAAGACAGATAACCGGGTCAGACAAGGGAGTAAGGTATCCACCCAAACTGCTCATCCCAGGGCTGTGGTGACCGTCTAATCGTTTTAGAAATCGTACTCGAGTTACGCCACATAACACTCACAGGGTAACAAAGAGTTAAAGACACGCCACTCTCGTGCCTTCATCCAAGGGAAAAATCGAGTCCAAAAGTTATATTCTAGCCTGGCAATCATCATGATGAGCAACCACAACCGTATTCTTCTTCATATATACTGCCCATCATAATCATCTTACCACAGGGAGAGAAATAAAAAAGGCATATCAGAGACACAAGTTAATCCGCTGCGATTCTACCTATTAACAACTCCCCCTGAGCAGGCGCTATAGTAGTAAGAAAATAACAGATTTATGTACCTGGGATGAATAGGGTGGGATCGGAAGTGCTGTGAGTATCAGAAGTCTGAATAGTGGGCATGCCCAGTCAAAGAATACGACTAATTCTAGCTTTCAACAAGCAAATAATAATCTAAGAAAGTAGCTCCTGTGCAGCTGTGCTTGGCCATATGAAAGGACACATACTCTAAGAAAGTTGCTATCATAACCGGTTTTGTTGATACCATCAAGTCCACTCTGTTTTATGTAATGCACATAATGAATCCTTTCAAATAGAGATGCACAATATTTGTTTGATTTTCAAGCTTTTAATGGAAGTGGGACTTCTTTTGCAAAAAGAGAATCATACTATGTGTTAACTGCTGAGTGCTGAGGTTCAAGCATAGGTTTTGCTCCTGCAAGCAAGCTGTTATCTACCAAAAGCACTAGACGTTACCTTTCTGCAGAAGCCAGGTAGATCGCTAATAATTATAAAGCAGAAAAAAAAACATTTAACATGCTCATATCTACTATATTGCTACAACGACAAAATAACAGATTGATGTGTGAAAGAAAAAATTTAGTACATTTTCTCAACACAAGGAATGAATCGAGTCAGATCAGAAGTGCTACGAGTATGAAAAGCCCAAGCAGTGGACATGCCCAGCAAGAGAATAGTACTAATTCTAGTTTTCAACGAAGAAATAATCTAAGAAAGTAGCTCATGTGCAGCTGTGCTTTACCATATGAAAGGACAGGTATTCTACCAGTTTGGTTGATACCATCCACTGCTTGCTGACCTATGTAGTTTTTCTTCTAGAAATGCACAGAACAAGAACTATAAAATAGAGGGGCACAATATTGATTTTCAAAGCTTTTCATGGAAGTTCAAGCATTACAAAAGTTAATGGCTGAGCAGCTTCACGACTTATTGGGCACTGAGGAATATAACTTCATATGGCTCAATATAAGTGGATAGCTAAGCAATATAAACAGGTTATCCCATATTCTGCTGCAAATGTCTAAGCAATATAAGTCTCGGATTTGATATATTATTCGATGTGTAGAAAACATTACCAATGTAAACAACAAACACTGCAGATCTTATCAACCAGCTTTTGGAAATGTACACTGATGCTCAAGAAAAGCGTACTTAAAGTTTCTATACTAAAAATTGTTAATTTTTTTTCTTCAATAAAGAACAACAATCCCACTATAAGTTGTCAGAACTCAGAATAATTGAGCCAAGAAACTTCCAACAAATAATAGAACCATCTACAGTAGCACCTCTGCAGTATTTAGCAAGTTTTTACCTCTGAGGTTTGTACCTCTTCCCATGCCGGATGAAGTCCGAAACTTAATTATATATCTAGATCGAGTACTGAAGACGAATATAATCCCTAGAAAATGCTGCAGCTGAGGTAATGTGCATAAAGAAGCAGCTTTATGACACACCAGTCTTGTGCTTTCACCCAAGGAAAAATTTGTGTCCAAAAGATACATTGGCCCGTAGGATTCATCATGATAATCAGATGATCTGAAATCATCATGATAATCGTAACTCTCTAGTTTTATCATACTAACCTTAAGATGAAAGAAATATGTATATGCCAATATCTTCTGTGTATCCATTTTCCCAGTGAAACTTATTATGCCATTTCAATTCGATGCCACTACTTTCAATGCTAGTTCTTTCAGCGGTTAGGTACAAAACAGACAAGAAAATAAGCTCATTCCCATTCCATCAGTTGCAGCTAATCAATAACTCACCGCAAGACAAACCAAATGTTAATTTATCTCAGAAATACAAAAGTATCAGCTATCTTCATGACAAAATAAGATTAATCCAAGTGTTCCTATGTTTGCAAATAATTGTAACGTAGAAAAATCATATAACATGCTCATTTCTACTACTACACTGCTAGCAAGAAAAAAAATTATGAGTGAAAGCAAACTTACTCACAGCCCTTACTGGAATGAACAGGTTTATTTTCGGAAGTGCTGTGAGTATCATAAGCTTAAACAGTGACATGCCCAGTAAGGGAATAGTACTAATTCTAGTGTTGAACAAACAAATAATCTAAAGAAATTAGCCCATGTGCAGCTGTGCTTTACCATATGAAGGACATGTATTCCAAAATTGCGGTCATTGACAGTTTGGTTGATAACATCCACTGGTTTCTGATCTATGTAGTTTTTCTTCTAGGAGTGCACAGAAGAACTTTAAAATAGATGGGCAAAGGATTGATTTTCAAAGATTTTCATAGAAGTTAAAGTTTTAGAGACCAACTTATAAGGTGGATTCCATATGAAAGGGCACATACTCTAAGAAACTTGCAGTCATAACCGACTTATGTGCCAAGAAGTTCACCTCTGAGATTTTAAGGCGACACTTAGACGCACCCCCTCCGCCTTCGAAATTTACCGCTTTAGGACGCTTTACCGCCTTAAAAACCATGCCGCCACCAACTCAGTTCATTATAAGAGTAAAGATAAAGATAAGAGTAAAGACTGCTAGCAAGACAACGGATTTATGTGAGAAAGAAAATTTGGTACATGTTCCCAGCTCAAGGAATGAATAGGGAATTTTTAGAAATTTGGTCGGTATCATAAGCCAAAACAGTGGACATGCCCTGTAAGAGAATATGACTAATTCTAGTTTTGAACAAACAAATAATCTAAGAAAGTAGCTCCTGTGCAGCTGTGCTTTACCATATGAAAGGGCATGTATTCTAAAGTTGCGTTCATTACCGATTTGGTTGATACCATCCAGTGCTTTCTGATCTATGCAGTTTCATTTTCTAGAAATACAAAGAAAAACTTTAAAATAGAGGGGCACAGTATTTGATTCTCAAAGCTTGGCATGGAAGTGCAAGCATTACAACAGTTAATGATGGGAAAAAATCACAGATTATTGAGCATCCAGGAGTGTAACTTCATCTGGCTAAACATAGGTAGAAAACGAAGCAATATAAACATGTTATCTCATATTTTGCTGCAAATGTTTAAGCACATAAATCTACGAATTGATAGACTGATAGACAATTAGACATTGAAGTAATATCCTGAAAACGAATAAAACTAACTTGTTATCTACAAGTCTCTTTTTGCTGCAAATGTTTAAGCGGATAAATCGATGAATGGATAGGCATTGAAGTAATATCCTGAAAACGAATAAACTAACTTCTTATCTAGAAGGCACAGATTTGATATATTACTCGCTGTGTAGAACAAATATCACAAATGTAAGCAACAAATACTGCAGATCTTATCAACAAGCTTTTGGAAATGTAGCTAAGGAAGTAGATGATGTGCAGCTGTGCTTTACCATATGAAAGGGAACGTATTCTAAAAGTTGTGGTCATCACCAGTTTGGTTGATACCATCCACTTATTTCTGATCTATAGTTTTTCTTCTCGAAATGCACACAGAACATCATCATCAACAACAACAACAAGGAGGAGGAGCTGTTGTTGTCGTCGTCATCCTCCCAGGCAAGTTGGGGTAGACTAGATACGAAACCAACATAGAAACTTGAGAAAATAAAAGAAACAAAAACAAAAAGACAAAAAAGAGTAAATCAAGGTTCGGGCACATGGATTGGCGATTTCCATACAGCCCTTCAAAAATCCAAATCTCAAGGTACATTCTATTTCTAGGACTGAAGTTTAAGCATTACAAAAGTTAATGATGGAATAAATTCATTGATTATTAGACATCCAGGAATATAACTCATATGGCTCAGCATAGGTGGAAAAGTAAGCAATATAAACAGGTTATCTCTATTTTGCTGCAAATGTTTAAGTGGATAAATCTGTAAATGGATACACGTTAAAGTAATATCCAGAAAAGTGAAAACTAATAAAATTAACTTCTTATCTACAAGTCTCGGATTTGATATATTATTTGCTGTGAAGAACAAACGTCGCCACTGTGAACAACAAACAAAACACTGCAGGTCTTATGCTTTTGGAAATGTACACTGATGATGTTCAAGAAAACATAGTTAAGGTTTCTAAACTGAAGATTGTGACATTTTTTTTCTTCAATAAGAAACAACAACAATTCTGCCGCTATAAGTTGTCAGAACTCAGAACAATTTAGCCAGCAAGGGCCTTCCAGCAAATACTAAAACCATCTACAGTAGCCAACCACGAGCTTTACTCCTACCCTAACTTCTGCAACAAGTATTTTAGCAACTTTTTACTACCTCTGAGGAGGTTTGCACCTCTTCTTATGCCGGATGAAATCTGAAACAAACTTATATATCTTGCTACACCCAGGTGTCTTGCATTTGTAGGGCTTTTCCCCCGTATGAACTTGGAAATGATCAGCCAGAGCCCATGTCCACTTGAAAGCCATACTGCATTCCTCCCATGGGCACTTGAAAGGTGTATCCTCGTTGTGAATGCTCTGGTGGCGTCTCAGATACTTGTGGGATCTGAAACGTTTGCCGCATGACTTGATCGTGCACATGTTCTTCTTGTGGATAGAAAGGTCGGCTCGTTTCTTGAATGCCATGCGGCAGTAGTCAATGTCACATTCGAATCGTCCCTTCCTCCTTTTAACATTGCTTGAAGCTGAATTGTCTGCAAGTCCTCTCTTTATGTCGACGAGTTTAATTTCTGCAGATCCAGCGGTTGACATCGCACTCTCGCAAGGAGCAGTTATGTCCAACGTCCCCTTTTCCTCACATTGATCACAGATGTCACCATAATCCATTTCAATCTGTTCTGTCTCCATCTCTACCATATCCAGCTTTCTTTTACCTCTGCGCCTAGCATAACATATGACATCAGTTCTCCCTGATTTACCAACACTTCTAGCTATTATACCTGATATGCATGAAATACTGGGTGTGTCATCGTGTGGTGTTACTTCATCAGCAGTTGGATTCTTGTCTCTAACAGGACCAGTGCTTGTGGAACTTACGGAACCAACCTCGTCTGCTGCATCGTCTCTAGAGAGCCGCACTTCATTGGCAACAGACACTCCTGCATTTTCAACCTGCACAGTTGCACAATCCAAATCGCAGGCAAGAGGCTCTGGCTCATTTAAAGCAGTGCCGTCATCTTCACTACAAGCAGAAGTCTCGCCAGTAACTTCTGGTTCTGCAGCAGCTTCCTTAGCAATAGGAACCCCCCTATGGTTTCCAGTTCTTCAGTAGATTCATTTAACAGAGAAGGTCCACCTGTAGCTTCTGGTTCCACAGAAACTTCAGTGTCGAGGTTAGCCGGTCCTGTCTCAGTGACAACTTCACTCACAAGAGAAACTCTTTCTGGAAGTCCTGGATGAGCTGTGGCGTCAATAACAGGGGAATCTGGCCGGTCACAGTCCATTTCAGTAGTAGATTCATTCATAAGAGAAGCTCCCGATTTAATTTCTTGTTCTGCAGCTCCTTCATTGTCAAGGGAGCTCCAGTAGTAACTTCTACCACAGTGATTACATCTGCTGGCTCAGTAACAGCTTCACTCACAAGTGAGACTCCCTCTGAAACTTCGCGCTCGGTAGCAGTTTCATTAGCAAGAGATATTTTTTCTGGAAGTCCTGGAACAGCTGCAGCTTCAATAACAAGGGAATCTAACCGAGTAACATCAATTTCAGAAGATGATTCATTGACAGGAGGGGCTCCCATTTCAATATCTGGTTTTGCAATGCCTACGCTGTCGAGGGGAGCTCCAGTTGTAACTCCTGAAGTGGTGACTACATCTGCTAGCTCAGTTGCAGTTTCCCTCACAAGTAAAACTCCCTCTGAAACTTCTCGCTTGGTAGCATTTTCATTGCCAAAAGAAACTCTTTCTGGAAGTTCTGGATCAGTTGTAGCTTCAGTAACAAGAGAGCCTAATGGTGTAAAATCCATTTCAGCAGCAGATTCATTCACAGAAGAAGCTTCCATTTTAATATCTATGTCTGCAACACCTTTGTCGGCGAGAGAAGCTCCAGTTGTAACTTCCAATGCGGTGACTACATCTGCTGACTCAGTTGCAGCTTCACTCGCAGGTGAAACTCCCTCTGAAACATCCTGCTCAGCAGCAGCTTCATTGGCAGAAGAAACTCTTTCTGGAAGTCCTGGACGAGTGTCAGCTTCAATAACAAGGGAACCTGGCTGTGTAAAATCCATTTCCGCAGCAGATTCATTGACAGAAGAAGCTCCCATTTCAATATATGTGTCTGCAACGCCTTTGTCGTCAATAGGAGCTCCAGCTGTAACTTTTGACGCGGTGACAACATCTGCTGGCTTAGTTGCAGCTTCACTCGCAGGTGGAACTCCCTCTGAAACATCTCGCTCGCTAGCAGCTTCATTGGCAAGAGAAATTCTTCCGGAACATCCTAGATGAGTTGCAGCTTCAGTAACAAGGGAACCTAACCGTAGAACATCCATTTCAGCAGCAGATTCATTGACAGAAGAAACTTCCATTTTATCCATTTCAGCAACAGCTTCATCGACAGAAGAGGCTTCCATTTTATCCATTTCAGCAGCAGATTCATTGACAGGAGAAGCTTCCATTTTATCCGTTTCAGCAGCAGCTTCATTGACAGAAGAGGCTTCCATTTTATCCGTTTCAGCAGCAGATTCGTTGACAGAAGAGGCTTCCATTTTGTCCATTTCAGAAGCAGATTCATTGGCAGAAGAAGCTTCCATTTTAACATCTGGCTCTCTAATGCCTTGGTTGCCGAGGGGAGCTCCAGTTGCAACTCCTGGCACAGTGAGTACATCTGCTGGCCCAGTTGCAGCTTGACTCGCAAGAGAAACTCCCTCCGTAATTTCTCGCCCATTAACAGTTGTATCATCTAGAGGAACTCCCATTGTAACATCTGGCTCAACGGTCGGTGCACTCGCAAGAGAAACTCCCTCCGAAACTTCTCGCTCAGTAACTGCTTCATCAGCAATAGAAGATGCCCTTATAACCACCTCTGGCTCGGCGACTGATCCACTCAAAAGAGGAACTTCCTTAGTAACCTCCATTGCAGTGACGGAGCCATTCACAAGAGGACTTGTCTGTCCAGCCTCCTGCTCATCAGCAGCTTCATCAGCAAGAAAAGCTTCTCCCTTGACTGCCAACTCACTATCCACTTCACTGACAAGAGTAGTCTCCTCCCTACATTCCGGCCTCGCAGCATCTCCACCCTTAATTTCCAGTCCCGCGACATCTTCCCTCGCAGAGAGCTCATCACAATCTATCTCGCACCGTTGAGCTGGAACCGATTCTGAACATCAAAAGAAGAGAGAATTTGCACATTAGCAAGGCACTATATGCATTGTTTTTTCGAGAATGGAAACAAGTTACATGTTGCACTATTGGAATGATCCCTCCCTACTAGCTAGAGTGGTAGTGTGTCACACACCTTCTGGGACAGGTGGTCGCTCAGCCAGGTTGACGTGCTGCTCGCCGCTCTTGCGCTCGCCTTGAGCTGGAATCAACTCTGGAACACCAAAAGAACAAATGTTTCGCACACATTAGCAAGGCGTGCACTGTTTTTTTCGAGAATAGAAGCAAGTTCACATTGAAACTATTGGAGTGATCCCTCAGTACGTAGAGTGGGAGTGTGCGGCGCACCTTTGGGGAGAGGCGGTCGGTCAGAGCGTTGCTCGTCGCTCTTGAGCTCGCCCTGAGCTGGAACACCAGAAGAACAATATTTTTGCACATTAGCAAATATTTTCGCGAGAAGGGAAGTTAACACATTGATTGAACTATCGAAGTGTAAGCATAGCTAGTGTAGGGCACGCACCTTGCGGGACAGGCGGTCGCCGAGCTGGGTCGTCGTGGCTCTTGTGCAGCTCGGCTTCCGTCACCGGACTGGCAATGCGTATGTGGGCCTTGTGCTTAATCCCGTCGGGAGCAACCTGTCGATTCCGCCCAGTAGACAGCAGTCCGTGAGAAGCCGAGAGGCAAAAATCGCAGCTTTCCCCAATAGGCGAGAGCGGCGAGGGGGCGCGGGGTAATGCGGCGAGGGAGGGCAATATTACCTGCGGGTCGGAGCCGCGCGTGAGCTGGCAGAAGTCGCAGTCATCGTCGGCGGCGTGGAGCCAGGGGGAGGCGTCGGGCGGCGGCGGGGGCGAGGAGGCAGGGGCGGAGGATGCGAGGAGGCGCGCGGCGTACCGGCGGATGCGCATGGTTGGCGATGTAGACGCGCGGCGGGGCGGATGGTGGAGGTGGAGGTGGATGGTGGACGCGGAGGGGTGTGGGGAATTTTGGGGGGAGCAGCAGCTCGTGGGAACGGGGGAGGAGGGGGAAGAGAGAAAGAATTTTCTGGTGGCGTCCGAGCTGGTGCTGGTGCTGGTGCGTGTGTTTGCTTTGGCTTTGGGGGCTTCTCGGCTCACTCACGCAGCGGCGTTAGCTAGGGTTGCTGCCGCCGTGACTCCACTGGCCGTGCCTCCGTTGAGCACAAGGACGAAGCGCTCTTCGTTTCGTGTCTTGCCAAGCCGTCGAATCGATGGCCTCTTTGTTTGTGCTGTCTGCAATGTCAGATCTGCTGCTGTGGGCTGGTTGTGCAGCGGAATCTATTTTGATGGGAAAGCTCTTGTTTTGAGTGTTTTTTACCGGATAGTTTGTCCATCTGGTTATATAAACAAAAAAAAATGTATGTTAGTCTTGTTCGAAATCACATCGATCAAACTGCTTATCACATAAGTTGAAGCTTACGACTCTCTACGAAGCTGAATGGGAGGCTAAGAAGGAGGTGGATATATATTTAGCCAATCTTCGGCATGACGAGGAGACCGAGTAGGCTCGGTGGGCTAAAGTCTGGCATATTGGGGGAAATAATACGAGATATTTTCACCTCAGTGATAAACACCACCGTAAAAAATAATATCTCATTTATAACAATATGAAGGAACGATTGCAAGCCAGGAAAACTTAAACGTGTTCATCTCGGAGTATTATAAAAAATGTTTGGAGTGTCGGCTCCATCTTCTTTTTCTCTAAATGAATCTATGATCAATGATTTAGCTCAAGTCTCTATCGAGGAGAATATAATTTTAACATTACCGTTCTCGGAGAGGGAAGTGTTTGATGCTATATTTCATATGGAACACAATAAGACTGGCTTCGGGACCAGACGGTTTCTCTGTAGAGTTTTTTCGGAGTTTTTGGGATGTCATTAAGGTTGACTTGATGGCTATGTTCGCATAATTCCATTCAGGTGATTTACAATTGTTCAAGTTGAACTTTGGTGTGATCACTTTGCTACCCAAAAAGAAGGATGCAAGCAGGATAGAGCAATATATGCTTATTTGCTTGTTGAATGTGAGTTTTAAAAAATTTACAAAGGCGGGTACGAATAGGATTACTTTATATCTCAGAGAGTGATTCAACCATCACAATCAGCTTTTCTTCAAGGTACAAATATAGTGAAAGGTGTTGTTGTGTTGCATGAAACTTTACATGAGGTAAAGAGGAAAAATCTGGATGGTGTGATGTTTAAAATTGACTTTGAAAAGGGTTATGATAAAGTTAATTGGTCGTTCCTTCAACAAACCTTACAAATAAAAGGATTCGCACCACAGTGGTGTGATTGGATTGCGAGGTTTGTTCAGCGCGGAAGTGTAGGAATCCGGGTAAATGATGATATTGGTTTTTTCCACACTTTTTAAGGATTACGTCAGGGAGATCCGCTACCTCCTATCCTTTTTAATATAGTTCCTAATATGCTAGCAGTCCTTATTACGAGGGCGAAGGAGGACGGTCAAGTGGGGGGTTTAGTTCCTCACCTAGTCGATGGGGGGAGGGGGTTCTATACTCCAGTATGTTGGTGACACTATTTTGGTTTTAAAGCATGATCTAGCAAAGGACGTGAATATGAAACTAATATTGTCTACCTTCAAGCAACTGTCGGGATTAAAAATTAACTTTCATAAGAGTGAGATCTTTTGTTTTGGGAAGGCTACAGACTCTCAGGATGAGTACCGACATCTCTTTGGATGTGAGCTCGGTGCTCTGCCTTTTAAATACCTAGGAATCCCAATACACTATCGTAAACTTTTGAATAAGGAGTGGAAACCTGTGGAGGATTGATTTGAACAGAAACCGAGTTCTTTGATGGGAAAGTTTCTTTCATATGGAGATTGTCTTGTTCTTATTAATTCAGTTTTGTCTAGCCTGCCATGTTTTTATTATCTTTCTTTGAAATATTGCTAGGGTAAACAAACTTCTTTTGGTAGAGTGATCAAACGAAAAAGAAATATCGTCTTACCAAGTGGAATATTCTATGTCGTCCTAAAGACCAAGGAGGTCTTGTGATTGAAGTCTTGGACGTCAAGAATAGGTGTTTACTTAGCAAATGGCTATTTAAACTATTAACAAAAGAGGATGTATGGAATGAGCTGCTACACAACAAGTATATTAGAGACAAACCACTATCTCAAATTAAGGCTAAACCATCCGATTCCCCATTTTGGAAGGGGGTTGTGGGGGGTTAAGAAGGATTTCTTTGATCATTTAGTGTTTTCACTTGGTAATCGTCTTAGTATACATTTTGGGAGGATCCTTGGTTAGGAGAGACAGCGTTAGCCATGCAATATTCGTCTTTATATAATATTGTGCGTCACAAAAAAAATTTGATTGTGCGTGTTCTTGATCACAACCATCCCAACATTCAGTTTAAACGGTCATTGATAGGTGTGGGATGCTTGGCTTAACCTTGTGGAGAGACTAATGGCAGTCTCTTTGCCCAATGAATCAGATTCATTTTCCTGAAAATTAACACCATCAGGTGTGTTTTCAGTTAAATCTTTTTATGGTGATGTCATGAATGGCAACACTATTTTTCTACATAAAAAAATATCTATAGAAGTTTAAGGTACCGTTGAACATTAAGATCTTCATGTGGTTCCTCTATCGTAAAGAGTTGCTGACTAAGAATAATCTTGCAAAAAATGATGGACGGGTTGTCAAAAATGTGTCATGTAATTTTGCTCAAAAGATTTGGAGACTTTTCCACTTTACATTCAGCATAACTCCACCAATTATTGTTACTAACATGTTTGGTACCTGGCTAAATGGGATAGATAAGACTACTAAAGTTAGTATAAGCATTGGTGTATGTGATTTTGTTTGGGCAATTTGGAATTGCTGGAATTATGTTATTTTTAATAATATGGAAGCGGGTCATTTTTGCAGGTGGCCCATCGTGCTACACACTGGATACACATGTGGTCTGTACTCCTCTCTAGTGGACCAGCATGGACGTTTGGATGCAGGATGTTCTCGGTTGATGGCGGTCGTTCGGGCTATCTTTAACAAGGGTGGATGGTTGCACGTAAGACGGTTACAATGAGTAGTTGGTGTAAGCTATTGTTGTTTTGGTGGCTGATTTATGTGACCACTCTTTCCGATCGTTGAGTTGTAATAATTCGGACTATGTTACTCTGCTCACTTGATACTTTGACATTTTTTAATATAAAAGTTGTACGCATCGCCCTGATGTAGAGGCTGGGGATTTCTCCCATTTCAAAACAAAAAGTTGGAGTACATAATGAAATTGTAAAGCACAATGCAAGTTTGGACAATTATCTTCTATGTAACCAAGTCGTAAGAATGGATACCCTTCAATATGAGCCTTTTTTCAAGACATCAACAACAAGCTCGATAGCATTTTGAATCGATGGGTGAGAATGGCTGAAAATGTCTTCCTTTCATGTTGTTCGTCCTTCTCAATGGAAGTCTCATAATTGTATGTTTGGTATTTATAAGGACTTAGGAACCACTTTATATTTGGATCGCCGGAATCAACAAGGTAGTATGTACATGTGCACACGGGAAAATAATGTGAAACATGCAAACAATAGCGCATATGTAACTCATATGAATATGAGAGATAGAATTACAATCAGGAGGGGTTGGGAACTCGTGCGGAAACTTTTCAGTGTTGTACTGCATACTTCGTTTATCATGTGCCCAACCATGCCATCTGGCAATATAAAATATGAATATGGAATCAAAGTCAAATTTTGCTATTGGCCCACAGTAGGAGCAAGGATGTGGCGGCAGAAGCGAGGAGGCGCGCAACATAGCAAAAGATGCTCACGGTGACAGCGACCGCGGCGTGGCACTAATGGAGATGAGGCAGGGTGTATGTCGATCTGTGCGGAATTTGGATGGGGGGAAACACCTCGTGGGCTATGGAAAACGGGGGGAGGAAAGATAATTCGATCTCGTAGCATGGTGTAGTGCGATGGCGTCCGAGCTCCTGCTTTGCTCTTTTTTTGCGTGGGAGCAGAGGACGAAGTGCTCTATGTCTTATTTTGTTCCACGACTCCCACCACTCACCATTAAAACGAATTTATTTTCTCGATATTGTCATTTATCTCAAGTGAATGGATGTACGCTTTTACAAAATGCAACCTTTTACTTTTCTTCTGAAAAGATAATTTCCTTCGGATACAACTCATAATGATTGTATGTGTTATTACATATAAGAAATGCATGTAACTTTGCATGTGTTGAATATGTACTCTATTGTAACCCGCAAAAAAAAACGTACCATAGCACTGCATAGTGATAAAGCCTCGTCAACGCAGCAGCGAGCATGAGGGTCTTTCTCGGATCCACGTGAGTATTCTTTCCGGTATCCCACCTTCTTATCTTTATTTTATCCTCATTTAGTCTTAATCGGTTCTACCTTCGTATGGTATCTATAACAATGGAAAGCCAACAATTAAAAAATATTATTCATTGTTGAAACCATGTTGGTTTGTTAAACCATATCAAAGGACTTTAGACATACTCTTTGTTAGGAATTCATAATACATATCATGCTCTATCTCAATTACCACAAGTATATTACGATAACTAAGCAAAGAGCATGTACGTCAAAATAATACTAGCATAGTGAAGTTGCCACCAATTTAAACCCAAAAACAATGTCTATGCGTACGGTGGGTGAATGTGCAATCTAAGGTGAAAACAAACAATCAAATCCACACCAATCAAGTTTTTATGTTCTGCTTGAAAAATCACCTCTTTGGCATCCTTTCTGATCCAAATCATACTATCTTTTTTATTTACTATAGGCACCTACAATTTATTATCACTTCTGGACTCTTCAAGTGGGCCAGAAGGGTCTTTTATATTTAGGACTGTAGTTTTTATCATATCTTTTTACCCTCGTCTTGCTCTAGCTGATATGTCATTGGTTTCTTTTTTGTAAAATTCACCCCTTGGCAATCATGTGGAAGTATCTAGTTTATTATCACCCCTCATGAAAATGACCTTGGATCGTTGTTGCTAATAGATCACCTCCTTTCTTAGGAGGAAATGCTTCTTATACGGGAATTTCCAACTATCAACAAACATAGAGGTTCCAGTCGTCAATAAGCTTGAACAAGTGTTTCTTCTACTTTTCATTTATCTCCATTAGAATGCATTTTTTTGGTAGTGTTGCATCGTTTTGATCTGGCTCTCATGTATGCGAACTTTGGACACCATATTAGTAAAAAGAAAATCTTTGCAGCCAAGCTCTCTTAACTTTGAACAAAGAGTTACTGTCAAGGCGAAACACAGTTCTCAAATTCATTGCTTGAGGGGTATAATCCTACATGAAGCACTCAACAACATGAAAAATCATCAACCTATAAAAACCTGGAATAAAATTGTGATGCAAAATAAGAAACAAGCGCAACTTATAAAGCAAGAGCAATAGGATGAAATATGAGGACAAACCAGTTGTTGACATCTCATACATTCTAGGAATCTCTTAGTTACACCCAAGATTGGTCTTCTTGTTTCTCGTCAGACATATCCGTTCTAACGAACTCTATCAATATATTTACATAGTTCAAGGAATGATGAATACGAAAACATATAAATATAATATTATTTAATTACATTGCAAAAGGTTAGGATGCATGATTTTTGGGTGCTTATGTTTAGGCTGAATATCACACAAATGATATTTATATTGATAAAAATATAACTCTACAACTAACATGGTATCATAACATTTGTGGAATGCACATTAAATTAGGCTAGTTATAATTTTTTTTGAAGTGCCACGACAATGAAGTTTTATATCCTAATGAAATTATATATGTAGAATTTGTGATGAAAATGTACAAGAGTTCAATATAAATTAGTGAATTACTAAGTATCTATTTTAGTACTTGCTCCAAGTCCCAACATTAAACATCTAAATTATATTGGTGTATATATGAATTTACCAATACATAATGGATTGAATAAAAATTGTATGATGTTTGGGAAAGAACAGTGAAGGCATGATCCACCAAAAAAGCAAACATATTGAAAAATGATTCCACTAGATACAATATTGTATAAAGAAGGCATCATCAAAGCGCATTATGTGTGCACAAATAATCAAATAGAGAGAATTATGACCAAGTCTCTTGCCATGAAAAAAATATTTCAGTATGAGAGAAATGACCAGAATTCACAGAGAAAAGAGTCACAACAAGCTTAAAGAAGTGATACGTATTTAATATCATTGTCACTATTTTACAGTAAGATTGAGGGTCATGGTTACTTGGTCAATTTGGACATTTGTGACTGACCAGGATGTTAAACGGTTGAGTTTATTTCAGAGTCTAAGTTAAGTTACCTTTTGTTACCCAACTTTGGTTGCGAATAATTTAGACTAGTTTTCACGTTGCAATCGTTGTATCCTCGAATCATGTCAGATTAAAATCTTGTAGTCGAATAAGAGAGGGCGTTGAGTATTTTGTCGAATGCCACTAACATTGAGATTCCAATCAATCTAACCATCACGTGTATTGAATTTGTGAGGACAAACCACTCGTTTAGATCTCATACATTTTATGACTTTATTAGTACACCCAATAGCAAGCTTAAAAGTATTGTACACTAAAAAAGTTTCTCACGAGATATTTGTGAAGCACATACACCCACTTTACAAATATATTTACACATTTAAGGAACTACTTACATGAAAGCACATAAGCATCATAATGTTATTACGGTTTGGGACAACAACATAGCAGGTGGGCGTTCACGGTGGAAAGAGTGATTCTTGACTGGTATTCTACCTGAGTTCAAAGTTTTAGACCCAATCACTTGGTGTGAACTTATTTCTTATAAAGTAGAGTACATTACAATAAGATTGGTATTATGTAAAGGAGTGTGGATAGATAGGTTTATCATAAATAACATGAGAAGGAGGTGCATCCTTTCACAGCCAAAGATCGAAAACCAACTGGTGATATGAGAGAAATTATCATGCAAGTATGTGGTCCATCATTAATAGAGAAAACACATTGATTCATGATTCTAATGCGTATAATATATGAAAAGAGGGAAACATCAAGGGTGAAATATATGTGCTTAATGGACCAACAAGCATACATCTTGACAATGCCTCTTTCCATGGAAAATTATTTTCATATGAAGGAAATGAATAGAATTTATGGATTAAAGTGAGGTAATTTTTCTTGTTGATAGTATATTAAACTTTACATTAAGAGTGATATTCATAATTAGTTCGTTAGTTTAGACATTGTGAATGAGAAGGAGGAAAACCTTTTGAGTTTATCTTGGAGTCTAAGTTCAAGTATTTTCTTGTAACTCGAGTATCATCCCAACACGATTAAGAAATTGGTTCGTGTTGCATTGGGTTTGTTCTCGGATCATCTATGTGTGAAATCAAGTCAATTGTGAAAGAGAATTTCTATCCCTGAGTGTTTTTATGTTTGTTGACAACACAATGAGCATCTTAATGTGTGCAAAAGTGTTGCAGGTATTTATACTATGAGCCTTGTTAATCAATTTATTTATTCCATAAGGACGACCTAAAGAAAGCATGCTATTTCTCGGATTTCTGCCAAAGCCGGTACTGTCGGGTTGTGGTCCGGTAGTACCGACCATCAAGTACCGGGTTAGGCCGGTACTTTCGAAGTTTGCAGATGAGGTACTAGATAGAGATGTGAAAAAGGGAAGCAGTATCGGCCAGGGTCGGTAGTACCGCTCGCTCGGTACTATTGGTCTCATCGGTACTATTGGTCTCATCTGGTACTTCCGAAGTTCCCCGAAGAGGTACTGGAAGTGGCGTGCCAAAATGGGAGCAGTACCGGCCAGGGCCGGTAAAGCCACTCGCTCGGTACTACCAGGCTAGTTCGGTACTTTCGAAGTTTTTAGAATAGGTATTGGATGCAGCGAAGAAAACAGGACCCTCGCTCGGTACTACCGCACACAAATGGTACTACAGAGTGTGGTATTTGCTCTACGGCTGTCTGCGTTGACCTTCCGAAGGAAGCTAAGGCCGGTACTATTAGACGTCGTCTGGTACTACAGGGTTACTCAAAAAGGTCCCCAACGGGCAGATTTGGTGGAGACTGTATATACCTTTCTCCTAGCTTGAGAAAGGCTACCACGAACACAACTCCCTCACCACCATTTACCAAGATCTTAAATCACTTCGATCTCCCTCTCCACCCACTCAATCAAGCTCATACTTGGAGAATCGAAGGAGAATGTCAAGATCTACAAGCCTACCAACGTGATTTAGATTTCCCCCCTCATTCATTTGAGGGATTCATGCATAGGATTTCCTTGTGGAAAAACTAGGCCTCTTATTGCTTACTTGTTGTCTCTTGTGATAGATTTGTGGTGACTTGGGAGCCCCAAATTAAGTTGTGGGTGTGTGCCCCAAACTCATTGTACATGGTCTGAATTTCGCCTTGAAGGATGACGATAGTGTAAAGTGAACCAAGCCTTTTGTGTCAAGGTTCACCGAAGGATAGGGTGAGGCCTTTGTGGCATTGAGCAAGCATGTTCTCCGGAAGCTCACACCCCTCCAACGGGACGTACTTCCCTCAAAAGGATGAACTCGGGAATACATCCTTGTCTCTGCGTGCTTCCATTTTGGTTACTTCTATCCTTTATCCTTTACTTGTATCTTGTATATTGCTTAGTGTTAAACTTGTCATATAGGTAAATTCACCTTAGTTGCATATTTAGAGAATTTACCTTTGTGTCAAGACTAAATCAAAAAAGTACTAAAAGATGGAGTAGCACCTATTCACCTCTCCCTCCTCTAGGTGTGCATACGATCCTTTCAGTTGGTACTAGAGCCTCGGCTCTTTATTTGGGCTTCACCGCCTAAGAGAGTATGGGTACCAATGAGGAGACGACTGGTGGGTCTGGCACTTTGGCTACCATGGAGGACCTCAAGAACATGGAAACATCCTTGACTTCTTCCATGGAAGTCCAAATGAATGAGATGTGTGAAATCATAGCGCAACTCATGAAAACCAAGGACACCATGACATATCCTACTACGGAAGAGTCCACCTCGGAGGACAAGGAAGGGGATGAACAACATAAAAAAATGATGTATCCCCTAAAACTAACAACTAGAAGGGGGAATACCATGAGGTCCCTCCTTAGCACTCTCCGAATCCAGCAATCCCTCATCCTCCTAATCTTAGAGGAGATCCACCTAAGCTAAATGCATCTTTATTTTCTAATTGGCAATTTTCTATGAGATCTCATGTGAATAGTTCCTCCATCGAGTTTTGGAGAATCATTGAAGGTGTATACAATCTCGTGGATTCAAACAACTTAACAAGAAGATAAGCGGTTGATAGTCAACTAAATGCCATCGCTCTTCACATGATTGGCCAAGCCATGGGAGAAAAAGATATGAACCACATTAATCACTTCACCACCGCCAAAGAAGTTTGGGATGCCCTCTCTGATGTGTTTGTTGGAAATTAGAGCATGAAGAGGAATAGATATGATGCTTTGAGCAACCAAGCCGAAGGTTTCTTTATGGAAGAAGGTGAAGACCATGAGGATATGTATCAAAGACTCAAGACCGTTGCCACATCCTTTAGAGATCTTGGTGCCACGTATGTCGATAGTGCTTGGGTCAAAAGGAAGTATGTGTGTGCCCTCATGCCCTTTGAACCTACGACTTTAAGAGTCCTCAAGGAAGGCACAACTACCATCTCATGACCTCCAATGAAGTTATGCAAGAGATGCAAGACTTCAAGGTTGCAGGCCAAGAATGCTCAAGATGCTCGTGCTCGGGCCTTAGGGATGCAGAAGGAGCCTCACTTGCTTTGAAGGCCAAAAGTTGTGGAACAAGAAGAAGATCAAGGAAGGGAAGAGTATGTGACCCCATTGGCCCCCGAAGAGTTCAAGCCTACTCATAGATACTACATGGCTTTTGCGGCAAGGACCTTCTAGAAGAACCCAGCCAACGCCAAGGCTCAAATGGAACAAAGCTAGAAGTCAAGTGGTAACAAGGAAGGATCCTAAAAAATGAGGACTTTCTTTAATTGTCAAGATAAGTTCCACTTTGTCGCCGAGTGTCTGTATGAGAATAGAGAAGACTATGGAGGAAAGCTTGTCCTCAAGGATAAATCAAAGATTCCTTGTAAGAAGCCTTTCTTCAAGAACACCTCCAACAAGGTTCTTGAGAAGAAGGGAGAAAGAGAAAGAGAAGATGCTCTTGAAATAATTTCTCTTATCGTTACCCTTGAGGAAGAGCAAGAGATCCAAGTTTATCTTGAGGAGAAACTTGATTCTATTGAGGTTTCACAT
The DNA here is from genome assembly GCA_028641055.1 of Alopecurus myosuroides. NCBI lineage: Eukaryota > Viridiplantae > Streptophyta > Magnoliopsida > Poales > Poaceae > Alopecurus > Alopecurus myosuroides. The sequence goes on along the minus strand of CM054062.1, from coordinate 333,040,425 downwards.
AATGAAATCATTTCCAAAATCATTAAGGAACATGACCATGCCATTGCTAATATAAATTGGCTAAAAAGAAAAGGTTGAATTTGGTGTTGGTCATGCTAGACTAACCGAGGACCTAGAGAAGGTCACAAGGATTTGGAGAGTGATCACTCTACCCTCATTAAGTCTCATGAACAAATTCAAATTCAACCATCTAAACTTGATGTTCCTAGGTCATCTACTCCTTCTTGTGATCATGCAAATATTTTTGAGGAAAATGCTAGGTTTAAGTATGAGCTTGCCAAGGCCATTAGCTCCAAGAGCAAGAGTCCTATTGATGATATTTTGGAAATGAAAAGACCACATAATGGGAAAGAGGGCCTTGGTTATGTTGCCAAGAAGAAAAAGAACAAGAACAAGAAAAGGGCCAAGCCCACACAAGAAAAGAATATTATCATCGCGAGTGGTAATACCACTAGGGGCGAAACCTCTCGTAGTGACTTTGCGGGAATTACTAACCCACATCACATTCTTTTTGTTGATCATTATGGTGTTCATGCTAAATACGTTGGTCCTCGTGAAGGTTTCATTGCATGTTTTATTTGGGTTCCTAAGACCCTTGTGGCTAACAAAAGGGGACCCATTGGAAGATGGGTACCTGAATCCCAGCAATGATCTTTTGTAGGACTATGCTTCCGGTGGGTCAAAACGGGTGCTTGATAGTTCTTGCACAAGTCATATGACTGGAAGCAAGGAAGTCATGGCGGAGCTGAGACTAAATACAAATCAAGCAACTGTAACATATGGAGATAAATAAAAAATCTGAGGTAATGGGTCTTGTCAAACTGGTAGTTGCACCAAATGCCACTCTCATGAATGTCATGCTTGTTGAGACCCTCGGTTATAATTACTTTCAGTTCGTGCACTTGGGAAGATGGGTTTTTCCGTATTCTTTGAACCTGATCTTGTGGTCCTCTTGTGGAGCAAGACTCTATAGGCCGCATTCGTTGGGCATGTCAAAACTGAGTTGTATATGGTAGACTTTTCGGGGTCAACCGAAACTCAAGCGATGTGTATATTCGGAAAGGCCGACGTGGGGTGGCTGTAGCATCGCCGCTTATCCCATGTCAATATGAGAACTTTGCAAATCCTTCACAAGGGTGGATGATGACTACGCACGCTTCTATTCTTTTAGACAGTGTTGGGCCTCCAAGTGCAGAGGTTTATAGAACAGCAGCAAGTTTCCCTTAAGTGGATCACCCAAGATTTATCGAACTCAGGGAGGTAGAGGTCAAAGATATCTCTCTCAAGCAACAATGCAATTATGATACAAGAAGTCTCTTGTGTCCCCAACACACCTAATACAATTGTTAGTTGTATAGGTGCACTAGTTCGGAGAAGAGATAGTGAAATACAAGTAATATGGATGGTTATAAGTGATAATAGCAATCTGAAATAAAAATGGCAGCAAGAAAACATGTAGCAGAACTGATTGTAAACGTTGTTTCAATGCTTAGAAACAAGGCCTAGGGATCATACTTTCACTAGTGAACACTCTCAGCAATAATAACATAATTGAATGCATAAATATCATCTCTTCACTATGCTACTCCGAACCACTCTACGGTCGGATAACAAACACCAATCATTGCGTAGGGCTATAAGAGCACCCCTTAGAGTTCGCATTTCCTCATCTAGGTAATATCCACGCTATCACCATGAGACCTAGATGGTTCCAAACAAGCACCACAATTTCATAGGGCCATCCAACACAAAATATAAATATCATGCTAAACCACACGGTCTACACACTGTCACCTTTACACCGTGATCAAATTGTCTACGGAGATCTCATAACAAAACCAATTGAGTAGCATAATAGATGAAGAGTAACATATACTTATTCAACTAGATTACAAAGCTCATGATCACATAAAGATCACACCATGGGAGAGAGAGATGAAACACATAGCTACCGGTAGAGCCCTCATCCCCGGGGGAGAACTACTCCATCCTCATCATAGGAGACAGCAACGACGATGAAGATGGCGGTGGAGTCGATGGACATGGCTCCAGGGGCACTTCCCCGTCCCGACATGGTGCCCGAACAGAGATTTCTGTCCCCCGAAACTTGTCGTCGGCGGCGGAGCTACGGAAATTTCATGGAAGGGGCCGATATATTTAGGGTTTATGCATTGGGGGGATAAATAGGCGAACGGGCGGTGGCGGTGGGTGGCCAGGGGGCCCACTCCACCCCTGGGCGCGGCCAGAAGGGGAACCCCGCCCCCTATGGTGTGGCCCCTCTGTGCCCCCCTCGGGTATTCTTTGGACTCTGTTGACGCTCCGGGAATTCTAAGACTTTTGGCTTTTGTTTTGTCCAATTCCTAGAATATTTCCAGAACAACTTTTCTGAAATAAAAAACAACAGAAAACAGGAACTGGCTCTATGGCATCTTGTCAATAGTTTAGTCCATGAAAACGTCCGGAAAACGAAGGAAAACATGTGAAAACATAAAGGTATTAAATAGAAATCAAGCATGGAGCATCGAAAATTATAGATACGTTTGAGACGTATCAACCATCCCCAAGCTTAACTCCTGCTCGTCCTCGAGTAGGTAAGTGATAGCAAAATAATTTTTGAGGTGACATGCTACCAACATAAACTTGATCATCATAATGTAAAGCATGTAAACTAAGATAAAATGAATAAAGGTTGTGGTTTATAGTTGATATCAAAATAGATTAATGTATAAACCATTAGGAAAAACAAAGTAAAACTTTTAAATGAATCAATACTAAAAGACAATCCATTGTGTAGAGTATATTAAAGATGATTTAAGCTTAAATAACAACAATGTAATCATCCTAAGCATCAAACTCTCACAACAACTCCTATTAGGATCAAGTCAAGTGACAACAATATGCACGTAGGAAAATCATCAAACTATTTGTGCACTCAAAACAAGCAAGCGTTCTATATTGGTTCCCGACACCAGGATGTTATGGCTAAAATAACATTATGGGAGGGTTGGAAGGTCAATGGAAGAAAGTCTCACACAGCTGAAAGTGATCATTAGACAAGAGAAAGTCTTATAATCGAAGCTATGCAAGGAGTAGTGATTGCCACACAACGGATGCACATAGAGCTATAAGTGTATGAAAGCTCTCCAATGGAACTAGTGGGGGTGCATCCAACTTTCTTTCTCACGAAGACCTAGAGCACTTTTGAGGAGGCTCATCATTGGAATATACAAGCCAAGTTTGATAGTGTAAGTTCCCCACATAGTTATGCAAGTCATAAAATGAAAACTCTCTCCAAACTGAAGAATTGGTGCTAACTAAGCACAAGTGTGGAATAAATGGTAGTAATGTTGCCCCCTCTCTCTTTATTATCTCTCTTTTGCCCTCTTTCCTTTTTTTGGGCGTTTTCTCTTTTTTTCTTTTTTTTATATATCCTCACTCGTAGGGGCAACACTCTATTTTACAATGAATCATCACACTTTTAGTACTCATAATTGAAACTAAAATATCTCTGATGTATAATACTAAATGATCCTGGCAGTGTAGCAGTATGCAAAGTAACAACGGAACATGTAACAAGTAACATAATGATGATGGATGTTGTATGGCAATATATCTCGGAATGGCTATGGAAATGCCATGATAGGTAGGTATGGTGGATGTTTTGAGGAAGATATTTTGGGCTTATGTGTAGAAGAACATAGTCCTCCCACGAGGTTTGGATGCACTGGTGAAGTTTGCACCAACTCTCAATGTGAGAATGGGGAATTGATGGCTAGGTTGAGACTCCAAGTGCAGAGTGTGTAGCTAGTGGCAAGCCTTCTTCCCCACGAGGGTGACTCGAGGGTTTATATCGAACTCTTGGGGAGCCAGTCTTTCAGCAGTTGTCTTCCAAGCTTCCTCCAAGATCCTGCAAACAAGTAGAGAATTTTGTGCCCTCAACCTCACCAAGTGGTTGTCAAGCACAAGGTGTGAGACTTCTAAATTGCAATGGAAAACTGAAAGTAAATGTGCAATAATTAAATCTACTACTAAATGCAAATGAGAAAATAAATATGCAATGGATTGTTTTTGTATTTTTGTGATGCAAGTGGTGATGTATATAATGTAAATTCGAATTGGAGATGCAAGTAAGTAAAGTGCAAGTAAAGTAAATTACAGCAAAGTAACTAGAGTGTTTTCTTATATTTAAAATAGGACCGGGATTCATGGTTTCACACTTGCATTCTCTCAAATAAAGTGGTAGACGGTGGACATAAATAATTACATGTGAGATTACAATAACATGTTTAACATTGAGTACTTTCATATGGGCATCACTTCCTAGCATAGAGATCTCTACGGTCATATTGATCCCTCTTATACTCCACCAAGATGCAAAATAAATCATAACACCTCGATAATTAAGGAAAAACCAGAGTATAGCTTTAAGCAATGTGACATGAAGTTTAAGTAAGAACTTGCTAGATCTAGTCATGGAGATTGATTAGTGTCACTTCAAATCCCCGGTAACAAGGTACTCCTTTTTATCCCTAGTGAGGTAACTAAGAAAGGTTTAACAAAACCTAAGTGGATCGCTGAACTTCTGTCACTTCCACAGCACTAGCCACCCCCCGTTACTCCAACTAATGCACCCATCACCCCACACACGCTCTCAAGAACTAGATTGATCAAAGCTAGCAAATAAGAACGGGGTACATAAGATACATCTAGTGAAATAACTCAAGAGAAACAATTGCAATCTCAGATTCAATAACTCATAGAAAAGATCCACCACATAGGAATTACAACGGTGCCCGTAATCATGTGAGGCAGCTCATACGGATCTAATTAGTGAAGCACATAGAGAGAGAGATACAAGTGCTACTTCCACAAACCCATATCCCTGGGGTGGACTACTCCCTCTTCATGGAGATGTCGATGGAGATGACGTTGGAGGGGTAGGAGATCACACCGGCGGCGCCCCGCCGGAGTTTTCCCCCTCCAATCTGGAACTTCTGGTCTCTGTTTTGGTGTTTCGGCGGCGCCCCCCTCCGTAAGGGTACGGGGGACCCTTTTTATAGTCGGTTTTAGGTCAAGACGGAGTCGGTAAGTCGAAGATGGAAGGAATTGGGGCCACAGGGGCCAAAAGGGGGCCTCTCACGCGGCCAAGGAATCTGGCCGCGTGGAGGGTCCTCTTTTGAGCCTCCTTGCCCAATTCTCGTGGATCCTTCGCCCGCAAGTCTTCTCCTTCCAAGAAAATGACCCCCGCAGATTTTCAGGTGATTTCGCGGAAGTTTGCCCCCTGAAACGTCAAAAATATAGAAAACGGGGTTTCTGACAGGCAGGGTTAATTCCATAAAAGTTGGGGGACTTTGTAATTTAACCCCAAAATACTATAAAACATTGAATTATACCCTTATATGATGCAATATGTAATAGAAAACCATGTGAAAATATGCAAAATTCATCTATGCATTTTACATGCATCAACATCCCCAAGCTTAACCCATGCTCGTCCTCGAGTATGGAGGTGATAAAACTAAGATGAGTTTTGCATATTGAAACAATCATGGGATATCAAGGAGGATTATTAATGCTACATATAATCAAATGATTAATACTAGAAATGAGTAGCAATATACAATTCATGTTGTAAGAAATATCAAATATGCAAGCAAAGATGCTTCATGAAAGTTCACAAAGTGTATAATGAAATAAAAGCACTATGGACCAAATGCATACACAAAATGAAAAATAAAATCCTATATTGGTCAAAGAATAGCATAATGGAAAATAGAAAATATGGTGGACACTTTGGAGAAAATTGAGTAGAGGTAAAACATGATCAAGTCTTATTTAGCCTCTAAATTATTCAACTAAAATTACTAATTGAAATGTGGTATCCATTGATCTAGGACTCTCATTGCCCCTTTATCACTAGGATCTTAAAATTGTGAGTACTGAAGTAATGAGAATGGCAAGGTGGTTGAAAGCCTCATGCCCCGTGAGTGTGAAAACCTACTCCATGATTACTCAACTTAAGATTCCTAATAAGCTGTGTACAATCATAATAAGTATTGATGACATCATAGAGAACCGCAAAGAGGTACCTCTTGCCCCATGACATGGAAACAAGCCCATGTTACAATGACAAGATGAACAAACGGAGTAGACTCATCATCCTTTTTATTTTCATTCACTATTATGCATAGCTTCTTATTTTATTATAGGATGTGTTGTAGAGTCACTCAAGCTGTAAGTAAATTTCCACCATGATAAAGCATGGCTTGGGTTAGCGGCCCAATGCGTTTCTCTAGTCATATAGATACTTACTCATCAAAACTTACTATTCCTCTATTTCATTTCGGCATGGCAGGAGTCCAAAAACAAAAGTACATGATATCAACCAAATGTAAAAATTTTGTGCAATGTTGAAAGCTTTCCGGTGATACACGTTTATAGCTAGCTCCCAACCACACACTTGTCAAACGCAAAACTTGTGGTTCCCATTATTGGGTCATGTTTATTAGATGCATAAAAAGTAAAGTGTGCCTTCAAAAGTTCGTGAGAGTCCTATCCCAAGTTCAACCCATGAAAATTAATAAAGTGAATATCTTAATTTAGAACATAAATAACACAATAACATGGTGAACATACTCGTAATAGGAATGAAGCTAATGGGAAGATATGGTGGACTCACTGGAAATACTTGGCTAAGGAGTGTTGGAAACAAGTTTTTACTTGTTGGAATTTTTAAAATTTTGGGCTAGCAAGAGGGAGATAGTTGACCAGCTACTATGCATGCATATGTCCATAGAACTACTCATTTCATGACAAATTAAATAAACCAGCAATTAACATCAAGGACATGAATAAGACATAGCTCAAGACAATATTATTGCAAATTTCTACACATAAAAAGCCTATAAATCATGCAAACATATGTAGCTCTTCAAATCAACCATGGCATACCTATTCCAAGTCATAATACTAGCATCCAATACATTCCAACCCCAAACTCCAGTAGCTCAATCTCATATAAAATGATGGTGGTGGTCTTATCAAAACAAAAATAAAAACAAAAACTAGACGCTTCAAGTCTCTACGATAAATGTTTTGCTTAGAAAAACAGAAAGTAGACGTGTGCTAACCAAAAGAGTGTAGCTCCAGTGGGGTGTTCATCACATCCACAAGCTTATGGCTTTCACCATTCTTGGATGTCTTGAGGCGCAGCTCCTCTATTCCCTGTGAAAAAACTTCACAAAACATGTTTCTCCCATTCTTTTTCTGTGGGGTGAGATTAGCAAGGACAAACAAATCACATGCTTGCTGTGCAAAATTCCAAATAAAATGATCCAGTAGATAGACAATAAGGTTAATTATGTTGTATGTTCACTCTCTTTCTTGAAAGAATCATGGAAATTCGATTCCCAAGCCCAGAGAGTGCATAAAACAAAAGAAGGCAGAATCTGTCCAGAAAAACAGCAGCAGCAAAACAAACGTTTTTGCCTAATCTAGACTCGTCAAAAAATTAAGCCAATTTTTGTGCTTACAGAGGACAAAAAGTTTCAGAACATACTAAAAAATTAGCTCAATCCGACATACCAATAAAAACCCTAAAATCATACGGTGAGCAGACTCGTGATGAAACAGAAATTTCATGCACTAGGATAGCAACTTATAAGTCCAAATGGGTTTGACTTGACTCTTTATTGAAAACTCCATAATTAAAAAAAAAATCTCTTGAGACATCAAGAGGACACTAGGAAAATCCAAACAAAAACAACCGGGTTGCCTCCCGTAAAGCGCTTTCTTTATAGCCATATAGCTAGGCTTTACTTACTTGATAATCAAGAGGGATAAAGCTCATGAGGGAGCTTGTTCTTCAGCGTGCCCCTCTTCCTTGGGAAGTGCTCCATGATTTTCTTGTGAGGGAACTTAAACTTGACATTCCCTTCCTTGGAGTCTATGATTGCATCTATAGTACGAAGAAAAGGTCTACCCAAAATAATAGGACTAGGGGATTTATCCCCATATCCATAATAATGAAATCAACGGGTACAAAAGTCATGTGCAATTCAATCATAACATCTTTTACTTGTCCTATAGCATGTTTAGTAGAGTTATCAGCAAGGACAAATTCACTTGAGCACTTTTCTAAATTTTCTAGTTCTAGCAATTCATATAATTCTTTAGAGAGTACCGATACACTAGAACCTAGATCTAACATAGCATGGTGAATTTCTTTTCCAATTGAAACTAGCACCTTGGGGATCCATGAATCCCCAAGATTAGGAGGTATCATGGCCTCATTCTTGTACCTAGCAATTTTTTCTTGCAAGACATGATTAGCAATATAAGATCGAAAGCCAGGTTGATTAGCATTTATAGTGGGATCACTAGCAAATTTTTGTAGAGTAGCAATAAGTTCTTGCAAGCTACTTTTTTCTAAATCAAGCAATGGATCCTTAATTTCAGTAAGCATCATAATTTCCTCTACTTTTCCTTTTCTATTATGCATATTAAAAATCTCATAGCGATCATCAAAAATATCCTCGGGTACTTCAGCCTTTTTTAAGCTCTCTTTAATTTTAACCTCTAAGAGCAAACTTTCAAGCAAAACATGGGTATTTGCAGCATTAGTACTAGTAAAAGATCCCCCACATTCATTATCTAAGAAGGCTCTAGAAGTTTCAGAAAGTCCCTTATAAAACATATGCATAAGTATCCAATCTCTAAAGCCATGCCCTATTCCATATGCTCTACTTCTAAATCTCTCCCATGCTTGTATCATTGATTCATCTTTTTCTTGTTTAAAGGTAATGATCAATTGTTTAACATTGTAATTCTTTTCAGCATGACAAAACCTTTCAATAAATGCAGCCCTTAAGTTGAACCAAGTAGTAAAATTGCTAGGAGGCCATCTTAATATCCAATCTAATGCTTTGCCTCCTAGTGAGTAGGGAAAGAGTTTAACTTTAGTAGTGTTGATGTTTGCATGATTCAAGTTCAAAGTTTTACATCTTTCATCAAATTTCTTAAGATGGAACAAAGGGTCTTCTTTAGGCTTTCCATAGAAACGAGATTCATAAATCATTTTAATAACACTAGGATCTACCTCTAATTTTTCAACGGGAATATTTAGCTCTTGAGGGAAATTCCTAACACTGAATGGCCAATAAGTTCTCTGCTCCATTTTCCAAGTTTTTATGTAGTTTTTAATTTTTTATGCAAAACAAAAGTAAAGTAACTAGGCAAATTCGAAATACTAAAATAAACTAGATAACTAAATACAAAACTAAAATGCAAACTAAAATAAAATATGCAAGACAAAACAAAAACAAGAACAAAAACAAAAACAAGACAAGAAACAAAACAATCTACTTGAAAGAAGGTGGAGATAGAAAGGACGGTACTCACGTAGGTGCAACCTCCCCAAGCTTAGGTATTTGCACACCTTGTTGGTGATGAAGACTTCTTGTGAGCTCCCTTGGACAACTCCTTCACCTATGGCTCCCCGGCAACGGCGCCAGAAAAACGCTTGATGGCTAGGTTGAGACTCCAAGTGCAGAGTGTGTAGCTAGTGGCAAGCCTTCTTCCCCACGAGGGTGACTCGAGGGTTTATATCGAACTCTTGGGGAGCCAGTATTTCAGCAGTTGTCTTCCAAGCTTCCTCCAGGATCCTGCAAACAAGTAGAGAATTTTGTGCCCTCAACCTCACCAAGTGGTTGTCAAGCACAAGGTGTGAGACTTCTAAATTGCAATGCAAAACTGAAAGTAAATGTGCAATAATTAAATCTACTACTAAATGCAAATGAGAAAATAAATATGCAATGGATTGTTTTTGTATTTTTATGATGCAAGTGGTGATGGAGATAATGTAAATTCGAATTGGAGATGCAAGTAAAGTAAAGTGCAAGTAAAGTAAATTGCAGCAAAGTAACTAGAGTGTTTTCTTATATTTAAAATAGAACCGGGGTTCATGGTTTCACACTTGCATTCTCTCAAATAAAGTGGTAGACGGTGGACATAAAGAATTACATGTGAGATTACAATAACATATTTAACATTGAGTACTTTCATATGGGCATCACGTCTTAGCATAGAGATCTCTACGGTCATATTGATCCCTCTTATACTCCACCAAGATGCGAAATAAATCATAACACCTCGATAATTAAGGAAAAACCAGAGTATAGCTTTAAGCAATGTGACATGAAGTTGAAGTAAGAACTTGCTAGATCTAGTCATGGAGATTGATTAGTGTCACTTCAAATCCCCGGTAACAAGGTACTCCTTTTTATCCCTAGTGAGGTAACTAAGAAAGGTTTAACAAAACCTAAGTGGATCGCTGAACTTTTGTCACTTTCACAGCACTAGCCACCCCCGTTACTCCAACTAATGCACCCATCACCCCACACACGCTCTCAAGAACTAGATTGATCATAGCTAGCAAATAAGAACGGGGTACATAAGATACATCTACTCAAATAACTCAAGAGAAACAATTGCACTCTCAAATTCAATAACTCATAGAAAAGATCCACCACATAGGAATTACAACGGTGCCCGTAATCATGTGAGGCAACTCATACGGATCTAATTAGTGAAGCACATAGAGAGAGATATAAAAGTGCTACTTCCACTAACCCATAGCCCTGGGGTGGACTACTCCCTCTTCATGGAGATGTCGATGGAGATGACGTTGGAGGGGTAGGAGATCACACCGGCGGCGCCCCGCCAGAGTTTTCCCCCTCCAATCTGGAACTTCTGGTCTCTGTTTCGGTGTTTCGGTGTTTTGGCGGCGCTCCCCTCCGTAAGGGTACGGGGACCCTTTTTATAGTCGGTTTTAGGTCAAGACGGGTCGGTAAGAAGATGGAAGGAATTGGGGCCACGGGGGCCAAAAGGGGGCCTCTCACGCGGCCAAGGAATCTGGCCGCGTGGAGGGTCCTCTTTTGGGCCTCCTTGCCCAATTCTCGTGGATCCTTCGCCCGCAAGTCTTCTCCTTCCAAGAAAATGACCCCCGCAGATTTTCAGGTGATTTCGCGGAAGTTTGCCCCCTGAAACGTCAAAAATATAGAAAACGGGGTTTCTGACAGGCAGGGTTAATTCCATAAAAGTTGGGGGACTTTGTAATTTAACCCCAAAATACTATAAAACATTGAATTATACCCTTATATGATGCAATATGTAATAGAAAACCATGTGAAAATATGCAAAATTCATATATGCATTTTACATGCATCAGGAATGCACAGTACCGAAGAGGCTAGCACATATGGATGGTGGAAGTGCCAGCAAACCGCAACTTAGAACTCACAAGTTAAAAGATTACATCTAGAAATTCGATTATCCAAGGCATAATGAAAATCACTACAAGAGGGTCCGTGTCAGTGACAAGTCACTGTTGGCTACTGATGTCTACGCACGCTTCTATTCTTGTAGACAATGTTGGGCATCCAAGTGCAGAGGTTTGTAGAACAGCAGCAAGTTTCCCTTAAGTGAATCGCCCAAGGTTTATCAAACTCAGGGAGGTAGAGGTCAAAGATATCCCTCTCAAGCAACCCTGCAATCAAGATACAAGAAGTCTCTTGTGTCCCCAACACACCTAATATACTTGTCAGGTATATAGGTGCACTAGTTCGGCGAAGAGAGAGTATGCAAGTAATATGGATGATAATAAGTGATAATAACAATCTGAAATAAAACTGGCAGCAAGCAAACATGTAGCAGAATAGGCGGAAAATGGTGTTTCAATGCTTGGAAATAAGGCCTAGGGATCCTACTTTCACCAGTGGACACTCTCAACAATGATCAGGTAAATGAATAACTAGATATCTTCTCTCACTATGCTACTCTTAACCCTCTCCGGTTTGATAACGAACACTAATCATTGCGTAGGCTGTAACAGCACTACTCAAGTTTGCATTCCCATGTCTAGTTAACCCCACGCTATCACTATGAGCGCCCTAGAAGGTACTAAGCAAACTCCACAATTTCATAGAGGAGACACACACGGTGTGCACACTGTCACCTTCACACCGCGGGACAAGGTGACTCCAAAGTTCATATTAATAAAGCACTTGAGTAGCAAAAGATGAAGAGTAACATCTATGAATTCAAATAGATTACAAAGCTCATGATCACATATAGATCACACCATGGGAGAGAGAGATGAACCACATAGCCACCGGTAGAGCCCTCAGCCCCAGGGGAGAACTACTCCCTCCTCATCATAGGAGACATCAACAGCGATGGAGATGGCGGTGGAGTCGATGGAGATGACTTCCGGGGACAATTCCCCTTCCCGGCAGGGTACCAGAACAGAGATCTGTCCGCCGAAACTTATCGGTGGCGGCGGCGGAGCTAGAAATGTATTATGCGGAAAAGGTCGATTCCCTTATGGTTTATGCCTCGGGGAGTATATATGGGCGAAAGGGGGATGCCGGGAGGTGGCCAGGGGGCCCACACCCCTAGGTGGCACGACCAGGGGGGACCCGCGCCACCCCATGGTGTGGCCACCCTGTGGCCCCCCTCCGGGGCTCTTCGGGACTTCTGGATGCTTCCGGGACTTTTAGGACTTCTCGCTTTCGAATTTTCCAATTCCGAGAATATTTCCAGAATAACTTTTCTGAAACTAAAAATAGCAGAAAACAGGGAACTGGCTATGTAGCATCTTTTTAATAGGTTAGTCCCGGAAAACATAAGAAAACGTAGGAAAACATACAGAAAACATGTAGCAATTGGCATAATATCAACATGGAACATCAGAAATTGTAGATACGTTTGAGACGTATCAAGCATCCCCAAGATTAGTTCCTACTCGTCCTCGAGTAGGTAAACGATAAAACAAAATAATTTCTGAGTTGACATGCTACCACACAATCTTGATCGTAATGTGTAAAGTAGAGTATGTAAACGAGGATCAAATGAACTAAAGTTGTGATTTATATTTGATATCAACAAGTAATGCATAAACAAAGAAGAAAGAAGTAAAACCTTTAATGAATCAATACTAAAAGACTATCAACCGTGCAAAGTTTATTAGAGATGATTTAAGCTTTCAAGAACAACAATATCATGCACGTCAAACTATCTTCACAACCCCTGTTAGGATCAAGTCAAGCTTTCCACACGATGCAATGCTTGAATCTTAAACGATTTGCGCACTAAAAACAAGAAAGTGTTCTGCGTTGGTCCCTGGCACCGGGATGTTATGGCTAAGAGAACATTATGGGGGGGGGTTGGAAGGTCAATGGAAGAAATTCTCACAAAGCTGAAAGTGGTCATTAGACAAGAGAAAGTCTTACAAGCGAAGCTATGCAAGGAGTAGGGATTTCCACACAACGGATGCACATAGAGCTATAAGTGTATGAAAGCTCTCCAATGGAACTAGTGGGGGTGCATCCAACTTGCTTTCTCACGAAGACCTAGAGCTCATTTGAGGAGGATCATCATTGGAATATACAAGCCAAGTTCTATAATGTAAAGTTCCCCACATAGTTATGAATGAATGATAATATGAAAACTCTCTCCAAACTGAAGTATTGGTGCTAAACACGAAGCACAAGTGTGGTATAAAGGATAGTGATGTGCCCTCTCTCTCTTTATTCTCTCTTTGGCCCTTTCTTTTCTTTTTTCTTTTTGGGGCTTTTTCATCATTTTTTTTATTTTATAAATCCTCATCGGTAGGGGCAACATCCTATATTGCAATGAATCATCACACTTTTAGTACTCGTAACTCATAAATAAATATCTCTGATGTCTCTAACTGTATGCTCCTACCAGTGTAGTAGTATGCATAAATAACCATGAAGCTCATCATCAAGTAACATAATGGAGGTGGATGTTGTGCAGCAATATATCTCGGAATGGCTATGGAAATGCCATGCTAGGTATGTATGGTGTCTGTTTTGAGGAAGAATATATGGGCTTATGTGTAGGAGAACAAAGTCCTCCCACGGGATTTGGATGCACTGGCGAAGTTTGCACCAACTCTCAATGTGAGAAAGGGCAATGTACAGTACCGAAGAGGCTAGCAAATATGGATGGTGGAAGTGCCAGCAACCGCAACATAGACTCACGAGTTAAAAGATTATAGCAAGCAGATCATCTTACAAGGCACAATGCAAATCACTCCAAGAGGGTACGTGGCAGTGACAAGTCACTGTTAGCTACCCCGACCGTAGCGCGTAACAAAAGGCCGATCAGAAATGTATCACTCGTAGCAATCATATACCATTGTTTCTATCAGCTGGTAATTTAAGTGTGGCACAGTTTCAAGTTTCTTAGACCAACCATTAAAAGTTTATACTTACTAGCCCTTCCCGTTTATCCATTAAGCAAATTAATATCTCAAAACAACAGGAGTGATTCAAGTGAAGTAGTTTAGTGATCTACAAGACCATGCAAATTTTTCCACTATACCAACTACCACATAAGCATTCCTATTTCCAAGCAAACACACATATGATAACCACCTAACTACAAAAGCTAACAGCTCTGAACAAAGGATGCATGCAAAACAAAGGCTAAACGCAATACTAGCAAAAAGTGAACACTCACAGAACAATAAGAATGAAAACTAGAGTCTTCTAAGCAATGAAAATGGAGCATGTCTCTCTCCCATACAAGTATGATAAGATCCAACCATTTATTACAGCAAAGAAAACCAAACAAACTGAAAACAAAAATAAAAGACGCTCCAAGTAAAGCACATAAGATGCGAGCGAATAAAAATATAGTTTCACTAGAAGTGACATGACAATTTGTTGATGAAGAAGAGCATGCCATGTGCATCCCCAAACTTAGACGCTTGAGTCTTCTTGGAATTTGCTGGGATGTACCTCCGGGGTATCCCCAAGCCTAGTCTTTTCACTCTTCTTGATCACATCATATCATCCTCTTCTCTTGACCCTTGAAAACTTCCTTCACACCAAAATTCTCACAATCTTCATTAGCAACGTTAGTGCAATTGAAATAATAAATTCACATGGTTCAATTTCAACACAAGAAGAACACTCATAAACACATTAGATACTGTCACAGCTTCTTTCAAAACTCTTTTTCTCAAAAGAACACCAAAAGAAAGAGATTAAGATGCAAATGCGATAAATGGCAGAAATATGTCAAAACCGAACAACAGGTAAAGATCGATTTTTTGAAAATCTCCTGTTTCTCAAATCAAAAAGTGGTCTTCTAATAAAATTTGCTATATAACTCAGAATTAAGCACAAAAAAGATCAGGTCATTTTGAATTTTCTGTGTTTTTTAACGGAATTAACAGTGGACAGCAGAAATCTATTTCCTACGCAGAAATCCAAAATACAGGCTCAACTTTCCACTAGAGGCTTTACTTGGATCAACAAAAACACACAAAAAAAGATACAGCATGGTTGCTAAGGTAATAGACAACACCCAGGTGCAAAGCAAACCAAAGAAAATGAAGGAAAACGGGTTGTAAACAGCGAAATAAAACGGGTTGTCTCTCGGTAGCGCTTTTCTTTAACGCCTTTCAGCTAGGCATAATGATTTTTAATAGATGCTCACATAAGAATAAGAGTTTAAGCACAGTAAGAGAGCATCAAGAATAAAATATAAAACACATTTAATTCTAGCCCACTTCCTATATATGAAAAATAATCTTGTAGAAAAACAAGTCATGAAAGCACAAAGCAACGAGCATAGGAAAGCAAAACAAGTGCAACTTCCGAAATTTCAACATAAAGAGGGGAACTTGATATTGTTAAAATGCATAAAATTATGTTTCCCTCTCTCGTAATAACTTTCAGTAGCATCATGAATAAAATTAACAATATAAATATCACAAGAAACCTTCTTATCATGAGCCACATGCATAAAAGAATTAATACTCTCCACATAAGCATAGTCATTCTTATTAATAGTAGTGGGAGCAAATTCAACAAAATAGCTATCATTATCATTCTCATCACCATAATCATCAAATATAGGAGGCATATTGCAATCATAATTAATTTTCTCCTCAAATATCATAATCATTATAATCATCATAAAGAACTCCAACATGATAGACAAGTTGTATATTAGGGAGATGGTTTTGGGTAATCCCTCCATAACTATGACAAGTTTCATAAGGATAATTGTAATCATACCCTATGTTATAACATATTTTATAATAGTTTCAAAGACTTGAGGCATAGTATCATCATAGGCAATAGAACAGTTATCTTTCAAAGTGCATTCATTTGTAAACATGTCATCATTTTTACTAGAAAGAGATGTATCAAGCATATCATCAATAGCAAAAGGATTTTAAAACATATCATCCACAAGCTCTGAGGTTTCTTTATTATTGGAAGGAACATGAATGGTACTAATAGTACAACAATTATCATCATTTTCAAAATTGGTACCAAAGAGATTTTCAATATCAAAAGAAATGTGTTCCTCCCAATCATGATCACTTTCATAAATAGCAGGCATAGGAAGATCATCGAGTTCAGATTCATCAAAAACTATGATAGGAGCCACATGCTTAGGAGGATATACCGTTACCTCTCTCCTTTTACTCTTCTTCTTCTTCTTACTCTCTATAGGAGGGAGAGGCTTGAAAGGAAACTTCTCTACATACCCTGGTTTATTGTAAAAAACAATAGAACAAACCTTCGAGGAATCCTCCTCTTCATTAATAAGATGAAAACAAATATTAGCCCTGTCATATTTTGGTAAAGTGTCCTCTTTTAGAATATTTTGTATGTAAGTATTTGCATGGCAATTTTCAACACAATAAAGATGGCATTCATGCAAGACACTATTCATATCAAAAGCACTCATATCAACCGAAGAAGTTTTTCTTAATAACTCTTCACACCCCAAAAATAATGTAAGTTCATCATGCTCATTAGGGGTGATCATGTCATCACAATACAAACCTGCAGTACTCATAGGATTCGAAAGGCTACTATCATGGCTTGAGCATTGAAAATTAAAATGACCCACTTTACAGCAAAGTTCACAAATAAAAGGATAGAGGGCACAAACTTTTTCACCAAGATCATTTAGAGTCCTATCCCACTTTCTAGTTTTTTCATTCCTATGATGGATGCAATATTCTTCTACAATTTGATTCTTTTCACAAGGTCTAAGTGCTCCACAAAAATTAACATGCTTATAAGAAATAGTACTTTCAGAAGTTTGAGCATGTTCATTGCAATCAGTAATAACAGTTTCATTTTTCATGCAAGTGTCTTTAAAAGGTTCATGATATATGTCCCCATTTTTAGGAAGATTAATATAAGAAGCAAAGGATCTATACCAACCGACAGCCATTTGAGGATCAAGACCATATTTAGCATTAAGCTCATGAAAATCAGCAGTTTCAGCAAAAGTCTTAATGCAATCATACTCATAGTTTATACCTGGTTCTTTACCTTTGTCGTTATTCCAACCTTCATTATTGGTTTCAATTGTTTCAAGAAGATCCCATTTAGCTTCAACCTTCTTACTTGAGAAAGAACCCTCTAAACATGCATCTAGATAATCCCTGTAATGTCCTAAAAGCCTTGCATAAAAATTAGTAACAATTATTTCCTTAGGAAGATCATGGTTAGGAAATTTAAGTATTAATGTTTTCAGTCTTCCCCAAGCTTGAGCAATGCTTTCTCCATCATGAGGCCAAAAATTATAAATGTAATTCCTATCTAAATACAGTTGATGAGAGGAATAAAATTTAGTGTAAAATAGAGATTCAAGCTCCTTCCACTCCAAATGATCAGGATCGTCTAGCAGCTTATACCACTCCCTTGCTTTGTCCTTAAGAGATAAAGAGAATAACCTCCTCTTAACTTGGTTCATTGAAATACCTGCACACTTGAACAACCCGCATAATTCATGTATAAAGAGTAAATGATCACGAGGATGGACAGTTCCATCTCCAAAATAACGGTTATCCATGACAAGTTCAACAATTTTCTTGGGTATTTTAAAAGGAACACTTTCAGCAGGAGGATTTAAAATATCACAAGCATCATTAGATTTATCACATATGGGAGATAAAGTATCATCAGAGCAAATTTTCTTCTCGAAAGATGGAAAACTAAAAAGATCGTAAAAACTAGCTTCCCCAAGCTTAAAATTTTCCCTAGCATTAGGAATGATGGGGTGCAAAGAATTAATGCTAATAACGTTGCTATCACTATTATGCAAACAAACTTCCATAGGTTTTTTAATTTTCTCTTCAAAAGCATCATGTCCTAATTCAAGATAAATATTATAAAGTTCTATCATATTTTTGTTGTTTTCCATTAAGACTACTAGTAAAAATAAAAAAAGAAGCGAGTAAAAATAAGCCTAAGTAGTGAAAACAAGAAACAAAAAGATATAATTGCAGAATCTAAAGGAAATAACTTCAAGCACTCACACCCGAGGATGTGAGTACCTTTTACCTTACCTCCCCGGCAACGGCGTCAGAAAAGAGCTTGATGTCTACGCACGCTTCTATTCTTGTAGACAGTGTTGGGCCTCCAAGTGTAGAGGTTTGTAGAACACCAGCAAGTTTCCCTTAAGTGGATCACCCAAGGTTTATCGAACTCAGGGAGGTAGAGGTCAAAGATATCCCTCTCAAGCAACCCTGCAATCAAGATACAAGAAGTCTCTTGTGTCCCCAACACACCCAATATACTTGTCAGGTATATAGGTGCACTAGTTCGGCAAAGAGAGAGTAAAATGCAAGTAATATGGATGATAATAAGTGATAATAACAATCTGAAATAAAAATGGCAGCAAGCAAACATGTAGCAGAACAGGCGGAAAACGGTGTTTCAATGCTTGGAAATTATGCCTAGGGATCCTACTTTCACTAGTGGACACTCTCAACAATGATCATATAAATGAATAAATAGATAGCTTCGCTCACTATGCTACTCTTAACCCTCTCCGGTTGGATAATGAACACTAATCATTGCGTAGGGCTGTAACATCACTACTCAAGTTTGTATTCCCATGTCTAGTTAACCCCACGTTGTCACTATGAGCGCCCTAGAAGGTACTAAGCAAACTCCACAATTTCATAGAGGAGACACACACGGTGTGCACACTGTCACCTTCACACCGCGGGACAAGGTGACTCCAAAGTTCATATTAATAAAGCAGTTGAGTAGCAAAAGAAGAAGAGTAACATCTACGAATTCGAATAGATTACAAAGCTTATGATCACATATATATCACACCATGGGAGAGAGAGATGAACCACATAGCTACCGGTAGAGCCCTCAGCCCCGAGGGAGAACTACTCCCTCCTCATCATAGGAGACAGCAACGACGATGGATATGGCGGTGGAGTCGATGGAGATGACTTCCGGGGGCACTTCCCCGTCTCGGCAGGGTGCCAGAACAGAGATCTGTCCCCCGAAACTTCTCGGTGGCGGCGGCGGCGGAGCTACAGATGTATTTTGTGGAAAAGGTCGATTCCCTTAGGGTTTATGCCTTAGGGAGTATATATGGACGAAAGGGCGATGCCGGGCGGTGGCCAGGGGCCCCACACCCCTAGGTGGTGCGACCAGGGGGGACCCGCGCCACCCCATGGTGTGGCCACCCTGTGGCCCCCCTCCGGGGCTCTTCGGGACTTCTGGATGCTTCCGGGACTTTTAGGACTTCTGGCTTTCAAATTTTCCAATTCCGAGAATATTTCCAGAATAACTTTTCTGAAACTAAAAACAGCAGAAAACAGGGAACTCGCTGTGTGGCATCTTGTTAATAGGTTAGTCCCGGAAAACATAAGAAAACGTAGGAAAACATACGGAAAACATGTAGCAATTGGCATAATATCAACATGGAACATTAGAAATTATAGATACGTTTGAGACGTATTAGCTACCCCGACCGTAACGCTTAACAAAAATCCATTAGATTGTTATCCGCGGAGGAAGTCATGTACCATTATACCGTCAACTGGTTTTCGAGTGTGGCATAGTTTCAAGCTTCTAGACCAACCATTAATTTGTTTTTTACTTCACTAGACAACAGGTTTACCATTAATCATATTAATATCTCAAAACAACAGCAAATAATCAAGTGAAAAAGTTTAATGACCCACTAGAGCATGCAAAACTTTTCCAACATACTGTCTACCACATGTAGCATTTTCTATTTCCATCAAACACCAAAAAAAAAAACTATCCAACTAATATAGCAATGAAACAAGAGAGTACTAACATAACTCTACTATAACTAATAGCTCTGAATAAGAGATGCATGAAAAACAGGAGCTAAAACGATTTGCAGCAGCTAGAAGAAAAACTAAGAATACAAGCAAGGAAGAAAATGAGTATTCAAATGAAAAAGCAGGGCGTGTCTTTCTCCCAAACAAGAATGCTGGGTTCCAACTATATTTATTTCAGAAAGGAAACCAAAAGAAAACAAAACAAAAAACAAACAAACGCTCCAAGTAAAGTGCATAAGATGTGACCAAATAAAAATATAGTTTCACTAGAAGTGCCTTATAAATTGTTGACAAAGAAGGGGATGTCTTGGGCATCCCCAAGCTTAGACGCTTGAGCCTTCTTACAATTTGCTGGAATGAACTACGGGGGAATCCCCAAGCTTTGGCTTTTCTCTCTACTTGATCACATTATATCACCCTCTTCTCTTGACCCTTGAAAACTTCCTTCACACCAAACTCAAAGTAATTTTTATTAGAGGGTTAGCGCACAATCAAAAAATCACATGTTCTCCTTGGACACAAGAATTATAAATACTTTTTAAACATTAGCTACAGCCACTGATTTTTTGTGGAGCAAAGAAATCCATTCGACATAGTAAAAGAGAAAATGCAAGGAAAAAGCAGAATCTGTCAAAACGAGAACAATCTGTAAAGACTAATTTTTTTGGGGCACTTACGTTGCTCAAATCGAAAAACGCAAATCTATAAACAGTTTCAGAATCAGATGAGGAGAAGCACAAAATTTTTCAGGTCATTTTGATCTTTATGTGAATTATGTGATTTTTTACGGTGGACAGCAGAAATCTGTTTCCTGCGCAGAAATCCAAAACCAGCCTCAACTTTCACTAGAGACTTTACTTGGCACAACAAATGCGAGAAAATAAATATACAAAGGATTTGCTACAGAAGTAAACAACACCTTGACTCAAATAAACCATATAAAAAAACAAAGCAAAAAAAACATGGGTTATCTCCTAAGAAGTGCTTTTCTTTAAAGCCTTTTAGCTAGGCATGATAATTTGAGAAGATGCTCACATGAGAAATATGAATTGAAACAAAGAGAGCATCAAGAAGCAAATGTAAAACAAATTTAAGTCTAACCCACTTTCTATGAAAAAAGAATCTTGTAGAAAAACACGTCATGAAGGCACAAAGAAACAAGCATAGGCAAGCAAAACAAGTGCAACTTAAAAAAATTCAACATAAAAAGAGAAAACTTGATATTGTTGAGATGCATAAGACTATGTTCCCCTCTATCATAATAACTTTCAGTAACATCATGAATGAAATTAAAAATATAACTAACACATAAAAAATCCTTATCATGAGACACATGCATAAAAGAATTAATACCCTCCACATAAGCATAGTCATTCTCATTAAAAGTAGTGGGAGCAAATTCAACAAAATAGCTATCATTATCATTCTCATCACCATAATCATCAAATATAGGAGGCATATTGTAATCATAACTAATTTTCTCCTCAATAGTAGGTGGACTTAAAATAGCATATTCATCATTGTAAACATCATATATAGAAGGCATATCATGATCACAATAAAATTTATCATCAATAGTAGGTGGAACTAGCATACCACAATCATTATAATCATCATATATTGGAGGCAAAGTATCATCAAAGAAAATTTCCTCCTCAAAACTTGGGGGACTAAAAATATCATATTTATAAAAACTAGCTTCCTCAAGCTTAGACTTTTCCATAGCATTAGAAATAATGGCATCCAAAGAATTAATGCTAATAACATTGCTATCACTATTATACAAACAAAATTCCATAAGTTTTTTAATTTTCTCTTCAAAAGCATCATGTCCTAATGCAAGGTAAATATTATAAAGATCTCTCCTATTTTTGTTGTTTTCCATTAAGCCTAAATATAAAAACAAGGAACGAGTAAAAATAAGCCTAACTAGGTGAACATAAAAAAAGATATAATTGCAGAATCTAAAGGAAATAACTTCGAGCACTCACATAGGATGTAAGTAGCTTTTACCTTACCTCCCCGACAACGGTGCCAAAAAAGATCTTGATGTCTACGCACGCTTCTATTCTTGTAGACAGTGGTGTGCCTCCAAGTGTAGAGGTTTGTAGAACAGCAACAAGTTTCCCTTAAGTGGATCACCCAAGGTTTATCAAACTCAGGGAGGTAGAGGTCAAAGATATCCCTCTCAAGAAACCCTGCAATTACGATACAAGAAGTATCTTGTGTCCCCAACACACCTAATACAATTGTAATTTGTATAGGTGCACTAGTTTGGCGAAGAGATAGTGAAATACAAGTAATATTGATGGTTATAAGTGATAATAGCAATCTGAAATAAATATGGCAGCAAGCAAACATGTAGCAGAACTTATTGTAAATGGTGTTTCAATGCTTAGAAACAAGGCCTAGGGATCATACTTTCACTAGTGAATACTCTCAACAATAATAACATAATTGAATGCATAAATATCATCTCTTCACTATGCTACTCCGAACCACTCTCCGATTGGATAAAAAACACCAATCATTGCGTAGGGCTATAAGAGCACTCCTTAGAGTTCACATTTACCCATCTAGGTAATCCCCACGCTTTCACCCTGAGATCTAGATGGTTCCAAACAAACACCACAATTTCATAAGGTCCTCCAACACAAAATATAAATATCATGCTAAACCACACGGTGCACACATTGTCACCTTTACACCGTGATCAAAGTGTCTACGAAGATCTGATGACCCACAAGTATAGGGGGTGTATCGTAGTACTTTTGATAAATAAGAGTGTCGAACCCGACGAGGAGCAGAAGGTGTTGACAAGCAGGTTGGATACAAGATTCACTGTAAACACGAGCAAACAGGTTTTTGGTGGTTTTTGATATAGCAGATAAATAAAGTGCGAGTAAATAAAAGACATTAAATATAATTGCAGCGAGTCTCCCAATCCCTTTTTAGAGCAAAGGACAAGCCAGTTGTTCTACTTGTGATTACCAAACGTTCTCGAGGACACATGGGAACTTCGTCAAGCGCTTTCGTTTCATACAGTTGATTAATATTTATTGTTTTGATAGTAGTTGTGTGGGTGAACCTATGCTAATGCACCGCCCAACTAGGACTAATTACATACTTGTGATTAAACCCCTTGCAAGCATCCTCAACTACAAGAAAGTAATTAAGATAAATCTAACCACAACCTTAAACTCTAGGATCCTACACTCCCTCGTGCATCGGTTTCCTAACGGAGATTTAGGTTTCTGTCACTCCGGCAACCCCACAATTAGTAGACAAATACACAATGCATCCTCTTGGGCCCATAAAGGTGAGGTGTCATGTAGTCGACGTTCACATGACAACACTAGAAGAATAACACCAGAACTTAAATATCAAACCACTAGATATTACTTGAACATAATTCCACTACTAACATCTTGACTTCTCCCATGTCCTCAAGAACTAAAAAAACTACTCACGAGACATCATATGGATCATGATCAGAGGTGATATAATGATGAATAACAATCTGGTCATAAAGTGCAAACACTGATAAATCTCACAAGCATCAACTACTAACAAGTAAACCACACCGGGAGAGAGATCTAGTGAAGTACAACGATATAGAACCCTAATTGTTACAACGGGATGTAGAAGGATGGTGAGGGTGATGGTGTTGGTGATGATGATGATGACGATGATGATCTTGATGATGCCCGGAGCAATGATGGAGATGATGGCGCTGATTTCCCCTCTCCGGGGAGGAATTTCCCTGGCAGATTTCTCCCTGCCGGAGAGCTTTTCTCTCTCTGTTGTTTTCCGCCTCAAGGAGGAGGCAGAATATTTCCTCGATGGTTTTCTGAGGTTTAGGGTTCTCGGGGGGTCAAGTACGCGGAAGGAGGCGGCCAGAGGTGGGCCAGTGTGGCCATACCACCCCCAGGCGCGACCAAGGGGGGCGCCCCTAGTGGTGTGGGCCCCTGGTGGCCCCCTCCGGATCTCCTTGTGGCTAGATCCCTCTTCTGGACTTCTAAAATTTCCCCGATGCCCCCTTCTTCTTCCGATCTTCTGAAATAGGGTATCTTGACGGTGCTTTTTCCATCAGATTTCTGGTCCTGGTGTTTATTCTCCAATAATTATTAAACATGCAAAATAAGATGAAATAACATATGTAATGCATCATAATATGAAATATATCGATGAATAACAGAAAATTGCGATATAGAATCTACACTACTTACAAAAGAGAAAACTTTGTTGGAAAATTAAATCTTGACCGTCCATGAAAGCATATCGCACGCTCCAAAACCATCTGTTCGCCCCACCCGAAAATCGCGCATGGATCCTGTCTAACTAAATCTCTGTCGAAAATTCTGCCCGCATGGCCACATCCTCCTATCTCTCGGGAACCACCTCCCCACACCTCTCCATCTCGCCGCTCCCACCGCTAGAAGCAATCTCATCCTCGTCTGATTCCGTCTCCGCCATCAACGGATCTCACGCCATCGACTCCACGCATCCTCATGGGGTGCTGCCCCATTTTCGCGTGAAGCCGCCATGGCCCGAGGACACAATCTGAGGCACCACCGTCCCTTCAACTGCATAATCGCTTCTAGGACTGTCCCTCCGACCGTCCATTGACAAACTTCACAAGGGGATGCGGACCGCTAATAGGCTCTAAGGCGAGATCCGCGGACGACATCCGCCTTCGCCGACCCTCCCGTGGACGCCGCTCCCTCGGCTCAGAAGAGCCCCTAAGACCGCGCCCGCGCCTTCTACATCCGGATCCTGATCCCTCGGCTAGGGTGCGATGTCCGTCCTTGCATCGTCCGAGCACTAGTGCCGGGCTGGAGTCCGCTCTGTGATGCACTGGCAAGGCCTGCGGTAGGCTGAACCGCCGACCTGCCGTCATTCCGTATGCCTCAAGCGCCACCACGTTCGTGCAGCTCGCTTGAATCTAGCTGATTGTACTGCAGCTCAATGATTAGGCAGATGTATTAGGTAGCTAATTGTACTGCACCGTACTTGATTATATTACTACATATGATCCTTCAGGTATCTCACTGTTTGTGTCATTTTTTTGATGAATGACAAATACACAGGTGAAAAGGTGATGTTCTTTTTTTTGAGAGAGAAAAGGTGAAGTTATTAGCATGGAAGAACCATTTGATGAGAAAATGCTGAGATGGAGATCAAGAAAGTTCAGGTATATCTATGGATTCCACCTTTTTCTTCTTGTTATCTTACTAATCACCGGTTGGGCAACAAAATGGCTTAGAGTTGCAAAACTATAGATACTAACATTTTTCCTACAATTTGTCAATCAATTTTGTGCCTAAAGTTTTTGACTGCTCCGATCACAAACCAGTACATAGAATGATAGCAACATGTAGGTATAGATGCCAACTCCATTTTGGGTATGATTATTTTGGTGCACCGGGAAACCGTTGTGATGGTTGTAAGAAGGGATGCACTTTCTGTTTTACGGCAAGCAGTACCCTGATTTAGAGTGTTGCATGAGGAAAATTCTTTCTGTTTTGCCGCAAGCAGTACCCTTGTTTAGAATGTTGCACGAGGAAAATTAGCAACACTCTGATATTGTTTGGTTCTGTAAGTGGTGGCAGCGCGTGTTGTTGTGCTCTTTGCATTGTGAATTGGGGGTCAATATTGTTATTGGATCTTTCCCTTTATAAAGTTATCTTCAATGTGTGTCTGCAAAGAACGAATCATGTTGCAGATTAGTGGCAAAGTAAGTCCAAGGATAGTATATACGAACCGGTGTGGTGTGTAGCTAAGTTGTTGATCTGTCTTTCCTCTTTGTTTGCAGCATTATGATCATCGATTTTTCTAGACATGCCTCTTCGATTTTAGTGATTGATCTCCGTATTTTCATAAACAGGGTGGGTCAGAAATACTACGAACTCCCCTATGCCATGCAGATTCATTTTGAATGTCACCCAGTTCAAAATTTGATGATGGCAATTGTGGGTTCTGTCTACAGCTAGCTGGCAGTCACAAATCCCTTACTACCGAAGAGACGATTCAGTTCTACCTATTTCTCTGTGCAGCAGCTGAGCCGAGATGCAACCCCAAGATGCTTCTTATGGAGGTTACTCCCCTTTACAGACAATGTCGTTGTTTATTTTTAATTTTAGTAGTTGTAGTTGATGAAGAAATCTAGGACTGAAATGATTCATCAATTAGGGTACCTGTTAAGAAAGTTAGCATGTAGCAGATATTTTTTTACTTTTCGTGCAAATACCCCCCTTTTGTAGTGCACAATAAATCAACTGAATAGAACATGGTATATTGGATTGGTTTGTAATACACGAAATTTTTTCATCCCATGCTTTTGCAAGGCACCACTACTATTTGCTTTAGATGTTGGTGATGTTCATTCAAGTAAATATCTCAATGTAAATTGTATATTTTATATACATATTTTTTCCAATGAAACATTTTTATGGAGTACAAGATTTGTATTAGCCAGTTTCTCATGTGAAGCAACGGATTGTTTGGATATCAGATATTTGTTATTCGTCAACATTGCTAAAATTGTTCGTACACAACAATATTTATTATACGAGGAAAAAAAGACATCTTAAAAAAGACATGGGAGAGTTGGCCTTGACAAGAGGGAAAAGTGTCGGCGAGTGACCATAATCGTGCGTTGCACGTGCACGCTAACTAGTAGTGATGCAAAATGAACGTATCAACTCCCCCAAGCTTAGACCTCGCTTGTCCCCAAGCGAAACTGAACTCAGTAAACATGACCATAGTTTTATGGAGTGAGGTGTTGATAAATGAAATACGGACAAGAAGCATCACATCTATCAATACACAAGTCATTCTAGACAACAACTTCCTCTCATATAATTAAACTTGAAACAAGTAGAGGGAATCACAATAAAGGTGCAAAAGAAAATCATAATTGGTGAAGGCAAACTTCATTCTTGGTCAGAGAACAATTAACAGATTATACTTATCTTTTGATCGGAGTCTTTATATTAGATCTTATATTGCAGAGTTTATCATGCTCAATCATAACATTCTCTTTGCAGTCATTGATAACTTTCTAAGTGGTATTCATTCGGATAAAAACATTTGTACTAAACAAGGAAGGATAAAGGACATGATTGAGTAAATCAACATATAAATGGATGGATCACAACAACTCAAATGCTTGCTTAAGACAGAAAGGAGTAGGTTTACTGACTCAACATAAAGGTAAAAGATAGGCCCTTCACAGAGGGAAGCAGGGATTAAATCATGTGCTAGAGCTTTTCATTTGATAAACAGAGGTATTGAAAACAATTTTGAGAGTGATGTATGTTTATGTCAACGAATGGCAGACAGAAAATGTAGTACGTCACAAGCCAACTAGACTTCACAAGAGCGGCTCCCATTGAAGGACGCAATTGGTATATAAGGTTATCCCTCTTTCTCTTTTGTTTACACAATTATGCTTTGACTGATAAATCAGGGGCAAAAATAGTGAAGAGAATTTGTAGTAATTAATTTTGGGGCTGGGCACCCCGCTGCCAGCTCTTCTATCATTTGGATAAGCGGATGAAGCCACTAGTCAAGGTGTGTAAAGTCCAATCAACAAGTGAGATAAAGATTTTCTATTTGCGTCCTCATGAGCTAAAACAGGGGCACAAAACAGTGTAAGTTTGATGGTTTTAAAGGTAGCACACAAGCAATTTACTTGGAGTGGCGGTTAAATACCACATATAGGTAGGTATGGTGGACACAAATGACATGGTTTTGGGGCTCAAGGTTTGTATACTCGAGAAGCATTCCCTCTCAGTACAGGTTTTTGGCTAGCAAGGCTGGGTAGCAAGCATAAGAGTCGAGGGAAAACAAACACATATACATATGATAGAACCAATCATGCAATCTTCCTTGGAAGTACAAATAATATTAACTTGAGAATACTAAGCTTATGAGCCAGCAAGAAAGAAAGATCATGGAATAATATATCTACATGCAACTCCCTCTTTTCTACTTAAGCCTCAGAGTATTGTTTCTACAGACCAATGCTAAGTTTGCAAAAACCAAGTAGATTAACTTGATGCTCCAATATTGATACCAATACTAATAACAAGATCAACCATATAACAAAAAATGCAAACTAAAATAAAGTGTATAAAGTAAATGATGAAACTTCTCATTAATATTCCATAACGGCAACTCAAACCAAGGGATACATCAATAACCAACTAAAGGAGAGATACTTCCATACTGCAAACCATCCTATATGATATTTTCTCTACTCATGATATGACTCTACTAAAAGGTAAAAAAGGTGAAAGATAAAGGTGTGATACCGGGGCACTCCCCAAGCTTGGAACAAGCCAAGGGGATGCCAATTCCAATGAAAAATTATTTCTTCGGAGGTGGTGGTGAATCCTTCTCAATGAGCTTATCAACTGACTCCTTCAGATCATCAATCACATAGATGAGCTTGCGTATCAGCTCCGTATTGCTCTCAATACGGTCCTTGAACTTGTCCAACAGTGAGTCCTAGCTTTTGGAATTATTCCCCCACACTATATCAGATTGGGGCTTTCCTCACCTGCACGGTTAGAACGATCCATATCCCAGCAAGAAGGCAACTTTGCCTCGGGTACCCTCATAGATTGATACTCATGGATTAAGGTATGGAAAGGTTTTTAATGCCTGGAAGTGGTGTCCTTGAAGCTAAACAGTGACGTGGGGCCTTCCCTCCAGTGCTCATCCTTGCCGTTTGCTTGAAGGGTTTTGCAACCACTCCAATGTTTGCGACGGTGGTGCGTGGGTACACGCGCGGTTCTTCTTCTACATCTCCTTCATCTCCACTCTCGATCTCCTCCTCCGGCTTCCGATCGTGGAGATCATCTTCCATCGGTCCCTTGCGCTTGTTGTTGTTGGAGGAAGCCATGGTGCTTCTAAAATTGAAAACTGATCATGGCAGAAATAGGTCAAAACATAAACACGACGAGAAAACGATATACGGACCTCAGGGGATCCGGAGGATTATATAGCAAAAATATGCGTAACGAAAGGAAGGTGCAGTGCGAAAGTGGGTCGAAGAGGGGCTCCGGGGAGCCCACACCATAAGCAGGCGCGGCCAGGGGTGGGCCCACGCCCCCAGGTGGTGTGGTGCCCTCGGGCACGACCTCCTACTCTTCTTCGGCTCAATATTTTTCATATTTTCCATAAATGATAAAAATATAAGTTGGAAAGCGATACGCAAACTTTTTCTTAACATAATTGTTACCTATTCGAAAAAAAACTCTGCAGATTCTGGAATTTCCCTCTAATAAAATTCTCCGGAGTCACCACTTGAATAACATCAACATCATCATCATAAGAATCTCTGGAAATATAATGTCTAAGTCTTTGCCCATTCACCACTTGTCTAGTGTTATCTTTAAGTGAAGCAATTTTGATTGCACCCAAACGATAAACTTCTTCGATAACATAAGGTCCTTCCCATCTTGAGAGTAATTTTCCTGCAAAAAGTTTGAGATGAGACCTATAGAATAGAACTTTCTCACCAACATGAAACTCTCTT
Source organism: Alopecurus myosuroides (assembly GCA_028641055.1). Taxonomy (NCBI): domain Eukaryota; kingdom Viridiplantae; phylum Streptophyta; class Magnoliopsida; order Poales; family Poaceae; genus Alopecurus; species Alopecurus myosuroides. Next base: position 333,010,699 of record CM054062.1, on the reverse strand, counting down.
TTAAGAATTCTACTATCATGCCATTGTTTAACTTTCTCTTTAAAGAGTCTAGCATTTTCGTAAGCTTCACTTCTCCATTCATCTAGATAACTCAAATCAAACATTCTTTTCTTACCAGCAAGTTTAAAATCTTTATTAAGTTCCTCCACTGTCCAATAAGCTTTGTGTTCTAATTCTAAAGGCAAGTGACAAGCTTTTCCATAAACCATTTTATAAGGAGACATACACATAGGATTTTTATAAGCAGTTCTATAAGCCCATAAAGAATCATTCAACTTATCAAACCAATTTTTCCTAGATTTATTAACGGTCTTTTGGAAGATAGATTTAATTTCTCTATTTGATAATTCTACTTGACCACTGGTATGAGGATGATAAGCCGAGGCAATTCTATGATTAACACCATATTTAGCAAGGGTTTTTCTAAAACCACCATGAATAAAGTGAGAACCTCCATCAGTCATAAGATATCTAGGCACACCAAACCTAGGGAAAATAACATCTTTAAGCATTTTTAAAGAGGTTTCACCATCGACACTTTTTGTAGGTATAACTTCTACCCATTTAGTAACATAATCAATAGCAACAAGAATATGAGTGTAACCATTTGAAGTAGGGAATGGACCCATTAAGTCAAATCCCCAACAATCAAAAGGTTCAATAATAAGAGAATAACTCATAGCCATTTCATTACGTCTAGAAATATTACCAACTCTTTGACATTCATCACAGGATAAAACAAATTTGCGTGCATCTTTAAAGAGAGTAGCCCAATAGAAAACTGATTGTAGAACCTTATGTGCGGTTCTATCCCCAGCGTGGTGACCTCCATAAGCACTACCATGGCACTTCCTCAATATCTCTCGTTGTTCATGATCTAGAACACATATTCACATAATACCATCTACTCCTTCTTTATATAAGTGTGGGTCATCCCAAAAATAATGCCTCAAATCATAAAAGAATTTTCTTCTTTGTTGAGCTGTAAATGTTGGAGGAAAATACTTGGAAACAATAAAGTTAGCATAATCTGCATACCATGGACTATCTCGAGAGTTTACCTTTATTGCAGCCAACTGTTCATTTGGAAAACTATCATTAACAGGAATAAGGTCATAAGCAATGTTTTCCAATCTAGATAAGTTACCAGAAACATGATTTTCAGCACCTTTCCTATCCACAATATGCAAATTAAACTCTTGTAAAATAAGCACCTATCTAATAAGCCTAGGCTTAGCATCTTTCTTTTCCATAATGTATCTAATAGCAGCATGATCAGTATGAATAGTGACTTTTGAATCAACAATATAAGGTCTAAACTTATCACAAGCAAAAACTACAGCTAGGAACTCTTTTTCAGTAGTAGCATAATTCTTTTGAGCGGCATCAAGAGTCTTACTAGCATAATGAATAACATTCAATTTCTTATCTACTCGTTGTCCAAGAACAATACCTACAACAAAATCACTAGCATCACACATAATTTCAAAAGGTAAATTCCAATCAGGTGGTTGAACAATATGAGAAGTAGTTAAAGCCCTCTTTAAAGTTTCAAAAGCTTCCTTACAATCATCATCAAAAACAAAAGGTACGTCTTTTTGAAGAAGATTAGTAAGAGACTTTGTTATTTTAGAGAAATCTTTAATAAACCTCCTAGAAAAACGAGCATGACCAAGAACACTACGAATACCTTTAACATCCCTGGGACATGGAATTTTCTCTATTGCTTCCACTTTAGCTCTGTCAACTTCAATACCTCTTTCAGAAATTTTATGTCCAAGAACAATTCCTTCATTCACCATAAAGTGGCATTTCTTCTAATTAAGAACAAGATTAGTTTCCTCACATCTCTGCAGAACTTTATCATGGTTGTGCAAGCAGTTATCAAAAGAAGTTCCATAGACGGAGAAATCGTCCATAAATACTTCCACAATTTCTTCACAAAAACCATGAAAAATAGCAGACATGCATCTTTGAAACGTAGCAGGAGCATTGCACAAAACAAAAGGCATACGTCTATAAGCATAAGTACCATAAGGACAAGTAAAGGTTGTTTTCTCTTGATCTTGTGCCCTAACAACAATTTGAGAAAACCCAGAATAACCATCAAGAAAGCACAAATGAGTTTTCTTAGATAGCCTCTCTAGCATTTGATCAATAAAAGGCAAAGCATAATGATCTTTCTTAGTAACCTTGTTAACCTTCCTAAAATCAATGCACATTCTATAACCAAGTACTAATGTTTGAGGAATAAGCTCATTATTTCATTAGGCACAACAGTCATTCCTCCCTTCTTTGGGACACAATGCACATGGCTTACCTATCTACTATCAGCAACAGGAAAAATAATACCAGCATCAAGGAGTTTTAATACCTCATTTATTACCACTTCCTTCATCTTAGGAATTAAACGGCATTGATGTTCAACTACTGGCTTTGCATCAGGTTCAATATTAATAACATGCTGACATATAGTGGGAGAAATCCCTTTCAAATAATCAAGAGTATATCCAATAGCTCCACGATGTTTCTTCACTATTTCCAATAACCTTTCCTCTTCTTCAACTGAAAGTTTAGAACTAATAATAACAAGATATGTTTTCTTATCATCAATATAAGCATATTTAAGATCATCAGGTAAAGGTTTTAAATCAAAAACATGACCTCCTTGGGTGGTAATGTGGTACCCAAGTCTTCCACATGTATATTTTGTTTCAGTATCACCGGTTGACGAAGAAGAATATCGTCAATCTCATTTCTCTCTTCCATAAAGACCTCACTGTCATGGTCCTCCATGTATTGCTGCAAAGCATTGTTAGGAGCAAAAGAAATAAAGGCAAGTTGTTCAAATCTAAATTTCTCATTAGGCAATTCAGATTCATAAGGAGCTCTAGCAAATTTAGAGAAATTAAACTCATAAGTTTTTCCATCAAATTTAGTCAATATTTTATCCTTCTTACAATCTATAACAACACCACAAGTGTTCGAGAAAGGTACCAAAGATAATAGGACAGGTTTTACTAGCAGCTTTACCCACTACTAGAAAATCAGTAGGATATTTAGTTTTACCACATAAAACTTCCACATCTCTAACAATACCAATTGGAAAAAACTGTTTCTCTATTAGCAAGCTGAAAACCACATCAATATCTTCAAGTTCATAAGAACCAATTTCATGCATAATTTCTTTATAAAGCTCATAAGGAATAGCACTAGAACTTGCACCAATATCACATAAACCATAATAGCAATGATCACCAATCCTCACAGAAACCACATGAACACTAGTTTTCTTAGGTCTATTGGGATGTGAAACAATATTAGAAGAATCCTCACAAAAGACAATGTGTTCATCCTCTACATTTCCAGAGACAAGGTATTTTACTATTGCTACTGTAGGTTCTAGAATTATTTGTTCATCAGGTTCAATAGATTTCTTTATACTTTTTTTAACCACACTAGCTACAATAGAATGTTCCTTTGCCTTATCAGGGAAAGGCATTTTCTCAATATAAGGCTCTGGCACAGCAGGATTAACATCATGCACTTCTATATTTCTAGCAAGAACAATATCTTTATGAGGTGCATGATACTTGCTAAACTCCTTTTTGGGAATATCAATATATTAGGCAAAGGCTTTTAAATAATTTGAAAAGATTTGAGAATCAAGACCACAAACAACACTAACATTATAGAAATCATCAGTTCCCATAAAAGCTTTAATGCATTCATAATCATAATTTATACCTGACTTTCTACCTTTTTCATTCTCCCATCCTTTAGTGTTTTCTTGAATACGTTCAAGAAGATCCCATTTAGCTTCTTCCTTCATACGTGTGAATGATCCAGAACAAGAAGCATCCAATAAATCCTTATCATGAAGGGAAAGCCTTGCATAAAAATTATTGATAACAATATTACTCGGGAGCTCATGAACGGGACATTTAAGCATTAATAACTTCATTCTCCCCCAAGCTTGGGAAATACTCTCTCCATCATGAGGCCAGAAATTATACACTTGATTCCGGTCTTTATGAATCTCACTGGGAGGATAAAATTTAGAATAAAAGAGAGGTACAATTTCCTCCCATCCAATAGATTCACCATTCTTCAGCATTTTAAACCATTCAGCAGCTCTACCCTTCAGTGATAGAGAGAATAATTTCCTTTTAACTTAGTACATTGTTACACCTGCACACCTGAATAACTCTTATAATTCATGTATAAAGAGCAAATGATCACCGGGATGGACATTTCCATCTCCAAAATAGCAGTTATCCATAACACGCCCAACAATTTTCATAGGTATTTTAAAAACATCCAATTCAGCAGATAATGGGTCATCTACTACCCTGGCATTAACAGTAGTGCCCTTAAATAGAGAACCAAAAGGATTCTTCATAATGAAATAAAGCAGGAAGACAGAAATAAAATAACACTCATAGTAAAAGTTTCTCTTAAAAATTCCACTTACCAATAGCGCTTCATTCCCCGGCAACGGCGCTAGAAAATAGTCTTGATGACTGATGCACCTAAAATGCATATTTCTCTCCGGAGTCCCCCCATAATTGAATAAATCTGCAGAATCTGACGCTGTTTTTAGCAAAAGTCTTCTTTCCGTCTATTTTCGCAGGAATTTTCACAGGGGACGAAAACCACGTAACTTTTTATGGAAAAGAAGGGGAATGAGCACCAGATGGGGCCGGGGGGCCACCTGAGGGCCAAAAGGGGGCCCACACGCGGCCAGATTCCTTGGCCGCGTGGGGTCACCCCTTTTGGGCCCAGATGGCCCACTCCGGCTAGGTCTTCAACGTACCCCTCCATATATACGAGAAACTGACGGGTTTCAAAGGGGAGGGATGTTCGCGAAACGGAGCGTCGCCACCACCACGATCTTCGATTTCGGAGTCAGATTGATCCGGGATTTCACCCCCGAAGGTGGAATTCGAGGGGCTTCGTCACCATCATCATCACCACCATCATCTCCATAAACCATGAGCTCCATCACCCCCTCCATGTGTGAGTAGTTGCTGTAGGCATGTGAGGTGTGAGGGGTTTTGGATGAGATTGATCATGTAATTGCTACCCGGTATGCGGGATCTAGGGGTTTGTCTTGAGAATTCTTATGTCTTATGTTGATGCACTATTTCTAGGCTTAATGCTTGTTACTAGGGCCCAAGTGGCATGATTTCAGTACTGAACTTACATTGCTACATCATATATTTGAGTTTGGTATCTATCTGCAATGTGTATTACCTTCTATTATGTTGAACCTGCGAACCCTAAAGTGACAGCTAGGGAAAACAAGGGGGATATGTTCTAGTTTGAGGATTATGTGTGTTCATGGAGTGTTAATGCGTTGGTCCGGGCTATTCAAAAGGGTAGACCTTAATTACCTGTAGTTCCAAATTGGCCCCGGTGAAATGGGCAGGTAGGACAATAGGCTTTGTGCAAATTCTCTTGGTTAGTACGCACAATAATTTACGGAACACACATCTACATAAAACTGAGATAGAGAAAGGCCCCGCTGCTAGCAAAACATTATTACATGATCAATCTTATCCGTGCAACACCCCGCTGTCACCTCATGCCTGCGTTTTAGTCTCTGGTTTACTTTCACTCTTTTCCGGTGAAAACTGGGAAAACACTTGCCCTCCATTTACTTTATGTTTGTTTACTTTCACTGCATTATTACACTCACCACTCTCGCTGCAAGTTTGTTGATACATAGGTGTGGTTGGGAGTGACATCCCAATTGCTAAAGTCTCACCCGTATTCTTGTGTTCCCACTGAGTCGAACTACAAATTTGGGTAATACTTCCCATCGAAGACTACGATTGATCTCCTGCACTTGGGAGCCATCAAGACTGTTTTCTGGCGCCGTTGCCGGGGAGCCTAGCTTTATTGGTAAGACCACTTGTTATTGTCTACTTGCTGCACTTTCTTGTTCCCTACAATGGGAAAGGGAAAGGACACTTCGAAGGAGGTAATGCCTTGAACTACTCGTTCTGGTAATGATTTGCCTAGTAGACCAAAATTTTCACCTAATATTGTTTCTACTGTGGCTGCTAAGAAAAAGAAAGGAATAGCTGGTAAATCACCATTGTCAAAAATTTCTACTAGTACATCTAATGATCAAACACTTGATAATGTAGACAAAGAACTAGCTTCTGAAATTCCTGAAACTATTGAAACACCTGAGGCAAATGAAACACCTGAAACAACTGAAATTCCTGAATCTTCTGTAGATGAAAATGTAGAACTTGAGCTAGAAAGAAATAAGACTCGTAGAGAGTATGAATATGGGGCCTCTTCTGAAGAAGAAGCATTTATTGAGGCCTTTATATCACCTGATTATACAAAACTTGATAAACTCTCTATTTATGATGATGCATCTCTTGGAAACTGTTTTGCTGCTACTAGGAATTTGTGTGGCCCAGCTATTAGAATTAGAGATAAAGATTATGAATTCAATGTTAATCCTGAGATAATTGAGATAGTTAAGAAGTCTAGATTCCGTGGAAAGGATGAGGAGTCTCCTCTTGATCATATTGCCGAATTTCATGCTTTATCTACTACATTTGGAAATGATGAAATCCGTCAACATTATTTATTCTTAAAATTGTTTCCTTTTTCTTTGGGTGAAGATGCTAGAGTTTGGTATAATCGTTTAGGACCTGTATGTATTACTAGTAAGGAAGAATGCTTGCAATTGTTTTTCAATAAATATTTTCCTGCTGAAAGGATACATGCATTAACTGTTGAAATTGGCAATTTTAAACAAGATAAGAAAGAGAGTCTACCCCAAGCTTGGGGGATATTTGGTAAAATGTGTAAGAAATGTCCTGGTCATGGTTTTAAACCTCATGAATTGCTTGATATATTCTATAATGGACTAATGGGGGAAACAAGAGACTACCTTGATAGTATTGCAGGGAATATCTTTAGGGACATAAGTGTTGATGAAGCAATTGAATGACTGGAGTCTATTCTCGAGAATGAAGCTGATTGGAACATTGAGGAGATAGATAAAAATGAGACACTCCCAGAGAAGAAAGGAGGTATACTCGAATTGAACCAAGAAACAATGGCTGAAGCTTCCAAGGATATTAAAGAGAAGGGAATTAAAACCTCTCATCTCAAGGAATTATCTGAAATGGGTATTAAACTTCCTACTGATGAACCATGCTTTCCAATTCAAGTGAACTCTATACTCCCTAAGGAAGGTAATGAGGAGGTAACACCTCCTGTTGATGTCTCTTATGTTAACAATTTTGCTTATCATGATAATCCTGAGGAGCGTAAAATTAGAATGACTATCATGGAAAACCATCATAAAATTAATTTCCTCCATGAAAATTTAAATGCTAGTGTAGGGGAAGTTACAAGAATTGTTAAACATTGTGAAATGATGAACAATCAAGTTGAGCAAATGATTTTTTTACAAAATCAATTGTATGAAAATCTGAATAAACAAAAACATGGGGATCCTGGTATTCCAACTATTCCTTGCAAAATTAAAGAAGCCTATGTGAAATATGTATTATGTGATTTAGGAGCTGGTGTTAGTGTTATGCCTTTCTCACTATATAAGAAGCTTAATTTGAACAAACTAGTTCCAGAAATATCTTTACAAATGGCTGATAAAACAACTGCTGTACCTATAGGAATATGTGAGGATGTTCCCATCTCTATTGCTAATGAGTTGATACCTACTGATTTTGTTATATTAGAAATGCCTGAAGATGATAATCTATCTATTATTCTTGGTAGACCTTTTTTGAATACTGCAGGAGCTGTGATAAATTGCACTGAGAGCAAAGTGACATTTAATGTTAAAGGCAAAGAGCACACTATTATTTTCCCAAGAAGAAACATGTTACAAGTATGAGCACAAGTGTGAATGCTATACAAATAAATTCCATTAAGTTTGGTAGCATTGAAATACCTATACCACCTCCAGCACCAAGGTATGAAATATTGATGATTGGGACCATTCCAATCAAATATGAGGTAACTTGATTTATTGTTTTATAATAAGTAATAATAAGAATCATGGGCTATATTCTTTACATGTTGCTAATGAGACCTGATGAACCTCATTACTAATGTGGAAATGATAAAGGCATGATTCACAAACATTTAAATTGCATTTTTTTATGTTATTTGCTTTAAAATTGTGAGACATAGACATAGTATTAAAATTTTTAGAATCAGAAATCACAGAATATGAAGTTTTAGAAATTCTCAGTAGAAAAGTTTCACGTAAAATTCCAGAAAAATCAGGGGGTCAGTTTTTTGCCCGAAGGGACCAGCAGCCAGTGGGGGAGCACCAGCAGGCCACCAGGGGCCAAAATAGGTACCTCCACGCGGCCAGATTCCTTGGCCGCGTGGGATACCCCATTTTTGGCCACAAGTGGATGCTGGGGCCCATCCAATGCTCATCTGCTCCCTTTCGACCGAAAACCAACCCCGGTTCATCTCCTCCATTTTTCCCGTGCTCTGTTTCTCCGTCAATCCTCGATCTCCACATTTGAGGCAGATTTTTCAAATCTGTTTGATGGAATCACTCTTGGTATGTAACTCCTTCACTCATCCAATTACTTTTTGCTCCCATGCTTTGTGTATGAAGTATTTTGCTGCACTAGGTGTCACCTATTATGTCTAAGAACTCCATGAATTTAAGTTTTCTAGTTGATATGGATGCATGATATAGATTAGAGGACTAGTTATGGATGCCTTAGCAATGTTTTAGAGTGATACAATTTAATTTTTGTTGAATTTTATTTTGGTACAACAAGGTAACATGCTGAACAAGGGAAAGGCATTGCTTGGGATGTCCTCAAGGACAAGGAGAAGAGAATCAAGGGTGTCCAACAATCATGATGATAATCAGTTATGGGAGGATGAATTGGTTTTTGCAGGTGAAAATCTGCGTGTCCATACCACAAGATGGCAAGACCCCGAAGTTCTTGAACATTGGGGGATTGCTGAAGATTTCCAAGCCTTTGCTGCAACTACGGGGCTGCTTGAGTTCTCACGCCATCCACGCAACACATATGCGGAACTCTCGAGGGAATTCCTCTCTACATTCAGGTTTGAGGGACCGGTGGTGCACCGGGAAAGTAAGTCTAAGAACCCTCCTCCAGCTACTTTTGTCATTAAATTTACAATGAGGGGGCGGCGTTTAGTCATGTCATTAGAGGAATTCTGTAAGGCTATACGTGTACCAACTACGGGGTTATGGGATGAAACATATGCTGATTCTAGAGAAGAACTTGTCACATTCTGGCGTAGCATTGCTAAAAATATTCCTGAAAGAATGAATAGAGGCAAGCTCACATGCATCCAACACCCGGGCCTTAGATATTTTGCATTGTTTCTTGCTAGAGGATTCCTTGCTAGGGATAACACTTCTGCTTGCACTGGTCCTATGATCTATTTATTAAAATGTGCAATGGAAAATACAACACCTATATATAACCTGGGAACCATACTTGCTAGAACTTTGCATTTAGCTATGAGTAGGAATGGCACGGATAACCGCTTTAATCCATGAATACATTATGGCAGAACGAGGTTTTAATGATAACTTGGGTACCATGGTAAATGAGTCTCGACTGCTGGATTTTGGTTTACTTTTTCGCATGGATATGAGCAGGGCTGAGAAAGAATATTTTTCATATTGCTATAAGGATTCTAATGGGCACATTGTGTCTGTTAGGCTTCTTGTGCTGACTTGTTTGACAGGGAGACAAAGTGGAATGTGCAAGAAGAGCCACAACAAGAAGAGCAACAACAAGAGGAGCCCCAATACCAGGCGCCTATGGCATATCCCTGGGGCTTCCCTGAACCACACCTTGGAGCACAGGCATGGCAGGATCCATCTATCTTCCAGGGAGGTTCATCGAGTGGTGGACATGATTACCACCCAGGATACTAGCTTGATCACAAGCTTGGGGGAGTATTTCTCTCCCTCCTCATTCATTGTGTTATATCACTTGCATATTATTTGTTGTTTTATGTTCTTTAAATCTAAAAAACACAAAAATATTTTTGTTATTTGTTAGCTAGTTTACTTCTGGTTATTTACATTATGTTTCTAAAACTCAAAAACCACAAAAAGATTTTTGTTTTCTTGAGTTTAGTATAAATACGGAACTGCAGGAATTGCTGAAATATGTTCACTGTTATATGCTTTAATCTTTACTTGTGACTCCGTTTGAGCTGAAAATTTAATCACTACTGCAAATTTTTATGGCCTTCACCTCTATAAAACATGAGAAACTTTTGAGGTGTTTAGGTAGGTAAACAAATTGCTGAATTCAGTAACTTTTTATAGCAAGATTTGAGTTTTTATTGAGCAGTTCAATTGGGGAGAGGAGAACAACAATGATATGATAGTGTGCTTGAAGGGATGAAAGGTATGACACCTTTTCCGTGCTTATGTATGCTTTTTAATAACAGCAAGTGCACACCTTATGATTCCCTTAACACTTAGTGACATAATAGCCATTGTTTATCTTCTCCGTGGTTTAGTAGAATATATTCTGATGCAACTGAAATATTGTTTAGTGTCATTACTTGGCTGATGGATTGAATAATTGTAGCCTTAAGCAAAGGTTTACGCATCCCATTGTGCTTAGTGAACTTGCCAACCAAGGAAAGAATTAAAAGAGAAAATTTCATGAATGATAAAAGTGGAGTCTTATGCTTGACGAACTTATGGTTGGGGGTTAGTCTAAATGTGTATCACATGGAAAACTTTCAACGCTGCACTAAGAATTCTATATTCAAGTTGATATCATGTTCTTTTAACTGTGGATGCCTGTCATGCCGAAATGAGGTAGAGGAATAGTAAGTCTTGATGAGTAAGTATATATGATTAGAGAGACGCATTGGGCCGCTAACCCAAGCCATGCGATATCATGGTGGAAATTTACTTATAGCTAGAATGGACTCCGCAACATATCCTATAATAAAATAAGAAGCTATGCATATAGTGAATGAAATAAAAAAAGGATAATGAGTCCATTCCATTTGTTTGTCTTGCCATTTTGACATGGGCTGGTTTCCATGTCATGGGGCAAGAGGTACCCCAATTGCTGCTCTCTATGATGTCATTAATACTTACAATGATTGTACAAGGCCTATTAGGAATCTAGAGTTGAGTAATCATGGTGCGGGACTTCGCTTTTAAGGGGCATGAGGCTTTCAACTTGTAGTTTGTCAAGTATAAGAATCAAAATTAAAAATTAATGCTTTAGCAAAACTGAGAGCAAGGTAGTAAGCACAATGATTTTACTTGTCAACATATGAAAGAATCAGAGATCTCAAAAATCTTGATATGATTCAATCATCAGCGATGCACAAGCCTTTGTTTATGTCTACAATTGAGCAAACTCATTCAAGTATTAACACTTCATGTTATTTCTATTGCAACAAGTATATATGCTTCAACACTGAGTAGATACACACTTGCTAGTATTTTGCTACTTGTTACAGGAATCATGTCTCGAGTATTTGCTAGTATTAATTGATGATGCATATCCAATGCAAAGTTCTTGCCAAAGTTTTTATCGCTTCTGCACTACGTTTGAGTTGTTCGAGGAAAAACAACGAGCTAAGCTTGGGGGAGTTGATGCACCCAAAATGCATCTACTTTTCCAAGCACTTTGCATCGTATTTCTCTCCGGATTCCCCCCATAATTGAATAAATCTGCAGAATCTGACGTTGTTTTTAGCAAAAGTCTTCTTTCCGTCTATTTTCGCAGGACTTTTCACAGGGGACGAAAACCACGTAAATTTTTATGGAAAAGAAGGGGAATGAGCACCAGATGGGGCCGGGGGGCCACCCGAGGGCCAAAAGGGGGCCCCACACGCGGCCAGATTCCTTGGCCGCGTGGGGTCACCCCTTTTGGGCCCAGATGGCCCACTCCGGCTAGGTCTTCGACGTACCCCTCCATATATACGAGAAACTGACGGGTTTCGAAGGGGAGGGCTGTTCGTGAAACGGAGCGCCGCCGCCACTACGATCTTCGATTTCGGAGTCAGATTGATCCGGGATTTCACCCCCGAAGGTGGAATTCGAGGGGCTTCGTCACCATCATCATCACCACCATCATCTCCATCAACCATGAGCTCCATCACCCCCTCCATGTGTGAGTAGTTGCTGTAGGCATGTGAGGTGTGAGGGGTTTTGGATGAGATTGATCATGTAATTGCTACCCGGTATGCGGGATCTAGGGGTTTGTCTTGAGAATTCTTATGTCTTATGTTGATGCACTATTGCTAGGCTTAATGCTTGTTACTAGGGCCCAAGTGGCATGATTTCAGTACTGAACTTACATTGCTACATCATATATTTGAGTTTGGTATCTATCTGCAATGTGTATTACCTGCTATTATGTTGAACCTGCGAACCCTAAAGTGACAGCTAGGGAAAACAAGGGGGATATGTTCTAGTTTGAGGATTATGTGTGTTCATGGAGTATTAATGCGTTGGTCCGGGCTATTCGAAAGGGTAGATCTTAATTACCTGTAGTTCCAAATTGGCCCCGGTGAAATGGGCAGGTAGGACAATAGGCTTTGTGCAAATTCTCTTGGTTAGTACGCACAATAATTTACGGAACACACACCTACATAAAACTGAGATAGAGAAAGGCACGCTGCTAGCAAAACATTATTACATGATCAATCTTATCCGTGCAACACCCTGCTGTCACCTCATGCCTGCGTTTTAGTCTCTGGTTTACTTTCACTCTTTTCTGGTGAAAACTGGGAAAACACTTGCCCTCCATTTACTTTCTGTTTGTTTACTTTCACTGCATTATTACACTCACCACTCTCGCTGCAAGTTTGTTGATACACAGGTGTGGTTGGGAGTGACATCCCAATTGCTAAAGTCTCACCGGTATTCTTGCGTTCCCACTGAGTCGAACTACAAATTTGGGTAATACTTCCCATCGAAGACTACGATTGATCTCCTGCACTTGGGAGCCATCAATGACCCACAAGTATAGAGGTGTATCGTATTACTTTAGATAAATAAGAGTGTCGAACCCAACGAGGAGTAGAAGGTGTTGACAAGCAGGTTGGATAGAGGATTCACTTTAAACACTAGCAAACAGGTTTTTGGTGGTTTTTGATATAGCAGAATAAATAAAGTGCGAGTAAATAAAAGACAATAAATATAATTGCAGCGAGTGGCCCAATCCTTTTTAGAGCAAAGGACAAGCCAGTTGTTCTACTTATGATTACCAAACGTTCTCGAGGACACATGGGAACTTCGTCAAGCGCTTTCGTTTCATACAGTTGATTAATACTTATTGTTTTGATAGGTGTTGTGTGGGTGATCTTATGCTAATGCACCGCCCAACTAGGAATAATACATATTTGTGATTAAACCCCTTGCAAGCATCCGCAACTACAAGAAAGTAATTAAGATAAATCTATCCACAACTTTAAACTCTGGGATCCTACACTCCCTCGTGCATCGGTTTCCTAACGGGGATTTAGGTTTCTGTCACTCCAGCAACCCCACAATTAGTAGCCAAATATACAATGCATCCTCCTAGGCCCATAAAGGTGAAGTGTCATGTAGTCGATGTTCACATGACACCACTAGAAGAATGTTCACATGACATTCTGAGGTGGATTATTAGTCATAGATGAAGTTGGATAACGGTCTATGTATCTTGTTGTAATGCCCGCATGAATCACATAGTAATCATCATGTCATGCATATGCACTACGGTGTAGCCTTTATATTTGTCAATTGTCCAGCTGTAATTTGTTTACCCAACATGTTATATATCTGTTTTGGAGAGACACCACTAGTGTACTGTGGACCCTGGTCCAATTTCCTTTATACTGATAATACATCCACTGCAATCTCTGTTTTCATACTGTTCCTACTATTTTCCTACGGCCATCATTGTCTCTTTTCATCTACTGCAAAAAAGTACTATTTTCCACACCATACGTTTAACCTCTTTGTTTTCAGCAAAATCGGTGAGATTGACAACCTCATTGCTTCGTTGCGACAAAGTGATTTGATTGTGTTGTGTAGGTTCCACGTTGCTTCTCAACCGGTAGTGCGCCCTGCCACATCAGCTGCATCAACCTTCAGAAGTGATTTCTTTCTCCTACTGGTCAATTCAACCTTGGTTTCTTTCTGAGGGAATATTGTTGCCGTGCTCTTCATACCTTCCTCTTAGGTTTCCCAACGAGTGCAAGATCTGCACCATCAAGCTATTTTTTGCCACCGTTGCCGGGGAGGAAAAGGATTTCAGCACATGGATTCTCTCACTTCCAATCTCTTTACTTTGTTTTTGGTTTGCTTATTTTATTTTATTTTTTCTTATTTGCTTCTCTTTATAAAAAACACAAAAAATTAGTTCTTATTCTAGTTCCTATTTTTATCCTGTTTTTATTCTTGCTAAAATGAGTATTCCTGAGAACACTAAGTTGTGTGACTTCACTAGCACAAACAACAATGGTTTCATTAGCACACCTATTGCTCCACATGCTCCTACTGCTGATTTTTATGAGATAAAGCCTGCCCTATTAAATATTGTTATGAGAGAGCAATTTTCTGGTGTTAGTACTGATGATGCTGCTGCCCATCTTAATAGTTTTGTTGAACTATGTGAGATACAGAAATATAAGGATGTAGATGGAGATATTATTAAACTGAAATTATTTCCTTTCTCTTTGAGAGGAAGAGCTAAAGAATGGTTGATATCCTTGCCTAGAAATAGTATTGATTCTTGGACTAAATGTAAATATGCTTTCATTGGAAAATATTATCGTCCTGCTAAGATTATATCTCTAATAAGTAGCATCATGAATTTTAAGCAACGTGATAATGAGAATGTTGCTAAAGCTTGGGAAAGAATGAAATTTTTGGTAAAGAATTGTCCCACTCATGGACTGACTACTTGGATGATCATCCAAACTTTTTATGCAGTGCTGAATTTTTCTTCAAGAAACCTTCTAGATTCAGCAGCTGGAGGAACCTTTATGTCCATGACTTTGGGGGCAACAACAAAGCTTCTTGTTGGTATGATGGTAAATTATTTTGAATGGCACACTGAGAGAACTTCACCAGGTAAGAAGGTAAATTCTGTTGAAGAAACCTCTTCCTTGAGTGATAGGCTTGATGCTATTATGTCTATGCCTGTGAATGGCCATGCTCCTATTGATCCAAACAATGTTCCTTTAGCTTCTTTGGTTTCTCAAGAAGAGAATGTTGATGTGAACTTCATTAAAAATAATAATTTCAACAACAATGCTTATAGGAATAATTATGGTAGAAACAACTATAGGCCATATCCTTCTAATAATGGTAATGGTTGTACCAACTCTTATGGTAATTCGTACAACAACAATAAAAGTGTACCCGCTGATCTTGAAAACATGCTTAACAATTTTATTAGTACACAAACTGCTTTTAATAAATCTGTTGAGGAAAAGTTTGGCAAAACTGATGTTCTTGCTTTTAAAGTTGATAGCCTTGCTCTTGATTTTGATCTTCTTAAAATAAAGGTTATGCCTCATGACGTTAAAGAAAGCAAAACGTTTAATACCATTCAAATTCGAATTGATGAAAATGTTAGGATGTTAGTTGAATTGCATGCTAGATGGGAAAGAGAAGATGAAATAGCTAGAAAGAATAATATACCTAATGTTTGCACCATTACCACCACTACTAAAACTGAAGCTTCTCATGATAGTAAACCTTCTACTATTAATGGTAAAGTAATTGGTTTTGTCAATACTCCCACTTCTACTGTTAAACATTTAAAAGTGCCTAAAACTACTACAACTGTTCCTGATAAAAGTGCTGAAATTTTTCGAAATATGGGAGACAATGGTCCTATTACCTTTGATAAAAATGATCTTGACTTTGATGATTGCAGTATATCTGAATTAATTATGTTCCTACAAAATCTTGTTAGTTGTCCTAATGATATTGCTATGAATATGGCTTTCACAAAAGATATTACAAATGCTCTCATGCAAATTAGAAAAGATGAATTAAGATGTGATGCCTCTGTCCCTAGAAAGTTAAATGATGGTTGGGAACCCATCATGAAAATGAAGGTGAATGATTTTGATTGTAATGCTCTATGTGAACTTGGTGCTAGTATCTCTGTTATGCCTAAGAGACTTTATGATATGCTTGATTCGCCACCTTTGGAACACTGTTATTTGGATATTCGTCTTATTGATAATCTTAGAAAGAAACCTTTGGGGAGAGTTTACGATGTTCTTATTATGGTTAATAATAACCTTTCCCCCGTTGATTTTGTTGTGATGAATATTGAATGCCGTGCTTCTTGTCCTATTGTTTTGGGAAGACCTTTTCTTAGAACTGTTGGTGCTGTTATTGATATGAAAGAGAGGAATATTAAATATCAGTTCCCACTCAAGAAAGGTATGGAAAACTTCACCAGGAGGAGATTGAAGTTTCCTTTTGATTCTATTATTCGAGCAATTTACAATTTGGATGCTTCTTCACTTGAAAACACTTGATTCTATTTTTCTGGGCCTAGCTAAAAGGCGTTAAAGAAAAGCACTTCTTGGGAGATAACCTATGGTTTTATTTTTCCTTTGTTTTTCTCTGTTTTCTTTGATTCAAAGTGTTGTTTACTTTTGTAGAAACTCCTTTGTATCTTTATTTTCTCGCATTTTTTGTGCCAAGCAAGGTTTCTAGCGAAAGTTGGTGTTAGTTTTGGATTTCTGCGCAGGAAACAGATTTCTGATGTCCATCGTAAAAAATCGCATAATTCACAGAAAAATAAAAATTACCTGAATTTTTTTGTGCTTATTCCTAAGCTAATTCCAAAACTTTTTTGTTCTTTACGTTGTTCAATTTGAGCAACGTAAGTGCCCCAAAAAAATTCATCTTTATAGACTGTTCTGGTTTTGACAGATTCTGCCTTTTGTACTTGTATTCTCTCTTTTACTATGTCGAGTGGATTTCTTTGCTCCATGAAACATCAGTGGATGTAGCTAGTGTTTAAATTAATTCTTGTGTCGATACATAAAATGTGAATTTTTTATTTTGCACTAACCCTCTAATGCGAATTACATTGAGTGTGCGTGTGTTTGCGTGGCTTCTTCACATGGACAGACTCAATACAAAAGACTTAATGCTCAGAAACAACTGGTCATTTGAGGGTGGCCCAAATTGCATTCTATGTGATCATGGTACTAGGGAAGATCGTGACCATCTTTTCTTTACGTGCACGTTTGCTACCAAATGCTGGTCCACTTCAAGGATAGATTGGGATATGACCCTTCCCTTCTCACAAAGATATATTCGAGCCAAAAGTGGTTTTGGAGGGCCATGCTTCATGGAAATTTTTATTTGTGCTTGTTGGAATATTTGGAGAGGCAGAAACGATTTCATCTTCAAGGGCATCACTCCATCTTTCAACAGATGGAAGGTTACTTTCCAAAGTGATCTGCTACTTCATCAACATAGGGTATCCCCTTTGGTATCTCAAGATATATTTGATTGGATTTTAAATATTTTCACCTAATGTTTATTTACTTTAAATTGCACTTCTTCCCTCCCTAATTGTAATCCCCCATTCTTCTTTTTGTAACCCCCTCACCCTCCCCTCTTTTGTAAGCTCCTGGCTTTCATCATATATATAAAATCTACACCTTAGGGTCCTTGCCCTACGGTAAAATGTTCAGAAAAAAAGGAAGTTTTCAAGGGTCAAGAGAAGAGGGTGATATAATGTGATCAAGAAGAGTGCAAATCCAAAGCTTGGGGATGCCCCGTGGTTCATCCCAGCAAATTCTAAGAAGACTCAAGCGTCTAAGCTTGGGGATGCCCAAGGCATCCCCTTCTTCATTAACAATTTATTAGGTCACTTCTAGTGAAACTATATTTTTATTCGGGCACATCATATGAATTTTACTTGGAGCGTCTGTTTTTTTTGTTTCTTTTTTTTCCTTGCTGCAATAAAAATTGTTGGAACCTAGCATTCTTGTGTGAAAGAGAGACACGCTCCGCTTTTTCATATTAATACTCATTATGCTCATATTCTTAGTTTTTCTTCTAGCTGCTGCAATCCCTTTTAGCTCCTGTTTTTCATGCATCTCTTATTCAGAGCTGTTAGTTCTAGTAGAGTTATGTTAGTACTCTGTTGTTTCATTGCTATATCTATTGGAGAGCTTTTGTTTATAACGGTGCAAATAGAAGCTTGTATAGACTGTGGCTAGACCTTTTCATGTCATGCTAGATGTTATTTTAATTCTATGCTTAGTAGTTGAAATAGCTGAGAGTGTTTAATGTGCCATTGAAAAATCATGAGTTGTTTTTTTTTATCATATTGAAGCATGAATTTGTGGTGTTCTCCTTCGAGTGCTTTATTTGGTTGATTTGGAGCATGCTTACACCATGTTTATGACTACAAACCAGTCACTTAAAGCCTCTATGATCATTTAGTTTTTGACTTGTAATACCCATTATGCTTTGACTAATAATGTTTTTGTCGCTATGCATGATTATGGCCATTATTGCTCTCTTGATTTGTCGCTCCCAGTCTTTTGGTAGGCTCCACCTATACTGAGTATGAGCTATACTCGTGCATCCAACTCCCAAAAACCAAAGTTTGCCAAATGTGTCCACCATACCTACCTACATGTGGTATTTAACCGCCACTCCAAGAAAATTTCTCATGTGCTACCTTTAAAACTTTCAGAATTATTCCTGTTTTGTGCCCCTATTTTAGCTCATGAGGACGTAAATAGAGAATCTTTATCTCACTTGTTGATTGGACTTTACACACCTGGACTAGTGGCTTCATCCACTTATCCAAATGATAGAAGAGTTGGCAGCAGGGTGTCCATCCCCAAAATTGGTAACTATAAAATTCTCTTCACTATTTTTTCCCCTGATTTATCAGTCAAAGCATAATTGTGTAAACAAAAGATAAAGATGGATGAACTTCTATACCTGATGCGTCCTTCAATGAGATCCTCTCTTGTGAAGTCTAGGTGTCTTGTGACATACTGTATTTTGTGTTTACCATTCGTTGACATAAGCATACACCTCTCTAAAAAAATGTTTTCAATATCTCTGTTTATTAAAATAAAAAGCTCTAGCACATGAGTTAATCCCTACTTCCCTCTGCGAAGGGCCTTTATTTTACTTTTATGTTGATTTTCCATCTTCTCACTTTATGCACAGTTGAGAGAGCGTAGTTGCCATTCCGAATTTAATGTGCATTGGTCCCAGAAACTATTATTAATTGATTCATGATGTGTTATTATTTGCTCTCAAATTATCTGTTCTAGTCATCTGCTTGAACTTTGAAGGTGTCCTGGCATTTATGTTTTTCCCCACTCTTAAGGAGAAGCGAAATATGACTTTTATATGTTTTCTTTATGATCGAAACAAACGTATAGCTTTCAAGTGCATTATTATTCATGATCTTTTATTTGTGTTACTTTTCATGATGCAAGGTGATTGCTAAGTTTCATTGTTAGAATTAAATCTATCATGCCTGTGTTTAAAGTACCATAATCTCATCGTACACATGCTTTTAATTTATGATGATTAAGTTTATGTTGGTAGCATGTCACCTAAGAAATTATTTGTTTTTATCGTTCACCTACTCGTGGACGAGTAGGAACTAAGCTTGGGGATGTTGATACGTCATAAACGTATCCATAATTTCTGATGTTCCATGTTGTTTTCATACTATATGCTACATGTTTCCTTTACACTTTATGCCATTTTCATCAATTTTCTGGGACTAACCTATTGACAAGATGCCATAGAGCCAGTTCATGTTTTCTTCTGTTTTTAGTTTCAGAAAAGTTGTCCTCGAAATATTCTCGGAATTGGACGATTCGAAGCTTGGAAGTCTTAGAAAGTTGTCGCGCACACGGAGTCTGGAGGGGACCCAGAGGGGGCCATAGGGGCCCCACACTATGATGCGGCGCCCAGTGGTGGTGTGCCCCCTGGCCGCCCACTGACATTGCGCTCACGCCTATATATTCTCCTCGAAGGGTCAACCCTAAATACAGAAGCCTTTTCCACCGAAAACATCCACAACTGCCGTCATCGTCAACCCTAGTTCGGGAGGGTTCTGGAGCTCTCCCTGACACCCTGCCGGGAGGGGGAATCATCACCAGAAGGCTCTTCATCACCATGCCCGCCTCCAGAATGATGCGTGAGTAGTTCATCCTTGGACTAGAGGTCCATAGAAGTAGCTAGATGGTTGTTATCTCCTCTTTATGCCTCATGTTTAGATCTTGTGAGCTTCCCTACATGATCAATATCATCTTATTGTAATGCTACATGTTGTGTTTGCTAGGACCCGATGAATATTGAATTCTATGTCCAATGATTATCAATCTATCATGTTCCTTTCATGTGTATGTTATTTATGACCTTGCATGCTTTCCGTTGTTAGTAGATGTTCTGGCCAATTAGATGCTAGTAACTCCAAGAGGGAGTATTTATGCTCGATAGCGGGTTCATGCCTCCCTTTCACTCACGCTCCAGTGACAGAAACGTAAACAGGCGGGGGATGTGTTGTTGCCACTAGGGATAAAACAACAATTCTTTGTCTAAGGATGACTTTATTGTTTACATTACACACTTTTCTTACTGCGATTATCTGTTGCTTGCAACTTAATACCCAAGGTTTGCTCGGATGACATTCTGAGGGTGGATTATTAGTCATAGATGAAGTTGGATAACGATCGATGTATCTTGTTGTAATGCCCACATGAATAACATAGTAATCATCATGTCATGCATATGCTTTACGGTGCATCCTTTATATCTGTCAATTGCCCAGCTGTAATTTGTTTACCCAACATGCTATCTATCTGTTTTAGAGAGACACCACTAGTGAACTATGGACCCCGGTCAAATTTCCTTTATAATAATAATACAACCACTGGAATCTGTGTTTTCATACTGTTCCTACTGTTTTCCTACTGCCATCACTGTTCTCTTTTCATCTACTGCAAACAAGTACTATTTTCCACACCATACATTTAACCTCGTTGTGTTCAGCAAAACTGGTGAGATTGACAACCTCACTGCTTCGTTGGGGCAAAGTGATTTTATTGCGTAGGTTCCACGTTGCTTCTGAACCGGTAGTGCGCCCTACCACATCAGTTGCATCAACCTTCGGAAGTGATTTCTTTCTCCAATTGGTCAATTCAACCTTGGTTTCTTTCTGACTAAAATTTGCTGCTGTGCTCTTCAAACCTTCCTCTTGGGGTTTCCCAACGAGTGCAAGATCTGCACCATGAGATATCAGCTAGTGGATGCACTCAATTGTTATGGATGAGTCAAACTTTAAAGGAATATGGTGTCACTTGGGACAAAGTGCCTCTTTTGTGTGACAATAAAAGTGCTCTCAAGATTGCCTACAACATGGTGCAACATTCAGGAATAAAGTATATTGAGATTTGTCATCACTTCATTAGAGATCATGTGGCCCGTGGAGATGTTGAGCTAGCTTATGTTCCTACAAAAGACCAACTTGTCGATATATTCACGAAGCCAATTGATGAAGGAAGATTCACTTATTTGAGGGAGGAGCTAAATATCATTGATTCAAGGAGTTTGACTTGACTATCTTGCATACACACCTATATTTGACTATGTATTTGGTTTAGGTGTAGGCATGGAAATAGGGGGAGTGTAGTCCTGATTAATTGGTCTCTCCCTCTCCCCATTATGCCAATAGTAAAAATTAATTTATATCTATATTTTCATTCCATGAATTGTGAGCTTAAAATGTTTAATATTGGTTGTGCACCCAAGATATATCTTCGCAGTGTCATGCCATACACTCTCACATGGTGGCCAAGGCCACCGTCCGCTTCTTTTTGAAGAGTTGGTATTTACTTGGATCTTATTGGTTTTATTGCCTATCTTTTATTTCTATGGAAAACACACTCAAACCTAGGTTTTATACTTGTTTGATTTTTGCAAGTATGAGTGCGAAGTACCATCATCATTTTGGAGGTCCTAATTAACCTATGCCTCTCTTTCCCCATAAAACACCTCTAAAATTCTGCACATGTTCAACACCTTGAAACTTGAGATCAAGAAGGGAGCTCTAGTAGTACCACCAGACAAGGGCCGATACTAATGCATGTAGGATTGAAGCAGAATTTAATTTTGCTTAAATTCCTACGACTGGTACTAACACTTGGGTCCGGGTACTACTGGGCCAGTGAGTTTCACTCACTCAAAGGTACCATGTAGGGTGGAGGGATATTCCCCAACCCACGTGATACAACTCCACCACCTCCCCCTTCGCTCCTCTTTTCGGTCAGGCGTCATGGTGCCGCCGGAGTCCGCCCTCCCGGGCTAGATCTGCTCCGTGGGAATATTCCTCACCCGATCTCCTCCAATGGACTTTAGAATTTCTCTCTTTATTGTTCCTGTTGGTTCTCATTTTTTAACCCCAGGTGTGCTAGTGAAAAGTCCAATCAACAACTGAGAAAATATTCTCTATATACGCCCTCATGAGCTAAAACAGGGGCACAAAACATGAATAATTATGAAGGTTTTAAAGGTAGCACATGAGAAATTTACTTGGAGTGGCGGTTAAATACCACATGTAGGTAGGTATGGTGGACACATTTGGCAAACTTTGGTTTTTGGGAGTTGGATGCACGAGTAGAGCTCATACTCAGTACATGTGGAGGCTAGCAAAGACTGGGAGTGACAGATTAAGAGAGCAATAATGGCCATAATCATGCATAGCAACAAAACATTATTAATCAAAGCATAAATGGTATTACAAGTCAAAAACTAAATGATCATAGAGGCTATAGGTGAATGGTTGGTAGTCATAAACATGATGTAAGCATGCGCCAAGTCAACCAAATAAAGCATTTGAAGGAAAATACCACAATATTATGCTTCAATGTGATAAAAACAACTCATGGTTCTTTCAATGGCACATGAAGAACTCTCAGATATTTGAGACAAGTCATGCTACAATAATAACTACTAATCACAGAAATAAAATAACATCCAACATGACATGAAAAAGTCTAGCCACAGTCTATACAAGCTTCTTTTTGCACCGTTATAAGCACAAAAATTATACCAGTGCTTTCCAACACCAACCATTTTGTACTAAACAAAAACTATCCAAAAGATATAGCATGGGCACAATAGAGTACTACCTCTACTCTACTAAACTAACAACTCTGAATAAGAGATGCATGAACAAGAGGAGCTAAAAGGATTTGCAGCAGCTAGAAGAAAAACTAAGAATACGAGCATAGAAGAAAACGAGTATTCATATGAAAAAGCGGAGTGTGTCTCTCTCCCGCACGAGAATTCTGGGTTCCAACTATGTTTATTGCAGCAAGGAAAACAAAAGAAAATAAACAGAACCAAACAGGCGATCCAAGTAAAGTGCATATGGTGTGACCGAATAAAAATATAGTTTCACTAGAAGTGACCTGATAAGTTGCTGATGAAGAAGGGGATGCCTTGGGCATCCCCAAGCTAAGACGCTTGAATCTTCTTAGGATATGTTGGGATTAACCACGGGGGCATCCCCAAGCTTGGGATTTTCACTCTTCTTGATCACATTATATCACCCTCATCTCTTGACCCTTGAAACCTTCCTTCACACCAAACTCAAAGTAATCCTCATTAGAGGGTTAATGCACAATCAAAAAATCACATGTTATCCTTACACACAAGCATTATTAATACTTTTTAAACATTAGCTATAGCCAGTGATGTTTTTTGGAGCAAAGAAATCCACTCAACATAGTAAAAGATAATGCAAGTTAAAAGGCAGAATCTGTCAAAACTAGAACAGTTTGTAAAGACGATTTTTTAGGGGCACTTATGTTTCTCAAACCGAAAAAGCAGAACTAGAAAAAGTTTCGAAAATAGCTGAGGATTAAGCACAAAAAAATTCAGATCATTTTGATCTTTTTATGATTTTGTACGAATTTTACAGTGGACAGCACAAATCTGTTTCCTGCGCAGAAATCCAAATCTAACTTCAACTTTCACTAGAGACTTTACTTGGCACAACAAATGCGAGCAAATAAATATACAAAGGAGTTGGTACAGAAGTAAACAACACCTTGACTTAAAGAAAACAGAATAAAACATTGCAAAAATAAAAACATGGGTCATCTCCCAAGAAGTGCTTTTCTTTAATGCCTTTTAGCTAGGCCCAGAAAACAGGAATCAAGTATTTTCAAGTGAAGAAGCATTCAAATCAATAATTTCATCTAAAACACCACTTGTATCAATTGGTACTTTAGGTACCCCTGAAGATGATTCAACATGCAAATCACTCTTAGTTTCACTAAAAGTTTAATCAATTTAAAGCACATTAGGTTTTTTTTTGGTTTAGACACCTTGGGGACATACATGAATTTTTGCTCCTTTACCATAAAAGCTTCCCCCCTTTAACTTAAGAGAAGAAAAAGTTGAACTTAAAGTTTCCAGAGCCTCCTCTGGTTTACCAATCCTAATGTTTTCATTATCATGGGTATTGCTAGCCTCAAAAACAGTAATTCTCTTATTGATCTTACTATTCATTCATTAACTTTGCTAGCATTATCAAGGAAATTTGGCAAAATTTTCTCCATAGTGTTCAACCTTTTTATGACATCATCTAAAGTGATCTGAGGCTTCCAAAGGAGGAGTTCCCATAAAATTACCATTTGTAAGAGTGTCTAGAACATACCTATACCAGCTAGTAATAACAACATAATAATTCCTTAGAAGCATTAAGGTAGAATATTTTTTAGTAGATCTATGATGAGCATCACTTATTCTATACCAAGCATCTTTCAAACTTTACCCCCCTTGTTGCTTAAAAGAACGAACCTCAACTTCAGGAATACTCATTTTAGCAAGAATAAAAACAGGATAAAATAAACTAAGCAAGAAAAATTGATACAGAATAAAATAGACTAAGAAAAAAAACAAAGTATAGAGATTGGAGGTGAGAGACTCCCCTTGTAGAAATCCTCTTCCTCCCTGGCAACGTCGCCAGAAAAGAGCTTGCTGGCGTGCAACGCACGTTCGTTGGAAGACCCCAAGAGGAAGGTATGAAGAGCATAGTAGCAAGTTTCCCTCGGAAAGAAACCAAGGTTGAATCAACCAGTAGGAGAAAGAAATCACTTATGAAGGTTGTTGGGAGCTGAGGTTGGCAGTGCGCACTACCGGTTCAGCAGCAACGTGGAATCAACACAACACAATCAAGTTAGTTTTTCCCAACGAAACGGTGAGGTTGTCAATATCACTAGTTTTGCTAAAAACAAAGTATTAGCAATATAGTGTGGAAAACAGTACTTGTTTGCAGTAAATGAAAAGAGAACAGTGCTGGCAGTGAATGAGAGAAAAACAATAATTGTAGTGGGAAAACGGTGGTTGCAGTGGTTGTATTATCAGTGTAAAGAAATCAACCGAGGTCCATAGTTCACTAGTGGTGTCTTGATGTCTACGCACGCTTCTATTCTTGTAGACAGTGTTGGGCCTCCAAGTGCAGAGGTTTGTAGAACAACAACAAGTTTCCCTTAAGTGGATCACCCAAGGTTTATCGAACCCAGGGAGGTAGAGGTCAAAGATATCACTCTCAAGCAACCGTGCAATTAAGATACAAGAAGTATCTTGTGTCCCCAACACACCTAATATACTTGTCATGTATATAGGTGCACTAGTTCGGCGAAGAGATAGTGAAATGCGAGTGATATGGATGGTTATAAGTAATAATAGCAATCTGAAATAAATATGGCAGCAAGCAAACATGTAGCAGAACAGGCGGAAATCGGTGTTTCAATGCTTGGAAACAAGGCATAGGGATCCTACTTTCACTAGTGGACACTCTCAACAATGATCACATAATTGAATAACTAAATATCTTCTCTTCACTATGCTACTCTTAACCCTCTCCAGTTGGATAACAAACGCTAATCATTGCGTAGGGCTGCAAAAAGCATTCCTTAAAGTAAGCATTCCCATGTCTAGTTAACCCCACGCTGTCACTATGAGCGCCCTAGAAGGTACTAGACAAACACCACAATTCATAGAGGAGACACACACGATGTGCACACTGTCACCTTCACACTGCGGGACAAGGTGACTCCAAAGTTCATATTAATAAAACACTTGAGTAGCACAAGATGAAGAGTAACATCTACTTATTCAACTAGATTACAAAGCTCACGATCACATATAGATCACACCATGGGAGAGAGAGAGATGAAGCACATAGCTACCGGTAGAGCCCTTAGCCTCGGGGGAGAACTACTCCCTCCTCATCATAGGAGACAACAACGGCGATGGAGATGGCAGTGGAGTCGATGGAGATGGCTTCCGGGGACACTTCCCCGTCCCGACAGGGTGCCAGAACAGAGATCTGTCCTCCAAAACTTGTCGGCGGCGCCGCCGGAGCTACAGATGTATTTTGTGGAGAAGGTCGATTATTTTAGGGTTTTCCCTCGGGGGAGTATAAATAGGCGAAAGGGCGATGCCGAGGGGTGACCAGGGGGCCCACACCACCAGGTGGCACGGCCAGGGGGACCCGCGCCACCGTATGGTGTGGCCACCCTGTGGCCCCCCCTCCGGGGCTCTTCGGGACTTCTGGATGCTTCTGGGGAAAATAGGAACTTCAGGATTCGTGGGGTCCAATTCCGAGAATATTTCCAGAACAACTTTTCTGAAATAAAAAACAGGAGAAAACAAGGAACTGACACTTGGCATCTTGTTAATAGGTTAGTCCCGGAAAACGTAAGAAAACATAGGAAAACATACAGAAAACATGTAGCAATTGGCATAATATCAACATGGAACATCAGAAATTATAGATACATTGGAGACGTAACAAGCATCCCCAAGCTTAGTTCCTAGTCATCCTCGAGTAGGTAAACGATACAAAATAATTTCTGAGGTGACATGCTACCACACAATCTTGATCATAATATGTAAAGTAGAGCATGTAAACTAGGATCAAATGAACTAACGATGTGATCTATATTTGATATCAACAAGTAATGCATAAACAAATAAGAAGAAAGAAGCAAAACTTTTAATGAATCAATACTAAAAGACTATCAACCGTGTAAAGTTTATTAGAGATGATTTAAGCTTTCAAGAACAACAATATCATGCACGTCAAACGATCTTCACAACGCCTGTTAGGATCAAGTCAAGCTTTCCACACGATGCAATGCTTGAATCTTAAACTATTTGCGCACTAAAAACAAGAAAGTGTTTTGCGTTGGTCCCTGCCACTGGATGTTATGGCAACGAGAACATTATGGGGGGTTTGGAAGGTCAATAGAAGAAAGACTCACAAAGCTGAAAGCGGCCATTAGACAAGAGAAATTCTTACAACCGAAGCTATCCAAGGAGTAGGGATTGACACACAACAGATGCACATAGAGTTATAAGTGTATGAAAGCTCTCCAATGGAACTAGTGGGGGTGCATCCAACTTTCTTGCTCACCTAGAGCTCATTTGAGGAGGCTCATCATTGGAATATACAAGCCAAGTTCTATAATGTAAAGTTCCCCACATAGTTATGAATGAATGATAATATGAAAACTTTCTCCAAACTGAAGTATTGGTGCTAAACATGAAGCACAAGCGTGGTATATAAAGGATAGTGATGCGCCCCCACTCTCTTTATTCTCTCTTTGGCCCCCTTTTTTTTGGCTTTTTCATTATTTTTATTTTATTTTATATATCCTCATTGGTAGGGGCAACATCCTATATTACAATGAGTCATCACACTTTTACTACTCATAAATCATAATGGAATATCTCTGATGTATCCAACTGCATGCTCCTGCCAGTGGATCAGTATGCATAAATAACCATGAAGCTCATCATCAAGTAACATAATGGAGGTGGATGTTGTGCAACAATATATCTCGGAATGGCTATGGAAATGCCATGATAGGTAGGTATGGTGGCTGTTTTGAGGAAGAATATATGGGCTTATGTGTAGGAGAACAAAGTCCTCCCACGAGATTTGGATGCACTGGCGAAGTTTGCACCAACTCTCAATGTGAGAAAGGGAAATGCACAGTATGGAAGATGCTAGCAAATATGGATGGTGGAAGTGTCAGGAACCGCAACATAGACTCACGAGTTAAAAGATTACAGCAAGCAAATCATCTTACAAGGCACAATTCAAGTCACTCCAAGAGGGTCTGTGGCAGTGACAATTCACTGTTAGCTACCCCGACCGTAGCGCGTAACAAAAGGCCGATCAGAAATGTATCACTCGTAGCAATCATATACCATTGTTTCTATCAGCTGCTAATTTAAGTGTGGCACAGTTTCAAGTTTCATAGACCGACCATTAAAAGATTCTACTTACTAGTCCTTCCCGTTTATCCATTAAGCAAATTAATATCTCAAAACAACTGCAATGATTCAAGTGAAGAAGTTTAGTGATCTACAAGACCATGCAATTTTTTTCCACTATACCAACTATCACAATAGCATTCCTATTTCCAAGCAAACACACATATGAGAACCACCTAACTACAAAAGCTAACAGCTATGAACAAGAGATGCATGAAAACAAAGGCTAAACGCAATACTAGCAAAAAGTGAACACTCACAGAACAATAAGAATGAAAACTAGAGTGTTCTAAGCAATGAAAACGGAGCGTGTCTCTCTCCCACACAAGTATGATTATATCCAAACATAAACTACAACAAAGAAAACTAAACAAACTGAAAGCAAAAATAAAAGACGCTCCAAGTAAAGCACATAAGATGTGACGAATAAAAATATAGTTTCACTAGAAGTGACGTGATAATTTGTCGATGAAGAAGGGGATGCCTTGGGCATCCCCAAGCTTAGACGCTTGAGTCTTCTTAGAATTTTATGGGATGTACCACCAGAGCATCCCCAAGCTTAGTATTTTCACTCTTCTTAATCACGTCATATCATCCTCTTCTCTTGACCCTTGAAAACTTCCTTCACACCAAACTTCTCACAATCTTCATTAGCAACGTAGTGCAATCGAAATAATAAATTCACATGGTTCAGTTTCAACACAAGCCTAACACTCTTAAACACATTAGCTACTGTCACAACTTCTTTTAAAACTCTTTTTCTCAAAAGAACACTAAAATAAAGAGATTAAGATGCAAATGCACTTATTGGCAGAAATCTGTCAAAACAGGACAGCAGGTAAAGATGATTTTTTTCGAAAATCTTCTGTCGCTCAAATAAAAAAGTGTTCATCTAAGAAAAGTTGCGTATATAACCCAGGATTACGCACAAAAAAACTCAGATCGTTTTGAATTTTCTGTGATTTTAATAGTGGACCGCAGAAATCTGTTTCCTGAGTAGAAATCCAAAATATAGTCTCAACTTTCCACTAGAGGCTTTACTTGGCTCAACAAAGATACCAAAGAAAAGATACAGAATGGTTGCTAAGGAAATAGATAACACCCAGGTGAAAAGAAAACAAAAATAAATGACGGAAAACGGGTTGAAAACGGAGAAATAAAACGAGTTGTCTCCCGGAAGCGCTTTTCTTTAAAGCCTTTTCAGCTAGGCATGATAATTTGAGAAGATGCTCACATGAGAAATATTAATTGAAGCAAAATAGAGCACCAAGAATCAAATGTAAAATAAATTTAAGTCTAACCCACTTCCTATGAAAAAGAATCTTTTATAAGAACAATTCAATAAAGCACAAAGTGGCTAGCATAGGAAGACAAAATAAGTGCAACTTCAAAATTGTCAACATAAAGAGGGGAAACTTAATATTGTTGAGATGCATAAAACATGTTTCCCTCTCTCTTAATAACTTTCAGTAGCATCATGAATAAAATTAACAATATAACTATTACATAAAACATTCTTATCATGAGCCATATGCATAAAAGAATTAATACTCTCCACATAAGCATAGTCATTCTTATTAATAGCAGTGGGAGCAAATTAGACAAAATAGCTACTAGTATTATTCTCATCACCATAATCATTAAATGTAGGAGGCATATTGTAATCATAATTAATTTTTTCCTCAATAGTAGGTGGACTGAAAATATCATATTCATCATTGTAAGTAGGTGGAACTAGAATACCACAACCATTATAATCATCATATATTATAGGAAATGTATCATCAAAGAAAACTTCCTCCTCAAAACTTGGGGGACTAA
Organism: Alopecurus myosuroides; assembly: GCA_028641055.1. Taxonomy (NCBI): domain Eukaryota; kingdom Viridiplantae; phylum Streptophyta; class Magnoliopsida; order Poales; family Poaceae; genus Alopecurus; species Alopecurus myosuroides. The sequence continues at coordinate 332,980,518 of CM054062.1, read as the reverse complement.
AAATATCATATTCATCAAAACTAGCTTTCCAAGCTTAGACTTTTCCATATCATTAGCAATAATGGTGTTTAAAGAGCTCATACTAATAACATTGCCACTAGTATGCAAATAAAGTTCCATTGGTTTTTTTAATTTTCTCTACAAACACTTCATGTCCAAACTCAAGATAGATATTATGAATCTCTCTCATTTTGTTGTTGTTTTCCATTAAGCCTAACTAGTGAAAATAAAAACAAGAAACGGAAAGATATAATTGCAGAATCTAAAGTAAATAACTTCGAGCACTCACACCCGAGGATGCGAGAACCTTTTACCTTACCTCCCCGGCAACATCGCCAGAAAAGAGCTTGATGTCTATGCACGCTTCTATTCTTGTAGATAGTGTTGGGTCTCCAAGTGTAGAGGTTTGTAGAACAGCAGCAAGTTTCCCTTAAGTGGATCACCAAAGTTTTATCAAACTCAGAGGTAGAGGTCAAAGATATCCCTCTCAATCAACCCTGCAATTAAGATACAAGAAGTCTCTTGTGTCCCCAACACACCCAATATACTTGTCAGGTATATAGGTGCACTAGTTCGGCGAAGAAATAGTGAAATGCGAGTAATATGGATGGTTATAAGTAATAATAGCAATCAGAAATAAATATGGAAGCAAGCAAACATGTAGCAGAACAGGCGGAAATTGGTGTTTCAATGCTTGGAAAAAAGGCCTAGGATCCTACTTTCACTAGTGGACACTCTCAACAATGATCACATAATTGAATAACTAAATATCTTATCTTCACTATGCTACTCTTAACCCTCTCCGTTTGGATAACAAACACTAATCATTGCGTAGAGCTCCAAAAAGCATTCCTTAATGTAATAATTCCCATGTCTAGTTAACCCCACACTGTCACTATGAGCGCCCTAGAAGGTACTAGACAAACACCACAATTCATAGAGGAGACACACACGATGTGCACACTGTCACGTTCACACCGCGGGATAAGGTGACTCCAAAGTTCATATTAATAAAACACTTGAGTAGCACAAGATGAAGAGTGACATCTACTTATTCATCAAGATTACAAAGCTCACGATCACATATAGATCACACCATGGGAGAGAGAGATGAACCACATAGCTACTGGTAGAGCCCTCAGCCTCGGGGGAGAACTACTCCCTCCTCATCATAGGAGACAGCAACGGCGATGGAGATGGCGGTGGTGTCGATGGAGATGGCTTCCGGGGGCACTTCCTTATCCCGGCAGGGTGCCAGAACAGAGATCTGTCCTTCGAAACTTGTCGGTGGCAGCGGCGGAGCTACGGATGTATTTTGTTTAAAAGGTCGATTCTTTTAGGGTTTTCCCTCGGGGCAGTATAAATAGGCGAAAGGGCGATGCCGGGGGTGGCCAGGGAGCCCACACCACCAGGTGGCGCGGCCAGGGGGACTCGCGCCACCCTATGGTGTGGCCACCCTGTGGCCCCCCTTCGGGGCTCTTCGGGACTTCTGGATGCTTCCGGGGAAAATAGAAACTTCGGGATTCGTGGGGTCCAATTCCGAGAATATTTCCAGAACAACTTTTCTAAAAAAAAAATAGCAGAAAACAGGGAACTGGCACTTAACATCTTGTTAATAGGTTAGTCCCGGAAAATGTAAGAAAACGTAGGAAAACATATAGAAAACATGTAGCAATTGGCATAATATCAACATGGAACATCAGAAATTATAGACTAGTTGGAGAAGTATCATGTCTCTCCAAAATAGATAGATAACATGCTGGGTAAAGAAATTACAGCTAGGAAAATGACAGATATAAAGGCTGCATAATAGTGCATATGCATGACATGATGATTACTATGTGATTCATGCGGGCATTACAACATAATTCATAGACCGTTATCCAACTGCATCTATGACTAATAATCCACCCTCGGAGCATCATCCAACCAGACCTCGGGTATTTAGTTGCAAGCAAAAGATTATTTCCTTAAGTAAAGTGGGTAATATAACCAATTTAAACATTGTTGTTTTCTCCCGAATGGCAACAACACACCCCCCACCCGTTACTTTTGTGTCACTCGAGCGTGAGTGAAAGGCAGTCATGAGATCACTATCGAGCATAAATAATCCCTCTTGGAGTTACATGCATCAACTTGGCCATCGCATCTACTAGTAACGAAGAGCATGCACGATCATAAATAACATAAACATGTAAGAACATGATAGATTGATAATCACTGGACATAGCATTCAATATTCATCGGATCCCAGCAAACACAACATGTAGCATTACAATAAGATGATCTTGATCATGTTAGGCAGCTCACAATATCTAAACATGAGACATAAAGAGGAGAGGACAACCATCTAGCAACTGCTATGGACCCGTAGTCCAAGGATGAACTACTCACGCATCATTCCAGAGGCAGGCATGGTGATGAAGAGCCCTCTGGGATGATTCCCCATCCCGGCAGGGTGCCGGGGAGAGCTTCAGAACCCTCCCGAACTAGGGTTGACGATGACGTCGGCTACCGAAGTTTTGATGGAAAAAGGCTCGGGTCTTTAGGGTTAACCCGTGGAGGAGCTTAAATAGGCGGAAGGGCAACGTCGGTGGGTGGCTAGGGGCGCCACACCACCTGGTGGCGCGGCCAAGGGGGGGGTGCCCTATGGTGTGGGCCCTCTAGGGTCCCCCTCCGGACTCCGTGTACGTGACAGATTTCTAAGACCCTGAGATTTTGTTTCGTCCAATTCCGAGAATATTTCTAGAACAACTTTTTCGAAACCAAAAACAACAGAAAACAGGAATTGGCTCTGTGTCAGCTTGTCAATAGCTTAGTCCCAGGAAATCTATAAAAATTACATAAAGTGTATAGAAAACATGTATCCTTTGGCATGAAAATAACATGGAACATCAGAAATTATAGATACGTCTGAGACATATCAGGGCTCAAATGGTAAGAGGGCACTCACGTACTTTCTCTTGATCCAAGCATCATCAATATGAGTGCCCCCAACACCATTAAAAGCAGTAGAAAGAGTCTTGAGTCTCCAGTACATGTCCTCATGATTCTCACCATCATGCATATAGAAACATTCTGCCTCATTGCTCAAGGTATCATACCTATTCCTCTTCATGCTTTCATTGCCCACAAACATGAAGACAAGAGCATCTCATGTTTCTTTGGCAGTGGAATGTTGTTGAAGATGAGGCATGTGGTTTGGACCCACAACTTGTTGAATCATGGACAAGACGATGTAGTTGAGTTGACAATCTACCGCTTCAATTCTTGTCAAGTTTTTGGGGTCATGAGGCATGTATACATCTTGAGTGACCCTCCAAAGCTTAATACAAGAAGAGTTCAAGTGAGTTTTCATATAATATTTCCATTAATCAGAAGTATGTGCATCAATTTTAGGAGGATCGCCACGATGATATGAGGATTGGGACAGGAGGATCGGAAGAGTTCCGTCCTTCGACATTGTGATACTCGCCCTTCTCATCAGATCCCTTAGAAGTTGTGTCTTTAGAGGATTCATTTTTAGGTTCTCCGCCCTTATCCCCATTATCTGTCTTCTCCTCGCCCTCCTCCTCCTCCGGAATTGCTCCTGAGGGAGAAGAAGTAGATGATTCTAGTTCCTTGGCTTTTAAGAGTCGCAATATTAGATCTTGCAACTCCGTCATTTTGACATCTATGGACGAGGTCAAGGAATCTTTCAATTCTTTGAGATCATCCATAGTGACATGAGCCGAGGCCTTGGGGGGATCCTCTATGTTGACCATACTAGAACTCTTAGGCGGTTAAGCCCAATAAAAGAGCTGAGGCTCTAATACCAATTGAACGTATAGTATGGGCACCTGGAGGGAAGGCGGGTGAATAGGTGCTATGACCAATTTTAAATTTTCTTCAAATTAAGGCTTGTCACAAAGTTTATTTCTCTAGATATGCAACTATGATGAATTTTACCTATATGGTAACTACTAAAATAAACAAGATACAAACACAAAGTAAATGAGAGGGGATAACGGAAGAATGCGGAGACAAGGATGTAATCTCGAGTTCCTCCTTTTTTAGGGGAGTACGTCTCGTTGGAGGGGTGTGAGTTTCGCCACAAAGGCCTACTCAACACCACAAAGGCCTCACCCTATTCTCCGATGAACCTGGCCACAAAGTCCTAGTTCACCTTTCACTATTGATCCCCTTTGAGGCGGTAATCGAGTCCTTTACAATTAGTTTGAGGAACACACTCACAACCAAATTGGGGGCTCCGAAGAATCACCAACAATCAACAAGTAGTAGCAATGATGTCTAGGTTCTCCACAGGAAACGACAGACTTGATTACCTCAAGTGAATGAGGGGGAAATGAAGAATGGGTTGGTGAAGGTGTAGATCCAGGCCTTCTCCTTCAATCCTCCAAGTTTCAACAAGTTTGGGTCGAGGAAATGGGAGATCTAGCTTGGTGGGTGAGCTCAGTCAATGGAGCAATAAATTCTGGATGAGCTAAACCTGTAGAGAAGAAGGGGTCTTCTATTTATACGTCCACAAAAAAACTAGCCATTTTCCTGCAGCCTACGAGCAATCCGGAATGAATCCAGCCACCCGGTATATTCCGAGGCATTCCGGATGCTAACAGAGGATTTCACGGTCATTCTGGAATGAATCCAACAATTCAGAATTGCCCGAAATTGTTACAAATACTAATATATATTTTCAAAGCAAATTCGGAATCATTCCGGAAATTCCGGAATGAATTCGGATGCCAACAGAAACCTCTGTCTGCACAGAAAACATGCCTCAATCTTTTTCTCCTTCACCATATCTTCGACACCGCTTTGTGCTGGTAATATGTGTACCTTAAACATGCAGCACACGGTGAGATATCATTTATGTTGTTAACAATCACACAATCTCAAGGGATTAAGAAATGCTCTTTCAGTGATGATGATGTTCCTTCCTCCCCCATTCACCATGGCGAAGGTGGAGATTAAGTGACTCTCCATGGGACGATGCTATCAACTGCTCTTCTCACTTTTTGGAATTTATGACAAAGGGGGAGAATGAGTTCTATTAGGTTGAGCTGCGGGGATTTGCATGGGAGGAAACACAAGCTTCGCTTTCTTGTTGCTTCTTATGACTTGTATCTCCGGTTTATTTGTGTATTTCACTTCAAAAATTTCTGTAAGTGTGGTGTAATGCATGCAAGTACCTTTATGCTTAAGTATCATGTTTCTACTTGATGCGCATGTAACACACGTTCATTGAGAGACCCCAAAAGGAAGGTATGAAGAGCACACTAGCAAGTTTCACTCAGAAAGAAACCAAGGTTGAATAGACCAATAGGAGAAAGAAATCACTTTCGAAGGTTGATGAAGCTGATGTGGCAGGGAGCACTACCGGTTCAGAAGCAACGTGGAACCTACACAACAAATCACTTTTCCCCAACGAAGCAGTGAGGTTGTCAATCTCACCGTTTTTGCTGAAAACAAAGAGGTTAAACGTATGGTGTGGAAAACAGTACTTGTTTGCACTAGATGAAAAGAGAACAGTGATGGAAGTAGAAAATAGTAGGAACAGTATGAAGAAAGTGATTGTAGTGGTTGTATTATCAGTATGAGGAAAATGGACCGGGGTCCACAGTTCACTAGAGGTGTCTCTCCAAAACAGATAGATAGCATGTTGGGTAAACAAATTATAGCTGGGCAATTGATAGATATAAAGGCTGCACCGTAGTGCATATGCATGACATGATGATTACTATGTGATTCATGCGTGCATTACAACAAGATACATAGACCGTTATCCAACTTCATCTATGACTAATTATCCACCCTCAGAATGTCATCCGAGCAGACCTTGGGTATTAAGTTGCAAGCAACAGATTATTGTAGTAAGCAAAGTGTGTAATGTAAACAATGTAAACATCGTTGTTTTGTCCCTAATGGCAACAACACATCCCCCACCCATTTACGTTTTTGACACTCTAGCGTGAGTGAAAGGGAGGCATGAACCCACCATCGAGCATAAATACTCCCTCTTGGAGTTACTAGCATCTACTTGGCCAAAGCATCTACTAACAACGGAGAGCATGCAAGATCATAAATAACATACACATGAAAAGAACACGATAGATTGATAATGATTGGACATAACATTCAATATTCATCAGCAAACACAACATGTAGCATTACAATAAGATGATCTTGATCATGTTAGGCAGCTCACAAGATCTAAACATGAGGCATAAAGAGGAGAGGACAACCATCTAGCAACTGCTATGGACCCGTAGTCCAAGGATGAACTACTCACGCATCACTCCAGAGGCAGGCATGGTGATGAAGAGCCCTCCGGTGATGATTCCCCTTCCCGGCAGGGTGCCGGGGAGAGCTCCAGAACCCTCCCAAACCAGGGTTGACGATGACGGTGGCTATGGATGTTTTGGAAAAGGCTTATGTATTTCGGGTTAACCCTTCGAGGAGAATATATAGGCGCGAGGGCAACATTGGTTGGTGATGCGTGTGAACACACGTTCGTTGGGAGACCTCAAGAGGAAGGTATGAAGAGTGCAGCAGCAAGTTTCCCTCAGAAAGTAACCAAGGTTGAATCGACCAGTAGGAGGAAGGAGTAACTTCAGAAGGTTGATGCAGCAGAGATGGCAGGGCGCATTACCGGTTCAGCAACAACGTGGAACCTACACAACACAATCAAATCACTTTGCCCCAACGAAGCAGTGAGGTTGTCATCTCATCGGTTTTGCTAAACACAAAGAGGTTAAACGTATGGTGTGGAAAACAATAGGAGAACAATATGAAAGCAATAGCAGCAATATGAAAGCAGTGTGAAAGCAGTGTGTGTATTATCAGTATGATAAAATGGAACATGGTCCACAATTCACTAGTGGTGTCTCTCCGTGAAAGATAAATAACATGTGTGGTGAAAAAATTACAGCTGGGCAATTGACAGAAATGAAGGTTGCACCGTAGTGCATATGCAAGACATAAAGATTACTATGTGATTCATGTGGGCATTAGAACAAAATACATAGACCATCATCCAACTGCATCTATGTCTAATAATCCACCCTCCGAATATCATCCGAATAAACGTTGGGTATTAAGTTGCAAGCAACAGATTATCACAGTAAGCAAAGTGTGTAATGTAAGCAATGTAAACTAGGTAAACACCGTTGTTTTCTCCCTAATGGAAGCAATACATCCTCCATCCGTCACGTTTCTGTCACTCGAGCACAGATGAAAACGAGGCATGAACCCACTATCGAGCATAAATACCCCCTCTTGGAATTACTAGCATCTACTTGGCCAGAGCATCTACTAATAAGGGAGATCAAGCAAGATCATAAATAACATATGCATGAAGATAACATGATAGATTGATAATCATAAGACATAGCATTCAACACTCATCAGATCCCAGCAAACACAAAATGTAGCATTACATAAAGCTGATCTCGATCATGCAGGGCAGCTCACGATATCTAAACATGAGGTACAAAGTGGAGAAGACAACCATCTAGCTACTGTTATGGACCCGTAGTCTAGGGATGAACTACTCAGGCATCACTTCGGAGGAGGGCATGGTGGTGTAGATCCCTCCGGTGATGAATTCCCTTCCCGACAGGGTGCCGGAGAGAGCTCAAGAACCCTCCCGATCTCGAAATGACGATGACGGTGGCCTCGGGTGTTTCTCGGGACGAAATGGTATATTTTTAGGGTTGACGTATTAAGGGGGGGGTATAAATAGGCGAAAGAGCAATGGAGGTGGACGCCCAAGGGGCCCACACTACCCCTAGGCGCAGCCGGGGGGGCACCGCCCTATGGTGTGGCCCCCCTCCGAGCCTCTTCGGGACTCCGTAGAACCTTCGGGAATTCTAAGAATTATGGACTTCGAATTTTCCAATTTTAAGAATATTTCCAGAACAACTTTTCTGAAACTAAAAACAAGGAACTGGCTCTGTGGCATCTTGTCAATAGTTTAGTCCAGAAAATCGGTTAAAATGGCATAAAGTGTATAGAAAACATGTAGGAAAGAACATGGAACATCAGAAATTAAGGATACATTTATGACGTATCAGTTGGCGGCCAGGGGGGCCACACCACCCCTGGGCGCGGTCAAGGCGGGGGGAGGAGGGGAGCCCACCCATGGTGTGGGGCCCTTGTGGCTCCCCTCCGGAATCCGTGTGCGCGACAAGTTTCTAATACTTCCGGGCTTCGAATCGTCCAATTCCGAGAATATTTCTAGAACAACTTTTCTGAAACAAAAACAGCAGAAAACATAAATCGAGTATGTGACATCTTGTCAATAGGTTAGTCCCAGAAAATCGATAAAAATGGCATAAAGTATAAAGGAAACATGTAGCATATAGTATGAAAACAATAGGGAACAATGTAAATAGTGTAAAAATCATTGTTTTCTCCCTAATGGCAACAACACATCCCCCACCCGTTTACGTTTCTGTCACTCGAGTGTGAGTGAAAGGGAGGCATGAACCCACTATCGAGCATAAATACTCCCTCTTGGAGTTACTAGCATCTACTTCGCCAAAGAATCTACTAACAACGGAGAGCATGCAAGATCATAAACAACATACACATGAAAAGAACATGATAGATCGATAATGGTTGTACATAGCATTCAATATTCATCAGAGCCTAGCAAACACAACATGTAGCATTACAATAAGATGAACTTGATCATGTAGGGGAGCTCACGAGATCTAAACATGAGGCATAAAGAGGAGAGAACAACCATCTACCTACTGCTATGGACCCATAGTCCAAGGATGAACTACTCATGCATCATTCCGGAGGCGGGCATGGTGGTGTAGATCCCTCCGGTGATGATTCCCCCTCTCGACAGGGTTCCGCGGAGAGCTCCATAACCCTCCCGAACTAGGGTTGACGATGACGGCGGCTGCGGATGTTTTCGGTGGAAAAGGCTTCTGTATTTAGGGTTAACCCTTTGAGGAGAATATATAGGCGCGAGGGCAACGTTATTGGGTGGCCAGGGGGGCCACACCGCTCCTAGGCGCGGCCAGGGGCACACCCACCCATGGTGTGGGACCCCTGTGGCTCCTCTACGGGTCCCGTCCTGATTCTATGTGCGCGACAACTTTCTAAGACTTTATGGCTTCAAATCGTCCAATTCTGAGAATATTTCTAGAACAACTTTTCTGAAACTGAAAACAACAGAAAACATGAACTGGCTCTGTGGCATCTTGCCAATAGGTTAGTCCCAGAAAATTGATAAAAATGGCATAAATTGTAAAGGAAACATGTAGCATATAGTATGAAAACAACAGGGAACATCAGAAATTATGGATACATTTATGACGTATCACTACCTTGTAAGTCTTCCATTCTAGCCATTATTCCTAGTTGCTTATTATAAACTTTCTAGAATTAGTGTGCCTCTATTTTACAAATCATTTGCTGAGCTTTTTTTTGTCATCAAACACCAAAAAGGGCGAGACTAAAAGAGAATTTCTATCCCTAAGTGTTTTGATGTTTGTTGACAACACAATGAGAATCCTACTGTCTGCAAAAGTGTTGCAGGTATATATACTATGAGCCTTGTTTCTCAATTTATTTATCCCATAAGAACTACCTCAAAAAACATGTTGTTTCTTAGATTTTTCCAAAGCCGGTACTACCGGGTGTGGTCCGGTAGTACGGACAATCAAGTACCGAGTTAGGCTGGTACTTCGGAAGTTTGCATAGGAGGTACTGGATAGGGGTGTGTGATACGTCTCAAACGTATCTATAATGTCTGAGACTCCATGCTTTGTTTTATCCATGTTTTCCATAATTTATTGAACTAACCTATTAATCTAGTGCCTAGTACCCAGTGCCAGTTCTGTTTATTTTGTCTGTATATTGCATAAATGGTCCAAAAATAAAGTGCTCGGAATGAGCTGAAAATTTACGAGGATTTTTTTATTCCCAGAAGACTCCCGGAGCAAGAAGGAGAGGCCTAGATTGGCCCCACAACCACGAGGGGGTGCCAGGCGTGACCTACCTTGACCTGCGCTTGGGGTCATCCCGTGCCTTCGGGCACTGCCTCCCGTCGCCTCTTCGCCCGTAAATACCCCCTTGACCTCAAACTGATGCATACGAGATGATTTTTCTAGAAACGTGTCCGAGCTCTGCCGCCATCCAAAACCCTAATCCGAGGGACAAAAGTCTCTTAACTGGCACTCTGCCTGGATGCGGAGGTGTCTCCAGATCCATCTCCATCGACCATTCTGCATCCATGATGCTTCATGAGTAGTTCCCCCATGGACTACGGGTTCATAGTAGTAGCTAGTGTTGGTACTCTCTCCCCGTTCATTATCAATACAATGTTCTCATGAGCTTTCCTACATGATTGAGATCCATATGATGTAATGCTATGTGTTTTGTTTGCAGGGATCCGATGAACAATGGAATTTAGATTATTTTCTTCATATCATTATATGAGAAGGTTCACTTATATCTTTAGAGTGTTTTTTGTGTTCTTGCAATACTCTCCGATGTGTGTGGCTACCTTTATCACGTAATTATATGCGTCTCCAAAAGGTGGTTTATATGCTAGATAGTGGGTTCATGCCTTCTTTTTATCCGTGCTCTAGTGATAGAAAAGTGACAGGTGGGGGATGTGATGTTGCCACTAGGGAAAAAACAACGATGTTCTTGTCTACAGATGAGGATTATTGCTTACATTACGTATTGTTTTCAATGCATTTGTCTGTTGCGTAGAAAGCAATCACTTCATTGCTGCAACTGAATATCAAGAGATTTGTTGGATAACTTTCTTAAGGCGGACTCTTAGATATGGATGCAGACGTATAGCGGTCCATATGCCTTGACGTAATGCCTACCATGTTAGAACCCGTGAACTGTATCTCGTCATAGAAGCATTGTTATGCACTCATGATTTGTCAATTGCCTAGATGTAATTTGTTTACCCAACACTTGTTATTTTGTTTGGAAAGTTACAACTAGTAAAATTAGGAACCCCGGTCCATATTTTACTATTATTGCTATTGTTTTCACATGATTTTTTCACTTGTTACCTTGCTGTCATTATTATTTCAGATGACACAAATCACCTATTCCACTCCATATTACACCACTTCCACTATCTCTTTGCCAAACCAGTTAATCTATACAATTACCATTGTATTAGGTGTGTTGAGGACGCAAGAGAATCATCACATCACATCCCCACCCCATCTACTGTTTTATTGCACCTTGTGTTACTAATATATTTTGCTAAGTACTTCCCATGTGTGGCCGAATTGACAACTCAACTACTAAGCCTTATAGGTATTCTTTGGCTCCACTTGTATCGAATCAATAAATTGGGTTGCAATTACCCTCGAAAACTTTTGCGGTCCACTACAATTGTGGGTCATCAGTGTGCAAAAGGGAATCAGTACCGGCCAGGGTCGGTAGTACCGCTCGCTCGGTACTACCGGTCATCGGTACTTCCGAAGTTCCCCGAAGAGGTAATATGAGTGGCATGCCAAAATCGGAGCAGTACCGGCTAGGGCCGGTAGTACTGCTCGCTCGGTACTACGGGGCTAGTCCGGAACTTCTGGAGTTTCCAGAACAGGTACTGGATGCAGCAAAGAAAACATGACCCTCGCTTGGTACTACCGCACACATCCAGTACTACCGAGTGTGGTATTTTCTCTGCGGTTGTCTGCGTTGATCTTCCGAAGGAAGCTAACACCAGTACTACGGTACACCATCCGGTACTACTAGGTTACTCAGAAAGGTCCCCAACGGACAGATTTGGTGGAGGCTATATATAGCTTTATCCTAGCTTAAAAAACGCTATTGTGAACACAACTCTTTCTCCACCATTTACCAAGAGCTTTAGTAACTTTTATCTCCCTCTCCACCCACTCAATCAAGCTCATACTTGGATAATCGAAGGAGAAGGCTAAGATCTAGAAGCCTACCAATGCAATTTACATTCCCCCTCATTCACCTGAGTGATTCATGCCTAGGATTTCCTTGTGGAAAACCTATGCCTTTTATTTCTTACTTTTGTATCTTGTGACAGATTCGTGGTGACTTGGGAGCCCCCAATTAAGTTGCGGGTGTGTGCCCCAAACTCATTGTAAATGCTCCAAATTCCACCTTGAGGGATTCCGATAGTGGAAAGTGAACCAAGTATTTTGTGACAAGTTTCACTGGAGAATAGGATGAGGCCTTTGTGGCGTTGAGCAAGCCTGTTGTGGTGAAGCTCACACAGCTCGAACGAGACGTACTCACCTCAAAAGGAGGAACTCGGGAATACATCCTTATCTCCACGTGCTTCCATTTCATTTACTTCTATCCTTTAGCATTTAATTGTATCTTGTATCTTTCTTAGTGTTAAACTTGTCATTATAGGTAAATTCATCTCACTTGCATATCTAGAGAATTTACCTTTGTGTCAAGCGTAAACCGAAAAAGTATTAAAAAATGGAGTAGCACCTATTCAACCCTCCCCCTCTAGGTGCCCATACGATCCTTTCAAATTGAACTATACAAAGTAATAAGAGGAGGGACGATGAGTTTGTCCAATGTCATCTATATTTATATTCCCATTGATCCAAGCATCACGTGTAATCATTGTGTTTTTGCTCTGCGTGAGGTGTTTCAATCCTAGTTTGAGAACCAACATAATTTTTAGCAATTAATTTATGTTGCACCTTAAACTTTGAGCCTTGCCTACCTTTAGTCTTAGTCTACCATAGCATTTCCTAAGGAGCCAATGAACTATAGTTTCCTCATCCTTTAGTGGTTTTACGCCAAAACTATAACGACATACTCGTTAGATATGCTTAGAACTTTTGCCCAACAGTTGCATAGTGCACATATAGTAAGTAGCTATGTACCTAGAGCCAAGTTAAATAACGTGATTCTTCTTTCATATATATATATAACTAGGCAGTGGTGGACCCACCCTTATACCTTGCTGGCTCCACCATTGTATATAGGCAATGAAGCTTGACAAATCATGTTCTATGCTATCTACAAGTGGCATGGATTCAATTATTGATAGCTTCCGTGCAGCGTTCCCACATTTAAATAATGTAAGGACACCTGTGTTATTGTGCTAGTCCCTGGATCAATTGCTAGAACCACAGTACAAAATGAAATATCATGCAAATGCATCAAATTCTATTACATCGCATGATCTAGTCTTTACAAAATAGTATTACAACTTGCATAGTCTTAGAAGACTAGCAGAAAACAAGGAAATACAACGGAAAAAATTGAACAACGTTGAGCCCATCTTCTTCATGTGCCACAGGCAAAACATGTTGGCGATAGTCTCGAGATCCTAAACGAAAACCTCACTCGTCTTCAGAATCATCTGCAGGATGGAATATGCAGCCACAAGGGAGTCAATACAATTTAATGTATTGGCAAGTAACACTATGTTGGATATAAATGGCAAGACTAATACTACATGCTTATTTGGCTGAGTGGAGTTTTTGGCTAAGTTTGCATAAAGCCAGTTTTCTCCTATCACTTTTTGTAAAACAAACTTTTCTTTTCAAAAGGGTGGCAACATCGGATTAAGATCCAAGCACCACAATACTGTTCACTTGGTCAAAATTTTACTTATTAAAAATGGTGATGAGATTCTTCCGTCAATCCTTGTCCAATTGCTCATAGTTGTCCATAACCGGGGACACGGCTAAGATCTTAGTTTGTTCACTCTGCAGAGTTTGTGCACTTTCACCTTCAGACTCAAATCAGCCCAAACATCCTATACACTCTGAGTGGATTAAGGAAAGGAGAAGATTGAGACGAGATCTTTCAGAGGAAATTCCACCACCGTTTGGCTTACCCGTTCCACCTATAATTATGCTACATCTTCTTGTAAGTCTGGTGAGTTCATTCAACTTAGTTGATCAAGACAGAGCCCATATGACTAAAGGCTGAACGGGAAGCTACTAAACTTAGAAGGACATAGTAATCTCTTTGTTCCTGGGTGGCCATCCTCAAGTGACAACCTCAAGTGAAATAACCCTTAGACAAGGGCCCTGAGGCAACACTCAACATAAACCAATCACGTCCAAAATCCACCCAGGTGTTTCATTGAATGTTATACTTAGAATTTTCCACAACATCAAGAAAACACTTTATAAGATTGCATAGCATCTACTAAGTTCTAAGACTATCAAACTAACAGGGGTAAAAGAGATAGCTACACACTACTAGGATAATAACATAGCATAATATAACTTAGTGAAATTTCCTATCATGCATACTACTGAAAACTCTAATGATGCGTATAGAAAATAATGGGTAGTGAATGGTGTGTTACTTGCCTTGTTGAAGTTGGTGAAGATATCACACTCTCTTCACAAAAGATCTTTGCTCTCTGTACAATCTATTCATTGAAAACACAATAACAAAATAAACAAGAATCCTAGCAAACAAACATACAAGTGTAGAAAACATACAGAGCAACTAACATATCCAAAAAGGGTTTAACCAAGTTGGCTAGGACAAGGTCAAGGGTTTACTTGGGATGGAATAGGTTGAGTTTGTAGTGATCAAACTTTATTGGAAACATATTTATGAAAGAAGTTCCAAGAGTTCACCAAGGTGATCTAACTATCTCAACTATTGTAACACATAACAATGTGTAACACTTAGTCATTTTCATCAAGACATTTGAGTGATCTAAGTTAGTCCTTCCATTTTGGTTTAGGGTAGGTATAGGTTCAAATAACTTCATAAAAATGGAGATAACAAGTTAAAGTATTGGGATTTTCCATTTGGGTCAATGGTTGGACAAAAACAACTTGTTATTCTTCAACTTGTGTGGATGGCTCCAAGTCTTCACATGCTTGTCTTCTTGAAGTTCATCTTCATGCTTCTATTGTAGTTTCCTCCTTGTTGTGAAGCTTCTCTTGAACTTGATAAATCTTCTTGGTCTTCACTTCACTAATTGGTTTGGTTATGGGATGGGAACAAGTACCACTAAGTCAAATTGGAAAGAAAAAGAAGAAAGATAGAAAAGGAGAGGGAGATGTTTTTTTTTCTGAATTTCTTCACACTTGTACTTCCTTGAGTTGATTCTAGTTGTTGTGAAGTCCAATTCCCTTACTTCTAATTCTTCAATGATCTTCTTTGTAACTCTTCATGTTGCCACCAAGTTGAAGATGGAGTTCCTTCTTGGGGTTGAGTTTTGTCTTCCATTTTGCTAACTTGATGGATTCTTGAAGCAAGAATAGGAGAATGGAGAAGTAGATAGAAAACTATGGTACTAGTGTTTTAGGTTCACTACTTCGTCTTTTATATGGTTGACATATACTAGGGACTTGGTCTTGGCTCCAAAAATTGCCACAACAAACAATGGTAGAAAGAATAGAAACAAAATCTAAGACATGATCAACTAGTGGTTCACTATGATGGAATTTTGGTCCAACTTACATGGAAATGGTTCAAGGTTGTCCAAAAGGTTTAGGTATTGATTTCTCTGGTTCAAGGTTACCAAATGGAGTAACTTTGCTTAAGACAACATTTTCTAATTATTTATAGAATTAAATCTATGTCCAAAATAATCAAATGGCCATCTAAAATCTAAAACACTTCAAAAAATAATTCAAATAGGATTTTGGGCAGTAGGTACTGTTAGTACATATTCTAAGGAACACAAAGAAATTTGGTTTGCTTAAATTGGATTTTCATAATTTGAATTATGTCAAATTTTATCAAATAACATATTTGAATTTGAATAATTTTTAAATGGTCAAATTTAAATTTGTCCTGTGCCAAAAGTTTCTACACATTATGTGGATTTCAAAAAGTCCAAGTTTATCAAATTTGGCCAAGTGGTTAAAAAGTTAGGAGGTTTCAAAGTTTCAGGGGCTTTTCTGCAAAACCTACTTTTATTTCTATTCGGAAATAATTCCAGAGACAGGCTGGGCCAAAAACGGCTTATCTGTCGCGCAGGCGTTGGGTAGGAATTGGGCTTGGGCCTGCTACGTGTTGCACCGAGCGGCGGATAAGGAAACGGGCGCACTACTGACTGGGCGCCCAGGTGGCGTCCTGTGATTGGCCCGTACCGGTTCAATAAGTGGGTCTATCTTACGCGTTGGATGAAAATCGAACGGTGCAGGGAAGGCTAGGTTTTACCTCGCCGGTGGAGATGGCCGGAGAGGAGGTCGACGGCGGCGCTGCGCTCGGGGGTGGATGACGGCGCTGCCCCGGGCGTTCTCCGGTCACGGGGAAAGGACGGGGAGGATCAGCGCTTCACGGTGAGTCTTCTGGCGCAGACGGCGCCCTTTCGGGGAGCTCCAAACGGCGGCGCCTCGGAGTCTGGAGGTGGCGGCCACGGTTAAGTCCGGCGAGCTCGTTCGTCACCGTTGCGCTGTGCCAAAAATTCGAACACAAGCATTATGAGGTGCGTCGAGACGAGACAGGGACAGAGGGCCAAGTTTTGGGGGCGGGGACTCACATAGGCGGTCGGAAATGTCGAAACACGGTGGCGGATCCCGCGGACTCCGGCGAGCTATCGGTGCAAAATGGGTGCATGAAACTTGGTGATTACAGAGGGGAAATGGAGATAGGTTTACGGGCTATAAGGTGGAGAGGTCAGGGCAATGAATTCGAGGAAGAAACGCTCTAATTTACGGGGATTCAATTCGGCCTGAAACGGAAGAAACAGCAACGGCCGTGGCTTGATGACGATGACGTCATCATTTTTTTTCTTCTTTTCTTTTATTTCCTGTTTTCAATATCTTTAGTTTTAATAATCCAATTGACCTTAAATTAATTTCTAAAAATTTGTAAAAATAATATCTTTCTGTTTAGAACATTGTTATAAACATTTGAACACATTTCACCTTTTATATTTTTTAAATATAATTAATTACAAATAGTACTTAATGTACTTTTAATAATTTAGAAATTAATAAATTGATGTTATTGTCTAGATAAAATTTCAGACACATTATTGATGTCATATATAATTTTTGAAAGTCATTCACATCATTTTTACATTTTATTTTTTTAAGATATGAGTGATTTACTAATAGCAACTTAATTCCATTTTTAAATTATAAAATTAAATAAATATAAAAGTGGCTTAATAAAATTTGGAAAAAATCCCACAAGTCAAAATATTGTTTTCTAAGCCCTCTTTTATGTTATTTTCAAAGTAAATGCATTTTATTTTCACACCGTTACGTTTAAAACTTGGAGTATCATTTGTATATCATCATAAATAGTTGTTATTCTCATAAAATAATTTTGAGGCATATAAATTGTTAAGAGGTAATAATTCCCTAGTTTCAAAGGCTATAAAACATTTTCCAAGTAATAGTGGATTTGAAAACATGTTATAAAATAAGGTTTTCTAAGAGAAAACAATTTCTTTGAATAATGAATATTTATTTTGAATGGACTTTTAGGGTTTATGGAATAGAGGTATAATGAATTCTTAATTTCAATTTTCATTGAGTTATGTAGTGTTTCCTTTTATTTCTTGCATCTCATTGGTTTTTGGTGACTTGCATAACATGAAAACAAAAAATTTCAATTTTTAGTGATTTTTTTACTTTCCAAAAAATCAGGGATGTTACATTCCGGTCTTCGAGAAGGAATACTAGCCATGGTAGCCTAAGATGGATGCAAGTTGTATTGCATTGTTTGTGAAGATATTGAATCGGATTAGACAAGAAATATGCAAGTTAGTTTTGGGTCTCTTCGATCTCGTTTATAGCATTGATAAGTGTTGTAGATTCTCGATTTGCTCTTGGCAGGCCGGGAGCACCAAAACTCATAAAAAAGTTTTTATTATCCGTTGAGGGATGGGAAAATGGAGCATTTCATATTTACATGCTTATTTGCCTAAGATTAAAGATGTGCCACTAGCACAAAGAAAATTGTTGATAGTGGATCTCCTTGATGCACACTTCACTTGCAATGGAAGAGGATAGGTAGAGGCTCCATTAAGCATGATTGAGAGGAGGTCCCCAAATTATACATTTTTTTGCGAATGCTTGAAATTATTTATATTATTATCATATACAAAATTTCTTTGAAAAATGAGAACCATGTGGTGAATACTACTTAGAACAAATGCGTTTTTTTTTTTGAAAAGGAGCATATATTAATATCGCGGAGATACCAATTACACCCAGGCTCTGCACGAACTCAATACCCTAATGGCATTACAGATGCACACATCCGAAAAAAAGAAGAAACTAAAGAAAAGTCCCGCTACAAGAAGCACAACCACCACCAAGACAACATGTGATGTCCAATTTCTCCAAAAGCAACACCTATAAGAAGGAAACAGTGCACACGCGCCGTCGTTGCCCGATCGAAGATCTTGAGTTTACACCCTAGAGATAGTCCTCACTCTCAAAATAATGCCTTTAGCAAGACCATTGTCAGGCACAACATATTAAGATTAGACCTTGAGTTTTCACCCTGAAAGGTAAGACTTTGAACTTCACCTATGCTTCCACCCCCATTTCCATACTGATGCCACAATTCTTGAAACTCCAAGACAGTTCCTCATCGACGTAAAGACTCCAATCACCATTGCTAGTCCTCCAATCTCAGCTTCCATGACATTCTACGCCTCTGCCTTCACCATGTATTTGCCCATGGTGGCAACCGAAGCAGAGCTTCGCACCACTCCTTGCATTGCAACCGAATCCCACCTAATCCAGCAATCTTCAGACATTAACGCCCGTGGGAGATCGCCTGTAGACCCTTCTAGAACTCGACATTCTGTCCAGATCAAAGAGGACAAACGTGAGGCAGTCTTTGTCTTGACGCAAGAGGAACCCTATGACCGCCGCCTTTGTTCAAGCATGCCAGCAGCCCCCCATGCCGCTTGACAGCTTCCGGCAAACAGATCGCGCGGATCAGGCACATGTGACATCGACAGAAGAAAGGCCACAATGCACCCTAGGCATGCGCAGTAGCGCCATCGCCGTAGGTTCCGCGTCGTCGCCTGCAACCATCACCGCATGCTCGCCCCTCTCTGCCCCATCCACCCGCTTCCGGACCTCCACATACGCAGCCAAGGAACCGACCCCCCCACCCCCAGCACGAAGGGAATCTGGTAGGCTACACCGGCCCCGCCCGCCGCCTTCCACAGCCATGGCGTGGCTGCCACCGCCGGCGCTAGCGAAGGGTGGGGGAAGATCGGGCGTCGGCCTTCTAGATTGGATCGGAGTCCTCCGGAGCCGCCTATTGTGGGGCAACCCGAGAGTCAATATTTTGGGGATGGATGGACAGAGAACACCGAGAGTTTTCCGGATGTGTGCTTGGGTTGGCCAAAGGTGGCTGGAGATGGGAGATCGGTTGATGGCGGCGGTCGTCGAGAGTCTACGGGTGCGTCTGGATGGTCATGCGGAATTGTGTATGTCTAGTATCTAAACATTAGGCCGGCTGCACATACGGGGAAAAAAATATGCACCTATGACAAAACAGTAGCTCCAACCGAATTCGGAGGACCCAAACTTCCACAGACACGTAGCCTAGGTCTGGGGTGTCAACCAGCTCGGGTGAAACCGTGAAAGTAAATAGTTTCAGGGCCACCCCAGGCGGTTTTTCATACGAAACGTATCTAAAACTATTACACTCAGAGGCGGTCGTTATTCCTGACCAACACACAAATTTTTGGAGGCCGTCCGGCGTCCGTAGTACATACCGGCTCCAATTATGCAATCATACGAGTTGGGTAGATTTTGCAGCCATCTCATGGATTTTGGGAGGCGAAATTTTTTTTTGGTCTGTCATATATTACATCTTATTGGAGCCGGGTTTTTCTTTTAATGCGATTTATCTACACAAACCGGTTGAGGGGTCGCCTTTTCGAGATTGTTCTTTTTTTCATGGGTAAATGCTTCTCTAATAACAATCTCTAATATTCAGTTTTCTAATAGTGCATGTCTAGTATCAGGAGGATCCATACATTAAATTCCGAGTTTTATAACTCATATATATGTTCCAAATAATCTAGCAACGATGAGAATTCTTGTTGTGTAAGCTGAAAAGCTACGATTTTCTTATTCTTATTCTTCATAAATAACATATTATGCTCTCCATTTTCCTACCTTGTGTTAGCAACTTAAAATTATTTGAACCCGGGTTACACAAGCACATGATGCGGAAGGCCGGAGCTAGGTACCGTACAGGTTCGTATAGCTGAAGCTATGGAGCTTAGAACTACCTTCGTTATCTCTGATTGAAAGGGTTTTGATCATTAGAGAGTTATATGGGTGATCTGTAGGATTGGTCCACGTGATTTTCTCAAAGAAATGATTTGCAGTGTATCAGCTAAGAAAACATCATTGGCACTAACTTGTTACGTAGAAAGATTGTCGTGTTTCCTATTATGTAATCATATATACTCCATTTGGTGCAAATTAATGTGGTATATACTGGATCATCTATAGTTCAAGAAAGCATAACATTCAAGTCCTACGTTTTCTGAAAGTATCAAAGAAGATCAAAGTGCCAAAGCGGGCTTGTGGTTAGCTGTTACGATGGAATGCACATATATTCATTTATGAACAAGCAACAGGAGATCATGCAAAATACAGCAATTGACGCTACTAAACAGAAAATATTCAGTTATGAATAAGCAGCAGGAGATCAAAACAGGAATGATGGCATTAAACAGGAAAGAAACAGAGTCGTTGTCCATAGAATGAACAACAATATCTTTGTGCTAAGTTACTAACGAACAATATCAAACAGCTAGCCACAAGCCCGCAATGCTACTTATAGGCATTGCAGTGTATATAAGCAAAAAATAAAAACAATGGAAGATCCGAAATTAAAGGCACAATCAAGCACCCATGCATGCATGTATACATCCTTAAATCATGTGTATACACATGCATGAGAGGGAGTTCCTTATGTCGTGTGTGTATGAGTTGCACCACCGTACGTACGTGATCAGTGCCTGGGACGAGGCCCGAGCCTGAGCTCCAGGTCCAGCAGTTGCCTCCTCTCCGCCGACTCGCCGTCCTGCCGGCGCTCTGCGGGCCCTTCCGGCGCGCGCCACGCGCTCCCATGGTACCCAAGGCCCAGTTGCAAGCCACGATCACGGTCGTCTTCGGAACCGAACAGGCTCAGCTCCCTCGGGCTAGGGGTACCAGGGCTGAGGGCCGGCTCCGCGTCCGCCGCCCCGGCGCCGTCCGTGTAGTACAGCATGCCGAAGCTGCCGCTGCTCATCGGCGATGCTGCCTGCAGCTGCGGTGGAGGATACACCGCCGAGTAGCTGCTGTACTTGTTGGCCGGCGCGTCGAGGCGCGGGCGGGCTGGGGGCGCCGGCTTGAGGCGGTCCCGGTCGCGGCGGTGGATGTTCATGTGCCCGCCCAGCGCCTGCGCCGTGGTGAACCCGCGCTTGCAGAACACGCACTCGTAGTACGGCCGGGTCGCGGCCGGCGCCACGGCTACCGCCTCGGGCGATCTCACTGTCTCGTCGTCGCTCTGGGCCGCCCTGCCGTCCCTCTCCATACCCCCAGCAACGACGATCTACCTCGAGGATCTGCCTCTGGGACCCTGCGTACGATGATGAATTCGACGGGTTTGACGATGGAGATGGTGAAGAATGTGTGTGCAAGGAGCTGAGGGGGGACAAGGACAGAGACTGAGATTGGCGAGGCAGCATTTTTATTGATATTGTCTGCAATTTCTGAATAAAAGATTGTGCACGGCCGGCCGGCATATATTGGTGCCTAGCAGCTGCCCTCGCTATCCACGCATCATCGATGACTCTGCCCTTGCCCTAGCCTAGCCCTGTAAGTGTGTATACGGTGTGCAATGTGAAAATATGGATGGAGCTGCTTCAGACCCAAGTATCCTCTTGTGTAACTACTGGTTATCACTCATCGAAGGTTACTTCGGGCGATCCTTAGAACGAAATTGTATAGTTTGGACTGTTTACACTGAGCTGGGTGCAGCTAGCTAGCTTCTGGTGTTGCTGTCATACCATTGACGCGGCCAGGCCTAGCTAGGATCGATGAAACTAACACCATCGCATATGAAATTAATCTTTCTTTTCTAACTTAAATAATGGCAAAAGCAAATATACATGGGACGACAGATATGCAGGCCAGGGTTCAGACTGTCTGAAGTGAAATTTACATGCGACGATTCTTCTTTTTTAACCAGTTATTACGTATTTTATTTCTTTCTTTGTCTCCTTGCGTTTGGACCGAGAGAATTGCACCGGCAGCTATTTTTATGATTGTTCGACTGTAAAGTCGATCTCGAGTCCTTGGTTGATGCATGCACCTGTGAGACAGGAACGTCCTTGTCGCGGTCTTGTATCCGCATATATAGATTGAGATGGAAATGCAATGGGTGAATATCTTATTAGTGTTTTTAACTTACATAGCAAAGACGCCAATGTGGTAAATGTCATGCATGAGTCATGACTGAAATCTTTACATGATGCCGAGTCACTCACTCACTCAGTCGTTAAGTCATGCATGGTATAGCACAGTTATTGACAAGAATATACCCCGTCACTGTCAGTGGTACCTGCTCTGTCTCAGCTGGGACGAAAAGTTCAATGGAGTGGTAGGTAGAACCGAGGAGGGAACTGCTCACGTTACCATCCAACTCGTGGAAACTGTCCCAATTGTCACCTGCATGCCCCATTAGACAGAACCGAGGCCTAGCTAGCAAGCGCCGCATGGTACGTACCTGCAGATCAGCCACAGTTCATTGTAATCGGAGGACCATTTCAAGGGGCCGGCTGACCATGTCCCCGAGCTGAGCCCGTGCGTGATAGCGCCTGCAAGGGCTCTGGCTACAGTGTTCCACCGGTTCGGCCGCTGGCTTCCATCTTTTCACGATGGATAGTTGCTATGCGCCTCCTCCCTCGAAGCAGGCTTTTTGCTCCCCTTTATAAATAAAACAACCACCCACGGAGTTACACGATACAAGTTTAAGGTAGCAACAAACAGAAAACAAATGCTGGGGTAACAACACAAGTAGGCCCAACAAGACGGCTAAAAATTAAAAAAAAGATACAACTCCAGACTTGAGTAAGGGTCAACGGCTGGACGACACAACAAGTCGGTGAGCCGTCCTTAGAAGGTCCTCGATCATGTCATCCAGCCGAGCATTGTCCCACTGTCTACAGAGAGGGCGCCACTGCTGCAAGAATGCCAAGAATTTAAACATAGAGTCAGAGGCACGTCTCAAGAAAACACGCTCGATAACCATCTTATTACAAATAGTCCATGAATTCCAGGTCATCGCGGCAAACACTAACCAGAAGAGGAACCTCCTCTTATCAGTACGGTTTGCCTGCGCTTCAAGGAACTCACCAAGGTCCACGACATGCCACTCAGGCCCAAGGGCCTCAGTCATGAAGCTCCACAAAAGCGAGCCGTGAAACAAGAAAAAAATATGGGTCCCTCACTCAGGGACCGCATAGAGAGGGCACGTGCCATCCCCGGTCATAACCGCTTCTAGACCTCCATGCCCGGTGAAAGATGATCCCTCAAAAGTTGTCAAGTGAAGATCTTAATCTTTAACGGCATCGGGGTCGTCCATAGATGAGTGGTCCAGGGAAGCACATGCGCCCTAAATAGGGCCCGATACGCGGAACCGACTGGTAAAGATGCCTGTCGGGGATATCAGAAATAGGGTATCTCCTGGCATCCAGAAGGCCGGACCATGAAGGTAGGCCCAAAGCCAGAGGCCCAAATGGGACGAAACGCATGACTGTATCCAGGATGACGGCCGCAAACCCATCCGGATCTTAGGATCCGGATGACCGTAGATTGTAGGTTTTGTTATTTTACGGATGATATCCCTGTAAGACCTGCTCCGGCTCTCTATATAAAGTCGAACGGGAGAAACCCTAGGCAGATTAGATCTAGACTCGATCTATCTAAGTGCTTGTAGCCTGTGTCCGGTGATCCGCCGTCATAGTTGATTTGCGGGAAGTAGCGAGCCTCTCCGGCTAACCTGAACCTGGGTAAACACCGTGTCCTCGCTCCAAGCTCTCCCCCACGTTAGCCCTCCATGTTCTTCCTCGTTGAGATAGCTTCCCCTTTCGGGAAACCTGATCATGGAACTCATCAATGCCTGAGGTCGGGAGGGACCAAGAGACACCATCTGGCGAGTCCGACATGGTTTGTGGGAGGCTAGCAACTAAGCGCTCCCACATGTTGGCCTCAACCTGGCCAAACGTGTGGCGGAACCCAATGTTCCATCGCCCCTGTTGGATCGCCCCAGCAATCAAAATGTAAATGTCTTAGCAGATCGCAAACAATTCCAGGAATTCCCTGACGAAGGGCGCACGTCCCAAGACAACAATGATCCTGCCAAAACAGGGTACATTTTTCGTCACCTACAGAGAAGGTTATCGCTAATCAGATATCATGCTTTATGGCTTGGGTGGATCTCCAAAATCAAGATCCCTCCTGGCGCTCGCAAGCCAGGAGCGGGCTACTCCTCACGTATTTGGCTGTGAGCATCTACAGCCAAATCCCCCTATCCTCTCTAGGAATCTGCTAGACCCACTTCAGCATCAGCGCCTTTTTCATGCGCCTAGATTCCTGGATCCCTATGCCCCCAATTTCTTGGGGCGTAAATATCTGCTCATTTTACCATATGATATGTTTTACGTCCATTAGACGTCTGCTAGAAGAAACGAGACAACTCTCTGTCAAAGATGGCATGAACTCCCTATGGAAGCAGGTACAACCCTATAGTGTACATGGGGATGCTACATAGGCAAACGTCGATAAGGATAGTCTTACTCCCCTTGGAGGTACACCTCCCCTGCCAAGGTTCAGACCTAGCCTTAACCCGCTCTACTAGCAAGTCCGGGTCCTTAATTAGAATCCGAGAGTCCCAGATCGACATTCCCAAGTATTTTATAGGGAATTCTGCTAGTCTGCAATTGAGGATGTCAGCAATCCACTGTCTCTCCTCATCGGTGTACCCGAGGATCATAACCTCACTTTTATCAAAGTTGATCTTTAGCCTAGACATGGCCTCAAAGCAGAGGAGAAGGAACTTTAGATTAACAATATCAAGTTCCGATCCCTCCATCATGATCATGGTATCGTCCCCGTATTGGATATGAGTCACATCACCCCCGGGATAAGATGTCCAACCACACCACAAATGTGGCCGGAAGTCTTAGCTCCCTCTAAGACTTCTGCAAGGGCATCGACGGCAGCGTTGAAGAACAAAGGGAAGATAGGGTCCCCTTACCTCACCCCTCACGTAGACCTAAAATAGGGACCCACTTCCCATTTATGTTAATAGTTGTGTTTCCACTCATCACTATCTACATAATCCAACGGATCATTCGATTATCAGCCCCCCCTTTTGTTCCAACACTAAGCGAAGGAAGGCCCAGTCCAAGCGATTGTATGCTTTCAGAAAGTCTAGCTTAAGGAACACAACCTTATGGCGTGTTGACTTAACCTCATGGATAATTTCATGAAGTTTTCACGGTTTGACTTTGAAAAATATAGTATGCACTATATTTTGGCAAAGAGGAGAGTTTGAATAAGCATCAGACCTAGAAAAGCCCATGGATGCACATGTATAGAATGTTGGATTGGTTTTGGGAGGATTTTTCATGAACCTCAAACAAAATCAAATAATCGTTCGTGTCTCCTAAGTTAGGGTACACAGTTTAGAAATGCATGATGGACTATTTTTATACAAACAAAGCAGTTGGATTCTCAATTCTCATACATGCATGATACAAAATGTCGGCAATTCATGAACAAATAGAAGTATGCATAGGAACATTGATAATCTCTAAACCCCTAAACAAGAACACGATGTGATGCAAGGAGTACCAAGAAACATACATATAACTAGCGAGCGAGGGTGCCAAGATTAGATATAAGGGCAAACCACATGTTGGCATCTGATAACCCCCAAGCGCAGGGGATCAATGTAGTACCTCTCAATGTGGAAGTAGGGTATCGATCCACAGGAGAAAGAAGGAAGAGGTATCTATCCCCTACAACTAAAGTGTCACAAGTTTTAGTTGATTGTGCACTAAAATTTTTTAAATAACAAGATGGTTGATTTAATGGATGGAAGTTTAATGTACAAAAAAATAATGTAAAAGTGTCCCAATCCTCTTCAATGCAAGAGGACAAGATAAAGGTTTTCTCTTATAGGAACAATGGACATGTGTTCATGGGTTCACTCAATCCTCTCTCCCATCTATGGTGATCATCATGCTATAGATAAAAAGTACACACAATTCTAATGTTTTAATGATAAACTTCTATGAAGGCTACATGTCCTAAATCACATAGTTGAAAGAAATAATCATTGTGTTGCTAGGTCACCCTCGTAAGGCTAGCGTGGTTTGCTGTCACTCCCACATTGTACTTGTTCCTTTTTACCCCCAGATAAAGGATGTTGGGTGCACTGTGTCACGCAATACCTATGCCTATGTCACATCGGCCATCTCGTACCCACATACTTCATACTTCTTAGTGGATAATATTTTAAACACTAGGGCAATGATTCATATTTCGTGTCTATCTACACTTGGTGGTGTCAATCACCTCATGAAATGAATAAACAAGGCATTATGCGTAAATCAAACCATCACATGCATCATAGAATATGTCCAAAGTATGAAAAGTCAAAAAAAATCCAACACAATGGTAAATGCATAAAAAATATCATCTCGTACCAAACTATCCACCATAGGAATTACATAGATAGATCCATACTCATGCAAGGCACATCATATGGACTTCAACAATGATCATACATAGATAGATTAGATCAAGCTACCACCACAAATCAAAAGTCCAGGGGGTGGACTACTCCCCCTTCTTCATGGTGACGATGGTGGGAGAAGATGGAGACCACCCCGACAGCGTCCTGCCGGAGTTTCCCCCTTCAATCTACAACTCCAGGTCTTCTATGTCGTGGTTTTCTATTTCTGCGGCGCTCCCTTCCGAAAGCCGCCGAGGGACTATTTTTCTATTCGTTTTTAGGTCAAGACGAAGGCACGGAGATGAAAACGGACTACATCGGAGCAACGAGGGGGAGAGAGGTGCTCTCACGCGGCCAGGAATCTGCCCGCATGGGACCCCCCAAAATCCTTCTCGGACTTCCTTTCGTGCACTTCATTGGCTCCTATGCTTTGTTCCTTCCAAAAAATGACCCCCGCAAAATATTAGGTTATTTGGACGTCGTTTGGGTCCCTGAAACATCAAACTATAGAAAATAGGGTTTTCTGTCAGTGCAGGGTTAATTCCAGAAAAATAGGGAAACTATGAAATATTCCCAAAATCAATATAAAACAATGATATAACCCTTATATGATTCAAATATGATTGAAATATAAGTAATACAATGCAAAGTTCATGTATGCATTTTACATGCATCAACATCTCCAAGCTTAACCTATACTCGTCCTCGAGTATGAAGGTGATAAAACTAACATGGACTTTGCTTTTTAAGTATCAAAGATAATTACTATTGCAACATAGAGTCAAATGATTCATTCTCAAAGGAGTAGCAATATACAAGATATCTTATGAAGTGATATCAAATATTCAATGTAAGGATGTTCAATGATAATTGACAAAGTGTAACATAGAATAAAGTACTATGGACCAAATGTATGAGTAATTGATACGTCTCAAACGTATCTATAATTTCTGATGTTCCATGTTGTTTTCATGCCATATGCTACATGTTTTCTATACACTATGTCATTTTTATGGATTTTCTGGGACTAACTTATTGACAAGATGCCACAGAGCCAGTTCTTGTTTTATGTTGTTTTTGGTTTCATAAAAGTTGTTCTGGAAATATTCTCAGAATTGGACGAAACAAAATCCAAGGATCTTAGAAATATGTCACGTACACGGAGTCCGGAGGGGACCGGGGGGGGGGGCTAGAGGGCCCACACCACAATGCGCCCCCCTCGGACGCGCCACCAGGTGGTGTGGCCCCCCTGGCCACCCACCGATGTTGCCCTCTTGCCTATTTAAACTCCTCCACGGGTTAACCCTAAGGACCCGAGCCTTTTCCACCAAATGTTCCATAGCCGTTGTCATCGTCAACCCTAGTTCGGGAGGGTTCTGAAGCTCTCCCGGGCACCCTGCCGGGAGCGGGAATCATCACCGGAGGGCTCTTCATCACCATGCCTGCCTTCGGAGTGATGCGTGAGTAGTTCATCCTTGGATTATCGGGTCCATATCAGTAGCTAGATGGTTGTCTGCTCCTCTTTATGCCTCATGTTTAGATCTTGTGAGCTTCCTAACATGATCAAGATCATCTTATTATAATGCTACATGTTGTGTTTGCTGGGATCCGATGAATATTGAAGGCTATGTCCAATGATTATCAATCTATCATGTTATCTTCATGCATATGTTATTTATGATCTTGCATGCTCTCTGTTACTAGTAGATGCTCTGGCCAAGTTGATGATTGTAACTCCAAGAGGGAGTATTTATGCTCGATAGTGGGTTCATGCCTCCCTTCCACTCGCGCTCAAGTGACATAAACATAACGGGTCGGAGATGTGATGTTGCCATTAGGGAGAAAACAATGATGTTTACATTACACACTTTGCTTACTGCAATTATCTGTTGCTTGCAACTTAATACCCGAGGTTTGATTGGATGACTCTCCGAGGGTGGATTATTAGTCATAGATGCAGTTGGATAACGGTATATGAATTATGTTGTAATGCCCGCATGAATCACATAGTAATTATCGTGTCATGCATATGCACTACGGTGCAGGATTTATATCTGTCAATTGCCCAGATGTAATTTGTTTACCCATCATATTATCTATGTTTTATGGAGAGACACCACTAGTGAACTGTGGACCTTGGTCCATTTCCTTACACTGATAATACAACCACTGCAACCACTATTTTCCTACTGCAATTAATTTTTTACTCTCATTCATTGCCATCACTGTTCTCTTTCATCTACTGCAAACAAGTGCTGTTTTCCACACTATACGTCTAATCCTTTGTTTTCAGCAAAATCGGTGAGATTGACAACCTCACTGCTTCGTTGGGGCAAAGTAACTTGATTGTGTTGTGTAGATTCCATGTTGCTGCTGAACCGGTAGTGCGCCCTGCCAACATCAGCTACCAACAACCTTCAGAAGTGATTTCTTTCTCCTACTGGTCGATTCAACCTTGGTTTCTTTCTGAGGGAAACTTGGTACTGTGCTCTTCATACCTTCCATTTGGGGTCTCCCAACGAACATGTGTTACACGCCATCGGTAATGAAAAGTAAAAACATCCTATAATGGTCATAGAGTATTCTTGTAAATCTGAATATAAAAGGTGGACACTTTGGCAAGATAGATAAATAAATAGAGGTAGACCATGGATAAGATTCATCTAGCTTCCAAATGCTTCTACTTAAGTTAATGTTTGCAATGTGTTATTCATTGGTGTGGAGATCCCATTACCCCTATCATAACATCTTGAATGGTTAAGTTGAAAGTGAAAGCAAATATGAGTAATGTGCTTAACAAAGTATGGGTTGAATGCCTCATTCCCCGTGAATACAAAAACCTCTCCAACTGGCTACTCAACTCAGGCCACAAATAAAGTTCAAGTTTTAAAGTCATTGCAAGTAATAATAGCGTCATCAAGAGCGTCAACTGGGGTACCTCTTGTCCCAGGACATGGAACAAGCCCATGTCAAAACGACAAGACAAACAAACAAAATGAACAATCTCAACACCTTTTTTATTGACCATTGGTATAGCTTTTATTGTGAGGTGCACCACTGAAGGTTCACTATAGCATGTAAGTAAATTTCCACCATGTATCTCGATGTCTTGGGTTAGCAGGCCCAGGCGTCTCTCTAGCCAATTATACTCACTCCTCAAACTTACCAAGTTTCGACAATTATTTCACTCAATGTTAGGCATCCATAAACAAAAGTACATGATATCAACTTAATATAATTAAGAGCACTGTTGAAAGCTTGCCATGTGACAAAACATATGAGCTAACTACCAATCAAGAATCTTGTCAAGCACATAACTTCATAATTTTAATCACCATGGTTCATGTTTATTAAGTGCAATAAAAGTAAAGTGTGCATCAAATTCGTGAGAGCTTTTTAACCAACTTTTCCCATAACAATCAATAACATCAGCATTTTAATTTGGATACATAGATACAATATAACATGATAAACATACTTGGAATAGCATAAAGCTAATAGGTAGATATGGTGGACTCACTGGAAGAACTTTGGTTGAAGGTGTTGGAAAACAAGTTTTTACTTGTTGGAATTTTTGGGCTAGCAAGAGGGAGAAAGTTGACCGTCTAAATACATGCATAAGTGTCCATAGAATTAATCAATCAATTTTAAGCCAAGTAAAGTAGCATTCAGCATCAAAACATGAATAACAAATAGCTCTTGATAAAACACTTGCAAATTAATACTCATTAAAAAGCACATGAATCGTGCAATTATATGTATCTTTTTGAATCAACTCAAACATCCATTTCCCAATATTTTAATAGAATCAAACTTAATTCAAACTAATTTCCATTATGTCTCTCATAACATAAATGAGAAGTGGTGGTCTCACAAATAAAAACTAAACCGAAATAACAAAGATAAAAGTCGCTCCAAGTTTATGAGATAAAGTGCATTGATCAAAAACGGAAGTTAGACGTGTGCAAAACGAGAGTGTATTGCTCCAATGGGGTTGTCTTCAGATCCCCAAGATTATGTTCTTCACCATCCTTGTATAGCTCTTGGTGCATCTCCTCTAATCCCTGTGAAAAAACTTCAAAACACTGTTTCTCCCATCTCTTTTCTGTGCGGTGACATTAGTAGGCACACAACAATTGAATTTTTTGCTGCTTAAAATCCTTAAAAAAAGTGTGAAACATGTCTAATGTTTTATTCCTTCTAATAAACTCAATTGTATAAAAAACATATTCAACTTAAAAGTTCAAAGAATGCATAAAACAAAATGGGACAGAATCTGTCCAGAAAAACAGCAGTAGAAAAACGCATTTTTTTACCTCAGTTAAATATTTCGACAAAATGTAAAAAAAATCACGCTTACAGAGGATAAAAATTTGCAACTATAGTTAAAATTTCAGCTCATTCAGAGTTACAGAACATAAATGAAAAATCATACCGTGCACAGATTCGCGCTGGAATAAAATCTCGAATAGAAATAGCAACTTTTTCAAACCAAAACGGGTAAAACTTAGCACTTTATTAATTCCAGAAACAAAACTAAAAACTAAGTCTCTTGTTATAGAAAGAGGACACAAAAAATCAAAAATAAAAACAACCGGGTTGCCTCCCGTAAAGCGCTTTCTTTATAGCCATGTAGCTAGGCTTCTTACTTGGTATCAAGATGGTTGGAGTGAGGTGGCTTGGCATCCCCAAGATTGAATTATTGTACTTATTTGATATATGTTGGGTGAGCCTAGGGGTAACATTCCCAATCTTGAGTGTTTGTCTCTCTTGATATTTGTTCATCACTCTCAACTCTTCCACTTGAAAATTCTCTTTACAGAAAACTCAACATAAAACTTGATTAGAGGGGTTAGTGTCTCATAGATTAAATCGTCATAGGTACAACAAAGAAATATAATGAGTTGATTCTAAACATTAACTACTGTTACTAAGGTTATGTTTTTCTCTTTGATCAAAAGAACCACACAAAACATAGTAATGAGACTAATGCAAAATAAAGACAAAATCTGTCAAAAAATGGAGAGCCCGAAAGGAGCGAATTTTTAGAGGCACTTATGTTGCTCAAATCAGAAAATGTTGAACTAATGAAATATGTAATAACAATTGAATGTTGTTGTCGTAAAATATAAGCTCAAAATCCTCTTATGTGATTTTTAACCTTTTTTGCAATGAAGCTTAGGAATCTATATTCTCGAGAGCAAATCACTATTGTTTGATCCTAGCTCTCAAATAGGACAATCATCTAAAGCATTATCATATAGAATATCTATACCAAATTCCTCACCACTTTCAAAGTTATTATCAATAATAATATCATTTTGAATGTGTTGGTCATCATCAGAATCGGAATCAAAAGACCATGGTGAGTAAGGATATGGGCAATCCTCTAATACATTTTCCTCTTCTCTATATTCTTCTTGTTCCTGCGAGCCATTAGATCTCTCCTTGATAGAAACAAGATTTTTATAATATTCAAGGATATAGGTATTCTTACAAAAGAGTTTCAAGAGTTGTTCAAGTGTTGTAGCAAGTCTTGGTGTGAGGCTACGAGCTTTATCTATATTAAACATAACTATCTCAAAAATTCCCATTACAATAGTAAATTCCTCGACTGCCTTCATATCCGTGTTCCTAATTTCATTATTATGGTAAGAGGCAATTATAGGCATACTCTCAAGCTTGCATTGAAATTTAAGATGCTTAGGATATTGATCTATACAGCAAGATACATTATACCTATCACATAATCCATGGCCAATTGCATTTAATGCTTCCATTATAAACCTTTTTTGATCAACATTAATTGATTCAACCATAGGGGGTTGCATAAGTAGGTGACTCATACATTCCATGAACATAACAAATGAACTAATTTTTTCGTGTTTTTCAAATAAGGAGAGTATAAACTGATACATAACTAAAAGTAAAGCTAATGAGAAACTAACCAAACAAGTTTAAAGGAACCTCCCCAAGCTTAGATGATTGCAAGATATAAAACAAGATAAAATAAATCTAAAGTCTAGTGCACACTGATGTCTACGCACAATTCTATTCTTGTAGATAGTGTTGGGCCTCAAAGTGTAGAGATTTGTAGAACAGCAGCAAGTTTCCCTTAAGTGGACCACCCAAGGTTTATCAAACTCAGTGAGGTAGAGGTCAAAGGTATACCTATCAAGCAACCCTGCAATTACAATACCAGAAGTCTCTCATGTCCCCAACACACCTAATACAATTACAATTGTATAGGTGCACTAGTTTGGCAAAGAGATAGTGAAATACAAGTGATATTGATGATTATAAGTGATAATAGCAATCTGAAATAAAAATGGAAGCAAGAAAACATGTAGTAGAACTGGTTGTAAACGGTGTTTCAATGCTTAGAAACTAGTCCTAGGGATCATACTTTCACTAGTGGACACTCTCAACAATCATAACATAATTGAATGCATAAAAATCTCTCCTCACTAGCTAACCGAACCAATCTCCGGTCGGATAACAAACACCAATCATTGCGTAGGGCTGCAAAAAGCACTCCTCAAAGTTCGCATTTCCCCATCTAGGTAACCCCCAGCGCTATCACCATGATACCTAGATGGTTCTAGACAAACACCACACTTTCATAGGGTCATCTAACACAAAATATAAATATCATGCTAAACCACACGGTGCACACACTATCACCTTTACACCGTAATCAAAGTGTCTACAGAGATATCATAACAAAACCACTTGAGTAGCATAACAGAGGACAAGTAACATCTACTTATTCGACTAGATTACAAAGCTCATGATCACATAAAGATCACACCATGGGAGAGAGATGAAACACATAGCTACTAGTAGAGCCCTCAGCCCCGGGGGAGAACTACTCACTACTCTCCATGGGAGTCAGCAATGGCGATGAAGATGACGGTGGAGTCGACGGAGATGGCTCTGGGGGCACTTCCCTGTCCTGGCAGGGTGCCGGAACATAGATTTCTGTCCCACGAAACTTGACGGCGGCGGCGGCAGGAGCTACGGAACTTTTCGTGGAAGGGGGACGATTTATTTAGTGTTTATGCATCAGGGGGATTGTATAGGTGAAAGGGCGATGGTGGTGGGAGCCCAAGGGGCCCACACCACAAGCTGGCACGGCCAGGGGGAGCCCGCAGCCATATGGCGTGGCTAATCCCCTTCCCCCCTCCGGGTCTCCTCCGGACTCCGTGTACCTGCCAGATTTCTAAGACTCAGGGATTTTGTTTCGTCCAATTCTGAGAATATTTCCAGAACAACTTTTATGAAAGAAAAAACAAAAGAAAACATGAACTGGCTCTATGGTATCCTGTCAATAGGTTGGTCCCAGAAAATCCATAAAAATGACATAAAGTTTATATGAAACATGTAGCATATGGCATGAAAACAACATGGAACATCATAAATTATGGATACGTTTGAGACATATCAAGCATCCCCAAGCTTAGTTTCTACTCGTCCTCGAGTAGGTAAAACGATAAAAAACAAATAATTTATGAGGTGACATGCTACCAACATAAACTTGATCATCTAAATTGTAAAAGCACATGTAAGATGAGATCATAGTACTTTCAACACATGCATGATAGATATATTTCTAACAATGAAACTTAGCAATCACCTTGCATCATGAAAAGTAACACAAATAAAAGATCATGAATATAATGCACTTGAAAGTTATACGTTTGTTTCGAGCATAAAGAAAACATAGCAAAGTAATATTTCGCTTGTCCTCAAGAGTGGGGCAAAACATAAATCCCAGGACACCTTCAAAGTTCAAGTGGATGACAAGAACAAATAATTTGAGAGCAAGTAATAACAAATCATGAATCAATCAATAATAATCTTTGGGACTGATGCACATTAAACTCAGAATGGCAACTACACTCTCTTAACTGTGCATAAAGTTAGAAGATGGAGACTCAACATAAAAGTAAAAGAAAGGCCCTTCGCAGAGGGAATCATAGATTAACTCATGTGCTAGAGCTTTTTATTTTATTAAACAGAGGTATTGAAAACATTTTTTAGAGAGGTGTATGCTTATGTGAACGAATGGCAAACAGAAAATAGGTACATCACAGGCCAACTAGACTTCACAAGAGCGGCTCCCATTGAAGGACTCAACTGGTATAGAAGGGCATCCCTCTTTCTCTTTTGTTTACACAATTATGCTTTCTGATAAATCAGGGACAAAAGTAGTGAAGAGAATTTAATAATAACCAATTTTGGGGCTGGGCACCCCGCTGCCAGCTCCTCTATCAATTTTGATAAGCGGATGTGCCACTAGTCCGGGTATGTAAAGTCCAATCAACAAGTGAGATAAAGATTCTCTATTTACGTCCTCATGAGCTAAAACAAGGGCACAAAACAGGAGGAATTTTGAAAGTTTTAAGGTAGCACATGAGAAATTTACTTGGAGTGGCGGTTAAATACCACATGTAGGTAGGTACGGTGGACACATTTGGCAAACTTTGGTTTTTGGGAGTTGTATGCACGAGTAGAGCTCATACTCAATACGGGTGGAGGTTAGCAAAAGACTGGGAGCGACAAATCAAGAGAGAAATAATGGCCACAATCATGCATAGCCACAAAAACATTATTAATCAAAGCATAAATGGTATTACAGGTCAAAAACTAAATGATCACAGAGGCTACAGGTGACTGGTTTGTAGTCATAAACATGGTGTAAGTATGCGCCAAGTCTACCAAATAAAACATTCGAAGTAGAACACCACAAATTTATGCTTCAATGTGATAAAAACAACTCATGATTCTTTCAATGGAACATTAAACACTCTCAGCTATTTGAGACAAGTCATGATACAATGATAACTACTAAGCATAGAATTAGAATAACATCAACATGACATGAAAAAGTCTAGCCACAGTCTATACGAGCTTCTTTTTGCACCGGCATAAGCACAAAAATTGTACCACTACTTTCTAACACCAATCATTTTATACTAAACAAAAAATCACCAAGAGATATAGCAATGAAACAAGAGAGTACTAATACTACTCTACTAGAACTAACAGCTCTGAATAAGAAATGCATGAAAAACAAGAGCTAAAAGGATTTGCAGGAGATAGAAGAAAAACTAAGAATACAATTATGATGAAGTATACGAGTATTCATATGAAAAAGCAGAGCGTGTCTCTCTCCCACACAATAATACTGGGTTCCAACTAAGTTTATTGCAGCAAGGAAAACAAAACAAAAACAAATAGACGCTCCAAGTAAAGTGCATATGATGTGACAAAATAAAAATATAGTTTCACTAGAAGTGACCTGATAAGTTGCTGATGAAGAAGGGGATGCCTTGGGCATCCCCAAGCTTAGACGCTTGAGTCTTCTTGGAATTTACTGGGATGAACCACTGGGTCATCCCCAAGCTTATTCTTTTCACTCTTCTTGATCACATTATATCATCCTCTTCTCTTCACCCTTGAAAACTTCCTTCACACCAAACTCAAAGTAATTTTCATTAGAGGGTTAGTTCACAATCAAAAATTCACATGTTCTCCTTAGATACTTTTTAATTAGTACACAAGTAATTTTCATTAGTACACAAGTGTTATTAATACTTTTTAAACATTAGATACAACCACTGATATTTTGTGGAACAAAGAAATCCACTCAACATAGTAAAAGAGAGAATGCAAGTAAAAAAGGAAGAATCTGTCAAAACCAGAACAGTCTGTAAAGACGATTTTTTTCGGGGAACTTACATTGCTCAGATCGAAAAAAAACAAAGCTAGAAAAAGTTTCGGAATTAGCTGTGGAATAAGCACAAAAATTGGCAGGTCATTTTGATCTTTCTGTGAATTTACACAAATTTAATGGTGGACAGTAGAAATCTGTTTCCTGGGCAGAAATCCAAATCTAACCTCAACTTTCACTAGAGACTTTACTTGCCACAACAAATGCGAGAAAATAAATATTCAAAGGAGTTGCTACAGAAGTAAAAAAACACCTTGACTCAAATAAAACATTGCAAAAATAAACCATGGGTTATCTCCCAAGAAGTGCTTTTCTTTAAAGCCTTTTAGCTAGGCATGATAATTTGAGAAGATGCTCACATGAGGAACATGAATTGAAGCAGAAGAGAGCATCAAGAAGAAAATGTAAAAAAAATTAAGTCTAACCCGCTTCCTAGAAAAAGAATCTTGTAGAAAAACAAGTCATGAAAGAAGAAAGCAACAAGGATAGGAAAGCAAAACAAGTGCAACTTCAAAATTTTCAACATAAAGAGGGGAAACTTAATATTATTGAGATACATAGAACCATGTTTCCCTCTTTGATAAAAACTTTCAGTAGCATCATGAATGAAATTAACAATATAACTATCACATAAAACATCCTTATCACGAGCCACACACATAAAATTATTATCATTACACTCCACATAAGTAAAGTCCTTCTCATTAATAGTAGTGGGAGAAAATTCAACAAAATAGCTATCATTACTATTCTCATCGCCATAATGATCAAATATAGGAGGCATATTGTAATCATAATTAATTTTCTCCTCAATAGTAGGTGTACTAAAGATATCATGATCATCCTTGTGATCATCATAAAGAACTTCAACATGATAGACAAGTTGCATATTAGGGAGATGGTTTTGGGCAATCCCTCCATAACTATGACAAGTTTCATAAGGATAATTGTAATTATAGCCTATGTTATAGTATTCTTCATAATTATCAAAGACCGGGGGCATAATATCATTATTAGCAATAAAATAGTTATCTTCCAAAGTGTGTTCATTTGTAAACATATCATCATTTTTACTAGAAGGAGATGTATCAAAGCATATAATCATCAGTAGCAAAAGGATTTTCAAACACGTCATCCCGAAGCTAAAAGCTTTCTATATCATCATTGGAAGGAACATGGATGGTACTAATAGTACAGTAATTATTATCATCATTTTCTGAATTGGTACCAAAGAGATTTTCAATATCAAAAGTAGTGTGTTTCTCCCAATCATGATCACTTTCATAAATAATAGGCATAGGAAAATCATCGAGTTCAGACTCATCATAAAAAACTATAATAGGAGCAACATGCTTAGGGGGAGATACCTTCACCTCTCTCCTTTTACTCCTCCTCTTCTTCTTCCTCCTCTTCTTCCCCTCTTCAGGAGGGAGAGGCTTGAAAGGAAGCTTCTGCACATACCCTGGTTTATTGTCAGAAACAATAGGAAAAACTTTGGAAGGAGTCCCCCTCTTCATTAATAAGAACAAAAAAAATATTAGTCTTGTCATATTTTGGTAAAGTCTCCTCTTTTATAATATTTTGTATGTAAGTATTTGCATGGCAATTATTAACACAATAAAGATGAAAACCATGCAGAACACTATTCATATCATGGGCACTCATATCTACCAAAGAAGTTTTTCTTGATAACTCTTTACACCCCAAAAATAATGTAAGTTCATCGTGCTGATTAGGAGTGATCATGTCATCACAATACAATCTTGCAGTACTCATTGGATTCGAAAGGCTATTATTACAGGCTGAG
Organism: Alopecurus myosuroides; assembly: GCA_028641055.1. Lineage (NCBI taxonomy): Eukaryota > Viridiplantae > Streptophyta > Magnoliopsida > Poales > Poaceae > Alopecurus > Alopecurus myosuroides. The sequence continues at coordinate 332,942,281 of CM054062.1, read as the reverse complement.
GATTGAATATTGAAATGACCCACTTTATAGCAAAGTTCACAAATAAAAGGATAGAGGGCACAAACTTTTTCACCAAGATCATCTAAAGCCATGTCCCACTTTCTAGTTTTTCATCCCTATGATGGGTACAATATTTTTCTTTGATTTGATTCTTTTCACAAGGTCTAAGTGCTCCACAAAAATTAACATGCTTATAAGAAATAGTACTTTCAGAAGTTTGAGCATGTTCATTGCAATCATTAATAACAATTTCATTTTTCACGCAAGTGTCTTTAAAAGGTTCATGATATTTGTCCCAATTTTATTTAGGAACATTAATATAAGAGGCAAAGGATCTATACCAACCAACAATCATATGAGAATCAAGACCATATTTAGCACTAAGCTCTTGAAAATCAGCAGTTTCAGCAAAAGACTTAATGCAACCATACTCATAGTCTATACCTGATTCTTTACCTTTGTCGTTATTCCAACCTTCATTATTGGTTTGAATTGTATCAAGAAGACCCCATTTAGCTTCAACCTTCTTAGTTGAGAAAGAACCCTCTGAACATGCATCTAGATAATCATGTAATGTCCTGAAAGCCTTGCATAAAAATTAGTAACAATTATTTCCTTAGGAAGCTCATGGCTAGGACATTTGAGGATTAATGTTTTCAGGCTTCCCCAAGCTTGAGAAATGCTTTCTCCATCACGAGGAAAAATATTATAAATGTAATTCCTATCTAAATACAGTTCACGAGGAGGATACAATTTAGAGTAAAAGAGAGATTCATGCTCCTTCCACTCCAAATGATGAGGGTCGTCTAGTAGCTCATACCACTCCCTTGCTTTCTCCTTAAGTGATAAAGAGAATAGCCTCTTCTTAACTTGGTCCACTGAAATACCTGCACACTTGAACAACTCACATAATACATGTATAAAGAGTAAATGATCACTAGGATGGACAATTCCATCTCCAAAATAGCAGTTATTCATGACACGTTCAACAATTTTCATAGGTATTTTAAAAGGAATACTTTCAGCAGGAGGATTTAAAATATCACAAGCATCATTAGATTTATCACATATGGGAGATAAAGTATCACCAGAGCAAATTTTCTCCTCTAAAGCTGGAACTAAAAAGATTATTTTTACAAAAACTAGCTTCCCCAAGCTTAAACTTTTCCATAGCCTTTGAAATAATGTATCCAAAGAATTAATGCTAATATCATTGCTATCACTATTATGCAAACAAAATTCCATATGTTTTTTCATTTTCTCTTCAAAAGCATCATGTCCTAATTCAATATAAAGATTATAAAGCTCTCTCATATTTTTGTTGTTTTCCATTAAGCCTAAAGATAAGAACAAGGAACAAGTAAAAAAATAAGAATAAGTAGTGAAAATAAAAACAAGAAACATTGCAGAATCTAAAGGAAATAACTTCGAGCACTCACACCCGAGGATGTGAGTACCTTTTACCTTACCTCCCCGGCAACGGCGCCAGAAAAGACTTGATGTCTACACACGCTTCTATTCTTGTAGATAGTGTTGGGCCTCCAAGTGCAGAGGTTAGTAGAACATCAGCAAGTTTCTTAAGTGGATCACCCAATGTTTATTGAATTCGGGGAGGTAGAGGTCAAAGGTATCCCTCTCAAGAAACCCTGCAATTACGATACAAGAAGTCTTTTGTGTCCCCAACACACCTAACACAATTGTCAGTTGTATAGGTGCAGTAGTCCGGCGAAGATATAGTGAAATACAAGTGATATGGATGATTATAAGAGATAATAGCAATTTGAAATAAAAATGGCAGCAAGCAAACATGTAGCAGAACTGGTTGTAATTTTTTTTCACTTCTTAGAAACAAGGCCTAGGGATCATACTTTCACTAGTGGACACTCTCAACAATAATAACATAATTGAATGCATAAATATCTCTCTTCGCTACACTACTCTGAACCAATCTCCGGTCGGATAACAACCACCAATCATTGAGTAGGGCTGCAAAAAGCACTCCTAAGATTTCTCATTTCCCCATCTAGGTAACCCCCACGCTATCACCATGAGACCTAGATGGTTCCATACAAATACCACAATTTCATAGGGTCATCCAACACAAAATATAAATATCATGCTAAACCACACGGTGCACACACTATCACCTTTACACCGTGATTAAAGTGTCTACGGAGATCTCATAACAAAACCACCTGAGTAGCATAACACATGAAGAGTAACATATACTTATTCAACTAGATTATAAAGTTCATGATCACATAAAGATCACACCATGGGAGACAAAGATGAAACACATAGCTACCGGTAGAGCCCTCGGCCCCAGGGGAGAACTACTACCTCCTCATCATGGGAGTCAGCGACGGCGATGAAGATGGCGGTGGAGTCGATGGAGATGGCTCCGGGGGCACTTCCCCGTCCCGGCAGGGTGCCGGAACAGAGATTTCTGTCCCCCGAAACTTATCGGAGTGGCGGTGGAGCTACAGAACTTTTTGTCGAAGGGGCCGATTTATTTAGGGTTTATGCATTAGGGGATTATATAGGCGAAAAGGTGATGGCGGTGGGCGCCCAAGGTTCCCACACCACCAGCTGGCGCGGTCAGGGGGAGCCCGCGCGGCCATATGGTGTGGCTGATCCCCTGCCACCCTCCGGGTCTCCTCCAGACTCCGTGTACCTGACAGATTTCTAAGAATCTGGGATTTTGTTTTGTCCAATTCTAAGAATATTTCCAGAACAACTTTTTTGAAACCAAAAACAGAAAAAAAACAAGAACTGGCTCTGTGGCATCTTGTCAATTGGTTAGTCCCAAAAAATCCATAAAAATGACATAAAGTGTATAGGAAACATGTAGCATATGGCATGAAAACAACATGGAACGTCAAAAATTATGGATACGTTTGAGACGTATGACACACAAGAATAGAAACTTAATTGCTACGCTCCCCGGAACGGCGCCAGAAAAGTACTTGATAACCCCCAAGAGCAGGGGATCACTATAGTACCTCTCAATGTGGAAGTAGGGTATCGATCCACAGGAGCGAGAAGGAAAAGTTATGTATTCCCTACAACTAAAGTGTCACAAGTTTTAGTTGATTATGCACTAAACAAGTTTAAAGAACAAGATTATTGATTTGATGGATGGAAGTTTAATGTAACAAAACAAGAATGTATAAGTGTTCCAATCCTCTTCCATGCAAGAGAACAAGACAAAGGTTTTCTCTTATAGGAACAATGTACATGGGTTCATGGGTTCACCCAATACTCTCTCCCATCTATGGTGATTATCATGTTATAGATAAAAAGTACACACAATTTTCGTGCTTTAATGGTAAACTTCTATGATGGCTACATGTCCTAAAACAAATAGTTGAAAGAAATAATCATGTGTGTTGCTAGGTCACCCTCGTAAGGCTAGCATGGTTTGTTGTCATTCCCATATTATACTTCTTCCTTTTTACCCCCCAGATGAAGGATGTTGCGCGGTACTCTATCACGCAATACCTATGCCTATGTCACATCGGCCATCCCGTACCCACATACATCATACTTCTTAATGAACAATATTGTAAACACTAGTGCAATGATTCATATTTCATGTGCATGACCACATCTCTCTCATCTATCTACACTTGGTGGTGTCAATCACCTCATGACATGGATAGACAAGGGATTATGCATAAATCAAACCATCACATGCATCATAGAATATCTCCAAAGTATGAAAAGTCAAAAAGATCCAAGACAACGGCAAATGCATAACAAATATCATCTCATACCACAATATCCACCATAGGAATTACATAGATAGATCCATACTTATACAAGGCACACCATATGGACTTCAACAATGGTCATACATAGAGAGATTAGATCAAGTTACTACCACCAACCAAAAGTCCAAGGGGTGGAATACTCCACCTTCATCATGGTGACGATGGTGGAGGGGTTGGAGAAGATGGAGACCACCCCGGCAACGCCCCGCCGGAGTTTCCCCCCTCCAATCTACAACTACAGGTCTTCTGTTTCGTGGTTTTGTGTTTTTGCGGCGCTCCCTTCTTAAAGCCGTCGGGGGACTATTTTTATAGTAGATATTTGGTCAAGACGAAGACACGGAGATGAAAACGGATGGCATTGGAGCAACGAGGGGGGGGGGAGAGGTGCTCTCACATGGCCAGGGAATCTGGCCGCGTGGGACCCCCAAAATCCTCCTCGAACTACCTTTTGTGCGCTTTCTTGGCTCCTACGCTTTGTTCCTTCCAAAAAATGAACCCCGCAAAATATTAGGTCATTTGGACGTCGTTTGGGACCTTCAAACATCAAAATATAGAAAATAGGATTTTCTGCTGGTGTAGGGTTAATTTCAGAAAATAGGGAAACTGTGAAATATTCCCAAAATCAATATAAAACAATGATATAACCATTATATGATGCAAATATGATTGAAATATAATTAATATAATGCAAAGTTCATGTATGCATTTTACATTCATCAGCATCTCATACATTCTATGATTCTATATATTTGTGCACATTCTTAAGATACTCTTTAGACCCATAACTGTATGTAGATATTTAGGTCACCACTGATTTGAACGAGTATAAACACAATGTTATTTGTCAAGGGGCCTAGATTATTTTTGTTTTTAGATGTGTGATGTTTTACTTTTCTTTGATTTCATCACAAATTTAAAATGACTAAATATTTGCTTTAATGTTGCAAATCAAATGTGCAAGACTAAACTAATATCCCCGATAACTCAAATTGTCACAAAAATATTATTTATAACGATAAAAATAGAACTCTTTGAAAAAATACATCATATCTTAATTTTGTTGGGGTGGCAACCTAGTTAATTACAGTATTTGGAGTTTGAAAAAGAATTGTTCAAAACTAGAGTGCAAAAATATAAATCCATAAAATATATTAGGGACAAAACTAGTAATTAAAAAGTAACAAAATTTAGTATAAATTGAAGATCTAGCGATCTACCGGTTGGTAAATGGATGTGCAAACAATCTCTGTTCAACAATTTTAGATATGATAAGAAGTAAATTCAATAGACAACATGTTGTATATTTTATTTTGAGGGAAAATATTAAAGAGAGCTAGGCGATGAGACAAAAATAACATAATTTTGTTATCAGAAATCCTACACCTATGGAAATATTTTTACAGACAAAATTTACAAACAGATATGGAAACGGTGCATTGGTTGAACAGCCCCACCATCCCGTGATTTCAGGGCTACAACTGCATGTTTGGTCGTCACGTCTGTCCGTAAGAAGAATTATGTAGAAAACAACGCGTAGATGTAGCATTACTCTTTTGTTATACATGAGGATATTTTCCATTCGTAATTTTTTTTACACCATAGAGATGTCACATTGTGCTCAAAATTTGATAACTAGAATCATATATTTGTAATTTTTCTCATTTGGATGATTGGGGGTGTATATATTAGTTTTGGAGGACAATTCCAAAGGCTTAATTGAACAAATTTATCGTGGTGTTGGTACCGCAGGAAGATAGGAGGGTGCCATAGAAAACATGTAGAATGTGGGTGTAAAGGGAGAGGGATCCATTGACGGGATTGCAAAGAACTTAGCTTCGGATCACATGAAGGCGGCGAGATCCTAGGTTCTACTATAACTCATTGTAAGGTGAAATAGGTGTGCCAAATTCCAACGATTAGATCTTAGCCCTGAGCCTATCTGCATACCGGATTATAAAGGATTTGTGGCTTGGTTTACGAGGAAATTCCCAACTAACTAAGTCCTAAAGTCCTAGACTATTACGACATAAGATGTAGTCATCATACAGTCCATGAGTTGGTGTGTCTATTTGGTTTCGAGACGGTTTGATTAGTTTCAAGTGGTTTAAATGGTGGCCAAGTCATCGCTGGTAACTTCGACTAAGTATACATATTTAAGACATAATGACTAGTTTTCCCATGGAAAGAATTGAGGGAATAATACTAATATCAGAAAGTTTGTATTGTGTATTCACATACTTGTTACAAATGTCGACATTTCAAGACCAAGGAATGAACACTTGTATGCACATGGACAACTTCTAAACCTTTAAAACCATGAAATAGAAGATGTGGCACATAAAAGAACAAATAAGCAAACTCTACTAACAAGGGAGGGTGGCATGATAGATGTGAGGTGTCAAACCAATTGTTGACATCTCACACATTCTAGGACACTCGATTTAATTACATGTAAGCTTATGATATTGGTACTCTTGAAATTGCCTCAAGATAGTTGGCACACACGCTCCAAAATACTCTCCAACATATTCAGAAATTGCGATGTATATGATCGAACACGCATAAAAGAAGTATTATTTATTGGCTGGCTCAAGTTATTTTGTAGGACAGGCACACCATTTTCTTTTCTTTAAAAAATATTACATTACCTTTAATTTCTATTAGAACTCTATATCAACTAACATAAGATATTAACATTTAGTGGCACTATTATACTGTTAACTAGAAGAATACCCCGCGCGTTGCTCCGGCGATCGCTTTAGAAACTACAATTGATCATAGTATATATATTTTAAATTATTAATATGAATAACTGGATGGTTTAAGAAATGAATCATGTATAAAAAAATTATAAGAGATGTGATGCATTATTTTTTCCAAATGAATATGCAAAATTATATTGATCATAGTATATACATATTTAAATTATTAATGTGCATAATTGGATGGTTTAAGAAATGAGTGATGTGCAATTTGCATGTAGTGATTCATAAATATTGGTGAAGATGACATGGACAATTGATTGGCTAGTATAATGGATGATGTGGATAGCTTACATGTTGAGATAAAAATAATAATTAATGCATGTTAGTGGGGTTTTTCTTTATAAGAAGTATAGATTACTCTAAGTATAATTTAAAATGGAACTAATTAAAACAATGTGCATAAATATTTTCAAGACAGGTACCTGCAAGGATATAGTGAGTTATAAAAGGTACCAAGTGTATTATAAAATAGTAAGTCCGATCACCTGGCCATCAACTGTACCTCGTTGCACCTTAACACACGGGCATGAGCTGGACAATCTTCATTAATTTTTTCAAATGCATAACTCATTTTACTTGAATTAGGTTCATGAGAAAACATTTTGTGTCTTGTAAATAACCATGAACATAATTTTTTTGTTATAGCTTTTTGTATGTCTATGTATTTTTTTGTTAAGATTGTAGTTATTTATATGGTTATTTTATTAATTAAGCATAAAAGAGTTGCTAGTTAATTAGCGGGAAACATGGTTCAAACCGTATCAACACCACCCACCGAACTGGCACGGAAAAAAGTGCGACATACACTGCCGGACACAAAAGTACCGTCGATGATAAGATAATTTGATGCACCTTGAATGATAGATCAAATTTTATGAGCGAACTTGCATTCAAATAATTTTTTTATTCTTTGTTAGGAACACAGGTCTAACCAAGAACATGTCATCTATACAAAAATTAGTCCTTTTTTCTTTTACTTTGGTTGTTGTATGTGGTATGTTAGAACCTCGGGTGATATGTCTATGAATGGAAAAGCTGGTGAGGGGTGTTGTTTTTATTTAGTTCCGAATCCCATATGACTATTGTACTATGTAAGGAGTCCTACCAGACTACGTCATGCCAACCGTGCTAGTTGTAGCACATCTACAACTCCGTTCCGTGTCCGCCACGAAAGAGAGTCGTTTGCCCCTATATATAGTATCAGGTAGTCATGGAATAGATGTGTGAGAGAGATCCACCAGATTGATAGCACGCAGAGAGTTTTCCTCTCTATACTATAATACTCCTCCCAAATTATAGTGATTCGACGTCGCACATTCCGTGTTTTTTCCCATAGAGTTTTCCACGTAAAAATTTGTGTTCTTGTTCTTTGTCTGATCTATTTCCGCTGCGCTATTTTATAACAGGTGGTATCCGAGTCAGATTTCAAGATCGATCAGCTGCCCCGGGAGTCTTCCAGCTATGCTCCTGGGGCAGCACCGCACACATCGACTGTATCAACTGCCACAATCTTGTGGCATCATGCAGTTGCACCAAGATAAAGTGTCGTTTCCGATCAGATCTAAGCATCAAGTCCCGACGAGACAATTTCCTGTGATGGCAGCCGTTCGTGGCGTTCCCAGTTCACCGAGTAATTTATTCGGTGTCGTCTCAAAGGACATAGCCACACATTTGGTTCATGGAACTGGAGTAGGAGTTCAAGAGCTCCTCGTTTTAACTCCGAAACGATCAATACCCACGGGATCAAGTTCCAAGGAGAAGCTCTACCACGTGAAGCTTACCTGTACCGGGTGCTATGTATTCTAGTTCATTGATCTGTAGATTAGTTCTATACTTGTACTACTTTGTGCTCACAAATTATCTGCTCATGGTTATCATGAAGTACGATCTTCTGTTGTTGAATTGTGCACAAGGTTTTCTCTATGGCAAGTAAAGATGCGAGATTGTTAGCGCAAGCCGATTATAAGGATGGAGTGGATAATATGTTCAAGGTGGAGTTTTCTCGGATTATATCTTGTCGGAAGGTATATATTTTTTTCTCTCCAAAATTATTGTTGTTATGCATATGAAGGTTTTCTTCAGGTCCTTGACCACTTGAGGTGCAAGAAGGAGATTTGTTTTCTGCTAAAAACTACAACATTAAGTAATGTTAAGCTCAGAGTACAATTCAGTTGTGTTTGCTCTTTCAAGAAGCGTCTATTGCAGAGTTTAGACTATGTTGCAAGTTCAGGATGTTCTTTCATGCGACAGTTGTTCTACGTGGACAGTTTTTTACCATGTCATGGATTTTTCATTAACCATTACAGGTCGGCAGTTTTTGGGTGTGTGTGATGCCATCCATACTAGATGCTCTTGCATGAGTATTATTTGTCGAGGGTTGTGCTTTCTGTTTGTAGCATGTTTAGATCCATGATATGAGTTCTTCACACTTTTATGTGCATCAAGATGTTGCACTATGAGCTAAGTGTTGGTTCAGGCACCACAGGAGATATGGTGACTTATGTCATTTGATGATCGAGTGGTTTCAATTTTTAGTCCAGTGACACACACTCGGACTTTTATTGGGAGACCCAAGTTTCGTTTGTCGGCTTCGTTGATAGCTGTGTTGATTTCTGGACGACCTACCGATTTATTTGCTCAATATGACTTCATGAGAAGTTTATTAGTCCTATGGACATTTCAAGGCACAAGGTTTACTCCCAATGATTTCAATTGAGGAGTTGACGCTATCTATGACTATTGCAAGGGATTTCGGCTCAAGGTGGAGTGTTATTTTATTGTGTCACATACAACTATTATATCTACCAGACTACGACATGCCAACCGTGCTAGTTATATCACATCTGTACCTCGGTTTTGTGTCCTCTAAGAAAGAGAGTTGTTTGCTCTATATATAGTACCAGGTAGTCATAAAATAGATGTGAGAGAGAGAGATCCACCAAATTGATAGCACGTAGAGGGTTTGTACTCTCGTGTATATATTATAATAATCCTCCCAAATTATAGTGATACGCCATGCGTTCCGTGGTTTTTTAGTAAGGGTTTTCCACGTAAAAATCCATAAACTTGTTCTTTGTCTGATCTATTTTCGCTGTGCTATTTTATCACAAGGGGATGGCATGGAGGGCGATAGCCCGATGTAAACATGAACTTAAGGTTGTTACGATTCGTTTCGTTTTAAAAAAGAAGAATGGTTGAACGACCACTTTCCCCCTTCTTCCCAGGTCCCCCGCGGGGGGGGGGGGGGGAGGGGGGGGGGCTCCGGAGGCGTCCAAACCCTAGGAGCAGGCCACCAAATCCGGTCCATCCAGGCCGCTGCCGCCGCCGGCCCTGGCGGTGGTGGCGGCGCTCGGCCAACAAACACTAGTAGAGATACCCTCTTCTGTGGCGCACCAAACCAGTGCGCCACAGAAATACTGACTTCTATGGCGCACCTCCAACCTGCGCCACAGAAAAGAGAAGATTCTATGGCGCACCCGTAGGTGATGCGCCACAGAAATATGGTGCGCCACAGAAAGATTTACTGGTGCGCCACAGAAAAGGATGATGTTTTTCGAAATTTAATTTGTTTCTGCTGTATACAGTTTGAATATACAGGAATTATACAGGAATTATACACATCAGTGATATTTGACAACATATAACATATTACTGATATTTTACAAAGTTACTTAATCACAAGAGTGATACATAGTGCAAAGTATCGAATTTGTCTCAAAGTGATCACATAGTTACTCGAGTTGTCAAACACATCATCGAACAATAATTGTCACCACATAGTTACTCGAGTTGTCAAGTTACAAATGCCTAAGCTAAGATGAAATAGACTACAAGCACGGCGACGATGGTGAGCAAGAACGGTAGCTTGATGGAGGCCTCCATCTTGTTCATCTTGTTCATCTGTTTCGACTGGTGGTCCCTCCACTTCGCAACCGCCTCGTGTCTAGTCTTGTATCCTTTATAGCAGTTGCCGCTGAACTTGTCGACCTGTGCTTTGCAGTCCTTCCACTCGTCATAGACTCCTGGAACCCGACCCTCGAACACCACGTAGTACGTCATCTATATAGATAGACACAAAGCATATTAGTAAGTATAATGCAAAAAACAACTAAGTCATATATGTTCACAAAAAACAACTAAGGAAACAAAAAATAAACATCAAAGATATACAAACATAAAGCTAGCTAGGCCTAAGTTAATTTAGAGCAAACTAATAGTAGCTAGCTAGGAGTTTAGAGCTAACTAATAGTAGCTAGCTAGGCCTAAGTTTAGAGCAAACTAATAGTAGCTAGCTAGGCCTAAGTTTAGAGCTAAACTAATATAGTAGCTAGGCTTATATAAGTTAAGAAAATTTTGTTAAACAAACTAATAGTAGCTAGCTACGCACACCTCGATCAACGATACCTCAACTGGAGCGGCGCCGGAAACGGCTTATATAGGTCCTTGGTCATCCACGTCCTACGATCAGCCTGCCGCTCTAGGCGTTCCTGGATATCCCTCTGGCATAACCCTATGGGTTGGTGCGAGGACCCTCCCTTTTTGTTGACATCTTCAATGATTATCTCCGACAATTTGACTTTGATGCGATGAAAATCTTGTATAAGATCTTCCTGTGAGATTTCCCCCGCCATTTTGTTGGACCAGTCTCGGAGTCTAGAAGGATGATTCAAATTGTTTGCATCGCGGACAATCCCTTTGAGGTGATGGAGGGCATAGAAGGCCTCTTTCGTGCTCCAAGCCGGCTGCTTGATGCAGGGGAACTCGGTCACATGCCTGAACCCGTATTTGCCAGTACCCGGCCTGATACATTCTTGTTTCTTTTGGAATGTGCCTCCATTTTGGGCGTAGCCATTGATAGCCTCATCGAGAACACCACTTATTCTGGTGTAGTCTTTCCTCTTCGTCACATTCGACGAGTCGAAGTATTGGGCAAGTGACCACTGTGGGGAAAGCACGATGAGTGTGCAGTATGTGTCCCTGCTCAACACATGCAATTGAATCCAGGATAAGCAATGGATGAAATCTAGAAAAAAAACATTAGCTACGACGGTCGCGAGACTTACTCGGGGAAGACAGGCAAAAGAATGTCCCTCTTGTTCTCACTGTTTCTCAACATGAAGCTCTCGAGGTACTTCACTGCCTTGGTCCGTGTACTTGATCCTTCCTCCAGCTGGCTATCACGCATGTAGTAGGGATCCGCTACCTTAACGTGAGGGGGTAACTCTCGCTGGATCTGCAGCTGAGCATTGAGCGCGTATAGGGGGACCAAGTTATAGTCCAGCCGTCTCGAGTGAAACAGACTGAAGATATCCTCATATGCTATGAAGAACAGTCCCGCGGGGTCTTCGTTGACGAAGTCCGGGCCCTCTGGCACCTTGACCGTGAACACAGGGTAATTTGGACACTTGTCTTGAAGAAGGAGGCCCTCTAGCATCACGATAATGTTCTGCAATGTGAGCATTGGTCCAAAGGCTAGTACATGTAACTTCAGATTTGTCTATCTACGTACATGACAGCATTTTGTTGACAAACAGAAATGCTAGGTGCTTTGCGTGTTAGGAGACTATTACTTAGTCAACACCAAGCCAATTGTTGTACCCACTAGATCTAGCAGCATCTCAATTCTCAAACAAGAAAACAAGAAATGAAACAAAACTAGAACAGTAAGGATTCAGGAGGGTGTCTTGCTTTAATCCATATATTTAGTTAGTTGTTACATATGGCCATGTGCTCGTGGTGGATTGCATACCCCAGGTGCTTTGTCCGCGGGCGCGGGGGCGGGGTTAAAAACTTAAAATACTTTCTAACCTGGTTAAAAACTTAAAATACTTTTAAAAAAATCAGTTTTAAACTGAATCTCGTAAAATATGCAGACCTGAACTTAATAACAAATATTCTAAAGATGTGGCCATGCTCATAACAACAGAGCAGCAAGTAGACTGGTCAATTTTTTAATGGGCAAATCTTACAAGTGTAATACTAACGTTCAACTATCATGCTTGTGTGCTCATATGATAAATACAGGAGAAGGTTCAGACATCTTAGCCAGCGGGCAGCTGACATTTCTTTCTAACCTGCAGATGTTTATGTATGCATACATGAATCTGGTGGCGATACAGAGGACACGAGTTAAGATCAGGGTATCGATTTGTTCATACGGTCAAACAGATTGTTCCCAACCCAGCGCTAAAACTGACCTATAACCTAAAACAAACTTTGCTAATAATTTTGTGTCGTAGTGGAAAACTTCGCTAATAATTCAGAGCTATCATGTGTTCCTCTGTTTTTTCAGTCACCAACAGTCACGTGCTACAGGCATTGCCAACTTTTTAAAAAGCACACACAAGCTATACTGAATAGTACTGAACATATGGTACAAAGAGCGACCACTCAAAATAAAGTTGGGACATTTGAGAATCGGCTACCAGTATAATGATTTGAATTTAGACAAAATTTCGTAGCAGCTCACACTATCAGACATGTAACCTGCGATTACAAACAGCAAGGCATGGCAACTTGGACCAATTCGAGCTCTTGCTGCTTCAAAACCATCAACAGAGCCGTACCAGAATCATTTCAAAACAAATGCATGTATGGCCAGTGATTCTACGTTTCTAATTGGAAACACTCAGCCCAAAATCTGGAGGGGGTGTGCGCATCAGTTCCAAAATAATCACATCCATCGCAATAAAAATCGAATAATACCAACGCTCCAATCTACCACATGCAGAAAAGTCAAACAACGACACCAAGAAAGAATGATCGCTGAAACCATCTACTACAAGAAAGAATGATTAAAATCATTTAAGCACTCAAGTGGCATTACAAGTGCCATTTGTAATCTGAAACAAATGAGGCAACTATATAGTTAGCTACTGCCAACAAGACAATCGGTAACCAACCTTATTTGTGGCTTTACAGAAAAGAAGACTATTGGACACTTAAGTTATTAGGAAAACTTTCTACAGCTAGGAAGGAAATTGCATTTTTAGTTGCACAATCTGAATTCAGGAGATCTGGGGGTGCAACGCAGTGCATTTTTGTCTTCTTTTCTCTGTATGTGTGTGTGCTGCATCTCGGGCTCTGTCTTGGAGTACAATGGTGTGGTTTGACTGTCTGGTGTGCTTACGCTTGCCAAAGTTATGATGCTAAGCAAGCATTATTGGTTGTTGTCAAGTCTAACACAACTAGCTCATGGATAATTCAAAAACCAAAGATGTAAATTGGTTTTGCATCTAGCAGTTACCAGTCATAAGCCCTTAGCTATACTACCATACAGTTGAACTGAGCTATTGACCACCAGGAAACTAGAAGTGAAACTACTAAGTATAAAAAAATTCATAGAAAAATTTGGCATGACCTTTGCTAATTTTCCTATGTCTAAGAGTGCCAGAAATTTGCTCGGAAGGAAATGAATCAACTTCCTCGCGAAACTTTGGCATCTCAAAAAGAAAAACCTGCACAAAAACATGTACATTCTCAACTGTGGCCTCTACGGCTGCTGCTGTAACAGGCTTTGCACAGTAATATGGAGGACCATTGTCGCTTGCGGCGAATCCTCAAGCCCAGGCAGGTACAAATATGACGGTAGTGATTTTATTCTTTCATAGGACAAATATGCTTTAACAAACAATATGCCCTGAGATGTTAGAAGTGGCAGAATGTATCTGGAAACTTAAGGAAGCACTACTTCGGGTACAGGGCACATAACCAACATTGTACTTAATAATTTTTTTGAAATTTCAGCATTGTACTTAGTTGAATGTGTAAAGGAGGACAACAATTCAAGTACATGCGCTGTAAGTACAGTGATGCACACCAACTTATGAAGGAATATGCACATATATTCAAAATGTGAAGCATGGGGAGATGATCTAGATGTCAGTTTTCTAAGCAACGGGCTGTTTCTTTTGCTGGCCATATGGTTACAGGATGTGAATGAATAGGTACAGCAGAACAAAAACATATTATTAAGCGGATCCAATTCAAAACAAAAGAACACCTAACCTGATCCAGTGTCAAGTCCTAGACAATCGATCTGAATTTCGCAAAAAGAAACCAAGAACTGACAAGAAATCGTACTCCTTATAGGGCAACGGGGCGAGGCGAGCAGCGAACTGACCTGGGTGGGCGCGGGGCGAGGAACCTCGGTGGGGCGAACGGCGGTGTCGAGGAAGACGGCGGTGTCGAGCGGCCGCGGTCGATGAGACGGCAACGGCACGGCTCCTCTCGATCCTAGCTAGGTCACGGCGCGCGCTCCTCCTCCTAGCTAGGTCCTGCACCTCCTCGATGCTCCTTCACCTAGCACCTCCACACGAATTCACCACGGTGGCGAGCGCGAGGGAGAAGAGAAGGGGATCCAGAGGTTCGTCGTCGCGCGCTTGAGAGAGATGGATGAACTGCGAAATTTGGCTAAGTGTGGAAGATGGAGATGGGGGCCACATGTCATTGGCTGAGAGGACGATTCTGTGGCGCACCACGACCCCGTGTGCCACAGAATTGTAAGAATTCTATGGCGCATCCTCTAAGGAGTGCGCCACAGAATTTCCTGGGCCTATTCTGTGGCCACAATGTGCGGGGCCACATGTCATTGAGTCGACGAGATTTCTATGGCGCATGTTTACAGTGGTGCGCCACAGAATTGGGTCGGTAGATAAATAAAAAAACGAAACGCTGTATATGTGACAATTATCTATTACTAGCCCAGTTGGTTTAGCTGTGAGGTACTTAAGCCTAATGGCATGGGTTCGAATCCTGGTTGCCCCACATTTTTTTAATATTTTATTTAATTATAAAGAAAGAAAGAATCACATACACATACATACATACATGCACATATATAAAGAATCACATACATACATGCACATATATAAAGAAGTGCTTGTCTCACATACACATGCACATATATATAGAAAAAAGTGCTTGTCTCACATACACATACACATACACATGCACGTATATACACACAAAAATCTTCTTAATTTGTCTCGATCGGTTCCGATCTAGCTTAATTAGCGTCTCTTGCCCTTTTTGTTGGCGACTGAATACTTTATGCCGGCCACCTTGAGATTTCTTCGCGTGAACGGACAACCGTGGGTAGGTAGGGATGTCTTCCTTCTTACTTTACCAGTAGTAGGCATGTCGAAGTGCTTGTCGAACTCCTCCTCGATCTTCGGATCACCGTTCTTGTCCAAGTCTTCCTCGTTGGCGTCTCCTTCCATTCCGATGATGCTCCTCTTGCCCCTCCTCACGACAACACGGCTAGGCTTTGACGGGTCGGTGATGAAGAAGCATTGGTCAACTTGGCTAGCGAGTACCCATGGCTCATTTTTCGCGGATGCGTTCTTCGATTTGGCATCGGGTATAACCATTGTGGTGAAATACCGTCCTTCTTTCTTGACATTCTTGGCCCATCTCACACGGAACATTGGCACCACCGTCTCTCCGCAGTAGTTGAGCTCCCATATCTCCTCGATCTTTCCGAAGTATCTTTCTTCCACATTAGTGTCGGCATCGCCATATGATAGCATAGTTACTCCTGAGTTTTGATTTTCGCTACTCATGTCCTTGTCCTCGGTGGAGAATCTGTAACCGGAGATGTCGTACCCCTGATAGGTCCTTACGTTCTGCCCGGGGCCCTGTGATAAGATGTATATGAGTTTTTCATCTTCCGTAGAAGGCATTTTTCTCCGTGCTTCAATCAGTTGACTTTGCTTGAACCAACGCGTGAAGCCGGAGTTGTGCTCTTTGGTTACGTCTCCCATCTTCCTCGGCCCGCCCATTTCAATATAATTCTGATTGATTAATCTTTTGTGCTCTTCCACGAAAGGCTCGATCAACTTTAAGTGTTGTAGCGCGACCCGGTGAGCCCTATCAAAGTCGTCGCGTCGTTTTTGAATGCCGACATGGACGTCGCGGCAGCCCTCGCGGTGACCGACTCCGTTGAGTCTGCCAAGGTGCGTCCTGGTGGACAAACCGACATCCTGATCGTCTTCGGTGCTTAGGTAATTGTCGCAGAAAGAGATGCACTCGTTGGTTAGAAATCCTTTGGCCATGCTTGCGTCTGGACGGGCCCTATTGCGAACGTATCCTTTCAGGACACCATTCTGCCTTTCCATCGGCATCATGTAGTGCAGAAACGTCGGGCCGAGATGCCTGATGTCATCAACGACATGGAGAAGGAGATGTACACATATATCACAGAATGCCGGCGGGAAGTAAATCTCGAGCTCGCATAGTATCACCACGATCTCATCCTGTAGCATCTTGAGCTGCCTCACGCCGATCGATTTCCGGGTGATAACGTCGAAAAAGTTGCAAAGGCCAAACAACGTATCACGGACATGCTCGTCCATTATCCCTCGGATCGCAACAGGAAGTATCTGCGTCATGAGCACATGACAATCGTGAGACTTCATCCCGGTGAACCTCTTCTTCGCTAAGTCCAGATATCTTCTTATACTCCCTGAGTATCTGTGAGGAAATTTGACTTCTACCAGGCACCTGAAAAACTGCTCAAGCTCCGGCGGACTCAATGTGAAGCAGGCAGCGGGAAGCACCACGGTGTTCTTCTTAGCCTTTTTGCGGGGAGGACGTTGAGTCCCTTCCGTCTTATCCTCATCGTCATCATCATCATCACTATCGGCGGGGACCTGTAGATTTTTCCTAATGCCAAAATGTTTTAGATCGTATCTTGCTTTCGGCCCATCCTTGGACTTCTCCGAATTGCAAATAGTGCCAAGCAGACTCTCCGTAACGTTCTTCGTAATGTGCATCACATCAAGGCTATGAGGCGCGTGGAGGACCGGCCAGTATTCCAAGTCGTGGAAAACAGACCTCGCTTTCCATACACCCAGCAGCGACTCTGGCTTGGGTCGTTTCTTTCCCGACGAAGGGCACTCGTCCCAATTTTTCAGAAGCTCGTCGATTTCTTCGCCGCTCCTCGTGCGCGGGGCTCCATCGGGCTCGTCTTTACCATTGAACAACTCACCGCGTTTTCTCCACGGGTGATCCAGGCGAAGCCACCTTCGAGCCCCTGAGTACACGGTTTTCGAAGACCCAGGATCCCTTGGTAGCTCGAGATGCGGGGTCCCGTCCATGCACTTCACGCAGCCGCAGAATCCGTGGCCGACCTGGGCAGATACATACGGGTAACCAGGATAGTCTGTGACCGTCGTCAGCAACGCGGCTCTCATATGGAAATAATCTCTAGTGTACGCGTCCCACGTACGGGGTGGCGTCTTCCACAACGTGTCTAACTCGTCTTTCAGCAGCCCGAGATACAAATGCATGTCGACACCTGGTTGTTTTGGCCCCTGGATGAGAATACTCAAGTGTATGTACTTTTGCTTGGTGCACAGCCACGGGGGTAGGTTGTAAGGCCATACAAACACGGGCCAGCTGCTATGTGTGCTACTCTGGTTGCCGAACGGATTGAGTCCATCGGTGCTCATACCCAGCCTGACGTTCCTCGCGTCGCCCCCAAAACTCGGGAAAGCTATGTCCAATGCTTCCCACTGGGCAGCGTCTGCAGGATGTGTCATGATATAGCCCTTCTCCGGATCTTCTTCTGGCTTCTCCCTTTTCGCGTGCCATTGCATGAGCTTTGCTTCCTTAGGGTCCACGTAGTACCGTTGAAGACGGGGAGTGATAGGAAAGTACCATACCACTTTTCGAGGAATTTCCTTGTTGTTGGTTCCACACTTGTATCGTCCGTGGCCGCACTTCGGACATGTGATTGTGTCCTTGTACTCCCCCCGATAAATTACACAATCATTGATGCAGGCGTGAAATTTTTCGTGAGGTAGGTCAAGAGGGCACACGACTTTCTTAGCCTCGTTGATACTGCTTGGCAATGTGTTCCCCTCGGGAAGGCGATCGTGCCAGAATTTCAAGTTCTTGTTGAAGCTCGAGTCGGTCTATTTGTTTTCGTCTTCATCTTCAGAGCAGCAAGCGTTACATGCAACCGCGTATCCTCGGGGAGGCACCCAGGAAACAACGGAGTCACCCCGTCTATCTCCATTTGCGCCAGCTTGGCTTTCTCCCTAGCTGCAGCTATGTCGTTGCTCGTCTCCTTAAGCAGCAGATCCTGAACATGAGAGTCCCGCAAGGCCGAAATTAGCGGGGTCTCCGTGTTCTCGCCTTCATCATCATGTCGATCTTCTCCGCCGACATATCCTTCTTCATGATGATCTTGTTCGCCGTCATATCCTCGCTCGCCCTCCTCTTCGTGCACAACTTTTGCTGCCGGCGGTGCCACGTGGTTGCGGTCGTCAAAGAAACCGCGTCTGAGAAGGTGCTCCTCCAATTGTCCGGAATCAGGGTCAATCCAGCGCACGAGTTTGCATGATCGACACGGGCATCTTATCTGCCGCCTGTTGCACCGAATCATGTCCGCCTTCGCGTCTTTTTTGTATCTAGCGATTCGAGCAGAGCTCATTTCTAGTACCATGGTTGCCTGCACAGACACATAGAGAGCAGAAAATTAGAACCACAACATGCATGCATAGTCGCCGGAAAAATTCGGCATGACCTCTCCTATAAGTAGGACATATGGGGTGCAAAAGTTTGCCGAAATGGAAGTGAATCAACATTTCGGCAAACATCCATGCACCATGACCGCCCGCACGCGCGACAATCGATCGGTCCACCTGCACATGCATGACAAACACCCATACACATCGATCGATGGCCACACGAGACATATGCACCTCCAACTATACTCACCTAGTAGATTCGATACCGACACGCGAAAAGAGCGAGGAGAGGGAGGGACCGGAGTATAGACGCAAGTAATTAGGCCCCCCCAACAACAAGAAACTTCACCAACAATTATACATCGAATAAATAGGTTCACCTACCAAAAAAGGAGAATTAAATGTGTAAAAATGGAGTGGAGAGAAGGGGGGGCGAGTGAGCAACATCCACTTGGAATGAAGTGAGTGGGGGGGGGGGAGAGAGAGGGGGCTGCCATCTTTATTATGTGCACAGTGCGCATAATTCTGTGGCGCACCAGTATGCTATTCTGTGGCGCACTATCCTGCTGCGCCACAGAAACACCATATTCTGTGGCGCATTGAGACAGATGCGCCACAGAATATGGTGTTTCTGTGGTGCAGCAGGACAGTGCGCCATAGAATAGGCCCTTTCTGTGGCGCACGGGTTAGCATGCGCCATAAAACTATGGCCTCTGACACCCAGCCCAATGATTGGGGTGGGCCCCGCACACTTTCTGTGGCGCACATCTGACCAATGCGCCACAAAAATGGGGATTTCTGTGGCGCACCCTTGGCCATGCGCCACAAAATAATCTTTCTGTGGCGCACCAAGTCATGATGCGCCACAGAATCCATTCCATAGAATGGCATTTCTCTACTAGTGAAAGGCGCCTAGGGAGGAAGGGCGCGCCCTGGTGGGTCGATCTCGCGTAGGAGAGGACGTCTACAGGCGGCGCTAGGGGGTGAGGCGTGCGGCGGCGCACGACGAGCGGGTGGCGGCGGTCTTGGCGTGAGCCGCGGAGGCCCTGGTGCCGTCGAGGAGGAAGGTGGCGCAGGGCCTTGGTGGTGGCAGGGGCGCAAGGGGCTGGGCCCGTCCGGGCTCGATCTGGGCCGGGAGCCCGAGGCTGCGTCCCTCTGTCATTCGGGAGGTGGTGGTCGGGAGTTTGCTCGCCGTGCGAGTTGTCTTCCCGCTTTGGCGGTCAGTTGGAGGTTGGGAGGCCCCTGGTTGTTTGTTCCTACGGGGTGGTTGAGTGAGGCGGCGCGGGATGTGTGGCCATGGACGAGTGTCCTGGTCACCTCGCTTTCTTGGGCTAGGGGCAGGGGTCCCAGGTCCGGCGAGCCGTCGGCGTTCTCTCCCTTTGCGGTTCTGCTCCTGGCAGCCATGGTGGTTATTGGACGACCCCCTTGGGAGGTTCCTTCGTTCCTCACCTTTCTTCTCCAGATCCGATCTCGGCAACAACCATGGGGGCTGGTGCGCCTTCTTGCTGGAGGAGCCCGTGCGCCCCGCGTGGTCCTGTGGGCTGGCAGGTGAAGATGACCCTTTGGGGGCCAGGTGCCGGTTGGTCGGGTTTAGGGCGCCCCTGCCACGGCGGCGGTTCTCGAGTTCTTCCTGGTTCGTCGTTGTGGGAACTTGGATGCCGGGGCGGCGGCCTTGGAGCAGCCGGACGCACGTGTGGCCCATCGGCAAGCCCCCGTGAAGATGGTGTTGGTCATGTTTTTGGCCGTGAGGGCGGCAGGAACATCGACGTGTGGAGTCCCGGACAAGATCCGGTGGCTCCGTTTCTTGTCAAGATTCAGCCCTGGACGCACAATTGCAGTCTTGGCGTCCCTTGCCCTGTGCGGTGGGGGCTGGAGCCGGTGTCCCTCGACGTTGGGTAGGTGGGTGTTGGGCCGAGCGAAAGCTCCTGTCATTGTTGACGCCGGTGTCGGCGGCGCCCGCGGGTGTCGTTCTCCCTCTTGGGGACGACGCGGTGGTTCCGTCTCCACTCCCTCGTCGATGCTCCGGGTGAAAACCCGAGTTTGTTTGACCGGACGGTGGCGGCCCTTCTGCGTCGTGTCCTCCTTGGAGGCTCCGTCTTGGAGCAGGGGCTCTTCTTGCTCTTGGATCAGACGGATAGGGATCTGTTCAATGCTTGCACCATCATCACAATTGGGGATGGCAAGATGGCATGTTTTTGGAACTCGTCCTGGCTCAATGGGGTCGTCCCCAGATCGGTTGCGCCATTGATTTATGCAGTGTCGAAGAAAAACAGGAGATGTGTCCACAATGCTCTCCCAAATCATGCGTGGACTACTGATATCCGCCTTGAGTCCTTCACGGTGGGGCACATTGAGCAATTCCTCAACCTCTGGGAGCTTGTACAGGGATTTGAGCTGACGCCTGGCACTGCAGACTCCATCATCTGGAAAATGGCGGCTAGTGGAAAGTACTCGGCAGGATCGGCCTATAAGGCGCAGTTCCTGGGATCCACACAGTGCTCTTTTTCGAGCGTTGTTTGGAAGGTCTGGGCTCCCCCAAAATGCCGCTTTTTTGCTTGGTTGGTGGTGCAGAACCGGCTGTGGACCTCAGACCGCCTTGCTATTCGTGGCTGGCCACATACTCCGCAGTGCCAGCTTTGTAGATCCCAACCCGAGACGGCTAGACATATTCTCTTCGAATGTCGTTACTCCAAGCGCATTTGGCAAGCTGCAAGCCAATGGCTCTCCTGCCCTGGCCTAGCGCAGACTCTGGACACAACTCGACCCACAGTCCTGCAATACTGGCAGGCTCTGGCTATGGGGCCATCGGCTAACACGAAGGGGCTGAAGACGGCCATCACGTTGATTACTTGGGAGAGTTGGAAGGAAAGAAACGCTAGAGTGTTCAACAACAAGTTCCTGGCGCCTTCGGAACTTCTTGGAAGGATAAAAGAGGAGAGCAGGAGCTGGATCATGGCAGCCGCCAAACACTTGGAGGAGATATTAGCTTAACGACCTTTTTATGGTTTTTTCCCTTCCCCTGCCATCTTGGCCTTTTTTGATTTTGGCTTAGGCCATCACTTGTTTGCTCCTTCTATATCAATAAAAAAGGCAAAGCTTTTGCCCTTTGTTAAAAAAAAACTGTTTGTGTGCAAAGTCCGCGCCTTTCCGCAGCCATTCGTTCCCCGCCCCTTATGGTGGCTGACCGTCTTACGCAAGGGTTTGGTCCCTCCGCTCGGTGTTGTGTGGCTCGGCTTCCTCTCCTCCATGCTCGACGTTCTCTGCTGGCGCTGGGCTTTCATCTCCTGCTCTACTATCTGTTGTCAAGTTCTCTGCTTGTTGAAGGGGTTGAAGGGGTGTCTTCGCTGGTGGTCTGGCCCTGCCCCTTTGGTGGCTGGTTGTCTTACACAGGGTCTGGTGCTCGGCGTAGTGTAGATTCCTTTCTCTTTTTGCTTGATCTTGTTCTGCTTTGTAAGAGGTTCTTCTCAACACCTTGTAATCGTGTGGCCGACTGATTTTATTAATTTAAAGCCCGGGCTTTATAGCCTTTTATCTAAAAAAAAGAAGAAGAATAGAACGGGGTGGTTTTCCGCCTGTTGCTCTAATAAATATTTACACTCAGCTGCACTGGTGTTGCTGTCACACCATTAAAGCAGCCCTGCCTAGGAACGATGTGACTAATTAAACATCACTTATAAACTCTATTTTTCTGAAGGAGGTACAAGCTTTACCTCTACGATAAAGAAGAGAGCAACATATATCTCTCCATTATCTAACTGAGCAGGGAACGCTGCCCTCTCGTGCGTCCGGGGGTTTGGGCTCCACCTGTCGGCTGCCCACCTATTCGTTCCCTGTTTTAGTCGTCCGCCTGTGGAGTTGAGGGCCCGCTTGTCTGTGAACGTTTTGCTTCAGTCGGTTTGGTGTCTGCTGCATGTTTGGCGCGTGGCGTGGGCGAGTCGGCGCCGCCTCCTTCGTTTTCCCCTTTTCCTCCGATCCGTACGGTCTCCCCTTCCTCTCGCCTGTGCTGCTGCTGTTCTTCGCTCCTTCTCTCCCCTGGTGTTCCTCTGGTTAGTATGCTGTTGATTTGATTTGGAGAATCAGTTAGTGCGTTTGGGTGTGTGCCTTTGGTTTAGATTCGTTGGGTTCTCTTTCAGGTCTGCTGCTTGCAAATCCGTGGGGTCGCGGCGCCGGGGGGACGGAGATCTTGGATGTGCTCCTGCCGAGGGTTGCGGTCGATCGGGCCTGGTCTCCGCCGCCCGCGATGGAACGGCAACGAATTGTGACGGTCTTTCCTCCCACACTTCCTGGGAGCAGGTGTCGTTGATTCCTCCTACGGAGCGGTCGCCTTCCTCTCTTGCGTCCCTGTACTAGGCAGCAGAGAAAGGCAATGCGACGACCATTTTTAATTATGTCTAGCCGGATCTTTTCGAATAACAATGATGATTCAGCAACGCCGGTAGCAACAAGGGAGATATTTTCAGGAGCCCACGTAAGAGGAGCAGATGTTACCATTCATGGCGCAGCAGCGAGTTGATATCTTTTACTTCCCTAACCGGCGGGGAATTGGAGGCTTGTGGTGCGTCCGCGTTGCCGTCCCACCCGTCAGCTGCTGTCCAATTTGCTATGCACGTCCGTGTCCTGCGTCTTCCATCTCTGATCTATGGGGTCTGGCAGGTCGGTTCGATGGGTTGTGGGCAGCGCATCGCTCAGTTGGATAGATGGTCTTCTCGGTCTGCACTCTGGTTCCTAGCGCCGGGAGCGCCTCCTGCCGCCCCCTCCCCACCCATCCATTCACCTTCTTCCACTGCTCCACACTTCTTGCCGCCGGACGACGAGAATGCCTATAGCAACCCACTTGAAAAATCAGCTCCCTGCCTTCGAGTGCCGTGTGCGAGCTCGACTATGCAGCTCCACTTCCTGGTCTTTTGGCATTTTCTAATTCAATTGCATATTTTTTTTCATTCAATTTCAGAGATGCATATGAGTTGGAGTGTGATAGCAGTGGCGGATTCATGTTCCTCCTACCGGTCGATCCGGCACGCCCGGTTCCCCGCTGCCATTCTTGCAGCGCAGGCCTGCCGCCGATGCCGGCTCGCCGGGTGGCCGTCGCCTCGACCATGGTTGGCGACCTGGTACGTCTAGCCGATTCCTATATTAGTTGTGTTCAGTAGAGAAAGGGAGAACGGGTCATTGCACACCAAGTGCTTGTTGTTATGCTGAGGTGGGAGCGCTGGCAGTAAACAGGATTAGCAGTATATATACTCAGGAATCGGTAAAAAGACCGAACCTCACATGGTAGATTAGTGAAATGTTTGCCCCTGTCTGAATTTCTGTGTGAAGTTTAAGTAATTGTTAGACTGTGACCGTTTTATAGATATTCATGAGTCATACTATATGTTATATCTTTGCAGCTCAGAATTTGTGTGAAGTTCATTAGATTTTTTTTTAGCAAATGGTGCAAAGATGACAGATCTTAAGTGGATAAATGAAGTATTGGTGACTTTAAGTAATTGCATAAATCTGCTGCTATGTTGTTTTCAGTGTGTTATCCTCTTAGGTATCATGGAGCATAAGATTTTAGAATGTAAGGAGCACGTTTGGTATTACATCAACTATACTGAAGTTGAAAATTTTAACTGCACAGTTAGCTATTTTTGGTCTCTTAGATTGGCATGTGCCCGCTTTTTTCATATTTTTCACCATGTTTAGAACAAGGGTACCAAAACATGTTATCTGTATGGTCCCATACACTATTTTTTTTCGAAGATAACATATCAAATAACTGGAACCATTTGGTTATTTAACTAATTATGTTAGGAAATTAACTAGACATAGAGATATATTGTGCTATCGATATCCTAACTCTACCTTGTGCACAAGGCTGCAGATATTGGACACTTACTAATTGTGTGGGATTTTTTCGTAAATAGGTATGTTTGTTTTGAATATTCTTATATTCATGTTTATTACAAGTTAATGCAAAGTCACATTCGCAGCTACTTTTAGTCCATGTTCCACTATAATGTTGAAATGCCATGAGAATTGGCTAAGTGACCGGCGAATTTGTTAGTTATACAACTATTTATGAGATTAATAATGTCTTGATGGTAATTCCATGCATGTGGCCCAGAAAATGCGCCGATGCCAGGTTCACCTCCATCAAGTTGTCTGCTAAAGGGACATGCTCACTTAATTAAGAACTAATTCAGCTGGTACATGGTCTAGCACTTAACTGAATTTGAGAAGCATGGTATTTAATTTCATAGAAGTTCATAAGCATCAATGATATCGATTAAACAATTAAATGATAAACTTTGTGTCTTTCAGCAGTGACACATGTTCCAGTTAATTCCTCTAATACTTCTGTTTGGGATAGAGAAAAGATTCTTATGTCGAGAAGTTGTTTTTTTAGATATCCTGTTAACAAGTATTCTGAAACAAAACACGTTATGACACATCAAATCTCATCTAAAATGTATGTTAATGAATTGTTTAAGATTGTAGATCATATATTCCATTTCTTATTGACAGCTCTGAAAGAGTACTTTGCTCTAATAGGCTTTGGTTCTAGCAGTGGCTCAACATTTAGTGATAATATTATGGCCTTCCTAAGTGTAAGCTACTATGCTTCACTATGTACACTATTTGGTGAAACATTGATCCAGGTTGACTGAGTACTGCATTTCATTGCTATATAAATAAATCTACTTGCATATATTGACCAATTTATTACTAACTCTGCCTTCTCTAGCTTTAGTCTATGTATGAAAACCAGATATATTGGTAGTTTCAATAAGAAAATAAACTTCTTTGTAGTGGTTACAAATAGAATGCATGCTCCTTCAACTGCAGCTAAACATACTTGTGTAATCTAGAGCATGAGTTTGCTAGAGTCCCATGATTTTTCTGTAAGAAATAAGACAAGTATCTAAGTCAGTGGAGATGTTCTCCTGTTTCTGTTTCATATTGATCAGCTGAGTTAACATTTGCCTACGAAATGATGATCTACCTGATGCACAGTGATTTCCTTTGCAACATTCTAGATGGTATTATTTCTATCTTAAGATCTTAGCCATTACTTTTCCACATCATACAATTGGACGGTCATCACTTCTGCAAAAAACGTAGGTTGGTATATTTACTCCATGTGATCTATTCTGCAAAAACTAATGTAGTGAAACATTAGGATATGACAAAAGGCATGTATGGATCATTCTGTTGTTAGAAAGTTGCAGGATGCCCTAGGTTTCAGCAGCCTATGATTGTAAATGGACATATAAATCTTGGCTGTTTGAATCTTCCTATGGAAGATCGAGTCATTGAGATAATTTTGGCCAATGGTAGTTTAGGACATGCATGAGAGCATCAGGGAGGTGTCATGCAGCCTCTATTTTGCTGCATTTTTTTGGCTGAGTTAAACATGCCCGATGATCGCACTTCAAGTTGAGGTCTAGGTAAATTATTTGTTCATTGCTTGGACTACATGTTTTTTCTGCCATGTAGTTCTTATTCCATATTTAGAAATGGTGGGCCGTACTCTGAATTTCTTCATATACAAAAGAAAACCTGTTTAGATCATTTCGGGCCTTGAGACGATTTATACCTTACAACCGATATCTTCCATGCTTATTTGTTAGCAGTGGAGGAGAGGTTGTGTGCGCCCTCTGCCTATAGTTATTTATAGCATAAGGCCATCCATGTAGAACCACGACAATTACTGTTGGGAGCTTTGTTTTCCGCTCATCTCTTCTGTGATGCGAAATGACTGTCTAATACTCCCTCCGCCTCATATTAAGTGTCGTAAAAGTGGTTAAAAATGGATGTATTTAGACATGTTTTAGCCTAGATACATCTAATTTTGTCCAATTTTGCGACACTTAATATGAGACGGAGGGAGTACATGGCTTGCTATTCCTTTTTGAAATGTATACATGACTTAGTTGTTTGAAGATATAATGTCAATTGTTTCTTCCAGGCCCTTGAAATGTAAAAGGTGGTTTGAAGCCAAAATATTTGGAAACACGTAGAACATTTCTCTCGAAACTGTATCTGCTGACCCTCCATCATTCTGTCAATTCCAAAGCTAATACATCATGGGAAACTACACCATAAGTGATAGCTACAAATCCTGTTATTTATGAAGTCTTTTTTATTTGTTATTTTTGAAATCTTGATGCTTGGATAATACAGGTTCTTCTTCCTTTAATATAGGATATATATTTTGATATACGATTGAGATGACCACTAGAATATATTAAATTTTATGACTTCTATAATTTGTTTTGCAAGTACGAATTCTATATTGTGGCTCTACACTGTCTGAATTAGTAATTATGATGATTTCATACATGTTATATTCTTTTATCCATGGTCGAATTTGATGTGCACTCGACTTCCACCCCTAAGTTGAGTTGCATGCTTAGAAGTGTTACACTAACTAAGTCGAGTTGTATGCCTGATTCGTAAATTAGAGATCAACTGATATAGTATCATTGTGCATCGTTTATGCCTAAACCATTCAGCCTTATATTAGATGTTGCTACTCTATGGATCGGTTTCGCGATGTAAAATACACCGTGTGAACAACCCTCATTATATAGTAGAATATGCTTATGATTTATCCATTCCAACAAAAGGAACGTTCATTTTTAGTCCCTATAACGAAGCGGGCGCAGCAGAGCGCGCATTTTCCTTCTAGTTACAAGGTTAAAGCAGAATGGCAGGGGCAGATTGCCCGGGGACGAACCATCCAGAGTCACATAATCACATGGTCAAGCTAGCTAGGAAAATGCTTAGTTCCAGCGGCTCCCCACGCAACGGGCCTCATCCTTAATGAGCATGAGTAGGATCATAGGCGGGAGTGGACTGACTCTTGCACGCTGATGGATATAGAGCTGAGAGTTCAGACAGCTCGTGCTGTCTGAGATAAATCTACCTGCGACGTTTCTTGTTTGAACTACTAGTACTCCCATTTTCTTCCTCCCATGTTTGGCTCTGTGCGTTTGGACTCCCAGGGAACCGCTTGCAACTTGGGAGCTATTTTTTATGAAAGTGTGACCGTAAAGTTTCTGGACGAAAGGCACAAGAGTGACCGTGACTGTAAAGTTGATCAGGAACCAAGAACGTCCTTGTCGAGGTCTGTAACCGTAGAGTGAGATGGAATTACTCGTGTCCCAGTTTTCGACCACCTCATGTCACTCCCGTGATCAGGCTTCCCAACCTGGGCCAGCCAAGAACGGGATTGGGCCTTCACTAGACGTGGTCCCTTTTTTTATATACTTTGGTCTGGCAAAGCCGCAAGGCTCGTCCTCAGTAGTCGGCGGGTTGTTGTCGGCTTCGATGTGGTCGAGTACGGCGTCGAGGCCGGATCAAGCCCTCTAGCGCCCAGAACGCGATGGGCTGTACTTGTTCCGCTCAGTAGTCGGCGGCCGCGGCCCGGGGCCGTCCCAGCGGTTTCACCGCTGCTCGTGGAGGCGCGTGAATTCGCGCTCGTAGCGCGCCGTGCTCGCCGGGTCCCAGCGGGGGGCGGCGCGCTGGGCCGGCGTGAGTCGGTAGAAGTGGGCGCGCACCTCGTTTGGCCACGAGGCGTCGCCTGGGGACGGCGCATTGGGGATGGGAACGCCGGCGATCCCGATGGTGAACCCGTGCCCGGCACGCATGTCCGGCGGGCACGGGTACCAGGCCTCAAACAGGGCGCGCGCCTGGTGCTTGAGGAGGGACCGGTGGGGGAAGCCGTTGGCGGCGAGGGGGTCCATGGGCGCCGTGCGGCGAGGTGAGAGACAGAGGAGGGCAGGGAGAGACAGAGAGCGGCGAGGGGCGGGGGGCGGCATTATATACCCGGCCGGGCAGGCCGAAAGGCCGCCCCCGCATTAACGCCGGCGCCCGCGTGGGCAGCGCGACTGGGCGAAGCAACGGCTCGCTGCGCGATTGGGCGAAGCGATGCCTCGCTGCGGCGCGTGCGCTTCTGCGCCGTCTCGGGAGAAGACGAAGACTGGGCGCCGCTTTGACTGCGCGCCCGTCTCACTGACGGGTAGGGCCCGCGGACGCCACGCAGCCGTTTCTTCTCGTCCGGCGCCCCCACGGGAGCCCCTGGAAGGCGGGGTTGGTTGGGTTTGCCGGACGGGAATAAGGGGGCGTCCGGGCGGGAAGGCCCAATAGGGGGCGCGGCTGGGCGCGCTCGGGGCCCGTCCGGACGGGAAGAGGCCGTGGGGGCGCGTTTGGGGGGCGCGACTGGAGATGCTCTGACTCCTTGGCCGCTTGCTTCGGTATTTCAAATGCTACTACTTCTTATCCTGAAAGGTCAAAGATAGTCAAAATATGACATTTTTAAAACAAAAATACATCGAAAACCATATTGATTGTCTTCTTCCTTTGGTTGTTCGACGAGTGTCGAAGGTTGAAACATGCACCAAACAAGCAGAAAAAATTGGGACACGGGCAAACATCGTCGCTACAAAGGACGAGATTGAAAAAAATGTCGAAACATCGGCTAGGGACACACCCCAAGGGCGCGTTTGGTAGCCGGGCCGGCTGGGGGCAGGTCGGATAGGGCCTGCCCCAACAGAGAAACCCCTAAGACATGGAGAGCATGTTGTTTGGTGACGTGTACCCGAGAACGGGTCCTAATTGGCAAGCCGTTTGGTTGTGTATTTTGCATGCTCTAATGCAAATGGATGGTGTTTGGTTATATGCGACACCACCTTACGGCTACCTCTACTCCATTATGTTGAGCTTACCCAATATGAAATAAACACACAAGGCAAACTGAATCATACAGCAAACTTAGGAGCAAACCGAATCAAATAGCATAATAGGTTCAACAAGATCGTCGTAGTAGTAGTAGAAGGTAGCAGGTAGCAGCACTGAAGCACCACGAGGTAACGAACAACCTCTCGTGGTGCATAGAAGTTCATCACCGGAGGGATTAATATATACCACCTCTCAAAATATGCAGACAAGGCAATGAACTAGTCTACTTCATAGGGATTGGAGCAACGAAGTGTAGACGAAGCTAGTTCCTGAGCCAGCCAATCCTCTCTCCAGTTGCCATGTTCGCATAAGTGATCTGCTCTTGAGGATGGTCTGCAAGGAAGTTGATTGCCTGGATCAACAGGTGAGGAGTGTACAAATTCGGAGGTGGAACATTGACTCTGGTGTAGATGATCTTCATCTGAGCATAGTTGATGATGGGCTTGTTCAGAAGGTCGTCATCCTTGGGGAACTTCTACAAAAAAAGACATAAGAGTGTGTTACCTAGTTGAACTAATGAAGTGGCAACAAAAGTGCAGAATTGTCTATTCTTACCATGGTGTGTGCAATCACTCTGGCATCATCCATCAAGATGATCGTGCTCTCTTCATGCCAGACAGCTCCTGGAAGTTCCTTGAGATGGCACAGCCTTACCCACCTTGCTCTCCACTTTTTCAGATGGTTGTAAATCTGAGTAGTGCTCACAGAAAGACTAGTGAAGTCAAGAACATCATTGCTAACACTCTTAATGTACCTCTCCTTGAAGCCACGATGAATTCTCATTCCCCCCTGCACGAGCTCAACAACCCTATTGAGTACAAAGAGAGACAGAGAAGCTGACCATCGCATAGTCAGTCTTGGGACTGCACTAGAAGAGTTGTCACTCTGGACGGGGTTTTTGCTAGCAGTCGCTGCCATCTCAGATTCTTCACTCGGGGGCACTACCTTTAGAGGAGCGGCGTCCAGAGGATCTTCATTCTCATCATAGTCAAGCCGGTTTGCTTTCACTGCTGGTGCTGTCAGTGAATATAACGCATCAAGGGAATTAGCACGCACTGCATTCTCATCAACTACAGCCACTGTTTTCGCACATATGAGTTTAACAGGGGGTGTTCTCTCATCACGCGCCAAAGAATTCAAATCAAGCCGTGCATTACCATTGATCAACTGGAAAGGGACTCTCTTTTTAGATTGGACAGAGTGAGCATGCAGATCGGGGGACGTTGGTGCACAATCACAGTTATCATGAGCAGGCTATAAGCAACATTGTGGTAAGCAGGTTGACAAACAAGATTCATGAACAGGCATAGATAAGCACAGGTAAGCATCAATTTAGATGAACCGGAGAAGCATTAATCTAGCTGTTATACGCACGGATAAGCATCAATCTAGCTAGCACGAAGAACAGAACGCACCGCATCCACCCAAATCAGATCTAAGATATGCTCACGGATTTAGCTGAGATGAAGAAGATTTGGAGGACTTACAGTCAGGGGATGAAGGAGACAGTTGCGGGTACAGCAGCGAGCAGGCCTGCCGCCGACCATCTCCGGCGCCGCCGTGGCCATCGGCCTCTTCCCAAGCAGAGTGAAGGAGGAAGCTCCAACGATCACTCCTGGCGCGCAAGCTCGAAAGTGGGGAATGGCGGAAACTGATTTTGGAGGGGAGGAGGTGGCTCTAAGGCTGGTGCCAGTGCACCACGGGCTATAGCCCCGCCACGTCAGCTTTTCACCCCACTCTCACCCCACTCTCACCTCACTCTCACAGCACAGTGCCAGTGCACGAGCTATAGTCCCCACTCTCACTTCTCTCTCCTCCACATCAACATTTCTCTCTCCTCCACATCAACATATATTTTTCAGATTAAAACATTCAAAATAATGCAAGAAAATTATTTTATTCAACTAAAATGGTTACCGATTACATAATAATAAATAAAATTGCATAATAAATTTTAAAAATTATATAATAAATAAAAATAAATTCTAATCCTGCTCCTCCTCATCGTCATCATCTTCTAGCCCAAGCTCTTTTTCCACTATCTCGATGGCCTTCGCATGTTTGCGCTTTTCTGCTTCGTTCATGTCGGTGGTTGATCGGTCTTCCATTTTGTTCCATTGCTTGAGTAGCTTAGCCTTCACTAAACCATTCCACATGGTGTTCATCATGAAGAATTTACTTGCTACCTCACTGCTTGATGATGATTCCTTCCCCTTCCTCTTTTCCTTCTCGTTACGTGCCGCGGCCTTGGCCCTATCGCGGCCCAGTGGACGCTCCTCCTCCTCCGTCGCCTCGCTAGAGCTGTACTCACCAGAAACTCCCAGACGGGTTCTCTTGGAAATGGAATTGGTTCCACTACCAGGACCATGTTGTCCTTTCCACTTCGCTTCATTGCGAACAGCTTCCCACCAGTGGTGGCGTATGAAAGGCTGAGTCACTCTTGTGTCATTCGCGTACCTCGCCATTGCCGCCTTCATGACCATTGCATCGTCTGCTCCACTCTGACGTGCCGCTGATTCTTGGATGTGGTATGCATTGAACAAGGACACCTCACGGTTGTAGACGTTCCAATGATCCTTCAGTTGCTTCGCGGTTCGATTACGGGCAGGATCGGAGGTAGAGTTGAAGGTTGCAGCTATCTGACCCCAAAAACTTTCGCCGGTCTTGCAATTACCGGCGACAGAGTCCTTGGAGTGAAAAACCCAAGCATGAACCTACCCCGAAATAGACATTCTTAGTAAAAAGTCCAAGCAAGAACCAACCCCGAAATACATATGTGACGGGTAAGTAAAGTACCAGTTTTTCCTCGTCCGCAGTTGTCCACTCAAGCCTCTTTGAACGCTTTGGTACTATTGTTTCCGCGGCATCGGACCCGGAGCTTGGAGCACTGGCTTCAGGAGGTGGTGGGGGTACGGACCATATGGCCCGTATGGATACGGAGGTGGAGCATATGAACCGTACGAAGGTGGTGGGTACTGAGGTACAGTCCCACTCCCGCTACCTATAGGTGGAGCATGTGGAGGTGGTGGGGGTATGCATACGGAGGCGGAGGGTATGGACCATATGGCCCTAAAGGTGGTGTGCCGGAGGAGTATAATACTCGGGGAACCGGCGAAGAACCGACATTGGAGTGACAATGTGTCGGAGAGATATCATCTAGGGGAGGGGCTTGTGACCCGTCGGACTGCAAGAGATCCATGAACGAGGTCATATCTGGAGTCCAACCCGACATGGCGGAGAAGGTTTGAGAGAGGGAAGGAGAGAAAGAAGATGAAATGGGTGTGGAGTGAGTGAAGGGATATGGGGGGGTATTTATAGGGGGCGGGATGAAATTTGGGGTTTTTTCCATTTTTTTCGGTTTTTTCGAGCCAGCAACGGCTAACCCCAACGGCTAGCTGACGTGGACCAATCAGCGGGCGCCACGTCAGCTAGCCGTTACGCTGCGCCCTGCTCCCCCCTCTCGCCCCTGCTCTCGCCCGCCTCCCGCCAACGCGCCGCCCCTCTCGCCCCGCCTCTCGCCCCCCTCCCGTCCCCCTCCATGCGCTACCGCGAGCGGTAGCGGGCGCTACCGCCGGGCGACGGCGCCACCGCCCGCGCCTCCCTTCCCGCCCCACTCCCGCCTCGCTCTCGCCCGGGCCGGGGCGATACCGCCCGGCCTACCGCCCCGGTTGGCACCAACCTAAGAACTAGGGGGAATAGGCGCGCGGTGACCGAATTTCTCCCGCCGGAAATTTCGCCCTTGCGCCATCTCCGGTGGTGCAGCCCTTGACCATCCTCGTGCATTGCATTCCCCCGCTCGCACGCGTAGGGTCTGGCTCCACGGAACTGCCGATTCGGCAGTTTCCAGCAGGCCTGGCTGAGCACTGCTTTGAGCATCGTGCGGGCCAAAATTTTGGTCGTATGGAACCAAACGGTGGACTAGCTTTGCATCCAGCGGGCCTGGTCTAGAGGCATGCAGTCTACCAGACGCGTCCCAAGCAACACATGCTTGCAATCCGTCACCACCAATCTAAAGGGCCGACTGAAACAAACCTTGCAGCAGACCCAAACAGGCAAATAAAACAAATAATGTTTTAGAAGAAAACGACGATGAGGAAGAAGTAGAACCTTGAGTTTGACTGGCCTTTGTGGAATATTTAGCGGTATTATTATAGGAGCAGAGAGAAGACCGATCACTTGGAGGAGGCACTGTTTTTGCCACAAAACACTGGAGAACGCGGGCCGCTCACCACTCCCAGATTGACATCCTTCCCGGTAAATTCCTATTTGACGCTCGACGCGTCATTTATCGAAAACACTCTCTCTACTTCCTGGGCCGGCGCACTTTATCTTCACGCGGCTCCCTTCATCCCTTGTCTTTCCATTTTCTTCTATGTTTCCTTCCCGTCCTTGATTAATCTCGTATTCACTCTGCCTTCGTCCGTATGTCTGGATTTCGACTGCCTTTTTTTTTCAATGTCAGATGTTATTCTTTTTGCTCATCGTATTCTTTTCAGCTTCTTTTCTTTCGTTGTTTTGTATTCTTCGGCTTCTTTTTTATTATGTTCTCTTTTGGGTTACATTTTTTTTCTTTTTTCCTCATTAATTTTTTCGCTCTTTCCCATGTTTTTTTTCTACATTTTTTCTTTCCTTCTAATTTTCTTTTCTACTCTCTTTTATCCTTTTTATTTTAATGTTTTTATTCTTTATAGATACATGAACATTTTTTTTCAAAAGATGTCAACATATAAGTATATTCATATGAAATATTTATGTATTTACCAAAATTATCAAGGTCAACAAAATCGTCACGAGTTCATGGTTTAAAAACATTCACGAGCTTAGAAAATAGTAATTAGTGGATTCAAATATGTTCATGGGTTCTAAAAGTCAGTGGCGGAGCTAGGTCGCCGGGGGAGCCGCCCCAGCCGTGGAAGCTCCGCTGGAACCTTGGCACACCATGCTAATTACATGAGAAAAAAAAACACTAAGCTAATTCCCTTTGTTACTTGCCCGGGCTTTACTTTTTGTCTAGCTCCGCCGCTGCTAAAAGTATATGCTTTAACGTACTAAAAAAAATCTTCGCACGTTCTAAAATAAGATATACGTTCGTGGATTTAAAAAAACATTAACACAATTAAGAAAATTTTGGTCATGGGTTCAGAAAATGTTCACGGGTTAAAAAAAATAGTATTTTGCCGATTGAAAAATGTTTAGGGGTCTAAAATTAGAAATTTTAACATATTAAAAAGATGTTCACATGTTATAAAAGATACGTCCGTGGACTCAAAAGAATAGTCACACGGTTACGAAAATTAAGTTTATGCATTAAAAATATTTACATGTTTAAAACTACTATTTCTCGGATTCAAAGATTTTTATGGGTTCTAAAAATAATATATTTGAACATATTAGAAAAATGTTCACAGGTTCTAGAAAACTATATGTTCGTGGATTAAAAAAAGTATTCACGCGATTAAGAAAGTTACGTTCATGGATTGAAAAATGTTCACATGTCTAGAATATAGTATTAGTATTTCACGGATTCAAAGATGTCCATGGCATCTAAAAGATATGTTTAACGTATTAAAAAGATGTTCACGGGTTGTAAAGAAAATATACATTTGTGGATTCAAAAAAAAAATCTCGCGATAAAGAAAATTATGTTTCATGGATTCAAAAAATTGAACGAGTTAAAAAAAAATAGTATTTCACGTATCGAAAGATGTTCATGGGTTCTACAAATTTATGTTTTAATGTATTAAGAATTGTTCACTAGTTATAAACATATAAGTTCATGAGTTTAATATAATATGTGGGGGCTCGAAAAATGTTCATGAGGTTTGGGAAAAGATATGTTCATGGTTAAAAACTGTTCACGGGAAAATATTTTCACGGTTCAAAAAAATGTTCGAGGGTCAAGCAAATTTTTTTTATAGGTTCGAAAAATTGTTCACTCCTTCAAGAAATATTTTTGAGATTCAAAAAATGTTCACCAGTTTGAAAAAAGTAAGTTCATAGTTTAGATAAAAATTAAGTTCACGGGTACAAAAAAATCCATGATTTTAACATGCATGGAATATTTCTTCGGTTCATTCAAATTTGTTCAAGCTTAAATTATCACTTACAAAATTAGTTCGGTTCATTTGTAGGATTTTGCGGTTCACAACCTTTGATAAACTTGTTTGTTTCACAAGCTCGCGAACATCAATACCTTCATGTGCTTCTCTCTATGTTCTTTTTACTGTTTGGTGCCAATATGTTTACTATTAAGATTGTTGTGATGGTGTCTAGTGTCACACTTCCATTAAATTATGGAAGAAATGGCATTGCACAAGTATTCACCTCATCTCACATAGACTTATCTGATCTCACATCGCTACTAGGAAAAAAGCTACTAGTGGTGTACCAATTTTGCTTGCCAGTGGCCACCATGGTGCATCACCGCTAACGCCCCACTAGTAACTTTTACCCATGACACACCATCATGGTGCGCCACGGGTATCTGAACTACCGATGTGCGTCACTGGTAAGGACATGGTGCGCCACTTGTAAGGCACATGGATTTTTAGATGATATACGCGTATTTAAACAGGTATACAATTTGATACGGTACAATATACATAGTTTGCAAAGCGGTATAAATAGAAAAGGCTCATCACATTGTAACTGAAACCGTGATAAGACCAACACGATCATATTTTATCACATTAATTAGAATCTGAAACAACCGACAAGTGTGAAAATATTAGACAAGACTAGATTTTGAGACCGATCGAGCTAGTATGAGGTTCATCGTCACATTACAAAGGAAGTAGTCACCTAAAATATGAACAAATACAGTAGAACTGCAATCACGGTTAGCAAGACGAGGATTGCGATGAAGGTGGTCATCTGGTTCTTCTTCCTCTCTTTCTGTAGCGGGTTGTTCATCCACCTCGCTTCCACTACCTCTTTATACTTGTACCCTTTGTAGTTGTTGTCGCTTAACTTATTTACTTGCTTCAGACAGTCTTTCCACTCGTCATGGACTCATGGAACTCTACCCTTGTACACCACGTAGAAATTCTTCATCTGTAAGCACGAGACAAATAATATTAGGCAACGAAAAGAAATAGTTCACAATAATAATTAAATGATGAGTGCAAAAAGATGTAAAATCTCATATGAAGACACATTTATCAAATAGGGGCAAGTCAAAAAAAAATGCCTCATATATGCTCAGACCGGGCACACAAGCAACTCTAATGGTTTTTGTGAGCCAAGTATGATGCACAAGATTTGTACTTGTGGATATCACAAGGCTCACAAGACCATCAGGGTACCCCATAGTACCACAACACTTTAACCATCGACGTTCTTGAAAAAAAGACCAAAGTAAACAAAAATGACTTGGATTTATGCCTCATTGGGAGCCTGACCCGACCCGGCTCTGGCCAAACAGTGTCATCGGTCCAAACTCGGGCCTAAATATTGAGCCAGATGGGCAGGCCAGGCCGGGCTAGGGCTTGCAAAAAACCAGACTTTAGCCATGGGTGGGCCAAGCCGATCGGGCTTTGTCGGGCTCGGGCCAGGCTTAGGCCCGAATTGTCTAGTGAGAGTGACATGAAGAAGAGTGCCAAGCCAAACGATAAGAGGAGGGACGCGCTTGAAAGAAAATGAAGCATTAATGGGCTGAGCCCATGAAACCACCCTTTAGGACGCTCTGATTTATATTTCTCCTCTATAAGAAAGCCCACACCTTGAACTTGAACACCTCATAGGTCGCCCCTACCATACCTAGCCTTCCTGTTCAATCAATCAATCCCCAGACACATAAAAGTCAGCTGCAGCCGTCGCACTCACCCGTGTTCTCGTCGTGGAGGACATGTACACGTACGCAGATGTACATTCATACAGGCCCAAACTTGTATGCACAAAGAAAAGAATAAATCATCAAAGGGAAGGAAACAAACAAAGCGGGCAGTCAGGAGTGCACTGTCGCGCACATTATCTTTAACCCATAATCATGAAACGATGATACAAAAGTAAGCGTTTGCACGTACGGCTGATTAAACTAAGCAGTCGAGGTTACGTGCAAGCCATTTCCTGCATTTCTTTTCTACAGTAGACGTACGTGCAAAACTATCTATATTCGGCTCCATGGCCTTGTTTATTTCGGGACAGTGTAGCGGCCGTCTATTAAGAGCTGGCGCACTTGAGGTGAGCTTTGCAACAACCCGAGTCCCCGCTTACAAAATTATGGACGCCAATCTAGTGTCCCTGATCGACAATCATGACTCATCATCATTTCTATATGCTTCAACTAATGTAATCAAGATTATTGAGGACTTTAGCTGATCCAATCCCCGCTCTCTGCTTGTGATAGATGTAAAAGGACTGCTGTGTTTCTGTTTTGTCAAATGGAGAAGGGCTGAAAAAAAGGTGATACTCTATAAACTTCGTGATAAAAAGCGGTTTTGTGCATCCCTTCGATGTAGAGACTGAGACATTACTACCATTTGGGAAAAAAAATCTCATCACTTTCAGTAATTGCACACGAGGAGTATAGTTATTTTAGAGGAAAGACATGGCACCTGATTTCAAATTAATAACGCCCAACAAAAACAGATACAGAAATGATATGTCGATCCCGCCTCACGTCGTCTCCCCCAGGCGACCGAGGGGAACCCTAGCCCCTCGCGCGCCGCCACCCCCCTCCCTCCCTCCTCTGCCTCGTCGCTCCCGGAGGCGGCCGCCGGACAAGGCCGTGCGGCGCCGGTGATGGGGGCGGCGGGGATTCGGCCTCGGGGCCCTCGCGCAGTGACTGGGTGGGGGCTGCTGCGTCGGGTGCTGCCGTCGTCGCCATGGTCGCCGGCCGCTTGGCCCCCTCGAGCTCCTCCTCTCCGGTTGCTGGTGCTTGGTGGCGGGAGCCCTCGCCGGTGGTGGGATCGAGCCGGCTGGCGATGGGTTGCCAGGGCGGCGGTTGCTTCGGCCGTCGGCGCAGCCTGGCTCTTGGGCTGGGGTGTGGCCGCGGCGAGGCGCCTCCCCGTACTTCGCGGACCAGGGGTGGTCTTGCCCGTCTTGGACGCGAGGTCCGCGGATTTTGCGGCGACGGATCTGACCGGCATTGGCGGCGCTTCTGCTGCTCGCCGGGATGTTGGCAGGCGTGGTGGCGTGGTGTGGTGAAGAGCTTCTTCTTTGGCCGCTTGTCGGCCACGGGGCGAGGCAGGGGTCACGGGCTTGTGCGTCCGCATCCGCTCCCGTTGTTGTGGTGGCCTCTGCAGTCGCGGTGACTGCTGGTCACCACTTCCCCTCGTTGGAGCTCGCTGCCGACCACCTCTCACCCTCCAGATCCGATGTTTGCGGCAACCATGGGGGTTGCGGGGGAGTTGATCTGCCGGGACGGGCCAGTGGGTCCTGCGAGGTGGGGCGGTAGCGAATGATGGTGAAGCCGTCGGTCGCGGTCAGTCGGGGCTGTTCGTCACGGTGGTGCTCGGCTCGCTTCTTGGTTCGGTGGTACGGGGAGTTTTGGACGCCGGGGTGGCGACCCTGGACGGTGGACGTGGTGATGCCTTGACGACAGGCTCCGTTTCACGTGGTGTTGGTTGTGCCCCTTGGTCATGAGGGCGACAAGGTGGGCAGCGTTGGGAGAGACTAGCGAGGCCAGCATGGGCGTTGTTCCTCGCCCAGATTCTGACCTGGAGGCTCTGGTGCAGCTATGGCGGGTTGGCACGATGTCCCCTATAGGGGGGTCGGTGGAGTGGGGCCGAGCGAAAGCTCAAGCCGTCTGTGTACGCCGGTGTCGATGACGCCCG
Organism: Alopecurus myosuroides; assembly: GCA_028641055.1. Taxonomy (NCBI): domain Eukaryota; kingdom Viridiplantae; phylum Streptophyta; class Magnoliopsida; order Poales; family Poaceae; genus Alopecurus; species Alopecurus myosuroides. Next base: position 332,902,763 of record CM054062.1, on the reverse strand, counting down.
TGTGCGTCGTTTTTCCCTCTTGGGGCGACACTGAGGCTCCACTTCACCCCTCTCATGCTTACTCCGGGTGAAAACCCAGGTCTTTGACCGACCGGTGGCGGCGCTTCGGCGTCGTGTCCTCCTTGGAGGCACCGGCTTGGAGCAGGGGTCTACTCGTCGCGCCATGGGTGTTTGGAGTGCAAAGCTAGGTCCTTTCCTCAGCCGTTGATCTGTTGTGATGTTGTTGTGCGCCTGTGCCTTGGTGGAGGCACGTTTGGTGGACACGGTGGTTCGATCCCGCCCCTATGGTGGCTGGCCGTTTTTACGCAAGGGCTTGGTGCATGCCGCGTCGTGCTATCCGATCCCGCCACCCAGGAGGCTGGCTGTTTTACGCAAGGGTTCGGTGCTCGCCGCTGCCGTTGTCGTGATCTCTGCCCAACGCCAGGATGCTCGGCTCCCTCTCCTTTAGGCTCGCCTTCTGTTGAAGACTTTTGCCTTTCGCCTCCGGCTTTCCGCTCCGATGTCAAGCTATGCGCTGGTGGTGGTGTGTCTTCGCTGGTGGTCCGATCCTGCCTCTTGGCTGGCTGTTGTACGCAAGGACCTGGTGCTCGGCGTAGTGCATTCTCTTTTGTTTTTTTAGCTTGTCCCCTATCTGCTGTGTTCAAAGGCTCTCCTCTGCACCATGATCGTTTGTAATGTCGTTGTAAACTCTTAGCTTCGTTAATTCAATGCTGGGCATTTAAGCCTTTTATCAGATACAAATTGCTTAAAAACATCTTACAAGCATCGAACCAAATGAGAAAAACACACATTTTACATCGAGGCAATCTTCACCGCCATGATCAGGAACCGAGGAAGAAGCGAGAGATGAGAGGAAGCAGGCCACCGTAAGAAACATGTCAAACCAGCTCCCCTTGGTAGGGAATTTTCAATGACATATGTCTCTACCGTCGAAAAAGGCCACCTGCCCACCCATCCTGTCTCGAAGGACATCGTACCGTCTGCGCCACAGTCACTCACCTGAAAGCATGAATGTAGATGACACATGGACGAATCGGGAGGTGATCTCAAGTGCAAAATTATACCGAAGTACCGTCACCACCCATGGAACCATGATAAAACAATACACAAACTTAGATACCCAAACGGATTAGATAAAATGTGTGGCGAAAAAGGCATGACAACACCGGCACCATAGGCTCTTTCCACCACCTAAGAAAGGTTGCATCCTGAGAGGAGACCCTATCCCCTCTCATCCAGGATCAAGGGTGCCGATGCACATGCAAGCAAGTTCACAGAGGGGAGAAAGCAAAAGCCAACAAAGGACACCAGACTGACGACAAAATCGATTCTCCAAAAAAAAGACCACACCGCCACTAGCCTCCCATAGAATAACCTACATCATGCCCAATGACACTTTCAAAATCCCATGGGTGGTGCTTCCAAGGAGGTTACAACTCTGATGCCTCGCGCGCCAAAATGAAAAGCTTAGGGTTTTCACCCGGGAGGAGGGGGAAGGGACCTTGATCACACCTTTAAGAAGGGCACCAAGACACCATCTAGCATTCAGATCTGAAGAGCCAGATGTTGTTATGGCCTAGATTGGCGGACTATGATGAGAAGTGGGGCACGAATCGGCGTAGGCCTCGCCACCACCATAATCAACGGCTACACGGGCTTTCCTGACGCCTACCTCTCTTGGCAGCGAGGAGAGTGCTAGTTTGCGATGCAGAATTTAATTTTTTTGCCCTACGTAGTCCGCCAAGCTCATATGCAGATATCGAGGCATGCCCATACATGCGAGGATCAGGATCACGACTCACCGGACAACAGATTCGACGTAGTCGTAGAAGAGTTCTGAACAATCATAGATCATCACAACTAGGCCTAGTTGGAAGGATGTTTCTAAGTCTCCCCTCGTCAAGGATCACACGTGTAATCCCTCTTAAGGTGTGCACGCGTACGCTCGTGTAAACCTGTCAACGCTCCGCCGTCCAGGACTCGACACCGACGGAGAGAGATAGCCTTCCGGCATTGCTAATTGGTAGCTCTAATCAACTGTTATTAAAGCTATTATGATTTTGGAAGTTCTCAACATAAGAGAGAAGATCTAATTAGAGCCAGGTCTAATCGGGAGAGTATAACTCAAAACCCGATTAGACGAGGCTCCAATTTAGTTAGAGGGGCTCTAATTAGTCCCTTTAATTATACTACAGAGAAAGAGAGAGGCTTAAGAGCCAATTGTGTGTTTTTCTATGAGCCTTGGGGTGCTTTATATAGTGGGAGGGAGGAGAAACTTGCCAAAGAGGTAGGGGAGGAGTCCTAGTTGAGCTAGGAGGAGGTGGACGCATCACCCCCTGGCCCAACTCGGATTGGGTGAGGTGGAGTCAAACTCCACCTCCCTCCTTCCCTTTTTCTTTTTTTCTCTTTTTCTCTCCAATAAAATCCAGAAAAACACCGGGACGATGAGTACAACCTTGTAAACCCAGTAGGGCCCACTGGCATCCCCCTAAAATAGGATTCGGACATGAGGGGGAAATCTGTCCCCTTGATACGTTGTAAACTTATTTATAATTTTTTATGCTTCATGCTTGTTTTCTACCCGATACCTTTTGTTTTCCACATGTTTTCTATCGTTTTCCTTCATTTTCTGGATGTTTTCATTGACTAACCTATTAACAAGATGCCCCATGCCAGTTGTTCTGTTCTGTTGTTTTTCTATTTTAGAAAAGTTTGTAAAAATATATTCTCGGAAAGGGTTGAAAATCCACGGTGATCGTTATTTACCGGGAAGGAAGACGGAGTCCAAAGAAGAGCCGGAGGGAAGCCGGGAGGCCCCCAGGGGCTTCCAGGCGTGGCCCACCCTAGATCGCACCGGGTGGTCCCGAGGAGACCCTGGCCACCGCCGCTCATCGCCTCTTCGCCTATAAATTGCCTTTAACCCTAAAAACATAGGCGATGGAGTTAGTTTCCATGAAACATATAGAGAGGCATCGTCACCTCGAAAGTCCAATCTAGGTCTTCTGCAGCCCTGTTCCGGCACCCTGCCGGAGAGGGGAATCGTCACGGAGGCCTCTACGTCGCCATGACCGCCTCCGGACAGATACGTGAGTAGTTCATCTCGAGACTATGGGTCCATAGATGTAGCTAAATGGTTGTTCTCTTCTCTATGGCTCCATGTTTAGAGTCTCGTGAGCTGCCTCACATGATCAAGACCACCGTTATGTAATTGTGCATGTTTTGTTTGCTGGGATACGATTAACCATGAGATTATAATTATTTTGTTCATGTCAATCTAAGGTGCTTCACTTATTTTTGTAGATATTTTTAATATTGTTTTGGAATGCTCTCCGGTGTTTAAGGTTACCTTGGTCACGTAGTTGTTTTCAACTCCAAGAGAGGGTTTATATGCTAGATAGTGGTTTCATGCCCCCCTTACATCTATGCTCGAGTGATAGAAATGTGACGGATGGGGGATGTGTTGTTGCTACTAGGGAGCAAACAGCTGTGCTCTTGTCTACGGACGAGGACCACTGCTTATATTATGTATTGTTCTTAATGCATTTGTCTGTTGCTCACAATGCAATCAATTTGTTGCTACAACTTGATACCAGAGATATTTGCTGGATAGATTTCTTGAGGTGGACTTTTAGATATGGATGCATGATGGATAGGTCTACACCACCATGCCCTCCTCCGAAGTGATGCGTGAGTAGTTCATCCCAGGACTACGGGTCCATATCAGTAGCTAGATGGTTGTTATCTCCACTTTGTACCTCATGTTTAGATCTAGTGAGCTGCCTCACATGATCGAGATCATCTTTATGTAATGCTACATGTTGTGTTTGCTGGGATTTGATGAATGTTGAATGATATGTCTTCTGATTATCAATCTATCATGTTATCTTCATGCATATGTTATTTATGATCTTTCATGCTCTCCGTTATTAGTAGATCTCTGGACAAGTAGATGCTAGTAACTCAAACAGGGAGTATTTATGCTCGATAGTGGGTTCATGCCTCCTTTGCATCTGTGCTCAAGTGACAGAAACGTGACGGATGGAGGATGTGCTGCTGCCATTAGGGAGAAAACAACGGTGTTTACCTAGTTTACATTATTTATATTAGACACTTTTCTTACTGCGATAATCTGTTGCTAGCAACTTAATACCCAACGTTTGTTCGGATGATATTCAGAGGGTGGATTATTAGACATAGATGCAATTGAATGACGGTATATGTATTTTATTGTAATCATCGCATGAATCACATAGTAATCTTTATGTATTGCATATGCACTAAGGTGCAGTCTTCATTTCTGTCAATTGCCCAGCTGTAATTTGTTCACCGCACATGTTATTTATCTTTCACGAGAGACACCACTAGTGAACTGTGGACCCTGGTCTATTTTCCTCATACTGATACAACACCTACTGCCAGGGCCGGCGCTGAGCAGGTGCGGGCTGTGCGTCCGCATAGGGCCCTCGCTTACGAGGGCCCCCACTTACATAATTATAGGAAGACCCAATCGTACTAAAAATTGGTCAGCAGCTTGACCGGACACACAATTATATAAGTTACCTAACCTTCCATTCTTTGGCTAAAAAAAATGCATCTACCAATTCATGGAGCACTCCTCGTTCCCCTCCAGCTATATAATTTTGTGTGTGTACGTGGCCCCATTTGTTTCCCTTGCACTGGGCCCCAAACTGCCCATGGTCGGCCCTGCCTACTGCTTTCATGTTGTTCCTACTGTTTTCCTACTGTTTTCCACACCATACGTTTAACCTCTTTGTGTTCAGCAAAACCGGTGAAACTGACAACCTCACTACTTCGTTGGGGCAAAGTGATTTGATTGTTTTGTGTAGGTTCCACGTTGCTGCTGAACCGGTAGTGCGCCCTCCCACCTCAGCTGCATCAACCTTCAGAGATTGCTTATCCTCCTACTGGCCGATTCAACCTTGGTTTCTTTTCCGAGGGAAAACTTGCTGCTGCACTCTTCACACCTTGCGCTTGGGGTCTCCCAACGAGCATGTGTCCACACTCCATCAAGATTTTCTAGCGCTGTTGCCGGGGAACTTTGTAGCAAGCAGCCTCCCACCAACTCTGGCTCCATCAAGTTTTCTGGCGCCGTTGCCGGGGGGAAAGAGAATTTCTGCAAGGGGAGTCTCTCACTTCCAATCTCTTTACTTTGTTTTTGTTTGGCTTAGCTTATTTTATTTTGTCTTGTTTGCTTCTCTTTATCAAAAACACACAAAAAATAGTCCTTATTCTAGATGTAGTTTTATTCCTGTTTTTAGTCTTGTTAAATTGACTACTCCTGAGAACACTAAGTCGTGTGACTTCACTAGCACCAACAACAATGATTTCATTAGCACACCTGCTCCTACTGCTGATTTTTATGAGATAAAACCTGTCTTGTTAAACCTTGCTATGAGAGAGTTTTCTGCTATTAGTACTGATGATGCTGCAACCTCTTTAGTTCACATGTTAGAATCTAGGTTTTTTAACCTTCATCCCATATTACAACATATGTTCCTCAACTTGAATAACGTTGAAGATGTTGAGAAAAGGAACTTTATCTTAGAAACCCATGCTTAAAGAATTTCGAGATGTTGCTATAGAAGCTAGAGAAGTCTTTGATCATTTCAATATGCTAGGCTCATGTGTAAATATTGTTGGTGCTCTTGAAAAAAACTGAATCTAATAATGAAAAGGAGGATCAAATACCAATCCCCTTTAAATTGGTAGCACTGCATGAAGCCCAAGAGAAGAATTTTGATTGGATTGTTCCTGAGAATTTATTTAATGAGAATAGTAAACCTAAAAGTTCTAAGAGAGGAGCATATGAAACTCACTTAGATAAAATAAAGTTCCTTATTAAGAAATTGCCAAATCTTGATTTGAATGCTCCTCCACTTGAAAATACTTGATTCCACTTTTCTGGGCCTAGCTAAAAGCGTTAAAGAAAAGGACTTCTTGGGAGATAACCCATGGTTTTATTTTTACTTAGTTTTTCTCTGTTTTCTTAGAGTCAAGGGGTTTTATACTTCTTTAGAAACTCCTTTTTATATTTATTTTCATGTTTTGGTAGTGCCAAGTAAAGTTTCTGACGAGAGCTGGAGTTGGTTTTTGGATTTCTGCGCAGGAAACAGATTTCTTATTTTCACCGTAAAAAATCGTATAAATCATAGAAAAATCAGAATCACCTGAAATTTCTTGTGCTTATTCCTCGTCTACTTCCGCAATGTTTTTGTTCTTTAAGTTTTTCGATTTGAGCAGCGTAAGTGCCTCGAAAAAATTCGTTTTACAGACTGTTCTGGTTTTGACAGATCCTGCCATTTTTCTTGCATTTGCTCTTTTGTGATGTCAAGTGGATTTCTTTGCTTAACAAAACATTAGTGGATGTAGCTAATGTTTAAAAGTATCAATAGCACTTGTTTCATACAGAACCAATGGATTTTTAATAGTTGCACTAACCCTCTAATGTGAATTACTATTTGAGTGTGGTGTGAAGGAAGTTTTCAAGGGTCAAGAGAAGAGGGTGATATATGTGGTCAAGAAGAGTGCAAGGTCAAAGCTTGGGGATGCCCCCCGTGGTTCATCCAAGAATATTTTTAGAAGAATCAAGAACCTAAGCTTGGGGATGCCCAAGGCATCCCCTTCTTCATCAACTATCTATCAGGTCACTCCTACTGAAACTATATTTTTATTCGGTCACATCATATGAAGTTTACATGGAGCGTCTTATTGTTTTTCTTTTGTTTTCTTTTATTTTCCTTTGTTTTGTTTTGTTTTGTTTTCCTTTATGCAATAATATAGTTTTACCCTAGCATTATTTGTTTGGGAGAGAGACACGCTCCGCTTTTTCGTTTCAATACTTGTATGCTAGTATTCTTAGTTTTTCTTCTAGTTGCTGCAAAAATTCCTGTTTAGCTCTTGTTTTCATTGCATCTCTTGTTCAGAGATGTTAGTTTTATTAGTGTTATGTGAATACTCCCATGTTTGCTTGCTTTATCATTTAGAGAGTTTTTGTTAAAGCATGTTTGTATGGTGCTTGTTGGGAAAAGAAACTGCTGCTTGAGGTAGAATTTTAACAGTGCAAGTAAAAGCCTGTATAGACTGTGGCTAGAATTTTTCATATCATGCTATATGTTATTTTTGTTCTAAAGCCTTGTGGTTATTTAGTAGCATGATTATTCTTAAATATCTGAGAGTGTTTAATGTGCCATTGAAAGAATCATGAGTTGTTCTTGTCATATTGAAGCATAAATTTGTGGTGTTCTCCTTTGAATGTTTTATTTGGTTGACTTGGCGCATGCTCACACCATGTTTATGACTATGAACCAGTCACTAATAGCCTCCGTGATCATTTAGTTTTTGAACTTGTGGTACCACTTATGCTTTGATTAATGATGTTTATGTCGCTATGCATGATTATGGCTCTTATGCTCTCTTGATTTGTCGCTCCCAATCTTTTGCTAGCCTCCACATGTACTGAGTATGAGCTCTACTTGTGCATCCAACTCCCAAAAACCAAAGTTTTCCCCTTGTGTCCACCATACCTACCTACATGTGGTAATTAATCGCAACCCCAATGTAAATTGCTCATGTGTTACCTTTAAAACTTTCAAAATTATTCCTGTTTTGTGCTCCTGTTTTAGCTCATGAGGACGTAAATAGAGAATCTTTATCTCACTTGTTGATTGGACTTTCACACCCTGGACTAGTGGGTTCATCCTCTTATCCAATGATAGAAGAGATGGCAGTGGGGTGCCCAGCCCCAAATTAATAAAACAAATTCTCTTCACTATTTTGCCTTTGATTTATCAGTCAAAGCATAATTATGTAAAGATAAGAGAAAGAGGGATGACCTTCTTACCAGATGCGTCCTTCTATGGGAGTCTCTCTTGTGAAGTCTAGTTGGCTGGTGACGTACTATATTTTCTGTTTACCATTCGTTGACAGAAGCATACACCTCTGTTAAAAATATTTTCAATACCTCTGTTTAATAAAATAAAAGCTCTAGCACATGAGTGATCCATGCTTCCCTCTACGAAGGGACTTTCTTTTACTTTTATGTTCAGTCTCCATTTTCTAACTTTATGCATGGTTGAGAGAGCATAGTTGCAATTCTGAGTTTTATGTGCATTTGTCCCAGAAACATTATTAATCATGATGTGTTATTGCTTGTTCTCTAATTATTTGTTCTAGTCTTCCTTATGAACTTTGAAGGTGTCCTGGCATTTATGTTTTACCCCACTCTTAAGTACTAGCGAAATATCACTTTGACATGTTTTCTCTATACTTGAAACAAATGTATATCTTTTGTTGCGTTGTTATTCATGGTCTTTTATTTGTGTTACTTCTCATGATGCAAGGTGATTGCTATGATTTATTATTAAAATTCTATTTATCATGCTTGTGTTGAAGTTCTATGATCTCAGCTTACTTATGCTTTTACATTATTGATGATCAAGTTTATGTTGGTAGCATGTCACTTAGAACTAAGCTTGGGGATGTTGATACGTCATAAATGTATCCTTAATTTCTGATGTTCCATGTTTTTTTGTTATTGTTTCCCACATGTTTGCTATACACTTTATGTCATTTTTATCGATTTTCCGGACTAACCTATTGACAAGATGCCACAGAGCCAGTTCCCTGTTTTCTGCTGTTTTTAGTTTCAGAAAAGTTTTTCTGGAAATATTCTCGGAATTGGAAAATTCGTAGCCCCGAGACGGGTGCCACAGGGGGGCCCAAACCATAGGGCAGCGCCCCTGGCCGCGCCATGGGGTGGTGTGCCCCACGGCCTCCACCGCTTTTTCCCTTCCGCCTATTTATACCCCCGAGACGTAAACCCTAAGGATATACCACTTCGTCCCTAAAAACACCTGAGGCTGCCGTCATCGTAATCCCGAGATCGCAAGGGTTCTAGAGCTCTCCCCGGCACCCTGCCGGGAGGGGAATTCATCACCGGAGGGGTCTACACCACCATGCCCTCCTCCGAAGTGATGCGTGAGTAGTTCATCCCTGGACTACGGGTCCATAGCAGTAGCTAGATGGTTGTTCTCTCCACTTTGTACCTCATGTTTAGATCTAGTGAGCTGCCTCACATGATCGAGATCATCTTTATGTAATGCTACATGTTGTGTTTGCTGGGATTTGATGAATGTTGAATGATATGTCTTCTGATTATCAATCTATCATGTTATCTTCATGCATATGTTATTTATGATCTTGCATGCTCTCCGTTATTAGTAGATATTTGGACAAGTAGATGCTAGTAACTCCAAGAGGGAGTATTTATGCTCGATAGTGGGTTCATGCCTCCTTTGCATCTGTGCTCGAGTGACAGAAACGTGACGGATGGAGGATGTGATGTTGCCATTAGGGAGAAAACAACGGTGTTTACCTAGTTTACATTGTTTACATTACACACTTTGCTTACTGCGATAATCTGTTGCTAGGAACTTAATATCCAACGTTTGTTCGGATGATATTCGGAGGGTGGATTATTAGACATGGATGCAGTTGGATGACGGTCTATGTATTTTGTTCTAATGCCCGCATGAATCACATACTAATCTTTATGTCTTGCATATGCACCACGGTTCAGCCTTCATTTCTATCAATTGCCCAGCTGTATTTTGTTCACCACACATGTTATTTATCTTTCACGGAGAGACACCACTAGTGAACAAAGGACCCCGGTCTATTTTCCTCATACTGATAAAACACCTAGTGCTTTCATACGTTTAACCTCTTTCTGTTCAGCAAAACCGGTGAGATTGACAACCTCACTGCTTCGTTCGGGAAAAGTGATTTGATTGTGTTGTGTAGGTTCCACGTTTTTGCTGAACCGGTAGTGCGCCCTGCCAACTCGGCTTCATCAACCTTCAGAGATTGCTTGTCCTCTTACTGGTCGATTCAACCTTGGTTTCTTTTCTGAGGGAAAACTTTGTTGCTACAATCTTCACACCTTGCGCTTGGGGTCTCCCAACGAGCGTGTGTCCACACTCCATCAACAGTGGCTTAGACTTCGGCATGCCATGTTAGATGTTATTTTAATTGTGTTCTTAGTAGTATATGATGTATCATGACTAGTCTCAAATAGTCGAGAGTGCTTAATGTGCCACTGAAATTAAATCATGTGTTGTTTCCTCATATTGAAGCATGGTATCGTGGTATTCTCCTTTGAATGAATTTTCTGGATTGGCTTCGTGCATGCTCACACCATGTTATGACTATAAACAAAGTCACATCTATTCTTAATTATCATTTTTTTTGACTTGTAATATCACTTCATGCTTTGGTAAATGATGTTTGTCGCTATGCATGATTATTGCTGTTATTGCTCTCTTAGTTGGTCGCTCCCAGTCATTTGCTAGCCTTCTCCCTATATTGAATATGATCTCTACTCGTGCATCCAACTCCCCAAAAGGAAAGTTTTCCAATGTGTCCACCATACCTACGTATATGTGGTATTTCACTGCCACTCTAAGTAAATTTCTCGTGTGCTACCTTTAAACCTTCAAAATTATTAACCTCTTATGTTTTCCTTTTTTAGCTCATGAGGAAGTATTAAATGCTTTATTATTTTTCATGTTTGGTGGCTTCACGCCTTACTAGCATGAATAATGTGCTAGTACTTAGTTTTGCAAAAAGAGCAGGCATCTGGGTGCCCAGCCTAAAGTAAGCTACATCAATAACGTTAAAATATCCTCACACTATGAACTTTAGAAATCATGAAATTAACTTGTGCAAACAAAGGACACAGGGGAATGTTATGATTCTCCTATGGGAGCCGCTCTTGAAGCCATTAAACATGAAAAGATGATAAGTCATTTGATAGCATTCGTTGACATAGACATACATCTAGACATGTCCGGAACTCATTCCTCTATAATGATCATGAGGGGTAACTTGATGCACACAATTATCCCCACACGTATCATGAAGATCTTTATCGTGGGAACCTTCTCTATTACTATCATTCACTTATGGCACTTTATGATGCCTAGGTGAAGCTTCCTCATTACCCGGCGTGTATTCCTTTACTCATTCCATATTCCGATGTTCTTTATGATCATCACCATGATAAAGTGTCCGCCTAGAGAATGATGATGACCCACAAGTATAGGGGGTGTATCATAGTACTTCCGATAAATAAGAGTGTCGAACCCATCGAGGAGCAGAAGGTGTTGACAAGCAGGAGGATTCACTGTAAACACTAGCAAACGGGTTTATGGAGGTTTTTGATATAGCAGATAAATAAAGTGTGAGTAAATAAAGTGAAGTAAATAATATTGCAGCAAGTGGCCCAATCCTTTTGAGAGCAAAGGACAAGCCGATTGTTCTACTTATGATTACCAAACATTCTCAAGGACACATGGGAATTTCGTCAAGTGCTTTCGTCTAATTACTATTGATTAATATTTATTGGTTCGTGAAGTGTTGTGTGGGTGAACCTATGCTAATGCACCTCCCAACAAGGACTAATACATACTTGTGATTATACCCCCCGTAAGCATCCGCAAATACAAGAAAGTAATTAAGATAAATCTAACCAGAGCCTTAAAACTCCGGGATTCTACGCTCCCTCGTGCATTGGTTTCCTAACGGGAGTTTAGGTTTCTGTCACTCCCGGCAACCCCACAATTAGTAGCCAAATACGCAATGCATCCCCTAGGCCCAGAGAGGTGAAGTATCATGTAGTCGACATTCACATGACACCACTAGAAGAATAGCACCACAACTTAAATACCGATCCACGAGATATTACTTCAACATAACTTCACTACTAACATCATGACTTCTCCCATGTCCTCAAGAACTAAACGAACTACTTACAAGACATCATATGGATCATAATCAGAGGTGATATAATGGATAATAACAATCTGGTCATAAAGTTCTAACACCGATAAATCTCACAAGCATCAACTACTAACAAGTAATTTACACCGAGAGAGAGATCTAATGTAAAACAACGATAGAGACCCTAATTGTTACATCGGGATGAAGGTGGATGATGAGGTTGATGGTGCTGGTGGTGATGATGATGACGATGACGATCTTGATGATGCCCGGAGCGATGTCGGTGACGATGGCGACGATTTCCCCTCTCCGGGAAGGATTTTCCCCGGCAGATTTCTCCCTGCCGGAGAGCTTTTCTCTCTCTGGTGTTTTCCACCCCGAGGCTGCGGCGGAGTAATTCTTCGATGATGTTCTGGGGCTTAGGGTTCCCTGGGGGTCAAGTACGCGAAAGGGGGCCCGGGAGTTGGCCACACCACCCCCAGGCGCGGCCAAGGGGGGCGCCGCCTGGTGGTGTGGGCCCAGGTGGCCCCCCTCCGGGTGCCCTTCTGGCTCACTTCCTCCTCGGAACTTCGAAGACTCCTCCGGTATCCCCCCTCTTCTTCTGATCTTCTGAAATGGGGTATCGCGATGGTGCTTTTTCCATCACATTTCTGGTTCCGGTGTTTATTCTCCAAAAATTATGAAACATGCAAAATAATATAAAATAACATAAGTGATGCATCATAACATGAAATGTATCGACGAATAACAGAAAATAACAATATAAAACAGTGATGCAAAATGGACGTATCAACCCCCCCAAACTTAGACCTCGCTTGTCCCCAAGCGAAACTGAACTCAGTAAACATGACCACAAGTTTATGGAGTGAGGTGTCGATAAATAAAATACGGACAAGATGCATCACATCTAACAAAGAACAAGTCATTTTAGAAAGCAACTTCCTTTCATATAATCAAACTTGAAACAAGTAAAGGAAATCACAATAAAGGCGCAAAAGGAAATCAAAATCGGTAAAGGAAAACTTCATTCTTGGTCAGAGAACAATTAACCGTGTACTTATCTTTCGATCAGAGTCTTTATACTAGATCTTATATTGCAGAGTTTATCATGCTCAATTATAACTCTCTCTTTGCAGACATTGGTAACTTTCAAAGTGGTATTCAAACAGCTAGAAGCATTTGTACAAACAAGGAAGAATAAAGAAGATGATTGAGTAAATCAACATATAGATGGATGAATCACAACAACTCAAATGCTTGCTAAGGACAGAAAGAAATAGATTTACCGACTCAACATAAAGGTAGAAGACAGGCCCTTCGCAGAGGGAAGCATGGATCACTCATGTGCTAGAGCTTTTATTTTGTAAAACAGAGGTATAAAATGGTTGACACTCCTCGCAACCTTTCTTACACAAACCATGGCTAACTGAATCCTCGGGTGCCTGCCAAAGATCACAAACCATGGAGGACTGTCTAATTTTGAGAGAGGTGTATGTTTATTTCAACGAATGGCAAATAGAATTACAGTACGTCACAAGCCAACTAGACTTCACAAGAGAGACTCCCATTGAAGGACACAACTGGTATTGAAGGTCACCCCTCTTTCTCTTTTGTTTACACAATTATGCTTTGACTGATAAATCAGGGGCAAAAATAGTGAAGATAATTTGTATTATTATTTGGGGCTGGGAACCCCGTTGCCAGCTCTTCTAGCATTTGGATAAGCGGATGAAGCCACTAGTCCAGGGTGTGAAATATAATAAACAAGTGAGATAAAGATTCTCTATTTGCGTCCTCATGAGCTAAAACAGGGGCACAAAACAGGTGTAATTTTGAAGGTTTAAAGGTAGCACACAAGCAATTTACTTGGAGTGGTGGTGAAATACCACATATAGGTAGGTATGGTGGACACAAATGGCATGGTTTTGGGACTCAAGGTTTGGATGCACGAGAAGCATTCCTTCTCAGCACAGGTTTTTGGCTAGCAAGGTTGGGTAGCAAGTATAAGAATTGAGGTAAAACAAACAGAACATATATATATGATAAAGGCAATCATAAAATCTTCCTTGAAGGCACAAACAAACTTATTTGGTAATTGTAAAATTGTGAGCTAACAAGAAAGAAAGATCATGGAATAATATATCTACATGCAACTCCATCTTTTCTACTTAAGTCTCAACGAATTGTTAATACTAACCAATGCTAAGTTTGCCAAAACACCCTAGATTAAATTGAAGCTCCAAAATTTATACCAATACTAATAACAAGATCAACCACATAACAAAAATTGTAGACTAAAATAAAGTAGAGCAAGTAGATGATCAAATTTCTCATTAATATTTCATTACGCCAACTCAAACCAAGGGATACAACGATAACCAACTAAAGAGTGATACTTCCATACTGTAAACCATACTATATGATATTTTATCTACTCATGATATGACTTCACTAAAAGGTAAAAAGGTGAAAGATAAAGGTGTGATACCGCGGCACCCCCCAAGCTTGGAACAAGCCAATTGGATGCCAATACCAATGACGAATCAATTATTCGGTGGTGGTGGTGAGTCCTTCTCAATAAACTTATCAATTGATTTTTTTCCGATCTTCAATTGCGAACATAAGCATACGCATCATCTCCGTATTGTGCTCAATACGGTTTGCATGCTTGTCAGACGGTGAATTTCAGCCATCAAGATTCCCCCCCCCCCCCCACACACTTCCTTAGGTCGAGAGCTTTCTTCATCTGCATGGTTAGAACGATACATATCCTAGCAAGAAGGCAACTTTTCCTCGGGTACCCTCCTACATTGATACTCATGAATTAAAGTACGGAAATGTTTCTTTATGCCTGAAAGTGGTATCCTTGAAGCTAAGCAGTGACGTGGGGCCTTCCCTCCGGTGCTCATCCTCACCGTTTGCTTGGAAGGTTTTGAAACCACTCAAATGCTTGCGATGGTAGCGCGTGGACGCACTCATGGGTTTTATTCTACATCTCCTTCAGCTCCACTCTTGATCTCCTATTCTGGCTTCCGGTCTTCGAGATCAGCTTGCTTCGGTCCCTTCCCCTTGTTGTTGTTGGTGGAGACCATGGTGCTTCTAAAACTGAAACAGATCTTGGCAGAAACAGGTCAAAACAGAAACACGACGAGAAAAACGATATACGGACCTCGGGGCTCCGGGGGTTATATAGGAAAAATATGCGTAACAAAAGGAAAGTCCAGGTCGAAAACGAGTCGGTGAGGGGCTCCGGGAAGCCCACACCATAGGGTGGCGCGGCCAAGGGTGGGCCCGCGCCCCCAGGTGGTGTGGTGCCTACGAGAACCTCCTCCTACTCTTCTTCGGCTCGGTATTTTTCGTATTTTCCAAAAACCAATAAGTTATAACTTGGAAGGTATTCCGTGAGCTTTTTCTTAACAGAACTGTTACCTATTCCAAAACAGACTCTGCAGATTCTGGAATCTTCCCTCTAATGAACTCTCCGGAGTCATTACTTGAATAACATCAACATCTTCATCATAAGAATCCGCAGAAATATAATGTTTGAGTGTTTGCCCATTTACCACTTGTGTAGTGTTATCTTTGAGTGAAGCAATTTTGATTCCACTCGAACGATACACTTCTTTAATAATATAAGGTCCTTCCCATCTGGAGAGTAATTTTCCTTCCAAAAATCTGAGACGAGACCGATACAATAAAACTTTCTCACCAACATGAAACTCTCTTTTAAGGATTCTTTTATCATACCATTGTTTAACTTTCTCTTTAAAGAGCTTAGCATTTTCATAAGCTTCACATCTCCATTCATCTAGATGATTCAAATCAAGCATTCTTTTCTTACCAGCAAGTTTAAAATCTTTATTAAGTTCTTTCACTGGCCAATAAGCTTTGTGTTCTAATTATAAAGGCAAGTGACAAGCTATTCCATAAACCATTTTATAAGGAGATATACCCATAGAATTTTAATAAGCAGTTCTATAAGCCCATAAAGCATCATTCAACTTATCAGACCAATTCTTCCTAGATTTATTAACAGTCTTGTGCAAGATAGATTTAATTTCTCCATTTGATAATTCTACTTGCCCACTGGTTTGAGGATGATAAGCCGAGGCAATTCTGTGATCAACGTCATATTTAGCAAGGTTTTTTTCCAAAACCACCATGAATAAAATGAGAACCTCCATCAGTCATAAGATATCTAGGCACACCAAACCTAGGGAAAATGACATCTTTAAGCATTTTTAAAGAGGTCTCACAATCAGCACTTTTTGTAGGTATAGCTTCTACCCACTTAGTAACATAATCAACAACAACAAGAATGTGAGTATAACCATTCGAAGGAGGAAAAGGACCCATAAAGTCAAATCCCCGACAATTAATAGGTTCAATAACAAGAGAATAACTCATAGGAATTTCATTACGTCTAGAAATATTACCAACTCTTTGACATTCATCGCAATATAAAACAAATTTACGTGCATCTTTAAAGAGAGTAGGCCAATAGAAACCTGATTGTAGAACCTTCTGTGCGGTTCTATCTCCAGCGTGGTGTCCTCCATAAGGACTACGAAGGCACTTCTTCAATATTTCATGTTGTTCATGATCTGGAACACATCTTCTCATAATACCATTTACTCCTTCTTTATATAAATGTGGGTCATCCCAAAAATAATGCCTCAAATCATAGAGAGTTTTCTTCTTTGTTGAGCTGTAAATGTTGGAGGCAAATACTTTGAAACAATAAAGTTAGCATAATCAGCATACCATGGACTATCTTGGGATTTTACTTTCATTACAGCCAACTGTTCATTTGGAAAACTATGATTAACAGGAATAGGGTCAAAAGTAATGTTTTCCTATCTAGACAAGTTATCAGCAACAGGATTTTCAGCACCCTTCCTATCCACAATATGCAAATCAAACTCTTGTAAAAGCAACACCCATCTAATAAGCCTAGGCTTAGCATCTTTATTTTCCATAAGGTATCTAATAGTAGCATGATCAGTATGAATAGTAACCTTTGAATCAACAATATAAGGCCTAAACTTATCACATGCAAAAACTACAGCTAACAACTCTTTTTCAGTAGTAGCATAATTCTTTTGAGCAGCATCAAGAGTATTACTAGCATAATGAATAACATTCAATTTCCTATGTACTCGCTGCCCAAAAACAGCACGTACAGCCAAATAACTAGCATCACACATAATTTCAAAAGGTAAATTCCAATCAGGTGGTTGAACAATAGGAGCAGTAGTTAAAGCCATCTTTAAAGTTTCAAAAGCTTCCTTACAATCATCATCAAAAACAAATGGTACATCTTTTGAAGAAGATTAGTAAGAGGCTTTGATATTTTAGAGAAATCTTTAATAAACCTCCTATAAAAACTAGCATGAGCGAGAACACTACGAATACCTCTAACATCCCTAGGACAGGGCATTTTCTCTATGGCTTCCACTTTAGCTCTGTCAACTTCAATACCTCTTTCAGAAATGTTATGTCCAAGAACAATTCCTTCATTTACCATAAAGTGGCATTTCTCCCAATTAAGAACAAGATTAGTTTCCTTACATCTCTGCAAAACTTTATCAAGTTTGTGCAAACAATTATCAAAAGAAGTTCCATAGACGGAGAAATCGTCCATGAATGCTTCCACAATCTCTTCACAAAAACCATGAAAAATGGCAGGCATGCATCTTTGAAAAGTAGAAGGAGCATTACTCAAACCAAAAGGCATACGTATATAAGCATAAGTACCATCAGGACAAGTAAAGGTGGTTTTGTCTTGTAACCCAGAATACCCAGAATAACCATCAAGAAAGCAAAAATGAGTTTTCTTAGAAACCTCTCTAACATTTTATCAACAAAGGGTAAAGGATAATGATCTTTCTTAGTAACTTTATTAACCTTTATAAAATCAATGCACATTCTATTACCAACTACTACTCTTTGTGGAATAAGCTCATTGTTTTAATTAGGCACAACAATCATTCCTCCCTTCTTAGGGACACAATGCACAGGGCTCACCCATCTACTATCAGCAATAGGAAAAATAATACCATCATCAAGGAGTTTTAATACCTCATTTCTTAACACTTCCTTCATCTTAGTAATTAAACGGCGTTGATGTTCAACTATTGGCTTTGCATCAGGTTCAATATTAATAGCATGCTAACATATAGTAGGAGAAATCCCCTTCAAATCATCAAGAGTATATCCAATAGCTCCACGGTGTTTCTTCAGAATTCCCAATAATCTTTCCTCTTCTTCACCTAAAAGTTTAGCACTAATAATATTAAGATATATTTTCTTATCATATTTGAGATCATCAAGCAAACATTTTAAATCAAAAACAGGATCCTCCTTGGGTGGTAATGTGGTACCCAAGTCTTCCACATGTAAATTTTGTTTCAGTATCACCGGTTAAAGAAGAAGAATATCGTCAATCTCATTTCTCTCTTCCATAAAGACCTCACTCTCATGGTCCTCAATATATTACTGCATAGCATTGTTAGGAGCAAGCGAAATAAAAGAAAGTTGTTCAACTTGAAAATTCTCATCAGACAATTTAGATTCATAAGGTGCTCTAGCAAATTTGGAGAAATTGAACTCATAAGATTTTCCATCAAATTTAGTCAATATCTTCTCCCTTTTACAATCTATGATAGCACTACAAGTGTTCAAGAAAGGTCTACCAAAAATAATAGGACAAGTTTAACTAGCAACCTTACCAAGTACTAGAAAATCAGTGGGATATTTAGTTTTACCACATAAAACTTCCACATCTCTAACAATACCAATAGGAAAGATAGTTTCTCTATTAGCAAGCTAAATAACCACATCAATATCTTCAAGCTCACAAGAACCAATTTCATGCATAATTTCTCTATAAAGCTCATAAGGAATAACACTAGAACTAGCACCAATGTCGCACAAACCATAATAGCAATGATCACCAATCTTAACAGAAAGCACATGAACACTAGTTTTCTTAGGTCTATGAGGATGGGAAACAATATTAGAATCATAGAGTTATTTATTCATCATGTTCAATAGATTTATTATTACTCTTATTAACCACACTAGCCATCATAGAGTGTTTGTTCACCTTAGCAGGGAAAGACATTTTTTCAACATAATGCTTAGGAACAGCAGGATTAGCAACATGCACTTCTACATTACTAGCAGGAACAATATCTTTATAAGGTGCATGATATTTGTGATAATCCTTTTTAGGAATATCAAGATAGGAGGCAAAAGCTTTAAAACAGTTTGCAAAGATTTGAGAATTGCCGTGGTGAGGAGAAGATAGATGCTATAGGATGGCTAAAGTTGGGGCCGATGGACGCTGTAGGTATTCGAGGAGGGATCGCACGTCGAGTAGACGCGCTCAGGAACACTACAAACACCAAGATCTACCCAGGTTCGGGGCCCCTCGTGTGGAGGTAACACCCCTACTACTGCCTACCTCTCTGTATAAATCTCCACCGAGTACAGAAGTTACAAACTCTCACTGCCTCACTCCTTGCCGAGTAGCCAGCGCTCTGGTCTCTCTACTGTTTTCTCTCTGTGAGTGGTTCGGCCTCGCAATAAATGCACTCAGATCCAACGTCCCTCGCGCAGGAGGGGCTGGCCACCATATATACTGGTAGCCAGCCACTAAACTAAGAATAGAAAGTACAGATTAGACAACACCTCTGTGACAACGGTGCACGCCTCCGGGTTCCGCTGATGTCCTGGCCGAAAGTCTCCGCGTCGTCCGGCTGACAGGTCTTGTCCACCCTGTCCGCCCCTTAGGGTAGGTCACTGACATGTCCTGTCCCCCCTGTCAGTGACAGGACAAGACATCCACCCACCCGTACTGTTCCCACGTCTCAACGCGGATAATCATGCGCCTAGTAAGTTGAACCGCACGCCTGTACAGCTCCGGGATACGTGGGATCTTCCACAACGGCTCCATTGACTTTGCGCCTGAGTAGGATAGCCTCCCATCTACTCGGATCACCCGAGCTCTACCCGGTTGATCCAGAATGACGCTTGTTATCTTCTCTTGTCCTTTAGTACTTCTGACCGAATAGCGGCTACCGGATAACGGGTACCCGGGTAGCCGCCTACCCGGCAAAACCATACTTTGAGCACTTTTTATCACCAGCCTTACCCCTACTCGGGGGTAGCCCCCCGACATTAGTCCCCGAAGCTGGTAGAGTCCGGCGAACTTGGGCGTTGGGCCCTGCCAGCTTTAATCAAATTGTCTCCATGATGAAATGTGGCCGAGTTGCTTCTCAACTCGGACGCCCATAATCTATATTCGGATTTTTCTTATTGTGGCCCTTGGAGTTTTCATCTCTGCACCAAGTAGATCACGTAATGCTGAGTTCCGTCGAGAACCCAACACTTTGCAAAATTTTCAATACTTTGCCGCCCGATCCAGAGCAGTTCTATCTTCTCGTGTCCAGGCTGGGCACGTGTCACGCACCCGTACCCGCGACGCCTCGGTTCAGGCGTGACTGCACAACACACGCCCATCACTTCACCTCTGGCCCACAGACCGTCGTGTCGCGTCACGCGGGCACTTGATAGCCCACGATCTGCATCATGGGATTAACTGCACCCGTTACGCGCGATTTATTCGCTGTGTGCGTTTCTAACGGGCGCGTTAACTTCCGCACTTCATGATCCTGCCCACGATTAATCATAAGTGGCAACTGCAATCCAGACGGTTTAAATACCCCTGCGCCGCCCTCTGCCCAATCTTCCTCGCACTTTCCCCACTCTCGCTTCCTCTTCGCCTTCGCCTCCACCGCGAGAACCAGCGCCGCCGCGAACTTGCAGCACACCGCCGTTCCGCGAATCTAGAGAGGAAGAGCTAGCACATCCCACACGCCCCCGCACTCCGCCTCCGTCTTAGAACTCGCGCCTCCGCTTCTTCACCGGAGGAACATCAATGGAGCTCGAGGCCGCCGTCGAGGATCTGCACGAGGAGGAGGCCACGCCGCTGCGCGCCGGCTAGGAGGGCTCCGACGTGAAAGCGTCGGATTGCCAATGGCTTGTTAACACACGCTGGGTCCCTCCCGGCGTGATCTGTCGCCCGCCCGAGAAGGAGCTTGTCCCAACTCCCGGCCCCGGTGAGTTCGTGGTATTTCTCAGCCATTTTAAGCGCGGATTTGGCCTTCCCATTTCCAAGTTTATGCAAGACTTCTTGCGCCATTTTGGCCTCCAGCCGCACCACCTACCCGCCAACGCCATCGCCATGCTTTCCACCCACGCTGCCGTTTGCGAAGCCTTTCTCGGTGTCTACCCCACGGTAGACACCTGGGCCAAATATTTTTTTCCTCCGCCAACAAGTAGTTCCCAATCCCACAAACCCAATCGCCCCGAAAGAGATGACTCAAACGGGTGCCGCGATGATGCTCCAGCGTCCCACGGGTATCCACCCGCGGGTACTCGGCTAGACACCTTCCGCAAATGGCAGAGGGGGTTCCCTTACGTGAAGAACCCAACTCCTGCAGAGGGCGAGGAGGCGGTGGATCTCATCAAGTTTCCAGCGTTCCAGGATGTGCCCCCAACCGAGATGCGGAATTGGGGCTACCATCCCAGGAGGACGCTGAGGGACGTCAACCAGGTTGACGACCGCCTGCACGAGCTGGTAGAGAAGGGCTCCTCAAGGACGATCCGGTCGCCTGCTGGGTAGAGCGCCGAGTACTCCCTCTCCAGGAAAGAGTGCACAAGATGTGCTACATGGGCGGTGCCCGGGACTGTACTCGGACCACCACTTTCGAGCTTACCAAGGCCGAGGTGGCGATCTGGGCCAAGTCCATCCTCAGGGCTACTCTCTCGGATACCTGGTTCTACGGCTTTGTGCCGTATAGCCGCAGTAAACCCATTCCCCAAGTAAGTATTCCTCTCTGCACACTTAGTTGATCTTAATTATCGTTTCTTTACTTCATACCGAATAGGGAATACCTTAGCCTCTTCTCCTTGGGCTTATCCCAATATGCTTTCTGTCTGCATTTCATATCGGATAAAGTTCCTCTGCTTAGAACTCAGCTTATTATGCTTTATGTGTGCATGTTGTTCAGAGTAGAGCCTCCATCTTTCCTACTTAAGGCTTAGTCGTAAATGCTTTCTGTTTGCATATTAGGCCGAGTAGAATTTCTACTCGTTTTCCTCTTCTAGGCCTCAGCCCTTTGTGCTTTATGTTTGCACGCTAGACCGAGTATAACTCCTCTGTTAAGACTTAGCTCACCGCGCTTTGTGTTTGCACTTTCAGAAGATCGCTCGTCAGAAAAAGGAAGACGATCCTGTCTTCGAGAGGAACTGGAAACCGGACAGGACCGAGGACGACGCGAAGGCGTTTGACGTCCAGGATACGCTTTGTATCCCTCGTGCTGGCCAAGACGGTAAGTCCCGAGATTACACCTCTATTCGGGACTGGTCTGATGATGAAGAAGGTGACCGAGTTCACCTGCGTGCATCTCACTTCATTTTTTGACCCTTCTCATTTCTTACTCTCATACTTGCTTATTCCAGCCGCGGACGAACCAGAGGTGGAGGAGGAGGGGGAGGAGCCACTTGACGTGGCGCCTGTTTTCATGGCTGCCCCCACCGAGAACCAGGAAGAGAACGGGCAGTGGAGCACTGGAGCCCCCTGCCAAGAAGATAAAGAAGAAGGCTGGCAAGAAGACAGCTGGCGCAAGAGGCGCCCAACCGTGGACGGGTAAGTGCTTCCGAGTTGTCCTTATCGCTTGCATCTCATAATCTTCTCTGTTCTCCTTCCGTTCTCTTTCTTCTCTGCCTCCCTTTGATTCTGTTTCTTGTCTTTCTCAGCGAGGCACTTGATGCCGAGGCCACAAACGAGCCCCCTCAGAGAAGTGTACCCCCAGAAGTCATTAACCTTTCCGACGATGAAGGGAACAACCAGCCGGAGGGCAGGACGCAGATGTCCTCCCCTCCTAGAGAAGAACATGATCTCGGTGCCGAGAACGCCGGCGCCGAGATGGAGATAGAGCAAGATTCAGAGCAGCCGCAGGCCAACACTCAACAGGCTGCCCAGGAGCTCACCACCGAGATACCACCATCGCCACCTGCGGCATCCGCCGAGGGGCCCAGAGAGAACGCTGCCGAGCAGCGGCAAGACGACTCCGCCATGGAGCGACCAGATCCTGCTGCCGAGTAGCAGCAAGATGACTCCGCCATGGAGCGATCGGATTCCCCTGTCGAGCAGCGGGAAGAGATCCATGCCGAGCAGGACCGGGTTGTGGAGCAGCTAACGACCCAAGGCCAAGTTAGGCCTGACGCTGCGCCAGCTGGGCAGCCACAGGCGCCGCCCAAGAAGAAGCCAACACCACAGCAGCAGGCTCCCGAGCCCATCTCCACGAAGCACACAGCACACTCAGTCGCAAATACGGCTTCACAGCGAACCAGGGTGCAACTCAAGAGAGGCGCAGGGCAGACCGGTCCGCAACCACCCGAGGAGCGGCAGTGGACCCCTCAGACCTCCGAGTACCTGCTGCCAGGTGCTCAGCAAGGCGGGCAACCCGCGCAGCAGCTACCGCCACCCAAGAAGACCGACTGGCCACTCAACAAGCCCAAGCAGGCTAAGGCCCCTAATCGGAACACCAAACTGGTACATACCAACATCAAATTTGCCACTGCTGAAGAACAAGCTCCCGGCTCGGGCGCCAGTGGCACCACCAAGCCTCCAAACTACCCGGATCATTGGGTCGAGTTGCAGGAGCAGCACAAGATCAAGATGGCGCGAGAGGCCGATCGGTTGGCTGATCTGAAGCAGCGGAAGGCCCTGGTCCGCTCCAGTTCCAAGGGAAAGAATACTTCCCTGACTAACCGAGATGATACTCCCCCCACAGAGGATGAGTACGAGTTCCCAGAAGATGTAGACACTGTCCTTGACCGGATAGGATACATCGAGAAAGACTGGGACAGCAAGAAATTCGGCCGCCCCAAATGGGACGGTGTGCAGCTGAAGAACATCGACAACTACCGGCAGATGTGAAACAAGGCCGATGCCGGCCCTGTTACCATGGGGATGTCCTCCTCCAGCAGCACCCAGGCGCATAAGCTGTTCTGCCTGTGCAAAGCTGCTGAAGATGCTGAAAAGACCAACCGGGTAAGTGCCTTTCCTTTTTGACTTTTCTGAGTTGCCAACCTTCTTCTTTCTAGACTTTGTCATATCCAGTCCCCGAGATTTGGGCCGAGTAGACAAGGCTCAACCGAGTTGCAATCTACTTGGTCCAAATCTTCCAACTCACAATACTTTTTCTTCTCTGTAGGAGTGCACTGAGACCCGGACCAAAGTTTTTCGTCAGCTTCTATGGTCGCACCGGTCCATCAGGGATAGAAACCAGGTGCTGGAGTTCGAGAAGAGCGAGAGGGACGCTCTGGAGAAGCATGCCACGGACACTACCATCAAGTTGTCCTCTGTTGAAAGTAAGAACTTAGCGTTTTGGTTTGTGTGTTTTGTGTTTACGCCCATTTTTTGCTTTTGCTCAATTTTTGTCTTCTCTGCAGGTGAACTCAAGGCGCTCGTCGAGAGGCACCAGGACTGTGAAGTCATGGCAGCCTCTGCGCAGAGTAAAATTTCCTCTCTAGAAGGTGAGTTAACCTCTCTTTTCCATTCCCTTATGCTTTGTTTCTTCCTTACTCTGCTTACCGGGTTGCTTTTCTCGCAGAAGAATACAAGAAGTTCTGTGAACAGTATCAGGGGTGCCTCACCCCGGCCGAGGCGCAGCAGCAGGTGCAGGCCCGAGAGGCCCAGCTGGAGAATAACTTGGAGGTCGAGAATGTCGAAGTTGATAAGCTCAAACTTGACCTAGCTGACGCCCTCAAGACTGCACTGGAGGCCGGGAACGAGAAGACCGAGGCACTGAATCTAGCTGCTGCAGAGAAGCTGGAGCTCGAGAGGGAGATCAGGTCCCTGAGGGAAAGAAATCAATCTCTCGAGGTCATGCTGGACGATTCTCGCCGTCTCCAACACAAGCAGTTCCGGGAGGCCGAAGACTGGACGCGCCGACTAGGAGCCCTTGTCCTGGAACTGAGCTGTAAGTTACCGATACTCTTTACCCGGTCTTCATTTTCTTACTTCTTCCTTTATGTTTTTCTTCTTCTCGGCTCCCCCTTCTGACTCAACCTAGCAATCCCCATGCTAGATACATTCCCGGATCTCAACCCTGCTCCTGAGACCGTTGTGGAGAAGGCCAGGAGATTGAGGGCATCCCTAGGCCTCAACGTGGATGCCTCAGCCACTATGGATGATCACATCGAGAGCATCAAGACCCGGTTTCTCGCCCTCAAGGGCGTGGGTGCCTCCATAGTATCCACTGCAATGAGGCTGCACAAGCTGTTCTGGCCCGAGAAGCAGATCCCGGAAACCATCAACGAGATGGCTGCTGATCTGAACCATGTCAAGGAGGAGTTGAAGAAGTAGCGCGCCTCCGCAGCCCGGGCTGGTGCGGATGAGGCCCTACACTTCATACTGTCCTCGTATGAAAATCTTGATCTTGAGAGGATCAGAACCCTCTAGAATGACTCCAAATGGACCAAAAAGGATGAATGCGTCTTGCCCCGGAAAGAGGTTTCCTACGAGCTTTCCTCCTATGCAGAAACACAGCAGTACATCGACGGCCCCACGGAGCCGGATACCGATGTCGAAGAAGATGAATAGGATGAAGCTGAGGATGACGGCGATGCCAGTGAAGACGGCAGCATTGGCGACGAAGAGGAGGAGCAGGACGATGCTGGAGAAGAGGAGACCGAGCAGCGCAACGCTGCTGAGGAGTCCGGGACGGAGGTGGACCCGGAAGTGATCAAGCCAGGAGCTAGCTCTGATGAAGTCCGGGAAGAGTCGCAGCCTACTGCCCAGGATGAAGCCGTCACCACCGAGATGGTGATCGACACCCCAGCTCCCGAGTTGGGCGCGACTGAGGCTGCCACCGAGAACACCGCCTCCGAGCCCGTTCCTTCACCTGGTGACTCCGCTGCTCAGGCCACCAATGCTGCATCCGAGCCTGCAGCCGCTACTCCCACCTCCGAGTCTGCAGAGCCGGCCAACACTGAGACCAACTCCACTACCTCAACAATTGCCTAGATTCCTGCACTTTTATCCTTAAACACTTATCAGATCCACGGTATGCCGGGTGCAGATGTAACAAATACTTTAAGGTTCCTTGTGCTACCCAATTTTATTTAGTTTGTTAGCAAGACTGGCTCAATGCCGGATTGCGTTAAGATGCAAGTCCCCGAGTTGCTTTTTTCATCCACTTGGTTCTTTTGTCTTTGCTCTTACCTGCCACTTGTGGCTTTTTTGGTAGTCGAGTCACAAGATTTCAAAAACCAAGTTTCTGATACTTAACCACTTTGAGATTTGAATTTAACGCTGCCCAGCACTTAGCCTAAAACACAGAAAGAAAGACACCCTACTCGGTTGTTGTACTCTTCTTTCCTTAGCAGTTTTTTCATGTGTTCATTGACCTCTGGCTTGTTCTCTTGCTTTCCATGAAGCCGGGTTGCGGACAGCAGCAGAGTCGAAGAGTTGTCCCTTAGGTTTAAACACACTACTAAACATACATGTGAAATTTTAAGTAGAAGAACCGTGCAAGCAAAGAAAAGACAGTAAGTAACACAGAGCAAGTTTAGCACATGCAGTCCCCGAGTTCAATTCGGAGTGCCGACTTGGAATTTAACTCGGTTGAGGGGATACATACAATGTTTGCTCATGAATGAAAACGGCGGAGTAGAGCTACATTCCAGGGGCGTTTGGATTCCTCTCCAGATTTATCCGCCCTGTTCTTCTGTGGTGCCTGTGCATCGATGAGATAATAGGCATCATTGTGGAGAGCCTTGCTCACAATGAAAGGCCCTTCCCACGGAGGGGATAGCTTGTGCATCCCGGCTGTGCGCTGCACGAGCCTAAGGACCATGTCTCCTTCTCGGAAAACCCTTGGTCTTACTTTCCGGCTATGATATCTTCTCAGATTCTATTGATATACAGCTGAGTGCGACAGAGTTAACTCTCTTGCTTCCTCGAGCAGGTCCACATCATCTTCTCGGGCTTCTCTTGCCTCTGTCTCAGTATAGAGGGTTACTCTGGGTGAGTCATGCTCAAGGTCAGTGGGCAACACGGCCTCTGCTCCATATACCAGGAATAATGGTGTGTATCCGGTTGATCGGTTAGGGGTAGTCCTTAGACTCCACAACACCGCCGGCAACTCTTCCAGCCAACAACCAGGGGTTCGCTGTAATGGCTCAATCGGCCTTGGCTTTATCCCAGAAAGGACCATGCCATTTCCTCTTTCAACTTGCCCATTGGAAGCCGGATGAGCGACTGACGCAACGTCTAGTCGGATCCGCTTCTCCTTGCAGAATCTAGCAAAGGCTCCCTCAGCAAAGTTAGTTCCAATGTCTGTTATGATCCCATGCGGGTAGCCGTATCTCAGAATGATATCCTTCAAGAAGCTCACTACTGTGTTTCCGTCACATTTCCGGATAGGCTTCACTTCAATCCACTTGGTGAACTTGTCCACCATGACCAAGATGTGAGTCATGTTGCATCTAGCTGGCTTGAAAGGGCCTACCATATCCAAACACCATACTGCAAAAGGCCAAGTGATAGGGATGGTATTCAACTCGGAAGCTGGCATGTGAATCTTGCTTGCATATCTCTGGCACCCATTGCACTTTCTCACTAGATCTTCTGCTTGCTGCAGGGCAGTGAGCCAAAAGAATCCATGCCGGAATGCCTTCTTGACCAGAGCCCGTGATGAGGCATGATGACCACACTCTCCTTGGTGTATCTCTTTTAGGATCTCCTCTCCTTCTTCTGGTTCAACACAACGTTGGATCACGCCAGTAGGACTTCTCTTGTGCAGCTCCTTGTTGATGATGGTGTAGCCCTTAGATCTTCTCTGTGCCTGGCTGTGACCTCGTCACTCGGCAATGTGCCATCCATTAGAAAGGATAATATGGGCAACCCAACTCGGTGTCTCCGAATAGGAAACACTGGTTCGTCCACTTCCATTGGATCGGCTTCCATGACTTGCTCCGAGTTGGAGACGAGTCCCCGGATCCCCGAGTACTGAGAAATGATCCCCTCGATGAATGCGACAGTCCCCGGGTTTGCAGAGGCAGTTCCCGGGTTGGACGGAGCAGTCCCCGGGTTCTCTTTTGTGCCTTCACAGTCAATCTCCATGGGAACAACTTCCGAATCCAGCAGCCCTGGAATGAATATTGACTCCGAGTCGGGAGATGGCTTGATGGATGGCTTACTCAAATGCTCCAGAGCAATTCCCGGCGGGATGAACCGTCGAGAAGATCCCAACTTGGACAAAGTATCAGCTGCGTCATTTTCATCTCGGTGGATGTGATGAAACTCACACCCATCAAAGAATCCAGTCATGCTCTGAACCGGAAACCGGTAGGACGCCATGTTGGCATCCAAGGCATCCCAAGTCCCCGAGACTTGTTGAACTACCAGGTCTGAGTCACCATAGAAGACAATCCGCCGAACTCCAATCTCCTTGGATACTCTCAGACCGTGTACCAGTGCTTCGTACTCGGCTACATTATTGGACGCCGAGAAGTGGATCTGCAACACATATCTGATTTGATCTCGCTTGGGAGAGGTGAGCACCACGCCGACACCTAGCCCTTCCTTTACTTTGAATCCATCAAAATGCATTTTCCTTAAATTGGTTTCCCGCAAGGGAGGCTCATACTGCATCTCGGCCCAATCCACCAAGAAATCCGCCAGGGTCTGAGACTTGATTGCTTCTCTTCTTGCATACAACAGGGTGTACTCGGCTAGCTCAATCGCCCATTTGGCTACCCGGCCGCTTGCATCCTTGTTGCCCATGATCTCCGAGATGGGAGCAGTGCTCACCACTGTGATGGGATGCTCCTGGAAATAGTGCTTGAGCTTCTTTGCACCCAGGTACACGCCGTATGTCATCTTCTGGTAGTGTGGATAATTTTGCTTGGAGTTGGATAGCACCTCGCTGAGATAATACACTAGCCCCTGCATGGTCTTGCCTTCGTCTTCTCGTTCCACTACTACCACCACACTGACTACTCGGTTGGTGGCCGCAATATAAAGCAGCATTGGCTCCTTGGGAAAAGGGCTTGCCAAGATGGGAGCTCTACCCAGCATGGTCTTGAGTTCTTTGAAGGCCACATCAGCTTGTGGTGTCCAGACGACTTGTCGCTTTTCTTCATGAGCTGATAAAGAGGCAGTGCCTTCTCGCACATTCTTCCCAGGAAACGGCTAAGAGAAGCCAAGCACCCAGTAAACTTCTGCACATCCTTCAGTGATCTCAGCAAAGACATTCTCTCTATAGCTTTTATCTTTGAAGGATTGGCCTCAATGCCCCGACTGGATACCAAGAAGCCGAGTAGCTTACCAGCCGGGACGCCAAATGTACACATGGTTGGATTCAGTTTCATCTGGTATTTGCGCAAGCTGGCAAATGTTTCCTCATTATCGCTCAGCAGAGTGTGTTTTCCTTCTGTTTTGATGACTATGTCATCTACATACACCTGCACATTCTTGCCTATTCTGCATGCACCTCTGATATGTAGCCCCAACATTTCTCAACCCAAAACACATGACAAGATAGCAATAAGCCCCATACGAGGCAATAAAAGCAGTCTTTATTTGATCAGCCGGGTTCAGAGGTATCTGGTGAAAACCAGAGTAGGCATCAATGAAAGACAAAAGTTCGCACCCAGCAGTGGAATCGATCACCTGATCTATGCGGGGTAGCAGAAACGGTTCCTTGGGGCAGGCCTTGTTCAAGTCGGTGTAGTCCACGCACATGCGCCAGGCCACAACAGCCTTGGGATCCTCCTTCTTC
Organism: Alopecurus myosuroides; assembly: GCA_028641055.1. Classification (NCBI taxonomy): domain Eukaryota; kingdom Viridiplantae; phylum Streptophyta; class Magnoliopsida; order Poales; family Poaceae; genus Alopecurus; species Alopecurus myosuroides. The sequence continues at coordinate 332,873,100 of CM054062.1, read as the reverse complement.
TTCTCCACCATGACCGGATTGGCCAGCCAATCCGAATGCAGTACCTCCATGATAAATCCGCTTGTCAGTAGCTTTGTGATATCGTCACCAATAGCTTTTCTTCTCTCAGCCGCAAAGCGACGCATCGCCTGCCTAACCGGCTTGGCGTCAGGGCGCACATGCAATGAGTGCTCAAACAACTCCCTCGGGACACCCGGCAGGTCCTGGTTGGACCACGCAAAGACATCCTGATTCTCACGGAGGAAGTGGATGAGCTCGCTTTCCTATTTCTCCTTCCACCCGGCGCCAATGATGGCCACACGCTCCGGGAACTCCGGGTCAATCTGCACCTTCTTAGTCTCTTGGGAGGCCCAGAAGGTGGCCCCATACTAGGAACTCGGCATGCCATGCATACCGATTTGAGCTGCCTGGGCCATGGCCACTACCTCATGTATCTTCTTCTTCTCGGCAGCAATGACCATGGACTCGACAAGTCGAGATCCTGCAGATGCACACTCCAGGGAGCGCTTATAGTCACCCGAGATGGTGATGATGCCATTGGGGCCAGGGATCTTCATCTTCAGATAGGCCGCATGAGTTGAGGCCATGAACTTGGTCAGAGCAGGCCTGCCGAGTAGGGCGTGATAAGGGCTCTGAAGATCAACCACTTCAAATTGCAGGCACTCGGTCTGGCAGTTCTCCCTGGTGCCGAAAAGCACATCCATCCAGATGCGGCGGATAGGAGCACAAGATACTCCTGGCACAATGCCGTGGAAATTAGTCCGGCTGGGTAGCAGCATGTTCTCGGCAAGGCCGAGCTTCTCCATGGTATCACGGTACATGATATTGATGCTGCTCCCGTTGTCGATCAGCACCTTGCTGAACTTCACGTTCTTCTTAGTTCCCAAGAAAGCGGGGTCCACCACCAGAGCATATGTACCCGGGTTGGGCATTATCTTGGGGTGATATGCTCTGGACCATACTATCTCTTGGTCGCACCATTCCATGTAATGCGGCACAGATGGCATCACCACATTCACCTCCATCGCGCGCTTGCGCTGGAACTGCTTGTCATCCGGCTGAGTGGTGAACACCATGTAGCTCTCGTGGTGCTCCTGGTACTGGTTTGTTGTTGTTGTTCTGGTTGGCATTGTACCGTTTGTTGTTGCGGGTGTAGTAGTTGTTGTTGCGATTGTTGTTGTTGAAGTTGCGGTTGTACTTGTTGTTGGCTCCCTGCGCCACTTGGTTCACGTTCTCCCTCCTCTGGTTCTCGGCCGGCCTGGGAGCAGCTGCCCGAATAGGCTGCACATTGGCACCCGAGAGCGGAAGAGGAGGAGGAGAAGGCAGCTGACCGAAAGCCTCGCTCTTGATCCTGTCCCACCAGCTGCACTGCCGGGTGGTGTAATTGGATGGCCTACTCGGATGCCGAGTATGGAAGCTACACGTTCCATCCTTCATGTTCTCAAAGACGAACCTTGCAGGGTCTCCGGACTCCTGGGAGGCATTATTCTATTGGGGATCATTGTACTGCTTCTTGAAGTTCTAGCCATGAGTCTGGTTTTGCCCGTACTGGGCTCCAGCAGTTTTTTTTGCCTTTGGCTTCTCCCGGCAGCACCTTGATCTTGAGTAACAGCAGCTACATGGTCAGACCCATAGTGGATATCCGGACAGTCTTCTCTTCTCTTGTTGTGGAAGTCCTGGCGGTCATGGCGCCGGGATCCCTCATGGTGCTTCCTCTTCGGCTCGAAGGAATCAAGCAGAAGCTGAGTAGGGTCACTGAGAGCATACATATCTGCAATCTTAATTGTCTCGCCGAGGGTAGTCGACATCTCCCTCTGCAGTTTTTGCCACAGCATGCTTCCATGTCGGCAACGTTGCGCGAACCAGGCAATGGCCTGTGACTCATTTACACCCTCGCAGGTGTTCCTCAGAGTGCTCCACCGAGTAAGGTACTCACGGTCAGTCTCCTCTTCTCTCTGCTTGCATGCCGAGAGCTGTTGCGGCCGGTTTGGCCTCTTGTAAGTGCTGGTGAAGTTGCTGATGAAGGCTTCCGAGAAGTCAAGCCAGCAGTTGATACTGTCTTTCGGCAGGTTATTGAGCCAGATCCGGGCAGGACCCTCCAGCATCTGGGGCACATACCGGACAGCCCATCTCCGGTTGCCACCTGCAACGTACACGGCAGTCACATAATCATTCAGCCAGTCCTCTGGCTTAGTGCTTCCATCATAGGTCTTGGTTCCTCTAGCCAGCTGAAACTTGGCCACAGGCGGCTCCCCCATGATCCTGGGACCAAAACAGCTTGGCCCTGGTGGGCCTCTTGCTTCTATCTCCTCGGACCGATAGATTCGGTCCAGCTTGTACCTTGCATCACTTGGCTCCAACATTCTTCCTCCCAACCGAGTTGCAAGATATCTTGGTTCGGTGTACCCGGCCAGCTCCATAGCCGAGTACCTGTTGTTGTAGCGGTCCTGGTACGCGGGACCGGGTTGAACAACCGGGTTGGCCACTGCAGCAACCACATGTGGCTGAACAACATGTTGAACTGGGTTAGCAACATGCTGCCGAGATGGGCCATCTCGGTTTCCTCCTTGCCCTCCTTGATGAACTCGAGCGGCCTGACGGCCAGTACCTGCAGCATTGTGTTTTTGGCCGGGCTGCCGCTCTACAACGTGCTGTTTTCCAGCGACAGCCGGGTCGTACACCTGCATCTGTTTGTTCCTCCCAGAGTTCACACTCTGGGTCCTCTCACCGCCGGGAAGTGGCGATGAGGCCTGGTCCACAGATCTTGCCCCATACGAGTGAACAACATGGGACGCACCGCCTCCCGGATTGGCCTGCCGGAAAGCCTCATTCTGTCTACCCGCTTCTAGAACGAGCTCAGTGAGCCGCTCCTGCTGCCTAAAACGGGCCTTGCCAGTCAGATTTGGCAACTCGGTAGCAACTGCCTCTGCAGCTCTAAGTGTTTTTGTAGGAGAACTGTATTTCGGCCTACCAGCAGTGTTTTGACTGGCAAACTTGCTAGCAGCTCTACCATCTCTAGCTAGCTCACACCTATGTTACGCCAAATAACTCCTATCTTGCTAGGATTTCTAGATACAAGAGTAAAACCATGTGCTCTGTTGTACTCATTTTGGTCCAGGTTGAGCTCAAGTCTAACCTTTTCCAGCTCCTGGGCCTCCTGCAGCAAAGTGAGTCGCTACTGCTCAAGCTGCGCCCTCACCACAGCCGGATCCACGTCCGTGGCGATAGGCATACTGAGGTGCGCGACACCGGCGCGAGCAGCCGGTATCACTGTAGATGTGGAAGGATCCACGTAGCCAGGTTGGTTCTGCGGCATGTCGTAGGGCTTGTGGCCCCTGCGATCAGCCGGCTCGTCGACGACTTCAGGCGCAGTGGGCGCGCCTTTCCCAGCATCGATAGTCAGGCCGGTAATCATCACATCCACACTGCCCACAGAGAAGCCAGCCGGCTTCCCGCGGACAGCGATGACAGCGGGAGGGTCCTCAACGACGAGCACCACCTCTGGGTACTCGCGGATGACGGTGGTGGCGACGTACACTAAATGCGCACCGAAGGAGAGGACGGAGCCTCCTGCAGGCATGGGCCTGCCGCCGAAATCACCGGCGTTGTCGGTGACGAAGTCGAAGGAGCCGAATATGTGGACAAGGCCACAAACCACGTGCTCCCCCGATGGAGAAACAAGTCCCGTCCGAATATGCACCCCAGCCAGCGCCGCTGCTGGCCCCACGGTGGGCGCCAACTGTCGTGATGAGGAGAAGACAGATGCCATAGGATGGCTAAAGTTGGGGCCGATGGATGTTGTAGGTATTCGGGGAGGGATCGCACGTCTAGTAGACGCGCTTAGGAACACTGCAAACACCAAGATCTACCCAGGTTCGGGGCCCTCGTGTGGAGGTAACACCCTACTCCTGCCTACCTCTCTGTATAAAGCTCCACCGAGTACAGAAGTTACAAACTCTCACTGCCTCACTCCCTGCCGAGTAGCCAGCGCTCTGCTCTCTCTACTGTTTTCTCTCTGTGAGTGGTTCGGCCTCGCAATAAATGCATTTAGATCCAACGTCCCTCGCGCAGGAAGGGGCTGGCACCTTATATACTGGTAGCCAGCCACTAAACTAAGAATAGAAAGTACAGATTAGACAACACCTCTTTGACAACGACGCACGCCTCCGGGTTTCCGCTGACGTCGTGGCCAAAAGTCTCCGCGCCGTCCGGCTGACAGGTCTTGTCCACCCTGTCAGCCTCTTAGGGTAGGTCACTGACATGTCCTGTCCCCCCTGTCAGTGACAGGACAAGACAACCACCCACCCATATTGTTCCCACGTCTCAACGCGGATAATCATGCGCCTAGTAAGTTGAACCGCACGACTGTACGGCTCCGGGATACGCGGGATCGTCCACAACGGCTCCATTGACTTTGCGCCCGAGTATGATAGATTCCCATCTACTCCGATCACCCGAGCTCTACCCGGTTGATCCAGAATGACGCTTGTTATCTTCTCTTGTCCTTCAGTACTTCTCACCGAATAGCGGCTACCGGATAACGGGTACCCGGGTAGCCGCCTACCCGGCAAAACCATACTTTGAGCAATGTTTATCACCAGCCTTACCCCTACTCGGGGGTAGCCCCCCGACAAGAATCAAGACCACAAATAGCACTAAAATTATAGAAATCATTGGTTCCCATAAAAGATTTAATGCATTCATAATCATAATTTATACCTAACTTTCTACCTTTGTCATTCTCCCATTCTTCAGTGTTCTCTTGAATACGGTCAAGAAGATCTCATTTAGCTTCTTCCTTCATATGTGTGAATGATCCAGAACAAGAAGCATCCAATAAATCCTTATCATGAAGAGAAAGCCTTGCATAAAAATTATTGATAACAATATCACTCGGGAGTTCATGGACGAGACATTTGGGCATTAATAACTTCATTCTCCCCCACGCTTGGGCAATACTCTCTCCATCATGAGGCCATAAATTATATATTTGATGCTGGACTTTATGAATCTCACTAGGAGGACAAAATTTAGAATAGAATAGAGGAACAATTTCCTCCCATCCAATGGATTCACCATTCTTCAGTAGTTTGAACCATTCAGCGACTCTTCCTTTCAGCGATAAAGAAAATAATTTCCTTTTAACTTGATCCATTGTAATACCTACACACCTGAATAACTCGCATAATTCATGTATAAAGAGCAAATGATCACGGGGATGGACAATTCCATTACCACAATAGCAGTTATCCATAACACGTCCACCAATTTTCATAGGTATTTTATAAGGATCTAATTCAGCAGATAACGGGTCACCTACTATCCTATTAGTAACGGTAGAATTACCCCAAAACAGAGAACCAAAAGTGTTCTGCATAATGAAATAAAACAACAGACATAAATAAAAACAACCTCATAGTAAGAGTTTCTCTTAGAAATAGCGCTTCACTCCCCGGCAATGGCGCCAGAAAATAGTATTGATGACCCACAATTATAGGGGGTGTATCATAGTACTTTCGATAAATAAGAGTGTCGAACCCAACAAGGAGAAGAAGGTGTTGACAAGCAAGTTAGATAGAGCATTCACTGTAAACACTAGCAAACGGATTTTTGGAGGTTTTTGATATAGAATATCAATAAAGTGCGAGTAAATAAAGTTATGTAAATAATATTGCAGCGAGTGGCCCAGTCTTTTGAGAGAAAATGACAAGCCGGTTGTTCTACTAATGATTACCAAACGTTCTCGCGGACACATGGGAATTTCGTCAAGTGTCGTTTCATTACTGTTGATTAATATTTATTGGTTCGTGAAGTGTTGTGTGGGTGAACCTATGCTAATGCACCTCCCAACTAGAACTAACTGATGCATGTAAAATGCATAGATGAAATTTGCATGTTATTACTTCTTTTTCCTACATATTAGAAACTTATATTCATGTTTTATAATGATTTGGGGGATTTTCTGAACAATCCCCCTTCTTTTGGTTCTAACCCCGTTTTTCCAGAAAACGTATTTTTTAGTGTTTCAGACTTTCCGGGAGCTTCAGGACTCCAAAAAGGGCAAGGCCAAAGAGCACGGTTCAGAATTTTCGAGACGAAGACCATGGGCCAAAGTAGAGGGACAAAAGGCCAACCAGGTGGAAAAGAGGACCCTCCATGCGGCCAGATTCCTTGGCCGCGTGTGGGGCCCCCTTTTTGCCCCCATGACTCCGATGCCGTCGATCTTTCTTCTCCCGAGTGTCTCGTGACCTAAAAACGACTATATAAAGGGTCCCCTGGCCTTTTCGAGGAGGAGGCGGCGCCGAGAGACGAAACCACGAAACAAAGAGACAGAAGGCTGCCGCCGGAGAAGATCGGAGGGGGGAAACGCCGCCGGGATCACCCCCGGAGGGCTCCACCCCCCTCCGGCGTGTTCATCATCAACATCTACAGCAAGATCAGCTCCATATCTCCACTGTAATCTCTTGGCAAACACGATGTATGATGCAATACTATATTCCCTTGATGTATTGTGTCTCCCCGTCTATGTTTGAGTAGTGAATTGTTCTTGGCAATGGTGAAATAGTTCGTTGATTGGTTGCATACAAGTTTGTTATCTTCTATGATTGTCTTTATGTACAATATATGAGTGCACACATATGTTGGGGAATGCATGTAAGGTGATCACCGGTAGCATAATGGAGTGGTGGTGACTTGGGAGTGACAGTAACCTGAGACCGAGCCACAAAGTTAAGTTATTGGGGGATATATATACGGGACCTTAGAACGTAAGGCTATGGTGGGACTTTATGTCTTAATCAATCTTGTGCAGTCATTTACTTGGCCACATGATCCATCATAAGGGGTTGCAGATCATTTACTTGACTATACCTATTCATGGCTCCTTCCTAGAAGAAACAACTAAGACTAAAACATGTGCTTCACTAATTGTGACAACCACACGAACGAAACACATATTGCTAGAACACTTGCTCCCTTGAGATACTTAAGATATTTGCTGCTTGCTACTTGTGAAACTTTCTTAGAAACTTGCTTTAGAAACTTGCTCTAAGATTACTTGCATTTTAAACTTGCTTCACTAGTTACTAGACAATCCACACTCCACGTCACTTGCTTTTAATTAGTTAGTTCCTTTTAGTCAAACTTATTGCTTTGCATAAACAGCCATATAAGTGGGTTATAGGGCTTTAGAGAATAGATAGCTTACCTTTAGCTCCTCGTGGGTTCGACACTCAAATACTTATCGAAAGGTACTACAATTGATCTCCTGCACTTGGGAGTCATCACTAACAGATACTTGTGATTATACCCCTCGTAAGCATCCGCAAATACAAGAAAGTAATTAAGATAAATCTAACCACAACCTTAATTCTCCGGGATTCTATGCTCCCTCGTGCATTGGTTTCCTAAAGGGGGTTTCGGGTTCTGTCACTCCGGCAACCCCACAATTACTAGCCAAATACACGATGCATCCTCCTAGGCCCATAAAGGTGAAGTATCATGTAGTCGACGTTCACATTACACCACTAGAAGAATAGCACCACAACTTAAATACCGGACCACGAGATAATAATTCAACATAACTTCACTACTAACATCATGACTTCTCCCATGTCCTCAAGAACTAAACGAACTACTCACAAGACATCATATGGATCATAATCAGAGGAGATATAATGGATAATAACAATCTGGTCATAAAGTGCTAACACCGATAAATCTCACAAGCATCAACTACTAACAAGTAATCCACACCGGGAGAGCGATCTAATGTAAAACAACGATAGAGGCCCTAATTGTTACACCGGGATGAAGGTGGATGATGAGCGTGATGGTGCTGGTGGTCATGATTATGACGATGGCGATCTTGATGATGCCCGGAGCGATGACGGTGACGATGGCGATGATTTCCCCTCTCCGGAGAGGAATTTCCCCGGCAGATTTCTCCCTGCCGGAGAGCTTTTCTCTCTCTGGTGTTTTCCGCCCCGAGGCGGCAGCGGAATAATTCTTCAATGATGTTCTGAGGCTTAGGCTTCCCTGGGGGTCAAGTACGCGAAAGGGGGTCCGGGAGTAGGCCAGGGGGGCTACACCACCCCCAGGCGCGGCCAAAGGGGGGCGCCGCCTGGTGGTGTGGGCCCCAGGTGGCCCCCATCCGGGTGCCCTTCTAGCTCACTTCCTCCTCGGAACTTCTAAGACTCCTCCGGTATCCCCTCTCTTCTTCTGATCTTCTGAAATTGGGTATCTCGATGGTGCTTTTTCCTCAGATTTCTCGTTCCGATGTTTATTCTCCAAAAATTATGAAACATGCAAAATAAGATAAAATAAAAAAAGTGATGCATCATAACATGAAATATATCGATGAATAACAGAAAATAACAATATAAAACAATGATGCAAAATGGACGTATCAAATGACAAATTCTATAATACCCGAGAGGGGCCCGAAGTGTATCTCTCCATCGTCAGGAGTAGCAATTTCCATCACTACACCATATAGAAACCTGACATACTATTTGGTAAGTACGAAATATCAACTTTACAATTACACTGTTATATGGTGTAGTGTTTGGAGGTACCCGTCACGTCCATAATGTAACTAGTCCTATATGCATCTTACGATCAAATGATTATAGTGACGGTAATCCTAAAACTGAGAAACTACTGATAAATCTATTGATGATGTGGTTCAATTTGTATATCAACTGGGTCTTATCCATCATCGTTGTTCTCCAACAACTCCGATCTCATGTGTCATTAGAAACCTCTTTGCCCCATGTATAGTCAAGAAACCATGACTATCAAAAATATATGAACTAATCATAGATGCATAACTGGGAATATCATTGGTGTTTATAATTCTACACCTGTACTAGGGTTTTCCTCCGAATACGCATTATTTGGAACTAACACAATTATAGCACAGAACAACAAGTTAATTATGAAACATAAATATGAATAGTAATCCTTTTATTATTGTCTCTAGAGCATTATTTCCATCACTAACTTCCGATGATAAAAGTGTGTTGTGTGGTATGTGAAGAAACATGCATAAAACTTCAGCAACACGAATAGACGTGACTTGCCAACATTAGAGACTCTCGCCACCACCTACAAAGTAGTGCATTCAGAAAGGGTACCTCTATCCCCTCTCACCCTAACTTGAGGATGCAAATCCACAAGTGAGCAGGATAACAGAAGGAAAAGAGCATGGACCGGTGAAGCACACCACGTCGAGCATGGAGTCAAGTCGTTGCAGGAAATCATACCACACCTCCACTAGCCAGCCTCTTATCGAACAACCTAGAACACGCGCCCAAGGCCACTTCCGCAATTCCAAGGTGTGGTGCCTACAAGGAGGATATGACTTTGGAGCGTTGTTAGCCCGAAATGTGAAGCTTATGGTTTTCACCCAGAGAATGTACCAAGATGGGTGGGAAGGGGATCTCAATCATGTCTCAAGGAAGGAAAACGACAACCTATGTGTCATCATGGCCACGAACATTACCGAGCAAGGGATTCCCCCGGTCCTAAGCTCCAACATCGATACACCATCCAGTAGACGGGTCCAACGAGGAAGTGGTTGGCATGTCCTAGATTCAACAGAGTAGAACAAAAATGGAGAAACAAGAACCGCCGCTTTCAGGCTGACTAGGGAATCGGCACTTGCGAGCACCACTAGCTGCAGGTGTATGCTTCCATCTCCGCCGAGGGCCGCCATCCCGGGATCTGAAGCAATCCACATGAGGTACGGTCCATAGAACCTATAAAAAAAGTTTGTTCATAAAAAAGGCCTTTATTTTCAAGGATACGTCATGGCTAGCCGTATTGGTTTTATAGAAGAAGGGTCAAAACAGCATTTATAGTTTGAGGTCTGCATTTCTAGACATTATGGAAGTTCGACCACAACTTTATTTTTTTATTTTTTGGTATCTCTGGAATATGAGTGTGTGACTTGTCAGAATTGATATTCTGCTTCTAGGAAACCTCCTGGTCGTCTTTGCACCCTGGCAGTGACAAGGGCAGACAAATAGAGAGAGTGGTGGTAGACTAGGGTTTCTCCCTCGGGGCAGGCCAAGCGGCATATAATTAAGCTGCAAAGCGTACAGTGGTACTCCCTCCGTTCACAAATAGATGACTTCCATTTATCTAAATATGAATTTATTTGGACACAAACATGTCTATATACATTTATATTTGAACAAATAGAAGTCATATATTTGTGAACGGAAGAAGTACATTTGCATGTGGCCAAAAGAAAAGAGTAGACGTGGGTAGTTAAGGCGTGTCGTGGAGGCTCGTGGCCGACTGTGAGATGTGACGTGGTGTGTATGTATGGGCAAGAGTAGAGACCCCGGAATTTTGGGCAACGGGACAAGCACCGGCGTACCGAACGGGAGGGGCCGGAAGCCATAAACAAATGGGAGGAAACGGACACGGAAGAGGAAAGAAAAAGGCAGAAGTCTACGTATGAGTATGATCACAAGGCGGCTCCAGTGTCGAACCTGAAAGTTAGCGGCGACAAAAGGCGTCGTGCATGGCTGTGTTTCCTTAATTTCTCTACGTCCCCGGCCCGAACCAACCACCACACTTTAGTCCAACTCTTCTCATCGCACGCCACCTAGCTACCAAGCTTCTCCGTTTTAACATGCATGAGAACATCGTGTCCGAAATCGTGCTTACTTAGTGACTGATGTATAGTGTGATGTCAACGCGTGAAATAAAACGTACGCGGTGAATTGGGAATGGAGCTCCCTACATATACATGCATGTATTCCTCTCGATCGTGAAATGTGTGAGCCGTCAATTATGCAAATCAGCTAGGGAGAGGCTGATACGCAAGAGACGAGTTATTAGCATAAAACCGCTACATTTGCGGCAAATTTTCCCAAAAACAACCACCGGTTGTCCAAATCGCAGAAAACCACCACATCTGAATTCTATCGTAGCAATGCGCACTGATAACGCTTCGCGGACGAATTGACAGCGATTACAAGTTTTGGGCCCACCCGTCAGGAAGTGTCGTAACGGAAGCAACTAACGGCTGGCTCCGACCGCGCGGATGACCTAGATCCCGAGCGGGCCCCACCCCACCGTGCTCACTCTCACTCGACACTCACTCCTCACTCACTCCGCGGCGATGGCGGCGGCGAATCCTAGCGGCGGCGGCGGCCCAGTAGCAGGTGGTTCCAGGGACGGCCCCGGCGGCGATGAGATTGATGGTGAGATGGACAGCTCCGTCCTCGCCCCTGCCGTTGGCTCCCCGCAGCACCGTGCGGCCTCAGCTCTGGCGAAGGCGGTGGTAGCCTCTCTGGCGCACCTGAGCCACCAGTGGACCTCACCATTTGGTGGCGTCGAGTAAGTACTCCGTGCCCACTCCTCGAGTTGTCTTTTTCAGTAGAGATTTGTTGTTAGCGACAGTTAGTGTGCGACAGTTAGGGCGCGAGTACTGTCAGTGGAATTTCAGTGTAATTAGCGACAGTTAGTGTGCGAGTACTGTCAGTAAGTAAGAATAATTAATACTGTTTTTCTTTGTAGTTTGGATGATGAAGTGTGGGAAATTAGGTTCAATTTTGTGGGGGAAGATAATTTGGAGAGGACATTGTGTAGATCAGATATCACAATAATGAATTTGTTTGCTCTGCTCCACACACAAGGATATGGCATAATGGACAAGATGTATTGTGTTAGAGAAAAGGGCACTGGACTGCAAGGAGTGGAGTTACTTGACTCAATGGCTAAGGTGGATAATGTGCTTGAATGCTTAGAGAGGAAAAGGCTGCTTAATTTGACTGTTATCAGGGGCAAAACAGAATTACCAGCTGACTTTAACTTAGACACTTGTGAAACTCAGTTCCAGCTAGAAGTGCCAGGGCCAATGCTTGTAGACCTTGATGGTGTTTCACACATACCTGATGAAAACATCCCTGCTGAGTTGTTCCCAGTAGCCATTGATTACTCAGATGTTATGTTTGTGGGCACACAACAGAGCAGTACTCACATGCCTGGAAAGAGGAAACATTTTCCTGTAGAAGATTCAGATGATGATTCAGATGAAGGCTCAGAGGGAGAGGAAGATTCAGAAGGAGATTTCATTGACATGGGTGAATACAGACCAGGAGATCATGACAAAGGGCTAGCAGAGGAGCTGGAAATAATTAATGAACTGAGAAAGAAAAGAACTGTTGATGCTGAGAGGGAGGCCATACTGAATGAAATGGAGAAGGATAAGAAAGCAAGAGAAGATCCCTTTCTACATTATGAAGGAGACACTGATGTTGAAGAATTATATGAGGAGGAGACAGGTTCAGAGGGTGAAGAACTACCTGAGCCTGATTACAGTAAAGGAAAACAAATAATTGTTAATCCTGGGCCAACCAGTAAGGTACATCATGAGCCAGAATATAAGAAGTTTTTGGATTTTAGGCCATCATCAGATGAGGACAGCAATCCTGCTGATTTGGGTGTGAGTGATGATGATGGCTTTGTGCCAAAGCACCTATTCACATCTGGTAGGAAGAGTAGGAGCAAGAAGGCAAAGGAAAGGGTGTGGTATGATGAGAAAAGAGCCAATCCTGATGAACAACTGTGCAAAAAGTTGTGCTTTGCTGATGTGTACCAATTCAGGAGAGCTCTTAGGCATTTACATGTATCTCAGCTCAGGAATTTTAGGTACCACAGGAACAACAAAGATAGAGTTATTGCAGTATGTGCTGATGATAACTGTCCATTTTTCATGGTAGGTTCACAAATTAAGCATGAGAAAACCTTTGTTCTTAGAAAAATGAATCTGCACCATTCATGTGGGGCTCATGGTGAGCATACTAAAGTAACAATTGATTGGCTGGCAGAAACTTCTGTGGCTGCTATGAGAACAGATTTCAACACCTCTGTGGACACATTGATTGAACAAGCCAAACAGAAATATGGAGTCATTGTTCCCAGGAGCAAGGCTTATAGAGCTAGAACAAAGGCTCTTAATATTGTGTTAGGTGATCATGAAACACAATACAAGAGGATTAGGGACTATCTGCAGACTGTTCTTGATACTAACCCTGGAAGCAGATGCATTGTGACAACTAAAGAGGTCTTGAACAATCCTAGCAAAAATCCAAGGTTCCATGGCTTGTTTTTCTGTCTAAATGCCTCAAAAGAAGGATTTCTTAATGGATGCAGACCTTTCATAGGTATGAACATATTTAGTTAGATTATTTGATAATGAGTGACCATATTTCTTCTATGCATTTCTTTGGCACACTAATTTATTATTGATATGTGTGGTGGCAGGGTTAGATGGTTGCTTCATAAAGCTCACCACTGGTCAACAGATACTTGCTGCCACAGGAAGAGATGGGAACAATAATATTGTCCCTGTTGCCTTTGGAATTGTTGACAAAGAGGATACAGCTAGCTGGTGTTGGTTCTTGACACAACTAAGATATTGCATTGGTGAGTCAGGGAAATTTGGCAATTACACCATCATTTCAGACAGACAGAAGGTTAGTATGGCAGCAGTTATAGCATTACTTGTGTTGCAAAATCCATGATTATATGTACAGTTACTTACATACACAAATTGTTACACAGGGTCTTCTAAAAGCAGTATCTAAAGTGTTCCCCAACTCTCCACAAAGGTTTTGTCTTAGGCATATTTTTGCAAATTTCCAACAAGCTGGCTTTAGGGGTCAAGAACTAAAGAAGCACATTGATGCAGCAAGCTATAGTTATACCAAAAGTGGCTTTGACCAGGCAATGGAAGCATTGAAAGCAGACTGTGAGGAGGCATATAATTGGTTGTCTCAAATACCTGTTGAAACTTGGGCTAGGTTTGCATTTGATTATAACTGCAAAACAGACCTTGTTGTCAACAATCTTAGTGAAGTTTTCAATAAAATGATCTTGGATGTAAGGAGCAAACCTATCTGGACAATGGTTGATGGAATAAGGACAAAGCTTATGGTGAAGTACTGTGGTATAAGAGCCAAACAAGATAGTACAAGGTGGGAGATAACACCTTTCTACTGTGAAAAATTGGAGGAGGCAAAGAAGTACTCTAGGTACTGCAATGCTGTGGCTGCTGACAAAGCACTAGGTCTATGGCAAGTAAGTAGTGGTGACAGAATTCACCCTGTGAACTTGATTGCAAAAACTTGTGGCTGCAAGAAGTGGGATTTGACAGGTATTCCCTGTAATCATGCCATTTCTGCTATAATGAAAGAGAAAAACCATCCAGAAGACTATGTGCTAGATTTCTTTAAGAAGCCAATGTACTTTGAGGCATACAAGCATGTTGTTTACCCTGTCCCTGGGCCTGATGCATGGACAAAGACTGATACTCAGGACATAGATCCACCTCCAAGCAGACCAAGGCCTGGAAGAAAGCAGACAAAGAGAAGGAAAGGTCTTTTTGAGGTGCCAGCACCTAAGGATTCATCTAGGATTGGCACTATCACTTGCAAAAATTGCAAAAGGACAGGCCATAGGTTCTCTAACTGTGACATAACTCTCAAGCCTGAGCTACAGATAAGGAAGGCACAACATAAGGTATAAGTAGACAGTATGGCTTTGAAATATTTTCCATAACATGAAAATGCTGACATTTCTTCTCTCTTAGGCTAATAGGCACATCTTCCCTGAGGATACAACACCTGGAGCACCTACAGCAAGGGCATCAGCACCTGGAGGTTCATCACCACATTCTGCACCAGTTGCAAGCCCACCAAGGACAACACCTGTAGCACCTGTAGCACCTGTAGCACCTGCAGCAAGGGCATCAACACAGAGGGCATCAGAAGCCAGGGCATCAACACAGAGGGCACCATCAGCAGAGCCATCAAGTGTTACAATCTCATCAGCAGCAGCAGCAGCAGGAAGGGCATCATCTGGTCCAAGCTACTCAGCTCCAGCAGTAACAAGGGCACCAAGGGCAGGTGCAGCTTCTTCTTCAGGTCCAACAAGATCAAGCAAAAGGAAGAGGACTCTGAGTGGAAGATTGAAGGGTTACTTCACAGCATCTGGAAATTATTGATGCTGATGTGTGTTTGAAACAATGGTTCTTTTTAATTCGCAGCAAACTATGTTTATGTTGTTAAGTGTCTACAACTCTGTCAGTGTGCATTACTATCTTAAGTAAGACTATGTGTGTTTGAATGGGTACTTAAGACTGTCTGTAAGACTATTCAATCTATCTTAAGTGATTTGATGAATTTTCCTAGCTATTAGCAGTTACATTTACTGTTATTTAACCCTACCTTAAGTGCCTTGGTGAATCAATCTTAATTGACTTGCTGACCTATATGAACTATAGTTGTCGAGAAGCGTCTCGGTTCTCGACAACCCCTTATGCTCATCTTACCTATATGAAGTAGGGTTGTCGAGAACCGATACGCTTCTCGACAACCAAAAATGCTCATCTTACCTATATGCAGTAGGGTTGTCGAGAACCGATACGCTTCTCGACAACCAAAAATGCTCATCTTACCTATATGCAGTAGGGTTGTCGAGAACCGATACGCTTCTCGACAACCAAAAATTCTCATCTTACCTATATCAACTAGGGTTGTCGAGAAGCGTCTCGCTTCTCGACAACCTCTAATCATTCAGGTTAGCATTTTAAAAATCAAATATGTATAATATGACAACACTTCATCACAGAACTAGGATCACACAATTACTAACAAATATTATGGTTCAACATAGCTAGGATCAAAGAGTTCACATTCAGTGCCAGAAACTACTTAATTCCACATTACATGTTCCAACATAAATTAGGCAAATATTACATATAAATCTGCCCTAATCACTCTTTTATCATTCATTTAGTCCTCACATAAGGCCTTGATTGTCTTCAGCTTGTCCTTGGCTTTCTCCTTTGCCTTCAGCAGATCAAACAACATGTACTCCACCTTCCTCTTCTCATCCTTAAGTTTCTCTCTTTCACCAACCCACTCTTGCTCCTTCACTTTAAGCATTTCAATTTCCTGAAGAAGATGCTGCCTTTGCTTCTTCACCTCCTCCAATGCCCTCTCTTCTTTTTGCATCATCTTGATATGCTCCTTGTCACAGTTGTGAAGATTTTTCACCAACTCAAGCTCAGCCAGTAGCTTCTCCTTCTGCAGCTTCACCTCCCTCAGCTCTTCCTCCACCAGAACCCTAGCATACTCAGATATTTCAAACTTTTGTTTATCATTGCCTTGCATTATCTTCTTCATATTGTCAGTCCTGATCCTTCTGTCTGTGGTCTCCAACATCTTGTTCATGTCACATATCATAGTAGAGTGTTTCTCTTCCAGCATTTCCTTCTCTTTTACAAGATTCTTCACCACTAAAGAATTCTCATAGTTGGCTGAAATTAAACTTGCTTCACTATCCTCATACATTGCCCACAGTTTAGAAAGACAGTTTTGCAAAGTGTCAGGCCACTCCCCATCAATCCAGTCAACAAAGCCACAGTTCTCAACTTGCTGCCATACAGAAATACAGAGAGCAATTAAATACAAAGCCACAATTCTCAACTAGTTCACTAGGAGTACTTGCCGAAATGATTACATACAGATATACAGTCAGGGAATTCATGAACTAGCTGACAAGCAAGATAAATACAGAGACGCAACACATCGGGGAGAAGTGCATCACTCACATTCTGAATGGGGCAGACTAGGAAACGTCTTCCTGTGTTGCTGCCTTCGAACGCTACCTGTCTGTCAGGCTTGCATTTGTGCACGCGACAGACAACAGAGCTAGCGACGTCGATGCCGAAGAAAGACGGGTCACGGATGGAATCAGGTGCGTACTCCATATCGGTGCTCTACAAACCAGTACGAATCGATCAAAATACATGACAAATCGAAGAACAATCGAAATTCCCCAAACCGTAACCCTAAATCCGCACGGAAGAGAAAACTCACATCGGTGAGATATGTCCCTTCGGAAGTCTCGTCGCCGTCGTTCCAGCTTGGCATTCCGCCGGAGCAGCGCCGCGGACGCGGAGATTTGCGCGGCGAGGACGGCTTCCTTCTCCGGCGGCGACGGTGGAGCTCGCTGAAGAACAGAGAGAGTGAGTGTCGAGTGAGAGTGAGCACGGTGGGGTGGGGCCCGCTCAGGATCTAGGTCATCCGCGCGGTCCGAACGAGCCGTTAGTGGATTCCGTTACGACACTTCCTGACGGGTGGGCCCAAAACTAGTAATCGCTGTCAATTCTTCCGCGAAGCGTTATCAGTGCGCATTGCTACAATAGAATTCAAATGTGGTGGTTTTCTGCGATTTGAACAACCGGTGGTTGTTTTTGGGAAAATTTGCCACAAATGTGGCGGTTTTATGCTAATAACTCCGCAAGAGACACATATGCACTTGTCTTTTTTCTTTCTTCCTTTTTTCTTTCTTGCAACGAAAGTATAATGGTATTCAAGTTTTGTGTGTCCCCAAACCGCACACACGAGTCCCGCGCCCTCCTGTACATCATGCGCATTCTTCTCCGGCCTTGTCCCCTCCGCAGCTAACCCTCGCCTAGCCCTTGGCGTCACTCCCCTCCTCTATAAAACTCCAGCTTCCACCGCACGTCTGCAACTAACTGAAAGCGCCATCACCACTCAAACTCATCAGCTAGCTAACTAGCCAGGCGATCCACCGACCGGCCGGGCTCCACGTCGACGGCCAAGTCCATCCACATCCACCACATGGCGTCATCCGGTGCGGGCGTCACGGGGTCGCCGTGCGGGGCGTGCAAGTTCCTGCGCCGCAAGTGCGCCGCGGAGTGCGTCTTCGCGCCCCACTTCTGCGCAGAGGACGGGGCGACGCAGTTCGCGGCCATCCACCGGGTCTTCGGCGCCAGCAACGCCGCCAAGCTGCTCTCGCAGGTGCCGCCCGGGGACCGCAGCGAGGCGGCCGCCACGGTGGCCTACGAGGCGCAGGCCCGGGTGCGCGACCCCGTCTACGGCTGCGTCGCCCACATCTTCGCGCTGCAGCAGCAGGTCGTCGCGCTCCAGGCGCAGGTGGCGCAGGCCAGGACGCACCTCGCCGTCGCGGCCGCCGCCGGCCACCCGCTCCTGTCGTATCAGCAGCAGCAGGGGTCGTGGCAGCTGGCGGCGGACGAGCAGCAGCACGACCGGTCGATGACGTCGCAGAGCAGCTCCGGGTGCTACAGCGCGCACCGCTCCGACGCCGGCGCCGACATGTACTGCGCCGGCTTCGGCGAGCAGGAGGAAGGCAGCTACTAGCTAGGTTTTCAACTGCGGCTACGTACGTACGTACACGATCGATCATCTTGTGTTTGGGATCAAGAACAAACTCATAAAATCGAGTGTTGAGATCACTTGTCATGAATCGCAATTTTTCTTCAAGATTAAACGGGGAGTTTTATTTTATTCCACAATGTTCATTTTTGGTCCTCGCTCTAAATTAGGCTATTTTCTGTTCGCTGGTCAATTTGTTTTTGCCGGCGAAATGTTCAAGCAGGCCTAATTGATATATTTTGAGCTATGATCAGGACTAGTTGGGCTGGGCAGGCCATGAGGCCTGAAAATGCATACATGCCCGGGCCCTTGAGCTGCATGCATTGTTTACTGGAAGGCTTTAGCTGGGCTCACTCGGTCTGGCCTACTGGAGCCTGCATGTACTGCGCCGGCTTCAGCGAGCAGGAGGAAGGCAGCTACTAGTACTAGCTCAAAGCGTGCTGCTCAATTTTAGCCGGCAAAATGTTCAGCGTAATTGGGCTGGGCTGGCCATGAGACCTGAATATGCAGACATGCCCGGGCGGGCCCTTGAGCTGCATGGGTTGTTGGCTAGAAGGCTTTAGCTGTCTTGGCTCGGGCTGGCCGATTCTTAGAAGTAGACATTAGTCTAATCGGCCCACTACAGGCCTGCCATATGTTTCGGCCCGGTTATTCCGGTTCGCCCTATGCGGGAACCCTATGTAACGCTTATTGCGAGTTACAACAACGACTCGCCCACGTAGGAAGTTAAGCGGGCCGGCCCAATAATTTGACAGGAAAAGACACAAAATAGGTTGGTCGAAGGGATTCGACCGCGCGACCTCCTGCTTCCCAGCGTAGTAACACAGCCGCTAGGCTACATGTCGTTCCTTGTATGTACATCTCGTTTAACACTTTTTTAGTCTTTTTTTTTTTCTGTTTTTATTTTTTCAACTTTCTTTTTTGTTTCTTTTCTTTTCCATTTTATTCTTTCTTTTTTGATTTTTTTTCAAACTTTTTAAAATGTTCAAAATTATATGTTTTCAAATACTATTTTTTGTACGGATAAAAAATGTTCAAATTTAAAAACTGTTCAAATTTAAAATCTGTTCAAATTTAAAATCTGTTCAAATTTAAAATCTGTTCAAACTTAAAAACTGTTCATATTTAAAAACTGTTCAAATTCGAGAATTTTTCATGTTTGAAATCGTATATTTTTAAAATGGTTCAAAACTTAGAATTTATTTAAAATTAAAAATAGTTTATATTTAAAAAAAAAACTAACCCAAGTACAGGATTGAGCAAATCCGTCTGCGTCTTAATGGGCCGGCCCATCTACGCGCGCGCAGGCGACGCTTTGAAGGGCTCGCCACGGGTGCTGTATAGGGAACCCCGCCCTATGCAGCGCTCGCTGCGACCCCGAAAGAGCGCTCGCTGAAGCTATGTGCTATTGGGCCTGGCCCAACATTTGGACAGAAGTTTTCACAGGAGGAAGCGTGTGGGCCATCCCATTACCTCCTGCTAACTTTATTCTTCATTTTTTCTTCCAAAATTGCATGTTTCAACATTTTTTCTAAATATGATTTTTTTAATTTTGAAGAATTTTCAAAAAATAAAAGATTTCAAACATTAACAAATGTTACATATGAACAATTCTCAAATTTGAACAATTTTTTAATTTGAACGTTTTTTTCAGATGAACAAAATTTAAATTTGAACATTTTTTATGTGAACAATTTTTGAATTGAAACGTTTTAAAGTTTGAGAATTTTTCAGTTTGAACAAAAAAAATTAGGTGAACAAAAAAATAGAAACAGAAAAGAATCAGAAACAATGAAAAACCAGAAAAATAGAGCAATAAAATGGTTAAAACGAAAGACAGAACGAGTCTGTAGCCCAGTGGCTGCGTTGTTAGCCCATTGCGTTAGCTCCGCGGTTCGAATCCTGCCGCGCCCCCAATAATTTCTTCTTTTACGCTTTAAAAGCGCAAAATGGGCCGGCCCAAGAGGAAACAATTGCGTGGGCGAGTCGTAGTACCACTCGCATTAAGAGAGAAATAGTGTCGGTTATTCCTATCCGGCTATTTTGAATCTTACAGACTGGTTCAGAACGTGCTAATATGTCTTTTTTAGGCGAATCTTATTTGCCGTTCGCAAACGGCAAATTTTCTGCGCGCCGCCTGCAAGCGGGTTGTTGGTGGGCCGGCCCATCTGGCGGAGCTAACTCGTTTTTTTTCTTTTCTGTGTTCCTTTTTTCAGTTTTTTTCAAATTTTGTTTGTTTATTTTTTTCTTTTCTATTCTTTTTCTGTTTTTTTTTCAAATTTTTTCTTTATATTTTTTAGTTTTTTTTACAGGAAAATGGGGAGGGGAGGGGGGAGACTGTTAGTGGGCCAGACCAACAGCGCCGCCCCGCAGGCGGGAGCGATGTGCCACCTGCGGGCGGCATGTAGAAGCTCCCTATTTTTTATAAATCAGAAAACCACGGTAGGAGTTGGGAAAGGCCGACCATTCCAAAGGCCCACCAGGTGCAGCACCATATGCTCCAGCACTGACTTGTATATGTGGATGGCGCGGGAAGGTGTTTGTTCTTTTGTTTTCTTTTTCAACTTCTACCAAGTACACACTTTTAACTTTTAGCAACACAATGGTGTAAACAGTTGGTGATTCAGGCGTACGGTCCTAAAAATATTTTCTTATAAAATTTTGAATGCCAAATAAAAACCCATATAACATTCCACACTTCCATTGTCGGAACAGAAATCCGGACTAAATCATCCCATGCTAACACTTGTAAGGCATGCCGCATGCCATTCGTCACAAAACAGATAGAAACCTAATAGACCATGGAAAATGTAGACATTTTTTATAAATATTTTCATAAACCAGACACTAAGAAGATAAAGTTAGGTTTAAGTAGCCATAACAGATCCAACATAAGTGAGTGCACATCCATCATATAATCCCATGTCCTAAGGGTCGAATTGGTACCCAACTATCCACTCCGGTTAATCCTTTGCACAATGCGAGATATCGGGTTGTCATGCATATGTGGTTAGACAATCTAAGGGGTTAGTTCTAAACCAGTTAAGCTCTAAGTCACTTGAAATTATCAACAAGAGGTTGTATCAATTGCCTGGCATTTCAAGTAATAGGATTGACATTGTTTACGGCTATAGACAGAAGATGTGTTTCCATTGCTCATTGTTAAAATGGTTCTTCCAATCAACTGATGGTTTGAGAGTCAGTATATCTTCTTAGGCATAGATAATGAGATGTCTTATAACGTTCCACATAATGTTAAATGGGAAGATGGAAGCACGCGAGAATTGTTATGCGTTTTCCTTGTTGTAAAAATAACATATTTTTTTTTTAGAAATGGGAGCCTAGGCCCCGGCCTCTGCATCAAAATGATGCACACAGCCGAATTTTTATTAAAAAGCCAAAAGAAAGCATCCAGAGTATGTATCTTATTACAATTATGGGTCCGAAAGCGTGGCCACAAAAACAAGCCAACGAAATAAAGACGAACTACGCATTAATTCGCCTAGAATTAAGCCACCCAGCCTGGCTGTAAATAGCCCGAACGACCGCCATCAGTCGAGCACAGCCGGAATCCATAAGTCCTCGCTGGTCCATAGGGAGAAGAAAAGCCCACATCTGGATAGAATAGACCGCCTTGTTTACAACCTGCAAGAAATGAATGTTCGTCTGTTTGTTAAAAACCAAATCATTGCGGCAATTCCAAATTGCCCACAGGAAAGCAGAGGCACCAATTCGAATTCGTGCCTTTGTTTTCCTATCAATACCATTTAACCAGTTACCAAACATATTCGCAATGCTAGTAGGTGGATAAATGCTGTATGTGAAATGTATGAGACGCCAAATATCACGGGCAAAAGGGCATGATATAAATAGGTGTTCGACAGACTCATCTGCATCGTAAAAAACACACTTTTTACAACCATGCCAATTCCTCTTTACCAAATTATCCTTAGTTAGAATAACTTTTCTATTAAGGAACCATAGAAAGATCTTAATCTTTAAAGGCACCTTTAGCTTCCACAAATATCTTCGTAAAAATCTTGTGGATCCATGCATCAAGTCAGCATAATAAGATTTAACCGTGAAAATCCCATCCATCGTGAGATTCCAACGGAATACATCTGAATGATTGGATAAGGAGACCCCCATCAACCTTTCAACCAAATGCAACCAGCGGTCCCGTCTGTGACCAACCAAATTCCTCCGAAACCGGATGTCTAGAGGATTATGGGCTAACACCTCCGCGACCGTAACGTTTTTATGGGAAGCGATGTAATACAACGATGAATAGGCTTGTGATAACGGTTTATCCCCTAACCATATATCTTCCCAGAACCGCACCTGCTGACCGTTGCCTAAAGAGAATTTGCCCCGTGAAAAGAATTCATTCTTAACTCTCATTAAACCTTTCCAGAATGGTGAATCCGCAGGTTTACTCTCTATCTGAGATAACGTTTTATCTCCTAGATATTTATTAGAGAGTAACTCATGCCACACCCCCTCCTCAGTCAATATCTTATAAAGCCACTTACTCAACAGACACATGTTTTTAATTTGCAGGACCTCAATACCTAACCCCCCTTGGTCTTTGGGACGGCAAACAATATTCCATTTTGTAAGACGATACTTCCTCCTTTTGACATCGCTTTGCCAAAAGAATCTTGAGCGATAGAAATCCAAACGTTTCCTAACGCCCACAGGTATTTCAAAAAATGACAGTAAAAACATAGGTAGACTCGATAGGACAGAGTTTATCAGCACGAGGCGATCCCCATAAGATAACAATTTTCCTACCCAAGAACTTAGTTTCGTGTCAAACCTATCCTCGATTGGTTTTCACTCTTTATTGAGAAGCTTTCTATGGTGAATTGGTATTCCTAGGTATTTGAAGGGCAACGTACCTATCTCACATCCAAAGATAGTACGATAATCATCTTGGGTCTCCTTCGCTTTACCAAAACAAAAAATCTCGCTTTTATGGAAGTTAATCTTAAGACCGGACAGAAGCTCAAACATCGCAAGTATGAGTTTCATGTTCAGTGCCTTTTGCACATCATGTTCCATAAAAATAATTGTATCGTCGGCATACTGAAGTATGGACACCCCTCCTTCGACAAGGTGAGGTATCAATCCTCCAACTTGACCATCCTCCTTAGCTCAATCTATGATGATGGCCAACATATCCGCTATAAGATTAAAGAGAATAGGCGATAACGGGTCACCCTGTCTCAATCCTTTTAGCGTTTGAAAATAATGACCGATGTCATCATTAACTTTAATCCCGACACTTCCCCCTTGAACAAAACGAGCAATCCAATCACACCACTTAGGTGAAAAACCTTTCATTCTCAAGATTTGCTGTAAGAAAGACCAATTCACCTTATCATACGCTTTTTCGAAATCAATTTTAAACAAAACCCCGTCTAAATTTTTTGTTTTTAGCTCATGAATAGTCTCATGTAGTACCACAACTCCTTCCAGAATATTTCTACCGGGTAGAAACGCTGATTGATTTGGTCGGATAACTTTACTCGCAATAGAAGTTACCCTATTGGTGCCTACTTTGGTAAAAACTTTGGTAAAAATAACATATACTAATTGGGGAAACCATTGCCATGCCTGATAGATTAAGTTTAAGTTTGTTGTGCTAGAGTACTTTCCCTCCCAATGCCTTAATTCCATGTGTAGCTCCTATGCTAATGTATGAAGGAAAAACTCTTTGTAGAATACATTAGTTTAGTTTTCTCGAAGCACCTTTTTATAAACTGAGTTGAAATTTTCTTTATCTCTTAAAGCACCAAAAGGAAAATACCCTTTATGGTTGCTTTCTAACGTTAGTGCTACTCCTAAGATCTGGTTTGTTCTCACGATAAAACTGGCATGTGCCCTGCAGCATGCATAAATCATAAATGTCTTTTAGGAGCTTGTTTTCAACTAGAAAATCTCAATGGTATTTACACAAGTTATACAGATGAGATACTCTTAGTTAATTAGGTGTCTAGAAATATGAGGCGTGCATGCAATTTAGGGTTCAACTTAATTTGACCAACAGTTCATCTATAATGTTTGTACAAATTATATGGCGTACCACTTGGTTCATATGCAAACATATTATTTTATATTAGCACCGTTTTAATTTTTATAGTATAGTTTACATATGAATTTGTTGGTCAAATTACACATGAATAACTCACACACGGAAGAAACAATACATGCATGCATGATGCATGCCATTTTTTTTAGGAAGCTAGGAAGGTAAATGCTTATCTACCTTATACTTCATTAATCCCGTAGGCGGGTTTTACAAGATTCGTTACATGGACTATGATGCATACAATGGTTTTGAGGAATATTACAGCAATGTAGTATTGTTCCATTCAATAGCATTTGCGGATCAAAGAATTCTAAAAAAGAGCATATCGATGCAAAGTCTCTAAATTAACAATCTCATCTTTTATTTCTCAGGTACGCAATTGGACTTTGTCTAGGTCAATTCACGGCTTCACGCCTTGCTATATCAGTCACAAATAAATGTTGCACTTTAATTGAGACCCAACCTCTTCCTTACTTATGTGGTTCCTGTTCCATTGTGCCCCAACATGTCCTGACGTTATTCATTTAGGAGAAATATCACGACCTCACTGTTATGTTATTAATCACCTCACCCACTTTGAAGGGACAAGAAGTATATAAAAAAGGGAAACAATTTGGTGGCAATATAGTCTTCAATAGAACCTGAGAATGAGTTTCTACCGGTTGTAATGGAGAAGGGCTTACATTAATTTCACACTATCTTGAAGGATTACAAGCTATGAATAAATTCGTGAAGGACTAAGCTTATCATGATTAAGCATGTTTAGCACACATGACTAAGCAATGAAACATAGCATATCATCGCATGTAATCTTTGAGCATATACCAGATCCATATAGGAATTTTCAGAAAGGTATTATAGGCTCTGTAAAAAGAGTTGCATGCAGGACTCAATGAAAACAGTACCAGTGTAACCGTTTTTTCCACATGTGCGGCCATGATTCAGTTGTCGCGATCTCACCACTATAAGTATCAGCTGTCCATCACTACCCTCTATCTAGCTCTATTGATTTTCTCTACTGGCAATACATTTTCTTGACATGACAAGTCGAATCATGTGTGCATATCGACCACTGCAGCAACAATAGAACTCGATCGAGAAGATAACATATTTCCAAATAGAAATAGCAGTGCAGTCATATCAAGATGCATCTTTGATTTTCTTCAGTAATGAAGAATTAGATTTCTGCAGTGATCATACACATGCATATAGATCGAGCTAGCAGTGAACCCTCACATCCCTCTTGGATCATCTATAGGACGACGATCTGATTGATGGACTGAGACTTTGAAAATTGCACATACTCGTATCATTATCCAAATTAACTCAAGCCCAAAACATGACCAGGAATCGATCGAGTCGAGGAGATATATATGTCTACATATATCTTGTGATATGGTAATTCTGCACTACTAGTAGTAATAGTTCTTAACGATCGAGTTCTTACGAGCGGTTTAGGTAAGCATAAGCAACGCTCTGCAGGTCCTCCGAGTCTTGGTACGCCGACGACCACCCGCTCTCCTCCGCCGTGCCGAACGACGACGGAGACTGGTCCGCTGCAGCCGCCGCCTGCCCGTCCGCTTGCTCGAATGCGTGGTACAGCGACTGCTGCATGTAGTCGGAGGCCAGCAGCGCGCTGATAGAGTCGTGTCCTGCGGCGACGCCATTGCCGCCATAAGCGCACGGCTGCGCGGTCACGCCATTGCCGTTGGTCCACGGGTTGGCGCCGTACTGCTCGGCGCCCACGTAGGAGGAGGCATCCTGGTGGTGGTGCTGCGCCTGCTTGAGGTCGGCGAGCTGCGCCTGGAGCGTCATGACCTGCTGCTGCAGCGCGAAGATGTGGGCGACGCAGCCGTAAACGGGGTCTCGGAGCCTGGCCTGCGCCTCGTAGGAGACGGTGACGGCGGCCTCGGCGCGGTCGGCGATGGGTAGGTGGGCGAGAAGCTTGGAAACGTTGCTGGCGCCGAAGACCTTGTGGATGGCGGCGAAGTGGGCGGCGCCCTGCTCGTGACAGAAGTAGGGCGCGAAGACGCAGCCGCGCGCGCACTTGCGCCGCAGGAACTTGCACGCCCCGCACGGCGATCCGAACCCCGTCATGCTCATCAACCGGTCGGATCGGTCGATCGAGTTAGGTTTGTGCTGGCTGAAATGATCGAGCTCTGTGTTTGCTGAAATGCTTGCTGGTGTTTCTTGGGTAGCTTGCTTGCTAGGTTTCTGTCGTGCTTGCTTGCCGAACACCACGGCTGTACCCATGGCTTATAAGGGAGAGGAATGAACCTGGGTATTAGGGCCTGTGGGACTAAACAATTCGGTGCTGTCTCCCCAATGAGTAACCAGCTCCATTATTCTGAGCTCCCAATGGCGCCTCTCGCTTCTTGCCACTATATTTGCCCAACCATTTTCTGTAAGTACCACTGTGCCAATCCCAAGAGGGTTGGCCAAAGAACAATCAAGGACAAGGCCCAATGGGGCTAGGTCATCTGGGGGCAATTTAATTATATAGAATAACTGTTCTCCTGTTTTTAATTTAACTTTGCTCGTGTGATGGTTTCTTTTGTGATTAGTTGGGATGGGCTGCTGCAAGACTAGCCAGCAGAGCTCAGTTGATAAATCAGCGGATAATGTATATAAGCTTCTTTTTTTAGTTCGGCTAGCTGTATGGTGTACACATATTCATACATCACCTATATATTTAGCCAGACGTGGAGCTGTCGTTTCTGTTATTTCCAATTTATTTTCTAGGACACACAAAAGAAAAGGAAACAATAAATCGTGGGAAATTTAAAACTTGTAAGTTCCTGACGATCACAGACAGCACTCTGATAAATTAGCAGGGAGAAAATATACCGTATATATTTGTGCACTGCCAGCAGGACATGTATGTCCAATCCTATGTGAGAGAGAAAAAAAAGTCTAGCAATGGGCTACCTAATAAAAATATGTTCTGAAAAAGAAGCACCAACTTGTGTACCTTGATCTGTACCGTCTCTAAACTATAAACAAAGTGGCACCCTGGGGGAAAGATTGGAACAGGGCAACAGAACTTCTGCAACTATGTTGTTGCCTCTACATCATCATGTAGGGTTTTCGGAAGTGTGATACTACCTGTACTGTACCTACTGTCCTAATTAGCCCAACTCTTTTGGCCTCCCACTAACCATTGCGATTAGGCTGGCCTATATGCTGATACTTTCACTAGGATGTACTAACCTATGCTTATCATTGCATTGTTATTGTGAACCATGACTAACTCGTGTTGGTAGGTAAGTAGTGGTAACAACTGATCAAAGACACATGCATGGCGAAGTGTACTTGAATTCAACGTGGTAAGTACCCCCCCCCCCAACAAATCCCAAACGTTTGTCCTTTTGTGCGATCATCATCTGTATAAAAAAGTCACGAAAGAAAATATATTAATATGAATAAAATCCACTCAATTACACACAAATTGCCGCGTATGTGTGCTTTGGTCACACAAACTCAAAAGTGTGCTAAACTGGAAGTGGGCGGGGTCGGGGAGGGGGGGGGGGAGGGGGAGGGGGTTCTGCCAACGGGGTGGCCAGGACCGGCACCAATGGTGAACACATGTTCAAGCCACCGCCGCGGGGAGCTCTAGAGGTTGACCCCTGCCAACAATTGGCGTAAGTTCACCCCTATCTCTCTCTCTTCATTCTCTTTGATCAGGTGTTGGGAAAGGAGAAAATATTCTCGGCAAAAATTGTAGACACTACTGTGGAGAGGTATTGAACCATGGGAAATCCATCCATAGTTTGGAGTGGTATTGAATATAGTCTTGAATTACCCAAGAAGGGTGTGACCTAGAGAGTTGGGGATGGGAAGACTGCAGTTTTTGTGTGATACATGGTTAATGAGGGATGCATGAAGGAAACCTATTTCCACCAAAGGAAACTCCAGGCTCAATTAACCGAGTGACATAATTTCTAGAGCCCGATGGGTCCTCTAATGAGGAACTTCTTACCAAGTACATGAAATCAACAAACGTCGAGGGGGTCTTTTAGATTAGTGTATCACGTCGGTTTCATGAAGACTTCATTGCTTGGCATAATAGAAGGATGTGCTCTTATCTTTTCAAAATGTGTGTCTATTGGCGGTGGCAAACTAGCTGCGAGATAAGGGAGGAGTCTTGACAAGTACATGAACTAACCATTACAAGATGTGTAAGATTTAGCCACTGTAGTCTTGCCAATGGGCTGATTCGATCCACGTGCTTCCACGAATATGGGATGAACTACGCCACAAAAAATGGGCCATCTGCCATGAAAATCGGCCAAGCACAATAAAGCTGCCATACTGTGGCCATAATGTTGAAATGACATTTATACCCTTAATCATATTTTGGAGGTTCATGCTGATAATATTAAAGGGAACTGGGGTTTTCTTAAGTGTTCTTACAAGTTTTAGTTCTTTAGTTCAAGTGTCATGGATCTTAGACCATAAAAAGAAAAAGACACTCAAAGTGGCAAAAGCGAAGACTGGTGGTAGTGTTTTCCATTTGATTTAGGGACCCCACGCTATTAAGAGTGGATCGAAAGGTAGTAAGGCACTATGTCCAGCTCTTTTTCCCCTGTGTTATATCAGCTTGTCATTCCTTTGTCATTTGGAACTTGCCTTTGTTCAAAACATTTTTATTATTGTAATGGAAACGACCAGAGAAGGACCAACGAATGGTTATGACCAAGGTGGGGGAGGGGGTATGAAATTGTTGAGAGAGGGGAGCATGAGCGTCCATTTATAGGTAGGGCTCGGTGTGAGAAACTGAGAACATACGAGGGATGTAGAAGTGCGGCTCAAAATGGAAAGGGGATGCACAAAGTGAACAACACTCATGTGGATACAGTGTCAATCTATGTGGTTCACGTGCGTCTTGGGACCATGATGTCTACGCACGCTTCTATTCTTGTAGACAGTGTTGGGCCTCCAAGTGCAGAGGTTTGTAGAAAAGCAGCAAGTTTCCCTTAAGTGGATTACCCAAGCTTTATCGAACTCAGGGAGGTAGAGGTCAAAGATATCCCTCTAAAGCAACCCTGCAATCAAGATACAAGAAGTCTCTTGTGTCCCCAACACACCCAATATACTTGTCAGGTATATAGGTGCACTAGTTCGGCGAAGAGAGAGTAAAATTCAAGTAACATGGATGATAATAAGTGATAATAGAATTCCGAAATAAAAATGGCAGCAAGCAAATATGTAGCAGAACAGGCGGACAACGCTGTTTCAATGCTTGGAAATAAGGCCTAGGGCTCCTATTTTCACTAGTGGACACTCTCAACAATGATCACATAATTGAATGCATAAATATTATTTCTTCACTATGCTACTCCGAACCACTCTCTGGTCGAATAACGAACACTAATCATTGCGTAGGGCTTTAGCAGCACTTCTCAAGTCTATATTCGCTCTCTAGGGCACCCCAATGTCACTACGAGCGCCATAGATTAGTAAACAAACGCCACAATTTCATAGGTTCATCTTCCAACACAAGATGTAAATATCATGCTAAACCACACGGTGCACACACTGTCACCTTTACCCCGTGATCAAAGTGTTTACGGAGATAACAAAACCACTTGAGTAGCATAACAGATGAAGATCGATCTACTTATTCAACTAGATTACAAAGCTCATGATCACATAAAGATCACACCATGGGAGAGAGAGATGAACCACATAGCTACCGGAAGAGCCCTCAGCCCCGGGGGAGAACTAATCCCTCCTCATCAAAGGAGACAACAACATCGATGGAGATGGCGGTGGAGTCAAAGGAGTTGGCTTCCGGGGGCACTTCCCCATCCCGGCAGGGTGCCAGAACAGAGATTTGTCCCCCCGAAACTTGTCGGTGGCGGCGGCGGAGCTATAGATGTATTTTGCGGAAAAGGTCGATTGTTTTAGGGTTTATGCCTCGGGGAGTATATATGGGCGAAAAGGCGATGCCGGTAGGTGTCCAGGGGGACCACACCCCTAGGTGGCGCGGCCAGGGGGACCCGCGCCACCCCATGGTGTGGCCACCTTGTGGCCCCCCTCCGGGGCTCTTCGGGACTTATGGATGCTTCTGGGACTTTTAGGACTTCTGGCTTTCGAATTTTCCAGTTCCGAGAATATTTTCAGAACAACTTTTCTGAAACTAAAAACAGCAGAAAACAGGGAACTGACACTTGGTATCTTGTTAATAGGTTGGTCCCGGAAAACGTGTAAAAATGCTATAAAGAAGGGAGAAAACATGTAGCAATTGGCATAATATCAACATGGAACATCAGAAATTATAGATACGTTGGAGACGTATCAGACCACTACGTGACCTTATGTCAAAGAACTTCTATGGCCGCATCTAGGAAAGCCTACTTACGATAGAAATAAATGATACATGTCAAACATATCTATAGTTTTTGATTGATCCATGCTATTATTATATTAATGTTACAAGCTTTTGATATGATTTTATATCATTTTTGTTGGACAACCTAACTATTAACCCAGTGCCCAGAGCAAGTTGTTGTTTTCGGTATTTTTTTACACCGCAGAAGATTCCTATTTTCGGTGACCAGAAATTACAGGGAAATAATAAATTTACTAAATATATGGAGAGCTCACAAAAGACACCTAAGGAGGCTAGACGGGCCACCAGGGGAGGTGTCACCCTGATACGTCTCAAACGTATCTATAATTTTTGATACTCCATGCTCTTTTGCTTTGTGTTATTGTATGTTTTCTATATGGTTTCCTTCGTTTTCCAGATGATTTCATGGACTAACCTACTAACAACATGCTCAGAGCCAGTTTCTATTTTCTTCTGTTTTTGTATTTCAGAAAAGCTCTAAATAAAATATTCGCCAAATGTCCTAACAATTTACAGGATTTATTTTTTGCCCAAAACAATGACGGAGTCCAAAAGAGAGCTAGAGAGGAGCCAGAGGGTGGCTAGTTGACCACAAGGCATAGGCCCACCCTAGGCCACAGGGTGGGGGCACCCCACCACCCTGGGCACCGCCTCATGTCGGCTCTTTGCATATAAAATCACATTAACCCTAAAAATGTCAGGGACAGAGAAATTTTCCATGAAACAGATATACAGATGCGTCGTCACCTCGAAAGTCCAATCTAGGAATTCTGGAGTCCTGCTCTAGCACCCTTCCGGAGAGGGAGATCTTCACCGGATGCCTCTACATCGCCAAGATTTCCTCCGGATAGATGCGTGAGTATTTCATCCCGGGAGTACGGGTCCATAGTAGCTAGATCGTGTTCTATCTTCCTTGTACCACCATTTTTAGATCTTATGAGCTTCCCAACATGATCAAGATCACTGTTATGTAATTGCTACATGTTGTATTTGCTGGGATCCTATGAATCATGAGACTATGATTACTTTGTTCATGCCATATTGATTTGCTTAACTTATATCTTTAGAAAGTTTTAATCTTGTCTTGCAATGCTCTCCGGTGTGTAGGATTGCCTTGGACAAGTTATTGTATGCACCTCGAAGAAAGGGTTTATATTCTAGATAAAGGTTTCATGTCTCCTTTACATCTGCGTTCGAGTGAGAGCAACATACAAGGTGGAGGATGTACTTTTGCCACTAGGTAGAAAACATCGGTGTTCTTGTCTACCGATGGGAATTATTGGTTACATTATGTATTGTTCTTATTGCATTTGTCTACTGCACAGAAGCAATCACTTCATTGCTGTAACTTAATACCAGCGAGATTTGATGGATTTCTATCTCAAGGTGGACATTTTGTAATAGATGCTGCCAGATGGTGGTCTACTTATCTTTACGTAATGCCTACAATGTTAGAACGTGTGAACTATATTTTTTCATAATAGTATTGTTATGCGTTCATGATTTGTCAAATTGCCGAGCTGTAATTTGTTCACCCATCATGTTTAGTGTTCTTAGGAGAGACAACACTAGTGAAAACTATGGCCCCCGATCCTTTCCTCATTGATTACGACATTGTTTACTTGCTGATGCACGTGTAACAAACGTTCTTTGGGAGACCCCAAGAGGAAGGTATGCAGAGCACAGTAGCAAGTTTCCCTCGGAAAGAAACGAAGGTTGAATCGACGAGTAGGAGAAAGAAATCACTTATGAAGGTTGATGCAGCTGACTTGGCAGGGCGCACTACCGGTTCAGAAGCAACGTGGAACCTACACAACACAATCAAATCACTTTTCCCCAACGAAGCAGTGTCGTTTTCAATCTCACTGGTTTTACTGAAAACAAAGAGGTTAAACGTATGGTGTGGAAAACAATACTTGTTTGCAGTAGATGAAAGAGAACAGTGATGGAAGTAGGAAAACAATAGTAACAATATGAAAACAGAGATTGCAGTGGTTGTATTATCAGTATGAGAAAAATAGACCGGGGTCCACAGTTCACTATAGGTATCTCTCCCAAGACAAATACATAGCATGTGTGGTAAACAAAGTACATCTGGGCAATTGACAGATATAAAGGCTACACCGTAGTGCATATGCATGACATGATGATTGCTATGTGATCCATGCGGGCATTACAACAAGATACATAGACTGTTAACCAACTTCATCTATGACTAAAAATCCACCCTCAGAATGTCATCCGAGAAAACCTTGGGTATTAAGTTGCAAGAAACAGATAATCGTAGTAAGAAAAGTGTGTAATGTAAACAATGTAAACATCGTTGTTTTCTCCCTAATGGCAACAACACATCCCCCATCCGTCACGTTTCTGTCACTCGAGCATAGATGCAAAGGAGGCATGAACCCAGTATCGAGCATAAATACTCCCTCTTGGAGTTACTAGAATCTACTTAACCAGAGCATCTACTAACAACGGAGAGCATGCAAGATCATAGATAACATACATATGAAAAGACCATGATATATTGACAATCATTGGACAAAGCATTCAATATTTGTCGGATCCCAGCAAACACAACATGTAGCATTACAATAATATGATCTTGATCATGTAGGGTAGGCACAAGATCTATACATGAGGCATGAAGAGGAGAGAACAACCATCTAGCTACTGCTATGGACCCGTAGTCCAAGGATGAACTACTCAGGCATCATTCCGAAGGCGGGCATGGTGGTGTAGACCCTCCAGTGATGATTTCCCCTCCTGGCAGGGTGCCAGGGAGAGATCTAGAACCCTCTCGAACTAGGGTTTACGATGACGGAGGGTGCGGATGTTTTTGGTGGAAAATGCTCTCATATTTAGGGTTAACCTTTCCATGAGAATATATAGGCGAGACGGCAAAATCGGTGGGCGAGCAGGGGGGCACACCACCCCTGGGCGCGGCCAGGGGCGCCCACCCATGGTGTGGGGCCCTGTGGCTCCCCTCCGGTTCTCCTCCGGACTGCGTGTGCACGACGAATTTCTAAGACTTCCGGGCTTCGAATCGTCCAATTCTGATAATATTTCCAGAAGAACATTTCTGAAACTAAAAACCGCAGAAAATAGGAACTGGCTCTGTGGCATCCTGTCAATAGGTTAGTCCCAGGAAATCGATAAAAAGCCATAAAGTGTAAAGGAAACATGTAGCATATGGCATGAAAACAACATGGAACATCAGAAATTATGGATACGTTTATGATGTCATTTTCTTTCATCATAACTTGCTTGTTGTTCTATTTTTATTTAATATTCTCCAACCATTTGATACAATTAAATCTCTAGTTTTCAGCAAAACGGGAAGATTGACAAACTTCTCGGAAAGTTGGGAGCAAGAGAGAGTTTGTGTTTGTGTGCAGGTCCATGCTTGGCTCCCGTCAAGACATTATATTTCTGAATCTGTGTCACAAGAAACCTACTGAGAGACTTTGAATTCCTACTGGAGTGATCACCCTAGTTCCTAACAGGGGGAAACTTGTTGTTAGTCTACATCATACCTTCCTCTCGGGGTCTCCCAACGGGTGTGTGATTTCACGC
Organism: Alopecurus myosuroides; assembly: GCA_028641055.1. Taxonomy (NCBI): domain Eukaryota; kingdom Viridiplantae; phylum Streptophyta; class Magnoliopsida; order Poales; family Poaceae; genus Alopecurus; species Alopecurus myosuroides. The sequence goes on along the minus strand of CM054062.1, from coordinate 332,838,848 downwards.
CATCAAGCTATATTTGTGGCGCCGTTGCCGGGGACTTCAAGCTTTCAGCTAGGGGAGTTACGCATTTTCACTTTATCTCTCTTATTTTGCTCTTGCTTAGTTTACCCTTTTTTAGTTTTGTTTCTCTTATATCAAAAATCCAAATAAAATTAGTTGTCTAGTTTCTAGTCTTTTGCTTGCTTCGTTAGTTTGCTTATACATTCATTTAGTTTTCCTTGTTACAATGTCTCTTCCTAAATTTTCCATGAAGGATCCGGACGTGGGAAGTGGTTTTATTAGTGGGAGAAATAGCATCTAAGAATTCTTCAATCATGTTAATGTGCTTCATGACCTCGATAAAAACAATCTGTAGTTGCACTCACCCATAACTATGAAATTGTTGCGGCTTCTCTATTTGCTATGATGGAAGCTAAATTTATAAATCTCAATCCCATATTGCAACAAATGTTTTTTAAACTAGATAGTAGGGAGAGAGGAGAAGAAAAGAACTTTGTTTTAGTAACTTTGCTTACGGAGTTTAAGGATATTGCTGTTGAGGCTAGGAAAGTTTTTGCTCGTTATAAATTGCGTGGTTATGGTCTTTCTTTGGAAAACACCACAATAACTTTGGATACTAAAAGGATATGGGTAAAACTGAATGTGAAAAAGAAAGTAACATACCCATTCGATTCAAACTTCTACCAATTTCTGAAGCCCTAGATATTATTTTTTGTTGGATTGTTCCTAAGAACCCCTTTGATGAAAATAGTAAACCTAAATGAAATGAAAAGGGGGATTCTGAGCCATGTGTGTGGAAAATACAATGCTTATATGATGAATTTGCCTACCTTTATTTGAATGGTAAAAATACGCCAATACTTGATTCTTACTTTATGCCTATCTAAAAGGTGTTGCGTAAAAGCACTTGTGGGAGGCAACCCACCTTATTTTCTCTTATTTTATTTTTGTTTTATGTGAGTCTTTGAATTTGTAATCTCTATAACAACCGTTCCTTATACTTTTATTTCATTTTTGTGCCAAGAGTAACCTCTATTTGAAAGGAAATGCAATTTACTCTTTTCTGTCCAGATTTTTATGTTTCACCAAAAAATTCATATCTGTTAACCAGAGTGTGATAAAATCTGAAACCAATCAGGCGTCTGCCCCAAGTTGTCATCTAACTTTCATTAGTATACCACGTTTTGATTTGACCTACGAAAGTGGCTCAAAAAATCCATCTTTATAGTTAGTTCTATTTTGACAAATTTCTGCCTTGTTTACATTTGCCTCTTAATCTTTTTATTTGTGTGTTCTCTTCATCAGGAGAGCTTTTAAGAGAAGTTGTGGTGGTATCTTGTGTTTACATTGAGTGTTTTTCTTGTGTTGAAACTGAACCAAGTTGATTTATTTATTTATTTGATGCACTAACCCCGCTAATAAAGATTGTGAGAAGTTTTGTGCGGAGGAAGATCTTTTTCGTGTGTATGCAAATGCATACCGTATTTTATAGAAGAGAGATTTTAATTACAGATGATGTCAGCAATGGTTACAGGCAACCATGTTGTCACTCACTGACGAAGGCACGGATCCTGGGCCCTGCGAGTAAGGACACCCCCTCTCAAGCCTTCTGATCAAGGCCCGACAGGAAGCGCCCTTGGAGTACTCTAGAAGGCCCATGAAAAGCCCACCCGCGTCAACTTGCGGGTTAAGTTAGGGATTGTAACCGACTCAAGCTAGGGTTTGTATCCTCTCCGGGTTGGACTCGAGACCTGGCTATCTATATAAAGCCAGGAGAGCCCCAAAGGAGAGGACCAAGTATTACCGCACGACCACAAAAGCCTTGAAACTCGAGATCTACTCTCGATTCGAGCACCCTGTAATCGATCTAATCGTCTAATACAGATCAGCAGAAGGCAGGAGTAAGGGTTTTACCTCTTCGAGGGCCCCGAACCTGGGTAAATCTCGCCTCCCTGTCAAGCCGACGATTTCACCAGCGCCTATGACATCTCCTAGTCGAAACCCGATAGGGTCACCTGAGGGATTTGCGGAGCCAGAGCTTCGACAATTGGCGCCGACCGTGGGGACCGCAGGCGCTGGATCACCGGCATCTTCGGCTTCATCGACATCCAACTCCCGTTGGAAACCATCGACTACGGCTCCGAACAATCCTGTACGGATCGGATCCGTCATAGTCACACCTCACTCGCCGGAATCACGCCCGGTATTCGAGGATCTGGAGAAGAGCGTCACCCTGACGTTCGGAAGCTTCAACTTCATGGCAAACAGAGACGGAATCCTCCACTTCTCGGATGAATCTGAACCCGAATCTGGAGCCGTCAACTCGCGCTTCCCTATGGAGAAAAGCGGCGAGTCCATCCGCTTCAACACGATCGACTACCACGCACTCTCGACAGAGGAACCCTCTCGGGTGCGAAGAGCCTCCCGATCTGCGCCTAGGACGCACGGGCCACGACTGGCCCAAGTCTGCATGGCAGGATCAGAACAGCCCTCGGAAACTGAATATAGCGCAACCGAGCGCGATCTAATCGGCGTCTCGCGGGAAGCTTGGAAAAGAGCAAAGGAATCCATGCGAAAGAGTCAGCCACCCGCAGCAGGTGCTACGCAGGAAGACCTAACCGCCTACCACTATCACCTAGTGAGAGCGGCCTCAAACATCAAGGACGCCCGAGCAGATCTAGCCCGTCGCAGGAGAGCGGCGGATGAGTCAAGCCTACGTCGAGCCGAGCTGTCCCTTGCACCTTCGGTCGGTACCCGACCCGGGGGAAAAGGACCCGCATCGTCGACAAGGGACCACGAATCTATGGCTGGGACCAACAGGTCTACCACATCTTCTTTCATGAGGGTTGACGACGACGGCAACGTCTACCCGCAAACTCCAGCCGCCGCAATTCTAGCTGCGGCAACCTACATGCAGATGAACCAGCCAACGGACAGCGATCCTCGGGTGGAACAATACAAGCATATCCGCAAAGGTCTAGGGCTGGCAGCCGTGAAGCTCGCCTCCCACGATCGCAAGGAACAACTGGAGAAGGCGCGACAGGAGAAGGACAAAGACAAAGACACGCCCCGCAGGCACAGGAGCTCCTCTCCGAGAAAGGATAAATCGCCGCGTCGCGGCCGAGGAAAAGAGGCTCGGCGCCGCGGCGACAGCCGAAGCAGCAGCGACGACAGCCCGAGAGACAAAGATTCGCGGCACCACAGCAGCCGCTCGAGAAAACGAAGTAAAGAACCAAGAAAAGATAGCGACCGCGACCGGTCCGGGTACGACGCGCGATCCGATCTCGCCCAGAAGAAGGTGGATAAAGCAAGGGCTTCACGATATCGCGAACGCTCCTCATCCGGGTCTTCGGACGACGAAACGTGCGGAGCACTTTGCTTTGCTCGCAGTATTCGCGAAGCACCTCTACCCAAGAGATTCAAGCTCAGCTCGGAGGTGACAAAATACGATGGCTCACTCGAGCCCTCCCAGTGGTTAAGCGACTACCTCACGGCAGTAAAATGCCAACGTGGTAACAAGAACACGGCCATGCAATACCTCAATTTGCACCTGGCCGGAGCGGCCCGCAGCTGGCTGGAGAGGAGACCACGATCTTGCTACGCATCGTGGGACGACCTGCATCGCGACTTCTGCAAAAACTTCCAGTCGACCTACAAAAGGCCAGCTACAATCGAAGAACTACGAGCTTGCAAACAGAAAAGTGGCGAATCCACGCGAGAATACATCCAGCGGTGGAACACACTTAGGAACACCGCAGGGACAATCTCCGAAGAAGTGGCGATTGAGGCCTTCGCCAAAGGAGCAAGAAGAACCGCACTTCGAGAAGAACTCGGCAGAGCTGCGCCCAAAACCATAGGGGAGCTCATGGTCATAGCCGAAAAATGGGCCAATGGAGAAGACGCGGTACGCAATGAAAGAACATCATCGCCCACACACGACGAAGACCGTCATGGGCGAAGAAAGAGAAGAAAATATTACGACCACGAGGATAGAGAAGAACTAGTGGCAGCAGAATTCACGCGAAGTCGCGACTCCGGTCGTCGTGGAAGTCGCGAATGGAGGCCAAAGGTAGAAGAAAAATCACCCGAGGAAGACCTCGATGCGTACTGCTCGCTACATCTGTTCACAGACAAGCGCACGGGCAAGACTAAGGCAACACACCTTCTCAAGGATTGCCGAAAGTTCATCGAAATCTCGGACGCGCTCGCCAAGAAAAGATTCGCTTCCACCCAAAACTATCCACCGCTACCAGGAGGCGGACAACAATTCCAGCTACCACCGCCACCACCTCCACCAGCCAACCCAAACATGGCACTCGCCGCATTGCCAGCACCACAACAGCAAAACACGGGAGCAAATACATACCCGACTCCGCACGGACAACTCCTCGGGATGATACAGAAGGTATGCCCCTCTCGCAGAGCTCAAAAAACTAACTCGAGACAAATATGCATGGCAGTGCAGACGCCACCAACGAAGCCCGAGTACCTGAAGATGGCCGAGCAGCCAATCACGTTCTCGAAGGAAGACCACCCGCCACGAGTCTATCGGCCAGGACACGCCGCCCTTGTCATTCAAGCTCAAATTGGCAACTATGACCTGGCCCGCGTATTCATGGACGGCGGCAGCGGCATCAACATCATCTACGCGGATACACTCCGTCGAATGAACAAAAACCTGGACGGCCTAACGGAATCAGAAACATCTTTCCACGGGATAGTTCCGGGCAAGGCAATACGTCCACTCGGAACAATCAACCTTGAAGTTGTACTGGGCTCCCCACGCAACTACAGAAGGGAATTCCTGGACTTTGAAGTCGTCGACTGGCCCTCACAGTACCACGCCATTCTTGGTCGAACAACGTTCGCCAGATTCATGGCCGTACCACATTACGCATACTTGAAGCTCAAGCTACCCGGCGAATACGGTGTGATCACCATTGACGGGGATTTCCAGAAATCGGATAAGTGCGACATAGAATTTAATGAGATCGCGAAATCTTTCGGGATGCAAGAAGAACTACAAGAACTGGCAAAAACCACGGATCACTCCGTCATGCCCCTCACGAAGAAAAACGCGCCCGAACTGGAATTCAGCGCCAACAGCGACACTCGCAAGCACCAAGTGCACCCGACGGATTCCGCCAAAACCGCGATGGTTTCCACAACCCTCTCGCCAGCATAGGAAAGCGCGCTCGTCAAACTCCTCCGTGAGTACTGGGAGATTTTCGCCTGGCAGCCCTCAGATATGCCAGGTATACCCAGAGAGTTTGCCGAGCACTCACTCGAAGTCTTTCCTAACGCAAAGCCCATCAAACAGACGACTCGACGATTTTCAGAACCCAAGCAAAAGGCGCTGGGAGAAGAAGTAAATAGGCTGCTAGCCGCAAATTTCATTAGGGAGATCAAGATATCCACCTGGTTAGCAAATCCGGTGCTGGTCCCCAAGAAGAACACGGATATCCTTCGGGTGTGCATCGACTACACGTCACTGAACAAGCACTGCCCCAAGGACAACTTTCCTCTACCACGAATCGACCAGATCGTGGATTCCACAGCAGGTTGCCAACGTCTCTCTTTCCTGGACGCCTACTCGGGATACAACCAGATCCGAATGAAAAAGGAAGACGAAGAGAAGACGGCATTCATCACACCACACGGTGTATACTGCTATACGACAATGCCCTTCGGGCTGAAGAACGCAGGCGCAACATATCAACGTTGCATGCAGAGATGCCTTGCCAATCTCATTGGCAAGAACGTACAAGTATATGTCGACGACATCGTCATCAAAACTCGAGTAGAGGACACACTCCTCGAAGATATTAAAGAAACATTCGACGCCCTTAATGCATATCGGATCAAGCTCAATCCGACAAAATGCGTTTTCGGCGTCCCCGCAGGAAAACTCCTAGGATACCTGGTATCCGCCAGAGGCATTGAGGCCAATCCGGAGAAAATACAAGCCATCCTCACCATGAAGGAGCCTACCAATCTACGCGGAGTCCAGCAGCTCGCAGGGCGATTGGCCGCCCTAAGCAGATTCATCGCACGATTGGGAGAGCAGGCGTTACCCTTCTACAAGCTACTGAAGAAGACGGACAAATTCGAATGGACCCCCGAAGCCAAACAAGCATTCGCAGACTTGAAACGGTCGCTGCAAAGCAGGCGCATTCTCGCAACACCACAAGAAAGGGAGCCGCTTTTCCTCTATTTAGCCGCCACAAACCAGGTCATCAGCACTGCAATCGTAGTCGAACGACCTGAAGATGGCAAGGCATACGGAGTCCAGCGCCCAATATATTACATCAGCGAAGTGCTCTCGCCATGCAAGCAGCGATATCCTCATTACCAGAAGCTTGCGTATGGAGTTGTCCTCACAGCCCGAAAACTCAAACATTACTTCCAGGAACACGCCATTACAGTGGTTAATGATGCGTCACTCGGGACAATCATGAACAACCCTATGGCATCCGGAAGAATAGCAAAGTGGAGCATCGAGTTAGGCGCTTGGGATATCACCTACGCAGGACGCAATGCAGTCAAATCCCAAGTTCTCGTGGAATTCATCAGCGAATGGACAGAGCTACAAACACCCGGGCCACCCGAGTATACAAGCAATTGGATCATGTACTTTGACGGGTCCAAAAGAAACGAAGGGGCAGGAGCTGGAATCGTTCTTATCTCACCTCGTGGAGACAAACTGCAATACGTCCTGCGACTAGACTTTCCACCAGATGATCCAGCATCGAACAACGACGCAGAATATGAAGCACTGTTGCACGGGATGAAGATGGCAATTGCTTGTGGAGCTACCCGGTTGATGATTTATGGCGATTCCAATCTCATAGTGCAACAAACAATGAAAGAATGCGATGCCGTTGCTGAAAACATGATCGCGTACCGCGACATGTATAATCTACTCGAAGGAAGCTTCAAAGGATGCGAGTTGAAGCATATTGCAAGATCCAGCAACGAAGAGGCGGATAGACTGGCAAACATGGGTTCCACGAATACACCCATACCGCCAGGAATATACTTCGAACGGATGGTCAAGCGATCGGTCAAATTGAAGAAAGCTGCAGAAACACCGGCAGCGCAAGAAACAGAGGTCAGCCCGCAGGTCGCGCTTATCGAGCTTATTCATAATATATCACGACAGGTCTTTCTGGTCGAACCAGTCTGGACGCAGAAATATCTCGACTACCTGCTCAATAAACAGCTCCCGGCCGATCCACGCGAAGCTCGACAGCTAATCAGGCGTAGCAAATCCTTTCGGGTAATCAACGGAGAATTATACAAGCAAAGCATCTCGGGCATCCTTCAGCGTTGCATCGCACCCGAAGACGGCAAAGAGTTACTCCGGGATATACACCAGGGTGATTGCGGACATCATGCTAGCTGGAGAGCAATATTGGGAAAAGCCTTTCGAGCAGGATTCTACTGGCTAACAGCAGCCAATGATGCAAAAAACCTGGTCGATAGATGCGCCGCTTGCCAGCGATTCTCACCCAAGCCGCACGCGCCCGCCACAGAGTTGCACATGATACCCATCGCCTGGCCCTTTGCACAATGGGGGCTTGACATGGTTGGCCCACTGCGCAAATCCACTCCAGGAGGGTACACACATTTGCTGGTTGCAGTTGACAAATTTACCAAATGGATCGAAGCTATGCCAGTGACCTCGGGTAGCGCCCAATGCGCAATCAAGTTCCTCGATTCCATAGTATGCAGATTCGGGGTACCACACGACATCATTACAGACAATGGTACGAACTTCACTGCAAAGGAGACACAACAGTTCTGCGAGGAGAAAGGAATTAATCTGAAGTTTGCTTCGGTCGCCCACCCGCAAACAAACGGCCAAGTCGAAAGATCCAACGGCTTAGTTTCGGCTGGCATCAAAAAAAGGTTGCTCGATCGGCTACATCCCGCTGCAGGACATTGGGCAGAGGAGTTACCCTCCGTACTTTGGAGCCTCCGCACAACCCCCAATCGATCAACGCAATACACACCATTTTTCATGGTATACGGGGCAGAAGCCGTCCTCCCCGAAGAGGTTCGATTCAGCGCCCCACGAGTTGTAGCCTACAGCGAAGAAACCTCCAACAAAGCACTTGCAGAAGATATGGACGCACTCGACGAAATTCGGGACATTGCACTCGCAAGATCTGCAGTCTACCAACAATCACTACGCAATTATCACAGTCGCCGCATACGCCACAGATCATTCGTGGTTGGCGACTTGGTGTTGCGGCTGAAGCAAAAAGAAGGACACAAGCTCGAACCACCTTGGGAAGGACCCTTCATCGTACACGAAGTGATCCCAGGAGGAGCCTATCGACTGAAGAATCCAGAGACTGGAGGCATCTATTCCAATCCATGGAATATCGCGCAACTGCGCAAATTCTACCCCTAGGTTTATTTATTTTGCAACAATAAGGCTATACTAGCCAAATCTTGTAGCTCGAACACATGACTTCTCAGTCATAGCAATAAAGACATGATTCTCTCATCATATTTACTCGACAGCCTTCAAGTTTACTACATGCTCAAAGGTTACAGGTACACACCCCATAAAATACACGGGGGCTACACCTAAAACTAAGCATCACAGAAAAGAATTATCGAGTACAAGGTTGCACACCTTACTACAGTTTTTACAAACTACAGATAAACTTACAGGATATTCACATCCGACAAAGTCAGTCGAAACATTGAGCATTTTTAGCCGCTAAGACCCTATCTACCTCTTCAGAGGTCATTCGGATAATCTTCTCGGCTGCAGGACGAACAGCATCATAGTACGGCGCAATATCTTCGATTGCATAATCCGGACGCCGAGCTACGGAGTTCAAGTCTATCTCAGGATACCATATTCGGACAAACGAGAGAGCAACAACCGCGCCGCATGTCATCTGATTGCGAACGCACGCGCGAACCTCTCCTTCTCGTCCGAATAACCTGAGAAGATAACTCCAGTCTTCGGGGCCCCTCTCAAGTGGATAAAAAGCAGCATTCACCGCAACCAGGACCTCGTGGAAAGAACTCACGAGAATTTTCGTCTGGCGAACCCGAAACTTCAAGGTAGCCATCACAAAACCTCGACTGCGATCAGACCAGAAATTACTCGCATGAGGCTTTGTGATGTTAGCTTCCTGATGAATGTGGTTTTCCACCCACTGCTTTTCTTCCCTGTCATCTGGTTTCACAACTAAGAAGCAAACGCACTTAGTAAGCTAAGAAACACAGAGGAGGAAATAGCATGGGGGCTACACTACTCACATAGTAACTCCTTTGCAATCGAAGACAGTTCACCAATTAGAAATTGCTCGCGCTCAGCCGCCAGTTTCTGCTTGGATATCGCCACGTCAGCTACTCCGCGCAGCGCTTTCAGCCTACGCTCACCCTCCTGAACCTTATCACGAAGGCCAGCAAAAGTGCCAACGGCAGCCACAAGTGGATTTACTGGATTACCACGTCCACTCGAAGGTTCAGCGGCAGACGCAATCGCCTGGAAGAAGTACAAGGAAAGAAGTGAGACGCCCCACTCGAGTTGTTTCCAGTCGCACATCTGACTAATCGCTCGGGGGCTACTCCCATCGGGAGGCAAAGTATAGACGACAAGGATAAATTCTAAATGCAAAATGCTTCGATTAAAAGACCAGCAAAGGTACGGGAATACATCCCAAAATTCATTACATCCAAGCAACAGAAACAAAAGAAAAAGAGCCTGCGAAGCCGCGTTGGTGCTGCCACTAGCAGCGGTCGACCCTCCCTTCTTCCGAGCAAACATCTCAGATAATTTCCGAGCAAGAACAGTGGCTTGCTCAGAAAAACGAGATAGCCGTACCTTCTTTCCCGTGGAAGGGTCGACCGGCATGGACGAATAGGCCTCCTCCAGACCATCAACTCCGTTCGCCAGAGCGAACTGAATCGCAGTCTTTGCGCCAGCTTCCGATTGAGCAACCGCAAAGGCTTCCAGGAGGTCGCCTTCCGAGAAGATCTTCAACAACTCGCTCAGCGCAGGCGCAGGAGTATCGCTGGCAACAAGACGGCCATGCAATCGCGCCAACGCTTTGGAAGCATCATTAATCAGGGAAAATATTCCCTCAGAATGCTTCCTGGGCTGCGCGAGAGTGTCGGTCAGCACGTCCACCCGCTGAATCCCAGGAATCTCCAGAGGAACACTCAGAAGATCTACAGACAGAGAAAATAATGCTTAGCAAAAAGTCAGCAGAATGAAAAGTTCAAAAACCCAAGACACTTACCCGCAAAGCGTTTGGCGAGGGGACGAAGGAACGCGACAGTGTCGTTGTCAGCCTTACTGCCGGCCTCCTCCAAGTCCTTCACGGCCTTCCGCGCCTCCGCAAGCTTCGTACTGAGTTCCTCCGATTGCTTGCGAGAAGCTTCAAGCTCTTGTCGGGTAGTCGCCAGTTCAGCTTCCTGAGCAGTTACCTGCTCTGAAAGTTTGGTCTTTTCAGACTCTGCGAATTCGGCTCGAGCTGCAAAGGGGATAATCAAGAATGGATGATACACTGAAGCCAAGAAGATAATGAAATTTACCTTTCAGAAGCTCGCTCTCAGATTTGAGTCGGTTAACTTCTGATCGAAGCGACTCGCAATCTGTCTCGGCCAGAACGACGCGGCGACCGATCGCCGCAAGGGAATCGACGAGCGACTGCGGAAACACGAAGATAAAAGAGTTAGAAGAAAAAATACTTGAGCCTGTACCCGATTATTTACAATCGACTACAGCCTCGGGGGCTACTCCCATCGGGAGCACTGCCGTGCACCCGAAGAAAACAAAATAAAGAAGAAGAGCAGAAAGAGGTTTTGAGCCTGTACCCGATTATTTACAATCGACTACAGCCTCGGGGGCTACTCCCATCGGGAGCACTGTCGTGCACCCGATAAAATTTGTTTGTGAAAGCCAAAGAGATAGAAGTTTACCTGTCCAGAGGCGCGGGAGAGGGGATCCGCCGAGCTGTCCGTCGCCTCCTTCAAGACCGAAGTTCTAGCAGCGGAGCTAGGGACATCCCGCTCCGCAGTCGCAGCATCAGGCGCTGCCCTGGGAGAGTTCTGGACGGTACCCGCAGTAGGGGTTTCACCCGCGTCCTTTGCTTTGTTCCTCTTTTCGGGAGGAACAGCCGCGGCGAACCTACGCGGGCTGATTGCCTGCAGACTGCAGTGAAGGACAAAGAAACGTCAGCGTTGACAAATAGAGTTTAATCGAATTAAAATATGGAAAAATCCTACTCGTCATCCTCGTCGTCTTCATCCAAGTCATCCGCATTCCAGGCGGTTGCGAACGGAGCCAGAGGAGGAAGAGATCGAAGCGGAGTCGCGGAAATTGGAGCTTGGCCAGGTGACGCCTCCAAAGACTTGTCTTTGGAGGTGACTTCGTTTTCGTTCACCCGACGGCGCTTTGGTGGGACGCCACTCGAGTCTTCAACATCATCTGAGGAATCATGCTCAGAACTCGAGGAGGCGTTGGCCACGCTGGTGTCAACCGCGCCGTCCTGGTGGCTCGACTGGAGACACGAGGCATCTTCACCAACAACGGGCGGGTAGCAATTTGCTACAGCTAGGCTCTACAAAGATAAGAAGACGATAAAGATCTTATCGACTACGAAATTCTGAAGATGGAAGCAAGTTAAAGACAGGAAACTAACCGCAGCTGGAGGAGGGTTTGAAGCAGAATAAGCCTCGACTGAGCAATCGGGGAATTGCTCCCCAACCTTCAGTCGAGTGATGGCCGCGATCTTCTTCTCGAATTCCACATTCGAAAGTTCTTCGCGGCTCACTCGGCTGGGATCTTCTGCACCTTGATACTCCCACATAGCGGAAGGCCTCTGCTGCAAAGGCTGGATCCTGCGCTTCAAGAAGAGGCTTGCCAGATGGAGCCCATTGAGCACTACTCCCGAGGCTTGGTCTCGAAGAGCACCTACTCTTTCGAGTAGAGGTGTGACTGTCTGGATTTCTTCGGCTGACATCTTGTGGTTCCAAGACTTGCGCCTCGCCAGAACTGCGAATGGGTGGAACTCTACAAGCCCGCTCGAGTTGTTGTCGGCGACGTAGAACCACTTCTTCCGCCAGCCTTGGGCGGAGTCGATGAAGTGCATGTTGAAGTATGCATTCTCCTGGCGCGCTTGGATCCCGAAGCCACCCGTGCGAAGTGGCTCACCAGGCTCGGACTCCACCCGCGATCTCTCGCGAAAGATCCGGATCTTGAACAGCGCCTTCCAGAGCGCCCAGTGCGGGCGAATGCCAAGATAGCATTCGCAAAGCGCGATGAAGCACGAGATGTGCTGCACCGCGTTCGGGGGGAGGTCGTGGAGCTGTATGCCGATGCACACAGCAGCCCGATGAAGAAAGGATGAAGAGGGAAGGAGAGGCCTCGAGTCACGTGGTCCACGAAGACCACGCGCTCGTTCGAGTGAGGGTTTGGTACCTCTTCCCTCTTCCCAAGACGGACGCGCTTCTCCGCCTCCGCCGGCAGCAGACCCTCCCGCTGCATCTCCTTGATGCTCTTAGCAGTGGTGTTGGGGGTGCGCCAGTCGCCGGCGCGAGGGGCGAGTGGCGCAGAAGGCTCGCCAGATGCGGAGGTTCCAGCGCCACGTTTCTTTCCGCCGGCCATTGTTCACAGCGAGAGCTCGAGCGCAAGGAAGACGAAGACGAGCGCGAGGTGGAAGATGAAGATAGAAAGCGGGGAAAATTTCACTGCGGCGCTAACACCCCTATTTATATACGGGGTAAAGCAATCTCAGCCGTACGATACGCAACGTGGCACCTATCGCGGCTGCCACGCGTAAGGATGAAACGAAGCGGCGGCATACGCTGTTTCGTGCCACGATCTTAACAAAAGATCGTGCGCATTTACTGCGCGTTTCGCGTAGAAAACGGGAGCGACGTCTCGTTTCCCGGTCAAAAAGCTGACAAGGTGGGCCAATTTCTGCTGCCACTCCGTCACGTCCCATCGGGAGAAGAGGAGCACGCCTTGACGTCATGGCGTTCGTCATTCAAAAGGGAAATCTTTTGCGAATGGAAGTTCAAACGCGAAATTATCTTCGCACGAATATCAATTTCTTCGGATAGAACACAATTTTCCCATGAAAAAATTCATGAATCAAAGCCTCTTCGAACAAGAGAAACATACCTTATACACGAAAACTCTTTCGTACGGGCACAATTTTCCAAAACATGAAAAATCTTTCATACGGAACTAACATTTCCTACACGAAACTTTTTCGTACGGAACTCATACCAATCTAATCGGGTAGAAAGAACCTACCTTATGCGTGATAATTATACATCACAAGAACCTGGATTGTACAGCCGACTAGGCACATCCGGATGCCACATTCTTCGAGTATGAAGGTAAGACCCAAAAAGATCTTTCTTTTGGGCCTGGAATCGCACTCGAAAGCTGCGTCCTCCGGCATAGTTCCGTGTCAACAACACGAAGAAAAATCCTAGCGGACGCGCCGGGTACCCTCTTAGGTTAAGTTCGACTCGATAAGTCCACAACGGCCCAGTCGTGACGATCACCTCATCGGGTTCGAGTCGGAGGTCTCGAATCTGTGTAGGCCAGGAGTGTTTTTGTCCTAGTCGCAATTAATTGGCCCTGATCTCTCGGGAGAGCCAAGCCACTGCGCCACATCCTTCTGCTAATATAGCCGCAAAAACTGGCACCTATGCTGCTCGATACTCGAGTATTTTAATTCGTGAAACAGGGAACACACCCTTCGTAGACAACAATTGTCGAGCTGAACTTCCAGGAGGAGATCAAAAGAAGGGTCTGACCGTCTACCCGACTGGAAATAAATCCCAGTCGAGCACACGCTCGGGGGCTACTGACGAAGGCACGGATCCTGGGCCCTGCGAGTAAGGACACCCCCTCTCAAGCCTTCTGATCAAGGCCCGACAGGAAGCGCCCTTGGAGTACTCTAGAAGGCCCATGAAAAGCCCACCCGCGTCAACTTGCGGGTTAAGTTAGGGATTGTAACCGACTCAAGCTAGGGTTTGTATCCTCTCCGGGTTGGACTCGAGACCTGGCTATCTATATAAAGCCAGGAGAGCCCCAAAGGAGAGGACCAAGTATTACCGCACGACCACAAAAGCCTTGAAACTCGAGATCTACTATCGATTCGAGCACCCTGTAATCGATCTAATCGTCTAATACAGATCAGCAGAAGGCAGGAGTAAGGGTTTTACCTCTTCGAGGACCCCGAACCTGGGTAAATCTCGCCTCCCTGTCAAGCCGACGATTTCACCAGCGCCTATGACATCTCCTAGTCGAAACCCGATAGGGTCACCTGAGGGATTTGCGGAGCCAGAGCTTCGACACTCACACTCCACTCCAAGAACACAACACGACTACTCTAGACAGATTCCCTTTGCTCTGGCTCTAACTGCCACCCAACTCTTGAGTTCAGCTATCACTTTGTCAGCTAGCCTGTCCTCATTGCACACTTGACTGGCGTTCCCAAACACCCTTGAATTGCACTTCTTCCAAAGAATCCAGCACATTACGGTGATGAACATGGCAATGGTCTTCTTCTGCTTTCCCCTAAACCTATCCTGGATGCCAGCCACCAATTCTCCAGGGTATGCTCCGCCGATGGCAACGACAACTGAACTCTAAGCCGCTTAGAGCAGTACAACCAGACTTGTCTAGCATAGATACATTGGAGAAGCAAGTGATTTGTTGTGTCGATCTCTTGCAGACACATGGGACAATTGTTAGGATGCTCCTAAAGGCCGTGCCTTACCCTCCTGCCATATGTCCAGATTTTATATTGTAGAGCCAACCACATAAAGATCTTACACTTGTGAGGGGCCCAACATCTCTAGACTCCATTGGCCAACAGGAAACTAATATGACCTTGTAGCAGTATCTTATTAGTGGAACCGGCCGTATATGTCCCTTTTGCCACTGCCGGTCACATAAACCCATCCTCGTTGGCCTCCTCGCGCGAAAGACTCTGCGTGACAATCCAAAGCCTGGTGCATGGAGATGTCATAGGCTCACTCATCGGGATCTTGACGTCTTCTATCCACTTATTGTCTCTCAGGGCTTCATAGATTGTTTTCTTGTTTGTCGTTCTCGTGTTAACCGCCTTACACAAAAGAGGAGCAATTTCCTATACGGCCTTATCAGGTCATCTTTCAAGACACTATATTTTTATTGCTTCACATACTAGCTATGTGTTATTCTTGGAGCATATTTTTATTTTTATTTCAGTTTTGTTTTGTTTCCTTGCTTGTCATAATTGGTTGGATCCTAACATTCTTTGTTGGAGAAAAACACACTCCATTATTATTGTTTAGAACACTTTAGTTTTCACTCTTATCGTTGTGTGAGTGTTCAGTTTTTTGCAACTACGTCTTTTTTGCTCTTGTTTTCCTTGCTTATTTTGTACATAGCTTGTTTTTTTTGTTATATTTATAAATGATTAGCTCTCTGGTATTTATTGAATATTTTTATGTATAGTTGTTTCAAATTTATTGGCGATTGATTGGAACGAAAATTGCCATTTATGTGGTAAATTGTTCACTTGAATCATTGCTATATTTTTAAGATATTAATACGCTTAATGGGTAAATTTGCTGGTTTAGTAAAGTAAAAGCAATTAATGGTTGGTCTAAAAGTTGGAAACATTGCCACACTTGAAAAAAAGTTGAAAGTATGATGATATAACGATTTCCAATGTGGATAGAAACCGTGATAATTTTTGTTACGCGCTACAATCGGGGTAGCCAACTGTGACTTGTCATTGCCATGGACCCTCTTGGAGTGATTTTCATTATGTCTTGCAAGATCATTCTCTAGTTGGAATCGTTAAACTTCTGAGTTCTTTTTTATTCAGGTTAAGTTGCGGTTTTTTGGCACTTCCACTAGCCATATTTCCAAGCCTCTACGGTGTTGTGCATTTCCATTTCTCACATTGAGAGTAGGTGCATACTTTGCTAGTACATCCAAACCCTGTGGGAGGACTTCATCATGTTCTCCTACACATAATCCCATATATCTTCCTCAAAACAACCACCACAACTATCTACCACGACATTTCCATAGTCGTTCCAAGATATATTGTCATACAACATCCATCTACATTATGTTACTTGATCATATGATTCATTGTTATAGTTAGTTTAATAAATCACAGATATTTCATTATGAGTTATGAGTACTAAAAGTGTGATGATTCATTGTAATATAGAATGTTCCCCCTACCGGTGAGGATTTAAAAGAGTCCAAAGAGACCACCAAAAAAAGATTCCAAAGAGGCCACAAAAGAAATATCCCAAAGAGGACAAATGATACAAAATTTAAAAGAGCCATGGAGGCCACACAAAAAGGGAGAAAGGGGGAACATTACTATCCTTTATTACACACACTTGTGCTTATGTTTAGAACCTATACTTCAGTTTGGAGAGATTTTCATTTTATTACTTGTATAACTATGTGGGGATCCTTACATTATAGAACTTCGTTTGTATATTTCGAGCAAGCAAGTTAGATGTACCCCCGCTAGTTCCATTGGAGAGCTTTCATACACTTATGGATCTATGTGCATCTGTTGTGAGGAAATTACTACTACTTGCATAACTTCGATTATAAGACTTCCTCTTGTATAATGATCAGTTTAAGCTATGTGATACTTTCTTCCATTGACCATCCAAACCCCCCATAATGTTCTCTTAGCCATAACATCCTGGTGCCAGAACCAATGCTAAACACTTACTCGTTTTAGTGCACAAACATCAAGATGATTTTCTACATGCATATTTTTATCACTTGACTTGATCCTAACTGAAATTATTGTGAGTGTTTGATGCATTGGATGATTATATTGTTCTTGATGCTTAAATAATCATACCTCGCACGGTTGATTGCCTTTTAGTATTGATTCATTCAAAGCTTTTACTTTAGTTATCCACATGGTTTATACATTATTCATTTGATGTCAACTATAAACCTTAGCTCTTATTTATTTGATCCTAGTTTACATGCTTTACATTATTATTTGATCAAGATTGTGTGGGTGGCATGTCACTTCAAAACTTACTTTGTTATCACTTACCTACTCGAGGACGAGCAGGAGTTATGCTTGAGGATGCTGATACGTTCCAAATGTATCTATAATTTTTGATGCTCCATGCTTGTTTTGTTTATGTTCTTACATGTTTTGCTTTGTTTTTGGGATCATATCATGGAATAATCTATTAACAAGATGCCCAGAGTCAGTTTATGTTTTCTGCTATTTTTATGTTTCAGAAAAGTTCTGAAGAAAATATTCGCCAAAAGTCCTGAAAATTCAGGGAGGTCATTTTTTACCCGGAGCGAAGATGGAGTCCAAAGGAGAGTCGTAGGGGAGCCAGGGGCCACCACGGGGGTACCGGGAGCGAGTCCCCCTAGGCCCCGCTTGGTGAGGCCCTCATGGCCCTGGCACCGCCTCATGCCGCATCTTTGCCTATAAATTCTCTTTTACACTAAAAACTTCGAGGATGGAGAAATTTTCCATGAAAAACATATAGAGGCGTCATCACCTGAAAAGTCCAATCTAGGGCTTCTGGAGTCCTGCTCCGGCACCCTTCCGGAGAGGGGGGGTCATCACCAGAGGCCTCTACATCACCATGATTGCCTTCGGACAGATGCGTGAGTAGTTCATCCCGGGACTATGGGTCCATAGAAGTAGCTAGATGGTGTTTTATCTTCTTGTGCCACCATATTTAGATGTTGTGAGCTTCCCAACATTATCAGATCACCGTTATGTCATTGCTAGATGTTGTGTTTGCTAGGATTCGATGAGCACGATATTATGATTACTTTCTTCATGTCATATTGAGTTGCTTCACTTATATCTTTAGATAGTTTTAATCTTGTCTTGCAATGCTCTCCGGTGTGTATAATTGTCTTGGCCAAGTTATTGTATGCACCTCCAAGAGAGGATTCATATGCTAGATAGTGGGTTCATGTCTCCTTTACATCTACGTTCGAGTGAAAGAGACATGCAAGGTGGAGGATGTGCCGTTGCCACTAGGGAGAAACATCGGTTTTGTTGCCTACAGATGAGAATTATTGCTTACATTATGTATTGTTTTTATTGCATTTTCCTATTGTATATAAGCAATCACTTCGTTGATGCAACTTAATACCAGCGAGATTTGATGGATTTCCGTTTCAGTGTGGACTTTTAGTAATAGATGATGTCGGATGGCGGTATATTTATCTTGATGTAATGCCTACAATGTTAGAACACGTGAACTATATTTTTTCATAATAGTATTGTTATACGTTCATGATTTGTCAATTTCCCAGTTGTAATTTGTTCACTCAACATGTTTATTGTTCTTAGGAGAAATACCAGTAGTGAAAATATGGCCCTCGATCCTAGTTTCCTCATTGATTACAATCTTGTTTACTTTCTTTCATCATCACTTGGTCGTTGTTCTATTTTTATTTAATATTCTCGAACCATTCAATATAATTAATTCTCTAGTTTTCAGCAAGACGGGAAGATTGGCAAACCTTCTCGGAAGGTTTGGAGCAAGAGAGAGTTTGTGTTTGTGTGCAGGTCCACGCTTGGCTCCCGTCAAGACGCTATATTTATGACGTCGAGCCACAAACAACATACTGAGAGACTTCAAAGTCCTACTGGATCGATCACCCTGGTTTCTAACTGGGGCAATTTTCTATTGGACTATAACATACCTTCCTCTTGGGGTCTCCCAATGGCTGTGTAACTTCACGCCATCAAGGGTCTAATTAGAGCCCGTCTAATTGGATTGGGGCTTTGTCTAATTAGGTTTATGAGGTGTCCTATACCGATTAGACCTATCTCTAATTGCTATTCTCTCTCATGTGTTGAGAAACTCACATAATTATATAGCTCTAATCACAGTTGTAGAGCTACCAATTAGCAACGCCAAAATGTTGTCTCTGTTTGTTGGTGGCGAGTACTGGACGGTAGAGCGCTGGCGGGTTGACACGAGCATACGCATGCACATCATAAGAGAGATTACACATGTGATATTTGACTAGGGAAGTTTATCGACATCCTTCCAACTAGGCCTAGTTGTGAGAATCTATGATTGTTTAGAACTATTCTACGACTACGTCAATTTCACTGCACGTGAGTCGTGATTCCTGATCAATGCATGATGTGAATGCATCGTTATGTGCATAGTCATCTTGGCAGTTACGTAGAGCAATTTTTAAATTATGTATCGTACACGAATACTTTCCAGTGCTCATACTTCGAAAGTTTGAGAATGCATGCCAAACTAGACCTTTGCTCAAGCCGATGACCCTGCTCATGAGCCACTAACACTAGGGAGTATGATATGCTCAAAATATCCATAACAAAACCAATTCCTGATGTACCGACCCGAGACTGAGTATAATCGAGATTTCAACTAGATGGCCACTCCGCGACCTCAAGTGACTAACAAAACAAAAACACGGTTTAACCGAATTCACAACATGTCATCCCGAGTACAACATAGGGGCTAAGCTTTTATCCAAAGAGCACCTCCGGAGGAAATCATTAAGGCCCGTGCGGCCCTTTGGCCTGGCCAGCCTGTGGGTGCGTCGTGAGGGAGGGGGGGGGGGGACTCATGTGTCTCCACCTTTTCATATATGTTTTCGATTCCCCGGAAACTCCTCGAGTCCTTGAAGTATATTTACTTAATTTTTTCTATAACACAAAAAATATTTTAAAGTGACAAAATAACATGTACTTAGGCGATTATTACTATTTTATTCCAAATAAATAATTATATTTTGGTAAAGAACATTAAAAGTATGTCATTAAATTTCAAAAAGAATAGTATGTTTACAAGGGCATTCGCGATAAACATTTAGTCACCAATAGATGTTTTGCACTTCGTTTTAAGAAATGGGGGAAAAGGCCAAGAAAATTCCCACTTTACTCTGTGACATGATCGTTCGAATTCGGGAACTTTAGTAGCGATTTTTCTTTTCTTACGGAGTTACCTGGCTAGCTAGCTCGATCTCCACATGTAGGCAGTGCTCCACCTGCTACCTAGTTCGATCCCTTTACAAGTTTCAAAAAGAAATAGTTGGATCTCTTTTCATGTTTGTTTCCTTCCGTGTCACGTCAATCTCCATCTGTGGAGTATATAGGAGCTGGCTATAAACAGTGGGACAGAAAGGACAGGGGTAGTAGGTCTGGTACTTGTACCCTGATGCTTATTTTTGCTTGAGACGTTTTGGGTCCACAATGACCACTAAAGCAACTCTTTCCCGTTCTTTGCCTTGTGTACTTTGCTCCTTTTGGTCCTAGGGACTAGTGTTAATCTGTCGACTCCGGGAAACATTGATGCAATGCGAGATTTATTCTTATTTTGCTTCTTTTGTCCACTTGTAAATCTGTTGGGCCTTTTTGCTTAGAAAATAAAACCCTTTGCATTGAATGAAAAAGAGAGACATATACCGCTATAAAGTTTGAACCTAAGACGACCACTGCAAAAACAAGTTTGAAAGTAAGAAAAAACCACCGGCTAGCCATTTATTTGAAATGTCTAGATTTCATTTAGACATGCATGGTTGTGTGCACCAACCGATATCTCTAGACAAAACGTAAATAGACGTGTTTTAGTGCAAGATACACACTACACACTAAAACACGTCTAGATACATGTTATTTAGAAAACGGTAAAACATTTTATATTTTGATACGGAGGGAGTAGTAAAAACTACATGGAGATCCTTGGACCAACCAGCGCCGTTGTCGTCCCATATCGGAGACGTCCTAATTTTGTCGAGTACAGTACAACCGTGAATTCATTTGGCAGTCGATCGAGTAACTTGTTTCTACGGTTACTTTTGCATTTTTGCTTATGTAGCAACTCGAGCCGTTAATTGCAGGTTGGCTTTCGACTCGATCAGAGTGACTTTAAAGTAGAAGTGGCTAGGTTTGGAGGCAGCTGGAACTAGAAGCAAACTAAAAGTAGTAACAGAATCAAAACTCGGGCTTCTAGGAGGGGGTAGTAATCACCATCACCAACAGTGGTGAAACTCTTTGGTAGCCCCACGGAAGGACGCTAGCAGAAGGTGACACGGGACGCCGGGCCAGCGCTGAAGCCTTTCAAGGCCGCAAGCGATCGCTGCCCCCCTCCGGGACGACGCGCGTGCTGGATCATCCAGCCATGCATCCATCACATGTCGTTTCTTTATTCCCGTCCAGTCGATCAATCAGGCACAGCCTCACCAATCGCCAGCATTTTAACTCCTCGGGGAAGCACACATCTCTCGCAATAATGCTGCCTTTTTTAGGGCCTAGCATGGCCTTTCCTCCCTGCCCATGCATGCATGCACCATGCATCTCCAGGTGACCGACCTTTCCTTTTACACACGTCCAAGAGTTGCATGTGAATGTTCATCGTGGGTCGTTGACAAGGCCCCCCGTACAAGTGCATGCAAAATCAGGTACATCGATCACGTACTACAAGTAACTAAGGCATGCAGGCTGAAAGCAAGAAAAGAAAGCAATGGGGCCGACCTGCGATCAGAATTAGGACATGCTTACTGCTTAGTAACTTGTGCTAGATGATCGATGTGTGCCGTACATGGAGTAGCTAGCTTGATTGCCCCAAGTGCCAATCTTGCTAGCTAGTGGACGGGAAACCATGAGAAGTGGGGTGAAATTTAAAAAGAAACGAGATCTTTAAAGAAAAAGAAAGTTCTCTCTAGAGGTTGGCGTGACATGCTAACTGTGCAGATCATGCATGGAGAAGACATGTTCCAAGTATTCATGGGGATGTGCGTGAGCAGCAGATGGAGGTTAGCGCTGGAGGTCTTTTAGGGTACATTTTACTAGTCCAAGGTAGTAGTAGTATTGGGATAGATCCACCGTTGGTGGGAGGGGTATTACAGGAAATTTAATGAGTAAGAAATTATTCTTGGGGGATTTGATATGATCTCTTCCATACATGTGACTAGACTGGAGCTCCTTACCATTCTTTTACTCCATCTGACCGTATCACCGATTTATTAAGTTGGGTGAAAAAAATAAGAAGAAACACGTGTACTTGTGAAGAAGTGAAGTGCGGACATTGTCGTGCAATTTTTCCCAGTTGCAGCTGATTTCTTGTACGAAATATTAATCCAACAAACATTTTTATATGATTTGGCGACTTGAGGCCGAGAACCGTCTAACCTACGTAAAGATCCATGCAAAGAATCACATCTTCTTTTTTTTTGAATTCTAAAAACAAGGAGCACATTGTTTCAATATTATAAAAAAATTACATTACTCCGATTACTTTTCAGATATACATGAACGAACTTGTAATAGGTTATAGGCCGGCTGAGATTTGTATACTCCTTTTAATTTTAACTTTTTTTTGAAACGTGGCAAAAGCTTTGCCTTCTCTATTGATATAGGAGAAGCAAATACATAGGACAAGGCCTAAGAAAAGAAAAATACAACTCGATCCACACCGGCCCCGAGGCCGCGCCCCACACGGGTCGACGACCAAGTTGCCCGAACAACGAAGGTCGACACCAAGACTCCACAACGCAACACGGCGGAGTAGAGAGACCGGAGCCGCCGCTCCGACATCCACGCCGGCTCCGAAGCCGCGCACCACACGGGTCGACGACCATGACGCCCAAACGACCAAAGCCGACACGAGAAGACTCGACGCCCCACAGCGGAGACGTAGCATCCGGAGCCGCCGCTCCGACATCCCCGCCAGCCCCAAGGCTGCACCCCAAACGTGCCGACGACCACGACGCCCGAAACGTCCGAAGTCGACGCACCACCACCTAACGCCGCGCGACGGAGGTCAGAACCTGGAGCCGCCGCTCCGGCATCCACACCGGCCCCAGGGCCGCGCACCCCCAAGCCGAAGACGAAAATTCACCGCCGCCAGCCACCATCACTCCACAGGTCCCGCTGGTCGGTGGAACATCCAAAGCGAGGCCCCAAGAGGCATCCCGGCAGCGCTTCCAAGAAGATATCGCGACGGAGGACCGCCCCCGCTACCGGATCCAACCAAGGCTGGAGAAAACTTTCGCCCGAGCTCCACCACCCGACCACCTCCTCCGCGCGCACGACGACCTCCACGCCTGCGCCCCCGGCCAGCGCCCTCCGCGGGGCCGCCAAATCCCGCCGAGCTGCCCACACCACGCCGATCCGCCGCCCACACCAGCCCCAAGGCCGCGCCCCAGCCTGGTCAAAAGCTCCGCCACCCAAGTAGCCGAAACCCGCACCATAGACAGCACATGAGCCGCCGCTCCATCTTCCACACCGACCCCAAGGTCGCGCTCCATCCTTGACGGCCGCCGCCGCTGATCTGCACGGCGCCTCCGACGACTGCACACGCCTGTCTTCACGAGTCGTGCAACGCCTCCATCCTGCCAATCACCACGCACAGCAGCAGGACGTCACCTCACGACGTCAAGCCACCATCCGTGAGATGCCCCGACGGCAGATTTGCGCGTCGTACCCACCAAGAGTGACGCCGCCGCGCCACCATCCTCTATCCATGGCACACCGTCTTCGCCACGGATCTACACGAACCAACCGGAGTAGCCACGCCCCGACCAGCCTGCCGCACACGGTGGCGCACCGCAGCCTCCAGCAGAAACCGCCAGATCAAGGCGAGGTCGCCTGATCCCCGGCCTCCTTGTAGTCCCTGCGCCGAGGAACTTCCGTACTGCCACGGCAGCGCCTCCACCGCGTCTCCGGGGCCGCCGCCCCGGCTTGCCCGCGCCGGAGATTCTTCGTCGTCGTTCCCAGCCGAGGTAGACGGACGCCGACGCCACCACGAGGAGGAGCCTCCCCCACACCACCTTTTGTAGCGGGGGGCCCGCCGCCACCGCGGCGCAGGGCCGGCGGCAGCGGCGGCGAGGGAGCGCTGAAGGGGAGGGGTGGGAAGGCGGCGGCGCGGCTGCTCCCCCTGCGTCGCCTGGTTTAATTTTAACTTAAAAAGGTTGTAATTGCACCGCACCCATAACTAGGCACCGTGACAAAGTTATCCAAATAGCAGCCCACATCCACGAATTATTTGTAAAGGAATAAAGTAAAGAATCTATATTGATGAAGGTAAAGCAACGGAAGCTAATATTGTACTACAAGGAAGGTTCCCGTATTAGATGGATCTGTTTTTTTCAGATGCCGAATCTGCCCTTGGATGAAAAAATACTACTCTTCCTATCAGTAAGTATGGATCAATTTGGACCATCAGATTTACTAACTTGGACGGTCAATAGTTTCTTGTCCCTACCGTAAAAAGCCCCTAGCGCTGACACGAGACCTCAGTGGTGGGTCTCGTTGCTCGCCTACCCTCCCACAACTCCCATGAAAACAAACACTACTTCATGGGCAACTGCTTGCTCTACCTCTTTCATCCATGGAACCGACATGCGCACAATATTCTTTTCTCGAACGTAACGGCGTTGATCTAGACAATATGAAATGGTCGTACCGAATACCAATAGGATTAATGGTGTGTATGTCAGGCTCCAATGGAAAGTACAACAATAGCTAGCTACTGCACTACACTAGTGGAAACAACCCCTCTCGTCCAGGGGGCCGGGGGCAGCTGTCCCGGTTGCAACCAAATCCGGGACAAATGCCCTGCATTGGTCCCGGTTCGTGCGTCCGGGGCAACAGGAATCGCCTGGGCGCATTGGTCCCGGTTCGTGGGGGGTATATCGGTCCCGGCTCTTGCCACGGACCGGGACCAATGCCTAGCCACAGGCCACGTGGCACGCACATGACCTGTTGTCCCGGTTCAGTCCACGAACCGGGACCAATGCCCCCTTCCCCTATATATACTGCCCCAGCCCCTCCCTCCTTCCATCTTTTTTTTTGCTTGGAGGTGTGAGAGAGTGTGGTGTTAGTGTGTTTTTTTTTACTATGCACACGAGGTGTTCGACGAAATTCCCGAGACGCGCACAAGCTCACTGAAAATGGTATCTTCGACCGAGGTTAACAAATTATCTTTTTCATCTGTAACTGATACATAAAAAAGTATTATTTGTCGATGTACTGTGGTCATCTCTTAATTAATATGTATTTTGATAAACTTAATTATATGATGCAGATGGATGCACGGCAGCGATGGATGTACGGTGACCGACGCACTTCCGAGTATATGGCAGGCCTGAATGCATTTCTTGCTGTAGCTCAGGCGAACAAAGATAATGGCTTCATGTGTTGCCCATGTGTTGATTGTCGGAACGTCAGAGAACATTCTTCCGAAAGAATCCTTCACGGCCATCTACTTCGGAGAGGTTTCATGCCCAGCTATAATTGCTGGACCAAGCATGGAGAAAGAGGGGTTGTGATGGAAGACGATGAAGAAGAAGAAGAAGAAGATCCTTCGTTCCCTGAATACGACGATACTGCAATGGAAGAGAATGCAGAAGAAGGAGGTGATCAAGAACAGCCATCAGAAGAGGCCGATGATGATCTTGGCCGAGTTATTGCTGATGCAAGGGAAGACTGTGAAAATAAATTGGAGAGGTTGAAGCTGGACAACATGTTACAGGATCACAAAAAATTGTTGTACCCAAATTGCGAAGATGGTAGCACAAAGCTCGGTACCACACTGGAGTTGCTGAAATGGAAGGCACAAAACGGTGTGACTGACAAGGCATTTGAGAGTTTACTTCAACTAATGAAGCCAAAACTTCCAAAGGATAACGAATTGCCTGAGAGTACGTACGAAGCAAAGAAAGCTCTCTGCCCTCTAGGATTAGATGTGCAGAAGATACATGCATGCATTAATGACTGCATTCTCTTCCGCGGTGAGAATTACGAGAATTTGGATGAATGTCCGATATGCACTGCACTGCGGTATAAGATCAGAGCAGATGATCCTGGTGATGTTGACGGCGAGCCCCCCCGTAAGAGGGTTCCTGCTAAGGTGATGTGGTATGCTCCTATAATACCACGGCTGAAACGTCTGTTTAGAAACAAAGAGCATGCTAGGTTGTTGCGATGGCACAAAGAAGACCGTAAGAAAGATGGAAAGTTGAGGCACCCCGCCGATGGATCGCAGTGGAGAAAGATCGAGAGAGACTTTCCAGACTTTGCAGGAGAGGCGAGAAACTTATGGTTTGGTCTAAGTACAGATGGCTTTAATCCTTTTGGGGAGCAGAGCTCCAGTCATAGCACTTGGCCTGTAACTCTATGTATGTACAACCTTCCTCCTTGGTTGTGCATGAAGCGCAAATTCATTATGATGCCAGTTCTCATCCAAGGCCCGAGGCAACCTGGCAACGACATTGATGTGTATCTAAGGCCATTAGTGGAAGAACTCTTAGAACTGTGGGGCAAACCAGGTGTACGTGTGTGGGATGAGAACGAACAAAAGCCATTTGACCTACGGGCGTTGCTTTTCGTGACCATCAATGATTGGCCTGCTCTTAGTAACATTTCCGGTCATACAAACAAGGGATACAATGCATGCACACACTGTTTAGATAAGACTGACAGTGTTTTTTTGGATAAATGTAAAAAGGTTGTATATCTGGGGCATCGTAGATTTCTTCCGATCAAGCATCCCTTAAGGAAAAAAGGAGGGAAGCATTTCAGAGGTGAGGCAGATAACCGAAAGAAGCCTGAGCTCCGTAGTGGTAATGATATATTCGATATGGTCAAGAACCTAGAAGTAATCTTTGGTAAGGCTGCTGGCAGCCAACCAGTTCCGTACGGCCCTGATAAGCGGGCACCCATGTGGAAGAAGAAATCTATATTTTGGGAGCTACCCTATTGGAAAGTTTTAGAGGTCCGGTCTTCGATCGACGTGATGCACGTGACAAAGAATTTCTGTGTCAATCTGCTATGCTTCCTGGGCGTGTATGGGAAGTCAAAAGATACGCCTGAAGCACGGGAGGACCAGCAACGTATGAAAGACCCAAGCAACAAACACACAGATACAGGGCGTCATTCCTTAAGCAGCTACGCTCTTACTAAAGCAGAGAAGGAAATATTCTTTGAAGTCCTTTACAGTGTCAAGGTTCCGTCTGGCTTCTCGTCGAATATAAAGGGGATAATAAACATGGCAGAGAAAAAATTCCAAAACCTGAAGTCTCATGACTGCCACGTGATTATGACGCAGTTGCTTCCGATTGCATTGAGGGGGCTTCTACCGGAAAATGTTCGAGTACCCATTGTGAAGCTATGTGCATTCATGAACGCAATATCTCAGAAGGTAATCGATCCAGAAATTCTGACAAGATTACAGAGGGATGTGGTCCAGTGTCTTGTTAGTTTTGAGTTGGTGTTCCCACCATCCTTCTTCAACATTATGACTCATCTTCTTGTTCACCTATGTGAAGAGATTCATATTCTCGGTCCGGTATTTCTACACAATATGTTCCCCTTTGAGAGGTTCATGGGAGTCTTGAAGAAATATGTTCATAACCGTGCTAGGCCAGAAGGAAGCATCTCGAAGGGCTATGGAACAGAGGAGGTCATTGGGTTCTGTGTTGACTTTATTCCTGACCTTAAGACAATTGGTGTTCCTGAATCGCGGCATGAGGGGAGACTGAGGGGAAAAGGAACGCTGGGAAAGAAAACAATGATACCTAGGGACGGGCATTCTTTGACCAAAGCACACTACACAGTTCTACAAAATTCTATGTTCATGGCTACGTATGTCGAGGAACACAAGAATATTGTACGGTCTGCAAACCCGGGGAAGGATGACTCATGGATTAAACGCGAACACATGGAGACTTTCGGAAGTTGGTTGCAAACACATCTTATAAATGACACCACTGTTGAAGATCAGCTGTACATGTTGGCAGGGTCACCATCTTCGACTATTGGGAGTTTTCAAGGGTACGAGATAAATGGGAATACATTTTACACGAGCTCCCAAGATAAGAAGAGCACCAACCAAAACAGTGGTGTCCGCTTTGATACAACAAACGAGAATGGAAAAACTGACACATACTATGGTTACATAGAGGAGATATGGGAACTTGACTATGGACCTTCTTTTAAGATCCCTTTGTTCAAGTGCAAATGGGTCAACCTGAATGGAGAAGGGGTAAAGGTAGACCCGCTTTATGGAATGACAACGGTGGATCTCAACAATATTGGTTACAATGACGAACCATTCGTTCTAGCCAATGATGTGGCTCAGGTCTTCTATGTGAAGGACATGTCTTCCAGACCGAAGAAAAGAAAAAATAAGGGAACAATTTCATCATACGATGAGCCGAAGCGTCACATAGTTCTCTCAGGGAAAAGAAACATCGTGGGAATCGAGGACACGACAGACATGTCAGAAGATTATAATAAGTTTGTTGAAATTCCACCCTTCACAGTGAAATCTGACCCCACCATCCCGTTAAATAATGAAGATGCTCCATGGTTACGGCCGAAGCGATCATAAGCAAGGGACACGAAGAAAAGCTGGCAAGCATTATTGTTCCACCATCCCACTTTTCTGTTTCTCTCTCCTCCGTATGTTGGTGATGTGTAATAATAAGCGTGGAATACATGATCATATAGTTCTGTTTGATTAGTATTTTGTATTGACCGGTAAATAGCTGACAACTATGACCCATATCCGAATACATTTCGAAGTGATAGTACGGATAACATCCTGACAGATATTGCAGGATTATAACTACTTTTAAGATGTAGTATCTGTTGACACACGGTATAGAACAAGCGATTGTTATTCATTGGAGTTAACCACCATAAACAACACAAAAAAGTTTTGACTGACTGCTTTACATCGATAGGCCTTATGGGTGTCATATATTCCGCGCACATATTGCAGGCACACCATATTAATTTGAGGCATTGGAGGAGGAGAGATAGCTTTGCACATGCTTGGCATCCACATGAAGACAGTGATTTCAGTTGAGATAGGTGAAGTTAATAGGAGGATTCTGAGGGGTTGGTGGGATCAGACACAAACTGGCACTTTAATTGAGATTGCCGACGTGAAGTCTCTCACTAATGATAGAATTGCATAATCTTGAAAAAACCTTTGCCTTGATCGTCCAAGATGTCCCAGTAGTGGTGCTCAGCGCCTTGTCTGCATGTTTCGCAGGACATGCCCATTTTACAGTGTAGAAACATCTACAGAAAAGAGCAAACATCTGTAAACTAGGCAGAGGAGAAGTAGAATCAGGTAGAGAAACATTAGAGCCGATGAGAAGTACAAATAGCATATGGAGAGAAACAAGGTTTAAAAGATATTGCTAGGTGCTTCCGGCCAAAAGATTATCAAATCAAAGTTTTGAAATTCTCAAATCAAACCATAAGTTCACAAAGCATACGCAAACATGGACCGTTACCAACCTGAGCCGCAAGGAGCAGTAGAGAAGAGCAGAGCAGACTCTAGAGGATGGACAAGCAGCCAGGACTGACATCGACTCTAGAGGATGAACAAGCCACCCTACTTCTACTATGAAAATGAGGCCCTAGCTCCAAAAAGTGTATGGGTGGAAATTTCCAGAAATTTGTATGACATAGAGCCGGAGTTTGTGGATTCTAAGCACTTCTGTGCAGCTGCTCAAGAAAGAGGCTACATCCATAATTTGCCAATTGAGAATAGGTCACGTCTCCTTCCTCTCGCTCCAAAGACCATATTTGAGGCATTCCCTCATTATGAGAACTGGTGGCCTTCCTGGGATCCTAGAAAGCAGCTCGATTGCTTGCAAACCCGTCTGGCAAGTCCAATTCTGATAAAACAGATCGAACGTACTCTTGCAGGCTCAAGTAATCCACCACCTCTAACTGTTCAGAGGTATGTTATGGACGAGTGCAGAAGATGGAACCTTGTTTGGGTTGGAAAGAACAAGGTTGCCCCTCTAGAGCCAGACGAGATGGAATTTTTACTCGGTCTCCCAAGAAACCACACAAGGGGAGTCGCCAAGAGAGAGAGGTACAAATCTCTTGGCAATTCATTCCAAATTGATACTGTGGGTTGCCACTTGTCGGTGTTAAAGAACATGTTTCCCAATGGTGTTAATGTGGTGTCCTTATTCTCCGGTATTGGAGGAGGAGAGATAGCTTTGCATAGGCTTGGCATGGTCGCTTTGACTTTGTGATTGGGGGTCTGGAGGGCGAGCAACCTGCTTTATTCTACCACTATTCTAGAATCTTGAAAGCCGTTAAGTCATCTACAACAAGTCTGATGCTCCCGCTGCGTACACGGAAGTTACTATGTTTTCAAGCGGGGGTCGGGATAAAGGGAAAATACGTGGGGATGCGCAGAGTAAACCTTCGAAGGAAAACTATGGTTTTTCTGTTGTAGACGAAAATCTCAAATTCACCGTGTCAATAAGGTACAATTCGCTTTGAATTAGGAAGATCACGAGAGAAATAAAAAATTGTAACATTTTTATATTCAAATTATATACAAATGAAAAAATAATTAATAGTTTCAATAGTTAGAATAATTATTTAGTTAAACGAAAAATGGATTTAAATTAGTTTTGCAAATTCGGCGCGCAGGGGTGCCACCGAAATTCGAAATTTGTTTTTGGTCCCGGGCCGTGGTACCAACCGGGACCAAAGGGGCTCTAGTCCCGGTTGGTGGCACGGGCCGGGACTAAAGGCCCAGGTGTATAAAAAGCGCGGCCCTCTCTCCAGGCCGAGCGGACACTCCAGGGGCGGGTACGAGTGGATATGGCTGGGCGAAGCCCTGCCGGCGGCGGGAACGAGTGGACAGATCCGCCGGCGTTCCACCACCGCCGGCGGGGATGGGGTAGGGACACAGTAGATTAGGGGGAACACAACTTATATTAAAATAAGGCCAGGGGCCTTGCTTACATAGGGGCGGCGCGGCCACAGGCGGCCGGCCGTACTTGCATAAGGGGCGGCGGCGCGGCCACAGGCGGCCGGCCGTTTCTTGGGGGGGTAGCTAGGGGCGTTGTCTATATAGAATAGGGGGGGCGGCGCGGCCACAGGCGACCGGCGCCGATCTAGTCGTCCTCGTCGTCGGAGAGGCAGTGGTAGGCGGGCGGCTGCCACAGGTGGGCAGGCGGCGCCTGGGCCGGGGGTGCAGGCATCGGGGGCATCGGAGGCGGGTACGGCGGTGGCGGGGGCAGCACCTCCTGCGGCGGCGGCGGCGGAGGGGGCAGCTCCTCCTCCTGCTCCGGCGACCCCGGCGCCCAAACGCCGCCGGTCCAGGCCCAGGTCATGCCGTACTCCAGGCCTGGTGGGAGCGGCTGCGGCTCCGGCTGGTCCTCGGACGCCTCCAGCTCGGCGTTCATCACCTGCCACCAGGGGGCAGCAGGCTCGTTAGGGGGTGGCGGCGGCGGCGGCATGGCGGCGGCGGCGGCGGCGGTGGCGGCCACGACCCGCTCCCACCGCTTGATTTCGTCGTCGATGAGGGAGCGGCGGGAGCACTCGGAGGCCTCCTCCATGGCGGCCCGGAGCTCGGGGTCCTCCTCCCCGGAGAAGTCCTCCGGCTCGTCCACGAGGAGCCATAGCTCCCTCTCCTGGCCGGGCGCTGGCGGGGGGTAGTCGTCCACGTTGGCCTCGTGGGGGGCGGGGATGAAGGAGCGGCGGCGCAGCTCGTGCTCCTGGTCGAGCCAGGCGGCCCAGTAGGGGGAGCTGCGCGCGTACGCGCGCTCCCTGCGGACGGGGGCCGGCAGGAGCTCGCGCCGGCGGTCGACCTCCTCAAGCAGCGCCTGGCCGGTCGGGACCGGCGGCACAGGGATCCGCTGGGGGTTCAGGTGCCAGCCGTCCGGGAGGTGGACGTCGGCATAGAACACCGGAGTGGCATTGTTCCAGTGCCACTCGGCCTCGTCCACCCGGACGTACCGGCGGAACCTCTTGCCCTTGGGCGCGCCGCTGGGCGGCGGGCGTGCAGCCGGTGGTGGCGCGGGGACGCGCGGCACCCCGCCGAGGCGGACACCTCCAGGGCCGTAGCCGAAGGCCTTCGCCGGCGGTGTTGGGACGCGGCCGGCGCCGCTCGAGGAGCCGCCTTCATTCCTGGGGCGCTTGCCGGAGCCGCTGCCGGAGCCGCTGCCGAACCAGCGGGACATGGTGGCTATGGTTGGTCTGCCTTGGGCGCGGCCGGGGTGAATGGGTTGTACGGGCGGCGGGGGGCCTTTAAAAAGGACCCGGGGTGGGCTGGCATGCCAACCGGCGGCCTGGACGTAGCGGCGGTTGCAGGCGGCCATGAATGCGCGTGGGGAAGTGGGGGCGCGGGAAGCCGAGGCGGGGCGGGAAGACGAGGCGACTGGCCCTTTGACCATCCTGTAGTCTTAATTTAAGGGACCAGGCGAGCCAGCCAACGGCCGCTGGCCAGTGGCCCCCACGAACCATTTGACTGACCACGCTGGCCAGTGGGCCCTTCGAACCGTTGACTGACCATAATAAAAGACGCGGGCCAGTGGGCCCTTTTGACAAAAAAATGTGACCAGTGGGCTTAATAAAAGACGTGGGCCTGGACGCGGTTGGGGAAGTGGAGGCCGGCTCGGGATTGGGAGACAGGAGCCCAAAAGATCGGGCTCGGGATTATATATTTTTTTTTGTCAAAAAAGTATCCATCCCGGTCCCTTGAACGAACCGGGACGAACTCCCTGGCCCAGGTTTGCCACGTGCCCTATCCTTACCATCCCGGGTCCTGGCACAACCGGGACCAATGGGACGGGTCATTTGTCCCGGCCAGCCCATCCCGGTTGCACAACCGGGACAACTGGCCCTTACGACCCGGGACAAAAGGCCCTGTTTCCACTAGTGCTACTCCCTGCGTCCCTATTAATTTATTCTGTGCATATGTATTCCGAGGTTTAATTTTGAACATCAATTTCACCACCAGTGTGTTATGTGCTAAAAATAATATCACTTAATTCATATTGGAAAAAAGTTATAAGGTTTAGATACATTTATCATATATTATAGTTCAAAACCGATGGCCAAAACTAAATAACTGAAAACAAGTGTGCCATCTAAATTTGGATGGATGGAGCATGTCTGGAAGGAAAGAAGTCCGATACTCGCTCTACTATAGTTTCATTGCGTTCTATTCCCTCCGTATCGAAATGTAAGATGTTGTAACGTTTTTTTATATATTTATCTAGACATGTTTTAGTGTAAGATCCACATGAATCTACACAATAAAATATGTAGTTCCTCAGCCAGCATCTGTTCCGGTCCAGGGAGATGTGGTGCTGCAACAGGCCACGGCTGGTGCTTCTGGTGTTGCGAGCGTGCCACAATCCACAGTTGTTGCTCCAGTTTCATCGAGTGCGGCAGTGGTTGCTAGCTTGCCTATGATTTCTAATGTGCATACGGCAGTGGCATCTGAGCCTCCTCCATTAACAGCTGTGGTGCGGCAGGAGCGTGTTTCGGCTAGTACTCTTGCAAACGCTGTTGCTAATGCAGCTCCGAGGAGGGCAAAGAAATGTTACAGATGTGGTCTTGCTGGGCACCGATCTAGAGCGTGTACCGTTGCTATTTGTCAGATTTGCGAGGGTCCCGATCACGGGGATAGGAGGTGTCATTTGTTGACGGCCCCAAAACCAAAGATCCAAGTTTATGGGTATGGTCATGAGGATCTTATTTTATTCAAATTTCCTTGTACAGAAACTTATAAGCCAAAGTTGGAGAACCATCGTTTAGCTTCGATTGTTGTTTCGGGAGGAGAATTGACCATACCAGGGATCATTAGACAGCTACAGAGGTTGGTTCCGACTGAGAATTTTGTGTGGAATGTTATCCGTATGGGGCATAATATTTTTCAAGTGGAATTCCCTAATAGTACTGAGTTGGAGAGATTAAAGATTTTTGGGAGATGCATTGTGCCTAACAGTGCTTGTGAGATTACTGTTGATAATTGGAATAAGGAGCCTGAACCTGCAGAGGCTCTTCCAGAGGTGTGGCTGCGTGTGGGTGGAATTCCGAGCCCACATATTGGTGATTACATTGCTTTGTGGTCAGTTGGAGATATGTTTGGCATGACTAAGGAGATCGATATGCCGTTCACTAGGAAAAATGGAATTCTCCGTATTCGTATTGGTTGTATAAATCATCGTAAGATCCCTAGGATTTTTCAGATGTTCATTAAAGATGGCTTCTATAGACTTCCGTTCGAGGTGGAGGAGAATGTACCAACACCGATTAATGATGTGGATATGGAGGGGGAAGAGGGTGATGATGAGAGTGACGATGACTCCGATGGACTTGGAGATGATTTCCAGGATAAAGTAAATGAACTAACTGGAAAAACTTCAAAACCTACAGCTGATCCGAAACCCTCTCAATCTACAGGGGTGAATAATGGCAGTGGTAATGAACCTATGACCTCCACTGTCCAGATGGGGTTGGTTTTCTCACCTTTGGTACGGCAGTCCTTTGACAGTGCTAGGAGGGAGGTTGCGGATTTATTTGCGAGCAAAAAGTCTCTTAGTGATGCTTTCGTGGATCACGGTTTGCCTGCGGAAAATGGGGATCAGTTTCACTCTCAAACATCGAAGGAGGATGAAGTTTGTCTGCCCTCGGCTGCCACGGCAGCTCTTCCTGCTGTTTTTGATCACTCGGCAGCAAAATTGGCCGCGGCAGACACGATGATGGCCACGGCAGGGGGCTTGCCTGCGGCAGTGGCCACGGCAGCCACGGCAGCAATTCGATCGTTTTCTGCGCCCGCGGCAGCAAAAACTGGAGGCTTTTCAACTCGTTTCTGCACTTCTGGTAGCGCTGGACAGCATGCCTTCGTGGCAGCGGCTGGTTTTTCCTCTGGTTCTCTGTCTTTGGGTGATTGTGTCCATGTGCAAGGGGTTCCAGGAGGGAGTGCGTCTGTGGGAGCATCTTCATGCTCGGCAAAGGCTGATTTTTCTTGCTTTCCTTCACATGAAAAGTGCTTAGTGCCTGTTTCGGAAGGTATGTTGCCCAATGCTGTTAATTTGTTGGCTCCTGTAGACCATCTACTAGGAAAGATGATTAATGATGATTCTTTTATTACACATGTTGGTTCAATGCAGGCACCTGTTTCTGTGTCCACTTCTGATGTTTGTTTTTCGGTAGT
The DNA here is from genome assembly GCA_028641055.1 of Alopecurus myosuroides. Taxonomy (NCBI): domain Eukaryota; kingdom Viridiplantae; phylum Streptophyta; class Magnoliopsida; order Poales; family Poaceae; genus Alopecurus; species Alopecurus myosuroides. Next base: position 332,803,859 of record CM054062.1, on the reverse strand, counting down.
TTCAGGTGTTACAAGTGTTCAAGCTGGGATTAGTTCTCCGCTACTTGTGTCACCTTTGGCTCCCCCTTTGGCTGAGATCAACAGTCCAAAAACTCCGTTGCCATCATTCCCTTTATCTGGTTTTAGTAGCCCGAATTTTGATGGCTCGAGGAAGATGATCGAGGATTTCGGTGGCATTCTGGACGCTACTTCTTCGGGTGTGCGGTCGAGTGGACGTATACGAGCCCAACATAATGCGGATGACACGCAATTGGAGAGGGCGATGTCACTCGCTGCCAGGAGGGACTCGGGGGCAGGTATGACGTCTTCGAAATCTAATAAGATTTTTTCGATTCTGTCTTTCTCGGATTCCGATATTATTGACAAAGCTGCTAGTCTAGGAGTTTCTTTGGGTACTTCTACTGCTTCTAAGTTGGAGTCTGCTAAATTAATTAAAGATGGTGATTTGAATAGGACTTTGTCTAGGCTTCAGAACAATTTGGATGAGAATCATGATCCCCAGCCTCGTAGTTTAATTCTTAATAAGATTGCTAGTCTCACTGAAGATTTAGTGGATGATGAGTGTATTCCTAATTCTCCAATTAATTTAGTGGTTGATTGTGAGAAAGTAAAAAAAGTTAGGAAAAAAAAGGATTATTCTGTGTCTAATAAACGGAGAAGTGTAAGAATTAATCGTATTAATAAACAAGATGCATAATCTTTGTGGAATGTTCTGGAATAGCGAGGGTTTTCGTGACCCGGGTAAACATCATTTTATTCAGGAGAGTATTAGAGAGAGGAAACTTGATTTTCTGGCTTTATCTGAGACAGGGAGATCTCATTTTGCACAATCCTTTTTATCTCACCTAGCTTCGGGCTTGGACTTTGTGTGGTTTTGTTTACCACCTAGAGGTAGATCAGGAGGTATGCTTATTGGCATTAATTCTTCATCTATAGAGGTCAGGAATGTGGATGTAGGAGATTTCTCTGTTAAACTTTATGTTAAGTCAAAATATGACGGTTTTGAGTGGATCCTAGTGTCTGTGTATGGTGCTGCCCAGGAGGAATTTAAACCTAATTTCTTATCAGAGTTAGTTCGTATTTTTGAAAATGAGACATTACCTTTGTTGGTGGGTGGGGATTTTAATATAATACGAAAACCTGAAGAAAAGAATAATGATAATTATAACTCTAGATGGCCTGTTATGTTTAATGCAATTATTCATAGCTTAGACTTAAAAGAGATTGAATTATCAGGTAGACAATTTACTTGGGCTAGCAGGAGAGCTAATACAACTTTTGAAAAACTTGATAGAATTCTTTCTACTATGGAGTGGGAGCAAAAATTTCCTCTAGCAACTGTTCAAGCTTTGGCTAGAAATGGGTCGGATCATACTCCTTTGTTTTTGGATTTTGGTGCTCGTGCTCATGTGGGTAATAAAAGTGGTTTCTCCTTTGAGCTTTCGTGGCTTAAAATGGATGGTTTCTTCGAGTTGGTGTCTGCTGAATGGGCAGCTGTTCACAAGGGTGATTCAGCTATTGCGGTTTGGCAAAATAAAATCAGACACTTAAGAAGTTTTCTTAAAGGATGGGCTAAAAATTTAAGCGGCAAGTATAGAATTGAGAGGGATAAGTTGATCAGGGTTATAGAGGAGTTAGATGTTAAAGCTGAGAGTGTACCTCTGTCTTTGGGAGAGAGGGAAACTCTTCGTAATGCTAATGACCGTCTGTGTTTACTACGTCGAGAGGAAGAGAGTAAATGGGCGCAAAGAGCTAAGGTTAAACATGTTTTGGAGGGAGGAGAGAATACTAAATATTTCCATCTTATGGCTAATGGGAAACATCGTAGGAAGATGATTTTTCAGCTAGAACAAGAGGAGGGAACTATTGTTGGGGATGAGGATTTGAGAATGTATATCTCTGAATATTACAAGAAATTATTTGGACCTTCTGCACCCAATAACATCTCCTTAGTGGAGAGTAATATTCAGAATATACCTCAGCTCTCTCAACAAGAAAATGATATTCTCACTGCTGATTTCTTAGTGGAAGAAGTATTTGAGGCAATATCACAAATGGAGCCTAATAAATCACCAGGGCCAGATGGGTTCCCTGCTGAATTTTATAAAACCTTTTGGGAGGTTATTAAATCGGATTTGATGGCCATGTTTTCGGAGTTTAAGCAAGGTAATCTTTAGTTGTTTAAACTGAACTTTGGGGTGATAACTTTGCTTCCTAAAAATGATAATGCGGTTCAAATCCAGCAATATAGACCTATTTGTCTTCTTAATGTGAGTTTTAAAATCTTCACGAAAGTGGGTACTAATCGTATTACCCAGATTGTGCAGAAGGTGGTTAGACCATCTCAGTCAGCCTTCATGCCTGGGAGAAACATCTTGGAAGGAGTTGTTATCCTACATGAAACCATCCATGAACTTAATAGGAAGAAGTTGGATGGGGTAATTTTTAAAATTGACTTTGAGAAGGCTTATGATAAGGTTAAGTGGCCTTTTCTTCTTCAGGCTTTACGTATGAAAGGTTTTTCCCAGGAATGGTGTGATATGATATTACAATTTGTTCAGGGTGGAAGTGTAGGTATTCGAGTTAATGATGCGATTGGTCATTTTTTCCAAACAAAAAAAGGTTTAAGGCAGGGTGACCCCCTGTCTCCAATTCTTTTTAATATTGTGGCAGATATGCTGGCTATTTTAATTGCTAGGGCTAAGGAAATTGGACAAATTGGAGGTCTTATTCCGGACCTAGTTGAAGGAGGTTTGTCCATCCTTCAATATGCAGATGATACGGTGCTTTTTTTAGAGCATGATTTTGATAAAGCTCTAAATCTAAAATTAATCTTGTGTATCTTTGAGCAATTGTCGGGTCTCAAGATTAATTTCCACAAGAGTGAAGTTTTCTGTTTTGGTAAGGCTAAGGAGGTAGAACACCAGTATAAACAAATCTTTGGTTGTGAGTCTGGTTTGTTACCTTTTAAATATTTGGGTATTCCTATTCACCACAGAAAACTATCAAACTCAGAGTGGCACCCCGTGGAGAGTCGTTTTGAGGATAAACTTGGGTGCTGGAAAGGGAAACTATTATCATATGGGGATCGATTAGTTCTTGTTAATTCTGTGTTGACAAGTTTACCCATGTTTATGTTATCCTTTTTTGAGATTCCTAAGGGCGTCCGTAAGAGACTAGATTTCTATAGATCACGTTTCTTCTGGCAGAGTGATGATACTAAGCGTAAATATAGATTAACAAAATGGAATATTATTTGTAGACCAAAGGATCAAGGTGGATTAGGTGTGGAAGTGCTAGAGCTAAAAAATAAGTGTTTATTGGCTAAATGGTTGTTTAAAATACTTCATGAGGAGGGTATTTGGCAGGAATTGTTACAGAATAAATACTTGCATAGCAAAACTTTAGCTCAAGTGGAAGCACAACCCACTGATTCCCCCTTTTGGAAGGGTCTAATGAGAGTTAAGAGGGATTTTTTTAGTAGAGGTTCCTTTAAAATTGGCAATGGTGAAACAACTAGATTTTGGGAGGATAATTGGTTAGGCCAAACCCCATTATCTCATCAGTATCCTCTTTTATATAATATTGTGCAATCTAAACATGTATCGGTTGCTGATGTTTTCCATAATGCACCACCAATTAATATTTCCTTTCGTAGGAATTTAGTAGGCATTACTTGGGATATGTGGTCTCATTTGTGCTTGCGTCTTATGCATGTCTCCCTGAATTCGGATACTGATAAGTTTATTTGGAAACTTACTCAGAATGGGAGTTTCTCAGTAAAATCTATGTACGAGGATATGATGAATGGACATACTATTTTTCTCAAAACTTATTTGTGGAAATTAAAGTTACCTCTTAAGATCAAAATCTTTATGTGGTTTTTGGATAAGAAGGTGATTTTGACTAAAGATAATTTAGCAAGAAAAGGGTGGAAAGGTGACATGCTTTGTTCCTTTTGTGGGAACAACGAGACAGTAGATCATCTCTTTATTTCTTGTCCTTTGGCTAAACTTATTTGGCGAGTGGTCTTTTGTACTTTTAATATTCCTCCTCCCTCCAATGTGACTAATATGTTTGGGAATTGGCTTAATGGGATTGATGTGAAAACTAAAAGAAGAATTAGAATTGGTGTTTCAGCCATTTGTTGGGCTATCTGGACATGTAGAAATAATGTTGTTTTTAACAGGAAGAAATGTTTACATGCTTTACAGGTTATTTACTCAGCAGCTCATTGGATCCAGCTATGGGCTTTATTACTTCCGTCAGACCAGAAGAAGCTTATGGTGGAGGGATAATTAACAAGGTGCCCTCAGTTGGCACCACGACCTCAGTTTTACCCCTAGCGCCGAATCGACCTCAGTTTTGCCCCTAGTCAGTGCGCAAGGACTCCTTTCGCTGCTCCCACCGTTATTTTCGTCCCCCCGTTAGGATCCTGACCTGTGGGACCCATCATACAACCGTTGGCGCGGCCTGTGGGCCCCAGCAGTTGAGCGTTGGCGCGATTTGTGTGCCCCATCTGTTTACGGTTGGCGCTGCATGTGGGCCCCACCTGTTGACCTTTCCTTGCGGCCCAATGTCACATGAGGCCCAATGTCAACATGTAGACTACACATTATCCATTTATATTTATTAATCACTACATGCAGACTACGCATTATCCATTTATTAAACCATCAAATTATTCGTATTAATAATATAAAATATACTGTGCTCAACTCAAATTTTTTATGTTATCTTAGAAAACATAATGCAGCTCTTTTAGAAAATATTATTCGTTAAAGCACATCAATTATATATAAATTTTGTTTACAATGTGCAGATTTTAAAGCGATGATTAGAAAGGATAAAACTTCTAAACAGTGGGTACATTTGGACAAATATAAGAACATAACTTTATATAGAGGGCTTATATATAATTAAACATACTTAGAAAGGATAACTGGCCCCACTTTACATATATTCAGTGGGGCCCGATAAACATTACATTTAACTAAAAAAAAAAAGGGCTAGCCCTAACTGCTCCCGCTCTGCATGCATGCGGGAGCCCTTCCCGCGCTCTGGCGCCGCCCTACTTCCTCCACTCCGCCGCCCGGATCTCCATCTCCTGCTTGATCCGGGCGCTGCGGTTCTCCGCCCGCATCCTCTCCTCCTGCCTCTCACGGGACCGCTTGATGCTGGCCCGGAAAGCCTTCGCGTCCTCCTTCGCCTCCTTCTTCTCCATCGCCTTCAACTCCTTCTTCTCCAGCCGCTCCAGTCTCTTGAGGCGGAAGTTCGTCTTGGGGGAGATGTCCGACGTCTTGGTGGTGGTGGAAGGGACGGGGCGGTGGACGAAGGGCGGCGTCGGCGATCGCTCCCGATTGGGAGAGTCGTCGACGGGAAGCACGATGGGCAGGACGTCCAACTCCGCCTCGGGCCACTCGGCCTCGTACCAAGGCAGAGCCTTGGGGTGGTTGTCCTCGTCGGAGACCGACTCCGGGCTTGAAGGTAGTGAGTAGGAAGACATTGTGCGTTAGGGCTTGAAGGGAGAGAAGGGCAAATGGCTGGAGAGGGATGAGAATATGGAGGACGACTGAAGGAATATTTAAAGACACGATTAGACGTGAATTTATTTGGGTAGATGAAGCAAACTGTGTGAAGACCTTGGACGCAGTGTATTAGAGTAGATGCATGGTCAAAGCGGTGTAGAACAGGCATAGGCGTAGGCGTAGGCCGGACAGCTATTGATACGGAGTACGAGCGCGTGTGCATTCGTCAGTCGAAGTGATTCGACGTTGCATGCGTGTATTAAAGACGGGAAGAGAAGAAAGTCCAAAGTCTCACGCCAAATCCTGCCACGCTGCATATGCATTGATGCGTATCTTCTGAAAACTAGGCGTGGAGGGCTGCGTCGCTGCAAATGCGACGCGACTCGTGTTTCTGAAACAAGGCGTGCAGGGCTGCTGCAAATGCGACGCGACGTTAACTATTTTCTTCTTCTGCCACGTTTTTTTTTTTTTGAAATTTCTTCTTCTGCCACGTTGTTTACTCTGGAAAAACGAGGCGTGCATGCACCAGGCTGGTGAACGGGGCCGTTACATTGAGACAAAACACCCAGTCCATGCACCGCTTCATTTTCGATCGTTTGATCGTAAGGAACGGTGCAGATCGAGTCCATGCATGCAAACTACGGCGGCAACGGCCGGGCTGCAGACGCTGAGACGAGCGCAATCTTGGACATACAAAGCACACAACACACCTATACTAACATGGTATGGCACCCCCTAGCTTGTGTTGGGATCCAGACGCTCCGTAGCCCCCCTCCCGGTGAAACCCTAGCCCCGGTGGAGAAATACCGGACTTATACGGAAACACGCGGTAACAGCGTCGAAAGGGGGTAGCAATGTGGAACTATTTGCTTGGTTGTGCTAGGATAGCCCATAGGAACACAAAACAAAAAAGGTAGAACCCACCTCTTCGGAAGATTCACGGTGTTTGGTCCGATACGGGAGTTTCACCCTGTAATCGCCTACGAGAGAGAAGTGGATGCCGGTGAAGCCGGGTCACACCCCAGAGAGCAATCTTGGACATACAAAGCACACAACACACTTATACTAACATGGTATGGCACCCCCTAGCTTGTGTTGGGATCCAGACGCTCCGTAGCCCCCCTCCCGGTGAAACCCTAGCCCCGCTGGAGAAATACCGAACTTATACGGAAACACGCGGTAACAGCGTCGAAAGGGGGTAGCAATGTGGAACTATTTGATTTGTTGTGCTAGGATAGCCCATAGGAACACAAAACAAAAAGGTAGAACCCACCTCTTCGGAAGATTCACGGTGTTTGGTCCGATACGGGAGTTTCACCCTGTAATCGCCTACGAGAGAGAAGTGGATGCCGGTGAAGCAGGGTCACACCCCAGAGAGCAATCTTGGACATACAAAGCACACAACACACTTATACTAACATGGTATGGCACCCCCTAGCTTGTGTTGGGATACAGACGCTCTGTAGCCCCCCTCCCGGTGAAACCCTAGCCCCGCTGGAGAAATACCGGACTTATACGGAAACACGCGGTAACTGCGTCGAAAGGGGGGTAGCAATGTGGAACTATTTGCTTTGTTGTGCTAGGATAGCCCATAGGAACACAAAACAAAAAGGTAGAACCCACCTCTTCGGAAGATTCACGGTGTTTGGTCCGGTACGGGAGTTTCACCCTGTAATCGCCTACGAGAGAGAAGTGGATGCCGGTGAAGCCCGGTCACACCCCAGAGAGCAATCTTGGACATACAAAGCACACAACACACCTATACTAACATGGTATGGCACCCCCTAGCTTGTGTTGGGATCCAGACGCTCCGTAGCCTCCCGGTGAAACCCTAGCCCCGCTGGAGAAATACCGGACTTATACGGAAACACGCGGTAACAGCGTCGAAAGGGGGTAGCAATGTGGAACTATTTGCTTGGTTGTGCTAGTATAGCCCATAGGAACACAAAACAAAAAGGTAGAACCCACCTCTTCGGAAGATTCACAATGTTTCCACCTCTTATTCTTTGAAATCTCTAGTCTTGTATTCGAGGAATCTCATTTTAGTGATGGATTTCGTTCTAATGTTTATAAATCCTATTTATATTTTTACTAGACTTGTATTAGACCTATATAATGCAATTCCGAAGCCCAAAAATTTATTGGATGAATATTCGTATTATTTATTTTCTTTTGAATAATAATGGTTTTAATCGAAAATCGTAAATAAAACAAGTTTAAAACATCAAAATGAAAAAATAACTTTGGATCTTTCTTAGTCACATCAAAATGAAGCTTTGGTGAGATTTTGACCTTATTTGAGTTCAAAAGGTTTGAAACTCATCTCATTATCTTGAACTCTCTACTAGACTGTTCAAGATATCATATGTTACACAAGGTTTTTTCGTTCCATTCTTTATAAGACAGGTTTATATTTTTTTCTCGTTACTATATGACATAACACTACTATGTGCGTCGCCAATATATTTTTTCGATTTTTTTTGAATTATTTATGCTCATTTCAAGCTTGGTCAACCCTCTGTTTGACCAGCCGAAAAGCTTCTAGAAGGAAACACAGAGATTCGACCTGGGCTGTTGGATCGACGCCTTCTAGAAGGAATCGTGCATCGGACGGATGCGCTCGCAGCCACAGCGATCCGCGAGACGTTCGTTCTGCGCTCTGATTGGTTGGTACGTTGGCCACAGGGATCGATGGTTCTACATATGATTTCTTTGCTGTTAAGTGTTATAAACCATGTTATTTAAATAAAAATATAATGAAACTTCAGATTTACTACAGAGATGATTTTTATCAGTTTTACATATGATTTTTCTATTAGACCATGTTATTTAAATAAAAAATAGAAAATAGAAGAATTATTCAAAACATAATGAAACTTCAGATTTACACTATACATGTAGAATAGATGTCTAGGAAATTCATTTGGTTGATTTATAAAATATGCCAAAAAATGTTGAAGCATAAACGGGGGTATTTACCCTAGCTTCGGACCTCATTTGAAGCACATTTCTCACGAGAATTGAGCGATGGTTGCAAATGAGCATAAAAAATTCAAAACAAATCAAAATGACATGAATCCAACACACAACGTTGTTATATGTGATATAGTTGATCCTCAAATTTCTATGGATAATTTTGGCAAGGTTGAATTTTTCATGAAATTATAAACGGGGGTATTTACCCTAGCTTCGGACCTCATTTGAAGCACATTTCTCACGAGAATTGAGCGATGGTTGCAAATGAGCATAAAAAATTCAAAACAAATCAAAATGACATGAATCCAACACACAACGTTGTTATATGTGATATAGTTGATCCTCAAATTTCTATGGATAATTTTGGCAAGGTTGAATTTTTCATGAAATTATAAACGGGGGTATTTACCCTAGCTTCGGACCTCATTTGAAGCACATTTCTCACGAGAATTGAGCGATGGTTGCAAATGAGCATAAAAAATTCAAAACAAATCAAAATGACATGAATCCAACACACAACGTTGTTATATGTGATATAGTTGATCCTCAAATTTCTATGGATAATTTTGGCAAGGTTGAATTTTTCATGAAATTATAAACGGGGGTATTTACCCTAGCTTCGGACCTCATTTGAAGCACATTTCTCACGAGAATTGAGCGATGGTTGCAAATGAGCATAAAAAATTCAAAACAAATCAAAATGACATGAATCCAACACACAACGTTGTTATATGTGATATAGTTGATCCTCAAATTTCTATGGATAATTTTGGCAAGGTCGAATTTTTCATGAAATTATAAACGGGGGTATTTACCCTAGCTTCGGACCTCATTTGAAGCACATTTCTCACGAGAATTGAGCGATGGTTGCAAATGAGCATAAAAAATTCAAACACATTCAAAATGACATGAATCCAACGCACAACGTTGTTATATGTGATATAGTTGATCCTCAAATTTATTTGCTTAATTTTGGCAAGGTCGAATTTTTCATGAAATTATAAATGGGGGTATTTACCCTTGCTTCGGACCTCATTTGAAGCACATTTCTCACGAGAATTGAGCGATGGTTGCAAATGAGCATAAAAAATTCAAAAAAATTCAAAATGACATGAATCCAACGCACAACGTTGTTATATGTGATTTACCCTAGCTTCAGACCTCATTTGAAGCACATTTGCCCAAAATTTTGGAATGACTTAGTTCAACATGCATCATATATACAACATTATTCAAACATTCTTTTCGCTTTTAATCTACATTCTGGCTCGTGATTGCGTTCAGAAATACTCAAAATTAATTAAAAAACGCGAACTCGTTGAAATAGGCTAAAATTCATAGATTCGACGATAGTTTTACAGAAAGCTAGACGGCATAATTTAACTAAAAACATTGAAAAAACTTTAAAAAAAAAACTACGGTTGCCCGAGTCGTCCTCTACTCCTCTTCCTCGTCGTCCTCATCGCTGTCGTCGTAGGCCAGCATGCTGGAGGGCCCCGCCTCGTGGTCGTTCTTGGCTAAGGGCGATGGGTTCGCCAGCGTAGCGATCGCATGCCGCTCCGCTCTGCCTCGGATCCGCAGCCGGTGCAGCTGCGCCTGCTCGGAGGGATGGCGGCGGTCCCGCCTCTCGCTCTGCAGGGCAACCTTGCGCCGGTCTCTCTCGTACAGCGCGACGACCGCCTGCTGCTCATCCGACGCCGCGGTTGCGGCGAGCTCCCGGTAGACCTGGCGCTCCGCCTGCTCCCTCTGGTGGGTCTCCAGGGATGCACGAACAGCGGCAGCCTCGGCCGCTGCCGCCGCCTCCTTTAGCCAGGAGCGGACCGTGTGGAACGCCTCCTCGTTCCGCCATGTTTCGAACGAGTGGACGGTGGCGTTCTCCTCGCCGTCATTGTGGCCCCGCGTCGCGGTCGTGGGTCGGCAGTACAACGGCGAGTTGCGCCATGCACGGAGCCGGCGAGGCATCGTCTCGGGGTGTCTGGTGAAGTGCGGCGAGGGCGATGAGAGTTTGTGCGGTGAGGGCGAGTTTGTGCGGTGAGGGCGAGGGGCCTTTTGTAGCCCTGGCGGGTCATTTACTGCGACGCGCGTGCCGTTACTCCGGCAGACTTTGAACAACCAGGGGGCCCACGGTTTTTCCACAAAAAATTCGTGTGGACTATTCAGCGCAGTCAACTAATTGCGCGGTCCCACCTGTAAGCTCCGGATGGTTTCAACGAACTTGGCAGTCCCACCCGGACCCACTTCGCGAAACGGAGGTCTGACTCCTCGGTCCCACTTCGCGAAACGGAGTCGACTCCAAACTTACCGTTCCAGCCTCTCCATAGTAGTTGCGCACAGACTAGGGGCAAAACTGAGGTCGATTCAGCTCTAGGGGTAAAACTGAGTACAAGTGGTCCGCTATGGGCAATTCGATAAATGACCCTATGGTGGATGGCTGCAATCGTCTCCTTACGGTGGCACAGGGTTTTTTCTCCCAAAATACGTGGCAGCATCATAATAGGATTTCTTAGTTCTCCTTTTGTTTTTGCTGTTTCGGTATAAGGAGATTATCCTTGTTCTTGTAAGGTTAAAACTCTTGTAAACGTTTGGCTACACTGATTTTTAATAAGCAATAAAGGCTGTGTGCATCACTTGATGCAGAGGCCGGGGTCATCCCCATTTCTAAAAAAATATATATATATATGTTCTCTAAAAAAAGGCTAAAACATCATATCTTTTGATGCGTTGGGAGTAGTTTAGTAAAATTCCAACTTTATAAAGTTTGACCAAGTATACATGAAAAACTATCGATTTCTCTAAACTATATATCAAACTTCATATTATAATGTCCAAGTGTCAAAAACTATAGGAAATACTACTCCATTTAGCATTATTTTCTCTACTTCAATTTGACTATTTGTGTCGAATTTAAATAATGTGGCATGCTCTTGCGGACGATGTGGTTCTTAGTTGATTGGTAGCATGTCGAAGCATGCATGGGTAGTGACCAGAAGCCTGCATTGCATTTCTATCTAGACCTAAAGCGTGCAATTTTCAGAAGATGTTGCGTCAACAATTATCAGAGAAATCAAACCCACATCATGCTAATGAGCAAGTCCCGCCATTCAAATTCGGCAATATTGTGGAAAAGGGTAAAAAAATTGGAACGACCAGCTAGTGGCATTCTAATTCGGCACAATTGTGTAAACCCCAATCTGTTTCCGCCCTAGTGGCATGTGTTTATTTAGTCGGCCATCCTCTGTAGTTAACTTCTCACTTGATTTCCAAACACCAGCTAGGTATAATATATACTCACTCGTTTCCATCCGTAGCTAATAAGACTATTAGTTGTCTCCAATCATCACAGAAGTCAAGAAGGGTTCATTTTAAGCCACCCATTTCTTATAGCATCCACCAAAGAGACCCTTGACCGGACTTAGCTTCAAGTCTATTTACTATTTCCCCTTGGCAAAAAACAAAGTTGATCCATCCGCCACCGATAGGACGCAGCAAATTTCCTTCCGTGTTTACACGATGAGAAATTATGAGATGGCTAGCAGCAGCTTATAGCCTTTTGATGATCTGCACTCCAGCTGTTGATCGAGCGGGCGCTGCTTCGACTCGTTCGATTCTGCCAGGAAATGCGCTAAAACACACGGCCTACACTCCCTGAAAATATTCTGAGAAGAGGTTACCGTGCAGATGATGCAATGCATGTGCTGGTCAAAAGATTGGTGATAACGACTCGTCACTTGATGTCTTAATCGATCAGTCGCTTCCTCATTGAATACCATTCCATATAGCTGCGTGGCGTGGGTGATGCAGATGGCTAGCTGTTCAGCAGTTAACTCGTGACGCGAAATGGCGGTGATAATCCTGCTGCAGCTACTGTCTTTAGGCGTAGAGAGACTGACGACAGAGACATGCATAGAGGAGAGGTTATTTGTAGTTTTGCTGTGCATGCATGTGCAATTAATAGGCTGGACTTCCTTGGCATGCACTCAAATAACAAGACCGGATAGATCAGGTGAGCATTTGAAGCTTAGCGCTTCAGCCTGCCGACCATTGCACCACGGCCGGCACTCATCATATGCCACAGCTTAATCTACTCTCGTTTTCACCCTCTGCGGATTTTTTTTTTCTCTTGGTTACCCTTTGAAGTATATAGGAAGGCGATCGATCATCAAATATTGTCATGCACGAGTGGAGAGCATGCATGTTCTGCGGAACGTACGTGTGTGTGCTGGTCAAACAAATCGAGAAATAGAAGCGGCTAATCCAAAAGCCAGGGTTAAGTAATGGAGGTTTAAGGTAGCGTCACGGCTCACATGGCGTGCATGCATATGCCATGAGAATTGAGAGCCAGCAAGGCGCCAAAACGGGTTTGGTGGCTGGTCAAATTTGGCCGTACGTGTCCGCCAGTGGAACTGCCGGTCGGTGGAACAGAATAATAGAAGAAAATAAACTTAGACGTTTAGTTATACAGCAAGCATACAAGGTATAGCAGCGCCAGCATAATTGCCGGCTTAATTCATTCATTCGATCCTTCTAGCTAGCTAGCTAACCATTCGGGTTCCTCTTTTTTGTTTATGGGTTCTGCAATGCATGCTGTTGTGATACACCAAACTCATTGCGCACGATCTAATGATCAGCTGGTTATATGCTCCACGTGAAGGATCCAGGGTATTGATCCCGTGGTCAAAGATATAACATGATTCCTTTCTTTCTTTTTTGTATGTGTGGGCGTGCGTGTGTGCAGTTTTATTTGTGTGATATGTTTAAGTATTGTGGTACTACTTCGCTTGTGAATCAAATCAATGCACGGTCCCCCTCATTGGGAGATAACATATAGAATAAATATAGCTAGTAACATATATACTGCATGACACTTATGATTAACGAGTGAAGACGATATATAATGCATTGTATGGAAGGGTTGGTTAATCCTTTTTCGTCATTTGCTATAGCTAGCTATGGGGTGCTTTGATTATCGGACACTAATTAAATTGGGTACGTGGTCTTCAAGGACTTGCGTGACAAGCGACGACGCTGAAAAGATGAGAAATTTGTGTGTTCCTTGTAAACTCTGGCGGAGAAAGATGAGAAAGGAGACTTGTAGCATGTTGGTCTTGAACTGTTACTGTCTGTCTGCAGCCTCGCTTGGGAGAAGTGTACTTGTCAGACAATCGAACCTGTAGTTCAGTTCAGCCCTGAAAACGCCACTTCTTTGTCCCCTGCAGAATAATGATGGCAGTTTGGTTACCATTAGAGTACCGTATACAATCTCTAGTTCAAAAAAATGGAGGATACCCTAATGATGATCCACTGCCATCACTACTGCAGAACATATCGCCAGTTGCATGCATATATGCTGAGCTCTCATCTCAAGTTCACAATCGTTTTACTGGGTCGAGTGGTATTTAACTTTTCAGGTCCTTAAAGCAGTGGCAAATATATAGATTTGTCGGTGTGATCGCGTATATATGCTGTATATAAAAGCATGAGTGCGTGACGTCGACGTGGATCCAGCTTCTTGTGCGCCATAGTATTTGTGTTGGACGCATCCTCAGGACCGGTCAAAGCTCCAACTTAATAAGAAGTAAGTACGTGATGACGCGGCCACGAAAGAAATGGATGGAGCTTTCCAAATTTGAGAAGCCTCCAGTGCAAGCGTGCCCTAACGGTCAAATTGACTGGAGTGTTGGATCACTCTGCTGTGTACGCATGCACCTAGAGCTAGCAGCAGTGAGCTAGCCATTTAGCAGGTCTCGTGTCACTGTCCGAGCTGACACGCAACAACAACAAGGACAGAGCTAGGAAAATATGCATCAGGTGATAGATCGATGGATCGACGAGGCAGGACACACGTACACGAGCGCGGGCGTCGTGTCCGGCGGTCGTGGGACACGACGCAATCACGTCGCTCTCCGCCGCGGCCAAGCCTAAACTAATCCGGCCGCTGCAGCTCCACGAAAGGGCATATCTTCCAAAACTCTCCATCACAAAACCATTTGTCTGGACAAAACTAAAGGAAAATCCAAGTTTAAACAAAGAGAACGGGCGATGTCTTCACGGAAGCAAGTGCTGGCTAGCTGCTCGCGACATGGACCTCAGTTTGGACGCTCTGGGTCCGGCAGTGAACGCACAGTGCCAAGTCGTCCTAGCTCCTTTGGCCCGTTCGCTTCATACGCCCCCTTCAGTTTCAAAAATAAGAGGCGAGTTTTGTTTCGACAAGATACTCAATCTGTTACTTCTTCTAAGCTCTGTTGTTGTTTTTTTCCTGAAAAGTCAAACATAGCTATCTGTAACCGATTTTTTACAAAGAAAATAAACAATACTTCGTCCCGATCCATATTAATTGCCGTTGAGTCGGATGTAACGTCACCAAATCAGTGTCATTAGATTAATCGTCAAAAGTGCATTTTACTGATTTTATAATTAATACACCTTATAGCTTTTTTTTTTTAGAAAAGGGAGCATAAAGCCTTAGACTCTACATCGGAGTGATGCATACGGCTTCTTATTAAAAGAATAAAGTATAACGGTAGTTACATAGATCAGTTATCCAGATGATAAAATAAAATAACTCAAAAAGATAGAAAAACTATTAAACTTCCACTAAGAAGATCCACTAAGAAGAGCCAATTCTTCTATCATGCTGCCATCCGTTGGAGAAGAGGATGACACGAACTATTAGCCAGTAACCGGTTGCATCCTGCCTCCATAAAAGGGCGCTGGTCCTGCAGCAGAAGTAGGGATCATGAAGAAATACAATAGATAGCCTTGTGAACAACCTGTAAGAAATGAGCATGTTGCACCTTGTTAAAAATCGCCTCATTGCGACAATTCCACAATGCCCAAACAAAGGCGCATACGCCAATCCGAATATGACGTTTATCATGCTTAGAAATGCCAAGAAGCCAATCACCAAACATATGATCCAGACTCAACGGGGGAGAAACATTGAAATTAAAATGAAGCAGTCTCCATATTTTAATAATAAATGGGCACGAGATGAACAGGTGTTCTACGGTTTCGTCATTAGTACAAACACACACTTAGTGCAACCATGCCAATTGCGCCTGATTAGATTATCCTTAGTAAGAATCACTCGTCTATTAAGTAACCACATGAAAATTTTAATTTTTTGAGGGATTTTCATCATCCAGAGATACTTCTGCTCAAAAGGTGGGTGATCATTCATGTAATCAATATACATGGATCGGACGGAGAAGGTCCCACTCTGGTTCAATCTCCATATAAAAGAGTCCTCCTCATCAGAAAGGGAAATATGCATCAATTGTTGAACTAATTGCAACCAATCAGTCCAACAATTCCCAAACAGGTTTCTCCTAAACTGTATGTTTATGTGAGGTGCATTGGACAACACATAGGCCACAAGGACATTCTTGTTTTTAACAATGTTATACAAACTGGGGTATTGATTAGCCAATGCTTTGTCTAGCTAGGAGCGATATTTTGATCAAGAATTAGTTTGTTAACATGCATGTAGTCTATGGTCATCTTGTGAATGAATTTAGTCCCGTCTTTCTTCTCAACTCCACCATGTATGTAGATCATCACAAAATCAAAATCAATGGCTCGTAGACTCCAAACCATGATCGTCGAATTGATACGTTTAAATGGTACGTGTTTATCAAAACCAGGACCCCTGCCGTGTAGGATTGTTTAGCATAGATAATTGAGTATTTACATTATCGCCGCAAATAGGAAATGAACTGTTCTCCTTAAATTAGGTTTGAGAAGGCCTCTTATATATGAGCAGAGTACGTACAACTGAGATTTTTCCTGAGTTGAAGTATTTACTTATGGTTGTGGCATGTATCACGTAAGTAACAAGCGGGGCACTAATAGTTTTAGCCGTGATCAACGCACTGTCTTAAGTAGAGAGGAAAGAAAATATGCTTCACTTTGCTGAAATATCGAGAGTATTCGAAAGTAGTACGTGGCAAACAAAACAAGGTTTTCAAAGAAAAAAAATAGAACCTTGAGTTTTGCTGGCCTTTGTGGAATATTTGGCTGTATTATTATTAGATCGGATGCCGATTGTTTGCTTCCTATCGGACTACTCCTAAGCCACACGATTAGTTTGATCTAGAGCGTGCGATTGGCCCCTTAAATGGTGTGTACTAGTTTGCATGCAGGAATTTTGCACCAAATAATGTTTCCTACAACTGCTTCCACAGATCACGAGGGACTTAAACCAACAGATCGGTTTTTCAAAGATTGCTTCCACAAACAACGATAAATCTGATCAAATTTTTTTCATACCATCCAATATGTTTTCAATCCATAGGACAAAAACTTGTTCAGAAACTTCAGTCTGCTTCCAAGATATAACATTTTTGTTTCCCTCAGCCGTAAATATGCTTCCAGAATTCGGCTTCGTTCTATAAAATTGAGAGAACATTGTGCATGGATCCTTTGCACACAGAGATTTCACACACTTTGTTTTGTTTCCTGACTTGCTTCCGTCCTAAAACAATATGTTTCCAAATATGAATGAACTTTGCACCCGGTGCAAGCTTTTCTTCAGGCATAGAAATTGCTTCCATGTAGACGGAAAGTTGCTTCAATCTAGTAAAAAACATATGTCCAACAAAAACACTTTTAAAAAAGATAAGATGAATTTGGAGAATTCAGATGTAAATTAGTTTGCTTCCAGCGAAAGAAAGATTTGCTTACATCATACGTTAAATTTGTTTCCAAAAATAATAATCTGAATTTGAGAAAGGCGAGAAGCTTCCATGCACGGAAAATTGCTTATATGCATGCGGAACGTTTGCTTCAGTCTAGCATGAAGCAAGTGTCTAACAAAACCATGAGCAGAACGTGCGGGCAGGTTCAAACATTCACGCCTACAAAGAACTGCTTTTTTGGGCATAGTCGTGGAGATAGAGGTATACGATCTTATTGACCTCCAGTGCCACGTTCTTGACCACCTCGCAGTAAATCCAACAGTCAACATCCAGTTGGGACCCATGGAGCATGGAGCGAGATGGGGGAGCGAATTTCTAGAGGAATCAAACAGGGCCTGCGGGTAGGGGTGCCAGGAGGCGCTTGAGCGCGCCAAACTTGTCGGCGCTGAAGGGAGAGTTGAGCAGCGCCGAGACAAGGTGTCGCTGGGATCATCGTAGACGTGCACGTCCGTGCTCAACTGCTACCCACAACGGCGCTCTCCTACAACCCTAACATCCATTTCCCCTCCTTCCAAGCAGGACGGTGATGCTAGGCTGCGCCGGCCGGATCGGCCAGTTGCTTACTGCCGCAGATGCAAGATATTAGAGACGAAGCCGAAGAGAGGTTTGGGTAGTGTTTTGGGGAGGCGGATATTTCGTGATTTAAGGCAGTCAACCTCACGTGGTTAATGGGGATTTTTTTATTACAAAACAGCGTCATTGGATGGAAACAAGCTGAACGGCTCTGGTGAGGTCCGGCGATATGCTTTCGCATCGGACTCAGATACATAGTATTTACCTTATTATTATTACAGGGCCAGAGACTTCACAGCCCATTTGGACGAGGATCTGTTTTTGCTGTGAAACACTGGAGAATGCGGCGCACGACGCCCCTTTTCAGGTGACGTCACAGCCGAGTGATGCCAAATCCCGGGTGAACGTGCGGAGACAGAAATCGTTGCTGGCCCGCTGCTGCATTGCCTTGATAGCTTCCACTGTATGTATACCGGTTCGAAAGTGCAGCATCAACTGCTATGGATGTGAGACCGGAGATGCGGCAAATTTGAACCCATGTTATCGATCGTCGACAGATAAGTGGAGACTGTCTAGCTCTAATTGCGGCGTCTTCTTCGCGAGTTCGGACCTCTTCCTGTTGTGTTGTGCAGCTAGGCCACATCTGTTGATGTACTTCGGTCCTTATTGTCAATATATCTAGCTTTATGTATTTTTCAAAAGAAAAGAAAAAAAAAGTGCAGCACCTAGTGGTATTTCTTTGAAGCATCTCCACGGCAACCGCAAAGGAACATCTCCAATGCGCCGACGTATTTGGTCCGGTCGCATCCAAATCCATCCGCGTGACGCGGAAACACGACCCAACGCACCAACCAATTTGGGAATCAGAGACACACGTCGTGAGTTTTGCTCCACGTCCACCCAATTCTGTTCCAAATTTAGGAAAGAAATGCGTCCACACGAAAGCGCGCGGATGTCTGGTTTGCGTCCCTAGGGTCCTGGTCAAGCTCCTCCCCTCGACTCTCGGGCTCGCCAGTCAGCGACCCACCAGCCCTTTGCCTACCTTCTATGGTCCTATTAAATAGGCCCATTCCCCGTCGCCAACCCCCCATCCGCCCCATTAACCATTGCATCGCCAGGGGCGACGGTGGTGTGCCTCCACGAGCGGGACCGACACTACGTCCCCATGGTTCCGCGACGAGCATAACATGGGTAGTCGGAGTTTTTTCGCCCGTGCCCCAGAACCACCGCGCACGGACACGCTCGCCACCCTCCACGAGGTCAGGCCCTCCAGTGATAGCTGCGCATCACTAGCCTCGTCATGGTGAAGACCGATGAGGAGGCCGACGAGGACAAAGCGCGCCTTCCATACCGGCGTCGAGCAATTCCTCCTCTTCGACGAGGCCCGGTGGGAGGCAGTGGCAAGTAGTTGCACTACTCCGTCGTCATGGCCCATCGGATCGTGGAGGAGGCGCACCGCCCCTGGTACGATTTCATGCCGGAGGATCCGGAGCCAGCGCAGCGCCTACCCGCCCAGCTCTACGGGGAGCACTAAGTCTGGGGTGGCCCAGAGGAGGCCACAGCGCCGCCGCCGGATCAGAAGGTGGAGCAGGCGGCGCGTGTTCCACCGGCGCACATCTGAAAGGCGTCGGAGTAAATCGAGCTCGATTAGGCTTGAGGGCCAAGCTCTAGGGCAAGGCCACGGTCCGCGCCTACAGTAGTTTTTTTCTTGTTTTTTCTTTTTATATTTATTACATAGAAAGGCCTTTTGTGACCCCATGTAATGCATAGGGCCTTCTAGGCCCAATATTAACAAATTAATCTAAATAAAAAACGAAATGAGTCATGTGCGTTGGGTACACTTCCTACGGGGACACGGAATGCATAGGCGCGACTATCACAAGTGTCTCAGAATCCTACAAAATTGACTTATACCTGCGAGTCACCATAAGTTGCATTTTCGGGAGGTGCTGGAAAATGTCCAGGCACATCCCTGGTCAGGTTGATCCACATGCATCCACTCTGGCGGGCGGTGAGGAGAATGAGATATCCATATATAGGCAAGATTTATGTGCCTTCTCATGGCTATGTATTTTTTTTATGTGCTACAATGGGTAGTGAGTTGTTCATTCTTAAGCGATGTACTCACATGATTCTTTGTGGCTAGACACACCCGTGTGTGTTTTTCCGTGTACTAGCAATACATGCCCGTACGATGCTACGGGTTAATTCTTTTTAGTATTTTTTTAGGTCACCGAGAATTTGATACTTGATCATTTTTCTACTGGGCAAAATGTACACATTAACGCGGCTATGTCAAGGAGGGCAAAAGCACGGGATCGGTAGAAAGAAAATCAAAGATCATTGATCGCTTTATGGACAACCGTCGTGAAAAAATAACACAATAACTACAATTAGTCAACTCAACATCAGAAGGAAGTAAATCAATCAAATCTTACATGTGGTTTACATTAGTACATTCTGACAGCATTTGCAGCATCAATACGCAGCGTTCTCTTCGTCATGGAATGAAGTCTCACTAATAAGTTTATTTTTTCGAAATAGGAGTCTTAGTTCCAGCCTCTCCACGGAAGCGATAACACAGGCCTTTTTAATTAGAAGATAAAAAGATATGCCAACTAAATTTGTACAATGGATTCCCAATGAGAGAAGTCTATTTTACACCCCCCCCCTCCCCCCTATATTTGTCCTCAGGTTTGGTTTACAACCCTGAACTTTGATTTGGTTCAATCTCCAACCTTGAACTGTGAAACCCATTCAAAACGACCCCTTTTACGGTATGACCAGGTTTTTCAACTGTTTTTTTTTTGCCACGCGTTTTCTCTAGATATGCCAACAAGATGTATTTTTTAGAATACCACGTACATGTATTTGCTTATATTGCATCGTACATGCATGGGTCAGATATAGTCCCGATCGTCCTCGTCTCCCATTATCCTCATTTCACGCGAGAACGACCAGTATGGATCTGCCCCTCGCCAGATCACGGTGCTGTCGGGCAACCAAATAGCTATGTCATGATTCAGATACATGGCAGATACTATATCCCAATCTCTCAAGAACCAGTAGCAGCACGTCTCTACAATTCTCAATCTTTCTTACTTCCTATCTAAATTAGCATGAAGCAAGACGTCTATCTCTCACTCTCACATCATCAGTAGGTCAGTCGCAGCAGAAACAGTGCGCCTCCTAGGTAGCAATCGAGAATATGTACCTTCCTATTTCCCCTTCGTGTCTTCCTACACGCCCCAGGTTACCCATGGCGACGCAGCCAACTGGAACGGGCGACCCAACACCTCTCCCTCCTTGGAGCTTCCTCTCCTTTCTGATGTATCATCCCCACGTTGCGCCTCCCCCACGACTCGCCATGATGCGCGGTGGCCACTACGCGCTAGCTGTTCGCTGGGCTCGTAGGGGATGTCGAGGGCAGAGGCTGGTTGAAGGCGGGCGCCGGAGCGACGGTGCTTCCTGGACGCCTGATACGTCTCCAACGTATCTATAATTTCTGATGCTCCATGATAATATTATGCCAATTGTTACATGTTTCTCCCTTCTTTATGTCATTTTTACACGTTTCCCGGGACTAACCTATTAACAAGATGCCAAGTGTGAGTTCCATGTTTTCTGCTGTTTTTGGTTTCAGAAAAGTTGTTCTGGAAATAATCTCGGAATTGAACCCCAGAAAGCCCGAAGTGCATATTTTCCCCGGAAGCATCCAGAACACTGAAGAGGAGACGAAGAGGGGCATCAGGGGGGCCACACCATGGGGTGGCTCCCCCCCTTGGACGCGCGAGGGGGTGGTGTGGGGCCCCCAGGGCTCCACCGCCTCTGCCCTTTCGCCTATTTATTCCCCTGGATGAAAAACCCTAAACACCTGATCAAAAATCACCGAAAAGTTTCGCAGCCGCCGTCACCGTCAACCCTAGATCAGGGGGGTTCTGAAGTTGTCTCCGGCACCCTGCCGGAGAGGAAATCATCACCGGAGGCCTCTCCATCACCAAGCCTGCCTCCGGAGTGATGTGTGAGTAGTTCATCCTTGGACTACGGGTCCATAGCAGTAGCTAGATGGTTGTCTCCTCCTCATATGCTTCCATGTTTAGATCTCGTGAGCTGCCTAACATGATCGAGATTGATCTTATGTATTTCTGTGTGCTGTGTTTGCTGGGATCCGATGAATATTGAACTTATGCCAAGTTGATTATAGTCTTTATTTGCATATGTTATTTGTGATCTTGCTCCGTTGCTAGTGGTTGCTTAGGACAAGTAGGTGCTAGTGACTCGAAGAGGGAGTATTTATGCTTGATAGTTGGTTCATGCCTCTTTTTCGCTTTGCTCGAGTGACAGAAACATGAAGGGGGAGGATGTGCTATTGCCACTAGGGAGAAAACAACGGTGAGAGTGCCCGCGTGTACAGTCATTGCTTACATTACATACTTTGTTTAATGTAGTTATATCTTGCTTGCAACTTAATACCTAAGGGGATTCGGATGATAACCTGAGGGTGGATTATTACTCATAGATGCAGTTGGATTAAGGTCTATGTATATTGTTGTAATGTCCGCACTAAATATCATAGTAGTCATCATGTCATGAATGTGCACTACGGTGCAACCTCTATTTGTCAATTGCCCAGCTGTAATTTGTTCATCCAGCATGCTATCTTTTATGGAGAGACACCACTAGTGAACCTATGAATCTCGGTCCATTTTTCAATACTGTTAAAACAAACCACCACAATTTCCTGCTTTCTCTACTTACTGCAAGCATACATTATTTTTCACACTATACGTCTAATCTTTGATTTCAGAAAGTTCGGTGAGATTGACAACCTCACTGTACCGTTGGGACAAAGTATTTTGGTTGTGTTGTGTGCAGGTGAACGGACAACGATGTCACCTAGAGGGGGGTGAATAGGCGATTAAAACTTTTCCGGTTAAGGCTTGCTAAATGCGGAAATAAACTAGGTGTTTAAATTAACAAGCATACAACGTAAATATTCTAGGGTCAACTAGGTGCACCAACAACTTATGCTAAGCAAGACAAGTAACAAGGTGATAGCAAGATATATAGCTTCAAGCTCGAAGGCTATGACAATATAAATTGAATAAGTAAAAAGCTCGGGTATAGAAATAACCGAGGCACAAGGAGACGATGATGTATTCCCGAGTTCCTCCCACAAGGGAAGTACGTCTCGTTGGAGGGGTGTGAGCTCGCCACAAGAGGCCTACTCAATGCTACAAAGGCCTCACCCTATTCTCCGATGAACCCCGCCACAAAGGCCTAGTTCAACTTCCACTATTGGCAACCTTCAAACCCAAGGCACGCATCCACAACTTAATTGGAGGCTCTCGGTGTCGCCACAATCTTGGGGCACACATCCACAACTCAATTGGAGGCTCCCAAGAACACCACAAGTCGTCTAGGGTCCAAGACCCAAGAGTAACAAGCTAACAAACTTTCAAGTTCCACGAATCCTCATGGAGAGAGCAAACCGATGCAAATGGCAAGAACACAAGTGCTCAAATCCTTCACTCTCAAACCCCAACAAAGCAACAAATGCTTATGGGGGAATAAGAGAGGAAGAACAAAGGAGGAGAAACACCAAGAAATCCAAGATCAAGATCTACTAAGTTTCTCTCACTAAGAAGGAAGATGAATTGGTGGAAATGCATATTTAGATCTCCTCTAACTTCTCCCTCGAAGATATGCAAGAATCATAGGAGGGATTGGGAGAGGGGCAAGCTATCCAAGGTCAACAATGGTGGGGGAGAGGGGAAATTTCGTGCTTGGAAGACTTGGGGACCAATGGGGAAGAAGACCCCCTTGAATAGGTCCCCACAAAACTAGCCGTTTTTGTGTGCAGAGTGAACAGGATATTCCGGTCCAAAGTTGGACCGGATATTCCGGTCCAACAGGAATATCTGGTTGCTTTTGAATAATCCAGTACAAATAATCCGGTTGGGTTCTGTCCCAAATAGGCAACTGAACCGGATATTACGGCTCCTCCGGAATAATCCGGTACAAATAATCTGGTTCACATCTGTCAGTTTTATCTCCAGTCCTTAGTCGTTTTCGAGCAAAATCTCCACAACCGGAATATGCGGTCTGAGATGAATAATCCGGTATAAATAATCCGGCTCATCTCTGTCCCGAATATGGACCAAAACTATCCTAACCGGAATATCCGGTTACCCAGAATAATCCGGTTAGAATAATCCGGTTGGCTCCTGAAACAATGAGGCTGAAGTAGAAACCTCATAACTTTTGCAAATGAACTCCGAACGAGGTAAATCCAATTGCATTGGAAAGATAACAGCAAGGAGTATCCAAATAAATATTGATACCTCAAAGTATGTAGAAGTTACCACACATGGAATGTGTGGGAACATTCTCAAAGACGAGCGGAATATTTTCACCACCGAAAATGCAACAAGTTTTTCTTACGAAATCCGTTTTCGAGAAACCAAGACTTGTCATGAAGATCATGACAAGCAATAAAACCCAAAGGAGACAAAAGCCAAATAAGAACCAAGAAAGATGATATGCCAAGTATGCAAAGGTTTGAGCTCTCCATAACGATTCGATCAAGTTACTCACTTGAGAGCCCCTCTTGATAGTACGACTATCTATCCTATAACCCGGTCTCCCAAAGACAGGAGACCGGTAAAATAGAAAACCTATCAAGATTATACCTTTGCCTTGAGCATTCCGCTTGAGCTAGATGATGACGATCTTGACTCTCTCAAGTTGGATCTTCTTTATTGATCGTGCTTGCTAGTACAAGCTCCGCTTGATGAAGACTTCCAAGTTGCTCCCCCATACACCATTATGGGAGAGACTAGCTCCCCCATACACCATTATGGGAGAGACCCTTCTCGGAAAATCTTCACAAGGCCAAAATCTCCAAAAGGTTGGCAAGCATAAAGCATAGGATATCTTCTAGATGCTTCAGTTGAGCTTCCACGTCAAACTAGATGACGAACACCGCTTGACGACGACATAGACCATGGGCTATATGAAATCTTCCTTTTGGTTCGTGCCCATGGAAAGATACCTAACCACACACAGAGATGCCACACACACATATCATGGGTTAGTTCATAAAGCTATATTTACAACTGCTTACCATACCATGAGATACACAATCCCACTTGGTACATCTTGTAGCTTTGTGTGTTTATCACTAGCTTGATCAACCTTGTATCTTTTCTTCTCACTTCAAATGATGATGTCTTGAAGATAACCATGAAGGATAACCTAATACTTTTCTTCAAGACACACTAGCAATAAGATCAACTCAAACCATTACCATTCTTCATATAAATCCTTGAATACAACAATGGCCATTAAGGAAGCTAATAGAGTTACACAAAGATAACTCAATGCAAACATTAGTCCATAAGGATTTTCATTAATTACCAAAACCACACATGGGGCACCATGCGCTTTCAATCTCCCCCATTTTGGTAATTGGTGACAATCCCTTTTTACGAGGGTTTATATGATTAATTAAGAAACCATGCAAAACAAAGAGCAAGGATGCAATAGCATGGAAGGAAAATGCTTAAGAACGAAACTAAAGCATAGAACCAAATTCCCTTAAACTCTCTAAACTTCTCCCCCATTGGCATCCATTGCCGAAATGGAAAAAAAGATTAGAAGGCCAATATAATAAGAGCTCCCGCATAGTGTATGCATTCCTCATGATATGAGTGAAATTAAGTGCATATGTCCAACTATGAATAGATGGAGGGAGATCAAACTATATTGAGGATCCAAAGATTTACAAAGAATAATAAAATTGAAGGATACTTTCACAAAGAAGCAACCAACCAAAGAATCCGAAAAACCGATTGAAAAAAAATCAATATTATGATAAGATCAACCAAGTTTTATAGAAAATCAAGAGTGAACTCCCCAAGGTACATGCACAATGTTAGATTTGAATTACTATATAATGTGCACAACATGGAATCATCACTCCCTTCTAGATAATTTTGAACACAAACAAGAGCAAGAGAATAGATTGGAAATGAAGCAAAGCAACTTGCAAACAAACAAAAGTTGAGCAATTAAGATAAAGAAGCGACAAATAAAGACTTACTCAACCGAAATAGATGGGTGTGAGAAGGAAAAACATTTTTAGGAGACTAATAGGATGATAAAATCATCAACATAGTCTTTCAATATATGAGGCACATAGTGAATATCATGTCTTTCCCATACACACAAACCAACAAATGATAAAACACATAGGTCCACATGCTTATTAAGATGCAACAGGAATACCAAATGAAAATCAAAGCTTGTGCCTTTTAGAAACCACCTAAGAAAATAAAGCAAGAAGAGGTGGTCACTAAAGGAAAAAAATATATCAATTAAAGATGTAACTATTATCGTGTGTATAAGTTTCTAAGTGGACATCAATCACAAAGATATATATATCCACAAAGAAACATGCACACACAAATAGGTACCGAGGTGAAGAACATGATATCCAAGAGAGGTTCATAAATATACCAATAAGATTTTTGCTTGAAAGCAAAGCACTAAGCTTAGTTTAATCTTAAGGGAATATAGATGAACAATCAATAAACTCTTCAAAGCATCACAAATATCACAAGGGAAAAGTGAAAGTTGGAATGCTTCGAGAAAGGTAACGCATATCACAAAAGATTCAAATGGTTTTTGAGAATTTATTAATATTGCATATGAGAGACTTCAAGTAGAAGTTGCTAGATTAATATACTTGAGATTGGTGTATCATGAAAATGAATATAAACATCCCCTTAATATGTAATCATCCCGACTTACTCATAGTTGCAATAAAGATGCTTTTAATAAGACATTTGCAAGAACCAAATGAAATTAAACAAATGTAATTCATGCCAAGATGCAACCTACACAAGGTTCAAAGCTAGAAATGTATGCATGGAATAGATACTTGTTACCGAGACGACATTGGTGATGAAGAGGATGCGAGTTTGATAATCATCATAGCTTGACTCCTATAATACCATGGTGAGAACACTTTCCTTATGAATGGAGCAAGAAACCAATGTATCTCCATTGTACCTAAAAACAAAAATCAAGTACAAGATGGTTCCTAAACTTATTGGGTCCACAGTAGTTAGAACAACTACAATACATAGGAGAAACTCCACATAAATATGTGCATATTAATGTGAATTTGAATTTCATGCACATCTTAGCCATTTAGGATTTGATGGAGTTTATCCTATATATTGGATCAACAAAAGTAAGCATTTCAAAGGATATACATAGTAAATATACATGCACAAAACTTTAAAGAACCAAACAAGATATAAATTGGACAAAATACCAATTAAAACAAAGAAGGCACTCACAAGAGAGATAATCAAACGAAGTGTCCAAATTATATCAAAACCCCAAATCAACACATGATTTAGGAAACAAAATAGAGAAGATAACAAAAAAAACATCAAAGAATAAACAAACCCTCTACACAAAGTACCAAGACGAAAAATGTTCGTCTTCAAAAGAGACAAGTCATTGGGATAAAATACCAATTTCAAGACAACAAGTGTTCAAACACATATAGGATAGTTCTTCAAATAATAGTGCATTAATTATGATATTGCATTTGAATACAAAATGCACACAATGGAATCATTACTCTCCATATATATTGTTCAAACACTAGTCAAGCTCAAGAAAAGTAATAAGATGCAATACCAATTTAATAATTGTGTTCTACTCAATGTAGGATAGCTTCCCCAAGAAATGCAACAAAAATATGTATGACTTTGAATGAAAGTGCACACGAATGGGATCATTGCTTTTCCTAACTCAAGAAAGCATAAATTTGTTTTTGAGTAGAGCAAGGAAGACACAAATGAGTTTGAACCAAACAAATCCTTGGCAAGGAACAAGGCAATTTTAGAGCAACAGCCAAAGTAAATATGATCAATAAACTTACCACAAATTATTATAACTTGTCAAAGACAAGAGATGTATGGAGATATTTCTCGGTGGTAGATTTGTTCACAATCATATTCGCAAAACATAAGCATGTGGTAAAAGATAGGAATAATTAAAAACATGCTTAGAAAGAGATTCTTGAAGGCTTCAAATAAAACCCGAAAAGCAAGGCAAGAAGAAACTCTCTTACAAACAAGATCCCAAAGAAGAGAGACAAAATATATTTTAAGCAAATATGGAACTTGTTTGAGAAACATGCCACTTAGGATCAACATAACTAGAATATCAACTCTAGGTGGCAATACCTCACATGCTCACATTTTCTAGGCTTGTAATATGCACATAGCTTATTACTCCCCCATAATGTGATAATCCATTGAAAACAACAGGAAGCAAAAGTATATCCAACTAGAGAAAGTTAATGGACATTTAGAAATTGATTTTCTCATGAGAATGACATATCACATAGAGACTAGATAATATTATATCAACACTAATTGGTATTCCTCATGTACACACATTTTAGTATAGTAAAGTTCCAAGAGCGTATTACTCCCCCAAAATGGGAAAGTCCATTAATCTCCCAAAGAGCCAACTAAAAAAACAAGAATGGCAATGAAGGCTCAACACAAAGCACACAAGTACATGGAGTGCAAACCACAAACTCAAACTAGATTAACCAAGACGGGCAAGTAGTAAGCATAACATATACAAACACATGCTAGAAACAAAACCAACACATGCAAGGGGGCAAGTAACTTTCAATGTATATATGAATTAAATGCAAGTTACCGCATGGAGGAACATTGGGTAAGAGATATATATAATCCAAGTGACTTGGCTTGAGGAAATATAATTGATGAAAATTCCTTAATTCTTCATGAGATAGCCAAGTCTCCAATTCCTTCCAACAACACATATTGATCAAGTTTGAGCTTGTTGGTCCCCAACCAAGTTGGGTCCTAAGAGGTTAGTCATAATATGTTTGGAAACCCAAATGGTTATTTTCTTGACACCACTTTTAGTACCAACAAACTTGGAAAACACATTGCCCACATTATCCTTTCGAATGGAATACACATTATCAACAAGGATAGGGTTGGATAAAGTACCATTAGTGCATGAAGAAGCAAGGTGTCCCTTCTCACGACAAAGGTAGCAACATCGACTCTTCTCTTTCTTTTTAATAGGCTCCTCAACTTGAGGAGCATTGGCTTGAGTCTTCTTAGGAGGTGGTCGTTGTTCAACTCGTGGTTGAGCATGAGATTGAACAAGAGGCCGATTCCCTAGTTGCTTCTCGCTTAGAGACTTCTTCTTCAAAGGGCAATATCTAACATGGTGCCCTTCAATCTTGCACTTGAAGCAAATAATCTTGGCCGTATCTTTTACTTGCTCTTGGCCCTTCTTCTTGTCAACCATGGACTTGTTCTTGATATTGGAGTTGAATCCAAGTCCACTATTGTCATTGGGAAGTCTTCGCACTCTCAACATCTTGTCAAGGGTGGAACTCCCTTCATGACTCTTTTCCAAGTCTTTCTTCAAAGAAGTGACTTGGGCCTTGAGCTCTTTAATTTCCTCTACATGGTTAGAATCAACACAAGATCTAGAGGAAGTAGATGCTTCATTGTTAGAGAAACAAGGCAAGGAAAGCAATTCATCACAAGATGTAGAAACATTATGAGAGGATGAATTACTAATACTAGCAGAGACAATATAGCATTACTAGAAGATATTGTGCTAGTAACCACATGAGGCTCACAACATGTTATGTTTGTAGTGATAGCCTCAAGATCTAACTTTAGCCTAGTATGGAATGCTAGAAGATCCTCATGAGAGCTAGATAGATTTTCATGGCTTTCTTCCAACTTCCCACACTTGCTAGTAATCAACTCAAGTTGAGCCCTTAGCTCAACATTCTTCTTCAAAATAGATGCTTCACAAGATGTGGAGTTAGTAGCACAAGCATCATTAGTAATGGAAGAAGACAACTTGGCAAGCTCATTATTCAACCTAGAGCTTTCCTAAATTAGTTTAGCATTGCCAACAACAAATTCAACCTATTCATTTTTAAGCACTTTATATTTAGCATTAGTATGGCCACGTGCTTTAGTGAGATAGGATATTTGTTCATTAAAGAGCTCTTCAATAGATTCGAGTTTCTCCTCAAGAGTAACTCGGAGCTCATGCTCTTCCTCAAGGTCTACCTCGAACCCTGCAATTTCATCTACGTACCCATGTTCAAGTCTATAACATTTATCAAGTCTACTATCCATAGACTTAATAGTCTCATCGCGCTCAACAAGGGTACCCATGATTTCATAGAGAATAGAAGAGGCAATCTTATTCTTTGTGAGACCATGAAGAACTATTTTACCTTTCTCATAAATGGAATCACCATTATGATTTTCTTCATCATCATCATCAATATATGAAGAGGGTTCCAAAGGAGGGAATACCTTTGAATCCTTAGCCATAAGGCACATGTGAGAAATGGATAATGATTATGAAGATTTTACTTGAAGCACCATTAAGGTCCATGTCTTGTTCCACCAAAAATGTGGGGTTCCTCTACATAGTTAGCCACACAAGCACTAGAGGAAATGGAAGCATTATTTTCATGAAAACAGGACATAGGAAGCATATCATCATGAGTTTAGTTAAACAACTATTACATGATATGCAAGGACTATCAACAGTAGCATGTATGGAACTTTAAGTGCTAGAAGATATTAAGTCCAAAGATAGATCATTGCAATGGGATAGATATGAAGTATAGTCAATAGCAAATTCACTATCCACAATGCAATTTCTATCACCACTCACCATATCATTACCTTGTGACAAATCACATGTTGGTAGAGTGGATAAAGATGTAAACTCGTCACGGTCGGAAGTGGATGGAGAATAATCATCCTTAATAATGTTGGACACATCATATATATCTTGAAGTTTTGTCCATAACTCATGAGAGTTCCGAAAAGGAATGATAGATTCAATAACTACATTGCTCAAAACGCACAAGAGACCATTAGATACTAGAGTATCGAGATAAGAGTTTTCCTCATCCTCTAAAGATAAATATTGAGAATCCTTTGGAGGAGGAAAATCGATATCTACAATTCTCCTTACATACTTTGGACCCATGTCCGTAAGAAAATTAAGAATGCGAATTTTCCAAACATCATAATTTCTACCATAGAATATAAAAGCGAGATCGTGCTCTATTTCCCTAAACGACATCGTACTCTCGAGGATGTAAAGCCTAATAAAGAGATCCCAGGCTCTGATACGAATTGAACGGACAACGATGTCGCCTAGAGGGGGGTGAATAGGCGATTAAAACTTTTCCGGTTAAGGCTTGCTAAATGCGGAAATAAACTAGGTGTTTAAATTAACAAACATACAACCTAAATATTCTAGGGTCAACTAGGTGCACCAACAACTTAGGATAAGCAAGACAAGTAACAAGGTGATAGCAAGATATATAGCTTCAAGCTAGAAGGCTATCACAATGTAAATTGCATAAGTAAAAAAGCACGGGTATAGAAATAACCGAGGCACAAGGAGACGATGATGTATTCCCGAGTTCCTCCCACAAGGGGAGTACGTCTCGTTGGAGGGGTGTGAGCTCGCCACAAGAGGATACTCAACGCCACAAAGGCCTCATCCTATTCTCCGATGAACCCCGCCACAAAGGCCTAGTTCAACTTCCACTATTGGCAACCTTCAAACCCGAGGCACACATCCACAACTTAATTGGAGGCTCTCGGTGTCACCACAATCTTGGGGCACACATCCACAACTCAATTGGAGGCTCCCAAGAACACCACAAGTCGTCTAGGGTCCAAGACCAAGAGTAGCAAGGTCACAAACTTTGAACTTCCACTAATCCTCGTGGAGAGAGCAAACCGATGCAACCGATTCAAATGGCAAGAACACAAGTGCTCAAATCCTTCACTCTCAAACTCCAAGAAAGCAACAAATGCTTATAGGGAAATAAGAGAGGAATAAAGGAGGAGAAACACCAAGAACTCCAAGATCAAGATCTACTAAGTTTCCCTCACTAAGAAGGAAGATGGATTGGCGGAAATGTAGATCTAGATCTCCTCTAACTTCTCCCTCAAAGATATGCAAGAATCATAGGAGGGATTGGGAGAGGGGCAAGCTATCCAAGGTCAACAATGGTGGGGGAGAGGGGAAATTTTGTGCTTGGAAGACTTGGGGACCAATGGGGAAGAAGACCCCCTTAAATAGGTCCCCACAAAAATTAGCCGTTTTGTATGCAGAGTGAAGAGGATATCCCGGTCCAAAGTTGGACCGGATATTCCGGTCCAACAGGAATATCCGGTTGCTTTTGAATAATCCGGTACAAATAATCCGGTTGGGTTCTGTCCCGAACAGGCAACTGAACCGGATATTCCGGCTCCTCCGGAATAATCCGGTACAAATAATCCGGTTCACATCTGTCAGTTTTATCTCCGGTCCTTAGCCGTTTTCGAGCAAAATCTCCGCAACCGGAATATCCGGTCTGAGATGAATAATCCGGAACAAATAATCCGGCTCATCTTTGTCCCTAATACGGACCAAAACAATCCTATCCTGAATATCCGGTTGCCCAGAATAATCCGGTTAGAATAATCCGGCTGGCTACCGAAACAATGAGGGTGAACTAGAAACCTCATAACTTTTACAAATGAACTCCGAACGAGGTAAATCCAATTGCATTGGAAAGATAACAGCAAGGAGTATCCAAATAAATATTGATACCTCGAAGTATGGAGAAGTTACCACACATGGAAGGTGTGGGAACATTCTCAAAGACGGGCGGAATATTTTCACCACCGAAAACGCAACAAGTTTTTCTTATGAAATCCGTTTTCGAGAAACCAAGGCTTGTCATGAAGATCACGACAAAGCAGTAAAACCCAAAGGAGACAAAATACAAATAAGAACCAAGAAAGATGATATGCCAAGTATGCAAAGGTTTGAGATCTCCATAACGATTCGATCAAGTTACTCACTTGAGAGCCCCTCTTGATAGTACGACTATCTATCCTATAACCCGGTCCCCCAAAGACACAAAACCGGTAAAATAGAAAACCTATGAAGATTATACCTTTGCCTTGAGAATTCCACTTGAGCTAGATGATGACGATCTTGACTCTCTCAAGTTGGATCTTCTTTCTTGATCGCGCTTGCTTGCACAAGCTCTCCTTGATGAAGACTTGCAAGTTGCTCCCCCATACACCATTATGGGAGAGACCCTTCTCGGCAAATCTTCACAAGGATAAAATATCCAAAATCTTGGCAAGAATCAAGCATAGGATATCTTCTAGATGCTTCACTTGAGCTTCCACGTCAAGCTAGATGACGAACACCGCTTGACGACGACATAGACCATGGGATATATGAAATCTTCCTTTTGGTTCATGCCCATGGAAAGATATCAAACCACACATACATATGCCACACACACATATCATGGGTTAGTTCACAAAGCTATATTTACAATTGCTTACCATACCATGAGATACACAATCCCACTTGGTACATCTTGTAGCTTTGTGTGTTGATCACTAGCTTGATAAACCTTGTATCGTTTCTTCTCACTTCAAATGATGATGTCTTGAATATAACCATGAAGGATAACCTAATACTTTTCTTCAAGACACACTAGCAATAAGCTCAACTCAAACCATGACCATTCTTCATATAAATCCTTGAATATAACAATGGCCATTAAGGAAGCTAATAGAGTTCAACACATGAACTCCATTATTTCCTATGGACAAATCTACAAAGATAACTCAATGCAAACATTAGTCCATAAGGATTTTCATTAATTAATAAAACCACACATGGGGGCACCATGCGCTTTCAGCAGGTTCCACGTTGTTGCTGACACCGGTGAGCCATCATCACCGTCAGTGGCATCAACCTTCTGAAGCTCCTCTTTCTCCCACTGGATTGATAACCTTGGTTCTTAACTAAGGGGAAAACTCCTACCGCTGTGCTCATCATACCCTCCTCTTGGGGTATTGGTACGTCCATTTTGCATCACTATTTTATATCATAATTTTATGTTATTCATCGATATATTTCATGTTATGATGCATCTCTTATGTTATTTTATCTTATTTTGCATGTTTTATAATTTTTGGAGAATAAACACCGGGACCAGAAATCTGATGGAAAAGCACCGTCGAGATACCATGTTTCAGAAGATCAGAAGAGGAAGGGGGACATCCGGGGGTTCCTAAAAGTCCAGAGGAGGAACACAACCAGGAGGAGAGCCAGAGGGGGGCCACCAGGGGCCCACACCTAGGGGTGGCGCGCCCCTGGCCGCGCCACCTAGGGTTGTGGCCACTCTGGCCCACCCGTGGGAGTCATCTTTGGTCCCCTGGGGTCTCGAGGGAACCTTAAGCCTCATTCCATCCTAGAAGAATTATTCCGCCGTCGCTGCGGGGCGAAAAACACCCGAAAGAGAAAAGCACTCTTGCAAGGAGAAATCTGCCGGGGAAATTCCTCTCCGGAGAGGGGAAATCACCGCCATCGTCACTGTCATCGCTACGAGCATCATCAAGATCGTCATCATCATCGTCATCACCACCAGCACCATCACCCTCATCATCCACCTTCATCCTGCTATAAAAATTAGGGGTCTCTATCGTTGTTTTGCATTAGATCTTTCTCCCGGTGTGGTTTACTAGTTAGTAGTTGATGCTTGTGAGATTTATCGGTGTTTGCACTTTATGACCAGATTGTTATCATCCATTATATCACCTCTGATTATGATCCATATGATGTGTTGTGAGTAGTTCGTGTTGTTCTTGAGGACATGGGAGAAGTCAAGTTGTTAGTAGTGAAGTAATGTTGAGTAATATTTAATGTTTGATATTTAAGTTGTGGTTCTATTCTTCTAGTGGTGTCATGTGAACGTCGACTACACGATACTTCACCATTTATGGTCCTAGGGGAATGCATCGTGTATTTGGCTACTAATTGTGGGGTTGCCGGAGTGACAGAAACATAAACCCCCGTTAGGAAACCTTTACACGAGGGAGCGTAGGATCCCGGAGTTTAAAGTTGTGGTTATATTTA
Source organism: Alopecurus myosuroides (assembly GCA_028641055.1). NCBI lineage: Eukaryota > Viridiplantae > Streptophyta > Magnoliopsida > Poales > Poaceae > Alopecurus > Alopecurus myosuroides. The sequence goes on along the minus strand of CM054062.1, from coordinate 332,769,082 downwards.
TTTCTTAGTTACTTTCTTGTAGTTGCGGATGCTTGCAAGGGATATAATCACAAGTATGTGTTAGTATTGGATGGGATGGTACATTAGCATAGGTTCACCCACACAACACTTATCAAAATACAAAGTTATTCAACCGAATGGAACAAATGCACTTGACAGAAATCTCCCGTGTGTCCTCAAGAACGTTTGTTAATCATAAGTAAACTCACCGGCTTGTCCTTTGATAAAGAAAGGATTGGGCCACTTGCTGCAATTATCACTACTGCATTTTATTTACTGGCACTTTATTTATCTGCAATATCAAAAAACCCTACAAATATGTTTTCCCGTATTTACAGTTATTCCTTCATCGAAACTGCTTGTCAACACCTTCTACTCCTCGTTGGGTTCAACACTCTTATTTATCGAAAGTACTACGATACACCCCCTGTACTTGTGGGTCATCAAGACTATTTTCTGGCCCCGTTGCCGGGGAGTGAAGCGCTATTGGGAAGTGGAATTGATAAAGGAAACTTCTGCTGTAAGTGTTGTTTTTATTTATGTTTTTATTTCTGTCTACTGCTTTATTACACTATGTTTGGAACTCGTTTTGAGTCCTTATTTGTGGGCACTAATGCCACTGCTAGGGTAGTATTTTACCCACTGCATGATGATATGGATCCTTATAAAATACCTATAAAGATTGTTAAACATGTTATGGATAACTACTATTCTGGTGATGGAAATGTCCATCCTGGTGATCATTTGCTCTTTTTACATGAATTATGCGAGTTGTTCAAGTGTGCAGGTATTACAATGAGCCAAGTGAAGAGGAAATTATTATTTATGTCATTGACAGGCGGAGCCTCTGAATGGTTCAAACTACTGAAAAATAGCCAGACTATTGAATGGGAGGAAATTGTACCTCTCTTTTATTCTAAATTCTATCCTCCAAGTGAAATCCATAGAGATCGGAATTATATATATAATTTTGGCCTCATGACGGAGAGAGTATTGCCCAAGCATGGGGGAGATTGAAGTTACTAATGCTCAAATACCCCATTCATGAGCTCCCCAGTAATATTGTTATTAATAATTTCTATGCAAGGCTTCCTCTTCATGATAAGAATTTATTGGATGCTTCTTGTTCTGGATCATTTACACGTATGAAGGATGAAGCTAAATGGTATCTTCTTGACCGTATTCAAGAAAACACTGAAGCATGGGAGAATGACAAAGGTAGAAAGTCAGGTATAAATTATGACTATGAATGCATTAAAACCTTTATGTCATCTGAGGATTTTCATAATGTTAGTACTGCTTATGGTCTTGATTCTCAAGTTGTTGCAAACTTGTATAAGGCTTTTGCTTCTTATTTTGATATTCCTAAAAAGGAATGGGACAAGTACCATGCTCCTTATAAAGATATTGTTAATTATGTTCCTGCTAGAGATATAGAAGTTCATATTGTTGATTCTGTTGTGCCTGAACCTTATATTGATAAAATGCCTTTCCCTGCTAAGGTAAAAGAACACTCTATGTTAGCTAGTGTGTTTAATAAAAGTGCAAGGAAACCTGTAGAACCTGAGGAACAAATAACTGTAGAACCTACAGTAGCAATAGTAAAGGAACTTGTTTCTGAAAAATATAGAAGAAGGACACATTATATTTTGTGAAGATGCTTCTAATATTATCTCTCATCCTAGTAAATCTAGGAAACCTAGTGTTCATGTGCTATCTGTGAGAATAGGTGATCATTGTTATTATGGTTTATGTGATATTGGTGCTAGTTCTAGTGCTATTCCTTATGAGCTTTATAAAGAAATCATGCATGAAATTGGTTCTTGTGAAATTGAAGACATTGATGTGATTATTCAACTTGCTAATAAGGAAACTATTTATCCTATTGGTATTGTTAGAGATGTAGGTCTTGTGTGGTAAAACTAAGTATCCTGCTGATTTTCTAGTACTAGGCACTTATGCTAGTGATACATGTCCTATTATATTTGGTAGACCTTTATTAAATACTTGTGGTGTTGTTACTGATTGTAAAAAGGAGAAAATTCTTACAAAGTTTGATGGAGAGTCTTATGAATTTAATTTCTCCAAATTTGCTAAAGCACCTTATAAAGCTGAATTACCTAATGAAAATTATAGATTTGAACAGTTGGCTGCTATTTCTCTTGCTCCTAACAATCCTTTGCAGCAATACATGGAAGACAATGAAAGTGATGTCTTTATGGAAGAAAGGAATGAAATTGATGAGATTTTCGTACATTAGCCAGCAATGATGAAACATAATTTACCTGTGGAAGACTTGGGTACAATCATTACCACCCAAGGAAGATCATATTTTTGATTTAAAGCCTTTGCCTGATAATCTTAAATATGCTCATATTGATGATAAGAAATTATATCCTGTTATTATTAGTTCTCAACTTTCTGATAAAGAAGAGGAGAAATTATTGGGGATATTGAAGAAACATAGAGGTGCAATTGGTTATACTCTTGATGATTTGAAAGGGATTTCCCCTGCTATTTGTTAGCATGCTATTAATATTGAACCTGATGCAAAGCCAGTTGTTGAGCATCAACGCTGTTTAAATCCTAAAATGAATGATGTGGTTAGAAATGAGGTATTGAAACTCCTTGACGCCGGTATTATTTATCCTATTGCTGATAGTAGATGGGTTAGTCCTGTGCATTGTTTCCCTAAGAAAGGAGGGATGACTGTTGTGCCAAATGAAAATAATGAACTTATTCCTCAAAGAGTAGTAGTTGGTTATAGGATGTGCATTGATTTTAGGAAGGTTAAAAAAGTCACTAAGAAAGATCATTATCCTTTGCCTTTTATTGATCAAATGTTAGAAAGGTTGTCTAAGAAAACTCATTTCTTCTTTCTTGATGGTTATTCTAGGTTTTCTCAAATTGCTGTTAAAAAGCTTGATCAAGAGAAAACAACTTTCACTTGTCCTTATGGAACCTATGCTTATAGACGTATGCCTTTTGGTTTATGTAATGGTCCTACTACTTTTCAAAGATGCATGTCTGCTATTTCTCATAGTTTTTGTGAAGAAATTGTGGAAGTTTTCATGGATGATTTCTCCGTCTATGGAACTTCTTTTGATAATTGTTTGCAGAATCTTGATAAAATTTTGCAGAGATGTGAGGAGACTAATCTTGTTCTTAACTGGGAGAAATGTCATTTCATGGTTAATGAAGGAATTGTTCTTGGACATAAAATCTCTGAAAGAGGCACTGAAGTTGATAGAGCTAAAGTTGAAGCTATTGAGAAAATGCCCTGTCCCAGGGATGTTAAAGGTATTCGTAGTATTCTTGGTCATGCTGGTTTCTATAGAAGGTTTATTAAAGATTTCTCTAAAATATCAAAACCTCTTACTAATCTTCTTCAAAAATATGTACCATTTGTTTTCGATGAAGATTGTAAAGAAGCTTTTGAAAGTTTAAAGAAGGCTTTAATATCTGCCCCTATTGTTCAACCACCTGATTGGAATTTACTGTTTGAAATTATGTGTGATGCTAGTGATTATGTTGTAGGTGCTGTTCTTGGACAACAAGTAGATAATAAGTTAAATGTTATTCATTATGCTAGTAAAACTCTTGATGCTGCTCAAAATAACTATGCTACCACCGAGAGAGAGTTCCTAGCTGTGGTTTTTGCTTGTGATAAATTTAGGCAGTATATTGTTGATTCTAAAGTTACTATTCATACTGGTCATGCTTCTATTAAGTACCTTATTGAAAAGAAAGATGCTAAGCCTAGGCTTATTAGATGGGTGCTTCTCTTACAAGAGTTTGATTTACATATTGTGGATAGGAAGGGTGCTGAAAATCCTGTTGCTGATAATCTGTCTAGATTAGAAAATATCCCTGATGACCCTATTCCTGTTAATGATAGTTTTCCTAATGAACAGTTAGCTGCTATAAAATTGAGCTCTCAAGAGAGTCCATGTTATGTTGATTATGCTAACTTTATTGTTTGGAAGTATTTGCCTCCTACCTTTACAGCTCAACAAAGAAGAAAATTCTTCTATGATTTGAGGCATTATTTTTGGGATGACCCACATTTATATAAAGAAGGTGTGGATGGTATTATGAGAAGATGTGTTCCTGAAAATGAACAACAAGATATATTGAGAAAATGTCATAGTAGTGCTTATGGAGGACATCACGCTGGAGATAGGACTGCACATAAAGTTCTACAATCAGGTTTTTATTGGCCTGCTCACTTTAAAGATGCTAGAAAATTTGTTTTATCTTGTGATCAATGTCAAAGGGTTGGAAATATTTCTAGACGTAATGAAATGCCTATGAATTATTCTATTGTTATCGAACCATTTGATTGTTGGGGTTTTGACTTTATGGGTCCTTTCCCTCCTTCAAAATGCTACACTCATATTCTTGTTGATGTTGATTATGTTACTAAATGGGTAGAAGCTATACTTACTAAAAGTGCTGATGGTGAAACCTCTTTAAAATGCATAAAGACATTATTTTCCCTAGGTTTGGTGTACCTAGATATCTTATGATTGATGGGGGTTCTCATTTTATTCATGGTGGTTTTAGAAAAACTCTTGCTAAATATGATGTTTGTCGTGGTGGTGTCACGGCAGATGCCATGGGATGGCTAAAGATGTGGGGACGATGGACGCTGGAGGTGTCCGGGGAGGGATCACGCGACGAGTAGCCACGTGAGGTAAGATCCACACAACACGAACAACACGATGTACCCAGGTTCAGGGCCCTCGTGAGGAGGTAAAACCCCTACTCCTGCCTGTCTCTATGTATTACGATGTCTCTCCGAGTAGCCACAGTACAAATGGTATCTCTACCGAGTAGTCTCTCTCTCCTCTCCGAGTAGAGCTAGGTCAAGAACTTAGGGTTTCTAGGGCTCCAGAATGAGCGTCTATGAGTCTGCCTCGCGCAGGAGGCGGCGGGGCACCTTATATACATGGTGCCCAGCCGGATACGTCCAAATCTAGACAAGTGTCGACATAGTGTGCACATCGTCCTTTCTCCGAGTACCCGCTGACAGCTTTGGTTCCTAATCTTGGCTGCTTCTGTAAAGTCGTTGGGCAAAACTAGGGGACAGACTGGTATCACTGTACCTAGGCACAGAGTAGGGCCCCCTTATCCTGCCACCGCCTGCTTCCATGCTGTCACTGTCAGGGAGACCGGCCCCAGATGAACAGTAGTTCAAATGCTGCCAAGTACGGACCCAGGATACGCGGGATCCTGTGTCAGAACGGCTCCTTTGACTTTCTGGCCCGAGTAGGTTCCCGCCAATGGTTCCCGCCAATTGTACTCGGGCCAACTCTTCTACTCGAAAGGATAGAACTTGATTGATATCTCCTTCTGGTCATCTTGAGGTGAGACCGAGTAGCAGTCGACCGGGTACCGAGTACCAGGTAGTCGGCTACTCGACCAAACCTCTCTTCTGTAAGCTGCCTTTACCACCTGTCTTTACCCTACTCGGGGGTAACCCCCCGACAGCAGTCCCCGAAGCTGGTTGAGTCTTGCGAACTTGTTCACTAGGCTCTGTCAGCTTAAAACCAGCCTTTGCATCTCAGCCCTTGAACCTCAAGATGCCGAGTAGGTCCTCCGAGTAGCTATCTGGAAAGTACCTTGAGTTTCCTCTCTTCCGAGTAGCACTTGCTTTCTACTCTGTAACCGAGTAAAAAGACTTAGAGAAATTTCTCAGATTGAGCCTCTGCAGCACAGAGCACAATCCAGCCCTTCGCGCAGCAACTGCACACGCGTCAAGCATCCACGACCTTGTCGTTTCGTTGCCCAGGACACGACCTGCCACGCGTCCAGTTTTCACGCAATGGGCCCACCGGCCGTCATGTCCCATCAAGTGTAGTTATAGGCCACGATTCGGTGGTGGGATCAACTGTGGCCATTACGCGCGCAACCGGCGCTTGTGTGCGTTTCTAGCCGGCCACAGGATCCACCACACGCCACAATCGATCCCACTTCCACGACGGTAACGGTAAACTCGCGGAGGAGATATAAATACCCCCGCCGGTAACTTCCTTTTCCCCTTCCCTTGCACTATTCCTTCTTCGTCTCCTGCTCTTCTCCGCCACCGAGCTCTCCGCCGCCGCGCAAGCTTTCGCGCCGCCGCGGACTCAATCCCCCAACCAACTCCTTCGATTTCTTCCACCTTCCCTACTCGCAACAATGGCCAAATCTGGCTGGGCCGGCTCCTCCGTCACCGCGGAAGATTGCGCCTGGCTCGTCAATACCAGGCGAGTCCCTCCCGGCGTGGAGTGCCGGGCGCCGGACGGTGAAATCGTGCCGTCCCCGCGGGAGGGAGAGCGCGTCGTCTTCCTGGCGCATTTTGAGCGCGGGTTCGGATTGCCCGCCTCCGATTTCCTGCGGAAGTTTCTCAACCACTTCGGCATCCAGATGCACCATCTGCCCCCCAATGCCGTCGTCTTCCTCGCCTACCACGCCGTGGTCTGCGAGGCCTTCCTCGGCATCCGGCCCACGTGGGAGACGTGGCTCAGGTACTTCCACTTGCGCCAGCAATCCACCGGGAAGAAGGACTCCGCGGGCGTCGCCCGCGCCACCGACACCGGCTGCGCCATGATGGTGCAGCGGTCCGGGACGAACCACCCCCGCATCAAGGGGCTGGACTCCGTCAAGCTATGGCAGAAGACGTTCCTCTACGTCAAGAACGTTGCCGCCGCGGAAGGAGCCATCGTGGACGATCGAATCAACTTGCCCGTTTGGAGCAATCGCGCTCCAATCGGGATGTACTAGAAGGACAAGCCCGTCAACGACGATGACGCCATCGAGATGGAGAATAGACTCGGCTGGCTGAAGGCGCAGGGCCTCAAGAACGACGACCCGGTGGCCTGCTGGATCCAGCGCCGAGTGCTGCCCTTGCAGGAGCGCTGCCATCTCATGTGTTACATGGGAGGCCCCCGCGACTGCACCAGGACCACCACCATCGAGATCGACAACATCGATGTTCCCTGGCACGCAAGGAACATCTTGACGACGAATCTTGGCGACCACTGGCAATACAGGTTCGTCCCGTACAGCCGTACAAAGCCAATTGAGCGGGTACGCCTTTCTTACTTTGCTCTCTGCATACACTTTCCGAGTAGATAACTTCTCCTTCTTGCATCAACTAGCAATTGCCTTGCGTTCCGAGTAGGACATCTAGCCGAATCGCCTTAGGCTTAGTATGCTTTGTGTTTGCACGCCTTGCCGATAGCCTACTCGAGAACGATTCTTAGGCTCGATGTGCTTTATACTTGCATGCCCTTCCGAGTAAGACCTTTCAGCAAACATGCTTAGGCTTGTTATGCTTTGTGTTTGCACGCCTATCCGGGTAGAATTCCTTCCTGGTACTCGGCTAGTCTGTGATCCTTCTCTGTTTTTCAGGTTCTCACTCGCCAGATAATCGAGAGCTGCGAGGTTTTTGAGGGCAACTGGTCTCCTGATCGCGAGGAGGACGATGTGCCCTCTTTCGATGCCGCGGAGCAGACCAACCTCTCTCGTTCCCCCATTGCTGACAAGCGCGACGCTCTCCGCACCTGGTCTGATGAAGACTTTGACGGTAACTACCCTTTCATTCTGTTTGTTTCCGAGAAGCACCAGTCCCTCGTTTGCTGTTTCTGATTCTTTCCTTTTTCCTCTTGAATTCTCAGATGAAGTTGCCGCGGAAAAGGACGGCGAGGACGAAGACGAGAACGAGGGCGATGCGCCCCTAGTCGTCAAGCCTCTGTCCGTCGCCGCTCCTGAGACCCGCAAACGGGCTGGTAGCGGAGCACCAGCGCCTCCTGCCAAGAAGAAGAAGCCCGCCGAGAAGAAGGTGGTCGTGAAGAGGTCCAGACGAGAGCTCAAGTGCACCACCGCGTAAGCCCTCTTCTCGGTCGCCTCCCTTCTCGCGCTGTGCTATTTTCCCCAATCTTCTTCTAATTTGTGATTTCTCTTTCTCTGCAGACCTCCTATGGATGCGAACGCAGCTCTCGCGTCTGACCACACTAAGGAAAAATCAGTACCTCTGGTCAATCTGGATGATGATGAGGACGACACCGCCAACGCTGCTGCTGCCAATCCACAGACCGCCGGTGCGCAAGGAGCAGCGTCTGAACCAGCAGCACAGGACACTACCATCCACGATGAGAGACCCCCTTCTCCTCCGGCTAGCAATGCCGAGGAGAACCAAGATCAAGAGATGCAAGACAACACCGCCGACGAACGGCCAGAAGCAGAGCAAGAGCAGCCCGCCACGGGGGCTGCTGCACAAGAGAGCCTCGCTGCCGAGCAGCGAGTAGAAGACACCACCGCCGCGGATGCCACCATAACTGACGCTTATCCATTGAGCAGCGTGCAACCGGGCGTGACACCGAGTAGCGCCCAGCCAGGAGCTGCACAAGGCGACGGATCTGCGGCACCACCAACTGCGCAAGGCCCTACACCACCAACTGCGCAAGGCCCTACACCACCAACTGCGCAAGGCCCTACACCGCCAACTTCCTCCTCGTCGCCGCAGAGTAAGGACGCATCCAGCCCTCCTGCCGGGCGAGTAACCAGGCAGCGAGCCTTGGATGCTCTGAAGGATGAGGTTGTCAGAAGGGCAGCCGAGAAGGAAGCTGCGGAGAAGGCCAAGGCCGAGAAGGAAACTGCTGATAAGGAAGCTGCTGAGAAGGCCAAGGCTGAGCAGAAGAAAGCCAGGGCTGAGCAGAAGAAGGCCGAGAAGCAAGCTGCCGAGAAGGCAGTCGCCGAGAAGGCGAAGGCCAAGACTGACGGGAAGAAGACTGAGGATCCCGAGAAGCAGAGGGTTGAGAAGGAGCAAACGAAGAAGCGGGCCAGAGACCAGAGTACATCCTCAGGCGGAGCGCTCGTGATCCACGAGTCCGGCCCGATTCCTGCTGCGCTCTCTGCAGACGCTCGCGCTGCTGGCCAGCCTTGCTACCCGGAGTACATGATTGAGGTTAGCCATCAGCACTCCATCGGCTTCCCTCCCAAGGACAAACCTTTAGCTATCCAGAGGGGAAGGAAGGTTGTAGCCATGAACTCCCCTCCTCCAGATCCAAGCCAACACCAGTCTGTCAACATTGCTTCTCGTGGAGTCCAAGACAAACCAATAACTTCCAAGGGTCTTGAACATGTGTTGGACACCGTTGGCCACATCAACGCCAGGTGGGACAGCAGGGTTCTCGGGGAGGAGAAATGGCACGGCTTGACCCTTGGCGGCATCGACCACATGCGCGTGGATTGGAACAAGGTCGATCTGGGACACAAGCCCATGTCCGTCTCCACCGAGACCGCAACCCTCGCAGCCAAGATGTTCCTGCACCGCAAGAACGCCGAAGACATCGAGCAGTCCTATGCAGTAAGTCCTTCTTGCCTTTTCCGAGTTGAATTTTCTTCTCTTCTATTCGCTTTTCTGCTTCTTTCCATCACCCCCAGTCCCCGAGATTCTAGCCGAGTAGGTGGATACTCTCCGAGTAGCCTCCTACTCGGGTTGAATCTACTCTGCTTTTTCTAACTTGCTTCTTCTCGCTTCTCAGGATAGCGTCCTGAAGCGGACCAACCTATACCGCCATCTTCTCTGGAACCACTCCATCGCCAGGAGGCGAATTGCTGCTTTAGAGAAGGAAAAGGCAGCTGCGGAGGCAGCCAGCAAGAACGCCAACGACAGCACCCAGCAGCTGGCTGAATTGCAAGGTACGCTTTTAGCTGTGCGATTTATGCGTTTTTTGTTTACGCTCGCTTATGCTTTCTTTTGCGCTAACCTTTCCTTCTCTGCAGAAAAACTGAAGGCCTTAGCAGACGAACATGAGAAGTGCCGCAGCTTCGTGGAGAACTCCGAGGCCACCATCAAAAGGCTAGAAGGTAAGTTTGTTGTTTACTCGGTTTGACATTGAATTTGTTTCTTCTCTGCTCCTCTGCTAACCTCATCTATCTCTTCGCAGAAGATCACAAGTTGTTTGCTGAGGCACACCAAGATTGTGTCAAGCCAGCAGAGGTGCAGAAGCAGCTGTCCGACCAGGCCGTTGAGCTGGTGAAGGACCACACCACGGAGACCGAGAAGCTGCAACTCCAGTTGCAAAAGGCACTCCAGGATGCCGTCAAGATTGGCGCCGAGAGGGACAGAGCAATTGCCGAGAAGGCCAAGGCCGAGACAACTTTCCGAGCCAAGGAGAGGGCCCTTGAGCAGGAATGCGAAACCTTAAAGAAGACCAACGCTGATCTCTTCGCTCAGATGGATAGCTTGCGCCTGATCCAAGAAAAGCACATAGCCAACGAAGAGTCCTGGAAGACCCAGCTGCAGCGGCTGCGCAACGAACTGCCCGGTAAGTCTTTTCTTCGCTGCTTCTCTTCTTCTCGGTCGTATTCCTTCTCGGTTTTCCTCTACTCGGTTCTTCTCTTCTCGGTTCTGAAGTTACCACATGCTATTTCAGAGATCTGGCCTCATCTTGACTCCCCTTCTGCGCCTACGGTGGCCAAGGCCCAAGCAGCTCGCCTTGCAAAAGGTGAGGCAGCAGATACCAGAGCCGAGATCGAGGACAGCTTGCTGGTGCTCGAAGGCTATTTCGAACAGCTGGCTGGCGTCGGAACTGACTTGGTGCACGAGGGCTTTGAGCTCCACAAGCTGTTTTGGCCTCATGATCTTCAGCCAACCACCATGAAGGGCCTATCCTTCAAGCTGAAGAATGTGAAGAAAGAATTGAAGAAGTGGCGTGCTTCGGGAGCCCGGGCTGGTGCGGACGTGATGCTTCTCTGCATAGCATCCTGGTATGAAAACCTCAACATGCAGCTCATCCGCGGGAAGCGCAATAATTCCAAGTGGGAGGTAGATCCCGACTGCGTGGCCACACGCAAGCAGATCGCCTACGAGGTCGCGGAGTGCGCTGAGACGGAGACCTTCATCGAGGGCCTCCCCGAGCCCGACACCGAGTACGAAGAGGAAGAGGAGGAGGACGACGAAGTAGAATCCGACTTGGAAGGCCTCTTCGAATCTCCTGAGGGCAAGGCCGGGAAGGGGAAGAACGTCGCCGTCGCGAGTAGCGATGAGGACGAGTACGCCCACATCGACACCGCCGCACTCGACTTTGGCACCTCCTCAGGTGCTGCTCTCGACGACACGGTGCCCCCTCCTGGCCAAGCTTCAGGCTCCTCTTCGGCTCCAGGACCCGTCTCGGTGGCCACGGCCACTTCCGAGCAGGCGGCCACCCAGGATGATGCCGAGATGAAGGAATCCGCCACCGTCCAGACGGGAGCGGATGCCACCCATGCCAGCACCGAAGGAACAGCCGCCACGACCGCCACCGAAGAAGCCGCTGCCAAGACCGCCGCCGAAGAAACAGCAGCCAAGGCCAGCGCCGAGAACACTGCCTCCTCATCTTGAAGCAACCTGCACTCTCTTTTACTCGAAAACTTATCAGATCCCCGGGATGCCGGGAGCAGATGTAATAGACTATCTTTGTTTTGCTTGCTACTCAGTTTTTATGCCCACTCTGTTTATTTCGACATTAATCAATTTGAACGACGCTGGCTTAATGCCGAGTTGCGTTTCCATGCGAGTCCCCGAGTTGCATTTCTTATTCACCCCATCTTTTCATCTCTGCTCTACCCGCGACTTGTCGCTTGTTTGGTATTCGAGTCACAAGAATCAAGTAGTAGGGCTGCAAATACTTAGCCGCTAGAAACAATCATGGTAACGCAGCCCACCACTTAGCCGAGAAGACGAAAACAGGTAATAAAAGTGACCAACAATCTACTCGGTTCCTGCACTTTTTCTTCCTTAGCGATTTTCGTGTGCTCATTGACCTTTTGCTTGTTCTCTTGCTTGCCATGAAGCCGGGTTCCGGACAGCAGCAGAGTCGAAGAGTTGGCATATAGGTTTAAACACACTACTCAATGCACTTATGAGTTCTGAAGTGGAGCAACCGAATAGACAAAGGATCAAACCGAGTAAAAATACTTAGAGCAATTTTGGACGAGGGCAGTCCCCGAGAACGATTTCAGATTGCAGAGTAGAATTTCAACTCGGATAAGGGGGTACATACACATCTTTGCTCATGAATGAAAACGACGAAGTAGGGCTACATTCCAAGGGCGCTTGGTTTCCTCTCCAGCTTTATCTGCCCTGTTCGCCTGCGATGGGCGCACATCTACAAGATAGTACGCGTCATTGTGCAGCGCTTTGCTGACAATGAAAGGCCCTTCCCATGGAGGAGACAACTTGTGCATCCCGGCTGTGCGCTGCACCAGCCTAAGGACCATGTCTCCTTCTCGGAAAACCCTTGGGTTCACCTTTCGGCTATGATAACGCTGCAGGTTTTGCTGGTAGATAGCCGAACGTGACAGAGTCAGCTCTCTTGCTTCTTCAAGCAGGTCAACGTCGTCTTCTCGAGCTTCTCTCGCCTCCACCTCAGTGTAGAGGGCTACTCGGGGGGAGTCATGCTCTAAGTCTATTGGCAACACGGCCTCAGCCCCGTATACCAAGAAGAATGGCGTGTAGCCGGTTGACCGGTTAGGGGTAGTCCTTAGACTCCACAACACCGCTGGCAACTCTTCTAGCCAACACCCAGGTGTTTTCAGCAATGGCTCAATCAGCCTTGGCTTTATGCCTGCCAGTACCATCCCATTTGCTCTCTCAACTTGCCCATTGGAGGCAGGGTGCGCGACTGACGCCACGTCTAGTCGGATATGCTTATCTCTGCAGAATCGCACCATTGCCCCCTCTGCAAAGTTGGTGCCGTTGTCGGTGATGATACTGTGCGGGTAGCCATATCTCATGATCACATCCTTCACGAACTTCACAGCTGTGACCCCATCGCACTTCCGAATAGGTTTCACCTCGATCCACTTGGTGAACTTGTCCACCATGACCAAGATATGTGTCATATTGCCTTTAGCCGGCTTGAAAGGACCAACCATATCCAAGCACCAAACAGCAAATGGCCATGTGATAGGAATTGTTTTCAACTCGGAAGCAGGCATGTGAATCTTACTTGCGAACATCTGGCAGCCGGTGCACTTCCTCACAATATCTTCAGCTTGCTGCAGTGCAGTGAGCCAGTAGAAGCCATGCCGAAAAGCTTTCTTGACCAAAGCCCGAGATGAGGCGTGATGCCCACATTCCCCTTGATGTATCTCCACCAGGATTTCTTCTCCCTCTTCCGGGCTCACACATCGTTGCAGCACACCAGTGGCACTTCTCTTGTGCAGCACATCTCGGACTATGGTGTAGCCCTTGGACCTTCTCTGAATCTGCCTCGCAGTCACCTCATCTTCAGGTAAAGTACCGTCCCTTAGAAAGGATAATATGGGCATTGCCCAACTCGGTGTCTCCCGCACGGGAAACACTGGTTCGTCCATTTCCATTGGGGCAGGCTCTTGTGGTTGCACAGGAGGAGTAGGAGCGCTTCTTTGCAGCCCTGACCGATTGGCGAGAACTTCTTCAATGAATGCGACAGCTTCTGGGTTGAGGGCGGCAGTCCCCGAGTACGGAGTGGCAGTCCCCGAGTAAGGAGTGGTAGTCCCCGAGTAAGGAGTGGCAGTCCCCGAGTAGGGAATGGCAGTCCCCGAGTAGGGAACGGCAGTCCCCGAGTAGGGAACGGCAGTCCCCGAGTAGGGAATGGCAGTCCCCGAGTAGAGGACGGCAGTCCCCGGGTTCTCTGCAGCACTCTCCCAGTCAATCTCCATTGGGTCAGGTTCTTCACTTGGCAGAGAAGGAACAAAGATGGATTCCGAGTTGGGGGAAGGCTTGATGGATGGCTTCCTCAAATGCTCCAAGGCAATCCCTGCCGGGATGGACTGCCGAGAAGATCCCAACTTGGATAGCTCGTCTGCTGCTTCGTTCTCTGCTCGTTGAATGTGCTGGAACTCACAGCCTTCGAAAAACCCAGTCATTGACTGCACCAAGAAACGATACGATGCCATGTTGGCATCCAACGCATCCCAGGTACCCGAGACTTGCTGCACCACCAGATCTGAATCGCCATAGCATATAATGCGCTGCACACCAACCTCCTTTGCTACTCGCAAACCATGCACCACTGCCTCGTACTCGGCTACATTGTTGGATGCCTTGAAATGAATCTGCAACACATACTTGAGCTGATCTCGCTTGGGTGACGTGAGCACGACGCCAGCACCAAGGCCTTCCTTTACTTTCGAGCCATCAAAATGCATCCTCCAATAGTTGGAAACTGGAGCAGGAGGTTCATACTGCATCTCGGCCCAGTCCACAAGAAATTCCGCCAGGACCTGAGACTTGATTGCTTCTCTTCTCGCGTACGCGGGAGCGTACGCGGCTAGCTCAATCGCCCACTTGGCTACTCTGCCACTCGCCTCCTTGTTACCCATGATATCCGAGATGGGAGCAGAACTTACAACCGTGATGGGGTGCTCCTGGAAGTAATGTTTCAGCTTCCTGGCGCCCAGGTACACACCATATGTCATCTTCTGGTAGTGCGGATAGTTTTGCTTGGAACTAGACAGCACTTCACTGAGATAATAGACTGGGCGCTGCACACTCTTGCCTTCTTCTTCTCGCTCCACCACTATCACCACGCTGACTACTCGGTTAGTCGCAGCAATATACAGCAGCATAGGCTCCTTGGGTAGCGGACTAGCCAAGACGGGAGCGCTAGCTAGCATCCTATAATCCTCAAACTAGTGGGAAAGTAGAGTTATCAAATAGAGAAATCAAATCTATCTTGCAAAAGACTGTTAACAAATCTAGAAAAAATTGGGCTAATAAATTAAATGATGCTCTGTGGGCTTATAGAACTGCTTACAAAAATCCCATGGGCATGTCTCCTTACAAAATGGTTTATGGAAAAGCTTGTCACTTGCCCCTAGAATTAGAAAACAAAGCTTATTGGGAAGTGAAAGGCCTAAATAGAGATTTTAAACTTGCTGGTGAGAAAAGGTTGCTTGACTTAAGTTCTTTAGATGAATGGAGGAGTGAAGCATATGAAAATGCTAAGCTCTTTAAAGGGAAAGTTAAAATGTGGCATGATAAGAGAATTATTAAAAGAGAATTTCATGTTGGTGAGAAAGTATTATTGTATAGGTCTCGTCTCAGATTTTTTGCAGGAATTTACTCTCGAGGTGGGAAGGACCTTTTGGTATCAAAGAGGTATATCGTTCGGGGGCAATTAAAATTGTTTCCCTTGAAGACAACTCTTCCCAAGTGGTGAATGGCCAGAGACTCAAGCATTTTATCTCCGGAGATCCTTATAATGAAAATGTTGATTTTATTCAAGCCATGATCCCGGAGGAGTTTATTAGGAAGCATGTTTTAGAAACTGCAGAGCCAGTTTTTGAATAGGTAACAGTTTTGCTAAGAAAATGTTCGCGAAACACCTTCCAACTTATATTTCTGCTGTTTTTAGAAAATATGAATAAATATGAGCCGAAAACGAGAGGGAGACAGAGCCCGGAGGCTCCACACCATAGGGTGGCACGGGCCCACCTCTGGCCGCCCCAGCCCTAGGTGTGGGCGCCCCGGAGCCCCTTTCCAACTCGTTTTTTACCTGGACTTTCCTTTTGTTATGAAACTTTTTGCCATATAATCCCCCAGACCCGCCGAGGTCTGCATATCGTTTTCTCGTCGTGTTTCTGTTTCGAGCTGTTTTCCTGGCTGGAGTTCGGAGTTTCTAGGTCAAGATGTCCTCCTTCAGCTCTAGCGTTGAGGATTACGCCGCAGGTCGTCTTCGACAAATCCAGCAAGACATCCGTGAGAATTCTTTCGCGGGATGGGCGAAGGAGGAAGAGATAGATGCAAGGAGGGAAGACATGATCAACAGTTTAAGGGAAGAGATCCGGAGGGCTGCACCAGCACCAACAAAGAACCCCACCTTTGTGGGATCCATTAACCCTCAACGTCGCTACTCTCATCATGTGCAGGGAACTGTGCCTCAGGATCAAGACCCCCAACGTGTTCCCGGTGATAGCTGAAGCACACCGGGTTGCCGATCAATTCTGCGAACAATATCATATTCTCAAGGCCGAGGTAGCAATTTTGGAAGCGGAAAACATTGAGCTTCTTCGTATCATCAAAGGCTTTGTGACTCCTCTCCAAGTGATTCCACCTTCACCACCACCGAAGAATTGATTCGCCATTGGTTTTGGCATCCCCTCGGCTTGTTCCAAGCTTGGGGGGAGTGCCGCAGTATCACATCACTATCTTTCATCTTTTACTTTTTCAGTAGAGTCATATCATGAGTAGAGAGGTTATCATATAGGATGGTTTGCAGTATGGAAGTGTCTCTCCCTAGTTTGTTATCGTTGTATCCGTTGGTGTGAGTTGCCGATTTGAAATATTAATGAGAAGTTTCATCATTTACTTTCTATGCATATTATTTCAGTTTTCAACTTCTGTCATATGGTTGAGCTTGTTATTAGTATTTGGTATCACTCTAGAGATCATCAAGTTAATGTCGTTGGTTTTGGCAAACTTAGCTTGGGTCAACAGAAATAATAATTTGAGTTGCTAGTATAAGAAAGAGGAATTTGCCTATTAGCTCATAAACTTAGTATTCATAAGTTAAGATCGCTTCTGCTTTCAATGAAGATTGCATGATTGGTTTCTTCATATGTATATTTGTTTGTTTTCCTTCAACTCTTATGCTTGCTACCCAGCCTTGCAAGCCAAAAACCATGTACTGGGAGGGAATGCTTCTCGTGCATCCAAACCTTAAACCCAAAACCTTGCCATTCGTGTCCACCATACCTACCTACATGTGGTATTTCACCGCCACTCCAAGTAAATTGCTCATGTGCTACCTTTAAAACTTTCAAATTACTCCTGTTTTGTGTTCCTATTTTAGCTCATTAGGACACAAATAGAGAATCTTTATCTCACTTGTTGATTGGACTCACACACCTATACTAGTGGCTTCATCCGCTTATCCAAATGCTAGAAGAGCTGGCAGCGGGTGCCCAGCCCCAAAATAATAATACAAATTCTCTTCACTCTTTTTGCCCATGATTTATCAGTCAAAGCATAATTGTGTAAACAAAAGAGAAAGAGGGATGACCTTCTATACCAGTTGCGTCCTTCTATGGGAGCCGCTCTTGTGAGTCTAGTTGGCTTGTGACGTACTGTATTTTCTGTTTGTCATTCGTTGACATAAATATACAGCTCTCAAAATTTAGACACTCCTCCACGGTTTGTGATTGTTGGCAGGCACCCGAGGATTCCCTCTGTTTATTAAAATAAAAGCTCTAGCACATGAGTGGTCAATGCTTCCCTCTGCGAAGGGCCTATCTTTTATATTTATGTTGAGTCACTAAACCCATTTCCTTCTGTCTCCAGCAAGCATTTGAGTTGTTGTGTTCTCATCATCTATATGTTGATTTATTCAGTCATGTTTCCATCTTTGTTTGTTTAGCACATGCTTTATTATCTGAATGAATATTACTTTGAAAGCTATGAATCACTGTAAGAGAGTTGTTATAATTAGACATGTTAAGCCCTACACCATAAACCTTTCTATAAAGACTTCACCGAAGATAAGTATAATTTCATTAAATGTTCTCTGACCAAGAACGAAGTTTGCCTTTATCAATTTTGATTCTCTCTTTTGTATCTTTGTTTGTGACTCCTTTTACTTGTTTCAAGTTAAGTTATATGAGAGGTAGTTGCTGTCTGTAATGATTGGTGCATAGGTAAATGTGATGCTTCTTTTCCGTATTTTATTTATCGACTCTGCACTCCATAAACCAGTGGTCATGTTTTCTGAGTTCAGTTTCGCTTGGGGACAAGTGAGATCTAAGCTTGGGGGGAGTTGATACGTCCATTTTGCATCACTATTTTATATCATAATTTTCTGTTATTCATCGATATATTTCATGTTATGATGCATCTCTTATGTTATTTTATCTTATTTTGCATGTTTTATAATTTTTGGAGAATAAACATCGGGACCAGAAATCTGATGGAAAAAGCACCGTCGAGATACCATATTTCAGAAGATCAGAAGAATAAGGGGGACATCCGTGAGTCTAGAGGAGGAACACAGCCAGGAGAAGAGCCAAAGGGGGGCCACTAGGGGGGCCACACCTAGGGGTGGCGCGCCCCCCTCGCTGCGCCACCTAATGGTGTGGCCACCCTGGCCCACCTCTGGGGTCATCTTTGCCCCCGGCGGTCCTGAGGGAACCCTAAGCCTCATTCCATCCTCGAAGAATTATTCCGCCGCCTGTAACAGCCCAATTTTTGGAAGACAGGAAAAACTTGTTTTCAATAACCCAAAAATCAGGGCCAAAAAAAACTTTTTAATATGTTTGACTTATGCTTGTGTTTCTTTTCTATTTGCTTGTTGTATGTGTTTGTGTTTGAGTTTGTTAACAACTAACATTTAAAACCAATGATCATAAATTTCTTAAAAACACAACCCTTGTGATCAAGTCATGACAAGAAAGCTTATCATCTTTATCCATCACACTCTTTTGGCAAAAACATTTTTGAAAGTTTTTTGATTTTAGAAGAAACCCAAAGGCCAAGTTTTGACAAAATAAAAGATAATTTCCAAAACTATATGAAAAGTATTTTGGAGCTAATCATCTCCAACCTGTTTTCAACCAAGATGTTTTTGCAAGTATTTCAAAAACTCCTTCTCACTTCCTTCTTTTGCAAAAAACAATAAGAAGGGACTATGTTACCGCTGTGTTTTACCTCAATTATATTCTTTTGGAAATAAAAATTTTGAGCTGAACCTCTTTACAAAATCCTCTTGTCATGGTATTTCTTGATCACTACCTAAAATTAACACATGATAAAAACATCCTGGAAATTAATTTGAGGAACTCAGTTGATTGAGTGATCTGTGACTTGTTATTTTATCTGCTTGTTGTGTGATCTTATCTTGTGTTTGCTTTAAAGTATTTATTTCTGTTTGTTGATAAGTGTGTTCTGTTTTAAAGAGAATAAAACCTAGTAATAAAAATATCAAGCATCTATATCATGTTCCATCACATGCTCATATCATCATCTGTTTTCTTAAAACTTTTCAACTTTGAGATAGGCTTCTATGACAAATCTTCAACTAATCATCAATGCATCATCCTACATCTCATTGTATATATATATTCTACCTATCCAAGTTGTTATTATGGATATTTAAACACTTTGGTATCTTCTTTCAAAGTCCTTTAGAGGGCATCCCTAAATATTGATCATATCCATGTTATCTTGATGCACTTTTTCTGTGTTGATCAAAATAACTCCTTATTGTTTTCAAGCCAAAACAACCTACCCTTATCATCTCCATGACCTATACATCACCTCACTGTGGTCTATTTATTTTTCAATGGCCATTTAATTATTTATCCCTCATGGTTTTTAGCCTATTAAATAACCTCCTGTTTTCACCCTTTTTCCACTTGGTGCCTCAAATATTTTCAAAAGAGATGTTTATTAAAAATCACTTTTGAGACCTATATTATATACTATCTCATCCCAACTCAAAAATATTTGTTTTACAAGCATTTTAATATTTATTATTTTCCATTTTCCAAAAGGCCAGAAATGGACTTTAAAATATTTTGTGAAGAAACGTATTTCCTAAAATCTTGGAAAAATTACCCAACATGCCTATGGTCATGTGGGACTTATTTGTACAAAACCATTTGGAAGTTGTGTTGAAAAATTTGGAGAAAACATTTAAAAATTGTTTTTGCTATTTTTGAATTCCCAAAATTTTGTGAAAGAAATATTTTCAGAAAACCTTGAGACCACCATACCTAGACTCCATTTTTGATTCTCTATCGAATGGACATGATTTTGCACATATGTTCTATTGAAATTATTTGTGAAAACAATCAAATACCATTTCTGGTATTTCTGGTCACTGTTGAGTTCAAGCTTATCCTGGCCAATATTGCAATCTCTCCACCTCTCTATTCATCCCTGGCATTGTAAACATCCCTGTTGCACTCCTAGACATGGTCTACCAGCTCCATTCTCTCTTTATCTCACTCTAACTCAGCCACCTACATGAAGACAAGGATGGTGATCACCACCCATTTCTACTCCCCCCCTCCTCAGTCCACTCCAGGCAGAACCCGTGCGCCACAAGACCCTTCTCCTATCCCGTGACACTCTCGAAGAAACCCATCCCCTCTACTTGTCTCTTTTCCCCTCGGCCATGAGCTGGCCAGGATGTCCAGAGTGCGCTCGCCACGTCATTTGCGTTCCAACAGCTGGGCTTCATGCCGATCTTCGCGGGCTCATCTGATAGCACCACGAGCTCTCCATGAACACGCCCATACCTTCCATTTCTCTCCTCGTGCTCTCCTTCCTCCTCTAGCCGCTGTCGAACACCTACGGGTGCCGAGCATACGCCCTTTGCATTTCTTGCCGACGCCCCCTGCATTTCTTGCTCTGTTATCTCGCCAGGGATACGTTCTCATCATGCCCTACATCCCTGTCAACAAATCTCCCAAAGAAAACCTCCTTGGCTAGCTCGTTCGAGCCGCCGTGGCCGCCATGAGCGCCGCACGGACGTGCTCGCCGTCTTTCTTGTTGCAGCCACTCGAGGACGCACCTTTGTTTTCCACCTTTCCAAACCACCTCCCCTACTCCTCAATTGGACATCGGCATCAAAACCCCTCTTACAGACTTCTTGTTCGCCGGAATCGGCCACCGATCCGCCGCGGTCAACCTCCTCGTCGAGCCACCTAATCAGGCCATCTCCGCTCCTCTAATCTCTTCCTCTTGGTACTTGGGATCTCCGTTGACCTCATGCTCATCTCATTCTTGGACATTGTCTCTTGCAGGAGCGGGCGCGGCATGGACCTAGGTCCGCCTCCGCAGGTTCACGCCGGGAGCACTGCTAGGGCCCTCGGGTGAGACCATTGTTGGGGGCATCTCTTCCGCCACCCCGTTCTGGTTCTCCTGGTGCTCGCCGCGTTTCCCGGCGACCACGGGAGACCCCGGCGGCGAGCTCGCGGCTCCGCAACGGCGGCCGGAGAGTACCCCTTCGCCGAGTATCGATTGTTGGGCTTGACCCAGCCGCGGCCCAGCTCCTCATTTGAAATCCTTCCCGCGCGGAAAAACGCCTAGCGGGCCGGCCCAGCTCGCATATCTGGCCTACTCCTTCCCTGCAGGTTGTTTTTTTTTTCTTTTTCCTGCAGATCCAGATCTAGTGTTTTTCTTTAATTCGAAATAAAAATGTTAATCTGTGAATCTTGCCAAAATAAAAATCACAGTTCTAGATCTGCATTTTCTTAACCATCTCCAACTTGTAGATCTGCATTTTGTAGTATATTTTAGGAGAAATAAAATAAATGGCAGAGGCACTTATTAAAACCTTTTACTTAATAACTTGAGTTTTATGTATCCAAAACATGCAAACCCAACTGTTCTGAGTAGCCCTTGAAAATGTCTATCTGCGGCAGTTGACCTTGTGTTGACTTGAGTTGTTGATTGAAAATGACACGCATGTTAGTTTTAGGCCAGAGATCACTTCTGTGATTTATTTAATTTTATTGGTGATGATTTTTGAGGTGAATCCACTTGTGTTGGTTTTCTAGTGACTAGAAGCACCTTATACTAGATTTTCATGATTTTAGGAGTTACAGAATAGGCTTGGTGCAATATTTAGTGTTTAGCCCTTTTCTGCATATTATTGCTATGCCTTTATTAAAATTGTGTGTTATATTGTTTTTGATATAAAAGTGATTCCTAGCATGTGTAAGGTATTAATACATGATTGAGATATGTTTTGAGTTATTCATTAGCATGATAGGTTTTGGGTGTGGAAAACCATGTTTGTTATAGTTTTATTCTCATAGGGTGTTTTTTTCTAGTAATAATAGGTTAAATTATGTTATTCTTCATAATGGTATGATTAATTGAATACATGCTTTAGTATTGTTTTCCATAGAATAGCTACTGTTATTCTAGCATATTATACTTTCTTGCATGCTTGAGTGAGCTCAAGATCAAATTGTCATGCTATGATAGTTTTAGATGATTTTCTGCCATAAGTGGTTATTTGCATGCTTAATTTTGGAGGCATTGATTAGATTGTTATTTTGACATTACTAGCATGTCTAGGTGTTGTTTCCTTTGTTATTTGGATGCCATATTACATATCCATCATGGTAGAATAAATCATGTTTGGTGATCCATTATGGTTATGCATGTATGCATGTCTAAATGGCCCTTTTTG
Source organism: Alopecurus myosuroides (assembly GCA_028641055.1). NCBI lineage: Eukaryota > Viridiplantae > Streptophyta > Magnoliopsida > Poales > Poaceae > Alopecurus > Alopecurus myosuroides. The sequence goes on along the minus strand of CM054062.1, from coordinate 332,746,925 downwards.
CATCTCTAGTTTTAGTAGTCTTTTTGCTCCATGATTATTTTCATGCATTGAGTGATGCCATGACATGTTTGGTATTGTTTTGTCTCTGTTATTAGGTTGCTTAGCTACTGGTTATATTAATTCTCCATGTTTAGAAAAGCATGTGTTACTATGGGCTTGTAGTATTGCTTGATAATATTTTTCTATGCATGTGTATGTGTTCCTAGGTTGTTTTCTTGTTATTTTGTTTATCCTCATGAATGACCAGAGAGTCATTTAACCTTATTTGGGCATGTTATTAGAGTGGCACACCCACATGACTCATTCCATTTTGGTTGAGGATCCATAACATCAATTCTAGTGTTATTCATTTGTGTTGTCTGTGCATGTTTTGCTTGTCTGTGTGCACCCTAGTAATTTTGTTTGTGAGTGTACTTGTTTGATGAAATGCTTGCTGTATGTTTACTTTTTATAAAGTGTTTTCTTTTGTTTGGTTCTGATTGGGTGTTTTCCTTTTTGAGTTTACGACGTTAGATAACGAAGACGGTATTATTTCCCGGAGAGGTTTTTATTGCAACTCTGTTTATTTCAAGAGCAAGACCAAGATCAGTGCCAAGGCAAGCCACTCTAAATGCTTTCTGTTGTTTTACTTATCATTATCTATCATGCATGTTTTACTTCTGAAGTTTTACAAAAGTTGGATTCAAAAACTATTCTTTTAAGTGGACTATACCACTATCTATTTTGTGTATCTATTATGCTATATCCACTTTATAATCTTGGTGTTACCAAGCCCTTTAGATATTTTAATATCACCACCTCTTTTACTTAAGTCCCCTAGTGGACATTTTAACTTGATGTTTTTGGAAAGCAAAAGCTTGGAAAAACCCCGAGGAAAGGTGGGACCTTGTCCGAGGGAGGTTTGTGAAGAAGGAAATGTTTTCGACTTGTTTTCCAAAAATGACACATAACCTAGTCTTCGTCGGACAACCAAGTCGTACTGCCACATTACCTCAATATGGGAACGGGGTCTAGCTAATTGCTTGTTGGTGTTAGTCCGTTCCTACCTCAAAGTGCTATAGGGGTTAGAGTCCCCTGAACTGAATTGTCGCCGGGAGGGAGAAATGGGACATTCACAGTGTGGGGATTAAGTTTGCCACTGGTTGCAACAATTGGGTCTCCTGCCATGGCGTGTGTTGTCAGGGGAAACCGGATCGATACGGCTGACTCACTCGGTGCCGGGGAGAACAAACCCAGTTGAAGAGGTAGTCATTTACTAGCGCTGACATAGTGGATGGTTAGGACCAGTTATCCGATGTTTGCATACTGTCTCGGACAGTCCGTGGTTGTTCACGGCGGATGTACTGGATCTTGTGGATTGTGTACACCTCTGCAGAGTAAAACTATTCAGAATAGCCGCGTCCTCGGATATGGACAGTTGAATGTCCATGTAGCTAGCATTGTGTCAATGTTTTCAAAAAGGCTGGAAAGTGTTTTGAAATTGTACCTGGGAGGTACGTTGAAAGGGAATGATTGTACCTTTGAGGTAGCGAGAAGTGATGGTTTTGAAGAGGTGTTTTCCAAGAAGTTTTGCAAAGAAAAACTTTCTTTTATTTAGAATGATTTATCAAAACCTTGTGGACATGCAATATCTACAAGAGAAATAAAATATCTTTTGAAGTAACTTCTTCAACAAAAACAACTAAAACTTGTGCAACCATGATGTGTCTTAAATTCATCATGGCTAGTTGAACCTTAATTACAGCCTTCCTACCACCTATATATTTTTGCATACTTGCATGTTTAGCTTTCATTTATGGTGTCTTGCGAGTACATTCCAATGTACTCACAATGATTTCGTCCCTGGCTATTGTCTTAGCCAGACTTTGAGCAGAAACCCGGAGAACCAGAAGAAGATGGTGTCGCTGACGGCTGTGCGAACTAGGAACGTCCCCGAGTTAGTAGCCTGTAGGTAGTCAAGGCATGACTTGGGTTTACCACGAGTGTGTTTTGTAGACTTCCGCTGTTTTTAGTGTGTGTTCCTGCCCTGCGTGGCAGTTGTTTTTCGACTGAGTCATGTGACCAGTTGTGTAAGCCGTGTATTCGTGTAGTGGATGTTGTAATCTGCAATGCCAACTCGAGTATGTTGTTCATGACTAACTGATCATAGGATCGTGAATATATGCATACTGTAGGTCTCAGACTGCTACTCTGGGGTCCCCACACTGCCGCAGTGGGGCGGAGAACACCCGAGAGAGAAAAGCTCTCTGGCAGGGAGAAATCTGTCGGGGAAATTCCTCTCCGGAGAGGGGAAATCATCGCCATCGTCACCGTCATCGCTCCGGGCATCATCAAGATCGTCATCATCATCGTCATCAACACCAGCACCATCACCCTCATCATCCACCTTCATCCCGTTGTAACAATTAGGGGTCTCTATCATTGTTTTGCATTAGATCTCTCTCCCGGTGTGGATTACTAGTTAGTAGTTGATGCTTGTGAGATTTATCGGTGTTTGCAGTTTGTGACCAGATTGTTATCATCCATGATATCACCTCTGATTATGATCCATATGATGTGTTGTGAGTAGTTCGTGTTGTTCTTGAGGACATGGGAGAAGTCAAGTTCTTAGTAGTGAAGTAATGTTGAGTAATATTTAATGTTTGATATTTAAGTTGTGGTTCTATTCTTCTAGTGGTGTCATGTGAATGTCAACTACTCCCTCCGCTCAACAATAGATGACTTGCATTTGTCTATATATGGATGCATCTAGACACTAAAACATGTCTAGATACATCCATATCTAAAAAAGTGGAAGTCATCTATTGTTGAACGGAGGGAGTACATGATGCTTCACCATTTATGGGCCTAGGGGAATGCATCGTGTATTTGGCTACTAATTGACAGATTTACCTGCTATTATGTTTTGACAGATTTCTGCCAATAATTGCATTTGCATCTTAATCGCTTTATTTTGGTGTTGTTTTGAGAAAAAGAGTTTTAAAAGAAGTTGTGACAGTAGCTAATGTGTTTTTGAGTGTTAGACTTGTGTTGAAACTGAACCATGTGAATTTATTATTTCGATTGCACTAACGTTGCTAATGAAGATTGTGAGAAGATTGGTGTGAAGGAAGTTTTCAAGGGTCAAGAGAAGACGATGATATGATGTGATCAAGAAGAGTGAAAATCCTAAGGATGCCCCGGTGGTACATCGCAGAAAATTCCAAGAATACTCAAGCGCCTAAGCTTGGGGATGCCCAAGGCATCCCCTTCTTCATTGACAAATTATGTGGTCACTTCTAGTGAAACTATATTTTTATTCGGTCACATCTTATGTGCTTTACTTGGAGCGTATTTTATTTTTGTTTTCAGTTTATTTTTGTTTTTGCTGTCAGTTTGTTTTTAATTTTTCAATAAACTTGGTTGGACCCCAGAATTCTTTTATTGGAGAGTGATGGGAATACTTTGTATTCTTAATCTTTGTCTGGCTGCTGCATTTATTTAGCTCCTGTTTTGCATGCATCTCTTATTAGAGCTGTTAGTTTTAGTAGTATTATGTGAGTACTATCATGTTTCCTTGATGTAGCATTTAGAGAGTTTTTGTTAAAACATATTGTGTATGGTGCTTGTTGGGAGAAAGAAACTGCTGTTTAAAGTAGAATTTATATTGATGCAAGTAGAAGCTTGTATAGACTGTTGCTAGAACTTTTTCATGCCATGCTAAATCTTATTTTAGTTCTAAAGCCTTGTGATGTTGAGTAGCATGAAAAGCCTCAAATAGCTGAGAGTGGTAATATGTCATTGAAAGATTCATGAGTTGTTCTTGTCATAAGGAAGCATAAATTTTTGGTATTCTCTTTTGAATGTTTTATTTGGTCGACTTGGCGCATGCTCACACCATTTTTATGACTACAAACCAGTCACGAATAGCCTCCATGACCACTTAGTTTTTGAACTATGATACTGCTTATGCTTTAATTAATGATGCTTATGTCGTTATGCATGATTATGGCTCTTATGCTCTCTTGATTTCTCGCTCCCAGTCGTTTGCTAGCCTCCACCTGTACTGAGTATGACCTCTACTCGTGCATCTAACTCGCTTAAACCAAAGTTTTTCCCATTGTGTCCACCATGCCTAGCTACATGTGGTATTTAACTGCCACTCCAAGTAAATTGCTCATGTGTTACCTTTAAAACCTTCAAATATACTACTGTTTTATGTTCCTGTTTTTGCTCATGAGGACGTCAATAGAGAATCTTTATCTCACTTGTTGATTGGATTTCACACCCTGGACTAGTGGCTTCATCCGCTTATCCAAATGATAGAAGAGCTGGCAGCGGACTTCCCAACCCCATAGTAATACACACAAAATCTCTTCACTATTTTTTCCCCTCATTTATCAGTCAAAGCATAATTGTGTAAACAAAAGAGAAAGAGGGATGACCTTCTACCCAGATGCGTCCTTCACATGGGAGCCGCTCTTGTGAATCCACTTGGCTTGTGACGTACTGTATTTTATGTTTACCATTTGTTGACTTTAACATACATCTCCCAAAATATAGACACTCCTCCACGGTATGTGATTGTTGGCAGGCACCCGAGGATTCGCTTAGCCATGGTTTGTGAAAGATTGATGGGAGGAGTGTCAAACTTTTAATACCTCTGTTTAATAAAATAAAAGCTCTAGCATATGAGTGATCCCTGCTTCCCTCCGCGAAGGGCCTTTCTTTTACTTTTATGTTGAGTCTCCATCTTCTAAATTTATGCACACTTGAGAGAGCATTTTTTGCCATTCTTAGTTCTACATGCATTGTCCCATGAACATCAACAATTACTTCATGATGTGATATCATTTGTTCTTAAATTATTTGCTCTAGTCTTCCTCATGAACTTTGAAGGTGTCCTGGCATTTATGTTTTACCCCACTCTTAAGAACTAGCGAAATATCACTTTGCCATTCTTTCTCTATACCTGAAATAGACGTTTATCTTTATTTGCATTGTTTCTCATGATCCTTTATTTGAGATACTCTTTATGATGAAAATTTATTGATTTGCTTTATTATTAAAGTTCTATTTATCATGTTTGTGTTTGAAGTTCTATGATCTCAGCTTGCATATGCCTTTACATTTTTATGATCAAGATTATGTTAGTAGCATGTCATCTGAGAAATTATTGTTTTATCGTTTACCTACTCGAGGACGAGTAGGAACTAAGCTTGGGGATGCTCGATACGTCTCCAACGTATCTATAATTTCTGATGCTCCATGATGATATTATTCCAATTGCTACATGTTTTCTCCCTTATTTATGTCATTTTTATCGATTTTACGGACTAGCCTATTGGCAAGATGCCACAGAGCTAGTTCCTTGTTTTCTATTGTTTTCAGTTTCAGAAAAGTTGTTCTGGAAATATTCTCGGAATTGGAACGTTCGAAACCCGGAAGTCCTATTTTCTCCGGAAGCATCCAGAAGACCGAAGAGGAGTCGAAGAGGGGCATCAGGGGGCCCACACCATGGGGTGGAGCCCCCCTTGGCCGTGCCAGGGGGTGGTGTGGAGCTCCCAGGGATCCACCGCCTCTGCCCTTTCGCCTATTTATTCCCCCCGGATGTTCCGCAGCCTCCGTCACCGCTAACTGTAGATCAGGGGGGTTCTCAAGCTGTCTCTGGCACCCTGCCGGAGAGGAAATCATCACTGGAGGCCTCTACATCACCATGCCCGCCTCTGGAGTGATGCGTGAGTAGTTCATCCTTGGACTACTGGTCCATAGCAGTAGCTAGATGGTTGTCTTCTCCTCATATGCCTCCACGTTTAGATCTCGTGAGCTGCCTAACATGATCGAGATTGATTTTATGTAATTCTATGTGCTGTGTTTGTTGGGATCCGATGAATATTGAAGTTATGCCAAGTTGATTATAGTCTTTATTTGCATATGTTATTTGTGTTCTTGCATGCTTTCCGTTGCTAGTGGTTGCTCTGGCCAAGTAGTTGCTAGTGACTCGAAGAGGGAGTATGTATGCTTGATAGTGGGTTCATGCCTCCTTTTTGCCTTCCTCGAGTGACACAAACGTGAAGGGGGAGGATGTGTTGTTGCCACTAGGGAGAAAACAACGGTGAGAGTGCCAGCATGTACAATCATTGCTAACATTACACACTTTGTTTAATGCAGTTATCTGTTGCTTGCAACTTAATACCTAAGGGGGTTCGGATGATAATCTGAGGGTGGATTGTTAGTCATAGATGCAGTTGGATTACGGTCTATGTATATTGTTGTGATGCCGCACTAAATATCATAGTAGTCATCATGTCATGAATGTGCACTATGGTGCAACCTCTATTTGTCAATTGCCCAGCTGTAATTTGTTCACCCAGCATGCTATCTTTTATGGAGATACACCACTAGTGAACCTATGAACCCCGGTCCATTTTCTTATACTGTTAAAACAAACCACCATAATTTCCTGCTTTCTTTACTTACTGCAAACATACACTATTTTCCACACTATACGTCTAATCTTTGTTTTTAGCAAGACCGGTGAGATTGATAATCTCACTGTACCGTTGGGACAAAGTATTTTGGTTGTGTTGTGTGCAGGTTCCACGTTGTTGCTGACACCGGCGAGTCATCACCACCGTCAGTGGCATCAACCTTCCGAAGGTCCTCTTTCTCCTACTGGATTGATAACCTTGGTTCTTAACTAAGGGGAAAACTCCTACCGTTGTCGTCATCACACCCTCCTCTTGGGGTATCCCAACGAGTGCAAGATCTGCACCATCACCGCCGGAGGCTCTCCTCCATGGTTGCCTTCTCATTGCCTTTTGAGAAGATGTGTAGGATGAACTCAACATGAACATTGCAGGAAGGTGAGGGGAAAATGTGGTCTGAAGATAGAGTTCATGTACTAATGGATTAATTTTGATCAATACATTGTATGGAGTAAAATCGGTGTCGTGGCAAGGAAAAGCGGCTTAAAAACTTGGTCATACGGTGAAAGGGGTCATTTTGAACTGTTTTCAGAGTTCAAGGTTGAAGATTCAATCAAATCAAAGTTCAAGGCTGTAAACCGAACCTGAGGACAAATATAGAAGGGTAAAATGGACTTCTCCCATTGTCAATAATTAGTGCAGGGCTATTTTTTCACGTGTAATAAATCTAAGGTCTTTTGATTTCAACAGGTAGTACCAAGAAGGTAGATATACTCTTCGGTTGCAATGGTAATAGCAAACAGTAGACATCCGTCCAAAATTAACTCTCACATTTTGATGCAGCGATGATACCTTGCCTTCAGACTTAGTTGTCTCTACATCCACCTCAGAATCCTCTCAATCCTACACACTTTGAGCAATGTATCATGCGCGTAGGACATGACATTGACGTTTTTTATTGGCACCAGATAGGAATTGGGAAAATAGAGCTACCTTTCTGAACCGGCAAGGAGTGTCTGAGCGCCTCAGGGAGTGAACATGGAGATTGTCTCAAGAGTTAGCGGAAGAGGGAGTGGATCGACACATCGTTGTTTGTTCTTTCTACCGTAGCTCCTCGACCGCACGAATTGAGTTGACCTACCTGTAGAGGATCAGGACCAGGACAAACTCCATTTTAGCCTTGTTGGTAGCAAGGTTGAGGACGACGGGGAGCAGCCTCCGCGACATAGGACCAAATATTGTTCGACGTGGACCAAGCAAACACCGCAGCGATACTCATTCCACGTCGTTGCCATCGGTACAGGCATTAACGACGGACGCGACGGCGAAATGCGACACCACGAACACGACGCCCGTGGAGATCACCTCGTCCGTCGGAAAAACTGCCTACGCTGCGCCCACCCACGGCGAGCGACGTAGCGGGCTGGAGCCGCCCGATCGCCGCGTTGATCCCAGAGACCACCCAGGTCCACCGCGGGGAGCGTCTTCACGGTCCCAGTAGTTTTTGGATAATGGGCTTTATTACTTTGAGAAAGTATTACACCCGGCTTCTGCATAACAAGATGCACACGGCCGACAGAAGTATAAAGTAAAAATTGTTCAAACGCGCGACAAGTTAATTACAATCAAGGTGAAGAATCAACTGTCGCCTATGGAGCCGTAATCCGTAAATCAAGTGGCCATCCATGTGGGATAAAAATATCCCTCGCCAGTTTTTCCAGCCGTACACACGCCTCCGTAAAAAGGCCTCGAAAGTCCGCCCGTTGTAATATACACCACGAACGGAGAATACCTGTGCAACGGAATAGAACCTGCAAACGAGAGAAATTTATATCATTAAAAATCTTGTCATTTCTACACAGCCAGATCGACCATATAATGGCTAACGCTCCTACCCTAAACATAGTTGTAAACCTATTATCAATTCCATTCAACCAATTGCCAAAAATATTTGCAATGGATGTTGGAGGATATAAGTTTGAAGCCATTTGGATAGCTAACCATATAGATCTCGCAAAGGCGCACTCGAAGAATAAGTGTTTTATCGTCTCATCCATCGGACAGGAGACACACTTTGTACTTCCATGCCAATTGCGCTTGATAAGATTATCTTTAGTTAATATGACTCCTTTACGAAGGTACCATGCAAAGATTTTCATCTTCAGAGGTATCTTCATGCGCCATATTTTTTTATTATTATCGACCGGCACATCAGAATGTACCAACTCCCTATACAATGAGTCAACTGAGAACTGTCCATTCTTAGTCAGACTCCATCGAAATTCATCGGCGCCTTGTGATAGCTGAATCACAGCCAATCTATTAAGCAGGGCATTCCAAGATTGCAGTCTTGGTCCGATGACATCTCGCCTGAACGACACATTTGGTGGAACCGTTTGCATTACCGTAGCTAACGTATCACCTTTGTGTCGAACAATATTGTATAAGGCCGGATATTGGTCTCGTAAGGTGGCATTTCCTAGCCATTGATCCTCCCAAAACCGTATCTGAGAGCCATCCCTGATGTTAAATACCCCATAGCGAAAGAAATGCTTCTTTGTCGCCATTAGGCCGGCCCAAAAATGCGAGTCACCTGGTTTCCAAACAACCTGTGATAACGCTTTTGTGCCGATGTATTTTCTTTGTAAGAGGGTTTGCCAAACACCATTTTTTGTAAGCAGCTTAAATAGTCATTTGCCTAGAAGTGCTGAGTTTTTTACCTTAATGTCATGTATCCCTAGCCCTCCCTGATCTTTGGGTCTGCATACCACGTCCCATCTTGCCAGTCGATATTTTTTCTTCTCATTATCCCCTTGCCAAAAAAACTCGATCTGAAGTAATCGAACTTCTTCAAGACTCCTTTGGGTAATTGAAAGAATGATATCATATATAGTACCATATTAGTTAGGACTGAATTTATGAGCACCAATCTTCCACCTAGGGATAATAATTTTCCTTTCCAACTTTCTAGCCTTTTTTGCAAACGTTCTTCAACATTTTTTCATTCGGCATTAGTCAGTCTCCTATAATGTACACCCTTCCTTTCGTGCTTGCGCGGGAACACACCGTGAAGTTCATGGCTCAGCTACATGAGGAGAACTGCGAGAACTCATGACGGGTTTTTCGGCCAAGCCAAGACGCGTACGATACTCGAACTTGGTGGATCTGTACTATATATGATGTACTAAACCGGTCTGATGGATTTATCAATTAGGCTCTACCTTCGTGCGTGGACCTAAAGACAATGTGATATTCGGATATTTTGCTCAAGAGGCCCATCGCAGCCCCGTTCCTTGCCCTCCATGGTCGGTCGGCGACCACATGGGCATGGAGGTTGTGTGGAATTGGTTGCAGCTCCTTCACCAAAGATGATACCAACCACCTTCAAGGAGATAAAACTGGAAAGAATAAAAATCGATCCAAGTGAGGCCAGCCAAAAAACAATCGCCAGAAAACATGAAAAACAACAACAACGTAATCTGAACATAGGAAACCATCTAGACGAGGCGCTGGATTAGGAATACGTAGACCGATGGTATACGGGTCTGGGCTCAATCATCGAATTGCTTTCGGTAGCACCGGATCAATCACGTACCAAACCTAGCTAGCTTAGGGTGTGTTTGTTTGGTCTTTTACATGCTTTCACTGAGAAAAGGCCTGGCCAGCGAAACATGTTTTGGCATCGCTCTGCGTTGGGATTTGCCCAAACCACGCACAAAAATAGGTATACGCAAGGAAAAGCAACTTCGGAGGTGCTTCGACCTGCTTCCCGCAACTTTGTCACTTACAGCTGAAACGGTTTCCTACCACACCGATCAGTTCTGGCCTTCTCCGACCGATCGAACATGGTCAGCTGATATCTGCTTCCATATCTTTTTCAGTCTACTTGTTCCGGCCGGGGTCTAATATAATTAATCTACTCCATCCGATCTGAATTAATGGTCGGAAGGCTAGCCAAGGCTTAGGCAAAACTTTGGCTAGCCCTCCGACCATTAATTCGGATCGTGGTAAAATTCCAGATACATGAGTTGTCTCAGTAGGGATACAGATCTGGGTACAAGAATTGGAGATCGGAGGAAGAAGAGAAAGGGAAAAAGGGACGAGAGCCGCCGCCGCCTAGCCAGGTTCTAGTTCTTCGATGCCCTTCTCGATCCCGAGGATAGGGTTAAGTAGCCGAGAGCTTCACAGGTACTTTGGATTGGGCCGTCGCGCACGGGCTCCTCTTCGAACACTTGGCCCATCAGTCGGGGTAGTCGTAGTCCTGTTGACCCGTGGAGTAGCTGAGGTAGGCGTAGTAGAGGTGGGGTACGTAACATTCTCCTCCCGTTGAGAACCAGCTTGACCCCAAGCTGTTGCATCAGGAAAGCGATGCAAGAGCTCGTTCTGATCTTCCCAGGTCGCCAGCGAGATCGGTTGGTCCCTCCATTGTACCAGCACCTGAGTCCTGGTCTCCCCGCCCCGCTGATAAAGCCTGGTCTCAAGCACATGCACAGGCTCCGGCAGCGCCCCGGTTGCTCGAGGAAGCTCTGGCAGCACTTCAGTGGATGGTGGAACCGCTCGCCGCAGCTGAGACACGTGAATGACGGGGTGTATGGAGCACGACTCCGGCAATTGCAGCTTGTAAGAAGTGCCACCAACTCGCTGGATCACCTGAAACAGACCAAAATAGCGAAACGATAATTTAGGGTTAGATTTAGTTGCCAGGGTGGTCTGTACGTACGGCTGGATCTTGAGGAACACCCAATCTCCCACAGCAAAGATGCGTTCCGTTCGCTTGCGATCAGCCACCAGTTTCATGTGTTGCTGCGCCCTTTTGAGATGATGTTGTAGCAGTGCCATAGTATCTGCTCTGTCTTGTAGCCACTCAGACAGGTCTGGAACTGAGCACGCTGAAGGGTCGATGATCCCAAAGTGCCGGGGAGGGTGGCCATAGAGCACCTCAAAGGGAGTTTTGTCCAGAGCAGCATGGGGAGAAGTATTGTACCAAAATTCAGCGAGATGTAGCCAGGAATTACATTTGGTAGGGCAGGCATGAGCAAAACAACGCAAAAAGGTCTCCAGACATTGGTTGACGCGTTCCGTGGTGGCGTCGGTTTGAGGATGATAGGCAGAACTCATCCGCAACTCAGTTTGCGATAGACGGAACAACTCTTTCCACAGCCCACTGGTAAACACTTTGTCTCGATCCGAGACGATAGCAACAGGTAATCCATGCAGCTTGTACACATTCAGGATGTAAGCTTGAGCCACTTGCAACGCCGTAAAGGGATGAGCCAGAGGAATGAAATGGGCATACCGGGAGAGTTTATCGACTACCACCAAGATGCAATTGAAACTCGAAGAACGTGGCAGCCCTTCCACGAAATCCATAGTAACTGTGTGCCAGGTATGAGGGGGTATTGGCAAAGGTTCCAGAAGCCCAGGGTAGCGTACTCTCTCTGGTTTGGCTTTCTTGCATACAGTACACGACTCCACAAAGTTCCTCACCTGTTGTTTCATTCCTGGCCAAGCAAACAAACTCCGCAGACGTTTATAAGTGACTCCATAACCAGAGTGTCCCCCCACAGCGCTAGCATGCAGAGCTACCACAATTTTCTGTTGCAGTGGTTCATTGCGCCCCACCCATACTCTCCCATTCATCCTAATAATGCCTTCTTTCAATGCAAAATGACCAATTTCCTGTTCTGGATGTGCAGCTAACTGGGCCAGTAGCTTTTGAGCTTGGGGGTCTCCCCTATAACCTTGTTGTACCTCATCGAGCCAAGTTGGCAGGACTACTAATACTGCTGCCAATTCCCCTTGGGCTGGTTGAGGGCAGCGCGATAGGGCATTTGCGGCCCTGTTCTCTGGCCCACGTTTATAGACAATGCGATAACGCAGACCCAACAACTTAACCATCATCTTCTGCTGCCATGGGGTTGTCAGCCTTTGGTCTTCTAAATGGACGAGGCTCCTTTGATCAGTGTGTATAATAAACTCCGCAGGCTGCAGGTAGGCTCTCCACTGATCAATTGCCATGATGATTGCCAATGCTTCTTTCTCATAGGTAGATAGCATACTGGTTCTCGGGCCTAGTGCTCTTCTTAGGAAGGCAAGGGGATGTCTTTTTTGCATAAGAACTGCGCCAATTCCACGATCAGACACATCCGTTTCGATCTCGAACGTGAGATTGAAGTCCGGGAGTGCTAGCACAGGAGCAGAAATGAGTGCTTGCTGCAGAGCCTCGAACGATGATTGTTCCAGATCTGTCCACGCGAAAACAGAGTTTTTCTTGAGTAGGTCTGTCAGAGGCCTACTGATAATCCCAAAATTCCTGACGAATTTACGGTAGTACCCTGCTAATCCGAGAAAACCACAAACTTCCTTTGGTGATGAAGGGACTGGCCACTGCTGCACTGCCTGGATGTTCTTGCTATCGGTGGTAACCCCTGCTCCACTGATTTCATGCCCCAGATACACAAGACGTGGCTGAAAGAATTTGCATTTGCTTTTCTTAATTCGCAGCTGATGAAGTTGTAATATTTCGAACACTTGACGAAGCAGGATGAGATGTTGCGGCAGATCAGGGCTGTAGATTAGGATGTCGTCAATGAACACCAACACTCCGCGGCGTAGCAAGGGTTGGAGGATTGTATTCATCAGGTTCTAAAAAGTGGTTGGCGCCCCTGTTAAGCCATACGCCATGACTTTGAACTCGTAATGCCCACTATACGTTTTGAATGTTGTTTTGTGCTCATCTTCGGGGCGCATTCGAATTTGGTGATAGCCCGCTCTTAAGTCCAGACTCGAGAAAAGACTAGCCCCTGACAACTCATCTAGCAACTCATCGATGATGGGTAACGGGTAGCGATTCTTGACACAGGAGTTGTCTCAGTAGCTAGGGATACAGATCTGGGTACAAGAATTGGAGATTGGAGGAGGAAGAGAAAGGGAAAAGGGGACGAGAGCCGCCGCCGCCTAGCCAGGTTCTAGTTCTTCGATGCCCTTCTCGATCCCGAGGATAGGGTTAAGTAGCCGAGAGCTTCACAGGTACTTTGGGTTGGGCCGTCGCGCACGGGCTCCTCTTCGAACACTTGGCCCATCAGTCGGGGTAGTCGTAGTCATGTTGGCCCGTGGAGTAGCTGAGGTAGGCGTAGTAGAGGTGGGGTACGTAACACGGAGGTAGTATAATACTACTTGTGATGGTTAATCTCTCATGATTACAACTTAGCCTGGTTACAAGATTGTGTCTTTCTTTCCTACCACACCGATGAGTACATAGTAGCTAGTACACGTCCGTCAGTCAGTGCACGATGTTCATCGCCATGGACGTTGATCAGCAGGGTGCCGCGCCCTCGGATGTGGACGACGCAGTTGTACGTCGCCAAAACGGACGGAGCCCGTGACGCGCTCGTCGATGCAATCATCCAGTAAATACGTACAGTACATGCTGGCCTTAACAGACAACGCTCTGCAGCTCCTCGGAGTCTTGGTACCACGACGACCACCCGCTCCCCTCCGCCGCGCCCTCCGCCGCTTCCCCGTCCACTTGCTCGAGCGCGTGGTACAGGGACTGCTGCGTGTACTCGGAGGCCAGGAGCGCGCTGATAGAGTCGTGTCCCCCATTGCCACCACACGCGCCCGGCTGCGCAGCCGCCGCGCCGTTGCACCACGGGTAGCCGCCGTGCCCGTACTGATCCGAGCCGCCCACGTACCCCTTGGCGTCTTCGTGCTGCATCATCTCTTGCGTCGGCGTGGCCTGCGCCTGATTGAGGTCGGCGAGCTGCGCCTGGAGCGTCATGACTTGCTGCTGCAGCGCGAAGATGTGGGCGACGCAGCCGTAGACGGGGTCGCGGAGCCTGGCCTGCGCCTCGTAGGACACGGTGACGGCGGCCTCGGCGCGGTCGGCGATGGGTACGTGGGCGAGCAGCTTGGACACGTTGCTGGCGCCGAAGACCTTGTGGATGGCGGCGAAGTGGGCGGCGCCCTGCTCGTGGCAGAAGTAGGGTGCGAAGACGCAGCCGCGCGCGCACTTGCGCCGCAGGAACTTGCACGCCCCGCACGGCGACCCGAACCCCGTCATGCTCATCAACCGGTCGGATCGAGTTACCTAGCTTTGTGCTTGCTGAAATGATCGGGCTCAATGTGCTTGCTGAAATGAATTGCTGGTGTTTCTTGGGTAGCTTGCTTGCTTGCTAGGTTTCTGTCGTGCTTGCTTGCCGAACACCATGGCTGCCTTATAAGGGAGAGGAGCGCAGCTGAGGATTGGGGCCTACGGGACTAAACAATTCGGCCCTGCGTCCCCAACGGGTAACCAGCTCCATTATTCTGAGCTCCCATGGCGCCTCTCGCCTCTTGCCACTATATTTGCCCAACCATTTTCTGTAAGTACCACTCTGCCGATCCCAAGAGGGTTGGCCATTAGAACAATCAAGGACAAGGCACAATAATGGGGCTAGTTCATCTCGGGGCAATTTAATTATATAATATATAGAATAACTTTTCTCGTGTTCTTAGTTTAGTTCTTATGCCTGCTTTGCTCGTCTGATTGTTTCTTTTGTGGTTAGTTGGAAATGGGCTGCTGCGAGACTAGCCAGCAGAGCCCAGTTGATAAATCAGGATAATGCATATAAGCAGCTGGTTTTTAAATTTGGGCTGTATGGTGTAGTACACACACTCCATACATCACCTATTATATAGCCAGACGTGGAGCTGTCATTTGTGTTATTTTCAGTTTATTATTAAGTTGAGAGTTGAGACAAAGGGAAAGGAAACAATAACTGGTGGGAAATTTAAAACTTTTAATTTCTGGCGATCACAGACTACGCTTTGATAACTTAGCAGGAAAAAAAAATACTGTATACATGTGCATATATATTAGTGCACTGCAGCAGGCATGTATGTCCAATTCTGTGAGACTAGTCATAGTGGGGAGTATCATACACAAGTATCATGCACATGATACTAGTATATGTACTACCTCTATAATGCATAGTATCTTATAGTTGTATCATAATATCATTCTATTTATTATTTTGTAGAATCTCAATGCAAATATGTGAACAAGATTTACATGCAACTTAATTCTCTAGTTTTACGTGTCATGATACGGTATCTACCTATGTTACTCTAACCATTTCTCTCTTCATTAATTACCTGACACGTCAGGTTTTTAGTGGGTCCAAGTTGCATAATACTAGCTATGATACCACCACTATGGCTAGTCTGAGAGAGAAATATAGCAATTAATGGGCTACACATAACAAAAATGTTCTGAAAAGGAAGCACCAACTTGTAGTGTACCTTGATCTGTACCGGCTGTCCTAAACTAAACTAAATGGCACCCTGCAAGAAAGAATGGAACAGGGCACCGGAACTTCTGCAAGACTGCTGTTGCCCATGAATCCTCTCATCATACAGGGTTTTCACAAGTGTGATACTACCTGTACACTGTACCTATTATCCTAATTAGCCCAACTCTTTTGGCCTCCCACTAACCATTGCAATTAGGCTGGCCTATATGCTGATACTTTCACTAGGCTGTGCTAACCTATGCTTATCATTGCATTGTTATTGTGAACCATGACTAACTCGTGTTGGAAGGTAAGTAGTGGTAACCGTTATAGATAGAACTCTTTTGTAAACGTGTTCGGTTAGCATATGAAACCGACATATAGTCCTTTGAGTTGTAATCAATCTGTACTTGCGTGTACCGCAATGCACCCCAATATAAATAGATCAAAGTGCGGCTCGGCATATTACGCCGAGTAGAAACGCTTCCGACATTACATCGTAGCAGAGCTACCTTTTCCCAAAAATTTCCCTAGAGATTAGATCCATCGGCTGTTCTAGCTAAGTACAATAAGGTTCGACAAGAAGCAGCCATGGTGTTGTCTGGAACAAGTGCTGCCTCTCCGAATCTTGGATCACCTCCGTCAGAAAAGTTGACGAGGTCCAATTACCCAATATGGAAATGTCAAGTGCTCCCTGCAATTCGTGGTGCAATGCTCACAGGCTTCAAGCTGCACCACCAATGAAGATTGCCACCACCAATCCAGTAGCAGACAAGGGACCGATCCTGGTGGTTAACCCTGAGTATGCAACCTGGCTCTCCCGGGATCAAAAAGTACTCAGTTTCCGTGTTAACTCGCCATCGAGAGAGATTCTAATGCATGTCATTCGACTAGAGCATGCTGGCGAAGTATGGAATGTGGTGGAGGAATTGTTTGCCTCGCAGAATAGATCTCGGGTCAGGAATCTGCGGATCGCGCTGGCGAATACAAAGATAAATAGTATGACAACAGATGCGTTTTTTGCCAAGATGCAAAGCCTTGCTGATAATCTTGCTGCTGCTGATAAACCAACGAAGGGAGAAGAGCTTGTGTCGTTTATCCTGGCTGGTCTCGGGCATGATTATGATGCTATTGTTGCTGCCCTTGGAGTTAACAGATCCTCTCTCTAAGTAGCCAAATTGTTCTCTCAGATTCGTCCTACGATCAACGCCAGGAGATTCTCGGATCATCAATGAATCCGGGTTTTGATACTTCACCAAACGCAGCAGCACGGACCCGAAATTAGGGTGCATACAGATGTAACTATGGAGCTCGTGATGATCAACGTTGTGATGGGAGTGATGATAGAAGGGATGACAGACGTCGGGATGATCGGCACCATGATGATTATTCCCGCAATGACTACTCTCGCAACAACTATAATCGTGGAGGTGGTCGAGCGCCTACAGGAGGTGGGTGTGGACGAGGCCGAGGTCCTCGTCGTACTTCTCTATGGGTCGATGCTACGTGTCAGATCTGTGGCAGGGAAGGACATCTTGCCAAAGACTATTGGTATCATTTTCAGGAAGACAATGATGATGATGTTTCCAAAGAAGCGCATGCATATGGCATTGACACAAATTGGTGTTGTGACACGGGTGCAACATATCATATTACGGGAGAAATCAACAAACTATCGGTTCGTGATACATACAATGGTCGTGACAGGGTGAACACGGCTAGTGGACAAGGCATGGTTATTAGACATGTTGGAAATTCAATTATTTGAAATCATGCTCAAAAATTTTCCTTCCCAATGTTTTGCATGTCCCTAGTGCTTTGAGAAATCTTTATCTATTCATCGTTTTACCATTGATAACAATGTTTTTCTCGAATTCCATCAAAATTTATTTTTGATCAAGGATTAGGTCATGAAACAAACTCTGCATAGAGGACGATGTGTAGGCGGCCTCTATCCTCTCATATCTTTCATGGTAGATTCATCTCATCAGAAGCATTCCTTTCTCCTTAGCAAGCATAAGTTTCCCTTTAGTAGAAAGTCAAGTATAGAGTCTATTTGTGATTCATGTCAAAGAGGAAAAAGTCATCAGCTTCCATATCATATATCTCATAGTGTGTCTATGGTCCCTCTTCAGTTAATTTTTTCTGATGTTTGGGACCCTGATCCCACTTCTATTGGTCGTCATAATTATTATGTAAGCTTTATTGATGACTATAGAAAGTTTACATGGATTTGTATTTTAAAGAAATCTGATGTTTATCAAGATTTTTTTAATTTTCAAAAACTTGTTGAGAGAAAATTTGACAGAAAAATTCTTACAATTCAATCAGATTGGGGAGGAGAATATGTTAAACGAAACTTTTTCTTTCAAACTCAAGGCATTGCTTATCATGTTTCATGTCCTCATGCGCATCAACAAAACGGGGTAGTTGAAAGAAAACATCTCCACATAGTGGAAGTTGGCTTATCTCTTCTTGCTCATGCTTCTATGCTTTTAAAATTCTGGATGAAGCCTTTCTTACAGCCACACATCTCATTAATATCTCCAACGGTTCATCGTCTTTTAGGTGCACCTCCCAAATATTTATCTCTTCGTGTTTTTGGTTGTGCATGTTGGCCTAATCTTTGTTCATATAACACACGTAAATTTGCTTTTCGCTCCTAATGTTGTGTATTTTTGGGCTATATCCCTATGCATAAAGGAGTTAAATGTCTTGATGTTTCTTCGGGCATGTCTATGTGTCTCGAGATGTAGTTTTTGACGTGGTTGTTCTTCATTTTAAATAGCTTCATCCCAATGCGGGTGCCTTGTTGCGCCGTGTCCTTCTTTCGCTTGATTCGTCTCTTCACAATTTTGAGCATGGGGGCAAAAAAATTGAAAATTCAACATTGTCTAATCCTACTATTTCCACTAATGTGTTTCCTGAGATCTTACAACTGGGAGGTGAAAATTTGATGAATTTTGGAGAAAACAGTGCTCAAAATAGTGCAGAAAACACACATGAAATATCAGATTCAGAAAATGACGTGGACACTAGAAACAGAGCTGATTCTCCTGGCAGATCCCCCTCGGGATCAGTTCCGTCAGCATCGGGCGGATCCCCATCGGATCACGCGGAGGAATCTCCCACGCCTCCAATCACAGCGCGACACCACGCGGGTCGTTGTCTCCATGCGGGCTTGTGTCTCCGACCGCGACATCGCCTAGTCCCGCTGTGTCCCCCGTGACCAGCTCGTCTCGCAGATATTTTATGGAAGAATCAAGCGCATCACCAGCCACACCGTTGAGTGTAGGATCTTCTGCGACAGAAGAGGACAAAAGTGTTGATGACAGCGTGTAGGCCTCTGGATCTTCTGTGGCAGACACACAGGTGACTCAACCTGCTGCTACTTGTACTCGGGCTATTACACGATCTTCAAGAGGTATTTTAAACCAAGAGGTTTTAAAGATGGAACAATTCGTTGGTGTTTAAATTCTACATCAGATGAACGTGTTAATTTGGAAGATACACTATCAAGAAAAGAATGGAAAAAGACAATGGATGAGGAATATGGTGCTCTTATCAAAAACAAAACTTGGCGTTTGGTTCCTCAACGCTATGGTACTAATGTTATTAAATGTAGATGGGTTTACAGAGTTAAAAAGAAAGTTGATGGTTCAGTTCATAGATACAAGGCCAGATTGGTTGCAAAAGGTTTTAAACAACGTTATGGTATAGATTATGAGGACACATTTAGCTTAGTTGTCAAAATTTCTACTATTCGGCTTGTTTTGGCTATTGCTGTCTCTAGGGGCTGGAGTTTACGCCAGTTGGATGTCAAGAACGCTTTTTTTACATGGTGTTCTGGAAGAGGGGGTCTATATGAAACAGCCACCAGGATATGAAAATAAAAGTAAGGTGAATTATGTTTGCAAGCTTGAAAACCCATTATATGTGTTGAAACAAGCACCTCGAGCATGGTATTCTCGATTGAGCTCACAATGGACCAGTTTAGGATTTGTTGCTTCAAAATCTGACACATCATTATTTGTTTATCACAAGTCCAATGCCACTATCTTCATTCTTATCTATGTTGATAATATTATACTTGGTAGCTCTTCAAAGGCTGCAACATATGCACTTTTGGTTGATTTGAGTAAAGAGTTTGTTCTCAAGGATCTTGGTGAGCTTCATTATTTCTTAGGAATTGAAGTTCAAAAGGTAAATGATGTACTTGTGTTAAATCGAGCTAAATATGCTCAAGAAATACTTACTAGAGTTGGTATGAACAATTGCAAGTCTTGTCCTACTCCATTATCATCTTCAGAAAAACTCACAGCTTATGAAGGAAGATTGCTTGATTCTAATGATGGTAAAAAGTACAGAAGTTTGGTTGGAGCATTACTATATTTAACTCTCACAAGGCCTGATATTTCTTAAGCATTGAATAAAGTGTATTAGTATCTTCATGCTACAACTACATCACATTGGACGGCAGCTAAGCGTATTCTAAGATACATCAGGTATACCTCAAGTGTTGGTTTGACATCCTAAAGTCTAGCTCTACTTTGGTCAGTGCTTTTTCAGATGCAGAGTGGGCAGATTGTTTGGATGATCGCAGGTCCACAAGTGGTTTTGAAATTTTCTTTGGACCCAATCTTATTTCACGGAGTGCAAAGAAACAAGCCACTGTTTCTAGATCTAGCACTGGAGCTGAATACAAGTTAGTTGCCAATACCACAGCTGAAATTATTTGGATACAGTCTCTTCTTGAAGAACTTAGGGTGAAAACAAGACAAATACCATGTTTATATTGTGATAATCTTGGTGCAACATATCTATCAGCAAATCCAGTGTTTCATGCTAGAGCAAAACACATTGAGATAGATTTTCATTTTGTGAGAGAAAGAGTTTTGCGTAAACAGCTCGAGATTCGGTTTGTGCCATCCAAAGATCAAGTTGCAGATGGTTTTACTAAGCCTCTTCCTGTTTGCAACTTTGAAGAATTCAAACTTAATTTCAACTTGTCCAAGTTGTGATTAAGGGAGGGTGTTAGAGATAGAAATCTTTTGTAAACGTGTCCGGTTAGCATATGAAACAGACATATAGTCCTTTGAGTTCTAATCAATCTGTAATTGCTTGTGCTGCAATGCACCCCAATATAAATAGATCAAAGTGCGGCTCGGCATACTATGCCGAGTAGAAACGCTTCTGATATTTAACAGTAACAACTGATCAAGACACAAGCATGGCAAAGTGTACTTGAATTGAACGTGGTAAGTACAAAATAGAAATTCTCAGTCCTCCTATGCGAGCATCATCCATATCACAAAAAAGTTACCAAAGAAAATATATCAATGTCAAGAAAATCCAGTAAATTGCAGTGCATGTGTGCTTTGATCACACAAAATCAAAAGTGTGCTATAGTAGTACACCGTAAGTGGCATATGTTGTTGCAGCACTGGGGGGAGGGGAGATTGTCGACGGGGTTGCCAGGACCGGCGCCAACAGTGAACACATGTTGGTTGACCCTGGCACCAATTGGGGAAAGTTCACTCCTATCTCTGTTGATTTCTCTTGGTGGCCAAGGAGAAAATATTCTCGGCGGAAATTGTAGACACTACTGTGCAGAGGTATTTCCTTAACTAGGCTCACAGGGTTCATCGCACGGGGGGAGGAGGCGCACGAGCCAATGAATTAACAATGAAGGGTCAGTATGGCGCGCGGGGCCAAATATCGCGACACACCATCCTAATGCGGAAATTTCTCCTCCGATATTGGCATTAGACCATATGCTATCTTCAGGACTATGTGGTTATCCTGATTGCTTTAACACTTCGACACAACATACATACTCTGACATTTCTCCTACGTCAATGAACTAAAAAAGATGAAACAACATGAAGTAAAGTAGATTTATAAACAAGATGCAAATAAATTAGTGCAACAAGTAGAGGCTAGATTCAAATACTCGCTCATGTTGTTGGAAACAACTCAACAACTTCATTGGAGAAACTAGTTACTCCTAGCTTAAAGTCCTCAGACTTCACCTTCTTCTCCTTGATCTCAAGTTCCTTGGAACTTTCACAAATACTCTTTGGTGGATCTTGAGGTGTTCCCCGAACCTTCACAAACTTACTTGAGGCTTGTTTAACAAATCAGAAGCTATCAAACAACACCTAGCGTGCTAGGAGATGGAAAATCTCTAAGAATAACAAGTAAATATCTATAGGATAGCTGGTGCTCTTACTTGATGCTCGCTTCCATTTCCCCCTCTTAAGATGGATATAGGGGACTTCCTCAAAGAATGGGGAATGGATATCAGATCTGAAAGTCATAAACCTAGCCCGTAGAGGTATGGTCCATTAAATATGTGTGGGGGCAGAGTAGTCGTTTATACAGTAGAATCCATTTTTTGGGTTACACTGGTTTCTCAAACCAGTGATACTAAAAACTTTCTAGTGGTCATACTTCATAAGCTTGAGAATGCATACCATATTGGACCTTTTCTCAAGCCGATGACAATGCTCATGAGCCAGTCACACCAGGGACTATGATATGCTCAAAATATCTATAATATAAACAATTCCCGACGTACCGACCTGCACTCATTGTAACCAACATTGTTTATAGTCAGAAGCCTGCTAGTGGCAGGGTACGATAAGGCCAAGACGGTGGTAGTAAGGGATAGAATTTCATAAAATAGCAGGGGCACAACAAATTAAAACCGCCAAAGGCAAGATACTAGCACTGGCGTGTGATACGTTCCAAACGTATCTATAATTTTTTGTGCTCTGTGCTTGTTTTCTACATGTTTCCCTATGTTTTACTTTGTTTTCTATCATTTATTAGACTAACCTATTAACAAGATGTACAGTGTCAGTTCCTGTTTATTTGTCTGTGCATTGCAGAAATAGGTCAAAAATCAAAATGCTCGGAATGAGCTAAAAAAAATTGTGGATGTTTACTCCCCGGAAAACTCCAGGACCAGAAGGGCAGCCCAAGATGGGCCCACGGTCCTCAGGAGGGCACTTACCGCGCCTGGGAGACTGCTGGCGGAACCGAGCACCGCCTCGGGTCGCCCCTTCGCTTATAAATTCACCCGTGACCTAAAAATAGAGGAATAGTCAGCAATTTTTTCCAAAAACGCATCAAAGCTCCGCCTCCATCGAAAACCCTAATTTATAGGACAATAGTTCATGTTCTGGCACCCTGCCGGGACGGGGAAGTGCCCTCGGTGCCATCTTCATCGATAGTTCTTCCTCTGTGATGCTTCGTGAGTAGTTCCCCCGTGGACTATGGGTTCATAGCAGCAGCTATTTGGTTTTCTCTACCCCTTGATGTTCAATACCACGGTCTCTTGAGCTGCCTCACATGATAGTGATCCATCTGATGTAATGCTATGTGTTGTGTTTGCTGGGATCCGATGAATCATGGAATTATGATTATTATTTTCATGTCATTATATTAGAATCTTCACTTATATCCTTAGAGTGTTTTAATGTGTTCTTGCATGCTCTCCGATGTGTATTATTATCTTGATCACATAGTTGTATGCATCTTCTAGAGGGAGTATTTATGCTAGATGGTGGGTTCATGTCTCCTTGTTTCCTGCGCTTGAGTGACCAAAACATGCAGGGGGAGGATGTGATGTTGCCACTAGGGAGAAAACAGTGGTGCTCTTGTCTACATATGAGAAACATTGCGTACATTATGTATTGTTCTTAATGCAATTGTCTGTTGCACCAAAGCAATCACTTCGTTCCTGCAACTTAATACCAGAGAGATTTGTTGGATAGTTTTCTTGAGGTGGACTATTAGATATAGATGCATGTTGGATAGCGGTCTATATGCATTGACGTAATGCCAACCATGTTACAACCCGTGAACTATAGATCGTCATAATAGTATTGTTATGCCCCCCCATGATTTGTTAATTGCCTAGCTGTAATTTGTTTACCCAACACTTGTTCTATTGTTTGGAGAGTTACCACTAGTGAACTTGTGAACCCTAGTCCATCTTTTACTATTATTGCTACTGTTTTTACATGCTTTAACTACTTGTTTCCTTGCTGGTCCATTTATTACAGATTACACATATCACTTGTTTCACTCCGTACATTAACAATCTTTTCGTTGAACAAGTGCATCATTACAATTTCCGTAGGTGTGTTGAGGACGCAATAGAAACGTCACAACACCACTCCATACATTGTTTTATTTCACCTTGTGTTACTAACATCTTTTGCTAAGTGCATCTCAGGTGTGGCTGAATTGACCACTCCATACATTGTTTTCTAGCGCTGTTGCCGGGGAGCATAGCTCTGTCTATAAGTTCGCTTGGGAAGTATTATCTTGATTTTTACTTGCTTTATTATTCTTTATACCAATGGTTAATTTCTTTAAGACTAGATCTTATTGGCAAGGTGGGTTCACGAAAGAACAACAACAAAAAAAGGAACACCGCATGTCACAAACAGGGATACACTTATGGGAACAAATAAATAAATTGAATGAGTATGCTAAAAACTTGTGCTCTACTTATAACGTTTCCTATTGCTTTGATAAATCTTGTTCTTGTAGGAGGTATAAACACCTTCCTTTTCAATGTGAGTATAATGATAATGATACCATACCTTCTTATGTTGGAGGAAATTATAACTTATATGATGTGGACCAAATTGAAGAATTTATTGCTTGGAAGGGTGCATTCAAAATTTCTTATTTGCTTGAAAATATTGATGATGCTCCTTATAGATATGAGATTTATGATATACTTGAATATTTCTTTGATAATTACAAGGATGTTAATGGCTATATAATGAAATATTTTAATAGATGCTTGATACGTCTCCAACGTATCTATAATTTTTGATGTTCCATGTTGATATTATGCCAATTGCTACATGTTTTCTCCCTTCTTTATGGCATTTTTACACTTTTTTCCGGAACTAACCTATTAACAAGATGCCAAGTGTCAGTTCCCTGTTTTCTGTTGTTTTTTATTTCAGAAAAGTTGTTCTGGAAATATTCTCGAAATTGGACCCCACGAATCCCGAAGTTCCTATTTTCCCCGGAAGCATCCAGAAGTCCCGAAGAGCCCCGGAGGGGGGCCACACCATAGGGTGGCGTGGGTCCCCGCTTGCCGCACCACCTGGTGGTGTGGGCCCCCTAGCCACCTCCTCCCCCCCCCCCCCCCCCCCGGCATCGCCCTTTCGCCTATTTATACTCCCCGAGGGAAAACCCTAAAAGAACCGGCGAAATTCCACGAAACCTTCCGCAGCCGCCGTCATCGTCAACCCAAGTATCGGGGGACGGGGAAGTGCCCCCAGAAGTCATCTACATCGACTCCACCGCCATCTCCATCGCTGTTGCTGTCTCCTACGATGAGGAGGGAGTAGTTCTCCCCCGAGGCTGAGGGCTCTACCGATAGCTATGTGGTTCATCTCTCTCCGATGGTGTGATCTATATGTGACCGTGAGCTTTGTAATCTAGTTGAATAAGTTGATGTTACTATTCATCTTGTGCTACTCAAGTGTTTTATTAATATGAACTTTGGAGTCACCTTGTCTCGTGGTGTGAAGGTGACAGTGTGCATATCGTGTGTGTCTCCTCTATGGATTGTGGTGTTTGTCTAGTACCTTCTAGGGTGCTCATAGTGACATTTGTGGGGTTAACTAGACATGGGAATGCTTACTTTAAGGAATGCTTTTTGCAGCCCTACGCAATGATTAGTGTTCATTATCCAACCGGAGAGGGTTAAGAGTAGCATAGTGAAGAGAAGATATTTAGTTATTCAATTATGTGATCATTGTTGACAGTGTCCACTAGTGAAAGTAGGATCCCTAGGCCTTGTTTCCAAGCATTGAAACACCATTTTCCGCCTGTTCTGCTACATGTTTGCTTGCTTCCATATTTATTTCAGATTGCTATTATTACTTTTAACCATCCATATTACACGCATTTCACTATCTCTTCGCCGAACTAGTGCACCTATATACCTAACAAGTATATTGGGTGTGTTGGGGACACAAGAGACTTCTTGTATCTTAATTGCGGGGTTGCTTGAGAGGGATATCTTTGACCTCTACCTCCCTGAGTTCGATAAACCTTGGGTGATCCACTTAAGGGAAACTTGTTGTTGTTCTACAAACCTGTGCACTTGGAAGCCGAACACTGTCTACAAGAATAGAAGCGTGCGTAGACATCAAGGTCTTTTCTGGCGACGTTGCCGGGGAGGTAAGGTAAAAGGTACTCACATCCTCGGGTGTGAGTGCTCGGAGTTATTTCCTTTAGATTCTGCAATTAATTTTTTTTTTCTTGTTTTCACTAGTTAGGCTTAATGGAAAACAACAACAATATGAGAGAGCTTTATAATATTTATCTTGAGTTAGGACATGAAGTGTTTCAAGAGAAAATTAAAAAACCTATGGAGCTTTATTTGCATGCTAATAGCAATGTTATTAGTATGAATTCTTTGAACACCATTATTGCTATTGCTATGGAAAAGTCTAAGCTTGGGGAAGCTAGTTTATATGAAAATGATGTTTTTAGTTCCATAAGCACGGAGGATAAAATTTGCTTTGATGATTAGTCTATGCCTGCTATATATAGTAGTGATCATGATTGGGAAAAGCACACTACTTTCTATATTGAAAATGATGATATAGAAAGCTCTAAACTTGTGGATGATGTGTTTGAAAATCCTTTTGCTACTGAATTATATGCTTGATACATCTCGTACTAGTAAAAATGTTGATATGTTTACAAATGAACACATTTTGGAGGATAACTATTCTATTGCTTATGATGATATTACTCTTCCTATATATGATGATTACAATGATGAATATGATATTTTAGTCCACCTACTATTGAGGAGAAAATTTTATTTTGATGATAATGTGCCTCCTATATTTGATGATTATGGTGATGAGAATAATAATGATAGCTATTTTGTTGAATTTTCTCCCACTGCTATTAATAAGAATGACTATGCTTATGTGGAGAGTATTAATTCTTTTATGCATGTGGCTCGTGATAAGAATGTTTTATGTGATAGATATATTGTTAATTTTATTCATGATGCTACTGAAAGTTATTATGAGAGGGGGAAACATGGTTTTATGCATCTCAACAATATTAATTTTCCCCTCTTTATGTTGAAATTTTTGAAGTTGCGCTTATTTTGTCTTCCTATGCTAGTCACGTTGTGCTTCGTTGACTTGTTTTTCTACAAGATTATTTTTCATAGGAAGTGGGTTACACTTAAATGTGTTTTATATTTTTCTTCTTGATGCTCTCTTATTGTGCTTCAACTCTTATTCTTATGTGAGCATCTGTTAAAAATCATTGTGCCTAGCTGAAAGGCATTAGAAGAAAAGCGCTTCCGGGAGACAACCCGTTTTATTTCTCCGTTTTCAACCCGTTTTACGTCATTTATTTTTGTTTTATTTGCACCTGGGTGTTGTCTATTTCCTTAGAAACCCCGCTGTATCTTTTCTTTTGTGTCTTTGTTGAGCCAAATAAAGCCTCTAGTGGAAAGTTGAGACTATATTTCGGATTTCTGCGCAGGAAACAGATTTCTGATGTCCACTGTTAAAATCGTATAAAATCGCAGAAAATTCAAAATGACCTGAGTTTTTTGTGCATCATCCTGGGTTATACACGCAACTTTTCTTAGTTGAGCACTTTTTGATTTGAGCAACAGAGGATTCTCTAAAAAAAATCATCTTTACCTACTGTTTTGTTTTGACAGATTTCTGCTAATAATTGCATTTGCCTCTTAATCTCTTTATTTTGGTGTTCTTTTGAGAAAAGGAGTTTTAAAATAAGTTGTGAAAGTATGTAATGTGTTTATGAGTGTTAGGCTTGTGTTGAAACTGAACCATGTGAATTTATTATTTCGATTGCACTAACGTTGATAATGAAGATTGTGAGAAGTTTGGTGTGAAAGAAGTTTTCAAGGGTCAAGAGAAGAGGATGATATGACGTGATCAAGAAGAGTGAAGAGACTAATCTTGGGGATGCCCCGGAAGTACATCCTAGCAAATTCAAAGAAGACTCAAGCGTCTAAGCTTGGGGATGCCCAAGGCATCCCCTTCTTCATCGACAAATTATCAGGTCACTTCTAGTGAAACTATATTTTTATTCGGTCACATCTTATGTGCTTTACTTGGAGCGTCTTTTATTTTTGCTTTCAGTTTGTTTTTATTTTTGCAATAAGCTTGGTTGGACCCCAGCATTTTTTATTGGAGAGTGAGACGCTCCGCTTTTTCATGGGAATACTTTGTATTCTTAATCTTTGTCTGGCCGCTGCATTTATTTAGCTCCTGTTTTGCATTCATCTGTTATTTAGAGATGTTAGTACTCTCTAGTTTTCATTTCTATATGCTTAGAGAGAGTTTTTGTTTTCAAATATATGTGCTTGTTTGAGAATAGAAATGCTTATGTGGTAGTTGGTATAGTGGAAAAATCCGCATGGTCTTGTAGATGACTAAATTGTTTCACTTGAATCACTGCTGTTGTTTTGAGATATTAATTTGCTTAATGGATTAACGGGAAGGACTAGTAAGTATAAACTTTTAATGGTTGGTCTAAGAAACTTGAAACTGTGCCACACTTAAATTACCAGCTGATAGAAACAATGGTATATGATTGCTACAAGTGATACATTTCCGATCGGCCTTTTGTTACGCGCTACGGTCGAGGTAGCTAACAGTGACTTGTCACTGCCACGGACCCTCTTGAAGTGATTTTCACTTTGCCTTGTAAGATGATTTGCTTGCTGCAATATTTTAACATGTGAGTCTATGTTGCAGTTCCTGGCACTTCCACCATCCATATTTGCTAGCCTCTTCGGTACTGTGCATTACCCTTTCTCACATTGAGAGTTGGTGCAAACTTCGCCAGTGCATCCAAATCCCGTGGGAGGAATTTGTTCTCCTACACATAATCCCATATATTCTTCCTCAAAACATACACCATACCTACCTATCATGGCATTTCCATATCCATTCCGAGATATATTGCTGCACAACTTCCACCTCCATTATGTTACTTGATGATGAGCTTCATGGTTATTTATGCATACTGCTACACTGGCAGGAGCATGCAGTTGGATACATCAGAGATATTCCATTATGAGTTATGAGTACTAAAAGTTTGATGATTCATTGTAATATAGGATGTTGCCCCTACCGGTAAGAATATAAAAAATATATAAAAAAATGAAAAAGGCCCAAAAAAGGGCCAAAAGAGAGAATAAAGAGAGAGGGGGCGCATCACTATCCTTTTTACCACACTTGTGATTCATGTTTAGCACAAATACTTAAGTTTGGAGAAAGTTTTCATATAATCATTCATTCATAACTATGTGGGGAATTTTACATTATAGAACTTGGCTTGTATATTCCAATGATGAGCCTGCTCAAATGATCTCTAGGTCTTCGTGAGCAAGCAAGTTGGATGCACTCCCACTAGTTCCATTGGAAAGATTTCATACACTTATAGCTCTATGTGCATTTGTTGTGTGGCAATCCCTACTCCTTGCATAGCTTCGGTTGTAAGCCTTTCTCTTGTCTAATGACCACTTTCAGCTTTATGAGCCTTTCTTCCATTGACCTTCCAAACCCCCCATAATGTTCTCTTTGCCATAACATCCCGGTGCCAGAAACCAATGCAGGACACTTGCTTGTTTTTAGTGCGTAAATAGTTTAAGATTCAAGCATTGCATCGTGTGGAAAGCTTGACTTGATCCTAACAGGGGTTGTGAAGATCGTTTGACATGCATGATATTGTTGTTCTTGAAATTTTAAATCATCTCTACTAAAATTTGCACGGTTGATAGTCTTTTAGTATTGATTCATTAAAAGTTTTACTTCTTTCTTCTTTGTTTATGCATTACTTGTTGATATCAAATATAGATCACAACTTTAGTTCATTTGATCCTAGTTTACATGCTCTACTTTGCATATTATGATCAAGATTGTGTGGTAGCATGTCACCTCAGAAATTATTTTGTTTTGTAGTTTACCTACTCGAGGATGAGTAGGAACTAAGCTTGGGGATGCTTGATACGTATTCAACGTATCTATAATTTCTGATGTTCCCTGTTGATATTATGCCAATTTCTACATGTTTTCTCCCTTCTTTATAGCATTTTTACACGTTTTCCGGGACTAACTGTTTAACAAGATGCCAAGTGCCAGTTCCCTGTTTTCTGTTGTTTTTTATTTCGGAGAAGTTGTTCTGGAAATATTCTCGGAATTGGACCCCACGAATCCCGAAGTTCCTATTTTCCCCGGAAGCATACAGAAGTCCCGAAGAGCCCCGGAGGGGGGCCACAGGGTGGCCACACCATAGGGTGGCGCGGGTCCCTCCTAGCCGCGCCACCTGGTGGTGTGGGCCCCCTGGCCACCCCCTGGCATCGCCCTTTCGCCTATTTATACTCCCCCGAGGGAAAACCCTAAAAGAATCAACGAAATTCCACGAAACCTTCCGCAGCCGCCGTCATTGTCAACCCAAGTTTCGGGGGACAGATCTATGTTCTGGCACCCTGCCGGGACGGGGAAGTGCCCCCGGAAGCCATCTCCATCGACTCCACTGCCATCTCCATCGCCGTTGCTGTCTCCTATGATGAGGAGGGAGTAGTTCTCCCCCGAGGCTGAGGGCTCTACCGGTAGCTATGTGGTTCATCTCTCTCTCTCCTATGGTGTGATCTATATGTGATCGTGATCTTTGTAATGTAGTTGAATAAGTAGATGTTACTCTTCATCTTCTGCTACTCAAGTGTTTTATTAATATGAACTTTACAGTCACCTTGTCCCGCGGTGTGAAGGTGACAGTGTGCACATCGTGTGTGTCTCCTCTATGAATTGTGGTGTTTGTCTAGTACCTTCTAGGGCGCTCATAGTGACAGCGTGGGGTTAACTAGACATGGGAATGCTTATTTTAAGGAATGCTTTTTACAGCCCTACGCAATGATTAGTGTTCGTTATCCAACCGGAGAGGGTTAAGAGTAGCATAGTGAAGAGATGATATTTAGTTATTCAATTATGTGATCATTGTTGAGAGTGTCCACTAGTGAAATTAGGATCCCTAGGCCTTGTTTCCAAGCATTGAAACACTGTTTTCAGCCTGTTCTGCTACATGTTTGATTGCTGCCATATTTATTTCAGATTTCTATTATTACTTATTACTATCCATATTACTCGCATTTCACTACCTCTTCGCCGAACTAGTGCACCTATATACCTGACAAGTATATTGGGTGTGTTGGGGACACAAGAGACTTTTTGTATCTTAAACGCAGGGTAGCTTGAGAGGGATATCTTTGACCTCTACCTCCCTGAGTTCGATAAACCTTGGGTGATCCACTTAAGGGAAACTTTTTGCTGTTCTACAAACCTCTGCACTTGGAGGCCCAACACTGTCTACAAGAATAGAAGCGTGCGTAGACATCAATGCTCTCCTCCAAAGGAAGAGACTAATGCCTTGCAGGAGCCTGTGGAAGAAGAAATTGCTGCAACTAGAAGTTCAGTAAATGAAAAAGAGGAGGAGAGTGATGATAAAAAGGAGGAAAATGGAGTAGCTACCCATGTCCACCTTCCAATCATAGTAACTCTTTAACTCATACATTATTTTATTACCCTCCATGCTTGCCAAAGGAGGATGAGTGCTATATTGATGAATGTGATGATCCTATCGATTCTTTTGAAATATCCTTTTTTGATGAAATTGATACTTGTTATACTAGTGACCTTGATGCTTCTATGAATGAAACTGGTGAGAATGATGTTGATACTATAAATTATGATAATCCTTGCTACTTTGATAAATCTTATGATAATCCTATATTTATTCCAACTATTTATATGAATGATAATGAGGAAGTTTGTTTAGAAAATTTATATGATAATTCTCTACATGATGGTCCTATGTTAATTATGTTATAATTTATAATGATGTTGAAAATGGGATTGCTATAAGGTGTCCCATACCTTTTTACAGTGACCAATCATCTTGTTATTCTATTGTTAAAAGTGGGTTGGAAGAGGTGCTGATTTAAATTTTGATGCCACTATTTTAGAGCTTGATATGAGTTATTTTCTTCTAGATCATGACAAACATGCCTTATGTGATAGTTATGTTGTTGAGTTTGTTCATGATGCTACTGAAAATTATTATGAGAGAGGAAAATATGGTTGTAGCAATTTTTTCATGTTACTAAAACACCTCTCTTTATATTAGAAATTCTGGAGTTGTTCTTGGTTTTTCCCCTAAGCTAGTTTCTTTATGCTATCATAATTTATTCATTCACAAGATTCCTATGCATAAAAGTGGGTTAGACTTAAATGTGTCTCATATTTTCTTCTTGATGCTTGATACGTCATAAACGTATCCATAATTTCTGATGTTCCATGTTGTTTTCATAGTATATGCTACATGTTTCTTATACACTTTATGTCATTTTTATGGATTTTATGGGACTAACCTATTGACAAATTGCCACAGAGCCAGTTCATGTTTTCTGTTGTTTTTAGTTTCAGAAAAGTTGTTCTGGAAATATTCTCAGAATTGGACAATTCGAAGCCCAAAAGTCTTAGAATTCCTGGAGGGTCAAGGAAGTACAAAGGGGACCCGGAGGGGGCCACAGAGTGGCCACACCACAGGGTGGCGCGGGTCCCCCCCGGCTATGCCACCAGGTGGTGTGGCCCCCCTGGCCAACCATCGACATCGCCCTTTCGCCTATTTATTCCCCCCGAGGCATAAACCCTAAAAACATCGGCTTCCATCCATGAAAAGTCCGTAGGACCGTCGCCGCCACCGACAAGTTTCAGGGGACAGAAATCTCTTTTCTGACACCCTGCCGAGACGGGGAAGTGCCCCCGGAGCCATCTCCATTGACTCCACCGCCATCTTCATCGCCGTTGCAGTCTCCTATGATGAGGAGGGAGTAGTTCTTTCCCGGGGCTGAGGGCTCTACCGGTAGCTATGAGTTTCATCTCTCTCTCCCATGGTGTGATCTTTATGTGATCATGAGCTCTCTAATTTCGTTAAATAAGTAGATGTTACTCTTCATCCATTATGCCATTAAAGTGGTTTTGTTATGAGATCACCGTAGACACTTTGATCACGGCGTAAAGGTGACAGTGTGTGCATCGTGTGGTTTAGCATGATACTTATATTATGTGTTGGATGACCCTAAAATTGTGGCGTTTGTTTAGTACTAATTTGGGGCTCGCATAGTGATAGAGTGGGGAGCCCTAGGGAGGGAATACAGACTTGAGGAGTGTTGTTACAGCTCTACGCATGGATTGGTGTTCGTTATCCGAGCGGAGAGTGGTTCGGAGTAGCATACTGAAGAGATGATATTTATGCATTCAAATATGTTATCATTGTTGAGAGTGTTCACTAGTGAAAGTAGGATCCCTAGGCCTTGTTTCTAAGCATTGAAACACCATTTACATTCATTTCTGCTACATGTTTGCTTGCCGTCATTTTTATTTCAGATTGCTATTGTCACTTATAATCAACCATATTACTTGTATTTCACTATCTCTTCGCCATACTAGTGCACCTATCAACTGACAGTTGTATTAGGTGTGTTGGGGACACAAGAGACTTCTTGTATCATAATTGCAGGGATGCTTGAGAGGGATATCTTTGACCTCTACCTCCATGAGTTCGATAAACCTTCGGTGATCCACTTAAGGGAAACTTGTTGTTGTTCTACAAACCTCTGCACTTGGAGGCCCAACAATGTCTACAAGAATAGAAGCGTGCGTAGACATCAATGCTCTCTTTTGCTTTAATTCATATTTCTTATGTGAGCATTTTTGAAATTGCTGAGCATATCTTAATGGTTATAAAGAAAGAGCTTTTGGGAGACAACCCTTGTTAATTTTTGCTTTTGGTTTTATTTTATTTTCCTTTTAGTTTTGAGTTGTTTTCTGTATCTTTAATTGGCAGGGAAAACGAATGTAAAAAAAAATAGTGTTTCTTGTTATCCAAAACATACCAAAAATAGAAGTGATTAAGAAGGTGAGCATTGATGAAATAGGGGTCGACCTTGAACACTTGTGTTCATGCCTATGGAAACAAAGTAAATCTTTTCATAGAAGCTTCTCAACTACAAATATGTGTTTGTTGTGTTTTCTTCCATTGTATCATAAAAATAAAATCCCTTAAAATAAATGCCTAGCTAAAAGGCGTTAAAAAAAGGGCTTGTGGGAGACAACCAACTTTGTTTTCCCTTTGTTTTCTTTTGTTTTGTTTTTTATTTGTGTCTTGGAAGTTGTTACCTCTGTAGCAACCGCTCCTTATCCTTTTTTTTATTTTGTTTTTGTGCCAAGAGTAACTCATGGCAGCCGATGCTCGTTGGGAAACCCCAAGTGTAGGGTGTGAAGAGTGCAGCGGCAAGTTTTCCCTCAGAAAGAAACCAAGGTTGAATCGACCAGTCGGAGAAAGAAATCACTTCCGAAGGTTGATGCGGTTGATGTTGGCAGGGCGCACTACCGGTTCAGCAGTAACGTAGGATCTACACAACACAATCAAATTACTTTGCCCCAACGAAGCAGTGAGGTTGTCAATCTCACCGTTTTTGCTGAAACAAAGGATTATACGTATAGTGTGGAAAGTAGTACTTGTTTGCAGTAGATGAAAGAGAACAATAATTGCAGTAGGAAAACAATGGTTGCAGTGGTTGTATATCAGTGTAGAGAAATGGACCGGTTTCCACAGTTCACTGTAGGTGTCTCTCCAAAACAGATAGATAACATGTATGGTAAGCAAATTACAGGTGGGCAATTGACAGATTTAAAGGCTGCACCATAGTGCATATGCATTACATGATGATTATTATGTGACTCATGCGGGCATTACAACAAGATACATAGACCGTTATCCAACTGCATCTATGACTAATAATCCACCCTCAGAGTGTCATCCGAGCAAACTTTGGGTATTAAGTTGCAAGCAACAGATGATTGCATTAAGAAAAATGTGTAATGTAAACAATAAAACCATCCTTAGACATGGCATTGTTGTTTTCTCCCTAATGGCAATAGCACATCCCCCACCCGTTACGTTTCTGTCATTCGAGCGTGAGTGAAAGGGAGGCATGAGCCCATTATCGAGCATAAATGCTCCTCTTGGAGTTACAAGCATCAACTTGGCTAGAGTATCTACTAGTAACAAACAGCATGCAAGATCATAAGTAAGATACACATGGAAGAACATGATAGATTGATAATGACTAGACATAGCCTTCAATATTCATCAGATCCTAGCAAACACAACATGTAGCATTACAATAAGATGATCTTGATCATGTTAGGCAGCTCATAATATCTAAACATGAGGCATAAATAGGAGAGAAAAACTATCTAGCTACTTCTATGGACCCGTAGTATAGGGATGAACTACTCACGTATCACTCCGGAGGCAGGAATCGCGATGAAGAGTCCTCCGGTGATGATTCCCCCTGCCGGCAAGGTGCCGGGGAGAGCTCCAGAACCCTCTCGGACTAGGGTTGACGATGACGGCGGCTACGAATCTTTTTGGTGGAAAAGGCTCGAATCTTTAGGGTTAACCCGTGGAGGAGCTTAAATAGGCGAGAGGGAAACATCGGTGCGTGGCCAGGGGGGCCACACTACCTCCAGGCGCGGCCAGGGGCGCCGCCCTATGGTGTGGGGCCCCTGAGGCCCCCCTCCGGGTATCCTCCAGACTTCGTGTACGTGACGACTTTCTAAGACTCCGGGATTTTGTTTCGTCCAATTACGAGAATATTTCCTAAACGACTTTTCTAAAACCAAAAAACAGCAGAAAACAGGAACTGGCTCTATGGCATCTTATTAATAGGTTAGTCCCAGAAAATCCGTAAAATGACATAAAGTGTATAAGAAACATGTAGCATAAGGCATGCAAATAACATCGAACATCAGAAATTATAGATACGTTTGAGACGTATCAGTAACCTCTAATAGAGAGGTAGTGGGATTTGGGGAAGTTGCTGTTCTGAAACGGATTTCTGGGCTGACACCAAACAAATTATTTTTCTCAGACAGAACGTCGGATTCCTTTGAAATAAAATAGAAACATGCCCCAGTTTGTTATCTAACTTTCATTAGTTTCCCATTTTTTTATTTGAGAGACATAAGATTTGCAAAAAAAATCATCTTTACCGATTGTTCTGTTCCGACAGATTTGCATTTGCGTCTTAATCTTTTTCTTTTGTGTTCTTTCGGGCGGAAGAGCCTTAAAATAAGTTGTGACAGTAGATAATGTTTTATACTGAGTGTTATATTTTTGTTAAAACTGAACCTAGTGGATTTATTATTTTTATTACACTAACGTTGCTAATGAAGATCGTGAGAAGTTTTAGGTGGAGGAAGTTAAGTGTAGAGAGAGAAGTATGATGTGATGAGATGAAGGGTGGACAAAATCTCAAGCTTGATGATGCCCATGTCACCCCAAGACATATCCAAGAAGAATAAGCGTCAAAGCTTGGGGATGCCCAAGGCATCCTCTTCTTCATCGACAAAAATATCAGATTTATTTCATAACACTATATTTTTATTGCTTCACATGATATGTGTTATTTTTGGAGCATCATTTTTTTGTTTCATTTTTTTTCTTTATTGTAGTTTATGGTTGGATCCTAGAACTTTAGTTTGGAGAGATACACGCTCTGTTTTCATTGTGTAGAACACTCTAGTTTTCACTCTTTATGTTCAGTGAGTGTTCAGTTTTTGCTACTACTACGTTTAGCTCTTGTTTTGCATTCTTATTTTTTTAATAGCTTGTTAGTTTGCTTAGTATATATATGATTATCTCTCTGGTTTTTGTTGAATATTTTCTATGAGACTTTTTTCATTTTAGTTGATTGGTGTTGGTTGGAACGGGAAAATGTTTTGCTTGTGGTAGTGGTACTAGAAAAAACTGCATAATCGTGTAGATCATTAAATTGTTTCACTTGAATAATTGTTGTGTTTTTTAGATATTAAAATTCTTAATGGGTAAACTTGCTAGTTTAGTAAAGTAAAAAATAATTAATGGTTGTTCTAAAATCTTGAAACTGTGCCACACTCGAATAATCAGTTGAAAGCACGATGGTATATGACTTCTAATGTAGATAGCAACCATGATGATTTTTGTTACGTGCTATAGTCGGGGTAGCCAACAGTGACTTGGCATTGCGACGGACCCTCTTGGAGTGATTTTCATTATGTTTTGTAAGATCATATTGCTAGTTGGAATCTTTGAACGTGTGAGTTCTAATTTGCGGTTTTATAGCACTTCCACTGACCATATTTGCTAGCCTCTACGGTACTGTGCATTGTGCACTCTCACGTTGACAGTAGGTGCAAACTTCACCGGTACATCCAAACCCCGTGGGAGGAATTCATCATGTTCTCCTACACATAAGCCTAAATATCTTCCTTTAAACAGCCACCATACTTACCTACCACGACATTTCCATAACCATTCCGAGATATATTGCCATACAACATCCATCTAAATTATGTGACTTGATGACGTTATTTATTCTTATATTGCATACTGCTACACTGGCAGGATCATTCAGCTTGATACATCATAGGTGTGCTTTATTGTTATATTGCATACTGCTACACTGTCAGAAGCATTCAGTTTGATACATTAGAGATATTTTATTATGAGTTATGAGTACTAAAAGTGTGATGATTCATTGCAATATAGATTGTTACCCCTACCGGTTAGGATTAAAAAAAGAGACCAAAAGAAGAAGAAAAAGGGAGGGGGCAATGAGAGATAAAAAAAATAGGGCGCGGCACTTTCCACACTTGTGCTTATGTTTAGCACCAATACTTCAGTTTGGAGAGAGTTTTCATATTATGAGTTTTATAACTATGTGGGGAACCTTATATTATAGAACTTGGCTTGTATATTCCAATTATGGTTCTCCTCAAAAGTGCTCTAGGTCTTCGTGAGCAAGCAAGTTGGATCCACCCCACTAGTTTCATTGGAGAGCTTTCATACACTTATATCTCTATGTGCATCCGTTGTGTGGCAATCACTATTCCTTGCATAGCTTCGATTATAAGACTTCCTCTTGTCTAATGATCAATTTTAGTTGTGTGAGACTTTCTTACATTGACCATCCAAACCCCCCATAATGTTCTCTTAGCCATAACATCTTGGTGCCAGGAACCAATGCAGAACGTTTAGTTGTTTTTGGTGCACAAATAGAGAGTTGATTTCTACGTGCATATTGTTATCACTTGACTTGATCCTAACAGAAATTATTGTGAGTGTTTGATGCATTGGATTATTATATTGTTGTGCTTGCTATTTAAATCATCTATAATATACTTTACACGGTTCATTGTCTTTTAGTATTGATTCACTGAAAGGTTTTACTTTGTTTTCCTAATGGTTTATACATTGTGTTGTTCTTCGGTGTCCCCCCTGTCCCCAAAACATAAAAAGGCAGCATCATATTTTATTACAATTAATTAATACTAATTAGTTGTTAATCATATTAGACTCCGTCGGCCGTCCGAAACCCATACGCAATGACCATACGGTTGTATGTATAACTGGAAATCTGCCCGAGAACCGTCCGCTATAGAAAGCGATAAATGTGCAGCTCTTTTATATGCAAGTCTCACACACATGAGAATATTTTCATGTCGTACGAAAATAATACCAACACAAGGCTCAATTCGTCGGTAAAGACTAATTAATATTTTGTCAATGATCATCATACCCTTAATTACGAAGGGGTACGGAGCGATCTCAGCCATTGATGTATTTAAGTTTGGGTAGGGGGGACACCGAAGCAGAAGCCTTATACATTACTCATTTGATATCAACTATAAACTTTAACTCTTCTTCATTTGATTCTAGTTTACATGCTTTACATTATTATTTTATCAAGATTGTGTTGATAGCATGTCACTTCAAAAAATTGTTTTGTTATCACTTACCTACTCAAGGACGAGCATGAGTTAAGCTTGGGGATGCTGATACGTTCCATGTATCTATAATTTTTGACGCTCCATGCTTGTTTTCTACATGTTTTTCCTATTTTTTCCTTTGTTTTTTATCATTTATTGGACTAACCTATTAACAAGATGTCCAGTTCCAGTTCCTATTTATTTTATCTGTGCATTGCAGAAATAGGTCAAAAATCAAAGTGTTATGAAAAAGTTGAATTTTTTTGTGGATTTTTTACACCCCGGAAAACTCCAGGAGCCAGAAGGGCAACCCAAGATAGGGCCCACGGCCCCCAGGAGGGCACTGGTGAAAGTGCATTTCGTTTTCCCAGTGTTTTGTGTGTTAGTTAACAATACTAAGTACATTATTTATCGAGGTGTTTAGTGTGCAGGTGTTATACTTAACATCGGCATCGAGCACTGAAAAGTCGGTGAAGTTTGGCCTGAGGTTTTTGGGACAGAACTCAACCGGATTATTCGGACCGGATTATTCATCCTGGACCGGATATTCCGGTTGCTGAGAAAGGAGCTCAAAAATGGCTAAGGACTGAGTTTTGAGCTACTGGAGTCAACCGGATTATTTGGACCGGATTATTCATCCCGGACCGGATATTCCGGTTGCTGCGAAAAACTGCTAAGGACTGGAAGTTTTGAGCTACTGGAGTCAACCGGATTATTTGTACCGGATATTTCATACCTACCGGATATTCCGGTTGCAGTTGAGGAAGTGGAAAAATGGCTAAGGACTAGAAGATTTGCGTACTGGCATCTACCGGATTATTTGTACCGGATTATTTCAAATCAACCGGATAATCCGGTCCAGCACTGCAGTTCAGCGTGGAGCAAGCTAACCGGATATTCCGGTCCAAACTTGAACCGGATATTCCGGTACCTTTTTCCTGCACAACGACTA
Source organism: Alopecurus myosuroides (assembly GCA_028641055.1). NCBI lineage: Eukaryota > Viridiplantae > Streptophyta > Magnoliopsida > Poales > Poaceae > Alopecurus > Alopecurus myosuroides. The sequence continues at coordinate 332,707,369 of CM054062.1, read as the reverse complement.
GTTGTGAGGAGGGACTATAAATAGCCCTCCTCTTCTTCCTCAAGATCTAGTTCTTCCCCTTAGCATTGATGAGCATTTAAGAACTCACCAAATCCCTCATAACTCCCAATCCCTCCACCCAATCTTGAAGATCTTTGGAGGATTGAAGGAGAAGGCCCCGATCTACATCTTCACCGACCCGTTCTTCATTTCCCCCTCTCTAGCTCGAGGGATCTTGCCTAGGGTTTCCTCTTGTGGAGAACCTAGGCATCTTGTTTCTAGTTGGTGATTCAAGAGTTGTTGGGAGCCCCCAATTAAGTTGTGGGTGTGTGCCCCAAGGTGTTTGTAAAGGATTTGATCCCCGCCTCAAAGGGGTTCTATAGTGGAAGGTGAACTAGGCCTTTGTGGCGAAGTTCATCGGAGAATAGGGTGAAGCCTTAGTGGCGTTGAGTAGGCCTTTGTGGCGAGCTCACACCTCTCCAACGAGACGTACTCCCCTAAAAAGGAGGAACTCGGAAATACATCGTGTCTCCGTGTGCTTCCATCGGTTACCTCGTTCCTCCCTCTCTTTACTTACTTGTACTTGTTGCATTGATTGCTTGTCTTGTCATATAGGTAAATTCATCACTAGTTGCACTATCTAGAGAATTTACCTTTCTTGTCAAGCCTAAACTTGTGAAAAATTAAAATTTGCCGTAGCACCTATTCACCCCCCCCCCTCTAGGTGCCCATACTATACTTTCAATTGGTATCAGAGCCTCGGCTCTTCTATCGGGCTTAACCGCCTAAGAGTTTAAGTATGGGTGATGAGGATGACGCTCCGTCCGAAGGAAATGTGTCCATGAATGATCTCAATGCTTTGAGAGAATCATTGACCTCATCCATAGACACTAAATTTGAGGAGTTGCGTCTACTCATGACAACACTCCTCAAAACCAAGGAACCGGAGGTGGTCGACTCATCCCCTCCGGAAACGGAGGGTGCCAAGATTGGGGTTGATGGTGAACTACCTAAAACTGCTTCCGCCGAACAATCCTCTAAGAAGGGTGCGAGTGGAAAGGAAGGATATCATGCCGTAGAAGGCTCATATTCTCCCGATCCTCCCATCCCTTTTCCTCATATAATTCCTAGGGGAGATCCACCTAAAATTGATGCATATTCTTTTCGTGAATGGCAATACTACATGGAGACTCACTTGAACTCTTCTTGTATAGATCTTTGGAGAATCACTCGTGATGGATACAAGCCATATGATCCCAAGAATCTCACAAGAAGAGAGGTTGTAGATTGTCAACTCAATTACACCGCCTTGTCCATCCTTCATCAAGCCGTGGGCCCCAATCACATGCCGCATCTTCAACACTTCTCCACCGCCAAAGAGACATGGGATGCCCTTGTCGTCATGTTTGTTGGGAATGAAAGCATGCAAAGAAATCGCTATGACACCTTGACCAATGAGGCCGAAGGATTCTTCATGCGTGATGGAGAAGATCACGTTGACATGTATCGGAGGCTCAAGTCTCTTGCCACCGCCTTCTCTAATGCGGGTGCAACACATATTGATGATGCTTGGATCAAGAGGAAGTTCATAATTGCCGTGATGCCTTTCGAGGGCACGGATATGAAGAGCATTCAAGGGAGACATGATTTCTCCACCATGACCTCTACCCAAGTCATGCAAGAGTTGAGCTCCTACAAAGTACAAACCAAGAATGCTCTTGACAACCGTGCTAGGGCCATTGGAATGCATCAAGGAGCTTCCGTTGCTTTGAAGGCCAAGGTGTTGACAAGAGAAGTTGAGAATGATGAAGATGGGGAAGAAGCATTGCCTCCATTGAAGGAACAAGAATATGATCCCGTTCTAAAGGATCTAATAGCTCTCACCGTGCAAAAGTTTTGGAACAATCCCCCTAAAGGCAAGAAGTTTGTTGAGGAGAAGACCAAGTCTCGTTATGGTAATGATGGGGCTCAAAGAGTGAGATCTTGCTTCAATTGCCAAGACAAGTACCACTTCATTGCGGAGTGCCCCTATGAGAATAGAGAGAACCATAGCGGGAAGCTCATCCGCAAGGACAAGTCCAAGGTTGAATACAAGAAACCTCACTTCAAGAAGAAACCTTTCAACAAGAAGACCCCCACCAAGTTTGTGCTCTTGACTCAAGAGGAGTATGATTCCGGGAGTGATGAAGAAGAAGAAACCACAAGTGAAGTGGCCGCTCTAGCTATTGCTTCCACTCCATCTTCGTCATCTCTCTTTGAATCCCCCAATGAAAATCTTCCTCAACGCAATGCCAAGTGCTTCATGGCTAAGGCCACGGAGGTATCATCTTCTCCTAACTCTAAGACCCCTAGTGAACTAGAACATATTGCTTGTCTTAGAGAAGAAGAGGAAAGAGCCTCCTTGGATCGTTTTATGTCTAACATGCAAGGGGAGACCAAGAAGTACTTTGAGCATCTCATGAGGCAATTGGGAGAGGCCCAAGAGGCCCTTGAGAAGAAAGGTGAGATTGAGAGAAGGGATGCGGATGAAATTGCATCTCTCTCAATGACTCTTGAAGAAGAGCATGATGGTAGAGTTTCTCTAGAGGATGAACTTGAAACTATTGAAACCACTCATAATGAACTTGTCTCTAAAATCATTAAGGAACGTGATCTTGCTATTGCTAAATACAAAAAGGCTAAAAAGGATAAAGTAGAGTTTGGGGTTGGTCATGGTAAACTAACCGAGGAGTTTGAAAAGCTAACCATTGCTCACAAAGCTTTGGAAAGCCAACACTCATCCCTCAAAGAGTTGCATGAACAACTTCAAACTCAACTTACTCAAGCTAACCATCCTAGCACTTCTACTTCTTCTTGTGATCATGCAAATATTATTGAAGAAAATGCTAGGTTGAAGGATGGACTTGCAAGGCTCAAGGGCAAAAGCACTCAAGTTGAAAAGGAGGTGCTTGCCACCCCACAAGTGGTTGCCTCAAGCACTAATGCGGTCATTTCTAGACCACAAGTGAGTGCTCCAAGGCAACAAGTGGGCAAGCAAGGTCTTGGCTATGTGGCCAAGAAAAGGAACAAGAAGAAGAAGAACAAGAAGAAGAACAAACATGGTGCTTCGGGTGGTATTGTCATGAGGGACAACACTACTCGTAGCTCCTCCGCGGGAACTAACAACCCACACCATTTCTTATATGTTGATTATTATGGTGTTGTGCAAGCTAAATATGTTGGTCCTATTGAGGGTTTTATTGACTACACTATATGGGTTCCAAAGACCCTTGTTGCTAACATGAAGGGACCCAACTCGGGTCCTAACTCTAGTCAATGATCTCTTGCAGGACTATGCTTCCGGTGGGACTAAATGGATTCTTGATAGTGGATGCACTAATCATATGACCGGAAGCAAAGAACTTGTGACGGAGTTGCAACCAAATGATATCCAAGCAACCGTCACCTATGGGGACTCGTCCAAGTCTAAGGTATCCGGATTTGGCAAGGTTGTAGTGGCTCCCGATATCACTATCGTGAACGTCATGCTTGTCGAATCCCTTGGTTACAATTTACTTTCCGTCCGTTCTCTTAGTAAGATGGGTCTTTCCGTCTTCTTTGATGGTGATATGGTGGTCCTTTTGAGGAGCAAGACTCTTGACGTTGTTCACGTGGGACATGTTGAAAATGAGTTGTATGTGGTGGACTTTTCGAAGTCAACCAACACTCAAGAAATGTGTCTTTTCGGGAAGGCGGACTTGGGATGGTTGTGGCATCGCCGCCTATCCCATGTCAACATGAGAACTTTGCAAAGTCTTCACAAAAGTGGCCTTATTGTTGGACTAAAAGAAAATGTTTCCTTTGCAAAGGATCGCGTTTGTAGGTCATGTGTTGAGGGGAAGATGCATGACATTGTGCACAAGGCCAAGACTATTATCTCATCAAAGAGGATCTTGGAGCTTCTTCATGTTGATCTCTTTGGTGCCGTGCCCGAGGCAAGTCTTGGCGGCAAGAAGTATTGCTTGGTGATTGTCGATGATTATTCAAGATACACTTGGGTTTATTTCTTCAAGTGCAAGAGTGAGACTCAACAAACCATCATCGACTTCTCCAACGAAGTGCAACGTCAACACAATGTGCAAATCATGGCTATTAGGAGTGATAATGGGTCGGAGTTCAAGAACTATACATTGAATGAATTTCTTAGTGAAGAAGGCATTCGTCACCAATACTCCGCCACTTACACTCCTCAACAAAATGGTGTTGCCGAAAGGAAGAATCGCACTCTCTTGGATATGGCAAGGACCATGTTGGCGGAGTACTCTTCTCCCCAATATTTATGGGCCGAGGCCGTATCCACCGCATGCCACTCCTCCAACCGCCTCTACATCCGCAAAGGCTTGAGCAAGACCCCATATGAGATCCTCACCGGCAACAAGCCCAACGTATCCTACTTCCGTGTATTCGGTTGTAAGTGCTTTTATTTGATCAAGGGTATTAGGTTGTCGAAATTTCAATCCAAAACTATTGAGGGTATTTTTGTTGGTTACGGTGCCGAATCCCACACTTATAGAGTCTATGACAAAGCCTCACGGATTGTCATAGAATCTTGTAGTGTGGTGTTCGAGGAAAATGACGGCTCCCAAGTGGCGCAATTTCATGTTTCAAATGTAGATGTTGAAATGCCTCAAGAAGCCATAGGAAGGATGGGTGTGGGATTCTTCCGCCCCATCGAGGGACACCTTATGGCGACTCGAGAAGGACTATGCTCTACCCAAGTGGAGCCCTCCTCTACATTTGAAGATCAAGCCAAGGAGCCACCTACTACACCGAACCGAGAACATATTCAAGACCCTCCTCTCATTGATCAAGTGACTCCGCAAGTCGTACCCACTCCTCTCACTAATGCGAGTCAAGATCAAGGCCAAGATCATTCCTCCTCGTCATCCTCTTCTCAAGTTGAAGCTAGTGTTGAAGATATTGTTGATGACAATGTTGATGATCAAGGCCATGTTGGTCAAGATGGGGACTCAAATGATCAAGATGATCAAGTGATCCCTCCTCGCAATAATGAGGAGATCGAAGCCCGTCGCATCAAAAGGATAAGAAGAGCTTTGAAGAAAATTGATGCCCAAGATAACAAGGTCTTGGAGGATGTTCAAGCTAGAAGATCCACTAGAAGGCAATTGGCTCATTTTTGTGAGCATCAAGCTCATATCTCTATGGTGGAGCCTAAGAAAGTGTATGAAGCTCTTGAGGACTCCGATTGGGTTGAAGCTATGCATGATGAGCTCAATAACTTTGAGCGCAACAAGGTTTAAAGATTGGTTGAGAAACCCAAGGATTGCCACAATGTTATTGGCACCAAGTGGATATTCAAGAACAAGCAAGATGAGAATGGCATTGTCATTAGGAACAAGGCAAGATTGGTCGCTCAAGGTTACACCCAAGTTGAAGGCATTGACTTTGATGAAACCTATGCGCCCGTGGCTCGCCTTGAGTCCATCCGTATCCTCCTTGCTTATGCTTCCTCACATAATTTCAAGTTGCAACAAATGGATGTGAAAAGTGCTTTCTTGAATGGTCCACTAAAAGAGGAGGTATATGTTAAGCAACCTCCGGGGTTCGAGAATCTCAACTTTCCCAACCACGTTTACAAACTTGACAAGGCTCTCTATGGTCTCAAACAAGCACCCCGTGCTTGGTATGAGCACCTTAGGGAGTTGTTAGATGATCGTGGTTTCGAAGTTGGGAAGATTGACCCCACTCTCTTCACCAAGAGAGTAAAGGGAGAGCTTTTCATATGCCAACTCTATGTGGACGATATCATCTTTGGCTCAACTAACCAAGCTTTCAATAATGAGTTCTCTAAGCTTATGACTGACAGGTTCGAGATGTCTATGATGGGTGAGCTTAAATTCTTCCTTGGCTTTGAGATCAAGCAATTGGCCCGTGGTACCTTCATTTCTCAAGCCAAGTATACTCAAGACATGCTCAAGAGGTTTAACTTCCAAGAGGCAAAGATCAAAACCACTCCTATGCAAGTCAAGTGTCATCTATCACGCAATCCAAAAGGGAGTAAGGATGTGGACCAAAAGCTCTATCGTTCTATGATTGGTTCTTTGCTCTATCTTTGTGCATCTAGGCCCGATATCGTTTTGAGTGTAGGTGTGTGTGCAAGGTATCAAGCGGCTCCTAAGGATTGCCATCTAATGGCGGTTCATAGAATCTTTCGTTATTTGGTTCATACCTCAAGATTTGGTTTGTGGTACCCAAAGGGGGCACAATTTACTCTCAATGGATATACGGATTCCGATTGGGCGGGTGATCAAGATGATAGGAAGTCAACTTCGGGGGCTTGCCAATTCCTTGCTAGGTCCCTTGTAAGTTGGTCCTCGAAGAAACAAAATTGCATCTCTCTCTCCACCGCCGAAGCGGAATATGTTGCCGCCGCGAGTGCATGCACCCAATTGCTATGGATGAGGCAAACTCTCAAGGAATATGGAGTTCATTTGGACAAGGTACCTCTTCTATGTGACAATGAAAGTGCTATCAAGATTGCATACAATCCGGTGCAACACACAAGGACGAAGCACATTGAGATTCGCCACCACTTCATCCGTGATCACGTGGCGAGAGGAGACATTGCACTCGGTTATGTGCCCACCAAGGACAATCTTGCGGATATTTTCACGAAGCCACTTGATGATGCAAGGTTCATGTTCTTGAGGAATGAGCTAAATGTGATTGATTCAAGGAGCTTGGCTTGACTATCTTGCGCACACCCCTATAGATGAAACGTGTTCGAGCTTAGATGTAGGCATGGACATAGGGGGAGTGCTATCCTAACACATTGGGTTCTCCCTCCCCCCATTATGCCCATAGCAAAAATTCATTGTAATCTCTTTTTCTAATGTTGAATTGTGAGCTTCAATGTTGAGTTTTGGCAATGCCCCCAAGATATATCTTCGCGGTTGCATACCAAGAACTCTTACATGGTGGCTTCGGCCACCAACCTCTTCATTGCGAAGAGTTGGATCTTAGTTGGGTTTGTCTACTTGTCATTTTATTGCATTTCGTGTGTTTTTCCCGGCTAAGTGTTTCTTCCTAGGAAAATCCCACTCAATTGTTTTACCTTTTTGGTTGGTTGCTTCTTGCTCTTGAGAGGGATAAGTACTAGTCTCAGTTTGGTAATTCTATCCTAAGCCTTTCTCTCAAAAAGCCTTTCTTTCTAAGCACTAGTGTCGTCCGTTGAAAACGAGGAAATTTCGAATCTGGAGGCAGTCGGAATTTCCGGTTCAGTTCTGAACCGGAATATCCGGCTGTACCGGAATATCCGGTTCAAACTTGAACCGGAATATCCGGTTCGGCGAAATCCATATAACCTGGAGCCCGACGGGGATGGGCAGTTCTTGCCCTATTTCCCGTCCGCTCCTCCCCACCAAATCGCCGCCGCCGTGGTTCTTGGCCTCCCGGGCCGTTTCCTCCGCAAGATCTTGGAGATTTGACCCGGATCTTGATCTCCTCGCGTTTTGGATCGATTCTACCCAAGCTTTTCTCTCCATGGATCCCGGTATAGTTCAAATCTCTTGAATCTTGGTGCTATAACCTCACCTTCCATGGATGTGCGTTTTTGCTAGCTTGCTTGGTAGATTTCGTTCCGAAGAGGACTCCCCATACATGCTAGAAATCATAGATTAGATCACTTGTTTGCAATCCTTGTGGGAATCTGAGATCTAGGTTAATTTTGTGCTGTTCCGAAAGTTACCGGAATATCCGGTCCACGACTGAACCGGAATATCCGGGTAACCGGAATATCCGGTTCAGTTTTGAACCGGAATATCCGGCTGAGTCCAGTACGGTTTTAAGGGCAGCCCCAAATGAATCTTTCCCAGATTTCCATCTCGATTGTTTCCTGTCATCTTCTCTATCATTTCTATGTATGATTGTATCCGTTGTATGACACTAGTGTACTCATCTTGTGCTTTTCCTACTATATCTTGTTTCACAGATGGTGACCACGATCGAAGCGTTCCAAAGCGCAAGAAGCTTGTCTCTACCCGTAACAAGAGGAAACCTCGGCTCAACTATAAGACCGACATTCCGATTCAGGAGTTCAATGAGCTCAGAAAGAAGGATGCTTATCTGTCTCCGAGGGTTGGCAACATTGATCCTCGTTTCTGGAATCTGGAGCAGTCCTACATTTACACTGACATCTATTGTGACTTCCGCTATCCGTGCCGCCCTATGCATCCCTATGACCATGCCGCTCTCAAGGCCAAGGATGAGTTTGCTGATGCTGCCAGTATTGTTGAGCGCTTCGGTTTGGTGAAGCTGATGGAGACCCAGTGCAACTACAACACGCAGCTGGTAATGCAGTTTATGTCCACCCTCGTGTACTCCACTGGTGATATTGTGACCCGTCTTAAGTGGATGTCTGGAGATACACCCTGTGAGGCATCCTTTGAGAGGTTTGCTCGGCGTCTTGGCTACTCTTACAGCGAGCACCCTCCTCTTGGTCACCGCGTCCATGAGGTTGATAGGCCGAGGAGGGAGGTGTCCATGGCTGAGCTCTACGCCCCTGGTTTCACTGTTGGGGGGCTTGAGGGACTGCTTCCTCTTTATGATCAGCTGGTGCGTATCTTCAGAGCTTTCCTTGTGCCAAGTGGAGGTAACAACGATGCTCTCACCACTCCTCTGTGCAACCTTCTGATTCTGGCTAAGGAGTGTATGGAGGAAGAGGACCCGGCTGTCTCATATACTGTGGATGTGATGGACATCATCTTTCACGAGCTCTATGCTGCGATGATTGGTGGCTACACCATACCCTATGCTCCCTACATCATGATGCTTATCAAGTATGAGATGCGGAAGGAGTACACCGAGCTTCCCATGGTTGAGCACAAGGTGAGGAAGCTGTATGTCAAGAGGAAGGTGAAGACTGCGACTGCCTCTCGGAGTGCTCCGTTTGAGGGTGGTTCCTCTATGGGTGGTCCTTCTAGCTCTCAGTCTGCTCCCAGGGTGCCTGTGTCTGATCTCACCACTTTGCGCAACGTCAGGAAGCTTTCCTGGTTTCAGCGCAACGTGCTCTGCATGAAGCTGGACATTCACAAGGAACAGTACAGGGCATATCGCAGGGACACTGATTTGGCCAGCTCGCAGCGTCAGATTCTCCATCACGTGAGTGGTGGCACTGGTGATGTTCCTGCTCCTCTTGATGCTCAGTCCTACTCTGCTTGGTCTGCTGAGGATTCCACTCCTTGGGAGAGCATTGAGGCGGCCCTCAGGTCTACTCGGGAGACTGCTTCACGAGCTCATGATGCTGCTGCTGATGAGGAGGAGTCTGATGATGAGCAGGGATCTGGAGACGAGTCGGATGCTTAGACCGTGTCTGGGGCGTTAGTTAGCTATTTCCCTCCTTTTTGGTGTCTCGATGCCAAAGGGGGAGAAGTAGCTATTATAGACTACGGGATTTGCATGGGTTCGGGCACAAGCATTTGCTTTTATCCTTCCTTTGAGCGCTTGTGTCCATTTTATCTTCATTTGTCGTGCTTGTGAACTTGTCGTTTATTGTCGTTTAAAACTATGTGTGCTTATGTGTGTGACTATTGGTTATCTAGATACTATCATGGTTATCTATTTATGGTGTGTTGGTTATCTATCGGATATGTTGAGGAGATTATCTATGATTGTGCTTGGTTATTCGTGGATATATCGTTCTCGCACAAGGTATATACTTCTTTACACTCAACATATCGGTGATGTTGTCTCATTGTCGTGTTTGCTACTTGTTGAAAATCTCTTCCTATACATCATTGCACCCATTTGTGTTTGAGGCAAACAAAAGATTTGCATAGAGATAGGGGGAGACATTTTCATCTTGTTTCAAGCATGCTTGCTGTCAAGGTTTATTGCAAATCTTAGTATTGTCATCTAACACCAAAAAGGGGGAGATTGAAAGTGCATTTCGTTTTCCCAGTGTTTTGTGTGTTAGTTAACAATACTAAGTACATTATTTATCGAGGTGTTTAGTGTGCAGGTGTTATACTTAACATCGGCATCGAGCACTGAAAAGTCGGTGAAGTTTGGCCTGAGGTTTTTGGGACAGAACTCAACCGGATTATTCGGACCGGATTATTCATCCTGGACCGGATATTCCGGTTGCTGAGAAAGGAGCTCAAAAATGGCTAAGGACTGAGTTTTGAGCTACTGGAGTCAACCGGATTATTTGGACCGGATTATTCATCCCGGACCGGATATTCCGGTTGCTGCGAAAAACTGCTAAGGACTGGAAGTTTTGAGCTACTGGAGTCAACCGGATTATTTGTACCGGATATTTCATACCTACCGGATATTCCGGTTGCAGTTGAGGAAGTGGAAAAATGGCTAAGGACTAGAAGATTTGCGTACTGGCATCTACCGGATTATTTGTACCGGATTATTTCAAATCAACCGGATAATCCGGTCCAGCACTGCAGTTCAGCGTGGAGCAAGCTAACCGGATATTCCGGTCCAAACTTGAACCGGATATTCCGGTACCTTTTTCCTGCACAACGACTAGTTGTGAGGAGGGACTATAAATAGCCCTCCTCTTCTTCCTCAAGATCTAGTTCTTCCCCTTAGCATTGATGAGCATTTAAGAACTCACCAAATCCCTCATAACTCCCAATCCCGCCACCCAATCTTGAAGATCTTTGGAGGATTGAAGGAGAAGGCCCCGATCTACATCTTCACCGACCCGTTCTTCATTTCCCCCTCTCTAGCTCGAGGGATCTTGCCTAGGGTTTCCTCTTGTGGAGAACCTAGGCATCTTGTTTCTAGTTGGTGATTCAAGAGTTGTTGGGAGCCCCCAATTAAGTTGTGGGTGTGTGCCCCAAGGTGTTTGTAAAGGATTTGATCCCCGCCTCAAAGGGGTTCTATAGTGGAAGGAGAACTAGGCCTTTGTGGCGAAGTTCATTGGAGAATAGGGTGAAGCCTTAGTGGCGTTGAGTAGGCCTTTGTGGCGAGCTCACACCTCTCCAACGAGACGTACTCCCCTAAAAAGGAGGAACTCGGAAATACATCGTGTCTCCGTGTGCTTCCATCGGTTACCTCGTTCCTCCCTCTCTTTACTTACTTGTACTTGTTGCATTGATTGCTTGTCTTGTCATATAGGTAAATTCATCACTAGTTGCACTATCTAGAGAATTTACCTTTCTTGTCAAGCCTAAACTTGTGAAAAATTAAAATTTGCCGTAGCACCTATTCACCCCCCCCCCTCTAGGTGCCCATACTATACTTTCAATTGGCTGCAGCCAGGCCCTTGCCCGCGCCTGAGAGGCTCATGTCGGCCCCGAGCACCGTCTCGTGTCGCCCCTCCGCTTATAAATTCACCCGTGACCTAAAAATAGAGGAATAGTCGACGACTTTTCTAAAAACGCATCCAAGCACCGCTGCCATCAAAAATCCTAATTCAGGGGACAGGAGTTCCTATTATGACACCCTGCCGGGACAGGGAAGTACCCCCGGTGCCATCTCCATCGATCGTTCTTCCTCCGTGATGCTTCGTGAGTAGTTCCCCTGTGGACTATGGGTTCATAGAAGTAGCTAGTTGGTACTCTCTCCCCCTTGATGTTCAATACCATAGTCTCTTGAGCTGCCTCACATGATAGAGATTCATCTGATGTAATGCTATGTGTTGTGTTTGCTGGGATCAGATGAATCATGAAATTATGATTATTTTTCTCATGTCATTATATGAGAATCTTCACTTATATCCATAGAGTGTTTTAATGTGTTCTTGCATGCTCTCCGATGTGTATGATTCTCTTGATCACATAGTTGTATGCATCTCCAAGAAAGAGTATGTATGCTAGATAGTAAGTTCATGCCTCCTTGTTGCCTGCGCTTGAGTGACAGAAACATGCGGGGGAGGATGTGTTGTTCCCAGTAGGGAGAAAACAACGGTACTCTTGTGTACGGATGAAAACCATTGTTTATATTACGTATTGTTCTTAATGCAATTGTATGTTGCACCAAAGCAATCACTTCGTTGCTGCAACTTAATACCAGAGAGATTTGCTGGATAGCTTTCTTATAAGGTGGAATATTAGATATAGATGCATGCTGGATAGGCACTCTATATGCGTTGACGTAATGCCTAACATGTTAGAACCCGTAAACTATATCTTGTCATAATAGTATTGTTATTCCCCCATGATTTTTTAATTGCCTAGATGTAATTTGTTTACCCAAAACTTGTTCTGTTGTTTGGAGAGTTACCACTCGTGAGTCTGTGAACTCCGGTCCATCTTTTACTATTATTGCTATTGATTTTACATGCTTTTACTGCTTTTTCCTTACTGTTTCGTTTATTACAGATTACACATATCACTTGTTTCACTCCGTATTCCACAACGTTAACTATATTTTCACTGAACTAGTGCATCTATACAATTTACATTGTATTAGGTGTGTTCAGGACGCAAAAGAAACATCACAACACCACTCCATTCACTGTTTTATTGCACCTTGTGTTACTAACATCTTTTGCTAAGTGTTTCTCAGGTGTGGCTGAATTGGCAACTCAGCTACTAAGACTTATAGGTATTCTTTGTCTCTCTTGTGTCGAATCAATAAATTGGGTTACACTTACCCTGGAATATTGTTGCGATCCCCTACACTTGTGAATCATCAGCGAGTTGATTCTAATATATGCCAGAGATATTTGTACCTCGGAGCCTCCATCGAGCACAAAATTACACCGGCATGACGGTGCATATCGACTCCGCAGATACGGAACTTACAATTGTCGTGTTAGCATATTCCCACGCCGGCAATATGTTGTAGGACTTTTAACGTGCGGATCTCTCATGTCTCCATTTTCTCACTATTGCCTCTTCCTCTCCCTCATACCAATCCGTGACGTCGCCGGCACAGCCGCACGTACCTCGTCCCCATCATCGCACCTCTGTCCCCGTCGCCTCCTTTCGCCTCGCCCCCACCAACTCCGTCGTTTTCAAGAATGACGCCACTCCCTTACATTGCCTCCTGGCACCGCCGCCGCCACCTCTTGCCACTGTCGCCGCCTCCCCCCACCGATTCGACGTCCGGTGAGTCTCTCTTTCTTCTCTAGTTGATTTGTATTTAGTATATTGTCTAAATTAGATGATCTAGAAAAAATAGAGCAGAAATTTAGTTGGTTTACAAAGAGTGTAGCTAGTGTAGTTGGTTGATTTGTAAATAGTGTAGTTGTTAGATTTAATTATTTTATTGATTTATTGAAGTGCACTAGGAAATAGTTATTGTATTTAGATGTATAACCCTATCTAGGAACGACTAGTTGTATTCATTGAACTATTACATGTATTTATATGTGTACAATTATCTACGAACAACTATCATGTATTCATTGATCTATGCTACCCGGTTGAAAATTACATTAATTTTTTACGTTGTAAATATTTACACATGCATATTTTCATCTTAATAGGATATGGTTTGCAAAGCATGCCACTCTCAGTGCGTAGGGATTTTACACAGGGTCTTCATTTCTGATTGAGCTGCACGAGGGTCACCTTGATTCGTTTGTAAAGTAACAAAACGATTGTTTTCCGTACACTTGCAACTTATATTTTATTTTTACTATCTCTAGCTAATTTCTTTTCGTTTTTTGCATAGATTGTACCATGCAGTATTCGGCCAGAGTTCAACGAGTTATTATGCAATATCATGAACTTTGATTTTGACGAGACCATTTACAGGGTTAGAGTGAAGAAAGAAAGAAGACCTACTTCTACACGGTGAACAATTGGCGCAACTCATCGCCACCTATAATCTAGGCGGAGGTGATGTTCTTGGATTCTCTAAGGAAGGATCACAACCTCGGAACACACTTTTCTTTATCGGTTAGATGATTGTGGGAGAGGCAGGATAACGAGAGTATGCAGGTGAATAGTGAGAGTAACAAGGATATTGGCGAGAGTGGCAAGGGTATTGGCGACAGTGAGGAGGATATTGGCGAGAGCGACGAGTATATGGCCAAGGAGGACGACCCATGGAGGTATGTGGTAGTTACTTAAAGATTCAATCTTACCAAGTGTGCGAAGGAGTGTGTCTTTTAGAGACTAGTCCCAAGCGATAGTTACATCGGGGTCCCTTTCGTTTATCACATCGCGAACACCACTATCTCCAATGGAGATGTCATGATATGTTTGTTATCTCTTTCATATTCCTATATTTTTTGATGTTATAATGCACTTGTGGTGGGTACATGTGACATTGTTTTTTTATTCTTTCATGGGATGATGGTATTCTTGTAGAAAATACCTATGGCGGTACCGGACATCACTGGCATGGAGCATAGCGGTACCATTGGAGTACGCCACGGGAAACAGAAAGGGTCACCAGAGTTCCGTTCACTGGGGACAATGTTAACGGTCGCGTCGTCCTCAAATCACAAGCATGGAGTCACTTCCATCCTCCTAGAGATAATTTGAATGTCAGCCGCCCTATTCTCATTACCATGAGGGGTAGTGACAGCCGCAATTTCGGCATGATGATGGTCATCAACTAACTCAGCTAGATGGATGGCTAGGTCGTTGAGATGGATAACTTGCTACTATGTACGTTTTGCATTATTGGGACTAAATAATTGACATCAATTTGTAGTTTGTTGAGTGTCACAACTGCTTCTATATGCATATATCCTATATTGTCATTTTCGTTAATTTGCCTATAATTCACATATATATACGCACACGTTCGTTGTTTTTATAACTGGCGAGTATTAGCAGGGACACGCCAATAGCAATGTGTGCAATGCTACGCCACTGATGCTAGAATTATTACTGGTGTGGCCGAAATCATGCAGGTGGTACCAAATATCACTGGCGCAAGCTCACATACGTGTGGCTTCCCCGCCGGTGGGAAGAAAAACCTCTTGCCGGTGATAAGTCATTTCCTTTTAGTGTACTCACTAGTAGAAAAAAGGCCTTCGGTACGCCAGCATCAGTCCCCAAACGTCGCGCACCGTGACTAATGAGTCTTTAGTCCCAGGTCGGGAGGAGACCCGCGACAGAAGGTCATACGTCGCGGGTTGGGAAGCGCGTTGCGGCGCGTGGAGGGAATTAATTCCGGTTGACCTGGCCGTCCGGGACTATTGGTCCTTTATTCCCCGTTCCCGTGGCCAACCGGGACTATCGGTCCTTTATTCCCCGTTCCCGTGGCCAACCGGGACTAAAGATCAAACTTCTCGCCTCCCCCGCGGCGGTTTTTATTTCGCGAGAGAGGCAGAAGGGCGCCATTCCACTCGCTCTCTGTTTCTTCCTCTCGCTCTCTGTACTGTACTCTCTTCTTCCTCCCCATCTCTTCTCGATCCACCAAGCACACACACGCAATGGCTGAAGTTTGGCAGCAATACGACGGTCCCACACCATGCGGCAAGGTTCTGGACGTGCTCTACACCAACAGTTCCGAGAGGCTGCCCTTGGCTCTTGGTTATCTGACCGAGCTCTATCTTGCATCTCCCGATGAACACCGGTTCTTTGGGCTCGATCTGGAGTACACGGCGAATCAGAGGGATGTTGCCGTCATCCAGATTACGTTCAAGCAGTCCGTGTTGATTTTCCAATGGTCAAGGTAAAGCACACGTACAATCTTGCATAATTCGATTTTTTTGTTGCATGTGAAGAATACATGTGTTGCAACATATCTAACACATATCCTATTTTTGTTGTTGCAGTAGTTCAAAGCATTGTCCGTCCCTTGTTGATTTTCTTGTCAACATGGGGTTTGACTTTTGCAGCGTTGACATCACGCAAGACCGTGTGAAGTTGATGCGCATTGGTATTATGATTCCTGAAGATCACTACATTGATCTTCAGAATCTTATCCAGTTGAACGGGCCAAAGACCGGGATGGCTGTCATGGCAACTACCTTCATCCACCAGGGCTACGACAGGATGAAGACTGGTTTCCCCTCGAAGAATCACCGTTATTGGGAGAAGACCCCACTGGACTTGACGAACGTCAAGTATGCCGCCCTAGATGCATATGTCTCGTACGAGTTGTTCCGCATCTACTCGGCGGAGCCATAGATATGTATATATGCGTTCGATATATATGCGCGCATGTAATGGGTATCTTAGTATATATATGTAATGGATATCTTTTGTGAGAGTTATGTTTGTGTTATATGATCGACTCTATGTTATGAATGTGATCGACTCTATGTTTGTGTTATGTGTGATCGACTCTATGTTTGTGTTATGTGTGATCGACTCTATGCATGTAATGAATATTATTTGTATTATTGTTCTTCATTTTTGATATATTTTTTCATTTTAAGATTTTAAAATGAATTAGTATTATTTTTCTTCATTTTTTGATATATTATTTGTATTTTTAAGATTTTAAAATGAATTAGTGTTATTTTTCTTCATTTTTGATATATTCTTTTCATTTTAAGATTTTTAAAATGAATTAGTATTATTGTTCTTCATTTTTTGATATATTATTTTCATTTTTAAGATTTTAAAATGAATTAGTATTATTGTTATTATTTGTATTTTTAAGATTTTAAAATGAATGAGTATTATTGTTCTTCATTTTTTATATATTATTTGTATTTTTAAGATTTTAAAATGAATGAGTATTATTGTTCTTCATTTTTTATATATTATTTGTATTTTAAGATTTTAAAATGAATTAGCATTATTGTTCTTCATTTTTGATATATTATTTGTATTTTTAAGATTTTAAAATGAATTAGTTCTATTTTTCTTAATTTTTTGATATATTATTTGTATTTATTCAAAATTATTAATTACATCATTACTTTTGTTTATTAAAAGATTTATTTGAAATTCAAACAATAAAGAAATGTGGCATCGACCAACATGTTAATAAGATTGATATGATACTACTATCACATACATGCGTGAGAAACACTTGGATTCGGGACGGGATGGAACTCGGAAGTTAAGCGTGCTAGTGCTAGAGTAGTGGGAGGATGGGTGACCGAGCGGGAAGTTTGACCATGAGTAAGTAATTTGACTAGAGATAATCTTAGTTAGACCAAATGAATTAAAGGGAGTGAAAAAAAGGGAGTGAGGGAGTGAAAAAAGGGAGTGAAAAAAGGTGAGAAAAATAATTAGAAACCAAATGAATTAAAAAAATTACGAAATAAATCTAGTCCCGGTTCATGTGGCCAACCGGGACTAAATGTCCTCCGCCACCCGCCCACGTGGACGGGCCTTTAGTCCCAGTCCGTAAGTGGCGGGACTATAGGCGGGGGCCTTTAGTCGCGCGTAGCTAGTCCCGGTTGCCCGGACGGGATTAATGGGCCAATGGGCCGGGACTGTAGGCCTTTTTTCTACTAGTGACTCCGCGTTTAACCAAATTCACAATATATCATCCCGAGTACAACATAGGGGCTTAGCTTTCGTCCAAAGGGCACCTTCGGGGAAAATCATGAAGGCTTCTGCCAGGGCAGCCCTCGGGTGCGTCGTGGGGGGGGGGTTGGGACTCATGTGTCTCGAGTCTTTGACGCATACTTTCCTCCATTTTTTTCCATATCACAAAATATTTTGAAGTGACAAAATAACATGTATTTTGATGATTATTAGTTCCAAATAAATATTTAAAACTTGGTAACCAACATTAAAAGCATGGTATTAAATTTCAAAAGAATAAATAATGATTACAACAGCGTTCACGAAAAACATTAAGTCACTAATAGATGTTTTGCACTTCCTTTCTTAGAAAAGAGGGAAAAGGACAAGCATTTTCCACTTTGCATTGTGACATGATGGTTCTAATTCAGTAACTTTAATGGTGATTTTTTTTTTCTTTCTTTCTTTTCTTGCAGAGTTACCTTGCTGGCTAGCTAGCTCGACCTCCACGTATAGGCAGTGCTCCACCTGCTACATAGCCTATGTAACATAGGTCGATCCCTTTACAAGTTTCAAAAAGAAATAGTTGGATCTCTTTTCATGTTTGTTTCCTTCCGTGTCACGTCAATATCATTTATGGAGTATATAGGAGCTGGCAAGAAACAGTGGGACGGAAAGGACAGGGGTAATAGGTCTGGTACTTGTACCTTGATGCTTATTTTTGCTTGAGACGTTTTGGGTCCACAATGACCACTAAAGCAACTCTTTCCCTTTCTTTGCCCTGTCTATTTTTCTCTTTTTGGTCCTAGGGACTAGTGTTAATCTGTCGACTCCGGGGAGCATCGATGCAATGCGAGGTTTATTCTTATTTGCTTCTTTCATGCGTCCACTTGTAAACCTGTTGGGAATAATTTTTGTCAGAACATAAGGACAAAAAAGAGCCATTCCACCATAGAACTTGAAGCTAAGAACATTGCAGAAACAAGTTTGGAACTAAGAAAAATCCTCCGGCTATGAATTTGAAACGTCTAGATATCACTTAGACATGGTTATCCACAATTTTTTTTCCTAAAGTCACTTAGAGCATGTCTAACAGACCCCCTAAAGCGCGGGCACCCCGTATAATTCCGGCGGCATACGGGGTGCGGGCCAAAATGGCCATCTAGCAGCCCCCGTATGCGGCCCGGCCCGTACGGGAAATTTAGGGGGCCTGCGAAATCGCCCCCGCCGCCCCCTACAAGTAGCGGGTGAGGGTCGGGGTGGGGGTCCAACCCCCCACCCGCAACCCTAGCTCCGCCGCGCGCCGCCCTAGCTCCGGCGAGCAATCCCGCCTCCCACGCCGCCGCACACTAGTGGAAACAACCCCTCTCGTCCAGGGGGCCGGGGGGCAGCTGTCCCGGTTGCAACCAAATCCGGGACAAATGCCCTGCATTGGTCCCGGTTCGTGCGCCCGGGGCAACAGGAATCGTCTGGGCGCATTGGTCCCGGTTCGTGGGGGGCATATCGGTCCCGGCTCTTGCCACGGACCGGGACCAATGCCTAGCCACAGGCCACGTGGCACGCGCATGACCTATTGTCCCGGTTCAGTCCACGAACCGGGACCAATGCCCCCTTCCCCTATATATACTGCCCCAGCCCCCCCTCCTTCCATCTTTTTTTTTGCTTGGAGGTGTGAGAGAGTGTGGTGTTAGTGTGTTTTTTTTACTATGCACACGAGGTGTTCGACGAAATTCCCGAGACGCACACAAGCTCACTGAAAATGGTATCTTCGACCGAGGTTAACAAATTATCTTTTTCATCTGTAACTGATACATAAAAAAATATTATTTGTCGATGTATTGTGGTCATCTCTGTATTAATATGTTATTGTAATGTATTTTGATAAACTTAATTATATGATGCAGATGGATGCACGGCAGCGATGGATGTACGGTGACCGACGCACTTCCGAGTATATGGCAGGCCTGAATGCATTTCTTGCTGTAGCTCAGGCGAACAAAGATAATGGCTTCATGTGTTGCCCATGTGTTGATTGTCGGAACGTCAGAGAACATTCTTCCGAAAGAATCCTTCACGGCCATCTACTTCGGAGAGGTTTCATGCCCAGCTATAATTGCTGGACCAAGCATGGAGAAAGAGGGGTTGTGATGGAAGACGATGAAGAAGAAGAAGAAGATCCTTTGTTCCCTGAATACGACGATACTGCAATGGAAGAGAATGCAGAAGAAGGAGGTGATCAAGAACAGGCATCAGAAGAGCCCGATGATGATCTTGGCCGAGTTATTGCTGATGCAAGGGAAGACTGTGAAAATAAATTGGAGAGGTTGAAGCTGGACAACATGTTACAGGATCACAAAAAATTGTTGTACCCAAATTGCGAAGATGGTAGCACAAAGCTCGGTACCACACTGGAGTTGCTGAAATGGAAGGCACAGAACGGTGTGACTGACAAGGCATTTGAGAGTTTACTTCAACTAATGAAGCCAAAACTTCCAAAGGATAACGAATTGCCTGAGAGTACGTACGAAGCAAAGAAAGCTCTCTGCCCTCTAGGATTAGATGTGCAGAAGATACATGCATGCATTAATGACTGCATCCTCTTCCACGGTGAGAAGTACGAGAATTTGGATGAATGTCCGATATGCACTGCACTGCGGTATAAGATCAGAGCAGATAACCCTGGTGATGTTGACGGCGAGCCCCCCCCCCCCCCCCCGTAAGAGGGTTCCTGCTAAGGTGATGTGGTATGCTCCTATAATACCACGGCTGAAACGTCTGTTTAGAAACAAAGAGCATGCTAGGTTGTTGCGATGGCACAAAGAAGACCGTAAGAAAGACGGAAAGTTGAGGCACCCCGCCGATGGATCGCAGTGGAGAAAGATCGACAGAGACTTTCCAGACTTTGCAGCAGAGGCGAGAAACTTATGGTTTGGCCTAAGTACAGATGGCTTTAATCCTTTTGGGGAGCAGAGCTCCAGTCATAGCACTTGGCCTATAACTCTATGTATGTACAACCTTCCTCCTTGGTTGTGCATGAAGCGCAAGTTCATTATGATGCCAGTTCTCATCCAAGCCCCGTGGCAACCTGGCAACGACATTGATGTGTATCTAAGGCCATTAGTGGAAGAACTCTTACAATTGTGGGGCAAACCAGGTGTACGTGTGTGGGATGAGAACAAACAAAAGCCATTTGACCTACGGGCGTTGCTTTTCGTAACCATCAATGATTGGCCTGCTCTTAGTAACATTTCTGGACATACAAATAAGGGATACAATGCATGCACACACTGTTTAGATAATACTGACAGTGTTTTTTTGGATAAATGTAAAAAAGGTTGTATACCTGGGGCATCGTAGATTTCTTCCGATCAAGCATCCCGTAAGAAATAAAGGAGGGAAGCATTTCAGAGGTGAGGCAGATAACCGGAAGAAGCCTGAGCTGCGTAGTGGTAATGATATATTCGATATGGTCAAGGACCTAGAAGTAATCTTTGGTAAGGCTGCTGGCAGCCAACCAGTTCCGTACGGCCCTCATAAGCGCGCACCCATGTGGAAGAAGAAATCTATATTTTGGGAGCTACCCTATTGGAAAGTTTTAGAGGTCCGGTCTTCGATCGACGTGATGCACGTGACAAAGAATCTTTGTGTCAATCTGTTATGCTTCCTGGGCGTGTATGGAAAGTCCAAAGATACGCCAGAAGCACGGGAGGACCAGCAACGTATGAAAGACCCAAGCAACAAGCACACAGATAGGCGTCATTACTTAAGCAGCTACGCTCTTACTAAAGCAGAGAAGGAAATATTCTTTGAAGTCCTTTACAGCATCAAGGTTCCGTCTGGCTTCTCGTCGAATATAAAGGGGATAATAAACATGGCAGAGAAAAAATTCCAAAACCTGAAGTCTCATGACTGCCACGTGATTATGACGCAGTTGCTTCCGATTGCATTGAGGGGGCTTCTACCGGAAAATGTTCGAGTACCCATTGTGAAGCTATGTGCATTCATGAACGCAATATCTCAGAAGGTAATCGATCCAGAAAGTCTGACAAGATTACAGAGGGATGTGGTCCAGTGTCTTGTTAGTTTTGAGTTGGTGTTCCCACCATCCTTCTTCAACATTATGACTCATCTCCTGGATCACCTATGTGAAGAGATTCATATTCTTGGTCCGGTATTTCTACACAATATGTTCCCCTTTGAGAGGTTCATGGGAGTCTTGAAGAAATATGTTCATAACCGTGCTAGGCCAGAAGGAAGCATCTCGAAGGGCTATGGAACAGAGGAGGTCATTGGGTTCTGTGTTGACTTTATTCCTGACCTTAAGACAATTGGTGTTCCTGAATCGCGGCATGAGGGGAGACTGAGGGGAAAAGGAACGCTGGGAAAGAAAACGATGATACCTAGGGACGGGCATTCTTTGACCAAAGCACACTACACAGTTCTACAAAATTCTATGTTCATGGCTACGTATCTCGAGGAACACAAGAATATTGTACGGTCTGCAAACCCGGGGAAGGATGACTCATGGATTAAACGCGAACACATGGAGACTTTCGGAAGTTGGTTGCAAACACGTCTTATAAATGACACCACTGTTGAAGATCAGCTATACATGTTGGCAGGGTCACCATCTTCGACTATTGGGAGTTTTCAAGGGTACGAGATAAATGGGAATACATTTTACACGAGCTCCCAAGATAAGAAGAGCACCAACCAAAACAGTGGTGTCCGCTTTGATACAACAAACGAGAATGGAAAAAATGACACATACTATGGTTACATAGAGGAGATATGGGAACTTGACTATGGACCTTCTTTTAAGGTCCCTTTGTTCAAGTGCAAATGGGTCAACCTGAATGGAGAAGGGGTAAAGGTAGACCCGCTTTATGGAATGACAACAGTGGATCTCAACAATATTGGTTACAATGACGAACCATTCGTCCTAGCCAATGATGTGGCTCAGGTCTTCTATGTGAAGGACATGTCTTCCAGACCGAAGAAAAGAAAAAATAAGGAAACAAATTTATCATACGATGAGCCGAAGCGTCACATAGTTCTCTCAGGGAAAAGAAACATCGTGGGAATTGAGGACACGACAGACATGTCAGAAGATTATAATAAGTTTGTTGAAATTCCACCCTTCACAGTGAAAGCTGACCCCACCATCCCGTTAAATAATGAAGATGCTCCATGGTTATGGCCGAAGCGATCATAAGTAGGGGACACGAAGAAAATTCAGAAGACTAGATAGGGATGTTGTTGGTGATGTGTAATAATAAACGTGGAATACATGATCATAGTTCTTATAACACAGTATGAACGAGATTTTGTTAGCCAAAATGATATTTATACATATTCTGTGATTATGAATGGAGTAGGTGCAAGTTTGACCAATAATTTGTATTGATCGGTCAAAAGCTGGCAAGCATTGAGTGCTTGACAACTATGACCAGCATGACTTCATTATTATTCCAACCAGCAGCACACCCACCCACTTTTCTGTTTCTCTCTCCTCCGTCTGTTGGTGATGTGTAATAATAAGCGTGGAATACATGATCATATAGTTCTGTTTGATCAGTATTTTGTATGGACCGGTAAAAAGCTGACAACTATGACCCATATCCGAGTATGAGATAACTGTAGGCAGATATTGCAGGAACACTTCGAAGTGATAGTACAGATACAATCCTGACAGATATTGCAGGATTATAACTACTTTGGAGATGTAGTATGTGTTGACACACGGTATAGAACAAGTGATTATGGCAGGTCTCTATTGTTATTCATTGGAGTTAACCAGCATAAACAGCCGAAAACTGTTTTGACTGACTGCTTTACATCGATAGGGGATGCAGTTGCTTCTGCTTGGCCAGGGACTGTCCACCGCTCGGATATATATCAAAATGCAACGAAAGTATTAAGGGATATATTGCACTGTTCGGAAACTTTCGCTCATGATTTTAGTAGGTCTTGGCGAAGTACAATCTGAAGGATAACGAGTGGCTAAGTAGATTGTATGAGGATAGAGAAAAATGGGTTTTGCCTTATGGGTGTCATATATTCTGCGCAAATATTGCAGTCACACTTCGAAGTGATAGCAGAGATACCATCCTGACAGATATCCTTAAAACAGAAATAGAGCTTCGGTACTTCTTTAACAGATATGATAAATTTTTGGAGGAGAAACGTCTAATTGAACAACGAAGATCCCAAATGTTGAAGGCGGAGGGGAGCACGACGGAGACGGCGGACGAGCAGAGGAGAGGAAAGCGCGACAGCAACGGCGCGGTCTCCCCCGCCCGACCGCCCGTCTCTGCTTTAAATCTGATGCTCCCGCTGAGGCTTGCCGCGTACACGGAAGTTACTATGTTTTCAAGCGGGGGTCGGGATAAAGGGAGACGAAGATCTCAAATTCACCGTGTCAATAAGGTACAACTCGCTTTGTCGAACTTTATATAAATCACCCGGGATGCCTTGTATGCTCTGGACTAACTCGGAAGATCACGAGAGAAAACAAAAATTGTAACATTTTTATATTCAAATTATGTATAAATGGTAAAATAATTAATAGTTTCAATAGTTAGGAAAATTATTTAGTTAAACGAAAAATGGATTTAAATTAGTTATGCAAATTCTAGTGTTTTTCATGTTGAAATTTTTGTCAAATTCGAAAGTATATAGAAGTTGTTAATGTGCAAACTTAATAATTTTCAAACTTTGGCGCTAAAAACATTTGGGCGCGCAGGGTGCCACCCCCAAAATTCGAAATATGTTTTTGGTCCCGGCCCGTGGTACCAACCGGGACCAAAGGGGCTCTAGTCCCGGTTGGTGGCACGGGCCGGGACTAGAGGCCCGGGTGTATAAAAATCGCGGCCCTCTCTCCAGGCCGAACGAACACCCCAGGACAGTGGACATGGCTTGGCGAAGCCCTTCCCCGGCGGCGGGAACGAGTAGACAGATCCCGCCGGCGGACCGCCGGCGGGGATGGGCTAGGGACACGGTAGACTAGGGCACACAACTTATATTAAAAAATGCCAGTGGCCTTGCTTACATAGATAGGGGGCGGCGCGGCCACAGGCGGCGCGACCACAGGCGGCCGGCCGTACTTGCATAAAGGGGGCGGCGGAGCGGCCACAGGCGGCCGGCCGTTTTCTTGGGGGGTTGCTTAGTCTAGGGGGGGTAGCTTAGTCTAGGGGGGCGCACCGGCACCGATCTACTCGTCCTCCTCGTCGGAGGAGATGCACTGGTAGGGGGTGGCTGCCACAGGTGGGCAGGCGGTTGGGCCGGGGGTGGAGGCATCGGGGGCATCGGAGGCGCGTACGGCGGTGGCGGGGGCAGCACCTCCTGCGGCGGCGGTGGTGGGGGCAGCTCCTCCTGCTCCGGCGCCCAAGCGCCGCCGGTCCAGACCCAGGACATGCCGTACTCCAGGCCTGGGGGGAGCGGCTGCGGCGGCGGCTGGTCCTCCCAGTCGGCGTACATCTGCTGCCACCAGGGGGTAGGCTCGGTAGGGGGCGGCGGCGGCGGCGGCGGCGGCGGCCACGACCCGCTCCCACCGCTTGATCTCGTCTTCCCGGAGGGAGCGGCGGGAGGCCTCGCAGGCCTTCTCCATGGCGGCCCGGAGCTCGGGGTCCTCCTCCCCGGAGAAGTCCTCCGGGATGTCCTCGAGGAGCCACAGCTCCCTCTCCCGGCCGGGCGGTGCCTCGGGGTAGTCCGCCACGTCCGCCTCGTGGGGGGCGGGGATGAAGGAGCGCCGGCGCTGCTCGTGCTCCTGCTCGAGCCAGGCGGCCCAGTAGGGGGAGCTGCGCGCGTACGCGCGCTCCCTGCGGACGGGGGCCGGCAGGAGCGCGCGCCGGCGGTCGATCTCCTCGAGCAGCGCCTCGCCGGTCGGGGCCGGCGGCACAGGGATCCGCTGGGGGTTCAGGTGCCAGCCGTCCGGGAGGTGGACGTCAGCATAGAACACCGGCGTGGCGTTGTTCCAGTGCCACTCGGCCTCCACCACCCGGACGTACCGGCGGAACCGCTTGCCCTTGGGCGCGGCGCGGGGCGGCGGGCGTGCCGCCGGAGGTGGCGCGGGGACGCGCGGCGTCCCGCCGAGGCGGACACCTCCAGGGCCTTAGCCGAAGGCCTCCGCCGGCGGGGGTGGGACGCGGCCGGCGCCGCTCGAGGAGCCTTCGTGGTCGTTCCTGGGGCGCTTGCCGGAGCCGCTGCCGAACCAGCGGGACATGGTGGCTATGGTTGCTCTGCCTTGGGCGCGGCCGGGGTGGATGGGTTGTACGGGCGGCGGGGGCCCTTTAAAAAGGACCCGGGGGGCTGGCATGCCAACCGGCGGCCTGAACGTGGCGGCGGTTGCAGGCGGCCATGAATGCGGGCGGGAGCCGAGGCGTGGCGGCGGTTGCAGCTGTGGCACGCGCGCGTGGGGAAGTGGGGGCGCGGGAAGCCGAGGCGGGGCGGGAAGACGAGGCGACAGTGGCCCTTTGACCGTCCTGTGGTCTTAATTTAAGGGACCAGGCGAGCCAGCCACCAGGCCGCTGGCCAGTGGCCCCTTCGAACCGTTGACTGACCATAATAAAAGACGCGGGCCAGTGGGCCCTTTTGACAAAAAAATGTGGCCAGTGGGCTTAATAAAACACGTGGGCCTGGACGCGGTTGGGGAAGGGGAGGCCGGCTCGGGATTGGGAGACAGGAGCCCAAAAGACGTGGGCCTGGACGCGAAAATTGACGATTATATATATTTTTTTCAAAAAAGTATCCATCCCGGTCCCTTGAACGAACCGGGACGAACTCCCTGGCCCAGGTTCGCCACGTGGCCTATCCTTACCATCCCGGGTCCTGGCACAACCGGGACCAATGGGGGAGGGCCATTTGTCCCGGCCAGCCCATCCCGGTTGCACAACCGGGACAACTGGCCCTTACGACCCGGGACAAAAGGCCCTGTTTCCACTAGTGGCATTTCTCCTCCTCTGCGTTTCCAAGCCTCCGCCCCTAAAGCCTCCTCCTCCCGGCGATGAGTTCTCCCCGCGGATCGAGCTCCTCCACCGCCGGATCGAAGCGCCGCCACGAGCCGGAGACGCTCGAGGAGGCGTGGCGCGTCCACTGCAAGCACTCCTTCGCCGGGAGTCGCCGCGCCGCGTGGAGGTACGTGGCGTTCCCCGAGACGATGCCGCCATCGCTGGTCGACTTCGCGGAGGGCGGCCGGTACTACGCGGTCGACCCGCCGCCGAGGCCGATGCGCGGCCCCCAGTTCGAGAGGTGGCGCGCCGATTGGGAGTTGTTGCAGCAGTGCAAGCGGAGCCGCGGCGGTGGAAGCGGCGCAGTGGAGGTGGCGGCGCCAGTGGACGAGGACGCAGCGTTCGCCGCAGCCGTGGAGCTGTCCAAGAAGGCCGCCGACGAAGCGGCGCGCGCGGAAACGGAGGAGGAGCCGCAGGCCATCACCGACGTCGAGGCGTTCAAGGCGATGGAGGCCGCCGGCGTCGGCGTCGTCTTCCTCGATTAGGCTAGCTAGTAGATTAGGCAGTAGCTAGATGGACGAGCTCGAGCAATGTAGCAACAATGGTGATGATCAAATGAAATCGAGCAATGTTTTCTCCCGGGAAGGTTCAATTCAAATATACAGGCCGGCTATAGGGGGTCTGCTAGATGGACGAGTTCATTCGAGCAAAAAATTTGCTCGATTTCATGTGCAGGGCCCTCTACACGCGTTTTAGGGGGCGAAAACGTAAGGGGTCTGTTAGACATGCTCTTAGACAGCATGCCAGACCTTCAAGAACATCATTTAGCAGTCCATGGAGTAACTTGTTTTTACGGTTACTTTTCCACGTCAGCTTATGAAGCAACTCGACTTTAAGTAGAAGTAGCTAGGTAGGAGGCTCTTTATCGAAAAAAAGCTAGGTTGGAGGCTGCTTTGCGGCCAGATCGAAAACTCGAGCTTCTAGGGGAGAGGAGGTACTAATCACCATCACCAACAGTGCTGAAACTCTGAGGTAGCCCCAGGGACGGACGTTTAGCAGAAGGGGACACGGGATGCCGGGCCAGCGCTGAAGCCTTTGAAGGCCGCAAGCGATCGCTGCCCCCCTCCCCGGGACGACGCGCGTGCTGGATCAACCGTCCTGCCATGCATCAATCAGGCCCAGCGCAACGCAACGTGAATGTCATGTCAACTGCCTCCCCAATCGCCAACATTTTAACTCCTCGGGGAAGCACATCTCCTTCCAATAATGCTGCCTTTCTAGAGTCTACTGCATGCGTACTCCCCATCCCTGCCTACCAGAATATGTCCTCCAGCTGCATGCATGCTTTCCCTTGCTTTTACACACGTCGGAGATCTTGCATGTCAATGTTCATCCTGCATGGGTCGTTGACATGGCCCCGTACAATTGCCAGGTCAGGAACATCACGATACTACAAGTACAGGGCTGAATGAAAGAAGGAAATGGGGCCCGCACATGAGAATTCGGACATGTTTAGTAACTTGTGCTACATGATGTGTGCCATGTACCAGCATAGTAGCTGCTAATCCCTCCGTTCAACAATAGATGACTTGCATTTGTCTACATATGGATGTATCTAGACACTAAAACATGTCTAGATACATCCATATATAGATAAGTGGAAGTCATCTATTGTTGAACGGAGGGAGTACTTTGCTACCTTTGCTTGCCACAGGTGCCAATCTTGCTTGCTAGCGGCCGGGAAACCAAGAGAAGTGGAGGGTCGAATTAAAAAGAAAGAAAAGCTAGCTACTACTTCTAAAAGTTCTCACAAGATCGAGGTTGGCGTGACATGTTCCAAGTATTCATGGGGATTTGAGCGGCAGATGCTGGAGGTTAGCGCTGACACGAGAGTTTAGTGGTGGGTCTCCTTGCTCGCCAACTCTCTTATCAAAACAAAACACTACTTCATGGGCAAGTGCGCGTTGCTCTACCACCCCCTCTCAACGAAAATGGAACCGCAATATTCTATTCTCAACCACAACGGCGTCGATCTAGACAAGATGAAATGGTCGTACCGATAACAACTAAATGGTTACATTGTGTATATGTCAGGGCTCGAATGGAAAGTACAACAATAGCTAGCTACTGCACTACTCCATGCGTCCCTATATTTGTTATGTGCATATGTATTTGGAGGTTTAATTCTGAACATCAATTTCACCACCAAAACATGTGTTATATACATGGGCTAAAAATAATATCATTGAATTCATATTTGAAAAAGTTCTCTATAATATATATGACACATTTATCAGATTATAGGTTAAACTTTTTTTTTTAGAAATGGGAGCCTGTGCCCCGGCCTCTGCATCAAAATGATGCACACAGCCGGTTTTTTATTAAAAAATAAAGAGAAGCATCCAGAGTATGTAACTTATTACAATCATGGGTCCGAAAGCGTGGCCACAAAGACAAGCCACCGAAACATAGACGAACTACGCATTAATTCGCCTAGAATTAAGCCACCCAGCCTGGCTGTAAATAGCCCGAACGACCGCCATCAGTCGAGCACAGCCGGAATCCATAAGTCCTCGTTGATCCAGGGGGAGAAGGAAAGCCCACATCTGGATAGAATAGACCGTCTTGTTTACAACCTGCAAAAGGTGAAAGTTCGTTTGTTTGTTAAAAACCAAATCATTGCGACAATTCCAAATTGCCCACAGGAAAGCAGCCGCACCAACTCGTATTCGTGCTTTAGTTTTCCTATCAATACCATTTAACCAATTACCAAACATGTTCGCAATGCTAGTAGGTGGATAAATGTTGTATGTGAAATGTATAAGACGCCAAATATCACGGGCAAAATGGCATGTTATAAATAGGTGTTCGACAGACTCATCTGCATCGCAAAAAACACATTTTTTACAGCCATGCCAATTCCTCTTTATCAAATTATCTTTAGTTACTTTCCTGCTAAGAAACCATAAAAAGATCTTACTCTTTAATGGCACATTAAGCTTCCACAAATATTTTCGTAAAAATCTTGTGGAACCATGCATCAAGTCAGCATAATAAGATTTAACCGTAAAAACCCCATCCAATGTGAGATTCCAACGGAACACATCTGTAAGATTAGATAAGGAGACCCCCATTAACCTTTCAACCAAATGTAGCCAACGGTCCCTTCTGTGACCAACCAAATTCCTCCGAAACCGAATGTCTAGAGGATTATGGGATAACACCTCTGCAACCGTAACATTTCTAAGAGAAACGATGCCATACAACGATGGATAGGAATGTGATAACGGTTTATCTCCTAGCCATGTATCTTCCCAGAACCGCACCTGCTGACCATTACCTAAAGAGAATTTGCCCCGTGAAAAGAATTCATTCTTAACTCTCATTAAACCTTTCCAGAAAGGTGAGTCCGACGGTTTACTCTCTACCTGAGATAACGTTTTATTTCCTAGATATTTATTAGAGAGTAACTCTTCTCACACCCCCTCCTCAGACAATAGTTTGTATAGCCACTTACTCAACAAACACATGTTTTTAATTTGTAAGACCTCAATTCCTAAGCCCCCTTGATCTTTCGGACGGAAAACAATATTCCATTTTGTAAGGCGATATTTCCTCCTTTTGACATCACTTTGCCAGAAAAACCTTGAGCGATAGAAATCTAGGCGTTTCCTAACACCCACAGGTATTTCAAAGAAGGACAGCAAAAACATCGGTAGACTTGATAGGATAGAGTTTATCAGCACGAGGCGATCCCCATAAGATAACAATTTCCCTATCCAAGAACTAAGTTTCTTGTCAAACCTATCCTCAATTGGTTTCCACTCTTTATGAAGGAGCTTTCTATGGTGAATTGGTATGCCTAGGTATTTGAAGGGAAGCGTTCCTATCTCGCAGCCAAAGATATTACGGTAATCATCTTGGGCCTCCTTTGCTTTACCAAAACAAAAAATCTCGCTCTTATGGAAGTTAATTTTAAGACCTGACAAAAGCTCAAACATCGCAATTATGTGTTTCATGTTCAGTGCCTTTTGCACATCATGTTCCATAAATATAATCGTATCGTCGGCATACTGGAGTATGGACACCCCTCCTTCGACAAGGTGAGGTATCAATCCTCCAACTTGACCATCCTCCTTAGCTCGATCTATGAGGATAGCCAACATATCCGCTATAAGATTAAAGAGAATAAGTGATAACGGATCACCCTGTCTCAGTCCTTTTAGCGTTTAAAAATAATGACCGATGTCATCATTAACTTTAATCCCGACACTTCCCCCTTGAACAAAACGAGCAATCCAATCACACCACTTAGGTGAAAAACCTTTCATTCTCAACACCTGCTGTAAGAAAGACCAATTCACCTTATCATAAGCTTTTTCGAAATCAATTTTGAACAAAACCCCATCTAAATTTTTCCTTTTTAGCTCGTGAATAGTTTCATGTAGTACCACCACTCCTTCCAGTATATTTCTACCGGGTAGAAACGCTGATTGAGTTGGTCGGATAACTTTACTCGCAATAGAAGTTACCCTATTTGTACCCACCTTGGTGAAAAATTTGAAACTAACATTAAGCAAACAAATGGGTCTATATTGCTCAATACGACTCGCGTCCTCCTTTTTTGGAAGTAACGTGATAACCCCAAAGTTTAATTTAAATAATGGTAAACTCCCATCGTAGAGCTGGGAAAACATAGCCATTAAATCAAACTTAATCACTGTCGAGACATCGTAGTAGTTTTCATAGACTGGGGTGCCATGAGACTACGGTAGAGACGTGGGGTAACGGGATAGCGTAGTAATACAGAACACGGGATTTTACCCAGGTTCGGTACGTCGCGACAGTACGGCGTACCTACTCCTGCACTTCTCACTATGTGGGACTAAAGCCCGTATAATAAGGTTACAATGTAAGGGAATAGATCCAGCTACTCGTCGAGGATGAACTTCCCGGCGAGTTGCGTAAGGCTTGAGCTTGAACCTAGAACCTTGGAACTAAAGAACTTATCAAATCTATCTCCCGTCCGGATTTATATAATAGCCGGATTAGGGCTTACAGAACCAGAAACCTAGAAGACTACGTTTAACTTGTAACTTGGAAAGTAAGGAATCCGTCTTCTCCTCCAAGCCAGATCACGCGGGCCATGATCCAGGTTCTTCTAGAATCCGGCTTCTGCGCGTCGGACTACTGGGCCGCCCAATGGACCTAAACCCATTACCATGTAGGCCACCCTGGTAGTCCGGCTCTTTTGTCTACCATCTTCTATACCCCTATTCAGTATATATCCGACAGTAGCCCCCAGGAAGGATCAAAACTCTGAAACTCCACCTTTCATCAAATACATTTTGTCCGGGAAAACTTGATTCAGCAGTCTTGATTCTTTCTTCTTTCCTTTTGAAGGAGATGGTAACATAAAACTCGGAACTATGAAAATCCGGCTTTTCTTCTCGCGATCCTTCGCGGAAAAAGAACTTATGACATCAGCGCCTCAATCACGCTGACGCAAGCGCCGCTTGGTTTCACGCGGGAAACCCTGCAACGTATCTCTGACAGATTCTCACGAGAAACGAGGAGATAGCCATCATTCCTCTGTCGTTCCGTTTCCCGGATTTTCCGGCGAGCGACACGCGTCGAACATCCAACGGTCAAAAGAGCCGTTGGCGCGTATCTAGAGGTTTTTAGGCTATAAATAGCCGTCCTCGTCGTCACCGGAAATCTTTCCTCACTCCACACTGCTCACGCCATTGACGCAAACGCGAGCACGAGAGCAAGAACGAGACCTTGCCCCGACGAGCCCTTTGCACGCCGGAGCGCTCCCTCTCCACCGAAAAACATGGCCTCTCCGTCGTCCTCACCGGCTTGCGCCTCCATCGACGAGCTTTTGGGCGACCTAGATCCACAGCTGGGGTCGCCCAAGCATGCCGGCGGCGGGCCGGAAAAAACCACAGCATCCGCGGCGGGCGGAGGAAATGCTTCCGCCGCCGCAGACGCAGCGGGCCCAAGCACCACGACAACCCCGCCGTTCACACCGGAAACGGCGGAAGAGAAAATCGAGCTCCTTGGCGAGAAACTTGCCGCCGCGAAGGCCGCCGCCGCCGCCGCCGGAGCAGAAGAGGAGGAAGAAACTGCAGGCAACTGGAGTGCCTGCAGTATTCCCCCGGCTCTCCTTCCCAACTTGGAGAAGGAGGGTTTGGTGCTGAAGAAGAAATGGCGGCTCCCGGAAGAGGAGACTGAACCCATGCCACAAGAGGGCGAAAGGGTGCTCCTTGCCTCCCACCTTCTACGAGGTATGGGACTGCCACCTTCCTCTTTCTTCCTCCAGGTCCTGTCACACTACAGCATCCAACCACATAACCTTCCTCCCAACTCTATTCTGTACATGGCCGGCTTCCAGGCCTTGTTCGAAGGTTACCTAGGAATAGAGCCTAGGTTAGATTTTTGGCTGTATTGCTTTGGGGTGAAGCGTAACTCTTCGGAGGGCGCGCTACCAAATTGCGGGACCATTTCCTTTACTCTTCGGAGATTCCGAGAGGATTGGTTCCCCAAAATCAAAACCTCAGAATCCGTCAAATTTTGGACGGGTTCTTTTTTCTATCACCCTGACGTGCCTTTTCCTAAAAAGGCCGTCGGGGTTCCACCTTTTGTGAACTCCGCCGCTGTTCCCCAGGATAACTGGGTAACAGAGGCCGTCCAGGTTCTGCCTCCAGATCTACTAAGGATCAAGAGGCGCATCGCCAAGCTCACTTCCTCCAAACCTCCTTTGACCGGTATGGACACGGTCTTTTGCTGGCTGGATAGGCGGATTCAGCCGTTAGCCAACCACGGAGGCCGTCTCCTGTGTGAATACACAGGAGCCAAGGATCCAATGCGGACAACCGACAAGGATTGGCCCGCAAAGGAGCTTAGGCGGCGCATCAATCAGTTGGTCGCTTCGCGCGACCAATACACGGAGAGTCGGCCAATGTACACGGCCGACAACCCAGCTCCTAAGGTAATTTTTCCGTTATTTGGGTATAATCTCACATCCTGGATAATCTACCTTTTGAATCTGATTGGTTTTTCCAACAGCTTGTGGATCTTCCAGACTCGGAGTTAGCCTCCGAGGCCGAGCTGGATACGCTGCGCACCGCCGCTGCGGGTGGGCGCAAACGCAAGAAGATAATTTCTTCGGATGAAATTATCGACCTTGACGGAATCCCCGTCGCCACTTCCAGGTTATTTTCTTCTGGGTTTTTTCTTTTATGGGATCTTTTTCGTCCATCTTCGGTGTTTTAACCTTTTCCGGGTTTTTGGTTTTTAGCTTACCCCCCTCCAACTTGAAGCCGAGAAAGTTGAAGAAACTCAGAGCTTCTTCCAACCGAGGCAGCCAACCATCTCCCGCCGTCGCCCCGGACACGCCGCAGACAATGGCGGAAGAGCCTACTGCGGCCACTACCACCAAGCCCCCAGAGCCCAGCAGCCCGTTGTGTCCGAGTCGGACACGAGGGAAAGGGCGGCTCCAGAGGTGGGGAAATCTTCTCGGACTTTTGACGAGGAAATCCCCACCTTTGACAAGGATTTTAAGGCTATAAATGACGGCTTGAACGCGGCCGAAAATCACTTCGCGGAATACGCGAAAGAATTCCGAGAAAACTTAGCAGGTTTGCAGCGCATGAGCCAGGTATGTAACTCTAGCCCCCAAGCATTAAACAAAATGCATGCTTTTTTGCTTTGATGTTTTTTATTAACCATACTTTTCCTTGCTGTGTTTCAGCAAACCTCCGAGGCCATAAACCTGGAAGTTTTCAGGAAGCTCACTATCAAGAATAAAGAAGTTCGAAGTCTTCTTTCTATTCTTGAGGAGAGAGAGGCGGAGCTGGAATCATCTCAGCTCGCTTTGACGGAAACGAAAGGTAAGCTTTTTCGTTTTGAAATTTCCGATTTTAAGACTTTGTCTAAGTTTTTTCCCGAGGAATTTGATCAACTCGGATTTTCCCTTGCTTTTCAGCTGCTTTAGCTGAGGCTAAACAAGCAGCGGAAGATTCTGGCAACGCCGAAATTCTCCGCAATGAGAATATTGAGCTTCACAAGAATCTTGTGAAGGCTCAGCAAGACCTGGAAGCCAGCAACCTGGCCCTTGGAGTGGCTAATTCCAAGGCTTCCGAACAGGCGGAGAAAGACAAATCCACCATTCAGGATTTGACTGAAGCTCTGAACCTTCGCCTGGAGGAAGTTTCCGAGATCGACAAACTCATCGGTAAATTTCTTACCATTGTCCTCATCTTTCCATGTTTTGCTTTCTCTGTTTGTCTCCTTAACCCTTTTGTATGTTTTATTGGATCAACCAGGAGACACCCCAGATGGCACTCGGGCTGCAGGCATCCGAGCTTTCGGGGAGACATGGAATTTGGTGAAGGCTGCTACAACGCAGCTAGTAGGCAAGTTTCTTCCCGAAAAATCTGGGGAATGCTCGGAGGTTGAAAAACTTCCGGGTATCATCATGGAGGTGGCGGAGTCCAAGGAGTCTATTCTCCGCTCCGCTGCACGGGGTGGTGCGCGCATGGCCTTAGGCCTTATGCGCATGCACTACCCTAGTGCCAAATCCTGGCGTGTGGCCACCGGTGTCCCTCAGGGATACACGGATGCGCAACGATCCACCATCTTCGGTGAAGTTAAGGGCCACGCCACCCAGATTGCCGCCATGGTAAATGTCGCCGTCAACTATCCAGAAGAAGAAGCTCCTCCAATCCCCGATGAAGAAAGCAGCGAGGAGGAGTCGGATTCTTGAAGGGTTACCTGGAACCTGGATAGAAAAATTAGACAATAGGAGCATTACTGTTCTTTCATTTGTAATCCAAAATGTAATGCTTCTTATGCATTAATGAAAATTCCGCCTTTTGCAGTTTAAACTATGAAATTACTTTGCAAGTTATTTGTATTTTACCATTCCTTTATCTTCTAAATTCTCTGGTGTATATGCTTTAACTGTCCTTAGTGTTTGAAATGGCTCAAATAGCATTATGAATCGTTATGCCGAGTAACTGGGGACGAACCAAGCAGTTTTGAAACTCGAAAACATGAATCATGCTAAAGGCATTTTTACTAACTAGTTCCAGTAACCCAGCATACGCACGATCAGATAAGACTTAGAGAAACAAGGAAAGTTTTAAGTGAAACTTGGGCACGCAGGCAATTCAAGTTTCCTTTAGCCGTTAAAAGGCCGAAAAATCATTCAGTTATGTAACGCCGAGTACGCAAGCACAATTCGGGTTAACATTGAGAAATTTGTAAGATCATTGGGAAATAGATGGGACGGAAACACTTTGCACTTATAAGAAATATGGACGACAGCATTCCGACAACTTTATTTCATGATCTTAAAAGATGTTTACATAGATTTGAACTAAGTACAGAAGGGGACATAACTTGCTAGGTGTTCCCAGGCTTCCGCAATCCACTTGACCTTGTCAAACTTCTCCAGCATTTTGCTAAATGGTAAGGTTTTAGCCCCCAGCCAACTAAGAAATCTTTTTATGGCTGTGGCGGAACCCGGCAATTCTGGGACATCTTTTTCACGCGTAAGTTCTGAGATGTTCGAGACTGCCTTGATCTTTTCCGGGTTAACTTCTATTCCTTTGTGAGAAACGATGAAACCCAGAAGTTTTCCTGAGGGAACCCCGAATACGCACTTAGATGGATTCAACTTCATCTTGTAAGTGCGCAAGTTCTCGAAGGTTTCTCGCAAATCCTCAAGGAGTGTATCTTTTTCCTTGGTTACGACAGCAATATCGTCCACGTAAACATGGACGTTTTTTCCAATCTGACTATGCAAACAACGTTGCATGCAACGCTGGTAGGTTGCACCTGCGTTCTTCAGGCCAAAAGGCATGGTTACATAGTAATACGTCCCGTACGGGGTTATAAAAGAAGTCTTGATTTGATCTTCCTTTTTCATGCGTATTTGGTGGTACCCGGAGTATGCATCCAAAAAGCATAAAAGCTCAGAGCCTGCAGTGGCGTCTATTATTTGATCGATTCGCGGCAGCGCAAACCTATCTTTCGGACATAACTTGTTCAATCCTGTGTAATCTATACACATTCTGAGGGCAGTTGTGTCTTTCTTCGGTACTAATACCGGATTTGCGGACCAGTCAGTATGGATTACCTCCTTGATGAAATCCGCTGCTAGAAGCCGGATAATTTCCTTGCCAATAGCCTTCCGTCTTCTTCCGTCAAATCGACGGAGACCTTGTTTGACGGGTTTTGATCGGGGAATAACCTTGAGTTGGTGCTCAGCAAGTTCCCTGGGTACGCCTGGCATGTCAGCTGGACACCAGGCAAAAATGTCCCAGTTCTCACGGAGGAACTTGATGAGCTCGCCTTCCTATTTGTCGGTCATCCCAGTCCCTACAACGACGAATTTTGTCGGATCTTTGGGATCTAGGATTACCTGTCTTGTATTCTCGGATGCCTTGAAGCTATCTGTTGGCTTCCGAGTTTCTTTTCCTGCCGGCATTTCTTTCGGCGATACCTCCTTGGCTAACTCCTTCAGTTCTTCCTGAGCTATAACTCTTTGAGCGCAAAGGGCGTTTTGCTTCTCCAACTCATTTGCCAGCTTGAAATCACCGGCAATGGTGATTACTCCTCCTTTGGGTCCTGGCATCTTCAGCTTGTTGTAAATATAGCAAGATCTTGCCATAAACTTGGCGAAAGCCGGACGTCCGAGTATTGCGTGATACACGCTCTCGAACGGCACAACTTCGAAGGATACTTTTTCCTGCCGGAAGTGATCTTTATCTCCGAAGGTGACATCTAGGGAAATTTCTCCTAGGGATCGTGCTTGCCTGCCAGGAACGATGCCATGGAAGCGTATATTGCTGTAATTGAGCTGGGACTCGGATATCTTCAAGTGCTTCAGTGTATCCAGGTACATTATATTGATGTTGGATCCTCCGTCCATCAGCACTCTTCTTAGCCTAGTGTTTTGATAAATAGGGCTTACAACAAGAGCTTGTGTGCCGGGTTCAGGGATATTTCCGGGATGATCTGACTGATCCCAGATTATCGGTGTGTTGGAGTACTTCAAGAATTTTGGGGTTGCAGGAACAACCGCGTTTATTTCTCGAAGTGTCCTTTTGGCCACCTTTGCTGACGGGGTTGCTAGGAAAGTTAGCATTGCTTCTCCGTCAACTCTCGGAAATTTAGGTTCGCCTTTTCGCTGTTGTTCCTGGATTTTGTCATCAGTGTCCGATTCACTGTCTTCTTTTTCAGCTTCTGGCTTTTGTTTGGCAGGTTTCCTCTTGGAACCCTTCCCTTTATTTCCGGATCCTGCATTGCCTTTCATATGCTTGTTTAGCCGGCATTGCGCGTTTGTGTGGGTTGGTTTCCCAAACTGAGAGTGGTGGACGCAGGGTTCCGACTTAATTCTCTCCCATTCTTCAGGAGTGTAATTGATGGGATCCGGACTGCGGCCCTTCCACTTGTTCCCTTTTTCTCCTCCAAAGGCTAAGTTAACCTCCTTGGGCTTTGTTGTTGACTCCGGAGTTCCTTTTTTATCAGAACGAGGTGTTTTCTTGGCCAGTATCAGTGACTCAATATTGCCTCCTCTTGCTCTAATATCATCTTCGGCTGCAGCGTGCTCATTAGCGGTTGTAAGCATAGATCCGAGATCTTTGTGCTTTTTAGAACCAACCATGAACGGTACAAGTCCGGGTTTTAGGCCATTGACGAAAGCATGCATTGCTTGTACGTCAGTTACTCCAGAGCAACTATTCTTCATTGCAGTCCATCTGGAGATGAAATCCACGTATGGTTCGTCTTCAAATTGGGTGCAACGGTTCAGCTGGTTGATGCTATTTGGGCGTTTGTATGTTCCCCTAAAATGCTGGGTGAATACTCTCGCCATATCATCCCAACTGTCGACAGTTCTTGATGGTAAACCATTAATCCAATCTCTGGCTCCGTCTAGCAACATTAGGGGAAGAAACTTGACAGCTTCCAGGTCTGTCCCGTTGTTGATCTGGACGGCTGTGTAATAGTCTGAAAGCCAGGTATCCGGGTTTGTACTGCCGGTATATTTTTGGTAGGTTGGACCAACTTTGGCGAAGCCAGAATGCAGGGTTATCCTTCGGATCCTGTCAGTAAAACACTTAGGACCAAAGTATAGATCATCCTTTTCTGCTCTGTCAATGTGTGCAGAATATCTCCCGGCTGAATGGACAGAAGAGGATCTGCTCCTTTCTTTTCCATTGTTGCGCGGACGCACTTTTCCGAGGTTATCTCTATCTCTTCCGTTGTCACGCCCTCTGGGATTAGGTGGAGTCCTGCTCCTGTACCTTTCCTTATCTTTAGGCGGTGTCCGAGATCTTTCACGTCTGTGAGGTGTATCGTATCTTCCAGCTTTTTCAGCTGGGTTTCTCGGAGGTGGCATTATTTTGCCGTCATTCCGGTGTTTGTCTTCCCGATCGTGTGGTTTATATCCATCTTTCGGGAGATGAGGTCCGGTTCTAGACGCTGCGTCCCGGTTGTCGGGGTTTTTCTTGTCTTTTATCGGATCCTCTTTTTTATCCGAATCTCCGGGTTCTTCCGGTCCAGGTGCTCCAGCAGCGCAAGTGACAGTTTTGCAGAGGGCGGAATTATCATGCAGCCTCCCTGATCGCTCTTGTCCTCGCTGTTGCTGCTGTAATGCTTTTCCTAGGAAAGCATACACCCCTTGGAGTTTTTCCCCGATGGAGTACAGATCGTTGTTCAGGATGGCGAACGCTGCTTCCGCGTTTTCAGCTGCGGTTTTGTATATTGGTTCGCCCTTGGCATCTTTGCCGTTTAACTGCTTTTGCCAAGATGGGTTATAGAACCTTTCTTTCGGTGGCAGTTCTTCCGGTTTTGCAATTCCGGGTAACCTCGTAGGTTTTAAGGCAGATCTATGCTTTCTCTCGTACTCCTCAATTTCTTCCTTCATGATTTTGATGTCATTATGGGTTTGTTGGAGATGTTGCCGAGATCTAAGCAGTTGTTGCTGTTGCCGTTGGAAAGCTTGTCTCCTGGCTTCCAGCATCTCAGGGGGTTCATTGGGTCCCACTGGAGTTTGTAATAGTTCTTGCTCTTCCAGTTCTGTCATTGGCGGAGCAGTGATTTCCTTAGATTTCTTTTCCGTAGGCTTTGTGCCACTAATATCTCCAACTTCCAGGTTTTCATCAGCGAGATCAGCTGACTTTTTCTTCCGGAGTTTGTACTGGAGTTTTTTAGAAGCACGGTGCTTTTTCTTGGAAGACGGAGGTTTTTTGACAGGTTCATCCTCTGTCATCTCCTTGACGTTAGGAAATATCGGAGAAGTTTCTCCGTCTTCCCTCTCTTCTGCTGGCGGAGGGGTTTTAGGGCTTTCCTGGCTATCGGCACCCGTTGTATCAGCTGGTTTTGCCATTAGCACTTCATGGAACCCTTCTTGAAAGGACTTAACTTTTCTTACGAAGGCCTCATCGTCTTCGTCTTCGGATTCGAAGTTATCCGATCCGGTATCCGACTCCAATCTCGCCTCAATGGCGGCAAGCACGGACTCTGTTTCCGAATTCATCGTCTGGTTGACGGATGTCGGATCTTCCGTCTCTGTGACGGGTATTGGTTCCTCCGTCTCTGTGACGGGTGTAATGTTGTTATCTGCCTCTTGCACGGGATTTCCGTCATCCGTGTTTTCGGCGATCTCGGATTGCACCATGCCGATAAAGTGCGTATCACTGTTTTGTCGGCAATCTGAGCAAAATCCGGCATCATAGTCGTCTTCGACTGGGTATAGGGCGGGTGGGAGATAATTGCTTTCACCGCAAAACCCCATTGCTTCCGCGGTCAATCCGATAAAGATATTAGCAGATCCAATCGGTAAAACGCAGGCACTTACCAGGTGGTTTTGCGCCGGTATGTAGGATCCGTTGTCGAGGAAGCGCCCGACGTCGTCGTCGAATTCCAAGCTTCCGACAGTGATCGATCTTCCGATTCCGCCTAATATCCCAGATCGGAACTTCACGCCTGACGTCGTTTGCCCCACGGTGGGCGCCAACTGTCGAGACATCGTAGTAGTTTTCATAGACTGGGGTGCCATGAGACTACGGTAGAGACGTGGGGTAACGGGATAGCGTAGTAATACAGAACACGGGATTTTACCCAGGTTCGGTACGTCGCGACAGTACGGCGTACCTACTCCTGCACTTCTCACTATGTGGGACTAAAGCCCGTATAATAAGGTTACAATGTAAGGGAATAGATCCAGCTACTCGTCGAGGATGAACTTCCCGGCGAGTTGCGTAAGGCTTGAGCTTGAACCTAGAACCTTGGAACTAAAGAACTTATCAAATCTATCTCCCGTCCGGCTTTATATAATAGCCGGATTAGGGCTTACAGAACCAGAAACCTAGAAGACTACGTTTAACTTGTAACTTGGAAAGTAAGGAATCCGTCTTCTCCTCCAAGCCAGATCACGCGGGCCGTGATCCAGGTTCTTCTAGAATCCGGCTTCTGCGCGTCGGACTACTGGGCCGCCCAATGGACCTAAACCCATTACCATGTAGGCCACCCTGGTAGTCCGGCTCTTTTGTCTACCATCTTCTATACCCCTATTCAGTATATATCCGACAATCACCTCCCAAAATCTCTGATAAAACTCCGCGGGGAAACCATCCGGGCCTGGAGCCTTATTGTGTTCCATCTGAGAGATTGCTTCGAACACCTCCTTGTCCGTAAACGGAGATGTAAGAATACAATTTTCCTCATGCGAAATTTGAGACATGTCCTCCGTCATCTCCTCTACTAAAGAAACATTGTTCGGCGCCGGTGCCCCGAATAATTTCTTATAGTATTCAGAGATAAAGGTCCTAAGGTTGATTTCACCTATAATCGTTCCCTCGTCCTGCTCCAATTGGAAAATCCTTTTCTTCCTATGTTTGCCATTTGCAATTAGGCGGAAATATTTCGTATTATTCCCTCCTTCTTGTATATGTTTAACTTTTGCCCGCTGCGCCCATTTAGATTCCTCATCACGCTTTAACTTTCTTAAGTAGTCATCGGCCTCCTTTTTTGCAGCCCGCTCGGCCACTGTCAAAGGAGTCGATTCCGCCTTAATATCCAACATATCTATAAGGGCTGTTAATTTATCTTTAAGTTTCCTATATTCCCCGCTCTGATTTTTCGCCCATCCCCGTAAAAATTGTCTCAGATGTCTTATTTTATTTTGCCACCTGTCTAGCGGGTTTAGCCCACAATTAACTGACCTCCATTCCTTACACACTAGCTCGTAAAAACCTCCTTGGCGTATCCAAGAAAGTTCAAACGATAATTGACTCTTGTTACCCGCGTGAGCTTGAATACCAGAGTCTAAAAGTAATGGTGTGTGATCTGATCCCGTACGAGTCAGAGCATGCACCGTAACTAGAGGATATTTCTGCTCCCACTCAATACTATTAAGAAAACGATCGAGCTTTTCATACGTCGGATTATCACCCCAACTAGCCCAAGTAAATTGTCTACCCGATAAAGTAATCTCTTTCAAATCCAGACTCTCAATAATAGCATTAAAAATGAAAGGCCTTCTCGCATTAAAGTTATCATTACTCTTTTCTTCCTGTCTCCGAATGATGTTAAAATCCCCCCTACTAGAATTGGAAGTGTTTCGTTATCACAAATACGGACTAACTCAGCAAGGAAATCCGGTTTCTTTGAGTCTTGTGCAGCTCCGTAAACTACAACAAAAGCCCATTCAAAACCATCCGCTTTAGTCTTAACATGAAACTTAAGGCAAAAATCTCCAGACACAACGGTTTGTGCCGAAATAGTAATGCCATTAAAACCAACAAGCATCCCGCCAGAACGACCATGAGGAGGTAGACAAAACCACGTAAATTCTCTACCCCCAGCAAGGAAATCCAAAAAATGTGCGGTAAAGGAGGATCTACCAGTTTCTATTAAAGCAATGAAATCCAGTTTATGATCTTTAATAAATTCATGAACCGCTAAATGTTTCGCATGATCACCAAACCCGTTACTATTCCAAATTAAACCTCTCATCTTACTTTTTAAAATGTTTCAGTCTAGAACTTCTCCTAGGCTTGGAAAAAGAGCCTACAGCCTTATTGCGGTTACGTTTAACCGTCTTAGAGAGTGTTGGATAATCCGTATGATCATCCTCGACATCAACAACATCATCACAGAGATCCTCACTAAGATTAACTGCAGTCGTAAGAGCCAAACTAGAGTGAGAATCAGAAGGATCAACCTCAAACTTCTCCTTCATATTGTTCTTAAGAAAAGTAAGTGATCTAGCTCTTTCCTATTCTAACAAACCAGAAATAGATGAATCAATTTGATGTTTATTCTTTCCCAAAGACACCCCTAGCTTATCAGCTCGCTTTTTAATTTCAGCATTAGAGAAAGACAACAGCGATAAACCAACGGAAGTAAGCGGGGTACCTCGAGGGAAAGCCGAGTCCTTGCGCTGCGCAAGAGCCATAGCACGCAGCTCTTGAGGGAGATCCGCATCCGGTTTCGCCCGTAGACGTGCGCTAGATCGGACCTCCAAGTCCGCCGCCGAGATGCCCCCATATGCCATCACCGCGGCCATCGAAGGTCGCAATGGAGTGGTCAACACCGCAGCCAATCCCAACCCGCCTGGTTGGGATGAGCCGAATGTGGCCAACGAAGCGGGGACATCCGACGGAGAAGAAAACGTGGCAGCACCCGGCGTCCCCACACCCAACCCGCCTGGTGGGTGTAAGACACCTCCGGTGATGCCGCAAACGTCGGAGAAGATGCCGCATTCCCCCCCTCCAACCCGCCTGGTTGGATGGGGAGAGTCTGAGCTCCGTAGAAGTCGCCCTCCAAGATCCGTGGCGCCATAGCATGGTCGCCTCCGCCGTGCGTATAACACACCGGCGAGGTGACAAGTGGTGTCGGGTACCCGTCTGATACCTTGACCACCTGCGTATCACCAGCCTCCGCCGTTGCAGCGGCCGGAGAGCAACCACCGCTCGAAGCCACCGCGGC
Organism: Alopecurus myosuroides; assembly: GCA_028641055.1. Lineage (NCBI taxonomy): Eukaryota > Viridiplantae > Streptophyta > Magnoliopsida > Poales > Poaceae > Alopecurus > Alopecurus myosuroides. Next base: position 332,664,084 of record CM054062.1, on the reverse strand, counting down.
CACTAGCTCCTCCGCCAGAACCTCCGTCTCCCTCGTAGGCTCGGAAACAGCAACATCAACAGCCAACTCGGACTGCTGCGCTAACTCAGTATGCTTCTTGCTCAAAGAAATCAGGTGAAGGCGAGCCTCTCTCACCGAAGTAGCCACCGATGGCGAAAGAACCACCCCGGGGGAGAACGTTTTCTTCACCCCGGTAGCATCCATCGCCTTACCATCAACACCCGAAGACCCACTAGATCCACTAGTATTAGCACTAGTTTTATCCACCTCCATATTACCAGCAGCCGGTCCCTTTTGTTTAGAATTCGCGCCATCACCCTCATCCTCATCACGAGTATCATCTGTGGGATCAACCGCCATCCCATCGTCATCATCAGAATTGGGCTTCTCAACATGAAATTTAAGCTCATAGAAACCATCACGCAAAAACACCGGCCAACCATCAGGGACAAGAGTATAATCCATGCACCCCACTAGAATTCGGAGAACCCCATGCTTACGAGTAAATTTCATGTCCACTTTCAGCATCTTACCAAATAATGAACCGAGACTCCAGAGAAGAAGAAAATCACCCCGATGCTTAGGTGGAATATCGGACACTCTAATCCAGATCTCAGGGAGTAGCCACAAAGGCTTCATCTCCGTGACCCATGCCTCAACAGTAATAACACAGCAGCTGTTCGGAATATGACACGCGCCGAATACGATCATACGGTCCAACTCAGCCCTAGTAGGAAAAGAAACCTTATAGACATTATCGCTCACAAGAACCACCTCCCATTTGAACTGCTCCGAAGGCACTAATCTCTGAAGTTGAGTGATAACCTCATCCACGGAAAGCGATCCTCCCGTGATACTCAATTTTCCCAAACGTGCAGAGTCAATCTTAGGTCGATACGAAGCCGTGGGCACTGCCTCGTAAAACATGAGCCCCTCATTAAGAAGACCATGCGTAATCACCTGTTGCTTAGCCACCGACAGAAGGGGGCATTCATCTGGAATATGCCCCATACCCTCGCAGTACTCACAGACCACCTCTGTGCACGCAGCACTCAAGTGACCCTGCACTCCACACTGAAAGCACTTTGCCTTATCATTTTTTTAGCCTTTTTTGCATTCGGATCATCCACCTCTTCTGTTGAAACATCTGTCACTGCCGCATCAATTACTCCCCTTGGTTGCAACGCAAGACCACCAAGTGATGAAGCAGCAGCAGCGCGTAATGCATGATCACGTCCGGTCACAGGCAGTGGCACTCGCACCACGGCAGCCGAAGAACTGCCGGCAGCCACGGCAGGGAGACGCGCTGCCGCAGGCGCCACGGCAGGCGGAATTGGAACCGCGGCAGGGACAGTGGGCATCCGCGGCAGGGCCACGGTAGGCGCTGCAGCACCCGACGACGGCAGCGCCGTCGCAACCCCCTGCGCGCATAGGGCCTCGGTCACCCTTCGCACTACGGCCTCCACCGACGCCTCGGTGAGCCCTCCGCTGCTGGAGCCCGCCGCCGTGGTCGCCCGGGGGACCACCGGACCGCGCCCATGCCCCCTGCCTCTGTTCGATGCCGAATTCCCGCGCAGCGGCCCACCTCCTGCCGCGTTGGGACGGTAAGGGTAGCGATGCCGGTCACCCCCCCCCCCCCCCCCTCCACCGTTGCCGTACTGCCCTCCGTTGAAGCCAGTACCGGCGTTGAAGCCACCGAACTGGCCACCATTGCCTTGGCCGAAATTATAGGTTAAACTGATGGTCAGTGTCAAGCTATGTAATATTGTATGCATACTAGTATAGAGTAGTACTCTACCTAGTATTGTACCTCGTATTATATCCGTATAGGGTTTTTCTACACCTATATATACACGTAACCCGGCCTAGGAAGAGGGTACGTTCCAGCGTTATTGACGATCAGAACTTCATGCAATTTTTTATATATTTTGCGTTTGTTTGAACTTCATGAAACATTTATTATCATATAAAATGGTTACATTGCTAGGGGGGAAGAGGGTGACTGTCCCGATTAATTCTTTTAAACCCTCAAAATTCAAGAAAATGTCTCCAATTTAGCATTGTTTTCTCTACTTCCATTTGACATTTTGCTCCGAATTTAAAATATGCGTCATGCTGGTCAGGCCGATGTGGTTCTTGACTGGATGCCACACCATGGCATCCATATTCAAATAGCATCCACGGCATGCTCGTATTGCATAGCATCCATATTCATATATGTATTTTCCTATAAAGAATATGGAAAACATTATCGGATCCGCATTCAATCGGTTTCTATCCATACTGGCATGCGTTTGTCTAGTCGGTGGATTCCTCTCTAAAACTGCTCACGTGATTTCGAAACACCACCTAGATATTATACTACTAACACTCGTTTTCATCCATAGCTTATAAGAGTAATAGTTGTCCCCAGCTCCTGGAAATTTGTTTAAAATGTCTCCTTCTCTTTGGGCTGATCATGAAATGCTCACACAAGAGGAGAACAGCAAGTTGACTAGGCCTTTTACTGGGAGTGAGATCAAACATGCTCTTTTCCTCATGGATATTAACAGGGCTCCTGGACCCGATAATATTCCTTCGGAGTTTTATCAGCATTGTTGGGAGGTGGTTAAGTATGATATCATGAATATTTTTGCTCATTTCTATGATGGTTCCCTTGATGTTCAGCGTCTTAATTATGGTATCATCACTCTGTTGCCCAAGTCTTCCGATGCTAATATGATCCAACAATTTAGACCCATTTGTTTGTTGAGGTGCATTTATAAGTTGATTACCAAAACTTTGTCTATTAGGTTGGATCCTTTTACTGACAAGTTGATAAGTGTGCAACAAAATGCCTTTATTAAGAATAGGAATATCATGGATGGAGTTTTATCTTTACATGAAGTAATGCATCATGTTCATGTCAAAAAGCAAACGGGGATTGTTTTGAAAATAGACTTTGAAAAGTCGTATGATAAAGTAAATTCGGATTTTTTACTTGACTGCCTTAAGTTGAGAGGTTTCAATAATCATTGGTGCTCCTGGATTAGTAAGGTGTTGCATAATGGGACAGTTAGTGTCAAGTTGAACAATGTGGTTGGGCAGTATTTTCAAAGTGCCAAGGGGGTCAGGCAGGGGGACCCCCTGTCTCCTATACTTTTTAATCTAGCTGGGGAGGTTTTAACCAAGATGGTATTGCAAGCGCAACATAATGGGCTTTTTTCGGGTTTGGCACCTCATCTGGTTGATGAGGGGGTTGCTATTTTGCAATATGCGGATGATACGGTGTTCTGTATCTCCCATGATGTGGATCGGGCTGTTAACCTAAAACTTTTGTTATATATGTTTGAGCTCATGTCGGGTTTGAAAATTAATTTCGACAAAAGTGAAATCTTTCTTATTGGAGGGGATAATGATATTGCGAGGTTTTATTCAGATTTGTTCAATTGCCAGGTTGGCCAGCTTCCTCTGAAATACTTAGGGGTCCCGGTTTCCTTCTCTAACCTTAAAGCTGTTGATTGGGATTTTGTTGATGCGAAGTTTATTAAGAAACTCGATTCCTGGATTGGTGATGCTGCTTCCTCAGGAGGGAGATTAACCCTTCTTGATTCCAGCTTGTCTGGAATTCCTTATTGTTATATGTCGATGTTTTTGTTTAGTAAAGGGCTTATTGAGAAGATTGATAAACATCGTAGGAAATTCTTTTGGTCTGGGACTAGGGGCAAAAAGAAATACCATATGGTCAGATGGTCTCGGGTGTGTAGATCGAAAAAGAAAGGTGGCTTGGGTGTGAAAAATCTCAGGAGGCAGAATATCAGTTTACTTTGTAGATGGTGGTGGAAACTTGAAACGCATGATTGGTTATGGCAACAAATAGTTCGAGCTAAATACTTGCGTAACAAAACAGTGGCTAATGTTAAGCTTAGGGCCTCTGATTCCCCTATTTGGAAGAATTTGTTGAAAGTGAAAGATGCTTATTTCCTTGGTAGAAACCTGGTGCTTAAAAGAGGTAACCTCATTCGGTTTTGGAAGGATGGGTGGTTGGATAATCGTTCTTTGGCAGTATCGTACCCTATGCTATATGATATTTGTCACGAACAAGATTGGTCTTTTGAGAAGGTGGTCTCATCTGAGTTTAACATACCATTTCGTCGTAGATTCGATGATTTTTTGGATGCACAGTGGAATTATATTGTGCAAGAGGCTAGAAAACAAGTGACTACTAGTGAGTCGGACGTGGTTACTTGGGGCCTCACTGCTAATAGGAAGTTTTCTACCAAGTCCATATACCTGGAACTTGAGAAAGATGTCGCTGGATAGAACAATAAATGGATCTGGAAGGCTAAAATCCCCCTCAAGATAAAAGTTTTTTGTGGCAGTTATTCCAGAATGCTGTCCTCACTCGTGATAACATGAAAAAAAGAAAATGGGGAGGTAATCCTATGTGCTCTTTCTGTAATCAGATGGAAAATGCGCGTCACTTGTTCTTCTCTTGCTCACATGCCAGGGTTGTGTGGGGGGCTTTAGGATCTGTCTTGGGTACTGATAGCTGTCCCAATTCTTTGTGGCAAAGCATAGCCTGGCTGTATGCTTTTTTGCCCTCGGGGTCGAAATTTCATATGCTCGTTTTGTCTGTTGTGTGTTGGGCAGTTTGGATTACGAGAAACAAGATTACCTTTGATAATCTGATTCTGAAATCTCCTTTGGCCACTGTGTTCTATGCATGTTCGTTGCTTCGCTATTGGGCAGGTCTCTACGGCGATGATGATCGTGCAGCTATTCTGGGCGGTGCGGATCAGTTGATGAACAAAGCGGCAAGGCTGGCGTCCACGATGGGAAGCTCCAGGCCTGCTGCGGGCGATGGAACAAGGATCCTCAGGATCACTGGAAGTTGATCAATTTGGTGGAATGAGTGCTGTTGATTTCTGTGAAGCTGGTAGTATCTTGAGTAGACTGTCCTTCTGCTGCTTATCGTTTGTTAGACTGGTGCTGGTTGTAGTACCTGTAAACTCTGGTTGCCTGTTTGTTTCCTTTGCGTGGTGAACTTGTAGTTTAGGGGTAGGTTTTTTGCCCCGTAGCTTAGTCTTGATGTCGAGACTAGGCAGCGGGTTTTCCTACCAAGTTCTTTTCCTTCTGTTTCTGCTCCTCTATCCCTGTTCTTGCTGGCTCTTGCAGTCGAACCATGTATTTCCGTTATGCAAGTAATGGAAAGGGGGTAGCCCAGTTGGAAAAATCATCAGAGAAGTCAAGAAGGGTTCACTTCAAGGCACCCATTTCTTATGGCATCCACCAAAAGACTTAAAGACCCTTGACCGGACTTAGTTAGCTTCAAGTCTATTTACTATTTCCCCTTGGCAAAAAAAAAAAGGTTGATCCATGCATCCACACCACCGATTAGGACGCAGCAAAATTCTTTCCGCGTTTACATGATGAGATCGCCAGCGATTTGCAGGCAACGATTTGCTCTCCGGCTGATGATCGACCGAACGCTGCTTCGAGTCGTTCGATTTTGCCAGGAAACCGGGCTGCAATATGCACATGAAAATATATTCTTCACGCGAACGTTGCAATGCAGAGAACCAGGGGCTACGGCCGTGTGCGAATGATGAAATGCATGTGTTGGTCAAAACGGCATTGGTGATAACGACTCGCAGTCTCATTAGTTAACTACTACTGTACTGATGCATTGCTGCGTGGCTGATGCAGATGGGCTAAGTGAGCTGTTCAACAGCGTGTGATGCGTAAGTAATGGCGGCGTTAATCCTGCTGCAAGTGTCTTTTTGGCGTACGTAGGACGCGGGCAGAGAACAGTTTTGCTCTGACCAAAATGCATGCATACACTAGTGGAAACAACCCCTCTCGTCCAGGGGGCCGGGGGGCAGCTGTCCCGGTTGCAACCAAATCCGGGACAAATGCCCTGCATTGGTCCCGGTTCGTGCGCCCGGGGCAACAGGAATCGCCTGGGCGCATTGGTCCCGGTTCGTGGGGGCATATCCGTCCCGGCTCGTGCCACAGACCGGGACCAATGCCTAGCCACAGGCCACGTGGCACGCGCATGACCTGTTGTCCCGGTTCAGTCCACGAACCGGGACCAATGCCCCCTTCCCCTATATATACTGCCCCAGCCCCCCCCCCTCCTTCCATCTTTTTTTTTGCTTGGAGGTGTGAGAGAGTGTGGTGTTGCTGTTTTTTTTTTACTATGCACACGAGGTGTTCGACGAAATTCCCGAGACGCACACAAGCTCACTAAAAATGGTTTCTTCGACCGAGGTTAACAAATTATCTTTTTCATCTGTAACTGATACATAAAAAAGTATTATTTGTCGATGTACTGTGGTTATCTCTGTATTAATATGTATTTTGATAAACTTAATTATATGATGCAGATGGATGCACGGCAGCGATGGATGTACGGTGACCGACGCACCTCCGAGTATATGGCAGGCCTGAATGCATTTCTTGCTGTAGCTCAGGCGAACAAAGATAATGGCTTCATGTGTTGCCCATGTGTTGATTGTCGGAACGTCAGAGAACATTCTTCCGAAAGAATCCTTCACGGCCATCTACTTCGGAGAGGTTTCATGCCCAGCTATAATTGCTGGACCAAGCATGGAGAAAGAGGGGTTGTGATGGAAGACGATGAAGAAGAAGAAGAAGATCCTTTGTTCCCTGAATACGACGATACTGCAATGGAAGAGAATGCAGAAGAAGGAGGTGATCAAGAACAGGCATCAGAAGAGCCCGATGATGATCTTGGCCGAGTTATTGCTGATGCAAGGGAAGACTGTGAAAATAGATTGGAGAGGTTGAAACTGGACAACATGTTACAGGATCACAAAAAATTGTTATACCCAAATTGCGAAGATGGTAGCACAAAGCTCGGTACCACACTGGAGTTGCTGAAATGGAAGGCACAAAACGGTGTGACTGACAAGGCATTTGAGACTTTACTTCAACTAATGAAGCCAAAACTTCCAAAGGATAACGAATTGCCTGAGAGTACGTACGAAGCAAAGAAAGCTCTCTGCCCTCTAGGATTAGATGTGCAGAAGATACATGCATGCATTAATGACTGCATTCTCTTCCGCGGTGAGAAGTACGAGAATTTGGATGAATGTCCGATATGCACTGCACTGCGGTATAAGATCAGAGCAGATGATCCTGGTGATGTTGACGGCGAGCCTCCCCGTAAGAGGGTTCCTGCTAAGGTGATGTGGTATGCTCCTATAATACCACGGCTGAAACGTCTGTTTAGAAACAAAGAGCATGCTAGGTTGTTGCGATGGCACAAAGAAGACCGTAAGAAAGATGGAAAGTTGAGGCACCCCGCCGATGGATCGCAGTGGAGAAAGATCGAGAGAGACTTCCACAGGTGGGCAGGCGGCTGGGCCGGGCTCGCCGGGGGGGCCATCGGGGGCGCGTACGGCGGCGGCGGGGGCAGTACCTCCTGTGGCAGCGGCGGCGGCGGGGGCAGCTCCTCCTCCTGCTCCGGCGACCCCGGCGCCCAAACGCCGCCGGTCCAGGCCCAGGTCATGCCATACTCCAGGCCTGGTGGGAGCGGCTGCGGCTCCGGCATGTCCTCGGACGCCTCCAGCTCGGCGTTCATGGCCTGCCACCAGGGGATGGCAGGCTCGTTAGGGGGTGGCGGCGGCGGTGGCATGGCAGCGGCGTCGGCAGCGGCGGCGGCCACGACACGATGCCACCTCTTGATCTCGTCGTCGACGAGGGAGCGGCGGGAGCGCTCGCAGGCCTCCTCCAGTTGGGCCCGGAGCTCGGGGTCCGGCTCCCCGGAGAAGTCCTCCGGCTCGTCGACGAGGAGCCATAGCTCCCTCTCCCGGCCGGGCGCTGGCGGGGGGTAGTCGTCCACGTTGGCCTCGAGGGGGGCGGGGATGAAGGAGCGGCGGCGCTGCTCGTGCTCCTGCTCGAGCCAGGCGGCCCAGTAGGGGGAGCTGCGCGCGTAGATCCGCTCCCTGCGGACGGGGGCCGGCAGGAGCTCGCGGCGGCGCTCGATCTCCTCGAGCAGCGCCGCGCCGGTCGGGGCCGGCGGCACTGGGATCCGCTGGGGATTCAGGTGCCAACCGTCCGGGAGGTGCACGTCGTTGTAGAAGACCGGAGTGGCATTGTTCCAGTGCCACTCCGCCTCGTCCACCCGGACGTACCTGCGGAACCGCTTGCCCGGGGGCGCGGCGCGGGGCGGCGGGCGTGCAGCCGGTGGTGGCGCGGGGACGCGCGGCACCCCGCCGAGGCGGACACCTCCAGGGCCGTAGCCGAAGGCCTCCGCCGGTGGGGGCGGGATGCGGCCGGCGCCGCTCGACGAGCCTCCGTCGTCGTTCCTTGGGCGCTTGCCGGAGTTCGAGAACCAGCGGGACATGGTGGCGGCTAGGGTTGCTTTGCCAGGGAAGCGTCCGGGGTGGGTGGGTTGTACGGGCGGCGGGGGTCCTTTAAAAAGGACCCGGGGTGGGCTGGCATGCCAACCGGCGGCCTGGACGTGGCGGCGGTTGCAGGCGGCCATGAATGCGGGGAGCCGAGGCGTGGCGCGTGGGGAGTGGGGCGTGGGAAGCCGAGGCGGGGCGGGAAGACGAGGCGGGGCGGGAAGACGAGGCGGACAGCGGCCCTTTGACCGTCCTTCGGTCTTAGTTTAATGGACCAGGCGAACCAGCCACCAGGCCGCTGGCCAGTGGCCCCTGTTGACTGGCCATAATAACAGACGCGGGCCAGTGGCCCCTTCGAACCGTTGACTGTCCATAAATAAAAGACGCGGGCCAGTGGGCCTTTTTGACTAAAAAATGTGTCAGTGGGCTTAATTAAAGACGTGGGCCTGGAGCGGTTGGGGAAGTGGAGGCCGGTTGGCGATTGCGAGGCAGGAGAAAAAAAAACGAACAAAAAAAACCTGCCGCGGCAGGGAAAATGGGCGGACTTTATTCTTTTTTTAAGAAGGCATCCATCCCGGTCCCTAAAACGAACCGGGACGAACTCCCTCGCGGTCCCTGGCCCAGAGTCGCCACGTGGGCCAGCCTTACCATCCCGGGTGCTGGCACAACCGGGACCAATGGGGAGGGCCATTTGTCCCGGCTAGCCCATCCCGGTTGCGCAACCGGGACAAATGGCCCTTACGACCCGGGACAAAAGGCCCTGTTTCCACTAGTGATATGCAGTAGGCTGGAGCTCCCTGGCATACACCGGTAATTTTTTTAAAAAAAAAAAACCTTGCAGAAGATGAAAGTACTCTTGCTAACCCTTTGGAACTCTAAATTAAACTTCCATCGCTTAGGATATAGTCATCATGCACGAGTGGAGAGCATGTTCTGCGGTACGTACGTGTGTGCAGCTGGTCAAGCAAATCGAGAAATGGAAGCGGCTAATCCAAAAGCCGGGGTTAAGTATGGAGGTTTAAGGTAGCGTCACGGCTCACATGGCCATCAGAAATGAGAGACAGCAAGCTAGGCGCCAAAACAGGTTTGGTGGGTGGTCAAATGCAACGGCCGGTCGGTGGCATGAAACAAAAATGTAACGTAACTCGCCCGGAAAATAAAATTTAGCTGAACACCAAGTTCACAAGTCATCACAGGGGTGCCAGCATCTTAATTCATTCATCCCATCCTTCTAGCTAGCTGCTACTAGTCATTAGGGGGTTCCTCTTTTTGTTTATAGGTTCCATCCATGATGCTGTTGCAATACAACAAATTAACACTCATTGCACACGATCTAATGATCCGCTGGTTATATGCTCCACGTGAAGGATCCAGGGACTCATTATTGATCCTATATATAGTCAAAGATATAGCATGATTATTCCTTCTTCTTTTTTGTATCTGTGGGCGCGTGTGTGTGTTTTTGTGTGTGATATGTTTAAGTACTGTGGTCCTTAGTTTGATCTTCCTCATTTGTGAATCCAATCAATGTATGGTCCTATCTAATAGATGGGTAACAAAATATCTCCATTGCTGAAAATAAGGCACTTATGTTTTTTTAACAATACAATTAAAGTTTGACAAAATAGACAAAAAAATACCAATAATTGTAATATTTTATAGATATACTATGAAAATATGTTTACTTGTGTATCTAATAAGATTGATTTGACATTGTCGAAGTTGATAATTTTTTTCTGAAAGTTTGGTCAACTTTGTGATATCCATTTTTGCCAACTTTGTGACACTTAATTTGAAACGGAGGGAGTATTTGCGCTAACTAGCCGCCCAAGAACCTACACGCACGTCTCCGGTTTCATGCATACTAAGCTCTACCAGGTAGAAGAGCTTTTTGCCGTTTCCAAAACAAAAAAAAAAAGTCGAACGAATTCAACTTGTTATGTCCATGGGCCAGTGGCAAATATATACATTTGTCGGTGTGATGAATCGCACATATATATAAGAGCGCGACGTCGACGTGGATGTGAGCCATAGTGTGGTTTGGACGCATCCTCCGGACCGGTCAAAGCTCCCACTTGATACGAAGGTACATACTGTACATAGGAAACATTGGATGGAGCCTCTGGCTAGCTGGTCAAATTGACCGGAGTGTTGGATCAATCTAGCTGCTATTTACGCACCTACCTAGAGCTAACAGTGAGCTAGCCATTTAGGTCCGGCGTCACTCTCCGACCTGACACGCAACAACAACAACGAAGCTATGCAAATATGCATCCACCGATCGCGTACATGCAGGCCACACGATGGAGCGCGGGCGTCGCTTGTCCGGCGGTCGTGGGACACGACGCAATCACGTCGCTCTCCGCCGCGGCCAGCCGTAAACTAATCCGGCCGCTGCAGCTCCGCAAAGAGGCACATCTTCCGAACTCTCCCATCACAAAACAATACTTCTTTTGAAACGAAAAACCCCCGCCACTGCATCCAATCACAAAACAATACGAACTCCCTCCGTATCGAAATAAAAAAATAGTTTACCGTTTTCTAGACAACATGTATCTAGACACGTTTTAGTGCGTAGATTTAAGTGCAACTTGCACTAAAAGATGTCTACATATGTTTTGTCTAAAAAATGCTAAAATATCCGGAGGGTGTACGTACTTCTGACAAAACTAAAGGAAAATGCTAGTTTAAACAAAGAGATGTGTTCACGGAAGCCAGGGCTGGCTAGCTCCTGCTGACAGTGACCTCAGTTTGGACGCTCCGGGTCCGGTAGAGAATGCAGCCACGGTGCCTAAGAGCATCTCCAGCCGTTCGCCCCACGGGCTGTTTTTGGAGCTAAATGGCGTTTTTTGGGGTGTCCGGCGCTATTTTTCGGCTAGAGAGGGCCACAGTTCCCGGCCGTTCCTCCAGCTCAAGCTGACGAAATTTGACAAAATCAATAAAAACGGCGAAATTTTGGCACACTACTAAACGATTTTATTGAAGTTGACCGTGTATAGGCGATTTTTACATATTTAGACGGGACTTAAAAAACGGCTACTTCATGCCGAGGGCCTTATACATCTTGGTGTAGTCGCCGCCGTCGTCGTCATCGGAGTCGCTCGGCGACTCCGCCTTCGGGGCGTTGCTGCTGCCCTGGGTCGCCGAGGTACATCGGCGGGGAAGCGCAGACGCCGTCGTCATCGTCGTTGTCGGAGAGGAGGATGACATCGTCCGCCGACTGTGGAGGAGCTCGCCCTTCTCTAATGACGAGGGTCTGGCTCCGAGTCCGCCGGTGCGGCGGCGCTTCCTCTGGCTTCTCCTTGACGACGGCGAGAGGAACGGGAGCAGGCGTGGCCATGCGGCGGTTCCTCCCCCGCCTCATCTGCCGCTCAATGTGGTCGAGGACCAAGGCGAGAGTGCGCTCGGGTTTGCTCCACCACATACGGCGGCCCGCGGCATTGTTGCGCCCCGAAACAGGGCCGTGTTCGGGGATGTTGCCGAGTTCCGCCTTGAAGCGGTCCTCGAAGAACGTCGTCCAAGAGGCCTCGTTGGCGGGATGCCACTTAGGCTGGCGCCGCTCCTCCGGCGACATACGCATCCGAATCTCCTCGATTTCGGCGACGCGCCCGGGCCCGGTCGGTAGTGGAGGCACAGGTACGCCGCCTGCGCTGAGCCTCCATGTCCTCGACGCGCTCATGCCCGGCGGCGCGTTGAAGTTGGCCTCGGACAGGAGTCTCGCCTCCCAGCGGTGCAGGGTTTAGCGGCCGAGCCCGTTGGCGACCGTGCCGACGAGGTGGTGCCTGTGAACCATGACGAGGAGAATGGCGAGGAGAAGAGCGAGGAGAAGAGACGAAGAATGGCGAGGAGAATGGCGATGGGACGGGTTTATGTAGCGGCGGGTGGGCAAGACGAAGTGGCGGCAACGCCATAACTTCGCCGCGTGGGCGATTGGACTGCTCCGCCGCCGCGTGTCGTCTTGACTGACCAGAGGCGTCAATGCGCGCGGCAGCCGAGGCGATGAGGACGGTAAACCTCTCTCTCACTGACAGGTGGGGCCGCGGGCGAGAGAAGCGGCGGGAATTACTTTCGCGCGGTTTCGCGCCATTTTCCCTCCATCCGGCGCCCCAGCTGCCCCTCGGCGTGCTGGGTTTGGCTTGGGTTCGCCGGGCGCTAAATTGGTCCAATCCAGCGCTATTTGGGCTCGTGGGGCGATTGGGCGAAAAACGACGTACCGGCGCTAAAAAAGTCACCCTGAGGGCGCGGTTGGAGATGCTCTAACTCCTTGGCCGCTTGCTTCATACGCCACCCCCCCTCCCCCACCCCCCCCTCCCCGCCGCCGCCTTCTTCAACTTTGAAATTATAAGGCGAGTTTCGTTACGGTAACGATACTCCCTATGTTCCTTCTTATAAGTTTTATTACTTTGTTTCAAAAATCAAACCGAGTGAGCTTTTACAAGGAAAATGTATTAGCATTTACAATACAAAAATCCGGAGAAACATTTTTTGTTATTTCAAATGCTAGTAGTTTTTTTCCTGAAAACTTGGTCAAAGATAGTCAAAATATGACATTTTCAAAACAAAAATACATGGAGAACCATACTGACTGTCTTCTTCCTTTGATTGTTCGAAGATTGTTGAAGGCTGAAACATGCACTAAACAAGCAGGAAAAACATTGGGACACGTGCAAACGTCGTCGCTGCTAAGGACGAGATCGAAAAAATGTTGAAGGAACATCGGTTCGGCTGGGGACACGCCCCTAGCAACACATGCTTGCAATCCGTCACCACCAATCCAAAGGGCCGGATGAAACAAACCTTGCAGCAGACTCAAATGATTCCAACTGATTTGGCAGCAACTACCCTCATTTGTCTTTGCTGACACCGAATTGAACGTTGACGAGGTATATGGTGAGGTAAAAAAGGCTTTATTCCAATGTGCCATCATCGCCACCATCTCATTAATGCCGCTAGGGAGACCAAAACTAACAGAAAACAAGGCCCTGTAAGAACTAGAGCACAAAAGAACGAGATCTTCAGACGGGTGAGGAGAGGGGGACCGAGGCAGCAGCGTTAGAAATGCTAGTTTGGTGGAGGAAAAATGTCTGCACTGTCTAAGTGTATTGGTGACGACGGATTGCAATTTGAGGACTTCATTGTCCATTTTGAACCGGGCTTTCCATTTCTGGAGACGGCCCTGTAAATAATATACATTATAGAGTTCATGTTTCATTGGGGAAAAAAGCATGCACTTAGGGGCTGGACCATGTATCACATAAGTAACATGTTAGAGGCGTAGTATTTGGATTCTTAATCAACGCGGCGCCCTGTCTAAACAGGAAAATAAAACAAATAAGATTTTGGAAGCCGTCTATGAGTATTCCTGGACATAGCGACCGAGCTTTGTGGCTCGAACCGAGCTTTTGCCGGCTCGCTCGGTCTGTGTCTTGGCCCGAGAATTCCATGGACCGAGCCGAGCCCCATTTGCCGGACCGCGACGGCCTCGGGCCGAGTCTGGCTCGGCTCGGTCTGGCCCGAGTTTTAGTGATATATTTTTTTAGCCCAGCAGAGCATGCCCATTAGGTTTGCTCCTCGCATCACACAGACACGAACAGAGCAGACACCGCCGCCCCTGCTCGACATGCCACCGCCGGCGCTGCCATCAGACCCACCTGCTCGCCCCGCCCCACTCCAACTCCGCGCCCCTTGGCGCTGCCCCTAGCTCGGCTCCGTCCCCACGTGCTCGTTCCCCTCCGCGTCGCCCCGTCTGCAGCTGCTCGCTCCCCTCCGCTCCGGCCCGTCCGCACCTGCTCGCTCCCATCTGTGTCGCCCGTCGCTCGGCCGTGCACCAGCTCGAGTCCTCGAGCTCCTCTAGCAGCACCCCTCCTGCTCTACACGACTGCATCTATTGGCCCGCCCCCTCCTTGCATGGGGCACCATCCGTTTTGCCTAGTCTCTGTCCCCTGCATCATTTCCTGCAGGTATGTGCTAAAACAGAACACCTCCCTGTACCTCTGCTATTGTCGCCGTCGAATCCCCTCCCATCCCCTGCTCCATACCTCTGCCATTGTCGCCGTCGAATCCCCTCCCATCCCCTGCTCCATTTTTATGCTGGCTCGCGAGCCGGCTCGTTTAGAGCGAAACTCGCCCTAGCTCGGTCCGAGCCCACTGAAGCGGCTCGTGCTAGGTGTCGAGCCAGCTCGAGGCTCGCCGTTTTTGGCTCGAGCCTTTTCAGGCTCGCCCTGAGTTGGCCCGAGCTGGCTCGCGTCCAGCAAGATCTATGAGGGTGGAGGGTAATGTGGTGACCCAGCACACCACTGCATGTGTAGTGCGCAAGTCGGTGACATAATACTCACAGAAGGACTTATCCGTGAATATTACATCTCTCAGAGTGGTACAACAGAAACACAGCGGGACCAAGCAAAGCTATAGGATACAAACCTCAATACAAAAATCTTGAGAATCTCCTTAATGAATCAAGAAGATCTCCTGCAAAAGAAACATCAGAAGAAGCAATGCGAAGCTCCAAGCCGGAGAAGAACTCTAGCTCAGAACTAATCCACTACGGCTGATGTCAGCCCTAAAATATGGCTTGTAATAGCTAAGTCCAAGAATGGACTCTACCTACACCATGATAGCTTCTCCTCCATCAGCGTTGTTGGTGATGATGCTTTACTGGCTAAGTAGTATAAGACTCCACCTAGCTTCATAAGGTAAAGATGGCTTCACGATGACGACTTCCATAGGCTTCAACTCTAAGCAAGGGGTCAAACGGGATAGAATGAGTAACGAGCGTTACTAAGCAAGTTCATGATATATAGTGGGTGGTTGATGCACTAACTACAGCTTTAGACTCGAAAGAGTCATAAAGTAATGCAAGGTTTTGTAAAACTTTCTTCAAGAGGTTGCTTTTAATTCTGAAAACTATGCCCGCCAGACCATCACAGGACTAGAACTTCATGGAGTTGCCTTTCCTGTAGCGTTCGCAGTTCCTTCCCGGAACAGGGGGTAACATGCCACATCCTTTTACACTCTGCAGAGGTGCGTTACTTTACCCATGGACGACCAAGACCATGTTGCACAACCAGGCTCGAGATCCTGTCCACTCCCACTCAGGTGTGGGGCCCGGTAGTTGGTCCAAGCCAAACCGTGCTTCTCCGCACAACGCATGCCCACCCATTTCTGCCAGCGGGTTGAACGCCTGATTCCACCCCTCACGATGGAGATCTACGCGCCCCTGGCAGACACTCATAGACCCCAGAGCCACGTGGGACGTAAGGGCTCCCACCCATGTGCATGTAGTCCCGCAAGACCTACAGCGTACGTCTCTGTTAGTCCGTTGACATGCGAACGAGAGAAGTATCACGGCTGCCTTACTCCCCCCATAGAAGACCCATGGTTAACGCGGTATTTACGGCGCACCGAGTTCCGACGGCATTTGTGATTAGTTCCTAGGTAATACGTTCCCGTGCAGATGGAGCCTTCCTTTGACCTATTCATCTTACCATGGTTCCATCCGCCCACCACATAGAACACTACCACTCGGGTAGTCATTCAGGTAGTCATATTATTATAAAAATAGGATCATGCATTCTTTTGAGAGTAGGTGATAATACAATAGGGTTTTTGCAAATAGTTTGTTATGAAGTACTGCAAAGGATATGAGCAAGTGATGAACTTGCCTGAGATTGAAATAATGACAATAATAATCCAGGTCTTCGGGGTTCGAGGGTCGCGTAGAGAAATCCAAACATCTGAAAGATTGCAAAGTAGTCCCGGTAAGGACTACAGAAAACACTTGGCAAGATGATATATGCATAGTAATGAGATGCATCGTGAATTACCCTGGAAAATACCCCAGCTTACAAGTGTAAGCCATGTTTGAAACGATAACGCATTCACACAATTGTTAGGTGACTTAGAGTTGTTTATTACTTGTGGTGATGTTGTCATTTCTTTTAGGCTTAAATGTGTTTCACTTTTATTGAACAAACACTTGTTATTATGTTTAAGTAGAAGTGTTATAACATGGTTAGGCAACAAGACAATAGCACATGATAAACAATGATTGAAAAGGTAACAAACATGTTTGATTTTATATTCCAAAAGTGTAGAGCTAATGACAATGAGTTTAGTTGAAAATGATGAACTAGTACAGCTAACTCTATCATCACAATACTTGCTAATGACTTGTGATGATAGGTTTTAGTAGGTGTGGAAACCTGAGAATGTTATTAGTAAAGAAAATAATAGTGTGGTAGTTATTTCTGTTATAATAGAATATTATAGAATCCCATTATACCAACATAAACAAGTTTATAATTAAACAAAATGTTTTATGTTTGACATATTTGAATTGGAAATTCTTTTCTCTTTAATTTGATATAACATTTTATTTTTCTGAAAATATTTAATAAATTATTAATTTATTGATTTTAAATGAATTAAATGATTAGACAAATATTGCACACATAAAAACTTGGTCAAATGACCTTATAAACATCATAGATGAGTTGTATTAATCATTTGGAGCATTTTGGTATATAACTTGTATTTTTCTGATTTTTAGGAATTATTTATTATTTTTCTTTATTTTAAATGATTTAATTAATTAAAGAAAATATTAATTTTAAAACTTTATCAAACATTTTTGAAAAGTTGATAATCATTTAGATTATATTTTTCTAATCATTTTGGTATATTGGTTTTATTTTTCTGATTAACAGAATTAAAGATATTGAATTAACAAGTTTAATTATATTCTGTTATTATTTAAATTGGCAGGTGGGACCCACCTGTCATATATGATTTAATAAAAAGGAAAAAGAAAAGGATAATGCTCCTGACGTCATGCTGACGTCAGGGTGACATCACCACGGGAGGGGATTTTCACTGTGGTTTTCCAATCGATTCATCTAGCTCGAATTTGTGCAAAAGGAGAATACCCAGGCCTAGAGGAGAACTAGGGGAACCTACTGGTACTAGCGCCGCTAGTTATTGACCACCGGAGATGCTCCGGCGAGCACATCCCGCGGCGGCGGACGACGATGATCGACGATGACCACGAAAAAGGATGCAATTGAACAAACGGGATATGCCACGCTGATCAGAAGCTCACCAGGAACAAGATGATGCTAACGGTTGGCCAAGGTGGGGTAGGGTTCGTCGGCGGCGAGAAGAAATCGGCGGCGGCCGTGCTTGTGAACGGCGGCGAAATTGCTATCGCCTCGAGCTTCCCCGCACTTGTGCGTACTCGAGGGGGTCGAGGAAGATCAGGCGCATCTCCAGAGTGGCTTGGTTCGTTCCGGCGTGGTCGGAGGCGACGGCGAAGGACGGCGGCCGGCAAAAGCTAGGGTTCGGGTTTGCTGCAGAGAGAGATAGAGAGAGATGGAGTGAGGGAGAAGAGAGGCGACAGAGGCCAAGTTGGAGGGCTTCACCTCCCTCTTATCCTCGCGGAAGGTCGGCCACGGGAAGGTGGCAGTGGCGGTGCCACGGCATCGATCTCCTCTGCCTTCTGGCAGAGGAAGAAGAAAGGCAAAAGGAAATAAACATTTCCCCATAACCCCCTAGAACTTCTAGGATTTACCAAGAAGCCCTTCTGTTTTATAAACTGAACAAAAACTTTTGTTTTCAGGGCCTTTCTGTGAACAGAAAAATTAACAAAAAATATATTTGAATTCCTTATAAAATTCTACAACTCACCATGTTTTGTTTTGGTGTATTTGAAGAATATTTGTAATTTTTATTTAGGGTGCTATATTAAGGGATTTTTGTTATTTCTTACCATTTAATTGATTAAATGGCTTTGCCATTATTTTAAGAATGATTATCATGAGCACACAATGAACATGTGGTTTAACAATGTGATATAATTTAATTGGACAATTTTAAGTATACTTCCTTATAGAAAGTAATTTAGTAAAACTACTTGGTACTGGTTGTATGCACTGTTATGGAAATCATTTAGCATAGCATTTCATTCCATGTCATACCAAATGATTTTAATGTGTGAAGGAACTTGTTTTCCTTTTATAATACTCTGTTATTTTATTTGTTTACTCTCAGCAACTTTGGTTGACATTTTTCTTAGGTGTGTGTTCTCTATGTTTGTTGTTTTCAGTACTTGATCAAGTGGAAAACATGTGTGGTTTTAGAATCTTATTTGCTTGTTTTCCACATAGTTTCCAATATGGATATTATCTATGTTGTCTTATAACATGTAATCATATACATGATTATATGTAGATGAACTTATGTTATCATCTGTTAGTCTTACATATGAAAAGGATATGGTAAACAAGGTATTAAACTTGTTACCATCAACCTCCACATATCACAAGACATGTGGATGCAATGGCTGGTTACTATTTCATACTGGTTTAATTGTTTCCATTAAAGTGGTTATTATGTGTTCCTCATCTCTGATGAGCTTAACAATGAATAGAGATTATTGGTTCTCTAATATATCCCAATGACTCACTAGCTAATTTCTTATGATCTCTTGCTGAGGCAGGGTTGCTCCTGGTGGTCTTCTGTTGCTTGATGTTCTTCTCTTTAGTTGCCACTAGTCTTCTGTTATCACCTTTGTCCATTGCAGTTAGGTTCATCTCTTGGTTTCCAACTTCAGTTATCTCACCCTTGTGGTGAAAGCATCCAATTACTCCAAACAAAGATGTTACTTAGATGATAATAAAAGAATATGAGTTTATTTTATGACATCAAGTTGCCATGTGCATATAAGAAGAATTTGTTAACAAGGTAGCTAGTCTTGCCTCCAAATTACTACTCATATACATTAGGCTGAGATGTACCAGATTGTTCAATCTTATGTTGGTTTGTGTACGACATTCACTTGTTTGAGTATACAAAAGTGATCTGTTAACAAGGTAGCTAGTCTTGTTATCAAACTACTTCTATATAACACTAACATTGGAGTATCACACTATTTCCAGAGAGTTAATAAGATCATATCAACATATAAGAGTTTCCAAGTACTCTTATAGAAAATTAGGGTAGCACTTCAAACACACTCTAAATAATCTTCTTGGAGGTCTTCATGTGGTAGTTCCTCCTGTCTTGTGGTTTCTTCTCTTGCAGAATATCTTGGAGAGGATTGGGGAACAAGACAATCTAAACAGAGTAGAAAGATCTTGATTTAAGAGTTAGTTCATGCTTTTACTAGCCTTCCATATACTTCTTATTTTATTTCCCAAAAGATATGTACTTGACTCACACATGATTAGTTTTACTTAGCTTTCTATTCAATTCCTCTCATAGAGGTTATATCTTTTTGTTATTCATTACTTGTATCCAGAGATACTTGGTTTATTGAATTATTGAATTTGAGTGGAGATGTGGAATACTTATGGAATGATGACTTAATAGTAATTGATCAAATGGTTCATTAATGTGTTGAGATTTCAGATACTCACTTGTATAAGATGGTTGAAACAAGGATCATGTGAGGGTTATTGAGTTGAATGACTTATGTCATAGTTATTAATTGTTTTCCCAGGTGTCTTGGTTTTACTTTATAATCTTCCTTTTATTAACTTTGTTATCCATAATGCAGATATAGAGATTTGGAAAGATCATATGTAATGATCAAGGTTAATTATTAGTTGAAGAAGATTTACTTCTTCTTGGTGATACTTCTTTTATGGTTGAGGAGATATGTACATATTCGATAAATATATTATTAATGATAATTAAGTTACTTCCCACTTGTGGGACTTGGGTTAACACTTGTTTATATAACTTGTGTTCTGTTGAACCTTTGTTATTTACTTATGAAGGTTCACTTAGTGGTTATGAAATAATTTATAGAGATGTTGTGTGGATGGTTTATAACTTAAGAGTTATTGTTTTACAGAACCTAGAATATTTGTTGATGAGATTATTCCATCAAGCATTTCTACCTTGTGGAAATTAATTGGTAACTTAGGGAGTTGTTGTTTTATAGAAGATCACATATCTGTTGATGAGATGGTTCAATTATGTATTACTCATTAGTGGAAGTGTGATCAGCATTTATGAAATTTGGATTCTCACCCCTCTTTGATTTCTAGATACCTAGTGGATTATCCCAAGTCACTTATAGACTTGAGGTTTAGGTGGTTGAGAATTTGTGTTGGTTACATCCAATTAGGGTTTGTGTAACCAGATGATTTAGTTTGTAGAGATACAATGTTATAAAGATCACTCCAAATGTACTCCTGTCTAGATGAACTAGACCTATTTCATCATGTCAAGTGAAACTTTGGTCACTTTGATTCGTTTAAACTTTCGCGCCAAAATTTCCCGTACTTTTAGATGCATGCTTTGCAAATGCACATATTAAATTTAGATCCTTATAACTCCCAAACACTGGGATGTTACAGTATCTCCCCCTTAACAAGAACTTCGTCCCGAAGTTCAACCTCTCTCACGTAAAGATAAGTAGAGAGATCTTCTGTAGACTGTTGAATCTACACATCTGTTTCTTGTGTTGACCTTGTCTTGTGTATCCCCTTGTCTTTATTGTTCACCTTCCACTATCTTGCACTATGATCTAATAGTATGCCAGTTGTTCGGACAACTCTGTCTTGTTACTAGACCTTCCTAATGGTCTCACGAAGAACACGTGGTACTTCCACCATATAGTGGATACCAGGTTTAATTCTCCGATGAATAGGTATGGTTTCCTATCCCTCACAACTTTCTGAAGAATAATTGGTACATCCACCAGGTGATGAATAACCAATAATATTCTTCCAATACCCTGGATATTGTCTATGGTTTGGACTCCATTTGGTTCAGTCTAATGGTCTCAAGATAAATATTTTTCAAAGAATCTTGTACACAGTAGTGTACATTGACTAAGACTCAATTATTAGTGAAAATATCTTCGAGTTTCCTCGAGTTTAACTCCTTCCTATAGGTGATTATAACCTATTCCACCGGTTATTTCCTATGGTCTTTCTACATCTTTGGGTGTTGACTACTATGGAACAATTCTATAAGTTTATTTATCAACTTCTACATGTTTCCTTCTAAGATATAACTACTCATGTGATTTCCTTCTCATCACTGTTGTATATCTCCATGTGTTGATGAAGTATTTCACCAATCCAAACAAGATGTGAATGTGGTCCATTACCATGAGTGTTTTATTAATTTCTTCCTTCTTGACTTCAAGGACTTCCAGATCTTTGATAGTTGCTTCCATCAGCTGAGATTTTAGAACGCTCTCATACTAATCCTGTACCCTCTAGACCAGTAACATCAAGATAGAACTCAATGTTTGCACATGCATATGCACATCAAGTTCCAACTTCATGCACAGATCTAGTCAATCAAAGATCCAAATAAGAAGCAATAAACCCCAAATGCAGTTATCACTCATGCATCAAAAGCCCGTGGAATAAAAGTACTGAGAGTAAAACATCTCAAGTACCAAGGCTCTTAAATGCCATACACTACAAGTAGGTAAATATTACCCTGTAATCTTATTCTACACAACCACTCTTTGCCCAGGTAATTACTCCAATTGCATGCCTTACTACAATGGAATAAACCAGGACAAAATGGACCTATAGTGGTTGTTGTCCAACTTAGTTCCATACTGAGCTAAGTATTATGTATTTGAATTACTTATCTTGATTATAATAATCTTCTCATGGTATCTGTTGATCCTTCATGGTGTTGATCACATCGTAGGAGTAGTAATGTAGCTTCCATCCATGCTTATGCCTTCTCCTAATTCTATTCTATACTATTATGATTCACCTCTGTACTTGATAACTAAGGATATGGTATGTACCCCATAGTTACCATGGTTTATAATAACTCTTACGGATTCTCAACATCCATTCTTGATGACTCCTATTCTAACTCAATACCATATTCTACTCCATCCTATTCATTCATAGAATGGGGTAATCATCACTTTGACTTAAGCAGCTCTGACTATGTCAGAACACTCTTCTTCCCAATAACACTGATACACACTAGACTTCTAACTATTCATACCTAGGTATAAAGATAATAGATAAGTAGATTTACTCAGGTTGAGTAAGAATAATTCTATACAAGTATGATTATATCATTCTCAAGTGAATGATCTTCATAGTTGCAGGAAATGTGGTTTAGATAAGATGGCTTCCTATAATATTTACCAACCTACAGATCTCCTAAAAGGTTTAGACCTAAGGTCGCTTCGCTCTGATACCACCTGTGGTGACCCAGCACACCACTGCATGTGTAGTGCGCAAGTCGGTGACATAATACTCACAGAAGGACTTATCCGTGAATATTACATCTCTCAGAGTGGTACAACAGAAACACAGCGGGACCAAGCAAAGCTATAGGATACAAACCTCAATACAAAAATCTTGAGAATCTCCTTAATGAATCAAGAAGATCTCCTGCAAAAGAAACATCAGAAGAAGCAATGCGAAGCTCCAAGCCGGAGAAGAACTCTAGCTCAGAACTAATCCACTACGGCTGATGTCAGCCCTAAAATATGGCTTGTAATAGCTAAGTCCAAGAATGGACTCTACCTACACCATGATAGCTTCTCCTCCATCAGCGTTGTTGGTGATGATGCTTTACTGGCTAAGTAGTATAAGACTCCACCTAGCTTCATAAGGTAAAGATGGCTTCACGATGACGACTTCCATAGGCTTCAACTCTAAGCAAGGGGTCAAACGGGATAGAATGAGTAACGAGTGTTACTCAGCAAGTTCATGATATATAGTGGGTGGTTGATGCACTAACTACAGCTTTAGACTCGAAAGAGTCATAAAGTAATGCAAGGTTTTGTAAAACTTTCTTCAAGAGGTTGCTTTTAATTCTGAAAACTATGCCCGCCAGACCATCACAGGACTAGAACTTCATGGAGTTGCCTTTCCTGTAGCGTTCGCAGTTCCTTCCCGGAACAGGGGGTAACATGCCACATCCTTTTACACTCTGCAGAGGTGCGTTACTTTACCCATGGACGACCAAGACCATGTTGCACAACCAGGCTCGAGATCCTGTCCACTCCCACTCAGGTGTGGGGCCCGGTAGTTGGTCCAAGCCAAACCGTGCTTCTCCGCACAACGCATGCCCACCCATTTCTGCCAGCAGGTTGAACGCCTGATTCCACCCCTCACGATGGAGATCTACGCGCCCCTGGCAGACACTCATAGACCCCAAAGCCACGTGGGACGTAAGGGCTCCCACCCATGTGCATGTAGTCCCGCAAGACCTACAGCGTACGTCTCTGTTAGTCCGTTGACATGCGAACGAGAGAAGTATCACGGCTGACTTACTCCCCCCATAGAAGACCCATGGTTAACGCGGTATTTACGGCGCACCGAGTTCCGACGGCATTTGTGATTAGTTCCTAGGTAATACGTTCCCGTGCAGATGGAACCTTCCTTTGACCTATTCATCTTACCATGGTTCCATCCGCCCACCACATAGAACACTACCACTCGGGTAGTCAT
Source organism: Alopecurus myosuroides (assembly GCA_028641055.1). Classification (NCBI taxonomy): domain Eukaryota; kingdom Viridiplantae; phylum Streptophyta; class Magnoliopsida; order Poales; family Poaceae; genus Alopecurus; species Alopecurus myosuroides. Next base: position 332,640,281 of record CM054062.1, on the reverse strand, counting down.
TCAGGTAGTCATATTATTATAAAAATAGGATCATGCATTCTTTTGAGAGTAGGTGATAATACAATAGGGTTTTTGCAAATAGTTTGTTATGAAGTACTGCAAAGGATATGAGCAAGTGATGAACTTGCCTGAGATTGAAATAATGACAATAATAATCCAGGTCTTCGGGGTTCGAGGGTCGCGTAGAGAAATCCAAACATCTGAAAGATTGCAAAGTAGTCCCGGTAAGGACTACAGAAAACACTTGGCAAGATGATATATGCATAGTAATGAGATGCATCGTGAATTACCCTGGAAAATACCCCAGCTTACAAGTGTAAGCCATGTTTGAAACGATAACGCATTCACACAATTGTTAGGTGACTTAGAGTTGTTTATTACTTGTGGTGATGTTGTCATTTCTTTTAGGCTTAAATGTGTTTCACTTTTATTGAACAAACACTTGTTATTATGTTTAAGTAGAAGTGTTATAACATGGTTAGGCAACAAGACAATAGCACATGATAAACAATGATTGAAAAGGTAACAAACATGTTTGATTTTATATTCCAAAAGTGTAGAGCTAATGACAATGAGTTTAGTTGAAAATGATGAACTAGTACAACTAACTCTATCATCACAATACTTGCTAATGACTTGTGATGATAGGTTTAGTAGGTGTGGAAACCTGAGAATGTTATTAGTAAAGAAAATAATAGTGTGGTAGTTATTTCTGTTATAATAGAATATTATAGAATCCCATTATACCAACATAAACAAGTTTATAATTAAACAAAATGTTTTATGTTTGACATATTTGAATTGGAAATTCTTTTCTCTTTAATTTGATATAACATTTTATTTTTCTGAAAATATTTAATAAATTATTAATTTATTGATTTTAAATGAATTAAATGATTAGACAAATATTGCACACATAAAAACTTGGTCAAATGACCTTATAAACATCATAGATGAGTTGTATTAATCATTTGGAGCATTTTGGTATATAACTTGTATTTTTCTGATTTTTAGGAATTATTTATTATTTTTCTTTATTTTAAATGATTTAATTAATTAAAGAAAATATTAATTTTAAAACTTTATCAAACATTTTTGAAAAGTTTATAATCATTTAGATTATATTTTTCTAATCATTTTGGTATATTGGTTTTATTTTTCTGATTAACAGAATTAAAGATATTGAATTAACAAGTTTAATTATATTCTGTTATTATTTAAATTGGCAGGTGGGACCCACCTGTCATATATGATTTAATAAAAAGGAAAAAGAAAAGGATAATGCTCCTGACGTCATGCTGACGTCAGGGTGACATCACCACGGGAGGGGATTTTCACTGTTGTTTTCCAATCGATTCATCTAGCTCGAATTTGTGCAAAAGGAGAATACCCAGGCCTAGAGGAGAACTAGGGGAACCTACTGGTACTAGCGCCGCTAGTTATTGACCACCGGAGATGCTCCGGCGAGCACATCCCGCGGCGGCGGACGACGATGATCGACGATGACCACGAAAAAGGATGCAATTGAACAAACGGGATATGCCACGCTGATCAGAAGCTCACCAGGAACAAGATGATGCTAACGGTTGGCCAAGGTGGGGTAGGGTTCGTCGGCGGCGAGAAGAAATCGGCGGCGGCCGTGCTTGTGAACGGCGGCGAAATTGCTATCGCCTCGAGCTTCCCCGCACTTGTGCGTACTCGAGGGGGTCGAGGAAGATCAGGCGCATCTCCAGAGTGGCTTGGTTCGTTCCGGCGTGGTCGGAGGCGACGACGAAGGACGGCGGCCGGCAAAAGCTAGGGTTCGGGTTTGCTGCAGAGAGAGATAGAGAGAGATGGAGTGAGGGAGAAGAGAGGCGACAGAGGCCAAGTTGGAGGGCTTCACCTCCCTCTTATCCTCGCGGAAGGGCGGCCACGGGAAGGTGGCAGTGGCGGTGCCACGGCATCGATCTCCTCTGCCTTCTGGCAGAGGAAGAAGAAAGGCAAAAGGAAATAAACATTTCCCCAGAACCCCCTAGAACTTCTAGGATTTACCAAGAAGCCCTTCTGTTTTATAAACTGAACAAAAACTTTTGTTTTCAGGGCCTTTCTGTGAACAGAAAAATTAACAAAAAATATATTTGAATTCCTTATAAAATTCTACAACTCACCATGTTTTGTTTTGGTGTATTTGAAGAATATTTGTAATTTTTATTTAGGGTGCTATATTAAGGGATTTTTGTTATTTCTTACCATTTAATTGATTAAATGGCTTTGCCATTATTTTAAGAATGATTATCATGAGCACACAATGAACATGTGGTTTAACAATGTGATATAATTTAATTGGACAATTTTAAGTATACTTCCTTATAGAAAGTAATTTAGTAAAACTACTTGGTACTGGTTGTATGCACTGTTATGGAAATCATTTAGCATAGCATTTCATTCCATGTCATACCAAATGATTTTAATGTGTGAAGGAACTTGTTTTCCTTTTATAATACTCTGTTATTTTATTTGTTTACTCTTAGCAACTTTGGTTGACATTTTTCTTAGGTGTGTGTTCTCTATGTTTGTTGTTTTCAGTACTTGATCAAGTGGAAAACATGTGTGGTTTTAGAATCTTATTTGCTTGTTTTCCACATAGTTTCCAATATGGATATTATCTATGTTGTCTTATAACATGTAATCATATACATGATTATATGTAGATGAACTTATGTTATCATCTGTTAGTCTTACATATGAAAAGGATATGGTAAACAAGGTATTAAACTTGTTACCATCAACCTCCACATATCACAAGACATGTGGATGCAATGGCTGGTTACTATTTCATACTGGTTTAATTGTTTCCATTAAAGTGGTTATTATGTGTTCCTCATCTCTGATGAGCTTAACAATGAATAGAGATTATTGGTTCTCTAATATATCCCAATGACTCACTAGCTAATTTCTTATGATCTCTTGCTGAGGCAGGGTTGCTCCTGGTGGTCTTCTGTTGCTTGATGTTCTTCTCTTTAGTTGCCACTAGTCTTCTGTTATCACCTTTGTCCATTGCAGTTAGGTTCATCTCTTGGTTTCCAACTTCAGTTATCTCACCCTTGTGGTGAAAGCATCCAATTACTCCAAACAAAGATGTTACTTAGATGATAATAAAAGAATATGAGTTTATTTTATGACATCAAGTTGCCATGTGCATATAAGAAGAATTTGTTAACAAGGTAGCTAGTCTTGCCTCCAAATTACTACTCATATACATTAGGCTGAGATGTACCAGATTGTTCAATCTTATGTTGGTTTGTGTACGACATTCACTTGTTTGAGTATACAAAAGTGATCTGTTAACAAGGTAGCTAGTCTTGTTATCAAACTACTTCTATATAACACTAACATTGGAGTATCACACTATTTCCAGAGAGTTAATAAGATCATATCAACATATAAGAGTTTCCAAGTACTCTTATAGAAAATTAGGGTAGCACTTCAAACACACTCTAAATAATCTTCTTGGAGGTCTTCATGTGGTAGTTCCTCCTGTCTTGTGGTTTCTTCTCTTGCAGAATATCTTGGAGAGGATTGGGGAACAAGACAATCTAAACAGAGTAGAAAGATCTTGATTTAAGAGTTAGTTCATGCTTTTACTATCCTTCCATATACTTCTTATTTTATTTCCCAAAAGATATGTACTTGACTCACACATGATTAGTTTTACTTAGCTTTCTATTCAATTCCTCTCATAGAGGTTATATCTTTTTGTTATTCATTACTTGTATCCAGAGATACTTGGTTTATTGAATTATTGAATTTGAGTGGAGATGTGGAATACTTATGGAATGATGACTTAATAGTAATTGATCAAATGGTTCATTAATGTGTTGAGATTTCAGATACTCACTTGTATAAGATGGTTGAAACAAGGATCATGTGAGGGTTATTGAGTTGAATGACTTATGTCATAGTTATTAATTGTTTTCCCAGGTGTCTTGGTTTTACTTTATAATCTTCCTTTTATTAACTTTGTTATCCATAATGCAGATATAGAGATTTGGAAAGATCATATGTAATGATCAAGGTTAATTATTAGTTGAAGAAGATTTACTTCTTCTTGGTGATACTTCTTTTATGGTTGAGGAGATATGTACATATTCGATAAATATATTATTAATGATAATTAAGTTACTTCCCACTTGTGGGACTTGGGTTAACACTTGTTTATATAACTTGTGTTCTGTTGAACCTTTGTTATTTACTTATGAAGGTTCACTTAGTGGTTATGAAATAATTTATAGAGATGTTGTGTGGATGGTTTATAACTTAAGAGTTATTGTTTTACAGAACCTAGAATATTTGTTGATGAGATTATTCCATCAAGCATTTCTACCTTGTGGAAATTAATTGGTAACTTAGGGAGTTGTTGTTTTATAGAAGATCACATATCTGTTGATGAGATGGTTCAATTATGTATTACTCATTAGTGGAAGTGTGATCAGCATTTATGAAATTTGGATTCTCACCCCTCTTTGAGTTCTAGATACCTAGTGGATTATCCCAAGTCACTTATAGACTTGAGGTTTAGGTGGTTGAGAATTTGTGTTGGTTACATCCAATTAGGGTTTGTGTAACCAGATGATTTAGTTTGTAGAGATACAATGTTATAAAGATCACTCCAAATGTACTCCTGTCTAGATGAACTAGACCTATTTCATCATGTCAAGTGAAACTTTGGTCACTTTGATTCGTTTAAACTTTCGCGCCAAAATTTCCCGTACTTTTAGATGCATGCTTTGCAAATGCACATATTAAATTTAGATCCTTATAACTCCCAAACACTGGGATGTTACAGTATCTCCCCCTTAACAAGAACTTCGTCCCGAAGTTCAACCTCTCTCACGTAAAGATAAGTAGAGAGATCTTCTGTAGACTGTTGAATATGCACATCTGTTTCTTGTGTTGACCTTGTCTTGTGTATCCCCTTGTCTTTATTGTTCACCTTCCACTATCTTGCACTATGATCTAATAGTATGCCAGTTGTTCGGACAACTCTGTCTTGTTACTAGACCTTCCTAATGGTCTCACGAAGAACACGTGGTACTTCCACCATATAGTGGATACCAGGTTTAATTCTCCGATGAATAGGTATGGTTTCCTATCCCTCACAACTTTCTGAAGAATAATTGGTACATCCACCAGGTGATGAATAACCAATAATATTCTTCCAATACCCTGGATATTGTCTATGGTTTGGACTCCATTTGGTTCAGTCTAATGGTCTCAAGATAAATATTTTTCAAAGAATCTTGTACACAGTAGTGTACATTGACTAAGACTCAATTATTAGTGAAAATATCTTCGAGTTTCCTCGAGTTTAACTCCTTCCTATAGGTGATTATAACCTATTCCACCGGTTACTTCCTATGGTCTTTCTACATCTTTGGGTGTTGACTACTATGGAACAATTCTATAAGTTTATTTATCAACTTCTACATGTTTCCTTCTAAGATATAACTACTCATGTGATTTCCTTCTCATCACTGTTGTATATCTCCATGTGTTGATGAAGTATTTCACCAATCCAAACAAGATGTGAATGTGGTCCATTACCATGAGTGTTTTATTAATTTCTTCCTTCTTGACTTCAAGGACTTCCAGAGCTTTGATAGTTGCTTCCATCAGCTGAGATTTTTGAACGCTCTCATACTAATCCTGTACCCTCTAGACTAGTAACATCAAGATAGAACTCAATGTTTGCACATGCATATGCACATCAAGTTCCAACTTCATGCACAGATCTAGTCAATCAAAGATCCAAATAAGAAGCAATAAACCCCAAATGCAGTTATCACTCATGCATCAAAAGCCCGTGGAATAAAAGTACTGAGAGTAAAACATCTCAAGTACCAAGGCTCTTAAATGCCATACACTACAAGTAGGTAAATATTACCCTGTAATCTTATTCTACACAACCACTCTTTGCCCAGGTAATTACTCCAATTGCATGCCTTACTACAATGGAATAAACCAGGACAAAATGAACCTATAGTGGTTGTTGTCCAACTTAGTTCCATACTGAGCTAAGTATTATGTATTTGAATTACTTATCTTGATTATAATAATCTTCTCATGGTATCTGTTGATCCTTCATGGTGTTGATCACATCGTAGGAGTAGTAATGTAGCTTCCATCCATGCTTATGCCTTCTCCTAATTCTATTCTATACTATTATGATTCACCTCTGTACTTGATAACTAAGGATATGGTATGTACCCCATAGTTACCATGGTTTATAATAACTCTTACGGATTCTCAACATCCATTCTTGATGACTCCTATTCTAACTCAATACCATATTCTACTCCATCCTATTCATTCATAGAATGGGGTAATCATCACTTTGACTTAAGCAGCTCTGACTATGTCAGAACACTCTTCTTCCCAATAACACTGATACACACTAGACTTCTAACTATTCATACCTAGGTATAAAGATAATAGATAAGTAGATTTACTCAGGTTGAGTAAGAATAATTCTATACAAGTATGATTATATCATTCTCAAGTGAATGATCTTCATAGTTGCAGGAAATGTGGTTTAGATAAGATGGCTTCCTATAATATTTACCAACCTACAGATCTCCTAAAAGGTTTAGACCTAAGGTCGCTTCGCTCTGATACCACCTGTGGTGACCCAGCACACCACTGCATGTGTAGTGCGCAAGTCGGTGACATAATACTCACAGAAGGACTTATCCGTGAATATTACATCTCTCAGAGTGGTACAACAGAAACACAGCGGGACCAAGCAAAGCTATAGGATACAAACCTGAATACAAAAATCTTGAGAATCTCCTTAATGAATCAAGAAGATCTCCTGCAAAAGAAACATCAGAAGAAGCAATGCGAAGCTCCAAGCCGGAGAAGAACTCTAGCTCAGAACTAATCCACTACGGCTGATGTCAGCCCTAAAATATGGCTTGTAATAGCTAAGTCCAAGAATGGACTCTACCTACACCATGATAGCTTCTCCTCCATCAGCGTTGTTGGTGATGATGCTTTACTGGCTAAGTAGTATAAGACTCCACCTAGCTTCATAAGGTAAAGATGGCTTCACGATGACGACTTCCATAGGCTTCAACTCTAAGCAAGGGGTCAAACGGGATAGAATGAGTAACGAGCGTTACTAAGCAAGTTCATGATATATAGTGGGTGGTTGATGCACTAACTACAGCTTTAGACTCGAAAGAGTCATAAAGTAATGCAAGGTTTTGTAAAACTTTCTTCAAGAGGTTGCTTTTAATTCTGAAAACTATGCCCGCCAGACCATCACAGGACTAGAACTTCATGGAGTTGCCTTTCCTGTAGCGTTCGCAGTTCCTTCCCGGAACAGGGGGTAACATGCCACATCCTTTTACACTCTGCAGAGGTGCGTTACTTTACCCATGGACGACCAAGACCATGTTGCACAACCAGGCTCGAGATCCTGTCCACTCCCACTCAGGTGTGGGGCCCGGTAGTTGGTCCAAGCCAAACCGTGCTTCTCCGCACAACGCATGCCCACCCATTTCTGCCAGCAGGTTGAACGCCTGATTCCACCCCTCACGATGGAGATCTACGCGCCCCTGGCAGACACTCATAGACCCCAAAGCCACGTGGGACGTAAGGGCTCCCACCCATGTGCATGTAGTCCCGCAAGACCTACAGCGTACGTCTCTGTTAGTCCGTTGACATGCGAACGAGAGAAGTATCACGGCTGACTTACTCCCCCCATAGAAGACCCATGGTTAACGCGGTATTTACGGCGCACCGAGTTCCGACGGCATTTGTGATTAGTTCCTAGGTAATACGTTCCCGTGCAGATGGAACCTTCCTTTGACCTATTCATCTTACCATGGTTCCATCCGCCCACCACATAGAACACTACCACTCGGGTAGTCATTCAGGTAGTCATATTATTATAAAAATAGGATCATGCATTCTTTTGAGAGTAGGTGATAATACAATAGGGTTTTTGCAAATAGTTTGTTATGAAGTACTGCAAAGGATATGAGCAAGTGATGAACTTGCCTGAGATTGAAATAATGACAATAATAATCCAGGTCTTCGGGGTTCGAGGGTCGCGTAGAGAAATCCAAACATATGAAAGATTGCAAAGTAGTCCCGGTAAGGACTACAGAAAACACTTGGCAAGATGATATATGCATAGTAATGAGATGCATCGTGAATTACCCTGGAAAATACCCCAGCTTACAAGTGTAAGCCATGTTTGAAACGATAACGCATTCACACAATTGTTAGGTGACTTAGAGTTGTTTATTACTTGTGGTGATGTTGTCATTTCTTTTAGGCTTAAATGTGTTTCACTTTTATTGAACAAACACTTGTTATTATGTTTAAGTAGAAGTGTTATAACATGGTTAGGCAACAAGACAATAGCACATGATAAACAATGATTGAAAAGGTAACAAACATGTTTGATTTTATATTCCAAAAGTGTAGAGCTAATGACAATGAGTTTAGTTGAAAATGATGAACTAGTACAGCTAACTCTATCATCACAATACTTGCTAATGACTTGTGATGATAGGTTTTAGTAGGTGTGGAAACCTGAGAATGTTATTAGTAAAGAAAATAATAGTGTGGTAGTTATTTCTGTTATAATAGAATATTATAGAATCCCATTATACCAACATAAACAAGTTTATAATTAAACAAAATGTTTTATGTTTGACATATTTGAATTGGAAATTCTTTTCTCTTTAATTTGATATAACATTTTATTTTTCTGAAAATATTTAATAAATTATTAATTTATTGATTTTAAATGAATTAAATGATTAGACAAATATTGCACACATAAAAACTTGGTCAAATGACCTTATAAACATCATAGATGAGTTGTATTAATCATTTGGAGCATTTTGGTATATAACTTGTATTTTTCTGATTTTTAGGAATTATTTATTATTTTTCTTTATTTTAAATGATTTAATTAATTAAAGAAAATATTAATTTTAAAACTTTATCAAACATTTTTGAAAAGTTGATAATCATTTAGATTATATTTTTCTACTCATTTTGGTATATTGGTTTTATTTTTCTGATTAACAGAATTAAAGATATTGAATTAACAAATTTAATTATATTCTGTTATTATTTAAATTGGCAGGTGGGACCCACCTGTCATATATGATTTAATAAAAAGGAAAAAGAAAAGGATAATGCTCCTGACGTCATGCTGACGTCAGGGTGACATCACCACGGGAGGGGATTTTCACTGTGGTTTTCCAATCGATTCATCTAGCTCGAATTTGTGCAAAAGGAGAATACCCAGGCCTAGAGGAGAACTAGGGGAACCTACTGGTACTAGCGCCGCTAGTTATTGACCACCGGAGATGCTCCGGCGAGCACATCCCGCGGCGGCGGACGACGATGATCGACGATGACCACGAAAAAGGATGCAATTGAACAAACGGGATATGCCACGCTGATTAGAAGCTCACCAGGAACAAGATGATGCTAACGGTTGGCCAAGGTGGGGTAGGGTTCGTCGGCGGCGAGAAGAAATCAGCGGCGGCCGTGCTTGTGAACGGCGGCGAAATTGCTATCGCCTCGAGCTTCCCCGCACTTGTGCGTACTCGAGGGGGTCGAGGAAGATCAGGCGCATCTCCAGAGTGGCTTGGTTCGTTCCGGCGTGGTCGGAGGCGACGGCGAAGGACGGCGGCCGGCAAAAGCTAGGGTTCGGGTTTGCTGCAGAGAGAGATAGAGAGAGATGGAGTGAGGGAGAAGAGAGGCGACAGAGGCCAAGTTGGAGGGCTTCACCTCCCTCTTATCCTCGCGGAAGGGCGGCCACGGGAAGGTGGCAGTGGCGGTGCCACGGCATCGATCTCCTCTGCCTTCTGGCAGAGGAAGAAGAAAGGCAAAAGGAAATAAACATTTCCCCATAACCCCCTAGAACTTCTAGGATTTACCAAGAAGCCCTTCTGTTTTATAAACTGAACAAAAACTTTTGTTTTCAGGGCCTTTCTGTGAACAGAAAAATTAACAAAAAATATATTTGAATTCCTTATAAAATTCTACAACTCACCATGTTTTGTTTTGGTGTATTTGAAGAATATTTGTAATTTTTATTTAGGGTGCTATATTAAGGGATTTTTGTTATTTCTTACCATTTAATTGATTAAATGGCTTTGCCATTATTTTAAGAATGATTATCATGAGCACACAATGAACATGTGGTTTAACAATGTGATATAATTTAATTGGACAATTTTAAGTATACTTCCTTATAGAAAGTAATTTAGTAAAACTACTTGGTACTGGTTGTATGCACTGTTATGGAAATCATTTAGCATAGCATTTCATTCCATGTCATACCAAATGATTTTAATGTGTGAAGGAACTTGTTTTCCTTTTATAATACTCTGTTATTTTATTTGTTTACTCTTAGCAACTTTGGTTGACATTTTTCTTAGGTGTGTGTTCTCTATGTTTGTTGTTTTCAGTACTTGATCAAGTGGAAAACATGTGTGGTTTTAGAATCTTATTTGCTTGTTTTCCACATAGTTTCCAATATGGATATTATCTATGTTGTCTTATAACATGTAATCATATACATGATTATATGTAGATGAACTTATGTTATCATCTGTTAGTCTTACATATGAAAAGGATATGGTAAACAAGGTATTAAACTTGTTACCATCAACCTCCACATATCACAAGACATGTGGATGCAATGGCTGGTTACTATTTCATACTGGTTTAATTGTTTCCATTAAAGTGGTTATTATGTGTTCCTCATCTCTGATGAGCTTAACAATGAATAGAGATTATTGGTTCTCTAATATATCCCAATGACTCACTAGCTAATTTCTTATGATCTCTTGCTGAGGCAGGGTTGCTCCTGGTGGTCTTCTGTTGCTTGATGTTCTTCTCTTTAGTTGCCACTAGTCTTCTGTTATCACCTTTGTCCATTGCAGTTAGTTTCATCTCTTGGTTTCCAACTTCAGTTATCTCACCCTTGTGGTGAAAGCATCCAATTACTCCAAACAAAGATGTTACTTAGATGATAATAAAAGAATATGAGTTTATTTTATGACATCAAGTTGCCATGTGCATATAAGAAGAATTTGTTAACAAGGTAGCTAGTCTTGCCTCCAAATTACTACTCATATACATTAGGCTGAGATGTACCAGATTGTTCAATCTTATGTTGGTTTGTGTACGACATTCACTTGTTTGAGTATACAAAAGTGATCAGTTAACAAGGTAGCTAGTCTTGTTATCAAACTACTTCTATATAACACTAACATTGGAGTATCACACTATTTCCAGAGAGTTAATAAGATCATATCAACATATAAGAGTTTCCAAGTACTCTTATAGAAAATTAGGGTAGCACTTCAAACACACTCTAAATAATCTTCTTGGAGGTCTTCATGTGGTAGTTCCTCCTGTCTTGTGGTTTCTTCTCTTGCAGAATATCTTGGAGAGGATTGGGGAACAAGACAATCTAAACAGAGTAGAAAGATCTTGATTTAAGAGTTAGTTCATGCTTTTACTATCCTTCCATATACTTCTTATTTTATTTCCCAAAAGATATGTACTTGACTCACACATGATTAGTTTTACTTAGCTTTCTATTCAATTCCTCTCATAGAGGTTATATCTTTTTGTTATTCATTACTTGTATCCAGAGATACTTGGTTTATTGAATTATTGAATTTGAGTGGAGATGTGGAATACTTATGGAATGATGACTTAATAGTAATTGATCAAATGGTTCATTAATGTGTTGAGATTTCAGATACTCACTTGTATAAGATGGTTGAAACAAGGATCATGTGAGGGTTATTGAGTTGAATGACTTATGTCATAGTTATTAATTGTTTTCCCAGGTGTCTTGGTTTTACTTTATAATCTTCCTTTTATTAACTTTGTTATCCATAATGCAGATATAGAGATTTGGAAAGATCATATGTAATGATCAAGGTTAATTATTAGTTGAAGAAGATTTACTTCTTCTTGGTGATACTTCTTTTATGGTTGAGGAGATATGTACATATTCGATAAATATATTATTAATGATAATTAAGTTACTTCCCACTTGTGGGACTTGGGTTAACACTTGTTTATATAACTTGTGTTCTGTTGAACCTTTGTTATTTACTTATGAAGGTTCACTTAGTGGTTATGAAATAATTTATAGAGATGTTGTGTGGATGGTTTATAACTTAAGAGTTATTGTTTTACAGAACCTAGAATATTTGTTGATGAGATTATTCCATCAAGCATTTCTACCTTGTGGAAATTAATTGGTAACTTAGGGAGTTGTTGTTTTATAGAAGATCACATATCTGTTGATGAGATGGTTCAATTATGTATTACTCATTAGTGGAAGTGTGATCAGCATTTATGAAATTTGGATTCTCACCCCTCTTTGAGTTCTAGATACCTAGTGGATTATCCCAAGTCACTTATAGACTTGAGGTTTAGGTGGTTGAGAATTTGTGTTGGTTACATCCAATTAGGGTTTGTGTAACCAGATGATTTAGTTTGTAGAGATACAATGTTATAAAGATCACTCCAAATGTACTCCTGTCTAGATGAACTAGACCTATTTCATCATGTCAAGTGAAACTTTGGTCACTTTGATTCGTTTAAACTTTCGCGCCAAAATTTCCCGTACTTTTAGATGCATGCTTTGCAAATGCACATATTAAATTTAGATCCTTATAACTCCCAAACACTGGGATGTTACAGTATCTCCCCCTTAACAAGAACTTCGTCCCGAAGTTCAACCTCTCTCACGTAAAGATAAGTAGAGAGATCTTCTGTAGACTGTTGAATCTGCACATCTGTTTCTTGTGTTGACCTTGTCTTGTGTATCCCCTTGTCTTTATTGTTCACCTTCCACTATCTTGCACTATGATCTAATAGTATGCCAGTTGTTCGGACAACTCTGTCTTGTTACTAGACCTTCCTAATGGTCTCACGAAGAACACGTGGTACTTCCACCATATAGTGGATACCAGGTTTAATTCTCCGATGAATAGGTATGGTTTCCTATCCCTCACAACTTTCTGAAGAATAATTGGTACATCCACCAGGTGATGAATAACCAATAATATTCTTCCAATACCCTGGATATTGTCTATGGTTTGGACTCCATTTGGTTCAGTCTAATGGTCTCAAGATAAATATTTTTCAAAGAATCTTGTACACAGTAGTGTACATTGACTAAGACTCAATTATTAGTGAAAATATCTTCGAGTTTCCTCGAGTTTAACTCCTTCCTATAGGTGATTATAACCTATTCCACCGGTTACTTCCTATGGTCTTTCTACATCTTTGGGTGTTGACTACTATGGAACAATTCTATAAGTTTATTTATCAACTTCTACATGTTTCCTTCTAAGATATAACTACTCATGTGATTTCCTTCTCATCACTGTTGTATATCTCCATGTGTTGATGAAGTATTTCACCAATCCAAACAAGATGTGAATGTGGTCCATTACCATGAGTGTTTTATTAATTTCTTCCTTCTTGACTTCAAGGACTTCCAGAGCTTTGATAGTTGCTTCCATCAGCTGAGATTTTAGAACGCTCTCATACTAATCCTGTACCCTCTAGACCAGTAACATCAAGATAGAACTCAATGTTTGCACATGCATATGCACATCAAGTTCCAACTTCATGCACAGATCTAGTCAATCAAAGATCCAAATAAGAAGCAATAAACCCCAAATGCAGTTATCACTCATGCATCAAAAGCCCGTGGAATAAAAGTACTGAGAGTAAAACATCTCAAGTACCAAGGCTCTTAAATGCCATACACTACAAGTAGGTAAATATTACCCTGTAATCTTATTCTACACAACCACTCTTTGCCCAGGTAATTACTCCAATTGCATGCCTTACTACAATGGAATAAACCAGGACAAAATGAACCTATAGTGGTTGTTGTCCAACTTAGTTCCATACTGAGCTAAGTATTATGTATTTGAATTACTTATCTTGATTATAATAATCTTCTCATGGTATCTGTTGATCCTTCATGGTGTTGATCACATCGTAGGAGTAGTAATGTAGCTTCCATCCATGCTTATGCCTTCTCCTAATTCTATTCTATACTATTATGATTCACCTCTGTACTTGATAACTAAGGATATGGTATGTACCCCATAGTTACCATGGTTTATAATAACTCTTACGGATTCTCAACATCCATTCTTGATGACTCCTATTCTAACTCAATACCATATTCTACTCCATCCTATTCATTCATAGAATGGGGTAATCATCACTTTGACTTAAGCAGCTCTGACTATGTCAGAACACTCTTCTTCCCAATAACACTGATACACACTAGACTTCTAACTATTCATACCTAGGTATAAAGATAATAGATAAGTAGATTTACTCAGGTTGAGTAAGAATAATTCTATACAAGTATGATTATATCATTCTCAAGTGAATGATCTTCATAGTTGCAGGAAATGTGGTTTAGATAAGATGGCTTCCTATAATATTTACCAACCTACAGATCTCCTAAAAGGTTTAGACCTAAGGTCGCTTCGCTCTGATACCACCTGTGGTGACCCAGCACACCACTGCATGTGTAGTGCGCAAGTCGGTGACATAATACTCACAGAAGGACTTATCCGTGAATATTACATCTCTCAGAGTGGTACAACAGAAACACAGCGGGACCAAGCAAAGCTATAGGATACAAACCTCAATACAAAAATCTTGAGAATCTCCTTAATGAATCAAGAAGATCTCCTGCAAAAGAAACATCAGAAAAAGCAATGCGAAGCTCCAAGCCGGAGAAGAACTCTAGCTCAGAACTAATCCACTACGGCTGATGTCAGCCCTAAAATATGGCTTGTAATAGCTAAGTCCAAGAATGGACTCTACCTACACCATGATAGCTTCTCCTCCATCAGCGTTGTTGGTGATGATGCTTTACTGGCTAAGTAGTATAAGACTCCACCTAGCTTCATAAGGTAAAGATGGCTTCACGATGACGACTTCCATAGGCTTCAACTCTAAGCAAGGGGTCAAACGGGATAGAATGAGTAACGAGCGTTACTCAGCAAGTTCATGATATATAGTGGGTGGTTGATGCACTAACTACAGCTTTAGACTCGAAAGAGTCATAAAGTAATGCAAGGTTTTGTAAAACTTTCTTCAAGAGGTTGCTTTTAATTCTGAAAACTATGCCCGCCAGACCATCACAGGACTAGAACTTCATGGAGTTGCCTTTCCTGTAGCGTTCGCAGTTCCTTCCCGGAACAGGGGGTAACATGCCACATCCTTTTACACTCTGCAGAGGTGCGTTACTTTACCCATGGACGACCAAGACCATGTTGCACAACCAGGCTCGAGATCCTGTCCACTCCCACTCAGGTGTGGGGCCCGGTAGTTGGTCCAAGCCAAACCGTGCTTCTCCGCACAACGCATGCCCACCCATTTCTGCCAGCAGGTTGAACGCCTGATTCCACCCCTCACGATGGAGATCTACGCGCCCCTGGCAGACACTCATAGACCCCAAAGCCACGTGGGACGTAAGGGCTCCCACCCATGTGCATGTAGTCCCGCAAGACCTACAGCGTACGTCTCTGTTAGTCCGTTGACATGCGAACGAGAGAAGTATCACGGCTGACTTACTCCCCCCATAGAAGACCCATGGTTAACGCGGTATTTACGGCGCACCGAGTTCCGACGGCATTTGTGATTAGTTCCTAGGTAATACGTTCCCGTGCAGATGGAACCTTCCTTTGACCTATTCATCTTACCATGGTTCCATCCGCCCACCACATAGAACACTACCACTCGGGTAGTCATTCAGGTAGTCATATTATTATAAAAATAGGATCATGCATTCTTTTGAGAGTAGGTGATAATACAATAGGGTTTTTGCAAATAGTTTGTTATGAAGTACTGCAAAGGATATGAGCAAGTGATGAACTTGCCTGAGATTGAAATAATGACAATAATAATCCAGGTCTTCGGGGTTCGAGGGTCGCGTAGAGAAATCCAAACATCTGAAAGATTGCAAAGTAGTCCCGGTAAGGACTACAGAAAACACTTGGCAAGATGATATATGCATAGTAATGAGATGCATCGTGAATTACCCTGGAAAATACCCCAGCTTACAAGTGTAAGCCATGTTTGAAACGATAACGCATTCACACAATTGTTAGGTGACTTAGAGTTGTTTATTACTTGTGGTGATGTTGTCATTTCTTTTAGGCTTAAATGTGTTTCACTTTTATTGAACAAACACTTGTTATTATGTTTAAGTAGAAGTGTTATAACATGGTTAGGCAACAAGACAATAGCACATGATAAACAATGATTGAAAAGGTAACAAACATGTTTGATTTTATATTCCAAAAGTGTAGAGCTAATGACAATGAGTTTAGTTGAAAATGATGAACTAGTACAGCTAACTCTATCATCACAATACTTGCTAATGACTTGTGATGATAGGTTTTAGTAGGTGTGGAAACCTGAGAATGTTATTAGTAAAGAAAATAATAGTGTGGTAGTTATTTCTGTTATAATAGAATATTATAGAATCCCATTATACCAACATAAACAAGTTTATAATTAAACAAAATGTTTTATGTTTGACATATTTGAATTGGAAATTCTTTTCTCTTTAATTTGATATAACATTTTATTTTTCTGAAAATATTTAATAAATTATTAATTTATTGATTTTAAATGAATTAAATGATTAGACAAATATTGCACACATAAAAACTTGGTCAAATGACCTTATAAACATCATAGATGAGTTGTATTAATCATTTGGAGCATTTTGGTATATAACTTGTATTTTTCTGATTTTTAGGAATTATTTATTATTTTTCTTTATTTTAAATGATTTAATTAATTAAAGAAAATATTAATTTTAAAACTTTATCAAACATTTTTGAAAAGTTGATAATCATTTAGATTATATTTTTCTAATCATTTTGGTATATTGGTTTTATTTTTCTGATTAACAGAATTAAAGATATTGAATTAACAAGTTTAATTATATTGTGTTATTATTTAAATTGGCAGGTGGGACCCACCTGTCATATATGATTTAATAAAAAGGAAAAAAAAAAGGATAATGCTCCTGACGTCATGCTGACGTCAGGGTGACATCACCACGGGAGGGGATTTTCACTGTGGTTTTCCAATCGATTCATCTAGCTCGAATTTGTGCAAAAGGAGAATACCCAGGCCTAGAGGAGAACTAGGGGAACCTACTGGTACTAGCACCGCTAGTTATTGACCACCGGAGATGCTCCGGCGAGCACATCCCGCGGCGGCGGACGACGATGATCGACGATGACCACGAAAAAGGATGCAATTGAACAAACGGGATATGCCACGCTGATTAGAAGCTCACCAGGAACAAGATGATGCTAACGGTTGGCCAAGGTGGGGTAGGGTTCGTCGGCGGCGAGAAGAAATCGGCGGCGGCCGTGCTTGTGAACGGCGGCGAAATTGCTATCGCCTCGAGCTTCCCCGCACTTGTGCGTACTCGAGGGGGTCGAGGAAGATCAGGCGCATCTCCAGAGTGGCTTGGTTCGTTCCGGCGTGGTCGGAGGCGACGGCGAAGGACGGCGGCCGGCAAAAGCTAGGGTTCGGGTTTGCTGCAGAGAGAGATAGAGAGAGATGGAGTGAGGGAGAAGAGAGGCGACAGAGGCCAAGTTGGAGGGCTTCACCTCCCTCTTATCCTCGCGGAAGGGCGGCCACGGGAAGGTGGCAGTGGCGGTGCCACGGCATCGATCTCCTCTGCCTTCTGGCAGAGGAAGAAGAAAGGCAAAAGGAAATAAACATTTCCCCATAACCCCCTAGAACTTCTAGGATTTACCAAGAAGCCCTTCTGTTTTATAAACTGAACAAAAACTTTTGTTTTCAGGGCCTTTCTGTGAACAGAAAAATTAACAAAAAATATATTTGAATTCCTTATAAAATTCTACAACTCACCATGTTTTGTTTTGGTGTATTTGAAGAATATTTGTAATTTTTATTTAGGGTGCTATATTAAGGGATTTTTGTTATTTCTTACCATTTAATTGATTAAATGGCTTTGCCATTATTTTAAGAATGATTATCATGAGCACACAATGAACATGTGGTTTAACAATGTGATATAATTTAATTGGACAATTTTAAGTATACTTCCTTATAGAAAGTAATTTAGTAAAACTACTTGGTACTGGTTGTATGCACTGTTATGGAAATCATTTAGCATAGCATTTCATTCCATGTCATACCAAATGATTTTAATGTGTGAAGGAACTTGTTTTCCTTTTATAATACTCTGTTATTTTATTTGTTTACTCTTAGCAACTTTGGTTGACATTTTTCTTAGGTGTGTGTTCTCTATGTTTGTTGTTTTCAGTACTTGATCAAGTGGAAAACATGTGTGGTTTTAGAATCTTATTTGCTTGTTTTCCACATAGTTTCCAATATGGATATTATCTATGTTGTCTTATAACATGTAATCATATACATGATTATATGTAGATGAACTTATGTTATCATCTGTTAGTCTTACATATGAAAAGGATATGGTAAACAAGGTATTAAACTTGTTACCATCAACCTCCACATATCACAAGACATGTGGATGCAATGGCTGGTTACTATTTCATACTGGTTTAATTGTTTCCATTAAAGTGGTTATTATGTGTTCCTCATCTCTGATGAGCTTAACAATGAATAGAGATTATTGGTTCTCTAATATATCCCAATGACTCACTAGCTAATTTCTTATGATCTCTTGCTGAGGCAGGGTTGCTCCTGGTGGTCTTCTGTTGCTTGATGTTCTTCTCTTTAGTTGCCACTAGTCTTCTGTTATCACCTTTGTCCATTGCAGTTAGGTTCATCTCTTGGTTTCCAACTTCAGTTATCTCACCCTTGTGGTGAAAGCATCCAATTACTCCAAACAAAGATGTTACTTAGATTATAATAAAAGAATATGAGTTTATTTTATGACATCAAGTTGCCATGTGCATATAAGAAGAATTTGTTAACAAGGTAGCTAGTCTTGCCTCCAAATTACTACTCATATACATTAGGCTGAGATGTACCAGATTGTTCAATCTTATGTTGGTTTGTGTACGACATTCACTTGTTTGAGTATACAAAAGTGATCTGTTAACAAGGTAGCTAGTCTTGTTATCAAACTACTTCTATATAACACTAACATTGGAGTATCACACTATTTCCAGAGAGTTAATAAGATCATATCAACATATAAGAGTTTCCAAGTACTCTTATAGAAAATTAGGGTATCACTTCAAACACACTCTAAATAATCTTCTTGGAGGTCTTCATGTGGTAGTTCCTCCTGTCTTGTGGTTTCTTCTCTTGCAGAATATCTTGGAGAGGATTGGGGAACAAGACAATCTAAACAGAGTAGAAAGATCTTGATTTAAGAGTTAGTTCATGCTTTTACTATCCTTCCATATACTTCTTATTTTATTTCCCAAAAGATATGTACTTGACTCACACATGATTAGTTTTACTTAGCTTTCTATTCAATTCCTCTCATAGAGGTTATATCTTTTTGTTATTCATTACTTGTATCCAGAGATACTTGGTTTATTGAATTATTGAATTTGAGTGGAGATGTGGAATACTTATGGAATGATGACTTAATAGTAATTGATCAAATGGTTCATTAATGTGTTGAGATTTCAGATACTCACTTGTATAAGATGGTTGAAACAAGGATCATGTGAGGGTTATTGAGTTGAATGACTTATGTCATAGTTATTAATTGTTTTCCCAGGTGTCTTGGTTTTACTTTATAATCTTCCTTTTATTAACTTTGTTATCCATAATGCAGATATAGAGATTTGGAAAGATCATATGTAATGATCAAGGTTAATTATTAGTTGAAGAAGATTTACTTCTTCTTGGTGATACTTCTTTTATGGTTGAGGAGATATGTACATATTCGATAAATATATTATTAATGATAATTAAGTTACTTCCCACTTGTGGGACTTGGGTTAACACTTGTTTATATAACTTGTGTTCTGTTGAACCTTTGTTATTTACTTATGAAGGTTCACTTAGTGGTTATGAAATAATTTATAGAGATGTTGTGTGGATGGTTTATAACTTAAGAGTTATTGTTTTACAGAACCTAGAATATTTGTTGATGAGATTATTCCATCAAGCATTTCTACCTTGTGGAAATTAATTGGTAACTTAGGGAGTTGTTGTTTTATAGAAGATCACATATCTGTTGATGAGATGGTTCAATTATGTATTACTCATTAGTGGAAGTGTGATCAGCATTTATGAAATTTGGATTCTCACCCCTCTTTGAGTTCTAGATACCTAGTGGATTATCCCAAGTCACTTATAGACTTGAGGTTTAGGTGGTTGAGAATTTGTGTTGGTTACATCCAATTAGGGTTTGTGTAACCAGATGATTTAGTTTGTAGAGATACAATGTTATAAAGATCACTCCAAATGTACTCCTGTCTAGATGAACTAGACCTATTTCATCATGTCAAGTGAAACTTTGGTCACTTTGATTCGTTTAAACTTTCGCGCCAAAATTTCCCGTACTTTTAGATGCATGCTTTGCAAATGCACATATTAAATTTAGATCCTTATAACTCCCAAACACTGGGATGTTACAGGTAAACGAGCTGCGCGACCGCACAGGGCCCCCAAATCACTAGACACATCATAGGAGCAGCCGACCTAGGTCTCTGGTGTAACATCCCAAGTCTGAAAATAGCCTTTAGAATGTTTGCTCTCTGTTATTTTATGTTTTGCATCATGGCATCATGTTGGTTGCATTTGTTTTGTTTGTTTTCCATTTGTTTTTCTCTGTTTTCAGTTGTTTTCCAACTGTTTTCATTTGTTTTCCTTTGTTTTCCATTTGAATTTCAAACCAAAAATTCAAACCTTTTGTTTCATCCTTGTGATGTTACAATTTCTAAAATGATATTTCAAAATAAAACAATTATTTTTTTCCATTAAAGTGAGATTTCAAAACTATTGTTTTGTTTCTATAAAAATGCATCCAATAATCAAACCCTTTTCAAATTCAATTTGTTTTCCATTTGAAGTTCCAAACCAACATCCAAATAGTTGTTTCCAAATAAAAAAAACCTTATTTGTTTCCAAATAATCCCATAATGATCACTTATTAAATTGTTGGTTTTAATCAAACAATTATTTCAATCCATTAATTCCAAATCATTTCAAATTCAAATCAAATCTTCCAATCAGCACCCAATTTCAAATTATAAAAATTACCAAACAAACCAAACCATTTGATCTCTTTAATCATTAGGATTCACCCTAATAAACATGTTGATTTTACTCAAAATAAAATAATAAGCAATTCTTTCAAATGTTGTTTAAATTACAAAACAGTAATTAAAAAAATTAAACTTTTGGAAACCCCAAACTTGCACATGTTGCATTCCAATAAGGAGTTGTTACAAAATAAAGGTTCCCTAAAAAATTTCTACCCCAAACCCCCTTCTATTCCTTCCTATCTCTTTTGCAGCAAAAAAAATAAATAAAACAAACAGAAAGAATAAAAAAAAAAAGCTGTTAGAGAGAGAGGGAGCGCAACCAGCCCAGCCCACCAATTTTTCTGGCCCGATACCCCCCTGATGTCGCTTTCTCCTTCCTCTGTCGTCAGCAGCTGTACGAACTGAAGCAGAACCACCCGATCTTCTCCCCCTCGCTCGATGCCATGCCGTACACCTCCTCATCCCCTATATCTAACCTACCCCTCGACCACCTGCTAACCCTAGCCCTTCTCCCTCAAGCCGCCACCCTCTCTCTTCCTTCCATCTCCTCCAACTCCCTCTCTCTCTGAACATCTGTGCACCCTCTGAACCTTCCATGGCCGAAAGTTCAAGCCCTTGGCGCCGCCGCTACGCTCGTCCTCCGGCCAAGGTATCTGCGGGAATGGAACCGTGGTGGGTTCCTCTTCGACTCTCGTGAAGGAGCGGAGACGGGAGGTTGGCCGTAGCCCCGCCGCCGTCAAGGTCTTCTCCACCGCCGGCCTCCCTGCAACTGCTGCTCGACCCGCACGTCCGCCCCGACCCCCTCCTTGCTCGATGGCCCTCAGGTGAGGCCGCACTCCTCCTCCCTCTCCCTCCTCTCTACCCGCAAGCACACCGCGCCGCCCCCTCCGGCCACCGCGGCCATGAACCACGGCGATGGCCGCTGCATCGCTGCCCTGTCGAGCTCGGTACCTGTTCGTGTTCAGTTAGTTCAGAAACCAAGCCGCAGCGAAATCCTTTACCCCCTGTTGCCCCTTCCTGTTACAACCGAGCAGTACCAGCCCACTGGTTCAGGTTCCCTGTGCGCTAGCAGGAGGTGCAGGGATCAATTCCCACCCCCTGCACAATTAAAAACCTTTTTTGTTTTGCATTTTTTTGATACTCCAACTTCTCAGTAATCACCATTAGGCCCCTGGTACTTATTCTATGTCACTGGAAAATTAATTCTAAGTCCTTGGTTCATTAAAAAATGGCAGATTTGCACTATTTCTTGTAAATGGCATAATAAATTCATTTTAACTCCAATTCCAACATTTTTTATATGTTTTCAATACCAAATTAAATGTTCTACCCAAATATAAAATTTGTTTACTGTTTTGAATATTTTAAATTGGTGCAATATTTGAATTCTTGTTTAATTCACTTAAAATTGCACAATTCATAACTTGGGCATAAAAATTCCAAATTTCACAAACCAAATATATTTTCCAATCAATTTTTCATGTACTTTCCAAATATAAATTTTGTTTGCTGTTTTGAATAATTTAAATTGCTGAAAACAATTGTTTCTTGTTTATTGCATTTAAAATTGCCAAAATAATAACTTGCTCATTTTAAATCCAATTTCCACAAATGAAATATGTTTTCCATGCAAAATTAAACCACCTTTTCAAATATAAAATTTGTTTCATGTTTTGAATAATTAAAAGTGGATAAATAATTTAAATCTTATTTAATTCATTTAATATTGTTAAATTTATAACTTGATCAAAACAAATTCTTTTGGGACATATAAAATATGTTTTCCAACCCTAAAAGTATAAACTTTTCAAATATGAATTTGGTTTAATGCTTTGAACAAATAAAAATTCAAATAAGTTCATGTTTGAATTAAATTCATTTAATTCTTGCTTAAACTTGTTTAATTCATAATAAATTCATCCTAATTCCAATTTCAATATTTGAAACATGTAATCCAACTAAAATCTTGTTTTATTTTCAAATATAAACTTTGTTATCTGTTTTGAACAATTAAACTTGATGAAAACAACAAATGCTTGTGTGACACCTTTAAGAAACCAAAATTCCAACACTTAATAAATGAATTTCTAAACTTGGTAAACCTTGTTTCTATTTGATTCTATTGTTGTTATTTTGCTGTTTTCCTCATCCATGCATCATGCTAATTCACTTACACAATTTGATTAGTTGTAAAACAATTAATTCAACCATAATTCATGGGCTTTTCATATGCAATCCAATTGCATATGGGTCCATTTAATCCTGTTTCTATCTTGTCAACTAGTTTATTTCTATGCATCAATTAAATGGTCATGCATCATCCCATGTTTGTGCACCTATGCCATGATATTGATTGTTTATCTTCCTGCATTGTTTGTTTGCTTCTTCTCGGATACACGACGACGTTGAGACCGACGATACTTACGACACCCCTTCTAAGGATTTAGCTCAGTACCAGGCTACTGGGTTTTGCAGGCAAGTTATCACTCACATGAACCACTGTGTTCCTTTCAACATTGGTTACCGATACTTTCCGTTGTTCTTTTCTGCTAAGCCTTAGTAGTAGTTGTTTCTGTTACGAACCTATCACATGAATCCCTTAAACCTGATATTGCCTCATCCCCCTTCCTACAACCATTGTTTGAGCCCGTGTCTTACTAGCATGCTTAGGTTGTTTTGCTCGAGTCTGTTACCCGTTACTTTCTGTTACTATTTCATTACGTTGTGGGGGCTCGATGTTTAATCAATCAATCATGCTAATGTTACTATTAATAATAAACTTGATGATAAGGCACCGGCAGGAGGCCCATGAGAGGTTTTGAAGCCTGCTAGTGTCGACCCTAATAGGAAAAGGGTCTTGTCTACTGATCCATGATGAGCGCACTACCCGCATTTGGGAAGCGAGTATGGGCGCCCCCCTCAACTTGACCTGATTCGCATCTCGTCCAAATCACCTCATTTAGTTCGTGTTTTCCATTTGCCGCATGCATGATTTTGCGAGCCCAGGCCAGGGTGGAACTTTCGTAGTCGGCATATAGGGGGACACGTTCTTAGAGTGCTATGAGGGTCCATTTTCTTCTGGGCTCGATTAGCCGTGCGCCCAAGGTGCTTTGGGCTTGATGCGAAGAATGGTTGGTTGTGTAGAGTACCCCGCTTGGTGGAAGTGCATTTCCATCTGGCGGGTTATTCTTGAGTGTACGGCCAAATTGGTGCAACCCTGCAGGGATAATCTTCTCGAGAAGCCGTGTTTTCCGCGGTTATGGATTACTTGGTGAAAGTACTGGCTAACAAGTACTCAGGACAACTTAAACATAATGATCAAACATGTTACACCCCATGATTAATAACTTGACTAGTAATAGGTTGATGACATAATAATTTGATTCACCTTTAATACACCTGTGTGAGTTATCCTCGGATTGCTTCTTTGGATAAGGGGCGAGATCCAGGATGGGTTTGTTTGAAGTTATCTTTCAGTTGGTTACAATCCTCGATCTTATCTCCTTTCTGATAACCGGAAGTTGTAGTATGTTCTGTAGTTGGTTAGAGCAGCCAGTTGCAGCATCTTTTTATCCCTTCCTTCCGTTGCACCCAAAGCATCTATGCTTGGTGTTGACGGGTTACACTTTGGTGAACTGTGAGTCTTGCTTGCCAGTACGTTTATGTACTGACCCCTTTGGGGCTGTGGTTTACGCAGACGACGTTTCCGAGGATCTACATGGTGGCTACTACGTGGAGTATGACGACGAGACTGCTGACGAGTAGATAGCGGACCCGGGCAGGATCCGAGACTTCGTGGATGGGCTCCGTCTGTTTGTTTCCGGCCTCTTAGGCCTATTTGGTTCTTGTCTGTACTCAGACATGTTGAATGCTTCCGCTGTATTGTAATGATGTATTGTTGGGGCATGTGCCCTCTGAATGATTGTATTTGCTATCTCTGCTCTAATGAGAGCCAGTTGCAACTTATTTCAATCTTTTGTGTCGTAGAGATCTGTTGTGATATCAGTTGTTAAACGCCGTGACGTACCATGTGTGTATGGTTTGAAGTACGTCGACGGAAGTGCCTTTGATCTCTAGTGGATAGTTTACATCGACGATGGAATAGCAGGGCTTGTGTTGTCGCGCATAAGCGCAGGCCTACCAGGAAGCTGGGACGTGGGAGCAGTTATGCCCCATAATCCAACCATCTGCTATCCAGTTCGTACGGTGAGTATCCCCTAGAAATCAGGGTGCGACTCTGGTGCGGAAGAAGGGTACTCTGCCCCACCCTCACTATTCCTCAATCCAGCACACTAGTAGAGCAGTGCCATGGCTGGTCATTTTTCTGGAGAGGAACCGCCATTGATGGTCGATGGAAGCTCCCTATCCAGCCTATGTGAGAAGAAAACCTTTTAACTGGGCCGTCAGTCCACATATCCGGCCGCCGCAGCTCCAGCAGAGGCACAGCTTCCAAACTCTCCCATTGCAAAACAATATGTACGTACTTCTGGACAAAACTAAAGGAAAATGCAAGTTTAAACAAAGAGATCGAAACAGGTGACGTGTTCACAGAAACAACGGCTGGCTAGCTCCTGCTGGGACTTCAGTTTGGACGCTCTGGGTCCGGTAGAGAATGCAATCAGACTGCTAGGCCCTCAACTTTGAAAATATAATGCGAGTTTTGTTACGATAACAATACTCCCTATGTTCCTTCTTATAAGCTTTATTACTTTTTTTTCAAAAGTCAAACTTGACAATACTTAACCGAGTGAGCTTTTACAAGGAATACGTATTAGCATTTACAATACCGAATCCGGAGAAACATTTTTCGATATTTCAAATGCTAGTAGTTCTTTTCCTGAAAACTTGGTCAAAGATAGTCAAAATATGACATTTTCAAAACAAAAATACATCGAAAACCATATTGACTGTCTTCTTCCTTTGATTGTTCTTCCTTTGATTGTTCGACGATTGTCGAAGGTTGAAACATGCAACAAACAAGCAGAAAAATATTGGGACACGTGCAAACGCCGTCGCTACGAAGAACAAGATCGAAAAAATGTCCAAGGAACATCGGCTGGGGACACACCCCAAGAACCACAAGTCTGCAATCCGTCACCTCCAATCCAGAGGGCCGGATGGAACAAACCTTGCAGAAGACCGAAACGAATCAAACTGATTCGGCAGCACCTACCCTCACTGGCCTTTGCCGACCCCAGATAGAACGTTGACGGAGGTATGGTGAGGCCGGAAAGGCCTTATTCCAATGTGCCATCATCGCCACTATCTCATTGATGCCGCTAGGGAGGCCAAAACTAACAGAAAACAAGGACCTGCAAGAACTAGAGCACAAAAGAAAGAGATCTCCAGACGGGTGAGTAGAGGGGGACCGAGGCAGCAGCGCTAGGAAATGCTAGTTTGGTGGAGGGAAGATGTGTGCGCGGTCTGAGTTTATTGGTGACGCATTTGTCGCTGGCGACCGCATTCCAGTTTGAGGACCTCATTGTCCATTTCGCATCGGGGCTCCAGTTTCTGGAGACGGCCCTGTAAATAATATACATTATAGAGTTTATTATGTTTCATAGGGAAAAAAGTATGCACTTAGGGGTTGGACCATGTATCACATAAGTAACATGTTAGCGGCGTAGTATTTTGATTCTTAAGCAATGCCGCGCCCTGTCTAGACAGGCAAATAAAACAAATAAGGTTTTAGAAGAAAAACAAAAGACGACGACGACTACGATAAAGTAGAACCTTGATTTTGGCTGGCTTTGGAATATTTGGCGGTATTATTATAGGACCCGAGAGAAGACTTGACCGCTCATTTGGAGGAGGCACTGTTTTTGCCACGAAACACTGGAGAATGCGGCTAACGCCACCGCCGGACGTGCTTGTCTGCCCTTTTTCACGGTTCACGTATGGCATCCACTGTACGGTCGGATGGTGCCAACCCAAGTGTGGGGTGAACGTGCAGAGACAGAAAGCTTTGCTGGCCTGCGGCTGCATTGCTGTGATAGTTTCCACTGTCCATATACCGGTTCCAAAGTGCACATCAACTGGTACCCATGAAGGCCCTTGCAGTCTTGCAGATTGGAGATACAGAAAAGCTTATCTTGTTGGAGATACAATGCAGCCGCAGGCCTCTTCCTGACGACACCAAACAGCCTATTTCTTGCTCTGTTTGGCTCTATTTACGGCGTCTTCATGAGTTCGGACCTCTTCCTGTCGTGTCGTGCACTTGTGCAGCTAGGCACACAAGTCTTTCTTGCTCTGTTGATGTAATTTGGTGATTTGGTCCTCAATGCCAATATAGCGCAGCAGCTTTTTTTTCTTACGTGGGAAAAAAAATGTGCAGCAGCTATATAGTGTGTTAGTGGCATTTCCTTTGCGGTGGGCTTGGCTCCCAGGAAGAACAGCCAGCAATAGAGCTACCGCCGCCCCGCTCAATGGATTCAGAAAGGATGCAGGTTCTGGCATAACGCTCATGCGCAATCATGCTTCATCACGAGCCTGAAACCAATAAACGGGCCGTGTTCTTGATGATACGCGCATGCAGGTTGGAAGCGTCAGAGTTGCATAGCCTGCATATTACTGGAACGGATTCGGTGCACGCACCGTTCTCCTCGTGGCCAAGAGCTGAAACAACACCAAGAGTAAATCCCCATTGCAGATTAAACTCGGCATTCAGCAACATCTTTTCCCGTCAGTAAAAACACGGGTCTTAAAGTAAACAAATGGATGTGGATAATCTTTAGCCATGGCAGCCTACAACAAAAGAATCCACAGTAGCACATAGAGATAACGACGACCATGATAGTACAACCAATCAATCTATAGTCGCTGCCCTTCTAAACCGCCACCCACACCCTCAACATGTTTGCCCCGCCCGCCCGACCTTCAAAAACGATCCCCATCATCATCTGACTCATAGTCTGATACACATAAGCAGGTACGGCAGCTTGTTAAATTAAGACCGTCTCCTCCACACAAACGCCTACAGCAAACTTACTATCCTGGGATCGATCAATGCTCTAGTTGGTCTTGGACTTGGAGGTCTTCTTCTTCACCTGCCTCTTGGGCACAGAGTTCTTCATGCCCACGAAGAACATGAGGGCTCCAAACAGCGCCAGGTTCTGCAGTCACAGTTACAGAGGGGTCACAGGTTAGTATTCATTCTTCAGCAGCAGACTCGCAAACAGACTTGGAGAAAAAGGTCATCATCTTACCTCTGTGAACTTGATGAACAGCTGCACAAACGCAGCCTTCTCCATGTCATAATTGTAGAAGTCGTAGACCACAGGCGTGATGAAAGCCAGGTAGAGCGCCTGCGGGAAACAGACATACATCATCATTACATAGCTTGCAAGAGGAGGCTAGGGGAGCTAACCAACACAGCACATATCACCATACGGTGTAAACAACACTTTGGTAAACACAAGGCCTGAAACTGAATCAGTATGCCATTCCCTGAAGCTAATGTGTCCAAACTCCAAACAAATAAGTAAAAAGGCTAAGAAATAATTTGTTCTCGCTTTCAAAGCACGCAGCAAATTGTCTTTACAAAAAGCATACAACAGAAGACCAGGTAGAGTAAGAGCGTACCCTTTTCAGCAGTGATCATAACAAGAGACGTAATTAAATGGGCACACAAGTGGGTCGTGAGCCATGGAAATGCCAGCACTACATTTCCTATCAGTAGCTACTTGGGTGGAATGACAGGGGCAGAGAGTTCATACCCCTTTCAGCACCGTGCCATAAGGCCCAAGCACTACAACAGTATCACATTTTGCCAAAACCCCGTCAGACTACTTTCAAAAAATATCTTCAGACCACAAGCCTAAAATTGCGTGTCCCATAAAACACATAAAACAAAACTATTGAACCAGATTTCAAGTGCATCGTGTAACAGTTTCGGAAGGCAAAATACACCCCGTATTTTAAAAAAAAAATTAGTGGCCAGGTTTGATAATTCAATAGGAACCTAGAGAAATGCAGTTGGCGTCATCACGTGAGCAATCTAGTCACAAACAAATTAAAAAACACAACGAACATAGAGTAGCCAAACGACAATGCCTTCTGCAGGATGACATTCTGTAGATTTGTTTTTCTGGAACATATACTTAGTAGATAATTGGCAATATTACCAAACTATGAATTGACGCATTTATACATGTAGGATTCTACTGATCCCGCTCCAAAATTTTGTTTCGCGACATTCAGATATGAAAACCAATTTCAATTATGTGCTATATGATAAAACTAATATAGATGGAAACGTGAGGAAAGGAAATAAATCATTATACAGCATAACAACAGCTCAGAACATACCAGGAGGTAAGCACCGAACGAGCTGCTCACAATAAACAGGAGACCTCCCAGACCCTTCAGACCAATGGTAGCAGCGATCACATGCTTCATCTGGATAAATTCACAACAGAGCAAACAATAATTAGTGACTTGCAAACATAAAGGCTGCATAAAGTATGCCATGAATGAAGCAAATTCTCACCTCAACATGAGGCACCACTACTCCCAATTGTGCGGAAATATTGTTTGTGAAGCTGGTAAACTTGGGCTGAAGAGCCTTTGCAGCTGGCCCACCATTAGTTCCAAATTCATTGAACCTGCAATCAGGGTAACTCAAAAATCAACATTCATTGAAGTATGGTCTTTTCTTCGGAAAGTAAATACATCAACAGACAACATGCATAATAAATACAAGCATCCTTATCATCCAGTAAACACATGCAGACCTAATAGCTTCTAAATACATATGAGCTTGCCAATGTCATCTTTAGAACTAGCTACTTGAGCAAACAGCATCCAAGCTAGCTATGAAAACTTTTACATGGGCCCAATTTTTTCAAAATTATTCCCACTAAAACATTGGGGAGCAGTAAATTAGGTGGAAACAAATGGTGGTTGTCAGCACCAATCACACGGATGGTCTCAATCAAATCAAATTAGAATTGCAACTCACGGTCAAACAACGTTCAACACGGCAGTATAATTGCACCATCAATGGCGAAGTTCTCCAGGGAATTCATCATGCAACGGTACAAGTTATCAGGCATCTATGAACATAAGAGCAGCAATGAAGATGCCACCAGTCGAAATAGTGCAACTTGCATCAATGATGCAAATATAATGACCGGAAGTCTTATCAGCCATGAAACCACACAAGCAGAAACCCAATTTGACATTTACATCTAAGATGACTGGTCCACGTTATTTAACAAGTTACTACAGCAATCACACTAACAACGAACTACAAATCTAACTATCAACCAGACGAGACAGCGAGAATCGAGAGAAACACAGCATGTACGGAAATTTCAACCCTAAATACACGGATGGATGTCGCAATTCACAGCACACCGAGGAACCAAACTCTGGAAGCCATCGATTCTAAGGAACACACCGAAGCGTCTCGCCAGATCCAGGCGCTCACACGGCCGAAGACCCCACAGAGAGGACAAACCATCGCGAGATCCAGCCACTAGGTCGCGCCACCCCCCGGATTCCAACAACAACGCACCAGATCTATCTACAGAGGCCTCGAATCGACCACAGCAAGCAAGGAGAACGACGATGGAGGTAAGCGGAGGGAGGGTGCGTACTCCTGGTATGCCGAAAGGAGGAAGACGGAGGCGAAGAGGACCCTCCCGACGAAGGACACGAACCCCATGTTGCCGGCGGCGGAGAGAAGCGGGAGGCGAGGCGACCGGCGGGATATGGTGGGGAGCCGGGGCGCTGTACCTTGGAGGGAGCTCTCGAAATCTGTGATGGAGACGGCCCGTGTCGGAGCCCCACTCCGTACTTATATTAACGCGCCTACGTTTGGCTCTGACGGGAATTACCCTAGAGTTCTTGCAAATTACGCGCAGGTACCTCATCGTGTTTGGCTTGACTTCCTTTCTTTACTTTGAGTTTCCGTTTTCCAGATTTAAAAAAAAAAATAGTTTCCTTGTGTTAGACGAATTTTGTTCTGTGCCTGTTAGATGGACTTTTGTGGTTTTGCAACAGGTTAACTTCGAGACATAGAGTTATTTCAATGCAGACCAATGAGCTTGTAAATGTTGAAACAAACAATTTTCAATGCAAGCTTTATAATAGTCATGGTCATTATTTTCCAATAATCGTAGTGGCAGTTGATTTGTCAAATGATTTTAATGGAATCGCGCTAAGGAAGTTTATCGTCTTTCCATCCCATGTTTTGTTCCTTTCCCATAATCTTTCCGACATTTTCACATTAATTATCCCCGCTATTCCTGATCTGCTACGCCGCCATATTTCTCTCCGTCCATCATGCTCATCGGAGCACTCGCCTCCACCATAGTGGCTTTCCCTATCGTCGAGCTAGATGAATCGACATGCAGTTGTTGGAAAAAATGTCACGCAACTAAAGAAGACATTTCACAATGAGTTGAGTGAAGTAAGTGTGTAATGTATTTCCTAGATTCGTCTTTTTTTTTTGCAGAGGCTGAGCCCTTGTGTGAACCTCTTGAGCTCAACATGCCATCACCCATCAATGAGTGCTCACTAGTGATATTTTCAAGTAATGCTTAAATATTTTATTTTAGTTGAAATTCTACTATCTTCTCCCATTTTTTTTCTCAAGTCAATGTATCCTTGTATCCTGCTAGTGTCCAGCAAACTTCTGATTATAGTCGACGAATGAATTAGCATTATATAAAGTGTTGTGTTTATGTTCTTTTTTAAGTATTAGATTGGTTGTTCTTTTGTGTTAGATGAGGTTTTGGCATGGGTTTTAGGTGGATTTTGTGGTCATGTGCTAATAGTCGTGTTTAAGAGTAATGTAAAAAAATCCCAAGAAATTTATTCTCAAACTAAAAAAAACTAAGTAGAAGTCGATGTTTCTAGTGATTAAACATGAAGGTTGGCCATGATGTCATTGAAGTTACATCATTGGTCATTGGATTATTTTATTGGTTAGAGATTTACTTTTACGCAAGAGGATGTACTATTTGAGTTTCTCTATTCAAGACTAACGGGCTCATTATTTATGAAACTGACATTTTTCAATAAAACCTATAAAGGAGGAATCTCGTGACTCTATATCAATCGATGCTACACCTAGGCAAACCTCGGGCGGTGTCGGGTTTTGCGTCTGGCTTGCCAAAGCCTTACGTGCGAAAGCCAAGCCCAAGCCCAACCCGAGACATGTAAAAACGTCTTTTCGATTAAATAAATAATTTTAAGTATAATCATGCCTAATTTTCTATATAATGCTAAAAAATCAGCAATTTTTGGGCTATTTTGGGCTTATATTGTAGAGGTGAAGTTCGTCCTGGTATCACGCTTTCGAGTCGGCTGCCCATGCCCAGGTTTAATCGATGCAGACAACCTTATTTATTTATTAGCTCAAATATTCGATTATCTCACAATTACGGAACACAAAAGTTCCCTACGCATGAATCAACCATCTCAACCAAGTTTGCCTAAGTAAACCTACGCGGCAAAGATACGGATACAAGTATCGGTATCAGGCCAATACGGATACGAAAATACGACATTCTGAAAATGCGCCAATACGAGGATACGGTTTAATGCTTTTAAAATAATCAACAAATAAATTTGGTAGGTAGAAACAAGCAACAGAATAAACACTAGACCTTATTTCTCCATGTTGGTACAGAGAGGGGAGGAAGATGAATGCACCGGAGGAAGAGCCGGAGAGAAGGAGGAACCGGGGAGTGGACATGCCAGTGTGGGCGTGGCTGGGTCGCCGGAGAGTGCGCGTGGCAGCCTGTGGCAGGCTCGGCGTGGCTGGGTCGCTGGCTTGCCACCGTGTTTACCGTTGGTTGTTGCTGGCAAGGGGGAGCCGGGGGCACCGAGTTAGGGAGCTGGCAAGGGGGAGCCGGGGAGGCAGAGAGATGCTCGCCGTCGGCTGTAGTTGTTGGCGAGGGGGAGGCAGGGAGCCGACGAGGGAGAAGCCGGAGACAGGAAGTGGCTCGATTTGACCGGACACCCTGAGGAGCAAGGACGAGGCGGCTATGTTTGGGAGAATGGAGATTCGATATGTGTATGCATGTGCGGGATGAAAGGTTATGTGGGCTGGGTTGTATCCAGTTTAGGTCCGATGCGTATCCAAATGGTATCCTTAATTACTTTAAATGCTTTATTTACCGATACTCCCGCGATACGTATCGAAGAGATATCGATCAGGAATTGGTATCTGGTACGGTATCGGACACGGACACGGCCTCTAGACCTTGTATCCATGCAACGTAGAAGTAAACTAGCTAGACATCTCATAGTATATATACTAGCATGCCATCATGCAACCTGACCTAAAGTATCCTGGGCAACCATCGACAGTTGTGTGCACCCATAAGCATAAGTTATCGTTGATGCGACGGGAGTATGTATGCCCATAATGCAACAAGCGAGTGGCCATATGAAACACCTATAAGAAAGTAGAAGTTCCAACCTTGTTAAAATCCAAATTATTCCATATATGGACCAACATAAAGCAAACAGCCCTATGTGGATTCTAGCTCTAGTTTTTTTTCTCAACTCCATTCAACTAGTTTATAAATATACGTAATATTGATGGGTGGAGGTGGATGAAATGCAACCTAGACAATTAGCCAAACTAATCTAGCAAAAGGGCATGAGAGAAATATGTTCAATTGTTTCACCTGAATCACACACAAAACAATTACCTGTGACATTGTCATTTAATTAGCCAAGTTAGCAACCGTAATTAAAAAAATCCATGAAGGAGCAGCATAAAGATTTTGACTTTCGGAGTGATCCTAAGTGTGCAAATATAAGATGTACATACATATATTTCATAAGATCTACGCACATAAGGACAAAATTTGTATGCCCATACATACATAAGGATAAAACTCGTATGCCCATTCATAAGATCTACACACTTATATTTCACATAAAATATTTCAGAGCGAGCTAATTTCCAACAGTGACTATTGAGAAAACCTCGCATGCACATTCAGAACGCGTGAATACGTAGATTTAGCATAAAAGATTCCCGAACCAGTTAGTTTTCAAATGAATCTATTGTCTCATCAAATAATTGTACCATCACCAAACGCTGGAATAAGTAGGGGCCAAGAGTTCGACTTATTACCAGGTAAGGTTCTTGTAAAAGCAAAGTTTAACGAAACATGTGAAATATCATGCACCCCCAAAACATTTTTGTGATGCATGATGGTATGTATGTAATGATTGATACTGCTTAGCTAAGGGCGAGTCACCTAGCCATAGTTGTTAGTTTCAGCTTTCAACCATTGTTTGGCCGTTGTTATGTCCAATGACTCTAATGAATCCGTGATTAGGGAAGTTTCTTCTTCTCCCCTTTTGATATAATCACCCTCTCCTATCGTAGCATTTCTCACTTGCCGAATAATTTATATACATGTCTTATTGGCTTGCTACACCATCACATGTCTCGCCATCCCTTTATACTAGTTGCAGCACTTGGATCCACCAACGAAGCTTCCTGCAATTTTTAGGTAGCCGAATCAACACCAAACATTTTAATTTTTTTTGTAATCGGAAATCGTACGATTGAGAAGGAGAAAGTATATAGCGCTACCGGTGCATAGGGTGTTACCGTGCTACCGTTCAAAAAATATATTTTTTGAAAGTTTTAAAAATTGCACAAAAAGAGTATGCGTGTTTACAAGTTATATTTCCCTAACCTGCCAAAATTTCAGCTCAAAATTCGAAATTGACATTGAGAAACGAAAATGATAAATCTGGCATGAATAGTGTCACATGTGGCAAAAAAAAAAATTGGCATTGTTCATGTTAGATTTGTCATTTTTGTTCCTCGGTATTCATTTCGTGTTCGGAGCTGATTTTTCTCGAGGCTGTAGAAATATACTTTATGAACATCCACATTTTTCTAGAATTTTTTGAAACTTTTTAAAATATTTATTTTTTGAGTGGTAGCATTGGTAGCAGATAAACACCCGGATGCGGCGATTTTTGAGCTAGCCGAGCCGAAAAATTGAAAATGTTCGGAGTAGCTCAAAAATGCACCTAAACCCAAGGAAGACACGCAGGTGGGATGCGGCGATTCCGTGAAACCCAAGGGAGCGTCCCGCGAATCCGGCGTCCGTGGAGCGTGCCACCGGATCTCAGAGAAATTTCGGGCTGATGCCACCCAATCAGGACAGCAAGGGGGCGAAAAATTTGAATCCGGAAGCGCGTGGAGAGTGTGCCGGCGTCGTGGTGATGGACCACCACCCCTGCCCTGCCAACAACCAATCGCCACAGCTCGGCAGCTGGCGTGGGACCCAGCACCTAGGCCCGGTGTAAATGCCCTGCTGCTTTTACTACCGCTCGTCCTTTCGAGCTGGACGATTGCTTTTTTTTTTCGTTCGTCTCGTTGAACTTTGTTTGGTGCAAAAACGGCGAGCGAGAAACATTCCTGGTGGGTGAACGCTCCCGCTGCTCCATCGGCAGCAAGCTGGTCTACGAGTTTGATTGTGGAACCAATAGGGCGAGCTGCTAGCTACCACGCCGTATCTATCTAGCCTAGCCTCCGTGGACGTAAACAAAACAATCACGTCGCGCGAACAGAGACTTTGACCGTACCAGACAGACTACACGACAAAGTTGGGAGGAGATTACAAGGAGTTGTTGATTTTTTTTTTTATTCTGGCACTAGTCAAGTCACGCGAAACTTCTAGACGTCGAAAGAACCACGCCACGGGAGATGGAAGAGGTAGTAGTGGTACAGACCACACACAAGAGAGGAGAATACTGAACGTCCAGGACAGCGACAAGGGTTTAATCTGCGAACCAGCCCAGAATGTACGGTGGTGGACAGAGATAGGATGCAGACCCAAACCACAGCTAACGGGCTGGTTAACCGTGCCAAGCCCAGCCCACATAATTCTAGATCCACGCTACTCCCTCTGTTCATGTTTTAGTCTACATATATGCATGTTTAGACAAAATAGAAGTCATCTATTTTGGAACGGAGGGAGTAGTTAGTAGGCATGATGCATTTACTTGTCACTAGCAAACATGCCCGTGCGTTGCAACGGGAGAGAAAAACTATGACGGTCCCCGAGAGCATGGAGGTGATAATATGCTTGAGGGCCGCCACCCACCATGGGAGTTAGCTGGTGGTCACTCCAACGGCAACAGAGGAGTATGGGCCTCTCTTCCAATGACTGTTCCCCAGAGCGGGAGGATGATTATGACTACCTCTCGTCAGGAGCATGGCTGCCTCTGGGCACAAGGCGTTGGTGCTAGGCAGCGGCAACGAAGGAAGTCTAGATTGTGAAGAGCCCGCTACTTGGATACTACAATCTTCCTATCCTATACGAGCATTCCACCACCGACGACAGAATTGCCGAAATAGGCCGTAGCCCCGCTATATTAATATAGAAAACATCCAAACAACACACATGAGATGAGAAAAACGGCTGGGGCAGCAGCCAAGACACACCCAACAGAAAAGAAAGAAAACAAAATGCGACATAGGCGGATTGACTAAATGCCGGTGACCCTCAACCGTTGCACCCACCAAAAAAGACCACCACACTCCTAGCACCGAATCGACAAGTACCAAGCAGCACCTTCAGGAAGGACACGTTAATGCCCGGACCAGCGCACTGGTCCTAGGGTTTCCCCCGACACACAAGGAGTAGGTGATGGAGGGTAGCCATGACGCCCTTCAGGAACGACAGGTACCACCTAGAAGAGGCACCACGCCAGTGTCAGACAACCCGACAAGGATTTCTCCAAAAAAAAACCTATCCGCACCGCGGACGATCGGACGCACGGGAGCCTCGCAAGGCTGAGCCTCGACACCACCGGACCAACCGCCCACCAACATGCACCACCACGGTCATGAAGTCACCATCGTCGTCTCCTCGAAGCAGACATCACGAGGTCTGCAAGGCGGAGGAGTGGATAAGCAAGTAGAAGGAACTACAGAACGACATACGCGCGGAGGGAATAACCTCCACCGTCGAGGACGGTAATCGAACGGATGCGGTCACCAGGCACACCAGTCCCCGTTAGGTCCGGCCAGGCCCAGAGGGCCAATAAAGCCCCCGCAGGGGCACACGAGTCCTAATGGGGTCCGGGCGGGCAGGCCCCGTGAAGCCCGCCACCACGCTGCAACAAGCGGGCCACCGACTCTGCTGTTCCCGTGCACCACCTTTGTCACCGCCACCTGCAGGTCGCCCCGCAGGTCCGTCCGGCCCACTCCGACCCAGCTAGGGGTCGCCTGTCGCGGGAGCCTTCGCTCCGGTTCTTTCGTCCAGTTGCCGAGTCGGTGGATCGGTACCGAGCGAGTTGGCCGACGACAGAAGTAGCAGCAAATATTGTGTTCTTAAAACTCAGGTTCGTGAGGAGCAAATTTGTTGGTAGGACCACAGATGCACTTTTAATAGACCAGGCTCCTTATGGTAATTGATCTAGAAGTACCGCACACCTCATAGAGAGATAATATGACAATTCAATATAAATAAATGAAGATAATGCTCACATCAACCTGTGACCACATTGTCTCGGTATCATAGCAAAATTTGCACATCACATGGACCAAAGTACACCGTAATTTCTCTTGCATTATCTCTCAAGAAATATAGTCTGTCCTTGCTTCAGATTAAATTTCAGAGCCGTCCTTACAAAAATTCAGATAGATAAATTATATTTCATAGCTCAGTTCCAACATCTGAATTTGTTCCATGGTGTTTGTTTCTTATTTCCTATAATTACAGATAAATTATAATCTAGAGATCATATGTTACTTCACTAACTTTCGGATATATGACTTCCTGGATTGTGGTTGCATTTCCAACATCTGTTATTTGCTCTAAATTTTTTTACCTCAATGAGAAGACAGATAGAATAAAATAAATTCGTAGAATAATCAGAAGCAAAGTCATCTACTTAATTATCTCAGTCAAGTAGAGGATGTACTGATGTTTTTTTTTTGTTGTTGTTGAGAATATGTACTCATGTTGTTGTTCTCCCTCCTTGACACATGTTGCAACTTCTTTAGGCAGCCACAGGAAGACCAATTGCATCTATGCGAATTCATATAAAGCTTTAGGAGCTAGTGGATTGTGGTTCATATCTCCAACGCACTTGTTAGTATGTTCATTTAGATATGTGAAACAGTAGCTCGATTACTGGCAGTACAACAGCAGGATCGATTGTTGGAGTTGACTTCGGCAGACACCAACTTGCAATCTTGGCGTGCCTCGACAAAACAATGTCCGTCTCCAGCGTAGAGCTCGGCCATACTCTTCACCGCTGCCGCTGACAACGGCTTTGGTTGGCGGTGGCCCTGGTCTGACTATTTTTCTTCCTTTTGCTAGTTGTCTCTTTCGAACTTTTCTCTTCTTTCTACCATCCCGTTCAAGTAAATTGGAATGGTTGCCGTGAATCTGAAGTTCTGAACTCTCCCGACTTCCAACCCGCAAGCTGCTAGTTCTTCTAAAAAAAGAACTCATTATCTCCTTTTTCCTGGGACTACTCAAATAAATGACATATATTAGATGGGGGAATCACCAAGAACTGTTGAGCTGGGCCTTCTCTTGCAATATCTTCAGCAAACTTTCAGTTTGAGTCCCGATGAAAGCCACACTTGTTCCTATCCTCAGTTAATCAAATCATGAGCAGTAGCTAGCCTCGAGTGAATGGCAATACGCCCATTTGTGACACAGCTAAATTCTTCAAATCAGGTTACTCTTCTCCGTTGATGATTTTGAACCGGTCGCGGTCTGCCGCCGTGTCATCTTCCTTCTGCTGCTGCTCTTCGCCGGTCTTGGGCGCCCTGGCTTCCAGCGGGCCCAACACCATCACAAGAGCTCTGTTAGGTCATGGGGACTGCAGACCTGGGACATGGTGAGTCCATGGGAAGAGCAGAGCGGGCATGGCCACCAGCCCCGCCAGCGCCGCATCGGGAGGAGGGGGGTGTAGGAAGCCGAGGATTCCGTGGGGAGGCTCTTGAGGGCACTCCACCTACCGTGGGAGAACACGTTACACAAATAGCCTCTTCTACCTGCATCTCCTCCCTGGTTCCCTCCCAGCATGAGCAGGTTGGTAGGTACGGG
The DNA here is from genome assembly GCA_028641055.1 of Alopecurus myosuroides. Classification (NCBI taxonomy): domain Eukaryota; kingdom Viridiplantae; phylum Streptophyta; class Magnoliopsida; order Poales; family Poaceae; genus Alopecurus; species Alopecurus myosuroides. The sequence continues at coordinate 332,600,935 of CM054062.1, read as the reverse complement.
GACTCGGTCGTTGAAGCTCGGTGGCCGGAGATCAATGTTGTGCCGCCAGATGTGGGTGGCGGCCAGGACCAGGACCCTTAGCTGGAGGATAGAAAGAAAGGCTTTTGTTCGGGATTAGCAAGAAAAAAATATAAACGAAGCGGTACAATGGCAGACTGCAGTATTATGCGTTTTGGTGGAAGGGTAAAAAGGTAAAACATATATTGGACCGGAAGAAGCCTTCCTCTCTTTATTATTAGGTAAAGATAAGTCCGAGGTTACTCGACCCGTGGTTGGATGGTTCGAGGGGTGGTTATACCCTCAGCCTTTCATAATTCAAACTCTAGATTTGACACATTTGTGTCGCATTTAGGCCAAATTTCATTGTTTAATTGGTGTACGGGAAACTGAGTCTTTCCAGGGCACCTTCCCGTCGAAACCGTTATGGGCCATCCGATCAACTACGTGGACGGCTCTGATCCGCTCTGGTATTGTTTTGTTAGACCGGGTCGTTTCTTCACCAGCTCGATACACGTGTAAGTCACGGGTTAGTGGGGACACATTCAATCGGGTCCCAACTGTCAGCCAGCGTGGCAACGAGCCTTCGTGTATCGGCACCAAAGCGACCACACAACGCAGAGGCCGTCACCCAAGCAGCCCCATTTCGGAATTTTATGTCCAGGTAGGGAGATACCAGGACGGGTGTATGCGCGTGGCGGAGCGGAGTATGAGTTGCCTTCTCCGCCCCTGCCATTCTTGCCACCCTAAAACTCAAATACGGTTGCCCTATCACAATAACTTGCTCCTCTATAATAGGGCAGCTGTTAAAGATGGCCTAACAAAGTTCCTAGCACTTGACATGCTAGACAAGATCTGAGCAGCTTTCTTGGTGCTCACAATATACCTCATATCAGTGGCTTATTTCACAATGTAATGTCTATAAACATATTTGAACATTTTTTTCAACTACATATATACCTATTTTTTTATACGTGAATATTTATGTGCATTTTTTGTTTGCACGCGAGTCAGGTGCGATGATAGGCAAAACTTAAGTGAACATGGCAACACAAGGACATTCAAATGATTGTAAATAACTTGGCTAAAGAAAAGCCATATGGTACCAACCCGACATGCAAACGATGATTGGTTTGTTAGTTACGCATTAGTTATGCAATTAATCTTGTAACAACTCGATTATTTTCTTAGTGAATTTTAATTATTGGGTTTTGCTAATTCTTTAGTCTACTGCCCTCGATCCTCGGTCGAATACTACACCATTCTATTGCATCATGATTCTTGCTAGCCATAAATTGCAGCTGAGAAAATATGGTGAACCGTTGAATTACTTTGGGATTCGTGTTACTCTCTAATTGGACCTCCGTTCCTTAAAATAAGGCGTATAAATATAGTCAAAAGCCAACTTATAGTAAGTTTGATCAATAATATAGACAGAAATAATTTATTTTAGAATGCCAAATTAATATAATTAAGGGCAGCACTGGGAGTCCCCGGGGGATAAAAGTTTTCCATCCCCTGCATGACACGTGTCCATTTCCCCACCCAAAAAAGCACTTTTGCTCCGGGAGCAAAAATAATACCCGCTTTTGCTCCGTGTAGCAAAAAAATGGTTCGTTTCAAAAAACAAAAAAAAGACAGATCTCGCAGGAAATGTCGCCGGAGACTCGCCGGAGACCTGTAGCAAATTTTTTTGCTACAGTAGCAAAAAGTCAAATTTCGCCGGAGCAATGGCCGGAGCAAAAAAATTATTCTAAAAAAGCAAAAACATAACGTTATTGTAGCAAAAAAATTATTCTATTAGAGCAAATAACCGGACCTCGCCGAAATTGTAGTAGCAAAAAAATTGTAAAAAAAAAGCAAAAAAATATACGTATTGTAGCAACTATTTGTACAAAAAAACTAGCACAAAAACTGCGGCCGTCCGTGCTTGTAGAAGGGCGCCCACAACTCGACGAGTTGCTCCAACTACAGCTCCGCCTCCACGACAGCGCCAAGTGCTCCTCCCACGTCGACCTCGACAACGGCGAGAACCCCGTCTAGGACGAGAAGCTCATCGTCCCGCTCCCACCCTCCTCCACCCGCCTCGAGGATGCAGTCCTCTACATCGACGTCGTCCACACCGACGCCGTCGAGGGCACCAAGCCGCTCATCGGGTCCGCGCGCCTCCCGCTCCACGACGTCCTCGACGACGCCGGCATTGGCGGCCGCGCCTCCCGCTCTCTCCGCCTCAAGCGACCCTCGAGCTCGCCGGGGAGCAGTTGCGTCCGTGACCGCCGACGGCGCAGGCGGATGGTGGCGGCCAGGCGGGGACGCGGTGCTGGCGGCCATGGCCTGGCCTGGGTCGGAGCAGTGCGGGTCCTCGCGGCCGAGGCAGTGGTCGGCGACGAGGTGGGAGCAGGCGACGGCGACGCGCCCTGACGGTGGGATGCGACGGCGACGCGCGGAGCCGCCTCCACGCGTCCCTCTCCGCCGCCCCGTTCGACGCGCTCTCGCCGGTGCTCCTCATCTCGCACTCGCGCTTCGCGGCGTCGGCTGCCGCCGCCGAGCGGAGCGAAGGGGTCGGAGCAATTTGGGGAACGAACGGGAGGATAAGGTTGAGCAGCACGTGGGTGGCCCCGTACTTCCTGTCCACGCGGGGGTGGGCACGTTGTGTGCCAGCGAGTCAACCCGGAGGATCGTCCTCCGGGGGATAACCAGCGTTTCCCTATAATTAAACTACCAACGAATATATTTTTATAGTATGTTACTTAAATCTTGCAAATGTTTATTATTGTTTCTAAAAGATTGGTCAAAGTTGCACTATGTTGACTCTTGACTAAAAATACACGTCTTATATTGCGAAACGGAGTTTTGTAGTTGAGAAAAATACCCTAGGCTGATGGATTGGTTCGAGATTCGTGCTAGTCACGAGTAGCAACAACAAAATCCAATGATGTAAGAATTAAGTTAATTCTTAGTCCGACCAAGAATTAACCACTCACGTAATTATTTAACCCCAACCATCTTTACAAAGTACATATTTCTGCTTCAACCGGAAAAGGCACATGGTAAGTACTACTGCTTGGGCGTGTCTTTGGTATCCAAATCGTACAAACTAATAGTCCATTATTCAAATATTTGTACCTGCACAAATGAAGGCTTCCTCTCGAGACAAACTTTGGGATCATTCTCTTCTCGTTCTTTTACCATTTTCCGTTTCCTCAAAACGGATCATGCATGCAAGAAGATATTATGTGCATGCATTGCTCGATGTGCTTTTTTGTTCTCTTTCATCATCTTCATTTCGTCTCGGGAGGAGCCTAGCTCTGGACACCTTCAAACTACACACCGGTGATACTGGCGTGCTCAAACTACATATCATCAAGTACTTTAATTTCACGCATGTCACGGTATCAATCCAATATCAAGCCCAATTGCTAGAAGGGGAGATGATGGTGGTGGTGGTGTTTTCATCGATTTGTGGTTTCCTCGCGATCGAGCCTACTTCTTATTCTTGCTCCGTTTTAGACCTGCAATCATATAATTCAAATATGTAATTTTATGATTAATCAAACTAAATCAATCAAATAAATGTGCATATTGTCGTTGCCTTCCGCCGCCTGATCCAGTGCCGTGTGCCGAGCTCAGCCGTCCATGGAGGCTGGAGGCCGCCGCCAGACCAGCCCCCACCGTCCCCATCGGCCCGATTTCTACCACCGCCGGCAGGGGTCCTATCACCGCCTCCCAGTGCCCACGACTCGTAGCCACCGGTCTGCCGTCGTTTGGCCCACGAGAACCCTCCCTCGGCCTTTCCGTCGGACGCCATGCGCAGGGCCAACTCGGCACGCACCTGAACCTACGCCTGTCACTGCCGATGCACGGGTCTTGCACCTCCCGCGGGCAGACTGCTCGATCCCACAGCTTGCAGCAGCACTCGTTTAACGTTCGATTGTTAAAAGATTACATTTGAATTGTACTTTCCTCTCTCCCCCGGTACTGTGCAGAAGTTGTTATGCATTTTCAGTTGTGTACTGCTGAGACTAAAACGATGTACTGATGTATTATATTTATCTCTCTCTCAAATTATATTGTACGGTAGATGTTTAGAGAAGTTTGCTTATCAACGTCCGAAGTTCAGACAATAATCCATGCACAAGTGCAGTTGGTAATGGCCTGCAGTACAGGCCCACCTTTCAAAATATAAGTCCGGACGGAAAATTATGTTGGGAAATACACAAAGCTCTGTATAGTGTGTCGTCTAAATAAGCACAGAAAGAAACCGTCGTGGGAGTGCACACCTTATTGTTCAGAACAAGTACACTCTCTCGAGTAGAGAAAAATAAGTGAAACATTATGTAAGGAAGTACAAACAAATTTCTCAAAAAGAATACACCCGGAAGTACAAAATACTTAAAAAACATTCTACGGCCAAGGAGAATGAATTGAACAACCATAAAACTTAAAAGGATGTGCAAGTGTTGATCATTAGAAATATCGGCGGCATGCATGCATGTGTGTATGAGCAAATGCAACATGCTATTTACTTGCCTCTATTATATATTGGGGAATGATCTAATGATTGTCTGCGATTGCTCGATCATCAGCTATTTCTTCTCTCTTGTTCTATAATACTATAATTTTAATTAAAAGAATGAATAACTGAATTGCTGTTTACGCATCTGAGCTTGTCATATACACATGCTGTCAACACAAATGCTCAGTAATAATTTTGTTGCTCTGCAATAAGCATCGGCGCTAATACTTTTTGAGTTAATTTGCCAGGGCTAGCTACTTCTTTTCCTCCCACACGTACTCGGGCAGCCTCGATCTAGTGCGCGATGCATGTCTGCAGCATGCATGCAAGGTATATATATATATACACATACGCTTTTGTTGTTTGGTGCAGCAGGTGCCGCTGCCGCAGACGAGCAGGGCGATGCAGGCAAGGACGATGTAGAGCTTCCCCTTGTGCTGCTGCGCCGCGCGCTGCACCTTCTCCAGCTTCTTCTCCGCCATGGCGAACAACAACGCTTATACTAGTAGCTAGCTTACAGGCGCTTCGGCCTGATTGCGCGCGGTTTGCTTGCAAGGAGCTAAGGACGACGCCGCTTCCGCTACCAGAACTTATAGGCTGGGATGAGATCAGATCAGATGGAGAGCAGAGGGATAAAAGGTGTTTCTTTCTCCTTTGAAGGTGTTTCCCTATCCTCCCTGACGTTAATTGTCGTATCCGCTGCACGGCAACACGCTGTGGCTTTCTACCGATCTAATAATAAGGATTGACAGAGGCAAGGGAGATGTGTTCCTGTCGGTGTCCTCAACTCAGAGCCTGTGGGAGCATGAGGCGGCGTGAGGATGCCTTCGACGTTGCCGACTCTCGCAGCAGAGCAGCAATAATGTCGTGTCCCACGAGAGAGAGCCCGCATAAGACGACAAGAACAAATGGTTACCTCGCTATCAAAAAAAAAAAAAAAACAATGGTTACCTCCTGGATGTTCATATCATACCCGGCCACGCGTCGCCGGCTCGTCTTGCCGCGAGCTCAACCGGTACCTGTTGGACGTGATTGGTTAGCATGCATGCGTGGGCTCGCTGTCGACAGGCGCGGCTGGCATGCACGTTCGCGCGCGCGCGTGGGATACGATTTCATTTTCATCGACTGTTTTCCGCATTGACAAACGTCAATCCCACCCATTATCCGGTTTAAATTCTTCTATTACCAGCTTAAATGCATTAGCCTTTTTCCCTTCTCGTCACCAATCTTATCAACCTACTTGTAGATACACTCAGTTATTTCGGAATAGAGGGAGTAGCTATATATCAATGGCGGAACTCCTGAATTAGAGGCGGGTGCATCCGACACCAAATTAAGCTCGTCACAAACACTCTACATAATTGGCTAATTGTCACTCCCTCACCCCAGCTTAAATATGAAAACGGTTGGACAATGCACAAACACCAGCCCACCAAGCACCGTCCCATTTCTAGATTTATCCATCTCTACTCGGTCTTAACTCTTGAGAACCACAGTGATGTCGCTGTTTAATTTGGTCTATTCAGTCTTAATAACCGAGATAACCCCGCAAGAGGGACAGGCATTGGATAATTGAATCCATAGTGCTGCATTTAGTTGTAAGGCTATGCTTACATACATACACATTGCTCTCACATATCTCTACAATCATACGAATCTTTTATCACCCATAAACAGAAAAGGATTGTTCTAGTAAACAAAGTTATTTATCCTTTTTTAGACTTGTTAGGAACCAACGTCTCAAACACATACTTTTCGGTTCGATAAACCCAGTGTCACTAGGGAAAATTCTATATACTAAATCCGAAATCCGGATAGAAGGTATCAAGCACCTCCAAGAGAAACCTTTACTCCAACAAACAAGTTTATGTTGGGTTTCCCCAAAAATCTAGATCAAATTGTACCTTTACTAGAGCCCTCGAAATTAGACGTGATGAATTTTGATTGAGAGTCCACACCACATGCATCACAATTAATTCGTAAGGGGAGATGAATGTGAGTGTAAGGGGCCCCACTCTACAAACTGAGAGGATCAACGCTAGAGTTATAAAATTTTGACTCCTGAAATCTAGTGTTTCAACTACGATCAAGACCGGTGCAGGTACCAGCGAGGGTGGCGGTGAAGGGTTTCGTAGAAGAATAACAAAAAAAATCCTACCAACGATAACCGAAATAGTCAAGATCTATCACTATGCAGATATTAAATAACAGAGGAATACATTATTCATACCTTTGAATGCCGTAAGTGTGGTGACCCAGCATACCACTGCATGTGTAGTGCGCAAGTCGTTGACATAATACTCACAGAAGGACTTATCCGTGAATATTACATCACTCAGAGTAGTACAACAGAAACATAGCAGGACCAAGCAAAGCTATAGGATACAAACTTCATTACAAAATCTTGAGAATCTCTTTGATGAATCAAGAAGATCTCATGCAAATGAACATCAGAAGAAGCAATGTGAAGCTCCAAGCTGGAGAATAACTCTACCTCAGAACTAAATCTACTACGGCTGATGTCAGCCCTAATCTGTGGATTGCGATAATCTAATTCTAGGAATGGTCTCCACCTACACCTTGATAGCTTATCCTCCTCCAGCGTTGTTTAAGATGATGCTTTACTCGCTAAGTGGTATAAGACTCCACCTAGCTTCGTGAGGTAGCGATGGCTTCACGATGACGACTTCCATAAGGCTTCAACTCTAAGCAGGGGGTCAAACGGAATGAATGAGTAACAAGCGTTACTCAACAAGTTCATGATATACAGTGGGTAGTTTGATGCACTAACTACAACTTTAGACATGAAAGAGTCATAAGCTAATGCAAGGTTTTGTAAAACTTTCTTCAAGAGGTTGCTTTTAATTCTGAAAACTGTGTCCGCCAGATCTTCACAGGGTTAGAACTTCATGGAGTTGCCTTTCCTGCGGTGTTCGCAGCTCCTTCCCGGAACAGGGGGTAACATGCCACATCCTTTTATACTCTGCAGAGGTGCATTACTTTACCCATGAGCGACCAATACCATGTTGCACAACCAGACTCGAGATCCTGTTCACGCCCACTTAGGTGTGGGGCCCGGTTGTTGATCCAAGCCGAACCATGCTTCTCCGCACAACGCATGCCCACCCATTTCCACTAGCAGGTTGAACCCCTGATTCCACCCCTCATGATGGAGATCTAGGCATCCCTGGCAGACACTCATAGACTGATGGGGGGATAGTAATCCGGTAGGCCCACTTCAAGGTATAATCCGGCCCGAGGTGAACTGAGCAATACCCGGATAGGGGTAAAGAGGTTACTAGAAGGCCCAAAGGCTTGTGAGATGCGTAACCCGGCTTGTGGGTTGCGATAAGGAAAGTTAGGCTTTATATGCGGAGTTCGAGTAGGACTCAAAGATGTGCCTTGAAGGGCAAGTTAGGGGTGTACGGGTGCTTTATAAACCGGCCCCTAGGTTTAGTTTTGCCAGAGATTCAAGTCATAGTTGTAACACCTGTTATCGAGTATCCAGTATAATAATATCGAGAGCCGGCGAGTTGCTTTCCGGTTCTTAGATTGCTCTTCGCCATGTTTTCCTTCGAGCTAAACCCTCTCCCGAATACCTGTGTCGACTTGCCCCAAGATCAGTTACCCCAGGTAACATCTGCCGTGATTATCCCACGACAGTTGGCGCCCACCGTGGGGCCTGCGTCCAAAGGTGTTTACATCACGGGAGAAGCTCGGAAGAGCATGAAGAACCTCATCGTCGGAGAAATCTACGTCAACAGCAAAGGAGAAAAGATGGTGGACGATTCTGGCTGGGGGCCAGAGTCGGATCATCTCGAAACCGGATCCATCGTGACGGTCGGCAGCATCAACGTCTTCATCGGTATGGTATGTACTTCCAGTTCGAATTGTGATAATATTGGATCTGACTCTGTGTCAGGGAAAGACACGTATGTCCGATCGGAAAAAGAAGAGTCGATTGGAACGACGGGTCAGATAGAGAGGGAGGATGATACCGAGTCCATACGGGATCTATTGGAGGATCGATACGAAAAGGAAAACAGCGAGGAAGAACAATACGAATCTACACCGGGCATCATGCGCCGGGTTGCAGTTTATGCGGCTCCCGCGACCAATCTCAATCAAGAAAACGCGGCCGCGGCGCCAGCCGGGGCGGTTCAGGCAGCAGCCCAGCAGCAAGGAGCAGTTGACCCGGTCTTGGCCCAGGTCGATGGAGAGTCGGCGTCTGTCACCAGTCGCCCAGCAGACGAGGAGCGACACGCAAATATGTTCGGGTTCCAAGCAAACCGGACACCGGGGGCGGGCCCCTCAAACCCGCGTCACCCGGCTCTGTTTGATAATAATTTGATTTTGGACCCCACGGTCTTGGCCACAGTTATTACCCCGGAAAACGCTGCGGAGCGTGTAAGAGACCTGGACGTGGCTCGTCGTGCATTGGAGCAGCAAAGAAGGCAAGTGGAAGCAGAAAGGCAGGGGATGGTCGCACGGCAGCGCGAATTGGATGACCGAGAGACCCGGCTCCGGGAGGAAACGACAAGGATGCACCAAAGACACCGAACTATGCTGCCGGCAACAGGAGGGGTTATTAACCCGACTGCCCTGGTGTTTACGCCTCAAGATCAGCCGATTCCACCGACGAACCAAGGGACCATACCGCGACTTTCAACGGGAGCACATCCGGTAAACGCGCCAGCCGGGTTACCTCTGCCACCGACAGGGGTGACAGCCGGCAATACCATGCCGCCACCACCATCACGATTCCGCACACCAGCGGGTCATTACAACAATCCCATGGACAACGTGTACGCAGCAACGCTCGCATTAAACCAGATCCCTGTGGGAGACTCGCCTCATGCGGAAGGAACCCGACGAGCAATCGATCTACTACACACCGCGGTAGCACAGCAAGCCAATTATCCGGATCATAGGAGCGGGATGCATGGGACGCCGTACGCCAGCCAGCAACAGGGCCATGTTCAAACGAATGCGGCACAACGAAGGGAAGAGCAGCAGCAAATGCCGCCTCCACCGCGTATCCAGACAGCACCAGTAGTATCAGCAGCGCAGGCGGTGGTGGACAGTTCCAGAGCCAGAAGAGCCGGGGCCGGGTCTGCAGCGCACGAGTTACCGGTGGTGCCGCACCCCGCGGTACCCCCAGCCGGGTCACGCGTTTCCCGGGCAAGACCGGCCCCAACCACCCTTGCGGGACCAAAGTGCCTTTCGGACGATATCAGAGCAGAACCTTACCCGGAGAAGTTCAAAGAACCGGGGAAAGTAGTAAATTATGAGCCAACAATGGATCCAGAAACGTGGCTGAGCAGCTATGAGATGGCAATGTCAATTCGCAACGCATCCGAGAACCTCCAAGCCAAGTTCATGTACTTAATGATGTCAGAGGGAGCAGCAAAGTTATGGTTCACCAACCTACCGGAAAAATCGATCAAATCGTGGGAGGAGCTAAAGACCGCATTCATCAAGCACTTTCATGGGACATGCAGAAAGTTATTTACTATTGATGATTTAGAAAGATGCGTTCAGAAGAAAGGAGAATCGGCACGCAGCTGGGTACGCCGGGTTATGGAGATACTCCACTCGTCTACGGATATCCAGCCTAAGGACGCGCTACAAGCTATGGCAAAAACATGTAAGTACGTTCCTTTAGTACAAAAGCTAACTCGCATGAAATCTAGTAGGAATGCAGCGGAGGTTACAATGGGAGAGTTAATGGATGCGTGCAACAAACACGCTGCAACGGATACCACAGAGGAGGAAGTTGACGACAAGAAAGCAAAAGCAAACGCAAGTAGCAGCGGGAAAACCGGCAATGGGTCGGCGCCAAACAATAATGGAAGTAGCCAAAACAAGCGCCCGTTCGACGGGAATTCCGAGTTTGTAGCCAACACGGAGGCCGGGTCTTCAAGACCTAGATCCGAAGGGAATTTTAATACTGGGAATCACAATGGGGGACACTACCAAGGACCTCCAAGACCAAGCAACAGTTGGGACATATTTAGGATGGCGTGCCCGAAGCATAGCAGGAATGGCAAGCCGGCCAATCATTCACTAGAGCAATGTGCCGACTTACAAAGGTGGAAGAACGAAGAAGTGAACAGAGCTATGCGAGGTGCGGGCCGGGGAGGAGGTCCGGGTCTAGGTGGAAACTTGGGTAACGGGCCGTCCCCAGCCGGCAATCCGCCAGCCGGAAATCAAGGTAACAATCAAAATGGAGCAGGAGGTTTTCAAGCTAACCCCAAACAGCTGGGTCAATATCATGTGCACACTACAGGAGGCTCTAACAAGGATAAGAAGATACTGAAACAAGCAGTTAATTCGGTCTCTTCCGCTGTTCCAAGGTATTTGAGGTGGTCAGAACAAGAGGTAACATGGAGCAGGAAGGATCACCCGGATAGAGTTGATCACCCGGGAGTCTTAGCTTTGGTAGTGGCACCACAGGTCAACGGCTACGAGCTGAAAAAAGTCTTGATGGATGGAGGAAGTAGTATCAATATCCTGTACTGGGAAACTTTTCTGCGAATGGGCTTAAAGGAATCGCAGCTGCAAAAGAGTACAACAGTTTTTCACGGGATAGTGCCGGGTCACTCAGCATGCCCTGAAGGAAAGGTGGCACTGGAAGTAGCTTTTGGAGAGTCAAAGGATAATTATCGAGTCGAGTGGCTTACCTTTGAGGTAGTAAAGTTGCGCAGTCCTTATCATGCATTGTTTGGAAGGCCGGCTTATGCCAAGTTCATGGCAAGACCGTGTTATGTGTACCTACAACTGAAAATCCCGGGTCCCAAGAAGACCATTACAATACACGGAAACCGGGATATAGCAGCTGAGTGCGATGAGGGAGACGCGGCAATGGCCGAGCAAGCCTGCAGGAAGGAAGAGCTCAAACATTACCGTTCTCAGGTAGACCTAGAAGAGAGGACAACGTCAAAAAAGCCAACCCCTGAGGGGGACAAAGCAAAAGTTAGGGCAGAACAAAACCCTAAGATGGTAGGCTTCATCAGGAGCAATACTTTCAAAACTCTCAGCAGGGAAGAAGAAGACGTACCACCATCCGCAGTTGATCACGTTTCAAGGAAGATATACCCGGACTGGCTAGCAAATCCGGTACTCATTACGAAAGGGCATAGCAAGTGGAGAATGTGCATCGGCCGTATCAACGCAAGGCCGATTCTCGAGAATAACTAAAGCAGTGTAATGGGCGGCAGGTTTCATACGCACTCTTTTCCTATCCAGGGTACCTAAGGGGACTGGAAGGTTTTTAATGAGGCGGCCTGCTGATTCAAAAAAAAGAAATTTTTATCAATAAAAGAAGATGGTTTCGAGTCTTATCATGGTCTTTGCTTCAGTTACAAGTAAGTAACATTGTTACTATCAATACATCAGTATCATCGAAATACATTACATGAATATAGGTCTCCGGGGGGTGATCTGCTTCAAGAAGTAATCACAAAACCCGGAGACCCGGCCATGATGCCTATGAGTTATGGGGGCTGATTACTCGAAAAAACGGGTACAGCTGCAATCTTATAACTGGACAAAGGAGCCAAATTTCTTGGTTATTCTTACTTAAGCTCGATGTGACTCGCACTAAAGTGGCATGATCTGTTCACGTACGATTACAATCAAACTATGCAGCCCAATGTGGCTTGCTTGATCTTGTTTTTCGTATAGATGCAACGACATGGTATCCACGCGAAAGCCGGCTTACAGTACAAGATAATCAAAAGGGTCATCTAAACCACAAGTCCATGCAGAGTATAAGGCTAGAAAAGCCGGAAGCTCAACAAGTATTAAGCATGACTTCAGTATTTATGTAAAACAACTATCGGTATTCAGCTTGGTAAATAGCAGTATGTCATCTGAGAAAGGCCACGCCCCCCTAGCTCGTACTTTGGGTCATGGGGACTGGGGACTTCGAAACAGAAACAAACTGTTTAACTACCAAAGTCTGTAATCCTTAATTTCCGAGTATTGGGGACTTAAAGAAAAGTTCGTCTATCAAAACCTACGATACTCGGTTAGCCGAGTCTCAAAAGGAAATTGAAAACAAGAGTTCGAAGTATCGAGAATAAGCTTATAAGTAACACAAGGATCGAGATTATCAAAAGCCAGGGGAGGCAAAGAGTTATCATAAGTTAACAAGCATACAGTCATAGTATCAGCATCAATGGTGCACAGGCGCACCGCAAAAAAAAAAAAAAAAAATCATCATGGCAGTCTCGAGAAACGCAAAGCACTAGGCAGCGTCCTACTCGGCGTCCTGAGAGCGGTCCTCCGGGTCTAAGTCTTGGACTTGCTCCTTGGCCTTGCCAGCAGTTTTACCCGGGCTCTTCACATCTGGACGAACAGGCGGAGGCACGGCTGGGGTAGAGGTAGACGGCTTTACGCCCAGCTCTGCTTCCCTCTTTGCAGCCTCTTCCTTCCTCCTGGCCAGATCAGTCGACCATTTGTCCAACATATCAATGGGGGGGGGGTGCCTCCACCAGGATAACCTTGCCCTCAGAATCATACGAGCTCATGATCGTGCTTAGATCCATCTTGTCGGCCAAAGCTGTGGCTGAAGGACGTACCGCAGATTGTATAGCTTTGAAATCCTGGGGCTTGAATTTGGATCCGTCAGCTTTAAACTCTGGGAACCCGGATGCTATCTTCGCCGGGTCAAGCTTTGGAAAATAAGCCTTCGCCAGCGTTAAAGCCCGGGTCATCCCAATTCGGCAGGACGAACGCTTCAGTATTTCAATCCATCCAGGTGCTGTGGAAAAGGCCTGTATAAGGGTCTCCTCGCCCGGGTATACCTCAGAAGGCCACTTGATAGCATCCAGCAAAAGTTTCGTGCCGGCAAAAAACGTCCGGAGCATAGTCTTCAGAGTTTTAACTTGAGTAATGGCATTCTCCTCCGGAGTAGCAAGATTAGCACCTGCAATCGAAACATGCAAAAGCATATCAGTAATATTGGCGGCAAGATAGAGATACGCAAATTAATCGCAAATAGCAAACTTACTTAGCAAGATACGGTAAGTGTCCGTAAGTTGAGTCGACAGGTTATTCAGCGAGGACTGGGCAGCATTGTACTTTTTCTTGTATGTGGAGACATCTTTTTTCAAAGTCTTTATCTCCGCTTCAAGGGCCTCCCTACGCTTAACTTCAGCCAGCAGGAGCTGCTCAGCCTTAAGTAACGCTTCATCTGACTGAGAAATCTCTGCCTGCAAAAGCCGGGTAAAGCTATAAGCCGGGTGTCACGATAGTATTTCATCTGAGGAAGTGATTACCGAAAAGTATTATGCGAAGTACCGAGGATAATTAAAAAAAAAAATTTATTATACTCGGGACTTGGGGACTGGATGTATAATAAGGAGCATCAAGTAAAAGTTACCTGATGTGCTGCAGCCATACGTTCTAGGACAGTCCCTTCTGAAGCTTTCATGGCAAGAAGAGCGCTCATCAGCTGGTTAAAGTCAGCGTTATCCGAGTTAGATGGCTCGGATACCTGGAAAGTGGGAAAAGGAGCATTTCTTGTAACAGGAGGTGGCACCCGGGTCATCCGAATGTCGGAGTTTGGTCCCCCTCCCGCGCTTGAAGCTGCTCCCTTCTCCTTCTCGTCTGCGTGTGAAGCGGTTGGATATTCGGCGTCATGCCTAGCTGGCTCCGATGGCGACACTTGCTCGTTGCCAGCCGTGGTGAAGGCATCGTCGGCCGGCTCGTTCTCGACCCGGACCTTAGCCTCGGTGTCCTCCTGGTCGCTACTAATAACCGTGGCTCTGAAGAAGGTGCAAAGGCACAATTAATCTCTGGTTAAAAGAAAAAAGGGATGAAAGCTCGGTATAATATCAGGAAAAGGCGCTTACCCGGTGTTCACCGGGAAGTTCGAGGGGAAGCCGTCACTAGACCCGGAAGAGACTGAAAAATGGCAAGAAAAGTCTGGGATTACGTTACAAAGGAGTGACCGGAAAGAAATTTTGTTTACAACAAATACCAGGATGTTGAACCGGGGGCGGCGAAGCGACCGGATTAGGGGTCTCGTTGCCCGGATGATTCCGGGTTACTCGGCGCCTAGTCGCGGGTGGCTCCTTCGGTTATGATCAAAAGGGGTGGAAATGGTGTTAGCCCCGGAGTGACGTTATGGGAACAAAAAACCAAAGTGTAAGGATATGAAGTAAAAACCTGGAGGGCTATCCTCTGGGATTTCCTCTTTGTTCCGGTTTTGGTGGTCGGTTCCAGCTCTTCCTCCTCGCTGGTGGGCCCGCCCCTGCTGTCCGATTCTTCTTCTTCGCTTTGGTCCTCTCGCTCTGAAAAATATCCGAGTTACAGCATGAAGAAGAAGAAAAGGCAGGATATAACGTGTGCAAGGGAATCAGGTATGTACCTTCATTCGAGTCAATGACGTCGTCTTCCTCCTCCCCGTCTTCGGAATTAGGAGGGGTATCGACTGTCCAGAAGTCATCATCAGCCTGAGGAGAAGATGCCAGGATAGTGATTAATATCGAGTCAAGAGAAGCGAATAAAAGTAAGTTGTTAGAAGTCAAAATCAAAAGGTGGAAAACTTACTGCGGGGGTTGGATTCTCGAGGGTAAAAGGTTCTAATCCGGCTATGCCCCGGATTACCTCGAGCTTCTCTGTCAAGAAACCCTTAATTGTTTTGTTAATGTCACCTGGAGCAAGGGTGCGGGTAGAGAATCGGATTGGGTCCGTGGTTTGACCCGAGTATTCGCACATCAGCTTCTCACGAATGGAGTTTGGCTGAATACGGAAGCTAACCCAGGTCTTCACCAGGTTTAGCCCGATGAGGCCTCGGGCGGACAAGATGGAGATCCTAGCTAACAAAGGCAAGATCGCCTCTCTGTCCGAATCAGAAGCGAAGGCGTTGAATTTCTCGGAGATGTCAAGTTGACCCTCCGAGTAACCCGGCAACTTCTTTTCACCGGGTGGAGAGGTATCCTGGCAGTAGAAGTACGAAAGCTGCCAGTGCTTTACGTGGGAATTGAGAGAAATAGGAGGCATCAGGGAGTTCTTGCGGCGCTGGATAGAAACCCCGCCGCAAGTGAGAAGTGCGCCGTCGCCGCTTTCGCGACACGGCTTGCACTGAAAAAGTTCGACGAAGAGGGCTAGACTTGGCGGAGTGCACAAGTAAGATTCGGAAAGAACGATAAAATGGGAGATGTTCAAAATGGAGTTTGGACCTATATCGAAGATACGGAGGTTGTAATGGTCTAGGACGTCACGGAAGAAGGGGTGACCGGGAGGCCTAAAGCCCCGGGTCACATGCTCAACAAAACATATTACCTCATCCGTCGCTGGAGAAGGCCGGGTTTCATTGCCTGGCACTTGCCAGTGGATAGACTCCTGTGGAGGTAGGGTTCCAAGCTCGACCAACTCCTCCAGTTTGGCCTTGGTGACGGAGGACTTCCCCCAATTGGCTGATATGGAGTTTGTGGATCTAGCCTTGGCCGGCTGTTTCCCCTGCCTCTTGGGTGCCATGGGGTTGACCTGGTAAAGCATTGAAGAAAAAGACGTAAGGAACAAAAACTTGGAAGTTAGCAGGAAAGCGGTTACCCGCAATTTGAACATAATCCGGCTATTGCCTCGCTGGGTCGAGTATGGTTTGTCCGGGTATCAAGTGACCTTATGAAATCCATAGAGCTTTCCGTAGAAGCAAGTGTTTGGAGAAGTTAGGGGGATACTTATATGCTTACCATCTGCGAATGAGCCGGAGGAGTAAGATTTTCTGAGGAAGGAGAACAAGGGCGGAAATCTTAGGTGGCCCGAGCCTAGGTTGGGAATCCTATTTCTAAAATTACGACCAAATTAATGATTACTGGAGTTAGGGGAGTAATATGAGCTATGAATCCTATCCATAGGGGCGTTTATGGTAAGTGTCCGTGAGCTAATCCGGCGCGGCCCGATAAATTGCGGACCGCTCGATCCAGATCTAATCTGAGGAAGAACCAAGAAATTGCGAGGGTAAGCTGGAGGATGTAAGGGACTTACCGAAGGAGATTGGAGTAAGGCCTTGCGGAGACAGATGGCGCAAGATTCGTGTCCTTTCGTGACCGTTGGCTGGCGAATCGGAGGCTTGACGGTGGATTCGGGGGCTGGAGCGGCTCGCGCGGTGGCGGAGCGCAAGCGAAGGCGGATGGGCTCCGGCGAGATACGTGGGGTTCCCGTGGTGGCACTCTGCGAGCTTGAGCTTGGGAAGAAGAGAAATGGGGAAAGTGAGCCGTTAAGGGTTGAGTTTGCTTCCTGGGGTTTATTTATAGTAAACCGGGTGGAAAAACTCATCCTAACGGGCGAAACCCGGGAGTTGCGGAGTAATGGTTGGACATTTTGAAATTTGAAAGGCGCATTCCGTGAACGGGCCAATATGATCCCGAGAAAGGGGAAGGGGGAATTTCCTTCCTAGTAACAGCGACAGTTATTGAGGAGGATGTGAAATCATCAAGTTTCCTATTAAGACTCAGGTCTGGAAGATTGAGGGAGAGCCTTTGAGGGAAAGCCGGGTTGCTACCTGATCCCCTGGGTGTCAATCCCAGCCGCTTGTCAGCATATTGTATCTTGATCTTTATGTATTCTTGTATCCAATATTTCTGCAGGGAATAGCCAGCACTTCGAAGAGTAAATCTTGGAAGCCCAGGCTATTCTGGGGACTACTGATGGGGGGATAGTAATCCGGTAGGCCCACTTCAAGGTATAATCCGGCCCGAGGTGAACTGAGCAATACCCGGATAGGGGTAAAGAGGTTACTAGAAGGCCCAAAGGCTTGTGAGATGCGTAACCCGGCTTGTGGGTTGCGATAAGGAAAGTTAGGCTTTATATGCGGAGTTCGAGTAGGACTCAAAGATGTGCCTTGAAGGGCAAGTTAGGGGTGTACGGGTGCTTTATAAACCGGCCCCTAGGTTTAGTTTTGCCAGAGATTCAAGTCATAGTTGTAACACCTGTTATCGAGTATCCAGTATAATAATATCGAGAGCCGGCGAGTTGCTTTCCGGTTCTTAGATTGCTCTTCGCCATGTTTTCCTTCGAGCTAAACCCTCTCCCGAATACCTGTGTCGACTTGCCCCAAGATCAGTTACCCCAGGTAACATCTGCCGTGATTATCCCACGACATAGACCCCAGAGTCCGTGGGACGTGTAAGCTATGTTTGATACGATAACTTCATCACACAAGTTTTAGGTGAGTTGTTTCATTACTTGTGGTGATGATGTTGTTATTTCTTTTAGTCTTATGTGTGTTTCACTTTTATATAGCAAACACCTATTATCATGTTTAAGTAGTAGTGTTATAACATGGTTAGGTAATTAGACACAAAATATGGAAAACAACTATTGAAAAGATAAGAGACACATTTTATTTTATGTTCAAAGGTATAGAGTTAATGAAAAAGAGTTTAATTGAAAATGAGGAACTAATACAACTAATTCTATCATCATAACTTTTTAATGACTACTGGTGATAGGTTTAGTAGGTGTGAAAACATTAGAGTTTTATTAATAAGGAAAAATAATGTTGTGGTGGCTATTGCTGGTTATAAGGAAACATGATAGAATTCCATTATACCCAAGAAACAAGTTCATAAGTTAAACAAAATGTTTTATATTTGACATATTTGAGTTGAAAATGTTTTTACCTTTAATGTGGTATATCATTTGAGGTTTTCTAAAAATATTTGAATAAGTTATTAATTTATTAATTTTAAATGAATTTAATCACTAGGCAAAATATTGTACACATGAAAACTTGGTAAAATGACTTTGAAAATATCTTAGATGAGTTTCATTAGTCGTTTGGAGCAAATTGGTATATAACTTGTATTTTTCTGAATTTTTGAATCATTTAATATTTTTCTCATTTTAAAATTATTTAATTTAAATGCAAAAGTATTTATTTTTTAAACTTTATCAAACATTTTTGAAAAGTTGATAAACATTAAGATTTTATTTTTTAATCATTTTCATATTTTATTTGTATTTTTCTAATTATTGGATTAAAAGTTATTGAATTATAAAGTATATGTATTATTCTGCCCATTTTAAATTGATAGGTGGGACCCACGTGTCAGTTTGATTTTAATTCAACAAATAAAAGAAACATAAAAAGAGAAACGTTCATGACATCATGCTGACGTCATGACCGCATCATCGCGGAGGGGATCTCCTCTCTTGATCCAGAATCCGTGGATTCGCCCCAAATTGGAGGAATTAGCTAGGCCCAAACGCTAGCGGATGTCACGACGAGTGTAGGGGCGGCAGCGGTGCGACCAAATGGTCACCGTAGTTACTCCGGCGAGCATTGGCGTGTCGGCGGGTTGCAGTGCACGGCGGAATCACGAATTAGTCGACCTAAATATGAATGGTAAGCACCATTAGATGCACGGGCTCACCATGAGCGCGTGTAGCTGCTCGCTGAAGCACGAGGTGGTCGAAATCAATGGAGAGCTTCCGCGGCGACCGGCAGCAGAGAGGAAGGGAACGACCAAATTCCCCGGCTCCATGGCTTCCCAGCATGTGAGACTCGTTGAGGAGGTCGAGGAGGGTTCGACGCATCTTCCGGTGGCCTCAGCGGGTCCTGGCGTGACCGACCGGCGGCGGCCGGCGACCGCGGGGCTAGGGTTTCGGGTTCCAGTGTTCTTCTCATAGGGAGAGGGGAAAGTGAGAGAGAGAGAGGAGGTATAGGGCAAGTTGGAGTATCCCTCCTGCTTCTTATCTACGACGAGAAGGCGGCAAGGAGGAGGTGGCGTCTACCTCGACAGCGCAGTGCGCTTCTCTGCTTTCTATCCTGAGGTGGAAGAAAGGAAATAGAAATGCCACATTTCGATAACCCCCTAATGTTTGGAAGATTTACAATGAGGTCCTTATGTTAATGAGAACTGAGAAGAAACCCCTGGTTTCATGGCCTATTTGCAAACAGAAATATTAATAAAAATTATATTTGAATTCCTTATCAAATTTTACACCTCACCATGTTTTGTTTTGGTGGATTTGATGAAGATTTAAATATTAAACTTGGGTGGTCACTTTAAGTGGTTTTATTGTTTTCACTCCATTTAATTTATTAAATGGCTTTGAAGTTATTTTAGGCATGATTATCATGTTCGCACAACACACAAGTGGTTAACCAAGTGGTGTGTTTTAATTGGACCATTTTAGATACCAGTATGTTAGACACTAATTTATAAAACTATTAAGTGATTTTTGTTATTCATTGAAAATAAAATCACTAACTATGGAATTTATTTCCATGTCATGCCAGATGATTTTGTGTAGTGAAAGGACTTGTTTTCTTTTATGTGGGTTTGTTATTTTCATAATTGAAATTCTTAGCGAGTTTGGTTGACATATAAATTAAGTGTGTGTGTAAGCCATGTTTGCTGTTTTTTAGTACTTGTTCAAGTGGAAAACACGAGTGCTTTGGAATCTTATTTGCTTGTTTTCCACATAGGTTCCAATATGGATATTATCCCATGTTTGTTTTAGAACATGTAATCATTTACATGGTTATGTGTAGATGACTTTTCGTTATTATATGTTAGTCTTATGTATGAAAAGGATATGGAAAACAAGGTGTTAAGCTTGTTACCATTAACCTCCACATATCACAAGACATGTGGATGCAATGGCTGGTTATTAACTTGATAATGGTTTCCATTAAAGATATTATTATGAGTTCCTCATCTCTGATGAGCTTGACAAGGCATAGAGGTTATAGGTGCTCCTTGTGATGGCATCTTAACGAGGAGACTTCTTGATGATGATGAATTTTAAGTCCCTGGGTCACGACGCTAGAAATCATTTGCTATGGATGGTGTGTTGGGAACCCCAAGAGGAGGGTGTGATGAGTGCAGCGGTAAGAATTTCCCTCTGTTAAGAACCAAGGTTATCAATCCAGTGGCAGAAAGAGGCTCTTCGGAAAGTTGATGCCACTGACGGTGGTGATGGCGCCTCACCGGTGTCAGCAACAACGCCTAACCTGCACACAACACAACCAAAATACTTTGTCCCAACGGTACAGTGAGGTTGTCAATCTCACCGGTCTTGCTGAAAATAAAGAATAGACGTATAGTGTGGAAAATAGTGTATGCTTGCAGTAAGTAAAGAAAGCAGGAAATTGTAGTGGTTTGTTTAACAGTGTAGGATAATGGACTGGGTTCATAGGTTCACTAGTGGTGTCTCTCCATAAAAGATAGCATGCTGGGTGAACAAATTACAGCTAGGCAATTGACAAATAGAGGTTGCACCGCAGTGCACATTCATGACATGATGACTACTATGATATTTAGTGCGGGCATTACAACAATATACATAGACCGTAATCCAACTGCATCTATGACTAATAATCCACCCTCAGGTTATCATGCGAACCCCCTTAGGTATTAAGTTGCAAGAAACAGATAATCGCATTAAGCAATGTGTGTACTGTAAGCAATGATTGTGCACGCGGGCAATCACACCGCTGTTTTCTCCCTAGTGGCAACAACACATCCTCCCCCGTCACGTTTCTGTCACAAGATTCTTGGTTGTCCACAAGATTCTTTATGTCCTATTATATTTGGTAGACCTTTCTTACATACTGTTGGTGCTGAAATTGATTTGCCTAGAGAAAGGGTGTTTATTGAATTTGCTGGAGAGAAACTTGAATTTAATTTTTCTAAATTTGCTGATAAACCTGCTAAGAAAGAACCAAAATCTAAAGATATAATTGAAACTCTTGCTCATATAGCTGTAGCTTCATCAGACGTGGTGGAACGTTATATGCTTAATCAGGAAGAGCCATTTAATGATGCAGAAAAAGAAGCTTTAGAACAAATATTATGGCAGCAACCTCCACAATTACAATTGCATATCCCACCTGATAATCTAGGAGTAATCCCACCTCCTAAAGGAGATCCTAGTTTTGAATTAAAGCCTTTGCCTGAAAATCTGAAATATGCATACTTGGATAAGAAAAATATATATCCTGTTATTATTAGTGCTAAACTTTCAGCTGAGGAAGAAGAGAAATTACTTGATGTGCTTAAAGCTCACCGTAAGGCTATTGGTTATTCTCTTGATGATCTTAAGGGCATAAGTCCAGCTCTATGTATGCATAAAATTAATTTGGAAGAAGATGCTAAACCTGTTGTTGATTTCCAACGCCGTCTACATCCAAAAATGAAGGAAGTGGTAAGAAGGGAGGTAATTCGACTCAAAGAGGCTGGTATTATTTATCCTATAGCTGATAGTAAATGGGTTAGTCCTGTTCACTGTGTTCCTAATAAAGGTGGAATTACTGTGGTTCCTAATAAAGATGATGAACTTGTTGCTCAACGTATTGTTGTTGGTTATAGAATGTGCATTGATTATAGAAAATTAAATAAAGCAACTTGTAAGGACCATTATCCATTGCCCTTTATTGATCAAATGCTAGAGAGATTATCTGAACATTCTCACTTTTGTTATTTAGATGGGTATTCAGGCTTCTCTCAAATTCCAGTTCATAGTGATGATCAGGAAAAGACCACTTTTACTTTCCCATATGGTACATTTGATTATAGGAGAATGCCTTTTGGTTTATGTAATGCGCCTGCTACTTTTCAGAGATGCATGAATGCTATATTTGCTGATTATATTGAAAAGATAGTGGAAGTCTTTATGGATGATTTTTCGGTGTATGGTACTTCTTTCGATAATTGCTTGTTCAACCTTAACAAAGTTTTGCAGCGTTGTGAAGACCAACACCTTCTTCTTAATTGGGAGAAGTGTCACTTTATGGTAACAGAGGGAATTGTTCTTGGGCATCGTATTTCTGGAAGAGGAATAGAAGTTGACCCAGCAAAAATTGAAGCTATCGAGAAATTACCATATCCAAGAGAAATCAAAGGTATAAGAAGTTTTCTCGGTCATGCAGGTTTTTATCGTAGGTTCATTAAAGATTTCTCTAAAATATCAAAGCCTCTAACCAATCTTTTGCAAAAGGATGTTCCGTTTTCTTTTAATGATGATTGCATAGAATCCTTTAATGTTTTAACGAAAGCCTTAATAACTGCACCTATTATTCAACCTCCTGATTGGAACTTGCCCTTTGAAATTATGTGTGATGCTAGTGATTATGCAGTTGGAGCTGTTTTAGGCCAAAGGGTTGATAAGAAATTGAATGTTATTTACTATGGTAGTAAAACACTAGATGGTGCTCAAAGAAATTATGCTACAACTGAAAAAGAATTTTTAGCGGTAATATTTGCATGTGATAAATTTAGATCTTACATAATTGATTCAAAAGTCACTGTGCACTCTGATCATTCTGCTATTAAATATTTGATGAATAAGAAAGATGCTAAGCCTAGGCTAATAAGATGGGTACTTTTGTTGCAAGAATTTGATTTAGACATAGTAGATAGGAAAGGAGAAGATAATCCCGTAGCTGATCATCTTTCTAGAATGGAAAATATACCTGATGATCCTATTCCTATTAATGATAGTTTTGCTAATGAACAACTTGCCCTTGTTAGTGTTTCTAGTGCTAAAGTTGCATCTCCTTGGTTTGCTAATTATGCAAAATTTATTGTTGGGAAAGTTATGCCGCCACAATTTACTTACCAGCAAAGAAAGAAATTCTTTTATGACCTTAGACATTATTTTTGGGATGATCCATTCTTGTATAAGAAAACTGTTGATGGCATTATTAGACGTTGTGTACCTGAGCATGAACATCAGGCTATTATAAGAGATTGTCATGACAGTCCCTGTGGAGGACATCATGCAGGAGATCGTACTGCAGCAAAGGTATTACAATGTGGTTTTTATTGGCCTACTCTATTCAAGGATTGTGCTGAATATATTAAAACTTATGAAATGCCTATGAACTATACATTACCACTTGAACCATTTGATGTGTGGGGTTTTGACTTTATGGGACCATTTCCTGCATCTAGTACAAAACATACTCACATTTTGGTTGCTGTTGATTATGTTACAAAATGGGTAGAAGCAATTCCTACTAAGAGTGCAGACCATGCCACAGCCATGCAAATGCTTAAAGAAATTATTTTCCCTAGATTTGGTGTTCCTAGATTTTTAATTACGGATGGTGGATCTCATTTTATGCATGGTGTTCTTAGAAAAACATTGGAAAAATATAATGTTAATCATAGAATTGCATCACCCTATCATCCTCAAACTAGTGGACAAGTTGAATTAAGTAATAGGGAAATTAAACTTATTTTAGAGAAAACAGTAAACAGAGCTAGATCTTATTGGCCACTTAAAATTAATGATGCATTGTGGGCTTATAGAACTGCTTATAAAAATCCTATGGGTATGTCTCCTTATAAAATGGTTTATGGAAAAGCATGTCATTTACCCGTTGAATTAGAACATAAAGCTAGATGGGCTATTAAGAAATTAAATTTTGATTTAAAAACAGCGGGGGAGAAGAAATTGCTTGACCTAAATCTATTAGATGAATGGAGGAATGAAGCATATGAAAGTGCAAAATTGTTTAAAGAGAAAGTTAAAATTTGGCATGACAAGAAAATTAAAAGAAAGGAATTTAAAGTAGGTGATCAAGTCCTATTGTACAACTCTCGTTTTAAGTTTTCTGCAGGGAAATTAGCTTCAAAATAGCTTTCTGGTGATACACCTTTATAGCTAGCTCTCAACCACACACTTGTCAAACGCAAAACTTGTGGCTCCCATTATTGGGTCATGTTTATTAGATGCATAAAAAGTAAAGTGTGCCTTCAAAAGTTCGTGAGAGTCCTATCCCAAGTTCAACCCATGACAATTAATAAAGTGAATATCTTAATTT
This sequence comes from Alopecurus myosuroides, assembly GCA_028641055.1. NCBI lineage: Eukaryota > Viridiplantae > Streptophyta > Magnoliopsida > Poales > Poaceae > Alopecurus > Alopecurus myosuroides. The sequence goes on along the minus strand of CM054062.1, from coordinate 332,576,630 downwards.
AGAACATAAATAACACAATAACATGGTGAACATACTCGGAATAGCAATGAAGCTAATGGGAAGATATGGTGGACGCACTGGAAATACTTGGCTAAGGAGTGTTGGAAACAAGTTTTTACTTGTTGGAATTTTTAAATTTTGGGCTAGCAAGAGGGAGATAGTTGACCAGATACTATGTATGCATATGTCCATAGAACTACTAATTTCATGACAAACTAAATAAACCAGCAATTAACATAAAGGACATGAATAAGAGATAGCTCAAGACAACATTATTGCAAATTTCTACACATAAAAAGCCTATAAATCATGCAAACATATGTAGCTCTTCAAATCAACCATGGCATCCCTATTCCAAGTCATAATACTAGCATCCAATACATTCTAACCCCAAACTCTAGTAGCTCAATCTCATATAAAATGATGGTGGTGGTCTTATCAAAACAAAAATAAAAACAAAAACTAGACGCTTCAAGTCTCTACGATAAATGATTTGCTTAGAAAAACAGAAAGTAGACGTGTGCTAACCAAAAGAGTGTAGCTCCAGTGGGGTGTTCATCACATCCCCAAGCTTATGGCTTTCACCATTCTTGGATGTCTTGAGGCGCAGCTCCTCTATTCCCTGTGAAAAAACTTCACAAAACATGTTTCTCCCATTCTTTTTCTGTGGGGTGAGATTAGCAAGGACAAACAAATCACATGCTTGCTGTGCAAAATTCCAAATAAAATGCTCCAGTATATAGACAATAAGGTTCATTATGTTGTATGTTCACTCTCTTGTTGAAAGAATCATGGAAATTCGATTCCCAAGCCCAAAAAGTGCATAAAACAAAAGAAGGCAGAATCTGTCCACAAAAGCAACAGCAGAAAAACGAACGTTTTTCCCTAAGCTAGACTCGTAAAAAAATTAAGCCAATTTGTTTTCTTATAGAGGACGAAAAGCTGCAGAACATACTAAAAAATTAGCTCAATCGGACATACCAATAAAAAACGTAAAATCATACGGTGAGCAGACTCGTGCTGAAACAGAAATTTCATGCAATAGGATAGCAACTTATAAGTCCAAATGGGTTTGACTTGACTCTTTATTGAAAACTCCAGAATTAAAACAAAAAAAATAATCTCTTGAGAAATCAAGAGGACACTAGGAAAATCAAAACAAAAACAATCGGGTTGCCTCCCGTAAAGCGCTTTCTTTATAGCCATATAGCTAGACTTTACTTACTTGATAATCAAGAGGGATAAAGCTCATGAGGGAGCTTGTTCTTCAGCGTGCCCCTATTCCTTGGGAAGTTCTCCATGCTTTTCTTGTGAGGGAACTTAAACTTGACATTCCCTTCCTTCGAGTCTATGATTGCACCTGTAGTACGAAGAAAAGGTCTACCAAAAATAATAGGACTAGGGGATTTATCCCCCATATCCATAATAATGAAATCAACGGGTACGAAAGTCATGTGCAATTCAATCATAACATCTTTTACTTGTCCTACATCATTTTTAGTAGAGTTATCAGCAAGCAAAAATTCACTTGAGCACTTTTCTAAATTTTCTAGTTCTAGCAATTCATATAATTCTTTAGAGAGTACCGATACACTAGAACCTAGATCTAACATAGCATGGTGAATTTATTTTCCAATTGAAACTAGCACCTTGGGGATCCATTCATCCCCAAGCTTAAGAGGTATCATGGCCTCATTCTTGTACCTAGCAATTTTTTCTTGCAAGACATGATTAGAAATATAAGATCCAAAGCCAGGTTGATTAACATTTATAGTGGGATCACTAGCAAATTTTTGTAGAGTAGCAATAAGTTCTTGCAAGCTACTTTTTTCTAAATCAAGCAATGGATCCTTAATTTCAGTAAGAATCATAATTTCCTATACTTTACTCTCTAATTTAGCTAGCATGCTTGATTCATGAGGACTAATTTCATCTTTGCTAGCAAGATAAGACATATATGGAAGTAAATATTCAGGGTACTTCACTATTTCATTCAAAGTTTCTTCTAAGCTAGTAGGGACATGCTCACTTGTATTCTCAGCAATATGATCAATATTTTCAATAATAGGAGCAGCAATAGTAATAGAATTCATTCCTACACTAGGTTGTGCTTGTGGCTTTCCTGCTGACATGCTTAATAGAGTTGCTTGATTATCAGCTAATTTTGACAATGCTTTATCTAAATTCGAAGATTGAAGTTGCAATCCTTTAATATCACTACTAATGGATGCAATAGACTTATTTAACTCATGTATCATAGCATTGTGACTATCAACTTGTTCCATAAGCAATTTATTAGATTCAGAAATTTCACTAGAAGGCTTCCACTTATTTTCATTAGCATTAGGATATGGAACAAAAGGTTTATTTGGCACATAAGGAGGTTTACTATATGAATTGTAAGCATTACCAAAACCATCGCTACCTTAATTCCTAACAAAATTAACATCCACACTTTCAGAATTACTACCAACTAGCTCCTGCAAAGGCACATTCTCCATATTTTGTTTATTAATAAAAGCAAGAATAGTGTCCATTTTAGAAGACAAATCATTGGTTTCTTCAATTGAGTTTATTTTGTTAGTGGGATTGGGTGCTCTTTCAGTATTCCATTGACTATAATTTTGCAATATGCTTTCTAATATGCTCTTAGCCTCTCCTACAGTTTTACTCATAAAGGCACCTCCAGCAGCAGAATCAAGTATATTTCTAGACATGTAGTTTAGACCATTATAAAAAGAGTGTAGTATGGTCCATTCATTTACTCCATGTGATGGGCATGTTCTAATAATTAATTTAATTCTATCCCATGCCATGGCTACATGTTCATTATCATTTTTCCTAAATGAGAGGATATTATTCCTATTTTGCAAAATTTTAACGGGAGGATAATATTTCTTAATGAAAGCTTCTTTTAAATCATCCCAAGACTTTATACTAGCTGTAGGTAGTGAAAGTAACCATTCTTTAGCCTTTCCTCTAAGTGAAAAAGGAAATAATTTCAGTTTTAAAACACTACTTTCCACATTTTTAAATTTTTGCATATCACATATTTCCATGAAATCATGAAGATGCATAGAGGCATCCTCCATAGCACTACCACTAAATTACTCTCTAGTAATTAAATTCAATAAACTAGGACTTACTTCATAGCTTTCAGCTTGTATTTCAGGTGTAGTAATTGGCCTAGCAATGAATTGGTCATTGGGTGTATTTGTGCAGTCACTTAATTTAGTTCTATCACCAATTTTAACAGTTTTTATGTAATTTTTAACTTTTTATGCAAAACAAAAGTAAAGTAACTAAGAAAATTCGAAATACTAAAATAATCTGGATAACTAAATGCAAAGCTAAAATGCAAACTAAAATAAAATATGCAAGACAAAACAAAAACAAGAACAAAAACAAAACAAAAACAAAAACAAGACAAGAAACAAAACAATCTACTTGAAAGAAGGTGGAGATAGAAAGGACGGTACTCACGTAGGTGCAACCTCCCCAAGCTTAGGTGTTTTCACACCTTGTTGGTGATGAAGACTTCTTGTGAGCTCCCTTGGACAACTCCTTCACCCATGGCTCCCCGGCAACGGCGCCAGAAAAACGCTTGATGGCTAGGTTGAGACTCCAAGTGCAGAGTGTGTAGCTAGTGGCAAGCCTTCTTCCCCACGAGGGTGACTCGAGGGTTTATATCGAACTCTTGGGGAGCCAGTATTTCAGCAGTTGTCTTCCAAGCTTCCTCCAGGATCCTGCAAACAAGTAGAGAATTTTGTGCCCTCAACCTCACCAAGTGGTTGTCAAGCACAAGGTGTGAGACTTCTAAACTGCAATGCAAAACTGAAAGTAAATGTCAAAATAATTAAATCTACTACTAAATGCAAATGAGAAAATAAATATGCAATGGATTGTTTTTGTATTTTTGTGATGCAAGTGGTGATGGAGATAATGTAAATTCGAATTGGAGATGCAAGCAAAGTAAAGTGCAAGTAAAGTAAATTGCAGCAAAGTAACTAGAGTGTTTTCTTATAATTCAAATAGGACCGGGGTTCATGGTTTCACACTTGCATTCTCTCAAATAAAGTGGTAGACGGTGGACATAAATAATTACATGTGAGATTACAATAACATGTTTAACATTGAGTACTTTCATATGGGCATCACGTCCTAGAATAGAGATCTCTACGGTCATATTGATCCCTCTTATACTCCACCAAGATGCGAAATAAATCATAACACCTCGATAATTAAGGAAAAACCAGAGTATAGCTTTAAGCAATGTGACATGAAGTTGAAGTAAGAACTTGCTAGATCTAGTCATGGAGATTGATTAGTGTCACTTCAAATCCCCGGTAACAAGGTACTCCTTTTTATCCCTAGTGAGGTAACTAAGAAAGGTTTAACAAAACCTAAGTGGATCGCTGAACTTCTGTCACTTTCACAGCACTAGCCACCCCTCGTTACTCCAACTGATGCACCCATCACCCCACACACGCTCTCAAGAACTAGATTGATCAAAGCTAGCAAATAAGAACGGGGTACATAAGATACATCTACTCAAATAACTCAAGAGAAACAATTGCAATCTCAGATTCAATAACTCATAGAAAAGATCCACCACATAGGAATTACAACGGTGCCCGTAATCATGTGAGGCAGCTCATACAGATCTAATTAGTGAAGCACATAGAGAGAGAGATACAAGTGCTACTTCCACAAACCCATAGCCCTGGGGTGGACTACTCCCTCTTCATGGAGATGTCGATGGAGATGACGTTGGAGGGGTAGGAGATCACACCGGCGGCGCCCCGCCGGAGTTTTCCCCCTCCAATCTGGAACTTCAGGTCTCTGTTTCGGTGTTTCGGCGGTGCTCCTCTCCGTAAGGGTACGGGGGACCCTTTTTATAGTCGGTTTTAGGTCAAGACGGAGTCGGTAAGTCGAAGATGGAAGGAATTGGGGCCACAGGGGCCAAAAGGGGGCCTCTCACGCGGCCAAGGAATTTGGCCGCGTGGAGGGTCCTCTTTTGGGCCTCCTTGCCCAATTCTCGTGGATCCTTCGCCCGCAAGTCTTCTCCTTCCAAGAAAATGACCCCCGCAGATTTTCAGGTGATTTCACGGAAGTTTGCCCCCTGAAACGTCAAAAATATAGAAAACGGGGTTTCTGACAGGCAGGGTTAATTCCATAAAAGTTGGGGGACTTTGTAATTTAACCCCAAAATACTATAAAACATTGAATTATACCCTTATATGATGCAATATGTAATAGAAAACCATGTGAAAATATGCAAAATTCATCTATGCATTTTACATGCATCAAATGATGATTTGGATAGCAAAGTGGAGCGTTTGTGGAATGATGACTTAAGATAGTAAGTTGATCAAATGGTTCATTGATGTGTTGAAATCTCATATGCTCACTTGTATAAGTTGAATAAGTCAATAAGCATGAGAAGATTATTAGGGTTTAATGACTTATGTCATATTTGTTAGTTGTTTTTCTCAGGTGTCATGTTGTTACTTTATATTCTTCATTTGTAATCTTGATGCAGACATAGAGGTTTGAATTATCATATCTAATGATCAAGGTTTAACAATAGCTTAAGAAGATCTATTTCTTATTTTAGGTACTTCTTTTATGGTTGATGAGATATGTACATATTCGATAAATATGTTAATACAATTATTATTTCATTTCCCACTTCTGGGTTTTGAGTTAACACTTGTTTGTATCATTTGTGTTCTATTAAATCTTTGTTATTTACTTGTGAAGGTTCACTCAGTAGCTACTAAATAATTTGGAAAGATGTTGTGTGAATGGTTGATAACTTAAGTAGTTCATTTTTAGAGAGTCTAAGATATTTGTTGATGAGATTATTCCATCAAGCATTTCTAACTTGTGGAAGTTTGATTATTAGTTATGAGATTTGGATACTCGCCCTCCTTGAGTTCTAGATACCTAGTGATTTATTCCAAGCCACTTATAGACTTGTGGTTAAGGTTGTTGAGAGTTTGTGTTGGTCATAACCAATTCTGGTTTCTCTTATACGGTGATTTGGTTTCTTAAGATACTTGTTATAAAGAGCATTTCAAATGTACTCTTGACTAGATGAACTAGACCTATTTCATCATGTCAAGTGAAAGTTTGGTCACTTTGATTCGTTTAAACTTTCGGGCCAAAATTTCTCATACTTTTAGATGCATGCTTTACAAATTCACATAATATATTTAGATCCTTATAACCTCCAAAACACTGGGATGTTACGATATCTCCCCCTTAACAAGAACTTCGTCCCGAAGTTCAATCTCTCTCATGTAAAGATAGCTAGAGAGAACTTTGGTAGACCGTTGAATCTTCACAACTTTTTTCTTGTGTTGACCTTGGCATGTGTAGCCTCTTGTCTTGAGTGTTCACCTTCCACTCTCTTGCATGATGATCCAATACTATGCCTCTTATTATGACAACTCTGTTTTAGGCCTTCCTAATGGTCTCACGAAGAACACGTGGTATTTCCACCACATAGTGGATACCAAGTTTTGTTCCCCGATGAATAGGTATGCTTTCCTACCTCTCACAACTTTTCGAAGAACATTTGGTATATCCACCAGGTGATGAATAACCAATAAGATTCTTCCGGTACACTGGAAAATGTCTATGTTTAGGACTCCATTTGGTTCAATCTAATAGTCTCAAGAGGAATAATTCTCAAAGAAACTTGCACAACATAGTGTACATTGATTTAGACTCACCTATTTAGTGAAAATATCTTCGAGTTTAACTTTTTTTCCTGCAGATGACTACCACCTATTCCTTTGGTTACTTCCTATGGTCCTTCTATATCTCTAGGTTTTAACTTCTACGGTTGAATCTATCAATATTTTTCTCGAACTTCTACATGTTTCCTTCTAGGATATAACCACTCATGTGATTTTCTTGGCATCACTTGTGGTATATCTCCATGTGTTGATGAAGTATGCCACCAACTCTAAACAAGATGTGGATTGTGGTCCATTCCCATCAGTGTCTTCATTGTCATCTTCCTTTTTGACTTTCTAGTTTTCAAGATCTTTTGTGGTTGCTTCAATCAGCTAATATTGCAGACCGCTCTCATACTAATCCTATACTCTCTAGACCGGTAACATCAAGATAGAACTCAGTGTTTGCACATGCATTTGCACATCAAATTCCAACTTCATGCATAGATCTAGTCAATCAAAGGTCCAAATAAAATCCAATAAATCCCAAATACAGTTATCACTCATGCATCAAAAGCCTGTGAAATATTAGTACTTTGAGTAAAACATCTCAAGCACCAAGGCTCTTAAATGCTATAAGCTACAAGTAGGTATATAGTACCTTATAATCCTACTCTACACAACCACTCTTTACCTCGGCAATTACTCCAATTGCATGCCTTACTGCAATGGAATAAACCAAGACAAATGACCCTATAGTAGTTGTTGTCTAACTTGGTTCCATATAGGACTAAGTACCATGTCAATTGAAGTACTTCATCTTGATTATGATAAGCTTCTCGTGGCATCTGTTGGTCCTTCATGTTGTTGATCATATCATAGGAGTAGTAATGTAACTTCCATCAATGTTTATGCCTTCTCCTAATTCTATAATATACTATAATGATTCACCTCTATACTTGATAACTAAGGATATGGTATATATCCCATAGTTACCATAGTTTAATGACTCTCCGTGATTCTAAAACATCCCTTCTTGATGTCTCTTATACTTACTCTATACCATGTTCTACTCCATCCTATTCACTCATAGAATGGGGTAATTATCACTTTGACTTGATCATCTCTGACTATGTCAGAACTCTGTTTTTCTCAATAACACTGATAGATGATATACTTCTAACTATTCATACCTAGGTGTAAATAAAATAGATAAGTAGATTTACTCAAATTGAGTAAGAACATTCTATACAAATATGACTGTATCATTCTCAAGTGAATGGTCATCATAGTTGTAGGAAATGTGGTTTAGATAAGATGGCTTCCTATAGTCTTTACCAACCTATAGATCTCCTAAAAGATTTTAAACCTAAGGTCGCTTCTCTCTGATACCATCTGTGGTGACCCAGCACACCACTGCATGTGTAGTGCGCAAGTCGTTGACATAATACTCACAGAAGGACTTATCCGTGAATAATACATCCCTCAGACTAGTACAACAGAAACATAGCAGGACTAAGCAAAGCTATAGGATACAAACTTCATTACAAAATCTTGATAATCTCTTTGATGAATCAAGAACATCTCATGCAAATGAACATCAGAAGAAGCAATGTGAAGCTCCAAGCTGGAGAATAACTCTAGTTTAGAACTAAATACACTACGGCTGATGTCAGCCCTAATCTATGGATTGCGATAATCTAATTCTAGGAATGGTCTCCACCTACACCTTGATAGCTTCTCCTCCTCCAGCGTTGTTTAATATGATGCTTTACTGGCTAAGTGGTATAATACTCCACCTAGCTTCATGAGGTAGCGATGGCTTCACGATGACGACTTCCATAAGGCTTCAACTCTAAGCATGGGGTCAAACGGGAACGAATGAGTAATGAGCGTTACTCAACAAGTTAATGATATACAGTGGGTAGTTTGATGCACTAACTACAACTTTAGACATGAAAGAGTCATAAGCTAATGCAAGGTTTTGTAAAACTTTCTTCAAGAGGTTGCTTTTAATTCTGAAACTATGCCCGCGAGATCTTCACACGGTTATAACTTCATGGAGTTGCCTTTCCTGCGACGTTCGCAGCTCTTTCCCGGAACAGGGGTAAAATGCCACATCCTTTTACACTCTGCAGAGGTGCGTTACTTTACCCATGGGCGATCAAGACCATATTGCACAACCAGGCTCGAGATCCTGTCCACGCCCACTTAGGTGTGGGGCCCGGTTGTTGATCCAAGCCAAACCAAGCTTCTCCGAACAACGCATGCCCACCCATTTGCACCAGCAGGTTGAACCCCCGATTCCACCCCTCACGATGGAGATCTAGGCACCCCTGGAAGACACTCATAGACCCCAAAGTCCGTGGGACGTAAGGGCTCCTACCCATGTGCATGTAGTCTCACAAGACCTACAGTGTACGTCTCTGGCAGTCTGTTGACATGCGAACGAGAGAAGATCATAGCTGACTTACTCGCCCCATACAAGACCCATGGTTAACGCGAATTTGCGGCGCAAGAATCCTGACAACATTTGTGTTTAATTCCTAGGTAATACTTTCCCATACATATGGAACCTTCCTTTGACCTATTCATCTTAGCATGGTCCCATACGCCCACCAAACAGAACACTACCACTCGGGTAGTCATTCAATTATTCATATTATTATAAAAATAGGATCATGCATTCTTTCGAGGGTAGATGATATTACGATAGGGTTTTTGCACATAGTTCGTTATGAAATACTGCAAAGGATATGAGCAACTGATGAACTTGTCTGAGATTGAAATAATGACAATAATATTCCATGTCTTCGGGTTCGAGGGTCGCGTCGGGAAATCCCGAGATATGAAAGATAGCAAAGTAGTCCAGGTAAGGACCACTGAAAACACTTGGCAAGATGATGTAATGCATAGCAATGAGATGCATCGTGAAATATCCTGGAAAATACCCCAGCTTACAAGTGTAAGCTACGTTTGATACGATAACTTCATCACATAGGTTTTAGGTGAGTTGTTTTATTACTTGTGGTGATGATGTTGTTATTTCTTTTTGTCTTATGTGTGTTTCACTTTTATATAACAAACACCTATTATCATGTATAAGTAGTAGTGTTATAACATGGTTAGGTAATTAGACACAACAGATGGAAAACAACTATTAAAAATATAACAGGCACATTTTATTTTATGTTCAAAGGTGTAGAGTTAATGACAGAGAGTTTAATTGAAAATGAGGAACTAATACAACTAATTCTGCCATCATAAATTTATAACGACTAGTGGTGATAACTTCTATCATCACAACTTTGTAACGACTAGTGGTGATAGATTTAGTAGGTGTGAAAACATTAGGGTTTTATTAATAAGGAAAAATAATGTTGTGGTAGCTATTGCTGGTGATAAGGAAACATGATAGAATTCCATTATACCCAAGAAACAAGATCATAAGTTAAACAAAATGTTTTATGTTTGACATATTTGAGTTGACAATGTTTTTCTCTTTAATTTGGTATATCATTTGAGGTTTTCTAAAAAGATTTAAATAAGTTATTAATTTATTAATTTTAAATGAATTTAATCACTAGGCAAAATATTGTACACATGAAAACTTGGTCAAATGACTTCGAAAACATCTTAGAGGAGTTGCATTAGTCATTTTGAGCAAATTGGTATATAACTTGTATTTTTCTGAATTTTTGAATTATTTAATATATTTCTCATTTTTAAATGATTTAATTTAAATGCAAAAGTATTTATTTTTTACAATTTATCAAACATTTTTGAAAAGTTGATAAACATTTAGATTTTATTTTTCTAATCATTTTCATATTTTATTTGTATTTTTATAATTATTGGATTAAAAGTTATTGAATTATAAAGTATATGTATTATTCTGCCTATTTTAAATTGACAGGTGGGACCTACTTGTCAGTTTGATTTTAATTCAAAAAATAAAAGAAAAAGAAAAAGGTTCATGACGTCATGCTGACGTCATGACCGCATCATCACGGAGGGGATCTCCTCTGTTGATCAAGAATTCGCGGATTCACCCCAAATTGGAGGAATTAGCTAGGCCCAAACGCTAGAGGATGTCACTGCGACTGTAGGGGCGGCAGTGGTGGGACCAAATGGTCACCGGAGTTACTCCGGCGAGCATTGGCGCGGCGACGGATGGTAGTGCGTGGCGGAATCACGAATTAGTCGACTTAAATATGAATGGTAAGCATCATTAGATGCACGAGCTCACCCTGAGCGCGTGTAGCAGCTCGGTGAAGCACGAGGTGGTCGAAATCAATGGCGAGCTTCCGCGGCGACTGGCAGCAGAGAGGAAGGGAACGGCCAAATTCCCCAACTCCACGGCTTCCCATCATGTGAGACTCGTAGAGGTGGTCGAGATGGTACGTCGCATCTTCCGGTGGCCTTAGCGGGTCCTTGCGTGACCAAAATCGACGGCGGCGACCGGCGACCGTAGGGCTAGGGTTTCGGGTTCTAGTGTTCTTCTCACAGCGAGAGGGGAAAGTGAGCGAGATAGGAGGTAGAGGGCAAGTTGGAGGATCCCTCCTTCTTATCTACGACGGGAAGGCGGCAAGGAGGAGGTGACGTTTACCTCGACATCGCGATGCGCTTCTCTGCTTTCTGTCCCGCGGTGGAAGAAAGGAAAGAGAAATGCCACATTTCGATAACCCCCTGATGTTTGGAAGATTTACAATGAGGTTCTTATGTTAATGAAAACTGGGAAGAAACCCCTGTTTTCAGGGCCTATTTGCAAACAGAAATATTAATATAAATTATATTTGAATTCCTTATCAAATTTTACACCTCACCATGTTTTATTTTGGTGGATTTGATGAAGATTTAAATTTTAAACTTGGGTGGTCACTTTAAGTGGTTTATTGTTTTCACTGGGCATGATTATCATGTTCGCACAACACACATGTGGTTAACCAAGTGGCGTGTTTTAATTGGACCATTTTAGATTCCAGTCTTTTAGAAACTAATTTATAAAACTATTAAGTAGTGTTTGTTATTCATTGAAAATAAAATCACTAACTATGGAATTTATTTCCAAGTCATGCCAGATGATTTTGTGTAGTGAAAGGACTTGTTTTCTTTTATGTGGGTTTGTTATTTTCATAATTGAAACTCTTAGCAAGTTTGGTTGACATATAAATTAAGTGTGTGTGTAAGCCATGTTTGCTATTTTTTAGTACTTGGTCAAGTGGAAAATATGAGTGGCTTTGGAATCTTATTTGCTTGTTTTCCACATAGGTTCCAATATGGATATTATCCCATGTTTGTTTTAGAACATGCAATCATTTATATGGTTATGTGTAGATGAATTTTTGTTATTATCTGTTAGTCTTCTGTATGAAAAGGATATGGAAAACAAGGTGTTAAGATTGTTACCATTAACCTCCACATATAACAAGACATGTGTATGCAATGGATGGTTATTATTTCATACTTGATAATTGTTTCCATTAAAGATATTATTATGAGTTGCTCATCTCTGATGAGCTTGACAAGGCATATAGGTTATAGGTTCTATAATTTTACCTAATGATTCACTGGTTAATTGCTTATGCCCCCTTACTGAGGCAATGTTGCTCCTTGTGGTCTTCTGTTGTCTGATGTACTTGTCTCTAATTGCCACGTGTCTTTAGATTGCCTGCAATATCCTTGTTTCTAGTTGTCACTAGTCTTCAGGTACTGCCTTTGTCACTTACAAGTGAGATCATCTCTTGGATTCCACCTTCAGCTATCTCACCCTTGTGGTGAAAACAACAAGTTATTCCAAGAAAAGATTTTACTTAGACGATTATAGAAGTATGTGAGTTTGTTTTATGACATCAAGTTTTCCTATGCATATAAGAAGAATTTGTTAACAAGGTAGCTAGTCTTGCCTCCAAATTACTACTCATATACAATAGGCTGAGATGTATCAAGTTATTCAACCTTCTGTGTGTTTGTGTATGACAATCAATTGTTTGAGTATACAAAAGTGATATGTTAATGAGGTAATTAGTCTTGTTACCAAACTACTTCTATATAACATTAACATTGGAATATCACACTATTTCAAGAGAGTTAATAAAATCAAATCAAGATATAACAGTTTCCAAATACTCTTATAATAGATTGGAATGGCACTTCTAGAACAATATGAAGAATCCTTTTGTAGGTCTTCTTGTGGTAATTTCTCATTTCTTGTGGGTTGGTTCTCTTGCAGAATGACTTTGAGAAGATTGGAAACAAGATAGAATAGTCTAGACAACATAACAAGATCTAGATTAAGAGTTAGTTCATGCTTGTATTATCCTTCCACATACTTCTTATTTTATTTCCCAAAGGATATGTAATTATATCATATAGGATTTGTTTTACTTAGTTATCAATTCAATTCCTCTAATAGAGGTTATAACTTGTTGTTATTCCTTAGTTGTATCCAGAGATACTTTAGTTGTTGAATGATGATTTGGATAACAATGTGGAGTTTTTGTGGAATGATGACTTAAGATAGTAAGTTGATCAAATGGTTCATTCATGTGTTGAAATCTCATATGCTCACTTGTATAAGTTGAATAAGACAATAAGCATGAGAAGATTATTGGGGTTTAATGACTTATGTCATAGTGATGCATGTAAAATGCATATATTAATTTTGCATATTTTCACATGGTTTTCTATTACATATTGCATCATATAAGGGTATAATTCAATGTTTTATAGTATTTTGGGGTTAAATTACAAAGCCCCCCAACTTTTATGGAATTAACCCTGCCTGTCAGAAACCCCGTTTTCTATATTTTTGACGTTTCAGGGGGCAAATTTCGGCGAAATCACCTGAAAATCTGCGGGGGGCATTTTCTTGGAAGGAGAAGACTTGCGGGCGAAGGATCCACAAGAATTGGGCAAGGAGGCCCAAAAGAGGACCCTCCACGCGGCCAGATTCCTTGGCCGCGTGAGAGGCCCCCTTTTGGCCCCTGTGGCCCCAATTCCTTCCATCTTCGACTTACCGACTCCGTCTTGACCTAAAACCGACTATAAAAAGGGTCCCCGTACCCTTACGGAGAGGAGCGCCGCCGAAACACCGAAACAGAGACCAGAAATTCCAGATTGGAGGGGGAAAACTCCGGCGGGGCGCCGCCGATGTGATCTCCTACCCCTCCAACGTCATCACCATCGACATCTCCATGAAGAGGGAGTAGTCCACCCCAGGGCTATGGGTTTGTGGAAGTAGCACTTTTATCTATCTCTTTATGTGCTTCACTAATTAGATCCGTATGAGCTGCCTAACATGATTACGGGCACTGTTGTAATTCCTATGTGGTGGATCTTTTCTATGAGTTATTGAATCTGAGATTGCAATTGTTTCTCTTGATTTATTTGAGTAGCTGTATCTTATGTACCCCGTTCATATTTGCTAGCTTTGATCAACCTAGTTCTTGAGAGCGTGTGTGGGGTGATGGGTGCATTAGTTGGAGTAACGGGGGGTGGCTAGTGCTGTGAAAGTGACAGAAGTTCAGCGATCCACTTAGGTTTTGTTAAACCTTTCTTAGTTACCTCACTAGGGATAAAAAGGAGTACATTGTTACCGGGGATTTGAAGTGACACTAATCAATCTCCATGACTAGATCTAGGAAGTTCTTACTTCAACTTCATGTCACATTGCTTAAAGCTATACTCTGGTTTTTCCTTAATTATCGAGGTGTTATGATTTATTTCGCATCTTGGTGGAGTATAAGAGGGATCAATATGACCGTAGAGATCTCTATGCTAGGACGTGATGCCCATATTAAAGTACTCAATGTTAAACATGTTATTGTAATCTCACATGTAATTCTTTATGTCCACCGTCTACCACTTTATTTGAGAGAATGCAAGTGTGAAATCATGAACCCCGGTCCTATTTTAATTATAAGAAAACACTCTAGTTACTTTGCTGCAATTTACTTTACTTGCATCTCCAATTCGAATTTACATTATCTCCATCACCACTTGCATCACAAAAATATAAAAACAATCCATTGCATATTTATTTTCTCATTTGCATTTAGTAGTAGATTTAATTATTTGACATTTACTTTCAGTTTTGCATTGCAATTTAGAAGTCTCACACCTTGTGCTTGACAACCACTTGGTGAGGTTGAGGGCACAAAATTCTCTACTTGTTTGCAGGATCCTGGAGGAAGTTTGGAAGACAAATGCTGAAATACTGGCTCCCCAAGAGTTCGATATAAACCCTCGAGTCACCCTCGTGGGGAAGAAGGCTTGCCACTAGCTACACACTCTGCACTTGGAGTCTCAACTAGCCATCAAGCGTTTTTCTGGCGCCGTTGCCGGGGAGCCATAGGTGAAGGAGTTGTCCAAGGGAGCTCACAAGAAGTCTTCATCACCAAAAAGGTGTGCAAACACCTAAGCTTGGGAAGGTTGCACCTACGCGAGTACCGTCCTTTCTATCTCCACCTTCTTTCAAGTAGATTGTTTTGTTTCTTGTCTTGTTTTTGTTTTTGTTTTGTTTTTGTTCTTGTTTTTGTTTTGTCTTGCATATTTTATTTGAGTTTGCATTTTAGTTTTGCATTTAGTTATCTAGTTTATTTTAGTATTTCGAATTTGCTTAGTTACTTTACTTTTGTTTTTCATAAAAAATTAAAAACTACATAAAAACTGTTAAAATGGGTGATAGAACTAAACTAAGTGACTACACAAATACACCCAATGACCAATTCATTGCTAGGCCAATTACTACACCTAAAATACAAGCCGAAAGCTATGAAGTAAGTCCTAGTTTATTGATTTTAATTACTAGAGAGCAATTTGGTGGTAGTGCTATGGAGGATGCCTCTTCATGATTTCATGGAAATATGTGATATGCAAAAATTTAAAAATGTGGAAAGTAGTGTTTTAAAACTGAAATTATTTCCTTTTTCACTTAGAGGAAAGGCTAAAGAATAGTTACTTTCACTACCTACAGCTAGTATAAAGTCTTGGGATGATTTAAAAGAAGCTTTCATTAAGAAATATTATCCTCCCGTTAAAATTTTGCAAAATAGGAATAATATCCTCTCATTTAGGCAAAATGATAATGAACATGTAGCCATGGCATGGGATAGAATTAAATTAATTCTTAGAACATTCCCATCACATGGAGTAAATGAATGGACCATACTACACTCTTTTTATAATGGTCTAAACTACATGTCTAGAAATATACTTGATTCTGCTGCTGGAGGTGCCTTTATGAGTAAAACTGTAGGAGAGGCTAAGAGCATATTAGAAAGCATATTGCAAAATTATAGTCAATGGAATACTGAAAGAGCACCCAATCCCACTAAGAAAATAAACTCAATTGAATAAACCAATGATTTGTCTTCTAAAATGGACACTATTCTTGCTTTTATTAATAAACAAAATATGGAGAATGTGCCTTTGCAGGAGCTAGTTGGTAGTAATTCTGAAAGTGTGGATGTTAATTTTGTTAGGAATTATGGTAGCAATGGTTTTGGTAATGCTTACAATTCATATAGTAAACCTCCTTATGTGCAAAATAAACCTTTTGTTCCATATCCTAATGCTAATGAAAGTAAGTGGAAGCCTTCTAGTGAAATTTCTGAATTTAATAAATTGCTTATGGAACAATTTGCTAGTCACAATGCTATGATACATGAGTTAAATAAGTCTATTTCATCCATTAGTAGTGATATTAAAGGATTGCAACTTCAATCTTCGAATTTAGATAAAGCATTGTCAAAATTAGCTGATAATCAAGCAACTCTATTAAGCATGTCAGCAGGAAAGCCACAAGCACAACCTAGTGTAGGAATGAATTCTATTACTATTGCTGCTCCTATTATTGAAAATATTGATCATATTGCTGAGAATACAAGTGAGCTTGTCCCTGCTAGCTTAGCAGAAACTTTGAATGAAATAGTGAAGTACCCTGAATATTTACTTCCATATATGTCTTATCTTGCTAGCAAAGATGAAATTAGTCCTCATGAATCAAGCATGCTAGCTAAATTAGATAGTAAATTAGAGATAATTATGATGCTTACTGAAATTAAGGATCCATTGCTTGATTTAGAAAAGGGTAGCTTGCAAGAACTTATTGCTACTCTACAAAAATTTGCTAGTGATCCCACTATAAATGTTAATCAACCTGGCTTTGGATCTTATATTGCTAATCATGTCTTGCAAGAAAAAATTGCTAGGTACAAGAATGAGGCCATGATACCTCCTAATCTTGGGGATGCATGGATCCCCAAGGTGCTAGTTTCAATTGGAAAAGAAATTCACCATGCTATGTTAGATCTAGGTTCTAGTGTATCGGTACTCTCTAAAGAATTATATGAATTGCTAGAACTAGAAAATTTAGAAAAGTGCTCAAGTGAATTTTTCCTTGCTGATAACTCTACTAAACATGCTATAGGACAAGTAAAAGATGTTATGATTGAATTGCACATGACTATCGTACCCGTTGATTTCATTATTATGGATATGGGGGATAAATCCCCTAGTCCTATTATTTTGGGTAGACCTTTTCTTCGTACTACAGGTGAAATCATAGACTCCAAGGAAGGGTATGTCAAGTTTCAGTTCCCTCACAAGAAAATCATGGAGCACTTCCCAAGGAAGAGGGGCACGCTGAAGAACAAGCTCCCTCATGAGATTTATCCCTCTTGATTATCAAGTAAGTAAAACCTAACTATATGGCTATAAAGAAAGCGCTTTACGGGAGGCAACCCGGTTGTTTTTGTTTGTATTTTCCTAGTGTCATCTTGCTGTCTCAAGATATTAGTTTTTTTTGTTTTAATTCTGGAGTTTTCAATAAAGAGTCAAGTCAAACCCATTTGGACTTATAAGTTGCTATCCTAGTGCATGAAATTTCTGTTTCAGCACGAGTCTGCTCACCGTATGATTTTACGTGTTTTATTGGTATGTCGGATTGAGCTAAGTTTTTAGTATGTCATGAAACTTTTCGTCCTCTGTAAGCACAAAAATTGGCTTAATTTTTTGACGAGTCTAGCTTAGGGAAAAACGTTCGTTTTGCTTCTGCTGCTTTTCTGGACAGATTCTGCCTTGTTTTGTTTTATGCACTCTTTGGGCTTGGGAATCGAATTTCCATGATTCTTTCAAGCAAGATAGTGAACATACAACATACAGAACCTTATTGTATATCTAGTGGAGCATTTGATTTGGAATTTTGCACAGCAAGCATGTGATTTGTTTGTCATTGCTAATCTCACCCCACAGAAAAAGAATGGGAGAAACATGTTTTGTGAAGTTTTTTCACAGGGAATAGAGGAGCTGCACCTCAAGAAATCAAAGAATGGTGAAAGCCATAAGCTTGGGGATGTGATGAACACCCCACTGGAGCTACACTCTTTTGGTTAGCACACGTCTACTTTCTGTTTTTCTAAGCAAAGCATTTATCGTAGAGACTTGAAGCGTCTAGTTTTTGTTTTTATTTTTGTTTTGATAAGACAACCACCATTATTTTATATGAGATTGAGCTACTGGAGTTTGGGGTTGTAATGTATTGGATGCTAGTATTATGACTTGGAATAGGGATGCCATGGTTGATTTGAAGAGCTACATATGTTTGCATGATTTATAGGCTTTTTATGTGTAGAAATTTGCAATAGTGTTGTCTTGAGCTATCTCTTATTCATGTCCTTGATGTTAATTGCTGGTTTATTTATTTTGTCATGAAATGAGTAGTTCTATGGACATATGCATGCATAGTATCTGGTCAACTATCTCCCTCTTGCTAGCCCAAAAATTTAAAAATTCCAACAAGTAAAAACTTGTTTCCAACACTCCTTAGCCAAGTATTTCCAGTGAGTCCACCATATCTTCCCATTAGCTTCATTGCTATTCCGAGTATGTTCACCATGTTATTGTGTTATTTATGTTCTAAATTAAGATATTCACTTTATTAATTGTCATGGGTTGAACTTGGGATAGGACTCTCACGAACTTTTGAAGGCACACTTTACTTTTTATGCATCTAATAAACATGACCCAATAATGGGAGCCACAAGTTTTGTGTTTGACAAGTGTGTGGTTGGGAGCTAGCTATAAACGTGTATCACCGGAAAGCTTTCAACATTGCACAAAAAATTTACATTTGGTTGATATCATGTACTTTTGTTTTTGGACTCCTGCCATGCCGAAATGAAATAGACGAATAGTAAGTTTTGATGAGTAAGTATCTATAAGAGATGCCTCACATGATTACGGGCACCGTTGTAATTCCTATGTGATGAATCTTTTCTATGAGTTATTGAATCTGAGATTGCAATTGTTTCTCTTGAGTTATTTGAGTAGATGTATCTTATGTACCCCGTTCTTATTTGCTAGCTTTGTCAATCTAGTTCTTGAGAGCGTGTATGGGGTGATGGGTGCATTAGTTGGAGTAACGGGGGGTGGCTAGTGCTGTGAAAGTGACAAAAGTTCAGCGATCCACTTAGGTTTTGTTAAACCTTTCTTAGTTACCTCACTAGGGATAAAAAGGAGTACCTTGTTACCGGGGATTTGGAGTGACACTAATCAATCTCCATGACTAGATCTAGCAAGTTCTTACTTCAACTTCATGTCACATTTCTTAAAGCTATACTCTGGTTTTTCCTTAATTATCGAGGTGTTATGATTTATTTCGCATCTTGGTGGAGTATAAGAGGGATCAATATGACCGTAGAGATCTCTATGCTAGGACGTGATGCCCATATGAAAGTACTCAATGTTAAACATGTTATTGTAATCTCACATGTAATTCTTTATGTCCACCGTCTACCACTTTATTTGAGAGAATGCAAGTGTGAAACCATGAACCCCGGTCCTATTTTAATTATAAGAAAACACTCTAGTTACTTTGCTGCAATTTACTTTACATGCACTTTACTTTACTTGCATCTCCAATTCGAATTTACATTATCTCCATCACCACTTGCATCACAAAAATACAAAAACAATCCATTGCATATTTATTTTCTCATTTGCATTTAGTAGTAGATTTAATTATTGCACATTTACTTTCAGTTTTGCATTGCAATTTAGAAGTCTCACACCTTGTGCTTGACAACCACTTGGTGAGGTTGAGGGCACAAAATTCTCTACTTGTTTGCAGGATCCTGGAGGAAGCTTGGAAGACAACTGCTGAAATACTGGCTCCCCAAGAGTTCGATATAAACCCTCGAGTCAGCCTCGTGGGGAAGAAGGCTTGCCACTAGCTACACACTCTGCACTTGGAGTCTCAACCTAGCCATCACATAGTTGTTAGTTGTTTTTATCAGGTGTCATGTTGTTACTTTATATTCTTCATTTGTAATCTTGATGCAGACATAGAGGTTTGAATTATCATATGTAATGATCAAGGTTTAACGGTAGCTTAAGAAGATCTATGTCTTCTTTTAGGTACTTCTTTTATGTTTGATGAGATATGTACATATTCGATAAATATGTTAATACAATTATTATGTCATTTCCCACTTGTGGGTTTTGAGTTAACACATCTTTGTATCATTTGTGTTCTATTGAACCTTTGTTATTTACTTGTGAAGGTTCACTCAGTAGTTACTAAATAATTTGGAAAGATTTTGTGTAAATTGTTGATAACTTAAGTAGTTAATTTTTAGAGAGTCTAAGATATTTATTGATGAGATTATTCCATCAAGCATTTGTAACTTGTGGAAGTGTGATCATTAGTTATGAGATTCGGATACTCACCCCTCCTTGAGTTCTAGATACCTAGTGATTTATTCCAAGGCACTTATAGACTTGTGGTTAAGGTTTTTGAGAGTTTGTGTTGGTCATAACCAATTTTGGTTTCTCTTATCAGGTGATTTGGTTTATTAAGATACTTGTTATAAAGAGGATTCCAAGTGTACTCTTGACTAGATGAACTAGACCTATTTCATCATGTCAAGTGAAACTTTGCCCACTTTGATTTGTTTAAACTTTCGCGCCAAATTTTCCCGTACTTTTAGATGCATGCTTTGCAAATGCACATATTATATTTATATCCTTATAACCTTCCAAACATCAGGATGTTACAGTAAGTGTCGACGATCAAAAGATCTAATTCGTTGATGATGTGTTGATAATGAATTTGCGTAGCCGACCTCAAGGTCATGTAGTCGAAGATGATGCAAGTGCAACTCTAGCACCAAAAAGATGGTGCCTCGCAGGATTTACACACATACGATGTAACCGATGACTCGCGGCTTCCGATCCCGTAAAGCAGCGGAAGTAGAGATATGGACCGGAGAGAACTCTACATGATAGTGGGTGCAGGGTGAAGAGAACCTCAACTCTAGCGAAACTCCAAAATGGGAACCACAGGATGAGAGGAGGAAGAGAGAAATTGGATGCCAAAAGGAGAGGGGGTGCCTCTCTTTATATAGGAGGAGTATTTGTTGCTGCTATGGAAAGATCCCAACTACTAGGTTGGTGAGAGGAGTATTTATTGCTCTTCTCCCTCTCCTTCAGGAAAGATTTTTCCACTCTCTTTCTTCTAGCGATTAATGCAATCTTCACTCTACTAGATCTCCCACTCCAACCACCCAATCACGCCAAAACTTTGTGGAGTGATTGAGGAGGTCTAAATCCGTGATTCCCCAAAAGTATTTGCAAATCCATCCACCAGCTTCTAGCGTATCTTGAGATATCTTGTAGTTCTAGAGTAAACCCTAGTGCTTGTTGCTTCCACCTCGATTCAAGAAGCTTCAGATTGCTGAGAGACTTCAACCATCTTGTGGAGTAGCCTCAACCTTGTGTAAATGTTTGGTCAACGCCTTCAAGTCGACCTCATAGTGGAAACAAGAATCTCCCTCACCAGAGAAGCTCAAGGAGAATAAGGTGTGCACATCCGTGCTATTGGAGTGCTTAGGTGTCTCCACACCTTTCCGACGTAGGTGTACTTTCATTGGGATAGAACTATAGTAAACATATCCTTGTCTCCTTGTTTACACTTGTAGTTTATCTTGTGCTTTATATATTGCTTCCATCGCATACTTTGTATCATATCACATAGGTTGTTCACCTAGTTGCATATCTAGAAAACCTTGTGTTTTACTTGTTTAGACCAATCTAAAAAGGTAAAAGAAGAAAAATTGTTAGTCACCTGTTCACCCCCCCTCTAGTTGACTATACGTAATTTCAATTGGTACCAGAGCCTCGGCTCTTATCTAATGCTTAACCGCCGAAGAGTATTATGGTCCATGGAGATGACTCCGAGCCTTCTAAGGAGGAAATCTCCAAAATGGCTGACACTCTAGCTAACCTACAAGAAACGGTTGGAACCATCCAAACCAAGTTATCCAAGGTTAACACTAGTGTTGGTTCAGAGGTTAGCTCTAGTGTTGATAAACTTGATTTTTGACAAATTGTTCAAAAAATCTTCATAAAAAGGTCTATCATGTATAAACATCTATAAGTTTCAAGCCAAATGATCAAATTATGACAATTCAGTCAACATAGTTTGTGATAAAGTTCAAATATCCGGAAAATAGGTGTATCTTGGTATAGGAAACAATGGTTCCGAAGGAAATTTTCAAATTATTTATATATATATCATTTTCCTTTTTCTAAGTGGCAAAAATGACTTTTTTTGTGTGAACCAAGTACAAAAAATAATGTGCAAAATGGCACTCCTCTAATTCTCACAAAGAGTAGTCCATATTTTATGGATAATCCCCAAGTATTAGGAATTTTCTTAATTTCTATCTAATTTCCCCTAGTTAGATGAGTTTATGCTGATTTTTGGAAAGTAATCTACAAGTGTTTGATATTTTTGTCTGAATTTTCTTAGAAAATCACTTTAAGTTACACAACTAGTTGTTATATCACAGAAATATGGATAGTTTCAGAAAATTTGACCTCTATCGATTAATAGTCATGGTGGTCATTTTAACCTTTTTTGAAAAAATCAAATAAAGTGAAGAAAACCTCAAAAAAAATCCTCTGGCATGGAGATCTTTTATGTGTACTAGTTTCTATTAAAAATGATAAACTTGATTTTTTACAAATTATTCAAAAAATCTTCACAAAAAGGCCTATCTTGTATAAACATCTATAAGTTTCAAGCCAAATGAACAAGTTATGCCAATTCCAACGGCATAGTTTGTGATAAAGTTTTCATATTCGAAAAATAGGTGTATCTTGATATAGGAAACAATGGTTATGAATGGATTTTTCAAATTATTTTTATAAATATTATTTTCCTTTTTCTAAGTGAAAAAATGACTTTTTTGTAGATAATCTCCAAATATTAGGAATATTTTATTTCTATCTAATTTTGACTAGTTAAATGAGTTTATGTTGATTTTCCGAAAGTAATCCAAATTTGAACAACAAGTGTTTGATATTTTGGTCTGCAATTTTTTATAAAATCATTTTAAGGTACACAACTAGTGGTTATATCAAAGAAACATCGATATTTTTAGAAAATTTGACCTCTTTCGATGAATAGACATGGTGGCCATTTTGACATCTTTTTGAAAAAAAACCCAGAAAAAGTGAAAAAACCTAAAAATTGATTTCCTCCGGCATGGAGTCTTTTTATGTGTACTAGTTGCCATAAAAAAAATGATAAACTTAGTTTTTCGAAATTGTTCAAAAAAAATCTTCACAAAAAAGTCTATCGTGTATAAACATCTTTAACTTTCAAGCCAAATGAGCAAGTTATTGCAATTCCTACGGCATAATTTGTGTTAAAGTTCTCATATTCGACAACTAGGTGTATCTTGGTATAGTAAACAACGGTTTCGATTGGATTTTTTAATTATTTTATACATACCATTTTCCTTTTTCTAAGTGGCTAAAATGACTTTTTTCGTGAAACAGATACACACAAATTTGTGCAAAAGATGATATCATTTTCATATTTGGATTCATCTCATTTTTCTAATCGATTTAGATATTTTATTTGTTAAATTTCAATTTATGAATTTAAAGATATGAATTATTCCATATTAAATGATAAATAGAAGAGAAAAAACAGGGCTACGCCGACGACTTTGACATTGACGTAGCCATGTATTGCAACGGTTAATCTGTGCCAACAGACAGTTTGTTGAACAGCCCAGCTTGTCCCCTACGTTGACGGCTCGACAAAAAGCCGTTGGTGTATCCCCGTTTTCCTGTAGCGCGTGTACGTATTTTTTACAGCCTATTTGTTGAACAACTCAATTCAACATTAAAACAATCTAGATGTTGGTTGGAGGCTATTAGATGGGTGGGATTTAATGTATCCAACCGCTCTTTTACAGTTAGTTTAGATTAGATTAGAGCTAGTGATTAAGTGTCAAGCTGATTAGGGAAGCTGATACAACTATGTTTAACCGTTCTGCCTATGTAAAAATGACAAGATTTTTAATGATAAAAATTTCTCTCGTTTGCAGGTTCTGTTTCGTTGCATATGAATTCTCCGTTCGTGATCCTTATTACATCGGGAGGAGTATGAAGGCTTTTTTACGGATGAGGTGGCGAGTGATATTTTTATCCCACATGGATGACCGCCTGATCTACGGATAGCAGCTCCATAAGCCACGACTGTTCTTATCTTTATGATTTATTTTCA
This sequence comes from Alopecurus myosuroides, assembly GCA_028641055.1. Lineage (NCBI taxonomy): Eukaryota > Viridiplantae > Streptophyta > Magnoliopsida > Poales > Poaceae > Alopecurus > Alopecurus myosuroides. The sequence goes on along the minus strand of CM054062.1, from coordinate 332,552,360 downwards.
GTCGGTTGCAATTTACTTTTTTACGGATATGTGCATTTTCCATTACGGAGAGGCCGGGTTGTAAAACTTAAACTTTATAAGTAATAAAATCCCTTTATAAAAAGAAAAAAAAAACAGCAATGTTTAACCACAGACCGAACCCAAGCAAATCGGCTGGTGCATTGGGTTAGGCTCAGCCCACGATGCGATCGATCAAGTAGAGCCCATATTTCGTTCTTTTAATCTTCTTTTAATCATTTTTTCACTGCAATGTTCTTGGGGTTTTCAGTTGTCAAGGAGACATTGTCACATTCCGGCAGAACACATTGCACATATACGAACGACGCAACAAAAGTGCACAAAAACCTGTTTCTTCTTCTTTTTTTTCGGCGAGGGAACTCACGGAAACTCGTTGATCAATTGCCACAACACCGATCGAGTAGCACCCGACCTGGCACGGTTGGGTCTGCTGTTGGTGAGGGCAATCTGATCATCCTTGTGGCTATCTCGTCGTCTTGGCCTCCTGTTCCGAGCCGTCCTTTGCCGAAGAAACATGAGTGATCTTGGCCCGCTGCTGCTGCTTCTCGCAGTCCGGGACGGGTACCTGCTCTTCCCTGCCGTTGCTGTTGTACTCCTGGTCCTTGTCCTTGCCCCACAACAGCATGTAGAGGCCGGCGATGACCACGACTCCTCCGATTATGCTCCCGACGTATAGGTTCTCGCCGAAGATGAAGTAGGCGAGGATGGCGACCATGATGGTGGACACCGGGTTGAACATGGTCACGAACACGGGGCCCTTCCTCTCTGTGACCCACAGCTGCGCGAACACCGTGAACCCGCTGCACGCGATCCCCTGAATAAAGAGTAACACACAATTAACTAGAGAGTAAAATAACTGTTTTTTCTGGACAGTGATCTGTGACTGACGTACAGAGTAGATGATACACCAGAAGTTGAGCCCGAACCCTACGAGCCAGTCCTCCTTCTGGTGCTGCATGATCACCGTGAAGGCCGCCGACTGCACCCCTCCCACCGTCGCCATCCACGCCGTCAGCGACAGATCCGCCGGGTACCGCTTCACCGACGTCGCCTGCATGCAATTTCACCACAAAATTTTCCATCACTCAGTGTCTGTACCTGTATGCATCACTCAGTGTCTGTACCTGCATGATGTACCAGATGGACCAGCACACACAGCTGCCCACGGCGAGGAGCGACCCCTTGAGCCACCCGTCGTGCGTGGCGGTGACCTCGCTGCCGGGGATGTGGATCGGCGCCTTCAAGGGGCTCCTGATCGCCGCCCCCTTGTACAGCGTCATGGTGGTCACCCCGGCGAACGACACCACGGTGCCGGCGACCTTCGCCAGGCCTCGCGCGCTCTTCACGTTAACGATCTCCATCCTGCAGGAGTGTGTTAGTCGATCAGGCTGACGAGATCTTGATGCGTCTGACCAGATGTCTGCCGGGGTAAGGTACCTGAGGACGATGGCGATGAGGAAGGTGATGGAGGCGACGGTGTTCACCATGGAGGTGACGAACGTCGGGGACGTGTACTTGAGGCTCGCGAAGTACATGTTCAGAGTCACGCTCACCCTGCAATTAATTAGTTCAGTTCAGTTGACACCAACAGGACAGATTGTTGAATACAAGTGTTGGTGTACACACACGATCTCTTCAGGTAGGATGTAAAAAACTTGTAGCTTGTTCTTCTTACCCGAGAAGTGAGAGCACGAAAATCTCGAGGAACAGCTTCCATGTCATCTTGGGCCTCAATTTCCTGATGTACGTACGTCCAGAGAAAAAAAGGGAGCAGAGTGAGCATGCACATCAATCAACAGTACTGTCAAGTCTGAATAATCTGGATCGTGCTATGGGACGTACTTCTCGTGGTAGTAGGCGAAGGGCCAGAGGATGACGGCGACGAGGATGTGGCGGTAGGTGACATAGACATATGGATTAAGCCCCCGGTTGAAGGCGGCCTCCGTGACGAAGTACATGAAGGTGTAGCACAGCTGCACCAGGATCATCATGTTGTGCGGCGCGTACCGCCTCCACACCCCTCCAAACTCCGCCATGGCAAGCTCAAGCTTCGATCGAGAAGAGAAGAAATGGACCGAGAAGCGGCGAGTGCAGAGCTTGGCCTTATAAAGGCCGTGGTAAGTAATGCGATGTATAGCTGTGGTGGAAAAGGAAGTAGCACCTGATGCATGCATGGAGGTGTCACCTCTACATATATACCTGAGCAGGTGCAATTTGACATGGTGCATCCTCAACAATTTGCACTAAGAGCAGTGTATGCTGTCGGTTTTGGTCACTGGCTTTACTTAGTGCCCTATAAAACGCATAAAGATAGCTGGATGGAAGAATCCGAATAAATTAGGTGATGAACTCGCTCGGTGTACAACACAGTACAATTCAAGCAAAACAAAGGGCGGTAGAATGTGACATATGCATCTTGATCCACAGAGAGATGCCAATCGTATTCCTAGCCGATCGAGCTTATTCCTAGCACGTATATATAGTACATTGGGCGGAAACGATTCATGAATTGTCTTGTCTGTTCAAGTGTCACAAAAGCAGGATCGCCTTGATCACTACCGATAATGGGCTAATGGCTGGCATCTTGACAGTAGTACCACTTTCTCTCTCTCTCTAGCACCGTATATATGCTGAGCTCCATTGGACGATCGAGAACATAATTTAAGTAGTGGACCTGAGTGAGAATCATGCAAGTGCCTGGTGATCTCGAAAGCCGCCCCCGCGGAAACAAAAGCAAATTAACCTGTAAAGCTAAAACACTAACCATGGCCAGAAAGCAGATAATCATGTCGTGTCAAATGCTCACCGGTGCAGGAAGGTCAGCTGCTTCAAGCCTGAGCCCCTCGTTAAGCTAGCCATTCCACCCACTAAATATAAACGCCCAGAGCACGTCTCTCGCCATGTGGGTAACGTAACCCCTATATATCTTGCTCTCGGGATAATCACCAAGCACTTAGTTATCAGTGAGAAACTAATGGTGTATCGCTTTTAATTAAAAGTTGTATGATCTCCTTCACTTTTTCCATTATTACGTTGAGAAGGGCTGGTGATGTGCAGGTATCAGTCACATGCGCACATATAGACACCTGACCAGAGATCACACCACTCCCAGTCCTCATTGGATGGGAAGATCGAGCAAGAATGCCCAGAAGGATTTGATGAGCTTTTGCTTTTCTCTGCGCGATTAAAGGCGGGATGTGTAGTGGCAAACAAAGATGCCTAGTGGGCTAGGAGGAGAATATGGCATCCAGGTAGGCTTCCTCCCGGTGGCAGCGGCGCATCTCATCGATTTCCTCTTCCTTTGTGTCCCAACCATTCGCATTTCTCCACGGCGCCCTGTGTTTGTGCTATGCTACTACATGGGCCATTGGATGGATTCATTTACATATGTGGATTAAAAGCATTTCCCGTGGCTTTTTCGTCACGAGCTTGGCATTGTGCCGAGGAAGATGCAGCTAGCGTCCACGGAATCAGCATCATGCATGCCGCATGCGGCATGCCTCTATCTCTATGGCAACCATAGTCCATAGAGAAACGCGGAGAGACGGAGGACCGGATGCCCAATCGTCCCCCATTCGTTTCATTTCGTCCACTTCTTGTGGGCTCTATTGTCCCATGGCGACTCCGGCCGTAGCGGCTTCGAGGGGAGCAGACGAGAGCTGGCATTGGAGAGGCAGCGGTAGCACTCACTACAACCTATGTACCTCGTTCTAGATCGTTATGAAAAATTTATCAAGTCGAAGCCGAGCCATACAAAAAATATTGAGGCACAATCGAGCCGTAGCATTGAATACGAACAACCTACAATTAAATATCTATGCTATAAAATAATGTGTAAGATTTTCCTTTATATGAAAATATTTTTATTTTTATTTTAATACTCAATTAATTATTGCGTATTTGAAACTTGCCACCGACCTCACAATACTTCCCCTCAAAACTCTCTACCCGGAAATTCTGATATTTCTGCCGATATTCCGATATTTCGACCGATATTTCGATAAATCGGTCGATTTACCACTTATCGGGGATCGACCGATAAGTTCCCGATTAACGATATCTTGAACATTGGCGGAAAGGAAAAAAAATCAAAAGAACCTAATGGGTAACCGGATCCGTGGCGTCTATCGGTGAAGGAAAAAATACACAAGCCCAAAAAAGTTCGCTCTGCCCTTGGTGCGCGACATCGTGTCGCCACCGAAGAGCGTGCTCGCACTTTCTTTTTCCCTTCTAAAGGTTCTTTTTTTTCCTAATCGCACCCCAAGGATATAGCTGGCCAATCGTGCTGCCCGACACGGCACGGCCCAACCCATGGGAAGCATTGTTGCACTTAATTTTTCACATTACAAATCGAGTTTAAATTATAAAAAAATTACAAAGAGGATAAAACAAAGTATGCTTCATCATCGATCCCGAGATACTCCATTGCAGCCACCAACTTAGGGTCCTCCGATATGTGTTGGGTTCTAGACATCGCTGATAGGTCTCAAACGTATCTATAATTTTTGATACTTCACGTTTTTTTCATGCCAACATGTTTTCTATACACTTTACATCATTTTTATGGATTTCATGTGGTTAACCTATTAACAAGATGCCACAGAGCCAGTTCCTGTTTTCTGTTGTTTTTGGTTTCAGAAAAGTTGTTCTAGAAATATTCTCGAAACTGGACGAAACAAAATCTCAGGGTCTTAGAAGTATGTCACGTACACGGAGTCCGGAGGAGACCCAGAGGGGGGCCTCAGGGGACCCACACCATAGGGCGGTGCGCCCCCCTGGCCGCGCCACCAGGTGGTGTGGTCCATCTGGCCACCCACCGACGTTGCCCTTACGCCTATTTATACCTCTCCTCGGGTTAACCCTAAATACCCGAGCCCCCAGTTCCGCAGCCGCCGTCATCGTCAACCCTAGTTCGAGAGGGGGTATTCATCACCGGGGGGCTATACACCATCATGCCTGCCTTCAGAGTGATGTGTGAGTAGTTCATCCTTGGACTACGGGTCCATACCAGTAGCTAGATGGTCGTCAACCCAAGGTTTGATTGGATTGCACTCAGAGGGTAGATTATTAGTCATAGATGCAGTTGGATAACGGTGTATGAATTATCTTGTAATGCCCGCATGAATCACATAGTAATCACTATGTCATGCATATACACTATGGTGCGATCTTTATATCTGTCAATTGCCCGGCTGTAATTTGTTTACCCAACATGTTATCTATCTGTTTTGGAGAGACACCACTAGTGAATTGTGGACCCCAGTCCATTTCTTTATACTAATAATAGAACCACTTCAAACACTGTTCTTTTACTGCAAACACTGTTTTCCTTTCATTCACTGCAATCATTGATCTCTTTTCATTCACTGCAAACAAACCTTGTTTTCCACACTATACGACTAATCCTTTATTTTCAGCAAAACCGGTGAGATTGAAAACCTCACTGTTTCGTTGGAGCAAAGTAACTTGGTTGTGTTGTGTAGATTCCACGTTGCTGCTGAACCGATAGTGCGCCCTGCAAACATCAGCTGCCAACAACCTTCAGAAGTCATTTCTTTCTCCTACTGGTCGATTCAACCTTAGTTTCTTTCTGAGGGAAAACTTGCTGATATGCTCTTCATACCTTCCTCTTGGGGTCTCCCAACGAGCGTATAATCTGCACGCATCAAGCATATTTTTTGGCGCCGTTGCCGGGGAGGTAGAGGATTTCTGCAAGGGGAGTCTCTCGCCTCCAATCGTTTTACTTTGTTATTGTTTCGCTTTTTTTACTTGCTTTATCATGCTTGCTATCAATGTTTAATGTATTTGAAACTAGATCTTATTGGAAAGGTGGGTTCACGGAAGAACAACAAAAATATTATAAGGAACACCGCTTGTCACAAAAAGGGATACACTTATGGGAGCAAATTAATAAATTGCATAACTATGCTAAAAACTTGTGCTCTACTTATAATGTTAATTATTGCTTTGATAAATCGTGTTGCTATAGGAGGTATAAACACGTCCTTTTCAATGTGAGTATAATGATAATTTGACCATATCTTCTTATGTTAAAGGAAATTATGACTTTTATGATGTGGAACAAATTGAAGAATTTATTGCTTGGAAGGGTGCATTCGAAATTTCTTATTTGCTTGAAAATGTTGATGATGCACCTTATAAATATGAAATTTATGATATACTTGAATTTTGCTTTGATAATTACAAGGAAGAAAATGGCTATATTCTTGAATATCTTTATAGATGCTCTCCATCAAAGGAAGAGACTAACGCCTTGCAGGAGCCTATTGAAGAAGAAATCGCTGAATCTGGAAGCTCATTGGATGAAAAAGTGGAGGAAAATGATGATCAAGAGGAGGAAGAATGGAGTAGCTACACATGTCTACCTCTCAATGAGAGTAACTCTTTAACTCATACCTTATTTGATTGCCCTCCATTCTTACCAAAGGAGGATGAGTGTTATATTGATAATTGTGATGATCCTATTGATTCTTTTGAAATATCCCTTTTTTATGAAATTGATACCTGGTATACTTGTGACCTTGATACTACTATGAATGAAACTTGTGAGAATGATATCACTACTTGTTATATATGATCATCCATGCTACTTTGATAAATCCTATGATAATCCTCTATTTATTCGAACTATTGATATGCATGATAATAAGGAAGTTTGTTTGAAAAAATTATATGATAATGCTCTAGATGATGGTACTATGTTACTTGATGTTATAAATTATAATGATACTGAAAATATGAGTTTTATAATGTGTCACATACCTTTTAAGAGTGACCAATTATCTTGCTTTGCTATTGCTAAAAGTGAGAAATAAGAGGTCTTTATTTTTAATTTTGATCCCACTATTTATGAGCTTGATATGAATTGTGTGCTTTTAGACCATGACAAACATGATTTATGTGATAATTATGTTGTTGAGTTTGTTCATGATGCTACTGAAAGTTATTATGAGAGAGGAAAATATGGTTGTAGGAATTTTCATGTTACTAAAACACCTATCTTTTTGCTGAAAGTTTTGAAATTACTCTTGTTCTACCTTCCCATGATTTCTAGTTTGAACTTCTTTAATTTATCTCTTAACAAGATTCCTATGCATAGGAAGTGGGTTAGACTTAAAATTGTTTTATACTGTAAGGTCCCCCAAAACCACTGTTCAAGGACACCTCCGGTATGCATACATTCACGATCCCAGATCACACCAGTCGTGAACAACATATCAAGTTGGCACACAAATACATTATCCATTACACGTTTACAGAAAGTCTTACAAAAGAGACATGATCACATGACCAAGTCTACACAACTGCCACGCAGGGCAAACACACAACACACACATCGGAAGACAAAACACACACAACGTAGTAGAGCCAAGTCACGCCTTAATCTACAAGCTGCTGACCGGGAGACGATCCTAGTTCGCAAGGCCATCAGTGAAGTACTCCTCCTGAGAATCCTCCTCGAAGGATGGCAAGTAAATACCAGGGATGAAACCAATATGTGTATATTTGAATGTACTCTGCAAGACACCCATCATGTAGCTTACAGAATGCAAGTATGCTTATATGGTGTAGTAGGTAGGCTATACATAGGGTTCACTATCCATGATGTATGAATGATACACCATAGTTGATTTTTAAAATCTCTGTATCTTTGTTGAAGAAGATACTTCAAAAGAAAATAATATAGTTTTCTTTCTCTTATAGATATTGCATGTCCAAGAGGTTTTATAAAACTTGTTTTATAAAAGAAATTTATTCTTTGAAAAACTTCTTGTAAACAACTGCAACTTTTCTTCAACAGTACCTCCACGGTACAAAGTTTCTCTTTTCAGCACTTCCCAAGTCCACATCCCTTTTCAAAACACCTTTTTGAAAACATTGACACAATTCTAGCTACATGGCCATTCAACTGTCCATATTCGAGGACGCGACTATTCAGAATAGTTTGACTCTGCAGAGGTGTACACAATCCACAAGATCCAGAACATCATCCGTGAACAACCACGGACTGTAACAATAGTATGTGAACATCAGATAACTGATCCTAACCATCCACTATGTTCAAGCAAGAATATGACTATCTCTTCAGTTGGGTTTGTGCTCCCGGGCATCAGGTCCCACCTCGCCATGACAGGAGACCCAATTGCTGCGTCCGGTGGGAAAATTAATCCCACACTTTATATGCCACATGTTTCATAACTTGGCGACATTTCGGTTCGAGGGAGTCCGTCCTCTTATAGCAAATTGAGATATAACACACACTAACAAAAACAAGTTTCAAATTAATCCCCGTGCCCATGTTGGGGTAGAGTGGCAGTACGGTAAAGGTTGTCCGGTGAAGACTAGGTTATGTGTCATTTTTTAAAACACCTTTTTCCTGAAAATGACCACTTCAACATTCCTCCGATGGATAAGGCTTCGCCTTTCCACCGGGTTTTCCATAAAAGCCTTTGTTTTTCAAAAGTCAAATTTTTAGGGTGTCCACTTAGGAACTTATACTTTTGGTGGTAATAAATACCATATGGTGGCTATGGGCTTGGTAACGCCAAGTTTCAACTACTGGCATAATAATAATATATATAATATTAATAGTAGTAATAGCCACTCAAAAATAGTTTTTGATAAATAAAGTTTTTGTAAAACTTTCAGAAGTAAAACATGCATAATAGATAATGATAAGTGTAGTAGAAAGCATCAAGATGGCTTGCCTCAAAACTCTTTGTGTCCCTGGCCTTGAAGTAGCTTGAACTTGACACACAGCTCTACAACTCCTTCTTCTTCTTCTTAGTTTTCTAACACCGTAAAAGAATAAAAGACACACACTGAGAACCAAAAAGGCAATCAAATAAAAAAAAGCAACACATAATGCAAGCAAACTTTTACTAGCGCAAGCACTCAAAAAGTTAACAGGAAAACTGCCTCACAACACTCATGGTACAAAAGCTATCGCTAAAAACACCTATGGTTGAGAAACCATATTCCACATCCTAATTATCATAGGTTGAGTGGGTGTACCACTCTCATACCAAGATATTTAAGAAGCTAATGAAGGGGTCGTTTCATAGAAAAGAAAAAAATTCCTACGCGAGAGACACCCGAAAGGCCAAGATGTTGGGAATATGCCCTAGAGGCAATCATGTATGATGTAATTCCCACTGTATTCATAAAGTTATTAAGTTGTCCTTGTTTTGAACATCTGATATATGTCATTGAATATGTGATTCGATTGTGGAACCATATATTCATGTTGTTCATACTAATTGTCCTTGGTCGTTAAGGTTGTGCTGGACACACATCCTAGACTAATGTGAGTGTTGGCTGATGACACGGTTCCACTTGTCATGGGCATGGTGATGCCATTCCAACATTCACGGACTTGTCTAAAGAGTTTAGCAAGTCGGACTGACCCACATTGAGATGCAACGATCAAGTCGTCATTTGCATGTCTCAATCAATGTAATCCTTAGACCTGAGGTTGTCGCACAATCCGAGTTGTGGATCACCGACTTAGGTTCTGTCAAACGTTGTTCTGTGACAAGGCAACTATAAAGGCAGAGTTCGGGTCGAATGAGAAGCAAGCTGCGTGATGTGGATAATCAAGATGGGATTTTGCCCCTCCGATTGGAGAGATATTCTCTGGGCCCTCTCGAGTGATATGATTCAGGAAGCATGGCCATGCGCGACTCAGTTAAGTGTTAACTGTGTCTATTGACTAAAGAGTTAGTCAGATGAATCACATATCACGGATCGAGAAGAGAGTTGAGCTATTTAAGGGATGACGATAAATCGCCTATAGCTCGACAAGGTATATCGTGAGGCAAAAGGGACTAAGATGAATATCGCATTGAAAGGTATGTCGTCATGACTCAATGGGACTTGGGAGTCGGCACGTTCTGCTAGGAGCCGCTACCGATTGATCGATTGGGAGTAGGACTCCAATCGTGTCCATGTCGCCATGAGCCTGCAGGGTCGCACACTTAAGAGCGGGAGCAAGCATTGGTTGGGTTGGACCCGAACCGGAAATGGACTGAGTTAGTGAGTCGGACTCACGGAGGGAATGGGCCACAAGTGTTGTGAAGCCCATTACCATACGCTATAAAAAGAGGGGCGCAGGTTGCCCAGCGGGCACGTTAGTCCACTCTCCCATGCGTTGGGAACCCTAGCCCCACTCAGTCCAGCCGTCGCACCAGACCTAGCAGTCTGCCGTCGGAGCTCCTCCTCGTACGTGTGGATACCGGCAGAGGTGCTGTACGATCAGCACTTCGACGTTCGAGGGATTGGATCGGCCGGACAGGATCGTGGGACTGCACTGCCCCGACCCGACGCGCTACATCGATAATCCGCACCTGCGCGTCTAGTGGTAATACTCGTGGCCTTCTACCTCGGCTAGATCTTGGTAGTATCGCGTAGGAAAAGTTTTCGTTTATCTCTACGCGCGCCAACAGTGGTATCAGAGCGGTAGCTTCTGGTATTAGGCCTGAGATCCGTACATATGTGATATGTAGTTAGCGTTAGATGTGATCTAATTGATGTTTTGGTGGTCGGTCTATGAGATAGATCGGTTTTGTACAAAGGTTGATTGGATCAATCGTACTCGGGGTTAATGGATGATCTGGTTTCCGTGATCATACTGCTAAGGTCGTGGAACAACTTACCCCTACCGGTCGGTTTCCGCCATCGGGGTATACCGTGACACATAAATCCAGTTGCGGTGATCGAAGATCAAAGAGTTTGGTCGAGTCGGAATACGGATCAGATTCGGGTAAAATCGTTTTATCCGATGAAGAAATCCATGATCGGAATGCAGATGAGATCTGCGTTTTCCGAAATCAACGGGCGCTGCGGGACCGCCGTCGTCCTGTTGTAGCGCCTTAGATGTCGTTGCGAGTTTCACAACGCCGGTAGATATCGTATCTATGCATAACTTGTTTTTGCAGGAAGTTGTGAATGGTATGGCTTATGTGCATGTGATGTGTGTAATCCATACATGATCTGCGTATCATGTTTTTTGTCAGCCGGCTGGAGCCTAGGTGCTGTCATTTTATTGTATACCGGCCTGCGTGTCGGATTCTCTATGTAAATTTCTTTTACTTAGCTAGTGTAGCTTGTTGGAGAACCCGGAAGGCATGCAAGTCGATGTACAAGTCGGCTACATGGAGTAAGATGGCACGTAACAAGAGTTGGCACGAGTCGACTTACAAGCTTCGTGGAGATGGAGATCACCATGAAGAGAGCCATACCATTTCACATTATAATTGCTTTATTTGTGTTATTGTTATGCCTCTATTTACCTCTATTTAGATAGTTGGTAGATTCTTTAATCCCTCAAAGAAGGTCTAGTCGGTCGCCCCGCCAGTGCTGCACCATCACAAGTCGGACATTCTTGGTAGTGGGCTCATAAAATTGAGGTGCTACCAATTCTTTCCGGTTAGGTGGGTTTGAGTCGGACTCTTACACGCAGAAGCACTTGGTAATCTAGACGAGTCTATCACAACGGTTGTGGGGCTCGGGGCGAGGTAGGTTGGGAGCCGGGGCATGTGATGTCACCCAACTAACAGGAGTCGTATAGAGATACGATTGGCAAGGTGTTGCCTACCTAGATCACTTGACGGCTAGCGGTGATGCTAAAGCTCACTAGTCGGCTTGCTTATTTAGGGTCCTGAATCACTTAGCAACCATCGGAGGGATGTTGGTTCTAGTGGGAGCATAAGTATTAAAACGTTTAATATGCCTGCTCTTTTATGAATACATGTCTTAAGTGTTTTTGCGTATTTTCTGTTGTAGATCAATGGCACCTAGCAACCTTCCTCAGTTGTCCACTTTTGCGTTGAGGTCAATCCTAGAGAAAGATAAGCTTAATGGAATTAATTTCACCAACTGGTATCGTAATCTGAGGATAGTCCTCAAGCATGACAAGAAAGAACATGTTCTAGAAACTCCACTTCCAGAAGAGCCTGATGATGATGCGACTGTCGCCGTCACAAATGCCTACCGTAAGACTAGAGATGAGTCTACGGAGATTAGCTGTCTTATGCTTGCACACATGGAACCGGACTTGCAGCAGCAGTTCGAAAATGTTGAGGCCTACGATATGATCGAAAGCCTCAAAAGTATGTTCCAGGCTCAAGCAAGGACTGAGAGGTATCAAGTCTCTCAAGCTTTGCTTGGCTGTAAGCTGAAAGACGGCGATCCACTGAGTCCGCATGTAATCAAGATGATTGGTTACATACAGTCTTTGGATCGCTTGGGCTTCTCAATTAAAGAAGAGATCGCCACTGATATAATTCTGAACTCTCTTCCTAGTGCGTATGGTCCGTTCATCTCGAACTATCATATGCATGGTATGGATAAGAGTATCACTGAATTACATGGGATGCTCAAAACGGCAGAGGCTGATATCAAGAAAGGCGCCAGTCAAGTGTTGATGGTGCAGAATAAGGCTAAGTTCAAGAAGAGTTCTTGGACTAAGAAGAAGAAGGATAAGTCAGGAGGTAGCGCCCATGGCCCTGTCCAGAGTGCTTCCTCAAAGACTAAGCCTTCTCCTACAGCCGGAGCCAATTGCTTCTATTGCAAGCAGGATGGCCACTGGAAGAGGAACTGCACCAAGTATTTGGCTGACAAGGCCAAGAGTGGAGGTATGACTTCCGACTCAGGTACACTTGTGTGCAATGTTATAGACATTTATCTTGCTGATGCACCTAATAGTTCTTGGGTATATGATACCGGATCAGTCATTCACATTTGCAACTCGTTGCAGGGGCTGGTAAGAACTAGGAGCGTGGCAAGAGGAGAGGTTGACATTCGGGTCGGCAACAAGGCGAGAGTCGCTGCGTTGGAAGTCGGCACGATGCAACTTCATTTACCTTCAGGATTTATTTTGGAACTAAATAATTGTTATTATGTTCCAGCGCTTAGTCGAAACATTATTTCCGCCTCATGTTTGATGAGACAAGGTTATGAGTCGAATATTAAGAATAATGGTTGTTCTTTATATTTGAAAGATATGTTTCATGGCTTTGCACCCGTTCAGAACGGGTTATTTATTTTAAATCTTGATAGTGAATCGGTCTATAACATAAATGTTAAAAGGTTGAAACCAAATGATCTGAATATGACTTACTTTTGGCACTGTCGGCTTGGTCATATAAGTTGGAAGCGCATGAAGAAGCTCCATGATGATGGACTTCTAACTTCGTTTGACTTAGAGTCATTCGAGACATGCGAATCATGCCTACTAGGCAAGATGACCAAGACACCTTTTGCAAGGAGTTGTGAAAGGGCGTCCGACTTGTTGGAACTAATACATAGTGATGTATGTGGACCAATGAGCACGACAGCCAGAGGTGGTTATGAGTACTTCATTACCTTCACTGATGATTTGAGTAGGTATGGATATATCTATTTAATGAAACACAAGTCGGAAGCCTTTGAAAAGTTCAAGGAATTCCAGAATGAGGTACAAAATCAGCTCGGCAAGAAAATAAAGTTTCTACGGTCGGACCGTGGAGGCGAGTACATGAGCCATGAGTTTGATGACCATCTAAAGAGTTGTGGAATTGTTCCTCAACTCACTCCGCCGGGTACACCGCAGAGAAACGGTGTATCGGAACGGAGAAATCGGACCTTGTTGGACATGGTACGATCAATGATGAGTCGGACAGATCTACCTTTATCATTTTGGGGTTATTGTCTAGAAACTGCAGCTTTCACACTAAACAGAGTACCATCAAAGTCAGTAGAGAAGACACCACATGAGATGTGGACTGGTAAAAAGCCAAGTTTGTCTTTTCTAAAGATTTGGGGTTGTGAAGCATTTGTCAAGCGACTTTAGTCGGACAAGCTCACGCCCAAGTCGGATAAGTGTATTTTCGTGGGGTATCCGAGGGAAACCTTGGGGTACTACTTCTACAACCGGGAAGAGGGCAAAGTGTTTGTCGCTCGGAATGGTGTCTTCCTTGAGAAAGAGTTTCTCAGTCGGGAAGTCAGTGGGAGCACAGTGCAACTCGAAGAAATTCGAGAGGAACCGGCTAGGGGCGAGTCGGCGAACGCCTTGGAGGCTGAGCCGGTCGTGGTACCTACACCGGTAACAGCACCTGAACCACGGAGATCTGCCAGATTACAGAGTGCTCGAGATGTTTTACTGTTAGACAGTAATGAGCCGGCAACTTATTCGGAAGCGATGGTGGGATCTAATTCCGAGTCATGGCTTGGAGCCATGAGATCCGAGTTAAAGTCCATGGATGAAAACCAAGTTTGGAATTTGGTTGATCTGCCTGACGGTACAAGACCCGTCGAGTGCAAATGGGTCTTTAAGAAGAAAATTGATATGGATGGAAATATTTCCGTCTATAAAGCACGACTTGTCGCGAAGGGGTTCCGACAGGTTCAAGGAGTTGATTACGACGAGACATTCTCGCCTGTAGCGATGCTTAAATCAATTCGGATCATGTTAGCTATAGCAGCCTATTTCGACTATGAGATATGGCAGATGGATGTCAAGACGGCTTTCCTTAATGGAAATTTAACTGAGGACGTGTATATGATACAGCCCGAAGGTTTTGTCGATCCAGCTAATGCTGACAAGGTATGCAAACTTCAGAAATCCATTTATGGGTTGAAGCAAGCATCTCGGAGTTGGAACATTCGCTTTGATGAGGTAGTCAAATCGTTTGGCTTCATCAAGAGTGATCATGATTCTTGTTTATACAAGAAGTTTAGTGGGAGCAAAGTAAACTTTCTAATCTTGTATGTGGATGACATATTGCTGATTGGAAATGATGTCATGATGTTGCAAGAAACCAAAGAGTCATTGGAAAGGAGTTTCTCAATGAAGGATTTGGGTGAGGCAACTTACATATTAGGAATCAGGATCTATAGAGATAGATCCAGGCGGCTCATTGGATTGAGTCAGAGTACTTATCTGGACAAGGTTTTGAAGAAATTCAAAATGGAAGAGTCCAAGAAGGGATTCTTACCGATGTCCCATGGCATAAAACTTAGCAAGACTCAGTGTCCTTCGACAACTGATGAGCGAAGTCGGATGAGTGTGATCCCGTATGCTTCGGCAATCGGATCCATCATGTATGCCATGATTTGTACTAGGCCAGATGTTTCCTATGCTCTAAGTGTTACGAGCAGATACCAGGCTGACCCTGGCGAAGCCCACTGGGCAGCGGTTAAAAACATCCTTAAGTATTTGAGAAATACTAAGGAAATGTTCCTAGTTTATGGAGGTGATGAGGAATTCAGTGTAAAGGGTTACACGGATGCGAGTTATCTCACCGACTCAGATGATTCTCGTTCGCAATCGGGATACGTGTTCGTAATGAACGGAGGAGCTGTGGGCTGGAAGAGTTCCAAGCAAGATACGGTGTCTGCATCTACAACAGAGGCTGAGTATATTGCTGCCTCAGAGGCGGCAAAGGAAGCTGTTTGGATCAGGAACCTCCTGATTGATCTTGGTGTGGTTCAGGGCGCGTCCAATCCTTTGGACGTATATTGTGACAACAATGGTGCTATCACACAGGCCAAGGAACCTAGACAACACCAGAAGAACAAACATATACTCATGCGGTACCACCTCATTCGCCAGTTTGTCGAACAAGGTGATATCAAGTTATGCAAAGTACACACGGATGCAAACATTGCAGATCCGTTGACAAAGGCGCTACCACAGCCTAAGCATGAGGCGCACACGAGAGGTATGGGCATTAGATGCCTAGGCATATGATGCCAGGATGATTGACTCTAGTGCAAGTGGGAGACTGTTGGGAATATGCCCTAGAGGCAATCATGTATGATGTAATTCCCACTGTATTCATAAAGTTATTAAGTTGTCCTTGTTTTGAACATCTGATATATGTCATTGAATATGTGATTCGATTGTGGAACCATATATTCATGTTGTTCATACTAATTGTCCTTGGTCGTTAAGGTTGTGCTGGACACACATCCTAGACTAATGTGAGTGTTGGCTGATGACACGGTTCCACTTGTCATGGGCATGGTGATGCCATTCCAACGTTCACGGACTTGGCTAAAGAGTTTAGCAAGTCGGACTGACCCACATTGAGATGCAACGATCAAGTCGTCATTTGCATGTCTCAATCAATGTAATCCTTAGACCTGAGGTTGTCGCACAATCCGAGTTGTGGATCACCGACTTAGGTTCTGTCAAACGTTGTTCTGTGACAAGGCAACTATAAAGGCAGAGTTCGGGTCGAATGAGAAGCAAGCTGCGTGATGTGGATAATCAAGATGGGATTTTGCCCCTCCGATTGGAGAGATATTCTCTGGGCCCTCTCGAGTGATATGATTCAGGAAGCATGGCCATGCGCGACTCAGTTAAGTGTTAACTGTGTCTATTGACTAAAGAGTTAGTCAGATGAATCACATATCACGGATCGAGAAGAGAGTTGAGCTATTTAAGGGATGACGATAAATCGCCTATAGCTCGACAAGGTATATCGTGAGGCAAAAGGGACTAAGATGAATATCGCATTGAAAGGTATGTCGTCATGACTCAATGGGACTTGGGAGTCGGCACGTTCTGCTAGGAGCCGCTACCGATTGATCGATTGGGAGTAGGACTCCAATCGTGTCCATGTCGCCATGAGCCTGCAGGGTCGCACACTTAAGAGCGGGAGCAAGCATTGGTTGGGTTGGACCCGAACCGGAAATGGACTGAGTTAGTGAGTCGGACTCACGGAGGGAATGGGCCACAAGTGTTGTGAAGCCCATTACCATACGCTATAAAAAGAGGGGCGCAGGTTGCCCAGCGGGCACGTTAGTCCACTCTCCCATGCGTTGGGAACCCTAGCCCCACTCAGTCCAGCCGTCGCACCAGACCTAGCAGTCTGCCGTCGGAGCTCCTCCTCGTACGTGTGGATACCGGCAGAGGTGCTGTACGATCAGCACTTCGACGTTCGAGGGATTGGATCGGCCGGACAGGATCGTGGGACTGCACTGCCCCGACCCGACGCGCTACATCGATAATCCGCACCTGCGCGTCTAGTGGTAATACTCGTGGCCTTCTACCTCGGCTAGATCTTGGTAGTATCGCGTAGGAAAAGTTTTCGTTTATCTCTACGCGCGCCAACACAAGATCTAATCTAGGAGACGAAGTGCAACGGGCAAAGAGAGGGTTAAGGAGAACACATACCCTCGAAGACACAAAGCGTTACGAGATCAAATCTCGTTGTTGGCGTAGTCGTACTCACACCGATCCCGATAGCGAGAAGTTGTGCATCGCAATCCGGCGGTGCCTCCGTGATCGGTCACACGTACGGTTGATGACGACCTCCGTTCCCTCGATCCAGCGGGACGCGGAAGTAGAGGATCCCTCGGAACTCCATCAGCACGACGGTGTGGTGGTGGTGAAGAATCCCACGGTCAGGGCTTCGCCAAGCCGGAGACCATGGAATGGAGCAGCGGGTGGAGAGGAATTTGAGGTGGGAAAGTGTGTGTGAGAGAAGGAGCTCATGCCCTCTATTTATAGGAGAGGGGGAGGCAGCCCAAGGGGGGTGCGGCCATCCCATGGGTGTGCCCCCACCTCTTCCCTCATCATGTGAGTGGAAGCCCCACTCACATGCACTCATTTTCCCTTAAAACTCCACTTAGAAAATCCAAGAGTTTTTCTTTAATAAATAAATAAAACATTTTTATTTCTTTATTTCAGCATATGTTAATTCTATTAACAAACTTTTTCATATAGCATCTCGAATCATTTGTTAATTCTACTAATAACCATTCGATGAAAAACCCCTTGAACTATTTCAATTTTCCCCGAAACAATATCGGTGCTGCCCAAAATATTCTTCGATATTCCCTATCCTCTCAAATGCGTCATCAAACCTTAAGTGTGTCACCCTACGGTTCGCGAATAAGATAGACATGATCGAGACTCCTCTCCGATCAATAATCAACAGCGGGATCTGGAGATCCGTGATGACTCCTATATATTCAACGATGACTCTCGTGATCGTGTGAACTAACAACGTCGTGAACTATTCCCTTTGTCTCGCGATATTTTACTTGTCCGAGATTCGATCATTGGTATCAACCATACCTTGTTCAATCTCGTTACCGACAAGTACTCTTTTCTCGTTCCCATGATATAACATCCTTGTGAGCATATCACTCGCTTGCAACCAGTGTTGATGTGATGTCACCGAGAGGGCCCAGAGTATACATTTTGGATGGACAAATCCCACTATTGATCCATGATCCACAACTAATACTTTCCGAATATCTAACGGCACCTTTATAGTAACCCTATTACGGTGTGACATTTGATGACATCAAAGCACCCTTCCGGTATCAGTGATTAACATGATCTCATGGTCTAAGGAATAAGTTACTTCGTATGTTTGATATAACAATGTAAACTTAATGACTTGATCACATTGCTATATTCACTTTGGGTATACGTTCATCATATCATTATTCTAATGACATGATCCCGTTATTAACAACAACCAATGTTCATGATTAGGAAACCTTGATCATCTATTAATCAACGAGTTAGTTAAAAGAGAGGCTTTAATAGGAACCATTGTTTGTTATTAATAACGGGATCACTATAACCATTTTATTATTGCCTCTCGGGCATATTCCCTTCAGTCTCCCACTTGCACTAGAGTCAATAATCTAGTCTGTAAGCACTTAACACATATGGCGTTATAGTGTTATTACTATGCTTCGCATGTGGTAAACATTATAAAAAAGATCTGAACTGTTCAGGTCCTATTGTATTTGCATGTTCTTTGCGTCTACACGCATCACTCATT
Organism: Alopecurus myosuroides; assembly: GCA_028641055.1. Lineage (NCBI taxonomy): Eukaryota > Viridiplantae > Streptophyta > Magnoliopsida > Poales > Poaceae > Alopecurus > Alopecurus myosuroides. The sequence goes on along the minus strand of CM054062.1, from coordinate 332,533,533 downwards.
CTCTAATGAGATGGCTTTGTATATATTTGGTCAATCGGTGAAACCTTAATTCCTCAGCTTAAACCGATGTCACTAACATTGTGAGAATGTAGCTTCATAGTGTTAGCATTCTTGGAAATTCACCCAGTTCCGGTGATACCTTAATTCCTCAGCTTTAACTAATGTTACTAACATTGTGAAAATGTAGCTTCATAGTGTCAGCATTCTTGGAAATTCACCAAGTTCCATAAAGAACTCCTTGACACAAAATACGCTTACTATCAGTTGTCAACACAACGATATACTTAGCCTTTGTTGTAGTATCTGTTACAATATTTTAATTTTTGAAACTCTTTCAAATCCAGCATGGAACTTTCTTCCAGCCTATTGTGCTACCCTTCATCACGTATTTTAATTGAGATAAATTTATTTGAATAAATGACAAGACTATTAGTGTAACATATTACAACTAATATTTTGTCATTACTACATAGGAAAACATATCCTTAGCATTTCTAAAATAACATAAGGATCTCTCCCACTGTTGTCTAATCATCATATTAATTATCCTTCTATAACATTTTATAGCGTAGGACTCATCTGGTTGCGTACATAGCATGGAAACATGACTTAGAAATCTCAATTTCAATGATGCTCATCATGTGTCAAAACACTTGAATCTTGCTCAATTATTTTCCATGTGACAAGAACTCCTTCTTGTCATTTTGATATTGACTTACTTCAATATTTCATCTATGTAATTTGGCTTCAATCATATCAGGCGCTTCAATCCATCTTTTATAGATATCGATGCCCAATATCTTCTAAGCCTTTCATCAATAAGAAAAATCTTAACCGTGTTAATTTAAAATACATATTTTCCAATCAACCATATGTCATCTACATAATGTATTGGAAATATGTCATAGCGCTCCCACTTAATTTCTTGTAACTCTACAAGCATCTTTATCGTTCATGATGGAATCAAACTCTTTTGATAACTTCATTAAGGTAAAGATTTCAACTTCGTTATGATCTATTCAACCATTGAAGTGTGCATACCTTTCTAGCAACCTTTTGAATTTTACAAAACTCTCAGACTGTGTCAAGTACACATCCTTGATCAAACTTCTTCGAGAGGAGAGTTGGTTTTGTTATTCAACATCCATATCATAATATGTAACTTTGCTAGAACTATCCGCAAAGACTAAGCATCACTACGGAAGATCAAAATATTGTAGTAGTCAACTCTTTGAACTTCGTCGAAAACAACTTTTCAATAAGTACAACTTTCAAAGGATGTAAAAATCCATGTCTTTGTCGCTATATAGACCCTTTTGCTATCGTTAGGCATCAAGCCTATCAAAAGGACTACCAAGTCACATACTTTATATTCATACAAGGATACGATGGCGGATATAATGACTCATAGTCAATTTTACGAAGTCAGGGCCCATCATTTGCTTCCTTTATAAGGTCCATGTCCTTTTATTGTCAAAACAACACTTTACACTTAAACCACACGTTGGTCTAAGTACAAAGTTTTAGGACTTTTGTGATTCAGTACGCAAACTCATCCAAAGTATTTACAACACATGTAGTGTCTTCTACTTTGTCAAAATAGCAAACCCCAGAACAACTTCCAGTGCTGCGCTACTCTTGACATGGTAACGAAGATTCTCTAATCTCATTGAGTTTGTACTGTCCTCCCACTCACTTATTTTGCAAGAACTATTTTCTCGAGAAATCAACCCTTTCTGACAAACAACATTTGTCTTTTGGTTCGGTGATAGGAGAAATACCCAATGTTTTATTTGGGATAACCTTATAAACATATATTTATCCTATTTTAGTTGTAAACATTTTACACATGCTATGCATACCAAAACTTAAGAAAATGACAATTCGGGTCACTACCCAAACCATATCTTATATGTTGTCAATTTCAACGGATCATGATGGTGCTCTTTTCAGTGGAAAAACGGTTGTCACTAATGTAGGAACTACAAAATTATAGTGGCATTTTTATTTATCTTACCATGTCAAACAAGGTTTGATGTTGTCTCTCGAACACTCCAAACTAATGTGGGGTAATTCGAGCAAAATAAGTTGTAGAACAATTCTGCAACTTCTCAGATGTTTTGCTAAACTTGTAACTCAAACTTTATCCTTTATGATCCAATCATAAATACTTGATTATTTTGTTACATTGATTTTTACTTCATATTAACAACTATTTGAACCAATTCAAAAGTCAAACTCCGTTCTCTTTAAATAGATATACTCACATATCTACTCAAATCATCGACATAATTTTATGAAGGAAAAATTAATCCACCATACATGACTACACATAATGGACTATATACATCAATATGTATAATCTCCACTAAATTAGTCGTCCATTCTTGTTTGGCCTATGAACGGAATTTTAGTCATGTTTTGGAAGAGGTCTCACAAGCGTCAATTTATTCAAAACAAAATGACTCCGGAAGTCCATCAATATGGAGTTCCTTCATGTTCTCCTTTCCGATATGAACTAAAATGGTGGTGTCACAATTTAAGTGAAACTCTTTTACGGCTTGCAACGTTTAGAATTTAGTCTTATAGATGTTTACTTTACAAACATGATTTATATTAACATATCCATCAATTATGGAATATGGTCATAGTTTGAACAATCTCATTTGTTCTCACAAAAGACCAGAACAAAATAACAACTTATTAAGTTCTTAAAATAAATCTTGAATGTTTGGTTCGATACAACAATAAACGCAATAACACTTTTATTTATGTTCTTGTCATAATCGATTCTATATCTATTACTAGTTCCTTTTAGGCACTTGTATTTCTTGCATTGCGTTGCTTTGTATGACAACTCATACCAACCAATGTGGTATCAAAATACCCAAAATATACTTTGTTAACTAGTAATACATCTATAACTTGTATATCAAGCATATACTTCTGAGTTGGACTTTTCCAGTTATCTTGTTTTCTTCCATATATCTTTTTGTAATTCTATTTTCAATATTCCCTTTCTTTTACAGAAGAATCATTCAACATCAAACAATGCTAGTCTTACTAGATCATTTTCTTTGGCGTGTTAGTCATATACTATCACCCATTGAGTCATACTTTGAGTTTGATTGTTCTACTAATATCACCATATTAATAGTATTCTTCTAGATTCCACTCTTAGCAATCTCTAAGTAAGGTAAACAACTTTACCCATACTTTTAATCCATCCCATCATAACAATTTTATGATTAAGCTACTATAGCTCGAAGGAAGGAATTTAGAGGATAATTTTTAGCACCCAACTTCTTGGAATATTCAAACGCCTAGAGTCTTCAATCAATGCATATATTCAGATAATATAAGCAAACATTGTCACGCTAAATTATACCCAGTCATGTTGCTACAAATAAGTTTCTAGATATCAATATATCTTTCACTTGATTGTTTCTGAAAACAACTCTTTTCAGTTCCTAAATCACCTTGATCAACAAAACATTCTTTTGAAGATAAAGTAATATGGAAGCAACCATGACTCTGGATTCTAAGTAGGAATTGGTTGCTCTCTAGATCAATCAATCATTAATCATATGGATCTAGGTAGGAAATACCAAAAATCTACAATAGGACTCAATTTTAAATTTCACTAATACGGTACCAATCTTAAATGATTTTTACCAGATCATAACAGCTATATCTCAATTAACAATCTAAGTGTAAGGTAGTTATGTGGATGCCAATGAATACTACAATTTGTGCAAATTCACTTTGATTGGTGGTTCATGATAAATAAGTTCAAGTTAATTCAAAATTATGCCATGAACTCCCACTAAAAAACAACATCCCCCTTAGTCGTCTTTAGTGATTACACGAACCAAATTCACTACACCAAAACCGATCATCACGTGAGATGATGTAGCTTCAAAGGAGAACATCGACATGTTCATCATATCATCCATATGACTCATTCTTTACCTTTCTGTTACGTGTTCCGAGGCCATGTCTGTACATGCTAGGCTCGCCAAGTAGATCCGTAGTATTGCGTGTGTTTCAAGGCCATGTCTGTACATGCTAGGGTTGAAAACACCCGTTGTATGCGAATGTTGAGTCTGTCACACCCGATCATCACGTGGTGTCTCGAAACGACGAACTTTCTTAACGGTGCATACTTAAGAAAGAACACATTATTATCTTGATATTAAGTGAGAGAGATCATCTTATAATGCTACCGTCGCTATCTAAGCAAAACAAGATGCATAAAAAGGATTAACATCACATGTAAGGATAACGTGATATGATATGGTCCTTCTTGCACTTGATCTCCATCATGTGCATCATGGTATGATCTCTATCATTCCACCGGCGTGGTACCAAGTACCATGGCATCCCAATCTTTATTGTCCATAAAAAATAAGACAACCATATGGATACCTTACGGTATATCAATAATTTACAAAAGAGATCATCTCATAATCAAATTTGTAATATTGACCATATCACATCACATGCCCAGCAAAAAACTAGTTAGACTCTTCTAATTCATTTTTGCATATTTTACGTGGCTTAGGGCTTTCGAGGATAGAACCGTTCATACCTACGAACATCAACCACAACGTTGATAAACACATTTTTAACAACCCTAGATTAGATCTTAACTATAGTAGGAGAAACAAACACCCGGAAGCCACCTATGCAATACAAGTTGCATGTCAGTTGTGGAACAAGTCTTATGTACGTGGACATGTATGGTTAGTCCGGGCCGCTTCATCCCACTATGCCACTAAGATCATAAAATAATCAAGGAGGTAATAACGTGATCATCAACGCCCACATACACCTATGTGTTCTACCCGTACAAAACATCTACGCATAGATCCGGCTCTGATACCACTGAAGGGGTCGTTGCATAGAAAACAAAAAATTTCCTACGCGAGAGACACCCGAAAGACCAAGATCTAATCTAGGAGACGAATTGCAACGGGCAAAGAGAGGGTAAAGGAGAACACATACCCTCGAAGACACAAAGAGTTACGAGATCAAATCTCGTTGTTGGCGTAGTCGTACTCACACCGATCCCGATAGCGAGAAGATGTGCACCGCAATCCGGCGGTGCCTCCGTGATCGGTCACACGTACGGTTGATGACGACCTGCGTTCCCTAGATCCAGCGGGGCGCGTAAGTAGAGGATCCCTCGGAACTCCAGCAGCACGACGGCGTGGTGGTGGTGAAGAATCCCACAGTCAGGGCTTCGCCAAGCCGGAGACCATGGAATGGAGCAGCGGGTGGAGAGAAATTTGAGGTGGGAAAGTGTGTGTGAGAGAAGGAGCTCATGCCCTCTATTTATAGGAGAGGGGGAGGCAGCCCAAGGGGGTGCGGCCAGCCCATGGGTGTGCCCCCACCTCTTCCCTCATCATGTGAGTGGAAGCCCCACTCACATCCACTCATTTTCCCTTATAACTCCACTTAGAAAATCCAAGAGTTTTTCTTTAATAAATAAATAAAACATTTTTATTTCTTTATTTCAGCATTTGTTAATTCTATTAACAAACTTTTTCATATAGCACCTCGAATCATTTGTTAATTCGATTACCAACCATTCGATGAAAAACCCCTTGAACTATTTCAATTTTCCCCAAAACAACTTCGGTGCTGCCCAAAATATTCTTCGATATTCCGTATCCTCTCAAATGCGTCATCGGACCTTAAGTGTGTCACCCTACGGTTTGCGAATAAGATAGATATGACCGAGACTCCTCTCCGATCAATAATCAGCAGCGGGATCTGGAGATCCGTGATGACTCCTATATATTCAACGATGACTCTCGTGATCGTGTGAACCAACAACATCGTGAACTATTCCCTTTGTCTCGCGATATTTTACTTGTCCGAGATTCGATCATTGGTATCAACCATACCTTGTTCAATATCGTTACCGACAAGTACTCTTTTCTCGTTCCCATGATATAACATCCTTGTGATCATATCACGTGCTTGCAAGCGGTGTCGTTGTGATATCACCGAGAGGGCCCAGAGTATATCTCTCCGTCTTTTTGGATGGACAAATCCCACTCTTGATCCATGATCCTCAACTAATACTTTCCGAATACCTAACGGCACCTTTATAGTCACCCTGTTATGGTGTGACGTTTGATGACCTCAAAGCACCCTTCCGGTATCAGTGATTGACATGATCTCATGGTCTAAGGAATAAGTTACTTCGTATGTTTGCTATAACAATGTAAACTTAATGACTTGATCGCATTGCTATATTCACTTCGGGTATATGTTCATCATATCATTCTTCTAATGACATGATCCCGTTATTAACAACATCCAATGTTCATGATCAGGAAACCTTAATCATCTATTAATCAACGAGCTAGTTAAAAGAGAGGCTTTACTAGGAACCATTGTTTGTTTACTAAACACACATGTATCAACGTTTCCGGTTAATACAATTCTATCATGAGAAATAAACATTCATCACAAACAAGGAATAAGATAATAACAATTTTATTATTGCCTCTCGGGCATATTCCCTTCAGCTAAAATCATAGCTTGTGGTCACAAAGGTGAGACTACTAAATTAATATCAATCATTCCATGCAATGCCCATGGCAGCGGGTATTAACAACAACACAAGCAAATATCACCAAACAAGTTTACCACTAACCCAAGGCATAGATAACAAGGTGAGATTAAACACAACCATACCACTAGTACCATACTCATGCTAAAACAATCACTTAGACAATTCCCATCAGCAAAGCAAACCACAGATGAATAAGGTAGTTACTGACTATGCCTATGTCTACAAAAAGACTAAAGAATCATCCAATCATAATTATAACTAAACAAACCAGTGGCTCAATCAAGTGTAACAAGTCATAAAACACACTAAGCACAAGAGATAATAAAACTAGAAAATAACATAACATCAGGAGTTCACTAGTAGCATACTAGTATGAAAGATTACTACACAAGCATGCTATAAGGAATAATGCATTCTACAACCAATATCATCTAGCACTCAACAAGGCAAGTCATAATAACAGAAGTGAAAACATGCTAAACATGCTAGGAGTAACATGCACTCATAAAATAGAAAGTAAACACTACTAGAGCAACTCATAATATCTAATGGTAAGACTAGTACACTAATAGAGAAGCAAACAACACTACAATGATGCATAATCCTAGACAAGCAATACATGAGTATAAATGCCTACTAACAGCACATACACCTTACACATGCTAGTAAACAATTATACTAAAAAAATCTATGAAAACAACTACTTAACAAGAATCAACCAAATATAATAAATCATGCTTTCCTAACAAAAAAATGACAAGCATCAAAGTGACATGATATACAAATAGTAGCTATGCACCCAATACAAGCTCAATCAAACACTTCCTAAAATCATAACACTCAAGGGAAATTATATCCACACACTATTTACCAACACTAGGAAAATACTTCTATTTGCAAACAACACTTAAAGATAATCAAAACAATAGTCAAGCACTTCTTAACATGATATTCCCAAGGGAACATTATGTCAACAAATGTCGGATATATACCAACTAGGGGTATATCAGATGGTAGTCTAAAGTGCCGGATTACCAGGGTGGCCTAAATGGTGCTGGGCTATGGTCCGTTAGGCGGCCCAGTAAGCTGATGCACAGAAGCCGGATTCTAGAAGAACCCAGATCACGGCTCACGTGATCTGGCTTGGAGTAGAAGGCGGATTCCTTACTTTCCAAGTTATAGAGTTACCATAGTCTTATAGGTTTCCTATTCTGTATGCCCTAATCCGGCTATTATATAAAGCCGGATGGGAGATATGATAGACAGACAAGAAGCTAAAGGCTAACTCGCCGAGAGGTTGATCCTTGACGAGCAGCCAATAGAACCTCCCATTGTACTATGTATCTCCAGGCTTTAGTCTTGAATAGTGAGTTTGCAGGAGTAGGAACGTCGCATTACTGCGCCGTACCGAACCTGGGTAAAAACCCTGTATCATTGTCCTTCGCACAACCACGTCCCCCTACGTCTCTATCGGTAGTCTCATGGCACCCCCGTCTATGAAATCTACCACGATGTCTCGACAGTTGGCACCCACCGTGGGGCCAGTGATGTCAGGCGTTAAGTTTCGATCTGGGATACTCGGCGGGATCGGCAGTTCCATAACTGTCGGAAGCTTGGAGTTCGACAATGACGTTGGACGCTTCCTCGACAATGGATCTTACATACCGGCGCAAAATCATCTGGTAAATGCCTGCGTGTTACCGATTGGATCTGCAAATATTTTTATCGGTTTAACTGCAGAGGCCATGGGGTTTTGCGGTGGAAGTAAATTTATCCCACCCGCCCTATACCCAGTCGAAGATGACTACGATACCGGGTTTTGCTCAGATCGCCGACATACAAGTGAATCACACTTTATCGGCATGGTGCAATCCGAGATCGCCGAAAACACGGATGAAAGTAATCCCGTGCAAGAGGCAGAAAACAACACTCCCACAACAGAGGTGGAAGATCCGGCATCCGTCAGCATCACGACGAACTCGGAAGCTGACTCAGTACTAGCCGCCATTGAGGCGATATTAGAGTCGGAAACCGGATCGGATCACTTCGACACCGAAGACGAAGATGAAGACGCTTTCGAAAGAAAGGTCAAATCCTTCCAAGAGGGATTCCACGAAGTACTGATGGCAAAACCGGCTGAAAACACGGATGCCGACAGTCAGGAAAGCCCTAGAACTCCTCCGCCAGAGGAAGAGAGAGAAGAAGGAGAAACCTCTCCAAAATTCCCCGATTTCAAAGAATTGACAGAGGAAGAACCAATCAAAAAACCTCCCTCTTCCAAGAAAAAGCACAAAACTGCTAAAAAGCTCCAATATAAACTCCGGAAGAAGAAATTGGCTGATCCAGCCAATGAAAGCCCGGAAGTCGGAGACGCAAGTGGTGTGAAACCTTCGTAGAAGAAAACAAAAGAAATCCTTGTTCCGCCAATGACAGAACAAGAAGAACATGAGTTACTCCAAACACCAGTGGGATTGCATGAACCCCCTGAATTGCTAGAAGCCAGGAGACAAGCTCTCCAGAGGCAACAGAGACATCTATTCAGAACTCGTGAACACCTCGAAAAAACCCAGGATGACATCAAACTCATGAAGGAAGAAATCGAGGAATACGAGAGAAAGAATAGATCTGGAATTAAACCTACAAGGTTACCCGGAATTGTAAGACCGGAAGTACTGCCGCCAAAAAGAAAGGTTTCATAACCCATCTTGGCAAAAACAGGTAAACGGCAAAGATACCAGAGGCGAACCAATATACAAAACCGCAGCAGAGAATGCAGAAGCAGCGTTCGCCATCCTCAACAATGATTTGTACTCCAATGGCGAAAAACTTCAAGGGGTGTATGCTTTCTTAGGAAAAGCATTGCAACAACAACAGCGAGGGCAGCATCGATCAGGGAAGTTGCATGATGACTCGGCCCTATGTAAAACAGCTACATGGGCCGCTGGAGCACCTGGACCGGAAGAACCTGGAGATTCAAGCAACCCAAAAGATGAAGAACCTATGTTATTGTACCTTACGGCTACAAATCGGGTTATCAGTGCAGTAATTGTTGTGGAAAGGAAGAAAGACGAACAAAGCATACCAGACCAGCATCCGGTATATTACATAAGTGAAGTTTTCTCTGAGTCCAAACAAAGGTATCCACACTATCAAAAACTGGCATATGGCGTATTTTTCGCATCTACAAAACTTCGCCATTACTTCCAAGGACATTCCATAACAGTGGTATGCAAAGCGCCACTAGGGGATATAATAAACAATGCGGAGGCAACAGGCCGAGTAGCCAAATGGGGCATCGAGCTAGCAGCATTTGACATTAAGTACCAGCCTAGGACGGCAATAAAATCCCAGGTTCTGGCAGATTTTGTCGCCGACTGGACGGAAGCAATGGAAAAAACACCAATGCCGGAGTCCGAGTACTGGATCATGCACTTTGACGGATCCAAGATGAAGGAGGGCGCTGGAGCTGGTGTAGTTCTAAAATCCCCTAAAGGAGATATAATGGAGTATGTATTACAAATACACTTCAACGCCAGTAATAACGTGGCAGAATATGAAGCATTGCTTCACGGCTTGCATATTGCAAAGGAAATAGGTGTCAAATGCATCTTATGCTATGGCGACTCAGATTTGGTACAGCACCAGCTCAACCAAACTTGGGACGCCAAAAGCCCTATAATGGCCGAATATCGGAGAACGGTGGACGAGTTTGCCATCTGTTTCTTTGGATTCGAAGTACTCCATGTTAAACGGGAGCAAAATTGGAACGCGGATGCATTAGCCCGCATGGGGTTAGAAAGGGTCAAAACCCTACCACCAGGGGTTGTCGTCCAACATTTGTACGAACAATCGATAAAAGGTGGAGATGTTGATTATCCTCTGGCTTCCGAGTCAATTGAAGTCATGCTCGGTAACTCGGATTGGACAATCCCATATTTAAACTTCTTAGTTGATCATAAGTACCCGGATGTAGCAGACGAAGTCTTGCAAAGACAAATTTAGCGTCGATGCAAAGGGTACACGGTAATTAATAATTGCCTGTATAAACGCAGCACTACCGGAATTTTTCTGCGATGTATTTCACCAGAGGAAGGACGAGAAATTCTGCAAGAAATCCATGCTGGAGATTGCGGACATCATGCTCAATCAAAAAGCATAGTCAAAAAAGCATTATGCGCCGGGTTTTTCTGGCTAACAGCCAAGACGGACGCTGAGCACATAGTAAACACATGTGCAGGGTGCCAATATTACGCCAAGCAGACAAATATGCCGGCCCAAGCACTCAAAACAATCCCCATAACATGGCCGTTTGCGGTCTGGGGGCTAGATATGATGGGACCATTCAAAACTGCCAGAGGCGGACTTACGCATCTACTCGTTGCAGTGGATAAATACACCAAGTGGGTGGAGGCCAAACCCATCAAAAAGCTTGACAGTGTGACTGCCAGAAATTTCATCATTGACATAGTCATGAGATACGGCGTTCCACACAACATAATAACCGATAATGGGACAAATTTCTCTATTGGAGAGTTGGCAAAATATTGCCGACAAACGGGAATTCGCCTAGATCTTGCATCTGTGGCACACCCGCAATCCAATGGTCGGGTTGAAAGAATGAATAGCTCAATCTTACAAGGGATACGCCCAAGACTCGAATCTCCTCTTCATAGAGCAGCTGGAGCATGGGTAGAAGAGTTACCTTCCGTGCTTTGGAGTGTCCGAACAACACCAAATAGGTCACTGGGCAAACCCCGTTTTTCCTAGTTTATGGTGCGGAAGCAATTCTCCCAACGGACATACTCCATGACAGCCCAAGAGTGCAGGATTTCGATGAATCAGATGCCGAAAATGCACGACAGGATGCCATCGATATCTTAGAAGAAGAACGAGAACTTGTGCTTCAAAGATCCGCCATCTATCAGCAAGGTTTACGATGATATCATAGTCGGAAAATCAGGCATCGTTCTTTTAAAGAAGGTGACCTAGTGCTAAGATTGGTGCAGCAAAGAAAGCACAAACTGGCCCCAGTATGGGAAGGACCATTTGTCATTAGTAAAGCCATGAAGAATGTATCGTATTATCTTGTAGACATTCGCGATACGGAAGATGATCCCGAGAAGCCGAATCGCAAAAGAGAAAGATAGATGATGAACTAGGGGAGACAAAGAGGCCTTGGAGTATCCAACAATTACGTCCCTTCTATACTTAGTTCAATTTCTATGTAAACATCTTTGAGATCATGAAATAAAGTTGTCGGAATTCTTACATCCATGTTTTTACAAGTTTATTATAGTACAAAGCATGATTCCGTCTCATCTATTTCCCAATGATCTTACAAAATACTCAATGTTAACCCGAATTGTGCCTGCGTGCTCGGCGTTTAAAAACTGAATGATTTTTAGCCTACTAAAGGTTAAAGGAAACTCGGATTGTGCCTGCATGCCCGAGTTTCATTCAAAAAATTCCTTACGTTTCTCTAAGCATTATCTGATTGTTTATATGCTGGGTCACTCGAGCTAGTAAGTAAAAATGCCTTTAGTATGATCCATGTTTCCAAGTTTAAACTGATTGGTTATACCCAGTAACTTGGCGTGAAGATTACAGTACTACTGAGCCATTTCAAACGCTAAGGACAGTTAAAGCACACAAACCAGAGAACTTGGAAGATAAAGGAATATAAAACCCGGAAAACTTGCAAAGGTTTTCATAAATGCTAACTGCAAAGGGCGGAGTACTTGTTTATACAAAAGAATAGAAGCATTACAATATAAATTACATTGTAAAGTGTAGTAATGCTCCTATTTCCTATCTCCACCAACCAGGACAAGGAGAAATCTTCAAGCATCCGAGTCTTCCTCGCTGCTGTCATCCTCGGGGCCTGCTGTAATTTCTTCTTCCTGATAGGTGATGGAGATGTTCACCATGGAGGCGATCTTGGTGGCGTGACCCTTGATCTCGTCAAAGATGGTGGTCCGCTGGGTCTCCGTATATCCAACAGTGATACCGGACGCCACGCGCCAAGATTTGGCACTGGGATAATGCATACGCATAAGACCTAAGGCCATGCGTGCACCACCCCGTGCTGCGGAGCGCAAGGTGGATTCCTTGGACTCCGCCACCTCCATGATAGCTTCCGGAAGTTTTTCAACTTCCGAGAACTCCCCAGTTCTTGCGGGAAGGAACTTGTTGACCAGCTTTATGCCTGCAGCTCGGATCGCAGTGAACACCTTCCCGAAGGCTCGGATTTTCTCAATCCGAGTAAGATCTGGGTCATCTCCTGTTTTTCAAGGCAAAATAACCAAAGAGTTAGCGAAAAAACAGAGAAAAAGATTAAGACATGGAAAATCCGGTAAAAGTTGATAACTTACCGAGAATCTTGTCCATCTCGGAGCCTTCCTCCAGGCGCATGTTCAAGGTGTTCTCCAAATCTTGGATAGTGGCCTTGTCCTTGTCCGCTTGTTGGGAGGCCTTGGATTGAGCAATTCCAAGAGCCATATTGCTGGCCTCCAGATCTTTTTGAGCCTTCATAAGTTCCTTATGAAGGTCCAAATTCTCCCGGCGGAGATTCTCGGCATTGCCGGCATCTTCAGCTATTTGCTTGGCTTTCGCCAAAGCAGCTGGAAAGCAAGGAAAAATATCCGAGATAAGAAAACTCGGAAAAGTACTTAGCAAAAATTATGGACAAGGAACTACAGAGAACTAAACGTATACCTGTTGTTTCCTCCAGCTTTAGATGAGATGATGCCAGCTCTGTTTCTTTCTCATCAAGAATAGATAGGAGGGTTTTTACCTCCTTACTTTTGATGTTAAGCTTGTTAAAAACTTCCAAGTTTATTGTATCAGCGGTTTGCTGAAACACGGAAATGAAAGGAAGGCGCTTAAGTTAGAATAAGCGTGATAAGAAGCATTAAGTGGATAGCATGCATTCGACTTATTGCTTGGGGGCTAGAGATATTACCTGGCTCATTTGCTGCAAACCTGACAAGTTTTCGTTGAATTCCCTTAAATATTCAGAAAAGATAATTCCAACATGATGCAGGCCGTCTTGCATGACCTGACGAGGTGAGAATACGAAGTTATTTCGGACAACTAGCCCGCCTTGTGGCCAAGGATGGATCAAAGAAGCAGGAGCGAAGAACTTCTTAGCTTCCGGACGGATATATCCGAGATCGTCAAATGGTTCTTCTTTTACCTGGACGTTCCTGTCGAAAGTGGGAATAGGTTCATCCTCCCCAGTTCGAGAATGTCTACCCATTTCTGGTCCCGCCCTTTCCCTCGCATCCATGTTAGATGCAATAGGCTGGCTGGATTGCCAGAATTGTATGTCCGGGTTCGTGGTCCTCTCTCCCCTACCAAGAGTAGTTGGAACGGGAGAAGCTGAAGCAGAAAACGGCTCTCCTTGGCTAGTAGCAGCTTTCTGTTTCTTCAATCTCTTTGATTTCAAAGGAACTGGAGCAAGGCTGAAAAGGAAAAATCCGAGAAGTAAATACCTCGAAGAACCAGAAGGGAATGATAAGTAAAAAAGTTCCAGTAAAATACCCGGATGCGGCGATGGGGATTCCGTCAAGATTTATTACTTCCTCGAGGATCACTTGCCTTTTGCGTTTCCGACCGCCATAAAAGTTGGCATGTAATTCGTCAAGTTCGGCGTCGGATGCAAGATCAGCTTCCTTAAGTTCGTCGAACTATGGAAAAGGCAAAGTACTCGATTAAGTCAGGAAAAAGAAGCAATCCGAGAGAAGTCCAAATCAAGGAAAATAAAAATATCTTAGGGACCGGTTCACCTCGTGATACATTTCAAAACTTTCTATGTATTGATCGCGAGTAGCGACCAATTGGTTGACTCGTTTTTTGAAGTCCCTTTTGGAGAAGGCTTTGTCCGTCCCTCTCATTTCATCTTCTGGACCTTCATATTCACAAAGGAGTCGGGAGCGGAAAGCGAGAGGTTGAATACAGCGGCTGAACCAACACAGAACAGTATCAGTTCCGGTTAAGGGAGGCTTAGAAGAAGTAAGTTTGGCGATACGCCGCTTTATCTTCATCAAATCCTCCGGCAAAGTTTGCTCTGCCTCCACTGCCCAACTCTCTTGCGGGATAATAGAGGAGTTGGTGAAAGGTGGAACCCCGTTCTCTTTCCTGGGAAACGGGACGTCAGGATGATAAAAGAAAGTTCCCGTCCAAAATTTGACGAATTCTGACGTTTTTATCTTAGGATACCAATCTTCCATAAACCTCCTAAGAGTGAAAGAAATGGTCCCGCATATGGGAAGAACGCCCTCTGTGGGGTTACGCTTCACTCCAAAGCAGTATTGCCAAAAATCTAGTCTTGGAGCTATCTCTAAATACCCTTCGAAAAGGGCTTGGAAGCCGGCTAGATAAAGAATGGAATTTGGGGGAAGGTTGTGAGTCTGGACACCATAGTGATGGAGAACTTCTAAGAAAAAGGCGGAAGGTGGCAAACCCATACCTCTCGTCATATGAGAGATAAGGAGGACGCGTTCTCCATCTTTTGGCATGGGCTCGGTCTCGTCCTCCGGGAGCCGCCATTTTCCCTTCAGTACGAGTCCTTCCTTCTCCATTGTCGGAAGGAGGGATGGCGGAATACTGCTGGCACTCCAGTTGCCTGCAGTTTCCGCCTCTTCTTCGGCTCCGGCGGCGGCGGACGCAGCGGCCTCTGCGGCCGCGAGCTCGTCTCCGACGAGCGCAATTTTTTCCTCCACCATCTCGGGCGCGAACGGTGGGGGAGGCGCGGACGAGGAACCCGCAAGATCCGCGGAGGCGAGAGGGATTTCTTCGCCCTCCGCGCCGCCCGTGGTCTTCACCGGCTCGTCGCCGTAGGCACGCACTGGCGAATCCAGCTGCGGGTCCATCGTTTCGATTATCTCATCTATGTCCTTGGCAACGGCGCGGGCTGGGGAAGATTCCAGAGATGCCATCGAGGGGCGGCGCTCGGTCGCTCCGGTGAGGTCCTCGGTGCGTTCGTGCGCTCGGGAAAGGCTCTGCGAGGGCTTGGTGTTGGGAGTGGTGCTGAGTGAGTGCGGAAGGTTTTCGAGGAGGACGAAGATGGCTATTTATAGCCGGAATCTCGTCACGATGCGTGCTAACGGCTATTTTGACCGTTGGATGATCAACGCGTGTCACTCGCCGGAAATTCCGGGAAATGAAACAACGGGTGATTATTTCTATCGCCTCATTTCCCGCGAGAATCTGTCAGAGATATGTTTCTGGGTTTCCCACCTGTAACCCAAACGTCCCTTACGTCAGCAAGATTAAAGCGCTGACGTAGGAAGTTCCTTCTCCGCGAATATTCATGGGAGAAAAGCCGGATTTTCCAGATTCCGAGTTTTTGCGTTGTAACATCCTTTGAGGAGAAAAAGAAGAATCAAGACTGCAGGCCAATATTTCTTGGAAAATATGCATTTGGCGAAAGACGGCGAATCCGAGTCTTAATCCTTCTTGGGGGCTACTGTCGGATATATACAAACTAGGGGTATATCAGATGGTAGTCTAAAGTGCCGGATTACCAGGGTGGCCTAAATGGTGATGGGGTATGGTCTGTTAGGAGGCCCAGTAAGCTGATGCACATAAGCCGGATTCTAGAAGAACCCGAATCACGGCTCACGTGATCTGGCTTGGAGTAGAAGGCGGATTCCTTACTTTCCAAGTTAGAGAGCTACCGTAGTCTTCTAGGTTTCCTATTCTGTATGCCCTAATCCGGCTATTATATAAAGCCGGACGGGAGATATGATAGACAGACAAGAAGCTAAAGGCTAACTCCCCGAGAGGTTGATCCTTGACGAGCAGCCAATAGAACCTCACATTGTACTCTGTATCTCTAGGCTTTAGTCCTGAATAGTGAGTTTGCAGGAGTAGGAACGTCGCATTACTGCGCCGTACCGAACCTGGGTAAAAACCCTGTATCATTGTCCTTCGCACAACCACGTCCCCATACGTCTCTATCGGTAGTCTCATGACACCCCCGTCTATGAAATCTACCACGATGTCTCGACAACAAATGTAGCACAACTAAACATACTAGGATTCACAAAGCATTACTAATACTTCAATCAAACAAGTGGAGCAAACAACTATTTTCCTTGGTGGAAAACACTAAACAAACATATAGTAATACATGCTACTAACAAACAAGTGTATGGTAGGGGATTTGTATTCCTAACAAAAATGCAATGGGACCAGTGGGTTATGGGCCCACTAATATACCAAGCATTGAGAGGTCACAATGCCTCCGGTCTCACTTGACAAAATAACAATCTACCAAAACAATCACACACTACTCATACTAGTGAAAACAAACAAACCATGCTACACATGCTTTTCTTTAAAACAAAGTGCAAGCTAACAGAGATTATAACATCACAATATCAGTACCAAAATGGTATTGGACTCAACATAACCACCTCAAAAACTTAGGCACTAATCATAACAAGACTAGCTCACAAAATCTATCCAATCAAAATACTAGAAAACAATAAAAGGTTATTTCTATTTCTATTTGATTTCCAAACATGCACACACTTCCTATCATACTAGTACTGCAATAAAACCTAATAATAGAGAGCATATCATCTACACATGCTAGGAAACAAGTTTCCAAGAAACTAACATTTAATCAAAAATGAACACACAAGATTTAATAAAACAGAATAGATGTTGTATCTAGAAATGCACACCAAAAATAATGTAGAGCTCTAAAAATTAATCCAAGATAGGGTTACATAGATCTACTCGTACACAAGCTCATCCAGTTGGATCCACATCAAAAAACATTTTAAACTCTCTACTCATACCAAATGGATGGTATTTCCATTTGGTAACTCTCCTTGATACAAGGTCAAGCCCTAATGATAGATCTACTCAAAGGCTACTCAAAAAAATTTGATTTGCAAGATTTGGATACAGATTCAAAAAGTTATGCACAAAAAGGTCTCACAAACAGTGTGGCATTTTATTTACCAAGGCAAAAATATACAAGCAATCTTAGATCTACCACCTGGATGTGTTCAAGAAAACACTAATCTACTGCCATGAATTTTTGTGGAATTTAATTTGCAATCAAACTATTTTTAACATAACAAAGGTAAAACAACAAGTTTCTGCTAAATTAAAAAGAAAAAAACAAACATCAGCAAGGGTTGGATCTCTCACAGTGTGGCCCAACTATGCGGCCAATGGGCCCAGCGCAGTTGCGCACGCGCGCTACACAGGAAAATGACCGGTTCAACGTGCGCCATTGATCTCGTGATCGACGGTCTCGAGCCTTTCTTCCTCCTCCCTACCCTCTCTCTCTCTCATCCGATGCAACGGGGAAAAGGGAGACGGCGGGGGCTCACCGTGGGGCGACGGAAAAGGGCGGCGCGGCGTCGTGGAAGATGTTGGACCACATGGCAGTGAAGGGGTGCAGAGCTTGGCGGCCGAGGCGGCTCCAGGCATTGGCGCACGGCAGAGAGGCCACAACAGCGACGGAGACGTACGACGGCGGGGTTCCTGCACAAACGCGAGCACGGGGAGGGGTCAGGTACACCCTAAGGGCTACGTGGAGCTCGTCGAAGGCGAGAAGAAGAGGTGGGACGGGCTGGTTCGGTCTCCACCTTGCCGAGAGGGTCACGGTTGCCGGCGGCAAGATTTCATCCCGTGGAGCTCGCAGAAGCTCTCGGGCTCGGTCTGGTTGCTCGAGGTGAGTGAGTGGAGTGAGGGGTGGCCAGTGGCGAAGTAGGGGCACGGGGTTTGGATTATAGCCACGGCATCGAGGCGGTGGACATGAGGGCGTTCTCGGGCACGGCGTGATCGGCATGGGCTGGCGCTCTGGGGGCGTGTCCGTGACGTGCAAGTGATGGCAAGGTGTGGGGTGGTGTCAGGGATGTCGAACGAAACTGCCAGGGTGCGTTTGAGGGCTAGAAGACGAAGTGGCATGGACACAGTGCCCCTGCACAGTGTGCACTGTCCCTGCCCTCACCTCTCTGCCCTCTCCTAATCCCACTCGAAAATCTCACCCCTTGGACCTTCTAGAAGCAAGACAAAGAATCCAATGTGAAGTCCAAACATAAGTGAAACCATTTGGCAAAGTGGCACTACAATGTTTGCACAAAAAGCAATTGAAAACATCTGTCCAAGTTTTGTAAAAATAAGGTTTCAGAATTATTCAGAAAATTCAGTTACAGAGACTTAGAAAATTTCTAAGTGCTGGGAATAGTTAAAATGAGAAAAATGTCCAGATTATTTTCAGAGGTCAAATGAAATCAAAATGTTGTTTTCGAAGTTGGAGATTGTTAAACATGTTTTAAACTTTCAGAAACATCTTTTGAAAACAAATTTGGAATAGTGGAAGGCTATGAAAACAAAGTGGAAAAAGAGGTACTTTCTGTTTTTCTCTGTTTTCTAAAAATGTCTTTTGCTGTCTTATTTTTCTTCCACAACAACAACATGCAAAAGATAGTTTTTCTTATTCCAAAATTCAAACCAAGCTTATGGATTTGTAGTCCATATATCAAAGAACAAATACAAGTCAATAAAACACAAAATGGAATATTATAGCCTATTGAAAACAAGAGTGGAAAACATGTACTTGGCTATATTTCCAGGGAATAGTTTCAATAGAAACTTAGAAGAAAACTTTCATAAATCATTTTGTAATTTTGTTTTCTTGGATCCAACAAAGTTAATAGTTTAGTCAAGATGCAAACAAGCATTTTCCAAGTCTTAGAATAAAAATCACTCAAGTCACATTAGGGAAAACATCAGAGAAAACAATATAAGTGTTTTTAGGAAAGTTGTGTATTGGTTTTAAAATGAAACAAAACTTGTATTGCATAAATGACCATAGTCACATACACCTGTTGGTTCAAACAAACATGTTGTTAGAAAAAAAAATTGGCCCACATTTTTGTCTACTTTAACTACAGTACAAGGATCCAAAAACAGGGGTGTGACATATACTTTCTTCTTGATGCTCTCTTTTGCTTAATTCATTTTTCTTATGTGATAATATTCTTGCTTTATGTGCCTAGCTGAAATGCGTTAAAGAAAAGCACTTCTTAGGATATAACCCATGTTTTTATTTTTGCATTGTTTTTCTATGTTTTCTTTGATTCAAGGTGTTCTTTACTTCTGTAGCAACTCCTTTGTATCTTTATTTTCTCGTCTTTGTTGTGCCAAGTAAAGTATCTAGTTAAACATTGATGTTAGATTTGGATTTCTGCGCAGAAACAGTTTTTCGCTGCCCACTGTTAAAGTTATATAAAATCATAGAAAGATCAAAATGACCTGTAAATTTTTATGCTTAATCCTCAGCTATTTCTGAAACTCTTTCTAGTTTTAAGTTTTTCTATTTGAGAAGCGTAAGTGCCTCGAAACAATTCGTCTTTACAGACTCTTCTGGTTTTGACAGATTTTGTCTTTTTACTTGCATTCTCTTTTTTACCATGTTGAGTGGATTTCTTTGCTCCATAAAACATCAGTGGATGTAGCTAATGTTTAAAAAGTATTAATAATGCTTGTGTCCATGCAGAACATGTGAGTTTTTGATTATGCACTAACCCTCTAATGAGAATTACTTCCAGTTTGGTGTGAATGAAGTTTTCAAGGGTCAAGAGAAGAGGGTGATATAATATGATCAAGAAGAGTGAAAAGCCTAAGATTGGGGATTCCCCTGTGGTTCAGACCAGCAAATTCCAAGAAGACTCAAGCATCTAAGCTTGGGGATGCCATAGGCATCCCCTTCTTCATGAACAACTTATCAGGTCACTTATAGTGAAACTATATTTTTATTCGGTCACATCATATGCACTTTACTTGGAGCGTCTGCTTTGTTTTCCTTGCTACAATAAACTTAGTTGTAACCCAACATTCTTGTGTGGGAGATAGACATGCTCCTCTTTTTCATACGAATACTCGTACTCCTCATTATCATGTTGATTTCTTAGTTTTTCTTTTAGCTGTTGTAACTCCTCCTCTTTTTAGCTCATGTTTTTCATGCATCTCTTATTCAGAGCTATTAGTTCTTGTATAGTAATGATACTCTCTTGTTTAATTGATATAGCATATGGATATTGTTTGTTTAAATAAAATGATGGTGTTGGAAAGTAATTAAATATTTCATACTTATAACGGTGCAAATGGAAGTTTGTTTAGACTATGGCTAGACTTTATCATGTCATGTTGGATGTTATTTTAATTCTATGCCTAGTAATTATTGATGTAGCATGACTTGTACAAAATATCTGAACGTGCTTAATGTGCCATTGAAAGAATCATGTGTTGTCTTTAGCATCTCAAAGCATAATATTGTGGTATTCTCCTTTGAATGCTTTATTTGGTTGACTTGGCGCATGCTTACACCATGTTATGACTATAAACCAGTCACCTCTAGCCTCCATGATCATTTAGTTTTTGACTTATAATACCATGTATGCTTTGATCAATAATGTTTTTGTCGCTATACATGATTATGGCCATTATGCTCTCTTAATTTGTCGCCCCCAGTCTTTGCTAGCCTCTACCTGTACCGAGTATGAGCTCTACTCGTACATCCAACTCCCAAAAACCAAAGTTCGCCAAATGTGTCCACCATACCTACCTACATGTGGTATTTAACCACCACTCCAACGTAAACTTCTCATGTGCTACATTTAAAACCTTAAAATTATACCTATTTTGTGCCCCTGTTTTAGCTCATGAGTACGTGCATAGAGAATCTTTATCTCACTTTTTTATTGAACTTTACACACCTGGACTAGTGGCACATCCGTTTATCCAAATGCTATAGGAGCTGGCAACGGGGTGCCTAGCCCCAAAATGTGGTTATATGAATTCTCTTCACTCTTCTTACCCCTGATTTATCAGTCAAAGCATAATTGTGTAAACAAAAGAGAAGAGGGATAATCTATGGATCTCAATTACGTCTGATACGTCCAAAACATATCTTCTTTTCCGAACACTTTTGTTGTTGTTTTCTTCTAAGCTTGTGAGTTTTGATGCAATTAACACGGACTAACGCTATTTTCAGCAGAATGACCTTGGTGACTCATTTTTGTGCAGAAAAATCAACTTTTAGAAATTGCCCGAAAAAGGTCCTGAAGTCCTTATTTTACCCGAGGACCCCCGGAGCGAGAAGAAGAGCCAGAGGGGGGCAAGGAGGGGCCCACACCATGGGCTGGTGCGCCCCCATATGCCGCGCCGCCTGGTGGTGTGGCTACCCAGGCACCCCCGCGGGCTCCCCTTTCGACTACTTAAGCCTCGTAACCTAAAAACCGAGGGGGGTTCTTCATATTCCATAGAAACACACCCGAGCGCTGCTGATGCTTGCGATGGCTACAGAAACTCCTTGTTGCTATGGATGGTGTGTTGGGAACCCCAAGAGGAGGGTGTGATGAGAAAGCGGTAAGAATTTCCCTCAGTTAAGAACCAAGGTTATCAATCCTGTAGGAGGAAGAGGATCTTTGGAAGGTTGATGCCACTGACGGTGGTGATGGCGCCTCACCGGTGTCGGCAACAACGCGAACCTGCACACAACACAACCAAAATACTTTGTCCCAACGGTACAGTGAGGTTGTCAATCTCACCGGTCTTGCTGAAAACAAAGATTAGACGTATAGTGTGGAAAATGGTGCATGCTTGCAGTAAGTAAAGAAAGAAGGAAATTGTAGTGGTTTGTTTAACAGTGTAGGAAAATGGACCGGGGTTCATAGGTTCACTAGTGGTGTCTCTCCATAAAAGATAGCATGCTGGGTGAACAAATTACAGCTGGGCAATTGACAAATAAAGGTTGCACCGTAGTGCACATTCATGACATGATGACTACTATGATATTTAGTGTGGGCATTACAACAATATACATAGACCGTAATCCAACTGCATCTATGACTACTAATCCACCCTCAGGTTATCATCCGACCCCCTTAGGTATTAAGTTGCAAGCAACAGATAATTGCATTAAACAATGTGTGTAAAGTAAGCAATGATTGTACACGCGGACACTCACACCGCTGTTTTCTCCCTAGTGGCAACAACACATCCCCCCATCACGTTTCTGTCACTCGAGCACAGGCGAAAAGGAGGCATGAACCCACTATCAAGCATAAATACTCCCTCTTGGAGTCACTAGCAACTACTTGGCCAGAGCACCCACTAGCAACGGAAAGCATGCAAAATCAGAAATAACATATGCAATAAAGACTATAATCAACTTGGCATAAGTTCAATATTCATGGATCCGAGCAAACACATCACATATAATTACATAAGAACAATCTCGATCATGTTAGGCAGCTCACGAGATCTAAACATGGAGGCATATGAGGAGAAGACAACCATCTAGCTACTTCTATGGACCCTTAGTCCAAGGATGAACTACTCACACATCACTTCGGAGGCTGGCATGGTGATGAAGAGTCCTCCGGTGATGATTTCCTCTCCAGCAGGGTTCCAGAGACAGCTTCAAAACCCCCTGATCTAGGGTTGACGACGACGGCGGCTGCGGAACTTTTCGGGGATATTTGATCAGGTGCCTAGGGTTTTCCATCCGGGGGGATTAAATAGGCGAAAGGGCCAAGGCGGTGGAGCCCTAGGGGCCCTACACCACCAGCTAGCGCGGCCAAGGGGGGCGCGCCACCCCATGGTGTGGCCCCCCTGGTGCCCGTCTTCGACTCCTCTTCGGTCTTCTATATGCTTCCGGGGAAAATAGGCACTTCGGGCTTTGTGGGGTCCAATTCCGAGAATATCTCCAGAACAACTTTTCTGAAATAAAAAACAACAGAAAACAGGGAACTGACACTAGGCATCTTGTTAATTGGTTAGTCCCAGAAAACGTGTAAAAAATGCTATAAAGAAGGGAGAAAACATGTAGCAATTGGCATAATATTATCATGGAGTATCCGAAATTATAGATAAGTTGTAGACGTATCAGCCACCGCCACCTCGAACCCCAATTCGGGGATCAGAAGTTCCTGTTCTAGCACCCTGCCGACGGGGATCAGAGGATATCATCCCCATCGTCATTGCCACCACTTCTCCATCAACGATGCATGATTCCCTCATCCATGTGTGACTAATCTCTGATGTAGGCTGATAGGAATGGAAGGGATTAGATGATATCGTTCACGTAATAATGTCAGATTATTAGGGCATGGTGCCTAGTATCTGTTTTTAGTGCTATATATCGTTGTTGCAACTTGTTATGCTTAATGCTTGTCACTAGGGCCCGAGTGCCATGATCTCATATCTAAACATGTTATTGTTTCATGGGTATAATTATGTTTCTTGATCATATCTGCAAGTTGTTTACACATATCGTTGTCTGGAACCCGAGGCCCCAAAGTGACAGTAATTGGGACAACCGGAGGGAATGACTGCGATGTGAGGATCACATGTGTTCGCGAAGTGTTAATACTTTGCTCCGGTGCTTTATTAAAAGGAGTACATTAATTACCAGTAGTTTCCCTTGAGGCCCCGCTGCAACGGGCTGGTAGGACAAAAGATGTTGTGCAAGTTTCTCATTGTGAGCACGTACGACTAAATTGGAACACATGCCTATGGTTTGCCTACTACTTGGATGCTTTATTATTATCTATCTACAATACCCATGTTTTGATTATTATATGAACTATCTTATCCATGCAATGCTCGTTCATCCATTCCCTATGCCTACAGTAATTTAATCCTACTGGTTTTCATAAATTGCTACTGTTATTACTATTTTACTGCTGCTATTATTTTACTACTGCTGCTATTATAAAACTGTTACCACTGATAAATAGTTGCGAGCAAGTCTACTTTAAGGTGCATCTGAACTGACAACTCATCTATTAAGGCTTATAAACAATTTTTGACTCCCCTTGTGTCGAATCAATAAATTTGGGTTTTACTTTCCTCGAAGACTGTTGAGATACCCTATACTTGTGGGTCATCAAGACTATTTTTTGGCGCCATTGCCGGGGAGCATAGCTTTATTTATTTTCTCACTTGAACATGATAGTGTTCGCTGCAAGCCTTTCATCATGGGTAAAACTCGTGATGGAAGAGTTCCTATATTACCATCCACTACAAAGAGAGGTACAACTCTGAACACCTATGTTGCTCTCGATTCACCATCTGTAATGAGTAAGCTTCTTACACCACCACATGCTACACACACTGCTACTTCTGCTGAGTCTGGAAATGCTTCTGATACTTTTGATGATGCTTCTACTGTGCTTGATGATACTGGTTCACTAGGTCCTTTTCTAGATGCTAGAATTGCTAGATCTAAACAAATTTAAAACACTGAAATTTCTGATGAAAATTTTGGTACACTTGTCAATTCACCTAAGTCTAGAGAAAGTCCTAGTGATGATCTTGAGGAAACTAACATTGAACTTAATGATGACTTTATTGAAGAAGTTCAAGCTACTACTAGTGTAAGTGTTATTAAGAGTCTTCTTGCAAGACGTGTTGTTAAATATAAACCTTCTCTTGATGCTAAGTTTGCTACATCTCCCATACACATTAAATATAAGGATTATGATTCCTCTCTATATTTATCTTACATATCTATTGTTGAGAAAGAACCTTTTTGTGGAACTTAAAATAAAATTGCTATGGAACATATGAATGAACTTTTATCTTTGAGTAGTTTATTTTCTGATGATATTAAGAAACACACTTACTTTGTTTCCAAGATCTCCCCTTTCTCTTTGAAAGATGAAGCCAAAACTTGGTTTAACAATCTGTCACTGGATCTATTGATAGTCTTATGGGTTTGGTTAATGCTTTGTTTCAAAAATATTTTCCTTCTAGTGCTCAACATGTTGCTCTACATAATATCTTTAACTTTAAGAAAATTGAAGGAGAGAAATTGCCCGAATCTTGGTCAAGGTTTTGTTCTTTAATAAGAGCTAGCCCTAGAAACCCATTACCTAAAAATGAGCTCCAAGATATATTTTATAATGGACTAACTGTTGAATCTAGGATATACCTGAATAGTTATGATGGTTGTGTTTTCATGAAAAGAACTCCAGAGGAAGCTAAGGAATTATTGGCTACTGTAAGCAAGAATCATGATGATTGGACTATACCTGAGCCAACACCAACACCATAACCAACACCAATACCAACACCCAAGAAGAGGGGAATGATTGAATTAAATGATGTAGTGATGAGGGAAGCCAAGAAATCTCTTAACGAGAGGGGTATTAAATCTGAAGATGTGAAGAATTTACCACCTATAGAAGAATTATCTAAGCCAATTCCTCATCCACCCACAGTTGAGGTACACTCTCTCCAATATTTTAATAATAGAGATATTCCTATTCTAAACCACCTGATCAATGCTTAGATGAATTTGATAATTATGTTGTTAAGCAAGATAATTCTAATATGAGAATGCAGAATCATCTAATGGAAAACTCTAGAGCTATTGATAATTTGCATGGTATTATTGAGAGAACCTCGAATGATGTTAAGATGCTCGTTAAACATTTTCATATGGTGCAAACTCAAGTTGATCAACTTACTAAGGTGCAAAAAGATTTGCTAGCTAATGCTTCTAGAAAAACATGTTTGTGAAATAATTACTAGAAGTGGTATTTCTACTCAAGATCCCTTGTATCCTGAAGGACATCCTAAAACAATTGAACAAGATTCTCAACAACCTATAAACAATAGTACTTCTTCTAAAAAAAGAAGAAGAAAAATAAAACTGTTGTAGAATCTCCTGAACCTGCTAAAGATCCTAATAGTACATCTGTCTCTGATGCTGAAACTGAAAGTGGTAATGATAAAAGTGATGCTTCTGATAAATAAGAAACTATGGTTGAACCTGAAAAGCAAACTAAAACTGCAAAGTATACTAAGGAGGATTTCATTGCTAATAAGCATGGTAAAGAAAGAGAACCTTGGGTACAAAAACCAATGCCTTTTCCTAATAATAAACATAAATCAAAGGAAGAAGAACATAATAACAAGTTTTGTGAGTGGATGAAACATTTTTATTTTTTGCAAATTCCTTTGACTAATGCTATTAAACTGCCTCCTTATTCAAAGTATATGAAAGATATTATCTCTAACACAAGGAAAATTCCTAATGAGGAAATTTCCACTATGCTTGCTAATTACTCTTTTAATGGTAAGGTTCCAAAGAAGATTGGAGACCGTGGTATTCCTACTATTCCTTGTTCTATTAAAAATAATTATGTTAGAACTGCTTTATGTGACTTGGAAGCAAGAGTTAGTGTTATGCCTTTTTTCTCTCTATAAGAGACTCTCTTTAGAAAAATTGATACCCACTGATATATCTTTGCAAATGGGTGATAAATATACTTCTATTCCTATTGGTATATGTGAGAATGTTACTATTCAAGTGGTACTAGTTGTTTGATATTAACTGACTTTGTTGTGTTGGAAATAACCGAAGATGATAATATATCTATTATTCTTGGGAGACCTTTTCTTAACACTGCAAGGGCTATTATTGATTGCAACCAAGGAAAAGTACCATTTAATGTTAATGATAAAGAGCACATTGTTTATTTTCCCAAGAAGATTGATAGGAAATACGGTCTAAACTCAATTGAAAATATTGAGACCATCAAGATTGGGGAATTCTATTGTCCTATTCCAATGCCGCAAAAGGAATTGTTATGATTGGGACTACGCCTATCAAGGTTGAGGTAACATAATTATTTAGTGATATGCGAAGTTTTGTTTCATGAAAAATTGTTTTGGTAACAAGACTTGATCACCCTTGTTAACAAAGTGGTTTTAAATGAAGAAAACAATGTTTTCACTTCCCAACTTTTGTTTTTACCATATCAACTTTTGTTTTTCACCACTTCCACCTTTGTTTTCACTGGTTATTTGCTTAGAACCTCTGTAGAATTGGTTTTGGTTCTTTTTTCCATCGTTCCATAATTGTTTTCCTGGTTCATAATCATTTATTAAAAACTGAAAATACCTCAAAAATGCAGTTTCTGTAAAAATTCCAGAAAAATTGTATCAAATTTCTACATAAAAATGAGGCAGAGAGGCACCCCAGGGGGACCCACCATGCAGGCACACCACTAGGTGGCGCGGCCTGGCCCCTGGTGGCGCCAACACATGGTGTGGCCCCCCTGGCCCTCCACTTCCTCTCCTCTTTACCTAACACTCCACTCTCTCTCCCAAACTCGGAAATATTCCTAGAACCTGAGTTCTTGCTATTCTTCCTCGAGAGTTTTCGATCTCCTTGCTCAGCCCACCTTTGTTGGTGAAATTTGGAGCATTTTCTCTCCGGTATGTGACTCCTCCGATTATCTAAGTAGAATTTTGTTTGCTGGAGTATTTCTTGAGTATTTTGGTACCGTAGGTGACAGGTTATGTGAGTTTGCATGCTTGTTTGATGTTGAAATAAATTGTTTTGATGCATGTATAGCTCTCCTACAAGTCTCCATAGTAGTTTCTATCATATAGTTGCTTGAAAATCGATTTTTGTGATGATCTTTAAAAATTTGAGAAAAGGAAGATGGATAACTACACCTTTGGAGAAATCTTTGAGAGTGATGCACCTAGGAGGACAAGGCCTTCACGATCAGCTACTCTGTTGAGACCATCTTACAATGAAAATCTCATTGCATCGAGCATTGATGATGCGGGAGACAATGGAGTTGCACATCCATCTAGTTTCCCTTGTTATACCTTTTTAAATGGGGAGGAATACTTGAGGATTTATCTCTGCTGGTGGGTAGGGTTGGTATAACTGATTGCATGCATGATGAAAGCCCCCAATATGCCATATTAACGAAAACTTTTGTTGAGAGCTTTACTTTCAACAACTCTAATTATAACCCATCTGTTGCATTCAAAATCTATGATCGACCTGTTTCCATGCTCTTGGCAAGATTTTGCAGCATCATAGGTATTAACACGCCTGAGTACAACCACTCTAGGGACAACCCACCGACGTGGGGTTACTACCCGCGTAGTGATTGATCTCCACTTAGGCCAAAAGCCTAAGCTTGGGGGAGGCATGCCGACATCACACTCATCTACATATCATGTTTCTGTCGGTTCTTTGTATATCCATGTTTTCGTTTCTTTCCCTTCTTTTGTTTTTATCTGTTTTTGTTTTTTGCTTTCCAAAACGCAAAAAGACCAAAAATATTTCTGTTGTTTCTCTTTATTTGTTTCTTTAGTTTCTTTCATTGGTTTGCCTTGTTTTCTATTTCAGTTTGCTATTTAAAAATCCAAAAAGATTTTGCTTTGTTTGCTTGTTTTCTTCCTGTTCTTGTTTTAAATTTGAAAATCCCAAAATATTTGTTGTTCTTCTTTGGTTTTTTAAAGTTTGCTGCAGATTTCAACGCTCTTCTATGTCTCCATTGGATCTTGGTTATCATTTTATATCATTCGATCCACACAAGTGAAGAGCAATAATGACGATTTTCGACAATTCAAGTTGTGGTGAGAGGCTGGTATGAACTCTATTTGTTTGAATTTTTGTACATATACTCATCCATGTGGACATGCTTAGTTTGTTCGTGTAAGGTGTATGTTATTTAATGGACGCTTAGTAGTTCGTGCTCTCTCATGTTTAGTTCCAACTTACTAATAGTAGAA
Source organism: Alopecurus myosuroides (assembly GCA_028641055.1). Taxonomy (NCBI): domain Eukaryota; kingdom Viridiplantae; phylum Streptophyta; class Magnoliopsida; order Poales; family Poaceae; genus Alopecurus; species Alopecurus myosuroides. The sequence continues at coordinate 332,504,360 of CM054062.1, read as the reverse complement.
AGCATGTCATATAAATGTTTGTTTGCATTTTTTTACTCATAGAAGGGTATGACATTGTGGTATCTCCCTCTAAATGCTTGAATCGACTTGGCACATGCTCACGCTTGCATAATACTGAAAACAAAAAATTCAATTAAGCCTCAATGATTTATTTTGCCTCAAAGTATTTGTATCACTTTTATGCCCCTGTTAATTTTGTTTTGTCGCAAGTATGATTATGATAGTTGTTGCTCTCTTGATTGTCGCTCCAGTCTATTGCTAGCCTTCACCTGTACTGAGTATGAGCTCTACTCGTGCACCCAACTCCCAAAAAACCAAGGTTTTCCAAATGTGTCCACCATACCTACCTATATGTGGTATTTCATCGCCACTCCAAGTAAATTTTCATGTGCTACCTTTAAAACCTTCAAAACTTTTCTCATTTTGTGACACTATTTTAGCTCATGAGGAAGTAGTAGCTAGGTTTGTTATCTTCCATACTAATTGAGTATCCTGACTTGCATGCTTCATCTACTCGTTATTAATTTTGCAAAGAGATGGTTAGACCATTATAACATCATAAAGCTAAACAAATAAATAGGCACTCCTCAATGGTATGAGATTTTTGGCAGGCACCCGAGGATTCGGTTAGCCATAGTTTGCGAAAGCAAGGTGGGGAGGAGTGTCATACTATATAAAGAGCATGCTATAAATGCTTAATACAAATAACTCGGAACCGCTCGCAACTTTTTTAGTATGGAAGATAACAAGGACTCTGTTATCATTCGTTGACATGAACAATCACCTCCCAAAAATTATTTTACCTCTGTTTATAAAACAAAAAGCTCTAGCACATGTTAATCCCTGCTTCCCTCTACGAAGGGTCTTTCTTGTACTTTTACGCCGAGTCTTCACCTTCTCACTTTATGCACCTTCTTGAGAGCATGATTGTTATTCTTAGTATAATGTGCTTGTCCCAGAACACGGTTGATTGATATGTTTCATGTTGTTTATTATTAGTGCATTGGTATATATTCATGGTTTGCACAACTATTATGTGACTTTATTTTGCATACTTCTTATTATGAATTGCCTAAGCACTTGATCATATAGTGAGAATATTTACATCATATGAAACAAATGTGTTCGTAAAAGTTCTTTTATCGCACTCAGTTGTCAACTGAATTTCTTGAGGACAAGCAATAAGCTAAGCTTGGGGGGAGTTGATACGTCCAAAACGTATCTCCTTTTCCGAACACTATTGCTGATGTTTTCTTCTAAGCTTGTGAGTTTTGGATGCAACTAACACGGACTAACACTGTTTTTAGCAGAATTACCTTGGCGTCTCATTTTTGTGCAGAAAAATCAACTTACAGGAAATTGCCTGGGAAAGGTCCAAAAGTCCTTATTTTACCCGAAGAGCGTCGGAGCCATAAGAAGAGCCGGAGGGGGCAAGCAGGGGCCCACACCATGGTCTGGTGCGCCCCCTAGGCCGCGCCGCCTAGTGGTGTGGCTGCACCAGGCACCCCCTCGGGGTCCCCTTTCGACTACTTAAGACTCATAACCTAAAAACCGAGGGGGTTCGTCATATTCCAGAGAAACACACCCGAGCGCCGCTGCCACCTCAAAATCCAATTCGGGGATCAGAAGTTCCTGTTCTGGCACCCTACCGGGACGAGGATTCGGAGGAGATCATCGCCATCGTCATCGCCACCACTTCTACATCAGTCTTCCATGATTCCCCCATCCATGTGTGAGTATGTAGGCTGAGAGGGATGGAAGGTATTGGATGAGATCGTTCATGTAATAATGCCAGATAGTTAGGGCATGGCACCTAGTATCCGTTGTTAGTGCTATATATCGTTGTTGCAACTTGTTATGCTTAATGCTTTTCACTAGGGCCCGAGTGCCATGATCTCAGATTTGAACATGATATTGGTTCATGAGTATAATTATGTTTCTTGATCATATCTTCAATTTGTTTACACATATCGTTGTCCGGAACCCGAGGCCCCAGAGTGACAACAATTGGGACAACCAGAGGGGATGGCTGCCATGTGAGGATCACATGTGTTCACGGAGTGTTAATGCCTTCCTCTAGTGCTTTATTAAAAGGAACACCTTAATTACCAGTAGTTTCCCTTGAGGCCCCGCTGCAACGGGCTGGTAGGACAAAATATGTTGTGCAAATTTCTCATTACGAGCACGTATGACTAAGTTGGAACACACGCCTATGGTTTTCCTAGTACTTGGATGCTTTATTATTATCTATCTGCAATGCCCATGTTTTGATTATTATATGAACTATCTTATCCATTCCCTATGCCTACAGTATTTTAATCCTGCTGTTTTCCACAACTGCTACTGTTGTTACTATGTTACTCCTGCTGTTATTTTACTACTGCTGCTATTATAAAACTGTTACCAATGATAAACTGTTGCGAGCAAGTCTACTTTCAGGTGCAGCTGAACTGACAACTCATCTGTTAAGGCTTATAAATATTCTTTGTCTCCCATTGTGTCGAATCAATAAATTTGGGTTTTACTTCCCTTGAAGACTGTTGCGATCCCCTATACTTGTGGGTCATCAGCGTCCTTCAATGTGAGCCGCTCTTGTGAAGTCTAGCTGGCTTGTGACATACTGTATTGTCTGTTTACCATTTGTTGACATAAGCATATACCTCTCTAAAAAATATTTTCAATACCCCTGTTTATAAAATAAAAAACTCTAGCACATGATTTAATCCCTCCTTTCCTCTACGAAGGGCATTTTTTTTACTTTTATGTTGAGTCTTCATCTTCTAACTTTATACACAGTTAACAGAGCGTACTTTCCATATTGAGTTTAATGTGCATTTCTCCCAAAGATTATTATTGATTGATCCATGCTATGTATTACTTGCTCTCAAACTATTTGTTTATAGTCATCCACTTGAACTTTGAAGGTGTCCTGGCATTTATGTTTTGCTCCACTTTTAAGGACAAACGGAATACCACTTTGCTATGCTTTCATATTGCTCAAAACAAACATATAACTTTCAAATGCATTATTATTCGTGATCTTTTGTTTGTGTTACATTTCTTGTTGCAACATGGTTGCGGAGTTTCATTATTAAAACCATGTCTATCATGCCTGTGTTTAGAGTACTACGATCTCAGCTTTACAAATTCTTTTACAATTATGATGATCAAACTTATGTTGGTAGCATGTCACCTCAAAAATTATTTTGTTTTTATCGTTCTTCCTACTCGAGGACGAGTAGAACTAAGCTTGGGGATGTTGGTACGTCTCAAACGTATCTATAATTTCTGATATTCCATGTTGTTTTCATGCCAATTGCTACATGTCTTCTATACACTTTGCATCATTTTTATGGATTTCCCGGGACTAACCTATTAACATGATGCCACAGTGTTAGTTCGTATTTTCTGCTGTTTTTGGTTTCAGAAAATTTGTTCTCGAAAGATTCTCGCAATTGGACGAAACGAAAACCAAGGGTCTTAGAAGTATGTCACGTACACCATATGGCGGTGCAGGTCCCCTGGCCGCGCCACCAGGTGGTGTGGCCCCCTAGCCACCCACCGACGTTGCCCTTTCGCCTATTTATAGCTCTCCTCGGGTTACCCTAAATACCCGAGCCCCCAGCCACGAAAAGTTCTGCAAACGCCGTCATCGTTAACCCTAGTTCGGGAAGGTTCTGAAGCTCTCCCCGGCACCCTGTCGGGAGAGGAATTCATCACCGGAGGGCTCAAAACCACCATGCATGCCTCCGAATTGATGCGTGAGTAGTTCATCCTTGGACTACGGGTCGATAGCAGTAGCTAGATGGTTGTCTTCTCCTCTTTATACCTCATGTTTAGATCTTGTGAGTTGTCTAACATGGTCAAGATCATCTTATTGTAATGCTACATGTTGTGATGTGTAGTGGCAAATAAAGATGCCTAGTGGGCTAGGAGGAGAATCTGGCATCCAGGTAGGCTTGCTCCCGGTGGTAGTGGCATACCTCATTGAGTTCTCTTCTTTTGTGTCCCAACCATTCGCATTTCTCCATGGCACCCTGTGTTTGTGCTATGCTACTACACCGGCCATTGGATGGATTCATTTACATCACGTGGAATAAAAACATTAATTTCCTCCGGCTTTTTCATCACGAGCTTGGCATTGTGACAAGGCAGATGCAGCTAGCGTCCACGGAATCAGCATCATGCATGCAACATGCCTCTATGGCAACCACAGTCCATAGAGAAACACAGAGAGAAGAAGGACCGGATGCCCGAGCGACATGGGCACAATCGTCGCCCATTCATTTCATTTCGTCCACTTCTTGTGGGCTCTGTCCCATGGAGGCTCTGTCCGTAGCGCCTTCGAGGAGAGCAGACGAGAGTTGGCATTGGAGAGGCAGCGGTAGCACTCACTACGACCTATGTACCCCGTTCTAGATCGTTATGTAAAAATTATCAAGTCGAAGCCGAGCCACAGAAAGAATGTCGAGGCAAAACCGAGACGTAGCATTGAATACGAATAGCGTGAAAATCTATTAAATTTCTGTGCGATAAAATAATATGTAAGATTTTGTTTTATATGAAAATATATCTTTTGTTATTTTAAAAGTCAATTAATTATTGTGTATTTGAAACTTGTCACTGACCTCACAATAGTTTCCCAGAAAACTCTCTACTCGAAAAAGAGAGAAAAAAACCAGCAAAATGAAAAAATGCAGAAAAATCACGGCTCAAATTTTCAAATTTGAGACAGTGAGTACGCGCGGAAAGGAAAAGAAATGAAAAGAACCTAACGGGTTACTGGATCTGTGGCGTCTACCGGTAAAGGAAAAAACCCGCAAGCCCAAAAACGTTCGCTCCTGCGCAACCCTCCTTGCGCGACATCGTGTTGCCACCGGAGAGCGTTCTCGCACTTCCTTTTTCCCTTCTAAAAGTTCGTCCTTTTTCTAATCGCACCCCATGGATATAGCTGGCCAATCGTGCCCGCCGACACGGCATGACCCAACCCACAGGAAGCACAACACGGTTCCGGCACGACCCGCTAGTCACGATTGCGAAACGTGTCGTGTCGGCCCACAGGTTTCGCCCTCCGAGTAGGCATGACCCACTGGCCCTAATAAGGCCCTACAGGCCGGGTGAGGTATGATTGTGCCAGCCATCACTATTACGGCACGAAATAAAAAAAGTAAAAATAGCTAGAAAATTTTAAAATGTTTTTAGAAATAGAAGACAAAGTTAGATATGATGTTAATAATTTTTATTAAGCTAGCAAGCCGCCTCATTACAATCTTTTAGTTGCTTACGTACCCCGATAAGGAAAAATGCGTCTAAAACTTGCTGCTGTTGCACTTAATTTTTTCACATTACAAACCGAGTTTAAATTATATAAAAAAAATTACAAAGAGGACAAAAAAATTATTCTTCATCATCGATACCGAAATACTCAATTGCAGCCACCAACTTAGGGTCCTTCGATATGTGTTGGGTTCTAGACATTGCTAATACGTCTCAAATGTATCTATAATTTCTGATGTTCCATGTTGTTTTCATGCCAATTGCTACATGTTTTCTATACACTTTACATCATTTTTTTTTTTTGGATTTCCTGGGACTAACCTATTAACAAGATGTCATAGAGTCAGTTCCTGTTTTCTTTAATTTTTGGTTTCAGAAAAGTTGTTCTGTAAATATTTTCGGAATTGGACAAAACGAAATCCCAGGGTCTTAGAAGTATGTCACATACACATAGTTCTGAGGAGACCCGGAGGGGGGGGGCACAAGGGCCCCACACCATAGGGCGGCGCGGGTCCACCTGGCCGCGCCACCAGGTGGTGTGGCCCCTGGCCACCCACCGACGTTGCCCTTTCACCTCTCCTCGGGTTAACCCTATATACCCGATCCCCCAACCACGAAAAGTTCCACAGCCGCCGTCATCGCCAACCCTAGTTCGGGAGGGTTTTGAAACTCTCCCCAGCACCCTGCCTGGAGGGGAATTCATCACTGGAGGGCTCTACACCACCATGCCTGCCTCCGGAGTGATGCATGAGTAGTTCATCCTTGGACTACGGGTCCATAGAAGTAGCTAGATGGTTGTCTTCTTCTTTTTATGTCTCATGTTTCGATCTTGTGAGCTGCCTAACATGATCAAGATCATCTTATTGTAATTCTACATGTTGTGTTTGCTGGGATCCGATGAATATTGAATGTTGTGTCAAGTGATTATCAATCTATCATGTTTATGTTATTTATTATCTTGCATGCTCTCCGTCACTAGTAGATGGTTTGACCAAGTTGATGCTTGTAACTCCAAGAGGGGGTATTTATGCTAGATAGTGGGTTCATGCATCCCTTTTATCCACGCTCGAGTGACAGAAACATAACGGATTGGGGATGTGCTTTTGCCATTAGGGAGAAAACAACAATGTTTACATTGTTTACATTACACACTTTACTTAATGTAATAATCTGCTGATTGCAACTTAATACCCGAAGTTTGATTGGATTACGCTCTGAGGGTGGATTATTAGTCATAGATGCAGTTGGATAACGGTCTATGAATTATGTTGTAATGCCCGCATGAATCACATAGTAATCACCATGTCATGCATATGCACTACGTTGTAGTCTTTATATTTGTCAATTGTCCAGCTGTAATTTGTTACCCAAAATGTTATCTATCTGTTTTGGAGAGACACCGCTAGTGAATTGTGGACCCTGGTCCATTTCTTTACACCGATAATACAACCACTGCAAACACTGTTCTTTTACTGCAAACACTGTTTTCCTTTCATTCACGACAATCATTGTTCTCTTTTCATTTACTGCAAACAAACCTTGTTTTTCACACTATACGTTTAATACATTGTTTTCAGCAAAACCAGTGAGATTGACACCGTTGTGGCAAAGTAACTTGGTCGTATTGTGTAGATTCCACGTTGCTGCTGAACCGGTAGTGCGCCCTACCAACATCAACTGCCAACAACCTTCAGAAGTCCTTTATTTCTCCTATTGTTCGATTCAACCTTGATTTCTTTCTGAGAGAAAACCTGCAGCTGTGCTCTTCATATCTTCCTCTTGTGGTCTCCCAACGAGCGTATAGTCTACGCGCATCAATCGACCGATCGCCATATTTTACAATCATCAAACTCTTCAACATATTAGGGTGGAGAGGGGTTTTGCTTGGCTCGAGTACTCTTCAACTGAGACTAAAAGTTCACTCTGATAATGTTGTTGATACAGGGGCAGTTATTACATTCAGTGTTGGTATGTAAAGCACTTGACCGGGAGGGAGAGAGGCGGCAACTGGAGCTAGGCGAGAGGAAGCAGGGAGGGAGAGTCAGAGGAAGCGGGGGACGACTCAGAGGTCGGAGCTAGAGTTCGTCGAGCGAGGAGGCAGGAGCGACGACTCAGAACTCCACTTGTGAAGACGCTAAACGGGCCATGCCTGATAGGCACGCGTGCTTGACTTGAAGGCACAAGCACGGGTCGGGCACGGCCCGTTTAATTTGTGTCAGGCCAGGCCCATCATATGCTGTGCTGGCGGGCTACGTGCTGGCCCGCGAAGCCCGGCCCAGGGATTTCCCCGTTTTTCTTCTTCCAGGGATAAGAACGTTTGGCGGCAGTTGGGCCGGCCCAAAACACCACCGGGGCAGCGGACACCACCACCCCGATTGCTCGCTCGCTCAGAGGTCCCGCCGCCGCCGCCGTCGCCGCCGTAGTGCGAACGGCCGTGCGACCATTCCCAGCTTAAACCCTCCTCCCAGTCCCACAACCGCCGTAGTACGATTAAATGCGGCGCCTCCACCGACCCCTCCTCCTCGCCGCCGCCCTCTCTAAGCCCCTCGCCCGCCACCGCCCCCCTCTCCCTCTCCTCCGCCAACCCCCGCCTCCCCGCCCGCACCACCCGCTCCCCTTCTCCACCCGACCACTAACCACGCCCTCACCCCCTCCGAACCCAGCTCCGACCGCCCTTGCCTTCCTCGAGGCCGCCGAGCTGCAGGAGTCCTCGGGCGACCACCAGAAGGCCCTCGACCTCGCCCTCGAGGCGCTCGGCCCCCTGCAGGAGGCCCACGGCGGGTGGTCCCTCCCCGTCGCGCGCGCCCTCCGCCTCGCCGGCGCCGCGGCCTGCAGCCTCGGCCGCCTCACCGACAGCCTCGACTCCCTCGACGCCGCCGCCGAGATCCTCGGCTCCCTGCAGGCTGGTGGCGCCGATGTGACCACCGTCGCCGTCGCCGTGCACGAGCAGCTCGCGCGCACCAAGACGGCCATGGGCCGCCGGTGGGACGCGGTGACCGACTTCCGCCGCGCTCTGGAGCTCAAGACCCGGTACCTTGACCAAAATAGCACGGAATTGGGCGACGCTTACAGGGACGCCGCGGAGGTCTACGTGGGGGTGCTGTGCTTCGACAAGGCGCTGCCTCTGTGCATGAAGGCGCTGGAGATCGCTGAGAAGCGGTTCGGAGATGGCTCTGCAGAGGTTGCTAAGGTCCGGAGAATCCTCATGGTCGCTTACACCGGGCTAGGGCGCAACGAGGAGGCGTTGGAGCAGAATGAGCTTGTTAGGACGGTGTATGAGGGCCTGGGGCTGGATACGGAGCTTTCTCTGGTCGAGATCGACGGGGCTGTGATGCGTATCCTGCTGGGGAGAACGGAGGCCGCGATGGATGTCCTGAAGAATGTGTTGAAGCGGGCTAGCAAGGACAGCGAGGAGCGTGCGCTGGCGTTTGTCAACATGGCCAAGATTCTGTGCTCCGAGGAGAGGTTCAGTGACTCGAGACGGTGCCTGGAGATTGCTCGCGAGACTCTTGACTCAAAGCGTTCCGCGAACGCTGAGCTGGTAGCTGGCGCATATGCGGAGATATCGATGCTATATGAGTCGATGAATGAGTATGAGATGTCTTTGTGTTTGATGAAGAAGACACTTGCATTTCTCGAGGGTGTCCCAGGGATGCACCACATCCATGGGAGTATCTCAGCGAGGATGGGCTGTCTCCTCATGCTGACGAAACGAGTTGATGAGTCTGTTCCTTTTCTGGAGAAAGCAATCGACAACTTGAAAAACTACTTTGGACCACTGAACTTCGGGGTAGGATTTGCTTATAAGAATCTGGGTGAGGCCAATCTTGAACTGGGCCAACCGCAGTCGGCTGTGAAGCTATTTCTTCTTGCGACTGACATCATTACTGCTGCGTTTGGGCCGAAGCATGAGGATTCCATTGAGATACTTCAGTTGATTGCAAACGCATATGGGCTGATGGGGAGGTAATTTCTTCTGCCCTGTTCATCTTCTGACTGTTGCATCATTGAGATACATTTTACTAGTCTATGATATAAATATGCTGCTATCCTGTATAGTTATCTGCAAGTTGATGCTACTGTATTGACTAGGTATCCCTTAGGTTGGTTACTACATACTAGGCTATTGATTTTTCCAGAGTTCATCTATGTAACTGCATGCACTATGGATAACATCTTGATTGCAGTATTCTACTCCCATTCTGCCATCTTGTAGAAAAGCGAACAATTCCCGAGATAGTGTTCAGAACTATTATCAACATTATATGTGAAATGTATTTGTGTGTGCAGCACATTCATGATATCATATGAAGCTAATTGAGCAACTGTATAGTGTGGTATCAATTATGATCAGTATGCCATTTTGCAAACGTTGCTGCACTGATGTTGATTATTGAATGCAAGAGTCTCAGCAAGAGATGCAGTTGGTGGTACAAAAGTAGTAAAACTTAAATTCTTGCCTGCACACTTTTTGTTTCCATATAATTCTGGTAGCTCAGGTGGAATATGTGGAGAGAAGAAAAAGTATGCTTTGGTTTCTAATACGGTAAGGGGTAGCTCTGCATGAAATATGTTGAGATAGAAAATAACCGCACACAATTAGAAGGGAAATCCTGCTTACAACACAATTTTGTTCACCCAGATTGATCCTATCTCCAATATTGATTACATGGTCTCTTTTACTTTTCAATCATAATTGGCCGAATTGGTTAATTTTAGTAACTCCTCTTTTCTACACAAAGTTTGGTATGCCATCTTTATGTGATTTCTTGAAAGGGAAATCTTGCTTACAACCCAAAATTATAAGCATACGCCAGGCCAAGTAGGGATGTAGAGCTTATCTGTTACTTGTGGCATAACATATAATATGGCAATTATAACTGATCTATCTCGAGCATACTCCACGCCTACTATGACTAAGGAAGGAATGTTAAACTATCTTCTTGTGATGCTGAACTATCTGTAGATAAAGCTTGTTGTGCTGGCTTATGTGATACTATCAGCATGCTGCCGAATTGAGTTCCCTCCCCCGTTAGTCTGGTGCATGTACATGGTAACAAATACTAAATATATGTTTTCTTCGAGAAAACCACCAAGCACAACAAGCTTAAGTTATCGTACAAAGAATTGACTGCTCAGGAAGTGCACATGCTACTTAACGTAGTAGACTGCTTAGCAAGTGCATATGATAATTAATGCAATATCTATCTATTATGGGAGAACTTATATGCGTTTCATGGACCTATAACAATATATATCAAAGAACTTCTTGTATGTCAGTTAATATATGGTACCTCTGTGGCGATTTGCATTTGATTCTGTGTTTCATATTGCAGCTACAAGGATGCAGAGAATTATCAGCTACGAGTCATAGCTGCTTATGAAAGCTGTGGTGGTACCATTGATTCGTCATGGGACATAAGAGAAGCTCATAGACTTCTGTATCAGCTAAGGATGAAGGCTGAAGGGGCACCTCATGCAGTATTTCCTGCAAATTCGTTGCCGGTGCTTCCTCCAATGCGAGAGTAGTTGCTTCTCCCGGCATCTGTTCGATGAAGATGACTTGGTGGTAACTCGATTTTTATACAGTGACCGTGAGATCTTTTTACTGTTATTTTTGTACCCACTGTCACTAGGCAGTTTATTTACTTGAGTCGAATTAAATATGATCATGCCATGTGAATTTTCTGTGGTTTTAAGTAGAATACCTTCCAGATTCCGAATGGTGATACAAAAGTATACAACTAGTGCCTACCGAATTACTGATTTTTTAACAGTGTATTAGGTTATGTATGCAATAGATGTCTTGATGCACTCCGCCCAGCAATCTACTACATTATCTGTTCATGTAATCTCCCTTGGGGAAGTGAGGACTGCCGCATTGCCACAAGCTTGATTCTTTTGGCGATTTTACTGTTAGCTGCGGAGTGTGGAGTTTCTGTTTTATGGTCATCTGAAAAGTTATGTTTTTGTCGTCTTATTGCTGAGTTGCGTGTACAATAGTCTCCCAAGTCAGGAGTTGTTCCTCCTCTTTTGGGTAGATGCATGCAAGATGGTTTCTAGTTTGGCGAAATGACAAAACAAATGTCCTATGAAATGTCCCCGCGCTTTAACTGTGCCGACAAAATGTTTCCGTAGAGCAAATAGTGTGGTAAGGGAATGCATGTTCGTTCTCATTGGGTTTGAGTTTTATTGTCTTTCTTATAGATATAGCATTTGAACTTGTTGCCATGTCTGCATATGCTGCCACATCTGAAGGTTTGCGGTACGAAAAAAAAAAACTTAAGACTAAGCCCAGGTTATAGCACTGCAACACAAATGACTGAACATTTTCTATAGGTCTGTTTTGATCCGGTAGTTAGTGGTCCCCTGTCAATGACAGCTAGTCCACTAATCATGTAATCGCTTTCATGTACACATACAGTTTCTGTAGCAACCTATTTTTACTATGTTTGTTTTGTTCTGTTTGGTTTTATCGTTCCCAGTCACAACTCTCAGGCTGATCCTAGTAAGATCGTTTCCCTATGTGGACCTTGAACTTTCTTCTATTAAGATAGCCTTACTGAGTAACTCAGCATTAAAACGAGGCCTATGTGATATGTACAAAAATTAGGCCCATGTTATAATTTAGATTCTCTTGTACTGCATCTGTCCCCAAACAGACGTCTTATATTTCCGATCCATATTAATTGTCACTGAATGATGTACTAGCACTAAAACATGTGTAGATATATCCGATTCAGTGACAATTAACATGGAGAGTACCAAATAGGGGCTATCAATCTATTTTAATATTCTGCCATGGTAACCAGATACGCCGAAAGTTCACCTGTACAGCCTTTTTGTAGAAGATTTTATTGCTTTTTGTTTGTTCGAATATATTCCGTACTGAAAAAATAGTTGTGCATTACTTTGTGTGTGGATCGGGAATCTGGGTTACACTTGGGCACTTGGCAATTGTCAATCTGGGTGTCAGTTAAGTGGCTCCAGTGAGGAGGCTGTGCCACTGCCATGAACGAATTCGCAGATTAACCCATCTAGTACTGCTTATGTTTCGTGATTCGGTTTCCTTGGCAGTATTCTTCTTCCTGTAAACACCAAATTAGTGAGTGCACTAATCGTTGCAATGGTGGGACCGACAGGTGCAACTGGCTTGGGGATTTCGACCAATCCTGAGCATGTGCATTGACTACAAAAAAAAAAGGTAACAAGAAGAAGTGTTTGTTATGGGCTGGGTAATATGTATCCATGTATGATGTACTGGAGTATCTATCTATTGGCATGTGTCTGTTGATGAGCTCAGCGGCCTGCAGGCACGCGTGGTCATTCCTTCCTCCATATGCATTCAGAGACTGATACGGGTGATGGCGCCTGCTGCTGCTGCCCAGTAACATCAGATATCCCCAGAGATGACTGACTGCATCGGCTGTGGTCTCCAACTCCCTAGCACTGCTCCTGCAGCTGGATTCAATCACCGCATCCATGATCATGCTGCTGCCTCAACAGTTGCATTCACCCCAGATAGACACACAGCTTTATCTTGGTGTTTCTTTCATGGGTGAACCGGCATCGATTGTGAGAATCGGTATGAATCATGATTGCTCGTCCTTGCACCAGTTGGCGATGATGGATAGATTGATAGGAGGAAGAGCCTAGATGGTGGAGGCAACTGGAATGCAATTCTGCCAATGGCTGGAGATATCTCTGCCGGTACCTCTGGATGCCGTTTTCGAGTCAAGCAAGGCTTTGCCATTTATGTGGTGCCTGCAGCTGGAGTAGGGTTTGGCTGGAGTCTCATGAGCTCTCTCTCGTTTGCACTCTTGAGTGGTAAGAGATTTGCTTCCGACACGCCAATTGACTGATTGACCGAGAGCACTTGTTCTCTTTCCATGGTCAAGTACAGTTGACCCTTTGTCAGCTGCTTAATTAATCACAAGGCCTGCTGGTAGTACTAGTATATACCGTGTCGGGTCGGGTCTACATGTTGTCGTCTCGAAAAAATTATTGCCTTTTTCTGCCCCTGAAAAACAAAATTACTTGTTCACCATCAATACACATTTCTTACTTTTAGTGGAGTATACCTAACATTTGTCTACCAAATACTACCTTTGTTTGTCTTCCCTTCTGGTAGGTAAGGATGCCAAAGTGACTTCTGGTAGATCGACATTGTGGTCAATGGACTAGCGGTCAAAGTTCGTCTGTTGCCACTTGTTGAGTCGTCAACAGCACTGCCACATCCGTTGGCTTGGCTCATTCCCGACCCAAAGCACTGCACGATGCCAGAATACTACCGCTGAGCATCTGTCGTTGAGTCACAAGGTGATACATAGGCTACAGGAGGCCTGTGCCGACCTTTAGCTCTAGCTGCATCCATTTAGGCGTCTGCACGTGAATATGTATCGCCAGGTCGTGCCAAATTGCTCATTTATAGGCGTGCATGTATTTCTTATGAGATGCACTCGCACGAATTTAGTAAGTGGAGTATATGAGATGAGCTCGTGGGTCTTCGGAATCTGTGTACCATTGTATGGATTTCTTTTCTTTCCATGCATAAAATAAAGCATGTTCTGTAGATGAAAGAACTTTTTTCTTAATGAGGCAAAAGCTTTGCCTATTCATTAGTTAAGAGAAGTTTAAAGCTCACAACGTCCAACCCGAAGGTTGGAAAAACAACGAGTCTACTCTCACGTCATAATATTACACAAACGTTTTGCCCTCTCAACACCCCTCAAAGGACCACGTTTCTTTCGATGGACGCATGCCGGCAAGATCGGAGGGGTAAATGTGTATGGTCCTTATGGTGTCGTGTCTACATGCTGCTCTTTGGACTTGGTTTGGTCCCCTTTCACTATGTGACTGCGGCTCGCTGCCGTGTTTCTGGGGCACACGGCAAAGACAGACAAGCACATGGCAATGTCTCCGTGTGCCGTACGTGGCAACAAACACACAGCTTCGAAATGCACGGTGACATGCTCTTTGCCGTGTGTCTAATATCGGCGTGGAAATGACTTGATTATTTTGGTGTTGCTGTCGAGTGCTGAGTTTCTGTTTTACGGTTATCTGAAAAGTTACTTTTTTTGTCGGTCTTAATCTTTTTCATCTCTAACTGGGGAGGAAATCCCGCGCTGTGGTGCGTCCTAGCTATGGTCCCGCATGTCGGTCTCAGTACGATGGATTCCGATTGGGCCCGCCTGTCTGGTCGGTTCCTCGTTCTTCTCTGTTCTTCGATTCTTCTCTGTTCTTCGGGCGTGTTCCGAACTGCGAGCGATCAGGGGGCAGCGACCATGCCCACGCAAGGTAATCCCCTCCGCCCCTCTTCCTAGCCTCGTTCTGAGTTACGTGTACAATAGTCTCCAAGTCAGGGGTTGTTCCTCCTTTTTCGGGTAGATGGATGCAAGATAGATTCTACTTTGGCTAAATGACAAATCAAACAAATGTCCTACGAAAGGTCCCCGCACTTAACTGTGTGGTGACAAAATGTTTGTGCAGCCAAATAGTGTGGTAAGTAAATGCATGTTCTTCCACGCTTGGTTTGAGTTTTATAGTTTATCTTATATAGCATTACTTGAACAAACTGCTTCTATATGTAGAAACAAATTGTGGTTTCTAGAACGAGCCTTTTCACCATGTTTGTTTGGTTCTGTACTTGTGTAATGTTGACCATTCCGAGTTACTCCCTCCATTCAAAAATTCATGACTTTCATCCGTCCAAATATGGATATGTTCAGACATGTTTTCGTGTCCACGTACATCCATATCTAGACAAATGGAAGTCATGTATTTTTTAACTCTTAGGCAAACGAGTGAGTTGCATGAATCCGTTGCAATGGCTGGACTAGCCAGAGGACCAACTCGAAGCAGTGGCATCCCCAATTCCGGAAGTCAGACAGGAAGGTAACAAGAACCGAGTGTTTGTTATCTCGGCTGGGAAATATCCATCCATCCATCTATGTAATCTTTGTGTTGGCATGTTTCTGTTGACGACCTCAGCAGCAGGGCGCAGGCATGCCTCCTTCGTATGCTGGCTGCTGCATCAGAGAGTGATATAGTTAATGGCGTCCAGAGACGACTGCACCGGCCCAACGGTGCAAGCTGCTGGATTCAATCATCATGCTGCTACCTCAACAGTTGCATTCACCTTATCACAAGTACGTAAACAGCTTTGCCTCTTGGTCTTTCGTGCGGCGTTGATTCTGCGATCGAGTGTGAATGGTGATTGCCACGAGTATGTCCTTGCATCAATTGGCTATGATGGTCGATGGATACAGATAGATTGGTAAAAGGAGGAGGAGCATGTGGAGGCAACGGGAATGCAACCGTCGCAGTGCCTTGTTTTCTGCAAGTGCCAATGGTTGGAGATATCTCTGCCGGTTCCCTCCTGTGGATGCCGTTTTTGAGCCGAGCAAGGCGTGGCCATTTATGTGGCGTGCAGCGATAGAGCCTACCTTTGGATCCAGTGAGCTCTCTCTCTCTCTTGCACTGTTGAGCGGTAAGAGATTTGCTTCTGACACGCCAGCCAACTGACCAACTCACTCGCTGACTCACTGAGCAGTTGTTCTCTTTCCATGGTCACGTACAGTTTGCCCTTTGTCAGCTGCTTCATTAACGTGTCTACATGCTGCTCACTCAACTTCAAGTAGAGTCGAGCGTTGCTCTAGCCCCCTTTGGAACCTGATTTACAATACCTCTACAATCAAATCCCACATCTTTTGCATTCATTTCTTTCTCCCTAGAAGAAAACATACGCACTTTCTTCTCTTTTCTACAGAAAACATTAATTACTTCCTCACCCGGAAGAAGCGACATTGATTATTTGTTAGCAAAAAAAATTGTATTTCAGTAACATCGTTTTTCTACCCAGCACCATTGTTTTGCCTATGGTTCCGATAAGATCATTTTCGTGCTCAAAACAGTTTTGGTTTTGTTTCTTGCGGGGGCACCCAAAAACAGTTGTACCGCCAACAGCCAGGCTACTAACGGAAGAAGCCTAGCTAGCTGGACCAGCAATGTGGTACCCAAATGCTGCACCAGACTGCAACATGTCGAATGCATGCTTCTACCAGTGACTGTCTGGCCGTGAGCGTGAGTCACAGTAAACGAGTCGTTGCCGACAATTTCGGTCAATGGTAAAACAATCGCTAGCAGTCAAGCCGTCGTCTTGCCACTTCTTGAGTCGTCGTCTACAGTAGCGCACTTCCGGTTGGCTAACTTGGCTCATTCCGGACCCAAAGCAGTTGAACCTGCAGCCTGCACGATAGCAGAATGCTACTGAGCATCTGCCGGTGAATGGCAAGGTGATACATAGGCCACAGGGAGGGAGAGGCCAGCTACAACTACCAGAAAGTTGTACGTACGTACGTTGCCAGTGGCATTTCAAGAGTTGGCCCACGGCGTACGTGCTTGTTCTGCACGTGAGCATCGCCGGCGAACCCCCAAAAGAAATTATTTCTTAAAAGAATTAAAACCTGCAAAATGATAATATCAATTCCTGCATGAATCGGGCTCTCCTGCTACTCTCCTTTTCTGATAACAGAAGGTTTTATTGATCTCAATGTTGATATGTGCATTTGAGAATGTACACAACAGCACAAATTAGGTTACAAGAAAGGGGGATAGTACCCGGTTTCAGTGGCGGACCTAGCATTTTAGCAAAGGGTATGCCCCACGAAAATTTTGTCTTGCCTATCGACGATATTTTCTTAGATAATAAAGAAAAAATATAAATACGCTATAATCTCAACCAAGATAACTCGTTTCAGGAGCACTGAAACAGTTTTTTTGGGATAAAGAAAAGCAGAGCAGATACCGAATATGATACAGGAAAATAAAGAAAAGCTCGCGCTAGAAATCGCCGGCGAGCTCAACACACTTCATCACAGAGTTCGTACAAACAGGATAGCAAACCCTACGTCTACGCCCTAGTCACTGTCGTGCTTCTCACAACTACCCAAGAAGACGCACTAGTGGCGGTACTCCTTCTCCCACTCCCGGCGTTTAGCCGCGAGCTCGTGGCTCAACTTCAACATCTCCTTGAGGTCCTCGTTGTTCCACCATTTGAGCCGCCTCCTTCCGCCAAACCACGTGAACCTTGGTCCGGATGGACTTGGCCTTGACGCGTTGCAGGATCTCGGCACCATCAGTGATCTTGGCGAGTGTCTTTAAACTCAAATGAATTTATAGTCCCTCCAAAGGTGTTTGGATGTGTTTGTTTTGTGCATGATTATAGAAATTATGTTGGAAAATTATATCCACGAGCCATTAAATGTGTATTTGTAGGCTATTCACCATCAAAGAAGGGAAATAGGTGTTGGCGTCCCTTAGAGCATAGATTCTTTCGTGAACATGAGTCGTACTATGTCCTAGCAAGTAACACCAGCATTACCTTAGCTACACCTAGAGTGCAACAAGTAGGGGGGCATGATGATACCGTGAACCCAATTCTTGTTACTTCTTCAGGCGGCTCTTTTATTCATAATAATGCTCAAAGTCACGGGATGGAGAAATATGATGATAGGGACTCTCGCCAAGGTGATACAGGAGATGCAACAAGGATTTTATCACTTCCATTACAAGGTACAAGGTCTCCCATGCACGAGGACCCAGCTATTGCCACTAAATCTTCTAGTTCTGAAGCTCCTACTAGCACTGCGGGGCATAGTGATAACCAACCATCCACTCATACCAATCATGATGTTCCTCAAAATAATTTTCCTATTTCCTTGAGAAAACCAACTAGGACCCGGAGTACCCTAGGATATCTCAGAGACTATGTTGGGTATAAACATGATATAGCTAATTTTGTTTCCTATAAGTATTTTAGTCCTTCTTTTAGAAGCTCCATTGCCTCTTTAGACTACGTTTTCATATCTGTCGAGACATCGTAGTAGTTTTCATAGACGGGGGTGCCATGAGACTACGGTAGAGACGTGGGGTAACGGGATAGCGCAGTAACACAGAACACAGGATTTTACCCAGGTTCGGTACGTCGCGACAGTACGATGTGCCTACTCCTGCACTTCTCACTAATTGGGACTAAAACCCGTAAACAAGGTTACAATGTGAGGGTTTTAGATCTAAGCTACTCGACGAGGATGAGCTTCTCGGCGAGTTGGCGTAGAGCTTCTCTGTTATTCCTGGCGTTATCTATCTCCCGTCCGGCTTTATATAATAGCCGGATTAGGGCTTACAGAATAGGAAACCTAGAAGACTACGGTAACTTGTAACTTGGAAAGCAAGGAATCCGTCTTCTACTCCAAGCCAGATCACGTGGGCCGTGATCCGGGTTCTTCTAGAATCCGGCTTCTGTGCGTCGTATTACTGGGCCGCCTAATGAACCTAAGCCCACTACCACTTAGGCCACCCAGGTAATCCGGCACCTTGTCTACCATCTTCTATACCCCTATTTGGTATATATCCGACAGTAGCCCCCAAGAAGGATCGAAACTCTGATTCTCCGCCGTTCGCCAATTATTCTTTGTCCGAGAAATATTGATTCAGCAGTCTTGATTCTTCTTATTCTTCTTTTGAAAAAGATGGTGACATGAAACTCGGAATCCTGAAAATCCGGCTTTTCTCTCACGATCCTTCGCGGATAAGAAACTTCTTACGTCAGCGTACTTAACCATGCTGACGTAAGCGACGTTTGGGTTTTACTCGGAAAACCCAGAAACATATCTCTGACAGATTCTCGCGGGAAATGAGGAGATAACCATCATTACCCTGTCGTTTCATTTCCCAGATTTTCCGGCGAGTGACACGCGGCAAACATCCAATGGTCAAAATAGCCGTTCGCACGTATCTTGACGGATTTTCAGCTATAAATAGCCATCCTCGTCCTCAACGAAAACCTTCCGCACTCTCACCGCACTCGCCATTGACGCGCACAAGCTCTCAAGCGAAACACTGCCCCGAGCGCTCCTCACCTCCAAGCACACCCGAAACGAATCACGCCGCCAGGAAATGGCAAGCTCACCGTCTTCGCCCACTCGCGCCGCCATCAACGACCTCATCAGCGACCTGGATCCACAAGTTGGGTCACCCAAGCACGCCGGCGACGAGCCGGAGAAAACCGCGGCCTCCGCGGCGGGCGGAGAAAACCTATCCGCCGCCGCGGACGTTGCGGGCGCGAGCTCCACCGCCTCCCCGCCGTTCGCTCCTGAAACGGCGGAGGAAAAGATCCTGTTTCAAGTCAACGAACACACTGCGACCGAAGAAGCAGAATTTGTCGGCAACTGGAATCCGAGTAACTCTTCCCTCGTCCTCCTTCGACAAATGTCAAAGGAGGGATTAATAGTTAAAGGCAAATGGCGAAAATCAGATGGTGAGCTCGAGCCCAGACCAAAAGACGGAGAATGTGTCCTCCTTACATCTCACATTACGCGAGGTATGGGTTTACCTCCTTCTGCCTTCTTCATAGACATCCTTAACTATTACGGCGTCCAACCGCATAACCTCTCTCCAAACTCCATCCTCTATCTAGCTAGCTTCCAAGCTCTTTTTGAAGGATATCTCGGAATAACTCCTAGTCTAGATTTTTGGCAATACTGTTTTGAAGTAAAACATAACATCACAGAAGGCATTTCCCCTATCTGTGGAACTATATCTTTCATTCTTCGGAAAAATAGAGAGGATTGGTTCCCGAGAATACAAATGCCAGAACCCACCAAATCCTGGCTGGGTTCTTTCTTTTATCATCAGGACATCCCATTCCCTGGCAAGGAAATCGGGGTTCCTTCATTTGTTAATTCCGCCGCCATTCCTCGAGAGAGTTGGACAGTTGAAGCAGTTGAGACATTGCCGGAAAATTTAATGAAGATAAAGCGCCGTATTTCCAAGCTTACTTCTTCCAAACCTTCCTTAACTGGGAAGGACACTGTTTTATGCTGGTTCGGACGTCGCATTCGGCCCCTTTCATTTCGTTCCCGGCTTCTTTGCGAATACCAAGGGCCAGAAGATAGCATGAGGGGAACAGATAAAGCCTATACCAAGAAAGATTTTATAAAGTGGCTTCATCAACTGGTTGCCACCAGCGCTCAAATCGAAGAAAACCTAGCCATTTATCACGTGGAAAATCGAGTTCCTAAGGTATTTATACTTTCCTTGTTTCCGAGTTTTTCTCAGGTTAACTTGTATCTCCGCCTTTTAATATGTTGTTAATTCTTTCCCAGTTCAACGAACTTGGAGGAAATGATCTTGCTTCCGATGCCGAACTCAGCGAACTACATGCTAGGTTTTACAACGACCGGAAGCGCAAAAGGCAGGTGACTTTCGAGAAAATGGTAACTGTTGACGGAATTCCTATCGCCACGTCCAGGTATTTTACCGGAGTTTTCCTAGTTACCATCCTCCTTCAGTTCTTCGAGATCTTTAACTCTCGGATATTCTTCTTTCAGTCTTGCCCCAACTCCTCTGAAAACAAAGAAGCTGAAGAAACATAAGACTGCTATCAAAGAAGAATCTTCTTCTGCACCCATGGGCCCGAGGGGTAGAACGGAAGCACAGACGGGTGGAAATCTCCGGACCTCTGCTGGAAACGAACCCGTCTCCAATTTGGACAGTAACATCCGGATAAAAGAAGAACCGTTCGACGATCTTGGATATATTCGTCCTGCCCCTCTAATTCGTCCTTGGCCACAGGGCGGATTAGTTGTTCGCAATGATATTATATTTTCCCCTCGCCAGGTCTTACAAGATGGCCTTCATCACGTTGGGATTCTTTTCGCTGAATATGCCAAAGAATTCAACTAGAGCTTGGCCGACTTGCGAGAAATGAGCCAGGTGACACCTCTAGCCCCCAAGCATTAAGTTGAAAACCTGAATTCTTCTTAATGTTTCTTCATATGCTTGTTCATACTTAAGCATTTGGCTTTCATTTCCGTATTCAGCATTCCGCAGATGCCATAAACTTGGAAGTTTTTAAGAAGCTTAATCTCAAGAGTAGAGAAGTAAAAACTCTTCAATCTATTATTGAGTTGAAAAGCAACGAGCTGGCGTCATCTCAGCTACAATTATCTGAAACTACAGGTATGTATTCTCTGCAGTTTTTATCCGGATACATTTTTCCCGAATTTTCATAAGCTCGAAATGTTTTTGTGTCCTCTAGCTGCTTTAGCTAAAGCCAACAAAGTAGCAAAGGACGCTAGCAATGCATCTCGGCTCCGTGCAGAAAACTCGAGCCTTCGCAAGGAACTTATGAAAGTTCAAAAAGACCTGGAAGCCAGTAATCTGGCCCTTGGGATTGCTCAATCCCAGGCTTCTTTGCAAGCGGAGAAAAATAAATCTATTATCCATGATTTCGAAAGTATGCTATTCCCGCGCATGAAAGAAGGCACCGAAATTGATAAGGTTCTTGGTAAGTTAGTTCCTTTTACCAATTTCTCCATGTGTCACTTTCCTTTATTTTGTGGCCTAAACTCTTTTCTTTTTTGTTTCTGCCATCAAAACAGGGAATATTCCCGGCATTTCTCGGATTGAGAAAATCCGAGATTTTGGAGAGGTATGGAACGCAATCAGAAATGCAGGAATGCAATTGATTAACAAATTCCTTCCCGCAAGTACTATAGAATTCTCGGAAGTTTACAAACTTCCGGGTGCCATCATGGAAGTTGCGGGATCAAAGGAGTTCATCCTACGCTCCGCTGCACGAGGCGGTGCGCGCATGGCCCTAGGCCTTATACGCCTGCATTATCCTGATGCGAAATCTTGGCGCGTGGCCTCTGGTGTCCCTCAAGGGTATACAGAAAATCAGCAAACCGCCATCTTTGATGAAGTCAAAGGCCACGCCACCAAGATTGCTTCCATGGTTAACATTTCTATCACTTATCCAGAAGAAGAGGTTCCCGCAGTCCCCGAAGATGAAAGCAGCGAGGAAGACTCGGATGCTTGAAGGACTGCATTTAACCTGGATGGTGGATTTGTATAATAGGAGCGCTATTTTTACACTGTAATTCATACTGTAACGCTTCTATTTCATTTGTCGAAACAAGAACTCCGCCTTTTGCAGCTTTGAATTATGAAATTCCTTGCAAGTTTGTCGGGTTGAATTATTCCTTTATCTACTAAGTTCTCTGGCATATGTGTTTTGACTGTCTTTAGTGTTTGAAATGGCTCGATAGCATTATGATCGTCATGACGAGTAACTGGGTATAACCAATCAGTTAAAACTCAGAAACATGGATCATACTAAAGGCATTTTTACTAACCAGATCCAGTGACCCAACATACATTCGATCAGGTAATGCTTAGAGATTTGTAAGGAACTTTCTTGAAACTTGGGCACGCATGCACAATCCGAGTTTCCTTTAGCCATTAACAGGCTGAAATCATTCAGTTTTTTTAACGCCGATCACGCAGGCACAATTCGGGTTAACATTGAGTATTTTGTAAGATCATTGGGAAATAGAGAAGGTGGAAACATGTTTTTACTATAATAAACTTGTAAAAAACATAGATATCAGAACTTAAATGACTTTATTTCATGATCTCAAAAGATGTTTACATAGATATTGAACTAAGTATAGAAGGGACGTAACTGCTGGATGCTCCAAGGCCTCTTTGTCTCTCCTAGCTCATCATCTATCTTTCTCTTTCTTTTGCGATTCGGTTTCTCGGGATCGTCTTCCGTATCTCGAATGTCAACAAGATAGTATGATCCATTTTTCATGGCTTTACTTATGACAAATGGCCCTTCCCATACTGGGGCTAATTTGTGCTTCCTTTGCTGCACCAACCTCGGCACTAGGTCACCTTCTTTAAAAGAGCGATGCCTGATTTTCCGACTATGGTAACGTCTCAAACCCTGCTGGTAAATGGCGGATCTTTGAAGCACAAGCTCTCGTTCCTCTTCTAGGAGATCAACGACATCCTGTCGTGCCTCTTCGGCGTCTAATTCGTCAAAATCTTGCACTCTTGGGCTATCATGGATCATATCTGTTGGGAGAATAGCTTCCGCGCCATAAACTAGGAAAAACGGGGTTTGCCCAGTCGACCTATTTGGCGTCGTTCTTATACTCCAAATCACGGAAGGTAGCTCTTCTACCCATGCTCCGGCCGCTCTGTGAAGAGGAGTTTCGAGTCTTGGGCGTATTCCTTGCAGGATTGAGCTATTCATTCGCTCAACCTGTCCATTGGATTGCGAGTGTGCCACAGATGCTAGATCTAGGCAAATTCCCGTTTGTCGGCAATATCTTGCCAACTCTCCAATGGAGAAATTTGTCCCGTTGTCGGTTATTATGCTGTGTGGCACACCGTATCTCATTACCAAGTCGGTGATGAAATTTCTAGCAGTTGCACCATCCAGCTTTTTGATGGGTTTGGCCTCCACCCATTTGGTGTACTTATCCACTGCTACTAGCAAATGAGTAAGTCCACGTCTTGCAGTTTTGAACGGTCCCATCATATCTAGCCCCCAGACCGCAAACGGCCACGTAATGGGGGTAGTTTTAAGTGCTTGGGCCGGCAAATTGGTCTGCTTAGCGTAATATTGACATCCTGCACACGTGTTAACTATATGCTCGGCATCTGTCTTGGCTGTTAGGCAGAAAAACCCCGCGCGGAATGCTTTTTTGACTATGCTTTTTGATTGAGCATGATGTCCGCAATCGTCGGCATGGATTTCTTCCAGTATTTCTCTTCCTTCTTCTGGTGAGATGCACCGCTGAAAAATTCCAAAAGTACTGCGTTTATATAAGCAGCCGTCAATTACTGTGTATCCTTTGCATCGACGCTGTATTTGTCTTTGCAAGACTTCGTCTGCTCCTTCCGGGTACTTCTGATTGACTAAGAAGTTTAAGTACGGAATTGTCCAGTCCGACTTAACGATCATGACTTCGATTGATTCAGACGCTAGAGGGTAATCAACGTATCCACCTTTTATGGATGGCTCATGTAAGTGCTGAACGAATACTCCCGGCGGTAAGGTTTTTACCCTTTCTGATCCCATGCGGGCTAGCGCATCCGCGTTCCAGTTTTCCTCCCTTTTGATGTGAAGGACCTCGAATCCAAAGAAACAGATGGCGAACTCGTCTACCGTTCTCCGATATTCGGCCATTATAGGGCTTTTTGCGTCCCAGGTTTGGTTGAGCTGATGCTGCACCAAATCCGAGTCGCCATAGCACAGGATGCGCTTTACTCCTATTTCTTTTGCAATATGCAAGCCGTGAAGCAGAGCTTCGTATTCTGCCACGTTATTACTGGCGTTGAAGTGTATTTGCAACACGTACTCCATTGTGTCTCCCTTAGGAGATTTTAAGACTACGCCAGCCCCAGCTCCTTCCTTCATCTTGAATCCGTCAAAGTGCATGATCCAGTACTCGGACTCCGGCATTGGTGTTTTTTCCATTGCTTCTGTCCAGTCGGCAACAAAATCTGCCAAAACTTGGGACTTTATGGCCGTCCTTGGCTGGTACTTAATGTCGAAGGCTGCCAGCTCGATGCCCCATTTGGCTACTCGGCCGGTTGCCTCTTCATTGTTTATAATGTCTCCTAGTGGTGCTTTACTAACCACTGTTATGGAATGCCCTTGGAAGTAATGGCGTAGTTTTCTAGATGCGAAAAATACACCATACGCCAGTTTCTGGTAATGTGGGTACCTTTGTTTTGACTCAGAAAAAACTTCGCTTATGTAATATACCGGATGTTGGTCTGGTATGCTTTGTTCTTCCTTTAACCGTTCCACAACGATTACCGCACTAATAACCCGATTTGTAGCCGTAAGGTACAATAACATGGGTTCTTCGTCTTTTGGCGATGCCAAAATCGGAGCTTTCATCAAGGTTTCCTTCAACTGAGTCAGCGCCGCATCGGCCTCTTCTGTCCATTCGAACTTGTCGGATTTTTTCAGCAGCTTGTAGA
This sequence comes from Alopecurus myosuroides, assembly GCA_028641055.1. NCBI lineage: Eukaryota > Viridiplantae > Streptophyta > Magnoliopsida > Poales > Poaceae > Alopecurus > Alopecurus myosuroides. Next base: position 332,479,232 of record CM054062.1, on the reverse strand, counting down.
GTGGTAAGGCTTTATCCCCCAGCCGACTAATAAATCTGCTAACGGCAGCTGCGGAACCCGTCAATCTTTGGACATCTTTGACGCAGGTAGGTTTTGTGATGTTCAAGATTGCCTTGATCTTTTCCGGGTTAACTTCTATTCCTCTGTGAGAAACGATGAAACCCAGAAGTTTTCCTGAGGGAACCCCGAACACGCACTTAGATGGATTCAACTTCATCTTGTAGGTGCGTAAGTTTTCGAAAGTTTCTCGCAAATCCTCAAGGAGTGTATCTTTTTCCTTGGTTACGACAGCAATATCGTCCACATAAACATGGACATTTTTTCCAATCTGACTATGCAAACAACGTTGCATGCAACGCTGGTAGGTTGCACCTGCGTTCTTCAGGCCAAACGGCATGGTTACGTAATAATACGTCCCGTATGGGGTTATGAAAGAAGTCTTAATTTGATCTTCCTTTTTCATGCGTATTTGGTGGTACCCGGAGTATGCATCCAAAAAGCACAAAAGCTCAGAGCCTGCGATGGCATCTATTATTTGATCGATTCGCGGTAATGCAAACCTATCTTTCGGACACAATTTGTTCAAGCCTGTGTAATCTATACACATTCTAAGAGCAGTAGTGTCTTTCTTCGGTACTAATACCGGATTTGCGGACCAGTCAGTATGGATTACTTCCTTGATGAAATCCGCTGCTAAAAGCCGGATAATTTCCTTGCCAATAGCCTTCCGTCTTCTTCCGTCAAATCGACAGAGTCCTTGTTTGACGGGTTTTAATCCAGGAATAACCTTGAGTTGGTGCTCAGCAAGTTCCCTGGGTACACCTGGCATGTCAGCTGGACACCAGGCAAAAATATCCCAGTTCTCACGGAGGAACTTGATGAGCTCGCCTTCCTATTTGTCAGTCATCCCAGTCCCTACGACGACAAATTTTGTCGGATCTTTGGGATCTAGGATTACCTGTCTTGTATTCTCGGATGCCTTGAAGCTGTCTGTTGGCTTCCGAGTTTCTTTTCCTGCCGGCATTTCTGACGGTGATACCTCCTTGGCTAATTCCTTCAGTTCTTCCTTTGCTATGACTCTCTGAGCGCAAAGGGCGTTTTCTTTCTCCAACTCGTTTGCCAGCTTGAAATCACCAGCTATAGTGATTACTCCTCCTTTGGGTCCTGGCATCTTCAGCTTGTTATAAATATAACAGGATCTTGCCATGAATTTGGCGAAAGCTGGACGTCCGAGTATTGCGTGATACACGCTTTCGAACGGCACTACTTCGAAGGATACTTTTTCCTGCCGGAAGTGATCTTTTTCTCCGAAGGTGACATCTAGGGAAATTTCTCCTAGGGATCGTGCTTGCCTGCCAGGGACAATACCATGGAAGCGTATGTTGCTGTAGTTGAGCTGAGACTCGGAAATCTTCAGATGCTTCAGTGTATCCAGGTACATTATATTAATGCTGGATCCTCCATCCATCAGCACTCTTCTTAGCCTAGTATTTTGAACAATAGGGCTTACAACAAGAGCCTGTGTGCCGGGTTCAGGGATATTTCCGGGATGATCAGACTGATCCCAGATTATCGGTGTGTTGGAGTACTTCAAGAATTTCGGGGTTGCCGGAACAACCGCGTTTATTTCTCGAAGTGTTCTTTTGGCCACCTTTGCTGACGGGGTTGCTAAGAAAGTTAGCATTGCTTCTCCATCAACTCTCGGAAACTTGGGTTCACCTTTACGCTGTTGTTCCTGGATTTTTTCGTCAGTGTCCGATTCACTGTCTTCTTTGTCAGCTTCTGGCTTTTGTTTGGCGGGTTTCCTTTTGGAACCCTTCCCCTTACTTCCGGCTCCTGCACTGCCTTTCATGTGCTTATTTAGCCAGCATTGCGCGTTTGTATGGGTGGATTTCCCAAATTGCGAGTGGTGAACACAAGGTTCCGACTTAATCCTTTCCCACTCCTCTGGAGTGTAGTTGATTGGATCTGGGTTGCGTCCTTTCCACTTGTTTCCCTTTTCTCCTCCGAAGGCTATGTTCACCTCTTTGGGTTTCGTCGTTGTTTCTGGAGTGGCTTTTTGTCAGAACGAGGGGTTTTCTTGGCAAGTATCAGTGATTCAATATTGCCTCCTCTTGCTCTGATGTCATCCTCGGCTGCAGCATGCTCATTGGCGGTTGTAAGCATAGATCCGAGATCCTTGTGCTTTTTGGAACCAACCATGAACGGAACGAGTCCGGGTTTTAGGCCATTGACGAAAGCATGCATTGCTTGTACGTCAGTTACTCCAGAGCAACTATTCTTCATTGCTGTCCATCTGGAGATGAAATCCACGTATGGTTCCTCCTCAAATTGCGTGCAACGGTTTAGCTGGTTGATGCTGTTCGGGCGTTTGTACGTTCCCCGGAAATGCTGAGTGAATACTCTAGCCATATCATCCCAGCTGTCGACTGTTCTTGATGGTAATCCATTGATCCAATCTCTAGCTCCGTCCAGCAGCATTAGGGGAAGAAACTTGACAGCTTCCAAGTCTGTCCCATTGTTGATCTGGACGGCTGTATAGTAATCCGAGAGCCAGGTATCCGGGTTTGTGCTGCCGGTGTATTTCTGGTATGTTGGACCGACTTTGGCAAAGCCAGAATGCAGCGTTATTCTTCGGATCCTGTCAGTAAAACACTTAGGACCAAAGTATAGATCATCTTTTTCTGCTCTGTCAATGTGTGCAGAATATCTTCCGGCTGAATGAACAGAAGGGGATCTGCTCCTTTCTCTTCCATTGTTGCGCGAACGCGCTTTTCCGGGATTGTTTCTATCTCTTCCGTGATCACGCCCTTTTGGATTAGGCGGAGTTCTACTCCTGTGCCTTTCTTTGTCCTTAGGCGGTGTCCGGGATCTCTCACGCCTGTGAGGTATATCGTATCTTCCAGCTTTCTCAGCTTGGTTTCTCGGAGGTGGCATTATTTTGCCGTCCTTCCGGTGTTTTTCTTCCCGATCATGGGCTTTATGCCCATCTTTCGAGAGATGATATCCGGTCCTAGACGCTGCATCCCGGTTGTCGGGGTTTTTCTTGTCTTTTCTCGGATCCTCTTTTTTATCTTTTGAGTTGTCTGAATCCCCGGGTTCTTCCGGTCCAGGTGCTCCAGCAGCGCAAGTAGCTGTCTTGCATAGGGCGGAGTTGTCATGCAGCCTCCCTGATCGCTCTTGGGCGCGCTGTTGTTGTTGCAATGCTTTTCCTAGGAAAGCATACACCCCTTGGAGTTTTTCCCCGTTGGAATACAGATCGTTGTTAAGAATCGCGAACGCTGCTTCGCGTTTTCTGCTGCGGTCTTGTATATTGGTTCGCCCTTGGCATCTTTGCCGTTTACCTTCTTTTGCCAAGATGGGTTATGGAACCTTTCTTTTGGCGGCAGTTCTTCTGGTCTTGCGATTCCGGGTAACCTAGTAGGTTTTAACGCGGATCTATTCTTTCTCTCGTACTCCTCTATTTCTTCCTTCATGACCTTGATGTCATTATGGGTTTGTTGGAGATGTTGCCGAGATCTGAGTAGATGTTGCTGTTGCCGTTGGAAAGCTTGTCTCCTGGCTTCCAGCATCTCAGGGGGTTCGTCTGGTTCCACTGGTGTTTGCAATAGCTCTTGCTCTTCCTGTTCCGTCATTGGCGGAGCAGTGATTTCTTTGGATTTCTTCTCCGCAGGCTTTGTTCCGCTAACATCTCCAACTTCCAGGTTTTCATCAGCGAGATCAGCTGATTTTTTCTTCCAGATTTTGTATTGGAGTTTTTTAGCAGCACGGTGCTTTTTCTTGGAAGAGGGAGGTTTTTTGACAGGTTCATCTTCTGTCATCTCCTTGACACTGGGGAATACCGGAGAAGTTTCTCCGTCTTTTCTCTCTTCCTCTGGCGGAGGGGTTTTAGGGCTTTCCTGGCTGCCGGCGTCCGTGGTATCAGCCGGTTTCGCCATTAGGACTTCATGGAATCCCTCTTGAAAGGACTTAACCTTTCTTACGAAGGCGTCCTCATCTTCGTCTTCGGAGTCGAAGTTATCCGATCCGGTTTCCGACTCCAACCTCGCCTCAATGGCGGCAAGCACGGATTCTGCTTCCGAGTTCATCGTCTTGTTGACGGATGTCGGATCTTCCGCCTCTGTGACGGGTGTTTGATCTTCCGTCTCCATGACGGGTGCGTTGTTGTCTGCCTCTTGCACGGGATTTCCGTCATCCGTGTTTTCGGCGATTTCGGATTGCACCATGCCGATAAAGTGTGTATCACTTTTTTGTCGGCGATCTGAGCAGAATCCGGCATCATAGTCATCTTCGACTGGGTATAGGGCGGGTGGGATAAATTTGCTTCCACCGCAAAACCCCATTGCTTCTGCAGTTAGCCCGATAAAGATGTTAGCAGATCCTATCGATAGCACGCAGGCACTTACCAGGTGGTTTTGCGCCGGTATGTAGGATCCGTTGTCGAGGAAGCGCCCGACGTCGTTGTCGAACTCCAAGCTTCCGATAGTGATTGATCTTCCGATTCCGCCAAGTATCCCAGATCGGAATCTCACGCCTGACGTCGTTTTCCCCACGGTGGGCGCCAACTGTCGAGACATCGTAGTAGTTTTCATAGACGGGGGTGCCATGAGACTACGGTAGAGACGTGGGGTAACGGGATAGCGTAGTAACACAGAACACAGGATTTTACCCAGGTTCGGTACGTCGCGACAGTACGACGTGCCTACTCCTGCACTTCTCACTAATTGGGACTAAAGCCCGTAAACAAGGTTACAATGTGAGGGTTTTAGATCTAAGCTACTCGACGAGGATGAGCTTCTCGGCGAGTTGGCGTAGAGCTTCTCTGTTATTCCTGGCGTTATCTATCTCCCGTCCGGCTTTATATAATAGCCGGATTAGGGCTTACAGAATAGGAAACCTAGAAGACTACGGTAACTTGTAACTTGGAAAGCAAGGAATCCGTCTTCTACTCCAAGCCAGATCACGTGGGCCGTGATCCGGGTTCTTCTAGAATCCGGCTTCTGTGCGTCGTATTACTGGGCCGCCTAATGAACCTAAGCCCACTACCACTTAGGCCACCCTGGTAATCCGGCACCTTGTCTACCATCTTCTATACCCCTATTTGGTATATATCCGACAATATCATCTGAAAGTGCATGGTGTCCCCATATGTGGTTTTGGTAATTAATGAAATCCTTATGGACTAATATTTGCATTGAGTTATCCTTATAGATATTGGCCATAGGAAAGATTGGAGTTCATGTATTGGACTCTAGAAGCTTTCATGATGACCATTATTATATTCAACGATTTATACAAAGAATGGTCATGTATAGAGTTGTGCATATTGCTAGTGTGTCTTGAAGAAAAGGATTAGGTGTTTTTTCATGATTATCTTCAAGACATCATCATTTGAAGTGAGAAGAAAAGATACAATGTTGATTAAGGAAGTGATCAACACACAAAGCTACAAGAGTGGGATTATGTATCACGTGGTATGGTAAGAAATTTCCCATACAGCTTTGTGAACTAACCCATGATATGTGTGTGTGGCATCTCTATGTGTTGTTAGGTATCTTTCTATGGGCATGCACCAAAAGAAAGATTTCATATAGCCCATGGTCTATGTCGTCAAGCGGTGTTCGTCATCAAGCTTGACATGGAAGCTCAAGTGAAGCATCTCCAAGAAACCCCATGCTTGATGCTTGCCACCCATTTGGAGCTTATGGCCAAGTGAAAATGTTCTTAAGAGAGCCTCTCCCATAGTGGCGTATGTGGGAGCAATTTATGTGTCTTCACCGAGCAAAGCGAAATCAAGAAAGATGTTCCAACTTGAGAGAGACAACATCATCATCATTTAGCTCAAGTGGAATGATCAAGGCAAAGGTATGATCTTTATAGGCTCAAGTGGAATGATCAAGGCAAAGGTATGATCTTTATAGGTTTTCTATTTTACCTTTGCCTTGATCATTCCACTTGAGCTAAATGATCAAGGCAAAGGTTCTAACTTGAGAGAGACCGGGTTATAGGATCGATAGTCGTACTATCAAGAGGGGCTCTCAAGTGAGTAACTTGATCGAATCATTGTGGAGACCTCAAACCTTTGCATACTTGCATATCATTTTTCTTGGTTCTTATTTGGCTTTTATCTCCTTGGGTCTTAGGGCCAGAATCTCTGCCCCCCCCGGAGTCTCCGGCCCCATGACACCTCCAGGGGTTGCTCCAATGGTGACACCCACTGTATAGGGTCTCGAGAGTGCCCGGAGTCTCCGGCCTTTACACCGGAGTCTACGGTGTGACTTTTCATGCAACGACTCTTTTTAGTGGGGACCTATAAAAGGACCCCTTCTTCCCCAAAGAGCAAGGCTGCCCAAGCATGAATTTTTACCCTCTCTCTCCACTATTTTTTGACCTTGGAAAGCTTACCTTTCTCTCAATTCTTCTCATGATTCTTGCATATCTTTGAGGGAAAAGAGAGAGCAGATCTAGATCTACATTTCCACTAATCCATCTTCCTTCTTAGTGAGGGAAACCTAGTAGATCTTGATCTTGGAGTTCTTGGTGTTTATCCTCCTTGTTCTTCCTCTTTTATTCCCCCATAAGTATTTGTTGCTTTGTTGGAATTTGAGAGTGAAGGATTTGAGAACTTGTGCTCTCTCCATTTGCATCGGTTTATTCTCTCCACGAGGATTCGTGGAAGTAAAAGTTTGTGGACTTGTTACTCTTGGGTCTTGGAACCTAGACGACTTTGTAGTATTCTTGGGAGCCTCCAATTGAGTTGTGGATGCTGATACGTCATAAATGTATCCTTAATTTCTGATGTTCCATGTTGTTTTCATGCCATATGCTACATATTTTCCTTACACTTATGTCATTTTTAACGATTTCCCGGGACTAACCTATTGACAAGATGCCACAAAGCCAGTTCCTGTTTTCTGCTGTTTTTAGTTTCAGAAAAGTTGTTCTGGAAATATTCTCAGAATTGGAAATTTCGAAGCCCGAAATTCTTAGAATTCCCGAAGGTTCCATGGAGTCCCTAAGAGGTCCGAAGGGGGCCCACGGGGGGCCACACCATAGGGCGGCGCGCCCCTGGCCTGCGCCTGGGGGTGGTGTGGGCCCCTCAGGCGCCCACCGCCATCGCCCTTTCGCCTATATTAACCCTAAATATGTACTAATTTTCCATGAAAAACACCCGAGGCCGCCGTCATCATCAAGCCGAGATCAGGAGGATTCTGGAGTTCTCCCCGGCACCATGCCGGGAGGGAAAATCATCACCGGAGGGGTCTACACCACCATTCCTGCCTCCGGAGTGATGCGTGAGTAGTTCATCCTTTGACTACGGGTCCATAGCAGTAGATAGATGGTTGTCCTCTCCTCTTTATGCCTCATGTTTGGATCTCGTGAGCTGCCTCGCATGATCGAGATCATCTTATTGTAATGCTACATGTTGTGTTTGCTAGGATCCGATGATTATTGAATGCTATGTCTCTTGATTATCAATCTATCATGTTATCTTCATGTGTATGTTATTTATGATCTTGCATGCTCTCCGTTGTTAGTAGATGCTCTGGCAAAGTAGATGCTAGTGACTCCAAGAGGGAGTATTTATGCTCGATAGTGGGTTCATGCCTCCTTTGCATCTGTGCTCGAGTGACAGAAATGTGACGGATGGAGGATGTGTTGTTGCCATTAGGAGACAACAACGATGTTTACTTCGTTTACACTAGTTTACATTACACACTTTGCTTACTGTGATAATCAGTTGCTTGCAACTTAATACCCAACGTTTGTTCAGATGATATCCGGAGGGTGGATTATTAGTCATATATGCAGTTGGATGAAGATATATGTATCTCGCGTGAAAAATTAAAATTGGTCGTAGCACCTATTCACCCCCCGTCTAGGTGCCCTTACTATCGGTTCATTTATGCTCGATAGTGGGTTCATGCCTCCTTTGCATCTGTGCTCGAGTGACAGAAACGTGACGGATGGAGGATGTGTTGTTGTCATTAGGGAGAAAAAAACGTTGTTTACTTCGTTTACATTACACACTTTGTTTACTGCGATAATATGTTGCTTGCAACTTAATACCCAACGTTTGTTCGAATGATATTAAGAGGGTGGATTATTAGTCATAGATGCGGTTGGATGACGATCTATGTATCTTCTTGTAATGCCCGCATGAATCTCATAGTAATCATCATGTCATGCATGTTTCATTATCTATCAATTGCCCAGCTGTAATTTGTTCACCACGCATGTTAGCTATCTTTTATGGAGAGACACCTCTAGTGAACTGTGCACCCCGGTCTAGTTTCTCATATTGTTAATACACACACTCCTTCCACTGTTTTCACACTGCTACTAATGTTTTCATATTGCTCTCATACTATTTTCCACGCCATATGCTTAACCTATTTGTGTTCAGCAAAACCGGTGAGATTGACAACCTCACTACTTTGTTGGGCAAAGTGATTTGATTGTGTTGTGTAGGTGCCACGTTGCTTCTGAACCGGTAGTGTGCCCTGCCACCTCAGCTGCATCAACCTTCGGAAGTTACTTCTTTCTCCTACTGGTCGATTCAACCTTGGTTTCTTTCTAAGGGAAAACTTGCTGCTGTGCTCATCACACCTTCCTCTTGGGGTCTCCCAATACTTCAAGAACTTTTTCTGGCGTCGTTGCCGGGAGGAAGAGAATTTCTGCAAGGGGATTCTCTCACCTCCAATCATTTTTACTTTGTTATTGTTTTGCTTGTTACTTTCCTTATCATTCTTGCTATCAATGTTTGATGTCTTTGAAACTAGATCTTATTGGCAAGGTGGATTCATGGATGAACAACAAAAATATTATAAGGAACACCGCTTGTCACAAAAAGGGATACACTTATGGGAGCAAATTAATAAATTGCATAACTATGCTAAAAACTTGTGCTCTGCTTATAATATTACTTATTGCTTTGATACATCTTGTTGCTGTAGGAGGTATAAACACCTACCTTTTCAATGAGAGTATAATTATAATGTTGTCATATCTTCTCATGTTAAGGTAAATTATGACTTTGATGATGTGGATCGAATTGAGGAATTTATTGCTTGGAAGGGTGCATTCGAAATTGCCTATTTGCTTGAAAGTATTGATGATGCACCTTATAAATACGATATTTATGCTATACTTGAATATTGCATTGATAATTACAGGGATTGTAATGTCTACATAATTAAATATATTAATAGATTCTCTCCCCCAAAGGGAGATACTAATGCCTTGCAGGAGCCTATGGAAAAATAATTTGCTGAATCTGGAAGCTCATTGGAAGAAGAAGAGGAGGAGAGTGATGATCAAGAGGAGGAAGAATGGAGTAGCTACCCATGCCTACCTCACAATGAGAGTAACTCTTTAAATCATACCTTATTTGATTGCCCTCCATGCCTACCAATGGAGGATGAGTTTTATATTGATAATTGTGATGATTCTATTGATTCTTTTGAAATAACCCTTTTTTGATGAAATTGATACTTGCTATACTTGTGACCTTGATACTACTATGAATGAAACTTGTGAGAATCATATTGCCGCTGTTATTTATGATAATCCATGCTACTTTGGTAAATCCTATGATAATCCTCTATTTATTCCAACTATTGATATGCATGATAATGAGGAAGTTTGTTTAGAAAATTTATATGATAATGCTTTAGATGATGGTCCTATGTTACTTGATGTTATAAATTATAATGCTACTGAAAATATGATTGCTATAATCTGTCCTATACCTTTTAGGAGCGACCAATCATCTTGTTTTTTTATTGCTAAAAGTGGGAAAAAAGAGGAGCTGATTTTTAATTTTGATCCCACTATTTTTAGCTTGATATGAATTGTGTGCTTTTAGACCATGAAAAACATGCTTTATGTGATAATTATGTTGTTGAGTTTGTTCATGATGCTACTGGAAATTATTATGAGAGAGGAAAATATGGTTGTAGGAATTTTCATGTTGCTAAAACACCTCTCTTTTGGTTGGAAGTTTTGAAATTGCTCTTGTTCTACCTTCCCATGATTTCTAGTTGGAGCTTCCTTAATTTATTATTTTACAAGATTCCTATGAATAGGAAGTGGGTTAGACTTAAATATATTTTATACTTGCTTCTTGATGCCCTCTTCTGCTTAATTCATGTTTCTTATGTGAGCATCTTCTTGCTTTCTCGGCCTAGCTAAAAGGCATTAAAGAAAATCCCTTCTCGGGAGATAACCCATGGTTTTATTTTTTGCTTTGTTTTTCTCTGTTTTATTTGATTCAAGGGGGTTGTATACTTCTGTAGAAACTCCTTTGTATCTTTATTTTCATGTTTTAGTTGTGCCAAGTAAAGTTTCTAGCGAAAGTTGGAGTTGGTTTTGGATTTCTGCGCAGGAAACAGATTTTTGTTGTCCACCGTAAAAGAATCGTATAAATTCTAGAAAGATCAAAATGACCTGAAAAGTTCTGTACCGATTCCTCAGATAATTTCGAAACTCTTTTTTCGTTGTTTATGTTTTTCGATCTGAGCAACATAAGTGCTCTGAAAAAATTCGTCTTTACAGACTGTTCTGGTTTTGGCAGATTCTGCCATTTTTCTTGCATTTGCTCTTTTACGATGTCAAGTGGATTTATTTGCTTCACGAAACATCAGTGGCTGTAGCTAATGTTTAAAAGTATCTATAGAACTTGTGCCCATGCAGAACCCATGGATTTTTGATTGTTGCACTAACCCTCTAATGCGAATTACTTTTTGAGTGTGGTGTGAAGGAAGTTTTCAAGTGTCAAGAGAAGAGGGTGATATAATGTGATCAAGAAGAGTGTAAGGTCAAAGCTTGGGAATGCCCCCGTGGTTCATCCCAGAAAATTCTAAGAAGGCTCAAGCATCTAAGCTTGGGGATTCCCAAGGAATCCCCTTCTTCATCAACAATTTATGAGGTCACTTCTAGTGAAACTATATTTTTATTCGGTAACATTATATGAAATTTACTTGGAGCGTCTGTTTGTTTTTATTTTGTTTTCCTTGCTGCAATAATATAGTTGGAACCTATAATTCTTTGTGTGGGAGATAGACACGCTCCGCTTTTTCGTTCGAATACTCGTTATGCTCGTATTCTTACTTTTTCTTCTAGTTCCTGCAAGATTCCTGTTTAGCTCATGTTTTTCTTGCATCTCTTATTTAGAGTTATTAGTTTTAGTAGAGTTTTGTTAGTAATCTATTGTTTTATTGATGGGTCTCTTGGAGAGGTTTTGTTTAGTATGAAATTCTTGGTGTTGGAAAGCACTAGTACAATTTTCGTGCTTATAACGGTGCAAATAGAAGCTTGTATAGACTGTGGCTAGAATTTTTCATGTCATGCTAGATGTTATTTTAATTATAAAGCCTAGTAGTTTTTTTTGTAGCATGATTTGTCTCAAATAGCTGAGAGTGTTTAGTGATCCTTTGAAAGAATCATGCGTTGTTTTTGTCATATTGAAGTATAAATTTGTGGTGTTCTCCTTTAAATGTTTTATTTTGGTTGACTTGACGCATGCTCACACAATGTTTATGACTACAAACCAGTCACTTATAGCATGTATGATCATTCAGTTTTTGAACTTGTAGTACCACTTATGCTTCGATAAATGATGTTTTTGTCGCTATGCATGATTATGGCCATTATTGCTCTCTTGATTTGTCGCTCCCAGTCTTTTGCTAGCCTCCACCTGTAGTGAGTATTAGCTCTACTTGTGCATCCAACTCCCAAAAACCAAAGTTTGCCAAATGTGTCCACCATACCTACCTACATGTGGTATTTAACTGCCACTCCAAAGTAAATTGCTCATATGTTATCTTTAAACCTTCAAAATTACTCATGTTTTGCGCTCTTGTTTTAGATCATGAGGACGCAAATAGAGAATATTTATCTCACTTGTTGATTGTACTTTCACACACTCGACTAGTGGCTTCATCCGCTTATCCAATTTATAGAAGAGCTCGCAGCGGTGTGCCCAGCCCCGAATTAATACAACAAATTCTCTTCACTATTTTTGCCCCTGATTTATCAGTCAAAGCATAATTGTGTAAGCAAAAGAGAAAGAGCGATGACCTTCTACCCAGATGCGTCCTTCTATGGGAGCCGCTCTTGTGAACTCTAGTTGGCTTGTGATGTGCTGTATTTTCTGTTTACCATTCGTTGACATAAGCATACACACCTCTCTAAAAATTAGACACTCCCCCAAGGTATGTGATTGTTGGCAGGGACCCTAGGATTCAGGTTAGCCATGGTTTGTGTAAGAAAGGTTGGGAGGAGTGTCAACCATTTTATGCCTCTGTTTAAAAAAAATAAAAGCTCTAGCACATGAGTGATCCCTGATTGCCTCAGCGAAGGGCCTTTCTTTTACTTTTATGTTGAGTCTCCATCTTCTAACTTTATGCACAGTTGAGAGAGCATGGTTGCCATTCTGAGTTTAATGTGCATTTGTCCGAGAAACATTATTAATTGATTCATGATGTGTTATTGTTTGTTCTCAATTATTTGTTCTAGTCTTCCTCTTAAACTTTGAAGGTGTTCTGGCATTTTTGTTTTGCCCCACTCTTCAGGCAAGCGAAATATCACTTTGTTATGTTATCTTAATGCTTGAAACAAATATATAGCTTTCAAGTGCATTATTGTTCATGATCTTTTGTTTGTGTTACTTTTCATGATGCAAGGTGATTGCTATGTTTTATTGTTAGAATTATATTTATCATGCTTGTATTAAAAGTTCTATGATCTCAGCTATGCTTATTCTTTTACAATTTAGATGATCAAGTTTATGTTGGTAGCATGTCACCTCAGAAATTATGTATTTTTATCGTTATCTACTCGAGGACGAGTAGGAACTAAGCTTGGGAATGTTGATACGTCATAAAAGTATCCTTAATTTCTGATGTTCCATGTTGTTTTCATGCCATATGCTACATGTTTTCCTTACACTTTATGTCATTTTTATCGATTTCCTGGGACTAACCTATTGACAAGATGCCACCGAGCCAGTTCCCGTTTTCTGCTGTTTTTAGTTTCAGAAAAGTTGTTCTGGAAATATTCTCGGAATTGGAAAATTCAAAGCCCGGAAGTCTTAGAATTACCGAAGGTTCCACGGAGTCCCGAAGAGGCCCGGAGGGGCACGACGAGGCCACACCATAGGGCGGCGCACCACCCACTGGCCGCGCCTAGGGGTGGTGTGGGCCCCTCGGGTGCCCACCGCCATCGCACTTTCGCCTATATTACCCCCTCGGATAGCTAACCCTAAATATATACCACTTTTCCACGAAAAACACCCGAGGCCACCGTCATCATCAACCCGAGATCGGGAGGGTTCTGGAGTTCTCCCCGGCACCCTGCCGGGAGGGAAAATCATCACCGGAGGGGTCTACACCACCATGCCCGCCTCCGGAGTGATGCGTGAGTAGTTCATCCTTGGAATACGGGTTGATAGCAGTAGCTAGATGGTTGTCCTCTCCTCTTTATGCCTCATGTTTGGATCCCGTGAGCTGCCTCACATGATCGAGATCATCTTATTGTAATGTTACATGTTGTGTTTGCTAGGATCCGATGAATCATGGAAAACTTTGAGGTTGTTAAGTCCAAGAAGATGGTGCCTTCTCTCATCCGTGGCCCTGAGATTCCTAAGTACACCAAGGCTAAGGCCAAGTTGTCACATGCTACTCCTTCGGGTTCCTCGAGTGGTGGTTCTCAGCGTCAGTCCTCCAGGGGCATTGCCAAGTTCTTCAAGGCTATGTTCAGTATCTGAAGTAACACTAGGGAAATTGCTCATGAGGCTAGGGAGCTGGCCAAGGAGACTCGCCGCATTCAGAACGCTGACCGTAGGGCTGATGGGATTGACGTGCCTCCCGATCCTCCACATCTCACTCCTGCTCCTTATCTCCCTGTTGAGATGCCTGAGATTCATGATTATGATCTCTACTTTGGGGTTCATCTTGCTGATGGAGACGATGAGGAGGAGTCTGCTACGGTTGACTTTGATGATGCATGCGACCGTGGAGATAATGAGCCTGAGGAGGAAGGAGATGAAGAGGAGCACCGCGGAGATGATGAAGACCTCGAGTGATCTCTTGGGGAGCTAGTTGGGCTCTTTTTCTCCTTTTTGGCATCTTGATGCCAAAGGGGGAGAAGGAGTTCCCTATTACGATATCACGAGATTTGCAAGGGTTGGAGCACAAGTCTTATTTGCCTTTCGATTTGATCTTATAGGCTTGTGCTCCGGTATCTTTTGTTTTCGTCGGTGCAAACATTTGCTTTATTTGTGTGTGGAGCCTTAGTGACTTGGTTGTGTCACTCTTGCCCATGGTTATGCTATTATCCTTAGAACCATGCTTGTTTACATTATTGTTATATTCCTATGGATGTCTTGTGAACTTGTTTAGATTGCTTGGTGTCTAAAACATAGGGGAGAAATGCCTATGAAGTGTGTGCCTTACAGAGCACATATCAAGGGGGAGCTTCGTCTATATTTTGGAGACCATTTCTTTATGTTCACCTTGTTTATCCCCGTGAATCTTTATGTTGTCATCAAACACCAAAAAGGGGGAGATTAAAAGAGCATTTTCGAAACCCTTAAGTTTTGTGTGTTTGTCAACAACATAAATGAGTTCTAACCGTGTGTGCTAATTTTTTAAAGGTTACATATATTATCAGCACAAAAGCGGTGTCAAAGAAATGGTGAAGGAGGAAAATACCGGGGGTTGTTTTTCTGCTCAAAGTAGAGGTTTTTACTGCCATCCGGAATGATTCCGGATTCATTCCGGATTGACCGTGAAAACCTTTGTTAGGATTCAGATCCATTCCGGGTGATTCCGGTATCCGGATCCATTCCGGATTCATGCTGACTTTGCCGCGAAATTCTCTGTTACAATCTGGAATCATTCCGGGAGAATTCGGGTCCATTCCGACATGACCGCGAAAACGTCTGTTAGGATACGGATTGCTCTGGATTAATTCCGGATGGCCGTATTCATTCCGGGTGGCCAGATTCATTCCGGATTGTAGCAAGAAAAACGGCTAGTTTTTGGTGGACCTATAAATAGAAGACCCTCTTCTTCCCCAAGTGGTAGCTCGTCCAGAATTGAATGCTCCATTAATTGAGCTCACCCACCAAGCTAGATCTCCCATTTCCTCCACCCAAACTTGTTGAAACTTGGAGGATTGAAGGAGAAGCCCCGGATCTACATTTTCACCAAACATATTTCCATTTCCTCCTCATTTGCTTGAGGGATCTTGTCTAGGGTTTCCTCTTGTGGAGAAGCTAGACTTCTTGCTACTCTTGGTGATTCTTGTGATTGTTGGGAGCCCCCAATTTGGTTGTGGGTGTGTGCCCCAAACTTGTTTGTAAAGGATTCGATTACCGCATCAAAGGGGATCAATAGTGGAAGGTGGACTAGGCCTTTGTGGCGGGGTTCATCAGAGAATAGGGTGAGGCCTCTGTGGCGTTGAGTAGGCCTTCGTGGCAAAGCTCACACCCCTCCAACAAGACATACTCCCTTAACAAGGAGGAACTCGGGAATACATCGTGTCTCCGCGTGCTTCCTATTGGTTATCTCGTTCCCTTATCCTTTACTTGTGCTTGTATTGTGTTTATCATTGTTCTTGTCATATAGGTAAATTTACCGAAGTTGCATTATCTAGTGAATTTACCTTTGTGTCAAGCCTAATCTTGAAGAAAAATTAAAGTTGGTCGTAGCACCTATTCACCCTCCCTCTAGGTGCCCTTACTATCCGTTCAATTGGTATAAGAGCCTCGGCTCTTTTACCGGGCTTAACCGCCTAAGAGTTTAGTATGGACGATGATCCGCATGTCACCGGTTCCGTGGTGCATGTCACTATGGATGATCTCAAGGAGTTGAAAAATTCCTTGACCTCATCCATGGAGGGAAAAAATAGATGATTTGCGAACACTCTTGTTGCAATTCATGAAACCCAAGGAAACGGAGACCTCCACTTCATCTCCCTCGGTTGAAATTCCGGAGGGTGCCAAGAATGGGGCTAATGGTGAACCACTTAACGATGCTTCCGCTAAGAACTCCACCGATAAGGGTACGGAAGGAAAAGGATAATTCCATGCCGTCGAAGGACACTATTCCCCAGATCCTCCCGTCCCACATCCTCATATAATTCCTAGAGGAGAACCTCCTAAAATTGATGCACATTCTTTTGGTGAGTGGCAATATTACATGGAAACTCACTTGAACTATTCTTGTAATGAAGTTTGGAGGGTCACTCGAGATGGATAGAAGCCACATGACCCCAAGAACTTGACAAGAAGAGAAACCATAGATTGTCAACTCAAGTACACCTCATGTCCATCATTCAACAAGCCGCGAGTACAAACCACATGCCTCATCTTCAACAATACTCCACCGCCAAGGAAATATGGGTCGCTCTTGTCGTCATGTTTGTGGGAAATGAGAGCATGATAAGGAATAGGCATAATGCCTTGAGCAATGAAGCCGGAGGATTCTATATGCATTATGGTGAGAATCATGAAGACATGTACCGAAGGCTCAAGACTCTTGCCACCGCTTTCAACAATGTTGGTGCCAAGTATATTGATGATGCATGGATCAAGAGGAAGTACATGATTTCTCTCATGCCTTTTGAGCCCACAGAGCATTCAAGGAAGACATGACTTCGCATCTTTGACCTAAACTCAAGTGATGCAAGAAATGTGCTCCTATCAAGTGCAAACCAAAAATTCTCTTGACAACCGTGCTAGAGCCATAGAAATGCACAAAGGAGCATCGGTTGCGTTGAAGGCCAAGGTAGTGTGATGCGTCATAAACGTATCCCTAATTTCTGATGCTCCATGATCATATTTTGCCAATTGCTACATGTTTTCTCCCTTCTTTATGTCATTTTTATCGATTTTTCGGACTAACCTATTAACAAAATGCCACAGAGTCAGTTCCCTGTTTTCTGCAGTTTTTTAGTTTCAGAAAAGTTGTTCTGGAAATATTCCCGGAATTGGAAAATTCGAAGCCCGAAAGTCCTATTTCCCCAGAAGCATCCAGAAGACCGAAGAGGAACCGAAGAGGGGCAGCAGGGGGGCCACACCATAGGGTGGCGCGCCCCCTGGCCGCACCAGCTAGGGGTGTGGGCCCCCTGGAGCGCCACCGCCTTCTCCCTTTCGCCTATTTAAGCCCCCGGATGGAAAACCCTAGGCACCTGATCAAAATCCCCAAAAAAGTTCCGCAGCCGCCGTCATCGTCAACCCCAGATCAGGGGGTTCTGAAGCTGTTTCCGGCACCCTGCTGGAGAGGAGATCATCACCGAGGCCACTTCATCACCATGCTTGCCTCCGGAGTGATGCGTGAGTAGTTCATCCTTGGACTACGGGTTCGTAGCTATAGCTAGATGGTTGTCTTCTCCTCATATGCCTCCATGTCTAGATCTCGTGAGCTGCCTATCATGATCGAGATTGATCTTATGTAATTCTCTGTGCTATGTTTGCTGGGATTCGATGAATATTGACCTTATGCCAAGTTGATTATAGTCTTTATTTGCATGTGTTATTTGTGATCTTGCATGCTCTCCGTTGCTAGTGGTTATTCTGGCCAAGTAATTGTTAGTGACTCCAAGAGGGAGTATTTATGCTCGATAGTGGGTTCATGCCTCCTTGTTGCCTTGCTCGAGTGACAGAAACATGAAGAGGGAGGATGTGTTGTTTCCATTAGGGAAAAAACAACAGTGAGAGTGCCCGCGTGCATAATCCTTGCTTACATTACACACTTTGTTTAATGCAATTATCTGTTGCTTGCAACTTAATACCTGAGGGGGTTCGGATGATAACCTGAGGGTGGAATATTAGTCATAGATGCAGATGGATGTCGGTCTATGTATCTTGTTGTAATGCCCGCACTAAATAACATAGTAACCTTCATGTTATATTGTGCGGTGCAACCTCTATTTGTCAATTGCCCAGCTGTAATTTTTTCACCCAGCATGCTATCTTTTATGGAGAGATACCACTAGTGAAACTACGAACACCGGTCCATTTTTCCACACTGTTAAACAACCCACAGCAATTTCTGCTCTCTTTACTTTCTGCAAGCATACACTGTTTTTTCACACTATACGTCTAATCTTTGTTTTTAGTAAGACCGGTGATATTGACAACCTCACTGTATCGTTGGGGCAAAGTATTTTGATTGTGTTGTGTGCAGGTTCCACGTTGTTGCTGACACCGGTGAAGCGCCAGCACCACCGTCAGTGGCATCAACCTTCCGAAGATTCTCTTTCTCCTACTGGATTGATAACCCTAGGTTCTTAACTAAGGGGAAAACTTCTACTGTTGTGCTCTTCACACCTTCCTCTTGGGGTATCCCAACACGCAGCAACGAGGATTTTTCTAGCGCCGTTGCAGGGGAGAAGTAAGTCTTCTGGCAAGGGGAGTCTCTCACTCTCAATCTCTTTATTTTGTTTTTTTTGTCTTTTTTTTATTTCTCTATATCAAAAACACAAAAATTAGTTTATTTCTCTATATCAAAAACACAAAAAATATATTTTACTTCATAGTTGTTATTTATTTGCTTGCTTTTATTCTGCCAAATTGAGTTCCTCTGAGAATACCAAGTAGTGTGACTTCACCAGCACAAACAACAATGATTTTATTTGCACACCTATTGCTCCACCTGCTCCTACTGCTGCTTTCTATGAGATTAAACCTGCTTTATTAAATCTTGTGATGAAAGAACAATTTTCTGGTATTAGTACTGATGATGCTGCTGCCCACCTTAATAATTTTGTTGAACTATGTGAGATGCAAAAATATAAATATGTGGATGGAGATATTATTAAAGTGAAATTATTTCCTTTCTCTTTGAGAGGAAGAGCTAAAGAATG
Source organism: Alopecurus myosuroides (assembly GCA_028641055.1). NCBI lineage: Eukaryota > Viridiplantae > Streptophyta > Magnoliopsida > Poales > Poaceae > Alopecurus > Alopecurus myosuroides. Next base: position 332,460,359 of record CM054062.1, on the reverse strand, counting down.
GTTGCTATATTTGCCTAGAAATAGTATTGATTCATGGACTAAGTGTAAAGATGCTTTATTGGAAAATATTATCCTCCTGCTAAGATTATATCCCTGAGAAGTGACATATTGAATTTTAAACAATTTGATAATGAACTTGTTGCTAAATCTTAGGAAAGAATGAAAACTATGGTGAAGAATTGTCCCACTCATGGACTGACTACTTGGATGATTATACAAACCTTGTATAGAGGACTGAATTTCTCCTCAAGGAACCTATTGGATTCAGCTGCTGGAGGTACCTTTATGTCCATCACTTTGGGCAATGCAACAAAGCTTCTTGATGATATGATGATAAATTATTCAGAGTGTCACACCGAGAGAGCTCCACAAGGTAAGAAGGTAAATTCTGTTGAGGAAACCTCCTCTGTAAGTGAAAGGCTTGATGCTATTATGTCTGTGCTTGTTAATGGTAAAGCTCAAGTTGATCCTAATAATGTTCCTTTAGCCTCTTTGGTTGCTCAAGAAGAGCATGTTGATGTAAACTTTATTAGAAATAATAATTTCAACAACAATGCTTATAGAAATAATTTTGATGGAAACAATTATAAGCCTTATCCTCCTAATAGTGGTAGTGGTTATTCTTATGGTAGATCTGGAATGCCTAGTGAGGAAAAAATTGTATAAGTTGAAAAAGCAACTAAGAACTTTATGCAAATGCAATATGAACAAAATAAGTTATTTACTAAAACTATGGAAGAACAATCTGCTATGTTGAGAACTATTAGCCAACAAATTGGAATTTTGAATAGAGAAATCTCTGGTTTGCAAGGTAAAATTTCTAGTACTGGGACTAGTATTTCGGCTGCTAAAACTGAAAGCATTGAAGATAATACTTTTGCTGCAACCAATGCCATCCAAGTTCAAATAGACAATAATGTTAGATTGATGGCTGAATTGCGTGCTAGGTGGGAAAGAGAAGATGAACTGGCTAAAAAGAATAATATTGCTAAAGTTTGCACTATCACAACCACTAGTAAAACTTAAGCTCCAAGTGCTAGTAAACCTCTTACTATCAATGGTAAAGTAGTTGGTGTTAATAAAGTCTATACTCCTTTGGTGAAACGTGCTAAATTGCCCCCAAACTGCTGAAACTGCTCCTGATAAAAATGCTGAAATTTTAAGGGGTGTGGAAGGTAATAGTTCCATTACTTTTGATGATAATAATATTGATTTTGATTATTGCAATATCTCTGAAGTTATTATGTTTCTACAAAAGCTTGCTAGAAGTCCCAACTCTAGTGCCATGAATATGGCCTTTACTAAACATATTACCAATGCTCTCATGAAAGTTAGAGAAGAAAAGTTGAAACTTGAGACATCTATCCCTAGAAAATTAGATGATGGTTCGGAGCCTATCATTAAGATAAAATTAAATGATTTTGATTTCAATGCTTTGTGTGATCTTGGTGCTAGTATCTCTACTATGCCTCAAAAGCTTTATGATATGCTTGATTTACCACCGTTGGAACACTGTTATTTGGATGTTCATCTTGCTGATAATGCTAAGAAGAAACCTCTTGGTAGAATTGATGATGTTATTATTAAGATTAATAATAACCTTGCCCCTGTTTATTTTGTTGTTATGAACATTGAATTCAATGCTTCTTGTCCTATTGTTTTGGGAAGACCTTTTCTTAGAACTGTTGGTGCTATTATTGATATGAAAGAGGGGAGTATTAAATATCAACTTCCCCTCAAGAAAGGTTTGGAACACCTTCCTAGAAAGAAGATTAAGGTACCTTTTGAATCTATTATTAGATAAAAATATGATTTTGGTGCTTCTTCACTTGAAAATACTTGAGTTGATTTTTCTATGCCTAGCTGAAAGGCTTTAAAGAAAAGCGTTACCGAGAGACAACCCGTTTTATTTCTCTGTTTTTTTTTCAGTTTTCCTTCGTATTCTTTGGTGTTCTTTGCACCTGGGTGTTTTCTATTTCCTTATAAACCCCTGCTGTATCTTTTTCTTTTGAGTTTTTGTTGAGCCAAGTAAAGCCACTAGTGGAAAGTTGAGCCTATATTTCGGATTTCTGCGCAGGAAACAGATTTCTGCTGTCCACTGTAAATTCCGTTAAAAATCACAGAAAAATCAAAATGACCTGATATTTTTTGTGCTTAATCCTGAGTTATATATGCAACGTTTCTTAGAAGACCACTTTTTGATTTGAGCAACAGAAGACTTTTTAAAAAATCGATCTTTACCTGCTGTTCTGTTTTTGATAGATTTCTGCCATTTATCACATTTGCATCTTAATCTCTTTCTTTTGGTATTCTTTTGAGAAAAAGAGTTTTGAAAGAAGTTGTGACATTAGCTAATGTGTTTTTAGTGTTATACTTGTGTTGAAACTGAACCATGTGGATTTATTATTTCGATTGCACTAACGTTGCTAATGAAGATTGTGAGAATATTGATGTGAAGGAAGTTTTCAAGGGTCAAAAGAAAAGGATGATATGATATGATCAAGAAGACTGAAAATAATAAGCTTGGGGATGCCCTGGTGGTACATACAAGCAAATTCCAAGAAGACTCAAGCGTCTTATCTTGGGGATTCCCAAGGCATCCCCTTCTTCATCAACAAAATATAGTTTCAGTAGAAGTGACCTGTTATTTGTTGATGAAGAAGGGGATGCCTTAGGAAACTATATTTTTATTCGGTCGCATCTTATGTGCTTTACTTGGAGCGTCTTTTATTTTTGTTTTCAGTTTGCTTTTGCTTTCAGTTTTTTTACTTTCATAATAAGCTTGGTTTTACCCCAGCATTCTTTTATTAGAGAGTGACACGCTCCGCTTTTTGATGAGAATACGTTGTATTCTTAATCTCTGTCTAGCTGCTGCATTTATTCAACTCCTATTTTGCATGCATCTCTTATTAGAGCTGTTAGTTTTAGTAGTATTATTTGAGTACTCTCATGTTTGCTTGTTGTATCATAAATAGTATTTTTGTTAAAACATGTTTTGTATGGTGCTTGTTGGGAGAAACAAAAACTGTTGTTTGAAGTAGAATTTATAACAGTACTAGTAGAAGCTTGTATAGACTGTGACTAGGAATTTTTCATGCCATGCTAAATGTTATTTTAGTTTTAAAGCCTTGTGGTTATTGAGTAGCATGATTAGCCTCAAATAGCTGAGAGTGTTTAATATGTATTGAAAGATTCATGAGTTGTTCTTGTCATAGTAAAGCATCAATATATGGTATTCTCTTTCAAATGTTTTATTTGGTTGACTTGGCGCATGATCACACAATGTTTATGACTACAAACCAGTCACGAATAGCCTCCATGACCACTTAGTTTTTTAACTTGTGATACTGCTTATGTTTTAATTAATGATTCTTATGTCGCTATGCATGATTATGGCTCTTATGCTCTCTTGATTTGTCGCTCCCAGTCTTTTGCTAGTTGTACTGAGTATGAGCTCTACTCGTGCATCCAAACTCCTTTAAATCAAAGTTTTCCCATTGTGTCCACCATACCTACCTACATGTGGTATTTAACGGCAACTCCAAGGTAAATTGCTCATGTGTTACCTTTAAAACCTTCAAAATTACTCCTGCTTTATGTTCCTATTTTTGCTCATGAGGATGTAAATAGAGAATCTTTATCTCACTTGTTGATTGGATTTCACACCCTGGACTAGTGGCTTCATCCTCTTATCCAAATGATAGAAGAGCTGGCAGCAGGTTGCCCAGTCGCAAATTAATGCAAACAAATTCTCTTCACTAGTTTTGCCCCTGATTTATAAGTCAAAGCATAATTGTGTAAAAAAAAGAAAGAGGGATGACCTTCTACACCAGTTGCATCCTTCACCATGGGAGCCGCTGTTGTGAATCCAGTTGACTTGTGACGTACTGTATTTTCTGTTTACCATTCGTTGACATTAGCATACATCTCCGAAAATATAGACATTCCTCCAAAAATGTCAAACTTTTAATACCTCCGTTTAATAAAATAAAAGCTCTAGCACATGAGTGATCCCTGCTTCCCTCTGCGAAGGGCCTTTCTTTTACTTTTATGTTGAGTCTCCATCTTCTAACTTTATGCACAGTTGAGAGATCATTTTTGCCATTCTGAGTTCTATGTGCATTTGTCCCATAAGCATCAATAATTACTTCATGATGTGATATTATTTGTTCTTAAATTATTTGTTCTGGTCTTCCTCTTGAACTTTGAAGGTGTCCTGGCATTTATGTTTTGCCCCACTCTTAAGGACTATCGAAATATCACTTTGCCATGCTTTCTCTATACTTGAAACAAATGTTTACCTTTCTTTGCATTATTATTCATGATCCTCTATTTGAGTTACTCTTTGTGATGCAAAGTAATTGCTATGCTTTATTATGAAAGTTTTACTTATCATTCCTGTGCTTAAAGTCTTATGATCTCAGCGTGCATATGCTTTTACATTAGATTGATCAAGTTTATGTTAGTAGCATGTCACCTCAGAAATTATTGTTTTATCGTTTACCTACTCGAGGATGAGTAGGAACTAAGCTTGGGGATGCTTGAAACGTCATAAACGTATCCCTAATTTCTGATGCTCCATGATCATATTTTGCCAATTGCTACATGTTTTCTCCCTTCTTTATGTCATTTTTATCGATTTTCCGGACTAACCTATTAACAAGACGCCACAGAGCCAGTTCCCTGTTTTTTGCTGTTTTTTAGTTTCACAAAATTTGTTCTGGAAATATTCTCGGAATTGGAAAATTCGAAGCCCGGAAGTCCTATTTTCCCCGGAATCATCCAGAAGACCGAAGAGGGGTAGCAGGGGGCCACACCATAGGGTGGCGCGGCCCCACTGGCCGCGCCAGCTAGGGGTGTGGGCCCCCTGGAGCGTCACCGCCTTCGCCCTTTCGCCTATTTAAGCCCCAGGATGGAAAACCCTAGGCACCTGAACAAAATCCCCGAAAAAGTTCCGCAGCCGCCGTCACCGTCAACCCCAGATTAGGGGGGGTTCTGAAGCTGTTTCCGGCACCCTGCCGGAGAGGAGATCATCACCGGAGGCCTCTTCATCACCATGCCTTCCTCCGGAGTGATGCGTGAGTAGTTCATCCTTGGACTACGGGTTCATAGCTGTAGCTAGATGGTTGTGTTCTCCTCATATGCCTCCATGTTTAGATCTCGTGAGCTGCCTATCATGATCGAGATTGATCTTATGTAATTCTCTGTGCTGTGTTTGCTAGGATCCGATGAATATCGACCTTATGCCAAGTTGATTATAGTCTTTATTTGCATGTGTTATTTGTGATCTTGCATGCTCTCCGTTGCTAGTGGTTATTCTAGCCAAGTAATTGTTAGTGACTCCAAGAGGGAGTATTTATGCTCGATAGTGGGTTCGTGCCTCCTTGTTGCCTTGCTCGAGTGACAGAAACGTGAAGGGGGAGGATGTGTTGTTGCCATTAGGGAGAAAACAGCGGTGACTGTGCCCGCGTGCATAATCATTGCTTACATTACAGACTTTGTTTAACGCAATTAACTGTTGCTTGCAACTTAATACCCGAGGGGGTTCAGATGATAACCCGAGGGTGGATTATTAGTGATATATGCAGATGGATGTCGGTCTATGTATCTTGATTTAATGCCCGCACTAAATAACATAGTAATCTTCATGTCATATTGTGCACTACGGTACAACATCTATTTGTCAATTGCCCAGATGTAATTTGTTCACCCATCATGCTATCTTTTATGGAGAGACACCACTAGTGAAACTACGAACCCCGGTCCATTTTTCCACACTGTTAAACAACCCACAACAATTTCCTGCTCTCTTTAGTTTCTCCAAGCATACACCGTTTTTCCACACTATACGTCTAATCTTTGTTTTCAGCAAGACCGGTGAGACTGACAACCTCACTGTACCGTTGGGGCAAAGTATTTTGATTGTGTTGTGTGCAGGTTCCACGTTGTTGCTGACACCGGTGAAGCGCCAGCACCACTGTCAGTGGCATCAACCTTCCGAAGATTCTCTTTCTCCTACTGGATTTATAACCCTGGTTCTTAACTAAGGGGAAAACTTCTACTGCTGTGCTCATCACACCTTCCTCTTGGGGTATCCCAACACGCATCAACAAAGTGTCAAGGGAGGTTGATTATGAAGAATATTGCATTGAGTACTTGGCCCCGTTTAAGGATCAAGAATATGACCCCGTGCTCAAAGATGTCGTTGCTCTTACCGTGCAAAAGCTTTGGAATATTCCATCCAAGGCCAAGGCATATGTTGAGGGGAAGACCAAGTCTCTCTATGGCAACGAAGGGACTCAAAGAGTGAGGTCCTGCTATAGTTGTTCAGACAATCGCCATTTCATTGTGGAGTGCCCCTTTGAGAATAGGGAACATCATGGTGGCCAACTCATTCGCAAGGACAAGTCCAAGGTTGAGTACAAGAAGCCTCATTTCAAGAGAAAACCCTTCAACAAGAAGTCTCCCACCAAGTTTGAGCTAGTGACTCAAGAAGAGTATGATTCCGAAGTGATGAAGAAGAAGAAACCACAAGTTAAGTAGCCTCTCTTGATATTGATACAACTCCATTATCTTCATCACTGTTTGAATCCCCCAATGATAATCATCCTCAACCCCAATCCCAAATGCTTCATGGCTAAGACATCCGAGGTATCACCTTATCCCAACTCTAAGACTCCAAATGAATTGGTTAACCATGCTAGTCTTAGAGTAGAAGATGAAATTGCCTCTTTGGATCGTTTTATGTCTAACATGGAAGGAGAGACCAAGAAGTACTTTGAACTCCTCATGAGCCAATTGGGAGAGGCCCATGAAGCTCTTGAGAAGAAAGGTGAGATTGAGAGAAGAGATGCGGATGAAAATGCATCTCTCTCTATGACCCTTGAGGAAGAGCATGATGGTCGAGTTTCTCTTGAGGAGGAACTTGAATCTATTGAAGTGTCACATAATGAACTTGTTGCTAATCTATACTTCTTATAAAGCAAAACCCCACTAACATGCATTAATTATTTTTCTATCTCAACATGCAAGCTATCCACATCATCCATCTTCTTAGCCAATCAATTTTCCATGTCATATCCACTAATAATTATTCATCTCTACATGAAAACTCCATATCATACATTTTATTAACCATCCACATATTCATAATTTTTAATACACACATTTCGTATCGATTAAATTCAGTATCTTGACTATGCTCAATAAAATTTTGCATGTTCTTTTAGATAACTTAATATATCGTACACATTACATCATTTTTATTATATAATATAATTTCTACGGCGATTCCCGCCGCAACGCGCGGGGCATTTTTCTATATTATTAAAGAACGTGACCATACAATTGCTAAATATAAAAAAAGGCTAAAAAGGATAGGGTTGAGTTTGGGGTTGGTCATGATAAACTAACCGAGGCTCACAGGGCATTGGAGAGTAAACACTCTACCCTCAAAAAGTTACATGAACAACTTCAAACTCAACTTAATCAATTCAAAACCACTAGCACCTCTACTTCTTGTTGTGATCATGCAAATATTATTGAGGAAAATGCTAGGTTGAAGGATGAGCTAGCAAGGCTCAAGGGCAAGAGCCCTCAAGTTGAGAAGGTTGTGGCCTCAAGGCCACAAGTGGTTGCTTCTAGACCACAAGTAAGTGCTCCTAGGACACAAGTTGGCAAGCAAGGTCTTGGCTATCTTACCAAGAAGAAGAACAAGAAGGAGAAGAACAAGAAGAAGACCAACAATGTTGCTTCAGGTGGTATTGTCATTAGGGACAACACTACTTGTAGCATTTTCGCACAAGCCAACAATGTTGCTTCGAGTGGTAGTGTCATGAGGGACAACACTACTCGTAGCATTTCCACGAGAACTAACAATCCACACCATTTCTTATATGTTGATTATTATGGTGTTGTGCAAACTAAATATGTTGGTCCTATTGAAGGTTTCATTGACTATACCATTTGGGTTCCAAAGACCCTTGTTTCTAACATGAGGGGACCCTCCTTGGGTCCTAACTCTAGTCAATGATCTCTTGCAGGACTATGCTTCTGGTGGGTCTAAATGGATTATTGACAGTGGATGCACTAGTCATATGACCAGAAGCAAAGATCTTGTGACGGAGTTGCGCCCAAATACTATTGATGCAACCATAACCTATGGAGACAAGTCCAAGTCTAAGGTATCGGGATTTGGCAAGGTTGTGATTGCTCCTGATATCACTATTGTGGACGTCATGCTTGTTGAATCCCTTGGTTACAATTTACTTTCATTTCGTGCATTAGGGAAGATGGGCTTCTCCGTCTTCTTTGATTCTGATATTGTGGTCCTTTTGAGGAGCAAGACTCTTGACGTCGCATACATGGGACATGTGGAAAATGAGTTGTTTGTGGTGGATTTTTTGAAGCCTACCAACTCTCAATCGATGTGTCTTTTCGGAAAGGAGGACGTGGGGTGGTTGTGGCATCGCCACTTATCCCATGTCAACATAAGAACTTTGCAAATTATTTACAAAGTCGGCCTTATCCTCGGACTAAAAGAAAATGTTTCTTTTCCAAAGATCGCGTTTGTAGGTCGTGTATTGAAGGAAATATGCATGATGACGCCCATAAGGCTAATACTATTATCTCATCAAATAGGATCTTGGAGATTCTCCATGTTTACCTCTTTGGTTCCGTGCCCGAGGCAAGTCTTGGAGGAAAGAGGTATTGCTTGGTGATTGTCGATGACTATTCAAGATACACTTGGGTTTATTTCTTCAAGTGCAAGAGTGAGACCCAACAAACTATCATCTACTTCTCCAACCAAGTGCAACGTCAACACAATGTCCAAACCATGTCTATTAGGAGCGACAATGGCTCCGAGTTCAAGAACTACACTTTGAATGAATTCCTTAGTGATGAGGGTATTAGTCATCAATATTTCGCTACCTATACCCCTCAAAAAAATGGTGTAGACGAAAGGAATAATAGAACTCTATTGGATATGGCAAGGACCATGTTGGCGGCGTATTCTTACCCCCAATATCTATGGGACAAGGCCATATCCACCACATGACACTCCTCCAACCTCCTCTACATTCTCAAGGGCTTAGACAAGACTCCATATGAGATCCTCACCGGCAACAAACCCAACGTCTCCTACTTCCGTGTTTTAGGTTGTAAGTGCCTCTATTTGATCAAGGGTGTTCGGTTGTCTAAATTCCAATCTAAAACTATTGAGGGTATATTTGTTGGTTACGATGCCGAGTCCTACACTTATAGAGTCTTTGACAAAGCCTCACGGATTGTCATAGAATCTTGTAGTGTGGTTTTCGAGGAAAAATTATGGCTCCCAAGTGGCGCAATTTAATGTTTCTAATGTAGATGTTGAAATGCCTCAAGAAGCCATAGGAAGGATGGGTGTGGGATTTTTCCGCCCCATCGAGGGACACCTTATGGCAACTCGAGAAGGACTATGCTCTACTCAAGTGGAGCCCTCCTCTACAATAGAAGAACAAGCCAAGGAGCCAAGTGATGCACCTAACCAAGAACATGTTCAAGAACCTCCTCTCATTGACCAAGTTAATATGCAAAATGCAACCACTCCTATCATTCAATCTAGTCAAGATCAAGTCCAAGATCAACCTTCTTCATACTCCTCTCCCCAAGTTGAAACAAGTGGTGATGATGATGATTATCAAGGCCAAAAATTCGGTCAAGACGGGGACCCAAATGATCAAGATGGTCATGTGATTCCTCCTCGCAATAATGAGAAGATCGAAGACCGTCATGCTAAAAGGATTAGAAGAGAATTGAAGCATATTGATGCATCCGACAACAAAGTGTTGGAAGATATTCAAGCTAGAAGATACACAAGAAGGCAATTGGCAAACTTTAGTGAGTATCAAGCTCACATGTCCATGGTGGAACCAAAGAAAGTATTTGAAGCTCTTGAGTACTCCGATTGGGTACAAGCTATGCATGATGAGCTCAATAACTTTGAGCGCAATAAAGTTTGGAAACTAGTTGAGAAGCCCAAGGATTGCCACAATTTTATTGGCACTAAGTGGATATTCAAGAACAAGCAATATGAGCATGGTATTGTCATAAGGATCAAGGCAAGATTGGTGGCTCAAGGCTACACTAAAGTGGAAGGCATTGACTTTGATGATACCTATGCTACTGTGGCTCGCCTTGAATCCATCCGTATCCTTCTTGCATATGCATCTTCGCATAACTTCAAATTACAACAAATGGATGTCAAAAGTGCTTTTCTAAATGGTCCATTTAAAGAGGAGGTATATGTTAAGCAACCTCCGGGGTTCGAGAACCCCAACTTCCCTAACCATGTCTACAAGCTCGATAAGGCGCTCTATGGACTTAAACAAGCACCACATGCGTGGTATGAGCACCTTAGAGAGTTATTGGATGACCGTGGGTTTGAAGTTGGGAAAATTGACCCCCACCCTCTTCACAAAGAGGGTAAAGGGAGAGCTTTTCATATGCCAACTCTATGTGGATGATATTATCTTTGGCTCAACTAACCAAACTTTTAATAATGAGTTCTCAAAGCTTATGACTGACAGATTTGAGATGTCCATGATGGGAGAGCTTAAATTCTTCCTTGGCTTTGAGATCAAGAAATTGGCTCGTGGGACTTTCATTTATCAAGCCAAGTACACCCAAGAAATCCCCAACACATCGTCGAAAAAATTATTCCACCGCCGCCTCGGGGCGAAAAACACCACAGAGGAGAAAAGCTCTTCGGCAGGGAGAAATCTGTCGGCGAAATTCCTCCTCGGAGAGGAGGAATCATCGCCATCGTCACCGTCATCGCTCAGGGCATCATCAAGATCGTCATCGTCATCATAATCACCATCAGCACCATTACCCTCATCATCCACCGTCATCCCAATGTAATAATTAGGGGTCTTTATCGTTGCTCTTCACTAGATCGCTCTCCCGGTGTGGATTACTTGTTAGTAGTTGATGCTTGTGAGATTTATCGGTGTTTACAGTTTATGACCAGATTGTTATTATCCATTATATCATCTTTGATTATGATCGATATGATGCCTTGTGAGTAGTTCATTTAGTTCTTGAGGACATGGGAGAAGTCATGATGTTAGTAGTTGAATTGTGTTGAAGTCATATCTCGTGGTTCGGTATTTAAGTTGTGGTGCTATTCTTCTAGTGGTGTCATGTGAACGTCGACTACATGATACTTCACCTTTATGGGCCTAAGAGGATGCATTGTGTATTTGGATACTAATTGTGGGGTTGCCGGAGTGACAGAAACCTAAACCCCCCTTAGGAAACCAATGCACGAGGCAGCGTAGAATCCGGAGTTTTAAGGTTATGGTTAGATTTATCTTAATTAATTTCTTGTATTTGCAGATGCTTATGAGGGGTATAATCACAAGTATGTATTATTCCTAGTTGGGCGGTGCATTAATATAGGTTCACCCACACAACACTTCACGAACCAATAAATATTAATCAACCGTAATGAAGCGAAAGCACTTGAAGAAATTCCCATGTGTCCTCGAGAACGTCTGGTAATCATAAGTCGAACAACCGGCTTGTTCTTTGCTCTCAAAAGGATTGGGCCACTCGCTAAAATATTATTTAATGTCTTTCATTTACTCGCACTTTATTTATCTTCTATATCAAAAACCACCAAAAACCTGTTTGGTAGTGTTTACAGTGATTCCTCTATCCAACCTGCTTGTCAACACCTTCTGCTCCTTGTTTGGTTCGACACTCTTATTTATCAAAAGTACTACGATACACCCCCTATACTTGTGGGTCATCAAGACTATTTTCTGGCGCCATTGCCAGGGAGTGAAGTGCTATTGGTAAGAGAAACTTTTACGATGAGTGCTATTTTTATTTCTGTCTGCTGTTTTATTTCATTATGGAGAATACCTTTGGTTCTCTGTTTAGGGGTACTACTACTATCACTGCTAGGGTAGTAGGTAACCCGTTATCTTGTGAATTAGATCCTTATAAAATACCTATGAAAATTGTTGGACGTGTTATGGATAAATGCTATTATGGAGATGGAACTATCCATCCCGGTGATCATTTGCTCTTTATACATGAACTATGTGATTTATTCAGATGTGCAGGCATTACAATGGATCAAGTTAAAAGGAAATTACTTTCTTTATCGCTGAAAGGAAGAGCCACTGATTGGTTCAAATTACTGAAGAATGGTGAATCCATTGGATGGTAGGAAATTGTTCCTCTCTTTTATTCTAAATTTTATCCTCCTAGTGAGATTCAGAAAGACCAGAATCAAATATATAATTTCTGGCTTGATGATGGAGAGAGTATTGCCCAAGCATGTGTGGGGGGGGGGGTGAAGTTATTAATGCTTAAATGTCTCGTTCATGAGCTCCCGAGTAATATTGTTATCAATAAATTTTATGCAAGACTTTCTCTTCATGATAAGGATTTATTGGATGTTTCTTGTTCTGGATCATTCACACATATGAAGGAAGAAGCTAAATGGGATCTTCTTGACCGTATTCAAGAAAACACTAAAGGATGGGAGAATGACAAAGGTAGAAAGTCAGGTATAAATTATGATTATGAATGCATTAAATCTTTTATGGGAACCGGTGATTTCTATAATGTTAGTGCTATTTGTGGTCTTGATTCTCAAATCTTTGCAAACTGTCTTAAAACTTTTGCCTCCTATCTTGATATTCCTAAGAAGGAATTTAGCAAATATCATGCACCTTATAAAGATATTGTTACTGCTAGTAATATAGAAGTGCATGTTGTTAATCCTGCTGTTCCTGAGCTTTATATTGACCCTGCTAAGGTGAAAGAACACTCTATTTTGTGGCTAGTGTGGTTAATAAGAGCATTAAGAAATCTAATGAACCTGATGTCGAGACATCGTAGTAGAATTCATAGACGGGGGTGCCATGAGTCTACCAGTAGATCCGCGAGGGGACGTGATAACACTGCAAACAAGAACACCGAGTTTTACCCAGGTTCGATACGACGCAACTAGGCGACGTTCCTACTCCTGCAATCTCACTAAATTCGGGCTGAAGCCTGAACTATCCAAAGTACAATGTGAGTATGGTTTTGCTAACTCGGCGAGGATCAACTTCTCGGCGAGTTGGCTTCTAGCTAATTGTTTGTATGTTCTTGCTCCCGTCCGGCTTTATATAGATATCCGGATTAGGGCTTACAGAACGGAAACCTAGAAGACTACGAAAAGTATCTAGCTTGGAAAGTAAGGAATCTGTCTTCTCCTCCAAGCCGCACCACTTTGGGGCGTGGTCCAGGTTCTTCTAGAATCCGGCTTCCTGCGCGTCTGCTTACCTGGGCCGCCCAATGGACTACGTTCCATTGCCTGTGGGCCACCCTGGTAATCCGGCCTTTAGGCCAATGCCGGACATACCCCTAATCGGCATATATCTGACAGTAGTCCCAAGAAGGATTAATACTTGATTCTGCCGCTCTCTATGTATTGGTATTCTTTTTTAGAAATGTCGGCATTTTGTCTTGATTTTTCTTTCTCCAAAATCTCTTGACCCAAAACGCGGATTTTACCATAATTCGACTTTTCTTCCATGAGCCTTCGCGGAGAAAGAACCTCGTGACACCAGAGATGAAATCATGCTGATGTCACGGACGTTTGGGTTCACTCAAAGCCTGAAACCATATCCTCTGATAGATTCTCTCGCGGGAAACGAGGAGATAACAATAATCACCCCGCCCCCTCATTTCCCGGAAATTTCGGGCGTTCCACGTGTCGCGCATCGAACAGCTAAAAGAGCCGTTGGAGCTAATTTCTGCGCGCCTCGGCTATAAATAGCCGTCTCGGGGCCTCCATTTTCTCTTCGCTTCTTCTTCCTACTCGAGCACTCAGAGCACCAGAGCACCTAGCACCCTTGCACCAGAGCCCAAGTTCCAGAGAACACAGAAACCCGAGCCCCCAAGATCCTCTTCGGAAAAACCATCGGAGGATCCAACTCCCGGCTGCACCGCCTGAAAATGGTCAACATAGATTCTCCCCGTGCTTCCGATTCTGCGAACGCCACCTTCGACATCGAGGACATCATCCGCGACCTCGACCCCGTCTTTGACTCTCCCCCACGCACCGTTGCGGGCGTGCCGGAGGGATCCGCCAGCGAGCCGGCGGGCGGGGATCTGCCTCCCACTGACGGAACCAGGCTGCCGCCAACGGCCACTCCTCCTCCTCCTCCCTTCCATGACACTGAGGGGGAGGAAAACACTTCTCGCGGTGGCGAAAAGGCTGACGCCGCCGCCACTTCCGAAGGCGAGGAAGAAAATGCCGGGAATTGGAGCCACTACAACGTGGTTCCAACTCTTCTCCCGGCGATGGAGAAAGACGTCTACGTCATCAAGGACAAATGGCGGGTGAACGAGGATGACACTGAGACCATCCCCTCTGGCCGGAGAACGCGTCCTTCTGGCGGCCCATATCAATCGAGGTATGGGAATCCTGCCTTCCGCGTTTTTCCTTCAGGTCTTAGACCATTACAAAATCCAGCCGCGTAATCTTCCACCAAATTCTATCATGTACTTAGCCGGATTCCAGGCCCTCTTTGAGGGTTACTTAGGTATAGAACCCCGCCTGGATTTCTTCTAGTACTGTTTTAACGTTAAGCGTAATACCACCGAGGGTGTTCTTCTGATTTGCGGAACGGTCTCTTTTAACCTCCGTAGGTATATGGAAGATTGGTTTCCAAAAATCAAGACTTTCGAGTCCGTCAAATTTTGGACGGGCTCATTCCTTTATCACTCGGATGTTCCGTATCCTGGAAAGGATACGGGCATTCGACTTTAGTTAATTCCGCGGCCACGCCCCAGGACAATTGGGCGTTGGACATGGTCCATGTTCTGCCTCCAGACCTGATGAGGATCAAAAGGCGAATCGCAAAACTCGTCTCCTCCACTCCTCCCTTGACTTCGGGAGGAGGATTCAGCCTCTGTCTTATCGTGGAAGCCGGCTCATGTGAGAATACACGTGCCCGGACGACACGATGAGGACGACGAAGAGAGCTTTGTCGAAGAAGGAGTTCAAGAAATACGTGAACCAGCTGGTCTCTACTCGTGATCAATACGAGGAGAGCCGGCAAATGTATCATGCCGGAAACCCCGCTCCAAAGGTATGTTTTCGTCCTTTGGGAAATTTCTCAAATCCTGCTTTTTCTCGGACGTTTTTTATTCTAATCCGGATTTTGTTTATTTTTACAGCTTCTTGATCTTCCTGAGGCGGAACTCGCCACCGATGATGAGTTGGCTGCTTTAAGACACAACTTTCAGTCAGCTGGAGGAAGGAAACATAAGAAGGTTTCCTCCAGCCAGGAACTCATAGATCTTGACGGTGTTCCCGTTGCCACTTCCAGGTAAAACCCAGGCTTTTACATTTGCATGTTTTTTTCTGCATGTTGTTCTTTCTCGAAATCTCAATCTCGGATTTTCTTCCTTTTTTTCTTTTCTAGCCTTGCCCCTACTACCTTGAAGGGAAAAGGCCGGAAGAAACTGAAAGCTGCTGCCCACAGAGGAGCAAAGCCGTCTCCCGCCGTTGTCCCAGATACTCCAATGGCGGCTGGAGAAGATAACTTGGCTGCTCGGGAGGAGCCTCTGCAGTCCAGCCAGCCCGTTGCATCTGACTTGGATGCGCGGGAAAGGGCGGTGCCTGATGAGGCCTGGCCTTCTAATCTTCCCAAGGAAGAGCCCATCCCCACCGTTGACGAAAAGTTCAAGGTAAAGCTAGAAGATTGTTTTGTCAAACACGGTTATATTCATCCTTGGGTGAAAAAAATACTTTGCCCATGCTCCCTTAATCCGTTCTTGGCCAAAAGGCGGACTTATTGTTAGGAATAATTACGTATTCTCGCCTCGCCAGGTCATGCAAGACGGCCTCCACCATATGGGAATTACCTTCGTAGAATACGCTAAGGAATTCTCCAAGAATCTCGCGGGCTTGGAAAGGATGATCCAGGTAAATACCTCTAGCCCCCAAGTATTAAGACAAAATTATTCTTTGTGTTTTTGCCTTAATGCTTTTCTCTTTTGCCTGCTTATTTTTGACTAAGCAACTTTTCCCTTGTCTATTTCTCAGCAAACCGCCAAGAGCATAAATGCTGAAGTTTTCAACAAGCTTACCATTAAGAACCAAGAGGTTAGATCTCTTGTTTGTATTCTTAATGACAAAGACTTGGAATTGGCCGTAGTTCAGCAGCAGCTGAAGGAAACGGCATGTAAATGTCTTTCTCCATTCTTACGGTTGTTTTCTGAATTTTTTCTAAGTCCTTTTCCGAGTTTTGAACCCTTCAATTTTTATTCTTTTCAGCTTCTTTGGCTAAAGCCAAACAAATTACTGAAGATTCTGGCAACGCTGAAACCCTCCACAAGGAAAATTCGAAACTTTACAAGATGACTGTAAAGCTCCAGAAAGACCTAGAGGCGAGCCAACTAGCCATTGGTATGGCCGAGTCCAGAGCTTCTTCTCAAGCTGAGAAGGATGAGACAACTATCCGGGACTTGGAGAATGCCCTCAACCAACGCCTTGGAGAAGGCGTTGAGATGGATAAAATTCTCGGTAAGTTTTTATTTCTTTACCAAGTTTTTTCTTGTACTTTTGCAGTATGCCTCCCTTTTCCTCCTTATGTGTTTTCTAACCTTTCTTGGTTGTTTGAACACAAGGGAATCCTTTGCTCACCCGGATTGACAGAATCCAGACTTTCGGGAAAATCGTCTCCGAGCTAAAGAATGCCGGGATGCTACTTATTACTAAGTGCATTCCAGACAAAGTTGGCGATTACTCGGAATTCAGCAAACTTCCGGAAGCTATTAAAGAGGTAGAAAACCAAAGGGAGTCCTGGCTCCAATCTGCCGCCTGAGGTGATGCGTATGCATTACACCATCTCGAAGTCCTGGCGCGTTGCTACCGGTATCCCTCAAGAATATACGGAAGCACAGAGAGCGGAAATCTTTGAGTCAGTCAAGGGGCACGCCTCCAAAATTGCTCGGATGATTTCTACCTCCACGTTCTACCCGGAGGAAGAGATTCCAAAGACTCTGGAGAACCCAAGCGACAGCGACGAGGAGGACGACGCGGAGTATGAGGACGCCGCCTAGTTCCTGCGTAGCTAGTCGAGAAAGTAGAAGCATTACTATTCTTACAATGTAATGTCACTTGTAACGCATTCTATCTTTTGTATAAACAACCACTTATCCTTTTGCAGTAAATTTTTAAGTCTTTGCAAAGTTTTAATTCCTTTCCTTCTAAGTTCTCTGGTTTGTATGCTATAACTTTCCTTAGTGTTGAACTAGCTCGAAAGTATGTAATCTTCATGCCAAGTGACTGGGTTCAGACCTATCAGCCAAAACTCGGAATCATGGATTATACTCTGGCACTTTTACTTACTAATTCCAGTGACCCAACGCACAAACAGTCAGATAATACTTAGGAAAAATAAAGATTTTGAAAAGTATGAACGTCAGGCACACATACACAATCTGGGGTTCTTAAGCCTCCTTAGACTAAAAAGCATTCAGTTTTATAAATTCGAGCACGCAGGCACAATTCGGGTTAACATTGAAGCTAAATTTAAATATCATTGGGAAATAGATAATACGGAAATATGCTTATAACAGTAAAACAAAACAAAAATGCATGGATTTCCGACAACTTTATTTCATGATCTCAATGATGTTTACATAGAATTTGAACTAAGTGTAGAAGGGACATAACTGCTGGATGCTCCAGGGTCTCTTTGTCTCTCCTAGTTCTGCATCTATCCTTCTTTTTCTCTTGCGATTCGGGTTTTTCAGATCACCTTCCTATCTCGAATATCTACAAGGTAATATGACCCATTTTTCATAGCCTTGATAATGACAAATGGTCCCTCCCAAACTGGGGATAATTTGTGCTTCCTATCATGTACCAATCTTAGCACCAAATCACCTTCTTTGAAAGAACGGTGTTTGATTTTCCGACTATGATAACGTCGCAATCCTTGCTGATAAATGGCGGATCTTTGTAGAACAAGCTCTTGTTCTTCTTCTAAGAGATCGACGGCATCCTGTCGTGCCTTTTCGGCATCCGGGTCATCGTACGCCTGCACTCTTGGGCTATCATGCATCATGTCCGTAGGAAGCACTGCTTCTGCACCATAAACCAGGAAAAAAGGTGTTTTCCATGTTGATCTATTCGGCATCGTTCGAATACTCCAAAGAACATAAGGTAATTCTTCTACCCATGCTCCAGCTTCTCTATGAAGAGGAGATTCGAGTCTTGGGTGGATTCCTTGCAGTATCGAACTATTCATTCATTCGACCTAGCCATTGGATTGTGGGTATGCCGCAGATGCGAGATCGAGGTGAATTCCCGTTTGTCGGCAATACTTTGCCAACTCTTCAATTGAGAAGTTTGTCCCATTATCTGTGATTATGCTATGTGGAACGCCGTATCGCATGACTACGTCAATGATGAAATTTTTGGCAGTCACACCATCAAGTTTTTTGATGGGTTTTTCTTCCACCCACTTGGTATACTTATCTACTGAACCAAGTAGATGTGTGAGTCCGCCTCTGGCAGTTTTGAATGGTCCCATCATATCTAGCCCCTAGACCACAAATGGCCATGTTATGGGGATAGTTTTGAGTGCTTGGGCTGGCATATTCGTCTGTTTGGCGTAGTACTGACATCCAGCGCATGTATTCACTATGTGCTTCGCATCTGTCTTGGCTGTGAGCCAGAAAAACCCTGCACGAAATGCGTTTTTAACTATGATTTTTGATTGGGCATGATGTCCGCAATCTCCTGGATGGATTTCCTGTAGAATTTCTCGTCCTTCTTCTAGCGAAATACATCGCTGAAAAATTCTGATAGTACTGCGCTTATACAGGCAACCATTGATTACCGTATATCCTTTGCATCGGCATTGTATCTGCCTTTGCAAGACTTCATCTACTCCATCCGGGAACTTCTACTCAACTAAGAAGTTTAGGTATGGAATTGTCCAATCCGGGTTAGCAAGCAAAACTTCTATTGACTCGGAAACTAGAGGATAATCAACATCTCCGCCTTTTATTGATGGTTCATGCAAATGTTGGACGAATACACCAGGTGGTAAAGCCTTCACTCTTTCCGAGCCCATGCGGGCTAAAGCATCCGCGTTCCAATTTTCTTCCCTTTTGATATGAAGTACTTCAAAATCTAGGAAGCAAATGGCGAACTCGTTGACTGTTCTCCGATATTCGGCATGGGGATTTTAGCATCCCATGTTTGCTTTAGCTGATGTTGTACCAAGTCCGAGTCACCATAGTAAAGTATACGCTTGACGCCTATCTCCTTTGCAATATGCAAGCCATGAAGCAAAGCTTCATATTCTGCCACATCATTGCTGGCCTTGAAGTGTATTTCTCATTTCCATTATGTCGCCTTTTGGAGATTTAAGCACTATACCAGCTCCAGCTTCTTCTTTCATTTTGGATCCATCCAAATGCATGATCCAATATTCTAACTCCGACATTGGTGTGTTTTATATTGCTTCTGTCCAATCAGCCACAAAGTATGCCAACACCTGGGATTTAATTGCCGTTCAGGGTTGGTACTTAATGTCGAACGCAGCGAGCTCAATGCCCCATTTGGCTACTCTGCCTATTGCGTCCGCATTGTTTATAATATCCCATAGTGGTGCTTTGCTTACCATTGTTATGGAATGTCCTTGGAAATAATGACTGAGTTTTCGAGATGCGAAAAATACGCCATAAGCCAGCTTTGGATAATGTGGATACCTTTGTTTTGTTTCGGAGAATACCTCGATGACGTAATATACCGTATGTTGATCTGGAATACTTTGCTCTTCTTTTCGCATTTCCACGATTATCACTGCACTAATAACCTTGTTAGTTGCTGTAAGATACAGTAAAATGGGTTCATCGTCTTTTGGGGATGCCAAAATCGGAGCTTTCATCAAGGTTTCTTTTAACTGAGTTAATGCTGTGTTTTCCTCTTCTGTCCATTCAAATTTTTCGTATTTCTTCAGCAATTTGTATAATGGCAGAGCTTTGTCGCCAAGCCGGCTTATAAACCTGCTAACAGCGGCTGTAGAACCCGTCAATCTTTGGACATCTTTTAGGCATGTAGGCCTTGTGATGTTCAAGATTGCCTTGATCTTTTCCGGGTTTACCTCTATTCCTCCGTGAGAAACGATAAAACCCAGAAGCTTTCCAGAGGGAACCCCGAATACGCATTTTAATGGATTCAACTTCATTTTATAAGTGCGCAAGTTTTCGAAGGTTTCTCGTAGATCTACAAGGAGTGTATCCTTTTCCTTGGACACAACAGCAATATCATCCACGTAAACATGGACGTTTTTGTCAATTTGACTCTGCAAGCATCTTTGCATGCAACGCTGGTATGTTGCACCGGCGTTCTTCAAGCCAAAAGGCATGGTTATACAATAGTATGTTCCATATGGGGTTATGAAGGAAGTTTTTATTTGGTCTTCTTCCTTCATACGTATTTGATGGTACCCGGAATAAGCATCCAAAAAGCATAAAAGCTTAGAGCCAGCAGTGGCATCTATTATTTGATCGATTCGTGGTAACGCGAACCTATCTTTTGGACACAACTTGTTCAAACCGGTGTAATCTATACACCTCCTAAGGACGATACGATCCTTTTTCGGGACTAATACTGGGTTCATAGATCAATCAGTATGTATGGCTTCCCGGATAAAATGACTGCTAAAAGCCGGATAATTTCCTTGCCTATAGCCTTCCGTCTTCTTCCATCGAAACGATGGAGTCCTTGTTTGACGGGTTTTGATCCTGCGATTACTTTGAGTTGGTGCTCAGCAAGTTCTCTGGGCACACCTGGCATATCAGCAGGACACTAGGCGAAAATATCCCAGTTCTCACGTAGGAACTTGATGAGTGCGCTTTACTATTTATCACTCATTCATGTTCCCACTATGAATTTTTTTGTCGGATCTTTGGGACTATCTTCGTCTTCCGGCTTTCTTTTCCTGCAGGCATTTCTATCGGTGATACTTCTTTAGCTAGCTCCTTCAATTCTTCCTTCCGAATCACTTGTTCGGCACAAAGGCGTTTCCTTTCTCCAGCTCGTTCGCCAATTTGAAGTCTCCAAATATGGTGATTACTCCTCTTTTGGCCATGACATCTTCAGCTTGTTATAAATATAACATGATCTTGCCATGAATTTGGCGAAAGCCGGACGTCCGAGTATTGCGTGATAAACACTATCGAACGGCACCACAGAGATCCTTTCCTGACGGAAGTGTTCTCTCTTTTCTAAGGTTACGTCTAGTGAAATTTCTCCTAGGGATTGTGCTTGTCTGCCAGGAACAATACCATGAAAACTTATGTTACTGTGGTTGAGCTGGGTCTCGAAGATGTGTAGCTGCTTCAATGTACTTAAGTACATGATATTGATACTAGATCCTCCATCCATCAGCACACTTTTGAGCCTAGTGTTTTGAACAATAGGGCTTACGACCAAAGCATGTGTGCCGGGTTCTGGGATGTTTCTGGGATGATCAGACTGATCCCAGGTAATTGGCGTATTTGAATACTTCAAGTATTTTGGGTTGGAGGTACAACCGCGTTGATTTCTCGAAGTGTTCTTTTCGCCTGTTTTGCTGAGGGGGTTGCCAGGAAAGTTAGGTTACATTCTCCTTCAACTCTCGGGAATTTTGGCTCACCTTTCCGCTATTGTTCTTGGATTTTATCATCAGTGTACGATTCACTTTCTTCTTTTTCAGCTTCCGGCCTTTGCTTGTTGAACTTCCTTTTGGAATTCTTTCCTTTGTTCCCGGATCCTGCAGTGCCTTTCATGTGTTTGTTGAGGCGGCACTGCACATTGGTATGGGTAGGCTTCCCAAATTTCGAATGATAGACACAGTGTTTCGACTTAATCTTTTCCCATTCTTCTTTATAATAGGAGATTGGATCTGTGTTTTTTCCTTTCCATTTGCCGCCATTATCCTTTCCAAAGGTTAAGTTTACTTCCTTGGTTTTTGGCCGTGCTTCTGGAGTAGCCTTCTTTTCAGAACGATATGCCTTTTTGGCCTGAACCAAAGCATCAATATTTCCACCTCTTGCTCTGATATCATCTTCGGCCGGTGCGTGCTCATTGGCGGTGGTGAGCATAGATCCGAGATCTTTGTGCTCTTTTGAACCAACCATGAACGGTAAGAGGCCGGGTTTCAGGCCGTTGATGAAAGCATGCATTGCTTGTACATCACTTACTCAAGAGCAACTATTCTTCATTGCAGTCCATCTTGAGATAAGTTGACATATGACTCATCCTCATATTCCACGCAACAGTTCAGCTGGTTGATACTCTTAGGGCGTTTGTACGTGCCCCGAAAGTGCTGAGCGAATACTCTCGCCATATCTTCCCAGCTGTCCACTGTCCTTGATGGTAGCCCATTGATCCAATCTCTGGCTCCATCCAATAACATTAGTGCTAGAAACTTTACAGCCTCTAAATCTGTCCCTTTGTTAATCTGGACGGCAGTATAGTAATCTGAAAGCCATGTATCCGGGTTAGTACTCCTGGTATAATTTTGATAAGTTGGACCAACTTTGCCGAAGACAGAGTGTAGATTGATTCTTCGGATCCTGTGAGTGAAACATTTAGGTCCAAAGTATAGATCATCTCTTTCCTCCTTATCGACGTGTGCGGAATACCTTCCGGTTGAATGGACAGAAGGGGATCTTCTCCTTTCTTGACCATTATTGCGCGAGTGCGCTCTTTCGGGATTATCCCTACTTCTTCCGTTGTCGTGTCCTTTGGAATAAGGTGGATTTCTACTCCTTGGACTTTTTTTGGTCCTAGGAGGAGTACGGGATCTCTCACACTTGTGAGGATTGTCATATCTTTCGGCTTTATCCGCTGGGCGTCTCAGAGGCAGCATTATATTTTCGTCTTTCCGGTTTTGTTCCTCCCGTTCCTTGTAGTCACGAGGATTATTTCCGCCTTTCGGAAGATGAGATCCTGTTCTGGATACTGCATCCTTGTTATCCGGGATTTTGTTGTACTTCTTGGGATCTCCTTTCGTTTCCTTAGAATCGCCTGAATCTCCAGGTTCACCAGGTTCAGTTGCTCCAGCGACGCATGTGGCAGTTTTGCATAGGGCCGAGTCATCATGTAACTTCCCTGAGCGTGCTTGTCCTCGATGTTGCTGCTGTAATGCTTTTCCTAGGAAAGCATACACTCCCTGAAGTTTTTCGTCATTGGAGTACAGATCGTCATTAAGGATGGCGACCGCGGCTTCCACGTTTTCAGCTGCGGTTTTGTATATGAGCTCGCCCTTAGCATTAACGCCGTTGACCTGCCTTTGCCAAGAAGGGTTTTCAAACCTCTTTCTTGCTGGCAGTTCATCCGGTTTTGAAATTCCGGGTAACCGCATAGGTTTGATTCCAGATCTATTTCGTCTCTTGTATTCCTCTGTTTCTTCATGCTGCAATTTAACGTAAGCCTCGGTTTTGATGAGGTTTTCCTGAGCGCGGAATAGATGTTGCTGCTGCTGCTGCTGCTGTAGAGCTTGTCTCCTGGCTTCCAGCACTTCCGGGGGCTCGTCTCGTGCCACCGGGGTTTGAATCAAATCAATTTCATCCTGTTCCGACATTCGGGGAATAGGGATTTCATTCTTTTTCTTCTTCGGAGGTTTGACTCCGCTTCCTCCTACTTCCAGGTTTTGGTTGGCAATGTCAGCCAATTTTTCCATCTTTTTCTTCTGGAGTTTATATTGGAGTTTCTTAGCATACTTCTTTTTCTTTTTGGAAGAAGGAGGTTACTTGCTAGGTTCTTCCTCCGCCAGTTCTCTGACATCAGGGTAAGTTGGACTAGCTTCGCCATCCTCTTTTTCCTCATCTGGCGGAGGTGTTTTGGATCTTCATCTTCCTCAGCATCCGAATTTTCAGTCGGTTTTGCCATAAGTACTTCATGAAAACTCCCTTGCATAGATTTGACCTTTCTTTCGAAAGCGTCTTCGTCTTTGGAATCTATGTTTCAGATCCGGGTTCCGACTCCAACCTTGCTTCTATAGAAGCTAATACAGAGTCGACTTCCGAGTTCGTCGTGTCGTTGAAGGATGTCGGATCTTCCACTTTTTCTGTGGGATTATGGTTATCTGCCTTTTCCACGGGATTTTCGTCTTCCGTGTTTTCAGCGATCTCAGACTACACCATACCAATGAAGTGGGATCTGGTTGCAGGCATCTCCTGAGAGGCGGCAAATCCAGGTGTATTTTGGCGGTATGCAATTATGGATTCTTGATCTGCTCCTATGTATGAATAGGGAAAATCTGAGCAGAATCCGGCATTAAAGCCTTCATCTATTGGGCATAGGGTGGGTGGGATAAAGTTACTTCCACCACGGAATCACATAGCTTCTGCTGTTAAAGCGATAAAAATATTAGTAGATCCAATCGGTAAAACACAGGCACTTACCAGATGGTTCCGTGTCAGGCATATACGATCCATTGTCGAGGAAGCGTCCGACGTTTTCGTCGAATTGCAGGCTTCCGACAGTAATCGAGCTGCTGATTCTACCGAGTATTCCGAATCGAAACATTACTCCTGACGCTGCTAGACCCACGGTGGCCGGCGCCAACTGTCGAGACATCATATTAGATTCCATAGACGGGGGTGCCACGAGTCTACCGGTAGAGCCGCGGGGGACGTGATAACACTGCAAACGAGAACATCGAGTTTTACGCAGGTTTGGTACGACACAACTAGGCGGCGTTCCTACTCCTGAAATCTCACTAAATCAGGGCTGAAGCATGAAGTATACAAAGTATAATGTGAGTATGGTTTTGCTAACTCGGTGAGGATCACCTTCTAGGCGAGTTGGCTTCTAGCTAATTGTCTATCTGTTCTTGCTCCCGTCCGGCTTTATATAGATAGCCGGATTAGGACATACAAAATGAAACCTAGAAGACTACGGAAAGTATCTAACTTGGAAAGTAAGGAATCCGTCTTCTCCTCCAAGCCGCACCACTTTGGGTCGTGGTCCGGGATCTTCTAGAACCCAGCTTCCTGCGCGTCTTCTTACTGGGCCGGCCAATGGACTACGTTCCATTGCATGTGGGCCACCCTGGTAATCCGGCCTTTAGGCCAATGCCGGACATACCCCTAATCGGCATATATCCGACACCTGATGAACAAATTACTGTTGAACCTGCTGTAGCAATAGTAAAAGATCTTGTTTGTGGAAATATAGAGGATGGAGACATCATGTGAGGATGCTTCTAATATTGTTTCCCATCCTCATAGACCTAAGAAAACTAGTGTTCCTGTGCTTTCTGTTAAGATTGGGTATCATTGATATTATGGTTTGTGTGACATTGGTGCAAGTTCTAGTGCTATACCTTATGAGCTTTATAAAGAAATTATGCATGAAATTGGTTCTTGTGAGCTTGAGGATATTGATGTGGTTATTCAGCTTGCTAATATAGAAATTGTCTTTCCGATTGGTATTGTTAGGGTTGTGGAAGTTTTATGTGGTAAAACTAAATATCCCACTGATTTTCTAGTACTTGGTAAGGCTGCTAGTAAAACTTGTCCTATTATTTTTGGTAGACCTTTCTTGAACACTTGTGGTGCTATTATAGATTGTAAGAGGGAGAAGATATTGACTAAATTTGATGGAAAATCTTATGAGTTCAATTTCTCCAAATTTGCTAGAGCACCTTACGAATCTAAATTTCCTGATTAGAATTTTAAATTTGAACAACTTGCTTCTATTGCTCTTGCTCCTAACAATGATTTGCAGTAATATATGAAGGACAATTAAAGTGAGGTCTTTATGGAAGAGAGAAATGAGATTGACGATATTCTTCTTCGTCAACTGGTGATACTGAAACATAATTTACCTGTGGAAGACTTGGGTACCACATTGCCACCCAAGGAGGATCCTATTTTTGATTTAAAACCTTTTCCTGATGATCTTAAATATGCTTATATTGATGATAAGAAAATATAGCATGTTATTATTAGTGCTAAACTTTCAGGTGAGGAGAGGAAAGATTATTGAGAATATTGAAGAAACACCGTGGAGCTATTGGATATACTCTTGATGATTTGAAAGGGATCTCTCCCTCTATATGTCAGCATATTATTAATATTGAACCTGATGTAAAGCCAGTAGTTGAACATCAACACCGTTTAATTCCTAAGATGAAGGAGGTGGTAAGAAATGAGGTATTAAGACTCCTTGATGCTGCTATTATTTTTCCTATTGTTGATAGTAGATGGGTGAGCCATGTGCATTGTGTCCCTAAGAAGGGGGGAATGACTGTTGTGCCTAATGAAAATAATGAGCTTATTCCTCAAAGAGTAGTAGTTGGTTATAGAATGTGCATTGATTTTAGGAAGGTTAACAAGGTTACCAAGAAAGATCATTATCCTTTACCCTTTATTGATCAAATGCTAGAGAGGTTGTCTAAGAAAACTCATTTTTGCTTTCCTGATGGTTATTCAGGGTTTTCTCAAATTTCTGTTAGGGCAAAAGATCAATAGGAAACAACCTTTACTTGTCCTTATGGTACTTATGCTTATAGA
Organism: Alopecurus myosuroides; assembly: GCA_028641055.1. Classification (NCBI taxonomy): domain Eukaryota; kingdom Viridiplantae; phylum Streptophyta; class Magnoliopsida; order Poales; family Poaceae; genus Alopecurus; species Alopecurus myosuroides. The sequence goes on along the minus strand of CM054062.1, from coordinate 332,433,776 downwards.
CGTATGCCTTTTGGTTTGTGTAATGATCCTTCTACATCTCAAAGATGCATGTCTGCTTTTTTTCATGGTTTTTGTGAAGAGATTGTGGAAGTATTCATGGACGATTTCTCTGTCTATGGAACTTCTTTTGATAATTGTTTGCACAAACTTGATAAAGTTTTGCAGAGATGTGAGGAAACTAATCTTGTTCTTAATTGGGGTAAACCACTTTATGGTTAATGAAGGAATTGTTCTTGGACATAAAATTTCTGAAAGAGGTATTGAAGTTGACAGAGCTAAAGTGGAAGCAATAGAGAAAATGCTCTGTCCTAGGGATGTTAAAGGTATTCGTAGTGTTCTTGGTCATTATGGTTTTTATAGGAGGCTTATTAAAGATTTCTCTAAAATATCAAAACCTCTTACTATTCTTCTTCAAAAAGACGTACTTTAAAGAAGGCTTTAACTACTGCTCCTATGGTTCAACCACCTGAATGGAATTTACCTTTTGAAATTATGTGTGATGATTTTTCTGTAGGTGATGTTCTTGGATAGCGAGTAGATAAGAAATTGAATGTTATTCATTATTCTAGTAAGACTCTTGATGTTGCTCAAAAGAACTATGCTACTACTGCAAAATAGTTCTTAGCTATAGTTTTTCCATGTGATAAGTTTAGACCTTATATTGTTGATTCAAAGGTTACTATTCATACTGATCATGCTGCTATTAGATACCTTATGGAAAAGAAAGATGCTAAGCCTAGGCTTATTAGATGGGTGTTGCTTTTACAAGAGTTTGATTTGCATATTGTGGATAGGAAGGGTGCTGAAAATCATGTTGCTAATAACTTGTCTAGATTGGAAAACATTGCTTTTGACCATATTCCTATTAATGATAGTTTTCCAAATGAACAACTAGCTGCAATCAAATTAAAATCCCAGGATAGTCCATGGTATGCTGATTATGCTAACTTTATTGTTTCCAAGTATTTGCCTCCAACATTTACAGCTCAACAAAGAAGAAAATTCTTCTATGATTTGAGGCATTATTTTTGGGATGACCCACACTTATATAAAGAAGGGGTAGATGGTATTATGAGAAGATTTGTTCTAGATCATGAACAACGAGAAATATTAAAAAAAGTGCCATGGTAGTGCTTATGGAGGACATCACGCTGGAGATAGAACTGCACAAAATGTTCTACAATCAGGTTTCTATTGGCCTACTCTCTTTAAAGATGCACGTAATTTTTTTTATCTTGTGATGAATGTCAAAGAGTTGGCAATATTTCTAGACGTAATGAAATGCCTATGAGTTATTCTCTTGCTATTGAACCCTTTGATTGTTGGGGATTTGACTTTATGGGTCCTTTTCCTCCTTCTATTCTTCTTGTTGTTGATTATGTTACTAAATGGGTAGAAGCTATACCTACTAAAAGTGCTGATGGTAAAACCTCGTTAAAAATGCTTAAAGATGTTATTTTCCCTAGGTTTGGTGTGCCTAGATATCTTATGACTGATGCAGGTTCTCACTTTATTCATGGTGGTTTTAGAAAAAACCTTGCTAAATATGATGTTAATCATAGAATTGCCTCAACTTATCTTCCTCAAAACAGAGGGCAAGTAGAACTATCAAATAGAGAAATTAAATCTATCTTGCAAAAGACTGTTAATAAATCTAGGAAGAATTGGTCTGATAAGTTGAATGATGCTGTATGGGCTTATAGAACTACTTATAAAAATCCCATGGGTATGTCTCCTTATAAAATGGTTTATGGAAAAGCTAGTCACTTGCCTTTAGAATTAGAACACAAAGCTTATTGGGCAGTGAAAGAACTAAATAAATATTTTAAACTTGCTGGTAAGAAAAGAATGCTTGATTTGAGTCATTTAGATGAATGGAGATGTGAAGCTTATGGAAATGCTAAACTCTTTAAAGAGAAAGTTAAACAATGGCATGATAAAAGAATCCTTAAAAGAGAGTTTCATGTTGGTGAGAAAGTTCTATTATATCGGTCTCGTCTCAGATTTTTTGCAGGAAAATTACTCTCCAGATGGGAAGGACCTTATATTATTGAAGAAGTGTATCGTTCGGGTGCAATCAAAATTAATTCCCTTAAAGATAACACTACACAAGTGGTAAATGGGCAAAGACTCAAACATTATATTTCTGGGGATACCTATGATGAAGATGTTGATGTTATTCAAGTAATGACTCCGGAGAAGTTCATTAGAGGGAAGATTCCAGGAATCTGCATAACCCGTTTTCGAACAGGTAACAATTCTATTAAGGAAAAGTTCGCGGAATACCTTTTAGGTTATAAATTATTGGTTTTTGGAAAAATGAAAAATACCGAGCCGAAGAAGAGTAGGAGGAGGTGCCCGAGGGCACCATACCATGCCTGGACGTGGGCCCACCCTTGGCCGCGCCTGGCTATGGTGTGGGCACCCCGAGCCTCTCTGCGACTCGTTTTCGACTTGGACTTCCCTTTCGTTACGCATATTTTTTTCTATATAACCTCCTGGACCCCCCGAGGTCTGTATATTGTTTTCTCGTCATGTTTCTGTTCCGAGCTATTTCTGCCAGGATCTGTTTTCGGTTTTAGAAGCACCATGGTCTCCGCCAACAACAACAACAAGGGGAAGGGACCGAAGGACGATGATCTCCAAGACCGGTAGCTGGAGGAGGAGATCGAGAGTGGAGCTGAAGGAGATGTAGAAGAAAACCCACGAGTGCGTCCACGCGCTACCATCGCAAGCACTGGAGTAGTTGGAAAACCTTCCAAGAAAACGGCGAGGATGAGCACCGGAGGGAAGGCTCCACGTCACTTCTTAGCTTCAGGGACACCACTTTCATGCATAAATAAACCTTTCGTACTTTAATTCATGAGTATCAATCTAGGAGGGTATCCGAGGCAAAGTTGCCTTCTTGCCGGTATATGAATCGTTCTAATCGTGCAGATGAAGAAAGCTCTCAACCTAAGGAAGTGTGGGGGGAAAATCTTGATGGCTGGAATTCACCTTTTGACAAGCATGCAAACCGTATTGAGCACAATACGGAGATGATGTGTATTCTTATGTTCGCAATTGAAGATCTGAAGAAATCAATTGATAAGCTCATTGAGAAGGATTCACCACCACCACCGAAGAATTAATTTTTCATTGGTATTGGCATTCCCTTGGCTTGTTCCAAGCTTGGGGGAGTGCCACGGTATCACACCTTTATATTTCACCTTTTTACCTTTTAGTAGAGTCATCTCATGAGTAGAGGAAATATCATATAGTATGGTTTGCAGTATGAAAGTATCACTCTTTAGTTGGTTATCGTTGTATCCCTTGGTTTGAGTTGCCGTAATGAAATATTAATGAGAAGTTTCATCATCTACTTGCTCTACTTTATTTTAGTTTGCAATTTCTGTTATAGATTGATCTTCTTGTTAGTATTGGTATCAATGTTGGAGCTTCAAGTTAATCTAGTTGGTTTAGCATTAGTAGCAACAATTCGTTGAGACTTAAGTAGAAAAGAGGGAGTTGCATGTAGATATATTATTTAATGATCTTTCTTTCTTGTTAGCTCATAACCTTAGTATTCTCAAGTAAGATTTTTTGTACCATCAAAGAAGATTACATGATTGGCTTTATCATATATGTATTTGTTTGTTTTACATCAATTCTTATGCTTGCTACCCAACCTTGCTAGCCAAAAACCTGTACTGAGAGGGCATGCTTCTCATGCATCCAAACCTTGAGCCCCAAAACCTTGCCATTTGTGACCACCATGCCTACCTATATGTGGTATTTCACCGCCACTCCAAGTAAATTTCTTGTGTGCTACCTTTAAACCTTCAAAATTACACCTGTTTTGTGCCCCTGTTTTAGCTCATGAGGACGCAAATAGAGAATCTTTATCTCACTTGTTGATTGGATTTCACACCCTGGAATAGTGGCTTCATCCGCTTGTCCAAATGCTAGAAGAGCTGGCATCGGGATTCCCAGCCCCAAATAGTAATACAAATTCTCTTCACTATTTCCCCCCCTAATTTATCAGTCAAAGCATAATTGTGTACACAAAAGAGAAAGAGGGATGACCTTCTATACCAGTTGCCTCCTTCAATGGGAGCCGCTCTTGTGAAGTCTAGTTGTCTTGTGACGTACTATATTTTATGTTTGCCATTCGTTGACATAAACATACACCTCTCTAAAAATTAGACACTCCTCCATGGTTTGTGGTTGTTGGCAGGCACCCGAGGATTCGGTTAGCCATGGTTTGTGTAAGAAAGGTTGGGAGTAGTGTCAACCATTTTATACCTCTGTTTTACAAAATAAAAGCTCTAGCACATGAGTGATCCATGCTTCCCTCTACGAAGGGCCTATCTTTTACCTTTATTTTGAGTCAGTAAACCTACTTCTTTCTGCCTTAAGCAAGCATTTGACTTGTTGTGATCCATCCATCTATATGTTGATTTACTCAATCATGTTCTTTATTCTTCCTTGTTTGTACAAATGCTTTTATATGTTTGAATACCACTTTGAAAGTTACCAATGTCTGCAAAGAGATTGTTATAATTGAGCATGATAAACTCTGCAATATAAGCTCTAATATAAAGACTCTAATCAAAATATAAGTACACTGTTAATTGTTCTCTGACCAAGAACGAAGTTTGCCTTTACCAATTTTGATTTCCTTTTGCACCTTTATTGTGATTTCCTCTACTTGTTTCAAGTTTGATTATATGAGAGGAAGTTGCTGTCTAAAATGACTTGTTCTTTGTTAGATGTGATTCCTCTTGTCCGTATTTTATTTATCAGCACCTCACTCCATAAACTTGTGGTCATGTTTACTGAGTTCGGTTTCACTTGGGGACAAGTGAGGTCTAAGCTTGGGGGGTTGATACGTCCATTTTGCATCATTGTTTTATATTGTTATTTTCTGTTATTCATCGGTATATTTCATGTTATGATGCATCACTTATGTTATTTTATCTTATTTTGCATGTTTCATAATTTTTGGAGAATAAACACCGGAATCAGAAATATGATGGAAAAAGCATCATCGAGATACCCTATTTTAGAAGATCAGAAGAAGAGGGGAGGTATCGGAGGAGTCTTAGAAGTCTCGAGGAGGAAGTCGGCCAGAAGGGCACCCAGAGGGGGGCCACCTGGGGCCCACACAACCTGGCGGCGCCCCCCTCTGGCCGCGCCTGGGGGTGGTCTGTCCCCCCTGGTCCACTCCCATGTGCCCCCTTTCGCGTACTTGACCCCCAGGGAACCCTACGCCCAACCACATCGTCGAAGAATTATTCCGACGCCGCCTCGGGGCGGAAAACACCAGAGCGAAAAGCTCTCCGGCAGGGAGAAATCTGCCGGGGAAATTCCTCCCTGGAGAGGGGTAATAATCGCCATCGTCACCGTCATTGCTCCGGGCATCATCAAGATCATCATCGTCATCATCATCACCATCACCCTCATCATCCACCGTCATCCCATTGTAACAATTAGGGGTCTTTATCTTTTCTCTTCACTAGATCTCTCTCCCGGTGTGGATTACTTGTTAGTAGTTGATGCTTGTGAGATTTATCGGTGTTTACACTTTATGACCAGATTGTTATTATCCATTATATCACCTCTGATTATGATCCATATGATGTCTTGTGAGTACACACGTTTAGTTCTTGAGGACATGGGAGAAGTCATGACGTTAGTAGTTGAATTATGTTGAAGTATATCTCGTGGTTCGGTATTTAAATTGTGGTGCTATTCTTCTAGTGGTGTCATGTGAACGTCGACTACATGATACTTCACCTTTATGGGCCTAGGAGTATGGATTGTGTATTTGGCTACTAATTGTAAAGTTGTCCGGAGTGACAGAAACCTAAACCCCCGTTAGGAAACCAATGCACGAGGGAGCGTAGAATTCCGGAGTTTTAAGGCTGTGGTTAGATTTATCATAATTACTTTCTTGTATTTGCGGATGCTTACGAGGGGTATAATCACAAGTATGTATTAGTCCTAGTTGGGCGGTTCATTAGCATAGGTTCACCCACACAACACTTCACAAATCAATAAATATTAATCAACTGTAATGAAGCGAAAGCACTTGACAAAATTACCATGTGTCCTCGAGAACGTTTGGTAATCATAAGTAGAACAACCGGCTTGTCCTTTGCTCTCAAAAGGATTGGGCCAATTGCTGAAATATTATTTACTGTCTTTTATTTACTCGCACTTTATTTATCTGCTATATCAAAAACCACCAAAAATCCGTTTGCTAGTGTTTGCAGTGATTCCTCTATCCAACCTGCTTGTCAACATGTTTTGCTCCTCGTTGGATTCGACACTCTTATTTATCGAAGTACTACGATACACCCCCTATACTTGTGGGTCATCAATGCCAAAGGGGGAGAAGGAGTCTCGTATTAGGATATCACGAGATTTGCAAGGGTTGGGGCACAAGTCTTATTTGCCTTTTGATTCGATCTCATAAGGTTGTGCTCCGGTATCTTTCGTTTTCGTTGGTGCAAACATTTGCTTTATTTGTGTGTGGAACCTTAGTGACTTTGTTGTGTCACTCTTTCCCATGGTTATGTTGTTATCCTTATAACCATGCTTGTTTACATTATTGATATATTCCTATAAGTGTGTTGTGAACTTGTTTAGATTGCTTGGTGTCTAAAACATAGGGGGAGCAAAGCCTATGAAGTGTGTGCCTTACGGAGCACATATCAAGGGGGAGCTCCGTCTATATTTTGGAGACCATTTCTCTATGTTCACCTTGTTTATCCTCGTGAATCTTTATGTTGTCATCAAATAACGAAAAGGGGGAAATTGAAACAGCATTTTCGAAATCACTAAGTTTTGTGTGTTTGTTAACAACATAAATGAGTTCTAACCGCGTGTGCTAATTGTTTAAAAGGTGACATATATTATCAGCACAAAAGCGGTGTCAAAAAAATGGAGAAGAAGAAAAAAAAATCAGGGTCGTTTTTTTGCTCAAAGTAGAGGTTTTGTACTGCCATCCGGAATGATTTTGAATTCATCCGGATTCATTCCGGGTTGACCATGAAAACCCATGTTAGGATTCGGATCCATTCCGAGTGATTCCGGGATCCGGATTCATTCCGACTTTGCCTTGGAAACCCCTCTTACAACCCGGAATCATTCCGGGCGAATCCGGGTTCATTCCGACATGACCGCGAAAACCTCAGATAGGATCCGGATTGCTCCAGATTCATTCCGGATGGCCAGATTCATTCCGGATTGTACGTTGACAGCAAAAAAACGGCTAGTTTTTGGTGGATCTATAAATAGAAGGGGTAGCTCGTCCAGAATTGAATGCTCCATTGATTGAGCTCACCCACCAAGCTAGATATACCATTTACTCCACCCAAACATGTTGAAACTTGGAGGATTGAAGGAGAATCCCCGGATCTACATCTTCACCAACCGGATTTCCATTTCCCCCCATTTGCTTGAGGGATCTTGTCTAGGGTTTCCTCTTGTGGAGAACCTAGACTTCTTGCTACTCTTGGTGATTCTTGTGATTGTTGTGAGCCCCCAATTTGGTTGTTGGTGTGTGCCCCAAGCTTGTTTGTAAAGGATTCGATTCCCATCTCAAAGGGGGTCAATAGTGGAAGATGGACTAGGCCTCTGTGGCAGGGTTCATCAGATAATAGGGTGAGGCCTTTGTGGCGTTGAGTAGGCCTTCGTGGCGAAGCTCACACCCCTCCAACGAGACGTACTCACTTAACAAGGAGGAACTCGGGAATACAATGTGTCTCCGCGTGCTTCCTATCAATTATCTCGTTACCTTATCCTTTACTTGTGCTTGTATTGTGTTTATCATTTTTCTTGTCATATAGGTAAATTCACCGTAGTTGCATTATCTAGAGAATTTACCTTTGTGTCAAAACTAATCTTGAAGAAAAATTAAAATTGGTCGTAGCACCTATTCACCCCCCCTTCTAGGTGCCCTTACTATCGGTTCATTTATGCTTGATAGTAGGTTCATGCCTCCTTTGCATCTGTGCTCGAGTGACAGAAACATGACGAATGGAGGATGTGTTGTTGTCATTAGGGAGAAAAAACGATGTTTACTTTGTTTACATTACACACTTTGTTTACTGCGATAATATGTTTCTTGCAACTTAATACCCAACGTTTGTTCGGATGATATTAAGAGGGTGGATTATTAGTCATAGATGCGGTTGGATGACGATCTATGTATCTTCTTGTAATGCCCGCATGAATCTCATAGTAATCATCATGTCATGCATGTTTCATTATCTATCAATTGCCCAACTGTAATTTGTTCACCACACATGTTAGCTATCTTTTATGGAGAGATACCTCTAGTGAACTGTGGACCTCGGTCCATTTTCTCATACTGATAATACACACACTGCTTCCACTGTTTTCACACTGCTACTATTGTTTTCATATTGTTCTCATAATATTTTTCACACCATACGTTTAACCTCTTTGTGTTCAGCAAAACCGGAGAGATTGACAATGTCACTGCTTCGTTGGGTCAAAGTGATTTGATTGTGTTGTGCAGGTTCCACCTTGCTTCTGAACCGGTAGTGCTCCCTGCCACCCCAGCTGCATCAACCTTCGGAGATTACTTCTTTCTCCTACTGGTCGATTCAACCTAGGTTTCTTTCTGAGGGAGAACCTGGTGTTGTTCTCATCACACCTTCCTCTTGGGGTCTCCCAATGAGTGCAAGATCTGCACCATCAGATGCATGCCCCAAAATTGCGGTGACATTGAGAGACTCCAATTAAGTTGTGGATGCGTGCCTCAATCGAAGGTTGCCAAGAGTGGAAGGTGAACTAGACCTTTGTGGCGAGGTTCATCGGAGAATAGGGTGATGCCTTTGTGGCATTGAGTAGTCCTGTTGTGGCGAGCTCACACCCCTCCAACAAAACGTACTCCCCTCAAAAGGAGGAACTCGGGAATACATCATCGTCTCCATGTACCTCGGTTATTTCAATACCCGAGTTTTTTACTTATGCAATTTACATTGTGATAGCCTTCGTGCTTCAAGTTATATATCTTTCTATCACCTTGTTACTTGTCTTTCTTAGCATAAGTTGTTGGTGCACTTAGCTGACCCTAGATTATTTAGGTTGTGTGCTTGTTAATTTAAACACCTATTTTATTTTCACATTTAGCAAGACTTAACCGGAAAAGTTTTTATCGCTTATTCACCCCCTCTAGGCGACATCGTTGTCCATTCACCATCTCGCTTGGAAATAGCCATAAAGGAACCCAAAATGGAAGGATTCCATGCTTGATGAGATGAAAGCTTTGTAAAAGAATAAAAACTTGCGAGCTCGTGGATCTACCACCAGGTAAGCATCATGTAGGATGTAATTGGGCATTCACCGTTAAACATACTCCAAAGGGAAAAGTGGATAGATATAAATCTCGTTTAGTAGCCAAGGGTTATACACAAACCTATGGGATTGACTACGAATAAACCTTTGCACCAGTGGCAAAGATGAATTCAGTCAGAACTCTTATTTCATGCACTATTAATCTTGACCGGGGCATTTAGAAAATGGATGTAAAAAATGCCTTCCTTTATGGAGACCTTCAAGATGAAGTGTATATGCATACTCGTCTACGTTGGTCATTATATGGCTTGAAACGATCGCCACGGGCTTGGTTCAATCAGGCGAGCCATGTTGAACAGGGGCTATCATCAAAGCAATTCAGATCATACACTATTGTACCAACATTCAAATGACAAGTTATCAATATGGATAGTATATGTTGATGACATTGTAGTTACAGGTGATGACTCGTAGGAGATTACTGATCCGAACAGTTATTTGACACGTGAGTTTGAAGTAAAATACTTGGGGCCACTTGAGGTATTTGATTGGTATAGAAGTCTCACGGGGATCAAAGGGTATATTCTTGTCACAAAGGAAATATTATCCAAGATCTACTTAAGCAAACTTGTATGCACGGCTCATGACCTGTAACTGCACCGATTGAGCAAAATCATGGATTAAGTGGTGATGTTGAGGCTTCATTTGATAGGGAATGCTACCAAAGGCTTGTAGGGAGGCTAATTTATCCGTCACATACATGCCCAGATATAGCTTACGCTGTGAGTGTCATGAGCTAATTTATGCATGATAAAAAAAGTACATATGGAAGCTGTTAATAGAATTTTGCGATACCTAAATGGAAGTTTGGAGAATGTCTTCCCTATACAAAACAACGAGAGGTGCAGGTTGGATGCTATACCGACGCAGATTTCGCGGGTTCAGTCGAAGACCGGAGATCAGCACACTAGTGGAAAACGGGGCTTTTACTCGGTGGTGAGCACCCCTTTCGCCCCGTCTCGGCCACCACCCGGTGCAAAAGGCTGCAGAGGTGGAGCCGGGGCGAGCAGGGCGCGTGGTGGGTGGGGCCTTTTGCCCCGGTTGGAGCCACCAGCCGGGGCTAAAGGCAAGCAACGAGCAGGGCGCGTCGTGGGGGGGGGGTCTTTTGCCCCGGTTGGAGCCACCAACCGGGGCAAAAGACCCCCTTCCCACTATACAAACCCTGCCGCCCTCTCCACTCCTCTTGCCACTCACTTTTTGGAGGACATGTTATAGTTGTGTGGTGTGTGCTCACTTGTTTTTCCCTCCTATGCACAAGATGTGTTCGATGAAATGCCCGGCAGCATAACACCATCTCAGCTTGCAGAAAACAAACATGATTCAATTTGTCCGAGACACACTTAATTAAATAAGCTTTCTCGTCCTTCTTTCCTCCTCGGTCGAGGTACCAACTTTAACCTTTCATCTGTGGATGTAACATTGGTCATTTCTCTATTCACGGTGTTTATAACAGTTCTTAATTAATAATCATATAATGCAGATGAACCGGCAATGGATGTACGCTGACCGACGTTGTGCCGCGTTCATGAAAGGCGTGGGTTATTTTCTCGAGGTGGCCCGGGAAAACAAGCGGAATAATTTTATGTGTTGTCCATGTGCTGTATGTCGGAATCAGAAGGAACACTCTTCTCACAGAGTCATCCACTTCCACCTGTTTCAGTCTGGTTTCATGCCCGGCTATAATTGTTGAACCAAGCACGGAGAAAGAGGGTTATGATGGAAGACAACAAAGAAGAAGAGAATGATGACAACTATCATGATATGTTCCCTGAATACGGTGTCGGTACTGGAATGGAAGATAACGATGAAGTAGAAGGAGAAGACCGGGAAGACTGTGATTGGTGGCGACAGAAAAGTGCCCGCGTGGATGCTTCGGAGAGAGATCCTGGAAGGAGCTCCTCCTCAAACGGCCGGCAGGCGGGCAGAGATGTGCCTCACGCGCAGGCGCTCGGTGCGCTCGGGCGATTCGCGGGGCGATTCCCCGCCGTGCCCCCGCCCTCGCCGTGAGAAGGGAGAGCGCCGCCGGCGCACGGGCCGCGCTCGGGACGGTGTGGCTCCGGTGGGCGACAACTCGCGGGAGGAGGCGGAGACGGCGGAGTCCGGGGGCTCCGGAGCGGAGGAGGAGCGCCAGGGGGCATCCGCTCCGAGGAGGGACCTGCTGTTCGGGCAGATTCTCGCGCAGGCGCTAGGGAGCGCGGCGGTGCCGGATGGGTGCACGTGGAAGGATGCGGCGGTGGTGGAGCTGCCAAGCCCGCAGGCGGCCGCGTCTGGGCACTGGAGGTTGGCCAAGGGGGACTTCCCGGTGCTCGGGTCTGCGCTGCGGGGAGAAGACGACGGGGCGTGGCGGTTCTCGTCCGGCGTGGTCCAAATCGGTGCGTGGACGCTGCCGGTGGGGGCTCCGGCGGGTGGGGCGCCGCCGCCGCCATGGCTGGAGGTCGAGGAGGTCACGCGTGCCCTAGGGTTCCAGGGGGAGCCGGGGGGAGCGCCAGTGGGCCAGGAAAGGATACCTGGGCCTATTGGGCCGCGCGGTGACCAGCCGGCCTGCCAGGTGGAGGACAACGTGGCTCTCTGTGGGGAGTTGGAGGCGTGCGAGGTTGGCTCGGTTGGGCCAGTGGGCCTTTTTGGGAGCGTTGGGGCCCAGCTCGGCGTGGGGGGAGCGCTATTTAAGTGGCTCTGGCTGCCTAAAGGGGAGTGCGACCTAGGGTTAGGTTTTCCGGCCTCAGAGGAAGACATCCGCCGCCACGCCTCCTCATCTGCGCGCCGCCGCGGTTCTCGTGCGCGTCGTGCCCGTCGACGGCGTCTCCTCGCCGGTGCCATGGAGCGTGACAGGAGGGATGCGGGGCGCAAGGGGAAGCGTGCCTTCGAGGAAGTTGGGCGTGGGGAGGGCCGGGTCAGGCAGGACGACCTCCGCCTGCGGCTCAACAGCGACCAGGACGGCGCGCGGCGTCGCCAGCGGGAGGAGCCTGAGGATGCCAGGCGCGAGGAGGAGCGCCGCGAGGAGGAGCGCCTTCGTGCGCGCGCGCTGCAGGGACCCGCGTGGGGGCGTGAGCGCTCCCGTGAGCAAGACCGACGCGAGCCTAGGGGGGCGCCGCCGGCGGGTTCCAACTCCACCCCCCTAGGGAGGGGGGGCTCAGGCATGGTCGACACCTCGAAGGTGACCTGCTTCAAGTGCGGGCTCACCGGCCACTTTCAATCGGCCTGCACCGGGGTCCCGTTCTGCATCAACTGCGAGCAGAAAGGCCACCTCGCCGGGGCGTGTTCGGCGGTCCTGAGGCGGAAGAAGCCAGTGTGGGCGGGGTTCGGCGAAGGAGGACAGGGGTTCTTCTTTACCGCGGTTCCCGACTCCGAGCTCACGAGACCCAACCCCAATGCGGCCTCGGTTTTCATTGAGAAGGGCAACTTCACAGTGGAAGAGGTGGAGGAGGAGTTCAAGGAGTTAGTCGGCGATGATTGGGACTGGAAGGTGCGGCAGATCGGGGAGGCTACCTTCTCTTTGGTCTTCCCATCTAAGGAGGTGCTGCGCATGGCCACTAGAGGAGGGGGCCTTACCCTGCCGATCACGGAGTTCCGCGCCATCGTCTCCGCTGCGGTGGGGGACCCGAGGGCGGTGGAGAAGCTGGAGGAGGTCTGGGTGCTGCTGCATGGGGTGCCAGGGCCGCTGCGCGAGGAAGGGGTGCTTTTGGGGGCCACGCTGGAGCTCGGGGCGCCCTTGGAGGTGGACACCTCGACGCTGAAGGAGGAGGAGGCTCCGATTCGCATGTGGTTCGGGTGCAGGACCCCGGTGAAGCTCCAAGAGTCCATCACTCTGTTCGCAAACCTCGACGGCTACAGGGTTCGCGTAGAGCGCTTGGGTGTGGCAGCACCGGTGGCGCCACCCCCTCCGCCTCCACCGGCGCACCACGACAAGGGAGATGACCAGTCAGGCAACCTCTCGGAGTCCTCAGACGAAGACACGGACTGGGACAGCCGGAAGGCGAGGGAGAAGCAGAGATACAAGGCGGACCAGGCGGCGTCGCAGGGCGGCTCCAAGGGCTCTCGGGCCAAATCCGCGCCAGCAGGGGCGGCGCCGGCGTCGCTAGCGGTGGAGGGCCCGCCGCCCCGCGCAGTGCTCCCTCTTGCGCACTCGCCTCCGCGCCTTCCCAGGTCCATGTTCTCGGAGTACGGCACGAATCTCACGCCGGGTGGCGAGGGGAACGTCTTCAAGGTGCTAGGGGCGGTTGTTGCGGCGGCGCAAGCTGAGGTCTCGATGGAGGCCCCTCCGCACTCTGTGGCGAGCGACTCGCTGCTCCCGTCCCCCGCTGGAGGCGGGGACGTGTCTTCGAGGCAGTCGGCCGGGGTGGAGGCCCTCGCAGCCCCGTCCTGCAAACGCCGCATCGGCGACGTGGAGCTGCTCGGTGGGGCCGGGGTGCGCCAGGAGTTGGAGGCTGTCAGCAGGGAGAAGGCCGCCCTGCTCAAGGAGCGGCGGAGCAAGGCGAATCAAGACCGCCCGGGCCGCGCCCTGGGTCTGTCTGCGCCACAGGACGTGGTGGCAGGCTCCCAGGCGGCCCGCGCCGCCCCGTCTCCCGACTCGGCCTTGGGCGCGCTCAGGTCCGCGCCGGTGGTGTGCGCGCTGATGGCCCCAGTGGCGAGGGACGTGCGGACCAAGGCCCCGGCGGAGTCGTCTCGCTCGGGCCTGCGTGCCGTGGGGGACAAGGAGGGCTCTGTGCTGGATAAAGCCATCCGCCGAGCAGAGGAGAAAGACGGGGATACGCCATCGTCTAAGAAGACCAGGCAAGGTACAGCCATTGACCCTATCTTCGCAATCCTTCAAGAACTTCCGGATGCCCATCTGCTGTCAGTTGCCGCGGAGAGTTGCGTTTCTTTCCCGGGGGGACGGAGCAAACTGCGGAGATTCTTTCGCTGCTGCGTGCGAATGAGCTAGCGCAAGCGGCGCTTGCGCAAGCCAGGGTGGCCCGTGAGCAGGCGGCTGCTAGGGCTAAGGAATTAGAGGAGGCGGAGGCGGCGCAGGCGAAGGCGGCGGAGGTGGTCGAGACAGCTGCCGTCGAGGCACCTGAGGCTCCAAGGCAGCCGCCCGTCGCCGTGGAGTCTAGTGAGGCTAGGGGGGTGGCTTTGGCTGCTCCCAGCGCGGGGTTGCTAACGTTGACAGACGTTCCTGTTGGCCAGGAGGCGGACAGGTCGAGTAGGGCGAGTGCGCGATGGGCCGCGGGCTCGAGGAAGCAGAGAGCCAAATCTGCGGCACCGCAAGGGCGGCGCCCAGTAACCCGCCAAGCACGGGCGAGAGGAGCGGATTTTTAATGCGTCTCCTTTTCTGGAACATGCGCGGTTTCCGACGCAAGGGGCGCAGGAAACTGCTTAGAGAGTACTTGAGCAAGCATAGAATCGACGTTGTCTGCCTCCAGGAAACGATGAGGCCGGACTTTTCGGATCAGGAGCTACAGGGGTTGGAAGTAGGCGATAAATTCTTTTGGAGCTGGCTCCCGGCGGTGGGTCGTTCGGGAGGTATGCTAATAGGGCTGAGGGACAGCGCCTTCGAGGTCGAATCCTTCGACAAAGGGCAATTCTACCTTGGTATCAACTGCCTGTTCCGAGAACGGGATCTGAAGCTTACTCTCTTAGGGATTTACGGCCCGGCGGACCATAGTAGGTCCCGGGACTTCCTGGAGGAGATATCTAGGAAGGTGGCCTCCTGCCGATTCCCCATTATCATGGGCGGCGACTTTAATCTCTTGCGGGGGGCCCAAGACAAGAATAACGACCGCATAAATTGGCCGAGGGTGGAGCTGTTCAACGACGCCATTGGGGCGTGGGCACTTAGGGAGCTGCCCCGGTCGGGGGCCCGTTTTACCTGGACCAATCACCAGACCCCACCGGTTAGGTGTGTGTTGGACAGGGTTTTTTGGTCTCCGGAGCTCGACGTGGAGTTTCCGTTGGCTTCTCTACGCGCGGAGCCCTACCTCGGGTCGGACCATACCCCGCTGTTCCTCGATGCGAGCGGGAACCGGAGACTACAACCGAAGCGTTTCTTTTTTGAACTAGGGTGGTTCGAAATAGAGGGGTTTGAGGCTCTGGTGCTGGATAGATGGACTAGACTCATGGCGTCGGCTAGGGGCCGAGATATTGCGGATTGGTGGAACCATATGAGCGTGGGGCTCAGACAGTTTCTTAGAGGTTGGAGTGGAAATCTGGGCCGAGAGGTCCGGGGGAATAAGCTAGCCCTTTTAGCTCAGATTCAAGGCCTCGTCGAGCAGGCGGACTCCTTAGGCCTAAACGAAGACGAGTGGGTTTTCCGTTACCACCTTGAGGAGCAGCTACTCCAGATCTATAGAGTGGAGGAGGAATACTGGCGGCAGCGTGGCAGGGTGCGGTGGGCGCTCCAGGGGGACGCCAACACGGCATACTTCCACGCGGTAGCCAATGGGCGACGGAGGAAATGTACTATAGCGGCCTTGCTGACCCCCGAAGGGCTTACCTCGGACTCCAACAAAATCCAAGCTCACGTGTACGAGTTCTATCGGCAGCTCTTGGGGTCCGTGGAACCCCGACATCTTGGGTTGGCGACCCACACAGGGCTGAGAGGGGGCAGGTTTCGGCAGCAGAGAATGACGCCCTTATGATCACCTTTTCGGAGGCGGAACTGGAGGAAGTGGTCCAAGACATGACGACGAACACTGCACCGGGACCGGACGGGTTTCCGGTGGGTTTCTTCAAGAAGTTTTGGCCAGCTTGCAAGCTTGGGGTGCTGCACCTGGTGAACGACTTTGTCCTAGGTAGAGTGGACGTGGCTCGTCTCAATCTTGGGGTCTTGACGCTGATCCCGAAGGTCCCCGGGGCGGACCTGATCTCCCAATTCAGACCGATAGCCCTCATCAACGTCATTTTCAAGATCATTTCCAAGGCTTTCGCCTCAAGACTTGATAAGGTGGCGCAGCGTGTAATCAGCCCGACGCAGACGGCCTTCATCAAAGGAAGACAGATCCTGGAGGGCCCTCTGGCGCTTATCGAGATTCTCCATGAGTTGCGAGTTCGAAAGATGGGAGGGGTGCTGCTGAAATTGGACTTTGAAAAGGCCTATGACCGGGTGAACTGGGAGTTCCTCTTCGAGGTGCTGGCTAGGAAGGGGTTTGAGTCCGGATATGTGCATCGTATCCGGCAGTTGGTGACCGGCGGGCAGACGGCTATCTCCATCAACGGGGAGGTGGGGCCGTACTTCCGCAACAAACGGGGAGTTCGACAAGGGGATCCTCTATCCCCGTTACTGTTCAACTTCGTCGCCGAGGCGCTGGCGGCAATGCTGAGTGCCGCAAACGAGGCGGGCCACATCGCTGGGGTGGTGCCGCATCTAATCCCGGGGGGGATTACGCACCTTCAGTACGCGGACGATACGCTCATCCTGATTCAGAACGAGGACTTGGCGATTGCCAACCTCAAGTTTCTCTTGCTGTGCTTCGAGAACATGTCTGGATTAAAAATCAACTTCTCCAAGAGCGAAGTCTTCGTGGTGGATCAACCCCCGCTTGAACAGATTAGGATTGCTAACATGCTGAATTGTAAGCTGGGGTCCTTTCCTTTTACCTATCTGGGCCTTCCTATAGCAGATCGCAAGATCACGGCGGAACAATGGCATTTTTTGGTCGCCAAGCTGGCCTCCAAGGTGGAGGTCTGGATGGGCCGGATGTTGTCCTCCGGGGGGAGGCTCATCTTGTCCAACGCTTGTTTAGAAGCGTTGCCAACCTACGCGATGGGCCTGTTTCTACTGCAGGAGGGTGTCCACGCGAAATTCGACGCGATTAGGGCCAGATTCTACTGGGAAGGATCGGGGCCGAAGCGCAAGTACCACATGGTCAACTGGCCGGCGGTGTGCCGGCCAAAAGAGTGTGGTGGGCTGGGGCTCACCAACACTAAGAACTTCAATAAAGCCCTGCTGCTCAAATGGGTGTGGCAGCTGTTTCAGGAGGGTAGCTCGATTTGGAAAAATTTGATCCTTGCCAAGTATCCGGAGGCGCCCAATCTGTTCGCGGCGCAATCCCAGGGGGGTTCGCAATTCTGGCGAGGTCTTCACAAAATTAAGCATCTGCTTAAGCTAGGGGCCCGACACTCCGTGAGGGACGGTGGACGAACGAGTTTTTGGCTAGACTGGTGGCTTGGGGAAGCCCCGCTCCGGACGCGTTTTCCCCGCCTGTTTGCGATTTGTGGGGACCCTCGTGTGCTGGTGTCCGAGGCGCTGGCGGGAGACGGCTCCGGGCTTGCGTTCCGTCGATCGTTCGACCTTGAGTGCACGGAGCAATGGGAGGCCTTAGGGAGAGAGTTAGAGAGCGTGCAGCTCACGGAGGGTCTAGATGCCGTGGGGTGGGCTCTTGAGCCCTCGGGGAAGTTCATGGTGGCATCGATGTATGCAGCAATTTCTAAGGGACCGTCGGTCGCCTTCCACGCGGACGTGTGGGGCGCACGTGTCCCCCTCAAAGTCAAGATCTTCACTTGGCAGCTAGCGCTAGATCGGTTGCCCTCGAGCTTGCAGGTGGCCTCACGTAGGGGGCCGGCTGATGGAACCTGCGCCATGTGTGGCCTGCAGGAGGATGTGGCGCACATGTTCTTCGAGTGCGCCCTGGCTAAGCTGGGCTGGAGTGTGTTTCGGGAGGCGTTGGACTGTGACTGGGGTCCGGCCAACTTCCCCCAATTCTTCGCTTTGTTGCATTCGCGAGCGGGGTCGGGACGACGGACAGCTTGGGTGCTGTTTGCCGCGTTGTCCTGGACGCTGTGGCTCACACGCAATAAACTGACCATGGAAGCGATCGTTCCTAACAAACCGGCGGATATTATATTTAAAATGTTCATGTTTGTGCAGTGGTGGGCGGCGCTCGCTAAGGAGCAGGACAGGGGAGGCTTACTTCAGGTGGCCAGCGTTCTTCGGAGCCGTTTCAGCATTCTCTCCGCGCTTCCCGCTTAGCCTCTTTTCTCTAGCTGTTGTGTTTGTTCCGGTGGTTGTGGGGTGCCGGCCCCTTTTGATTTGCGAGTGGTTGCTGTGTACCCCTGCGTGGGTGTTCGGAGAAGCTGTAGTCCCAGCCGTTTGGTGCCTGTATTACTATTGTCGCTGTTGAACTCTTTGCTTTATTAAGTTAAAGCAGGGCTTTAGCCTGCTATCTAAAAAAAAAAAGGAGAAGACCGGGCACCAGATGAGCCCATCGATGATCTTGGTCAGGCTATTACGGATGCAAAGACAGAAAGCAAGATTGAAAAGGTGAGGGTGAACTTCGACCAAATGTTAAAGGATCACAAAACATTGTTGTATCCAAATTGCGAAGATAGGCAGAAAAAGCTAGGCAGCACACTGGAATTGCTCCAATGGAAGGCCGAGAATGGTGTGACTGACAACAGATTTACAAAGTTGCTGCAAATAGTGAAGAAGCAGCTTCCTAGAAACAATGAATTGCCCGACAATACATACCAAGCAAAGAATCTTGTATGCCCCCTAGGATTAGACGTCGAGAAGATACATGCCTGCATTAATGATTGCATCCTCTACCGCGGTGAGAAGTACGAGAATTTGGAATAATGCCCGGTATGCACTGCATTGCGGTATAAGATCAGACCAGACGACCCTAGCGATGTTGAGGGTGAGCGCCCCAGGAAGAGGGTTCCTGCAAAGGTGATGTGGTATGCTACTATAATACCACGGTTGAAACGTTTGTTCAGAAACAAAGAGCATGCCAAACTTTTGCGATGGCACATGGAAGATCATAAGAAAGACGAGATGTTGAGACACCCCGCTGATGGGGGTCGCAGTGGAGAAAAATCGAGAGAAAGTTCCCGCGCTTTGCAGGTGATGCAAGGAACTTATGGTTTGGTCTAAGTACAGATGGCATGAATCCATTTAGTGAGCAGAGCTGCAACCATATCACCTGGCCTGTAACTCTATGTATTTATAACCTTCCTCCTTGGTTGTGCATGAAGAGGAAGTTCATTATGATGCCAGTGTTGATCCAAGGCCCGAGAGAGCCGGGCAACGACATTGATGTCTACCTAAGGCCATTATTCGATGAACTTTTACAGTTGTGGCGTGAAGAAGGTTTACCTATGTGGGACGAGCACGAACAAAAAGAATTTAACCTACGAGCACTGTTGTTCGTAACCATCAATGCTTGGCCTGCTCTTAGTAACCTTTTTGGACATACAAATAAGGGATACAATGCATGCACACACTGTTTAGATGACACCGAAAGTTATATCTGGATAAATGTAAGAAGGTTGTGTACCTCGGGTATCGTCGTTTTCTTCCGCACAAGCACCCCTTAAGAAAAGCTGGCAAGCATTTCAATGGTGAGGCAGATACCCGGGAGACGCCTATCCTCTGACCTAGTGATGATGTATTTGATATGGTGAAGGATTTGAAAGTAATCTTTGGAAAGGGTCCGAGCAGACAAGTTGTTCCGAATGACGCTGACGGACGGTCACCCATGTGGAAGAAGAAATCTATATTTTGGGATCTACCCTATTGGAAAATCCTAGATGTACGCTCTGCGATCGACGTGATGCACCTAACGAAGAATCTCTGCGTGAATCTGCTAGGCTTCTTTGGCTTGTATGGAAAGTCAAAAGATACATCTGGAGCACGACAGGACCAGCAACACAAGAAAGGACGAGATGACAAGAATCCTGAGCGGTTTCAAGGTGGTCCTGCCAGCTACGTTCTTACCAAGGAAGAGAAGGAAATATTTTTTGAAGCAATAAGTAGTATCAAGGTCCCGTCTGTCTTCTCGTCGAATATAAAGGGAATAATAAATATGGCAGAGAAAAAATTCCAAAATCTGAAGTCTCATGACTGCCACGTGCTGATGACACAATTGCTTCCGATTGCGTTGAGGGGGATTCTACCAGAAAATGTTCGACTATCCATTGTGAAGTTATACGCATTCCTCAATGCAATTTCTCAGAAGGTAAGCAATCCATAAAGTCTATCAGCGTTACAGACAGATGTGGTCCAGTGTCTTGTGAGCTTTGAGTTGGTGTACCCACTATCCTTCTTCAGTATTATGATACACCTCCTAGTTCACCTAGTCAAAGAGATTACCATTCTCGGTCCTGTATTTCTACACAATATGTTCCCCTTTGAGAGGTTCATGGGAGTCTTAAAAAAATATGTTCACAACTGTGCTAGGCCGGAAGGAAGCATCTCCAAGGGTTATGGACCATAGGAGGTAATTGCATTTTGTGTTGACTTTCTTCCAGACCTTAAGTCGATTGGCGTTCCCGAGTCGCGGCATGAGGGAGGAATAAGTGGAAAAGGCACACTAGGAAGGAAAGCAAAGATATTTATGGTAGAATATTTCTTTCACTAAAGCACACTACACAGTTCTACAAATGTCTATATCAAGGAACACAAGAATATTATACGGTCCAAAAACCCCGGGCTATCTGAATCCTTGATTAATGATGAACACATGGATAGTTTCAGCGCCTGGTTGAAGACATAACTCATGAATAACAACATTGTTGGAGATCAACTCTACTTGTTGGCAAGGTCACCATCTTCGAATGTACTGACTTTCCAAGGGTACGAGATAAATGGGAATACATTTTACACGATTGCACAAGATAAAAAGAGCACCAACCAGAATAGTGGTGCCCGTTTCGATGCAACCGGATACAATGGGAAAAAGGACACATATTATGGTTACATAGAGGATATATGAGAACTTGACTATGGACCTAATTTTAAGGTCCCTCTATTTCGGTGCCAATGGGTCAAGATGACAGGAGTAAAGGTAGACCAGCATTACGGAATGACAACAGTGGATCTCGATAGTCTTGGGTACAGAAACGAACCATTCGTCCTAGCCAAAGATGTGGCTCAAGTTTTCTATGTGAATGACATGTCTACCCAACCGAGGAAAAGAAAAAAATAAGAATTCTATTACATCATGCGGTGAGCCGAAGCGGCACATAGTTCTTTCAAGGAGAAGAAACATTGTGACAGGACATACATGTCAGAAGATTATAATAACTTTGGAGAAATTCCGCCCTTCAGCATGAAAACTGACCCAAGCATCGGGTTAAATAATGAAGATGCTCCATGGCTACGACAGAAAAAAAAAACAATAGCGGCACTAGTTGGTGATAACGTATTAAACTTTCACGGTTCATGTAATATTGCTAGACTATTTTGTAATAATGTATCAAACATTGCAGATTATCCATATCATGTGTGAAAATATTGCATATCTCTTCCTCTTCTTCTTCCTACCGTGGGTCGCACTTGGATGACGTTTTAAAAATCTTTACTAGTTTAAATAGTTAGAATAATTATTTTTTTAAACAGAAAATGTATTTGAAATGTTTATGCAATTTTAAACACTTTTCATATTGAAAGTTTCTCCAAATTCAAAACCATTCATAAACTAGGTTTTTTAAAATATTCGAAAATTCAATTTTTTTACTAGTTTCAATAGTTAAAATAATTATTTTTTAAAACAGAAAATGTATTTGAAATGTTTATGCAATTTTAAACACTTTTCATATTGAAAGTTTCTCCAAATTCAAAACCATTCATAAACTAGGTTTTTTAAAATGTTTGAAAATTCAAAAATTGTTGCTAGTTTAAATACTTAGAATAATTATTTTCTAAAACAGAAAATGTATTTGAAATGATTACGCAATTGAAAAACTTTTCATGTTGAAAGTTTCTCCAAATTCAAAAACATTTGAAATGTATTTGAAACGTGGCAGTGAAAAAAAAATGGCGGCAACAAAAAAAAAATTGAAATTTTCGGTCTTTTACCCCGGTTGGTAACACCAACCGGGGCAAAAGGGGGAGCTGTTTGCTCCGCCCGGGGCAACCCCGTAGAAACCGCTAAGTCCCCCGGCGTCGAAATCCGGAACGACGCCATGAGGCTGCACGATTTCTCCGCCGGGGATACTCGCCACCGGTCCTCGCCTCCTACGCGCGACATCCACTGGTAGAAAAATGGCCTTCGGTATGCCAGCATCAGTCCCCAAGCGTCGCGCCCCGTGACTAATGAGTCTTTATTCCCGGGTCGCCAGGAGACCCGCGACAGAAGGTCAGACGTCGCGGTTTGGGAAACGCGTTGCCGCGCGTGGAGGGAATTAATTCCGGTTGACCTCGCCGCCCGGGACTATTGGTCCTTTATTCCCCGTTCCCGTGGCCAACCGGGACCATTGGCTCTTTATTCCCCGTGCCCGTGGCCAACCGGGACTAAACATCGGCTTCTCGCCTTCCCGCGGCGGTTTTTATTTCGCGAAGAGGCAGAGGGCGCCATTTCCACTGCTCGCTCTCTTCTTCCTCTGTTCTTCCTCTCTCGCCATTTCAAGCACACGCACGCAAAATGGCTGAATGGACGGAATACGATGGGAAGACACCATGCGGCAAGGATTTGGACGTGCTCTTCAGCAACAGTTGCGCGCGGCTGCCTGAAGCTCTAGGTCGTTTGGCCGATCTGTATTGGGCAGCTCCCGAAGAACACCGGTTCTTTGGGCTCGATCTGGAGTACACGGCGAATCAGCAGGATGTTGCCGTCATCCAGATTTCGTTCAAGGAGACGGTGTTGGTCTTCCAATGGTCAAGGTACGTAGAAACTAGCACACGTCCACGTACAAATCTTGCATGCATGCATTTCGGGTTTTTTGGTTGCATGTGAAGATCATATGTGCTGCAACTAATCTAACACATAGCCTATTTTTGTTGTTACAGTAGCTCAAGGCATTGCCCGGACCTTGTTGATTTTCTTGTCTACAATGGGTTCGACTTTTGCAGCGTTGACATCACGCAAGACCGCGTGAAGTTGGCGCGCATCGGTGTTGTGATACCTGAAGATCACTATATTGATCTTCAGAATCTTATCCAGTTCACCGGGCCAAAGACCGGGATGGCTGTCATGGCAAGCTACTTAATCGACCCCTGCTATCACCGGATGAAGACTGATTTCCCCCGGCAGAATCACAACTATTGGGAGGAGACCCCATTGCGCATGACGAACCTCAAGTATGCGGCCGTAGATGCATATGTGGCGTACGAGTTGTTCCGCATCTACTCGGCGGGGCCATAGATGATGTATGCGTTCGATATTGCGCATGTAATGGTTATCTATAATTAGTAGTATATATATGTAATGGATAACTTTTGTGATCGACTCTATATATATATGTTAATTATGAAATGTGATCGACTCTATGTTTGTGTTATGTGTGATCGACTCTATGCATGTAATTAATATTGTTTGTATTATTGTTCTTTATTTTTTATATATTTTTTCATTTTAAGATTTTAAAATGAATTAGTATTATTTTTCTTCATTTTTTGATATATTATTTGTATTTTTAAGATTTTAAAATGAATTTGTATTATTGTTCTTAATTTTTGATATACTATTTGTATTTTAAGATTTTAAAATTAATTAGTATTATTGTTCTTCATTTTTGATATATTATTTGTAATTTTAAGATTTTAAAATGAATTAGTTCTATTTTTCTCAATTTTTGGATATATTATTTGTATTTTTAGAAATAATACAAATTAAAAGTTAATGTTTATTTATTTATTCAAAATTATTAATTACATCATTACTTTTGTTTATTAAAAGATTTATTTGCAATTCAAACAATTAAGAAATGTGGCTTCGACTAACATGTTAATAAGATTGATATGATACTACTATCACATACATGCGTGAGAAACACTTGGATTCGGGACGGGATGGAACTCGGAAGTTAAGCGTGCTAGTGCTAGAGTAGTGGGAGGATGGGTGACCGAGCGGGAAGTATGACCATGAGTAAGTAATTTGACTAGGGATAATCTTAGTTAGACACTAAGGAAAGCAAATAATACAAATTGTGAAAAAAAGAAGGGAGTGAAAAAAAAGGGAGAGGGAGTGAAAAAAAAGGGAGTGAAAAAAGGTGAGAAAAATAATTAGAAACCAAATGAATTAAAAAAATTACGAAATAAATCTAGTCCCGGTTCATGTGGCCAACCGGGACTAAATGTCCTCCGACCCCAGGCTCCGCCACCCGCCCACGTGGACGGGCCTTTAGTTCCGGTCCGTAAGTAGCGGGACTATAGGGGGGGGCCTTTAGTCGCGCGTAGCTAGTCCCGGTTGCCTGGACGGGATTAATGGGCCTGGCGAACCGGGACTGTAGGCCTGTTTTCTACCAGTGATCCCCTCCTCTACGCCCGCGCCCGTTCTCCTCCGCGCCCTATCCCCTCCGCGCGCGACCGAGCTGGCCGCCGGCCACCGTCCGTCGTGCCCTCGTCGCCGTGCACTCCTCCTCGAGGTGAGATCGCCGCGGGCCGTGCCGCGGGCCTCCACACCGATACAATTTTTTGTTAGTTAATTTAATTACTTTATTAGTTTAGTATTAGTGTTAGTATTAGTATTAGTACTGTTAGTAATTGTGTTAATATTAGTGTTAGTATTAGTATTAGATTTGTCAAGGAAAGAATTAGTTATAGTTTAGGTATTAGATCACTTAATTAGAGAAAAATTGTCATAGTATAGGTTTTGGCAGAGTTAGAAAAAAATGTAGTTATTGATTTGTCATAGTTTAGGTATTAGATCACTTAGAGAGAAAAAAATAGTTAGAGGTTTAGAGGAAAAAATTTAGGTCTTGGGCTTAGAAAAAATTTAGGTTTTCGAATTAGAGATTTCTTTTTTTTTTTAGGTTATTGGACTTAAAGAGAATTTTAGGTTTTACATCTTAGAGAAAAAAATTAGGTTTAGTTCACTTGTAGAAAAAAAAATTAGTTAGAGATTTGGAGGAAATTGATGAAATTTGCAGCAATTTTGATGAAATGGGTGCTATTAGCTATATTTTGATTAGATTTTATGCAATTGTTGCGAACTGATGAAATGGATGCTATTAGTTAGAGGTTACAACTTATGATGTTATAAATTTTTGTAGTCATGACGAGAGCTCCCCTGCGACGCAGTGCGCGTGTTGGCGGTGGGCGCGTCGTCCCCGTCGAAGAAAACACAATCGTACCACGTGGTGGACGTCCACATGTACGTCCACGTGGATCGCATGCAGTGCGTGGACGTGATGGTGGCGTAGCCATCAAGGAGGAGGAAGCGACGCCTCCAGCTCGTGGACGTAGGCATGGACGCGGAGCACGGGGGGCAGCACGCGGTGCACGTGGGGCAGCACGCGGAGCACGGCGCGGCGTTGTTGCTGCGGTGGAGGAGGCTGCGGAGGAGGAGGAGGAGGATGACGGTTTCCGGCTACCGAAGTTCTACGTCCACATGTTGCCCCCACTGCGGAACATGCTTCATCTAATCATCTTCCATAGCGTATATCGGAGATCCTCCTCGAGTGCAACGGACCCTTTAGGTTCAGCCTCCAGTTGGAGGGGCTGCCACAACGGGCCCTTTCAGGTGTTCCTGCAGCGACGTGACGATGACCTCTACCTGCGCCATGGGTGGGGACAGTTCTAGCGCATGCACAACCTGGATGTGGGCAACATGCTCACATTCAGGTACATCAACGACGACGCGGTGGACGTGCTAGAGGTGAAGATCTTCGACGACACCCTACTCCGCCCCCGTTGCTGTCAGGATAGCTCGTCTGACAGCACCTCTGCTTCCGAGGCTGACGAGTCTAACTCCAGCGAGTCTGTCTCAGGCGAGTTTGCCCCCGACGCAGAGGTGTAGTATGCCGAGCAGTGTATCGTTCTCCGTGTCCAGTCACATGTTCCTTTGTTAGCGATATCGTCAGACTATGTCTTCAGGTTTATGTCATACTATGTTTAATTATGTCATCGTGTCGAACAATATTTGTATTCGTGGCCGACTATGTTTAATTATGTCATCGTGTCGAACTATAAATGTTATTATTTGAAAAATCATTGAATTTTTAGTGCACTTCAAGTAATGCACTTGAAGACAAATAGAATTTCTAATATTTTACAGAGAACATGAAAACAGAAGAAAAAAAACAGAGAACATTTTCCCCGGTTGGTGTTATCAACCAGGGTAAAAGAGCGTCAGTCTGCTCGCTGAGCAGAATCCACGTGGGCATTCCTTTTACCCCGGCTAGTAAGCCCACCGGGGTATAAGGGGGGCTTTTAGCTTGGGTTTGTCAAATCCGGTTGGGCAGCCGACGCATAAGGCCCATCCCAACCGGGGCTAATGCCCTGTTCTCCGCTAGTGACATGTGGGTTGTTGGAGGGAATTTTGTCTCGTGGCGTATGAAGAAGCAGAGTGTGGTAGCTGGATCAACCGCGGAAACCGTATTCAGATCTATGGCTCAAGGTAGGTCTTATGTGCAAAGTGTTGACAAGAGTCTAGAATTAGAGAGAAGCTCTAGACCTCCTCCTTATCCCCATCGATGTGTACCTAGGCTGTATTGAGAATATATATATATATATGAATCAAAGAAACCTTGTCCGCAAAAAAGATACCACCGAGTTGCTCTCGATCGCGACGATGGGGCGCCCTACACACACTAGGCCACCAGCAGCAACCGTGTAATGCAAGCGCGATGGGGCGATGCATATATGGTTGGAGGGATTAGGTGGCGGCATCCAAAACCCCCCGGCCTTTTCCTCGCCGTCGGGTTCCATCCACCGGCCTTTTGCGCTGCCGTGCGCGCGCGCGATCGACGTTGCATTTCGTATCGTCCGTACATGGACGGATGTCCGATCGGTAGGTTTGGTTCGTTGGTCCCCCGGGCTATGGCGTCGAGACATCGCTGGCCGGAGATGCAAAGCAGGCCGCAACGTTGACATCCCACCCGCCATTAGCGCCCCACTCTCCATAAATGATTACGTACTTATGTGCCCGGCCGATAGCTAACCAAATCTACCTCACGCGTCCATGCATCAGCTAGCTAGCACACACACTCGTAAAAATGGACCAGGCGCCATGGATCAGAGCCGGCCGGGATTAATCATGCATGGCGACCGAGCGAGTGAGATTACCGGGCTGGCCGGCCGGGGACCAGCCAGAGAGCTCACCGAAACCGTTGCATGCTGGATGGGTTGTTTTGTTGGCGAAAGCCAGCAGCCGCACATGGCATGGCCGGCCGGGGCCGGGAGATGGACGGAGCGTGCACGGCGAGCTGGCGGGCTAGCTGTTTAGCTAAGCTAGCTAGCCGGCCTGGATCATCTGTTCCATTCTAGCTACTATTATCGGTGGACGGATTGGACAAGTCCCGGCGGTCTCACTGTGGCGCGCCAAACTCGCGCTGTCCGCCGTCCGGATAGATGGATGGATGGATAGAAAAAGCCCGCCACATACACGTGCACACATACACCACGGATGGATGAATATGTTATGGCCCCATGAAAATCATCCTATGCACCACCACCTTTCAAGCTCTGTACTACACATACGGACCTAGCTAGGCAGTGCGTGCCGCTCACGTACGTGTGTGCATTGGTACGTTACCAAAAGTTTTACCTCGTACCACACCACAAGACACGCACCGATACTACTGTCAGCCGTCGTCGCGGTCGTTTCAACTAGCTAGCCAGCTACCGCTATGACACGTACGTACATGCATATATATTTTCAAGTTTACACGTACGCCCTACGCACGGCGCGCAGCACTAGTGTACGTACGATCGATGAAAGAAAGAAAATTACTAGCTACTATGCGGAGACGGACTTGCCTAGCTAGCTAGCTCTGCGCCAGGAACTCCCGGACGACGGACACGTAGAGCTCCTTGTCGCACGAGTCCATGGACAGCGACCGCCGCATCGACTCCACCGAGAACTCCTTCCTTTTCCTCGTCTCCACGGCCTCGTCGCCCACCGCCTTCTTCCGGACCGGCCTCCGGCCGCCCACGGCCCAGCTCTCGCTCTCCCCTCGCACCTCGACCACGATGCTGCTGGCACCCACCTCGTCCACCCGCCGGATGTCATGCTTCCTTGGCATCAGCTCCTGCGGGGGTGGCGGCAGGGTGACGCTCCTCCGGCAGAAGGGGCACCGCGCGCTGCCCTGCAGCCAGGTGTCGATGCAGTCGATGTGGAAGGCGTGGGAGCACCCGGGCAGCAGCCGGACGCGCTCCTTCTCCGCGAACTCCGACAGGCACACCGCGCACTCGGACGACACGGACACCCTCCTTCCGTTCGCGCCGTCGGGTACTGCCGTGAACTTGACCACCGGGAGCATGCGGATGAGCGGCAGCCCGAGGCCCCGCCGATGTCCCTCATCGCTCGCGGACGTGTTCGACGACGACTGCGGCTCCCGCCCGCCGCGCCAGGGCGGGTTGCGGGAGAGCACCGCGCGGAGCAGCTGGCACCTGGTGACAAAGGCGTAGTACCCCGCGAGCAGCGCGAAGGCGGCCAGTATCCCGACCACGGTGATCAGCACCATGGGCACGCTCGACGACGACGAGGATGGTGTCGCCGACGGGAATGCCGGTGTTCCGCTCATCTTGTTTGTGCCTAGATATCGGCCGGGGGAGGTTTGGTTCGTTGGCCGGTCGGCCGAGGTACGGTTGAATGAATGAATGAAGAGACGGAAAGAGATAGCCTGGGAGAGAGACGTGGAGCGGCTCCCTCTCTCTGTACTGACGACAACCGACGGGTGCATGTGCAGAGAGCGAGCTGACAGGAGGAACAGCTAGCGCAGGGCGAGGTTGGCCTGGACTTGGCATAGAAAGGGCAGCGTGTACGGAATTAATTTCCCATTTCTCCTCCTCTCCTCTCCTCGTGTATGTAATGTAAAGCAGAGCAGCTAGGTACGTTAATACGTCTGCCTAATCGTGAGAGGTTTAGGAGAGGTGATGCTCGATCGGTGGGAGCTTAGTAGGGAAAAGGCGTGCCCTATACGTGATGGTGGCGCGTGCGTGATCGAGTTGGGTAGCACCACGGTGCCCTGCACACTACAGCTACAAAGATACTACACTACTGCATTGCGTTGCACCGCCTCCCGTGCGGGTGATGTGGTGGTCTGGCGGTGGCCTGGCCACGCCAGCGACCTAAACCTGCGCGTTAGTTTCCTTCTCCTATTCTGTCGTTCCTGCTGGGAGGGGTCTTGCGGCGTCAGGGTTGCGAGGCTTGAATAATGGCGGTGGTCCTAGAGTTCCAATTCGTGCAAGAACGAATATCTGCTTGACGCCGGTCCTCTTCGATCTGGCTCGAGCGTCGGGTTCCGAAAGACTCCGCCGGCGATCTCGCATGGACGTTATGCCTAGAGATTGTTGGATCGGATGGTATTCGGTCGCAACGCACGGAGCGGCGCGAAGCTCTGCTTCAGTTGCCACCATGGGAAAATCCATGGTAAAGCCAGAGGCGGAGAAGGTCATTGAAGCTGAGATTTGGAGGACTAGCAATAGCGTTCAGAGTATTTGCATCGAGGAAGAACTGGCTTGGTGTTTCATGACTTGGAGCAGCTGCATGTAAGAGGGGGCGACAGCATACGTGAAATCTAAAGTCCTACCTTTCATGGTGAAAACCCAAGATCTTACCTTAATTGGTTGTGTCTGGCACTGGTCTTGTTGGAGACATTGTTTTGAGAGCGAGAATTATCTTCAGGGTGAAAACCCAAGGTCTGGCCTTAACTGGTTGTGTCTGGCTCCGTTCTTCTTGGAGACGTTGCTTTTTAAGAGATGGACATCAGGTGTTATTTAGGTGGTGGTTGTGCTGCTGCAAGGACTGTAACTCTGTGGCGGGACTTTTCTTTTTTTATTTCATCTTCTTATCGTCTTTCGGCTGTGTGCATCCGTAATGACTCTGGTTATTGCGTTGTTGCAGATGCTGGGTGTAATTTGTATCTCCACGGTATTAATATACATTTCCCTTTATCAAAAAAAAAAATTGCGTTGCACCGCCTGCCGCTGTCTATATATAGTTCCACTCGGCATCTGTCCCAGCTAAGGATGGCAATTTTAACCGTAGGTACGGGTATTCGCGGGTATTCGACCCGTATGGGCAGTGTATGGGTACACTTTTATACCCATGGGTAGTACCCGTACCCTACCCGTCAAGTCATGGGTAGGTCATGGGTATCGTGTTATACCCGTGGGTATACCCTTACCCTACCCATTTATACTGACATGTGGTCCACTTTGGCCATATGTAGTCAGCAGGAAGCAGCCAACAAGGCCATGACTCCAGGGTCAAGACAATGAGGCGAAGGGTCGGGTCAATGCGTCCTCATAATCCCCTCGTCTCCCAAATCTCCCCAAACTGCAATCTCTCCTTAATCCTCTCATCTTCTAAATACTCAAATTAAGAAAATAAATTTCCAGCGATGGATATTTTTTGTCAAATGTGCTATTGATAAATATAATAACTTGTGTACCCGTATCCAATGGGTACAGGTATCCGTCGGGTATGGGTATGGATAGAGTTATCTACCCATTGACTATACGGTATGGGTATGGTATTGCTCTACACGCCCCATACCCTACCCATTGCCATCCTTAGTCCCAGCTCTGCCAAGGGCGAAACCACGATTCAGATTCAGATATACGAGAGGCACCCGCAAGGTACGAGAAAATGAAGTACAGATGAAATACTACCTCCGTTTTCCAAATCACCAAAACATATATTATTACATGAAAAACATAGTTCCAACCATGACAGTCTCCTCGAAACAGTATTTCGCCCCGCTTTATAAATAAAACAACAACCACACGAGGTTCCACGAACAACCGGGGCATCAGCACAAACATGCCAAAAAGAAAGTAAATTTGAAATAGTTCAAAGAATTTTTTGTCGAATGTATGTTAATAAAATTAAAAAATTATTCGAGGTGTTATGTGTTAATGTTTGTTAATGGAATTACCAAATATTAATATAAAGAAATAAAATATTTTATTTATTTATTAAAGAAAAACCTTTGAAATTTTTGTGTGGAGATTAAGTGGAGAGTGAGTGAGTGTGAGGGGAGTGTCCAGTCACATGAAGAGCGAAGAGGTGGGGGCAACACCATGCTTGGCCGCATGGGGCTTTTGGCTGCCCCCTCCTCCTATAAAAGGAGGATGAGAGATCTCTCTCCTCCAGACTTGGTGTCATCTCCATCTTCCTGCTTCCGCTGCTCCACCTCATGTTCATGCGCTTGGTAGAGCAATGAGCAAAGTTTTCTGCACCACACCACGTCGTCGTGCTGTTGGAGATTCCGGTGGATCCTTTACTTCCGCTTCTCCATTGGATCGAGTGAACGGAGTTCGTCATCAAGCCGTATGTGTGACCGATCACGGAAGCGTTGTCGGATTATAGCGTACATCTTCACGATCTTGAGATCGACGCGTGTTCGACTACATAACCAACGAGATACGATCTCGTATTTCTTTGTGTCTTCGAGGGTATTTTCATCTAGCACTCTCTCCATATTCATTGCTTGCATCTTATAGATTAGATCTTGGACCTTCGGATGTTCTTCGTGTAGGATTTTTTTGATTTCTATGCAACAAGCCCATAAGTTGTTTAGTTTGCTTCCTTAAAACCGGACATGAACCCCCTAGATTTTTAGGTCGGCAAACAACATCCCATATAGCAAGTCAGTTTTTCTATTTTTCTCACTATCTCCTTGGAAAATAAATCTTGATCAGAAATAGTCCAATCTATGTAAGACTCTTATGGATAACTGGAAGAAGAAAATCATATATACTATGCAATATGAGTTAGCACTGGATTTGTGAGGAGTGGTCTTCCACCAAGATAGTAATTTTCCTTTTCAGTTGTTCGGCCTTTTTTTAGTCAGTCCTCAACATGTTTCTATTCAGCATTTTAGAGCTTCGGTAGTAAAACCGGGATACCCAAATACTTTTATTTTTGAGATACGATACCCAAATACTTAATAGCACATTTCCCAAAGAAGTAAAACAATTCTCTCTTGTGGAAGTTTATTTTGACAATTTGGCCATCAATTTTAGCCCTGTATGGACATTCATTTGGTCAAGTTGATACTCTGGCCCTCAGGATATTTGAGCCGTACACTAGTTCACGATTTGGACGGTCGCATCCTTAGAGGTGAATCCTTGCTAGTTTATTTTCTTCTAATATATAGGTTTTGCGTGGTGTGCATATAATTTAGGTTGCGGCGACAATTTCTATTATGAATTTTGAAGAATCTTAAAAAAACACGGTCAAGGTGAGTTGAAACTTATCCATGTGAAGTTTCGTAAAGTAATATTTTATTATTGGCTTGCAACATTTTAATTTTCAAGTTCTAGGCTCATCTTTGCAACATT
This sequence comes from Alopecurus myosuroides, assembly GCA_028641055.1. Lineage (NCBI taxonomy): Eukaryota > Viridiplantae > Streptophyta > Magnoliopsida > Poales > Poaceae > Alopecurus > Alopecurus myosuroides. The sequence goes on along the minus strand of CM054062.1, from coordinate 332,401,258 downwards.
TTAAGTTTCTAAACTCAGGCTCATCTTTCCAAGTTGTTAGGACCGGACCCTCCACCGGGCGGAAAAAAAAAATTGGGCCAAATCTAGCCCCTTGATATAATTAATCTCAAATCTATCCTCTTTTAAAAAAACTATTGTTAAATCCAGCCCCTAAGATACGGCTTCAAAGCGGATGGAGATGAACTTGTATACGTCGGCTCCATCCTTCCTAGAGCCGACCTCTGTACAACGATTTCAGGGGTTGAGCGTTGAAATAGGATGGCGCCGAACCGTACAAGTTTGATTTTAAGAGGCCAGATTTAAAAATAGTTTTACGGGTGGACCATACTTGTTTCTTAAAAGGGCCAGATTCGGCAAAAAGAAATAAAAATACCCACTGCCAGACGCTCAAAACGGGCCACTAAATGGCCGGCCCAGCACGGCCGAATGGTAAATTTCGGTGACTAATCGAAAGGGCCTTCAGATTCTAAAAAAAAAGAATACGCACTGCCTAGCACGGAGACGCTGTAAACGGGCCACTAAATGGCCGGCCAAGCACGGCCGTAAGGTAATTGTCGGCTACTAATCAAAAGGGCCTTCAGATTCGCAAGATAAACTAAAAAAAATCAAAGGGCCTTCAGATTCTCAAAAAAAAAAAAAAAAAAAAAAAAATCAAAGGGCCTTCTCAAGCATGTCGCTGGCTAACGCGGCAGCCAGGCCGCTGTCCCGCTCGTGCATAGTCAACGCAACACTTGCCTCAGAGACCTCGTCGAGTGTCCACTGTCCAAGTTGAGAGATACGGAGCGAACGCAGCCGTGGGTGGTGCTTGGATGTGTACGTGCCGGCAAATCGTGGTCGGGCCTACAGGTACAGGGACCTGCATACATAACGCTGCTCGTTGACCCACCCATCCCAGCCTGCACACACATAAACGACGAAATGGCAACAGCAACAGCTACAGCTACAGTTACGCGTGCCGTGCATGTACAAGAAGTATGAGCATCATCGTCTATGCTCCTCCTCGACCGCGTCAGCTCTTTCGGTCGCCGATGGTGACGAGCCCGTCGTCATGGCCTGCAGCCGGCGATGGATTTTTCTCCCTGCTCCTCGATGGATAAGCAGCCCTCCTTCCTCACCAGGGATGCAGCCAGTGGATTGCACTTGTGCTAACTCTTTGAGCCACGCACCCGGCCCTAGCGATCCAAAAGTCAGAGGCCACGCAACTTCATGCATGTCGTGTTTTTCTTCGAGAAGAAACAGCCCGGCCTTGCACCGTTTACGTAGGACTAGTAATCATGAGGAGGAGATCCGCATGAATGGGCACGCCCACCCATGTCACGGCTAGAGCTACCCACCTAGCTTGGCATCATCAGATCGACCCACTTGCGCACGCACTTGTTTTCTCCATCTCTATGTGATGTGTACGTCCACCCCCGCGCCGCTTTGAGAGTCCCTCGTGTAGCCGTTGACCTGGGCGCCGGATCCAAGCCGATCTCGCCGGCGTTGCCGGAGGGAGATGGCGAGGAGAAAGCGCCGGTTGTAGATATAGGTCTAGGTTAGTTCTTCTCCTTTGTTTGTGGCCCCTCGTGGCGAAGAGGAGTAACACCTTGGCCGTCGGCGGCCATGGCCAAGGTCCCCCGATGCTTGGCTCTGTTGCTGTAGAGCTGGAGTGGCACCCAGTGATGCTGGTGGCGGGCGAAGCGGTGGAAATCTCCACAAATAAGGTCCGTGAAGGTAGCGTCACCGACGGTGTTGCGGGATCTCCGTCGGCTTGGTGGAGAACTGCTTTTCCCTCTGCTTCTTGGAGAAGGAACGGGAAGGTGGGAATCGGCCGCTGCCTAATAAATTCCGCCCCTTAGGTCTGTATTCATCGACATACTCTTCGCTTGCCTCCCCCGATCCGTGGCAGGAGTTTTGGGGTTGACGGTGAGCTGGTTTCATCGCTGCGATGGGTGCGGGCCTTCACTGCTTCTGGCTATCCTCAGTCTGCTCCTAATTTCCTCTCCTCGTCGGCCATGGTGGCGATTAAGGGTGGAAGTGATGGGTGTGCTGCTGCTGGTTGGAGGTGGTTTCGGAGTTACAGAACCTATTCCCGGAGCAATTCATCAGCGATTCAGCTGATTTGCATGGCCATGAGGTGGCCTTCATTGCCGCAGAGAGCATCCGGCAAGATTTCAACCTCCCATGGGAGGCCCTTCAAGAGTCGCGTTGCTTAGGATTTCGCCAGGGCAGGGACAAGTGGTCTAGTCCCCGTTGCTGTCCATGGCTGCAGTACGCGGCTCTCTCTGCTCCACGCTGGAGAAGAAGGTGGACCTGATCGCTTTTTTCAATTTGTTGTTGAGGTCTTCCTTACAAATGCTAGGGACCTATGTGTAATTTCTTTTTCTTATGGGGTTCCTTGTATATTCTTGTACATCCAGCGCTGATAATCTAGAAGGTTCGGTCCCTTCGGGGGCGCTCCATTGTACAAAAAATGTGATGTGTACGCACGCCACTCGGCCGTTGCTCAACCACAAGCTCATGTAGCCACGATGATAACTTTTCTTGACGTATCGTCTTGATGCAAACTAATACTCACTCCGTCTGAAATTAAATGTCACAAAGTTTGACAAACGTGAACGTATCTAGACGTAATTTAGTGTTAGATAAATCCACTTTTGTCAAACTTTGTGACATTTAGTTCTGGACGGAGAGAGTACATTTTGAGTCTTCCTCCGAAAAAAAAGGAGAGGGAAAATCTGACCTCAAAATCTGAGCAACGTACAGAACAGACGATCTAGTCACATATTGTAGGTTGCCCAACAAACATATTTGCAACCCATGCATGTAAAATACAGTATTTGAAAAGAAAACGATGTGAATATATAGATATAGCTAGGGTTCGAACTTGTCCGCGCAGATTTTTCTTCAAACAATACGATCATTGGCTCTCCCCTTTTTTTTAATTTTGGAAATGCGAATCAGGCATTTTAAATTTCAAAACATGGGATCGATTTGCCAAGTTCTTAGAACTAGACCTAGTGCTGTGTTAAATATATGTCCTAAGTTTAGTGTAGCTACGAGATTCCCTGCTCCGAATCACAAACAAGTCCAGGACAAATATTGTGGTTCTCTTCGTGCTCACGCCCGTTGCTAGCCAGCAGCCGAGCTGTGATGCTTGCGAGGGCATCTTCGGGGACGAAAATTTCCGGGTCGATTGCGTCACGGAAGACCGCTTCTTCATACGCCTCATACTCGCCGTCATCGACGACCGTCATCAGTGATGTAGGCCCTTGTTGCTGACTGAGGCCGGTGCTGGTATTACGTGAGGATGGTTAGAGAATTTCAACCGCTATGCTGAGTGTGAGAATGCGAATTGATGGTGAAGGCAAGGATTTATGGATTGGAGAAGGCGACACTTCAAGGCTCGCTGTGCGAATACAGTTTCGTTGGTGTGGAGATGTCCACTCCCTAACCGTGCGTGTGGTGACCTGTGAGCCTTATGATTGGTGATTTACAGCAGAATTTTCGGCAAGTGGGGGCGACAACACAGGATGACTTCGTTTCTGGTGGTGCTATTCAACTATCGAGTCTCGATTTCCGGGATAAAATCCTTGGTTGGACCTTTATTGGTTGTACCTGACAATGGAGGATTTCTATTCGTTTCCTTATTGAAGGCATTGTGTGGAAATTAACCAGACTTTTCTCCAGGGTGAAAACCCATGACCTAACTTTCATCGTTTGATCGGGCGATTACGACGCTTGTGCGTTGTTTCCTTCTCGGAGGCGTCGCTGTTGGAGAACTTCTTTCGCAGTCTGGGTGTTGCCAATGGTGGTGGTTGTTTATGCTGTTGTGAGTCGCTGATTACTTTGGCAAGGCTTTATTTTCAATTTTTTTCTTCTGTTATTTTTTTTGTTGTGTGCATCCTTAATGTCTTGACTTGTTCAAGATATTATGTTGTTGCAGCGGCCGTATGTAATTCGTATTTATTGATATACATTTTCTTTATCCAAAAAAAAAAAACAGTGATGTAGGCGTTCGTGGAGCGCTGCTTGAGCTCCCCGCACGGGAGGAAGCTTCCTACCTAAAAGCGCGGCGATGGTGGCGGCGGGCAAACTCCTGCACTTCACGGCGGAGGTGAGCAACCTCGTCTGGTCCACCGGAGCGCGGAACTCTTCTTGCGGCGTCAGATGCGACACAACGGCGGCACTCAGCGTGAAGCGTGTCTCCAATTGGGTTCATGCCGCTCGGGGGACTCTGGATATGTGGCTGGATGACGGGAAATTGGGCGATGGCCGCGAGAAATGCGAGGGGATTTGGGGACGGAGTCGGGGGCGTTGGCGGCGGAGGTCAGCGGTCGTGACCTCTATGTGGGATGGGGAACGAATAAAATAGCAACTAGGGCATCCGATTTCGCGTGGCCTGAAAATGGTTTACGGGTCCGAATACGGATGCGGGGTGTGCTATGGCCACGTACAACTACCCGGCCCATAAACTCGCCGTTTTCTTTTTGCAGTTTTGGCCTATTTGCGGTGTCTCCTAGAGATACTCTTACTCCATTTATGATATACCTGTTTCGGTTTTTAATGGAAATTGATGATGGGGACTCATTGCGTACAAAAAGACGGATGATTCAGTAATATTTTTTTAACTGTTAAATCATTGGACGTTGAATAGCTAGTACTCTTTCCGATTTGGATAAAGTGTCGTTCAAAATAAACTAACCATATGTAGGGATCGGAGGGAGTACCATTATTCATGTCTAAAAGCACAGGGGTCCTCGAGGCCCCATCTCTTGTAAAAAAAAAAAGTACAGCAGTATTGTTCGTGTGAGAGCATGGAAACATATTTAGGTGGCCTGGTGCATATGTCTCGTCGCCATGTGAATGAAGGGTAAGGGCTCGACACGATCGACAGGATGGCGTTTGTTTTGCGAGAGACAAAAGTGAAGTCAACCCCTTTGCTGCTTTGCAGCGTTAATCATGAGATGAGCACATGGGCACGTCGATGCGATGACTGGCTAAGAACCTCCGTTGTGTGTGTACACAGCTCGGCTGCTGCCCATATATATATACAAGGTCAACGCTTGTAACGTCCCCATGTATGCATGTGATGGCTGAGCAAAGTTGATGGCCCAAACAGTAATCTATCTATATATGCCCTAGCTAGTTGCACTCACACACGGTGATAAATTAATCAAGGGGAGAGGTGTGTGTGTCGAGTGTCGTTCTCGCGTGTTGTACCGGCGAAGGTTTGATCTTCCATGTTGCTAGGTACGGCTGATCGATCGATTTGCTTCACGAACAAAACTGCTGATGCAGAGATGTGAGAGAGGAAAAAGAGAGATCGAGGAAGACAAGTCTCGTGTGGCTTAATCATGTTAAAGGGCTAATATAAATCAATTGCTTCCGGCCTTGAGAAAATTAATGGGTGATGCATGGGTTAGACAGCCTACCGTTGTGACGTACGTTGACTCGCCCGGCCGCCATAGATTAAGCCAGTCCTGGACACGGTGACTTTGTGTGCCTATCTTGTTAAACGATAAGCTGTAGTTGTTAGCTGTTAGGATCTCTGTATAGCGTCCGTTGTGTTTCGGTATGATGTAAACCGAAACCACGGCTTATCTCTTCGTGTACAACACGCTTGTAACAACCACCATGTAAATCCCTTTGGCCAGGGTTCGGCTATATATCTAACACGCAAAGCTGCCGAGTCCAAGGCAAGCTTAACCCATCCAATCTACGCTTTTGACATGGTATCAGAGCTCGCCCTCTCCACATCCATGGCGTCAAGCTCAAGCTCCAATCCTACCACAAACCCCTTCAACCAAACTGCAATCGAGAAGCTAGCGAAGGGCAATCATGTCCTCTGGAAGGCGCAGGTTCTGGCCGCTATCAGAGGTGCTATGATGGAAAGATTCATCAATAGCAAGGTCGCGCCACCGGCCCAGGAGGTCGAGACGACTCGGTCTGGTGTCATCGTCAAGGAGGTCAACCCGGAGTTCGTGGCATGGGTGGCCCAAGACCAGCAGGTCCTTAGCTTCCTGCTAACGACACTGACGCCGCAGATCGGCGCACAGGTGGTCACCAACACCACCGCCGCCGCCATGTGGGATGCGATCGAGGGCATGTTCACCTCGCAAACTCGCGCCCGCACCGTCAACACCCGGATTGCGCTCGCGAACACTCAGAAGGGCAGCCTCTCCATCGCCGAGTACGTCGCCCGCATCAGGGCGCTCACTGATGAGCTGGCATCGGCCGGCAAGAAGCTGGATGACGAGGAGATCGTCTCGTACATCCTTGCAGGGCTCGACTCCGAGTACAACTCCGTCGTGTCGGCCCTCTGCTCCCGCAACGAACCTGTAACAGTCGGTGAGCTATATTCTCAGTTATTGAGCTTCGAGATGCGTCTTGAACTTCTTCAGGGCGGCGGCGGACAGCACTCGGCGAACGCCGCCTTCCGTGGTGGTCGCGGTGGAGGACGCGGCTACGGCAACGGAGGAGGACGCGGAAACGGTGGCGGTAACGGTGGCGGTGGATACTACCAGCCACAGCCGCAAGCTGGGCGCGGCAACGGCGGCCGCGGCTACGGCAACGGAGGAAATCCGTATGGTGGCGGCAACGGCGGCCGCGGCTACACCAACGGAGGAGGCAACGGCGGCAATGGCGCCAAGCCACGTTGTCAGCTGTGTGGCAAGGTGGGCCACACGGTTCACAAGTGCTACAACAGATTCAACCCCGCGTTCACCACGGCATCGGCAGCACATGGTGGCGAGCAGCAGCAGCCCTGGTACATCGATACCGGGGCGACCGATCACATTACGGGGGACCTCCACAAGCTGACCGTCCGCGACGCCTACACCGGCAATGATCAAGTCCACGTGGCAAATGGGTCAGGTATGGACATCAAACACATAGGTCACTCAATTGTTAGTACCTCTACATGTGATCTTAAGCTCAAAAACATTCTTCATGTACCACAAGCTAGCAAAAGCCTCCTATCCGCACATCGTCTTGCTTTTGATAATCAAGCTTTTCTTGAAATTCATCCATCTTCTTTTTGTATTAAGGATCAAGCCACGAGGAGAATTCTTCTGGAAGGCAGGTCTAGGAGGCGCCTGTACCCTCTTTCGTCCAGTCATTCATCGAGTCTGAGCAAGGGAGCCTTCAGTGCTGTCAAACCATCTATGGAGAGATGGCACTCTAGGCTTGGTCATCCATCCACAGTTATAGTCAATAAAATTGTGAGCAAAAATAATCTCTCTTGCTCTAGTATGTTTTGACGCCCCGAGATCGAGCACTATGCAGATTTCAGTATTCCCGCCAAAATCCACATAATAACCGATTCCAGGTTGCCATTTGTGATAACATTACAACAGTTCACGAAGATTCCGCAACAACAACAGAAAAGATATATACAAGAGGACTCGAACGAGCCAAGGATACAACTGATACAATACAAAGATCCAAATAACAGCGGAAGAAAACAACATAGCGTCCGGCTACGGACAAGATACAAATTGGACTAAGAGTCCTGAAGATAATCGAGAGCGTCCAATCCCTGCCCAGGCCAAGCCGGAGGGTTTCCCAAGCTAACGTCGTCAGACTTCAAACCTGTTGACTGCAATATTGAATATGCAGCCACGAAAAAGGATTCGTGGGTCAGTACGGTTAAGTACTGGCAAGTGGATAAACCATACTCACAAGATACCGGCGTAGCCAGTCATCACAAGATACAAATACTTTGGGATCAACGGAAAGGAAGGGGTTATTGCAAATAAGCGGCAGCGGGCTGCACTAACCAACTACGGAGACTCACTACAACATCCGGCTAAAAGAGGGGGGATAAGATAGCGTATCGAAACCAACTACCACTACTCACCAAACAAACCCATCCAATGTTACCCCCTACTAAGTAAGGAACCCAAGGATAACTCACACTGTTGGATTAATAATGGATCAAGTTGTTGTGTCAATAAGACTATTACTAGTCAAAATTAGCATTAGTTAGGTGTAAGTTATTCTGAGTACTTGTTAGCCAGTACTTTCACCAAGTCAACCATAACCGCGGAAAACACGGCTTCTCGAGAAGATTTAACCCTGCAGGGGTGCACCAATTTGGCCGTACACGTAAGAATAACCCGCCAGACGGGGGATCAACCCACCAAGCGAGGTACTCAACACAACCCAACTCTTCTTCGCATCAAGCCCAAAGCACCACGTGCTGTGCGTGCGCAGCTAATCGAGCCCCCACGAAGAAAAGGGGGACCCTCATAGCACTGGAAGACCACGTCGCCCTAAATGCCGACTACAAAAGTTCCACCCTGGCGCCAAGGGTTCGTACCTGCATATGCGTGCATCAAATGGAAAGCCCGAACTAAGTGTGGCGATTTGGACGAGATGCGAATCGAGTCAAATTGAGGGGGGCGCCCATACTCGCTTCCCACATGCGGTTAGTGCGCTCATCATGGATCAGTAGACAAGACCCTTTTCCTAATTAGGGTCGACACTAGCAGGCTTCAAAACCACGCCGGGCCTCCTGCCGGTGCCTTATCATCAAATTATTATTACCCAGAACATTAACATGTTGTTGATTGAATTGAAACCCAACTTATCAAACTAAACAGGTGATAAAATAAATGACGACAAGACTCGAGCACAAACAACCCTAAGCATGCAACTACGACACGAGGGCCAACAAGGTAAACAAACAACAGTTAATAGGAAGTGGAAGGAAAGGCTATATCATGGCTGCAAGGTAAACATATAATAGGATCGAGACACAAGCACCGAATCAACAGGCTAGAATAAGAACAACGGAAAGAATCGGTAACAAGTGATGAAAGGCAGCCATTTGGCAGCAAGTGAGTATACTTTCCTGAGATCCAGCAAGTAGAGGTACATCCACAGCACTTGTCGTTGCTCACATCATCTCAACGTCCTATCCGGGAAGAAGCAATGAACCTCGAACAAACACCGGATGCAACAATTACTACTACGGCAAAAGATCCAGCATGATCAAGATATGGATGCATGACAATTTAATGGATGCATAGAAATAAACTAGTGGACATGATAACATAACATAATTAAATGGACCCATATGCAAATTGGATTACATATGGAAAGCCCATGAATTTTGGTTGAAACAATTGTTTTCCAACTAATCATCAGGTGAAGGTGGTTTAGTATGATGCATGGATGAGGAAAACAACAAAATAACAACAATAGAACCAATTGGAAATAAGGTTTACCCATTTGAAATTCACTTATTAAGTGTTGGGAATTTTGGGTTTCTTAAAGGTGTCACACGAGCACTTGTTGTTTTCATTAAGTTAAATTGTTCAAAACAGATAACAAAGTTCATATTTGATTAGAACACAAAATTTTAGGTGGATTACATGTTTCAATTATTGGAAAAGGAATTACAACGATTTAATTATGAATTAAACAAGATTAAACAAGTTTTAATTGAATTTAATTCAAGTTTGAATATTATTTGGATTTTATTTGTTCAAAGCATAAATTCAAATTCATATTTGAAAATGTTATGTTTTTCTAGTTTGAAAACATATTTTATAGGTTCAAAAATAATTTAATTTGAGCAAGTGATGAATTTTAGCAAATTTAAATGATTTAAACAAGGTTTAAATTATTTAAGCAATTTTAATTATCCAAAACATGAAACAAATTTTATATTTGGAAAGGTGGTTCAAAATGGCATGGAAAACATATTTTATTTGTTGGAAAACAATTTCAAATGATTTAATTAAGCATGTTACCAATTTAATTGCATTAATTAAGAGATGAAACAACTATTCAATTTAGATGTTGCAAACCAGAAAACAAAGTTGATATTCAAGTGTGGCATGTGATTTTGGATGAAATTCATGTTTTGGGTATTTAATTTGGAGCAACCATTTGCAAGTTATTAATTATGCCATTTAATTTGTCATTTTTAAGAATTATTGATTAACATTAATTTTAATTGCCCAAAATGCAAAACAAAGTTGATAAACAGAAAGTACATTGAATTTGGACTGAAAAACATATTTTATTTGGGTTAATTGAATTAATTATGAATTAATTAGGGAATTAACCAAATTTGAGATGAATTGGTTAAATCTGAAATTTGAAACAATTTGAAATGTGCAAACCAGAAAAAAAAATGCTTTGAATAGGTAGAGAATTAAATTTGGGTCAAGAAACATATTTTATTTTTATTATTTGGATTTAGGAAATAAAAGTTATGTGCATTTTAAGTTTGGGGGCTAATCTGTAAAAACAGGGGCCTAAAAGAAAGAAATAGAATCGCAGAGGGGCCCCTGGGGCGTTTTTCACCCAGGGCAACCCAGCCTGGGCCTCTGCGGCGCGGGCCCGTGCCCAGGTGGCGGCCACGTGGGCGTGTGCGCGGTGAGGTGGCATGTCAGGTCCATGACCAGTGGGCCTGATGCGCGCGGAAGAAATCGCAAAAAGGGGTGCGGCCGCGGGGACTCGACCCGCTGCCCTCGCTTGCGTGCGGAAGGAACTGAACCGATACGATGCTGCTGCTGTTGTGTTCAGTAAGGGAGAGCGAGGAAGGTTAAACTTACTGCTGCGCGTTAACTGAACAAAAAAGAACAGCCTCGTTCTCTGACGACGAACAACAACGGGACGGCAGGGGAATTGCGGTGATCGACGGGGCTGTGGCTAGTTCGCGAGGGGTGCGTGGTGCGTGCACTGCGGCCGTGTGGAGACGGACAACAAGGAGCGGAAGGGGGGAGAGGAGAGCGGGAGGCGATCACCTCGGTCTGCTGTCGAGGAAGGCTGCCGACGTGCGGCGGCGAGGGGATGTTCCCGGCGACGACGCGGCCACCACGGTCGCTCCCAGCAAGCGGCGATGAGACGAGGCGGTGGAGGGAACCTCCACGGTTCCATTCCCGGGGACAGAAGATCCTCGAGGTGACCGTGGTGGTCGGGGCTAAGGGGAGGCGGTGTAGTCTCTGTATCTCTCTCGCAGGAACAGAGGTTCAGAGGCTGAGGAGAAATCGGGGGGGGGGGAAGAGAGGATGGCGGCGTGTGGAGGATGAGGAGCTCTAGGGTTAGCGAGCAGAGGGGAAGGGCTACGTTTTAAGGGTGGCCTCGCGCTCGTACGGCCAGCCATCGGAGAGGGGGGGAGAGATCATACGGTGGAGGTGCAGACGTACAGATACGACGTCGGGGGGGAGGAAGACGACAAGATCGAGGAAGGGGGTATGTGGCCAAAAAGAAATGGGCTGTAGGAGAAAAAGGGAAAGGGGTGGGCTGCCTCTCTCCTTATTATTTTTTTTGTCCTTTATTATTTTTTTTTGGTAAAGGATGAAAGAGGAAAAGGAATAGAATTTGGGGGGGGGGGGGTTTAGGGTTTTTCTTTTATGAAACTTGTATTAATTTTAAAAACAGAAATTAAAGCAAATGTTAACACTATTTTCACAAGTTTGAAATTTTAATTTAATTTAAAATGGTTAGTTGAATTTTTCAATTAGGGTTTGAGGGTGTTTATTTTATAACTAAATTTTATTAATTTGCAAAACAACAATTAAAAGTATTTGTGAATATTAGGTCCAAAATATTTGAAACATTACTTTGAGTTTTAAATTGCCATTTGCATTTCCATTGTTTTTCATAAGGAGTTGATCTTTAACCAAATTTTATTCAATGACTCATCAATTTTGAAAACATTAGTTGAATTTACTTGTTTGCAAAACTTTAATGTTTTTAACCACAATTTGATCATGTCAATTATGATTGATTTGGAAGTGAAATTGAATTGGCCATTAGGGTCTTAACAAAAGGGAAAATTTTATTAACAAGCAATTTGATTAAAACAACTTCAAACTATTGAAAAACAATTGAGTGGTTTAGTTTGCACTTTTGAAATTGGAAATTTTTGAACATGTGTGAAAGTTTAAGGTGGTTTGAATTTTGAGTTGTTTTGAAAACAGAATGCAATGCTCATGTGATGCATGTGATGCAAGCAAAAGAAAACAAACAACTTCCTATTAAGGGTAACACCCCAGGTGTTACAGACGACACCACTAACAAGGGATTGCGCCCTCGCAATCCACCTGCTAACCCGGGAGGGGAAAGAAATTCGACTATCGATTCTTCGTGCTTCCAGTTGATCTCCTCGACACCACTAACAAGGGATTCTTGCTCGGAGTGACGACGATGTTCTTCCACCAGGAATCTTCCGATGATCGAACCTATTAGGTTAAAGGCTCAGAAAACGTCCACCCACGTAGGATCCTAACACCTTGAAAGATAGACAAGAGGGGAAGACTCCAAAACAAATAAGATGGAAGGGAAAATAGAATAGGGATAAGGAGAAAACAAGAATCCTATTGAGATGTTTTCCAAAATAGTTTAGCAGAAATAGTTTTTGACACTCTAGAAACAACGACCGTTAGCGAGGTTAACCTACAGGCTTTGCGGACCCGTTGCTTCGATAACCATTCGTATCGAAACAATCTCGGGAATCGGAACCAAGGCTCTGATACCATTTTTGACGCCCCGAGATCGAGCACTATGCAGATTTCAGCATTCCCGCCAAAATCCACATAATAACCGATTCCAGGTTTGCCACTTGTGATAACATTACAACAGTTCACGAAGATTCCGCAACAACAACAGAAAAGATATATACAAGAGGACTCGAACGAGCCAAGGATACAACTGATACAATACAAAGATCCAAATAATAGCGGAAGAAAACAACATAGCGTCCGGCTACGGACAAGATACAAATTGGACTAAGAGTCCTGAAGATAATCGAGAGCGTCCAATCCCTGCCCAGGCCAAGCCGGAGGGATTCCCAAGCTAACGTCGTCAGACTTCAAACCTGTTGACTGCAATATTGAATATGCAGCCACGAAAAAGGATTCGTGGGTCAGTACGGTTAAGTACTGGCAAGTGGATAAACCATACTCACAAGATACCGGCGTAGCCAGTCATCACAAGATACAAATACTTTGGGATCAACGGAAAGGAAGGGGTTATTACAAATAAGCGGCAGCGGGCTGCACTAACCAACTACGGAGACTCACTACAACACCCGGCTAAAAGAGGGGGGATAAGATAGCGTATCGAAACCAACTACCACTACTCACCAAACAAACCCATCCAATGTTACCCCCTACTAAGGAAGCAACCCAAGGATAACTCACACTGTTGGATTAATAATGGATCAAGTTGTTGTGTCAATAAGACTATTACTAGTCAAAATTAGCATTAGTTAGGTGTAAGTTGTTCTGAGTACTTGTTAGCCAGTACTTTCACCAAGTCAACCATAACCGCGGAAAACACGGCTTCTCGAGAAGATTTAACCCTGCAGGGGTGCACCAATTTGGCCGTACACGTAAGAATAACCCGCCAGACGGGGGATCAACCCACCAAGCGAGGTACTCAACACAACCCAACTCTTCTTCGCATCAAGCCCAAAGCACCACGTGCTGTGCGTGCGCGGCTAATCGAGCCCCCACGAAGAAAAGGGGGACCCTCATAGCACTGGAAGACCACGCCGCCCTAAATGCCGACTACAAAAGTTCCACCCTGGCGCCAAGGGTTCGTACCTGCATATGCGTGCATCAAATGGAAAGCCCGAACTAAGTATGGCGATTTGGACGAGATGCGAATCGAGTCAAATTGAGGGGGCGCCCATACTCGCTTCCCACATGCGGTTAGTGCGCTCATCATGGATCAGTAGACAAGACCCTTTTCCTAATTAGGGTCGACACTAGCAGGCTTCAAAACCACGCCGGGCCTCCTGCCGGTGCCTTATCATCAAATTATTATTACCCAGAACATTAACATGTTGTTGATTGAATTGAAACCCAACTTATCAAACTAAACAGGTGATAAAATAAATGACGACAAGACTCGAGCACAAACAACCCTAAGCATGCAACTACGACACGAGGGCCAACAAGGTAAACAAACAACAGTTAATAGGAAGTGGAAGGAAAGGCTATATCATGGCTGCAAGGTAAACATATAATAGGATCGAGACACAAGCACCGAATCAACATGCTAGAATAAGAACAACGGAAAGAATCGGTAACAAGTGATGAAAGGCAGCCATTTGGCAGCAAGTGAGTATACTTGCCTGAGATCCAGCAAGTAGAGGTACATCCACAGCACTTGTCGTTGCTCACATCATCTCAACGTCCTATCCGGGAAGAAGCAATGAACCTCGAACAAACACCGGATGCAACAATTACTACTACGGCAAAAGATCCAGCATGATCAAGATATGGATGCATGACAATTTAATGGATGCATAGAAATAATCTAGTGGACATGATAACATAACATAATTAAATGGACCCATATGCAAATTGGATTACATATGGAAAGCCCATGAATTTTGGTTGAAACAATTGTTTTCCAACTAATCATCAGGTGAAGGTGGTTTAATATGATTCATGGATGAGGAAAACAACAAAATAACAACAATAGAACCAATTGGAAATAAGGTTTACCCATTTGAAATTCACTTATTAAGTGTTGGGAATTTTGGGTTTCTTAAAGGTGTCACACAAGCACTTGTTGTTTTCATTAAGTTAAATTGTTCAAAACAGATAACAAAGTTCATATTTGATTAGAACACAAAATTTTAGGTGGATTACATGTTTCAATTATTGGAAAAGGAACTACAACGATTTAATTATGAATTAAACAAGATTAAACAAGTTTTAATTGAATTTAATTCAAGTTTGAATATTATTTGGATTTTATTTGTTCAAAGCATAAATTCAAATTCATATTTGAAAATGTTATGTTTTTCTAGTTTGAAAACATATTTTATAAGTTCAAAAATAATTTAATTTGAGAAAGTGATGAATTTTAGCAAATTTAAATGATTTAAACAAGGTTTAAATTATTTAAGCAATTTTAATTATCCAAAACATGAAACAAATTTTATATTTGGAAAGGTGGTTCAAAATGTCATGGAAAACATATTTTATTTGTTGGAAAACAATTTCAAATGATTTAATTAAGCATGTTACCAATTTAATTGCATTAATTAAGAGATGAAACAACTATTCAATTTAGATGTTGCAAACCAGAGAAAAAAGTTGATATTCAAGTGTGGCATGTGATTTTGGATAAAATTCATGTTTTGGGTATTTAATTTGGAGCAACCATTTGCAAGTTATTAATTATGCCATTTAATTTGTCATTTTTAAGAATTATTGATTAACATTAATTTTAATTGCCCAAAATGCAAAACAAAGTTGATAAACAGAAAGTACATTGAATTTGGACTGAAAAACATATTTTATTTGGGTTAATTGAATTAATTATGAATTAATTAGGGAATTAACCAAATTTGAGATGAATTGGTTAAATCTGAAATTTGAAACAATTTGAAATGTGCAAAACAGAAAAAAAATGCTTTGAATAGGTAGAGAATTAAATTTGGGTCAAGAAACATATTTTATTTTTATTATTTGGATTTAGGATATAAAAGTTATGTGCATTTTAAGTTTGGGGGCTAATCTGTAAAAACAGGGGCCTAAAAGAAAGAAATAGAATCGCAGAGGGGCCCCTGGGGCGTTTTTCACCCAGGGAAACCCAGCCCGGGCCTCTGCGGCGCGGGCCCGTGCCCAGGTGGCGGCCACGTGGGCGTGTGCGCGGTGAGGTGGTATGTCAGGTCCATGACCAGTGGGCCCTGATGCGCGCGGAAGAAATCGCAAAAAGGGGTGCGGCCGCGGGGACTCGACCCGCTGCCCTCGCTTGCGTGCGGAAGGAACTGAACCGATACGATGCTGCTGCTGTTGTGTTCAGTAAGGGAGAGCGAGGAAGGTTAAACTTACTGCTGCGCGTTAACTGAACAAAAAAGAACAGCCTCGTTCTATGACGACGAACAGCAACGGGACGGCAGGGGAATTGCGGTGATCGACGGGGCTGTGGCTAGCTCGCGAGGGGTGCGTGGTGCGTGCACTGCGGCCGTGTGGAGACGGACAACAAGGAGCGGAAGGGGGGAGAGGAGAGCGGGAGGCGATCACCTCGGTCTGCTGTCGAGGAAGGCTGCCGACGTGCGGCGGCGAGGGGATGTTCCCGGCGACGATGCGGCCACCACGGTCGCTCCCAGCAAGCGGCGATGAGACGAGGCGGTGGAGGGAACCTCCACGGTTCCATTCCCGGGGACAGAAGATCCTCGAGGTGACCGTGGTGGTCGGGGCTAAGGGGAGGCGGTGTGGTCTCTGTATCTCTCTCGCAGGAACAGAGGTTCAGAGGCTGAGGAGAAATCGGGGGGGGGGGAAGAGAGGATGGCGGCGTGTGGAGGATGAGGAGCTCTAGGGTTAGCGAGCAGAGGGGAAGGGCTACGTTTTAAGGGTGGCCTCGCGCTCGTACGGCCAGCCATCGGAGAGGGGGGGAGAGATCATACGGTGGAGGTGCAGACGTACAGATACGACGTCGGGGGGAGGAAGACGACAAGATCGAGGAAGGGGGTATGTGGCCAAAAAGAAATGGGCTGTGGGAGAAAAAGGGAAAGGGGTGGGCTGCCTCTCTCCTTATTTTTTTTTTGTCCTTTATTATTTTTTTTTGGTAAAGGATGAAAGAGGAAAAGGAATAGAATTTGGGGGGGGGGGGGGGGTTTAGGGTTTTTCTTTTATGAAACTTGTATTAATTTTAAAAACAGAAATTAAAGCAAATGTTAACACTATTTTCACAAGTTTGAAATTTTAATTTAATTTAAAATGGTTAGTTGAATTTTTCAATTAGGGTTTGAGGGTGTTTATTTTATAACTAAATTTTATTAATTTGCAAAACAACAATTAAAAGTATTTGTGAATATTAGGTCCAAAATATTTGAAACATTACTTTGAGTTTTAAATTGTCATTTGCATTTCCATTGTTTTTCATAAGGAGTTGATCTTTAACCAAATTTTATTCAATGACTCATCAATTTTGAAAACATTAGTTGAATTTACTTGTTTGCAAAACTTTAATGTTTTTAACCACAATTTGATCATGTCAATTATGATTGATTTGGAAGTGAAATTGAATTGGCCATTAGGGTCTTAACAAAAGGGAAAATTTTATTAACAAGCAATTTGATTAAAACAACTTCAAACTATTGAAAAACAATTGAGTGGTTTAGTTTGCACTTTTGAAATTGGAAAATTTTGAACATGTGTGAAAGTTTAAGGTGGTTTGAATTATGAGTTGTTTTGAAAACAGAATGCAATGCTCATGTGATGCATGTGATGCAAGCAAAAGAAAACAAACAACTTCCTATTAAGGGTAACACCCTAGGTGTTACATATGTCTCTTGATGACTCTGTGTGTGATGCCTGTCAAAAAGGCAAGAGCCATCAATTACCTTATGCAGCATCTTTTAGTGAATCTAAAGCTCATTTAGATCTTGTTTTCTCAGATGTTTGGGGTCCTGCCCAAGAATCTGTTGGACGAAAGAGTTATTATGTCAGTTTTATAGATGATTACAGCAAATTCACTTGGATTTAGTTGCTCAAGTACAAATCTGAAGTTTTTCAGAAGTTCCATGATTTTCAGAGTCTTGTTGAAAGACAATTCAGTAGAAAAATCCTTGCTATGCAAACTGATTGGGGAGGAGAGTATGAGAAATTAAATTCCTTCTTTAATAGAATTGGAATAGCACATCATGTTTCCTGTCCTTATGCTCATCAACAGAATGGATCTGCTGAAAGAAAACACAGGCACATTGTAGAAGTAGGCCTCTCTCTACTTGCGCATGCATCCATGCCCCTAAAGTATTGGGATGAGGCTTTTCTCTCAGCCACCTACTTGATCAATCGACCCCCACAAAAATTCTTAATTTTGAAAGTCCTCTAGAGAAACTCTATCAAGAAACACCTGATTATAAATCTTTTAGAATTTTCGGGTGTGCATGCTGGCCAAATCTTCGTCCCTACAACAAACATAAACTTGCTTTTCGTTCCAAGCAATGTTCCTTTCTTGGCTATAACAATCTTCATAAGGGTTTCAAATGCTTAGATATTGCTAGTGGACGCATTTATATCTCACGAGATGTAATCTTTGATGAGGCAGTTTTTCCTTTTGCTAAGTTAAATCCTAATGCCGGTGCCAAACTTCGCAAGGATATTCTCTTGTTGCCTAATTCTGTCTCTCATGGGGGTACGAACGTTGATGATCATGTGAATGATAGTCCAGGTTTTTATTCTGATCCTAACGGTGGTTTTAGCCTCCAAAATCGTCGGTATTTCATGCAGGGGACAGGCACTAGATCCCAGGCTGATGCTCCTGGCAGCGCGCGATCCCAGGCGGATCTCCCTGACGGCACGCGATCCGAGAGATCGCCCGCACTGCGCCAACAACCGGGATCCGTGCGAGATTCCCCCAGCTCCTCTCCGCACCAATCGGAACTGGCCACGTCGCGCAGACAACCGAGCTTGGACGTCTCTGCGCTTGAAAACGCGTCGACTCCGATGCGCGAGCCGAGCGCCACGCGGCACTCCGCCAGGGCGTCCTCGTCTGCTGGCCCAGGTGGGGCTACACCGATCCGCGAGCAGGGCGTATTCCCGCGTGGCACGCGGACCTGCACGCATCCGTCTCCGTCGACTGCGCCCTCAGGTGGCGACAGCGACATGCACCTGGGGGGCGCTGATTGGGGCGCTGACTCCGAGCGACAGGGGACCGGATCGCCTGCGGATTCTGTCACGGCCAATCACAGCAACGACGGATCTTCTGTGCCTTCCAGTCCTGCGCATCAAGCTGTGAATCAGCCGGTGAGAGCTCGCACTCGGTCACAAAACAATATTTTTCGGCCTCTAATTCCTACCGATGGTACTGTTCGGTATGGTTATTTTGCCTCGACTGGTGAACCAGAAAATTTACATGAAGCATTAGGTGATATAAACTGGAAAAATGCTATGGATATAGAGTATGAGGCACTCTTAAGAAATAAAACTTGGCACTTAGTACCATCCGAACAAGGGAGGAATATCATTGACTGTAAGTGGGTGTATAAAATAAAGAGAAAGTCTGATGGTACTATAGACATATATAAGGCTAGACTAGTAGCAAAAGGGTTTAAACAGCGTTATGGCATAGATTATGAGGACACGTTCAGTCCGGTTGTTAAACCAGCTACTATCAGATTGGTATTGTCTATTGTTGTTTCCAGGGGATGGAGCTTACGTCAGTTGGATGTTCAGAATGCGTTTTTGCATGGCGTTCTAGAGGAAGAAGTTTATATGAGGCAGCCTCCTGGTTATGAGGATAGGAGTAAGCCACATTATATTTGTAGATTGGACAAGGCTCTTTATGGTCTTAAACAGGCACCTCGAGCTTGGTACTCGAAATTGAGCTCCAAATTGCAGGAGCTTGGGTTCAAACCATCAAAAGGAGACACTTCTTTATTCTTCTACAAGAAAGGGAAGATTACTATTTTCATGCTTATTTATGTTGATGACATAATTGTTGTGAGCTCATCACAGGAGGCCACAACAGCATTGCTAAGTGATTTGAGGAATGATTTTGCTCTCAAAGATTTAGGGAGTCTCCATTATTTTCTTGGTATTGAAGTTAATAATATTGATGATGGTGTTCTGTTAACACAAGAGAAATATGCATCAGATATTCTCAAGCGTGTAGGGATGACTGGATGTAAACCCTCAAGTACACCTCTTTCCACCTCGGAAAAACTATCATTGCATGATGGGGAATTATTGAGTCCTGAAGATTCCACTCAATATAGAAGTGTGGTAGGTGCATTGCAGTACTTAACATTGACTAGACCAGATTTGTCTTTTTCTGTTAACAAAGTCTGTCAATTTCTTCATTCACCTACCACTGTTCATTGGACTGCTGTGAAGAGAATCCTTAGATATCTCAAGGGCAGTGTTGGTACAGGAATTAAAATATGCAAGTCATCTTCTTCACTTGTTAGTGCTTTTTCTGATGCTGATTGGGCAGGAAGTCCAGATGATAGAAGATCCACTCGGGGGTTTGTTGTGTTCTTTGAGAGTAATCTTGTATCATGGAATGCAAGAAAGCAAGCCAGAGTCTCCAGGTCCAGTACAGAGGCAGAATATAAATCATTGGCTAATGCTACAACAGAGGTAATGTGGATAGAGACATTACTTGATGAGTTGGGTATTGAGCATCCTCAGGCTGCTTGTTTATGGTGTGATAACTTAGGTGCCACCTATCTGTCAGCAAATCCAGTTTTCCATGCCAGGAAAAAACATATAGAAATTGATTTTCATTTTGTAAGAGAAAGAGTGGCACATAAATTGTTGGAGATCAGGTTCATACCAATAGGAGATCAGGTAGCAGATGGGTTTACCAAACCACTGTTATTGAGACAGCTTCAGTCGTTCAAGGTCAATCTCAATATGGACACATTGCGATTGAGGGAGGATGTTAAACGATAAGCTGTAGTTGTTAGCTGTTAGGATCTCTGTATAGCGTCCGTTGTGTTTCGGTATGATGTAAACCGAAACCACGGCTTATCTCTTCGTGTACAACACGCTTGTAACAACTGTTAACTTATGAAGCTAGATAGAGTAGGTGCGTAATATGTGCACTGTAAAATGTTATTGATCTCATCGTTGTACAAGGCTTTATAGAAGTACAGAGAGGGAGGAGAGAACGCACGCACGCACACATGAGATAACGAGAGCTGCCGCTAATCTAGGCTAGATGAGTTGCATGCGATGCATGCACGGGAGAGAGGCGGTGAGCTCCTGAAGAATAGGTCTTCGGGTTTATCTCTCTAACACCCCCCCGCAGTGTCAGCGGGAGTTGCCTGGACGGTGAGACTGGTACGGAATTCAGCGAATGCAGCTGATGGTAGCCCTTTGGTAAAAATATCTGCGTATTGGGACGCTGTTGGAATGTGAAGAACACGGACTTCGCCAACTTGGACCTTGTCACGAACAAAGTGGATATCGATCTCGATATGCTTCGTGCGTCGATGCTGCACAGGATTAACAGACAAATATACGGCAGAGACATTATCACAATACACTACGGTGGATCTGTCAATGGGACGGTGTAATTCCTGCAATAAGTTGCGAATCCAGCAGCTTTCGGCAACCACATGAGCTACTGCACGATATTCTGCTTCAGCACTAGACCTGGACACGGTTAGTTGGCGTTTGGAAGACCAAGAAATGAGATTATCCCCTAGAAAGACACAAAAACCTGTGGTGGAACGACGAGTGTCGGGGCAACCGGCCCAATCCGCATCAGAATAAGCTGTGAGAGAGGTGATGGAAGAGGGAACTATGAAAGTGCCGAGATCTAGGGTTCCTTTGATGTATCTAATGATCCGTTTAACAAGATTAAGGTGAGCTGTGCGTGGAGCGTGCATAAATAAACAGGCTTGTTGCACGGCGTAGGTTATTTCGGGACGAGTGAGCGTAAGATATTGAAGGGCTCCGGTTAGACTACGATAGTGTGTGGGATCATCGAGTAGGTCACCGTCGTGAAGAGAGATTTTGGAACCAGAGTCTATGGGTGTTTTGACAGGGTTACAGTCATCCATGCCGGCACGATGGATGATGTCAATGCAATACTGACGCTGAGAGAGGTGAAGACCGGAGTGTGTGCGAGTGACTGATATGCCAAGAAAATGACTAAGGGGTCCTAAATCAGTCATGGAAAATTCAGAACTTAGAGTAGAAATAATGTTGAGAAGAAATGATTCGGTAGAAGCTGTGAGAACGATGTCATCTACATACAAGAGAAGATAAGCGACGTCGGAGGATGAATGAAAAATGAAGAGAGAAGTGTCGCTTTTAGAGGAAACAAAACCTACGGACGTGATGAATGTGGCAAAACGTGTGAACCAAGCCCTTGGGGCTTGTTTTAGTCCGTAAAGGGATTTTCGAAGAAGGCAAACGTGAGCAGGGTTTTGTGAGTCCTCAAATCCTTTAGGTTGCTGGCAATAGACGGTCTCGGAGAGGTGACCGTGTAAGAAGGCATTCTTGACGTCTAATTGGTGTATGGGCCAGTGACAAGAGATGGCAATAGAGAGAATAATACGAATAGTGCTAGGTTTAACTACCGGGGAGAATGTTTCGTCGTAGTCGATTCCATGTTCTTGTGAGAAACCACGGACAACCCAACGAGCTTTATATCGTGCTAGGGAACCATCGGAATGGAATTTATGGCGATAAACCCATTTTCCAGAGACTATGTTTGCACCGGGTGGTCTAGGGACTAGGTGCCATGTAGAATTATCAAGAAGTGCAGTGAACTCGGATTTCATGGCGTTGGACCAGTGGGGATCCGAGAGTGCTGATCGATAGTTGGATGGGATAGGAGAAACCGATGCAATGGTGTTAAGATTAAAGAGGCGACGTGGTTTAAAGATACCGTGACGAGCTCGAGTTTGCATCGTATGGCTAGGTGGATTAGTAGGGGGAGGGGCACGGCGAGTTGTAGGCTTGGTGGGTGCAGGTGGAGGACTAGGAGCTCGCGGGGATGAGCGCGATGGTGTGGCCGTGGGTTCTGCCGTGGGTAACGCAGAATGGGCTGCCGCGGCAGAGAAAGGCGCTGCGGCAGGCTGCCGTGGCGTCGCTGCAGGCTGCCGCGGGGGCGAAGCAGGCTGCCGTGGTGAGGAAGCGTGCTGCGGTGGGTTTGCGTGAGGGTTTGAGAAAACCGGGACAGTGGGGATAGGTAGCTGTGCTAGGGGAGGCTGTGGGTCAGGTGAATGATCAAACGTGTAATCAGAGGGTTGGGGATCGAGTGTTTGTGCGAAAGGGAATTTGGTTTCATCGAATGTTACATGACGGCTCGTGTAAACTCGACCCGTGGTTTGATCAAGACAGCGATATCCCTTGTGCTCGGGCGCATAGCCGATGAAAGTACACGGAAGGGAACGGGGTGCAAGTTTGTGTGGTGTGGTTGCCGTGATGTTTGGATAGCATAGACATCCATAAACTCGTAAGTGCGAGTAGTTCGGTGGCGAGTGGAATAGGGCTTCGTGAGGAGTTCGGAGATCGAGTGGTTTGGTAGGACGAATGTTCAGAAGATGGGTAGCTGTGTGAAGAGCGTCTGCCCAATAGTCCGGAGGGATAGATGCGTGTAGAAGTATTGTGCGCAAGACGTCATTAGTGGTGCGGATAGCGCGTTCTGCTTTTCCGTTTTGGGCAGATGTGTACGGGCATGAAAAACGCAATATAGTACCGAAAGGAGTGAGTAGATTGCGGTTTGCTAGATTGTCAAATTCTTTGCCATTGTCACATTGAATTATAGAAATGTTTGTATTAAAGTGTGTACGAACATAGGCAAGAAATTTTGCAAAAATCGAGTGGACATCAGACTTGAGGCGGAGAGGATAGGTCCACATGTAATGAGTATAGTCATCGAGGATGATCAAATAATACTTAAAACCAGAGACGCTACAGAAGGGAGCGGTCCATAAATCGCAATGTAATAATTGAAATGCAGCGGAAGAAAAACTAGTTGAGGTAGAAAAAGGGAGCCTAGTGTGTTTGCCCAATTGGCAAGCATGACATAAACCGGCTGTTTTATTACAACGAGCAAATTTGGGAATGGTGGAGGCGC
Source organism: Alopecurus myosuroides (assembly GCA_028641055.1). Classification (NCBI taxonomy): domain Eukaryota; kingdom Viridiplantae; phylum Streptophyta; class Magnoliopsida; order Poales; family Poaceae; genus Alopecurus; species Alopecurus myosuroides. The sequence continues at coordinate 332,377,753 of CM054062.1, read as the reverse complement.
CGGGGTGACCGAGGCGTTGATGCCACAGCTCGGATGAAGGTGATGTGGTGGTGAAGGCGACGGTGGCGTGGGTTGAAGAAGTTGAAGCCGGTGGAAATAAGGGGTACAAGTCTCCGTCACTGTTGCATCGAAGAAGAAGGGCCTGCGTTTGAAGGTCCTTCACGGAGACACCAAAGGGGTCAAACTCCATCGATACATTATTATCAGTAGTTAAGCGACGAACAGAAATTAGATTATGAATTAGGTTTGGAGTAACAAGAACATTAGAAAGGTGTAGGGGACGTGAAGAGGTGGATAGTGCAGTGTGTCCTAGATGAGAGATTGGTAGGGTGCTTCCATTGCCAACAATAACCGGATCCATATGTAAATTAGGTCTAGGGCTGGAGAGAATACCTGGAGTGGCCGAGAGGTGCGCGGAGGCGCCTGAATCTGCAACCCATGGACCGGATGCACCTTGCACTGACAGATCACGCAGTGCAGCAGTTAACGCCGTCTGCTCGAAGGAGCTGTTTGCAGGTGCAGTTGGCGCGGCGAAGTGGTGCTGTGGAGGCGCGACGAAGGTGTGCTGAGGGGGCGCGATGAAGGAAGGCCCACCGGTGGGATGCAGCATGTACGGTGGCGGCATTGGTGGCGGGGCGTTGTAGTTGGGCGCGGCGTAGACGGATGGGGGCGCGCCGTATGATGAAGGCGCCATGGCGGTGAAGGCTTGATGCGAGGGCCCGGCGCCGAGGAGGCTTGGAGGAGGGCGTGGGCCAGGCCATGCCTGAACGTACCCAGTCCAGGGGCGGGCCGGTGGCGGCGACGGTGTCCCGGCGCCGTTCTGCGTGTACCCGCCATTGTTGGTGAACCGCTTGCGTTTCGTCTTGCCCTGGTTTGGTGATGGAGAGCCGTAGCCGTAGGAGCCGGTGCCGCCATGGGTTGGGGCGGGAGGGCGCGGGTAGCCGTAGGGTGGGGGCGGGCCGCCACCGCCTGGGCCACCACCTCCGTGTCCACCGCCGGGAGGGCCTCCGTTGCGGCCGAGCGCGATGAGCGCGGACTGGGAGGCAAGGCGATCCGAAGCGCGTGCTTGCATCTCGTCGAGGAGAAGGGTGTTGCGAGCCTCGTCGAAGGAGACTGCGCCGACGCGCGAATTGAGGATCTTGGCGGCGACGTGATGGCGCTCGGTGAGGCCACGCGTGAGGACGGTGACGAGCGTGTCGTCGTTGACGGGCTGGCCCACTTCACGGAGCGCGTCGGCGATCGTCTTGATTCGCGCACAGTACTGCGCAATGCCGAGGCTCCCTTGGCGCTGTTCATGAAGATCGCTGACGAGGTGGACGGCGCGAGTGCGTCGATTGTTGAGGAAGATCTCCTCGAGCGCGGTGTAGAGCTGCCGCGCGGTGCGGGACGGATCGGCGATCATCCCGCCGAGCTCGAGAGAGATGGATCCGTGGATCCATCGCTTGAGGATCACGTCGACTTGGCGCCACTCGGGGTCGGTGGGAACGGGCACGGTGTCGACGAGGAGGTGGTCGAGGCAGTGGTACGACTCGACGAGGAGCTCCATCATGTTGCGCCAGTGAGAGTAGGAACCGGTGGTGAGCTCGAGAGGGATGCGGATCACATTACCGATTTGGACGCCGTTCATCTGGAACGCGTATGAGATGCCTGTGGCGGCGGGGACAGGCTGGACCTGCGCTAGGGCGGCGGAGAGCGCGTGCATGTCGATGGAGGTCGCGCCGGGAGCGATGGGGGCAGCGACAGAGGTAGGAGGCGCCGAGGTGGAGGAGAGCGCCGTGGTGGTGGCGGCGGCGGCCGCCGAGCCGGAAGGTTGGGCCATAGGATCGACCTTAAACTGATACCATGTTAACTTATGAAGCTAGATAGAGTAGGTGCGTAATATGTGCACTGTAAAATGTTATTGATCTCATCGTTGTACAAGGCTTTATAGAAGTACAGAGAGGGAGGAGAGAACGCACGCACGCACACATGAGATAACGAGAGCTGCCGCTAATCTAGGCTAGATGAGTTGCATGCGATGCATGCACGGGAGAGAGGCGGTGAGCTCCTGAAGAATAGGTCTTCGGGTTTATCTCTCTAACAACAACCACCATGTAAATCCCTTTGGCCAGGGTTCGGCTATATATCTAACACGCAAAGCTGCCGAGTCCAAGGCAAGCTTAACCCATCCAATCTACGCTTTTGACATATCTCTCTCGATCTCTTGATCCCGTCGTCGATATCGCCACCGTACGTCCAGGGGCCGGTGCTCGTGCTTTGGAAGCCAAGCACAAACTGTTTCGTGTCAGGCCAGTCCAGAACTCCAGATCATCGGGCTCGAATTAACTCCAGATCATCGGGCTCGAATTAACATGTCCCTTGGAGGTCACGAAATTACAAGAGATGACCAAACAACGGGCACATATCGAAACAATGTTTGGCATGTACGTACGCTTTGAACTTTTGTGACGGCACGGGTGATTCGGTGTGCGATGTTACGCTTGAGCTCTTGACATCTGACCCGAAATGGCCGTACATGTGTGCGGGGTACACGGTACGCGCGGGACAAATGTCCAACGGCTGACAAAGATGCTTCGCTTTCTGACATCTGACCCGAAATGCCCGGCTCCGGCTGGCCGTATGCATGCATCGCATGCATGGTGCACCACCACCAACGTCTAACCTATATATGTGCGCACACGTAATCTAGGTTACAGCGACAAAAGTGTATACACGTTTTATAGAACATTAGTATGAAACATATCCACGAGATTTTTGTTAAGGTAATATAAGCATTTGCTAAATTCTTTGAAATGAGAATGCAACATTTTAAATTTCAAAACCTTGGCTCCTTTTATTAAAAAGTTTCCAACTTCTTAGACTTTTTTTTAACTGTAAGTTTTTTGAGCATCTCCAGCGGTCGCTGTAAATAGGCGCCGCGTGGGAAAAAGCGCCGAAATACAGTGCGAGAGCCCGCGCGGCGCGCTCCAGCGCTCGTAGGAAAAGCCCGCGCGAGAGAAACAACGTCGTGCGCACTACAAAACGCTACGCCAGCGCAACCGTTGTGAACTCTCTTTCGCGAGCGCTGTAATACTCTGGAATTTTGGGTAGATTAATCTATTTGAGTTGGAAAATAATTAGCTTCTAATCAACTTTATTTTCTTGATATCTAGTGTTTGTTTGAAGGTTAATTTCTGCTTACACAAACATTGGGGGTGAGTTAATCAAATGGAACCTGATCGTGCATGTGCTATAGTAGTGCTTTTGCATGTGTCGAGGGAGCTAGCTTTAGTAGTACACTTTGTGCTTGCAGCACTACTAGTTAAGCCATTTTTTTATTTCTAGCTTCGTTGCATGCATGCACTTGAGTGGTTTTAGCTAGAGGATAATCTAGAGATGCTACGTGGATTGCTATTTGATAGCATGCTTGTTGTGCTGGCGATACAAGACTAGTTTAGAAGCTCAGCTCTCAGCGTGGACTGGCTGCACGGAAGCCACCACGTAGACTAAATTCAAGGTGCTTGCTTGGCCAACGCAGCACCAAAGAGTCCAGCGGCATGTCGGCAGATATTTCCTTAGCTGCAACGAAGCGGTAAGCGGCGAGCGGCCGATCGGTCAGATATTTAGCAGCTTAGGGCATCTCGAGTCGTTGCGCCCCCAGGGCCCAAAACGCCGCCGTTTTGGGACCGTCGCGGCGCTAAACGGCGCTATTCTGGAACCTGGGGGGCAGTCTTCCCAATCGCTCCCTGAGCCCAAGATTCGGCCTAAAACAAACGCAATTTGAAAACTAGTCGATTTTTATTGAAATTTGCGAAGTGCGTACATATTCGGCGTGAATTTTAAACTAGAACTGAAAATTTAAACTAGAAATTTAAAATAAACTACTTAAGGCCGAGGCTGGCGGCGATAGCCTGGCTGTAGTCGCCGCCGTCGTCGTCGTCGTCGTCGTCCTTGGGGCCGTCGGGGCGCTTGCTCGTCCCCTGTCCGGCGTCGTCGCCGCCGCCCCACCTGCTCGCCGCGAGGGCTTGCTGGATCTCGTCGTCCTCGTCGGTGTCGGGGTCGAAGACGATGTAGGGGGCCTCCTTCTACGGCGGCGGGGGAGGGACGCGGAGGCGGGCCGCGTTGGCGGCGGCCTCACGGTCGCGCGCCACCTTGCGCTGCTCGGCTTCCGCCAGCAGGCGGCGCTGGAGCTCGAGCTCCGCCGCGGTGGTCTCCCGCAGACTCCACCGAGTGGCGGTGTCGTCGTCGAGTGGCTGCAGCGTGTTCAGCGACAGCTGCTCCACGACCTTCTGGTCGGGCCACTCGTCCCCGTCGCCGCCGCCGTCCTCCGTCTTCGGGCGAACCACGCGTTCGAAGCGTGGCTCGCCGCCGCTGCGCCTGCGGGCGGGCGCGCCGGCGTTCAGAAAGGGGGGGGGGAAGTGGAGACGGACTGCCCGGCGGAGGAGCTGGACGTCGCGGACGACGAGGAGGCGCCGGTCCGCCGTGCCACCCACGGTTGGGCCTGCCTTGGCGGCATCTCCAGACGCGGCTGGTCGCCGGCCTGGATGTGGTCGAGGACCGCCTCCAGGGTCCTGTTGGGGGCGCTCCACCAGCGGCGCCGCCCGTTGGCGTTGAAGCGCCCGTCGACCTCCCCATTGTTGTTGTTGGAGGCCCCTCGCTGCCGCCCGCCACGCCATTACACCGGCAGCCTTTGGACGGGGCGCATGCACTGGGCGGCCGCCACGCCATAAATGGCGGCAACCTTTGACCGCGCGGTAGCCGAGAAGACGATCACGGGCTGGTTCTGTTCCCGTGCTTTTTCCCGTCGCGTCGCTGACAGAGCTGGCCCACGCGTGCGGCCGCGCAGTTTCGCCCCCCCCCCCCCCCCAGGCCGAACCCAGCGGACTGGGTTTGGCATGGGTGCCGCGGCGCGAAATAGCGCCGAAACGGCGCTATTTGGGCCTCTGGGGGGCCGAGTGGTGAAGAAGCGGCGCTATTCGCCGATTCCGCCGCGAAAAAAGCCCCCTAGGGGGCTCTGGGGGGACGGCTGGAGATGCCCTTAGACGGTGATCTCTCCCATAAAAAGGGAAGCGCCTCGCCGTTGCTGCTCACTTCATCATTCGATGGAACGTAGAGCGTGGAGCATGGAAGAGTTTGGTGAGGAGGAGACGTTGTTATACATACATGCTGCCAAAATACATAGAGAAAATAGTGGGCGACATCGGCAGAGTTCGCCAGCATGCGATAGCTGAGGAGTGAAGGGTCTGATCGTGGTACCTATAGTGAAGGTGTATTGGCTATGGCGCCGGCGTACACGCTTATGTGCTGATCTTAGTACGCATACGTGGAGAGATCTTTGATACCAGAGCTGACGACGAGATATTATTTGATTGCTGGTTTTCTGTTGGTGATTTCATCGGTCAGATGATCATTATTAAGGCAAGCTGCTCTTACCCTCTCATATATTTTGTAGAGTATGCTTTGCTATGAATTTGCATGATACCATATTGGTACGAGATATGTGTGGATATATCGGGGCTATTGCGCTGGTGTCGTTATGCAGTGATGGATCCGTAGGAGCCACCGGTACGAACCGGACTTAGCACGTGTATTTGCATGGACAATGAACTGGTGTTTTCTGAAATAAAACTTGGTACTACGAAGGTGATCATATTGTACCGGTCACAGTTCAGGTATGGGACTGACTGAGTTCTCCGTGAGGGGCGGCTCTTGTCCGGGAAAGTGTCGGTGATGGATCCATAGGAGCGGCCGACATGAGTAGGTCAAGGTGTCCGGTGTCTGAGCGGGTCAAAGAGCTCTGCTCTTCCGGAGCCTGTGTGGTTCTGGTCGAGGCTGTCGATGTCGGAGTACCCCTCTTAAGAGTGTAAAAGTGTGAATTTCACCCCTGTGAGTCCCGGGTAGGGAACCTTGCCTTCATGTGTGACACCATGTGTTTTAATCTGATTAACTACTTAACAACACAAATGCTTTACCTGTATTTTGAAAACCTAGTGTATTTTACAACGTATATGAAAGTGTATGAATAGTTTGCTGAGTATGTTTATCGTACTCACTCTTGCACCCCTATGTTTTTATTAGAGTTCACAGCGGAAGACGTCGTCATCCGAAGAGTAGGCTGGACCAGCGGGATGGGAAGCGGTGTAGAGAACATCTTTATTATTCTTGTAAATATAATAATCTTGTAATTGAGTAAATGACCTGTTTGAGATCCACTGTGCAAGATTATCATGTCTTCTACGCCTTGCACGTGTATAGACTCTCGGGTCTATAGGCACGCGGCGGCTGTCATTCTCCCAGGTCCGGTCACGGGGCGTGACAAGCGCTCTCTCTCTTCTCCACTCTTCTCCCCACCACTTCAGCGTCGTCACACCACCATGCCGCCCCGTTGGACAGAAGCAAACAGGTACCGCGGCGTTCGCGCCTGGCCCAACGGGACCTTCTACGTCGAGTTCCGAAGCGACCGTTGGAGATGCTCTTAGAACTGGACCCTCCACTGCCCAGCGCGGAGAGATGCGCTCTAAACGGGCCACAGAAGGTCTTTTGCGCAATTGTGGAGATCCAAACTCCCTTTCAAAATCAAAGTTTGGTTGTGGTTGATTTGACATAACTCAATTGCCACAAAAGATAATATGACAAAAAGACAGTGGAAGGGGCACTTTTCTTGCAGTTTTTGTCCTGCTTTCAAATCTATCCATCACCTTTTTTTTTTCTATTGCCCTGCTGCAGGGTATACGTGAGGTGGGGTGTTGTTTGTCCTGTTCTCGGTGTCTTGCAAAGGACTACTAACTTTTGCCAGTAACTTTGGTGGATTATGAACATTGTTTCTACCTCTGCTAACGTCTATATTGTTTTGATTGCTGCCTTTTGCTGGGCAATTTGGAAGACTAGAAATAGAGCTTGTTTCGATAAGAAATTCATATCTTCGCCTGTGGAACTCATTTGTTACATGTGCGCTTTTCTTCGTTATTGGGCAGACCTTCAGTCAGCAGGTGAAAAAGAGCAAGTGGAGGAAGGAGCTAGGATGATTTAAGAAGGTGCGCTGGGAGAGCACGATCGCGACCAAGCTGGGGCTCCAGGGCTGTCACTACATACGCCGATGCAGATGAAGATGTAGATGTTGTTGGCTGATATCTCGGTTCACTCTCTGTAGTGTTTTTGTCTCATCGCCTTTAGTAAAACTCCCCCCCTTAATTCCCTTAGTCTTGGGTGTTCGTGTTGGATACGTACTGTATGGATTTGTTGTTTTGTTGCCAGTTGAAGAAAGCCTTGGAGGCTCTCCTCCCTCTGTTGGGGGTGCCTGGCCTGTTTTCAACTGCTTTTTTTTCCCGGTCTTTATGTTTTCGCTGTTTAGGTTTTGTAAAAAAAACATATGTTCTGTTATCTACCGATAGTGAAACCCAGCTCCGTTGAGGTCGTTTGTATAAAAAAATAGCGGGCCACTGAATGGTGGCTCCAACAAATAAATTTCAGCGTCTAATAAAAGGGCCTTGGGAAGCAAAGACCGGCTAAGCCGGCATGGCCGTTGCGTCGCTGCCGACGTGAGCTATATGAAGCCTCGGCCTGTTTTGCCGCGTCGTACATAACTGTCGTGAACTTTCTTTCGCGAGAGCTCTCTCTTCTCCACTCTTCTCCCCACCACTTCTGCGTCGTCAGACTACCATGCCGCCGCGCCGGACAGGAGCAAACGGGTACTGCGGCGTTCGCGCCCGGCTCAACGGGACCTTCTACGTCGAGTTCCGCAACGACCGCTGGAGATGCTCTTAGAACCGGACCCTCCACTGCCCAGCATGGACAGATGGCCACAGAAGGTCTTTTGCGCAATTGTGGAGATCCAAACTCCCTCTCAAAATCAAAGTTTGGTTGTGATTGATTTGACATAACTCTATTACCACAAAAGATAATATGAGAAAAAGACCGTGGAAGGGGACTTTTCTTGCAGTTTTTGTCCTGCTTTCAAATCTATCCATCACCTTTTTTTTTCTCTTGCCCTGCTGCAGGGTATACGTGGGGTGTTTTGTGTTCTGTTCTTGGTGTCTCGCAAAGGCCTACTAACTTTTGCCAGTAACTTTGGTGGATTACGAACATTGTTTCTACCTCTGCTAACGTCTATATTGTTTTGATTGCTGCCTTTTGCTGAGCAATTTGGAAGACTAGAAATAGAGCTTGTTTCGATAAGAAATTCATATATTCGCATGTGGAACTCATTTGTTACATGTGCGCTTTTCTTCGTTATTGGGCAGACCTTCAGTCAGCAGGTGAAAAAGAGCAAGTGGAGGAAGGAGCTAGGATGATTTAAGAAGCTGCGCTGGGAGAGCACGATCGCAACTAAGCTGTGGTTCCAGGGCTGCCATTACAGACACTGATGCAGATGAAGATGTGGATGTTGTTGTCTGATATCTCGGTTCACTCTCTGTAGTGTTTTTGTCTCATCGCCTTTAGTAAAACTTCACCCCTTAATTCCCTTAGTCTTGGGTGTTCGTGTTGGATATGTACAGTATGGATTTTTTGTTTTGTTGCCAGTTGAAAAAAGCCTGGGGGCTCTCCTCCCTCCGTTGCGGGGTGCCTGATCTGTTTCCAACTGCTTTTTTCTGGTCTTTATCTTTTCGCTGTTTGGGTTTTGTAAAAAAAAGACATATGTTCTGTTATCCAGTGGAACCCGGCTCCGTAGGAGTCGTTTGAAAAAAAAAAAAAACAGGCCACAGAATGGTGGGCCCAACAAATAAATTTCAGCGTCTAATAAAAGAGACTTGGGAAGCAAAGACTGGCTAAGACTAGCCACAATGGGAGTAACATAAGTGGTATCATAAGTGCCACATAGGCAAAAAAGATGACATGACACTCATTTAATGAGGAGAGAGGTGTTAGTGGTATCATAGGTAGATACCGTAACATAACGCTTTCCAAGACAAGATGAGTCTATTTTTTTAAGGTAATAAATATACTAGTATATGATACCACAAATATGTTACTATGCATTGTGAAAGTGGTATCATAGACTAGTATCATATGCATGATACTAGTATATGATACTCCCCATTGTGACTAGTCTAAGCCGGCATGGCCGTTGCGTCGCTGCCGACCTGAGCTATATGAAGCCTCGGCCTGTTTTGCCGAGTCGTACTACTCGCGGCTGCTGCTGTGTTGTCCCTCGTCAACGCAACACTTGCCTCTGTTTGGCAGAGACCGCGTTGCATGCCCCGAGTGGAGTGTCCAAGTTGAGAGACACAGGCAAGCTCTAGACCTGCAAAATCGTGGTCGGTCTACAGGCACAGCGACCTGCATACACACGGTGCGCGTTGAAGTACTCCCTCCGTCTCAAAAAGATTGTCGCAACATAATCTGATCGCAGCACAATTGTTGTTTTACTAATCAGTCCAGACGATTTCAAAACATTACAAAAAAGTCCTTCCGCACAGGACCCCTGGAACACAGATCTCGCACGCCGGCGGGCGCAGGAGCTTGCCGGCAGCCTTGCGCGAGCTCGCCCGTGACCTTCCGCACGCAGGAGGCTCCCGTCGCAGTCCGCTCGCAGGAGTCGCGGTCCGCTCGCAGGAGGCCGACCTCGCCGTGGCCGTCCGCGCGAAAGAGGGAGCTCGACCTCGCCGTGGCCGTCCGCCCACAGGAGGGAGCTCGACCTCGCCGTGGCCGTCCGCGCGCAGGAGGGAGCTCGACCTCGCCGTGGCCGTCCGCGCGCAGGAGGGAGCTCGACCTCGCGGTGGCAGTCCACGCGCCGGAGGGAGCCACACCTCGCCTTGGCCGTCTGCGCGGGAGGGAGCTCCACCTCGCCGTGGCCGTCCGCGCACAGGAGGGAGGTCAACCTCACCTTGCTCCGGCGGTCGGGGAGCTCCTTCCTACGGCCGCGCCGCGGCTCTACTCGCCCTTGGTGATCTCCCGCCGTGGTCGCCCCACCTCACCGCTGCTCCACTGCAGCCATCTGCTTCAATTGGTCTCCTCCTGTAAAATCCAGGTAATGCGGCTGTTCATGGCGTCACTGGCATTTTCTGCGGCTTTGTTGGATCTGGCTGCAGCTGTTCCTTGCACACTACTGACAGAAAAACATGAAGCTACAAGTTACTCGGTAAAAAGTTGACAAAATGCTACTGAGATTTGAGCTTTGTGTGAGAGAAAGAATTCACAAAATCATTGATATATCTACCGTGAACCTGATCATCACCAGGTAATTAACCAGGCCAGCAACCTAGGCCATTTCCTGGAAACAAGTAAATCAATCTTCAGAACTATGAAAAATAACAACCTAGAGAAACAAAAAGTAGAGAAAAAATATACTGTATAGATGGTCTTACCATTCACGCAACAAACCTGACCTTGGTGTCTTCTGAATCTCTGGATGACAATATAGGATGTAATCTTCACCCTTCAAAGGTGGGCAAAACCTGTCAGCAGACACTCTGTCTAGATGTAGTAAGTTTGTATCTTAATGCAGTAATAAGTATTTAAGTTGCAAGAACTCAAGATTAGCACATTTTAACTGAAGAAACTATCCAGGGCAAGAAGGCAGGGATCAGACTGAATTTGGGTCATACTAATGAGGTAGATGGGTGAAGACAGTAACAGGTAGCCTTAAAGTCGCACCAACAATCCAACAATTCCCATGAGACATGTCCGAAAGATACATCGTCGTTAAATATTGAACCCTGGCGCGGCGGCAAAGTACAAGGTTTCACTTGTTGTTTCTTCCTGGTGACGCAAATGTTGTTTGTCAGATCTAATTTAGACGTGTTCCAAGGGGAGCAGGAGTTCAGGTATGAGATAAGTGTCATAGGCACAATTTATCATATGAATCTGGTCAGAATTTGGGGGTTCTGTGTCGAGAAGGCGCACAAGCTCTTGGTTACCGAGTTCATTGAGAATGGTTCTCTAGCCACCATTCTGTTTGATTACCAGATCATATCTCCTGTTCTCTAGCCACCATAATGCTGCAATTGTCATATATAATTTCTCAAAAAGAAAAGAAAAAGTCATAAATAGAGTAACCTTTTTTATGTTTTAGCTTTGGCAAAAGAAGGAACCAATCTATATGAAATTCATATGTAATATTGTTTGCAATTACAACTTGAGGTTACTGATTAATTTCTTGTTCATACTTGCAGCTTTGGCAAGTCGACGACGAGAAGAGCAACAACAGTCAATACCAAGAGCAACAACAACAGCAGTATTAGCAAGAGCAGCATTTGTACCAAGAGCAACAGAGAAGCATCATGGTGCTCCACGATCTAAACCATGGTGCAGGAATTCTTGACCTGAACTGGATACCAGGGGAAGAGGATGCTTTTTATATGAACTGGATACTTGAGGAGGAAGCAGTTGAGGATCAATACCATGGTGCAGGAATGCTTGACCTGAACTTGATACCAGAGGAAGCAAACGAGGAAGCAGTTGAGGATCAATACCATGATGCACGAATGCTTGACCTGAACTTGATACCCGAGGAAGCAAACGAGGAAGCAGTTGAGGATCAATACCATGATGCACGAATGCTTGACCTGAACTTGATACCCGAGGAGGCAGATCACGAGGAAGCAGTTGATGATCAATACCATGATGCAGGAATGGATGAGGATCAATACCACGATGCAGGAATGGATGAGGATCAATACCACGATGCAGGAATGGATGAGGATCAATACCATGATGCAGGAATGGATGAGGATCAATACCACGAGGAAGCAAATGTTGAGCATTCAACAAAAAGAAACTTGACAAACAAGGAAAGACATGGTGTTTATTTTGCTCTACACGTAATCAAAATGAGAGATGGAAGGGTCCTGCCAGAGGACAAGCAGCTCGTAGCATGCTTATTGAACACAAGTGTACGAACAGTCGAAAGAATATGGGAGGACGCAAATATACAAATGGACAAAGGTGAAGAAGTCGATGTATCAAGCAAGATGAAAGGCCGAGTTGGGCGTAAAAGGAAGGATCTAGATCTCCAGAGAATGACTACAATCCCACTTAACAAACGAAGAACGATTCGGTCTCTAGCCAGGCATCTGGGTGTTGACCGCTCAACCTTGCATAGACGGTTCATGTTAGGCGAGATGAAGCGGCACACTAGTGCACTGAAGCCGGTGATGACTCCAGAAAACAAGATTAAGAGAGTGAAGTTTTGCGTTTCTATGATCGATCCACGAGCTTTCACATTCCCCAGACCTTGGTTCTTGTTTATGGAAAAATTCGTCCATATGGATGAGAAGTGGTTCTACCTGACGAAGGAGAATAACACCTATTACCTCCACGCCGGAGAACCACCACCCGTGCGCTCCGTGAGGAATAAGAACTACATTGCTAAAGTGATGTTCTTAACAGCAGTAGCGAAACCTAGGTATGGTGACGGTGGTGTTGTGACATTCGATGGAAAGATTGGCATTTGGCCATTTGTCACTGAGGCTCCGGCAAAGCAAAAAAGTAAAAATAGAGATAAAGGGGAACTAGAGATGAAAACGATGAAGGTAAATCGCCAAGTCATGAGAGATTATCTTTGCGAGAAGGTGATCCCTGCGATTCAGGACCTATGGCCCGACGAGGATGTTAGAAGTACCATCTTCATACAACAAGATAACGCGAAGCCTCATGTCCTCGATAGTGATCAAGTTTTTCGAGATGCTGTTGCACAAACTGATCTTGACATTAGATTGTTGCAGCAGCCGCCGAATAGTCCAGATATGAACGTTCTGGACCTATGCTTCTTCCTGTCACTTCAATCACTGACCGATACCAGGGCACCTAAAAATATCCGAGAATTGGTAGAGGGCGTTGAAGAAGAATTTCGAAACTACGATGTCAATAAGCTGGCTCGAAGCTTTCTAACACTCCAAGGCTGCATGAAAGAGATCATGAGATGTGGAGGGGGGAATGACTACAGCATCCCTCATTTGAAGAAGAAAATCATGGAGTCAGAAGGAAGGTTGCCTATAGCTCTAGCTATAACGGCTGAGCAACTAAAAGAAAGCATTGCCCTCATAGAAGGGGGATCAGGAACGTCGTAGGAAAGGTATAGATAGAAGGAAATAGACAGATATCTTGTGTAAGCAAAAAAATGTGTGTATAGAAGGAAAGGATAATCGTGTGTAGAAGAAAAGGATAATTGTGTGTAAAGAGATCATGTGTGTAAGAACAAAGTGTGTAATCAGATCATGAGTACTTGTAGTGTAACTAAGTATGATCAGTTTAATACTCCAAGATAGAATTATTAAAATCATATGCTGCCTAAGCTCCAAGAAAGAATGATTAAAATCATATGCTGCCAACTTAAGCACACATGTGGCTTTTGAAACAGGTGGACAAGCCTTACAAAGATACAAGAGTGGGATCCAGAAAAAATCAGGACATAGGTAATTAACCTGTAAAGTGGATGGGCAGTCTGAATTATCTGGTTTAGCTACATTTTCAGGCCTATACGTTCTCTGGTTTTACGAACAGACTTTAAGTCTGAATTATTGCTAAAACCAGAGGCGAAAAAGGGGTGCAGGGTTATGGTAGATGTCATCAATTCTGCAAAGAAGATTGGAAGGTAGTAATTCTTATGACAAAATATAGCCAATTAACATGGGTTATGACAGTATCTACAAGTAAAATACATTCAGAGCACACCAGTTAGACCCTGAATGGCCACAATGCATTATCAAAGTGTGACTCAAAATGCCGCAGTTCCACACAAACAACACCACTCAGATTAAACAGACTGGATTATTTGCTGCCATTTCAGGCTGCAAGCAAAAGCCTACAAACACAGCACAAGCTAACCATCTGCTGTTAGGATCTCTTGGACTAAGACTAAGGCTCGACAACAAACAGCGAAAGCGACAAACTCCACACATGACATTGAAGGATTCGTCCAAAGCTAAATCTAACACAGACCAACGAGTATTAACCAGTGGATCAACTGAGGTCTGAGAGCACCAACTAGGAGGTTCAGAGTGCTGGGCGAGAAGAGAACGGGTTGAGCCTCACCTTGAGGCCGATGTAGCGGTCATGGTGCGCCCTCTTGAAATGCTTGACGCGCTTCTTCACGATCTTCCTCGTCAGCAGCGGCACCGCCATCTGCACGGCACGGCGGAGGCCAAAAGATGGAGGGAGGCGTCAGTTCTTCGGTCGATAAGAGAAGAGAGTGACGGATTCGATGAGATCCGTATATAAATCGCGCGGCGGCGGGTCGGAGGATGTACCTTGCAAGGCGAACGACGGGGGCGGTACGGGGCAGCGGCGGCGGAGCTCTGCCGATGTTCAGCACCACCCACTGCCGATGGCACCTGAACCCTGCACGCCGCCGACGGCAGCCATCAGATCAGAGAGCTCCACGCAGAAAAATCTATGCTTTGAGGCCCCCCACGCCAACGGAATCGACCGCGGAGTGCATGTCTCGTCGGCTTCTTCTTCAACTCCGGCGGAGGCCGTGGCCATCGATTCGTCGCCGCTCCCGAGCCTCCTCGTCTTTCCTTGGCGCATCTGGACTTTTAGACACGGGATCCGGCCTCGCCGGCGCCTTGGACTGAAAGTTGGACCTTTTGGTGGAGGGGAGCGACGCGGCGAGTGGAGGGAAGCTTGGCGGCGGCGAGGTGGACGAGATCACAGTGAGGTGCAAGGGAGCATGCGAGGTGGAGGGAAGCGGAGGGGCGCGCGAGACGGAGGGGAGGGGATCGCGGCACGGCGAGGGAAGGTCGGCGGCGGAGCGCAGGAGAAGCTCGGGAGCAGAGCTGTATCCGTCCCGACACATCCTAGACTGCGGGAGGAGCTCGGGTTGTGTCTCCAATTTCTCAGGGGGTTTTCTGTAGATTTCCAGCTGCGACAATAATTTCGAGACGGAGGGAGTACAGTAGTCCATCCCGACCTGCATTTACTACAGGAACGACGAAATGGCGACAGCTACAGACCCGAGCCTACGTGCAGGAACAAGAAGAAGTATCAGCATCAACGTCTATGCTCGTCGTGTCGCGCGCGTTCTTTTCGGTCTCCGATGGTGACAGAACCACACGGCGTACGTCGCCATGGCCAGCCGGCCGGCGATTTTTTCTCCCTTCTTCCCCATCATGCATGCAGCCATTGCATTTCTTTGCACACGGCCACCCTCATGATCCAAAAGTCCAAAGCCCACCCAACTTGTCCGGATGCAACTTAGCTTCCAGAATCAAACAGCAAGCTAGCTGTAGCTGTGAAGTCAACCCGGCCTTGCAGCGTTAATTAATCATGAGGAGGAGATCCGGCCGCGCGCATGAATGAATGGCACGCCCACCGATGTAACAACGAACTAGCTAGCTAGCTGGGCAGCAGATCGATCAAACAGAAGCCACCCATTTGCGCACTCCATCCGTGTCAGTCTCTCTCTATCCCTTTCTCCGTGTGTACTACGTACTCTACGCCCCTACGTACTCCGTCTTTGAAGCCAACTGAAATTTTCTTTTTCTGAACACTTCCAAAGCTATTCAACCAATCCGTTAAACAGACATTTGCATCCTCAAACTCACAACGAAAACCTGTTTCCACACTAACAATGTTCCATACATATCTGGCTAAGGGACACCTGAAGAAAATGTGATTATTACTCTCGTCCTGCCCACAAAATAGACAGTTTTTTTTTTTACAATCCCCACCTAGCTCTTTCCAGCAAGATGTCTCTTGATAGAATGCTTTTTTTTTAAGAACTAACCGTAAAAAGGTTTTTACTCTTAAAGGGATTATGACTTTCCAAAGAAATTTGTCAGGTACTTTACCAAAGGATTGCATTAACACATAAAAAGATTTCACTAAGAATTTTTTAGAGGTAGATAATAACCAAATCAGTTTATCTTCCTCATTCGTAAACACCACATTTTCACAGAGTTTTCGAAGCTTTTCCCATTCAGTTAACTTTGTTCCTGTAATGTTCCTTCCAAAGGTAAGGGAATTGATACTAGGATTCAAAACTTCCCATACAGAAATACTACGGTTATTTGAAATGGTATAAAGGTTGGGAAACTGCAAGGCAAGGCAATTATCTAAGATCCACAAATCTTCCCGGAATCTAGTTCTTGTTCCACATCCAACCTCAAACCGACAACAAGAAAGGAATACATGTTTCACTTCCATCAAACCTTGCCAAAAATGCGAGTCACCAATTCTCGAGGAACATTTCCCAAGAGTGGAGTTACTCAAATATTTGGCCTGGATTATGCATAATCCTTTTTGGTTAAATAATTTCCACAACCATTTTGCAAGTAAAGCGATATTAATGATTTCTAAATCTAACACTCCTAGCCCACCCTGCTCTTTTGGCATACAAACCTTCTTCCAGTTAACCAAATGGTATTTCTTTTTCTCTCTCTGGCCACTCCACAAGAAACCTGATCTAAATTTATCAAAATCTTTCCTCTTCTCCACAGGAATCCTATAAAAGGAAAGCATGTAAAGAAGGATGCAGGAAAATGAAGTATTAATAAGGAATGTCCTCCCCCCAACTGAAAGATTTGTTTCCATTCCAACAACCCAATTTTTTCTCCAAATTTTCTCCGATAGGATTCCAGTCACTATTCTTTAACCTTTTTTTGGTCTATATGTACTCCTAGATATTTCATAGGAAGACAACCAATCTTACAAGTAAATATCTCTTCAAAGATTTTTTTTGTCTGTCTCGAGAAACCCCCATGGGATAAACCTCACGTTTATGAAAGTTTATTTTCAAGACCGACATTTTCTCAAAAAGACATAGAATACATTTCAGATTCCTGGCCTGCTCATAATTGTCTTGCAGCAACAAAATTGTGTCATCCGCGTATTGTAGGATATACACACCTTTCTCTACTAGATTACAGACTAGGCCTTTAAGAATTCCTGTTTCTATCGCTCTCTCAATGAAAATTGCAAGAGCATCCGCCGCAAGGTAAAAAATCGGTGGGGATAATGGAATCCCCATTATCCCCTGCCCAAGCCCTTGGTAAGTATTGAAAATAAGGTCCAGTTTCACCATTTACCTTAATCCCAACTTTTCACCCTGAAACTATTTTCATGATCAAATCATTAAATTTGCTAGGGTATCCTTTCATTTGAAGAATTTGTAATAGGAAAGCCCATTTGATTTTATCAAACGCTTTATCAAAATCAATCTTGAATAAGATTCCTGATTTCTTTTTAACTTGCAATTCATTCAGAGTCTCATGAAGCACCACTACCCCCTCCATAATGAATCTGTTCCCGAGGAAGGCCGTTTGAGTAATTCTAATTACTTTCCCAATCACGGGGTTCAGCCTCAAGACTATGATTTTGGTAATGAGTTTAAAAACTACATTCAACAAACAAATAGGTCTATACTGTTGAATTGTATAAGCATAAGCCCCTTTTGGAACCAATGTAATAACCCCATTGTTCAGCCCATCTATATTTATTGTTGTTTCGTAGAAATCACTAACTAATTCAAAAAAAAGTCTGTGCTAATTACTTTCTAAAAATGTTGATAGAAGTCGGCGTTAAACCATCCGGTCGAGCGGATTTATTTTTCTCCATACTGGAAACAACATTTTTTAACTCCTCCAAACTAAATCTTTTTTAGCAGAATCTCACTGTCCTCATCACCAATTTTTTCCACCCCTCGAGGATCAAGCGATATTGAAGTTCGACCTGAATCCCCGAAGAGGGTCTTATAGAAATTTGTGATGTACATTTTCAAGTTGTGCTGTCCTTCCACTACTCCATCCTCTTGATTTAAGCTTAGAAGTCTATTTTTTCCTCCGTCTCCCATTGACTTTCGCATGATGATATTTCTTATTACTATCTCCCTCCAATAACTCTTCCTCTTTGGACCTTTGTAACCATTCGACCTCTTCTTCTTTTAAAATTTTATTTAGACCCACTCTACATTTTTGCAGGTGCGGTTCCACTCTACTAGAGAGAGCCCCATTTACCTCACTTAATTTGTCCAGCCTATCAAACTCATACGGCCGGAGCTTGATCTTTTGAATGGAAATAAGGCGGCTACGGTAGTTTGATTTCAAAGTGTGGTACGTAGACAAACCATCTGCAGTTGAGTTTTACTAGTGCATGGAGCGATCGATGTAGTAGATGCCCTTATAAACCGTGTTTTCGGAAATAATTCATGGTAGTGTTTGTTTTGTCGCCACGACCGGATATATATCGTTTTTTAGGGAGAGAAACAAAATTAGTGAAGTCAACGACCCCTTTGCAGCGTTAATCATGAGATGAGCACATGGGCACGTCGATGCGACAGGCGGCAGATGGAACAAAGCGCGAGACAGCTATTTTCAGGATCTTAATAATTGTCTGCACACGCACTTGTATACTCTGTCGCTCTCATTCTCCCTAGCTTGTGTGTGTACGCACCCATACAATGATACAAGGTCAACGCTTACAACGTCCTCATGCATGTGACGACGGCTGAGCAAAGTTGACGGCCCAAACAGTAATCTATGCCCAAGTTGCACTCACAAACGGTGATAAATTAATCAAGGGTCAGGATATGTGCTCTGGTGGCGTGTTGTTTTATGGTGATCCAAATTCATATGAAGATAAAGAAAAGTTCGGCCTTCGCTACGCGGAGGCCCCCCGCGGTACGGTACGAGTCGATACCGAGTTGGAGTTGGATTCACAGTTACCGACCTAGTTAGGTCTGGACCGCCTTTATATACCTCTTGTAAGCCGCCGCACGGGATAAGCCATACATTGTAAATCCCGGCGCGATTGTAACCTCACCCGAAATAGTGAAGTATTGCTGGCTGGCGCCCGTGGTTTTTTCTCTTCCTCCTTGGAAGGGTTTTCCACGTTAAAATCTCGTGTCCCCGTTGGTTCGATCTTGCTTAATTTCATCGTTGTTTTGCTATTGCGTGTAACAAGTGGTATCAGAGCCCTGTTTCAGATTAGGGATTCGCGATGGCATCGATGAAGTTTGATCTACCGTTGCTGGACTACAAGACGAGGTTTTCTCTGTGGCAAGTAAAGATGCGTGCGGTTCTGTCGCAAACATCGGATCTTGATGAGGCGCTGGATTCTTTCGGGAATAAGGAAGCCAAGGCTTGGACTGCCGAGGAGAAACGCAAAGATCGTAAGGCTTTGTCGTTGATTCAGCTTCATCTGTCTAATGATATATTGCAAGAGGTGCTGTTGGAGAAATCCGCGGCTGAGTTGTGGGTCAAGCTGGAATCGATCTGCATGTCAAAAGATCTCACCAGCAAGATGCACGTAAAGATGAAGCTGTTCTCGCTCAAGATGCAGGATGGTGGTTCTGTCATGAGCCACTTGTCGATCTTTAAGGAGATCGTGTCCGACCTAGTGTCGATGGAGGTAAAATATGATGATGAAGATTTAGCTCTTCTGCTGCTATGTTCGCTGCCTAGTTCTTTTACAAACCTGCGTGATACCATACTGTTAAGCCGCGATGAACTAACTCTTGCGGAAGTTTGTGAGGCCCTGCAGACCAGGGAAAAGATGAAAGTTATGGTGCAGGCTAACACATCGTCCTCCAAAGGCGATGCATTGCAGGTACGAGGTAGACCTGAGCAGCGAGATAACAACTACAACAACAACAACAGAGATAAAAGCAGGGGCCGTTCAAAGTCCAAAGGACGAGACAAGTTCTGCAGGTACTGTAAGAAAACCAATCACACCATTGATGATTGCTGGAAGGTACAGAACAAGGAGAAAAGGAACGGCACATACCAACCGAAAAATAATTCTGACGGTAATGGTAATGGTACTGGTAAGGCTACTGTTGTTGCTGGTGATAATAGTTCGGATGGTGAATGCTTAGCTGTTTTTACTGCATGTGTTACCCGTGATGATGAGTGGATTCTTGATACTGCTTGTTCGTTTCATATTTGCTGTAACAAAGAATGGTTCAGTTCTTATGAAGCTGTACAGACTGGAGATTTTGTGCGTGTGGGGAACGACAACAAATGTCACATTGTTGGCGTTGGATCTGTTCAGACCAAGACCCATGGAGGGATGACACGTACATTGACGGGAGTGAAACACATACCATCCATGGCGAGAAATTTGATCTCGCTGAGTACCCTTGATTGTGACGGGTACAAATATGCCGGAGGGGATAAACGCCTGAAGGTATCAAAAGGTTCTCTCATTGTTATGATTGGTGATATGAATTCTGCCAAGTTATATATTCTTAGAGGTAGCACTTTGTCTGGTACTGCTGCTATTATTACTAATGATGATGCAAGTACAACTAACCTCTGGCATAAGCGGCTTGGACACATGAGTGAACATGGTATGGCAGAATTGGTGAAGAGAGAACTGCTGAAGAACTGCAATATGAGTAAGTTGCCGTTCTGTGAACACTGCGTGTTTGGTAAGCATAAGAGAGTTAAGTTTAATGCTTCCGTTCATAGCACTAAAGGTACATTGGATTATGTACATGCTGATTTATGGGGGCCTTCACGTAAGCCCTCTTATGGTGGTGCTCGTTATATGCTTACTATCATTGATGATTACTCTAGAAGAGTTTGGCCTTATTTTATGAAAACTAAGGATGATACTTTTGCTGCTTTTAAAGAGTGGAAAGTTATGATTGAAAAGCAAACTGAGAGAAAGGTGAAGGTGCTTCGTACTGACAATGGTGGCGAATTTTGTTCGCATGCTTTTGATGATTATTGTGTGCAGGAAGGCATTGTCAGGCACCACACCATCCCATACACACCTCAGCAGAATGGTGTAGCTGAGCGGATGAATAGGACGATCATCTCCAAAGCTCGCTGCATGTTGTCCAACGCCCGCATGAATAAGCGTTTTTGGGCTGAGGCTGCCAACACTGCCTGCTACTTGATCAACAGGTCACCATCCATCCCTCTTGACAAGAAAACTCCTATTGAGGTATGGTCTGGTGAGTCAGCTGATTATTCACAACTGAAAGTTTTTGGTTGCACTGCCTATGCTCATGTTGATAATGGAAAATTAGATCCTAGAGCTATTAAGTGCTTATTTCTTGGTTATGGTTCTGGAGTAAAAGGATATAAGTTGTGGAACCCGGAAACCAAAAAGACTTTCTTTAGCAGGAGTGTTGTGTTTAATGAATCTGTCATGTATGAGGACAGTTTGTCAACTGATGTTATGCCTGATTCTTCTGATGAGGACGAACCACGAGTTCGTTTGCAGGTGGAGCTAGACCACCTGGATGAGGAGTAAACTGAAATTGATGAGGAGGATATTGTGCCGCCCTCACCTCCTATTGTGCAGCAAGAAAATTTGTCTATTGCAGAGCGCAGAGAGAAGAGGAATAAAGGACCTCGTACTCGTTTAATTGAGGAATGTGATGTTGTTTATTTTGCTCTAAGTTGTGCAGAACAGGTGGAGAATGATGCTGAACCTGCTACATATAATGAAGCTATTGCTTCGGTTGATCGTGACAAGTGGATTGGTGCAATGCACAAAGAGATGCAATCACTTGAGAAGAATGACACATGGGATATTGTGCGCTTGCCTAAACAAAAGAAGGCCGTCCGCTGTAAGTGGATATTCAAAAGAAAGGAGGGCTTATCTCCCAGTGAGCCTCCAAGGTTTAAGGCAAGGTTAGTAGCAAAAGGTTTCAGTCAGATTCCAGGAGTGGATTATAATGATGTGTTCTCACCTGTTGTCAAGCATAGTTCTATTCGTACTTTCTTTAGTATTGTTGCTATGCATGATCTTGAGCTTGAGCAGTTAGATGTGAAGACTGCGTTTTTGCATGGAGAACTTGAGGAGGAAATATACATGGACCAACCTGAAGGGTTCATAGTGCCTGGTAAAGAAGATTTCGTGTGCAATCTAAAGAAGTCTCTTTACGGTTTGAAACAGTCTCCTCGACAATGGTATAAAAGGTTTGATTCTTTTATGATGTCACATGGCTTTAAGAGGTCTGAATATGATAGCTGTGTGTACATTAAATTTGTTGATGAATCACCTATATACTTGCTGCTATATGTTGATGATATGTTAATTGCTGCCAAGAGCATGAAAGAAATCACTACATTGAAGAAACAATTGAGTAGTGAGTTTGAGATGAAGGATCTTGGTCCTGCTAAGAAAATTCTAGGTATGGAAATTTCAAGAGACAGAAAATCTAGATTGCTATTTCTTAGTCAGGAGAATTACATTAAGAAAGTCCTTCATCGTTTTAATATGCATGATGCAAAGTCTGTTAGTACTCCAATTGCTTCACACTTCAAGTTGTCAGCATTGCAATGTCCTACTACTGACAAAGATATTGAGTATATGTCACGAGTTCCTTATGCTAGTGCTGTTGGTTCCTTAATGTATGCCATGGTGTGTTCTCGGCCTGATTTATCATATGCTATGAGTTTGGTCATTCGATACATGGCTAATCCTGGTAAAGAACATTGGAAAGCTGTTCAGTGGATTTTCAGGTACCTTCGCGGCACATCCAAAGCTTGCTTGAAGTTTGGCAAGACTGGTGAGGGACTCGCAGGCTATGTGGATTCAGATTATGCTGCCGACTTGGATAAGAGGAGATCCCTCACAGGTTATGTGTTTACTATTAGTGGATGTGCCGTTAGCTGGAAGGCTACCTTGCAGGGTGTTGTTGCACAATCTACTACTGAGGCTGAGTATATGGCTATTGCTGAAGCATGCAAGGAGTCAGTTTGGTTGAAAGGCCTGTTTGCTGAGCTTTGTGGAGATGATACTTGCATTAACCTATTTTGTGACAATCAGAGTGCTATTTACCTTACTAAGGATCAGATGTTCCATGAGAGAACAAAGCACATTGATGTCAAATACCATTATGTGCGTGATGTTGTTGCACAAGGTAAGCTGAAGGTATGCAAGATTAGTACTCATGATAATCCTGCTGATATGATGACAAAGCCAGTTCCTATTGCTAAGTTTGAGCTTTGCTCAAGCTTAGTTGGTATCACTGCTTAGCCCAAGAGGCTATTTGGCGCCGAAGGTGTTTTCTTTGTGTGTTTCAGGTGAAGGTTCTCATTTATGCTACAAGAGGGAATTTGTCTCAAGGTGGAGTGTTGTTTTATGGTGATCCAAATTCATATGAAGATAAAGGAAAGTTCGGCCTTCGCTACGCGGAGGCCCGTCGCCGGAGGCTTAGGGCCGAAGCGTAGCGAAGCCGAACTTTCCCATCCTGGTTCCCACCTGTCGCGTGGAGTGCACGGCGGGGCGTGCAGGGGGCGGCAGCCCCCCGCGGTACGGTACGAGTCGATACCGAGTTGGAGTTGGATTCACAGTTACCGACCTAGTTAGGTCTGGACCGCCTTTATATACCTCTTGTAAGCCGCCGCACGGGATAAGTCATACATTGTAAATCCCGGCGCGATTGTAACCTCACCCGAAATAGTGAAGTATTGCTGGCTGGCGCCCGTGGTTTTTTCTCTTCCTCCTTGGAAGGGTTTTCCACGTTAAAATCTCGTGTCCCCGTTGGTTCGATCTTGCTTAATTTTATCGTTGTTTTGCTATTGCGTGTAACACTCACAAACGGTGATAAATTAATCAAGGGTCAGGATATGTGCTCTGGTGGCGTGTGGTACCGGTGAAGGTTCGTTTGATCTTCCAAGTTGCTTTTTTTTTTTTGACAGTAGATCTTTCAAGATGCCAGCTACGACTGATGAGTTGCTTAATGAACAGATAAAAGTGCTGATGCGGATTGATATCAGCAGAAGAAGAAAAAGGAGAAGAGGAGGAGGAGAAATCGTGTGGCCTAATTAATCATGTTTCTAATACTCCCTCCGATCCATATTAATAGGTGCTGAAGTGGATGTATTTAGACATGTTTTATTGCTAGATACATCCACTTCTGCACCTATTAATATGGATCGGAGAGA
This sequence comes from Alopecurus myosuroides, assembly GCA_028641055.1. NCBI lineage: Eukaryota > Viridiplantae > Streptophyta > Magnoliopsida > Poales > Poaceae > Alopecurus > Alopecurus myosuroides. The sequence goes on along the minus strand of CM054062.1, from coordinate 332,353,991 downwards.
GTAATACCTTTAGAAAAATGGTGATGCGTGGGTTAGACAGCCTACCGCGCGCTGTGACGTTTTTCTTTTGAAGGCTACCGTTGTGACGTTGACTCGCAGGGCATAGATTAAGGCAGTCGATCCCGGACGGTGACTTTGTGTGCGTATCTCTCTCGATCTTGATCCCGGCCGGGCCGTCGTCGATCGCCACCGTCCAGGTCCAGCTAGCTAGGGGCCGCCGGCGTGCTTTGGAAGCCAAGCAAAAGCACGAATTGTTTCGTGACAGGGCCAGACCATCAGGCTGGAGTTAATACTATTATAACCAAACAATGTTTGGCTTTGAACTTTTGTCACGGCAATTTGGTGTGCGATGTTACGCTTGAGCTCTTGACATCTGATCCGAAAATGGCCGTATATGTGTGGAGTGCATCCCAGATTAAGACGAGAGCACGTACGCGCGGGACAAACATCGAACGGTTGACAACGATGCTTCACTTTGTGCGTGACATCTCACCCGAAATGCCCGGCCGTATGCATCGTGCGCATGCATGGTGCACCATCACCAACGTCTAACCATGGATCAACAAGCTAACACAAGAGATCATGGACATTCGAGATTGCAAGAGCTCAAATCAATGGAATGCATGGCAGGATTTGTCCAAAATTAAGCTAGTCTCCTAGGAGCTGTACATTGCGTGTATGATCACAGACGCTAATTAATTCTCACTCAGCTAGATGATCAGGCAGGCGAGCAAAGGGTTTAATCAACAAACCCGGCCGGCCGAGATCGTGGGTGTGTGTCATCATGGGTCGAGGTGGTCGATGGGCAGCACCGTGCTCCGCGAGCTCCGGCCCAGCCCGAACGACGACATCAGCCGCCGGAACCGCCCGCTCGTCTCGCCCACGCCGGGGGCGGCCGTGACGACGCTGCTGCTGCTAGTACCGGCCACGTCGGCTCCGCCCTGATCCGCCTCCTTGCGCGGCTTCCGCCCGTGATCGCCCGGGAGGAAGTCCATGGACAAGGACCGCCTGATGGGCTCCTGCACGGTCTTCGGGAACCGGCACGAGCCGCCTGCCAGTCCGGAGCCCGCGATGTCGATGCGCCTGCCGCTGGCCGCGGCGGCGGCGGCGAGCTTGTCGTGGTCCCCGTCGCAGCCGGTGGCGGGCGCGGCTGCGGTGACGACGGTGCGGCAGAGCGGGCAGCTCACGTTGTGGAACAGCCAGGTGTCTATGCAGTCGATGTGGAAGGCGTGGGAGCAGGCGGGCAGTATCTTGAGCGGCTCCCCGGGCACGAACTCGGAGAGGCACACCGCGCACTCGAGCGCCGGGGCGGACGCCGACGCCGCCCGGCGGTAGTACTTGACGACGGGGAGCGCGGCGACGACGTCGGCGTCGACCCCGCGGGGCGGCAGGTCGGCGTCGGCGTCGGTGAAGAAGACCGCGGAGACGCGGTCGATGAGGTCGCCGTCGCGGCGCGAGCGCAGGCGGGAGCCGCCGGCGCGGAGCCAGCAGCGGACGACGAGGAGGTAGTAGCTGACGAGGATGAGCGAGGTGACCATGAAGCCGATGGCGATGACGATGGCGATCGGGAACGCCGACGACTTGTTGACGTAGGGCGGCGGCGCCGCTGCGGGCGCGTCCAACATGCCGCCCAACGTATCCATCGCCGGGTCAAATGCTCGCTGTGGGGGAGGGAGGCGTTGAAATGGGGGAGGAGGAGGTGGCGAGTGATCCAAGGAAGGGAGCGAGGGAGGGGTGTATAGTATAGGCGGTGGGCAGAGCGTGTGCGACGGCGACCGCGTCGATGGGCTAATAGAAAAACTGCAACTGGTGGCAGGTGCTCACTCGCCAAGTCGCCGAGCGAGAAGCAGCCTCGCGAGCTCGTGGATGGCGACGGTGGCATGCTGCCAAGTCAACTCGCCATCGGCGGGGAGCGCGCTTGCATTGCTTCGTCGAGGTCCCGGTGTGGACCGGAATCTGCACACAAATCATGGGGCGCCTATGTCTGTACGCGACCAACTTCTAAGTATTTTAGACCATTTCTATCGTCTTCCTGCAATTAATCAATTGTATGCCAATTACAGTACTAATTAAGGAGGATTTCGAATCAATAGTACTCAAGCAGGGCTTGATGCATTGACCGAGAATGCAACGAAACTGCTCTGCATACAATGTTTTACTGTCTGATTTCTGTGTGACGGGAAATCCGACACTATCCTGTCTTCGAGCCAACGATCCGTACGGTTTGATGCAACTCGCGCTAGGGACCAAGAACCTACGACACTATGTGCTTAATATGAGCACTTTATTACAAACTCTGCCACGGGAATGGCTATACGGTCGTCGGCATATCAAGACACACCTATTAGACACCTTCGTAGTTTCTTGAGGGGTTGGGCCAGAAATTTAAGTGGTGAATACAAAAAGTTGAAGGAGAAATTGTTACTCCTTATTGATGAATTGGATCTGAGGGCGGAAAGAGGTCCTCTATCTGATGATGAGACGAGGGCTAAAAGGGAGGCGGAGTCTTATTTGTCTAATCTTAGACGTGATGAGGAGTCCAAGTGGGCTCAAAAAGCAAAGGTTAGACACATTCAGCAAGGGGGAAATAACACGAGGTATTTTCATCTTGTTGCAAATGGTAAACGCCGTAAGAAATTGATTTTCCAACTAGAGCAGGATGAAGGGACAATCATGGGGCAAGAAAATTTAAAAGTATTTATATCCGAGTATTACAAAAGATTGTTTGGGGCGCCGGATCCCAATACAGTCTCTCTGAACGAATTGAGAATTGATGATATCACTCAAGTTTCGGAGTTTGAGAATAACATTTTGACATTACCTTTTTCTGAAGAGGAAGTTTTTGATGCTATTTCTCTAATGGAACTAAATAAAGCACCGGGACCAGATGGGTTCCCGGCAGAGTTTTATCAGAAGTTTTGGGAAGTGGTTAAGGGAGATCTAATGGCACTATTTTCTCAGCTGCATGCTGGCAATTTGGATCTGTTCAAATTGAATTTTGGTGTTATTACGTTGCTCCCTTAGTGTACTTCTGTTCTTAATAATAAATATTTCACTTTACTTCTGAAATGGTCTTGGTTTGAATTATGGAATACCTTAGTGAATTACTTGGATGAATTTGAATTATGTTTGAAATATTTGAATGTGAATCTGTTACTTTAATATGTTTGTATATTGGAGTTTGTGAAATGATCCAGAATGATCTTCCATTGTATAACAATGTACTTGTCATCTATTGAAATTGATCAATTCAATAATTGAAATGTCTACTTAACTTATTTAAATCTCAAATGATTCAATTCAAATGTACTTGGTTAATTTCAATTCTTGTGTCCAACAATGCGATAAGAATAGAGGTCTGAGACTTAACTCATTTATCATGAATGATTTTTGTTCCAGAGACTTGTTCTCCTACCAATTCTCGCGAAAGTGTTTTGTCAAAAAATCTGATCCCAAAATATATGAGTCCAGGATAACTCAATTGTTATTGCCAGATGTCGATGACTTGTTTCCAGATCATCGGTTCCAATTCAACTTGTCCTCGTAACTCATTCTTTCACAAAAGCGCAAATTTTACCTTGCGTTTACAAAGATGCATGAATGCATAATTCTATATCTACCCTCGCGTATCCTATAACTACGAGGTATTACACCTATGAAAAAATCCAAAAAATTAAAAGTCAATAAAAATATTAGTCCATAGGGAGTCATTAACTACCAAAACCACACATGGAGCACCATGCTCTCAACTTCAAGATCCTAAGGCAGAACACATACAAGTAGGAGTAGGTCTTCATCTATAGACAAAGGGTTTCGACCTGGGTAAAAACTTGTATCATTCTTGTTCCTAGATTTGCAAGGCTCCATCCCCCGCATTTTGACATGTCGAACATATGTTGACAACATTGCTTGCGCTCTTCTCCAACATATTAACTAAATATCAAAGAATTGCTAGACCATGTATTTTCTCATGTAGTTGAGAGCCCAAAGAAGTTGAAGAGAGACTTCGAGAGCCTCATATGTTGAATGTTATGCATGAAGATGCATGTGACACCATTCTAGGAGCAAGCAAGCTTGGAACATCTTGAATTGCATTCTATAAAATATGGTGAAATAACTTACACCGATGGACCTGTCAATTGCGGTTCGACTTGTTTCCTTGTTGTGGGAATTGGATCAGTACATTGTTCGCGCTTTTTTCGGGGTGAATACCCATGACCTGACTTTGATTATTAGGTCGATCTACGATAGCTAGCGCTTGTGCACCGTTTTCTTTGTGGAAGTGTTGCTCTTCGAGAATCTTTTCCACACTCCGGATCTTGCCCAGGGTGGCGATTGTTCCTCCTACGAGTATTGATTGCTTTGGCAGGGTATTCTTTTCTTTTGCTTTTGTCATGTGTGCATTCTACGTGTCTAGACTATCTATTTACCCCAGAATGTCGTGCACATCTCGTCCGCTCTGCTTCATTGTGCTCACATTAAGCCCCTCTAGCTGGCTGTCCCGGCACTACACTCGGACAACATTGCATGCTCCAATATTCGACAGCTTTGGGATGACTCGGCTCTATGTAAAGTGAGGTGCACTGTTATCATATGTGCTCTTTGGAACATTTGGAAAAGGCGGAATGCTATGGTATTCATGAACGAATATCAGTCGATACAATACATATTTAGAACGTGCTCCGACGACCTCTCTCTTTGGGCACACCGATGCAGGGCCAACAGCCATCAGACTCTGCTTCGCGACTGGGCAACCATGTTCGCGCATCTAGCCGCCAATCCCTAACTTATTTTTGGCCCATTTCTTCACACTTGTATAGCTTCCCTTTTGCTTTTTTGTAGCTTAGCCTTGCACAGCTTTTTCTTTTTTCTGGGGTGCTGTCTTACCCCATTTTTTTCCCTTTTCCTTTACCTTCTCTTTCTTTTATTTCTTCTTTATATCTCTTCTTTTTATCTGTGCCTGTGAGCAGGCTTTGTAAATTTGTAACTTTTTCATTTCTTTCCTATAAAAAGGGGTTCAGGCTGGCTCTTGCCCGCCGTAGTTCCGTAAAAAAAAAAAGCCTTGTGGACGAAAACTTTCCACACGTGTATTGACGCCGGCGGTATGGTCCGAGTAGAAACTGGATGCCAGATCGCACGCATAAACAAAGTGGTCAATTAAGGCGCTCGCGCCGTGTCGTCAAGCCAGGCAGGCAGTCAGATAGACGATCAGCTGGATAATCATACTGTCGTTGTACCGGCGGATTTCCTAATCGGAGTAGTTTAATGGATTGTTCGAACCTGCTCTTGTTTTTATCCGCTCTTGTTTATTATGTATCCGTTGGAACCAAACCAACGCGCGCGGCTACGATGGGCTGAAACCCGTGTTAATTTAGGAGCTCCATTAATAAAAAGGAAACAAAATGACAAGAAGTTGGATGCACGAAGTCCTCATTTCAATCGTGAGGCTCAAGTGCAGCTTATATTTACAACCTGCTGCTGGAGTCCGTAACTAATCTGTACCTTTATAGATTTGCAAACAGCTATAGTTCAGTTTCCTGAAACGCACGCTAACCCATTTTATTTTCGTTTAGAAAGAAACGAAAGAACGAAAGAAAGGAAAGAAATGAAACCTAACCTGGGCCCTCGCGTGCTCCTTCCAGACGGGCTGCGTCTTCATTGTTTCTTCACTTCACCGGTTTTTTTTTTCTTTAATAATAATAATGGGCTCATTTGAATCTTATGAGCAACCGACGGCGGACGTGAACCGCTGCCTCTGCCCCGATATAATATAGGAGTAAAATACAATGCAAAGGTGGCAGCAAAGCGAACCTTTTATACAAAGTATTATATTCAGTCAAGTCCGGTCGACAGTTTGAAAATTCAGAGACCTGCACATCGCATTCAGAGACCAGTTGCCAGCCAGTTTATACATACAGCGCAAGTTTTTTTTTTTTTTTTTTTTTTTGAGATTCATACAGTGCCAGCTGGAGCAGGGAGATACCGCGCGTGGGCAGAAATCTGCTCGCGACAGAAAATGAAGGGCCAGATCTCTAGCGTGGGCCAACGGAGGAAATTTGTGCTATACCGGCCCATGTTAGAGATAGTAGATATGGCCCAATTTTATTCTCCATACACTCTTGTGATTTCCTGATTTCTTTCTTTCTTTCTTTCGCAGGTAGTACTATTTATCGCTTAATGCGAGTCCAAACGAGCGCTCGCCCATGTATTTCGCCCATTAATTAAACAGAAAATGATAATAAAATAACATGGGACACGCGGGATTCGAAACTCCGACCGCTAATGGTGTGCGTACGTGCACAGCCACAAGGAGACGCACACGGATATTGTCTAAACATCCTTTTCAATTGTTTTATTGTCTCTTTTTTCTGTTTTTCTTTTTTCTTTACTGTTTCTGTTTTTCCTTTTCTGTTTTTGTTCTTTCTTTTTCGGTTCCTTTTTCTCTATTTTATTTTTAAGTTTATTTGAAAATATTTGTTTTTCTATATTTTTAAATTTTAAATCATTTTTTTGTTTCTGTTTTACCGAACTGTTTTTTTTCAATTGTGGAACCATTTTATAAATTAAACCATTTGCTGTTTGAAACCATTTGTAAAAATTAAATCATTTTTATTTTGTAACCATTTAAAAAAATCAAAATATTTTTTGGTTCACCAAAAAAATTGTTTCGCTATTTTTTAGGTGCATCCAAAATTTTGGTTCACTATTATTTTTGGTTCACCAAATTTTTTGGTTGACCGTTAGTTTTCGTTCACCGAAAGATTTGGTTCACTATTGTTTTTGGTTCGCCATTATTTTTTGGTGTATGCGCATTTCATGTTCACTATTTTTTTTTGTTCTGTGATTTTTCTAAAAAATGTTCAAAACTAAAAATATTTAAACTTTAAAATGTTCAAATTTATAAATTATTCAAATTCGAAATTTGTTCGGGATAAAAACTGTTCAGATTTAAAAATGTTCAAATAAAAAACGTTCAAATTAAAATTTGTTCAAATTTTTTAGAATTTTTCATATGTAAATTTTGTTCATGTTTTTAAATGATTTAAGATTTTGTTCATTTTCAAAAATTGTTCACTTTTCCATTTTTTTCAGCCGCTTGACACGCTCCGTAAAGGAATCAATCTCTAGAGTGGCTGGAGCCAGGCAGCGAGCGAGACAATGCAGAAGCCGCTTGCTGCGCTCGCTGTATTTGGGCCGGCCACGTATCGTGGAAGGCGAGCAAGTCAGCGCTCTCGCTCGCTAGAAGCGACGCATAGGAGGTCCCTTTTCTTTCTCTTGTTCACTTTGGAATACTAGGCCACCAGCTAGTATGGTCTCCACGAGCCACAACCGAGGGCTGGGATTAAAAACTCGAGTAGTGAAGAGCTAGGCTCATTTCGCTCCAACTCGCGGGCTTCACCAGTCCAGCCGAGCTGCACTTTTTATCTCTTGCCTTGCATTTTACCCCAGTTATCCCTTTCATCTTTGTGTTTGTCATGAATTCGTCGAGTATATCCTAGTCTTCTGAACCGAAATATATAAATTACTAGGTTTTGTTAATAATAATATCAGGCCATATCTGATATTGTAAGGATATACGCCCGTAGAGCGCAAATTTTCTATTGGCTAACGGCTCCCGTAGGAAGCACCCTAATGTGCCCGCAGTCACGGTGGGCATGAAACCCGATACCCGAATCCCGAACCCCCAAAACCCGATCCCGAACCCGTATAACCCGAACCCGAGAAACCCGAGCACTATATCGGGTAGACGTTTTGAAAACCCGAATTTTATTCAGCTAATTCGGGAAAAAGGCTACGTTACCCGAATGTCCCGTTAACCCCGAAATAATTTGGAAGACACAAAAAATCGCGCACCGAGAAACTGGAGAAGGGCCAGCCCAAAAGATTGAACACACGTAAAGAACTAGGAGAAGGCCTGGCCACTCGACCCAGGGTCGCATCCCCTCAAGCGAACACCGCTTTGCCTTCCTCTTTCCTCCTCCCATTTTTTCAGAGGCGCGCGCCGTCGGGCTGGACAATGGACACCAGTCACCACCTCGCATGGCTGCTGCTCGGCTCAGGCGATCTGCATGTCATCTCGACGGATCTTCGCTCGCGCCGCTGCTGCTTCCCTCATCTTTGTGATGTTCGCACTCGACCAACCTACTGGTTGCAGCACCAGCCGCTGCACGCGCCGGCTCAGACCTCCGGCCGCCGTTCTCTGCGAGCTCCACCGTCTCTGCAAGTGCCGCCCCTTCTCATCAACAACTTGCTGCTCCGGCCATACTCCCGTCCCTCGTGGCGTCCCTCCTGGATCGTGTTTTTTTTACTTTTGTGTGTGTTATTTCGGGAAAATGGGATAACCTGAACCCGAACCCGAACCCGAATTTTCGGGTTCCCGAAATGTCGGGTAGCAAAAAATATGGGAAAATTTCGGGTGTTGTTTCTAGAAACCCGAAAAACCTGATCCGGAATTTTTGGGTAACCCGAACGTCCAGCGTGAGCCCGCGGCACCCTATAAATGTGCCAAGCCCAATGCGGGACAAAGTGAGCATGTTGCCACACACTCAGGCACGCACTAGTTACATAACTCCCTAAAAAGAGTACGTTACAGAATTCTCTAAGAAATGTACCTTACATAATGTTTTTATCTTCCGATTTTTTATTTTATTCCATGAAATGTTCTAAAAATATAGAGTATTCATATTATTGTTAAAGGTGTTATTAAAAAAATGTTCATCTAGTGTCTGAAAACATGAAAACTATTCATACATGAGTATGTAACCAAAAAAAATTACCCCATATAAATAAAAGGTTTCACCTATTTTTGAAAAAAGATCTCTTGTCTCAAAAATGTTCACAGGTTAAAGAAATCACCTCTATTACCAGCTTTGTTTTTACTACAACACGTGAATGTTTCTTTGAACCCGAGAACATTTTTTAAACTCAAGCACATTTATTTTTAGCTACATGAACATTTTTTCGAACGTCGTGAACAATTTTTTCATCCTTCCTGAATATTTTCTGCGGAGGTTTTTATGAACATTCTTTTATGGGTGAACGCTCTGTTTAGAAAATGTTCACAAATAAACAATGTTCACCGGTAAAATATGTTCATGATAAAAATGTGTTCACGGTAAAAAAATTCACCGGTAAAAAAATGTTCACGATTAAATATGTTCACATGTAAATAATGTTTACCGGTAAAACATATTCACCGGTAAAATGCGTTCACGGCAATAAATATTCATGGTTATATGTTCAAGGGTAAAATGTGTTCACTAGTAAAGAATATTCATGGCTAAATGTGTTCAAATGTAAAAAAGTATTCATAGGAAAAATATATCTATCGGTGAAAAATATTCACGGGTAAAATGTGTTCATGATTTAGAAACATCGAGTGCGTGAAAAATATACCCAGATTTGAAATGCGCATCGAGGGTTTGAAAAAATGAACATTCTAATAAAATATTCATGTTTACAAAAACATTAAAAAAATATTCATATTTTTTTTATTTTCTTTCATATTTTGAAGAAAGTGTTTACAGGCTTAAAAATTGTTCGCATGCTAAAACATTATTCTTGGGTTTTCATGGGTTAAAAAAATGTACAATTGCTCTAAAAACTTTTTGCGAGTACAAAAAATATACATCTATTAGCCAATAAAAATTAAAAATTAAATAAATCAAAAATAGTAAAAATAAAAAATGTAAAATAGAAACTGCCAAAAAGAATTAGAAATCAAAGAAGTAGAGAAAATAACCGAAAAAATAAACATGAAAATTATATTAAAAAGAAGATGGGAAAACTAGACTCGCAAAAATAAATAGGCAAAAAACCCATAAAGAAACGAAAAAAGACGACGAAAAAGGAAACTAATGGGCCGGCCCATGAGGATGACTCCTGAGGCCGAGTTCGTGCTCCACCTCGCGTGAAGAGATATATAGTGCTCGGGGGTAGTATGCTGATTATTTGACATTGGGCCTTTCCCCCACGCGCGGCCGCTGCTAGACTAGCTACTAATATGATTTGTCTCAAAAAAGAATCTACGAATGTGACACTCGTTTCTTTTCATTGTTGTTTTGTTATGTTTCGTCTTCTGTTCTCATTTAGCTTTCTATTTATTATTTCAATTTCAATATTTTATTTTTAGGGTTGGTATGTTGGGTACTTGGACTAAACAACCATTTATTATGGCATGTGTTAGATATTTTCGTGAGTTTGTTGAGTGTCACTAGAAACAGGCATTTGGATGGAAATAAACTCAAGCAGTGTACTCTGAATGAAACTATTTCTTAGTTGACTAGTACATCGATCCAAAACAGACCATGCCTCCAGCCCGGGTTGTCCGGATCCTACTAAGTACGCTATCCAGGAAGCTACCGGGATTATATGTTTTCTTGATCCTCCACTTCCACGTTTCACACTTGGAATGAAGTAGTTTTTTCACGCTCTCGTCTCAATCTTCTCTGTTAGATAATTTGTCTCTGTAGACTAAGGCTTAGCCTAGTGGTGGGGAGGGGTTGATGCCTTCCCACCCATTGGATTTCGAGTCCTCTTACTTGCAATTTCGGTGATGTAGCACATTTGTTCTTAACATAACGTGGGTGTTCCTCCCTAGACGCTCTCATTTTTTTAATACCTGGTCTCTCGTGTATCCTCGACTTCCTCATTTCCTTTCATCCTTCTTCGCTCAAATCTAAGACTAGTCATAGTGGGGAGTATCATAGACAAGTATCATGCACATGATACTATTATATGATACTACCTCTATAATGCATAGTATCTTATAGTAGTATCATAATATCATTCTATTTATTATTTTGTAGAATCTCAATGCAAATATGTGTACAAGATTTACATGCAACTAAATTTTCTAGTTTTACGTGTCATGATACGGTATCTACCTATGTTACTCTAACCATCTCTCTCCTCATTAATTACCTGCCACATCAGTTTTTTTGTGGGTCCAAGTTGCATGATACTAGCTATGATACCACCACTATGGCTAGTCTAAACGTGCAAAGATGGGAGGGCCAAGTAGCCTAGCTCGAGAGTGGTGGGTATACTTGGTGGGCCATAGCGCCGCACAAGGTCGCTTATGGTCAGAGTCGGCCCTGCTCCCTGAAAGAAGAAAATGTATACCATGATATGACTTGGTAAATACGTGTGTCCTATTGTCATTGAAGTGCTTGACACTCAAATGGATTTGAAATTTTCCTAGAGAAAGAGCATTCATAAAACATGTCTATACCATGTCACGAATCTTAGATCCAAATTTGGATGCAAAATTGTATTTCAGTTGCACTGTGAATCAAGTCAATAAGCGGCATGAAAACTTTCAAGGAAGAAGACAGAAGAAAAAAAAAAGAAGGAAAATCCGTGCCACAAAAAGAAAAGCTTCCACATAAGATAACAAAAAACTTATTCGACAGGAAAACTTTTGGAAAAAGAAGACCGGTTTCACAGGGAATTCGCAGCATGATTTTGACGCCAATACATTGTGGCCACCACACCCTGGTGCCTACGTATATACTGCCTTGGTCTCTGGCGCCGCACCGGGCCACGTTGCCGGCGAGGCAAGCTGACGACCCCCCCACGCGCGCGGCAGGGGTGTCATGTTGACGGGCGCGCGCTCCTGGTCCGGCCGTTTCCGTCGGCGCGCGCGGGATGCAGATGATGATTGATATATTCCGGCGGGGCTAGCTTTCACATGGGTCATGGCGACCTGCGACTGCGAGGCCCCGGAGTATCAATTTGTGGTATTCCATAACGAGCGAATGGACGGCAAGGATAGCACACACGACGGCGACGGCAGATGGCGAAAATAAAAGATGCGCCTTTTCCCTCATCATTGAAGCGCTTTGCCAGCCAACTTGCCCTGCTCATCTGATTTCTCCGGGTACCTTTCGGAATCGAGCAACTACACATGACCTGATCGATCAGTTGCACATTCGGTCTAGAACCTCCTAGAATATATATGTGTGGAGACGGAGAGAGAGAAAACTAGTAAGCGGGAGCCGTGGAAGCCCGTTTTTTTAAACCAGATTTTTTTTTTTAGAAATGGGAGCCTCGGCCCCAGCCTCTGCATCAAAACGATGCACACGGCTGGTTTTTATTATAAAGAAGATAAAAGTAGTAGTTTGAGATTACAATTCATAGATCAGACAAAGTGGCCATAAACACCAGCCATAGAAAGATTACAACGTTATGCATCTAGTCGCTTCTCATTAAGCCACCCACCCTGGCTACAAATAACCCGAACGACCGCCATTATTCGAGCACAGCCTGAATCCATAAGTCCTCGCTGATCCGCAGGTAGCAGGAAGGACCATAGGTGAATGTAGGAGACCGCCATGTTGATAACCTGCAAAAAATGAATTCCCTTCTTCTTATCAAACACAACATTGTTTCTACAATTCCAAACAGCCCATAAAACAGCAGCAACGCCTATTCGAATACGTGCCTTTGTCTTTTTATCAATACCGTTTAACCATGAACCAAACAAATTAGCAATGGAGATCGGAGGGGATATACTAAAAGTAAAATGCAACAGTCGCCATATATGCCGCACAAAAGAACAAGATATAAAAAGATGATGAACGGTTTCATCTTGGTCGCAAAAAACACACTTTTTACATCCTGTCCAATTCCTTTTGATCAAATTATCTTTAGTGAGAATTACTTTACGGTTAAGGAACCACAAAAAAATCCTAATGTTCAGCGGTACCTTTAGTTTCCACAAATACTTACGCAAATATGTTGTGGAACCATGCATTAAATCGGCATACATAGATTTGACCGTAAATGTTCCATTCATAGTTAGACTCCAGCGGAACTCATCCTTCTCTTCTGACAAAGTTACAAACATAAGGCGTTCCACTAAATGTAACCAAAGAGTTCGTCTACTTCCCGTAATAGTTCTTCGAAAATGCATATTTAAAGGTACACTCGATAGCACGTTTGCTACAGTGACACCACGTTGTCTGGCCACACTATAAAGTGAAGGATATTGGTGAGATAACGGTTCATCTCCTAACCAAGTATCCTCCCAAAAACGCACTTGTTGACCATCACCTAACCGAAACGAACCGCGATCAAAAAAATGTCTTTTTATTCTCATAAGTCCCTTCCAAAAAGGAGAGTCATTTGGTTTCGAAGATATCTGAGATAACGGTTTATCTCCAATATATTTGTTTGATAAAAGCTCATGCCAGACCCCATCTTCGGTTAGTAACTTATGAAACCATTTGCTTAACAAACATATATTTTTGATATCTAGGACCTCTATACCTAGCCCTCCCTGATCTTTGGGTCTGCATATAATATTCCATCTCGTCAATCTATATCTCCTTTTCTTATTATCATTTTGCCAGAAGAAACGAGACCTATAGAAATCTAGCCTTTTGCGTACCCCGACAGGTATCTCGAAAAAGGACAATAGAAACATAGGTAAACTAGTCAAAACTGAATTAATAAGCACAAGACGATCCCCGTAAGACAACAATTTTCCAGCCCATGAACCCAATTTTCCCTCAAACCGATCCTCCACCGCTTTCCACTCCTTATTCAGCAATTTCCTATAATGAATTGGAATACCTAAATATTTAAACGGTAAGTGACCGATATCACAACCGAAAATATGCCGGTATTCATCCTGATAGTTTAATGCATCACCAAAGCAATAGATTTCACTTTTATGAAAATTTATTCTTAGTCCTGACAATTCCTCGAACATTGCTAGGATAAGTTTCATATTAATAGCTTTATCAGTATCATGCTCCAAGAAGAGAATAGTGTCATCTGCATATTGAAGAATCGAGACCCCTCCATCAACCAAATGAGGAACAAGCCCCCTACTTGTCCATCCTCCTTTGCACGCGCGACTAAAATGGCCAACATATCGGCTACCAGATTGAACAAGATAGGAGACAACGGATCTCCCTGTCTTAAACCTTTCAATGTTTGAAAATAGTGACCAATATCGTCATTAACTTTAATACCAACGCTACCACCTTGAACGAATCGGCCAACCCATTCACACCACGAAGGTGAAAATCCTTTCATTCTTAATACTTGCTGTAGGAACGACCAATTTACCTTGTCATATGCTTTCTCAAAATCGATTTTTAGAAGCACACCACTCATTTTCTTTCTTTTTAATTCATGTATCGTCTCATGTAAAATTACTACTCCTTCCAAAATATTACGTCCCGGCAAGAAAGCAGACTGGGTGGGTCTAATAATTCGGCTTGCTATTGATGTTACTCTATTTGTGCCCACCTTTGTGAACACCTTAAAACTCACATTAAGAAGGCAAATAGGTCTATATTGCTCTATTCTACTTGCGTCATCCTTCTTGGGCAGCAAGGTAATCACACCAAAGTTGAGCCTATAAAGCTGTAAATCCCCCTTATGCAGCTGGGAAAACATATCCATCAGATCGCTTCTGATGATATCCCAGCATTGTTGATAGAATTCAGCAGGGAACCCGTCTGGTCCCGGTGCTTTATTATGCTCCATTTGGAAAATTGCCTCCTTCACCTCCGTTTCCGTAAACGGAGACGTTAGAAGAATATTTTCCTCGGGGGAAACCTGAGGGATATCGTGAGTCACATCGTCTACTAAAGACACATAACTCTGATTGACATCACCAAATAATTTCTTATAGTACTCTGTTATATAACATTTTAAATTATCCTGACCCACAATAGTTCCGTCGTCTTGCTCAAGTTGGAAAATACGTTTTTTTCGATGTTTACCATTCGCTATGATATGGAAATATTTCGTATTACTTCCCCCTTCTTGAACGTGTTTCACTTTAGCCCGTTGAGCCCATTTTGATTCCTCGTCACGCATCAACCTTGCTAAACCCTCTTCCGCCTCCTTCTTAGCAGCCCGCTCGGCATCGCTAAGGAGTGCAGTTTCAGCCTTAATGTCCAGCTGCTCAACCAACAAATATAATTTTTCTTTAAGCAACTTATACTGCCCACTAAGATTCTTAGCCCACCCTCTCAAAAATTGACGCAAGTGTCTGATTTTATGTTGCCATCGTTCAATCGGAGACGAACCCGATTTTATTGATAACCACTCCCGTTTAATCATATCATGAAAACCATCATGTGATAGCCATGAAAGTTCAAAGGAGAAATTTTTCTTATTGCCTAAGTGCGCCTGCTCTCCTGAATCCAACAACAATGGTGTATGATCTGACCCCGATCTGCCCAACGCATGGACAGAGACTAGGGGAAATTTTTGTTCCCATTGTATACTCGAAAGAAAACGGTCCAACTTCTCAAGAGTTGGTATAGGTCTTCTACTAGCCCACGTATACTGCCTACCCGAGAGGCTTAATTCCTTTAGATCCAAACTTTCAATAATCGCGTTAAAAATAAACGGCCAACGCGCATTAAAATTGTCGTTATTTTTCTCTTCTTGTCTCCTAATGATATTAAAATCCCCACCC
Source organism: Alopecurus myosuroides (assembly GCA_028641055.1). Lineage (NCBI taxonomy): Eukaryota > Viridiplantae > Streptophyta > Magnoliopsida > Poales > Poaceae > Alopecurus > Alopecurus myosuroides. The sequence continues at coordinate 332,338,546 of CM054062.1, read as the reverse complement.
ACAAGCAACGGTAAATCCTCGTTATCACAAATCCGTACTAGCTCTGATAAAAACTCTGGTTCTTTTGAGTCTTGTGCAGCACCGTAAACTACAACAAGACTCCACAAAAACCCATCAATCTTATTTCTCACATGAAATTTCGCACAAAATGTCCCAGCCACAACGGTTTGCGCTGAGAGGTTAGCATTATTAAACCCAATTAACATTCCACCGGATCGTCCATTAGGTGGTAAAGCAAACCAAGTAAAATCTCTACCCGCCGCTAAGAATTGGAGGAAATGGATAGAGAACGAATCCCTACCCGTTTCCAACAATGCTATGAAATCAAGATTATACTCCTTAACGAACTCATTTACTGATAAGTGTTTGGCGTGGTCCCCAAAACCATCACAATTCCATATAAAACCTCTCATTGTTACTTATAAATTTTTCTTATCCGTGCACTCCTTCTAGGCTTAATAAAATTATTAATAGTTTTCTTCCGGTTACGTTTAACCAGAGAAACAGAAGATGATAAATGAGTAAACTCTTGATCCGCCTCAATATCCTCATTAACCAAGTCTTCACTAAGATTAGTTGCAACCCGCTGAGCTAAACTAGTACTCGCATCCTCACCATCTTGATTAAGATTATTATGAAGGAACGTTAATGTTCTCTGTTTCTCTTTTTCTAAAAGCCCAGAGATTGTCAATCTTTGCTGTTCATGAGTTTTGCCTAAAGAGACGCCTAATCTATCAGCCCTAGACATAATATCAGAAGTAGAAAACGATGCAAAAGAAAAGTTAGCATAGGAGCTAGGACCTTTAGCGTATGCCTCATCCTTGCGTGCCGCCATCGCCTGCGCACGCTCGGGTTGTGGAAGATCCGCGTCCACCTTGGCACGGAGCCGTGGGCTAGAGCGCACCTCTCCAACATCCAGAAGTCCACCGAAGGCAAGCACCTCCTCCTCCGATGGTTTTCCTCGGGTGAGCATCACTCCCCTCGGTCCCAGCCCGTCTGACTTGGGGGAGAGGAGCTCCTTCTCTGTGACGAACACATCAATTTGAGCCGATACTCCCTGCCCGAGAGATAGCTTCTTCGGCATTACCTCCATGCTGAACTCGTGAGACAACACTCGTGGCAAAAGGGGGTACGTAACACCCATTTGACGAACAGCAGAAGTAGGCGTCCCAGTTTTGTAATCATTCATAGCAGAAATAGGTGTGCAGAGCACGTTGGGAACCATGTCAGCGGCAGCAGTTGCTGCGCGTTGCCCACCATCTGAAAACACCGGCAGTGCAGCAGCCTGCCGTGGGCTGGCGGCAGGGCCACGGCAGCCTGCCGTGCGCTCGTTTCTCTGCCCCACGGCAGAAACGCAAAGGGCTGCGGCAGCGCCTACCGCGGCAGAAGAAGTGCCCACGGCAGCGCACTGCTGCTCTGCCCCGGCGCTCACGGCAGCGCTAAACCAGATAAAAGACTTTCCAGTTTCATTAGTTAAGCTGAATAGAGTTAACTGTTTTGTTAGCAGAAAATACGAGCAATAACATGAACATACAACCCCGCTAATCGTCATGGCACACGGCCGTCACAAGGGAACATACAACCACCCTACCTATCCACACAAGTTGCACACACCACCACCAAAACGAGAATCCTCGTCCAGGTTGCCACGTGTGTCACCCTCGTCACCCTGCGGCGACTCCAATTTCACCAGAAGACCAGCAATGAAAACCTCACTAGAGCGATGTCGTGAAGCCCACGCAGACCTAACAGATGACTCTCTGCGTAGAACCAGATAGCTCCGATTCTGACGTTGAGCTCCGAAGAGGAGATCCGCCATATCTGCACCGAAGAAAATCTTCACCACGGACAGCCCCTCGAGGTTATCTTCACCGCTCCGAGTTTCGAGAAAATATGGGAAACAAAAGTTTGAATGTAGCCAATAGTGTATCCCACAAATGTGCAAAATTTTAATTTCAAATACAAAAGATTATGGGCTACACAAAAATGAAAAAAAGAGATAAATTTAGGTATTTGAAAATAGACATACTTGGATCCACAATTTTGTTTTCATTTGGTGTAGTTCAGAAAAGAAGTATTTGAAATTGATTTTTTCATGTTTTTTGGATACACCATTGGTTATATACATATTTCTTTTAAAAAATAACTCATAAATATTATTTTCTATTTTTTTAAATAGCAGATCCTCAACTAGTATCATATAGTAATATCATATGCATGATACTAGGGTACGATAATCATGAAATCCCACTTTGGCTCCCGATATTTAAAAACATATTTTTGAAATGTCAAATTGCGAACTAAAATTTCATGGATACGTCTTCACATTTTTTGTGTTTACGAAGTCGTTTTGCAAAAAAGGACATTTTTTGTGGCCTGACTAAAAAAGACAAACAAATATTCTTATGAAACGTCTTATTTTGTCATCAATTTTTTCTTTTTACGTAAGTCATAAAAAATATCGGTTTTTCGCAACTTTATGAACACATAGGATGTCAAGACCAATGTGTGGACATTTTTTTTCAATTTGTTTGACAATTCAAAATGCATTTTAAATAAAGTATGCATATGCATCCGAAAGCCAAAACATCTCTCCCTATTATGACCAGCCGTAAACCTCAAAATTAATTACACAAATTTGGTTCTAGCCTTCCGTACAAATCACATGTTAGTTCAGTTTTTTTTTGAACTAGTATGTTGACTCACTTAAGTGCATGGCCGACGATATGACGATGGCTTTACACAAGTGGCATCCAAGTAAGGGCACCGTACACCAGTGTTAGTTTGGGTGGAAAATCTACATAAATATCAAAGGTGACAACAAACAAATCCAGCTACTGTATTGTGTATTACTGACAAGAAGAATTTTGACAAGTAATTGACCACGTTGATTAATGTATCGCTCCAGCAGAATATTTCCCCTCGTAAGGTCAATCTTTAGTCCTGCAATTGGCTAAGCTAACACGTGAGCACGCCTGTGCTTGATGGGTACGTCCGGAATTGTAATACCTTTTTTTGGAGTATTTCTCTTCTCTTTCGTTAGATGAATATGAACCTTTCACTCCTTTTGACCAGTTGCAAAAAAACTAGTACTACTAAAAGTGATGCTGTAGACACTGACACGGTTTTGGACATAGACCGCTAGTTCCAGCTTAGTACATATGTACATATAATTAATGCTTAATTATATTGTAATATTCTTAAAGCATTTGCCTAGAAAATTTAAAGTTTTAAAGTTTCTAATTCAAAACAACGTCGACGGCATTTTTTTTCCTTTGAAGAATGAAGAAGGTAAAAATGTTTATAAGCTCGACCGAAACATCACCGGCTTATCTTACAAAAAGTTTATAAGTTTATTGATTCCAGCTGGCCTTGCCCATCAGAGCTCTTGCGCTTCGACCTATTTTGGTACGCATGTCACTGCTAGCTCTGCTGTCATATGGTCCATCTGGTTGACTTCTGTAGATTATTTCGGTTTCTGAGCCGGACTACCACGACAACGAGGTGTAGTGATCGACACTGCAAGCGCGGCAACTTGCAACGATATATATGGTCTATGGAAGTCGGCAAGCTACAACAGATTATATCTGAAAGATACATAGCGAATGTTCTGTTTTCCATGCGTTTCCAATTATTTTGACAATTTTTTGTCCTTGTCGTGTTGGATTAATGGAGTGAGTTTTATATTGGTCCTGGCCGGGAGGAACTTCGATGCTCTGGCCGGCGGCTGAGATAGACGCTATGGCGTGACAACTACCGAAGCTGCGCCAACGACGCATCGGCGGACAGCTCCATGTGCCACGCCAGCGCTCTTGTCCCACACCCACTTCCTCCTCTTCCGGCTAACTAGATGGTGAGCAGAGTTCGAGGTGCTCAGTGGAACGACCACGGCGCTTCTCCTACTCCGACACTACGGCTTCATCCCAGTAGGGCGTCGACATGGAGTACTCGGATCGATCCAGGAGATCCCGTGGCAACATCTGCCAGGAACAATTGAAATAGTCTAGTCGCGACTGACCGCTGGGCTGCGGCGCCACCAGGACGCTAACAGGGTTTTTTAACCCACCCTCTCGACATCTTATAGTCGGGCGATGATACGTCCATCTTGCATCCCTATTTTATATCATAATTTGCCCTTACTAATTGATATATTTTATATTACTTATGTTAATTTTATCGGTTTATGCATATTTTTGCTATTTTATGGAATTATTTATCAGAATCGAAAAAAGAGGGAAAAAACATCTGTCAGGTAGAATACCTTCCGGAGCCCAATAAATCCATGAAAAAAACAGAAAAGTAGGCTTTATGAGAAGTCACCGTGGGAGACCAAAGGAGGCTATGAGGTGAGCGACAGGGCCACCAAGCGACCTCATAGCGTGGGCCCACCATTGCCTGTTGGTTGTGGGCCCCGCATCTGGCTCCACTTTGGCGTGCTTACTCCCCTTTGACCTAAAATATCGGGGAGCCATTTTGTAGAAGTTTTTTGCCGCCGTCTCGTGGCGAAAACGAGACAGAGAGAGAAAGACCTTCCTGGCAGGCACATTCTGCTGGGGAAATTCCCTCCTGGAGGGAGAAATCGTCACCGTCATCACGCTAGGCAACATGGGGATCATCATCAACACCATCTCCACCATCAGCACCATCATCACCTTCATTCTACCTCGTATTGTTGTAACAATTAGGGTTGTATCTTGAGCTATTCTCCGGGATATCTTTACCGGTGTTAATTGCCTAGTTGTAGTTTATAATTATGAGTTTTATCGGTGAATACTTGTTATGACTAGATTGTTATCCATAATTATATAACCGGTGATTATGATCCATTTTAGTATTGTGAGGAATTTGTTTAGTTCTCGAGAACATGGGAGAAGTCCTGTTATAAGTAATCATGTTTCGTTGAGTAATATATAATGGTTTGATATTTATGTTGTGTTGTTATTTCACTAGTGGTGATGTGTGAACATCGACTATATGACACTTCGCGTTTTTAGGCCTAGAGGAATGCGTTGTGTACTGGTTTTCTTAGGGAGGGTTTTCGGGGATATAGAAAACTGAACCCAAGTTTGCAAGTCTTTACATAAGGGAGTGTAGGATACCTAGGGTTTGTTGATGATGTTAGATTTATTTCTTAACTAATTCTTGTAGTTGTGGATGCTTGCAAGTGCAATCATAAATGTGCATTTGCCTTGGATAGGACGGCGCACTAGCATAGATCTACCCACACAACACTTATCAAAACGATGAAGATTAATCAATGGAATGTGATAAAAATAACTTGAAAAATCTTTTTGTGTCCTCGGGAACATTTTTAGTCATCATAAGAAACATCACCGGCTTGTCCTTTGTGCTAAAACGGATTAGCCACTTGCAGCAACTTTACTTTCTTGCATTTAATTAGTAGCTCTTTATTTATTTGTCATCACAAACCCCCCACACCCCCCCCCCCCACAAAATTGTACTGTACTTGCAGTGAAACCTTGCTCAAAACCACTTGTCAACACATTCTCCTTCTTGTTGGGTTCGACACTCTTACTTATCGAAAGGACTATGATAGACCCCTTATACTTGTGGGCCATCCAGAACCTTTTTAGCGTCATTACCAGGGAGTGTAGCGCTATTTGTAAATGGCATTGGTAAGTAAATCTTTTACCGTAATTGCTATTTTTATTTATGTTTGTTACTTATTTTTATTATGGAAACCTCTACTATTGGTTGGTTGTTTAGGAACGACCCCTAAACCAACTCGTGTGGTAGAGATAGGTCCCCCACCTACTGAAATTGTCCCTTTTAAAATACCTACGGGGCTAATTGATTGTGTTGTGGATAATTGTTATGCAGGAGATGGAGCTTTCCAAGCGAGTGTTCACCTGATTTCTATTAAAGAATTATGTGAGTTGTTTAAGATTGCATGTGTATCAAGAGAAGTAATCAAGAGATTTTTTTATTTATCACTAAAAGATAAAGCTTGGGATTGATATATGCTATTGGACCTCTACCTCCCTGAGTTCGATAAATCTTGGGTGATCCAGTTAAGGGAAACTTGTTGCTGTTCTACAAACCTCTGCACTTGGAGGCCCAACACTGTCTACAGGAATAGAAGCGGGCGTAGACATCAAGCTCTTTTCTGGCGCCGTTGCCGGGGAGGTAAGGTAAAAGGTTTTCACATCCTCGGGTGTGAGTGCTCGAAGTTATTTCCTTTAGATTCTGCAATTATATCTTTTTGTTTCTTGTTTTCACTAGTTAGTCTTATCTTTACTTATTGCTTGTTTTTATCTTTACTAGTTAGTCTTAATGGAAAACAAAAAAAATATGAGATAGCTTTATTTTCATTCTAGTAGCAATGTTATTAGCATTAATTATTTGGATACCATTATTTCTAGTACTATGGAAAAGTCTAAGCTTGGGGAAACTAGTTTCTATAAACTTTTTATTTCCCCAGCTTTAGAGGAGAAAATTTGCTCTGATGATACTTTATCTCCCATATGTGATAAACCTAATGATGTTTGTGATATTTTAAATCCTCCTACTAAAAGCATTCCTTTTAAAATATCCAAGAAAATTGTTGAACTTGTCATGGATAACCGTTATTTTGGAGATGGAACTGTCCATCCTCATGATCATTTACTCTTTATACATGAATTATGCGGGTTGTTCAAGTGTGCAGGTATTTCAACGGACCAAGCTAAGAGGAGGTTATTATCTTTGTCTCTTAAGGACAAAGCAAGGGAGTGGTATGAGCTGCTAGATGATCCTCATCATTTGGAGTGGAAGGAGCTTGAATCTCTATTTTATTATAAATTTTATTCCTCTCATCAACTATATTTAGATAGGAATTACATTTATAATTTTTGGCCTCGTGATGGAGAAAGAATTGCTCAAGCTTGGGGAAGACTGAAAACATTAATACTTAAATGTCCTAACCATGAGCTTCCTAAGGAAATAATTGTTACTAATTTTTATGCAAGGCTTTCAGGACATTACAGGGATTATCTAGATGCATGTTCAGAGGGTTCTTTCTCAAGTAAGAATGTTGAAGCTAAATGGGATCTTCTTGAAACAACTTAAACCAATAGTGAAGGTTGGAATAATGACAAAGGTAAAGAATCAGGTATAAACTATGAGTATGATTGCATTAAGTCTTTCGCTGAAACTGCTTATTTTCAAGAGCTTAGTGCTAAATATGGTATTGATACTCAAATGATTATTGGTTGGTATAGATCCTTTGCTTCTTATATTAATGTTCCTAAATCAAATGGGGACATATATCATGAATCTTTTAAAGACACTTGCATGAAAAATGAAACTGTTATTAATGATTGCAATGAACACGCTCAAACTTATGAAAGTACTATTTCTTATAAGCATGTTAATTTCTATGGAGCACTTAGACCTTGTGAAAAGAATCAAATCGAAGAAGAATATTGTATCCATCATAGGAATGAAAAAACTAGAAAGTGGGATAGGGCTCTAAATGATCTTGGTGAAAAAGTTTGTGCCCTCTATCCTTTTATTTGTGAACTTTGCTGTGAAGTGGGTAATTTTAATTTTCAATGCTCAAGCCATGATAGTAGCCTTTAGAATCCTATGAGTACTGCAAGTTTGTATTGTGATGACATGATCACCCCTAATGAGCATGATGAACTTACATTATTTTTCGGGTGTGAAGAGTTATTAAGAAAAACTTCTTTAATGTATATGGGTGCTTTTGATATGAATAGTGTCTTACATGAATGCCATCTTTATTGTGTTGAAAATTTCCATGCAAATACTTACATACAAAATATTCTAAAAGAGGACACTTTACCAAAATATGACAGGGCTAATATTTGTTTTCATCTTATTAATGAAGAGGAGGAATCCTCGAAGGTTTGTTCTATTGTTTCTGACAATAAACAAGGGTATGTGGAGAAGCTTCCTTTCAAGACTCTCCCTTCTATAGAGAGTCAGAAGAAGAAGAAGAGGATTAAAAAGAGAGAGGTAACTGTATCTCTCCCTAAGCATGTTGCTCATGTTACAGCTTTTGCTGATGAGTTTGAACTCGATGATTTTCCTATGCCTGTTATTTATGAAAATGACCATGATTGGGAGAAACACACTACTTTTAATATTGAAAATATCTTTGGTACCAATTTTAAAAATGATTATAATTGTTGTACTATTAGTACCATCCATGTTCCTTCCAATGATGATAAAGAAAGCTCTGAGCTTGTGGATGATGTGTTTGAAAATTCTTTTGCTACTCATGATTATATGTTTGATACATCTCTTTGTAGTAAAAATGATGATATTGCTTACGATGATACTATGCCTCCAGTCTTTGATAACTATTATAAAATATGCTATAACATAGGCTATGATTACAATTATCCTTATGAAACTTGTCATAGTTATGGAGAGATTACCCAAAACCATCTCCCTAATATACAACTTGTCTATCATGTTGGAGTTCTTTATGATGATTGCATTGATAAATATGATATTTTCAGTTCACCTACTATTGAGGAGAAAATTAATAATGATTACAATAAGCCTCCTATGTTTGATGATTATGGTGATGAGAATGATAATGACAGCTATTTTGTTGAATTTGCTCCCACTACTATTAATAAGAATGACTATGCTTATGTGGAGAGTACTAATTCTTTTATGCATGTGGCTCATGATAAGAATGTTTTATGTGATAGTTATATTATTAATTTTATTCATGATGCTACTGAAAGGTATTATAAGAGAGGGAAACATGGTTTTATGCATCTCAACAATATTAAGTTTCCCCTCTTTATGTTGGAAATTTGAAGTTGCACTTGTTTTGCTTTCCTATGCTCACTGCTTTGTGCTTTCATGACTTGTTTTCCTACAAGATTATTTTTCATAGGAAGTGGGATAGACTTAATGTGTTTTATATTTGCTTCGTGATTCTCTCTTATTGTGCTTCAACTCTTATTCTTATGTGAGCATCTTCTCAAATCATCATGCCTAGCTAAAAGGCTTTAAAGAAAAGCACTTCTTGGGACATAACCCATGTTTTTATTTTTCCTTTTTTTAATCTATTTTCTTTGAGTCAAGGGGTTGTATACTTATGTAGCAACTCCTTTGTATATTTATTTTCATGTTTTTATAGTGCCAAGTAAAGTTTCTGACGAAAGTTGGAGTTGGTTTTCGGATTTCTGCGCAGAAAACAGATTTCTGCTGTCCACCGTAAAATATCGTATAAAATCCTGGAAGATCAGAATGATCTGAAGTTTTTTGTACTTATTACTAAGCTAATTACGCAAGTTTTCTTAGTTTACAACTTTTTGATTTGAGCAACAGAATATTTTATGAAAAATCATCTTTAACTGTTGTCCTGTTTTGACAGATTTGTGCCAATAATTGCATTTGCATCTTAATCTCTTTCTTTTGGTGTTCTTTTGAGAAAAAGAGTTTTAACAAAAGTTTTTAAAAGAGGCTAATGTGTTTATGAGTGTTAGTCTTGTGTTGAAACTGAACCATGTGAATTTATTATTTCGATTGCTCTAACGTTGCTAATAAAGATTGTGAGAAGTTTGGTGTGAAGGAAGTTTTCAAGGGTCAAGAGAAGAGGATGATATGATGTGATCAAGAAGAGTGAAAAGCCTAAGCTTGGGTATGCCCCGGAGGTACATCCCAGCAAATTCCAAGAAGAGTCAAGCGTCTAAGCTTGGGGATGCCCAAGGCACCCCCTTCTTCATCAACAAATTATCAGGTCACTTCTAGTGAAACTATATTTTTATCCGGTCACATCATATGAAGTTTACTTGGAGCGTCTGTTTGGTTTTCTTTTGTTTTCCTTTGTTTTTTTCCTTGCTTCAATAATATAGTTGGACCCTGGCATTTCTTGTTTGGGAGAGAGACACGCTCCGCTTTTTCGTCTGAATACTCGTTATGCTCGTATTTCTTAGTTTTTCTTCTAGATGCTGCAAAATTCATGTTTAGCTCTTGTTTTTATTGCATCTATTTTTCAGAGCTATTAGTTTTAGTAGTGTTATGTGAGTACTATAGTTTTATTCGGTCGCAGCTTATGTGCTTTACTTGAAGCGTCTTTTATTTTTATTTTCAGTTTGCTTTTGTTTTATGATTTCAGTTTTTTTTTACTTTTTCAATAAGCTTGGTTGGACCCCAGCATTCTTTTATTGGAGAGTGACACGCTCCGCTTTTTCATGAGAATACTTTGTATTCTTAATCTCTGTCTAGCTACTACATTAATTCAGCTCCTGTTTTGCATGCACCTCTTATAAGAGTTGTTAGTTTTAGTAGTGTTATGTGAGTACTCTCATGTTTGCTTTCTGTATCATAAAGAGTTTTTTTTGTTAAAGCATGTTTTGTATGGTGCTTGTTGGGAGAAGAAAAATGTTGCTTGAAGTAGAATTTATAACAGTACTAGTAGAAGCTTGTATAGACTGTGGCTAGAACTTTTTCATGCCATGCTAAATGTTATTTTAGTTTTAAAGCCTTGTGGTTATTGAGTAGCATGATTAGCCTCACATAGCTGAAAATGTTTAATATATCTTGAAAGATTCATGAGTTGTTCTTGTCATAGTAAAGCATCAATATATGGTATTCTCTTTCGAATGTTTTATTTGGTTGACTTGGCGCATTCTCACACCATGTTTATGACTACAATCCAGTCACTAATAGCCTCCATGACCACTTAGGTTTTGAACTTGTGATACTGCTTATGCTTTAATTAATGATGCTTATGTCGCTATGCATGATTATGGCTCTTATCCTCTCTTGATTTGTCGCTCCCAGTCTTTTGCTAGCCTCCATCTGTACTGAGTATGAGCTCTACTCGTGCATCCAAACACCCTTAAACCAAAGTTTTTCCCATTGTGTACACCATACCTACCTACATGTGGTATTTAACTGCCACTCCAAGTAAATTGCTCATGTGTTACCTTTAAAACCTTCAAAATTACTCCTGCTTTATGTTCCAGTTTTTTGCTCATGAGGACGTCAATAGAGAATCTTTATCTCACTTGTTGATTGGATTTCACACCCTGAACTAGTGGCTTCATCCGCTTATCCAAATGATAGAAGAGCTGGCAGCGGGATGCCCAGCCCCAAATTAATACAAACAAATTATCTTCACTATTTTTGCCCCTGATTTATAAGTCAAAGCATAATTGTGTAAACAAAAGAGAAAGAGGGATGACCTTCTACCCAGATGCGTCCTTCACATGGGAGCCGCTCTTGCGAATCCAGTTGGCTTATGACGTAGTGTATTTTCTGTTTACCATTCGTTGACATTAGCATACATCTCCCAAAATATAGACACTCCTCCACGGTATGTGATTGTTGGCAGGAACCCGAGGATTCGGTTAGCCATGGTTTGTGAAAGATGGATGGGAGGAGTGTCAAACTTTTAATACCTCTGTTTAATAAAATAAAAAGCTCTAGCACATGATTGATCCCTGCTTCCCTCCGCGAAGGGCCTTTCTTTTACTTTTATGTTGAGTCTCCATCTTCTAACTTTATGCATAGTTGAGAGAGCATTTTTGCCATTCTTAGTTCTACATGCACTGTCCCATGAACATCAATAATTACTTCATAATGTGATATTATTTGTTCTTAAATTATTTTCTCTAGTCTTCCTCATGAACTTTGAAGGTGTCCTGGCATTTATGTTTTGCCCCACTCTTAAGGACTAGCGAAATATCACTTTGTCATGCTTTCTTTATACCTGAAACAAATATCTACCTTTATTTGCATTATTATTCATGATCCTTTATTTGAGATTCTCTTCGTGATGCAAAGTAATTGTATGCTTTATTATTAAAGTTTTATTTATCATGTTTGTGTTTGAAGTTCTATGATCTCAGCGTGCATATGCTTTTACATTAGATTGATCAAGTTTATGGTAGTAGCATGTCACCTCAGAAATTATTGTTTTATCGTTTACCTACTCGAGGACGAGTAGGAACTAAGCTTGGGGATGCTTGATACGCCTTCAATGTATCTATAATTTCTGATGCTCCATGATGATATTATGCCAATTGCTACATGTTTTCTCCCTTATTTATAGCATTTTTACACGTTTTCCGGGACTAACCTATTAACAAGATGCCACAGAGCCAGTTCCCTGTTTTCTGATGTTTTTAGTTGCAGAAAAGTTGTTCTGGAAATATTCTCGGAATTGGAAAATTCGAAAGCCCGAAGTCTTAAAGTCCCGGAAGCTTCCTGAAGTCCCGAAGAGTCCCGAAGGGGGGCCACAGGGTGGCCACAACATGGGGTAGCGCGGGTCCCTCTAGCCGCGCCACCTAGGGGTGTGGGCCCCCTGGCCACCTCCCGGCATCGCCCTTTCGCCCATATATACTCCCCGAGGCGTAAACCCTAAATACATCGACCTTTTCCACAAAATACACCCATAGCTCCGCCGCCGCTGCCGACAAGTTTCGGGGGACAGATCTCTGTTCTGGCACCCTGCCGGGACGGGGAAGTGCCCCCGGAAACCATCTCCATCGACTCCAACGCCATATCCATCGCCGTTGATGTCTCCTATGATGAGGAGGGAGTAGTTCTCCCCCGGAGCTGAGGGCTCTACCGGTAGCTATGTGGTTCATCTCTCTCTCCCATGGTGTGATCTATATGTGATCATGAGCTTTGTAATCTATCTGAATTCGTAGATGTTAATCTTCATCTTTTGCTACTCAAGTGCTTTATTAGTATGAATTTTGGAGTCACCTTTTCCCACGGTGTGAAGGTGACAGTGTGCACACCGTGTGTGTCTCCTCTATGAAATTGTGGAGTTTGCTTAGTACCTTCTAGGGCGCTCATAGTGACAACGTGGGGTTAACTAGACATGGGAATACAAACTTGAGGAGTGCGGTTACAGCCCTACGCAATGATTAGTGTTCGTTATCCAACCAGAGAGGGTTAGGAGTAGCATAGTGAGAGAAGCTATCTAGTTATTCATTTATGTGATCATTGTTGAGAGTGTCCACTTGTGAAAGTAGGAGCCCTAGGCCTTATTTCCAAGCATTGAAACACCGTTTTCCGCCTGTTCTGCTACATGTTTGCTTGCTGCCATATTTATTTTAGATTGCTATTGTTACTTATAACCATCCATATTACTCGCATTTCACTATCTCTTTGCCGAACTAGTGCACCTATATACCTGACAAGTATATTGGGTGTGTTGGGGATACAAGATACTTCTTGTATCTTAATTGCAGGGTTGCTTGAGAGGGATATCTTTGACCTCTACCTCCCTAAGTTCGATAAACCTTGGGTGATCCACTTACGGGAAACTTGCTGCTGTTCTACAAACCTCTGCACTTGGAGGCCCAACACTGTCTACAAGAATAGAAGCGTGCGTAGACATCAAGGTGGCGCCCCCGTAGTATGCTGAGGAGGAGCCCTCCTCCTGATATGTGCTCGAGGACGCGCCGGTGTACTGCGTGGTGTAGTCCTCGAAAGGCGCGTCTAGCCTCTCTTGCTACCTGTGGAACTCCATCAAGCTCAGATGCTCCTCTATCTCCCCCTTGGAGCGTGACCATGGTGCCCTGTCAACTTTGAACAAAGCAGGTTGCGGAAAAACAACTTTCCGCTCATCTACGTCAATGAATAAAACTCTATATACTAAATGCTCAGCAGTAGAGTTAGCAGTGATAAAATGATGAGCCTTCATGGTAACAAGGTTAAGTCTATAAGGATCAATTAATTCATCATTAGGAGAAACAGAAAAATCTAGACCAGTTTCTATAAGTGTAGCAGTAATGCCCCCATAAATGGGTCCCTTAGCAGCAAGGCGGCGAGCAATGAGAGAACCAAGGTTATACTTCTTGCTACGGTTAAGTGCAGCATCAATAAAACCAAGGTGATAGCTAGAAATGTTGCTAGTGTTCTCCCTACCAAGGATACTAGTAGCAAGATAATAAGTGAAATATCCGAGGGCAGGAAGTTGCATGTTTCTTATCTTCCCACGCTGGGGGTGAGCGGCCACCATCATTGGTGATTTCTCGATAGAGCGCCATGAGATCAGCGGGTCTCTCCTGAATCTTGCACGCTATCGTGGAAGCATTGATACCTATAATGTTACAAAAATTCTCCAAGGGCAAAGAAAAAGGACTACCATATAACTTAAAATCTATAGTGGGACCAAATTGTTTGGTTTGAAATTTAAAGCTCCATGTAGCTGGTTAAACCAACTCTTTCAACAAGCATCAAGAAGTCATCCAATAGAGCTGCACTTCTTAAAAATGCAAAACATGGGAAGCTAGAAGGATTAGCAACTCTATCACCTCCCGCATCATCGATGTTTGGTGCAATAAGGTCTTCGTTATAAGATGGCCTCACTAAGGTGGATGAACGTGAGGGCCTTGTTCTTCTAGGAGCATCACTCCTAAATATTTCTCCAAAGTTATGGCAATTCATCTCTGAAATTTTTGAACAATCATCACAAAAATTGATTTCAAGCAACTATAAGGCGGAAACTACCATAGAGACTTATAGGAGAGCTAAACATGCATCAAAACTATATTTTTTCCACTTAAATCAAGCATGCAAACTCACATAAGCTGTCACCTACAGTACCAAAATACTCAAGAAATACTCCACCAAACAAAATTCTACTTTGATAATCGGAGGAGTCACATACCGGAGAGCAAATGCACCAAATTTCAGCACAAATGGTGGGCTGAGCAAAGAGATCAAAAAATATCGAGGAAGAACAGCAAGAACTCGGGTTCCAGGAAATGTTTTGAGTTTGTGGGGTGAGAGAGGAATCTTTGGCAGGGGAAAGAGTTAGTGGAGGGACAGGGGAGCCCACACCATGTGTTGGCGCCACCATGGGGCAGGTCGCGCCCCCTATGGTGTGCCTGACTGGTGGGTTCCCCTGGGGTATCCCAGGTGGCTCTCTGCCTCATTTTTATGTAAAAAATTATTATAATTTTTCTGGAATTTTTCGAGAAACTTTATTTTTGAGGTATCTCCAGAATTTAATAATTAATAAAAACCCAGAAAAAAATGTGAAAAGGTGGAAAAAAAAACCAAAACCAGAACTACAAAGGTTCTATGACACTCCAATGGAAAAATAACCAAGGAAAACAACGGTGGAAGTGGTGAAAACAAAATTATTGGTGGTGAAAACATGCATAACCACAGTAATCAGGATGAAAACATGAATATGGATGATGGAAAACATGATTGTGCTAAAGTAGCAAGGTGATAACAAGAGTAAACATGGTGAAAACATAATTGGGAAGGTGAAAACGTAGTGAAAACATTGTCCTCTTCATTCAAAATCATTTTCTTAACAAGGGTGATCAAGTCTTGTCACCAGAGCAATTTTCATATGAAGCAAAACTTTGCTAATCACTAAATAATTATGTTACCAAAACTTTGGTGGGATTGGAATGGGACAATCAAATTCCCCAATCTTGATGTTCTCAATATTTTCAATTGAATTTAAACCATATCTTCTATCAATCTTCTTAGGAAAATAAACAGTATGCTCTTTATCATTAACATTAAATGTTACTTTTACTTGATTGCAATCAATAACAGCCCCTGCAGTGTTAAGAAAAGGTCTCCCAAGAATAATAGACATATTATCATCTTCAGGCATTTCCAACACAACAAAGTCAGTTAATATCAAAAAACTAGTAGCAACTTGAACATTAACATTCTCGCATATACCAACAAGAATAGCAGTGGATTTATCAGCCATTTGCAAAGATATATCAGTGTGTATCAAATTTTCCAGAGAGAGTCTCTTATAAAGAGAGAAAGGCATAACACTAACTCCAGCTCCCAAGTCACATAAAGCAGTTCTAACATAATTATTTTTAACATAACAAGGGATAGTAGGAATACCAGGATCTCCAAGCTTCTTTGGAACCTTGCCATTGAAAGAGTAATTAGTAAGCATAGTGGAAATTTACTCATTAGGAATTTTTATTTTGTTAGAGACAATATCTTTCATATCTTTAGAATAAGGAGGCAGTTTAATAGTATCAGTCAAAGGGATTTGCAAAAACAGAGGTTTCATCCACTCGCAAAACTTGTTATAATGTTCTTCTTCCTTTGATTTGTGTTTCTTATTAGGAAAAGGCATTGCTTTTTGTACCCAAGGCTCTCTTTCATTACCATGTTTATTAGCAATGAAATCCTCCTTAGTATACTTCATAGTTTTAGTTTGCTTTTCAGGTTCAGCTACAGTTTCTTCTTTATCAGAAGCATCACTTTTATCATTACCTCTTTCAGTTTCAACATCAGAAATAGATATACTATTAGGATTTTTAGCAGGTTCAGGAGATTCTACAACAATTTTATGTCTCTTCTTCTTTTTCATAGAAGGAGAACTATTACTTTTAGGTTGTTGAGAATCTTGTTCTTCTTTTAGGATGTCCTTCAGTATACAAGGGGTCTTGAGTGGAAACACCACTTCTAGTAATTATTTCACAAACATGTATATCTCTAGAAGCATTAGCTAGCATATCTTTTTGCACCTTAGTAAGTTGATCAATTTGAGTTTGAACCGTATGAAAATGTTTAACAAACATTTTAACATCATTAGAGGTTCTTTCAATAATACCATGCAAATTATCAATATCTCTAGAGTTTTCCATAAGATGGTTTTGCACTCTCATATTAAAGTTGTCTTGTTTAACAACATAATTATCAAATTCATCTAAGCATTGATCATGTGGTTTAGAGTAAGGAATATCTCTATTAGCAAAGTATTGGAGAGAGTGTACCTCAACTGTTTATGGATGAGGAATAGGCTTACATAATTCTTCTATAGGAGGTAAATTCTTCACATCTTCAGATTTAATACCCCTCTCTTTAAGATATTTCTTGGCTTCCTTCATCACTTCAACATTTAATTCAATCATCCCTCTCTTATTGGGTGTTGGTATTGGTGTTGTCTCTGGTGTAGGTGTAGGCTCCGGTATATTCTAATCATCATTATTTTTGGCTATTCTAGCCATTAATTCCTTGGCTTCTTCTAGAGTTCTTTTCCTGAAAACACAACCAGCACAACTATCCAGATATGTCCTAGATTCAAAAGTTAGTCCATTATAAAATATATCTAGAAGCTTATTTTTAGGTAATGGATATCTAGGGATAGCTCTTATTAGAGAACAAAACCTTGTCCAAGATTCAGGCAATTTTTCTCCTTCAATTTGCTCAAAGTTAAAGATGTCCTGCACAACAGCATGTTGGGCACTAGCAGGAAAACGTTTTTGAAAGAAAGCATTAACCAAATCCATAGTATTAGTAATAGATCTAGGTGACAGATTGTTAAACCAAGTTTTAGCTTCATCTTTCAATGAGAAAGGGAAGATCTTGGTAAAAAAAAATAAGTATGCAACTTGGTATCATCAGAAAATAAATTACTCAAAGATGAAAGCTCATTCATGTGTTCCATAGCACTTTTACTTTTAGTTCCACAAAAAGGTTCCTTCACAACAATAGATGTGTAAGATAAATCTAGATCAAGATCATAATCCGTGTCTCTAATGTGTATGGGAGATGTGGCAAACTTAACATCAAGAGAAGATTTATATTTCATAGCATGTCTTGCAAGAAGACTCTTAAGAGCACTTGCGCCGGTAGTAGCCTGAGCTTCTTCAATAAAGTCATCATTAAGTTCAATATAGGTTTCATCTAGATCATCAATAAACTCAGGTGAATTAACAGGTGTACTAGCATTTGTAACAGAAATTTCAGCATTTTCATTTTGTTTGGATCTAGCAATTGTAGCATCTAGGAAAGGACCTAATGAACCAGTATTATCAAGCACAGTAGAAGCATCATCAAAAGTATCATAAACATTTTCAGACTCAGCAGAAGTAACAACACGTGTAGCATGTGGTGGAGTAAGAAGTTTACTCATAACAGACGGTGAATCAAGAGCAACAGAGGTGTTCAGAGTTGTACCTCTCCTTGTAGTGGATGGTAATATAGGAACTTTTCCATCACAAGTCTTTCCCATAATGAAAGGCTTGCAGCGAACAATATCACGTTCAAGTGAGAAAATAAATAAAGCTATGCTCCCCGGCAACGGCGCCAGAAAATAGTCTTGATGACCCACAAGTATAGGGGATCGCAACAATCTTCGAGGGAAGTAAAACCCAAATTTATTGATTCGACAGAAGGGGAGCCAAATAATATTTATTAGCCTTAACAACTGAGTTGTCAATTCAGCTGCACCTGAAAGTAGACTTGCTCGCAACAATTTATCAGTAGTAACAGTTTTATAGTAGCAGTAGTAGTAAAATAGTAACAGCAGTAGCAATCGCGGAGAACAGCAGGATGGGAGTACCGTAGGCATAGAGGGAATGAATGAATGGGTGTTGCATGGATAACATAGGTCATGAAATAATCTAAACATGGGCATTGCAGATAATAATAATAAAGCATCCAAGTTCTAGGAAAACCATAGGCATGTGTTCCAATATAGTCATATGTGCTCGCAATGAGAAACTTGCACAACATCTTTTGTCCTACCAGCCCGTTGCAGCGGGGTCTCTAGAGAGACTACTGGTAATTAAGGTGCTCCTTTTAATAAAGCACTAGAGCAAAGCATTAACACTCTGTGAACACACGTGATCCTCACATCACAACTTGCAGATATGATCAAGAAACATAATTATACTCATGAAACAATAACATGTTCAGATCTAGGCACTATGCCCTAACAATCTGGCATTATTACATGATTGATCTCATCCAATCGCTTCCACCCCTCTCAGCATACAGCAGTGTTTACTCACACATGGACAGGGGAATCATGGATGGTTGATGGAGAAGAGGTTACGGTGCCAATGGCGATGATCTCCTCCGAATCCCCGTCCCGCCAGGGCGCCAGAATAGGAACTTCGGATCCCCAAATCGAGTTTCGAGGTGGCGGCGACACTCTGTTGTGTTTCTGTGGAATATGACGAACCCCCTCGCGTTTTAGGTCTACCGGGGATATGTAGTCGAAAGGGGAGCCCGAGGGGGTGCCTGGGGGCCCCACAGCACCAGGCGGCATGGCCAAGGGGGGCGCCTAGGGGTAATGTGGCCCCCTCCTGGCCCCTCTCCGGGACTCCTTCTAGCTCCGGGGGTCTTCGAGTGTTTTAAGGTCTTCGGGATCTTTTCTGGGCATTTTCCCAAAAGTTGATTTTTCTGCACAAAAACGAGACACCAAGGTAATTCTGCTAAAAACAGCGTTAGTCCGTGTTAGTGGTATCCAAAACTCACAAGTTTAGAGGAAACAATAAGAAAAGTGTTCGGAAAAGGAGATACGTTTTGGACGTATCAGTGAACATATTATAGCTATGCAATTGACAGAAATAGAGGCCGCACCATAGTGCAGATACATGACATGATGATCACTATGAGATTTATTTGGGCATTACAACATGATACATAGACCGTAATCCAACTTTATCTATGACTAATAATCCAACCTCAGGACGTCATCCGAGCAAACTTTGGGTATTAAGTTGCAAGCAACACATTATTGCATAAAGTAAAGTGTGTAATGTAAACAATAGATTTATCCTTAGACAAATCATTATTTTTTTATCCCTACTGGCAATAGCACATCCACAATTTTAGAAGTTACTGTCACTCTCCTAGATTACTGGAGGCATGAACCCACTATCGAGCAGAAATACTCCCTCTTGAAGTTAGAAGCATCAACTTGGCCAGCGCATCTACTAGTAACGAAGAGCATGCAAGATCACAAATAACATATAAAAGATAGATCTATAATCAACTTGACATAGCATTCAATATTCATCGGATCCCAGGAAAAACAACATGTAGCATTACAATAAGATGATCTTGATCATGTTAGGCAGCTCACATGATCTAAACATGATGGCACAAAAGGAGGAGAAGACAACCATCTAGCTATTGCTATGGACTCGTAGTCCAAGGATGAACTACTCGCGCATCACTCCGGAAGCTGGCATGATGATGTAGAGCCCTCTGGTGACAATTTCCCCTCCTAACAAGGTGCGAATTAGGGTTGACGATGACGGCGGCTACGAAAATTTTCGTGGATGGAGGCTCGGGTGTTTATGGTTTTCCCGAGGATTACTTTAAATAGGCGAAAGGACGATATCGGTGGGCTCCCAAGGGGCCCACACCACCTGGTGGCGCGGCCAAGGGGGGGGTGCCTGATACGTCATAAACGTATCCGTAAATTCTGATGTTCCATGTTGTTTTCATACTATATGCTACATGTTTCCTTTACACTTTATGCCATTTTTATCGACTTTCTGGGACTAACCTACTGACAAGATGCCACAGAGCCAGTTCCTGTTTTCTGCTGTTTTTAGTGTCACAAAAGTTGTTCTGGAAATATTCTCGGAATTGGACGATTTGAAGCCCGTAAGTCTTAGAAATCTATCGCGCACATGGAGTCCGGAGGGGACCCGGAGGGGGGCCACAAGGGACCACACCATAGGGCGGCGCGCCACCCTCTCTGGCCACACCGGGGGGTGGTGTGGCCCCTGGCCGCCCATCGATGTTGCCCTCTGGCCTATTTATACCTCTTGGGAGGTTAACCCTAAGTACCAAAGCCTTTTCCACCAAAAACATCCGCAGCCGCCGTCATCGTCAACCCTAGTTCGGGAGGGTTCTGGAGCTCTCCCCGACACCCTGATACGTCATAAACGTATCCTTAATTTCTGATGTTCCATGTCATTTTCATGCCATATGCTACATGTTTTCCTTACACTTTATGCCCTTTTGATCGATTTCCCGGGACTAACCTATAGACAAGATGCCACAGAGCCAGTTCCTGTTTTCTGTTGTTTTTAGTTTCAGAAAAGTTGTTCTGGAAATATTCTCGGAATTAGACGATTCAAAAGCCAGAAGTCTTAGAATTTACGGAGGGTCCACGGAGTCCCAAAGAGACCCGGAGCCGGGCCACAGGGTGGCCACACAATAGGGTGGCGCGAGTTCCTCCTGGACGCGCCACCAGGTGCTGTGGGCCCCCTGGCAACCCCCCGGCATCGCCCTTTCGCCTATATATGCCCCCCGATGCATAAACCCTAAATAAATCGGCCTTCTACACCAATACATCCGTAGCTCCACCGCCGCTGCCGACAAGTTTCGGGGGACAGAATTCTCTGTTCTGGCACCCTGGTGGGACGGGGAAGTGCCCCCGGATCCATCTCCATCGACTCCACCACCATCTTTATCGCCGTTGTTTGTCTCCTATGATGAGGAGGGAGTAGTTCTCCCCCGGGGCTGAGGGCTCTACCGGTATCTATGTGTTTCATCTCTCTCTCCCATGGTGTGATCTTTATGTGATGATGAGCTTTGTAATCTAGTTGAATAAGTAGATGTTACTCTTCATCTGTTATGCTACTCAAGTGGTTTTGTTATGAGATCTCCGTAGACACTTTGATCACGCTGTAAAGGTGACAGTGTGTGCACCGTGTGGTTTAGCATGATATTTATATCTTTTGTTGGATGACCCTATGAAATTATGGTGTTTGTCTAGTAGCTTCTAGGGCGCTTAAGTTGACAGTGTGGGGTTAACTAGACATGGGAATGCGACTTTAAGGTGTGCTTTGTAGCCCTACGCAATGAATTGGTGTTTGTTGTCCAACCGGAGAGTGGTTCGGAGTAGCATAGTGAATAGAGATATTTATGCATTCAATTATGTTATCTTTGTTGAGAGTGTACACTAGTGAAAGTAGGATCCCTAGGCCTTGTTTCCAAGCATTGAAACACCGTTTATAACCTGTTCTGCTACATGTTTTCTTGCTGCCATTTTTATTTCAGATTGCAATTACGACTTATAATCATCCATTTAACTTGTATTTCACTATCTCTTCACCAAACTAGTGCACCTATACAACTGAAAATTGTATTGGGTGTGTTGGGGACACAAGAGACTTCTTGTATTGTAATTGCAAGCTTGCTTGAGAGGGATACTTTTGACCTCTTCCTCCCTGAGTTCGATAAACCTTGGGTAATCCACTTAAGGTAAACTTTCTGTTGTTCTACAAACCTCTGCACTTGGAGGCCCAACACTGTCTACAAGAATAGAAGCGTGCATAGCATCAAGCTCTTTTCTGGCGCCGTTGCCAGGGAGGTAAGGTAAAAGGTTCTCACATCCTTTGTGAGTGCTCGAAGTTATTTCATTTAGATTCTGTAATTATATCTTTTTGTTTCTTGTTTTTATTTTCACTAGTTAGGCTTATTTTTACTTGTTGCTTGTTTTTATTTTTGCTAGTTAGTCTTAATGGAAACCAACAAAAATATGAGAGAGCTTTATTTGCATTCTAGTAGCAATGTTGTTAGCATTAATTATTTGGGTACCATTATTTCTAATAGTATGGAAAAGTCTAAGTTTGGGGAAGCTAGTTTTTCTAAACTTTTTAGTTCCCCAGCTCTAGAGGAGAAAATTTTCTCTGATGATACTTTATCTCCCATATGTGAAAAATCTAATGATGGTTGTGATATTTTAAATCCTCCTGCTGAGAGTATTCCATTTAAAGTACATATGAAAATTCTTGAACGTGTTAGGAACAACTGCTATTTTGGAGATGGAACTGTCCATCCTAGTGATAATTTACTCTTTATACATGAATTATGCGGGTTGTTCAAGTGTGCAGGTATTTCAATGGACCAAGGTAAGAGGGGGATACTCTCTTTGTAACTTAAGGACAAAGCAAGGGAGTGGTATGAGCTACTAGATGATCCTCATCATTTCGAGTGGAAGGAGCTTGAATCTCTATTTTATTCTAAATTTTATTCTTCTCATGAACTATATTTAGATAGGAATTACATTTATAATATTTGTCCTCATGATGGAGAAAGCATTGCTCAAGCTTGGGGAAGACAGAAAACATTAATACTTAAATGTCCTAACCATGAGCTTCCTAAGGAAATAATTGTTACTAATTTTTATGCAAGGCTTTCAGGACATTACAGAGATTATCTGGATGCATTTTCAGAGGGTTCTTTCTCAAGTAAGAAGGTTGAAGCTAAATGGTATCTTTTTGAAACAATTGAAACCAATAATGAAGGTTGGAATAACGATAAAGGTAAAGAATCATGTATAAACTATGAGTATGATTGCATTAAGTCTTTTTGTGAAACTGCTGATTTTCAAGAGCTTAGTGATAAATGTGGTCTTGATCCTCAAATTATTGTTGGTTGGTATAGGTCCTTTGCTTCTTATATTAATGTTACTAAATCAAATGGGGACATACATCATGAACCTTTTAAAGACACTTGCATGAAAAATGAAACTGTTATTAATGATTGCAATGAACATGCTCAAACTTCTAAAAGTACTATTTGTTATAAGCATTTTAATTTTTGTGGAGCATTTAGACCTTGTGAAAAGAATCAAACCGAAGAAGAATATTGCATCCATCATAGGAATGAAAAAACTAGAAAGTGGGACATGGCTTTAGATGATCTTGGTAAAAAAGTTTGTGCCCTCTATCCTTTTATTTGTGAAGTTTTGTTGTAAAGTGGGTCATTTCAATTTTCAATGCTCAGGATTTAATAGCTATTCGAACACTGGAAGCTTGTATTGTGATGACATGATCACTCCTAATCAGCATGATGAACTTACATTATTTTTGGGGTGTGAAGAGTTATCAAGAAAAACTTCTTTGGTAGATATGAGTGCTCTTGATATGAATAGTGTCCTGCATTGTTGTCATCTTTATTGTGTTAATAATTGCCACACAAATACTTACATACAAAATATTATAAAAGAGGATACTTTACCAAAATATGACAGGGCTAATATTTGTTTTCATCTTATTAATGAAGAGGAGGAATCCTCCAAGGTTTGTTCTATTGTTTTTGACAATAAACCAAGGTATGTGGAGAAGCTTTCTTTAAAGCCTCTCCCTCCTATAGAGAAGAAGAAGAGGAGGAGGAGTAAAAGGATAGAGGTAACGGTATCTCCCCCTAAGCATGTTTCTCCTATTATATTTTTTGATGAGTCCGAACTCAATGATTTTCCTATGCCTCTTATTTATGAAAGTGATCATGATTGGGATAAACACACTACTTTTGATATTGAAAATCTCTT
Organism: Alopecurus myosuroides; assembly: GCA_028641055.1. NCBI lineage: Eukaryota > Viridiplantae > Streptophyta > Magnoliopsida > Poales > Poaceae > Alopecurus > Alopecurus myosuroides. The sequence continues at coordinate 332,314,515 of CM054062.1, read as the reverse complement.
TGGTACCAATTCTAAAAATGATGATAATTGTTGTACTATTAGTACCATCCATGTTCCTTCAAATGATGATATAGAAAGCTCTGAGCTTGTGGATGATGTGTTTGAAAATAATTTTGCTACTGATGATTATTTGCTTGATACATCTCTTTCTAGTAAAAATGATGATATTGCTTATGATGATACTATGCCTCCAGTCTTTGATAACTATTATAAAAGATGCTATAACATAGGCTATGATTACAATTATCCTTATAAAACTTGTCATAGTTATGGACGAATTACCCAAAACCATCTCCCTAATATACAACTTGTCTATCATGTTGGAGTTCTTTATGATGATTACAATGAAGAATATGATACTTTTGGTTCACCTACTATTGAGGAGAACATTATTTATGATTACAATATGCCTCCTATATTTGATGATTATGGTGATGTGAATGATAATGATAGCTGTTCTGTTGAATTTGCTCCCAGTAGTATTAATAAGAATGACTATGCTTATGTGGATAGTAATAATTCTTTTATGCAAGTGGCTCATGATAAGAATGTTTATTGTGATATTTATATTGTTAATTTCATTCATGATGCTGATGAAAGTTATTATGAGAGAGGGAAGCATAGTCTTATGCATCTCGAAAATATCAATTTCCCTTCTTTATGTTGAATGTTCTGAATTTGCACTTATTTTGTCTTCCTATGCTAGCCACTTTGTGCTTTATTGACTTGTTTTTCTACAAGATTCTTTTTCATAGGAAGTGGGTTAGACTTAAATTTGTTTTATGTTTGCTTCTTGATGCTTTCTTTTGCTTCAATTAATATTTCTCATGTGAGCATCTTCTGAAATTATCATGCCTAGCTAAAAGGCTTTAAAGAAAAGCACTTCTTGGGAGATAACCCATGGTTTTATTTTTGCTTTGTTTTTTCTCTATTTTCTTTGAGTCAAGGGGTTGTATACTTATGTATAAACTCCTTTTTATCTTTCTTTTCATGTTTTAGTGGTGCCAAGTAAGATTTCTGACGAGAATTGGAGTTGGTTTTCGGATTTCTACGCAGGAAACAAATTTGTGTTGTCCAGCGTAAAAAATCGTATAAATCACAGAAAAATCAGAATGACCTGAAATTTCTTGTGCTGATTCCTCGGCTAATTCCGCAATTTTTTTGTTCCTTAAGTTTTCGATCTGAGCAACGTAATTTCCTCAAAAAAAATCGTCTTTACAAACTATTCTAGTTTTGACAGATTCTGCCATTTTTCTTGCATTTGCTCTTTTACGATGGCAAGTGGATTTCTTTTCTTCAAGAAACATCAGTAGCTGTATCTAATGTTTAAAAGTATCAATATCACTTGTGCCCATACAGAACCCATGGATTTTTGATTGTTGTGCTAACCCTCTAATGCGAATTACTCTTTGAGTGTGGTGTGAAGGAAGTTTTCAAGGGTCATGAGAAGAGGGTGGTATATGTGATCAAGAAGAGTGCAAGGTCAAAGCTTGGGGATGCCCCCGTTTTTCATCCAAACATATTTTCATAAGACTCAAGCATCTAAGCTTTGGGATGCCCAAGGCATCCCCTTCTTCATCAACAATCTATCTGGTCACTTCTAGTGAAACTATATTTTTATCCGGTCACATCATATGAAGTTTACTTGGAGCATATGTTTGTTTTTCTTTTGTTTTCCTTTGTTTTTTTACTTGATTCAATAATATAGTTGGGCCCTAGCATTTCTTGTTTGGGAGAGAGACACGCTCCGCTTTTTCGTCTGAATACTCGTTATGCTCGTATTCTTAGTTTTTCTTATAGCTGCTGCAAAATTCATGTTTAGCTCTTGTTTTCATTGCATCTATTGTTCATAGCTGTTAGTTTTAGTAGTGTTATGTGAGTACTCTCATGTTTTCTTGTTGTAGCATTTAGAGAGTTTTTGTTAAAACATATTTTGTATGGTGCCTATTGGGAAAAGAAACTGCTCCTTGTAGTAGAATTTATAACGGAACTTGTATAGACTGTGGCTAGACTTTTTCGTATCATGCTAGATGTTATTTTAATTCTAAAGTCTTGTGGTTATTTAGTAGCATCATTAGCCTCAAATAGCTGAGAGTGTTTAATGTGCCATTGAAAGAATCATGAGTTGTTCTTGTCATATTGAAGCATAAATTTGTGGTGTTCTCCTTTGAATGTTTAATTTGGTTGACTTGGCGCATGCTCACACCATGTTTATGACTATGAACCAGTCACTTACAGCCTCTATGATCATTTAGTTTTTGAACTTGTGGTACTACTTATGCTTTGATTAATGGTGTTTATGTCGCTATGCATGATTATGGCTCTTATGCTCTCTTGATTTGTCGCTCCCAGTCTTTTGCTAGCCTCCACTTGTACTGAGTATGAGCTCTACTCGTGCATCCAACTCCCAAAAACCAAAGTTTTCCTATTGTGTCCACCATACCTACCTACATGTGGTATTTAACCGCCACTCCAAAGTAAATTGCGCATGTGTTACCCGTCGAGACATCGCAGTAAGGATCATAGACAGGGGTGCCATGAGCCTACGGGTAGAGTCGTGGGGGGACGTGGTAGTATGAAAATCGAGGAAACATATATACCCCTAACTTGTTATGCTTAATGCTTGTCACTTTGGGCCCAAGTGCCATGATCTCAGATCTGAACATGTTATTAAATCACGATGATAATTATTGTTTCTTGATCATACCTGCAAGTTGTTTACACATATCGTTGTCCGGAACCCGAGGCCCCGAAGTGATAGAAATTGGGACAACCGAAGGGGGTGGTTGTGATGTGAGGATCACATGTGTTCACGGAGTGTTAATGCTTTGCTCCGGTGTTCTATTAAAAGGAACACCTTAATTACCAATAGTTCCCTTGAGGCCCCGCTGAAAACGGGCTGGTAGGACAAAAGATGTTGTGCAAGTTCTCATTGCGAGCATGTACGACTATTTACGGAACACATGCCTATGGTTACTTAGTGCTTGGATGCTTTATCCTATTTATCTGCAATGCCCATGTCTTGATTATTATATGAACTATCTTATCCATGCAACGCCCGTTCATCTATCCTTATGCCTACAGTATTTAATCCCGCTGTTTACTTCAAACACTACTGCTGTTCTTTTCATTTCACTGCTGCTATTATTTCACTACTGCTGTTACTATAAAACGGTTACTACTGATAAACCCTGCGAACACGTCCACTTTTAGGTGCAGGTGAATTGACAACTCACTTATTAAGGCTCACGAATATTCTTTGGCTCCCCTTGTGTCGAATCAATAAATTTGGGTTTTACTTCCCTTAAAGACTGTTGCGATCCCCTATACTTGTGGGTTATCAGGGGGCCATAGGGTTGCCATACCATAGGGTGGCGCCGATTCCACCTAGCCGCGCCACCAGGTGGTGTGGGCCCCCTGGCCACCCCCCGACATCGCCCTTTTGCCTATATATGCCCCCGATGCATAAACCCTAAATCAATCGGCCTTTTCCACCAAAAAAATCTGTAGCTCCACTGCCGCCGACAAGTTTCAGGGGACAGAAATCTCTGTTCCAGCACCCTACCGGGACGGGGAAGTGCCCCCGGATCCATCTCCATCGACTCCACCACCATCTTCATCGTTGTTGTTGTCTCCTATGTTGAGGAGGGAGTAGTTCTCCCCCGGTAGCTATGTGTTTAATCTCTCTCTCCCATGGTGTGATCTTTATGTGATCATGAGCTTTGTAATCTAGTTGAATAAGTAGATGTTACTCTTCATCTGTTATGCTACTCAAGTGGTTTTATTATGAGATCTCTGTAGACACTTTGATCACGGTGTAAAGGTGACAGTGTGTGCACCGTGTGGTTTAGCATGATATTTATATCTTGTGTTGGATGCCCCTATGAAATTGTGGTGTTTGTCTAGTACCTTCTAGGGCGCTCAAGTTGACAGTGTGGGGGTTAACTAGACATGGGAATGCGACTTTAAGGTGTGATTTGTAGCCCTACGCAATGAATTGGTGTTTGTTGTCCAGTCGGAGAGTGGTTTGGAGTAGCATAGTGAAGAGACATATTTATGCATTCAATTATGTTATGTTTGTTGAGTGTCCACTATTGAAAGTAGGATCCCTAGGCCTTGTTTCCAAGCATTGAAACACCATTTACAACCTGTTCTCCTACATGTTTGCTTGTTGCCATTTTTATTTCAGATTGCAATTACTACTTATAATCATCCATATTACTTGTATTTCACTATATCTTCGCCGAACTAGTGCACCTATACAACTGACAATTGTATTGGGTGTGTTGGGGACACAAGAGACTTCTTGTATCATAATCGCAGGGTTGCTTGAGAGGGATACCTTTGACCTCTTCCTCCCTGAGTTCAATAAACTTGGGTAATCCACTTAAGGGAAACTTGCTGCTGTTCTACAAACCTCTGCACTTGGAGTCCCAACACTTTCTACAAGAGTAGAAGCGTGGGTAGACATCACACCCTGCAGGGAGGGGGAATCATCACCGTAGGCCTCTTCATCACCATGTCTGCATCCGGAGTGATGTGTGAGTAGTTCATCCTTGGACTACGGGCATAGCAGTAGCTACATGGTTGTTCTCTCCTCTTTATGCCTCATGTTTAGATCTTGTGAGCTTCCTAACATGATCAAGATCATCTTATTGTAATGCTACATGTTGTGTTTGCTGGGATCCGAAGAATATTGAATTCTATGTCAAGTGATTATCTATCTATCATGTTATTTTCATGTGTATGTTATTTATTATCTTGCATGCTCTCCGTTGCTAGTAGATGTTGTGACCAAGTAGATGCTTGTAATTCCAAGAGGGAGTATTTATGTTCGATAGTGGGTTCATGCATCCCTTTCACTCACGCTCGAGTGACAGAAACGTAAACGGGAGGGGGATGTGTTGTTGCCATTAGGGAGAAAACAACGATGTTTACATTGTTTTCATTACACACTTTGCTTACTGCGATTATCTGTTGCTTGCAACTTAATACCCAAGGTTTGCTCGGATGACATTCTGAGGGTGGATTATTAGTCATAGATGCAGTTGGATAACGGTCTATGTATCTTGTTGTAATGCCCGCATGAATCACATAGTAATCATCATGTCATGCATATGCACTACAGTGCAGCCTTTATATCTGTCAATTGCCCAGCTGTAATTTCTTTACCCAACATGTTATCTATCTGTTTTGGAGAGACACCACAAGTGAACTGTGGACCTCGGTCCATTTTCTCTATACTGATAATACAACCACTGTAATATCTGTTTTCATACTGTTCCTACAGTTTTCCTACTGCCATCACTGTTCTCTTTTCATTTATTGCAAACAAGTACTGATTTCCACACCATACGTCTAACCTCTTTGTTTTCAGCAAAACCGGTGAGATTGACAACCTCACTACTTAGTTGGGGCAAAGTGATTTGATTGTGTTGTGTAGGTTCCATATTGCTTTTGAACCGGTAGTGCGCCCTGCCACATCAGCTGCATCAACCTTCGAAAGTGATTTCTTCCTCCTATTGGTCGATTCAACCTTGGTTTCTTTCTGAGGGAAAACTTACCGCTGCACTCTTCACACCCTACACTTGGGGCCTTCCAACGAACAACAACCTCATGTCTAGGCAGCCATCAGGGGGCGCCACCCAATGGTGGGGCCGCCTCGGTGCCCTCCTCCGGGTCTCCTCCGACTCCAGGTACGTGACAGAAAAATAAGACCCTGGGTTTTTGGTTCTTCCAATTCCGAGAATATTTCAGATCAACTTTTCTGAAACAAAAAAAGCAAAAAATAGGAACTGGTGCTGTGACATCTTGTCAATAGGATAGCCCCAGAAAATGCATAAAAATAATTATAAAGTGTATAGAAAACATGTAGCAATTGACATAATATCAACATGGAACATCAGAAATTAATAATACGTTGGAGACGTATCAGTCGTGTAGTCGAAGCATCGACTAGTGCAACAAAAGGCAGCACCTCATAACTCTACACACGTACGGCATAGGCGATGACTTCCGGGCTCTAATCCAACAAAGCAGCGAAAGTTGGAGACTTGGATGAAAGATTCCACGACACGATGGTATGCGTATGGTAGAGAAATGTCGACTCGTGCACAACTCTAATTGGGACCACAATTGAGAAGAGAAAGTGAGAGAGAAACTGGTGCCAAAAGGGAGAGGGGGCTCTCCTTATATAGGAGGAGGATAGATGCCACCCTCCTTGGCTAAAACCATGTGGGACTAATCCCACATGGTTGGTCGGCCAAGGATGGGGGAGGGGCGGGCAGCCGCCGACCCCCTAGTGAGCCCCATGTAGCTAGCCCACTAGGGAGGCAAGTCTCTCCCTCCTTTTCCCCTAATAGGGCTCTTTTCCTTCTAGGACATATTTAAGTCAAACATGGCTTTAAAAAAAGTTAGTTATTAATTACACTGATTAATATTAAATACATATTATTTAATTTATCTGTCACCGAAACACCATTCGTAGCCCTCCGATCTCCATCGGATATATTCCGTAACGAATTCGGCACTCTTCCCTATTTTCTATTCGGTGTAAAATCGAACCTAAACGCCGTCTACACTTAAGTGTGCCATCCTATGTTTGAGATCACTCTAGACATGACCGAGATTCATCTCCGATCGATGACCAACATCGGGATCTTGAAACCCATGATGGTCCATGTGTGTTCCACGGTTATCTTTGTCGCTTGAATATTAAACGTCAAGTCCTTATGCTTTTTCCTAGCAATACCAAGTTTGGTCGAGTCTCAAGTCCTTATGCTTTTTCCTAGCAATACCAAGTTTGTCCGAGACTCGACCTCTGGTATCTCCATACCCAGTTCAATCTCGTTACCGATAAACACATTTACTCGATCGAATGATATTGCATCCCCGTGACCTATTCGCATGATTGCAAGCTTTACTTAATTGGAGAGGTGACATTTTGCGCAATATTCTTTGTAGTTGCTTAAAATAACCTCATTCTTTCACTTCAAAAATGGAAATCAAATTAGTTTTTATGGATCATTCGAAAACTATAGATATGGTTGAGACGTATTAAATATCTTAAAATCCATGTTTATCATTTTACTTATAAAATAGTACACATAAAAAGAACTCCGTTAGGATGGATTGTATTTTTTTCTTCAATTTTTGTTTTTTAAATTTGGGCCAAACTAGCTGGAATGACTATTCATATCATGAGGTTGAATCCTTCAACTTTCTTTGTGCATACCTATATAACTATACTTGGGTAATTTTAAAATAATTTTGGGGAAATTGTAGGAATTAATTAGAACATACTTGTAAATAATTTAATTAATTTACGGAAACCGATCGAAATCATTTAAATGAGCGAAAGTAGCTAAATAGAGAGGAAAAAAAATATTATACTCCCTCCGTTCCATATTAGATGACTCTCAAATAGATGTATCTAGTATTGAAATATGTCTAGATACATCTATGTGGAAGTCATCTAATATGGAACGGAGAGAGTACATGGGAATGGGCTATCCGTTAATGTCAATTTTTTGTGAAAACTGGTTAGTGCTATTTTGCACCATATGTTTTTCACTCTCTTCAGAAAAAAAAACCCATTTATGTCACTTAGAAAATGAAAAAAACACCTTTTGGCGACATAGAATTAGAAAAATTTATTTGGCCGTAAAGATCCACGTGAGTGTGAATCATGCCATGGATATCGCCATAACCATGGTCATTTGGCTTCAATGCCAGCATTGTTAAGAAAAGATAGTCCATTTTGCAAAGATTGATTTTGTAAATATGTCAAAATTCATGTTTATTATTTTTGGTAGTGACCAGTACACATAAAATAACTCCATGAGGAATGATTGCCTTTTAGATCTTTTACTAGTTTTCTTAGATTATTTATAAATAGGTTCGAAACGGTCGATATGGTCATTCATGACAAGGGGGACTTTAAAGTTGCTTTGCTGCTACGGCATAGAATCATATTTAGGTGGCTTAAAATGTTCTATTTTTTTTACAATTTTTATGACAAAAGTAGAGCACACTTGTTGTGAAATTCGAATTACTTTTGAGAAATCGACCAGAACACATTTATATGGGGAAAGTAGCTCGAAATTAAGAAAAAAATACCCGTGATACCAATTGGATACTTGGATATCTGAAAATAATATTTTGGAAATTTTAGGAGAAAATAGAGCACATGTGGTTCAATTTGGATATTTTTCGAAAGATTGGGCGAAACTCGTTTAAATAGGTAGAAAGCGAGATATATAATAGGTACTTGCTTCACAAAGAAACCATTTTTGCTACTTATAAAATAGAAAATCGTTTTTTTTTTGTGACGAAAAATGAGAGACTTCTGTTTGGCATGCTAACTACGAAGAAGGGCAACAAAAAGTTCAATTTCTTTTTATTTTTGAAAACTATTTTTAAAACGTTTTCCAAGTACGCCAAGACTGGCGGCAGCTGTTTTTCGTAGGTAGGTAGCTTGGTGCGTACATATCCGTGCCTAGGTCCAGGGAATTCCTTTGGATGGATTTGGCAGATGAGTACAGTCCCAGCCGATGGAGGCAGGCGGTGCGCAATTGGATGTTGATCGAGCCTGCCAACTGTAGCCGGGCAGTATCGATCCGTCCGATGGATGGTGCGCGAGAGATCCTGATCGATGGACCGGTACGTTGCAGGGATCGCATGCATGCGTGGTCGACAAGTACCGAGGTGGGTGCATGCGGCCGGGGACGAAACTGCTGGTACTGAGCCGTGCCGCCGCTCTCTGCCGGGCCACATGGCCGGTGCAAGTTGGCTCCCCGGCCGGGCCCGTACCGTCGACCGAGATCGACCCTGACCAGACATGGCCATCGATCGATTCCATTGTATCCGCACGTCCATCCATCCATGATCCATCCAGACATGACCGATCGACATACAGTACTAAAAATTCGGTGATATAATGTGAACCTGCACATGTCGACGATCGCGCCGGCGGGCGGGCGGCGAAAATTCCGGGCGCTTGCTTTCTCGCCTTAGTCCCGCCGTCCCCCACGTGACCCCAGATTCCGCTGCCGGGCGACTGCCAATCCCCACGTCGACGATCGAGAACGCATCCATCCGTCGGCGTCGCCAATCTTTCTTTCCTCTGTCGAGGTCACACCTCCGGGTTACATTTCGCTCAACGCCGGAGAATCCCAACCGCAATGTATGTACCAGAAGGCAGCAGGCAGCAGCAAGCTAGCTACGCCACCATGTACGTCCATGTCGATGGGCGAAACTGCCTGAGCTTTCGAGGAATGGTCGTCAACGAATCGACCCGTCCATCGAGGAATGGTCGTCAGCGAATCGACCGGTGGAAGAATGGTCAGCGCTAGTGCAGCTTGTGTCCGGCCGTGTGCTGCTGATGGTGCTGATAAGGGCCATCCTGCTGATGTGATCGTAAGACGTACGCCTCACCTGGAGCATGATGCAACATGCTACAGCCCGCCCATCCTGTATAAATACCTGCTGCGTATGCCAAGGGAGAGCACTCACATGCAGCATTTAGCTACCAAGCCAGATACCTCTAGCCTCGCGCGGTTAGAAGCTAGCTGCTGATCGCTAGCAGAGTTAGCCGCCAGCAGCACAGATTAGGCATATATATGGACGAGGAGAAGAAGGAGGGCAAGTACCGCGGCGTGCGCAAGCGGCCGTGGGGCAAGTTCGCCGCCGAGATCCGCGACCCGGAGCGCGGCGGATCCCGCGTCTGGCTCGGCACCTTCGACACCGCCGAGGAGGCCGCACGGGCGTACGACCGTGCCGCATTCGCGCAGAAGGGCGCCACCGCCATCCTCAACTTCCCCGCCGGCGCCCCTGCTTCTAGGCAGACTGCGGGCGGGTCGTCCTCGTCGTCGGCTCCGGCGGGGGCGTCCGGAGGAAGGAGGGCCGACCACACGGAGAAGGTGGAGCTAGAGTACCTCGACGACAAGGTCTTGGAGGACCTCCTCGCGGAGGAGTACTACAGCGGCAGCAGCAAGAAGAAGTACTAGCAGGTTACCTGCTTCAATCGACCGGAAAGAAGAATAAGCTGCTAGCTTGGCCTTGGAGTCGTTGGTCTGCGCTCCGTTGATTTTGGGTTCATGCATGCCTGGGTGTGGCTAGAGCATGGAGATGATGACTAGCCATGGCCAGCATGCATGTGCACATACACGTGTAGACTAAACCACCGACACGTTCTTGCATGTCCCTGCCCGGCCGTAGAGCTAGCGCATGCAGCTAGCGTGCTCTGTTGCCCCGAAAGAGGAACTAGGGGAATATATCTCCTAGCTATAATATACTACTATAATCTATCTATGACACTCAACCTCTCGTTGAAAGGAGTACAATATATAACTAAAGTATGTTGGCTTTTGGCCAATAGAATAGAAGTGTTAAATTGTTATACATCCTATATATACACTATTGCTAATTGGATTTTCATCATAGAACGTCGGTGCCAAGTTTTTTTTCGAGCGAAAACTCTTCGCTTCGGCGCCAATGACGGCGTGTACTATTACCCTCTTAGCTGTGTTGTTGTGCCTATCATCGCCGCGTTACCCTTTTGGGCGCGTCGTCTAGTCTCGTCCCTCGGGTTGTTCCGGTGACATTTGATGACAAATTTGGTTCTATGTGGTCATTATTTTTTTTCTATCTTTGATCTGCTCTATAAGAGGTTCCTCAATGGTATATGTATGGCGCAACACGAGAGGTAGCGATGGCGGCTGGGGGTGCAGCATCCCGAATTTCAGAAACCGTGCTTTGTTTTTTGCATTTCTTTCCCATGCATGTACGGCGGGCGTTGGTTGTCCTAGCTAGGTCGCCACACTTCTCTGTGAAGAAACAAAAAACTCATTTCCCCTTTGGCTAAAAAAGGCTACTGCTACTACTAAGTACTAACTGAAAAAGGATAAAGATGTCAGTTTCGTGCCTTGACTTTATTTCAGTAGAATCCATATAAAAAACTTTGCGATCTATCCATACAGTCAAAGGGTATAGAATTAAGCTAGTAGCTAGCCAGTAGCAACAAGTTGAAATCGATTCCCCGACAGTGGCAAGCACTCAGAGGAAGAGACCTAGAAAGAAGTGAATCCTACGTTGCCAGCCCCTCGGCGGAATCATCCGTTGTTGTCGGTCCCCTCCCCTCCGCCGGCCCGGCTGGCCGTCGACAAGGCGCGCATCCACCGTCCTCAACCAACCGGGTACGAGGTTAAGGGCAGCGCTCCGGCCGTGAGCGACGCAACAGTCAGAAACCTAGCTAGCTCAGCCATGGATGCATGCGCGCGTTCATGCCGTGTTGTGGACTTGTGGTTCACATCGTCGTCGGGACTCCCGTTTACAGAACACGACGTCTGTGGTAACGTAGATATATAGATGCCTCCTTAGCTACAAACGAGGGCATCTTCTTCGGTTTCATCTACTTAGAGTATGTCTAACAGACCCCTTACGTTTTCGCCCCCTAAAACGCGTGTAGAGGGCCCTGCACACGAAATCGAGCAAATTTTTTACTCGAATGAACTCGTCCATCTAGCAGACCCCCTATAGCCGGCCTGTATATTTGAATTGAACCTTCCCGCGAGAAAACATTGCTCGATTTCATTTGATCATCACCATTGTTGCTACATTGCTCGAGCTCGTCCATCTAGCTACTGCCTAATCTACTAGCTAGCCTAATCGAGGAAGACGACGCCTGTCGAAGCTCTGGCTCCACAAATCCCTCGGGTGACCCTATCGGGTTTCGACTAGGAGACGTCATAGGCGCTGGTGAAATCGTCGGCTTGACAGGGGGGCGAGATTTACCCAGGTTCGGGGCCCTCGTAGAGGTAAAACCCTTACTCCTGCCTTCTGTCGATCTGTATTAGATGATTAGATCGGTTACAGGATGCTCGAATCAAGAGAGATCTCGAGTTTCAAGGCTTTTGTGGTCGTGCGGTATTACTTGGTCCTCCCCTTGGGGGCTCTCCTGGCTTTATATAGATAGCCAGATCCCGAGTTCGACCCGGAGAGGACACAAACCCTAGCTTAGGTCGGTTTACAAGTTCCCTAACTTAACCCGCAAGTTGATGCGGGTGGGCTTCTCATGGGCCTTCTAGAATACTCCAAGGCGCCTCCTGTTGGGCCTTGACCAGAAGGCTTGAGAGGGGGTGTCCTTACTCGCAGGGTCCAGGATCCATGCCTTCGTCAACGCCGACGCCGGCGGCCTCCATCGCCTTGAACGCCTCGACGTCGGCGATGGCCTGCGCCTCCTCCTCCGCTTCCGCGCGCGCCGCTTCGTCGGCGGCCTTCTTGGACAGCTCCACGGCTGCGGCGAACGCGGCGTCCTCGTCCGCTGGCGCCGCCACCTCCACGGCGCCGCTTCCACCGCCGCGGCTCCGCTTGCACTGCTGCAACAGCTCCCAATCGGCGCGCCACCTCTCGAACTGGGGTCCGCGCATCGGCCTCGGCGGCGGGTCGACCGCGTAGTACCGGCCGCCCTCCGCGAAGTCGACCAGCGACGGCGGCATCGTCTCGGGGAACGCCACGTACCTCCACGCGGCGCGGCGACTCCCGGCGAAGGAGTGATTGCAGTGGACGCGCCACGCCTCCTCGAGCGTCTCCGGCTCGTGGCGGCGCTTCGATCCGGCGGTGGAGGAGCTCGATCCGCGGGGAGAACTCATCGCCGGGAGGAGGAGGCTTTAGGGGCGGAGGCTTGGAAACGCAGAGGAGAAGAAATGCGGCGGCGTGGGAGGCGGGATTGCTCGCCGGAGCTAGGGCGGCGCGCGGCGGAGCTAGGGTTGCGGGTGGAGGGTTGGACCCCCACCCCGACCCTCACCCGCTACTTGTAGGGGGCGGCGGGGGCGATTTCGCAGGCCCCCTAAATTTCCCGTACGGGCAGGGCCACATACGGGGGCTGCTAGATGGCCATTTTGGCCCGCACCCCGTATGCCGCCGGAATTATACGGGGTGCCCGCGCTTTAGGGGGTCTGTTAGACATGCTCTTATGCATGTAGTCCCTCTCATCCTTCATTTCTCAATTTATTATTACCTTTCGTTTTCTCCAAGCAGCACTATTATCAAAAACCAATTTTACAAGAAAAAAATGTTCAAAATTACTTCCATAAGCCAAGGATTAATCCGTAGTATTGTTTGTTTTCAGATTTGTTCTACATAATTTGTAAGATTTTTCCACGCCCATTAAACTAGATCTCTTGAAAATTGTTCCATAGATACCACACAAAGCTATTTTGTATCGCACATCAACACTCTTTCTCAAAATAATATGTATTAAAAAAAATATTTATTTACAAACAAATATTCATGGCCACCAAAAAAAACATTCATTAGTTTTTCTTATAGGGATATTCATGTATGTCTCTGAGTTTTTTTAATTTGAATTTCAATAGAAATTTGTATGTCTTCAAACATCATGTAGCAATTTCTACAAAAATAAAAAAAAATAGCTAAAATAAGAATGACCACAGGTGATATAGGTTATAAAGAATGTCAAATGAAATTTAAATTGTAACGGTAAAGCTAAATTTAAAACTAAAGTAAGCAGGGAAATAGCAAATGAGGAAAGTAAAAAAGACAAAATAAAAGTCATACTATTTTTTTAAAAGGTTTCGAGAGCTCTTTGTTGATCAATTATAACGTTTACATGAATTCCAACTCCTTCGGGAGGATGAAGGAGCCAAACCTGACGACCACAATCACGGCTAACCGTGCTACGAGCTAGTCGATGCGCGTCGCTATTCGAAGCTATTCATTCATACCTGAACATTGCCTTCTCGAATGGGCGTGGGGTATCTTTAATCTCTCGAGTAATCAGTCCATACTGCCACAAGTAGGATTTGTTCAGATTATTGACTACATCCAGACAATCTGTTGCCACACATATATTCTGAACGTTCCTCGTGGCACGCCATCGCCTCCATTGCCGGAGGGTGTAAATGCCTCCTGATGCCTCACAATATTTCGCCTCTACTAAAAACGAAGAACTTGTCCAACTTGACACGTTATCCTGATGCCTCACAATATTTCTCCAGTCCGACAGGTCCTTGACACCCCGAGCCATATTAATTAAAAAGGGTAGTTTTTTAATACTCCCTCCGATCCATATTAATAGGTGCTGAAGTGGATGTATTTAGACATGTTTTATTGCTAGATACATCCACCTCAGCACCTATTAATATGGATCGGAGGGAGTAGGAAAAAAATGGGGGCCAATGGACCGGCCGAATATCCTCTAGTGCTTCATGTGCAGCCGTTGCCGTGCTACTATGGCAGGAGATTTACACTTATTTTGGCACCTCAGCTTTTTTTAAACCAGAGTATTGCAAAATCATAGTATTTTGTTGCCAGGCAAAACAATACTTCAGTTTTAGTAAATACGTCAGTTTAGGAAAAAGTGGGTCTGGTCTCTTTCTCAAATACTCAAAAAAGAACTACAGTTTTACAGAATACTTCAGTTTTAAAAGCATATTATTTACTTGATCCAAACAACTTAAAGTATTTAATACTTCAGTATTTTCAGAAACTGAAGTATTCTCTCTATACTTAAAAATTACTTTGATGCCAAACGGAGCCTTAGCGCTTCCTCCATCTAGGGTGCCCCTATACATCACCTGTAGCGATCCCATTCCTGGGCTCGCTCACGGATGGTAAAGCAATGCCTCGCCCCGTAGATTGTGTTTTATTGGGCCTATTTTGCTTTGGACCAATAATCATGTAGCTTGCTGAATATATGGTTATGAACCCTAGTACATATTGTCTAACATATTATTTGAATTGATAAACATTTTTCTCGTACCATCAAATAATTTTTTTTAAATCACGAACATTATATATTTTGTTTCCAAAATTTTGAACATTTTTTTGGACTCGGGAAATTTTTTTAGACTCGTGATTTTGTTTACATACGGTTTTTTAGTCTTGTGAACATTTTTTGTAACACTTGAATATTTTTTTTAAACACTAAGAATTTATTGTTTATAACTCATGAACACTTTTAAACCAGGTGAACATTGTTTTCAAAACATGAGCACGTTTTAAAATGCACATGAACATTTTTTTATCACGGATGAAAAAACATGTTCACCTGTAATAAGAAAAGAGCTCGTGTAGGTTAAAAAACCGACCATGTATTATTTGAAAATTATCATACATTTTGAAAAATGTTGCATTTAAAAAAATCACAAATTCAAAACATTATCCGCCAAGTACGAAAAATGTGCACCATCGATAAATAAATATTCATGGGTTCCAAAGAAAGTTCATGTGTTTTCAGAAAATGGTCATTTGTCTAGAAAAAATGTGCATAGGTTTATAAAATATATTAATAGATTTCTTTTGAAATATTCACGTGTGTAAAAAAACATTCACGGGGTAGTAACAGAAAATGTCCGCGAGTTTGAAAAGATGTTCACAATGCCAAAATAAACGACACGGGGTTTGAACTTCAAAATAATGTTTATGGGTTTGGAATAAAAGGTTAAAAAATATTCATAGATTCGATAAAATATAATCATGCATTTTCCGAACAAGTAAGAAAACTAAAGGAGAAAACAACAAAAACAAATTAAAAAAATGTTTCCAAGTTTTACCCCCAAAAAACAAAAAAAAGAAAGAAACCTAACACGGAAAAATAGAGAAAAATCGAAATATAGACCATATGGTGAGTGGGCGTGCGGTAATAACTGTGTTAGATATGCCAGCCCATGGAGAAGAGGCCATAAGTGTGAGTCGGTACAAGGTATCTCTATAAGCGATATATATTGTGTCTGTCCAACTAACCTGGCCACGAAGTAAGAAAAAACCGGCCATCAAGTATGTAACATAGCTAATGGGCCGTAGAAAATAAGAATTGAGCCCAATGATCGGCCCCACCCATCATATCTTGAATTGAAGATGCATGTGCTGGGTTGCACAACGGAATTTAAAATGTTCGCCAAACCGCTACGCAACAACCAAGATCATGCTATGCAGATACATGTGAATATAAGTTCCAAGATCCAGTTTTTAAGATCGTGTACCAGACACCATAGTAGCAGAAGAGATGTCGACGACGATCTCGATGAAGCCTGTAGAAGATCCTCCCGCACAAACATGTGGATGAGGATGTTGTCGACTCCCTATATTCAGCATCATGATCCAGCAGACTGTTGGTTTCACGTGTTACCCCTCTAAAAGTATGCACACATACGTAAGGGAAAATTCTGTAGCGCTTCGCCGTCCAGGAGTTGGCGGTGCATGTGTATATGAAGGTGGAGCTCTCAACACATGAGAGAGAGAGAGAGTAATTAGAAATTAGGTATAATCGGGATAGGACCACCTCAGGCTAATTAGAAAAGGCTCTAATTCTATTAGAGGAAGCTCTAATATAATTAGAGGAGACTCTAATCCAATTAAAAGATCTCTAACCCAATTAGAAGGGCTCTAATTAGATTACTATAATTAGTCTTATAATTATTAGAGAGGTTCTAATCCTATTAGATGTGTTCTAATTAGAAACTCTAATTAGTTCTTCTGATTATTAGAGAAGTCTCTAATTCAATTAGAAGTGCTCTAATTAAAAGCTCTAATTAGTCCTCTAATTTTTCTAGAGAAAGAGAGAGGTCAAAGGCTCAACTGTATATTCTCCAAAGAGAGGAGGGTGGGGATTATATAGTGGGTCAAGGGAAGGAATCTTCCACAGGGGAGTAGGTCGGTTTCCCCTACTCTCTTTTGGCCACACCACTCCTTGTAGGAGGAATCGGATTGGCCCCCTCCTGTTTTGTTCTTCTTTTTCCCACTCATTAATTTCTCAAATAAATTCAGGAAAATTACTACGAAAAGCTAATGCATATTGTGAGACCATGGGTGCCACCTAGCAGACCCTAAGGGTGTGTTCGGTTATGGGATGGAGTGGAATGGAACGGAACCGTTCCACACCCAGAACCCATTCTTCAGTTCATTTGAAAAATGGAATGGAACGAAGTGGTTCCTAGGAAGGGAATATTCCCTCCAGATGCGGAACGCACCGGTCCGGCCGAATCGGTCGGACGAGGTGGAACGGGCTATGATTAATCGAGTTTAGGAACAAATTAATAAAGTTTAGGAATAATTAATCATGTCTAGGAATAATTAATCGTGTTAAAATAATTAATCAAAGTTTAGGAATAATTATTCGTGTTTAGGAACAAAACCGTTCCATTCTATTCTCACTCATTCCAAAATGAACACAAGAATGGAACGGTTCCATGATAGTTTTTTGTCCAAACCAAACACGAGAATAGAACGGTTCCATTCTGGTGGAATGGAATGGTTCCATTCCATTCCACCCCGTTCTAAAACCGATCACACCCTAAAATTAGGGTCTACCCAGAGGAGGAAATCTGCCCCCTCCGGCTCTGTTTCCATATATGGAAACTCCCCCAGAACTCTTCCGAAACCGCGTGACCCCTATAGATAAAATCATCGATATTATGTAATGATGTCAAAAATATATTTCCAACATCCCGGGACATCTCATTCCCCCGGAATTTGCTCCGTAAAGCGTGCAACCTCAATTTCTCTTTCATAATAACTCTGAAATAAATTCTGGTAGTAATAGAAACTGTTTCTATAACTCCGGGACATCTCATGTCCTCGTTATAGTTCCTCTCTAATATATAAAATATATCTATCATGCAGAAACACTATTCTGGTGATACTCCTAGTTGATTCGGACCTACTAATATACACAAAAATAAGCCCAAACTTAAGTGTGTTTCCCCTACAGGTTCCATAGCGTGTGGACATAAAACTGGAAACTCTTTCCTTTTTCAATAATAAATAGCGGGGCCATGGACACCCATATTGACTCCCACATACTAAATGAATAAACTGCTGAACCAGTTGGTTATTATACAAATCTCCTATTACTCACGATACCGAATTTACCCGAAACTATTGATTCTGGTATTGCCTGTGAAATAATCTCTGGGTCACTAATACGTTCTTGTATCGTTATCCGGTAAGTTTTCTCTTTCTCTTTACTATATTATGATACCCCACATGATTTATCATCATCATTCATTGTCTACAGAAATTATGGATATCAAGAATACCGAGTGGGCCTAGATATGTATCTCTCTTTTTACAGAGGAGTAATTCCATTCTCAGAACATCGAGGTAACATACTCCTTTAGAATTACCCAGTAAATATCTTTAGGTTCACGCAGTTTATGGTGTGACTCTTGATAGCACCAAAGTAAAACCTCTAGAATATATTATCCCGATAACCTCATGGTCAAAGGATGCATTGTAATATAATCATGTTGTGATATGATTCTAAGGACAAAGATGTCTTAGTAGAATCTCTTAGTATAATAATCTACTTAGGGAATAGCCAGCCATATTGTTCCCTTCCAACAATATGTTATTCACTGATGTTGACAAAAAACAATGTCAATGATCATGAAAACATAGTTATCAAAGATCCAATGAATTAGTCATAAAAGGGAAGATTAGAGTTTGTTTCTATGTTCATGTTACTACACGTGAGCGTGAGTTTTCCTCTAAATCTCATATTCATGAACCACGTCAGTTATAACATAGTAATATGAATCATAATTATGAAACAGATGTATAAATTTTACTGCCTTTTGGGCATGCATCCAACAATCTCCCACTTGCACAACTGGCAATAATCCGTTTGCGTAAGTCCATCAAGATCATTTTTTCTAATGCATGAACTTTTTTTCAAAGTCACAAAATTTTAAAGTATTTCTGCGTGAACAGTTTTTTAAATCCGTGATTTTTTTTTTGTCAAATGCAAGAACATTTTTTAATTCATCATGAATGCTAAATCATTGCACATTTTTTTCAAGTTCATGAACATTTTAAAAATTTATGCGTGCATAGTTTTTATAACGTGTGAACTTTTTTTTCAAATTCACAAAAAAAATTCAAATCCTTGAACACTTTAAATTCAATAACATTTTTAAAAAGTAATGGATTTTTTTAATATAACGAACATCTTTGTAATTCATGAACCTTTTTGAATGCTCAAACATTTTTACAATCTTGAATATACTTTTAATTTTATGACCACTTTTTAAATTACTGAATATTTTTATTTCACCATTTTTAAAAAAAATTAACATGTACAACCAAATAGAAAAATTAAACAGATGAAGAAACCATAATTTTTTTTCATTATTTGTCGTGCACCTAGCATTCTAGTTTGGTGCCTGTCGTGGTGGTGTCACGGCAGATGCCATGGGATGGCTAAAGATGTGGGGACGATGGACGCTGGAGGTGTCCGGGGAGGGATCACGCGACGAATAGCCGCGTGAGGTAAGATCCACACAGCACAAACAACACGATGTACCCAGGTTCAGGGCCCTCGTGAGGAGGTAAAACCCCTACTCCTGCCTTTCTCTATGTATTACGATGTCTCTCCGAGTAGCCACAGTACAAATGGTATCGCTAGCGAGTAGCCTCTCTCTCCTCTCCGAGTAGAGCTAGGTCAAGAACTCAGGGCTTCTAGGGTTTCCAGTGAGCAACTGTTAGCGTCTACCAGAGCGTGTCTCGCGCAGGAGGCGGCGGGGCACCTTATATACACGGTGCCCAGCCGGATACGTCCAAATCTAGACAAGTGTCGACATAGTGTGCACATCGTCCTTTCTCCGAGTACCCACTGACAGCTTTGGTTCCTAACCTTGGCTGCTTCTGTAAAGTCGTTGGGCAAAACTAGGGGACAGACTGGTATCATTGTACCTAGGCACAGAGTAGGCCCCCCTTATCCTGCCACGGCCTGCTTCCATGCTGTCACTGTCAGGCAGGCCGTCCCCACGTGAACAGTAGTTCGAATGCTGCCAAGTACGGACCCAGGATACGCGGGATCCTGTGTCAGAACGGCTCCTTTGACTTTCTGGCCCGAGTAGGTTCCCGCCAATGGTTCCCGCCAATTGTACTCGGGCCAAACCTTCTACTCGTCAGGGTAGAACTTGATTGATATCTTCTTCTGGTCATCTTGAGGTGAGACCGAGTAGCAGTCGACCGGGTAGCGAGTACCTGGTAGTCGGCTACTCGACCAAACCTCTCTTCTGTAAGCGGCCTTTACTACCTGTCTTTATCCTACTCGGGGGTAACCCCCCGACAGCAGTCCCCGAAGCTGGTTGAGTCTTGCGAACTTGTTCACTAGGCTCTGCCAGCTTAAAACCAGCCTTTGCATCTCAGCCCTCGAACCTCAAGATGCCGAGTAGAACCTCCGAGTAGCTATCTGGAAAGTACCTTGAGTTTCCTCTCTTCCGAGTAGCACTTGCTTTCTACTCTGTAACCGAGTAAAAAAGACTTAGAGAAAATTCTCAGATTGAACCTCTGCAGCACAGAGCACAATCCAGCCCTTCGCGCAGCAACTGCACACGTGTCAAGCATCCACGACCTTGTCGTTTGGTTGCCCAGGACACGACCTGCCACGCGTCCAGTTTTCACGCAGTGGGCCCACCGGCCGTCATGTCCCATCAAGTGCAGTTATAGGCCACGATTCGGTGGTGGGATCAACTGTGGCCATTACGCGCGCAACCGGCGCTTGTGTGCGTTTCTAGCCGGCCACATGACCCACCACACGCCGCAATCGATCCCACTACCAAGACGGTAACGGTAAACTCGCGGAGGAGATATAAATACCCCCGCCGGTAACTTCCTTTTCCCCTTCCTTCGCACTATTCCTTCCTCGTCTCCTGCTCTTCTCCGCCACCGTGCTCTCCGCCGCCGCGCAAGCTCTCGCGCCGCCGCGGGCCCAATCCACCAACCAATTCCCCTCGCAATCTTCCACCTTCCCAACTCGCCGCAATGGCCAAGTCTGGCTGGGCCGGCTCCTGCGTTACCGCGGAAGATTGCGCCTGGCTCGTCAATACCCGGCGAGTCCCTCCCGGCGTGGAGTGCCGGGCGCCGGACGGCGAAATCGTGCCGTCCCCGCGGGAGGGAGAGCGCGTCGTCTTCCTGGCGCATTTCGAGCGCGGGTTCGGGCTACCCGCCTCCGATTTCATGAGGAAGTTCCTCAATCACTTCGGCATCCAGATGCACCATCTGCCGCCGAACGCCGTCGTCTTCCTCGCGTACCACGCCGTGGTCTGCGAGGCCTTCCTCGGCATCCGGCCCACGTGGGAGACGTGGCTCAGGTATTTCCATCTGCGCCAGCAATCTACCGGGAAGAAGGACTCCGCGGGCGTCGCCCGCGCCACCGACACCGGCTGCGCCATGATGGTGCAGCGGTCCGGGACGAACCACCCCCGCATCAAGGGGTTGGACTCCGTCAAGCTATGGCAGAAGACGTTCCTTTACGTCAGGAACGTTGCCGCCGAGCCAGGAGCCCCGGTGAACGATAGAATCAACCTGCCCGTTTGGTGCAATCGCGCTCCAATCGGGATGTACTGGAAGGACAAGCCCGTCAACGACGATGACGCCATCGAGATGGAGAATCGACTCGGCTGGCTGAAGGCGGAGGGCCTCAAGAACGACGACCCGGTGGCCTGCTGGATCCAGCGCCGAGTACTGCCTTTGCAGGAGCGCTGCCATCTCATGTGTTACATGGGAGGGCCGCGCGACTGCACCAGGACAACCACCATCGAGATCGACAACATCGATGTTCCCTGGCACGCCAGGAACATCTTGACGACAAGCCTTGGCGACCACTGGCAATACGGGTTCGTCCCGTACAGCCGTACAAAGCCAATTGAGCGGGTACGCCTTTCTTACTTTGCTCTCTTCATTCATTTTCCGAGTAGATAACTTCTCCTTCTTGCATCAACCAGCAATTGCCTTGCGTTCCGAGTAGGACATCTAGCCGAATCGCCTTAGGCTTAGTATGCTTTGTGCTTGCACGCCTTGCCGGGTAGCCTACTCGAGAACGATTCTTAGGCTCCATGTGCTTTATGCCTGCACGCCCTTCCGAGTAACACCTTTCGGCAAACATGCTTAGGCTTAGTATGCTTTGTGTTTGCACGCCTATCCGGGTAGAATGCTTAGTAAACTGCCTAGGCTTTGTGTGCTTTGTACCTGCACGCCTATCCGAGTAGGATTCCTTCCTGGTTCTCGGCTAGTCTGTGATCCTTCTCTGCTTTTCAGGTTCTCACTCGCCAGATAATTGAGAGCTGCGAGGTCTTTGAGGGCAACTGGTCTCCTGACCGTGAGGAGGATGATGTGCCCTCTTTTGATGCCGTGGAACAGCCCAACCTCTCTCGCTCCCCCGTCCCTGATAAGCGCGACGCTCTCCGCACCTGGTCCGACGAGGATTTTGATGGTAAGTATACTTCCATTCTGTTTGCTTCCGAGAAGCACCAATCCCTCGTGTGCTGTTTCTGATTCTTTCCTCTTTTCTCTTGGATTCTCAGATGAAGTTGCCGCGGACAAGGACGACGAGGATGAAGACGAGAACGAGGGCGATGCGCCCCTAGTCGTCAAGCCTTTGTCCATCGCCGCTCCTGAGTCCCGCAAACGGGCTGGCAGCGGAGCACCAGCGCCTCCTGCCAAGCGGAAGAAGCCCGCCGAGAAGAAGGCGGTCGCGAAGAGAACCAGACGAGAGCTCAAGTGCACCACCGCGTAAGCCCTCTTCTCGGTCGTTTCCCTTCTCGCGCGGTACCATTTTCCCTAAATTCCTTCTAATTTCTGGTTTACCTTTCTCTGCAGACCTCCTATGGACGCAAACGCAGCTCTCGCGTCTGACCATACTAAGGAGAAACCAGTACCTCTGGTCAATCTGGATGATGATGATGAGGACCACACCGCCAATGCTGCTGCTGCCAATCCAGCACTAGGAGCAGCGTCAGAACCAGCCGCACAGGACACTGCCGTCCATGATGAAAGACCCCCTTCTCCTCCGGCTAGCAATGCCGAGGAGAACCAAGACCAAGTGATGCAAGACAACACCGCCGCCGAGCGGCCTGAAGCAGAGCAAGAGCAGCCCACCACAGGGGCTGCTGTACAAGAGAATCTCGCTGTCGAGCAGCGAGCCGAAGACGCCGCCGCCACGGACGCCACCAAGAGCGATGCCTATCCATTGAGCAGCGTGCAACCGGGCGTGACACCGAGTAGCGCCCAGCCAGGAGCTGCACAAGGCGACGGATCTGCGGCGCCACCAACTGCACAAGGCCCTACACCACCAACTGCGCAAGGCCCTACACCACCAACTGCGCAGGGCCCTACACCGCCAACTTCCTCCTCGTCGCCGCAGAGTAAGGACGCATCCAGCCCTCCTGCCGGGCGAGTAACCAGGCAGCGAGCCTTGGAAGCTCTGAGGGACGAGGTTGTCAGAAGGGAATCCGAGAAGGAAGCTGCTGAGAAGGCCAAGGCCGAGCAGAAGAAAGCCAGGGCTGAACAGAAGAAGGCCGAGAAGCAAGCTGCCGAGAAGGCAGTCGCCGAGAAGGCAAAGGCCAAGACTGACGGGAAGACTACTGAGGATCCCGAGAAGCAGAAGGTTGAGAAAGAGCAAACAAAGAAGCGGGCCAGAGACCAGAGTACGTCCTCAGGCGGAGCGCTCGTGATTCACGAGTCCGGCCCGATTCCTGTTGCGCTCTCGGCTGATGCTCGCGCTGCTGGCCAGCCCTGCTACCCGGAGTACATGATCGAGGTTAGCCAACAGCACTCAATCGGCTTCCCTCCCAAGGACAAAGCTTTAGCTATCCAGAGGGGAAGGAAGGTTGTAGCCGTGAACTCCCCTCCTCCAGATCCAAGCCAACCCCAGTCTGTCAACATTGCTTCTCGTGGAGTCCAAGACAAACCAATAACTTCCAAGGGTCTTGAACAGGTATTGGACACCGTTGGCTTCATTGACGCCAAATGGGATAGCAAGATTCTCGGCGTGGATAAGTGGCATGGTCTTAGCCTTGGCGGCATCGACCACATGCGCGTGGACTGGAACAAGGTTGACCTGGGACGCAATCCCATGTCCGTCTCCACCGAGACCGCGACGCTCGCAGCCAAGATGTTCTTGCATCGCAAGAATGCCGAGGACATCGAGCAGTCCTACGCAGTAAGTCCTTCTTGCCTTTTCCGAGTTGAATTTTCTTCTCTTCTACTCGCCTTTCTTCTTTCTTACCATCACCCCCAGTCCCCGAGATTCGGGTCGAATGGGTGGATACTCTCCGAGTAGCCTCCTACTCGGGCCGAATCTACTCTGCTTTTTCTAACTCGCTTCTTCTCGCTTCTCAGGATAGCGTCCTGAAGCGGACCAATTTATACCGCCATCTTCTCTGGAACCACTCTATCGCCAGGAGGCGAATTGCTGCTTTAGAGAAGGAAAAGGCAGCTGCGGAGGCAGCCAGCAAGAACGCCAAGGACAGCACCCAGCAGCTGACTGAAGTGCAAGGTACGCTTTTAGCTGTGCGATTCATGCGTTTTTGCTTACGCTCGCTTACGCTTTCTTATGCGCTAACCTCTCCTTCTCTGCAGAAAAACTGAAGGCTTTAGCAGACGAACATGAAAAGTGCCGCAGCTTCGTGGAGAACTCCGAGGCCACCATTAAAAGGCTAGAAGGTAAGCTTGTTGTTTACTCGGTTTGACTTTGAGTTTGTTTCTTCTCTGCTCCTCTGCTAACCTCATCTATCTCTTCGCAGAAGATTACAAGTTGTTTGCTGAGGCACACCAAGATTGTGTCAAGCCGGCAGAGGTGCAGAAGCAGCTGTCCGACCAGGCCCTTGAGTTGTTGAAGGACCACACCACGGAGACCGAGAAGCTGCAACTCCAGCTGCAACAGGCACTCCAGGATGCCGTCAAGATTGGCGCCGAGAGGGACAAGGCCATCGCCGAGAAGGCCAAGGCCGAGACCACTTTCAAGGCCAAGGAGAGGGCCCTTGAGCAGGAATGCGAAACTTTGAAGAAGACCAACGCTGATCTCTTCGCTCAGATGACCACCCTGCGCGATATCCAGGAAAAGCACATTGGCAACGAGGAGTCCTGGAAAACCAAGCTGCAGCAGCTGCGCCGCCAACTGATCGGTAAGTTTTCTCTTCATTGCATCTTTTCTTCTCGGTCTTGTTCCTTCTCGGCTTCTTTTTTCTTCTTGGTTTTTGATCTTGCCACTTGCTATTTCAGATATCTGGCCTCGTCTTGATTCTTCCTCTGCGCCTACGGTAGCCAAGG
This sequence comes from Alopecurus myosuroides, assembly GCA_028641055.1. Classification (NCBI taxonomy): domain Eukaryota; kingdom Viridiplantae; phylum Streptophyta; class Magnoliopsida; order Poales; family Poaceae; genus Alopecurus; species Alopecurus myosuroides. The sequence continues at coordinate 332,289,438 of CM054062.1, read as the reverse complement.
CCCGAGCAGTTCGCCTTTCGCTGGGTGAGCCAATTGACACCAGGGCTGATATCGAGGACAGCTTGCTGGTGCTCAAAGGTTACTTCGAACAGCTGGCCGGCGTCGGAACTGACTTGGTGCATGCGGGCTTTGAGCTCCACCGGCTGTTCTGGCCTCATGACCCCCAGCCAAGAAACATGCGGGATCTCGCCCTCAAGCTGGAGAACGTGAAGGCCGAGCTGAAAAAATGGCGAGCCTCTGGAGCCCGTGCTGGTGCGGACGTGATGCTTCTCTGCATAGCATCTTGGTATGAAAACCTGGATATGCAGCGCATCCGCGGGAAGCGCAATGATTCCAAGTGGGAGATGGATGCCGAGAGCGTGGCCTTGCGCAAGCAGATTGCGTATGAGGTCGCAGAGTGCGCCGAGACGGAGGTCTACATCGAGGGCGTCCCCGAACCCGACACCGAGTACGAGGACGAAGGAGATGATGACGAAGACGAAGACCTTGACGACTTCTTCGAATCTCCCAAGGGCAAGGCCGGAAAGGGAAAAGCCACCGTCGTCGCGAGTAGCGATGAAGACGAAGGGGCGCATATCGACACCGAGCCACTCGACTTCGGCACCTCCTCAGGTGCTTCTCTCGACGACACGGTGCCCCCTCCTGGCCACGCTTCAGGCTCCTCCTCGGCTCCAGGACCCGTCTCGGTGGCCACGGCCACTTCTGACCAGGCAGCCGCCCAGCAAGATGCCGAGTTGGAAGAGTCCGCCACCGTCCAGACGGAGGCAAATGCCACCAACACCGAAGAAACAGTCGCCACGACCGCCACCGAAGAAGCCGCTGCCAAGACCGCCGCCGAAGAAACAGCAGCCAAGGCCAGCGCCGAGAACACTGCCTCCTCATCTTGAAGCAACCTGCGCTCTTTTTTACTCGAAAACTTATCAGATCCCCGGGATGCCGGGAGCAGATGTAACAGACTATCTTTATCTTGCTTGCTACTCAGTTTTTATGCCCACTCTGTTTATGTTGACATTAATCAATTTGAACGACACTGGCTTAATGCCGAGTTGTGTTTCCATGCGAGTCCCCGAGTAGCATTTCTTATCCACCCTGTCTTTTCATCTCTGCTCTACCTGCGACTTGTCGCTTTTTTGGTATTCGAGTCACAAGAATCAAGTAGCAGGGCTGCAAATACTTAGCCGCTAGAAACAATCATGGTAACGCAGCCCACCACTTAGCCGAGAAGACGAAAACAGGGAACAAAAAGTAACCGACAATCTACTCGGTTCCTGCACTCTGTCTTCCTTAGTGATTTTCGTGTGCTCATTGACCTTTTGCTTGTTCTCTTGCTTGCCATGAAGCCGGGTTTCGGACAGCAGCAAAGTCGAAGAGTTGGCATATAGGTTTAAACACAGTACTCAATGCACTTGTGAGTTCTGAAGTGGAGCAACCGAATAGACAAAGGACCAAGCCGAGTAAAAACACTTAGAGCAATTTTGGACGAGGGCAGTCCCCGAGAACAATTTCAGATTGCAGAGTAGAATTTCAACTCGGATAAGAGGGTACATACACATCTTTGCTCATGAATGAAAACGACGAAGTAGAGCTACATTCCAGGGACGCTTGGTTTCTTCTCCAGCTTTATCTGCCCTGTTCGCCTGCGATGGGCGCACATCTACAAGATAGTACGCATCATTGTGCAACGCTTTGCTCACAATGAAGGGCCCTTCCCATGGAGGAGACAACTTGTGCATCCCGGCTGTGCGCTGCACAAGCCTAAGGACCATGTCTCCTTCTCGGAAAACCCTTGGGTTCACCTTTCGGCTATGATAGCGCCGCAGGTTTTGCTGGTAGATAGCCGAACGTGACAGAGTCAGCTCTCTTGCTTCTTCAAGCAGGTCAACGTCGTCTTCTCGAGCTTCTCTCGCCTCCACCTCAGTGTAGAGGGCTACTCGGGGGGAGTCATGCTCTAAGTCTATTGGCAACACGGCCTCAGCCCCGTATACCAAGAAGAATGGCGTGTAGCCGGTTGACCGGTTAGGGGTAGTCCTTAGACTCCACAACACCGCTGGCAACTCTTCTAGCCAACACCCAGGTGTTTTCAGCAATGGCTCAATCAGCCTTGGCTTTATGCCTGCCAGTACCATTCCATTGGCTCTCTCAACTTGCCCATTGGAGGCAGGGTGCGCGACTGACGCAACGTCTAGTCGGATATGCTTATCTCTGCAGAATCGCACCATTGCCCCTTCTGCAAAGTTGGTGCCGTTGTCGGTGATGATACTGTGCGGGTAGCCATATCTCATGATCACATCCTTCACGAACTTCACAGCTGTGACCCCATCGCACTTCCGAATAGGTTTCACCTCGATCCACTTGGTGAACTTGTCCACCATGACCAAGATATGCGTCATATTGCCTTTAGCCGGCTTGAAAGGACCAACCATATCCAAGCACCAAACAGCAAATGGCCATGTGATAGGAATTGTTTTCAACTCGGAAGCTGGCATGTGAATCTTACTTGCGAACATCTGGCAGCCGGCGCACTTCCTCACAATATCCTCAGCTTGCTGCAGTGCAGTGAGCCAGTAGAAGCCATGCCGAAAAGCTTTCTTGACCAAAGCCCGAGAAGAGGCGTGATGCCCACATTCCCCTTGATGTATCTCTACCAGGATTTCTTCTCCTTCCTCTGGACTCACACAACGTTGCAGCACGCCAGTGGCACTTCTCTTGTGCAGCACATCTCGGACTATGGTGTAGCCTTTGGACCTTCTCTGAATCTGCCTCGCAGTCACCTCATCTTCAGGTAAAGTGCCGTCCCTTAGAAAGGATAATATGGGCATAGCCCAACTCGGTGTCTCCCGTATGGGAAACACTGGTTCGTCCAGTTCCATTGGGACAGGCTCTGGCGGTTGCACAGGAGGAATAGGAGCGGTTCTCTGCAGCCCAGACCGATTGGCGAGAACTTCTTCAATGAATGCGACAGCTTCTGGGTTGAGGGCGGCAGTCCCCGAGTAAGGAGCGGCAGTCCCCGAGTGAGGAGTGGCAGTCCCCGAGTAGGGAGTGGCAGTCCCCGAGTAGGGAGTGGCAGTCCCCGAGTAGGGAGTGGCAGTCCCCGAGTAGGGAGCGGCAGTCCCTGAGTAGAGGACGGCAGTCCCCGGGTAGGGAGTGGCAGTCCCCGAGTAGGGAGTGGCAGTCCCCGAGTAGGGAGCGGCAGTCCCCGGGTTCCCTGCAGCACTCTCCCAGTCGATCTCCATTGGGCCAGTAGTAGGTTTTTTCAGGGAAGCTCTCGTAGTAGCTAGCTTACCAAGTCAACAAAGTATTACATTGGGCCAAGCGGAGTATCTATGGCTATTGGTTAGGGGTACACGTTGGCTCCCATACCGACAAAATAGGAGAACCCGAGATCCTTATATATACGATATAGGTTATTATCTAGGAGATCCTATGCTACACTTCACACATTGTAGGCCACCCTGACGGCTGAAGACAATCGCGGATGTGCCGGTCCAGTTGAGTCACGTATGCTCTCCATCGTTCCATCGCGGATGTGTCAGCAACTGAAAGCGGAGAAGTCGTCCATACACTTTGCAAAGGGCTGCCAGCAAGAGATCAAGGAGGAGATTATGGGAATTCTAGATGTACATAACATATTTTTGAGTGAGGAATATTTGGGAATGCGATGTGATGTTGGCAGTTTGGTTAACGGGTCTTTTTGAAAGACCGAATATGGAAGAGGGTCCAAGGATTGATGGAGATGCTATTATCGATAGCAGGGAAGGAGGGTCTTATCAAAGTCATGGATCAAGCTGTACCAACATATTCCATGGCATGTTTTAGTCTCCCAAGAGTCTTGTGTAACCACATTGACAATTTGATGCGCAAGTTATGGTGGGGGAGCAAGGACGGCAGGAGAAGAACCTGATGGGTCTCGTGGGAAGAGATGACAAAACCTAAATTTTTAGGTGGTATGTGCTTCAGGGACATCGAGATTTTTAACTTGGCACTTTTAGCTCGTCAAGCTTGGAGGGTTTTACAGGAACCTAATACCTTGAGTGCAAGGATTTTGGCAGCGGTGTATTTCCTACAAGGGGAGTTTTTTCAAGCCGAGTTGGGATCACCACCATCCCGGATTTGGCGAGCAATCTGTGATGGAAAGGAAATCCTTAAATAGGGACTTATTAGGAGGATATGCACTGGGGAAACAACAAACATTTGGAACGAAACCTGGCTGCCCCGAGATGGACTTCTGCCCCCGACAACATGCATTAACGAGGAAACTTCACATCTGGTCAGTGAGTTGATTAACAACTGATACATCGAAAACGTATCTCCTTTTCTGAACACTTCTCTTATTATTTTCCTCTAAACTTGTGTGTTTTGAATGCAACTAACACGGACTAACGTTGTTTTCAGCAGAATTGCTTTTGTATCTCGTTTTTGTGCAGAAAAAACAACTTTCGCGAAATTGCCCAGAAAAGACCTCATTGGTCTTAAAACACTGGAAGACCCCGGGAGCCAGAAGGGGGCCAGGAGAGGGGCCAGACGGGGCCACACCACTCCCTGGCGCCCCCCAGGCCGCTCCACCTGGTGGTGTGGCCCACTCCCACACACCCCCGGACTCCCCTTTCGACTATATATTGCCTTCAACCCTAAAACCCGAGGGGGTTCGATCGTTTTCTAGAAAGAAGTCCGTAGCTCCGCCGCCATCGTGAATCCTTTTTCGGGGTTCAGAAACTCCGTTCTGGCACCCTGTCGGGACGGGGAATTGGAGGAGATCATCGCCATCGTTATCACCAACGCCTCTCCATCGACCATCCATGTTTCCCCCATCCATGTGTGAGTAATTCCCCCGCTGTAGGCTGAAGGGGATGGTAGGGATTGGATGAGATTGTTCATGTAATAATGTCGTGATTGTTAGGAAATAGTGCCTAGTATCCTCTATTAGTGCTATTGACATTGTTGCAACTTGTTATGCTTAATGCTTGTCACTTTGGTCCCGAGTGCCATGATCTCAGATCTGAACATGTTATTGAATCACGATGATAATTATTGTTTCTTGATCATACCTGCAAGTTGTTTACACATATCGTTGTCTGGAACCCGAGGCCCTGAAGTGACAGAAATTGGGACATCCGGAGTGGATGGCTGTGATGTGAGGATCACATGTGTTCATGGAGTGTTAATGCTTTGCTCCGGTGTTCTATTAAAAGGAACACCTTAATTATCAATAGTTCCCTTGAGGCTCCGCTGAAAACGGGCTGATAGGACAAAAGATGTAATGCAAGTTCTTATTGCGAGCACGTACGACTATTTACGGAACACATGCCTATGGTTACTTAGTGCTTGGGTGCTTTATCTTATTTATCTACAATGCACATGTCTTGATTATTATATGAACTATCTTATCCATGCAACGCCTATTCGTATATCCCTATGTCTACAATATTTAATCCCACTGTTTACTTCAAACACTATTGCTGCTGTTTTCATTTCCCTGCTGCTATTATTACACTACTGCTGCTACTATAAAACTGTTACTACTGATAAACCACTGCAGACAAGTCCACTTTAATGTGCAGGTGAATTGACAACTCACTTGTTAAGGCTCACAAATATTCTTTAGCTTCCCTTGTGTCGAATCAATAAATTTGGGTTTTACTTCCCTCGAAGACTGTTCGATCCCCTATACTTGTGGGTCATCAAGACTAATTTCTGGCGCTGTTGCCGGGGAGCATAGCTTTATTTACAAGCTCACCGGAGAGTACTATTATCTACTGCCAACCATTCATCATGGGTAAGACTCGTGATGGAAAGTTTCATATATTGCCATCCACTACAATAAGAGGTACAACTCTAAACACCTTTGTTGCTCTTGATTCACCGTCTGCTATGAGTAAGCTGTTTACACCACCGCATACACATGCTACACGTGCTACTTCTGCTGATCTGAAAATACTTCTGATACTTTTGATGATGCTTCTATTGTGCTTGATGAGGGTGGCTCTCTTGGTCCTTTCTTAGATACTACTATTGCTAAAGTTAAAAATATTGCAAACACTGAAGCTCCTGATTAAATCCAGTTACTCCTACTGTTTCACCTGAGCTTAAAGAGAATCCTAGTGATTATTTTGATGATTCCTATATTGAACTTAATGATGATCTTATTGATGAAATATATGCTATGAAGGATAGAGATAATGTTATAAGTCTTATTGAAAGTCGTGTTGCTAAATATAAATTATCTCCTGATGCTAAGTTTGCCACTTATCCCATTAATATTAGGGATAAGGATTATGATTTCTCTCTTGATTTATCTTATATATCGACTGTTGAGAAAGAACCTTTTTGTGGTACAGAAAATGAAAGTGCTATGAAACATATGAATGAGCTCTCCTCTTTGAGTAGTTTATTCTCTGATGATCTTAAGAAACATAGCTACTTTGTTGCTAAAATATTCCCTTTCTCATTAAAAGATGAAGCTAAAACTTGGTTTAATATTTGTCTCCGGGATCTATTGATAGTCCTATTGGTTTGGTTAATGCTTTGTTTGAGAAATATTTTCCTACTAGTGCTCAACATGCCGCTTTACAAAATATATTTAATTTCAAGAAATTGGAAGGAGAGAAATTGCCTGTATCTTGGGCAAGGTTTTGTTCTTTAGTTAGGGCTACACCTGGGCATAAGCTAGAAAATAATGAACTTCTTGATATATTCTATAATGGACTAACTGTTGAATCTAGGACATACCTGGATAGTTGTGTTGGTTGTGTTTTCACGCAAAAAACTCCAGATGAAGCTGAGGAATTAATGGCTAAAATAAGCCAAAATCATGATGATTGGACTATGGTTGAGCCTGAGCCGACCCCTACTCCAGTATCAACACCAACACCAACACCCAAGAAGAGGGGAATGATTGAATTAAATGATGAAGTGATGAGAGAAGCCAAGAAATCTCTTAAAGAGAGGGGTATTAAATCTGAAGATGTGAAGAATCTTCCACCTATAGAAGAATTATGTAAGCCAATCCCTCACTCATCCACCATTGAGGTACACTCTCTCCAACATTTAGATAGTAGAGATATTTCCTATAATAAACCTCCTGATGAATGTTTAGATGAATTTGATTATTATGTTATTAAGCAAGATACTTTTAATATGAGAGTGCAAAATCACCTAATGGAAAACTCTAGAGCTATTCATAATTTGCATGGTATTATAGAAAGAACATCTAATGATGTTAAAATGCTTGCTAAACAGTTTCAAATGGTTCAAACTCAAATTGATCAACTTGCTAAAGTGCAACAAGATTTGCTAGTTGATGCTTCTAAAGAAAAACATGCTTATGAAATAAGAACTAGAAGTGGTATTGCTACACAAGATCCTTTATATCCCGAGGGACATCCTAAAAGAATTGAACAAGATTCTCAGCAAACTAATAATAATGTTATTCATACTAAGAAGAAAAAGAAGAAGAAACATAAAACTGCTGTAGAATCCTCTGAACTTGCTAAAGATCCTAATAGTATATCTATCTCTGATGCTGAAACTGAAAGTGGTAATGAAGAGAAAAATGCTTCTGATAAAGAAGAAATTGAAGAGGAACCTGAAAAGCAAATTAAAAATACAAAGTACACTAAGGAAGATTTTATTGCTAATAAACATGGTAATGAGAGAGAACCTTGGGTACAAAAAACAATGCCTTATCCTAATAAGAAACACAAATCAAAGGAAGAAGAACATTATAACAAGTTTTGTGAGTGGATGAACCTTTGTTCTTGCAATTTTCTTTAACCGATGCTATTAAATTGCCTCCTTATGCAAAATATATGAAAGATATTGTCTCTAACAAAAGGAAGATTCCTAATGAGGAAATCTCTACTATGCTTGCTAATTACTGATACGTCGAAAATTTATCTCCTTTTCCGAACACTTTTCCTATTGTTTGCCTCTATACTTGTGTGTTTTGAATGCAACTAACACGGAATAACGCTGTTTTCAGCAGAATTACTTTGGTGTCTCGTTTTTGTGCAGAAAAATCAACTTTCGGGAAATTGCCCAGAAAAGGCCCCATTGGCCCTAAAACACCAGAATACCCCGGGAGTCAGAAGGAGGCTAGGAGAGGGACCAGAGGGGCACACACCACCCCCTGGCGCGCCCTCCTAGGCCTCACCACCAGGTGGTGTGGGACACCCAGAGCCCCCAACGGTCTCCCCTTTCGACTACAAATAGCCTTCAACCCTAAAACACGAGGGGGTTCGATAGTTTTCCAGAAAGAAGTCCGTATCTCTGTCACCACCCCGAACCGCGATTCGAGGATCATAAGTTCCTGTTCTGGCACCCTGCCGGGACGGGGAATTGGAGGAGATCATCGCCATCGTCATCACCAACGCCTCTCCATCGTCCATCCATGTGTTCCCCCATCCATGTGTGAGTAATTCCCCTGCTGTAGGCTGAAGGGGATAGTAGGGATTGGATGAGATCCTTCATGTCATAATGCCATGGTTGTTAGGGCATAGTGCCTAGTATCTTCTATTAGTGCTATTGACATTGTTGCAACTTGTTATGCTTAATGCTTGCCACTTTGGGTCCGAGTGTCTTAGATCTGAACATGTTATTGAATCACGATGATAATTATTGTTTCTTGATCATACCTCCAAGTTGTTTACACATATTGTTGTCGAGACCCCGAGGCCCCGAAGTGACAGAAATTGGGACAACCGAAGGGGATGGATGTGATATGAGGATCACATGTGTTCACGGAGTGTTAATGCTTTACTCCGGTGTAATATTAAAAGGAACATCTTAATTACCAGTAGTTCCCTTGAGGCCCCGTTGAAAACGGGCTGGTAGGACAAAAGATGTTGTGCAAGTTCTCATTGCGAGCACGTATGACTATTTACGGAATACATGCCTATGGTTACTTAGTGCTTGGATGATTTATCTTATTTATATGCAATGCCCATGTCTTGATTATTATATGAACTATCTTATCCATGCAACGTCTGTTCATCTATACCTATGCCTACGGTATTTAATCCCGCCATTTATTTCAAACACTATTGCTGTTGTTTTCATCTCACTGCTGCTTTTATTTCACTACTGCTGCTACTATAAACTGTTACTACTGATAAACCACTCCGAACAAAAGTACTTTTAGGTGCAGGTGAACTGACAACTCACTTGTTAAGGCTCACAAATATTCTTTGGCTCCCTTGTGTCGAATGAATAAATTTGGGTTTTACTTCCCTCGAAGACTGTTGCGATCCCCTATACGTGTGGTTCATCAATTACTCTTTTAATGGAAAGGTTCCTAAGAAGTTTGGGGATCTTGGTATACCAACTATTCCCTGTTCTATTAAAAATAATTATGTTAGAACTGCTTTGTGTGATTTGGGAGCTGGAGTTAGTGTCATGTCTTTTACTCTCTATAAAAGACTCCTCCTAGAAAAATTGATACCAACTGATATATCTTTGCAAATGGATGATAAATCCACTACTATTCCTGTGGGTATATGTGAGGATGTTCCTGTTCAAGTTGCTAATAACTGTCTGATATTAACTGACTTTGTTGTGTTGGAAATGCCTGGAGATGATAATATGTCTATTATTCTTGGAAGAACTTTTCTTAATACTGCAGGCGCTGTTATTGATTCCAATCAAGGAAAAGTTACTTTTAATGTTAATGATAAATAGCACACTGTTTATTTTCCCAAGAAGATTGATAGAAGACATGGTTTAAATTCCATTGAAAATATGGAGACCATCCAGATTGGAGAATTTCATTGTCCCATTCCAATGACACCAACAGAATATGAAATTATTATGATTGGTACTATGTCTATCAAGGTTGAGGTAACATAATCATTTAGTGATTAGCAAAGTTTTTGCTTCATATGCAAATTGTTCTGGTAACAAAACTTGATTACCCTTGTTAACAAGATGATTTTAAATGAAGAGGATGATGTTTTCACTTTGTTTTCACCTTCCCTGTTATGTTTTCACCATGTTTAATTCTGTTATCACATTGCTACTTGAGTACAATCATATTTTCCACCATCCTTATGCATGTTCTCCTGATGTTTTCACCCTGATTAATGAGCTTATGCATGTTTTCACCATCCATACTTTCGTTTTCACCACTACCACCTTTGTTTTATTTGGATATTTTTTTCATAAGAGTGTCATAGAACCTCTATAGTCCTGGTTTTGGTTTTGTTTTCCACCCTTTCACTTTCGTTTTCTGGTTTTTATTAATTATCAAAATTCTGGAAATACCTCAAAAATAAAGTTTCTCGAAAAATTCCAGAAAAATTATAATAAATTTTTACGTCAAAAATGAGGCAGAGAGCCACCTGGGAGACCCTAGAGGGACCCACCAATCAGGCACACCATGGGGTGGCGCGGCCAGCCCCTGGTGGCGCCAGCACATGGTGTGGGGCTCCCCTGGCCCCCACTAACTCTCTCCCCTGCCAAAGTCTTCTCTCTCACCTCCCAAACTAAAAACATTTCCTGGAACCCGTGTTCTTGTTGTTCTTCCTCTGGATTTTCAATCTCCTTCTTCAGCCCATCATTTGTGCTGAGATTTTGTTTGTTTGATCTCCGGTATGTGACTCCTCCGATGATCCAAGTAGAATTTTGTTTAGTGAAGTATTTCTTGAGTATTTTGGTATTGTAGGTGACAGCTTATGTGAGTTTGCATGCTTGATTGGAGTAGAAATAATGTATTTTTGATGCATGTTTAGCTCTCATATAAGTCCCTATGGTAGTTTCCACCTTATAGTTGCTTGAAATTAATTTTTGTGATGATTGTTGAAAAATTTCAGAGATGGATAGTTATAATTTTGGAGAGATATTTAGGAGTGATGCTCCTAGAAGGACAAGGCCCTCACGCTCATCCACTTCAGTGAGGCCATCATACAATGAAGACATTATTCCACCAATTATTGACGATGCGGGAGGTGATGGTATCGTTAACCCATATAGCTTTCCTTGCATTACATTTCTAAGAAGTGCAGGTTTATTAGATGAATTTCGTATGCTTATTGAAAGAGTTGGTCTAACCAACTTTATGGAGGATGAAGGCCCTCAGTATGCCACTCTCACAAAAACTTTTATTGAGAGCTTTAAATTTCAGAACACACATTTTGGTCCAACTGTTGCATTCAAGTTATATAGTAGTTCTGTTTCTTTGTCCTTGGTAGATTTTTGTGCTATTATAGGTATCAACGCTGCTAGGACAGCGAGCAGGATTCGGGATAAACAAGCAGACCTCCAGGGGCTCTACCGAGAAATCACCAATGATGACGGTCGTTCATCCTAGTGTGGGAAGATAAGGAACATTCAACTTCCTGCTCTTAGATATTTCACTTACTACGTTGCTAATAGCATCCTTCGTAGGGGAAACACGAGTAATATTTCTAGTTATCACCTTGCTTTTATTAAGGTTGCACTGAACCATAGCACGAAGTATAGTCTTGGTGCGCTTGTTGCACGCCGCCTTGCTGCTACTGGGCCTATTTTTGGGGGCAATATCGCTACACGTGTAGCATCTGCTTTAAATGTTTCCATTGCCCCTAATGAAGAAATAATTGCTCCATATAGGCTTAATCTCACTGCCATGAAGTCCCATCACTTTGTTACTGCTAACTCTACTGCTGAACGTTCAATATATAGAGTTTTATATATAGATGGAGAGGAGCAAAAAGTTACTTTGCCACAGTCTATTTTGTTTAAGATTGACAGGTCACCATGGTCGCTCTCTAAGGAGCAGGTAGATGAGAATACAAGCACCACGGAGTTTCACAGGCAGCAGGAGAGGCGAGACGCGCCTCCAGAGGACTACAACACGCAGTACACCGGCGCATCCTCGAGCACATATCAGGAGGAGGGTTCCTCCTCAGCATACTACGGGGGCGCCACCTCATGGTCCCCTTGGTGACTGATCTCCACTTAGGCCAAAAGCCTAAGCTTGGGAAAGGTATACCGACATCACACTCATTTGTATATCATGTTCGATCGGTTCTTTGTATATCCATGTTTTCATTTCTTTCGTTTGTTTTCGCTTTCTTTCGTTTGTCTTCGTTTTATCGTTCTATTCTTGTTTTCCAAAACCCAAAAAGACAAAAAAAAAATTGTTGTTTCTCTTTGTATGCTTCTTTAATTTCTTTATTTGGTTTGCTTTCTTTTCTCGTTTCAGTTTAGTATTTGAAAATCCAAAAATATTTTTCTTTATTTGCTTGCTTATTTCTGTTCTTGTTTTAAATCGAAAACCCCAAAAATATTTGTTGTTCTTTTTTGGTTTTGTAAAGTTTGTTGCAATTTCTCCAGATGTCCGTGACTCCATTGGAGCTTGGTTTTCATTATATATTATTCGAGCCACAAGTGAAGAGCAATAATGACGATCTATGACAATTCAAGTTGTGGTGAGAGGCTGGTATGAACTCTATTTGTTTTCATTTTTGTACATATACTCATCCATGTGAGCATGCTTAGTTTGTTCATATAAGATATATGTGATTTAATGGCTGCTTAATAGTTCGTGCTCTCTCATGTTTTGTTCCAATTTAATAATAGTAAATGAGCTGTCGTATAAATATTTGTTTGCATTGTTCTATTCGTAGAAGGGTATGACTTTGTGGTAGCCTCCTCTAACTGTTTCATTTGAATCGACTTGGCACATGCTCACGGATGCTAAGACTAAAAACAAAAAGTCAATAAGCCTCGGTGATTTATTTTGCCTCAGAGTTCTAGTATCAATTTTATGCCTCGGTTAATTTTGTTTTGTCGCAAGCATGATTATGATAGTTGTTGCTCTCTTGATTGTCTCTCCATGTCTATTGCTAACCTTCACCTGTACTGAGTATGAGCTCTACTCATGCATCCAACTCCCAAAAACCAAAGTTTGCCAAATGTTTCCACCATACCTACCTATATGTGGTATTTAACCGCCACTCCAAGTAAATTGCTCATGTGCTACCTTTAAAACCTTCTAAAAATTATTCCTGTTTTGTGCCCCTATTTTAGCTCATGAGGATGCAAATAGAGAATATTTATCTCACTTGTTGATTGGTTTTCACACCCTGGACTAGTGGCTTCATCCGCTTATTGAATTGATAGAAGAGCTAGAAGCGGGGTGCCTAGCCCCAAATTAATACAAACACAATCTCTTCACTATTTTTGCCCCTGATTTATCAGTCAAAGCATAATTGTGTAAACAAAAGAGAAAGAGGGATGACCTTCCACACCAGTTGCTTCCTCTTGTGTAATCTAGTTGGCATGTGACGTACTTTATTTTCTGTTTACCATTCGTTGACATAAGCATACACCTCTCTTAAAAATGTTTTCAATACCTCTGTTTAATAAAATAAAAGCTCTAGCACATGAGTGATCCATGCTTCCCTCTGTGAAGGGCCTTTCTTTTACTTTTATGTTGAGTCTTCACGTTCTCACTTTCTTCACCTTCTTGAGAACAATGGCTATTATTCTTAGTGTAATGTGCTTGTCCCAGAACACGGTTAATTGTGGTATAACTTTGATACTTGTATCTTTGATATCTTTACTTCTAGTCTTCCCTTGAACTTCAGAGGTGCCCTGGCATTTATGTTTTTTCCCACACATAAGGGCAAGCGAGATACCACTTTATGAGATCCTATTATGAATAATACAATCTTGCAAATAGTTATGCTTCATGTTGTTTATTATTAATATGTTGTTATCTCTTCATGGTTTGCATAGCTATTAAGTGACAGTATCTTGCATGTATCTTATCATGAGCATAATTAAGGATTTGATCATATAGTGAGTATATTTACATTATATGAAACAAATGTGTTCGTAAAAGTATTTTATCGCACTCAGCTGTCACTGAATTGCTTGAGGACAAGCAATAAGCTAAGCTTGGGGGGAGTTGATACGTCGAAAATGTATTTCCTTTTCCGAACACTTTTCTTATTGTTTTCCTCTAAACTTGTGTGTTTTGAATGCAACTAACACGGACTAACGCTGTTTTCAGCAGAATTGCCTTGGTGTCTCGTTTTTGTGCAGAAAAATCAACTTTCGAGAAATTGCCCAGAAAAGACCCTATTGGTCTTAAAACAGCGGAAGACCCCGGGAGCCAGAAGGGGGCCTGGAGAAGGGCCAGAGGGGGCCACACCACCCCCTGGTGCCCCCTCGGCCGCGCCACCTGGTGGTGTGGGCCACTCCCACACCCCCTCGGACTCCCCTTTCGACTATATATTGCCTTCAACCCTAAAACCCGAGGGGGTTTGATCGTTTTCCAGAAAGAAGTCCGTAGCTCCACCGCATCGCGAATCCTTTTTCGGGGTTCAGAAACTCCGTTCTGGCACACTGCCAGGACGGAGAATTGGAGGAGATCATCGCCATCGTCATCACCAACGCCTCTCCATCGACCATCCATGTTTCCCCCATCCATGTGTGAGTAATTCCCCCGGTGTAGGCTGAAGGGGATGGTAGGGATTGGATGAGATTGTTCATGTAATAATGTCGTGATTGTTATGGCATAGTGCCTAGTATCCTCTATTAGTGCTATTGACATTGTTGCAACTTGTTATGCTTAATGCTTGTCACTTTAGGCCCGAGTGCCATGATCTCAGATCTGAACATGTTATTGAATCACGATGATAATTATTGTTTCTTGATCATACCTCCAAGTTATTTACACATATCGTTGTCCGGAACCCTAGGCCCCGAAGTGACAGAAATTGGGACAACCGGAGGGGATGGTTTGTGATGTGAGGATCACATGTGTTCATGGAGTGTTAATGCTTTGCTCCGGTGTTCTATTAAAATGAACACCTTAATTACCAGTAGTTCCCTTGAGGCCCCGCTGAAAACGGCCTGGTAGGACAAAAGATGTTATGCAACTTCTCATTGCGAGCACGTACGACTATTTACGGAACACATGCCTATGGTTACTTAGTCCTTGGGTGCTTTATCTTATTTATCTGCAGTGCCCATGTTTTGATTATTATATGAACTATCTTATCCATGCAACGCCGGTTCATCTATCCCTATGCCTACAGTATTTAATCCCGATGTTTACTTCAAACACTACTGCTGCCATTTTCATTTCACTTCTGCTATTATTACACTACTTCTGCTAGTATAAAACTGTTACTATTGATAAACCACTGCGAACAAGTCAACTTTCAGGTGCAGGTGAATTAACAACTCACTTGTTAAGGCTCGCAAATATTCTTTGGCTCCCCTTGTGTCAAATCAATAAATTTGGGTTTTACTTCCCTCGAGGACTGTTGCGGTCCGCTATACTTGTGGGTCATCAAAAACACCACGACCACCTGGGACACGCAGAATCTGAGCATGTACTTCCTGCCAATGTACAGGGAGGTGATTGCAAGTATCCCGCTTAGCACAAGACAACAGGAGGACTTCTAGGCTTGGCACTATGAAAGAAACGGAGTCTTTACTGTTCTTTCGGCATATGGCATACTTGTATTAGAAAGTTAGAGGAGGGCGGACTGGCTGGAGGAGAGCTCAGGCTCGTCGGCAACCAGAGAGCGGGAGAAAGATTGGTGTGATCTTTGGAGAGTTGAAGTATCATCGAAAATTCGTGTTTTCTTGTGGAGACTTGCACACCATTCACTACCAACCCAAGACTTGCTAAATCATAAAAATATGGCTGGGAATCGGACATGCAAATTGTGTGGAGGAGCAGACTCATGGAAGCACTCTCTCCTGGAATGCAACTTGGCTCAGTGTGTATGGGCTCTAACACTAGAAGATATTACGGAGTTGATAGCCAACATGCAAGAAACACACACACGCGGGAGCTTGGCTCGCGACCGTTTTCAGAGCACTGCCACATGCAGATCTAACGAGGTCGTTGACCCTCTGGGCAGTGTGGCACGCGAGAAGGAAATGGCTCCACGAAGAGATTTTCCAGAGCCCACTTTAGACTAACTGTTTCCTTGAGCGTTTCGTAGTAGACTTGGAGCTGCTATCACTTGTGTCGGTAACAGAGTGAGCAGGAACAGTCCGAGGTCCAGCGTTGATTCCACCACCGGAAAACATGGTTAAAATCAATGTGGATGTGGCTATGTCGAAGAATTCCAGTAAAGCATCCTTTGGGGCTCCTTTTCGAAGCGTAGATATAAGGTTTATGTCCGCATCATCGGTGGTGATGGAAGGAATTTCAGACCTAGAAACCCTAGAAGCCTTGGCTTGGCGGGAGGGTTTAGCGGTGTCGGCTGATCTTTTGGTCGAAGAGTGCATGATAGCTTCCGTCTGCAGCAACGTTGTTAGAAGCATAAGGGGAGAAGGAAAGACATCCTATGGACACATTACCAAGGAGATCAAATCAAGAGTGAGGCTACTTTCTCAGGTCGATGTCGTCCACGAACGTCGTTCGTCGAATGTTGATGCACACAACCTAGCGTGGGTTCCTATTTATATTTCTGTATGAAGGCATGTGTTGTTTCAATCTCCACCCATGGATGTCCCTGTAACCTATGGTAACACTTCCAAATGAATGAAGAGGCGGAGAAACTCAAAAAGATCTAGATGATAACTTTTCCTCCCATTAGGTTTGAACAAAATTTAAATTTGAACAACTTTTGAATCTAAACAAATTTCTAGTTCGAATAAAATCCAAATTCGAGAACTTTTTAAATCTAAACAAAATTTAGATTTGAATGTGAAACAATTTTAAGTTCAAACAAATTTCCAATTTGAACATTTCTTTAAACTTGTTGAATTTAATTTGAATATTTTTAAATATGAACAATTTTCAAAATTGAACATTTTTTTAATCTGAACATTTTTCAAATAAATATAAAACCAGAAAACCAGTGAAAAAAGAAATAAAAAACCTAAAAAACAGAGACCGCGTACCTAGGGCGGCCCACTTACCTCACTTTCGCGCAGGAGGGGATGACATCGCCATGCTAAGGTGTGCGTTTGAGCAGACATTATATGTCGCCGCTAGCGAGGGAGAGTTCCATCTCGCCCGCAGAGGGCGCCCAAACTAGGCCGGCCCATTGGTTTTCTTTTTATTCTTATTTTTCAAAAAGAAAATTCAGTTTTTCGTTTTCTAATCTAATAATTCATTTTTTAATCCAAAACTATAAAAACTGTATATTTTCGAAATTCAAACCATTTTTTTTCAAAAATGAGATTGTCAAAATGAACAATTTTTAAAAATGAACATTTCTAAATCTGATAAATTTTCAAATTTGAACAATTTTAAAAATTAACAATTTTCATTTTTGGATTTTTTTTAAATCTGAATAGTTTTCAACTATGAACTATTTTTCAACTATGAACACTTTTCGAATTTGAACAAATTTCAAAAACAATACTTTTTAATTTGAACATTTTTATATCTCAAAATTTTCAATAATATAGACATAACGGAATTCCGAAAATTAAATATGTAAAATAATTTGTGAGAAGAATAAATTTGCCAAAATTAAAAATTAATACCTAGGCCTCAAATCTAGCCCATTAAGAGAGACTACGAAGCCATTGTGCGGTCGAGTCCACCTGCCCGCTCGCAAGGAGCCATGGGGCCGTTTAGGGGGTTCCCCTATACAGCACCTATAGCGATCGATCGCTCCAACTCGCCCACATTCGCTGCTGTTCGCTGGTTCCCTCGCTCGCTACTGGGCCGGCCCATTTGGCTCCTCGTTCGCTGGTTTCCTATACGAGAGTTGCTGGCTGTTCGCTCGCTGTTTGCTGGTTCCCTATACGAGAATATTCTTATCACTGACAAACTAAAATCTTGTTAGATTCTTTTTACATATGAACAATTTTTAATATGAACATTTTTTTCATTTGAACAAATTTAAAAATTTCAATATTTTTCTCAAAAATATGAGCGATTTTAAATTTTGAACAATTTTAAATTTTGAATAATTTTTAAGTTTGAACGATTTTCAAATATAAACGTTTTTCAAACTTGAATTTTTTACATGTGAATAATTCTCAAATTTGAACAATTTTTAGTCTGAACGGTTTTTTCATTTGAGCAAAATTTATATTTGAACAAATTTTTAATTTGAACAGTTTTCTATTTGAACAAATCTCGAATTTGAACAGTTTTTTATCCGAACAAAAACAATAGTGAACCAAAAAAAAAAAATGAAAACTAAGAGTAAACCAAAAAATTTAGATTTAAAAAAATTCAAACTAAAAATGGTTCAACATTTGAAAAAAAAAGTTCAGTAAAACAAGATATGTAAAAAATAATTTAGATTTTAAAATATTAGAGACGAATATTTTCGAATACAAGAAAATAAATAATATATCAGAATAATAAATAATAAAAACGGAAAAAGAAGAAACAGAAAAAAAAAAAGAAAATGGGAAAATTGAAAACAGAAAGAAGAGACTAATAAATATAGTGAAAGCGTACTATGTTCAGGACTGTGAGGTTAACCCAGTGGTTGCATCAGTTTGGCTGTTCCCGTCGATCCCTGGCTTTGTCTTATTTTCATCTCATTTTCTGTAAAAAAAAGGAGAGCAAGTTATGGGCCGGCCCACTTAGACGCGTTAGTGGACGATTCTGTGTTCGGACTCGCAATAGGCGCTATATAGTGGCTGCGCGTTTAGGAGCTACCTCAGCTAGAGCTGTGCTGGGCCACGTGCGGGATAGCCTGAGGGCCTCACAGGAAAGAGAACGCTTCGCTCGTCCATGCTCACTTCCTGGTTCGTTTCCAGATCCAACCGCAAGACCTGCACGCGCCCTTGTCTCCTCCCTCGCTCGATTCTTTCTTGTTTTGCGAATGGGAAATTATATTAATCAATCAGGCCTTGTTCGGTTCATCCCCTCCCCTAGTGGATTGGATGGAAATAGAGAGGATTTTGACTTGCATGAGATTTGATACACCCCAATCGCCCTTTCAATCCCCTCCAAATCTCAAGAAACCGAACAAGGCCTCAGCGGGATTACAAAGTTTCTGGCACAAAGCGAGAACATATACTGGGCCAGATCTATACATTCAAACGTGCAAAGTTTGCCAGATCGTGACTCCCAACATTTTGATCGCGCTGGATAGCAACAATCTTAAACCTGCCACCTGAAGCAAGCAAGTATTTTATTTCTTTAACACGCGGGCGCACATGCTGTCTGGGTTCGTCAGTAAACGCCAAGCTTGCCTACCATTCTCGTAAGACGAAAAAGTCATCCTATTTCAAAAAAAAAAAAAAAAAAAAAGACGAAAAAGTCATCCCGCCTGGGCATACGCGTCCCGGGCTTATCTAGTCCGTTAGCTGCGTCCATCTTGCATAGAATTCCTGCTGTCCGTTTTGCTAAAGCATCCTCAGATTGTATCAGTTTTTCATCCTGCAGTCTCTCATAAATTACGTAATAGCTCCTCGAACTATGTCTTATGTCGTTCTGTTGTTTATGACTGTTGGAGAATCACAGAGATCTACCAAACAATCTAATTAAGCTTCGGTACGTAGTAGCTAGCTAGTAAGGGCATCTCCAGTCGTTTCGCCCCCCCCCCCAGGTTCCAGATTAGCGCCGTTTGGCGCCGCGGCCAAGATTCGGCCCAAAAAAACACGATTTGAAAACTAGACGCATTTTATTGAAATTTGGCAAAGTTCGTACACTTTCGACGCGAATTTAAACTAGAATTTAAACTAAAACTAAAACTACTTAAGGGCATCTCCAGCGGGGCTGCTCATTTGGCCCGGACCGGCCAGATTTGAGCAGCCCCGTACAAAACAAGGCCCCAACGGGGCTGCTCAAAAGGACAAGCATCCGTTTTTTTGTCCGCGGATGCTCAAACCTGACCCAAATTTGGGTCAGATTTGAGCATCCGCTGGACAGCTCACGGACACGCTCTGTCCGTTCCAAATCCCATCTACTCTCTCTCTCCCCCACATGTCAGCCTCTCTCTCCCATCTACCCACCTTCTCTCTCCTCTCTTTATTTTTTATGCCCACCCGGCGACCCAACCTGCATGTTGCGAGCTCTGTACTGGCATCTATCTCTGTTGCTGGACGCCATGGACGTGCTACTGGCCAGCTCCGCCCGCGCGCCTCCGCCCGCGCGCCGCCCTCGCCTGCCAGCTCCGCCCGCGCGCGCGCCGCCCACCAGCTCGCCGCCGCCCCACGCCTGCTTGCGCGCGCGCCGCCCGCGCCAGCTCCGCCCGCGCGCCGCCCGCCAGCTCGCCGCCGCCGCCTCCGCTCGCGCGCGCCCAGCTCACGCCCGCCCCGCCCCTCGACGGGAGCTCGCGAACTCGTACAGGCTAGGGGAGCGGCGCAGCAGCAGCTCTCTCGCGGAGCCGTACCCCATGAGCCGGTGTAGGCTGTTGCTCTGCGGCAGCGCTCCCGTATCCTCCGCCGCAGAAGAACGAGAACAGGTCCGGCCGCGCGCCGCCGACGTGGCGCGCCGGAGAAGAGCCGACCGCGGCGAGCTGGACGGCACGCAGGCGAGGGTCGCGCGCGAGCTGGGCGGCGCGCGGAGCGGCGGGGCGGGGCCAGCAGGCGAGCGGCGGGGCGGGCGGCGCGCAGGCGAGGGGCGGGCGCGGCTGGCGAGGGGCGCGCGCGCCTGGCGAGGGGGGGGGGGCGCGGCGGGCGAGCGTGGGCGTGCGCGAGGAAGGGCGGCGGGCGAGCGTGGGCGGCGGGCGAGCGTGCGCGAGGAAGGGCGGCGTGCGCGCGCGGGCGAGGCCGCGGTGGCGCGAGGAAGGACGGCGGCGGGCGAGCGTGGGCGAGCCGCGTGCGGCGAGCTGCAGGCGTGCTCGCGCGGGCGAGCTGCGGGCAGCGGTGCGCGCGGCGGCCGCGGGCGAGGCAGCGGCGGCGCGAGGAAGGGCGGCGGCGGGCGAGCGTGGGCGAGCCGCGGGCGGCGGCCGTGCGCGGGGCGGGCGAGCTGAGGGCGGCGGTGCTCTGCTCCGTGGCATGTTTGCTCGAGCTAGCTCGGTATCTGTTCGTGGCCGTGCTTCTAGTCTAAAAAAAAAACTGCGGACATGTTGAAAATAAGCAGCCCCGCTGGGTACAGGGTCTAAATCCGCCCGGACACGTCCACGGATGGCTGCTCAAAAAGACAATTTGCGGACCAAATTGGTCCGCAAATGAGCAGCCCCGCTGGAGATGACCTAAGCCCCAGGCTTGCGGCGATAGCCTGGCTGTAGTCGACGTCGTCGCCGTCATCGTCGCCGTCGGGGCCGTCGCCAGGGCGCTTGCTCGTCCACTGTCCGGCGTCGCCGCAGCCGGAGTAGTTGCCCCACCTGCTCACGGCGAGGGCCCGCTGGATCTCGTCGTCCTCGTCGGTGTCGGGGTCGAGGACGATGTAGGCGGGGTCCTTCGTCGGCGGCGGGGGAGGGATGCGGCGGCAGCCTCCTTGTCCCGCGCCGCCTTGAGCTGCTCGGCCTCCGCGAGCAGGCGACGCTGGAGCTCCATCTCCGCCGCGGTGCTCTCCCGCAAGCTCCAGTCCGCGGCGAGGTCGTCGGCGAGTGGTGAGGAAACAGCGCTATTCGCCGCTTCCGGCGCTAAAAAGGCTGCCTGGGGGCTGGGGGGGGGGGGGCGACTGGAGATGCCCTAATATGCTAGATTCCAAAATATTCAATGGAATATGTTGGGATAGAAATAATTTATATTCTAGATTTAGAATTTGCATCAAAACATTCTTACATTATTTGATGTTCCAATACTATTTTAGTTTCCATAAATTTAGGCATAATTAGTACATAACTGATACAAAATTAGGCAGAATTATCTATGATACCGCGCTAAGATACTCCCATTACGGACAGCCTAATTCTGCATTCCCTTCGCTTTAATAGCAGCTATGCATGAAAAAACAAGCAAAAATGAAACGAGCCAAAGAACATAAATATGGAGCAGTAAAGAATAAATTAGTACACAGAACAAGAACGGATCTGGACAGAGAATAATAGAAGCATATATAGGATGTGATTACATCCAAGATCTAGGCACCCATCTACATACATTAACAAGAACGGCCGCAACTGAATCCAGATCGGAATGGATATAAACAAGGCAACAAGCCCCACGAACAGGAAAGTATTCTCCAACAGCATAAAACAATGGAAAAAAAAAGGTTTGTTCCAGATTGGATCAGGCGAGATGCATGCCACAGGAGAGATCTCCCGACTGTTGATTTCTATTATAGAAAGTCCACCACGAATCCCACAGCCTGGTCGTCAGCGAAGGCTTCGAGGTCGCGGTTGATGGGGAGAGGGGAGGCGCGCGCAGCCGCGTCGGCCGCCATCGCGTGCTTGCAAGGCCGGTCGGCAGCTCCTTCCCATCCACTGGTAAGGGCAGAACGGCGCTGGTCTACGACGACTGTAAGGACGCAAGGGCAGTTCGTCGCTGGTTGGGGACAGCGGCCAGGCTGCACTTTCGAGGTCGAGGCGGAGGGATGACGGGAAGGGGAGGGGGTCAGGTTATGTGGGGAAGATGGACATGTTTAGTTTGGCTGCCTATAGGGTCAGGTTATGTGGGGAAGATGAACATTTATCTCTGTTTATCATCTGGCCCATCGCAGCCGCATATACTCATCAATTATATCATTTACATGGCAAGGTCGTTGTTGATTTTCTTTGAAGAATAGTAGCGTGTCATCAGCGAACAATAAGTAAGATACTCCTGGGGCACGTCGACACACTTTTACTGGTGACAGGTTATTTGAATCCACACCTTGCTTCAACAGAGCAGAAAGTCCATCATCCACAAAGAGAAATAAGAACGGAAAGAGGGGATCACCTTTCCGAAGACCATATGACAGTGCAAACGAATCGAGTTGAACTCCATTTAACTTGACAGAGTATCTCACTGTGGTAATCGCATGTCATAATCCAACTTACCCACTAGCGGTCAAAGCCCAGCTTAATCATCGTTTTGCTCCGAGAAGATCCAATCTACCCGATCATATGCTCTAGATAGGTCTAATTTTTGTGCATAAAAGCTTTTCACATGATTTATCATCTGCCCTGGAGCAAAAGCACTCTGGGCTTTGGATATTACCTCGTCAAGCAGAGGCCATAATATATTTACAAGGCACTTAGAAAAAAAAAATTAGCTGACATTGCATAAACTAATCGGTTGAAAATCCGGGACGAATAAAAGGAATATCTCTAGTAAGCGAATGTGCTTTCGAACTCGATCGAATTCACAACACTAGCCTTTAACAAGTGTAACAATACAATTCTTTTCATTGATTGGATTGTTTTTAGCAAGGATAGGATTTCTGATTGGATAGGAAACCGAGGAGACAAAAGCTCTGGATTCTAAACCTTTGGAATTAACACTATATGTGTGTCAGGCATAACACCCGATTTAAAAATTCTTTCACTGCCACAGTTAAGTCCTCCTTTAGCACCCCAGTTGCGCTGGAAAAATCAGGCCGAACCATCTAGGGCAGGTGCTTTAAGCGGAACCAATCTGAGAAAGTCCTTAGCGAAATATCTAGGGTTTAGGTTTCCTCCGGCGATCCCGATCGCCGAGAGTTTCGTCGGGGCTTTCTTCGATCGCGTTTGTCGGTGAACTGGGTGGAAGCTACTTCGCATCCGATCGCTCCCCTTCCTCACGTCAAGGGATCCTTTCAGAGACGGGGTTTAGGGCCTCGTGATCGCGTTCTCGCTGAAGAGACTAGCGGCCCGGGAGTGCACAGTTGATACTGCAAATAGGAGATCCGCATCCATGGCAGATCAAGGGGGATCGAGCCAGTTGAGTCCTTTCGGGGAGGATGTGGAGAATCTGATGCAGCGATTGGATTTACGAGAAGAGGGAGAAGATGAGTTTGTGTGGGGAGAAGAGGCTAGTGAACCGGATATTCAAGCAAAGTGGCTTGCAATGGCAAAGTTGCATACGATGCCGTTTGCACTATACGCTGAGATGAGATCAGCCTGGAATCCAGCGAAACAGGTATGGTGGAGGATGATCGAAGCAAATTTATTTTCAATTCAATTTGGATGTTTGGCAGACTGGAACACAACTATGCATGGAGGTCCCTGGCTATTTTTAAACCAGGCAGTCATCATCGAAGATTATGATGGATTCTCAAATCCAAGTTCAATAATGCTGAATAAAATTGATGTATGGGCAAGAGTGTTGAAACTACCGGATAATTATCTCAAGGAGGCAGTGATTAAAGGGATTGGTCGATCCATGGGTAGTGTATCTGAAGTCCAAATACAATTACCTGCAGGTTATGTGGGATCCTTTGTGCGTATCCGGGTCAAATTGGATGTGAGTAAAAAATTAATTCGATTCGTTCCAATTTCAAGAGCAGGGAAGAGAGAGTGGTACCAAATCAAATATGAAAAGCTACCTATCTTTTGTTGGAATTATGGACTGATGGGGCACTCGCATGAGGAGTGAGGCACAGGTGAGCATGATCAAACCCAATTTGGATGGGGTGAATTTATATTAGCAGATGAGGGAAGAAATAGGAATTCTGGAAGAGGATCTGGTAGAGGAATTGATAGAGGGAGAGGAGACAGAAACTTTGGAGGCCCGTCTAGAGGACGTGGCAATCATGCTTTTGGCCGTGGATTTGGAACGGATGAAAGAAGAGCGGAGGAAGGGTTAGGTGGAAGGATGGATTTACCTAGAAAAAATACAGACTGGAGGTTTAATAGCCTATTTAACATGGGAGAAAATACTGAACCAAATACTAGCAGTCCGAGTGAGCAACCAACTGACATGGTTTTACAGGAGGAAGAGAATTCAGGGAGGAAAAGGCTAGCGGAAGATTCAACTACTACCAGTTCTAATGAAGGGGCTTTGGTTATCGCAGATAAAAACCCCATGGTGGCAGACAGGGTAACACAATTTGAATCTCCCAATGCTCCTGCTGCCTTGCTTTCTACACCGCAGAAGAACAACAATAAAAAGAAGAGTAAGAATTTGGAAGGAATGGCTATTTCTACTTGGGAAACATCTGATCAAATATCAAGATCGGCGGCATCCCTCGAGGGTGACCGCCGGGAGCAATGAAACTCTTAAGTTTGAACTGCCAGGGTCTAGCTAATGACCCGGCAGTTCGATCCGTGGTGGATGTCCAAAGTAAACACAATGCTGATGTTATTTTTCTCTCCGAAACACATTTGGACAGTCACCCCGCTGAGGTATTGAGGAAACGGTTGAGTATGGATCAAAAAATTGTTTGTGCAAGTGATGGAAGGAAAGGAGGTTTAATTCTTTTTTGGAAAAGAGAAGTGGATGTGGTACCATTGAATCTCAATTTAAATTATATAGATGTCGGAATCACAGAGGATAACAAAATTTGGCGCATGACTGGTATGTATGGAGAATTTAAATGGGAACACAAACACAAAACTTGGGACAGGATCCTAGGCTTAAATCAAAAGTACAATCTCCCCTGGTTAATTATAGGAGATCTCAATGAAATTCTGTTTTTGCATGAGAAGGAAGGGGGAATCCGAGGCCGCAAAGGTATATGGAGGAATTTCAACAAGTGCTAGATGATTGTTTACTGCGTGATATGGGATATCTTGGAAATGGTTTTACTTGGCGACGAGGAAGAATTCGTGAAGGACTTGATAGAGGGCTTATAAATGAAAATTGTAATCAGCTGTACCCTAATGCGGCATTGGAGAACTTGGGGTTTATCAACCTCGGGTTGTTTCAGGTGATCCTAAACCGCTACGGTTTGAGGCACGGTGGCTGAGAGAGGCCAATTTTTCGGATATGGTAAAGGAATCATGGAATCGAGTTAATAGTGATAGTAGCTTAACAAATATAAATGATAAATTGTCACGGATGCATAGTGAATTCCATGACTGGGATCAATTGGTTCTTAAGAAACCGAAACAGAGAATCAGGAGATCTCAGAGAGAACTTGAGGCTGTAATGGCTGGGCCTATGTCTGATGAAAACGACAAGATGAAGAAAGAATTAACTGATTTGATTGAATTTCTCCTTGATATAGAAGAGATAGAATGGATGCAAAGATCCCGGGCTAACTGGTTACAGAATGGAGACAGAAATACATCTTTTTTCCATGCTTATGCATCTGCTACAAGGAAAAGGAATTTTGTGAAGAAGCTAAAAGATGACAATGGTTCAACCATTGAAGGTACGGAAGCACTAAATAATCATGTTCATTCTTATTTTGCTAACTTGTTTCCCTCGGAAGTTTTCCAAACTGATCAGTGGATGTTAAATAAAGTACAAACAAAAGTATCAGAACAGATGAATGATATGCTTCTAGCCCCTTATACTGCGGATGATGTCAGAAAGGCTATTTTTAGTATTGGAGATCTAAAGGCCCCTAGACCAGATGGGCTCCATGCTATTTTTTTCAAGAAGTATTGTGATATTTTGGGAAATGATATTACAGTGGAGGTTTTTAATGCAATTAATAATCGAAGCATCCCTGCAGATTGGAATAATACTACTATTGTGATGATCCCCAAAACTGATTCCCCGGAGCTGATTACCCAGTATAGACCTATAAGTTTATGCAATGTTCTTTATAAAATAATCTCGAAATTATTGGCTACAAGATTGAAGAGTATTCTTCCAGAAATTATCTCCCCTACCCAAAGTGCTTTTGTACCAGGGAGATTGATCACAGATAATATTCTTATTTCTTATGAATGCATCCATAAAATCAAGAATAAAAGGAATGGTAATTATGGCCTTTGTGCAGTTAAATTGGACATGCACAAGACATATGATAGAGTGGAATGGATTTTTTTGAGGAAGATCATGGAAAAGTTGGGTTTCCAAGATAATTGGATTGAGATGATAATGTATTGTGTTAGCTCTGTGAAGTACAAAGTTAGATTCAACTCCCACGAAACTGATGAATTTGTCCCTTCTCGAGGTATTAGACAGGGGGATCCCCTTTCCCCTTATCTATTCCTTCTTTGTGCAGAGGGCCTCTCTAGTATGCTGCAGTATGAAGAAGAAGTTGGTGGTATTGAAGGAATTAGTGTGTGCATAAATGCACCGTCAGTCTCACATCTCTTATTTGCTAACGATTCCCTAATCCTTATGCGAGCGGATGTTATTAATGCAAACTTCCTTACGGCAGGTACTGGATTCTTACTATGCAAATTCGGGTCAATTGGTTAGTCTAGCAAAATCTAGTATTTATTTTAGTCCAAATACTAATGTGGGATCAAGGGAAGATATCTGTCATGAGTTAAATATCATTACTGAGGCCCTGTCAGATAAATATATGGGTCTACCAGCTATGATTGGTGTTGAGCGTATTGATTGCTTTAAGCACCTAGTTGAAATAATTAAACAAAAATTGAAAGGATGGATGGAGAAACAACTATCTCTTGGGGCTAAGGAAATTCTCTTGAAAGATGTTGCCCAATCAATACCAGTATTTGCAATGTCAATTTTTAAGTTGCCAAAAGGGATATGCAAGAGTATCATTGATTTAATTGCCCAATTTTGGTGGGGTGATGATGAAAATGATAGAAAGATGCACTGGTATTCATGGTGGAAAATGTGTTATCCAAAAAGTGATGGTGGTATGGGGTTTAGAGACCTACAGAGTTTTAATTTAGCTCTGTTATCTAAACAGTGCTGGAGGATCATTACCAATCCGGATTCTCTTTGTTCAAGGCTTTTGAAAGCAAAATACTTCCCAAATACCTCGGTTCTCAATGCAGGTCCTAAGAGTAATTCTTCTATGACCTGGCATAGTATTTTTGCAGGAATTGCTACGTTTAAACGTGGTTATCTTTGGAGAATTGGAAGTGGAGAAAATGTTAATATATGGACAGACCCCTGGATTCATCTAGCCCGGATAGGATGATCATTACTCCCAGGGGACACACTATTTTATCAAAGGTATCTGATCTTATTGACCCTTCTACTGGTAATCGGGACTCCGACCTTATACATGATATATTTAACACGATTGATGCTGGTAGAATATTGAGAATTCCTATTTATCACAATGCTTTTGATGACTTCATTGCCTGGCATTTAAATAGAAATGGAATATTGTCGGTTAAGACATCTTACCATGCGGAATGGTCCCATTCTGTTAGAGGTCATCTTAATTCAAACAGGGAACAAGGGCCGGCTTCACAACCTGGAGTCTGGAAACAGCTATGGAATATTCAAGTTCCCCGTAAAATTCAAATTTTCGGTTGGAGGGTTCTACATGGTATCATTACTCTAATATCCATTCTTGCGAATAGACTATTGGGAATTCTGGTGAGTGCCCGATTTGTCACCAATCTGCGGAGGATATTAAGCATTTATTATTTGACTATCAACCAGCCACTGAACTATGGAAAAACCTGGAAATTTCGGATTATATCGATTCAATGATTATGCTAGAGAGACCGGGCTCGGTTATCTTGGAAACACTACTCTCGGCTGAGGATAGGAAAAGTACTATTATGCCAAATGTTGGTATCAAAGAAATATTGTTAATTGGAGGATGGTATCTATGGTGGATAAGAAGGCAAATAACACATGGTGAACCAATCCCAAATTCAGAAAGGTGGGCTTTGTCGATTCTTGCTATTGCTAATAATTATAAGAAATCTATTTCTGTAGGTGCTTCTCCATCCGTGTTAAAGTGGAAAAAACCAGATCCCAAGATGATTAAAGTCAATGTTGATGCTTCCTTTCATGAGAATGGAAGGGAGGGGCTACAGCTATTGTTCTTAGAGATTATAAGGGGAACTTTATCGCTGCACAATGCATTCATGTCGAAAGGGGGGTTGATGTGATCACATTGGAAGCATTGGCTATGAGGGATGGATTGTCTCTTGCTGCTGGACTGGGTTTTAACAATATTGAGGCTAAATCCGACTCAATGGAGGTTATCAATTTTTGTTCTGGCCAGACTCAATGGTGCGATGCTGCATCTGCAATTTTTGCTGAGTGTCTTGATTTAGTTTCAAATATTGGTAATGTTAGGTTCAATTATTGCTCTAGATCTGCAAATAGTGTAGCTCATGAATTAGCTAAGTTTGGTTTTTGTAATACGAATCCCATTAGCTGGATTAACCAACCTCCGGGATGGTTGATCAAATTTCTGGTCCTGGATGTAATTACTGAATAATGTGGGGGCTGCAAGTTTCAGACGCACTCTTTTCCTTACCAGGGTACCTGAGGGGACTGGAAGGTTTTTAATGAGGCGGCTTGCATGCTCGGTTATATATAGTGAGTATTTATTTTCAAAAAAAATCTGAGAAAGGGCATCCGAAATTTCCTTTTCTGTAAACTCCATACACACATTTTCATTGAGAGGCTCAGCTTGGAGGCTCTCATCTACGGTGAAAAGCTCTTTGAAGTAATCTCTGGTCAGGTTACCCATTGCCTCTTTTGTTTCATGCCAGGTACCACTAGAATCTTTGAGTTTCTTAATGCGATTTTTGCGCGCATGCCACACTGCTTTGCTATGAAAAAGGCGCTTGTTCCGACCGCCTTCTTCAACCATCAACACGTGATCTTTGCATCCACATCGTCTCCTCCCTATATAGCATTTCATTCATCTTATCTTACACTTCTCATTTCTTTCCTGTCTGCATTCATGTTCTCATGAGTTCATAAAGTTTGTTCCGAGATGCATCCAACTCTCTGGTCACGGCACCAAATTTAGCCTTGCTCCTGACTTATAGCCGGCCCATGACTTTATTAAGGCCTACACTATTATCTCCTAGCGTAGATTTCGGCCCAGTTTCTCCCCAAGCATCTACAACGCTCCTATACGTCGCCTCTTGCGAGTTGGATAAGGACTCGCCCGCATATCCGGTCGCCCTGCAGTAGCGGTGTGTGCTACTGGGCAGACCCAATACAGGTATGTTCTGTTTAATTCTCTTTTTTTGGATATTTGTATGAATAATTATTTAATAATGATTTTATTTGAAAATACGAAAATTATTTAAAAAACAAAAAGTTCAAATATAATCTGAATAATTTTTTACAGTGAACAATTTTTTGAAACGAACAAATTTTAAAATTGAACAACTTTTGAAAGTGAACAATTCTTTGTAATATTTTTTTGAAAATGAACCATTTTTTGAAACAAACAAATTTTAAAATTGAAGAATTTTGAAAGAACAAACGATTTTAAACATGAACAAATGTGACACATGAACAATTCTCGAATTTGAACAATTTTTAATCTAAACGTTTTTTTCATTTGAACAAAATTTAAATTTAAATATTTTCTATTCGAACAAATTTTGAATTTGAGCACTTTATAGTTTGAGCATTTTTAGTTTAAACAAAAAAATAATCTGAACAAAAAAAAACAGAAATAGAAAAAAATGGAAAAAATGAAAAACAGAAAAAAAAGGAGGTAATAAAAAGGTTAAAACAATAAGCTATACATGAACTCTTTCGTGGCGTGCGTTAGATCCTGATTGAGTTCGAGTCCTGCTGCAAGCCACATTGCTTATTATTTTAGTTTTCGCTTTAGAAGCCCAAATGGGCCAGCCCAAGAAGAAGAAGTTAGTGGGCGAGTCTTTGTAGGACTCGCAATAAGCGAGGAATAGTGTTCGCGGGCCTCGGTCCTCGGTCTTCTTCCTTCTTGCAGCATAGAAGAATAGCATGGTGATCAGATCGCGGTGTCACTTTATGCATCACCCTCGCATCAGCTAATAAGTTGCGCCAACCGTTGTCAGCGACGACTCGATCCATTCTGACTTGCACATTTGCTCGTGCTCGTCTCTTGTTTTCAGATGTATACCGGGAGCCTAAAAATCCTGGATCAACCAGCTCGCAAACTTCTAGCATATCTGTGAAGGCAATCATCTGACTTTCTGGACGGGGTGTAACAGAACAACGCTCATGTGACCACATAAATTCATTGAAGTCGCTGATGGCTAGGTTGAGACTCCAAGTGCAGAGTGTGTAGCTAGTGGCAAGCCTTCTTCCCCACGAGGGTGACTCGAGGGTTTATATCGGACTCTTGGGGAGCCAGTATTTCAACAGTTTTCTTCCAAGCTTCCTCCAGGATCCTGCAAACAAGTAGAGAATTTTGTGCCATCAACCTCACCAAGTGGTTGTCAAGCACAAGGTGTGAGACTTCTAAATTGCAATGCAAAACTGAAAGTAAATGTGCAATAATTAAATCTACTGCTAAATGCAAATGAGAAAATAAATATGCAATGGATTGTTTTTGTATTTTTGTGATGCAAGTGGTGATGAATATAATGTAAATTCGAATTGGAGATGCAAGTAAAATAAAGTGCAAGTAAAGTAAATTGCAGCAAAGTAACTAGAGTGTTTTCTTATAATTAAAATAGGACCGGGGTTCACGGTTTCACACTTGCATTCTCTCAAATAAAGTAGTAGACGGTGGACATAAATAATTACATGTGAGATTACAATAACATATTTAACACTGAGTACTTTCATATGGGCATCACGTCCTAGCATAGAGATCTCTACGGTCATATTGACCCCTCTTATACTCCACCAAGATGCGAAATAAATCATAACACCTCGATAATTAAGGAAAAACCAGAGTATAACTTTAAGCAATCTGACATGAAGTTGAAGTAAGAACTTGCTAGATCTAGTCATGGAGATTGATTAGTGTCACTTCAAATCCCCGGTAACAAGGTACTCCTTACCTAGTGAGGTAACTAAGAAAGGTTTAACAAAACCTAAGTGGATCGCTGAACTTCTGTCACTTTCACAGCACTAGCCACCCCCGTTACTCCAACTAATGCACCCATCACCCCACACACGCTCTCAAGAACTAGATTGATCAAATCTAGCAAATAAGAACGAGGTACATAAGATACATCTACTCAAATAACTCAAGAGAAACAATTGCAATCTCAGATTCAATAACTCATAGAAAAGATCCACCACATAGGAATTACAACGGTGCCCGTAATCATGTGAGGCAGCTCATGCGGGTCTAATTAGTGAAGCACATAGAGAGAGAGATACAAGTGCTACTTCCACAAACCCATAGCCCTGGGGTGGACTACTCCCTCTTCATGGAGATGTCGATGGAGATGACGTTGGAGGGGTAGGAGATCACACCGGCGGCGCCCCGCCGGAGTTTTCCCCCTCCAATCTGGAACTTCTGGTCTCTGTTTCGGTGTTTCGGTGTTTCGGCGGCGCTCCTCTCCGTAAGGGTACGGGGGACCCTTTTTATAGTCGGTTTTAGGTCAAGACGGAGTCGGTAAGTCGAAGATGGAAGGAATTGGGGCCACAGGGGCCAAAAGGAGGCCTTTCACGCGGCCAAGGAATCTGGCCGCGTGGAGGATCCTCTTTTGGGCCTCCTTGCCCAATTCTCGTGAATCCTTCGCCCGCAAGTCTTATTCTTCCAAGAAAATGACCCTCGCAGATTTTCAGGTGATTTCGCGGAAGTTTGCCCCCTGAAACGTCAAAAATATAGAAAACGGGGTTTCTGACAGGCAGGGTTAATTCCATAAAAGTTGGGGGACTTTGTAATTTAACCCCAAAATGCTATAAAACATTGAATTATACCCTTATATGATGCAATATGTAATAGAAAACCATGTGAAAATATGCAAAATTCATCTATGCATTTTACATGCATCAACATCCCCAAGCTTAACCCATGCTCGTCCTCGAGTATGAAGGTGATAAAACTAAGATGGATTTTGCATATTGAAACAATCATGGGATATCAAGGAGGATTATTCATGCTACATATAATCAAATGATTAATACTAGAAATGAGTAGCAATATACAATTCATGTTGTAAGAAATATCAAATATGCAAGCAAAGATGCTTCATGAAAGTTCACAAAGTGTATAATGAAATAAAAGCACTATGGACCAAATGCATACACAAAATGAAAAATAAAATCCTATATTGGTCAAAGAATAGCATAATGGAGAATAGAAAATAGGGTGGACACTTTGGAGAAAATTGAGTAGAGGTAAAACATGATCAAGTCTTATTTAGCCTCTAAATTATTCAACTAAAATTACTAATTGAAATGTGGTATCCATTGATCTAGGACTCTTATTTCCCCTTCATCATTAGCATCTTAAAATTGTGAGTATTGAAGTAATGAGAATGACAAGATGGTTGAAAGCCTCATGCCCCGTGAGTGTGAAAACCTACTCCATGATTACTCAACTTAAGATTCCTAATAAGCTTTGTACAATCATAATAAGTATTAATGACATCATAGAGAACCGCAAAGAGGTACCTCTTGCCCCATGACATGGAAACAAGCCCATGTTACAATGACAAGATGAACAAACGGAGTAGACTCATCATCCTTTTTATTTTCATTCACTATTATGCATAGCTTCTTATTTTATTATAGGATGTGTTGTAGAGTCACTCAAGCTGTAAGTAAATTTTCACCATGATAAAGCATGGCATGGGTTAGCGGCCCAATGCGTTTCTCTAGTCATATAGATACTTACTCATCAAAACTTACTATTCCTCTATTTCATTTCGGCATGGCAGGAGTCCAAAAAAAAAGTACATGATATCAACCAAATGTAAATTTTTTGTGCAATGTTGAAAGTTTTCCGGTGATACACGTTTATAGCTAGCTCCCAACCACACACTTGTCAAACGCAAAACTTGTGGCTCCCATTATTGGGTCATGTTTATTAGATGCATAAAAAGTAAAGTGTGCCTTCAAAAGTTCGTGAGAGTCCTATCCCAAGTTCAACCCATGACAATTAATAAAGTGAATATCTTAATTTAGAACATAAATAACACAATAACATGGTGAGCATACCCGGAATAGCAATGAAGCTAATGGGAAGATATGGTGGACTCACTGGAAATACTTGGCTAAGGAGTGTTGGAAACAAGTTTTTACTTGTTGGAATTTTTAAATTTTTGGGCTACCAAGAGGGAGATAGTTGACCAGCTACTATGCATGCATATTTCCATAGAACTACTCATTTCATGACAAACTAAATAAACCAGAAATTAACATCAAGGACATGAATAAGAGATAGCTCAAGACAACATTATTGCAAATTTCTACACATAAAAAGCCTATAAATCATGCAAACATATGTAGCTCTTCAAATCAACCATGGCATCCCTATTCCAAGTCATAATACTAGAATACAATACATTCCAACCTCAAACTCCAGTAGCTCAATCTCATATAAAATGATGGTGGTGGTCTTATCAAAACAAAAATAAAAACAAAAACTAGACGCTTCAAGTCTCTACGATAAATGCTTTGCTTAGAAAAACAGAAAGTGGACGTGTGCTAACCAAAAGAGTGTAGCTCCAGTGGGGTGTTCATCACATCCCCAAGCTTATGGCTTTCACCTTTCTTGGATGTCTTGAGGCGCAGCTCCTCTATTCCCTATGAAAAAACTTCACAAAACATGTTTCTCCCATTCTTTTTCTGTGGGGTGAGATTAGCAAGGACAAACAAATCACATGCTTGTTGTGCAAAATTCCAAATCAAATGCTCCAGTAGATAGACAATAAGGTTCATTATGTTGTATGTTCACTATTTTTCTTGAAAGAATCATGGAAATTTGGTTCCCAAGCCCAAAGAGTGCATAAAACAAAAGAAGGCAGAATCTGTCCAGAAAAGCAACAGCAGCAAAACGAACGTTTTTCCCTAAGCTAGACTCGTCACACAATTAAGCCAATTTGTTTGCTAAGAGAGGACGAAAAGTTGCAGAACATACTAAAAAATTAGCTCAATCCGACGTACCAATAAAAAACGTAAAATCATACGGTGAGCAGACTCGTGCTGAAACAGAAATTTCATGCACTAAGATAGCAACTTATAAGTCCAAATGGGTTTGACTTGACTCTTTATTGAAAACTCCAGAATTAAAACAAAAAAACTAATATCTTGAGACAGCAAGAGGACACTAGGAAAATCCAAACAAAAACAACCGGGTTGCCTCCCGTAAAGCGCTTTCTTTATAGCCATATAGCTAGGCTTTACTTACTTGATAATCAAGAGGGATAAAGCTCACGAGGGAGCTTGTTCTTCAGCGTGCCCCTCTTCCTTGGTAAGTGCTCCATGCTTTTCTTGTTAGGGAACTGAAACTTGACATTCCCTTCCTTGGAGTCTATGATTGCACCTGTAGTACGAAGAAAAGGTCTACCCAAAATAATAGGACTAGGGGATTTATCCCCCATCTATACTTCTTATAAAGCAAAACCCCACTAACATGCATTAATTATTTTTCTATCGCAACATGCAACCTATCCACATCATACATCTTCTTAGCCAATCAATTTTCCATGTCATATCCACTAATACTTATTCATATCTACATGCAAACTCCACACCATCTTTTTTTAACCATCCACATATTAATAATTTTTAATACACACATTTCGTGTCGATTAATTTTAGTATCTTGACTATGCTCAATAAAATTTTGCATGTTTTTTTAGATAACTTAATATATCGTACATATTACATCATTTTTGTTATATAAGGCGATTCCCGCTGCAACGCGCGGGGCATTTTTCTAGTATCCATAATAATGAAATCAACGGGTACGAAAGTCATGTGCAATTCAATCATAACATATTTTACTTGTCCTACAACATGTTTAGTAGAGTTATCAGCAAGGACAAATTCACTTGAGCACTTTTCTAAATTTTCTAGTTCTAGCAATTCATATAATTCTTTAGAGAGTACCGATACACTAGAACCTAGATCTAACATAGCATGGTGAATTTCTTTTCCAACTGAAACTAGCACCTTGGGGATCCATGCATCCCCAAGATTAGGAGGTATCATGGCCTCATTCTTGTACCTAGAATTTTTTTCTTGCAAGACATGATTAGCAATATAAGATCCAAAGCCAGGTTGATTAACATTTATAGTAGGATCAGTAGCAAAGTTTTGTAGAGTAGCAATAAGTTCTTGCAAGCTACTTTTTTCTAAATCAAGCAATGGATCCTTAATTTCAGTAAGCATCATAATTTCCTCTACTTTTCCTTTTCTATTATGCATATTAAAAATCTCATAGCGATCATCAAAAATATCCTCGGGTACTTCAGCCTTTTTTAAGCTCTCTTTAATTTTAACCTCTAAGAGCAAACTTTCAAGCAAAACATGGGTATTTGCAGCATTAGTACTAGTAAAAGATCCCCCACATTCATTATCTAAAAAGGCTCTAGAAGTTTCAGAAAGTCCCTTATAAAATGTATGCATAAGTATCCAATCTCTAAAGCGATGCCCTATTCCATATGCTCTACTTCTAAATCTCTTCCATGCTTGTATCATTGATTCATCTTTTTCTTGTTTAAAGGTAATGAGAAATTGTTTAACATTGTAATTCTTTTCAGCATGACAAAACCTTTCAATAAATGCAGCCCTTAAGTTGAACCAAGTAGTAAAATTGCTAGGAGGCCATCTTAATATCCAATCTAATGCTTTGCCTCCTAGTGAGTAGGGAAAGAGTTTAACTTTAGTAGTGTTGATGTTTGCATGATTCAAGTTCAAAGTTTTACATCTTTCATCAAATTTCTTAAGATGGAACAAAGGGTCTTCTTTAGGCTTTCCATAGAAACGAGATTCATAAATCATTTTAATAACACTAGGATCTACCTCTAATTTTTCAACGGGAATATTTAGCTCTTGAGGGAAATTCCTAACACTGAATGGCCAATAAGTTCTCTGCTCCATTTTCCAAGTTTTTATGTAGTTTTTATTTTTTTATGCAAAACAAAAGTAAAGTAACTAAGAAAATTCGAAATACTAAAATAATCTAGATAAATAAATGCAAACTAAAATAAAATATGCAAGACAAAACAAAAACAAGAACAAAAACAAAACAAAAACAAAAACAAGACAAGAAACAAAACAATCTACTTGAAAGGTGGGGATAGAAAGGACGGTACTCACTTAGGTGCAACCTCCCCAAGCTTAGGTGTTTGCACACCTTGTTGGTGATGAAGACTTCTTGTGAGCTCCCTTGGACAACTCCTTCACCTATGGCTCCCCGGCAACGGCGCCAGAAAAACGCTTGATGGCTAGGTTGAGACTCCAAGTGCAGAGTGTATAGCTAGTGGCAAGCCTTCTTCCCCACGAGGGTGACTCGAGGGTTTATATCGAACTCTTGGGGAGCCAGTATTTCAGCAGTTGTCTTCCAAGCTTCCTCCAGGATCCTGCAAACAAGTAGAGAATTTTGTGCCCTCAACCTCACCAAGTGGTTGTCAAGCACAAGGTGTGAGACTTCTAAATTGCAATGCAAAACTGAAAGTAAATGTGCAATAATTAAATCTACTACTAAATGCAAATGAGAAAATAAATATGCAATGGATTGTTTTTGTATTTTTGTGATCCAAGTGGTGATGGAGATAATGTAAATTCGAATTGGAGATGCAAGTAAAGTAAAGTGCAAATAAAGTAAATTGCAGCAAAGTAACTAGAGTGTTTTCTTATAATTAAAATAGGACCGGGGTTCATGGTTTCACACTTGCATTCTCTCAAATAAAGTAGTAGACGGTGGACATAAAGAATTACATGTGAGATTACAATAACATGTTTAACATTGAGTACTTTCATATGGGCATCACGTCCTAGCATAGAGATCTCTACGGTCATATTGATCCCTCTTATACTCCACCAAGATGCGAAATAAATCATAACACCTCTAAGGAAAAACCAGAGTATAGTTTTAAGCAATGTGACATGAAGTTGAAGTAAGAATTTGCTAGATCTAGTCATGGAGATTGATTAGTGTCACTTCAAATCCCCGGTAACAAGGTACTCCTTTTTATCCCTAGTGAGGTAACTAAGAAAGGTTTAACAAAACCTAAGTGGATCGCTGAACTTCTGTCACTTTTACAGCACTAGCCACCCCCGTTACTCCAACTAATGCACCCATCACCCCACACACGCTCTCAAGAACTAGATTGATCAAAGCTAGCAAATAAGAACGGGGTACATAAGATACATCTACTCAAATAACTCAAGAGAAACAATTGCAATCTCAGATTCAATAACTCATAGAAAAGATCCACCACATAGGAATTACAACGGTGCCCGTAATCATGTGAGGCAGCTCATGCGGATCTAATTAGTGAAGCACATAGAGAGAGAGAGATACAAGTGCTACTTCCACAAACCCATAGCCCTGGGGTGGACTACTCCCTCTTCATGGAGATGTCGATGGAGATGACGTTGGAGGGGTAGGAGATCACACCGGCGGCGCCCCGCCGGAGTTTTCCCCCTCCAATCTGGAACTTCTGGTCTCTGTTTCGGTGTTTCGGCGGCGCTCCTCTCCGTAAGGGTACGGGGGACCCTTTTTATAGTCAGTTTTAGGTCAAGACGGAGTCGGTAAGTCGAAGATGGAAGGAATTGGGGCCACAGGGGCCAAAAGGGGGCCTCTGATGCGGCCAAGGAATCTGGCCGCGTGGAGGGTCCTCTTTTGGGCCTCCTTGCCCAATTCTCGTGGATCCTTTGCCCGCAAGTCTTCTCCTTCCAAGAAAATGACCCCCGCAGATTTTCAGGTGATTTCGCGGAAGTTTGCCACCCTGAAACGTCAAAAATATAGAAAACGGGGTTTCTGACAGGCAGGGTTAATTGCATAAAAGTTGGGGGACTTTGTAATTTAACCCCAAAATACTATAAAACATTGAATTATACCCTTATACGATGCAATATGTAATAGAAAACCATGTGAAAATATGCAAAATTCATCTATGCATTTTACATGCATCAGTCGCCCAACATACACCACAGAATGTTTGATTAAGTCTTCATCTGCACATCGTCCCCCCACACGAGGTGTCGATTTTCCGGCTTAGGTTTTCCGTACAAACATGTTAGTCTCCAAACTTGATCTGATAGTTTGACACATAAATCATTATAACGGCTTGTTGCCTCCTGAACATCGTCAATACCCATAAAACCCTCGAGTCCTAACCTCCCTCGCTCGATTCAGCAATACCCAGCCAGCGGCTCTTCTGGAGAGTGGGACTAAAGGTTGTGACCGCCGGCGACAGGCAACAGCTTCCCGGCTGTGAGAGGAGCTGCGTTTAGGCAAGCATCCGTCAAGCTAGGGTTCTTCCTAGCTGGCGGCGACGGTTTCTCGGCGGAGATGCAAAGGGGGGCGTAAAAATTTATGGATTTTGTGATGAATCTGATGAGGTTGTGAATGTGGGAATGGTGAGATGGGTAAATTGACACATAACTCATGTTTTTGAATGTTGTGAATTATGAAAAAATATTTTGTGTCAATTGCTAGTAGCACTAGCTCTAAGCCAAGCACTCATGAAAGCTTCATTATTTGTTTGTAGGTTCTACTTGAATTTAAATATGTTACTATCACCTATTGAGTGATTACACTTAACATCACAATATATATATATATATATATATATTAATGTGTCTACATAATTTTATTTTATTTTGCATCAAGTTTTTTTGGTCACCTGACCTTAAGTATTTTTCGCCCTCCGCTGAGCTGACGTGGGAATGACTTCCGGACCTGTCCAGGAGGGCCTACCTGGTCTAAGGACCAGCACTAAAGCCCAGCTACAACCCACTCGAAGATCCATCCGGTTCCAATAGGCCATAGTCGATTTCTTGAAGCATAAGACAAGAACTCCTATACGTAATCTACTAGGACTCGTGTAACCCACTCCTGGCTGCATATATAAAACCAGGAGGCAGAGGAGAAAAGGGGATCCAGTCTAGACAAGAGAAGAGGAAGATACAAGCCGCAACTAGACAAGACAATACACGGGATACTCCGTACACACCACAATAGTCATAGCTCGAGATCCAATCTCTCGGCCAAGGCACCCACCATTGTAGCAGCTCGACTATCTCGCCATAATATAGATCAGATAAACAGGAGTAAGGGTTTCACCTCTACGAGGGCCCCGAACCTGCGTAAATCTGGCCTCCTTGTTAGCCGTCAAGATCACCATCGCGTACATCGTTCTCTACTCGAAACCCTACCGAATCACCCGAGGGATTTGTTGATACGACTCATTCGACACTTGGCGCCGTCTTTGGGAACGACACGGGCTGGATCTACGATCTCCCTGGCCTCATCTACATCAAGCTTCGGGTCCTCGACCCCACGGATTTGATCTACTTTGGGTCCTTCAACTTGATCGAGCACTCCCCGGCATCGCGCATGGCCTTCATCATCTACATCAACATCGTGCTTCACGTGCAGGCTGCAGGGCAGCAGCAACATACATATTACGGACGCCATCAACGGCGACGCAGAACTCATATGGAAACTTCCTTCGGTCGAAAGATGTGAAATCAAATTATCTATAGGCTACAAAAAGAATCGGCAAATTCCGACGGTTAGATCTCCGTGGATGACCCGATTACTGAAGCTCTGTCAGAATCCGACGGAACTCCGCGCGACTTGGGGAAAACAATTCTCACTGTCGACTCGGATATCAATTCGAAGATCACACCATTGAAAATCTGCGGAATACAATCCCGCAGCACTCCGTCTTTTTGAGCCAATTCCAACGGTTAGATCTCCGTCAGCGGCTTGCGCACTGCGACACATTTTGGATCTCTGCGAGTCCGCGAATCCAAATCGTGGATCCGAATCCTATTTCGTCAATTTGCAAGTCGACACAAAGGCCAAACAAGGTTAACAAAACATGGCGACTCGCCATACTACTGTCCGGGGGCTCGACATCAACATTGCCCTCCATGTACACACAACAAACATCAAGATTCCGCCGCGTCGACTCCGTCCGCCGCGTCGAGTCCTTCGGGAAAACATCGCGACTCCGCCGCGACGACTCGGTTCGCCGCGTCGAGTCCTTCGGGAAAACATCACGACTCCGCCGCGTCGAGGTCCGCCACGTCGAGTGCTTCGGGAAAACATCGCGACTCCGCCGCGTCGAGTCCTTCGGGAAAACATCGCGACTCCGTCGCGTTGACTCGGTCCGCCACGTCGAGCCCTTCGGGAAAACATCGCGACTCCGCCGCGTCGAGTACTTCGGGCAATCATCGCGACTCCGCCGTGTCGACTCGGACCGTCGCATCGAGTTCTTCCAGAAAACATTGCGACTCCGCCGCGCCAACTCCGTCCGCCGCGTCGAGTCCTTCCGGAAAACATCGCGACTCCGCCCAGAAAACACCACGACTCCGCCCCACAACTCCATCGAATCCTCTCGACTAAGCGTTTGGGGGGCTGTCCTTCGCCGCAGCCACACTCGTTGCTCGGGGACTGTGCTACAAATTAGACGCACTCGAGAATTCGCCGCAGCCGCACTCGACACTCGGGGGCTGAGGCGCGAAACAGCCGCACTCGACACTCGAGTCCGGTTCATCGATTCCGGCGATATTTGTCGACTCCGTCACTCGGCACCGCCTCGTCGACTACGCCAGCATCACACAAAGATAAGTTCCTCTTATACGAGTCGATAAATTTACTTTTTTATGTCTAAAATCTACTGTGAAGCTACACCTGACACTCGGGTGCTGCGCCCCGTAAACTACATGTATACTCAACACCCGTCATGCTTCACATTAAACTATAACATTTGCAAGCTACAACCTGTGTAGTTGATACTGGCTGACGTCGACTCTTAACTCCGACCTGGTTTGCAGCAGCAACTGACATGTCGGCAAGGAGAATAGACAATGACTGTCAGGCTAACGAAAAGGCACGACGTATGGTGCTAAAGTGTCGCGTATGGTTAAATCATTGCCTACCAACAGGCCATACTCGACTCTACGAGTCGATAGATTGTTGGTTCACAGCCAAGATTAACCCGAGCAACAGTTCGTTCCGTACATTTTGCTAGACATAACATTATTGTTACATTATTTAATCACATCGGTTTATATGGCTGCAACTGCGACGGAGGAACCAAAACATTGGTTGCACCTTTGGGAGTCGACACATATCCTCCGCTCGGAGTCGACACATATCCTTCGCTCGGAGTCGACAGTCGACACATATCCTCCGCTCGGAGTCGACGCATGTCCTCCTCCGTGAGCCAACAGAAGACAAGCCCATGGGGTTAACTTCAGAACAACCTGAGCTTAAGCCCGACTCTGCGAGTCGAACATAGCCTCGGGGGCTACTCCCATCGGGAGCACTGCCGTGCACCCGATAAATCGAAGAAGCGACGTTAGAAGATTTTTGAGTCTATACCCGATTACAAATAATCGCGCATAGATTCGGGGCCTACTCCCAACGGGAGCGCTGACCACGCACCCAATGAGCGCTGGTCGCGCAACCGACGAGCGCTACACTCGCACTCGACATACTACCGCATCGGAAGCATCTAACACGCTGGCCGCGTACCTGAGGAGCTCTATCAGATGCCACACACCCAATGAGCGCTGGTCGTGCAACCGACGAGCGCTGGTCGCGCACTCGACGTACTACCGCGTCAGAAGCATCTAACAGGCTGGCCACGTATCTAAGGAGCTCTGTTAGATTTTTTTTCGTCCAGGTCCTGATTGTGGTCGTACAAACCGCATATTAACTCGGCTGAAGAAAAGAAAAACATCAAACTTGTCCGTCTCGACGAGACGCAGACGACAACGCAGGCCAATTCGCGAAATCAGAAAATCTTAAAGACTTTTCGGGTCCATCTTCTTGTGTGGACTCGGTGGCTGAGCGTCCGCGTCAACTACACGACTTCCACGTCGTCGTGCGACTCCGTCACGTCCTCGTCAACTACACGATCTCCACCGCGTCGACGCCGTGCGCCTCGTCGACTACACGACTTTCGCGTCGACTCCGGCCACCATGTCGTGTATATATCCACCGCATCGACTCCATCCGCCGTGTCGAGTACATCTCCACCGCGTCGACGCCATCCGCCTCGTCAACTACACGACTTCCGCGCCGACTCCGTTCGCCGTGTCGAGTACACCTCCACCTCGACGACTCCGTCGACCCTGTCGAGTATACCTCCACCGCGTCGACTCCGGCACGTCTAGTCTCTGACACTTCTCGCCACGTCCCATCGGGAGGCAGAACAAGTGCTCAGTGCACCACGACATCACGCGAGTATCAGTCAGCAGGCGTATTTTTCTTCGGAATCTTCAAACAAAAGGACACTCGCCACAATCATTGTCGAAAACATCGCGGATCCACTACACAAAAAGGCACTCGCCACGCAGCAAGGAAAAGATTGTGAGTATGCGGCTCCCGCAAAAACCACGACTCTGTATTACGATGTACATACACATCATTCGAAACAAAAGACAACACTTTTTGCGCATCCTCACAACACGAAATCTCTTTCGTATAAGCCTCAAGATGCGAAATTTCTTTCGCATGAGCACCCTGACACAAAATCTCTTTCGTATGGGCATTTCAACACGAAATATCTTTCGTGCAAGTACATTGACACGAAAACTTCTTTCGTATAAGCTTCATAAACGCGAAATCTCTTTCGCACAAGATCAAGAAAAAAGAAGATTTCTTCACCCGAAAGATCACAGAAATGCGACCAAGGTAAAATCGCGAGTATGCTGCTCCCGCAACTCTACCTTACGATGTACTCACACATCTTTTTTATCCTGGATCGTTCGGCCGACCAGGCACATCTGGATGCCGTATTCTTTCGAGTACGAAGGTAAGACCCAAGGATTTCTCCTGTGGGCATGGAATCGCACTCAAGCTGCGTCCTCCAGTAAACTTTCCATGTTAACAACACGAAGAAAAATCCTAGCGAACGCGCCGGGTACCCCTTTAGGTTAAGTTCGACTCGGTAAGACCTCCACGACTCAGTCGCAACGATCACCTCGCCGGATTCGAGTCGGAGGTCTTGAATTCGTGTAGGCCAGAACCGTTTTTGCACTGGATGCAATTAATTGGCCCTGAAATTTCGGGAGAGCCAAGCGACTGATCCACATTCTTCTGCGAAAACTGCCAACACAAGGCACATTTATCACTCGATGCTCGAGTACATGAGCGCGTCGCGCACAGGGTATACACCCTCAAAACCAGGCGATTGAATGACCAGTCGAAGAAGCCAAGAACGAATTTTGAGTATCTACCCGACTATT
This sequence comes from Alopecurus myosuroides, assembly GCA_028641055.1. Taxonomy (NCBI): domain Eukaryota; kingdom Viridiplantae; phylum Streptophyta; class Magnoliopsida; order Poales; family Poaceae; genus Alopecurus; species Alopecurus myosuroides. Next base: position 332,245,587 of record CM054062.1, on the reverse strand, counting down.
CTCAGTCGAATAAACACTCGGGGGCTACTGACGTGGGAATGACTTCCGGACCTGTCGGGAGGGCCTACCTGGTCTAAGGACCAACACTGAAGCCGAGTACGGAGGACTACCCCATGGTTCTAGAAGGCCCAGCTACAACCCACTCAAAGGCCCATCCGGGTCCAAGAGGCCATAGTCGATTTCTTGAAGCACAAGACAAGAACTCCTATACGTAGTCTACTACGACTCGTGTAACCCCCTCCTGGCTGCATATATAAAGCCAGGAGGGAGGAGAGAAAATGGGGATCCAATCTAGACAAGAGAAGAGGAAGATACAAGCCACAATTAATCTAGACAATACACGGGATACCCCGTACACACCACCATAGCCATAGCTCGCGATCCAATCTCTCGGCCAAGGCACCCACCATTGTAACAGCTCGACTATCTCGCCATAATATAGATCACATAAGCAGGAGTAAGGGTTTTACCTCTACGAGGCCCCGAACCTGGGTAAATTTTGCCTCCTTGTTAGCCGTCGAGATCACCAGCGCGTACATCGTTCCTCTACTCGAAAGCCTACCGGATCAGCCGAGAGATTTGTTGATACGACTCATCGACACCTGACCTTAAGTATTTTTCGTCCTCCGCTGAGCTGAAGGGATATGGAGGCCCGTCTCTTCACAAGCGTTTGGAGTTCCTTCTCTGCGATTCACTCATATATACCACATCCATATCCAAGTCAGCATCGATGCGCTAGCAAAATAGTCATGGAGTCTATTATTGCCAAGAATGCTTTCCTCTGCCGTTGACAAACGAGCAAAGCGACAAACGTTGGCTCTAGCCTCTAGGGAGCCACAGACGCCATGACTGTTTTTGAGCAGCGGGAAATTGCGGAGAATATGCACCGCAATCACCAGGAAATTGTTCTCCGCAATTCCTGGCATGTTTACGGTTATTACCAAACGGGCCAGCCGAGCAAGCATACAGGTCTACCCGAATATGACCACTCCTGCTCACAGGGTTCGAAACATAACAGCCATGTCTAACCGTACCAGGCTAGAAGTCCACATTCTAGCTGGCTGGCGTACAGAAAATGGGCCAAACGGGGGAGCAACACCGAACATATTTTGCTCCCTTCGGGACGAGAATCGTTGCTCCAAGCTTATACCTGTTCCGAAGACGCCGTAGTACTTAACACCCCTCTCAAAATCAAACTTATGCAATAACATTGCATTTTAAAAAGTTTAAACTAGAAAACAATGATAATCCGAAATCCGTTTGAAGAGTTTTCAGAACCTGAGTCAAGCCAAAGTAGATAGAGTCGGTCAAAGAATGAGGCCGATAGAGATCAAGATTCGATGAAGAGAAATGCATGTCACAAAATATATATCATGGACAAATGAACCACCGGCAAAATAATCTCACAGCAAAAGAAAGCGCATAGATAAATCACGGTACGAAACGAAGGTGGGTTACCAAAAGAAGATGTCACATTAGGAGAACAAAGCATTGCACACAAAACTATTGCCCAACAAAACTATGGCATAAGAAGATCGACGACAAGAGAATTAGCATAGATCTATATATATTGCGAAAGTAGGGCACAAAAATCCTATAGAAAGGATAGAACCGAAAAAAGAGGTGAGAGATATCTTATAAAAAGGATCAACACAACAAAACGCTGACAAATAAATGTATGGTTGACTCACATGAGAGAGAAACACAAGAAAGCAACAGATCTGGTGGACATAACGGAAAATGGAGCATAGAGCAGCAGTAGAAAGCGTGATAGAGTCCAGACGAGCCGTCAGAATCACTAGAGAGCGAGAGAGATGTTGCCAGAAGATGACAACTAAAGATGAAAGGTTTTCTGCAAGGTGCTTGGAAGGAGCGAAATTGAAGGGTTTTCCGTAACAAGGCTCTCTCCGTTGACCAGATGGCTCTTTTGGTGGAGGAGATCACGCAACGGGCGTATGCGCACACAGGACCCAGACATGGGATCGAAGATGTCGGCACTTTTGGGTATTTGCGCTCTGCCTAATTTCAGCAGGCAAAACTGTCTCGCTTATGTAAATATTCTATTGGATGGCAGTGGACCTGCCTTATCCTAAAAAAGACAACAATTGAACCTTTCTTTTTCATTTTTCTTTTATAGATTGCTGAAGCCCTATGTGCCGAACACTGCATGGATCGAGACATGGCTAATTGGAAGTAGTATAATATACTACATGTACGGAAATTACATTGTCACAATTCTATGTTATTACCTATTAATATCAGACGGATTGATCAATCCCAAATTAAAATTTATCAGGTTTAACTTTCATGTGTCAATATAGAATTGTGCAAAGAAAAATATCAAAACAACTTGTAGGTAATACCGCAAGGGAGCAAACTGTACGGCACAAAGCAAGCTTGGAAAATATCTAAATTATTTCTTTCTTCATAATAACGAGGGGTAGTACCTAAATGGTTATACAGAGAATTTCCCTCACTCTCCGCCGCCGGAAGAAGTCAACATGGAGGCGAGGTTTTCCTCCTTGTGATGCACGAACCGTCGTGGCTTGTCCGTGAGCGCGCTAGGCGGCACCAAGACACAGTGGTATCACTTCATGGCCGTATCTACTAGCAATCACGATGACCATGAAATGATACCATTATGTCCTGGCGCCATCCAGTGATTTCTCAACACGTTGAGCTGTTCATCGACCATGGCCGACTAAAGCTTATCAACTGTTTCTCCTTCTAGTTTCTCTTGCACTTGTGTGTTCTGTTCCGTACTAATGGCGCCTGTTATATAGACACATGCATGGTGGGCGGCCAGTACGGATAACCAATCCAGAAATCGGGACATGCCTAGTTGCAGGTAGTATAAAATGCCATATGTACGGTAGGTACATTTTGTGTTGATCTATTATTAATTAGAAGGATTGATTAATCCCAAATTGACTTTGTCAGGCTTCATTGATCTATCATTAGCCGTACATTGTGAAGATGTTTGGATGCCCTCGCATCGTGCGATAGAACATGTTGATTTATTATTCGAAGGATTCACGACACAGCTAGGTCAGGCTACATGTTGACACGGATTGATGAATACCGTATTGAAGTTTATGATCAGGTTTGACTTTCATGTTCCATTACAGAATTGTGCATAAAGAATGTCCATCTGACTTGCTGTCGACGGAAAAGGTTAACAGGCAGGCCTTGCATATACTAGTATATAAAATACCATTTGTACGGCAGGTACGTTCTAAACTGAGTTTATCAGGCCTATTATTAGCCGTACATTGTCAAGATGCTTGGATATTCTCGCATCGTGCGCACAGACATGTTGATCTATTATTCGAAGGATTCACGAAACAGCTAGGTCTCCGGCTGCATGTTGATCTTTTATTACAAGGATTGATGCATACCGTATTGAAGCTTAGGATCAGGTTTGACTTTCATGTTCCAGTACGGAATTGTGCAAAGAAAATTATCAAACCGATGTCATGGCTATATATGCTGGGAATATACCCGATGGGAGCAGACTGTACGGAGACAAAGCAAGCTTGCGAGAAATGGTCCAGAAGTAGTTGAGAAACGGTCCAGAGACTGTATTGTGAGTTGTTATTTACTGCCCAGGATACAAGTAGTTGCGACCAGGGCTTACATCTCCGTCATCAAATATACCTGCTTTGAGGAGCGTGCACAACCAAATAGACTCTAAGGCTGGTGCCAGTGCACCGCGCGTGACAGCGAGGCCACGTCAGGTTTTACCCCACTTTCACCACACTCTCAACCCACGGTGCTAGTGTACGGGCTGTAGTGCCAGTTCTCACTTCTCTCTCCTCCACATCAGCATTTCTTTTTCAGATTAAATTATTTCACTCGCTTTTGTTTAGACATTCAAAATAATGAAAGAAAATTATTTTATTCAACTAAAAATGTTACCGATTACATAATATTTAATAAAATTGCATAATAAGTTTTAAAAATTACATAATAAATAAAAAATAAATTCTAATCCTCCTCCTCCTCATTCTCATCATCTTGCAGCCCAAACTCTTTTTTCACCATCTTGATGGTCTTCCCATGTGTGCGTTTTTCTGATTCGTCCAATGTCGGCGGTTGATCGGTCCTTCATTTTGTTCCATTGCTTGAGTAGCTTAGCCTTCACTAAACCATTCCACATGTTCTTCATTGCGAAGGATTTACTTGCTACCTCACTGCTTGATGAGGATTCCTTCCCCTTCCTCTTTCCCTTCTCCCTACGTGCCGTGGCCTTGGCCCTATCGCGGCCCATTGGACGGTCCTCCTCCGTCGCCTCGCCAGAGCTGTACTCACCAGAAACTCCCAGACGACTTCTCTTGGCAGTGGAATCGGATCCACTACCAGGACCATGTTGTCCTTTCCACTCCGCTTCATTGCGAACAGGTTGCCACCAGCGGTGCCGTCTGAAAGACTGAGTCACTCTTATGTCATTCTCGTACCTCGCCATTGCCGCCTTCATGACCATTGCATCGTATGCTCCACTCTGACGTAACCCTTCTTCTTGGATATGGTATCCATTGAACAAGGACACCTCACAGTTGTAGAAATTCCAATGATCCTTCAGTTGCTTCGCGGTCCGGACAGGAAGGTTCCGAGGTAGAGTTGAAGGTTTCAGCTATCTGACCCCAAAAACTAACGCCGGTCTTGCTATTACCGGCGATAGAGTCCTTGGAGTGAAAAATCCAAGCATGAACCTACCCCGAAATAGATATTGTTAGTCATATAATAAAATAAAATTCCATATTAAATATGTGACGGGTAAGTAAATTATCAGTTTTTCCTCGTCCGCAGTTGTCCATTCAAGCCTCTTTGTACGCTTTGGTAGGATTGTTTCCGCGGCTTCGGACCCGGAGCTTGGAGCAGTGGCTTCAGGAGGTGGTGGGGGGTATGGACCATCTGGCGGGTATGGAGCATATGGAGGTGGAGGGTAAGGACCGTACGAAGGTGGTGGGTACGAAGGTAGAGTCCCACTCCCGCTACCTGTAGGTGGAGCATGTGGAGGTGGTGTGGGTATGGATACGGAGGCGGAGGGTATGGACTATATGGCCCCGGAGGTGGAGGGTATGGACCATATGGCCCCGGAGGTGGTGTGCCGGAGGGGAGTAATACTCGGGGATGCGGCGAAGAACCGACATTGGAGCGACGATGTGTCGGAGAGATATCATCTAGGGGAGGGGCTGGTGACCCGTCGGACTGCAAGAGATCGGTGAATGCGGTCAAATCTAGAGTCCAACCAGACATGGTGGAGAAGATTTGAGAGAGTGGAGGAGAGAAATGAGATGAAGTGGGGTGTGGAATGAGTGAAACCGGGTGGAGGTATTTATAGGTGGTTCGGGATGAAATTTGGAATTTTTTGACATTTTTTTTCCGAATTTTTGGAGGCTGCAACGGATACTTCCACGGCTAGCTGACGTGGACGAACCACAACTCGCCACGTCAACTAGCCGTTGCCCCGCCGGCCTATCGCCTCCCTCTCGCCCCACCTCGCCAGCGCGTCGCCCCGCTCCCGCCTCTTCCTCGCCCACCTACCGCCGCCAACGCGGGCGACAGCGGGGCGGTAGCGCCCGCTACCGCCGGGCGACAGATCCACCGCCCGCCGCTGCCGTCCCGCCTCGCTACCGCCTCCCTCTCGCCCTGCGCCGGGCGGTACCGCCCGCGCTCCCGCCCCCACTAGCACCAGCCTAACCATGCGCACGCATAAACACCAAGCAAGTCAGCAATGAAAGAACCCCGGCCGTACTGTCGAAATCATTGAGTTGTACTCTCGCTGATTTGGTCAATGGTTTTATTTGAGTATTCTTGCTCTCCCCTCTTTTACAAATTGCAATCCGGCCGTCCAGCCAATCACAGCTTGTACAACAGACGTGGCACTAAATGAATGTGAGACCAGTAGGCATTAGGCTGCTCCTAAGCCAGTTTCTTGGCACGGATTAATAATTATTTTATTTATGTTGGCATAGTGGTAAATGAAGAGAGAGTATGGTTATGGTTTAGCTTTTTTTTTTTGATAAAGAGAATATATTAATATCAAAGATACCAATTACACCCAGCCTATGCACCAACTAGTTGTCGAAATACAACTCGGATGCACACAACAATTTTTTTTTAGAGAAATACAAACAAAGACCCGTCGCGGTGATGGAACATACGCTACAACAACACTCTAACCACCATCGAATACAACACCTAAACCGCGGACGAGATTCTCCAAAGACGACGCCTTCGAGAAGGAAACAAAGCACAAACGTTGTCGTCGCCCGATCAAAAATCTTAATCTTTCACCCCGAAGAATTCTGAGTCCACAAAAACAATGTCTTCAGGAAGACCATTGCGAGGAAAAACCAATTAAGGACAGACCTTGGGTTTCACCCTGGACTTCGCCACTCAGTACTCAAAAAGTACGGCCACAAAAGCAGTTCATATGTGTTGTCTCCCCCTTTTACCAAGGTTGCTGTTGCAAGTGCCCAACACTCGACACATAGGAAGAACCTGTGTCGCCATCCTTCATCGCAACCACTACACCTCTCCACCAAGTCAAAACTCCGATCGAAAACACCATGACTTTCTCATTCTCTTACAATGCCATGGAAATCCAATTATATGTCCCATAGCACCGTTAATAAATGAAGCTTCACGCCACTCTCACATGAAGTAATTGGCATGATCTAGGGGAGCGCATGACCGGATCGATTCCAATCTAGAAATCCAGTGGCACCATGCGACAAACGAGGGAATCACCAATAGGAAGACCGGAACACATCTGTGAGTCAATCGAGGAGGTCCGACTGATGTAGATCGGCGCCATGACGCTCGAAGAACTTGCAGATCAGCCACCATTATTAAAGTGCCGAGCCCGCAGCCCTCACGCTGCCGGCCGCTCCCGGCGAACGGAACAAGTAGGCCAACATCAGCCCCGCGGAACCTTGGTTGGCCACCGAGAAAGCATCAGATCCAAGAGACCACCGCACCTCATAAGGTCGATGTCGTCGCCTCCGGATCGTCGACGCCCACCTCAGCTCTCGCGCCGCCGCCTCCCGCCGCCCGCGGCTTGGTCACACAGCAACGGCCAGAGGGACGCCGTTGCCATGCTAGCCATGTTGCAGCCGTGGACCTAGGCCAAGTCGGCCTTGGAACCGCCCGCCGCCGCCGGTTCTAGCCATGGCGCCGCTCCAACCCCCTCCGATCTCCGCCGCATGACGTCCTTGCCCCGCCCTGCCCCGCGGGCAGGTGGCGGCACCGCGCCCGCCGATCCCTCACCTCTCCTTGCGAAGACGTGATGGTGATGACCGCTCTCTCCTGCCTCTGCCTTGGCGGCAGGGTGCCGCCACCGCGCCGTCACCGGCGGCAGCAGCAGCCTGGGATCTGTAGGTTGGCTGGGGGTAGCTGACCTGGGGTTGGTTGCCCTCCGGAGCCCCCCGCGCGAGGGACCCAGGAGGAGATTGTCGAGACCAACAGCTCGGAGTTGGTCTGGCTCTGACTGGAGAGCCAACATACAACACTTACACGTGGCCTCATAAGAAACAATATATTTTACTAGTTGTCTCTTTAACAGTTTATTCTGATTTGATAACATGCTAATATACGATGTATTGACACAATCCTTATTAGCCGGGTCATCTTCAAACTTTCTAACCGGATGGTGAAAAAATTTGTGTGAAGATCCTAATATATGCGCCAGAATCTTGGCAATTTGCCACCAGTTTGTAGTATAGCCACCAGCTACTCGGGAACTTATGATAGTTTGCCGAACTTATCAGAGCATCTCCAGCTGCGTGATAAAACGTGTCCGTGTGCTAAAAACCTCTAATTTTGGGCGTGCGAGACAAGAAGAGGCGCTCAAGGATGATAGCTTGCGGTAAGAAATATCTAGCACGCAACAAATTGCTGCATCGCGCACGGCAAATTTGGTGTATCGGTTCCAGCGTGCTGGAAAACACGACGACGCGCGTGAAATGCCAACTCCTGATCTGAAACCTCCATGTGTGCCCGCCTGCCTCCCGCCTTGAGCTTCCGCCGGCCAAATTCCGGAATTGGACGGCTAATCCACCACTCCCCCAACCCCCTAACTTCTCATGCGACCGTGCCGTCGCTGGCGAACAAGTTCCACGACCGCTCGCAACACCTGTCCCCGGCACCGCAATAATCCCTAGCACCAGGCTAGCCCGCGGCCTTTTCGTGGCGCCACCGCCTAATGCGCTGGTCGACGTCGCACCGCCCTTAAGGCAAGGAATGTCGTCTCCAAGCGCCTCACAGCTGCGGCGGCTAGCCAAAAGAAGCCCAAGACCAGCGGAGATAAGTTTGCTTGAGGGAAGTCATTTGTATTGGCTCATTGTTACACCGAGTCAGAGAATGAAGAGAAATGGAAGAACCCTAATGTCTTAGAAGTACCAAAGAAAGCCAATAAGGAAACTACGGAGGAAACACTCATAGATGGCGATGAAGTATTAATTAAGTGACGATGTCAAGAGAAGCCATACTCCTAACTCGGTTGCTAAGACAAAAAGACCCAATCGAAAGAAGCAAGAAAAAGAAAAGGAGAAGAAGTCCAGAAATGATGACATAAAGAAAGCTATGGAGGCTATAATGAATGCAAGAAAGGAAGCAAACACATAGAGGAGGTTGTGTAGTAGCAAGGAATTGGCGGCAGAGGAGAGGAGGGTGGTGACGGAGAAGAGGAATGTGGCATTGGAGGAGAAGAAGGTGCATCATGGAGCATAAGAATAATCTCTTCTTCATGGACACATATAATCTCGGTGAAAAGAAAAAGGAATACATAAAAATTTGTCGTGACCAAGTCTTAGCTCAAAAGAGAATGATGGGAACTTACATGAGGAGATACATTCCATGAGTTACATGGGAGGAATGAGAGCACCTCTGGGTGGCTATGGAGGCATGGAAGCACCTCCGAGTGTCTATGGAGGCATGGGCTCCATTGGAACACGTCCGGGTGGATATGGAGGAATGGGTGTAATGAGTTTACCTCCAAGTGGCATGACTGTACCTCCAAGTGGCTATGGAGGCACTGGTATAACTTAAAGTGGATATGGAGGCATGGCTGGGAGGAGCGCACCTCTGGCTTACAATGGACACATGGGCGGCACTGGAGGTAGGGTGGTTGATGCGCATGTAACACATGTTCGTTGGGAGACCCCAAGAGAAAAGTATGAAGAGCACATTAGTAAGTTTTACTCAGAAAGAAACCAAGGTTGAATCGACTAGTAGGAGAAAGAAACCACTTCCGAAGGTTGATGTAGCTGAGGGTGCAGGCGCACTACCGGTTCATAAGCAATGTGGAACCTACACAACACAATCAAATCACTTTGCCCCAACGAAGTAGTGAGGTTGTTAATCTCACCGGTTTTGCTGAACACAAAGAGGTCAAACGTACAGTGTGAAAAATAATATTTGTTTTCAATAGATGAAAGAGAACATTGATGGAAGTAGTAAACAATAGCAGCAGTATGAAAAACAGAGATTGTAGTGGTTGTATTACCAGTATGAGGAAAATGGACCGGGGTCCACAGTTCACTAGAGGTGTCTCCCCCAAAACAGATAGATAGCACGTGTGGTAAATAAATTACAGCTGGGCAATTGACAGATATAAAGGTTGCACCGTAGTGCATATGCATGACATGATGATTACTATGTGATTCATGCGGGCATTACAACAAGATACATAGACCGTCATCCAACTGCATCTATGACTAATAATCCACCCTCAGAATGTCATCCGAGCAATCCTTGGGTATTAAGTTGCAAGGAACAGCTAATCGCAGTAAGAAAAGTGAGCAATGTAAACAATAACATCATTCATAGACAAAACATTGTTGCATCCCCCACCCGTTTATGTTTCTGTCACTCGAGCGTGAGTAAAAGGGAGGCATGAACCCACTATCGAGCATAAATACCCCCTCTTGGAGTTACTAGCATCTACTTAGCCAGAGCATCTACTAACAACAGAGATCATGCTAGATCATAAATAACATACACATGAAAATAACATGATAGATTGATAATCAAGAGACATAGCATTTAATATTCATCGGATCCCAGCAAACACAACATGTAGCATTACAATAAGATGATCTTGATCATGTAGGGCAGCTCACAAGATCTAAACATGAGGCATAAAGAGGAGAGAACCACCATCTAGCTACTGCTATGGACCCGTATTACAAGGATAAACTAATCACGCATCATTCCGAAGGCGGGCATGGTGGTGTAGAGCCCTCCGGTGATGATTCCCCCTCCTGGTAGCGCGCCGAGGAGAGCTCCAGAACCCTCCCGAATTAGGGTTGACTATGACGGCGGCTGCGGATGTCTTTGGTGAAAAAGGCTCGGGTCTTTAGGGTTAACCCTTCGAGAACAATATATAGGCGAGATGGAAACGTCGGTGGGCGAGTAAGGGGTCACACCACCCTGGGCGCGGCCAGGGGGACCCGCTCCCACCCATGGTGTGGTCACCCCTCTGCCCCTCTCCAGTTCCCTTTTGGACTCTGTGGATCCTCCGGGAATTCTAAGATTTATGGGCTTCGAATCATCCAATTCCGAGAATATTTTTAGAACAACTTTTCTGAAACTAAAAACAGCAGAAAACATGAACTGTCTCTATGGCATCTTGTCAATAGTTTAGTCCCAGGAAATCGATAAAAATGTCATAAAGTGTAAAGGAAACATGTAGCATATGACATGAAAACAACATGAAACATCAGAAATTATGGATACGTTTATGACGTATCAATATCCCCAAGCATAGTTCCTACTTCCTACTCGTCCTCGAGTAAGTAAACAGTAAAAACAAATAATTTCTGAGGTGGCATGCTACCAACATAAACTTGATCATCTAAATTGTAAAAGCATAAGTATAGCTGAGATGATAGTACTTTAAATACAAGCATGATAGATATAATTTTAACACTGAAACTTAGAAATCACCTTGCATCATGAAAAGTAACACAAATAAAAGATCATGAATAATAATGCACTTGAAAGTTATACGTTTGTTTCGAGCATAGAGAAAACACAGCAAAGTGATATTTCCCTTGTCCTTAAGAGTGGGGCAAAACATAAATGCCAGGATACCTTCAAAGTTCAAGTGGATAACAAATAATACGAGAGCAAATAATAACACATCATGAATCAACTAATAATGTTTCTGGGACAAATGCACATTAAACTCAGAATGGCAACTATGCTCTCTCAATTGTGCATAAAGTTAGAAGATGGAGACTCAACATAAAAGTAAAATAAAGACCTTTCACAGAGGGAAGCACGGATTAACTCATGGGCTAGAACTTTTATTTTATTAAACAGAGGTATTGAAAACTTTTTTTTAAGAGAGGTGTATGTTTATGTCAAAGAATGGTAAATAGAAAACACAGTACGTCAGAAACCAACTAGACTTCACAAGAGCGGCTCCCATTAAAGGACACATATGGTATAGAAGGTCATCCCTCTTTCTCTTTTGTTTACACAATTATGTTTTGACTAATAAATCAGGGGCAAAAATAGTGGAGAGAATTTAATAGTAACCAATTTTGGGGCTAGGCACCCCGCTGCCAGCTCTTCTATCATTTCGATAAGCGGATGAAGCCACTAGTCGAGGTGTGTAAAGTCCAATAAACAAGTGAGATAAAGATCTCTATTTCCATCGTCATGAGCTAAAACATGAGCACAAAACAGGAATAATTTTGGAAGTTTTAAAGGTGGCACATGAGAAATTTACTTGGAGTGGCGATTAAATACCACATGTAGATAGGTATGGTGGACATATTTGGCAAAATTTTGGTTTTTGGGAGTTGGATGCACGAGTAGAGCTCATACTCAGTACAGGTGGAGGCTAGCAAAAGACTGGGAGCGACAAATCAAGAGAGCAATAATGGCCATAATCATGCATAGCGATAAAAACATTATTGATCAAAGCTTAAAGGGTATTACAAGTTCAAAAACTAAATTATCATACATGTTATAAGTGACTGGTTTGTAGTCATAAACATGGTGTAAGCATGTGCCAAGTCAACCAAATAAAGCATCGAAGGAGAACACCACAAATTTATGCTTCAATGTGATAAAAACAACTCATGATTCTTTAAGTGGCACATTACACACTCTCACCTATTTGAGACAAGTCATGATACAATAGCAACTACTAAGCATGTAATTAAAATAACATCTGGCATGAGATGAAAAAGTCTAGCCACAGACTACACAAGCTTCTATTTGCACCGTTAAAAGCACGAAAACTGTACTACTGCTTTCCAACACCAAGCATTTTATACTAAACAAAAACTCTCCAAGATATATAGCAATGAAACAAGAGATTACTAACACATCTCTACTAAAACTAATAGCTCTGAATAAGAGATGCATGAAAAATAGGAGCTAAAAGAGAATTTTTCAGCAACTATAAGAAAAACTAAGAATACGAGCATAACGAGTATTCATATGAAAAATCGAAGAGTGTATCTCTCCCACACAAAGAATGCTAGATTCCAAAAATATTATTGTATCAAGGAATACAAAATAAAAACAAACAGACGCTCCAAGTAAAATTCATATGATGTGACCGAATAAAACTATAGTTTCACTAGAAGTGACCTGGTAAAATTGTTGATGAAGAAGGGGATGCCTTTGGAATCCCCAAGCTTAGATGCTTGAGTCTTATTAGAATTTGCTGGTATGAACCATGCGGGTATCCCCAAGCTTTGGCTTTGCACTCTTCTTGATGACATTATAGCACCCTCTTCTCGTGACCCTTGAAAACTTCCTTCACACCACAATCAATGTAATTCGCATTAGAGGGTTAGTGCACAATTAAAAATTCACATGTTCTGCAAGGACACAAGCATTATTGATACTTTTAAACATTAGCTACAGCAACTAATGTGTCGTGAAGCAAACAAATCCACTTGACATAGTAAAAGAGAGAATGCAAGTAAAAAAGGAAGATTCTGTCAAAACCAGAACAGTCTGTAAAGATGAATTTCTTCGGGGCACTTACGTTGCTCAAATTGAAAAACGTAAAGAGCAAAAAAGTTTCGGAATCAGCTGAGTAATAAGCACAAAGCATTTCAGGTCATTTTGATCTTTCTGTCAATTATGCGATTTTTTACAGTGGACAGGAGAAATCTGTTTCCTGCGCAGAAATCTAAAACCAACTCCAACTTTTGCTAGAAACTTTACTTGGAACAAATAATACATGAAAATAAAGATACAAAGGTGTTGCTACAGAAGTATAGAACCCCTTGAATCCAAGAAAACAGAGAAAAATAAAGCAAACAATAAAACCATGGGTTATCTCCCAAGAAGTGCTTTTCTTTAACGTCTTTTAGCTAGGCCCAGAAAACTAGAATCAAGTAGATGCTAACATAAGAAATATGTATTAAGAAAAATAGAGCATCCAGAAGCAAGTATAATTTTTTTTAAAGTCTAACCCACTTCCTATGCATAGGAATCTTGTAAAGAAATAAATTAAAGAGCTCAAACTAGAAATCATGGGAAGGTAGAACAAGAGAATTTTCAGTACCATCATGAACAAACTCAACAAAATAATTATCACATAAAGCATGTTTGTCATGGTGTAAAAGCACACAATTCATATCATTCTCAAAAATAGTGGGATCAAAATCAAAAATAAAGACCTCTTCTTTCCCACTTTTAGCAATAGCAAAACAAGATGATTGGTCACTCTTAAAAGCTATGGGACACATTATAGCGATCCTATTTTCAGTAACATTATAATTTGTAACATCAAGTAACATAGTACCATCATCTAGAGCATTATCATATAACTTTTCTAAACAAACTTCCTCATTATCAAGCATATCAATAGCTGGAATAAATAGAGGATTATCATAAGATTTATCAAAGTAGCATGGATTGCAATAAAACAAGATATAAGTTAAAGAGTTACTATTATTGGGAGGTAGACATGGGTAGTTACTCCAAACACCTTTCGTTTCCCTCCGATCTCCATCGGAAAAATCCCAGATTGATTCCAACTCTTTTCTGTTTTTTCTCTCTTTGGTGTCAAATCAAATCTAACGTCGAATACCCTTAAGTGTGTTACCCTACGGTTTGGGATCACTCCAGACATCATCGAGACACTTCTTAAATCAATGACCAACAAAGGGATCTGGAAACCCATGATGGCCCCTATGAAATCCACGATTATATTTGTCACTTGAACCTTAAACGTCGAGTCCCCATGCCTTTTGCCCTGTTGGTCCGAGACTCGATCTCTGGTATCTCCGTACCCGATTCAATCTCATTAATAACAAACACATTTAGTCATTCCTGTGATATTGCATATCCGTGACCTAGTTAACAGGGTGTATGAGAGAAGAACTGAATGTGAGAAATAAATTAATATCTATATACCATTCAAACTTTTAGCAACGTCTGAGGCATTAGAAGAGAATTTTGGTTGGGTTGTTCCAGAGAGTATCTTTGATGAAAACAGTAAACCTAAAAGAAAAGAGAGAGGATATTATGAACCTTGTGTGTGGAAAATTCAATGCGTCTATGATGAGTTCAAATTCCTCAAATTGAATGATGATACTTGATTCGTTCTTCATGCCTAGCTAAAAGGTGTTAAAGAAAAGCGCTTGTGGGAGGCAACCGACTTTTGTTTTCCTTTGTTATCCTTTTGTTTTCTTTCGTTATTTTTGCGTCTTGGAAGTTGCTACCTCCGTATAAAGCTCTCCTTATCCTTTTTTATTTCATTTTTTCACCAATATTAACCTCTAATAGAGAGGTAGTGCGATTTGGGAAAGTTGTTGTTCCGAAACAGATTTTTGGGGTGTTACCAAAAATATTATTTATCTCAGCCAGAATATCGGATTGCTTTGAAACATAATAGACATATGACCCAGGTTGTTATCTAACTTTCATTAGTTTCCCACTTTTTTTTATTTGAGCAACATAAGATTTTCGAAAAAAATCATCTTTACTCACTGTTCTATTTTTGACAGATTTCTGTCAATATTTGCATTTGCGTATTAATCTCTTTCTTTTGGGGTATATTTTGACGAGAAGAGAATTAAAATAAGTTATGAAAGTAGATAATGTTTTATATAGATTGTGAGACTTGTGTTCAAACTGAACCAAGTGGATTTTTTATTTTGATTACATTAATTAACGTTGCTAATGAAGATTGTGAGAAGTTTTAGGTGGAGGAAGTTTTAAAGTGTAGGGAGAGCAGTATGATGTGATGAGATGAAGGATGGACAAAATATAAAGCTTGGGGATGCCCATGTCACCCCAATACATATCCAAGAATAACAACCGTAAAAACTTGGGATGCCCAAGGCATCCTCTTCTTCATCAACAAAAATATCAGATTTCTTTGAAAACACTATATTTTTATTACTTCACATGATATGTGTTATTCTTGGAGCGTCATTTTATTTTTCTATCAGTTTTGGTTTGTTTTATTTGATTTAGCTTTTGGTTGGATCCTAGAAATTTTATTTTGGGAGAGACACGCTCTCTTTTCATTGCCCAGAACACTCTAGTTTTCACTCTTATTGTTCTGTGAGTGTTCATTTTTTGCTAGTACTGCGTTTAGCTCTTGTTTTTCACTCGAAAATTTTGTTCAAATCCTGTTGGTTTGCTTCATTTATATTTGAATATCTCTCTGGTATTTGATGATTATTGTAACATCCCAAGTCTGAAAAATAGCCTTTAGAATGTTTGCTCTCTGTTATTTTATGTTTTGCATCATGGCATCATGTTGATTGCAATTGTTTTGTTTGTTTTCCATTTGTTTTCCTCTGTTTTCAGTTGTTTTCCAACTGTTTTCATTTGTTTTCCTTTGTTTTCTATTTGAATTTCAACTCAAATCTCAAACCTTTTGTTTCATCCTTGTGATGTTACAATTTCAAAATAAAACAATTATTTGTTTCCATTAAAGTGTGATTCCAAACTATTGTTTTATTTCTATAAAAAATGCATCCAATAATCAAACCCTTTTCAAATTCAATTTGTTTTCCATTTGAAATTCCAAACCAACATCCAAATAGTTGTTTCCAAATAAAAAGCTTAATTGTTTCCAATTATCCCATAATGTTCAACTAATAAAATGGTGCTTTTATTTCAATCAATTAATTCTATTCAATCCAATTTCCAATCAAATGCATCAAACAGAATCACTTTTGAAGTTATAAACTTTAACAAGCCAATCAACTAATCTTTCAATCAAATTAATCATAGAGGTTCCCCCCTATTCAAAGTTGTTTTTATTAAATGGGCACTTAATTAAAATACACCCAAATTTGAATTTCAAACAAACATCAAGCTAATTTAAAATTTTCTGAAAACAAAACTTGGTTAATGTTTTCTTTTAACCCAACTAGCTTAACCAAATTTTCATGACATCTTTGCTAACCAAAATCTCATGGTTTTCTTCCTTTTCTAATTGGCTACAAAAAAAATAAATAAAAGAAACAGAAAATAACAAAAGGGAGAGAGAGAGCAGCAGGCCCACTTTTCTCTCCTAGCCCATCTAAATTTTCCCTTTGGCCTTTCCCCCACAAGCCCAGTACCCCTTCGTGAGCATCTTCCACCTCTGGCTGACGTCAACAGTACGAACAGAGAAACAACCACACGATCTCTCCCTCCTCCGCTTGATTCTCTGCCGTACCACTCTCCTCTCCCCATAAAAACAGCCGAGTTCCCCTGCCCTAGCCAAACCCTAGGCCCTAGCTCTCTCCTTCCTCCTCTAGCCGCCATCTTCTCTCTCTGCTCCATGTTCTTTCTCTGAACCTTGCTGTAATTCCCTGCAACTCTGAACCCGACCACCATGGCCGAAAATTGAGGAGGTTGGCGTGGTCGCTGGAGGCTGTCCCGGGAGCTCCCCATGGCGGGAATGGAAACGCCCAAGTACCCTCTTCCTCCCCCACCCCGCGGCGCTGGCCGGGAGCCAGCACAGCGCCGCCGCCGTCGCCGTTTCATCGCCGGCCACCTCCTGCACGTCTGCAGCGCCCTGCTGCCCCGACCCTCCTGCTCCCGAGCGCCTAAGGTGAGGCCGTCCCCCTCTCGCCTCCTTTCCCTCCTCTCTGGCCGCACCGCAGCACACCCCCACGGCCGCCCTAGCATCTCCGGCGAGCATCGCTGCCTGTACCTCCGTGAGGTACAGCGATCTGAACGAACAAGTTCAGTTTAGTTCGCCAAAACTGCACCTTATACCCCCCCATGTTTCCCTTCCTATCAACAAGCGCACGCACACCCTACTGGCAACAGCCGCGCGCAGTACAACCACAGGTCGCGGGTTCAAGTCCCGCACCCCACATCCTTTGCTATTTTTCGTTTAGTTCAGAAGTTGCAGTTCTGAAGCATATCCCCCCGCGGCTTCCATCCTGTCAACACACAGCGAATTACCCCACTGGTTTGGTTCCCCCAGCGCAAGCAGGAGGTGGGGGGATCGAATCCCACCCCCTGCAGATTAAACACCTCTTTTGTTTTATTTTTTCCAGGCCCAACAACTTCCAAGAAATCAGGGTGCGACAAATGGTATCAGAGCCTGTCTGCATGTAGGATCCCTTTTTACTGGTCGCAGTTGAGTCTAGAAAACTATTTTGTAGCTATATAGGAAAAAGGAAACGTGAGAGTAGGAATTCTGCCATTTTTCTTCTTTCCCCACCCTCCCTCCCTTTTCTGGTAAGGAAGTGCAACGTTGATTTTTCCCTTCTCATCTAAACTTTCAAGTTAGGATTTCACGAATTCTGGTTTCTCTAGGATGGTTATATCTACTAGACCATAGGAATGGAGGTGGTTGTGACATGATTTATCATGTTGCCTACTCATGATTGAGAACGGAGGCGTGTAAGCCCCGGAAGCAAATCCTCTATCCCTTAAGCAGTAGATATTGATCCTTTAGAAGCCCGGATGGGTTTTCCGTAGTACCTCAGGAGTTTTGTTCTCGTTTTCCCCGATGTTGATATCCTGTTCTTCTCAACATCCTTTTCGTCCGTTGAAATCTTGTTGTTGTTTTCCACTTCAAATCTTCTACCGGCGTCTAATCAAAACTTCCTCGTAAACTCTTTTCCAACTAAAGTGTTATTTCATACCGGAGAATCACATTCCTTTGTGTCAACAATCTTTTCCACAACATAAAACCCAATTCTGGTTCCACTAAGCAATCAAAACTCTGTTCACTCCCCGGGATCACAAATGTTGACTTCCAAGATAAGTAAGAACAATCCAATTCTAATGAGAGGCCTCCTCGTTACTCTCATGTTGATGATTCTGACATTGATGTTATTCTTGGTGTTGCATTGATGTCAATAACTCTGTTCCACCATTCTAGCCAGATAGTCTATTCTCCAAATGAATCAAATTCTATCCAGCTATACACCCTTGGTGCAAAATCTCTCCCCTTTACTTGAAATGTTCCGGTGGTTTGCAAATTCCCTGACGTCTATCCAAGGTGCACGTTGTGTTTCACGTATCACAGCTCAAGAGGATCTTCCCAAGAAGTTTCCGGACCTTTTCTTTTCTCAGTAGGAATCTCGGGGCGCGATTCCTTCAAGGGGGGGCGTTTTGTAACATCCCAAGTCTGAAAAATAGCCTTTAGAATGTTTTCTCTCTGTTATTTTATGTTTTGCATCATGGCATCATGTTGATTGCAATTGTTTTGTTTGTTTTCCATTTGTTTTCCTCTGTTTTCAGTTGTTTTCCAACTGTTTTCATTTGTTTTCCTTTGTTTTCAGTTGTTTTCCAACTGTTTTCATTTGTTTTCCTTTGTTTTCTATTTGAATTTCAACTCAAATCTCAAACCTTTTGTTTCATCCTTGTGATGTTACAATTTCTAAAAAGATATTTCAAAATAAAACAATTATTTGTTTCCATTAAAGTGTGATTCCAAACTATTGTTTTATTTCTATAAAAAATGCATCCAATAATCAAACCCTTTTCAAATTCAATTTGTTTTCCATTTGAAATTCCAAACCAACATACAAATAGTTGTTTCCAAATAAAAACCTTAATTGTTTCCAATTATCCCATAATGTTCAACTAATAAAATGGTGCTTTTATTTCAATCAATTAATTCTATTCAATCCAATTTCAAATCAAATGCATCAAACAGAACCACTTTTGAAGTTATAAACTTTAACAAGCCAATCAACTAATCTTTCAATCAAATTAATCATAGAGGTTCCCCCCTATTCAAAGTTGTTTTTATTAAATGGGCACTTAATTAAAATACACCCAAATTTGAATTTCAAACAAACATCAAGCTAATTTAAAATTTTCTGAAAACAAAACTTGGTTAATGTTTTCTTTTAACCCAACTAGCTTAACCAAATTTTTATGACATCTTTGCTAACCAAAATCTCATGGTTTTCTTCCTTTTCTAATTGGCTACAAAAAAAAATAAAAGAAACAGAAAATAACAAAAGGGAGAGAGAGAGCAGCAGGCCCACTTTTCTCTCCTAGCCCATCTAATTTTTCCCTTTGGCCTTTCCCCCACAAGCCCAGTACCCCTTCGTGAGCATCTTCCACCTCTGGCTGACGTCAACAGTACGAACAGAGAAACAACCACACGATCTCTCCCTCCTCCGCTTGATTCTCTGCCGTACCACTCTCCTCTCCCCATAAAAACAGCCGAGTTCCCCTGCCCTAGCCAAACCCTAGGCCCTAGCTCTCTCCTTCCTCCTCTAGCCGCCATCTCCTCTCTCTGCTCCCTGTTCTTTCTCTGAACCTCGCTGTAATTCCCTGCAACTCTGAACCCGACCACCATGGCCGAAAATTGAGGAGGTTGGCGTGGTCGCTGGAGGCTGTCCCGGGAGCTCCCCATGGCGGGAATGGAAACGCCCAAGTACCCTCTTCCTCCCCTACCCCGCGGCGCTGGCCGGGAGCCAGCACAGCGCCGCCGCCGTCGCCGTTTCATCGCCGGCCACCTCCTGCACGTCTGCAGCGCCCTGCTGCCCCGACCCTCCTGCTCCCGAGCGCCTAAGGTGAGGCCGTCCCCCTCTCGCCTCCTTTCCCACCTCTCTGGCCGCACCGCAGCACACCCCCACGGCCGCCCTAGCATCTCCGGCGAGCATCGCTGCCTGTACCTCCGTGAGGTACAGCGATCTGAACGAACAAGTTCAGTTTAGTTCGCCAAAACTGCACCTTATACCCCCCATGTTTTCCTTCCTATCAACAAGCGCACGCACACCCTACTGGCAACAGCCGCGCGCAGTACAGCCACAGGTCGCGGGTTCAAGTCCCGCACCCCACATCCTTTGCTATTTTTCGTTTAGTTCAGAAGTTGCAGTTCTGAAGCATATCCCCCCCGCGGCTTCCATCCTGTCAACACACAGCGAATTACCCCACTGGTTTGGTTCCCCCAGCGCAAGCAGGAGGTGGGGGGATCGAATCCCACCCCCTGCAGATTAAACACCTCTTTTGTTTTATTTTTTCCAGGCCCAACAACTTCCAAGAAATCAGGGTGCGAAAATTATTTTCTTTGAGAGTTGTTTCGAATAAGTTGATTGGTGTTGGAAAAGAGTATATTGTTTCATGCTTATAGTGGTGCAATAGGAAACTTGTTTTGACTCTGACTTAGGATTTGGTATGTCATGTTAGATATTATTTTAATTGTGTGCTTAGGTATTTATGATGTATCATGATTAGTCTCAAATAGGTGAGAGTGCTTAATGTGTCATTGAGTCTAAACATGTGTTGTTTTCTCATATTGAAGTATGGTATTGTGGTATTTCTCCTTTGAATGATTTATCTGGATTGACTTGCGCATGCTCACGCCATGTTATTACTAAAAAAAAGTGACCTCTATCCTTGATAATCATTTTTTTATTTGTAATAGGACTTCATGCTTTGATTTATGATGTTTTGTCGCTATGCATGATTATGGCCGTTATTGTTCTCTTAGTTGGTCGCTCTCAGTCTTTTGCTAGGCTTCACATGTACTGGGTATGAGCTCTACTCATGCATCCAACTCCCAAAAACGAAAGTTTGTCACATTTCTCCACCATATCTACCTATATGTGGTATTTAACCGCCACTCCAAGTAAATTTCTTGTGTGCTACCTTTAAACCTTCAAAGTTATTAACCTGTTTCATGCTCCTGTTTTAGCTCCTGCGGAAGTAGTTTAAAGTTTGTTATGGTTTGTGTCAAGCAAAGTTCCTCTTCCTTCTTTCACCCTATGAGGATGGAATCTATGCTCATCTAAAATTTGCAGATAGCTGGTGCCAAATAATATAATTAAACAAAGGCACTTCCCCATGGTTTGATGAAAGATGATGGGTACCCATGGATACGGCTAGCCCTGGTTTGTGAAAGAAAGGTGGGGAGAAGTGCCAACCAATAAAGAAAAAAAGCTAACGTAAACTTCTCTCAAAAGTCCAAACACTTTGCTTGACATGGATTATGATAAGTTTTTTGTTAGGATTCGTTGACATAGACATACACCTCTCTTGAAATTGTTTTCATTACCTCTGTTTATCAAATAAAAAACTCTAACACATGAGTAATCCCTACTTCCCTCTCCCAATTGTCATTCTGATTATAATGTGCTTAGTCCCAAAATTTAATATTGCTTGATTCATGATTGTGGTATTACTTGCTCTCAAATTATTTGTATCTAGTCACCTTTTAAACTTTGAAGGTGTCGTGGCATTTATGTTTTGCTACCACATGAAGGACTAGCTGGATACAACTTTGTTGTGTTATTTCTTTATGATTGAAACAAACGCATCATTTTCAATGCTTCATTATTAATTGTCTTTTGTTTGTGTTCATTTTCATGTCCAACATAGTTTCTAAGTTTACATTAGTTCAATTAATATTTAGCATGCCTTTGTTAAAGTACTTTGATCTTAGCTTGCAATGCTTTTACATAACGTTGATCAAGATTTGTGTTGGCTTCATGTCACCTCAAAAACTATTTTGTTATCACTTACCTACTCGAGGACGACGAGGAGTTAAGCTTCGAGATGCTGATATGTTGCAAACGTATGTATAATTTTTTATGCTACATGCTTGTTTTCTACCCTATACCTTTTGTTTTCCACATGTTTTATTTCGTTTTTCGGGTGTTTTCACAGACTAACCTATTAACAAGATGCCCTAGGCCAGTTGCTGTTTTTATATTTTAGAAATGTTCTTAAGGATATTTTTCTCGGAAAGCAGGGTTGAAAAATCCACGGAGATCATTTTTTACCCGGAATGGAGACAGAGTCCAACGAAGCGCCGGAGGGGGACCAGAGGGCCACCAGGAGGGTGCCAGGCGCAGCCGCACCCTAGGCCGCCCTTGGTGGGACACTAGCTGCCCTGGTCACCGCCTCTTCGCCCGTAAATTTCCCTTAACCCTAAAAATTGCGGAGACGGAGTTATTTTCCACGAAACATGCAGAGAGGTTCCATCACCTCAAAACTCGAATATATGGCTTCTAGATTCCTTCTCCGGCACCCCGCCGGAGAGGGGGATCGTCATCGGAGGCCTCTATATCGCCATGATCGCCTCCGGACATATGCGCAAGTAGTGCATCTCGAGACTACGGGTCCATAGCAGTATCTAGATGTTTTTTCTCTCCTCTATGCCTCTATATTTAGAGTCTCGTAAGCTGCATCACATGATCGAGACCACCGTTACGTAATTGTGCATGTTGTGTTTTCTGGGATCCGATGAATCATGAGATTATGATTATTTTGTTGATGTCAAACTGAGATGCTTCACTTATATTTGTAGAGAGTTTTAATCTTGTCTTGCAATGCTCTCCGGTGTTTATGATTACCTTGGCCACGTAGTTGTTTTCACCTCCAAGAGAGGGTTGATATGCTAGATAGTGGTTCATGCCTCCTTGTTGCATGCGCTTGAGTGACAGAAACACGCGGGGGAGGATGTGTTGTTGCCTCTAGGGAGAAAATAGGGGTGCTCTTGTCTACATACGAGGACCACTGCTTACATTACGTATTGTTCTTAATGAATTTGTCTATTGCACACAAAGAAATCACTTTGTTGCTGCAACTTAATACCAAGTGATTTGCTGGATAGCTTTCTTGAGGTGGACTTTGAGATATGGATGCATGCTGGATAGCTGTTCATATGCCTTGACGTAATGCCTACAATGTTAGAACCCGTGAACTTTATCTCATCATAATATTATTTTTTATATTTTCATGATTTTTCAATTGCCCAGCTGTAATTTGTTCAGCCAACATGTTTGTTTTCTTTGAAGTGACATCACTAGTGAAACTATGGCCCACTATGAATCCACTATCTATCATATAAACCCTCTCTTGGAGGTGAAAATAACTACGTGGCCAAGGTAATCATAAACACTATAGAGCATTGCAAGACAACATTTAAACTCTCTACAAATATAAGTGAAGCATCTCAGATTGACATGAACAAAATAAACATAATCTCATGGTTCATCGAATCCCACCAAACACAACATGAACAATTACATGACGGTGGTCTCGATCATGCGGGGCAGCTCAAGACACTCTAAACATGGAGGCATAACAGAGAAAACAACCGACTAGCTACTGTTATGGACCGTAGTCCCGAGATAAACTACTCACACATCTGTTCGGAGGCGATCATGGCGATGTAGAAGCCTCCGGTGGTGATTTCCCCCTCAAGTAGGGTGCCGGAATAATATTGTAGAAGCCCTAGATTGGACTTCTGAGGTGACGGCACCTATCTATATGTTTCATGGAAAATAACTCCGTCCCCGAACTTTTTAGGGTTTAGGGAAATTTATAGGCGAAGAGGTGACAAGAGGAAGTGGCCAGGGAGCCCAGGGGCCCACCAGGCGTGGCCTAGGGTCGGGCCGCTCCTGGCACCCCCTAGAGGCCCCTGGCTCGACTCTGGCTCTTCTTTGGATTTCGTCTTCGTTCCGGGTAAAAAACGATCTTCGTGGATTTTTAGCTCTTTCCGAGAATATTTCTTTAAGTACTTTTCAGAAATAGAAAAACAACAGAAAACAACAAATGTCCTAGGGCATCTCGTTAATAGTTTAGTCTACGAAAATATCCAAAAAAGGAAGGAAAACATGTGAAAACATGTGGAAAACATAAATGTATTGGATAGAAAACATGGATGGAACATAAAAAATTATAGATACGTTTGCAGCGTATCAATTATTATTAGCCGGGTTCACCAATTCAAGGAGAAAATCAGCCTTATGCTCTTCATGGGCGACACCATACACATCAACCAAACTCCCTGTGAAATAGTGAACCCTGTTACGGAGGCGTAATTTGATATGAAAATCACCATCCGTACGTGCTAACATATCCATAGAATCTGATTTACCACCTAGTAGGATACCACCTGATCTACCACATGTGGCGGAGGGATATAATCTCAAGTTAAGTCAAGACCACCTGAAAGGCCATCCGGGACACTCGCCTAAAAATCCCTTCTCCCCGTTAACGAAATAGCCACGAAATCCATCCTATGATCCCGAACATGGTGAGGAATATTCAAACATTTAGCCAAGTAACCAAGACCTATGCTATTTGTGAATATGCCATTCACCAGGAAACATTTCGGGATTTCGTGTTTTGTCACGGTATTTTACTTCTTTTTTACTTTTATCGGATGTAGATTTCCAAACGGAATCATAAATGGATCCTAGCCCGTCATCGACAACTCCCACCTCTGTCACCTCCCGCACAAGATGTGATAGAACCTATCCATATACTGTGGCATTCGCATCATCATCATCTATGGGTGTTGTAACAGGCCTACTAGAAACACATGGGGCAATCTTTAGTCGGTCATACTCCACGTGTTTCAGTGCATTGGCCAAGGAATTAATTTCTTTCTCGTTTGACCCAAATTAACACCAACATTTGAAGTAGAGGATAACTTAGTGGTTGAGCATGAAGGAAAAGACTTGTGTGCGGTAGACGTACCCAACGGGGGAGTGTCGTACATCGCCGCGTTGCGACGCATTTCTTTGGAAAGCACGTCCTCATCCGTGGAGGAAGCACCATCCAGCGTGATGTCGTGCGTTCCGCCTCGGTAATGTTGGAATTTATGGGCTGCATTGTGGCCCAACTAAGCCCAATAAATCCTGAAATTGTCATGGCCCATTCATGAATAATACAAGTGGGGAGTGGGACTAAAGTTTAGTCCCATACTACTAGTTTGGAGAGAGTGGAACCACCTTATAAGGTGAGCCATTCTAGCTCATGTATGAGTTGGCAAGGCAAGAGGAGAGGTGTGCCACACGCGCGCTCCTCCTTTGCCGCCCGCCTCGCCTCGTCACGACGCGCCGCGGGTTGCGGGAATGAGCCGAGCCGAGAGCGTTTATTTTGTCGCTTGGGAAAACTTAATGAGTCATTAATTTGGTAATTAACGGACGCGTTAATTCCTAAACCGTTTCCGTTTCCTTTCTGGATCGTGAAACCGAACCGACTCAGACGTGGAGTTATGTCCACGTCTCTCCCAGCTACATATAAATACGCGCATACGGTAAACCCTAGCAGCCACTTCGTCATATGGTTTCGCACCACCGTTCCAAAGCACTGCGCCGCCAATCAAGTCTTCTCCATCCCTCCTTCCGGCGTGCACCGCGAAAAGGGACAGCAGGCCTCTGAAACCCCGCCTCTTGTGATCCTGTACGGGAGAGGGGCGATCGGGTTTTTGAGAAGCGCACTCGCGCGACTGCTGACGGCGACTACTTCCCCAACGACGATTTGTTCCCCGACCTCGACAACCTCTTCATCGACGACATGGCCGACGTGGACAACAATAACGGCGGTGCCGCTACCGCTGCATCGTACGTATCTCTATTCCATCTGTATGAGATATTACTAGAATTCTTATGTCTAGTTCTTGCAATAGATTGTTTCAGTCTGTCTACTGTATTAGATCTAGATATTTGCATGGTTACTGTATTTGCTACGGTCACAATTTATCTGATAGTATTTCGAATTAAATCATGTGCTAAATTGCTAATATATTCAACAATCCAAAAACCTGATTATAGGCAATTTCTTGCACCTGCACCGTCTGTCATTGCGGCGACAAGGCCAATCCCTTTCAAGGGTGTGGACTATAAGAGGTGGCGCACGAGAGCAGTGCTATGGTTTCAAACCTTGCGCTGCTATGCGGCCACCAAGGGCAAGCCTGAGGGCGATCTCAATCCAGCACAGCTGGAGGCCTTTGAGAATATGGACACTATGTTTAAAAGTGCCCTCCTCGGTATAATTGATGATTCCATGGTGGATCCGTATATGTCGTTTGATAACGGCAAGGATATGTGGGCTGCACTCGAGGCCAAATTTGGGGCCTCGGATGCTGGCAGCGAGCTGTATGTTATGGAGCAATTCTATGACTACAGGAAGACTGATGTGCGCTCTGTTGTTCAACAGGCTCATGAGATACAGTCACTCGCTACAGAACTTCAGCACTTTAAGTGTATGTTACCGGACAAGTTTGTGGCCGGAAGCATTATTGCCAAGCTTCCATCTTCATGGAGCACCTTTGCTACTTCTCTGAAACACAAGAGACAGGAGTTTTCCGTTACGGACCTCGTCGGATCTCTTGATGTGGAGGAGAAGGCGAGAGCAAAGGATACACGTGCTCGGGTTGCTGAGGTAGGTTCTTCTGCTCATGTGGTACAGAAGAAACATTACCCGCCCAACAAGCCTAAATATAACAAGAAGAAATCCGAGGGTAAAGGCAAACCCGATGGCAGGTATAAGCCATCGCACTCTACCAACTTCAAGAAGAGGAAACGGTCATGTCACGTTTGCGGTGAACTGACCCATTGGGCTCCAAAATGCCCTAAGCGATATGAGTTGCAGCAGCAAGAGAACAGCGGCAAGACCGCTAACATTGTCATTGGTGACACTGAGATGAAGGATACTGGGTACAGTACAGTTCCTATTATTCTTTCAGTTTGTCATTCACCTGAATGGTTAATTGACACATGTGCCAATGTACATGTTTGTGCTGATGCTTCCATGTTCTCTTCTTATCAGATCACAGGGACTTCCCCCGTGCTGATGGGGAATGGGTCACATGCTACTTTTCGTGGTGTTGGTACGGTCGATCTGAAGTTTACTTCGGGGAAGGTCGTGCGACTGAAGAACGTTCATCATGTGCCCTCCATCAATAAAAATCTCGTCAGTGGCTCACGTTTATGTCGAGATGGTTTTAAGTTGGTTTTCGAGTCCAATAAAGTTGTAATTTCCAAGTATGGACAATTTATTGGTAAAGGCTATGAGTGCGGATACTTGTTCCGCTTATCCTTGTCAGATATATGCACCAAAATTATTAATAATGTTTGTCACGATAATGATTGTGATGTTTGGCATTCACGACTTTGTCATATTAATTTTGGTTGCATGAAGCGGTTAGCAAATATGAGTTTAATTCCGAAATTCAGTACTATTAAAGGTTCCAAATGTCAAGTGTGTGTTCAAGCTAAGCAACCTCGCAAATCTCATAAGACTGCGGAGGCGAGAGACTTGACACCACTAGAACTTATACATTCTGATCTTTGTGAGATGAATGACGTATTGACAAAATGTGGAAAGAAATATTTCATGACACTTATTGATGACTCCACTAGATATTGTTATGTGTATCTTCTGAAATCTAAAGATGAAGCTCTAACTTATTTCAAGAATTATAAGGCCGAAGCTGAGAACCAACTTGACCGTAAAATTAAACGGCTTAGGTCTGATCGTGGTGGAGAGTATTTTTCCAATGAGTTTAATTCTTTTTGTGCTGAACATGGTATTATTCATGAGAGGACGCCTCACTACTCACCTCAGTCAAATGGGGTGGCTGAAAGAAAGAACCGAACGTTGTCTGATTTGGTTAACGCCATGTTAGACACTTCGGGTCTCTCCAAGGTATGGTGGGGGGAGGCGCTAATAACTGCGTGTCATGTCCTAAAACGAGTTCCCACAAAGAATAAAACCATTACTCCATTTGAGGAATGGGAAAGAAAAATGTTGAAACTCTCCTACCTACGTACTTGGGGTTGTTTGACGAAAGTCAATATACCAATTCCCAAGAAGCGCAAGCTTGGACCAAAGACTGTTGATTGTGTTCTTTTGGGCTATGGTTTAAATAGCATTGGTTATAGATTCTTGATAGTAAAATCTGAGGTATCCGACATGCATGTTGGTACGATTATGGAGTCGAATGATGCGACTTTCTTTGAGAACATATTTCCTATGAAGGATATGTCTAGCTCATCAAATCAGGAGAAACCTGTTTCATCTAGTCAGGAATTAGCTGAGATTCCTGAATCCACCATTCCGATAGAACACGTTGAGAATCCCGAGGAGGATGACAATGAAGTTCCTATAAGGAGCAAGAGACGGAGGACTGCAAATTCCTTTGGTAATGATTTCATTGTGTACCTCGTGGATAACACACCCAGGACTATTTCAGAAGCCTATGCGTCTCTTGATGCTGACTACTGGAAGGAGGCTGTCCGTTGCGAGATGGATTCCATCTTGGCTAACGGAACCTGGGAAATCACTGATCGTCCTTATGGGTGTAAACCTGTAGGATGTAAGTGGGTGTTCAAGAAAAAGCTTAGGCCTGATGGTACAATTGAAAAGTACAAGGAAAGACTTGTGGCCAAGGGTTATACCCAAATAGAAGGTGAAGACTTCTTTGATACTTACTCACCTGCGGCTAGACTGACCACTATTCGTGTGCTACTCTCACTGGCTGCCTCGCACGGTCTTCTCGTTCATCAAATGGACGTTAAGACGGCTTTCCTTAATGGAGAGTTGGACGAGGAAATTTATATGGAGCAGCCAGATGGTTTCGTAGTACCCGGTCAGGAAGGCAAGGTGTGCAAGTTATTGAAGTCATTATACGGCCTCAAGCAAGCACCTAAGCAATGGCATGAAAAGTTCGAAAGGACTTTGACTGCTGAAGGCTTTATTGTAAACGAAGCTGATAAATGTGTGTACTATCGCCATGGTGGGGGCGAGGGAGTTATTCTATGTCTTTACGTTGATGACATATTGATCTTTGGGACCAATCTTGATTTAATCAAGGAAGTTAAGGATTTCTTATCTCGCTGTTTTGAGATGAAGGATCTAGGAGTAGCTGATGTTATCTTCAACATCAAGCTATTGAGAGATGATAATGGTGGGATCACACTGCTTCAATCTCACTATGTGGAAAAGGTCTTGAGTCGTTTCGGGTATAGCGACTGCAAGGCTTCTTCGACTCCATATGATGCTAGTGTGTTTCTTCGAAAGAATCAACGGATTACTAGAGATCCACTGAGATATTCTCAGATTATAGGCTCGCTTATGTATTTGGGAGTGCCACGAGGCCTGACATCTCTTTTGTTGTGAGCAAATTGAGCCGGTTTGTTTCCAATCCGGGAGATGATCATTGGCGTGCACTTGAGAGAGTTATGCGCTATTTAAAAGGCACTGCGAGCTATGGAATTCACTATACCGGAAACCCGAGGGTTCTGGAAGGATATAGTGATTCTAATTGGATATCTGATGCTGATGAGCTTAAGGCCACTAGTGGTTATGTTTTTACTCTTGGTGGTGGCGCTGTTTCCTGGAAGTCTTGCAAGCAGACCATATTAACGAGGTCAACTATGGAAGCAGAACTCGCAGCATTAGACACAGCCACTGTTGAAGCAGCGTGGCTTCGTGAGTTCTTGATGGACTTGCCTATGGTTGAAAAACCAATACCCGCAATCCTAATGAACTGTTATAATCAAACTGTGATCATTAAAGTGAACAGTTCTAAGGATAATGCAAAGTCATCAAGACATGTGAAGAGGATATTGAAATCTGTCAGGAAATTGAAAAACTCCGGAGTTATTGCGTTGGATTATATCCAAACATCTATGAACTTGGCAGATCCCTTCACAAAGGGTTTATCACGGAATGTGATAGATAATGCATCGAGGGAGATGGGCTTGAGACCCACGTTATAAGTTGCCCATAGTGGTAACCCACTCTATGTGATCGGAGATCCCGTGAATAAGAAGTGGGAGACAAACTGTTGGTCGGCTGAGAGGAGAGTATCCTTGTATTTTATTCCACTCCATAAAAGATGCAATACTCTCCTGATCTGTATGGTAGGTTGACTTTTGTCTTAATGTGTTCCAAGTGGCTTATTTATATAAGCAGAGATGTGTCCTACAGAACATCTCCTGAGGAACTCACCTATATGAGTCTGACTGTTAAACGTCGCAGTCTATGAGAATCGGGTGCTCTCTAGTAAACTCATGAAAGGCATTCGTAGTATGACGCATACGCTGCAAACCGCGGGGAAGCCTTGCGGCAGCCTAGTATCGGTTCATACGTTGTGTGAAACTGGTATCACAGCAAACTTGTAGTTGGAGACGTAGTCCACTATTCAAGTTGTGAACTAGTGTAACATGATGTTCTAAGTGGAAGTTCAACTTAACAGTCTCCACTAACACCGGTATATAACAATGTTTTGGAACAGAGTTTATGAAATGTGCTAATGACACTTTGTGGGCGATTGCTGGAATTTATGGGCTGCATTGTGGCCCAACTAAGCCCAATAAATCCTGAAATTGTCATGGCCCATTCATGAATAATACAAGTGGGGAGTGGGACTAAAGTTTAGTCCCATACTGCTAGTTTGGAGAGAGTGGAACCACCTTATAAGGTGAGCCATTCTAGCTCATGTATGAGTTGCAAGGCAAGAGGAGAGGTGTGCCACACGCGCGCTCCTCCTCCGCCGCCCGCCTCGCCACGCCTCGCCTCGTCACGACGCGCCGCGGGTTGCGGGAATGAGCCGAGCCGAGAGCGTTTATTTATCGCTTGGGAAAACTTAATGAGTCATTAATTTGGTAATTAACGGACGCGTTAATTTCTAAACCGTTTTCGTTTCCTTTCTGGATCGTGAAACCGAACCGACTCAGACGTGGAGTTACGTCAACGTCTCTCCCAACCGCATATAAATACGCGCGTACGGTAAACCCTAGCGGCCACTTCGTCATATGGTTTCGCACCACCGATCCAAAGCACTGCGCCGCCAATCAAGTATTCTCCATCCCTCCTTCCGGCGTGCACCGCGAGAAGGGACAGCAGGCCTCCGAAACCCCGCCTCTTGTGATCCTGTACGGGAGAGGGGCGATCAAGTTTTTGGGGAGCGCACTCGCGCGACTGCTGACGGCGACTACTTCCCCAACGACAATTTCTTCCCCGACCTCGAAAACCTCTTCACCGACGACATGGCCGATGTGGACAACAATAACGGCGGTGCCGCTACCGCTGCATCGTACGTATCTCTATTCCATCTGTATGAGATATTACTAGAATTCTTATGTCTAGTTCTTGCAATAGATTGTTTTAGTCTGTCTACTGTATTAGATCTAGATATTTGCATGGTTACTGTATTTGCTACCGTCACAATTTATCTGATAGTATTTCGAATTAAATCATGTGCTAAATTGCTAATATATTCAACAGGTAACACCATAGGCGGCGCATAGGACCACATGCCCGCCTGCGCTGCGGGAGGGGGCAGCGTCGAAATAGTAGCCCCTCGACCACATCATTTGGCCTCCTTTGGTCCATAGACCGTTGTCTATAGATCCGAGGGTCTTCACTCACAATCCACCATGCGCGGCAACGTCCGCGGCAGGTGACACCGTCCTAGGCGAGGCATGTTAGTCGTCGCGCTTGCAGCCGGGGAAGATGCTCTCAGGTCCATCCCCACCTCCACCGAAGCCCCCACACAGCCACCCGCCGGCCCATCAGCTGAACGGGGGAGTGACCTGCGACGGGGATGTGGACAGTGCCGTTGTAGCGTCCTGCTTTCTGGAGCCCGGCTGCATGGTTGATGTCCCCGTCGCTGGGGCGACAGATAGCAGCGCCCCACGCAGCTTGGACGCCAGCCCGTCACCTAGCGCCACCAAGGCGGCAGCAAGCACGGCAGCAGGCTGCAGCCTAAAACTCGGCCCTGCCGACATCCCAGCGGCCCGAAGATCCACCCCATTGGCTTTGAGAAGGCCACCGCCCTACGCGTCCGATTGCCCGGAACTGTGAAGCTTCTCCGGCCGCATCCTATTTCTCCTTCCCGGCGACACCACAGACCTCCTTTTGGACCCCTGAGAATCCGAAGACGAGCCAGAATAGTCTCCCGGTAGAAGATACATGGACCTTCTCAACTCGTTAACATTTAACAATCTCAATTCCTCTTGGAATTCACAGATTTTGGTTAATAGGCGTGAGAGCCATGCCTCCCAGGACATGAGCCAAAGATGGCCCCACGATATTGTCCCAAACTAGAGGCCGATGTATGGTCAATACACAAATTTGTAGCCATAGCTTGCCCGGACACCATAGAACCACCGTGCTCCCGCTGCCCACTATCCTCCTCATGCAATCCTTTATCCCCGAGTCATCTTTGCCTTTGCTCTCCCAACAAAGTCATAGTCCGGTACAAAATTCGCAGACTTTAGACGGAAGGTAAATTCATACCCCTACAAGAATAAAACCTCGTTCATTCTAATGTATGGTCCCAACTCATCCGCCTTTTAAAAACAGTTAGTTGCCACTAGACCCAGCTTCATGGTGGGCGTACAGTACGACACTACGGGAGAACTTTTATACGCCGACGACATTTGTATACGCCGAGGGCCAAATATCGGGGCCGTCGGCGTAAACCCGGCCTGCAAGCGCATAATCAAAAAAAAAAATTGGGATACGCCGACGGCAACCCCGTCGGCCTTTTTTTTCCTACGCCGACGGCCATCGTCGGCGTAACCTAGTTTTTTTACTCACTCATCAGTTTGAGCATAACTTTTGCATTCGAACTCGGATTTCGACGTTCTTTAGCTCGTTTCGAAAAGGAGAAACATATCTAAATCATAATGCAAATTAATCAAGCTACATTCTTCGAAAATAATCATGAGTAAGAACGAAACAAATAAGAAAGGGTTAACGGTTACCGGGTGTAGACCTATAAGCTGGGTTTTTCTCCAGCGGGGTTAGAGGTTGAATATTGAGAAAATCTTGGTGTATCTATGATGAAATAGACAGTTGTGTACCTAAAAATAATTTTTTTGCCAAAAATCATGAGCAAACTATGAGGTATCTGTAGTTCAGATTTAACCAGTTTCCCAACGGAATCGGCAGATACTTGTGTTTTTCAAAACAAGTGGATGTAAACCTTTTAATATGGAACAAATTGGTTATTTATGCATATAAAATGGTCTCTTATTTTCAAAGAAATGTAGCTCTCAAGTTTTGCAACATATTTGTGGTAGGTCCTTCACAAAAAACCCATTTTTTACACTCGAGAAATAGAAAATGGTTTTTTTAATCAACGAAAAGGAAAACTACCTTCGTCACGTTCTCCGTGCTTACAAGATGCATTATGGAATATGAGCACATTTAATAAAACTATGCCATGGATATGACCATAACACCCGTCATTTGACCCGAAACCCTGAAATGTTCGGAGGAGATAGCTTATTTTTGTGAACATATTTTCAACACAACTGTCGTATTCCAATTTTATTATTTTTTGTGTATACTAGGACATATACAATGACACCACGCGAAGGTCTTGCATCATTTTGGGTTGTTTTGAATTTTTTGGAATTTTCTAAGCCGGTTTGAGGAAAAAGTCAAGACGGGGGCATGACGTTCATAGCTGGGGGTTGATTATTTATAAACTCCTGGTATATCTATGATGAAATAGGTATTTGTGTACCTAAAAATGACTTTTTCCAAAAATCATGAGAAAACTATGAGGTACCTGTAGTTCAAATTTGACCAGTTTCCAGCGAAATCAGCAGAAACTTGTGTTTTTTAAAAGAGGTGGATACAAACCTTTTCATATGGAACAAATTTGTTATTTGTGAATATAACATGATCTAGTATTTTCAAAAATTGTAGCTCTCAAGTTTTGCAACATATTTGTGGTAGTTGCTTAAAAAAAACTCATTTTTTACACTCGGAAAATAGAAAATGGTTTTTTTAATCAATGAAAAAGAAAACTTTCTCCGTCAACGTTGTCCGTGCTTCCAAGATGAATGTTTGTGTGGAATACGGGCACATTGAAACAAACTATGTCATGGATATGACCATAACATCCGTCATTTGGCCCGAAACCCTGGAATATTCGGAGGAGATAGCTTATTTCTGTGAACACATTTTCAACACAACTCTCGTATTCCAAGTTTTTTTGTATACTAGGACATATATAATGACACCAAGCGAAGGTCTTGCATCATTTTGGGGTTTTTTTTGAATTTTTTGAAATTTTCTAAACCGGTTTGAGGAAAAGTCAAGACGGCGGGCATGACCGTTCGTAGCTAGGGGTTGAATATTTAGAAACTCTTGGTGTATCTATGATGAAATAGGTAGTTGTGTACCTAAAAATGATTCTTTTTCAAAAATCATGAGCAAACTATGAGGTACCCGTAGTTCAAATTTGACCAGTTTCCAGCGGAATTGGCAGAAAATTGTGTTTTTTCAAAGAGGTGGATGGAAACCTCTTCATATGTAACAATCTGGTTATTTGTGCATATAACATGGTCTAGTATTTTAAAAAATTATAGCTCTCAAGTTTTGCAACATATTTGTGGTAGGTCCTTCACAAAAAAACCCATTTTTTACACTTGGAAAATAGAAAATGGTTTTTTAATCAATGAAAAGGAAAACTTTCTCCGTCAAAATTTTCCGTGCTTCCAAGATGCATGTTTGTGTGGAATATGGGCGCATTTAAACAAACTATTCCATGGATATGACCATAACACCCGTCGATTGGCCCGAAACACTCGAATGTTCGGAGGAGATAGTTTATTTTTGTGAACATATTTTCAACAGAACTGTCGTATACCAAAATTATTATTTTTGGTGTATAATAGGACATATATAATGACACCACGCGAAGGTTTTGCATCATTTTGGGTTGTTTTGAATTTTTTGAAATTTTCTAAGCCGGTTTGAGGATAAAGTCAAGACGACGGGCATGACCGTTCGTATCTAGGGGTTGAATATTTAGAAACTCTTGGTGTATCCATGATGAAATATGTAGTTGTGTACCTAAAAATGTTTTTTTCGAAAAATCATGAGGAAACTATGAGGTACCTGTAGTTCAAATTTGACCAGTTTCCACCGGAATCGGCAGAAACATGTGTTTTTCAAAAGAGGTGGATGGAAACCTTTTCATATGAAACAAAATGGTTATTTGTGCATATAACATGGTCTAGTATTTTCAAAAATTATTGCTCTCAAGTTTTGCAACATATTTATGGTAGGTCCTTCACAAAAAAACCCATTTTTCACACTCGGAAAATGGAAAATAGATTTATTTTTACAATAATAAGGAAAAAAAGTATTATACATGATGGAAAAATATTATATGGATGTCATATTTGAATTTCTCTTATTTTTCTAATCGATATAGACATATTATTTGTCAAATTTCGATTTACGGATTTACAGATATGGATTATTGAATATTAAATAGAAAAGGAAAAATGTTAATTATTATTTAAATTCAAGAATATTTGAATTCAAGTTTATTATTAGTTATTATTATTTATTCAAATAATTATTTGAATTCACAAAATAAAAGAGTGTGACATGATGATTAGGGCTGGAATTAAAACTCGAAACTCGCGAGTTAAAGAGTAGCTCGCAACTCGACTCGAACGAGCTCGAGCCGAGTTTTCGTTTTCTACGGTAAACAAGTTCAAGCTAAACGAGCCGAATTTACGAGTACTCGTTTAGCTCGTTTAACTCGGTAAAAAGAATTTCTAATGATATTCTTATATATGTGAACCTTTTTTTACTGATTATTGTAGTTTATTTATGACAAATTATTTTATGGTGACATATTTTCATCGATTATTGTGATGATTTTATTATATGTGCCCCAAATAATGAAAATAAGTATATGCACAATATATAATGTTGATTTTTTATAGTTTTATAAAATAAAAAAGTTAAACGAGTAGCTCGCGAGCTACTCGCGAGTTCATCGAGCCGAGCCGAGTTTTGATTTTGGACTCGTTTGTTGAACGAGTCGAGTCGAGCTCGATTCTTCAGTTGACCGAGTTTGAGCGAGTCGAGCCGAGTCAGCTCGGCTCGACTCGAATTCCAGCCCTAATGATGATCAAGGGTTAACAGGGATTGATTGAATAATATTGTGAGCAACACATCCGTTGTTTCTAGGTAGCTCACAGAAAAAAATTACGAAATTAAGTGTGCTAGGACTGGAGCAATCTCATGATGGGTGATCGATCGGGAAGTGTTAGTAGAAGCGAGTAATTTAGATTAAAATTAAAAATGATTAAAGCTAAATATAAATATGACTATAGAAAAAAATTAAAATTTTTAAAATTGTTTTTTGCCTGCCTATATCCCAATTTACGCCGACGGGATGCATACGCCAACGGCCGAGACGCTACGCCGACGGACCAAAAAGCCGACGGGGCATACGCCGACGGGGGCCGTCGGCCTATACATACGCCGACGGGGATAGGCTTTTCCCAGACGGGAATCAGGCTGCTGGCGTTTGGCCCGTTACCTGTAGTGCGATAGTCAATCCAGACATCCGGACATGCCTTTTTTTGATAACATCGGACACGCCTAGTTGCTGTAGTATAAAATATCATATGTACGATAGGTACATTTTGTGTTGATCTACTATTAGAAGGATTTGATGATTCCCATATTGACTTTGTCTGGATTTATTGATCTGTCATTAGCCCTACATTGTCAAGATGCTTCGATCTCCTCACATCGTGCGATATGACATGCTGATTTCTTATTAGAAGGATCCACGATACAACTGGGTCACACTACATGTTGCTGTTTTGTTACAAGGAGTGATGAATACCGTATTGAAGTTTATGATCAGATTTGACTTTCATGTTCCAATACAGAATTGTGCAGAGAAAATATCGAAACGACATCATGGAAATATACCCAAGGGGAGCAAACCGTATGGACACAAAGCAAGCTTGGGAGACACGGTCCTGATTAACTGTATGGTGAGTTGTTATTTATGTGTCACCGTATGGTGTGGAATTATACGTTTCCTCGTAGTACCTACCACAGAAAAAGAGGCTGACAAATAAAGATACAATGGACTCACATGATCGAGAAACCCGAAAAAGCGGTGGATTTTTGGTGGACACAACAGAAAACGGAGCACATAGTAGCAGTAGAAAGTGTGAATGTGTGATAGAGTCAAAACAAACACCGTCGAAATCCTCGGAGAGCTAGAGAGACGGTGGTCAAAGACAGCAATTAAAACATTTTTGTCGTTTTTTTTCTAGATTGCCGAAGACATGTGTGGCCAACACCATAAGAATATGCAGATCTAGACACGGTAGATGCAGAGCCTGGTTTTCCCGTTAAAAAAAACACGGTAGGAATATGCAGATCAAGACATGCCTAGTTGCAAGTAGTATAAAATAGCACCTGTATGGTAGTTACATTGTAATAATTCTAATGTTGATCTATTATTATTAGACGGACTAATGAATGCCAAATTAAACTTTATCAGGTTTGATTTTCATGTTCCAATACGGTTGTGCAAAGAAAAATATAGAAACAATTTATGGTTAATGCGGGGAATAGAATGGAAGGGAGCAAATTGTACGGCACAAAGCAAGCCTGCAAGAAAATGTCGAGATAAATTATACCTAGATGGTTATGTAGGAATATCCATCTGACTCGCTGCCGTCGGAAAAAGCTAGTAACATGTAGACGGGGCTTTCATCCTTGCGCTGCACGAGCGGTCTTGGCTCATCCATAAGTTCGCTGGGCGGTGTTGCAGGACACAGTGGTACCATTTCATGGCAAGCTGCCACATCTACTAGCAATCACGATGGCCATGAAGTGATACCATTGCGTCCTGGCACCAGCCAGTGCTTTCTCAACATGTTGAGCTGTTCATGGCAGACTAAGCTTCTCAGCTCTGTCTCCTTCTGCTTTTCTCTTGTGTACTTGTGTGTTCTGTTCCGTACTAATGGCACCAGTTATATAGACAAGCATTGTGCGCGTACAGTAGGGACAGCCGTACTAATACCATATGTACGGAACGTACAATATTATAAACTGACTTTATCAGGTCTATTAATAGCCGTACATTGTAAAGATGCTTTGGATATTCTTGCATCGTGCCCACGACATGTTGATCTATTATTCGAAGGATTCACGAAACAGCTAGGTCGGGCTACATATTGATCTTCTATTACGAGGATTGATGAATATATACCGTATTGAAGTTTATGATCAGGTTTGACTTTCATGTTCTAGTACAGAATTGTGCAAAAAAAAATATCGATACGACGTCATGGTTATATATATGCTGGGAATATACCCGATGGGAGCAGGCTGTAAGAACACAAAGCAAGCTTGGGAGAAACGGTCCAGATTAATTATCTGGTGAGTTGTTATTTATGTGTCTCCGTACTGTGTGGAATTGTAACTTTTTCATGTACTCCCTCCGTTCCTAAATATATATGAGATGTTTCAGCATTTTTACACATTCACATATATCTACGTGTATCTAGACAACTTTTAGTACGTATACTAGTAATTGTCTGTAATCTTAGGACATACTCCCTCTACTCTATGTCAAAATTTGTGTGAGTAAAAAGTAAACCCTTTTACCGCCCATATGTTTTATTTTACCATGGCAACACTTTTTAATTCATGAAGATCGATTGACTGTCTATTTGTTTGTTGCAACATTGATAGTTCTAATTTACTATTTTTCCTACGCATGAAAAATTGAACGAAGCAATAACAATAACAAATCAAAACCATACACATATTATTTACCTCACTTGTACAAATTGAATTCATAGCTATATTTTATGCTATAGTTCCAACCAAAATACATTGAGCATGTATAAATATAGTAAAGAGGGACCCACAGGTCACCGGTTTATGTTCTAGGAACCAAATTTGGATTGACAAAATAGATTTGCTAGCCAGTAAAAAGTGTCCACATATAATTATTATTTACATGGCTAAGTGGGGCTACACCGTATGTGGAGTTCAATACCTTACCTTTCATGTTGAAAATCTAAGATCTGGCCTAAATTGGTTGTACATAGCAATAGACTTGTTGAATGCGTTGATTTGAGAGAGGGGTTTATCTCCAGTGTGAAAACTCAAGATCTACGATCGGGCGACGACGGCGATGCTGCACTGTTTCCTTGTTGGAGGCGTTGCTTTTGGAGTAGTTGAGCATTAAGTGTTTTCTTGATTGTGGTTGTGTTGTTGTCGCAAGGAGTGAAAATCTATAACGGGACTTTTTGTTTTTGTTTTTTCTCCTTTTATTTTTGGTTGTGTGCATCCGTCGTGTCATTAGGGCACTGCGTTGTTGCAGATATCGGGTATAATTGATATCTTCGCGATATTAATATTATATTCTTTACAAAAAAAGTGATTTGGTTAGATAAAAAGCTCTAGACCAGTCAAGAAAATATGAAATAATAAAAGCCTTGTGTTATGTTGAAAATTGAGTAATCACTAATGGTAATCCAACAGCTAAACAATGACCCGTGAACTCTCACTTTCTCTAAATGCACCTCAATCAGACACCTAAACCGTACCGCTGCATTCTTTCTCACGTAGGTACACCATTGTCTACAACCCCAATAGCTGAACGGTGAAACTATATACAAACAAAAGGTGGGAAATACTTCAAATTTCTAGA
Source organism: Alopecurus myosuroides (assembly GCA_028641055.1). NCBI lineage: Eukaryota > Viridiplantae > Streptophyta > Magnoliopsida > Poales > Poaceae > Alopecurus > Alopecurus myosuroides. Next base: position 332,205,926 of record CM054062.1, on the reverse strand, counting down.
GAAATTCATACACATCAATCTTGCTTTAGGAGAACCATATCGTACGTTGAGTTAATAGATCACTGGAATCATCTCCTTCGGCCCTCGTCCCAACTTGGTGTAATCAAATATGCTTACACAACCTACAAGGAGATAATTGTTAAATAACCTAGACCGTTTCTCCCAAGCTTGCTTTGTGTCCGTACACTAAGAGGGGTCCCAACTTATTGTACTCAAAGATGCTTACATAGCCTACAAACCTCGAGCTTGGAGAGCTTGGGATCCGGCTGCAGCGAGGGCTGTGGCGCATACTCCAGCGGCGTCGACAGGGTAGGGCGGGACTTGGTGGGCCAGAGGTATGTCTCGTGCTTCGACATGGGATTGAGTCATAGTCGGCGACTCTAGTGCATGGATGGGCACCGATTGGCCGGACCAAGCTCGCCCACCTAGTGCAATGGGTATTTTTATATTAATTTAGATATGTTCACTCATATTAGTTCGTATCTAGTTAACATGTGCAATGGGTAGACCATCTTATATTTTGGAACGGAGCGAGTAGTACCTAGTGGGTACTAATAGGGATAGTTCTGCCGAGAGACCTGTCACCGTCTTTTCCGTTCCCTGTCAGCCTCGACGTCGCCGCAAGAAGCGCGGAGGGATTTCCTCCTTGCACCGAATGAAAGCCGTGGCTCGCGCAATGTGATGGCCCTCAGTGCGCTGGATGACACCAAGACATTTTGGTACCACTTCACGATTGATTGTCGTCGCTTGCTTGGGCTTCTCAATGGAAGCCTAGGCCCTCTTTTGCGTCTCCCTTAGGGGTTCCCTACCTATCGCTTGTAGCGAGCCGGAAGAGAGGCTCGCCCGCGCGCACGCGCCTCTCGCTAGCTCTAGCATGACTCGCACAGGCCGGCCCATTTTTTTTAGTTTCTTTTGTTTAAAATTCATATAACTAAAAATGAATATTTTTTAAGTGGTGACAAATTTTAAGTTTGAACGATTCCAAAACATGAACAAATGTTACATATGAAAAATTCTCAAATTTGAACAGAATTTAATCTAAACATTTTTTCATTTGAACAAATTTTTATCCAAACAAATTCAAATTTGAAAAAAATATAAATTTGAACAGTTTTTAGTTTGAACCAAAAATAATTCTGAACAAAAACAATTGGTGAACAAAAAAAATGTTAGACACAAAAACGGTTTTTTCATTTGAGCAAAATTGAAATTTAAACATTTTTTATCCGACCAATTTTCTAATTTGAATATTTTAAAATTTGAACTTTTTCAGTTAAAAAAAAACAGAAAAGAAAAAGAAACAAAAAAGCAAATGGAACAAATGAAAAAAAGAGATAATAGAAAGATTAAAAGATCAAGCTAGACATAAACGTTATCTTGCACCTGTGGCTCTACCGCATGAGCTGGATGGAGGGGTTCCCCTATGGTGCGCTCGCTGTGAGGCGGGGCAGCGCTCGCTCGCACGAGCAAAAAGGCAAGTCTGCTACTGGGCCGGTTTGAGGCCCAGTAAACGTATAAGTTTCTTTCACTCTATTTTTGTGTAAAAATCTGAATAATTATTTACTACATAATTTAATTCAAAAATCTGAAACTATTAAATGAATTTAAACATAATTAGAACAGTTTAGGAAAATGATTTTTTTGAATGAACGAATTTAGAAAATATACATAAATTTTAAATTAAGATTTTTTTAGAATGGTGAACATATTTCAAATGTGAACAAATTTTAAATTTAAACGCTTTTTTTGTTTTGAGCAATTCTCATTTTTGAACAGATTTAAAGTGTGAACAAATTTCAAACATGAACTTTTTTAAAATCTGAACTATTTTTATTTTGAACAGATTTTAAGCGTGAACACATTTCAAATCTAACCGTATTTTTAAATTAAAACAGATTTCAAAAACGAATATTCTCAAATAAAAGGAAAATAAAACTAAAATAATAATAATAAAGAAAAAAGAAAAAATAGAAAAGAAATAAAACGGAAATAAAAAAATAGAAAAAAATGAGACAATAAAAGGGTTGTAAACAAAGTATGGACGTAAGAAGCTTGGTAGCCCAGTGGCTGGGTGCTTGCTCCGCCGATTCCAAACATCACGGATCGAATCCTGGTTCCCTTATTTTAGGTAATATTTTCTTCGCACGCAGACACCTAATGGACCGGCCCACTCCGAGCTTCCACGTGGGTGAGTCCTTATAGCGCTCACAATGAGCACTATATAGGGATCGAGGGATGGAGAGGTCTGTGGTTTGATCCCTCGTCTTCCCCCGATTTTATGCCATTTTTATTTCAGTTAATGGGCCGGCTCGTTAATAGCTGCTACATGGACGAGTTCTAATAGGACTCGCAATAAGCGACCTATAGTGCTTGACTGCTCGTTCTCCCTCATAACCAAGCTTCGTAACCGGTCAAACTATTACTCTACTCCATGAACCGGGCAAGATTGTATAGTTTTTCTTGAAAATTGGGTGTGCCCTGTCCTCTGTATCAAAGCGATAGATATAGCCATGATTTATTGTATCTCTACTACTCCCTCTGATCGAAATAATTGTCGCTGACTATGCTATGTATACGTACTAGCTGTGTTATTTTCCTGCGACAGATAAAACAGACCGGAGGGAGGTGGAGGTGCGGAAGCGTCAGGGACCCGGGGATGGGTTGTGTCCACTTTGTGGGGTCCCAGAGATGGAAACCCATATTTTGTTCACATGCACTGCGGCTCGGTTCCTATGGAACTTCGTCTTTGAAGGTCTGGGGCCGGATTGGCGGGCATCAGACCTTGGCGAATTCCTGGAAATCCAGGCAAGGAAGACCGGGAGTTTGGCGACGCCTCTTCTGGGTTGTCTTTGCCGGGATGACGTGGACTCTCTGGACGATTAGGAATAAGATGGTGATAGAAAGAGTTTTCCTCAGACGGGCTACTGACTCCGTGTTCAAATTTCTTGCGTTTTTGCAGCAGTGGCACCCGTTATGTAGACAGCGGGACAGGGCTCAGCTGGATGAGTTCATGGACCGTTTGGTGATGTCTGCGCGGCGGATCTCCACCCCTCTCTCGAGCTGAGCTCTGTGCGCAGAGGGGGCCCTCATCTCTTTAGCCCCTCCTCGCCCTCTCCTCTTCCCCTGTTTGTTTTTTTTTCTCTTGCTTCTAGTTGCAACTTTGGGCTTATTTGTGCTGTTGCCCCAGCGAACCTTATTCTCCTCTCGTCCCCCTCTTCTTGGTTGTATCGTCTGTATGAACTCGTTGTGGTCGTTGCTTTATTTATAAAGCGGGGCGTAAAGCCTTTTTCGGCGAGTATATAATTTTGCTTCAGGTCTTGATTGTTTGTTTGTTCGTCGGTACGTCTAAACCATTGGCTTCGCTATTTCCCGTACAGATAGGTCGGACGCGCGATCGGTAAAGACGTAAAGTCCATCGGTAAGAAAAGCAATTGTAGTCCTTGTTCTAGGCGATGGACTCCTCCTGTACCAGGGGAGAACGAGCAAGGCTTGAAATTGTCCCTCAACTGGGCTTCATCGGCTGGGCTGGGCCTTGTGCGGCTGGTATAAGGCGTTGGTGGGCTTGTGCGGTTGGTAGCATATTGCTGTAAGGAAGAAGAAAAAAAAACAGCATAAAAGATCAGTGCAAACCACGTGTACATCTTGAAAAAAAAAGGATATCTACATGCATGGCTACCAATGGGGTCCTTATAAAATCAAATAAGAAAGAAATTGGTAAATCAAAATCAGACCTAAATGATAATATTGAGAAATCAAATTATTTTGGAATTAATTTTTAAATAAATAATTTATTTATTATGATTCAACATACTATACTTATTTTTTTTGTCCGAATATGATGTCACAGAATACAAATGAAGAAACCAGAGAGGCACAAAGGAGGATTTGTTGGAAGCGTCTTAGACATAAAAATGTAAGAGACTATATTAATTTCGTGACAAAGCCCTAACGAAACGAAGCAAGCAGTTGACGGAGGCATGCAAGCCAAGTGAACAAAAACATCGACAAGTGAGGACATACGATGGCGAGAGTTAACATGGGAGGATTGGTGGAGGAGCTAGCGATGTACCCCAGTTTTCACTCCGGCTAAGTCTTCACGCTTATCCCGTCGATTTTTTTCATAGCTGTGACGCCGCATGTCCGATGTCTCTACCAAGGCTTTGTGCTCATCCGTGGCGCGTGGCGGCACTATAAAAGATGGAGGACAACCTCATAGACAACAACACGTGTTATCTATGACACCATCTCTGGCGTCTCCACCAAGCCAAAGCCCTCATCCGCGGTGGCACTTTCGATACAAACGTTGTAACAGTTTTAGGCAGGTTTAGGCAGAGCCCCACTCCATCTCTGCTCGACATCGCTAATTGTCCTCAAGAAGGCGACCTCATAGCGACTGTCTTGTGTAAGGAAAAGGCTGGCGGCGATCATATAGGTGGAGCTGAAGCGATAGATACATCCATGATTTATTGTATCTCTACTATATAATTTTTCTCCACTATTAGGAAAACGCTTATAGCAGAACAGCGTAGCGCCGGCGCACATACAAACCGCCGCACCGGCGCTATATACCCCCGGCGAGCAAAAAGGGCTTGCGCCGGTGACAGCAAGTTACCCCGCCGCGCCGGCGCTAAGGGTATGCCACAGCCCTCCACTTCTGTCAACCTTACCCCCGGCACGCACCCTACAGACGCACGCTGGCGCTAACCGCCCTTACCCCCGGCACGCTGGAGAAGGTATGCGGCGGCGCTAAGCTTTGAATTACCCCCGGCGTGCGTACGTGTGATGCGTCAACGCTAACAACGTTACCTCCGGCACGCGGGTGTGCGCGTGTCGGCTGTATTTTTTTTTTCACTCCACACACCACCTAGTTTTCTAAAACATAAATGAAAATGATAAAATGTTCAAAAAATAAAATCCTTTATATGTGGGCAGGGTTTATGGTATAGTTGGTATAGAAATTTTAAAATATGAATTTTGACTTTTTATGCAAAATTCGAAAATAAAACGTAAAACGGCCATAACTTTTGCATACGATGTCGAAAAAACGCGTTTAATATATAAAAAAAATCGTGAGCAAATTTGCAATCCACACTCACCAGGAAAATTCAAAAAGGAAAAAAGTTATTTTAAAAATAAGAAATTTTCCTACAAAAAAAAATTATTTTAAAAATTCAAAGTACTTATTGAATATAGATTATTGTTACTAAATAATTATAGTTTTCAAAATAGTAATTTTAATCTCAAACAGTAAAAATGTGTGGCAAACTGCTAATGGCTTAGTATATAGGATTGATATCATATATATGTATCAACAAGTTATAACTTCTCTCTAGGCACTAGAGTAGAATGAAACCGAGATGTTAAGCGTCCTTGGGGCTACAACACTCCAAGGATGGGTGACCGAATAAGAAGATGACAAAGTTGACCCGAAATGACAAAGAAATAATTCAAATATATGTTTTTATTTGTTTTGAAAAACAATTTGTAAAAACAATTATAAAAAAATTAGAAAAAAAATTGAATTTTTTTTCCGAAAGTTATTGCCGGCGGTAATTTTTTTACCGCTACCACCGGCGTGAGCATCGCCGACAGGTGCTTGTGCGCGCGGTAAGCCATTTCTGCGAGCCGGCTGTAGGCCATTTCCTAGTAGTGTTCCGGTGGGGAAGGTTTTTGGTATCTCAGAATAAGAGGAAGTAGACCGATCGGTACACAGAGAAAATATTGCGTTGATTGGGTACACGCGAGCAAAATTACGACAAATAGGAATCATGCGACGAAGTGCGTTTTTTTCACACAATCGTGGGTGTAAGGGGCATATCCTGGACATTGAGCGCATTGTCGATCATGCTGATGCACTTTTGCACAATCGTACATGTACATCATACATTTCCTTATCCATCTAGCCATCGAAGGTGCACATGTACGTCTTCGCGAAGCTGGCCCCCTTGCCTCTATCTCCTCTCTCTCCAACTCCCTCGACTTCCCTCTCCCGAACAGTATGGGAAGCTCCCTGTAACAGCCCAATTTTTGGAAGACATGAAAATTTTGTTTTCAATAACCCAAAAATCAGGGCCAACAAAAAAACTTTTTAATAGATTTGACTAATGCATGTGTTTCTTTTCTATTTGCTTGTTGATTGTGTTTTTGTTTGAGTTTGTTAACAACTAACATTAAAACCAATGATCATAACTTCCTTAAAACACAACCCTTGTGACCAAGTCATGACAAGAAAGCTTATCATCTTCATCCATCACACTCTTTTGGCAAAAACCTTTTTAAAAATGTTTTGATTTTAGAAGAAACCCAAAGGCCAAGTTTGGAGAAAACAAAAGATAATTTCCAAAACTATATGAAAAGTATTTTGGAGCTAATCATCTCCAAGCTGTTTTCAACCAAGATGCTTTTGCAAGTATTTCAAAAACTCCTTCTCACCTCCTTCTTTTGCAAAAACAATAGGAGGGGACTATGATACCCCTGTGTTTTACCTTAATTATATTCTTTTGGAAATAACAACTTTTGTGCTGAACCTATTTACAAAATCCTCTTGTCATGGTATGTCTTGATCACTACCTAAAATTAACACCTGAGAAAAACATCCTGGAAATTGATTGGAAGAACTCAGTTGCTTGAATAATCTTGTGTGCCTTGTTATTTTATCTGCTGGTTGTGTGATCCTATCTTGTGTTTTCTTTGAAGTATTCATTTCTGTTTGTGATTAATGTGTGTAGTTCTAATAGAATAAAACCTATTAATAACAAGATCAAGCATCTATATCATATTCCATCACATGCTCATATCATCTTCTGTTTTCTTACAAATCTCCAACTTTGGAGACATGCTTCTATGACAAATCTTGCACTAATCATCAATGCACCATCATACATATCATTGTATATACCTATGATATCTATCCAAGTTGTTATTCTGGATATTGAAACCCTTTGGCATCATCTTTCAAAGTCCTTTAGAAGGCATCCCTAAATATTTATCCTATTTCTGTTATCTTGATGCACTTTTTCTGTGTTGCTCAAAACACTCCTCTTTGTTTTCAAGCCCCATCAACCTACCCTTGTAATCTCCACACCCTATATATCATATCCATGTGGTCCATTTATTTTTCAAAGACCATTTAATTATTTATCTCTCATGGTTTTTAACCTATTAAATAAACTCTTGTTTTCACCCTTTTTCACTTGGTGCCTCACCTATTTTCAAAAGAGTTGTTTATTAAAATCCCCTTTGGAGACCTATATTATATACTCTATCATCCCAACTCAAAAATATTTGTTTTACAAGCATTTTTTATTTATTATTTTCCATTTTCCAAAAGGCTAGACATGGATTTTAAAATATTTTGTGAAGAAAAGTATTTCCTAAGATCTTGGAAAAATTACCCAACATGCCTATGGTCATGTGGGACTGATTTATAGAAAAACATTTGATAGTTGTGTTGAAAATTTTGGAGAAAACATTTAAAAACTGTTTCTGCCATTTTGGGATTTCCAAAATTTTGTGAAAGAAGTATTTTCAGATAACCTGGAGACCAACACCCATAGACTCCATTTTTCATCCTCTATCCAATGGACATGATTTTTCACCTATGTTCCAGTCAACATTCTGGTGAAAACAAGCAAAAACCACCTCTGTTCTTTCTGGACTCTATTTAGTTCAAGCATCCCCTAGTCAATCATTGTGTTGTCTCCACCTCTCTCTTCATCCCTGGCATTGTTAACATCCCTATTGCACACCTAGACATGTTCTACCAGCTCAATTCTCTCTCTCTCTGTCACTCTAACTCAGCCAACCACAAATGGAAAAGGGTCGTGATCACCCTCTCTTTCTCTATCCACCACCACAGACCAAACCAGGGGCTGCCCTTGCGCCACAAGACTCTCTATGCATCGTGTACACTCCCTGGAATACCCCCTCCCCCTCTGGTTGTCTTCTTCTTCCTTGCCCATGAGTTGTCCATGGCGTCTAGGACACACACGACACTTCGCTCGTGTTCCAACGCGTGGGCAGCGCACCTCAGCATCTATCCTTGTCTACACCCCTCACGGGACCTCCACAAGCACACCCGTGCCCCTCACTATCCCCAACTCTCCCTCCTTCTTCCTCTGGCTCCTGTCGAACACCTGCGGGTGTCGGCATTGGTACTCGGCTCCCGATCACCTCGAACCCCCTCCTTTCAATCCCTCTCGCCTGGAGGACCTCCTCACCGCTATGACCCTCCCTGACACGCTCTCAGAGCCTCATCGAGCTCGATCAAGCACGCCCGTGGTCGCCGTGGGCGCCGCTCGCCGTGCTCTGAAGCCAGAACATCCAGAGCCGGCCCCTTGTCTAAAAACATGTCGCACCACCTCCACCACTCCCTAATCGATCCATATCATCGAAACCCATATCCATTTCTTCTCCCATCACCGGAATCGAACTCATCATCTCCACCGGCGATCTCACATCGAATGGAAGTTACAGGGACTCTCCGTCCTCTCCGATTGCTCCCATGGCCTCCCCTCTCATTCTTTTTTCCATGAACCTCTCTAATTTCCTTCTTGTTACTCACAGGTGCGCCGCCATCCGTGGCCATGGCCGCCGCGTCGGCTCCTCGTCGAACTCCGAGTGGGATCTCTTCCCAGGAAGCGCATGCAGAGGCACTCGATTCCTGGAGTTATTTCGCGCCTCCTAGGCCTGACTCCGCTCCCTGGAGATCCTCACAGCCCCAGCGGCAAAACTCCGGCGAGGAACCCTCGCCTCCGCCATGGTTTCTAACTCCCGCCTCCAGTTTTTGGTCGCCGCCGGTCGGGTGCGACGCGGCCTCCTCACCGCCATCGGATCCGCATCCGACGGCTCGTTTTGAACCTGGGGCTCCTCTAATCTCCGTCTTGGATCAGTGATCTGACGGCCGCGTACCGCTTCACCACGCGCGCACTGGCCAGTGGGCCGGCCTGCCTCATGCGGCCCATCCACCTCGCAGATCTGGCACGTTATTCATTTTTCTCTGCAGGTTAATCCTTTTTCTGGATGTCTGTTTTCTGGTGCTTTACTTTAAATCGATATGAAAATGCAAATGAGCAAATCTTTCCAGACTAAAAATCACAAATGTAGATCTACTAATTCCTAACCATGTCCAACTTATAGATCTGCATTTTGTGGTATATTTTAGGAGAGATAAAATAAATGGCAGAAGCACTCATTAACACCATTTCTTTAATAACTTGCATTTTATGTCTCCAAAACATGCAAACTCAACTGTTATGAGTAGCAATTGAAAATGTCTATTTGTGGCAGTTGACCTTGTGTTGGCTTGAGTTGTTGTTTGAAAATGACATGCATGTTAGTTTTAGTCTAGAGAGCATTTCTGTGAATTATTTATTTTTACTGGTGATGAATTTTGATGCGAATCCATGTAACACCCGGGGGATTTCCCCCAATTAGATTTGGTTGTTTTCCTTTTTGCTTTGCATCAAGCATCATATGCATTGCATTTAGTTTCACCCAAAATGTCATTTAAATTCAAAACTCAAACAAACTTTCAAAATTTCCAAAAATAAAAGTTTCCACACTTGGGCATTTTGAATGTCAAGTGCAAGGAAATCAAATTCATGATTTTTGGAAACTTGAAACTCCCTCAATTTTCAATTTGGTTCAAATTCACCTCAAATTCAAATTTCAAACCAAGTTTGAGATTTTCAAAAACAAACATTGTTGCAACTGTGCTTTTTCAATTCTAAACACAAATAAATGAACCCCATAATTTTCTGAGTATTTTAACTCCTCCAATTTCCTCTTTTCTTTCATCCATTCTTTACCAAAAAAAAAGAAAAGAAATAAAAAGAAGCCAGCCGGGCAGGGGGAGGCAGGCCGGCCAAAAAAGGGCTAGCCCACCTACGACCCCTGGTTTCCCAGCAGCGCGGCCTGCGTGCCCGCTTCCCCCACCTCCGTACGGTGGCTGACGCCAGCCATGGGGGAAAAGCACCCCGAGCTACCTGCTCCCCCCTCCCTGCATAAAGCCGCCCCGAGAGCTCCAAACCCTAACTCCTCCTCCTCTCTTCCCCATCTCAGCCGCCACCCTCTCCTTCTACTTCCTCTGGTCCTCCCTCTGTATCTTTCTCTGAATTTCTGTTGTCTGAACCGGAGCTGCCATGGCCTGGCCTTGGAGAGGATGGCGCCGCCGCTTTGGACCTCGTCGAGCCTTCTTTGTCGCGGGAATGGAATCCCCACAGCACCCTCTTCGACCTCGTCCCCTCGGCCGGACCTTGGAGGCTCGAAGACCGCCGCGCCGAGCTCGTCTTTCTCGACGTCGTCCGCCCGCGGGAGCGCCCGATCGTCGTCGTCCTTGTCGCCCACGGCCGCCTCCGAGTGTGTACACCTCCCCCAAGCCTCCCCAAGGTGATTCCCTGACCTCCTGGACCCCTTCCCCTTCGATCTTCCTCGCGCTGGGCGACTGCCTTCGTGCAGCGCCACCGCAGCTGCCTCGTCGCCGTTCCCTGCACGAGCAAGTCTGAACCTTTTGGGTTCAGTTAACACCACCGGCCCACCTCAAAACCGCGCGCACACCAGATCTAACACCAAACGCATCACAGCCCAGTGGCCCGAGCCTCGCGCGCGCCCGCTGTGGTCGCGGGTTCGAATCCCCTTCCGGCCGAAAAGCCACCCTTTTTTCCTTTATTCCGCGCTGACAGCTGGGCCCCCATCCGTCAGTGACCTTCCATGCCACGCAGGCGCCAGCTGGGCTGCTGGCCCGCTGGTCAGTGGCCCAGTGCGTAGCTGCACTGCGTGAAAGAAAAAAAAACCTTAGGGGCTTTTCTGAAGGTTTCCATTTTTTTTTCTTTTGAGTCCTCAGAAATAACAGATTGGCCCCTGTAATTCAAATGCTTATAAATAACTCATACAAACTCCAAATTTAAATTGTAAAATATGTTTTACATTCCAAATTTCCTGAACTTTGCAAATATCAACTTTGTTTCCTGTTTTGCCAAATTAAAATTGGAGTAATAATTCAATACTTTAATTACACCTTTTAAATTGCAAAATTCATAACTTGGGCAATTCAAATCCAATTCCAACATGTAAAATATGTTTTCCATGCAAAATTGAATAAGCTTTCCAAATATAAACTTTGTTTTCTATTTTGAATAAATTAAATTGCTGAAAACAACTATTTCTTAATTAATGCATTTAAAATTGTCAATTTAATAACTTGCTCATCTAAAATCCAAATTCAACAAATGACATATGTATTACATCTAAAATTTTGTGTTCTTTCCAAATATAAATTTTGTTATCTGTTTTGAACATTTAAAATTGGTGGAAACAACAAATGTTTGTTTAAATCATTTAAAATGCCAAAGTTCATAACTTAATAAATAAAAATTCCAAACTTGGTAAACAACATATCAAACTGAAGCTATTGTTGTTTTCTTATTGTTTTCATCATCCATGCATCATTCTAATCAACTTTCACGTGATGGTTATTTGTAGATCGTTTAATTCAACATTAATTCATGGGCTTTTCCATATGCAATCCAAATCGCATATGGGCCCATTTAAATATGTTTACCATGTCAACTAGTTTATCTTTGATGCATCCTTAAACTTGTCATGCATATAAAATAGGATCATGCTGGATCTTTTGACGTAGAAGTAATTGTTGCATCCGGTGTTTGTTCTAGTTTGTTGCTTCTTCGCGGATAGGACGTTGAGATGATGTGAGCAACGACAAGTTCTGCGGATGTACCTCTACTTGCTGGATTCCAGGCAAGTATACCCACTTGCTACCTTTGATTCGATTCACATCTCGTCCAAATTGCCTCATTTAGTTCGGGTTTTCCATTTGCCGCATGCATATGCAGGTGCGAACCCTTGGCGCCAGGGTGGAACTTTTGTAGTCGGCATTTAGGGAGACACGTTCTTAGAGTGCTATGAGGGCCCCCTTTTCTTCATGGGGCTTGATTAGTCGTGCGCTTAATTGCACGGGGTTCTTTGGGCCTGATGCGAAGAAGAGTTGGGTTGTATTGAGTGCCTCGCTTGGTGGAAGGGCCTTTCCATATGGCGGGTCATTCTTACGTGTACGGCCAAATTGGTGCATCCCTGCAGGGTTAATCTTCTCGAGAAGCCGTGTTGTCCGCGGTTATGGATGACTTGGTGAAAGTGCTGGCTAACAAGTACTCAGACAACTTACACTTAACGATGATAACTTGACTAGTAATATAGATTACCTCCACCATAAAAATGAATGTCACCTTAATCAACAGTGTGAGTTTCCTTGGGTTGCTTCCTTAGTAGGGGGTAACACTGGATGGGTATTGTTTGGTGAGTAGTTATAGTTGGTTTTGTCGCGCTATCTTATCCCTTTCTTTTATCCGGATGTTGTAGCGCGTCTCTATAGTTAGTTAGTGCAGCCCGCTGCCGCTTCGTTGCAATAATCCCTTCCTTCCGTTCTACCCAAAGTATTTGTATCTTGTGATGATTGGTTACGCTGGTATCTTGTGAGTATGGTTTATCCACTTGCCAGTACTTAATAGTACTGACCCACGAATCCATTTCGTGGCTGCATATTCCACATTGCAGTCAACAGGTTTGAAGTCTGACGACGTTAGCTTGGGAATCCCTCCGGCTTGGCCTGGGCAGGGATTTGTCGCCATCGGTTATCTTCAGGACTCTTAGTCCAATTTGTATCTTGTCCGTAGTCGGACACTATGTTGTTTCTTCCGCTGTCATTTGGATCTTTGTATCGTGTCAGTTGTATCCTTGACTCGTTTGAGTCGTCTTGTATATATCTTTTCTGTTGTTGTTGTGGATTATTCGTGAACTGTTGTAATGTTATCACAAGTGGCAACCTGAAATCGGTTATTATGTGGATTTTGGTGGAAATGCTGAAATCTGCATAGTGCCCAATCTCGGGGCGTCACAATCCACTTGTGTTGGTTTGCTGCGACTAGGAGCACCTTATACTAGAATTTCATGATTTTAGGAGTTCCAGAATAGGCTTCGTGCATTATGTAGTGTTTAGCCCTTTTCTGCATATTATTGCTATGCCTTTATTAAAATTGTGTGTTATATTGTTTTTGATATAAAAGTGATTCCTAGCATGTGTAAGGTATTAATACATGATTGAGATGTATTTTGAGTGATTCATTGGCATGATAGGGTTTGGGTGTGGAAAACCATGTTTGTTATAGTTTTATTCTCATAGGGTGCTTTTCCCAGTAATAATAGGTGAAATTATGTTATTCTTCATAATGGTATGATGAATTGAATAAATGCTTTAGTATTGTTTTCCATATAATAGCTACTGTTAATCTAGCATATTATACTTGCTTGCATGCTGACTGAGCTCAAGATCAAATTGTCATGCTATGTTAGTTTTTAGATGATTCCCTGCCATAAGTTGCTATTTGCATGCTTAATTTTTGAGGCATTGATTAGATTGTTATTTTGATATTACTAGCATGTGTAGGTGTTGTTTTCTATGTTACTTGGATGCCATCTTACAGATCCATCATGTTAGAATAAACCTGGTTTGATGATCTCTTATGGTTATGCATGTCTGCTTGTCTAAATAACCCTTTTTCATGTCTAGTTTTAACAGTTGTTTTGCTCCATGAATATTTTCATGTATTGAGTGATGCCATGATATGTTTGGTATTTTTTTGTCTTTGTTATGAGGTTTCTTAGCTACTGGTTATATTGTCTCTCCATGTTCAGAAAAGCATGTGTTACTATGGGCTTGTAGTATTGCTTGTTAATATTTCCCTATGCATGTGTAGTTGTTTCTAGCTTGTTTTCTTGTTATTTCGCTCATCCTCATGAATGACCAGAGAGTCATTTAAACTTATTTGAGCATGATATGAGAGTGGCACACCCACTGAACTCATGCCATTTTGGTTGAGGATCCTTAGCACCTATTCTAGTGTTATTCATGTGTGTTGTCTGTGCATGTTTTGCTTGATGGTGTGCACCCTAGTACCATTGTTTGTGAGTGTACTTTTTTGATGAATGCTTGCTGTATGTTTAATTTTTGTCAAGTGCTTGCCTTTGTTTGGTTCTGATTGGGTGTTTTCCTTTTTGATTTTACGCCGTTAGATAACGAAGACGGTATTATTTCCCGGAGAGGTTTTTATTGCAACTCTTGTCTATTTCAAGAGCAAGACAAAGACCGGTGCCTAGGCAAGACACTCTAAATGCTTTCTGTTGTTTTACTAATCATTATCTATCATGCATGTTTTACTTCTGAAGTTTTACAAAAGTTTGATTCAAAAACTATTCTTTTAAGTGGACTATACCACTATCTGTTTTTTGTATCTAATATGCTATATCCACTTTATAATCTTGGTGTTACCAAGCCCTTTAGATATTTTAGTATCATCACTTCATTCAGTTAAGTCCCCTAGTGGACATTTTAACTTGATGTTTTTGGAAAGCAAAAGCTTGGAAAAACCCAGAGGAAAGGTGGGACCTTGTCTGAGGGAGGTTTGTGAAGAAGGAAATGTTTTCGACATGTTTTCCAAAAAATGACACATAACCTAGTCTTCGCCGGACAACCAAGCCATGCTGCCACATTACCTCAATATGGGAACGGGGTCTAGCTAATTGCTTGTCGGTGTTAGTCCGTTCCTACCTCAAAGTGCTATAGGGGTTAGAGTCCCCCGAACCGAATTGTCGCCAGGAGGGAGAAACAAGACATTCACAGTGTGGGATTAAGTTCACTACCGGGTCTCCTGCCATTGCGGTGTGTTGTCAGGGGAAACCGGATCGATACGGCTGACTCACTTGGTGCCGGGGAGAACAAACCCAGTTGAAGAGGTAGTCATTTACTAGCGCTGACATAGTGGATGGTTAGGAGCAGTTATCCGATGTTTGCATACTGTCTCGGATAGTCCGTGGTTGTTCATGGAGGATGTACTGGATCTTTTGGATTGTGTACACCTATGCAGAGTAAAACTATTCAGAATAGCCGCGTCCTCGGATATGGACAGTTGAATGGCCATGTAGCTAGCATTGTGTCAATGTTTTCAAAAAGCTGTAAAGTGTTTTGGAACTTGTACTTGGGAGGTACGTTGAAAGGGAATGATTGTACCTTTGAGGTACACGAAAAATGATGGTTTTGAAGAGGTGATTTTTTTCCAAGAAGTTTTGCAAAGAAAAACTTTCTTTTATTTAGAATGATTTATCAAAACCTTGTGGACATGCAATATCTACAAGATAAATAAAATATCTTTTGAAGTATCTTCTTCAACAAAAACAACTAAAAATTGTGCAACCATGATGTGTCATCAATTCATCATGGCTAGTTGAACCTTAATTACAGCCTTCCTACCACCTATATATATGCATGCTTGCATGTTTAGCTTTCATTTGGGGTGTCTTGCGAGTACATTCCAATGTACTCACAATGGTTTCGTCCCTGTCTATTTTCTTAGCCAGACTTTGAGCAGAAACCCGGAGGACCTAAGGAAGATGGTGTCGCTGACAACTGTGCGAACTAGGAACGTCTCCGAGTCAGTAGCATGTTGGTAGTGAAGGCATGACTTGGGTTTACCACGAGTGTGTTTTGTAGACTTCCGCTGTTTTTAGTGTGTGTTCCTGCCCTGCGTGGCAGTTGTTTTTCAACCGAGTCATGTGACCAGTTGTGTAAGTCGGGTATTCGTGTAGTGGTTGTTGTAATCTAAAATGCCAAGTCGAGTATGTTGTTCACGACTAACTAATCATGGGATCGTGAATGTATGCATACTGGAGGTCTCAGACTGCTAGTCTGGGGGTCCCCACAGAGTTGGTATCAGAGCCATCCTGACTTTAGGAGACCTTAGTTAGCATGGACGTCAGATAGGAAATAAAATATTTTGGGTAAAAACTATATTACTGCCTAAAATGTTTTTATCCAAGGGACCCTAATCATGGTTTCCATTTTTCTCCTATTTTCGAAAACTTATTGCCTGGTTTATAAAACAGAAGTTTTAAAGAAAAACAGAAAATATAGTAAACATATCTTTTTGTCATTTGTTTTCATGGCTCAAAATATTTTGTAAATAAATAAACATGAGTTTATAAAACCCTGGTTTTCATTTTAATGTCTACCAAAAATTTTATCTCTGTTATCTTTTTATTAAAAATTGCATACTTGGCGATGTCCCGAGAAGACCTTAGTACTTAGCAACCCGAAGAAAAAGAAGCTTCCTTCTGAACAAATCAACATCAAGACGAGATAAAGAAATCCTCGGGGTCAGAAGACCCTGCCAAGTATCAAGATCAACAACGACAATCTACAACGATGTTCACAACATGAAGGCTTCAACCACTCTGGTTGACTCAGACCCATAGGATTTGTCAGGTTTTGCTCAGTTGTTTTGATTGAGCTACCCGTTCTTCTTCGATTCTAGACGTTTGCTGGTGCTTAAAATGCCTGGTTTGCTTTTGACTGAGTGATTCTTGCTAAAATTAATTTTTGTTTTTTGGATTGCCTTGCCATGTTTTGATTGAGTAGTTTTTCCACAACTCTCCTATCAGAATGAAAAACTTGCCTCTTTAATATTTTTGCACCTGTGTTTTAACATCTTAACAAGATAGTGCACCCACACCCCTCTGTTTTTTTCCCAACACTCCAGAAGCAGAAGGAGGGTCTTTTCAGAGCTACAAATTTCACTGGAACTTAAAAGGGGATACATGGTTCGAGGGATAACATTGCACATAACAGATGAAATTTTCAGAAAGAAAGATACAAGTCTGTTGCCAACACAGACCACTACACCTACTCCGTTGTAGACACTAACATTGCCTAGCCCTCGCTGGCTGGAACCTGGTCTGACGGTGAGCCATTCTCACCTGACGCCGAGCACCGAGTCAGGCGACGACGAAGCCCCTCGAGTCTCCCTGGCCTTGTGCCACCGGCTTGGGCCTCCACAACCGCAGCCACCGGCGCCACTTCTCGCCCTTCTTCCACCACGGTCTCGCTCTTGGCGCCAGACCACCAGTCGTAGATGCCCCAGACGGTGCAGACCACAGCTACCACGGTCACGGTGACCCATCCCACCTGGCCACAGCTGAATAACAGCACGATGACGAAGTCCTCCAGGGGATTTGCTCGCTCCAGCAGGGTGTCGTACTCCTTGAAGCAATCATCGATGAGCTGAGAAATGAAACCCATTGTGTGGTGTGATTCAGTGAACCTCGACGAACCCTTATATAGCAGCAGGAGCAGAGCCCTCTCCTCCATCGAGCACTATGCGGGAAAAGCCGAAGAATCTAGCTGCCGTTCTCGCAAATGGCGCGAAATCACCGGCGCATCCCTCCACCAAGTGGTCGAAGAATCGACATGTCGCACTCACAGGAGTCTTATAGCGAGGAGTCAGCCCACCATGAGCTCACAGTGGGCGGGACGCCCTGATGCCAAGGGTGTGCGCACTAGGAGGGAAGGCCAGGCAAGAAGAAGAAGAAGAAGAGAGAAGGGCATCGGCTGCCAAGTGGGCCTGGCCCCACACGTCGGTGTATGACTCGAGAAAACTCTCCGTGTACCAAGCTTCTAACTCTCTTTCAAATCCTGGGAAAAATCTTGACAAGATCACTAATTGTTTGTAGCTTCTACCCCTACAAAACTAGGTCTATGTGACCTCCTTTGTGAGTAGCCAGTCCTATCTTCAGGATTGGAGCAAAATTTTGGTTTCCTTAAAACCTGAGAAAAAAATTAAAAATTTGGTTAAAAAGAGTCTTGTGTTTGTTGTTTGTTAAGAAAACCCTCTTCCTTGTTTTACCTTGCGAATCTCGAGGACAAGATTCATGTTAAGTGGGGAAGAGCTGTAACAACCCAATTTTTGGAAGACATGAAAAATTTGTTTCCAATAACCCAAAAATCAGGGCCAACAAAAAAACTTTTTAATAGATTTGACTAATGCTTGTGTTTCTTTTATATTTGCTTGTTGATTGTGTTTTTGTTTGAGTTGGTTAACAACTAACATTAAAACCAATGATCATAACTTCCTTAAAACACAACCCTTGTGACCAAGTCATGACAAGAAATCTTATAATCTTCATCCATCACACTCTTTTGGCAAAAACCTTTTTAAAAATGTTTTGATTTTAGAAGAAACCCAAAGGCCAAGTTTGGAGAAAACAAAAGATAATTTCCAAAACTATATGAAAATTATTTTGGAGCTAATCATCTCCAAGGTGTTTTCAACCAAGATGCTTTTGCAAGTATTTCAAAAACTCCTTCTCACCTCCTTCTTTTGCAAAAACAATAGGAGGGGACTATGATACCCCTGTGTTTTACCTCAATTATATTCTTTTGGAAATAACAACTTTTGTGCTGAACCTCTTTACAAAATCCTCTTGTCATGGTATGTCTTGATCACTACCTAAAATTAACACCTGAGAAAAACATCCTGGAAATTGATTGGAAGAACTCAGTTGCTTGAATAATCTTGTGTGCCTTGTTATTTTATCTACTGGTTGTGTGATCCTATCTTGTGTTTTCTTTGAAGTATTTATTTCTATTTGTGATTAATGTGTGTTGTTCTAATAGAATAAAACCTATTAATAACAAGATCAAGCATCTATATCATATTCCATCACATGCTCATATCATCTTCTGTTTTCTTACAAATCTCCAACTTTGGAGACATGCTTCTATGACAAATCTTTAACTAATCATCAATGCACCATCATACATCTCATTGTATATACCTATGATATCTATCAAAGTTGTTATTCTGGATATTGAAACCCTTTGGCATCATCTTTCAAAGTCCTTTAGAAGGCATCCCTAAATATTGATCCTATTTCTGTTATCTTGATGCACTGTTTCTGTGTTGCTCAAAACCACTCCTCTTTGTTTTAAAGCCCCATCAACCTACCCTTGTACTCTCCACACCATATACATCATATCCATGTGGTCCATTTATTTTTCCAAGACCATTTAATTATTTATCTCTCATGGTGTTTAACCTATTAAATAAACTCTTGTTTTCACCCTTTTTCACTTGGTGCCTCACCTATTTTCAAGAGAGTTGTTTATTAAAAATCCCTTTTGAGACCTATATTATATACTTTATCATCCCAACTAAAAAATATTTGTTTTACAAGCATTTTTCTATTTATTATTTTCCATTTTCCAAAAGGCTAGAAATGGATTTTAAAATATTTTGTGAAGAAAAGTATTTCCTAAAATCTTGGAAAAATTAACCAACATCCCCATGGTCATGTGGGACTGATTTATGGAAAAAAATTTGATAGTTGTGTTGAAAATTTTGGAGAAAACATTTAAAAATTGTTTTTGCCATTTTGTGAAAGAAATATTTTCAGAAAACCTGGAGACCAACACCCCTAGACTCCATTTTTCATCCTCTATCCAATGGTCATGATTTTTCACCTATGTTCCATTCAACATTCTGGTGAAAACAAGCAAAAACCACCTTTGTTCTTTCTGGACTCTATTGAGTTCAAGCATCCCCTAGTCAATCATTGTGTTATCTCCACCTCTCTCTTCATCCATGGCATTGTTAACATCCCTATTGCACTCCTAGACATGTTCTACCAGCTCCATTCCCTATCTCTCACACTCTAACTCAGCCAACCACAAATGGACAAGGGTCGTGATCACCCGCTCTTTCTCTATCCACCACCACAAACCAAACCAGGGGCTGCCCTTGCGCCACAAGACTCTCTATGCATCGTGTACACTCCCTGGCATACCCCTCCCCCCTGGTTGACTTCTTCTTCCTTGCCCATGAGTTGTCCATGGCGTCCAGGACACACACGACACGTCGCTCGTGTTCCAACGCGTGGGCGGCGCACCTCAGCATCTATCCTTGTCTACACCCCTCACGGGACCTCCACAAGCACACCCGTGCCCCTCACTTTCCCCAACTCGCCCTCCTTCTTCCTCTGGCTCCTGTCGAACACCTGCGGGTGTCGGCATTGGCACTCGGCTCCCGATCACCTCGAACCCCCTCCTTCCAATCCCTCTCGCCTGGAGGACCTCCTCACCGCTATGACCCTCCCTGACACGCTCTCAGAGCCTCATCGAGCTCGATCAAGCACGCCCGTGGTCGCCGTGGGCGCCGCTCGCCGTGCTCTGAAGCCAGAACATCAAGAGCCGACCCCTTGCCTAAAAACATGCCGCACCACCTCCACCACTCCCTAATCGATCCCTAACATCGAAACTCCTCTCCATTTCTTCTCCCATCACCGGAATCGAACTCATCATCTCTGCCGGCGATCTCACGTCGAATGGAAGTTACAGGGACTCTCCGCCCTCTCTGATTGCTCCCATGGCCTCCCCTCTCATTCTTTTTATCCATGAACCTCTCTAATTTCCTTCTTGTTACTCACAGGTGCGCCGCCATCCGTGGTGTAACATCCCAAGTACGAAAATATCCCTTAGAATGTTTGATTTCATGTTTATTTAAAGTATTGCATCATGTCATCATGTTTATTCCCTTGTTTGCATTTGTTACTATTTGTTTTGCTTCTGTTTTTATTCTGTTTTCATAATCGAATTTCAAACAAATTCAAATGATGTGTTTCATACTTGTCATGTTACAATATTTCTCAAATCAAAATTGCAATCCAAAGTCTCATTTTATTTCCAATCTTTCCATAATGAATAAACTAATAAAATGGTGTTTTTATTTCAATTAAGTAATTCCAAATTGCTTTCAAATTCAAAGCATCTTCAAACAGCACCTCATTTGAAAATTATAAAAATACCAAACAAATTCTAATCCCATTTGTTCTATTTAATCAATAGGGTTCACCCTATTAAAAACTTTGTTTTCAATATTATTTTATTTAATAACAAAATACCTCTAAATTTGAAATAATTCCAATCAGCACCAAAATTCAAATGTTTTTGAATTCCAAACTTGGTATTTGGTTGTAATTAACCTAATGAGCTCACCCTAATTTTTCTAGGATTTTTGCTAACCCCAAAATCCCTTTTCTCTTCCATTTCTATTTGCTACAAAAAAAAAAAACAGAAAAGCAAAAATAGAAAAAAAAAAAAACGGCGCGCGCGCGGCAGCTAGCAACACGGCCCAGCCCACCTATTACTTTTCCTCGCGCGCAGCCAGCCCACCGGCCCGAAAACGGTTCGGTCAGCCGCCCCCGTCGTCTTCCTTCAGTACGGCGCACATCCGAGGGCGCCACGGCGGCAGCGACGCCGCAGCGACGGCCAGGAGCAAAGCCATCGGGCTATAAAGACCCCATATACCCCCTGGCGCCGCCTAACCCTAGCTACCCCCCCGTCCCCTCGAGGCGCCGCCATTTTTACTCTCTACCCCGTGTTCCTCCCTCTCTGTCAGCTCGCCGGAGGCGCCATGTCTGAAACCCTGTCGATCACCTCCACCTCGCCGCGCCTCCCACCTTCCTAGCTGTCGGAATCGAAACCCCACCTTCCCCTCCTCCGTTTAAACACCCTAGCTAACCCGGAGACACGCGGAATCACCGCCGCCATCATCGACGTCGCCGCCGGCCGCTCACCCTCGACCCACTGCTTCCCCGACAACGACAGTGAGCACACCTCCTTCCTCCTCCCTATCCTCTGTCTGCTCCGCCTCGCACGCGTGCACGCATCCAGCACCTCATCCTAGCAACACCACACGCGCATCGAGCACGGGCACGTCAGTGATCGCCGCAGTTGAGCCGCCGGGCAGCTGTCAGGTTCAGTCATGTTTTCGTCAGTTAACGATTCAGTTAGCGCGCAACACCTTACCTTGGCTGAGCACGGTTTACTGACAAGAAACGTAAAGCACCGCACTGGTTCAGAGACTAGCGCAAGCGAGGCAGGGCGCAGGTTCGATCCATGGCTCTCGCGGGGAAAAACCCCACCTTTTTTTTCTACCAAGTGCTGACAGGGAGGGCCCCCTGTCAGCCACACAGTGGCCACGCGAGCGCACAGAGACCCTGGGCCCCCCTGGCAGTGCCTAGGGTATGGTTCTGTGCGGTGTAAAATGCTTTTGAACCTTTCTGTTTTAAATCAAGGTCCTAAAAATTCACAGAATGGTCCCTAGTTTTAAAAAGCTTGTAACTTTAGTTTTATAATTCCAAATAACAAAAATAAAATATGTGTGCTGATCTAAATTTAATTATCTACCTATTGGTAACCTTTGTTTCCTGTTTTGAATTTTCAAAATGCAATTCAAATAATTCAATTGCAATTTGCTAAAATTCATAACTAATTCATTCTTAATCCAAATAATGCAAATAAAATATGTTTTTCCATGCTATTTCAAATAACCTTTTCAAATATAAATTTTGTTTCATGTTTTGAATAATTTAAATTGCCTAGATAATTTAAACCTTGTTTAAATCAATTAAATTTGATAAAATCATAACTTGCTCAATTTAAATTATTTTTGAACATGAAAAATATGTTTTCAAACTAGAAAAGTATAGACTTTTAAAATGTGAGTTTGAATTTATGTTTTGAACAAATAAAATTCAAATAAAATTCATGCTTGTTTTAAATTCATTTAAAACTTGTTTAATATGGTTTAAGTCATAATAAATTCATCCTAACTCCTATTCCATTTGCGAAACATGTAATCCACCCAAAATGGTGTGATCTTTTCAAATATGAATTTTGTTATTTGTTTTGAACATTTTAAATTGATGAAAACAACAAATGCTTGTGTGACATGTTTAAGTAACCCAACATTTCCAAACTTAATAAATAATTTCCAAACTTGTTAAATTCCTTTTCCACTTGCATCTATTGTTGTTATCACCATGCATGCATCATCCTAAGAAAACTTTCACATGGTAGTCAATTATAGATCATTTGTTCCCACTTAATTCATGGACCTTTTTCCATATGCAATCCAATTGCATAGGGGTCCATTTAAATTGTGTCACTTGTCAACTAGTTTATTTTTGATGCAACCATTAACTTGACATGCATCATCCCATGATTGTGCACTATGCCATGATATTGATTGTTTATATTTCTGCCTTGTTTGTTTGCTTCTTCTCGAATAGACGACGACGTTGAGACAGACGATCTTTACAGCACCCCTTCTGAGGATCTAGCTCAGTACCCGGCTACTGAGTTTGCAGGCAAGTTATCACTCACATGAACCACTGTGTTCCTTTCAACCTTGGTTACCGATACTTTCCGTTGTCTATTCTGCTAGCCTTAGTAGTAGTTGTTTCTGTTACGAACCTATCACATGAATCCCTTAACCCTGATATTGCCTCACCACCACTCCTACAACCCTATTGATTGAGCCAGTGTCTTACTAGCATGCTTAGGTTGTTTTGCTCGAGTCTGTTACCCGTTACTTTCTGTTACTATTTCATTATGTTCTGGGGGCTCGATGTTTAATCAATCAATCATGCTAATGTTATTGTTAAATAATAATTTGATGATAAGGCACCGGCAGGAGGCCCTGTGTGGTTTTGAGGCCTGCTAGTGTCGACCCTAATAGGAAAAGGGTCTTGTCTACTGATCCATGATGAGCGCACTACCCGCATTTGGGAAGCGAGTATGGGCGCCCCCCTCAATTTGATTCGGTTCGCATCTCGTCCAAATCGCCTCATTTAGTTCGTGTTTTCCATTTGCCGCATGCATGTTTTTGCGAGCCCTGCGCAGGGTGGAACTTTTGTAGTCGGCATATAGGGGGACACGTTCTTAGAGTGCTATGCGGGTCCATTTTCTTCTGGGCTCGATTAGCCGTGCGCCCAAGGTGCTTTGGGTTTGATGCGAATAAGAGTTGAGTTGTGTTGAGTGCCACGCTTGGTGGGAGGCATCCCATCTGGCGGGTTATTCATACGTGTACGGCCAAATTGGTGCAACCCTGCAGGGATAAATCTTCTCGAGAAGCCGTGTTTTCCGCGGTTATGGTTAACTTGGTGAAAGTACTGGCAAACAAGTACTCAGGACAACTTAAACCTAATGATTCACAATCTCACACCCAATGATTAACAACTTGACTAGTAATAGGATTATTGACACAACAACTTGATTCATCTTTAATCCAACTGTGTGAGTTATCCTCGGATTGCTTCTTTGGATAAGGGGCGAGATCCAGGATGGGTTTGTTTGAAGTTATCTTTCAGTTGGTTACAATACTCGATCTTATCTTCTTTCTATTAGCCGGAAGTGGTAGTTTTCTGTAGTGGGTTAGCGCAGCCAGTTGCAGCATCTTTTATATCCCCTTTCTTCCGTTGAACCAAAGGCATCTGTGCTTGGTGTTGGCGGGCTACATTTTGGTGAACTGTGAGTCTTGCTTGCCAGTACTTGGATGTACTGACCCCTTTGGGGCTGTGGTTTCCGCAGACTACGCTTACGAGGATCCAGGTGACGGCTACTACGTGGAGTTTGACGAGGCTGTTGACGAGTAGTTAGCGGACCCGGGCAGGATCCGAGACTACGTGGATGGGCTCCGTCTTTATTTCAGTTTCCGGCTTCTTAAGCCTATTTGGATTTGTCTGTACTCAGACCCTTTGAATGCTTCCGCTGAGATGTAATGATGTTATGTTGGGACATGTGTCCTCTGGATGGTTGTATTTGCTATCTCTGCTCTAGTGAGAGCTATTCGCAAATTATTTCAATCTTTTGTGTCTTAGAGGTATGTTGTGCTATCATTCTGTTAAAACCGTTGACGTACCATGTGTGTATGGTATGAAGTACGTCAATGGTAGTATCCTGATTTCTATGGGATAGTTTACGTCGACACTGAACAGATAGGGGTTGGTTGTCACACATACGTGTGTTGGCCTACTCGTAAGAGGATGCGGGTGCCGGTAAGCCCCGTAATTCAATCTACTACTGTTCAACGGAACGGCGAGTATCCTTTAGAAGTCCGGGTGCGACAAATGGTATCAGAGCCTGTCTGCCTGTAGGATCCCTTTTACTGGTCACAGTTGAGTCTAGAAACTATTTTCGTAGCTACATAGGAAAAATGAAACGTGAGAGTAGGAATTCTGCCATTTTTCTTCTTTCCCCACCCACCCACCCTTTTCTGGTAAGGAAGTGCAACGTTGTTTTCTCTTCTCACCTAAACTTTCAAGTTAGGATTTCACGTGTTTTGGGTTCTCCGTAGTACCTCAGGAGTTTTTGGTATCGTGTTTCCCGATGTTGCTTCAATATCCTGTTCTTTTCAACATCTTTTCGTCCGTTGAAACCTTGTTGTTGCTTTCCACTTCAGTTCTCTACCGGCGTTTAATCAAAACTTCCCCGATCATCTGCAGATGGATCTCAGGTTCTTCCCGCAGGTGGTTCGGATGACTCGTTGTGAGAGCACCGCCGGTTATCCGGAGATGCTGAGAGACATGGTCACTTATCTGGGGTTCCGTTGGGCACCGGAGTACCAGGTCTACGAGCAGCAGCGAGAGTTTGACCAGACCTACTACCAGGCTATCGTCTACATTCTGTCAGATGATGGCATGAGCGTTGTCCACCGCTACGAGGCAGTAGGTTCCACAGTGGATATGGCTGTGCAGCAGGCAGCTTATGTGAGCCTCACCGTCCTTCGTGCTGACTACTGGGGGTTTGACGATTCTATCTATCGCCACATCCCCCGTGGTTACATCACTTCGGAGGGAGCTCACTTCACTCTCTACGACAACCTGGATGTCTACGAGCATGATAACACCAGGCTGCACACCACCGCTCAGTTTGTGAGGCACAGTGACGCTGTTGCCACCACACTTTCTCAGGAGTTGGCCTCAGTCAGGGAGCAGCTCTACCTTGCTTTGACTCGTCTGGCGACGTACACCACAGACTTTGTTGGAGATGAGCGCTTTGCACGTTTCCATCAGACAGTTGGACGTAGTTTGCCAGATGCTGGAGGTTACGAGCCGATCAGAGGTCCACTCCTCAACCTCGGAGCTGGTTACACGGGGATTCCACGCTTTGGAGCACAGGGAGACGACACTTTCTACTTCACCACACCGAGAGTCGCTCTCAGAGCAGTCCCGATCTACGTGGATCGTCGTTCTACCTACTTTCGTGGGATTCCTCCTCACCGTATCTCTCGTCGTACTACTCACCGCCGTCCTGCGTGATGAGCATGGGAGTACCGATGTATCCATTCCTAGCTATGTTTAGTTATCCTTTGGTTTCGAACCATGTATTGGTGTGTTGGATATTCTGATGTATTTGAACATGTGATGATGTACCTGTTGGTTATCTATTCATGCGTCGGAATAATCTATCTTTCGGTTACCAAGTCTATCCTTTTCTGTTGTTGTGCTAAAATGCATGTCTATTCAGGATGCCGCCAACAAGGAGCAACCTGCCTGAACCACCTCCGATCACGGAGCTGTTGACTCAGATGACTCAGGTCGTGGCGCAGATGGCCGAGTTCCAGGCTAACCAGCACAACAACCAGAATGCTCCACGGGTCAGCATCAAGGAGTTCCTCAGTATGGGTCCGAGAGCTTTCGTGGCAACACGGGAGCCTCTGGATGCTGATGACTGGATCCGGGAGATGACCAGGGCTCTGGACATTGCTCACGTTGCTGAGGAAGACAAACTCAAGTATGCCACCTACCTACTGAAGGGTCAGGCAGCTACCTGGTGGGAGAACTACCAGACCATGAGAGCTGGCTATCCTATCACCTGGGGATGTTTCAAGGATGCCTTCCTGAAGCACCACATCCCAGATGGTCTCATGGCAAGGATGCGTGAGGAATTTTTCTCTCTCAAGCAGGGCAAGCTGGACGTCATTGGCTATCAGAACGAGTTCAATCGTCTCGCTCGATACGCTGGTGATGAGGTGTCCACTGAAGCTAAGAAGATGGCAAGGTTCCGCCGAGGTTTTAACCCGGAACTGAAGTACGCACTCACCAACATCAAGTGCAAGGACTTCGAGGAGCTCGTGAACACCGCGCTCAATGAGGAAAATGGGCTCAAGGCGTTCGAGGAGTCCCGCAAGCACTCGCGTGAGGGTGGTTCCTCCTCCAACATGACCACCCCTCCGCAGAAGCGCCGCATCTGGGTGCCAAATGCTGCTGTCACTCGGGCTCCATATGCCCAAGCTTCTCCAGGATTTGCTCCCCGCCCACCCAACCCATCTCAGATGCAGGGTCAGAGGGTTCCAATGGGGCAGCCAAGGCCAGGTCCTCCTCGTGTCGTCACTTGCTACAAGTGCAAGGAGACTGGACACTACGCTGATAAGTGCACTCAGAGGCAGCTACCTCCACCTCCTCCCCCCAACACCAACCAGGCAATGGTTCGTGCTCCCCCGGCTAAAGCCTTCAACTCCAACAACAGGCCTGTCGGGAGGACCGCGAGGGTGAATCATATCAAGGCCGACAAAGCTGAGGAAGCTGCTGACGTCGTTCTCGGTATATTACCCGTAAACTCTTTTCCAGCTAAAGTGTTGTTTGATACCGGAGCATCGCATTCTTTTGTGTCAAAGATCTTTGCAAAAGCATACAACCTAGTTCTGGTTCCGCTAAGCAATCAAATCACTGTTCACTCTCCGGGACCGCAAATGTTGACTTCCAAGATAAGTATGGACAATCAGATCCTAATTGGAGGTCGCATATTCCTTGCTTCACTCATGTTGCTGGGAAATTCTGACATTGATGTCATTCTGGGTATGGATTGGTTGAAGACCCACAAAGCTAAAATTGACTGTGCTCAAAAGTCAATAACTCTATCCCACCCTTCTAGCCAGATAGTCTATTCTCTATATGGATCAAGTTCTGTTAAGCTGTTCAACCTCGATGCAAAACCTCTACCTCTACTTGAGAATGTTCCGGTGGTTTGTGAATTCCCTGACGTCTTTCCAGAAGAGTTGCCAGGAATGCCTCCGGACAGAGCAGTTGAGTTCGTGATCGAGCTTGAGCCAGGTACTGCTCCAATCTCTAAGCATCCATACAAGATAGCTCCTCCTGAACTGAAATTGTTGAAGGAGCAAATCGATATGTACATGGAGAAAGGCTACATTCAGCCTAGTTCCTCCGCTTGGGGTTGCCCAACTCTGTTTGTTGCCAAGAAGGATCAAACAAAAAGACTCGTGGTTGACTATCGTCCTCTCAACGAGAAAACCATCAAAAACAAGTATCCAATTCCTCGTATCGATGATCTTTTTGATCAACTTGCTGGAGCCTCAATATTCTCAAAGTTGGACTTGAGGATGGGTTACCATCAGATAAAGATCAGAAAGGAAGATATTCCAAAAACAACTTTCACCACTCGGTACGGTCTATATGAATACACCGTCATGTCCTTTGGTCTCACCAATGCACCGACAACGTTCTCAAGACTCATGAATTCTGTCTTCCATGAATACCTCGACAAGTTCGTTGTGGTATATCTTGATGACATTCTAGTCTACTCAAAATCCGAGGAAGAGCATGGAGAACACCTTCGTCTCACTCTCATGAAACTTTGCGAGCATCGTCTATATGCCAAGTTCTCCAAATGTGAGTTCTGGATTCCAGAAGTTGCTTACCTTGGTCATATCATCTCTGCCAAAGGCATAGCCATTGACCCGGAAAAGGTTAAGGCAATTGTTGATTGGAAACCTCCTAAGACGGTGAAGCAAGTAAGAAGTTTTCTTGGCTTGGCTAGCTATTGCCGTCGTTTCGTCCAAAACTTTTCCAAGATTGCCAAACCTCTCACTGATCTCAAAAAGAAGGACAAGAAGTTCGTTTGGACTCCACAATGTGACGAAAGTTTCAATCTCTTGAAGACTAAACTCACTTCCACCCCAGTTCTGGTTGGCCCAGATACTACCAAACCTTTCCAGATATTCTGTGATGCATCTCTCCAAGGTCTAGGTGCATTTCTTATGCAAGAACGTCAAGTTGTGGCTTATGCTTCACGTCAGTTGAACCCACATGAGCAAAACTATCCCACACATGATCTTGAACTTGCAGCAGTTGTGTTTGCCCTCAAGAAATGGAGACAATACTTGTTGGGTAACCGCACTGAAATCTTTTCTGATCATAAGAGTCTGAAATACATCTTCACTCAACCAGATCTAAACCTCAGGCAAAGGAGATGGATTGAAAAGATTAAAGACTTTGATCTCACCATTTCTTACACTCCAGGCAAGGATAATGTTATGGCCGATGCTCCCAGTCGCAAATCCTATTGCAATAATCTCATGATCATGGAAAGCCAACCTCCACTTCATGAAGAATTCCAGAAGCTGAACCTTGGTCTTGTTCCTCAAGGTTACCTTGCTAGCTTGACAGCCAGTCCAACTCTCGAGGACAAGATTCGTTCTGAACAACTTCGTAATACTGAAATCAAGAAGATTGTAGAGCACATCAAAGAAGGCAATGATAAATTCAAGTCCTTCTCAATTGATGACAAGGGAACTGTGTTCTTCGAAGGACGCATTGCAGTTCCTCAGATTCAAAGTCTCAAATATGTCATTCTCAAGGAGGCTCATGAAACTCCTCTCTCCATCCACCCTGGAAGTACAAAGATGTACCAGGATCTTAAGACACTGTATTGGTGGCCTGGCATGAAACGTGAAATTGCTTAATACGTTTCTGAATGCGACGTTTGTCAACGTGTTAAAGCAGTCCATCAGAAAACAGCAGGTCTACTCCAACCTCTAAAAATTCCTGAGTGGAAGTGGGACATGATTGAAATGGACTTCGTTACTGGTTTTCCAAAGTCCAAGAAGGGCAACGATGCAATCTTCGTTGTTATTGATCGTCTCACTAAAGTAGCTCACTTCTTTGCTGTCAAGGAAACTATCTCAGCTAGCTAGTTAGCAGAGCTCTACACAGCAAAGATTGTTCCTCTTCATGGTGTTCCATTGGAAATAAGCTCAGACCGTGGAAGCATATTCACATCTCATTTCTGGAAGAGTTTTCAAGAAGCATTGGGCACCAAACTTCTGTTCAGCACAGCTTATCACCCTCAGTCTCAGGGGCAAGTCGAAAGAGTCAATCAGATTCTCGAGGATATGCTCAGAGCATGTGGTCTCTCCTTTGGCATGAAATGGGAGGATTGCCTTCCATATGCTGAATTCTCCTACAACAACAGCTACCAGGCAAGCCTAGGCATGGCACCATTTGAGGCATTGTATGGCCGCAGATGCAGGAGTCCAATCAATTGGTCTGGAGCTGGTGAACGTTCACTCTTAGGCCCTGACATTGTTAAGGAAGCCGAAGAGAAAGTTCGTATCATTCGTGACAATCTTAAGATTGCTCAGTCTCATCAGAAGAGCTACTATGACAGCAAGCACCGTGATATGGTCTATGCACCTGGTGACAAGGCATACCTCCGTGTAACTCCCCTCAGAGGCACTCATCGTTTTGGTGTGAAAGGAAAGCTTGCACCAAGATACATTGGTCCTTTCAACATTCTCTCAAGGCGGGCAGAAAATGCTTATCGTCTTGAACTTCCAGAAAAGCTATCCAAGGTGCACGATGTGTTCCACGTGTCACAGCTCAAGAAGTGTTTCAAAGATCCAGATCGTGCAGTTGATCATGATTCCATTGAACTGCAAGATGATCTATCTTATGAGGAGCACCCTATTCGTATTCTCGATGAGACCGAGCGTAAGACTCGCAACAAGAGCACCAAGTTCTTGAAAGTGCAGTGGTCGCATCATTCCGATAAAGAGGCAACGTGGGAGACCGAAGAGGATCTTCGCAAGAAGTATCCGGACCTTTTCGTTTCTCAGTAAGGAATCTCGAGGCGCGATTCCTTCAAGGGGGGGCATTTTGTAACATCCCAAGTATGAAAATATCCCTTAGAATGTTTGATTTCATGTTTAATTAAAGTATTGCATCATGTCATCATGTTTATTCCCTTGTTTGCATTTGTTACTATTTGTTTTGCTTCTGTTTTTATTCTGTTTTCATAATTGAATTTCAAACCAATTCAAATGATGTGTTTCATACTTGTCATGTTACAATATTTCTCAAATCAAAATTGCAATCCAAAGTCTCATTTTATTTCCAATCTTTCCATAATGAATAAACTAATAAAATGGTGTTTTTATTTCAATTAAGTAATTCCAAATTGCTTTCAAATTCAAAGCATCTTCAAACAGCACCTCATTTGAAAATTATAAAAATACCAAACAAATTCTAATCCCATTTGTTCTATTTAATCAATAGGGTTCACCCTATTAAAAACTTTGT
The DNA here is from genome assembly GCA_028641055.1 of Alopecurus myosuroides. Taxonomy (NCBI): domain Eukaryota; kingdom Viridiplantae; phylum Streptophyta; class Magnoliopsida; order Poales; family Poaceae; genus Alopecurus; species Alopecurus myosuroides. The sequence goes on along the minus strand of CM054062.1, from coordinate 332,174,867 downwards.
TTTCAATATTATTTTATTTAATAACAAAATACCTCTAAATTTGAAATAATTCCAATCAGCACCAAAATTCAAATGTTTTTGAATTCCAAACTTGGTATTTGGTTGTAATTAACCTAATGAGGTCACCCTAATTTTTCTAGGATTTTTGCTAACCCCAAAATCCCTTTTCTCTTCCATTTCTATTTGCTACAAAAAAAAACAGAAAAGCAAAAATAGAAAAAAAAGAAAAACGGCGCGAGCGCGGCAGCTAGCAACACGGCCCAGCCCACCTATTACTTTTCCTCGCGCGCAGCCAGCCCACCGGCCCAAAAACGGTTCGGTCAGCCGCCCCCGTCGTCTTCCTTCAGTACGGCGCACATCCGAGGGCGCCACGGCGGCAGCGACGCCGCAGCGACGGCCAGGAGCAAAGCCATCGGGCTATAAAGACCCCCTAGACCCCCCTGGCGCCGCCTAACCCTAGCTACCCCCCTGTCCCCTCGAGGCGCCGCCATTTTTACTCTCTGCCCCGTGTTCCTCCCTCTCTGTCAGCTCGCCGGAGGCGCCATGTCTGAAACCCTGTCGATCACCTCCACCTCGCCGCGCCTCCCACCTTCCTAGCTGTCGGAATCGAAACCCCACCTTCCCCTCCTCCGTTTAAACACCCTAGCTACCCCGGAGACACGCGGAATCACCGCCGCCATCATCGACGTCGCCGCCGGCCGCTCACCCTCGACCCACTGCTTCCCCAACAACGACAGTGAGCACACCTCCTTCCTCCTCCCTATCCTCTGTCTGCTCCGCCTCGCACGCGTGCACGCATCCAGCACCTCATCGCAGCAACACCACACGCGCATCGAGCACGGGCACGTCAGTGATCGCCGCAGTTGAGCCGCCGGGCAGCTGTCAGGTTCAGTCATGTTTTCGTCAGTTAACGATTCAGTTAGCTCGCAACACCTTACCTTGGCTGAGCACGGTTTACTGACAAGAAACGTAAAGCACCGCACTGGTTCAGAGACTAGCGCAAGCGAGGCAGGGCGCAGGTTCGATCCCTAGCTCTCGCGGGGAAAAACCCCACCTTTTTTTTCTACCAAGTGCTGACAGGGAGGGCCCCCTGTCAGCCACACAGTGGCCACGCGAGCGCACAGAGACCCTGGGCCCCCCTGGCAGTGCCTAGGGTATGGTTCTGTGCGGTGTAAAATGTTTTTGAACCTTTCTGTTTTAAATCAAGGTCCTAAAAATTCACAGAATGGTCCCTAGTTTTAAAAAGCTTGTAACTTTAGTTTTATAATTCCAAATAACAAAAATAAAATATGTGTGCTGATCTAAATTTAATTATCTACCTATTGGTAACCTTTGTTTCCTGTTTTGAATTTTCAAAATGCAATTCAAATTTGAATTCAAATAATTCAATTGCAATTTGCTAAAATTCATAACTAATTCATTCTTAATCCAAATAATGCAAATAAAATATGTTTTTCCATGCTATTTCAAATAACCTTTTCAAATATAAATTTTGTTTCATGTTTTGAATAATTTAAATTGCCTAGATAATTTAAACCTTGTTTAAATCAATTAAATTTGATAAAATCATAAATTGCTCAATTTAAATTATTTTTGAACATGCAAAATATGTTTTCAAACTAGAAAAGTATAAAATTTTCAAATGTGAGTTTGAATTTATGTTTTGAACAAATAAAATTCAAATAAAATTCATGCTTGTTTTAAATTCATTTAAAACTTGTTTAATATGGTTTAAGTCATAATAAATTCATCCTAACTCCTATTCCATTTGTGAAACATGTAATCCACCCAAAATGGTGTGATCTTTTCAAATATGAATTTTGTTATTTGTTTTGAACATTTTAAATTGATGAAAACAACAAATGCTTGTGTGACATGTTTAAGTAACCCAACATTTCCAAACTTAATAAATAATTTCCAAACTTGTTAAATTCCTTTTCCACTTGCATCTATTGTTGTTATTTTGTTGTTATCACCATGCATGCATCATGCTAAGCAAACTTTCACATGGTAGTCAATTATAGATCATTTGTTCCCACTTAATTCATGGACCTTTTTCCATATGCAATCCAATTGCATAGGGGTCCATTTAAATTGTGTCACTTGTCAACTAGTTTATTTTTGATGCAACCATTAACTTGACATGCATCATCCCATGATTGTGCACTATGCCATGATATTGATTGTTTATATTTCTGCCTTGTTTGTTTGCTTCTTCTCGAATAGACGACGACGTTGAGACAGACGATCTTTACAGCACCCCTTCTGAGGATCTAGCTCAGTACCCGGCTGCTGAGTTTGCAGGCAAGTTATCACTCACATGAACCACTGTGTTCCTTTCAACCTTGGTTACCGATACTTTCCGTTGTCTATTCTGCTAGCCTTAGTAGTAGTTGTTTTTGTTACGAACCTATCACATGAATCCCTTAACCCTGATATTGCCTCACCACCACTCCTACAACCCTATTAATTGAGCCAGTGTCTTACTAGCATGCTTAGGTTGTTTTGCTCGAGTCTGTTACCCGTTACTTTCTGTTACTATTTCATTATGTTCTGGGGGCTCGATGTTTAATCAATCAATCATGCTAATGTTATTGTTAAATAATAATTTGATGATAAGGCACCGGCAGGAGGCCCTGTGTGGTTTTGAGGCCTGCTAGTGTCGACCCTAATAGGAAAAGGGTCTTGTCTACTGATCCATGATGAGCGCACTACCCGCATGTGGGAAGCGAGTATGGGCGCCCCCCTCAATTTGATTCGATTCGCATCTCGTCCAAATCGCCTCATTTAGTTCGTGTTTTCCATTTGCCGCATGCATGTTTTTGCGAGCCCAGCGCAGGGTGGAACTTTTGTAGTCGGCATATAGGGGGACACGTTCTTAGAGTGCTATGAGGGTCCATTTTCTTCTGGGCTCGATTAGCCGTGCGCCCAAGGTGCTTTGGGCTTGATGCGAAGAAGAGTTGAGTTGTGTTGAGTGGCCCGCTTGGTGGGAGGCATCCCATCTGGCGGGTTATTCATACGTGTACGGCCAAATTGGTGCAACCCTGCAGGGATAAATCTTCTCGAGAAGCCGTGTTTTCCGCGGTTATGGTTAACTTGGTGAAAGTACTGGCTAACAAGTACTCAGGACAACTTAAACCTAATGATTCACAATCTCACACCCAATGATTAACAACTTGACTAGTAATAGGATTATTGACACAACAACTTGATTCATCTTTAATCCAACTGTGTGAGTTATCCTCGGATTGCTTCTTTGGATAAGGGGCGAGATCCAGGATGGGTTTGTTTGAAGTTATCTTTCAGTTGGTTACAATACTCGATCTTATCTTCTTTCTATTAGCCGGAAGTGGTAGTTTTCTGTAGTGGGTTAGCGTAGCCAGTTGCAGCATCTTTTATATCCCCTTTCTTCCGTTGAACCCAAGGCATCTGTGCTTGGTGTTGACGGGCTACATTTTGGTGAACTGTGAGTCTTGCTTGCCAGTACTTGGATGTACTGACCCCTTTGGGGCTGTGGTTTCCGCAGAATACGCTTACGAGGATCCAGGTGACGGCTACTACGTGGAGTTTGACGAGGCTGCTGACGAGTAGTTAGCGGACCCGGGCAGGATCCGAGACTACGTGGATGGGCTCCGTCTTTATTTCAGTTTCCGGCTTCTTAAGCCTATTTGGATTTGTCTGTACTCAGACCCTTTGAATGCTTCCGCTGAGATGTAATGATGTTATGTTGGGACATGTGTCCTCTGGATGGTTGTATTTGCTATCTCTGCTCTAGTGAGAGCTATTCGCAAATTATTTCAATCTTTTGTGTCTTAGAGGTATGTTGTGCTATCATTCTGTTACAAACCGTTGACGTACCATGTGTGTATGGTATGAAGTACGTCAATGGTAGTATCCTGATTTCTATGGGATAGTTTACGTCGACGCTGAACAGATAGGGGTTGGTTGTCACACATACGTGTGTTGGCCTACTCGTAAGAGGATGCGGGTGCCGGTAAGCCCCGTAATCCAATCTACTACTGTTCAACGGAACGGCGAGTATCCTTTAGAAGTCCGGGTGCGACACGTGGCCATGGCCGCCGCGTCGGCTCCTCGTCGAACTCCGGGTGGGAGCTCTTCCGAGGAAGCGCATGCAGAGGCACTCGATTCCTGGAGTTATTTCGCGCCTCTTAGGCCTGACTCCGCTCCCTGGAGATCCTCACAGCCCCCAGCAGGAAAAACTCCGGCGAGGAACCCTCGCCTCCACCGTGGTTTCCAACTCCCGCCTCCAGTTTTTGGTCGTCGCCCGTCGGGTGCGACGCGGCCTCCTCATCACCATCGGATCCGCATCTGACGGCTCATTTTGAACCTGAGGCTCCTCTAATCTCCACCATCGATCAGTGATCTGACGGCTGCGTACCGCTTCGCCGCGCGCGCACTGGCCAGCATGCCGGCCTGCCTCGCGCGGCCCATCCACCTCGCAGATCTGGCCCGTTATTCATTTTTCTCTGCAGCTTAATCCTTTTTCTTGATATCTGTTTTCTGGTGCTTTACTTTAAATCGATATGAAAATGCAAATGAGCAAATATTTCCAAACTAAAAATCACAAATGTAGATCTACTAATTCCTAACCATCTCCAACTTGTAGATCTGCATTTTGTGGTATATTTTAGGAGATGTAAAATAAATGGCAGAAGCACTCATTAACACCATTTGTTTAATAACTTGCGTTTTATGTCTCCAAAACATGCAAACTCAAATGTTATGAGTATCCCTTGAAAATTTCTATTTGTGTCAGTTGACCTTGTGTTGGCTTGAGTTTTTGTTTTAGTCTAGAGAGCACTTCTGTGAATTATTTAATTTTACTGGTGATGAATTTCGATGTGAATCCACTTGTGTTGGTTTTCTAGTGACTAGGAGCACCTTATACTAGAATTTCATGATTATAGGAGTTCCAGAATATGCTTGGTGCATTATTTAGTGTTTAGCCCTTTTCTGCATATTATTGTTATGCCTTTACTAAAATTGTGTGTTATATTGTTTTTGATATAAAAGTGATTCCTAGCATGTGTAAGGTATTAATACATTATTGAGATGTATTTTGAGTGATTCATTAGCATGATAGGGTTTGGGTGTGGATTGAATAAATGGTATGATGAATTGAATAAATGCTTTAGTATTGTTTTCCATAGCATAGCTACTGTTAATCTAGCATATTATACTTGCTTGCATGCTGGAGTGAGCTCAAGATCAAATTGTCATGCTATGTTAGTTTTTAGATGATTCCCTGCCATAAGTTGCTATTTGCATGCTTAATTTTTGAGGCATTGATTAGATTGTTATTTTGATATTACTAGCATGTGTAGGTGTTGTTTTCTATGTTACTTGGATGCCATCTTACAGATCCATCATGTTAGAATAAACCTGGTTTGATGATCTCTTATGGTTATGCATGTCTGCTTGTCTAAATAACCCTTTTTCATGTCTAGTTTTAACGGTTGTTTTGCTCCATGATTATTTTCATGTATTGAGTGATGCCATGATATGTTTGGTATTCTTTTGTCTTTGTTATGTGGTTGCTTAGCTACTGGTTATATTGTTTCTCCATGTTCAGAAAAGCATTTGTTACTATGGGCTTGTAGTATTGCTTGTTAATATTTTCCTATGGATGTGTAGTTGTTTCTAGCTTGTTTTCTTGTTATTTTGCTCATCCTCATGAATGACCAGAGAGTCATTTAACCTTATTTGAGCATCATATGAGAGTGGCACACCCACTGAACTCATGCCATTTTGGTTGAGGATCCTTAGCACCTATTCTAGTGTAATTCATGTGTGTTGTCTGTGCATGTTTTGCTTGATGGTGTGCACCCTAGTACCATTGTTTGTGAGTGTAATTTTTTGATGAATGCTTGCTGTATGTTTACGTTTTGTCAAGTGCTTTCCTTTGTTTGGTTCTGATTGGTTCCAGCATGCTGGAAAACACGACGACGCGCGTGAAATGCCAACTCCTGATCTGAAACCTCAATGTGTGCCCGCCTACCTCCCGCCTTGAGCTTCCGCCGGCCAAATTCCGGAATTGGACGGCTAATCCACCACTCCCCCAACCCCCTAACTTCTCATGCGACCACGCCGTTGCTGGCAGACAAGTTCCACGACCGCTCGCGACACCTGCCCCCGGCGCCGCAACAATCCCTAGCACCAGCCTAGCCCGCGGCCTTTTCGTGGCGCCACCGCCTAATGCGCAGGTCGGCGTCGCACCGCCACCACCCGACGCGAAGACGTCCACCCTTAAGGCAAGGAATGTCGTCTCCAAGCGCTTCACAGCTGTGGCGGCTAGCCAAAAGAAGCCCAAGACCAGCGGAGATAAGTTGTCTTGAGGGAAGTCATTTGTATTGGCGCATTGTTACACCGAGTCAGAGATTGAAGAGAAATGGAAGAACCCTAATGTCTTAGAAGTTCCAAAGAAATCTAATAAGGAAACTACGGAGGCGACACTCATAGATGGCGATGAAGCATTAAGTGACGGTGTCAAGAGAAGCCATACTCCTAACTCGGTTGCTCTGAAAAAAAGACCCAATGGAAAGAAGCAAGAAAAAGAAAATGAGAAGAAGTCCATAAATGATGACATAGAGAAAGCTCTGGAGGCTATAATGAATGCAAGAAAGGAAGCAAACACATAGAGGAGGTTGTGTAGTAGCAAAGAATCGGTGGCAGATGAGAGCAGGGTGGTGACGGAGAAGAGGAATGTGGCATTGGAGGAGAAGAAGGTGCACCATGGAGCATAAGAATACTCTCTTATTCATTGACACATATAATATCGATGAAAATAAAAAGGAATACATAAAAATTTGTCGTGACCAAGTCTTAGCTCAAAAGAGAATGATGGGAACTTACATGAGAGGTGCTAACCTGGGAGGCATGGGTGGTATGATGGGTGGCATGAGTGCCATGAGTTACATGGGAGGAATGAGAGCACCTCTGGGTGGCTATGGAGGCATGGAAGCACCTCCGAGTGTCTATGGAGGCATGGGTTCCATTGGAACACGTCCGAGTGGGTATGGAGGAATGGGTAGCATGAGTTTACCTCCAAGTGGCATGACTGTACCTCCAAGTGGCTATGGAGGCATTGGGATAACTTCAAGTGGATATGGAGGCATGGCTGGGAGGAGCGCACCTCCGCCTTACAATGGACGTATGGACGACATTGGAGGCATGGGTGCCTGATGCGCATGTAACACACGTTCGTTGGGAGACCCCAAGAGAAAAGTATGAAGAGCACATAAGTAAGTTTCCTCAGAAAGAAACCAAGGTTGAATCGACCAGTAGGAGAAAGAAACCACGTCCGAAGGTTGATGCAGCTGAGGGTGCAGGCGCACTACGAGTTCAGAAACAATGTGGAACCTACACAACACAATCAAATCAATTTGCCCCAACGAAGCAGTGAGGTTTTCAATCTCACCGGTTTTGCTGAACACAAAGAGGTCAAACGTACTGTGTGGAAAATAATATTTGTTTGCAGTAGATGAAAGAGAACAATGATGGAAGTAGTAAAACAGTAGCAACAGTATGAAAAACAGAGATTGTAGTGGTTGTATTATCATTATGAGGAAAATGGACCGGGGTCCACAGTTCACTAGAGGTGTCTCTCCCAAAACAGATAGATAGCATGTGTAATAAATAAATTACAGCTGGGCAATTGACAGATATAAAGGTTTCACCGTAGTGCATATGTATGACATTATGATTACTATGTGATTCATGCGGGCATTACAACAAGATACATAGACCGTCATCCAACTGCATCTATGACTAATAATCCACCCTCAGAATGTCATCCGAGCAATTCTTGGGTATTAAGTTGCAAGGAACAGATAATCGAAGTAAGCAAAATGTGCAATGTAAACAATAACATCATTCATAGACAAAGCATTGTTGTTTTCTCCCTAATGGCAACAACACATCCCTGGAGTTACTAGCATCTACTTGGCCAGAGCATCTACTAACAACAGAGAGCATGCAAAATCATAAATAACATACACATGAATATAACATGATAGATTGATAATAAAGAGACATAGCATTTAATATTCATCGGATCCGAGCAAACACAACATGTAACATTACAATAAGATGATCTTGATCATGTAGGGCAGCTCACAAGATCTAAACATGCGGCATAAAGAGGAGAGAACCACCATCTAGCTACTCCTATGGACTCGTATTCCAAGGATGAACTACTCACGCATCATTCCGGAGGCGGGCATGGTGGTGTAGAGTCCTCCGGTGATGATTACCCCTCCCGGTAGGGCGCTGGGGAGAGCTCCAGAACCCTCCCGAATTAGGGTTGATGATGACGGCGGTTGTGGATGTTTTTGGTGAAAAAGGCTCGGGTCTTTAGGGTTAACCCTTCGAGAACAATATATAGGCGAGAGGGCAACGTTGGTGGGAAAGTAGGGGGCCACACCACCCCTGGGCGCGGCCAGGGGGACCCGCTCCCACCCAAGGTGTGGGCACCCCTCTTCCCCTCTCTGGCTCTATTTTGGACAACTTTTCTGAAACTAAAAATAGCAGAAAACATGAACTGTCTCTGTGGCATCTTGTCAATAGGTTAGTCCTAGGAAATCGATAAAAATGGCATAAAGTGTAAAGGAAACATGTAGCATATGACATGAAAACAACATGAAACATCAGAAATTATGGATACGTTTGTGACGTATCAACATCCCCAAGCATAGTTCCTACTCGTCCTCGAGTAAGTAAACGATAAAAACAAATAATTTCTGAGGTGGCATGCTACCAACATAAACTTGATCATCTAAATTGTAAAAACATAAGTATAGCTGAGATGATAGTACTTTAAACACAAGCATGATAGATATAATTTTAATAATGAAACTTAGCAATCACCTTGCATCATGAAAGTTAACACAAATAAAAGATCATGAATAATAATGCACTTGAAAGTTATACGTTTGTTTCGAGCATAGAGAAAACACAACAAAGTGATATTTGGCTTGTTCTTAAGAGTGGGAAAAACATAAATGCCAGGACACCTTCAAAGTTCAAGTGGATGACTAGAACAAATAATATGAGAGCAAATAATAAAACATCACGAATCAATTAATAATGTTTCTGGGACAAATGCATATTAAACTCAGAATTACAACTATGCTCTCTCAACTGTGCATAAAGTTAGAAGATGAAGATTCAACATAAAAGTAAAAGAAGGACCTTTCGCACAGGGAAGCAGGGATTAACTCGCGTGCTAAAACTTTTTATTTTATTAAACAGAGGTATTGAAAAAAAAAATTAGAGAGGTGTATGCTTATGTCAACGAATGGTAAACAGAAAACACAGTACGTCATAAGCCAACAAGACTTCACAAGAGCGGATCCCATTGAAGGACACATATGGTATAGAAGGTCATCCCTCTTGCTCTTTTGTTTACACAATTATGCTTTGACTGATAAATCAGGGGCAACAATAGTGGAGAGAATGTACCAATATTGGGGCTGGGCACCCCGCTGCCAACTCTTCTATCATTTGGATAAGCGGATGAAGCCACTAGTCGAGGTGTGTAAAGTCCAATCAACAAGTGAGATAAAGATTCTCTATTTACATCCTCATGAGCTAAAACAGGAGCACAAAACAGGAATAATTTTGAAATTTTTAAAGGTAGCACATGAGAAATTTACATGGATTGGCGGTTAAATACCACATATAGATAGGTATGGTGGACATATTTGGCAAAATTTTGGTTTTTGGGAGTTGGATGCACGAGTAGAGCTCATACTCAGTACAGGTGGAGGCTAGCAAAGGACTGGGAGCGACAAATCAAGAGAGCAATAATGGCCATAATCATGCATAGCAACAAAACCATTATTAATCAAATCATAAAGGGTATTAAAAGTTCAAAAACTAAATGATCATAGAGGCGATGTGACTGGTTTGTAGTCATAAACATGGTGTAAGCATGTGCCAAGTCAATCAAATAAAGCATCCAAGGAGAACCCCATAAATTTATGCTTCAATGAGATAAAAACAACTCATGATTCTTTAAGTGGCACATTACACACTCTCACCTATTTGAGACAAGTCATGCTACAATAACAACTACTAAGCATGTAATTAAAATAACATCTAGCATGACATGAAAAAGTCTAGCCACAGTCTATACAAGCTTCTATTTGCACCGTTAAAAGCACAAAAACTATACTACTGCTTTCCAATACCAAGAATTTCATACTAAAAAAAATCTCCAAGAGATATAGCAATGAAACAAGAGAGTACTAACACAACTCTACTAAAACTAACAGTTCTGAATAAGAGATGCATGAAAAACATGAGCTAAAAGAGAATTTTGCAGCAACTATAAGAAAATCTAAGAATACGAGCATAAAGAGTATTCATATCAAAAAGCGGAGCGTGTATCTCTCCCACACAATGAATGCTAAATTCCAACAATATTATTGTATCAAGGAATACAAAAGAAAAACAAACAGACGCTCCAAGTAAAATTCATATGATGTGACCGAATAAAAATATAGTTTCACTAGAAGTGACCTGATAAATTGTTGATGAAGAAGGGGATACCTTTGGAATCCCCGAGCTTAGACGCTTGAGTCTTATTAGAATTTTCTGGAATGAACCATGCGGGTGTCCCCAAGCTTTGGCTTTGCACTCTTCTTGATCACATTATATCACCCTCTTCTCTCGACCATTGAAAACTTCCTTCACACCACAATCAATGTAATTCGCATTAGAGGGTTAGTGCACAATTAAAAATTCACATGTTCTGCAAGGACACAAGCATTATTTATACTTTTACACATTAGCTACAGCAACTGATGTTTCGTGAAGCAAAAAAATCCACTCGACATGGTAAAACAGAGAATGCAAGTAAAAAGGCAGAATCTATCAAAACTAGAACAGTCTGTAAATATGAATTTGTTCGGGGCACTTACGTTTCTCAAATCGAAAAACGTAAAGACCAAAAAAGTTTCGGAATTATCTGAGTAATAAGCAAAAAACATTTGAGGTCATTTTGATCTTTCTGTGAATTATGCAATTTTTTACAGTGGACAGCAGAAATCTGTTTCCTACGCATAAATCTAAAACCAACTCCAAATTTCGCTAGAAACTTTACTTGGAACAAATAATACATGAAAATAAAGATACAAAGGTGTTGCTACAGAATTATATAACCCCTTGAATCAAAGAAAACAGAGAAAAACAAAGCAAAAAATAAAACCATGGGTTATCTCCCAAGAAGTGCTTTTCTTTAACATCTTTTAGCTAAGCCCATAAAATTAGAATCAAGTAGATGCTCACATAAGAAACATGGATTAATAAAAAGAGAGCATCAAGAAGCAAGTATAAAATAAATTTAATTCTAACCCACTTCCTATGCATAGGAATGTTGTAAAGAAATAAATTAAAGAGCTCAAACTAGAAATCATGGGAAGGTAGAAAAAGAGCATTTTCAGTAGCATCATGAACAAACTCAACAACATAATTATCACATAAAGAATGTTTGTCATGGTGTAAAATCACACAAGTCATATCAAGCTCAAAAATAGTGGGATCAAAATAAAAATAAAGACCTCTTCTTTCCCACTTTAGCAATAGCAAAACAAGATGATTGTTCACTCTTAAAAGCTATGGGACACATTATAGCAATCCTATTTTCCAGTAACATTATAATTTATAACATCAAGTAACATGGGACCATCATATAGAGCATTATCATATAAATTTTCTAAACAAACTTCCTCATTATCATGCATATCAATAGTTGGAATAAATAGGGGATTATCATAAGATTTATCAAAGTAGCATGGATTGCAATAAAACAAGATATGTGTTACAGAGTTGCTATTATTGGGAGGTAGACATGGGTAGCTACTCCAAATACCTTCCGTTTCCTTTCCGATCTCCATCGGATAAATCCCAGAATGATTCCAACTCTTTTATGTTTTTTCTCTCTTTGGTGTCCAATCAAATCTAACGTCAAATACCCTTAAGTGCGTTACCCTACGTTTGGGATCACTCTAGACATGATCGAGACACTTCTTCAATCAATGACCAATAAAGGGATCTGGAAACCCATGATGCCCCCTATGAAATCTACGATTATCTTTATCACTTGAACCTTAAACGTCGAGTCCCCATGCCTTTTGCCTAGTGATACCACTATTGGTCCGAGACTCAATCTATGGTATCTCCATACCCGACTCAATCTCATTACTAACAAACACATTTAGTCATTCCCGTGATATTGCATATCCGTGACCTAGTTAACAGGGTGTATGAGAGAATAACTGAATGTGAGAAATAAATTAATATCTATATACCATTCAAACTTTTAGCAATGTCTGAGGCATTAGAGGAGAATTTTGGTTGGGTTGCTCCGGAGAGTATCTTTGATGAAAACAGTAAACCTAAAAGAAAAGAGAGAGGAAAGTGCTTGTGCGAGGCAACTGACTTTTGTTTTCCTTTGTTATCCTTTTGTTTTCTTTTATTTTCTTTCGTTATTTTTGCGTCTTGGAAGTTTCTAACTCCGTAGAAATCTCTCCTTATCCTTTTTTTATTTCATTTTTGCACCAAGAGTAACCTCTAATAGAGAGGTAGTACGATTTGGGAAAGTTGTTGTTCTGAAACAGATTTTTGGGGTGTTACCAAAAATATTATTTATCTCAGCCAGAATATCGGATTGCTTTGAAACATAATAGACATATGACCCAGGTTGTTATCTAAATTTCATTAGTTTCCCACTTTTTTATTTGAGCAACATAAGATTTTCAAAAAAAAATCATCTTTACTCATTTTTCTATTTTGACAGATTTATGTCAATATTTGCATTTGCGTATTAATCTCTTTCTTTTGGTGTTATTTTGACGAGAAGAGAATTAAAATAAGTTATGAAAGTAGATAATGTTTTATATGGAGTGTAAGACTTGTGTTGAAACTAAACCAAGTTGATTTATTATTTTGATTACATTAATTAACGTTGCTAATGAAGATTGTGAGAAGTTTTAGGTGGAGGAAGTTTTCAAGTGTAGGGAGAGCAGTATGATGTGATGAGATGAAGGATGGACAAAATATCAAGCTTGGGGTTTCCCATGTCACCCCAATACATATCCAAGAAGAACAACCGTCAAACCTTGCGATGCCCAAGGCATCCTCTTCTTCATCAACAAAAATATCCGGTTTCTTTGAAAACACTATATTTTTATTGCTTCACATGATATGTGTTATTCTTAGAGCATCATTTTTTTTCCAGTTTTGGTTTGTTTTATTTGATTTAGCTTTTGGTTGGATCCTAGAAACTTTATTTTGGGAGAGACACGCTCTTTTTTCATTGCCTAGAACACTCTAGTTTTCACTCTTATTGTTCTGCGAGTGTTCAGTTTTTGCTAGTACTACGTTTAGCTCTTGTTTTTCACTCGAATTTTTTTTAGATCATGTTGGTTTGCTTCATTTATATTTGAATAGTTCTCTGGTCTTTGATGATCATTTTCTTTGAGAGTTGTTTCGAATAAGTTGATTGGTGTTGGAAAAGAGTATATTTTTTCATGCTTATAGTGGTGCAATAGGAACCTTGTTTTGACTCTGACTTAGGATTTGATATGTCATGTTAGATATTATTTTAATTTTGTGCTTATGTATTTATTTTGTATCATTACTAGTCTCAAATAGGTGAGAGTGCTTAATGTGTCATTGATTTTAATCATGTGTTGTTTTCTCATATAGAAGCATGGTATTGTGGTATTTCTCCTTTGAATGATTTATCTGGATTGACTTGGCGCATGCTCACGCCATGATATTACTACAAAAAAAGTGACATCTAGACTTGATAATCATTTATTTTTGGACTTGTAATATGACTTCATGCTTTGATTAATGATGTTTTGTCGCTATGCATGATTATGGCCGTTATTGTTCTCTTAGTTGGTCGCTCTCAGTCTTTTGCTAGGCTTCACCTGAACTGGGTATGAGATCTACTCATGCATCCAACTCCCAAAAACCAAAGTTTGCCAAATTTCTCCACCATATTTACCTATATGTGGTATTTAACCACCACTCCAAGTAAATGTCTCGTGTGCTACCTTTAAACCTTCAAAGTTATTAACATGTTTCGTGTTCCTGGTTTAGCTCATGCGGAAGTAGTTTAAATTTTGTTATGGTTTGTGTCAAGCAAAGTTCTTATTCCTTCTTTCAACCTATGAGGATGGAATCTATGCTCATCTAAATTTGTAGATAGCTGGTGCGAAATAATATAATTAAACAAAGGCACTTCCCCATGGTTTGATGAAAGATTGTGGGTACCCATGGATATGGCTAGCCCTGGTTTGTGAAAGAAAGGTGGGGAGAAGTGCCAACCAATCAAGAAAAAAAGCTAACGGAAACCGCTCTCAAAAGTCTAAATACTTTGCTTGACATGGATTATGATAAGTTTTTTATTACCATTCGTTGACATAGACATACAAGTCTCTTGAAATTGTTTCCAATACCTCTGTTTATCAAATAAAAAGCTCTAACACATGAGTAATCCCTACTTCCCTCTCCCAAAAGCCTTTCTTTTACTTTTATTTTGAGTCTTCATCTTCTTACTTTATGCACCAGATAAGAGAGCACAGTTGTCATTCTGATTATAATGTGCTTAGTCCCAAAATTTAATATTGCTTGATTCATGATTGTGGTATTGCTTACTCTCAAATTATTTGTATCTAGTCACCTTTTAAACTTTGAAGGTGTCTTGGCATTTTTGTTTTGCTACCACATGAAGGACTAGCTCGATACAACTTTGTTGTGTTATTTCTTTATGATTGAAACAAACGCACCATTTTCAATGCTTCATCATTCATTGTCTTTTGTTTGTGTTCCTTTTCATGTGCAACATAGTTGCTAAGTTTACGTTAGTTCAATTAATATTTAGCATGCCTTTGTTAAAGTACTTTGATCTCATCTTGCAATGCTTTGACATAATGTTGATCAAGATTTGTGTTGGCTTCATGTCACCTCAAAAACTATTTTGTTATCACTTACCTACTCGAGGACGACCAGGAGTTAAGCTTCGAGATGCTGATATGTTGCAAACGTATGTATAATTTTTTGATGCTACATGCTTGTTTTCTACCCAATACCTTTTGTTTTCCACATGTTTTATTTCGTTTTTTGAATGATTTCACAGACTAACCTATTAATAAGATGCCCAGGCTAGTTGCTGTTTTTATATTTTAGAAAAAATCTTAAGGCTATTTTACTCGGAAAGCAGGGCTGAAAATCCACGGAGATCATTTTTTACCCGGAATGGAGACAGAGTCCAAAGAAGCGCCGGAGGGGGGCCAGGCGCTGCCCCACTCTTGGCCGCGCCTGGTGTGCCACTAGCTGCCCTGGCCACCGCCTCTTCGCCCGTAAATTTCCCTTAACCCTAAAAATTGCGGAGATGGAATGATTTTCCTTGAAACATACATAGAGGTTCCATCACCTCGAAAGTTCAATATATGGCTTCTATTCCTGCTCCGGCACCCTGCCGGAGATGGAGATCGTCATCGGAGCCCTCTACATCGCCATGACCGCCTCCGGACATATGCGCAAGTAGTGCATCTTGGGACTACGGGTCCATACCAGTATCTAGATGGTTGTTCTCTCCTCTATGCCTCCATATTTAGAGTCTCGTGAGCTGCATCACATGATCGAGACCACTATTACGTAATTGTGCATGTTGTGTTTGCTGGGATCCGATGAATCATGAGATTATGATTATTTTGTTCATGTCAAACTGAGATGCTTCACTTATATTTGTAGATAGTTTTAATCTTTTCTTTCAATGCTCTCCGATGTTTATGTTTACCTTGGCCACGTAGTTCTTTTCACCTCCAAGAGAGGGTTTATATGCTAGATAGTGGGTTCATGCCTCCTTGTTGCATGTGCTTGAGTGACAGAAACATGCGGGGGAAGGATGTGTTGTTGCCTCTAGGGAGAAAACAATGGTGCTCTTGTCTACAGACGAGGACCACTGCTTACATTACGTATTGTTCTTAATGAATTTGTCTATTGCACACAAAGCAATCACTTCGTTGCTGCAACTTAATACCAAGGGATTTGTTGGATAGCTTTCTTGAGGTGGACTTTAAGATATATATATGGATGCATGCTGGATAGCTGTCCATATGCCTTGACGTAATGCCTACAATGTTAGAACCTGTGAATTTTATCTCGTCATAATATTATTTTTTATACTTTCATGATTTTTCAATTGCCAGTTGTTATTTGTTCAGCCAACATGTTTGTTTTCTTTGAAGTGACATCACTAGTGAAACTATGGCCCACTATGAACCCACTATCTAGCATATAAACCCTCTCTTGGAGGTGAAAATAACTACGTGGCCAAGGTAATCATAAACACTGTAGAGCATTTCAAGACAACATTTAAACTCTCTACAAATATAAGTGAAGCATCTCAGATTGACATGAACAAAATAAACATAATATCATGGTTCATCGAATCCCACCAAACACAACATGCCCAATTACATAACGGTGGTCTTGATCATGTGGGGCAGCTCAAGAGACTCTAAACATGGAGGCATAACGGAGAGAACAACCAACTAGCTACTGTTATGGACCCGTAGTCCTGAGATAAACTACTCACACATCTGTTCGGAGGCGATCATGGCGATGTAGAAGCCTCCGGTGGTGATTTCGCCCTCAAGTAGGGTGCCGCAATAATGTTGTAAAAGCCCTAGATTGGACTTCCGAGGTGACGGTACCTCTCTATATGTTTCATGGAAAATAACTCCGTCCCTGAACTTTTTAGGAGTTTAGAGAAATTTATAGGCGAAGAGGTGACAAGAGGAAGTGGCCCGGGCGCCCAGGGGCCCACCAGGCGTGGCCTAGGGTCGGGGCGCTCCTGGCACCCCCTAGAGGCCCCTGGCTCGACTCCGGCTCTTCTTTGGATTTCGTCTTCGTTCCGGGTAAAGAATGATCTCCGTGGATTTTTAGCTCTTTCCGAGAATACTTCTTTAAGAACTTTTCAGAAGTAGAAAAACAACAGAAAAATACAATTGTCCTAGGGCATCTCGTTAGTAGTTTAGTCTATGAAAACATCCAAAAAAGGAAGGAAAACATGTGGAAAACATAAATGTATTGGATAGAAAACAAGAATGGAGCATCAAAAATTATAGATACGTTTGCAGCGTATCAATTATTATTAGCCGGGTTCACCAATTCAAGGAGAAAATCAGCCTTATACTCTTCATGGAAGACACCATACACATCAACCAAACTCCATGTGAAATAGTCAACCCTACTACGGAGGTGTAATTTGATATGAAAATCACCATCTGTACGTGCTAACATATCCATAGAATCTGATTTACCGCCTAGTAAGATACCACCTGATCTACCACATGTGGCGGGGGGGGGATAGAATGTCAAGTGAAGTCAAGACCACCTGAAAGGCCATCCGGAACACTCACCTGAAAATCCCTTCTCCCCGTTTATGAAATAGCCATGAAATCCATCCTATGATCCCGAACATGGTGAGGAATATTCAAACATTTAGCCAAGTCACCAAGACCTATGCTATTTGTAAATATTCCATTCACCAGGAAACATTTTGGGATTTCGTGGTTTGTCGCGGTATTTTACTTTTTTTCTCGTTCGTACCCAAATTAACACCAACATTTGCTAAAGTATAGGATAACTTAGTGGATGAGCATGAAGGAAAAGACTTGTGTGCGGTAGACGTACCCAACGGGGGAGTGTCGTACATCGCCTCCTTGCGACACATTGCGTTGGAAAGCACGTCCTCATCCGTGGCGGAAGCACCATCCACCGTGATGAGGTGACGTGCGCTCCGCCTCGGTAACACCATAGGCAGCGCATAGGACCCCATGCCCGCCTACGCTGCGGAAGGGGGCGGCGTCGAAGTAGTAGCACCTCCACCACATCATTGTTGAATATATAAGGAATTTAGCATATGATTTAATCTGAAATAACATGAAGTAAATCATGACAGTAGCAATTATACTAAGCATGCAAATATCGAAATCTAGTGCAGTATTGAAACCGATCCAATCTACAGCAAGAACTAGACAAAAGAATTGCAGTAGCATCTCGTACAGATGAGAGAGTGATACGTACGATGCACCGGCGGCAGCACCGGCTGCAGTGTTGTCAATGTCGGCCATGTCATCGTCGATGAAGAGGTTGCCGAGATCTGGAAACCAGTCGTCGTTGGGGAAATAGTCGCCATCAGCAGTCGCGCGAATGCGCTCCCCAAAAACCTGATCGCCCCTCTCCCGTACAGGATCACAAGAGGCGGGGTTCCGGAGGCCTGCTGTCTCTCCTCACGGTGCACGCCGGAAGAAGGGATGGAGAAGGCTTGATTGGCGGCGCAGTGCTTTGGAACGGTGTGAAACCATAAGACGAAGTGGCGACTAGGGTTTACCGTATGCGCGTATTTATATGTGGGCTGGGAGAGACGTGGGCGTAACTCCATGTCTGAGTCGGTTCCGTTCCACGACCCAGAAAGGAAACGAAAACGATTTAGGAATTAACGCATCCGTTAATTACCAAGTTAATGACTCATTAAGTTTTCCCAAGCGACAAAATAAACGCTCTCGGCTCGTTCCCGCAACCCGCGGCGCGTCGTGACGAGGCGAGGCGAGGCGAGGCGAGGCGGGCGGCGGAGGAGGAGCGCGCGTGTGACACACCTCTCCTCTTGCCTTGCCAACTCATACATGAGCTAGAATGACTCACCTTATAAGGTGGTTCCATCCTCTCTAAACTAGCAATGTGGGACTAAACTTTAGTCCCACTCCCCACTTGTATTATTCATGAATGGGCCATGACAATTTCAGAATTTAGTTGGGCTTTGAGGCTGAGCCCAATATAAAGAATATGAGACTAGGCCCAATATAAAATTCCAACAATCCCCCATAAAGTGTCATTACCACATCTCATAATCTCAGTTTCAAAACAATGTTTATATACCGGTGTTTAGTGGAGATTGTTAAGTTGAACTTCCACTTAGAACATTATGCTACACTAGTTCACAACTTGAATAGTGGACTACGCCTTGAACTACAAGTATTCTATGATACCAGTTTCACACAACGTCTGAACAAATACTAGGCTGCCGCAAGGCTTCCCCGCGGGTGGAGCGTATGCGTCATACTCCGAAGGCCTTTCATGACTTTATTAGAGAGCACCCGATTCTCATAGAGTGCGACGTTTAATAGTCAGACTCATATAGGTGAGTTTCTCAGGAGATGTTCTGCAGGACACATCTCTGCTTATATAAATAAGCCACTTGGAACACATTAAGACAAATGTCAATCTACCATACAGATTAAGAGAGTATTGTATCTTCATATAAGGATACTCTCCTCTCAGCCGTCCAACAGCTTGTCTCCCACTTCTAATTCACGGGATCTCTGTTCACATAGAGTGGGTTACCACTGTGGGCAACTCATACCGTGGGTCTCAAACCCATCTCCCTCGATGCATTATCTATCACATTCCGTGATAAACCCTTTGTGAAGGGATCTGCCAAGTTCATAGATGGTTGGATATAATCCAACGCAATAACTCCGGAGTTCTTCAATTTTCTGACATATTTCAATCTCCTCTTCACATGTCTTGATGACTTCGCATTATCCTTAGAACTATTCACTTTTATGATCACAGTTTGATTATCACAGTTTATTAGGATTACGGGTATTGGTTTTTCAACCACAGGCAAGTCCATCAAGAGCTCACGAAGCCACTCTGCTTCAACAGTGGCTGTGTCTAATGCTGCGAGTTCTGCTTCCATAGTTGACCTTATTAAGATGGTCTGCTTGCAAGACTTCCAGGAAACAATGCCACCACCAAGTGTAAAAACATAACCACTAGTGGCCTTAAGCTCATCTGCATCAGATATCCAATTAGAATCATTATATCTTTCCAGAACCCTCGGGTTTCCGGTATAGTGAATTTCATAGCTCATAGTGCCTTTTAAATAGCAAATAACTCTCTCAAGCGCGCGCCAATGATCTTCACCCGGATTGGAAACAAACCGGATCAATTTGCTCACAGCAAACGAGATGTCAGGCCTGGTGGCACTTGCCAAATACATAAGCGACCCTATAATCTGAGAATACCTCAGTTGATCTCTAGTAATCCGTCGATTCGTTCGAAGCAACACACTAGTATCATATGGATTTGAAGAAGGCTTGCAGTCACTATAACCGAAGAGACTCAAGACCTTTTCCACATAGTGAGACTAAAGCAGTGTGATCCCACCATTATCATCTCTCAATAGCTTGATGTTCAAGATAACATCAGCTACTCCTAGATTGTTCATCTCAAAACAGCGAGATAAGAAATCCTTAACTTCCTTGATTAAATCAAGATTGGTCCCAAAGATCAATATGTCATCAACATATAGAAATAGAATAACTCCCTCGCCCCCACCATTGCGATAGCATACACATTTGTCAGCTTCGTTTACAACAAAGCCTTCAGCAGTCAAAGTCCTTTCGAACTTTTCATGCCATTTCTTAGGTGCTTGCTTGAGGCCATATAATGATTTCCATAACTTGCACACCTTGACTTCCAGACCGGGTACTACAAAACCATCTGGCTGCTCCATGTAAATTTCCTCGTCCAACTCTCCATTAAGGAAAGCCGTCTTAACGTCCATTTGATGAACGAGATGACCGTGTGAGGCAGCCAGTGAA
The DNA here is from genome assembly GCA_028641055.1 of Alopecurus myosuroides. Lineage (NCBI taxonomy): Eukaryota > Viridiplantae > Streptophyta > Magnoliopsida > Poales > Poaceae > Alopecurus > Alopecurus myosuroides. Next base: position 332,154,156 of record CM054062.1, on the reverse strand, counting down.
AGTAGCACACGAATAGTGGTCAATCTAGGCACATGTGAGTAAGTATCAAAGAAGTCTTCAACTTCTTTCTAGGTATAACCCTTGGCCACAAGCCTTGCCTTGTACTTCTCAATTGTACCATCGGGCCTAAGCTTTTTCTTGAACACCCACTTACATCCTACAGGTTTACACCCATAAGGACGATCAGTTATTTCCCAGGTTCCGTTAGCCAAGATGGAATCCATCTCGCAACGGACAGGCTCCTTCCAGTAGTCATCATCAAGAGATGCATAAGCTTCTGAAATAGTCCTGGGCGTGTCATCCACGAGGTACACAATGAAATCATTACCAAAGGACTTTGCAGTCCTCTGTCTCTTGCTCCTTACAGGAACTTCATTGCCATCCTCCTCGGGATTCTCAACGTGTTCTATCGGAATGGTGGGTTCAGGAATCTCAGCTAATTCCTGACTAGATGAAACATGTTTCTCCTAATTTGATGAGCTAGACATATCCTTCATAGGAAATATGTACTCAAAAAAAGTCGCATCGTTCGAGTCCATAATAGTACCAACATGCATGTCGGATACCTCAGATTTTACTATCAAGAATCTATAACCAATCCTATTAAAAGCATAGCCCAGGAGAACACAATCTACGGGTTTAGGTCCAAGCTTGCGCTTCTTGGGAATTGGTATATTGACTTTCGCCAAACAACCCCAAGTACGTAGGTAGGAGAGTTTCAACCTTTTCCTTTCCCATTACTCAAATGGAGTAAAGGTTTTATTCTTTTTGGGAACTCGGTTTAGGACATGACACGCAGTCATTAGCGCCTCCCCCACCATGCCTTGGAGAGACCGGAAGTATCTAACATGGCGTTAACCAAATCAGACAACGTTCGGTTCTTTCTTTCAGCCACCCCATTTGACTGAGGTGAGTAGGGAGGCGTCCTCTCATGAATAATTCCATGTTCCGCACAAAACAAATTAAACTCGTTGGAAAAATACTCTCCACCACGATCAGACCTAAGCAGTTTAATTTTACGAGCAAGTTGGTTCTCAGCTTCAGCCTTATAGTTCTTGAAATAAGTTAAAGCTTCATCTTTAGATTTCAGAAGATACACATAACAATATCTAGTGGAGTCATCAATAAGTGTCATGAAATATTTCTTTCCACCTTTTGTGAGCACGCCATTCATCTCACAAAGATTAGAATGTATAAGTTCTAGTGGTGCCAAGTCTCTCGCCTCTGCAGTCTTATGAGATTTGCGAGGTTGCTTCGCTAGAACACACACTTGACATTTGGAACCTTTAATAGTACTGAATTTCGGAATTAAACTCATATTTGCTAATCGCGTCATGCAACCAAAAATTATATGACAAATTCGTGAATGCCAAACATCAGAATCATTATCGTGGCAAACATGATTAATAACTTTGGTGCAAATATCTGACAAGGATAAGCGGAACAAGCCTCCGCACTCATAGCCTTTACCAATAAATTGTCCATACATGGAAATTACAACTTTATTAGACTCGAAAACCAACTTAAAACCATCTCGACACAGACGTCAACCTCTGACGAGATTTTTATTGATGGAGGGTACATGATGAACGTTCTTCAGTCGCACAATCTGCCCCAAAGTAAACTTCAGATCGACCGTACCAACACCACAAACAATAGCATGTGACGCGTTCTCCATCAGCACGGGGGAAGTCCCTATGACCCAGAATCCTTCATCTCAGTGTCAGCCATGACAACATTAGCGTTGTTGCCGCTATTCTCCTACTACTGCAACCATAACGTCTAGGGCATTTTGGAGCCGAATGAGTCAGTTCACCGCAAACGTGACATGACCCCTTACTCTTCTTGAAGTTCGTAGAGTGAGACGGCTTAAACTTGCCATCGGGTTTGCCTTTACCATCAGATTTCTTCTTGTTATATTTATTCCTGTTGGGCGGGTAGTGTTTCTTCTATACCACATGGGCAGCAGAACCTACCTCAGCAACCCGAGCACGTGTATCCTTTTCTCTCGCCTTCTCTTCCACATCAAGAGATCCGATGAGGTCCAAAACGAAAAACTCTTGTCTCTTGTGTTTCAGAGAAGTAGCAAAGGTGCTCCATGAAGATGGAAGCTTGGTAATAATGCCTCCGGCCACAAACTTGTCCGGTAACATACACATAAAGTGCTCAAGTTCTTTAGCGAGTGACTGTATCTCATGAGCCTGTTGAACAACAGAGTGCTCATCAGTCATCCTGTAGTCATAGAATTGCTCCATGACATACTGCTCGCTGCCAGCATCCGAGGCCCCAAATTCGGCCTCGAGTGCAGCCCACATATCCTTGCCGTTATCAAATGACATATAAGGATCCACAATGGAATCATCAATAATACCGAGGAGGGAACTTTTAAACATAGTGTCCATATCCTCAAAAGCCTCCAGCTGTGCTGGATTGAGATTGCCCTCAGGCTTGCCCTTGGTGGCCGCATAGCAGCGCAAGGTTTGAAACCATAGCACTGCTCTCGTGCGCCACCTATTATAATCCACACCCTTGAAAGGGTTCGGCCTTGTCGCTGCAATAATAGCAGATGCATGTGCAATAAATTTCCTATCAGGTTTTTGGATTGTTGAATATATAAGCAATTTAGCATATGATTTAATCCTAAATAACTTGAAGTAAATCATAACAGTAGAAATTATATTAAGCATGCAAATATCGAAATCTAGTGCAGTATTGAAACCGATCCAATCTACAGCAAGAACTAGACAAAAGAATTGCAGTAGCATCTCGTACAAATGAGAGAGAGATACGTACGGTGCAGCCAGTGTTGTCGATGTCAGCCATGTCGTCGTCGATGAAGAGGTTGCCGAGACCTGGAAACCAGTCGCCGTTGGGGAAGTAGTCGCCATCAGCAGTCGCGCGAGTGCGCTCCCTAAAAACTTGTTCGCCCTTCACCCTTACATGATCACAAGAGGCGGGGTTCCGGAGGCAAACTGTCCCTCCTCGCGGTGCACGCTGCAAGAAGGGATGGAGAAGGCTTGATTGGCGGTCCAGTGCTTTGGAACGGTGGGAAACCATAAGACAAAGTGGCGGCTAGGGCTTACTGTATGCGCGTATTTATATGCGGGCTGGGAGAGATGTGGGCGTAACTCCACGTTTGAGTCGGTTCGGTTCCACGATCCAGAAAGGAAACGAAAATGACTCATTAAGTTTTCCCAAGCGACAAAATAAACGCTCTCGGCTCGCCTCATTCCTGCAACCCGCGTCGTGACGTGACGTGAAGTGTCGTGTCGTGTCGTGTCGTGACAAGGCGAGGCGAGGCGTGGCGAGGCGGGCGGCGGAGGAGGAGCGCGCGTGTGGCACACCTCTCCTCTTGCCTTGCCAACTTCATGAGATAGAATGGCTCACATTATAATATGGTTCCATCCTCTCCAAACTAGCAATGTGGAACTAAACTTTAGTCCCACTCCCCACTTGTATTATTCATGAATGGGCCATGACAATTTCAGAATTTAGTTGGGCTTTGACGTTGAGCCCAATATAAAAAATATGGGACTAGGCCCAATATAAAATTCTAACAATCCCCCAAAAATTGTCATTAGCACATCTCATAATCTCAGTTCCAAAACAATGTTTATGTACCGGTGTTTAGTGGAGACTGTTAAGTTGAATTTCCACTTAGAACATTATGCTACACTAGTTCACAACTTGAATAGTGGAATACGCCTTGAACTACAAGTTTTCTGTGATACCAGTTTCACACAACGTCTGAACCGATACTAGGCTGCCGCAAGGCTTCCCCGCGGGTGGAGCGTATGCGTCATACTCCGAAGGCCTTTCATGAGTATATTAGAGAGCACACGATTCTCATAGACTGTGACGTTTAACAGTCGGACTCATATAGGTGAGTTCCTCAGGAGATGTTCTGTAGGACACATCTCTGCTTATATAAATAAGCCACTTAGAACACATTAAGACAAATGTCAACCTACCGCTTAGAACACTCTCCTCTCAGCCGACCAACACCTTGTCTCCCACTTCTAATTCACGGGATCTCCGATCACATAGAGTGGGTTACCACTGTGGGAAACTCATACCATGGGTCTCAAACCCATCTCCCTCGATGCATTATCTATCACATTCCGTGATAAACTGTCGGGAGGCTACCCCCGAGTAGGGGTAAGACTGGTGATAAAACAGAGGTAAAAGTACTGTTGGCCGAGTAGGCGGCTACCCGGGTATCTTCTATCCGGTAGTCTCTATTCGATCATAGACATAGAAGGCCAAGAGAAGATAAGAAGAGAGATTGTGATCGTCCGGGTAGCAATCAAGTGGTCCGAGTACATGGGCTGCAATTCTACTCGGGCAAGAAGTCAATGGACCCGTTCTGACAAGATCCCGCGTATCTCGTAGCCGTACAGGCATGCGGTTCAACTTACGGAGCGCGTGATTATCCGCGCTATGGCGTGGCTACAGTGAGGTAGGCGCCTGTCATGTCCTATCACTGATAGAGGGGACAGGACGTGATGTAGGGCCTACTCTGTGTAACTGACAAGGTGGACAGGTCCTGTCAGCCGGACGGCGCGGCGACTTCTTGCACCCGCGTCAGCGAGAAGCCGGAGGCGTGCTCTGCGCCACTGTGGAGATGTCCCATCGCTGTACCTTCTATTCTTTGTTTACTCGGCTGGACACCAGTATATAAGGTGTCCGGCCCCCTCCTGCGCGAGGGACATTACACGAGAGAGCATTTATTGCACGATCAAGTGTTAGCTGTAGAGAGAGCAGAGAGTGGCTACTCGGCTGAGACGCAACCTTGTACTGTGGCTACTCAGTTATCATACATACAGAGACATAGGAAGGAGTAGGGGTGTTACCTCCACACGAGGGCCTCGAACCTGGGTAGTTCTTGGTGTTTGATGTGTTACCTGAGCGCGTCTACTCGACGTGCGATCCCTCCCCGAATACCTACAACGTCCATCGGCCCCAACCTTAAGCCATCACATGGCATCTGTCTTTACTCATCCACGACAGTTGGCACCCACCGTGGGGCCAGCAGCGGCGCTGGCTGAGGTTCATATTCGGTCGGGGCCCGTTTCTGCTTCGGGGGAGCGCGTGGTCTATCGCATTGTCCACAGATTCGGCTCCTTCGACTTCGTCACCGACAACGCCGGCGATTTCGGCGGCAGGACCGTGCCTGCAGGCGGCTCGGTCCTTTCCTTCGGCGCGCATCTGGTCTATGTCGCCACCACCGTCATCCGCGAGTTCCCGGAGGAGGTGCTCGTTGCGGATGATCCTCCTGCTGTACTCGTTGCTCGCGAGAAGCCTACTGGATGCTTTGCGGACAGCGTGGAGGTGATGATGACGGGCCCGGCTATCGATGCCGGGAAAAGCGCGGCTGTTACCGCTGAAGTCATCGACGTGCCGGCTGCTACAAGGGTCCACAAGCCCTACGACATGCCAAAGAACATTACGGGTTACGTGGCTCCTTCCACATCAGCGGCTATACCAGTTGCTCGCTGTGGCGCCACTGAGCAGCTGGGAATGCCGCCTCCCACCGACACCGAGCTCATGGCGTTGAAGGCGCAACTCGAGCAACAGCGTCAAGCGCTACACGCGGAGGCCCAGGAGCTGGAGAAGGTTAGACTTGAGCTTAACCTAGATCAAAACGAGTACAACAGGGCACATGGCTTTACTCCCATTTCTAGGCTGCCTAGCAAGCTAGGCACTATCCGTCGCAACTTGGGCGCTGAGTTAGCCAGAGATTGTAGGGCTGCTAGCCAAACTGCTAGTTTGAACACTGCTACTAGGCCCAAATATACCTCCCCTGCCAAAACTCTTAGGGCTGCAGAGGCAGTTGCAGCTGAGTTGCCGCATCTCACTGGCGACGCGCACGCTAGGCAGCAGGATAGGCTGAATGAGCTAGTGCTACAAACTGGCAGGCAGAACGAGGAGTTCCGGAAAGCCAATTCGGGAGCTGGTGCTTCTCAGGTTGTCCACTCACATGCGGTCAGATCTATGGATCAGGCCTCATCGCCGCTTCCTGGCAATGAGAGGGACCAGAGTGTGAACTCTAGAAAGAACAAACATATGCAGGTGTATGACCCGGCTGTCACCGGAAAACAGCACGCTGTGGCGCGGCAGCCCGGCCAAAAACACAACTCTGCAGGAGCAGGCTATCAAGACACTAAAGCTCGCAGCAAGGGGCAAGGAGGAAACCGCGCGGGAACATCTCGGCATCATGCTGCCAACCCGGTTCAGCACAGGGTGCAGCCGCAAGCAGTTGTGGCAGCGGCCAACCCGGTTGCTCAACCCGGTCCCGTGCCGCAAGACCGCTATGATGATGGGTACTCGGCAATGGAGATGGCCGGGTACGCAGATCCAAGAGATGTCACTGATCGTTTGGGTGACCGCATGCTGGAGCCCAGCGACGCAAGATACAAGTTGGACCGGATTCATCGGTCAGCACAGATGGAGACGAAGGGCCACCCGGCCCAAGCTGTTTTGGCAACCGCGTCATGGGGGAGCCTTCCGTGAACAAGTTCCAGCTGGCTAGAGGGACCAAGTGCTTGTAACACCCCAAATTTTGCTACATTAGGGTGTGTGGTGTGTGTTCATCTCATACATGCATGAAACAAAAATTTAAACCATGTTTGAAACAATTTAAATTGTGAAATTAAATGGTTTGAGAAAAATACCACAGATAGTACTTATTTTGGTTTCCAAAATCTTGTATTGGAAAATAATTCATTTCCACCAAAGAAAAATATGGCAAGGTTGGAAATTTTATAAGCTTTCCAAAAAGTATTTTTGCCAAATTTTCTGTTCACAAAAAGGTCCCAAAAACTCTGTTTTCTGTTCTGTTTTTAAATGGAAAAGGACCTCCTCACAATTTTGAAAAGTTCTAGGGAGGTTTCCAGGAAGATTTCTTTTGTCGTCTTCAACCTCTGCCAGGAGGACAGAAGCTCGCCGACGGCGCCCCCGCGCCACGTCCTGCTTCCCTTGTGGTGTGGATAGGGCCAAAGGAGAGCCCCACGAATCTCTCTCTCTCTCACTCGCCGCATCCTTTCCCTCCTCTCCTCTGTACCTTCCTCCCGAGGGCAAACCCTAGTGCCGCCGGCCGCCGCCGGTTGCCGCCATCTCCGGCCACCTCGGGCCAAATTGGAGCCACCCACGGAACCGTCGTGGCCTCCTCTACCTCCAAGTTCATCTACGTTCTCCGGGATGTCCTCACGAGGGCGGATCGGGCCGTCGTTCTTCTCTCCGGCTGCCGGCCGTCGAGGTTGATTCCGGCCTCCCCTCGCCTCCCCGACTCCTCCACTAGGATCCCCTCGTCATGGTGAGCCTCCCGGTACTCCCCTCCATCTCCCTCCCCCTCGGTAGCTATGCGTGTGCGTGCTCCCGCCGGCCGCCACCGCGCCATGGTCGCTGGCGAGCTTTTCCGGTGACCATTTGGTCACCCATCACCACCCATACGTTCGCCTCGACCTGCTGCACCTCCCCATCGCCCCCAATTCGAAAATCATCGACGAATTCGATCGATTTCATCCGCAGTAGAACATCTGTGACCATTGATGACGTCACCCTGACGTCATCATGACGTCATATTTCTGTTTTTCTATTTTCTGGAAATGTTTATTAATTACAAAAAAATGATTAATTTTAATAATTTATTTACTTTTGTTTTATTACTCAGAAAAATAAAGTAAAAATATGGTAATGTTCATAAAAATGTAAGCTACCCAAAAATGTCACTTTCATAAATGTTTGACACACTTCATTTTTGGCCTTTATTTTAATGTTGTTAATTCATTTACAAATAGAAAAATAAGTTTTATTCACTAAAATTAGAAAATTAAAAGTTATATATCAAATTGCTCAAAATGACATATGCAACATGTTTATGATGTTTTCAAACCCATTTGAGCTTTTAAAATTGTACCCACTTTCATAATTGCCAGAATTGCCCTCCGGGGTCTATTTCGGGATAATTTCAGTAAAATTGCATGACTGACATACGAACCCTAGCAACTCATCGAGCATGTTTAGGGCTTTATTTCAGTGCATTAATTTTCTCATGCATACATATTGCGCATTGCATCGATGCCATGGTTGATTGTTATTCTTCTTTTCGGTGTTTGTTCCCCCTCGGTAGAACGTGACTCCGAAGAGAAGGCCAACAACTCCATGGTGAATACTTGATCTTAACCGACAAGTCAAGCACTTATCCAGAAGACATTTCAATTGATTTTCTTATAACCAAGGCAAGCATAACCTCTTATCTGCTCATATATGCTTTCGAACAACATTTGAATCTCGTACTTTGCATTCGATTCCAAAGTATTTGATGCTAGTAGATATAGATCACCTATATACTGCATTGCCTCAATATCCTGATCCACTGCTCCTAGCCGCCATAGATTTGCTTGTGCGCATCGCCAGAGCCTCATACCTGCTTCGCTTAGCTTTACATGCTTGTTTACCTCTGCTCCATCCGGTTGATGAATCAGAGCTGCGATAACCTAGTATGATATGATGACGTGGTAAGATGAGCACTGTGTGGTTAACTTGACTAAGGCTTGGACGGGAGGCCACTTGGAAGTGGTTGTTCGTTCTGTACTTGCCACCCCTAGGAGTAAGGTCGGACGCAGAAGCCAAGACTGAGCGTACAACCACGCGCGATGGCCATGAGCCTCGACGACCGACTAACTTAGCTGGCTTTATCCATGAGTCACGTAGTTTGAGATTTCCATTCGGCACCGCAAATAAAACCTTTTAAACGGTTTTGAAAACAAAATGCTCCGCTAGGGCGTGACCGGGGCCAAGTGATGGACGTACACGGATCTTGACCCTGCCTCACAGAGACAGGTGTCGTCAGGAGGATGGCCAACTCCCTGTTGACGGGGTGGCCCTGTCTTGGGTTGACTCATGGTTAGGGTCGGGTAAGGTAAAGGTCGTGGCCAGCCAGCCTCTGCCGCGTTCCATGGAAGAACGTACATGTGGCGTTAAGAGTCGGATGGTACGTGTGGGTAAAGTGTACCCCCTGCAGGGATAAATCTTTTCGAGAAGCCGTGTCCGCGGTTAAGGACGGCTTGGTGAAAGTAATTCGGCCATAGATAACTTGAACATGACGTAAAAGATGTTGACAAAGCATGGAGGCAATAGATGAAGGGTGCCTCCCCGGAGATGCCGGGAGGGGTAATCCTTGTAGCATGTGAGCTGCTGGGAAATGATGTTGGTGGATGAAAAGATGATGATTTCAGAAGTTGAGTAGTCTTCTCATCTGTTTTGAAAATACTCCTTTAGACGTGCTATTCCTCCTCGATTTGTAAAACAAAGATTGCTTTACGCAAAACAGCCTTCATAAAACCCTTTCTGAAACTAGCAGATATATAATAGGTTAACTAAGTCTTGTTGAGTACCTCCCGTACTCAGGTTTGCTTAATTTTGGTTCAGGTGAAGGTCTCACTTCAGTGGTGGTTCAACGTGGACATCGACGAGTAGTTTGGGGTTCCCAGGTAGCAGCCTGGAATCTATGGGCTGGGACGTCGCCTTATGTTGCGGCCTCTTAGGCCTTTTTGGTTCTTGTTTATTAGCAACATAATTTGCCTTCCGTTGTCTGATGTAATGTTGGGTCATGTGACCTCTGCTTGTAAGCTATACTCTAGTAACACCTGTTTAATAAAGCTTCATGTTTAGAGTACTGCTTTGATCGGTTGTTGGTTTCGAGCTCATTGTTATACAGTTTTGGCTATGCCTGCATAGTTGTCGCAGTCGAGGGGTTGTGGAGCCGATGATCCATGTCCGAGCCCGCCTGTCGATGTGATCGGCCTGGGGCGAGCTAACCCCAGTAACCCTCGATTGTTGTTGCACTTTCTGGACACATAGCATCTCTGTATAGCTTTGGTCCCGTTTCCTTCAGTTTCATACGATTCGTGGACGCTTTGATATGCATAGTTGGTTATGACTAGCATGGACACAAGGAGTAGTAGACTGGGGATCCGGACTACGTGCCGATGAATCCAGTCTGCCTGCCGTTGTTTGTTGCGGCCGGGGCTGGTAACCCTGAAGCCCTTGTGAGTCCATGGCTAGGAGCACATAACAGTATGTATATCTCTGGGTCCGGGGTCGTGACAGTGCTATGATGGCAGCACCAAGCCGGAAGACTGGCTAAGTGATTACGTTACCGTTGTGCACATTGCAGGCGGCAACCGGAGATGGGCCGTGAGATACGTTCCTCAGATGCTGGAGAGCCCTGCCCGGATCTGATTGAACAACTTGCCCAAGGACAGTATCAATTGCTGGCTTGACTTCTTGGAAGCCTTCATCAGCAACTTCACCAGCACGTACAAGAGGCCGAATAGGCCGCAGCAGCGTTCAGCTTGCAAGCAGAGGGAAGAGGAAACTGACCGAGAGTACCTTACACGGTGGAGCACATTGAGGAACACCTGTGAGGGTGTGAATGAGTCACAGGCAATCGCCTGGTTTGCTCAAGGCTGCAGGCATGGCAGCATGTTATGGCAAAAGCTGCAGAGAGAGATGCCGAGTACGCTCGCCGAGACGATCAAGATTGCTGATATGTATGCACTCGGTGACCCTACTCAGCGTCTGCTTGATACTTTCGAGCCGAGAAGGAAGCACCATGATGGCCACCGACGCAAGATTTCCGCAACAAGCGCAGAGATGACCGACCCGATACTCGGTATGGGTCTGAACAAGTGAATGCGGTGAACCAAGACCCTGCGGTCGCTGGGAGTAGCCAAAGGCAGAAAACTGGTGGAGCCCAATACGGGCAGAACCAGAATCAGGGCCAAGGCATCAAGAAGCCATACAGTGCTCCTCAGCAAGGTAGCGGCAACCCGGATGCAGGAAATGCTCAGAGATTTATCTTTGAGAACATGAAGGACGGGCCATGCAGCTTCCATACTCGGCATCCGAGTAGGCCAGCCAACCACACTACCCGGCAGTGCAGCTGGTGGGACCGCATCAAAAGTGAAGGTTTTGGTCAGCTGCCCCCTCCTCCCCCTCTGCCGCCTGCGAATGCCAATGTGCAGCCTATTCGGGCAGCTGCTCCCAGGCCAGCAGTGAATTCGAGAAGGGAGAACGTGAACCAAGTGGCTCAGGGAGCCAACCGCAACTACAACTACGACAACCACAATGACCGCAACCGCAAAAACTACACCCGCAACAACAACAACAACAACAACAACAACAACAACAACAACAACAACAACAACAACAACAACAACAACAACAACAACAACAACAACAACAACAACAACAACAACAATAGCAGCAACGCTAACAATGGTGGTGGAGACCGCAACCGGTACCAAGAGCACCATGAGAGCTACATGGTATTCTCCACCGAGCTAGACGACAAGCAGTCGCTGCACAGGCGTGCGATGGAGGTGAATGCAGTGATCCCAGCTGTGCCTCACTATCTGCTCTGGTGCGAGCAAGACATTACCTGGTCCAGAGCTGATCATCCCAAGGTGATGCCCAATCCGGGTACATATGCTCTGGTGGTGGATCCCACATTCCTGAGGACCACGAAGAATGTCAGGTTCAGCAAAGTGCTAATTGATAACGGCAGCAGCATCAACATCATGTACCGAGATACCCTGGAGAAGCTCGGCCTTGCCGAGAACATGCTGCTACCCAGCAGGACCACTTTCCATGGCATTGTGTCGGGAGTGTCTTGCGCTCCAATCGGGTGCATCTGGGTAGATGTCCTATTCGGCACCAGGGAGAACTGCCGCACCGAGTGCCTGCAGTTCGAAGTGGTTGATCTTCAGATCCCCTACCATGCTCTACTCGGTAGGCCTGCGCTCACCAAGTTCATGGCCTCAACCCATGCAAACTACCTGAAGATGAAGCTACCTGGTCCCAATGGTGTCATCACCATCTCGGGTGATTACAAGCGCTCCTTGGAGTGCGCGTCTGCTGGTTCTCTGCTGGCAGAATCCATGGTCATTGCTGCTGAGAAGAAGAATATACACGAGGTGGTTGCTATGGCTAAAGCAGCGCAAGTCGGTATGCCTCGCATGCCGGGTACTCAGTATGGAGCAGCTTTCCAGGCCTCCTAGGAAACCAAGAAGGTGCAGGTGGACCCTGAGTTCCCAGACCGTGTTGCCATCATTGGTGCCGGGTTGGGCGAGAAATAGTAAAGCGAGCTCATCCACTTCCTCCGTGAGAATCGGGATGTCTTCGCATGGTCCAATGAGGACTTGCCGGGTGTCCCGAGGGAGCTGGTTGAGCACTCGCTACATGTGCGTCCTGACGCCAAGCCGGTTAAGCAGGCTATGCGCCGCTTTGGTGATGAGAGGAGGAAAGCTATCGGTGATCAGATCACCAAGTTTCTAATAAGCGGATTCATCATGGAGGTGCCGCATCCGGATTGGCTGGCCAACCCGGTTATGGTTGAGAAGAAGAAGGAGGACCCCAAGGCCGAGACTGCATGGCGCATGTGTCTGGACTACACCGACCTGAACAAGGCCTGCCCCAAGGATCCAATCCTGCTACCCCGCATAGATCAAATGATCGATTCCACTGCCGGGTGTGAACTTTTGTCTTTCATTGATGCCTACTCTGGTTTCCACCAGATACCTCTTAATCCGGCTGATCAAATAAAGACTGCTTTCATTACCCCGTACGGGGCTTATTGCTATCGTGTCATGTGCTTTGGGTTGCGGAATGCTAGGGCTACCTATCAGAGATGCATGCAGAAATGCTTGCATGATCAAATTGGCAAAAATGTGCAGGTGTACGTAGATGATATTGTCATCAAAACGAAAGAAACACATACTCTGCTTAGTGATATTGAGGAAACTTTTGCTAACCAGCGCAAGTACATGATGAAACTGAATCCGAGTAAATGCACCTTTGGCATTCCGGCTGGCAAGTTACTCGGTTTCTTGGTATCCAGTCGGGGCATTGAAGCCAATCCTTCAAAGATAAAAGCTATAGAGAGCATGTCTTTGCCGAGATCACTGAAAAGATGTGCAAAAGTTTACCGGGTGCTTGGCTTCTCTAAGCCGCTTCCTGGGAAGAATGGGTGAGAAGGCCTTGCCTCTTTACCAGCTCATGAAGAAGAGTGATAAATTTGTCTGGACATCACAAGATGATGTGGCCTTCAGAGAACTCAAGACCATGCTGGGTAGCGCTCCCATCCTGGCTAGCCCGCTACCCAAAGAGCCAATGTTTGTTGTACATTGCAGCAACCAACCGGGTAGTCATCGTGGTGATAGTGGTGGAAAGAGAAGAGGAAGGAAAAAAGGTGCAGCAGCCAGTATACTATCTCAGCGAGGTGCTATCCAGCTCCAAGCAAAACTACCCACATTACCAGAAGATGACATACGGGTGTACCTGGATGCCAAGAAGCTCAAGCACTATTTCCAAGAGCATCCCATCACAGTGGTGAGTACTGCTCCCATCTCGGAGATCATGGGCAACAAGGAGGCAAGCGGCCGGGTAGCCAAGTGGGCAATTGAGCTAGCAACGTACACTCCTCTGTACGCGAGAAGAGAAGCGATCAAGTCACAAACTCTGGCAGATTTCTTGGTGGATTGGGACGAGATGCAGTATGATCCTCCCTTGCCAGAAACCAACTACTGGAAGATGCATTTTGATGGCTCCAAAGTGAAGGAAGGCCTTGGTGCTGGCGTGGTGCTTACGTCACCCAAGCGAGATCAACTCAAGTACGTGCTGCAGATCCATTTCAAAGCATCTAACAATGTGGCCGAGTATGAGGCACTGGTGTACATGGCCTGAGGGTATCCAAGGAGATTGGGGTGCAGCGTATCGTATGCTATGGCGACTCGGAGTTGGTGATTCAGCAAGTATCCGGCACCTGGGATGCTTTGGATGCCAACATGGAGTCCTACCGGTTTCTGGTGCAAACCATGACTGACTTCTTTGAAGGGTGTGAATTTCATCACATACACCAAGCTGAGAATGATGCAGCTGATGAGCTGTCCAAGTTGGGGTCTTCTCAGCAGTTTATCCCGGCTGGGATTGCCTTGGAGCATTTGAGAAAGCCATCCATCAAGCAATCCCCAACTCGGAATCTATCTTTGTTCCATCTCTGCCAGGAGAGGAAGCTGTGCCCATGGAGATTGATTGGGAGGCTGCAAAAGAGAACCTGGGGACTGTCGTCTCCAACCCGGGGACTGGCACTCGCAACCCGGGGACTGCTCCATTCAACTCGGGGACTGTCGCATTCATTGAGGAGATCATTTCTCAGTACTCGGGGACTCGGGGACTCGCCCCCAGCTCAGAAGAGGTCTTGGTAGCTGATCCAATGGAAGTGGACGAACCAGTGTTTCCCACCCGGGAGACACCCAGTTGGGCTTTGCCCATATTATCCTTTCTAACGGATGGCACGTTGCCGAGTGACGAGGTCACAGCCAGGCAAATACAGAGAAGATCCAAGGGCTATACAATCATCAACAAAGTGCTGCACAGAAGGAGTCCTACTGGTGTGCTGCAACGCTGTGTAGAGCCAGAGGAAGGAGAAGAGATTCTTGTGGAGATACACCAAGGAGAATGCGGACATCACGCCTCTTCTCGGGCTCTGGTCAACAAGATTTTTTGGCATGGCTTCTTTTTGGCTCACTGCTTTGCGACAAGCTGAATATATAGTGAGAAAGTGCAACGGGTGCGAGAGGTTTGGAAGCAAAATCCATATGTCAGCCTCCGAGTTGAAGACCATTCCCATTACTTCGCCGTTTGCTGTTTGGTGTTTGGACATGGTAGGCCCCTTCAAGCCAGCTAGAGGCAACATGACTCATATCTTGGTCATGGTTGACAAATTCACCAAGTGGATTTAGGTCAAGCCTATCCGAAAGCGTGATGGAGTCACAGCTGTAGGTTTTCTGAAGGATGTCATTCTGAGATACGGCTACCCACACAGCATCATCACTGATAATGGCACAAACTTTGTTGAGGGTGCATTCACAAGATTCTTGTGACGCCCCGAGATCGGGCACTATGCAGATTTCAGCATTCCCGCCAAATCCGCATAATAACCGATTCCAGGTTGCCATTTATGATAACATTACAATAGTTCACGAATAATCCACAATTACAACAGAAGCAGATAGATACAAGATGACTCAAACGAGCCGGGGTTACAACTGATACAATACAAAAGATCCAAATAACAGCGGAAGAAACAAACGTCCGTCTACGGACAAGATCCAAATTGGACTAAGAGTCCTGAAGATAACCGAAGGCGTCCAATCCCTGCCCAGGCCAAGCCGGAGGGATTCCCAAGCTAACGTCGTCAGACTTCAAACCTGTTGACTGCAATTTGGAATTTTCAGCCACGAAAGAGATTCGTGGGTCAGTACGGTTAAGTACTGGCAAGGGGGATAAAACCCATACTCACAAGTTACCGGCGTAGCCAGTCATCACAAGATACAAATACTTTAGGATCAACGGAAAGGAAGGGGTTATTGCAAATAAGCGACAGCAGGCTGCACTAACCAACTACAGAGATTCTATTACTTCCAACTATCAGAAAGGGGATGAGATCGAGTAATAGTAACCAACTGAAAGATAACTTCAAACAAACCCATCCTGGATCTCGCCCCTTATCCGAAGAAGCAATCCGAGGATAACTCACACAGTTGAGTTAATGATGGTTCGGGTTGTTGTGTCAATAATCCTATTACTAGTCAAGTTGTTAATCATTGGGTGAGATTGTGAATCATTAGTTTAAGTTGTCCTGAGTACTTGTTAGCCAGTACTTTCACCAAGTAATCCATAACCGCGGAAAACACGGCTTCTCGAGAAGATTATCCCTGCAGGGTTGCACCAATTTAGCCGTACACTCATGAATATCCCGCCAGATGGAGCGGCCACTCCACCAAGCGGGGCACTCAACACAATCCAACCCTTCTTCGCATCAAGCCCAAAGCACCTTGGGCGCACGGCTAATCGAGCCCAGAAGAAAATGGACCCTCATAGCACTCTAAGAACGTGTCCCCCTATATGCCGACTACGAAAGTTCCACCCGGGTACCAAGGGCTCGCAAGATCATGCATGCAGCAAATGGAAAACCCGAACTAAATGAGGCGATTTGGACGAGATGCGAATCGGGTCAAACTGAGGGGGAGCCCATACTCCCCAAATGCGGGTAGTGCGCTCATCATGGATCAGTAGACAAGACCCTTTTCCTATTAGGGTCGACACTAGCAGGCCTCAAAACCACAAAGGGCCTCCTGCCGGTGCCTTATCATCAAATTTATTATTAATAGTAACATTAGCATGATTGATTGATTGATTACACATCGAGCCCCGGAACATAAGGAAGTAATAACAGAAAGTAACGGGTAACAGACTCGAGCAAAACAACCCTAAGCATGATAGTAAGACACGGGCAACAAACAATGGTTATAGGTAGGGAGGTGAGGCAATATCAAGGTTAAGGGATTCATGTGATGGGTTCGTAACAGAAACAACTACTACTAAGGATAGCAGAAAAGAACAACGGAAAGAATCGGTAACAAGTGATGAAAGGCAGCCATATGGCAGCAAGTGAGTATACTTGCCTGAGATCCCGCAAGGTAGCAGAACTTGTCGTTGCTCACATCATCTCAACGTCCTATCCGGGAAGAAGCAATGAACCTCGAACAAACACCGGATGCAACAATTACTACTACGGCAAAAGATCCAGCATGATCAAGATATGGATGCATGTCATGTTTTAATAGATGCACCAAAGTAAACTAATGGATATGATACACAAGTTTAAATGGATTCCATATGCAAAGATTGCATATGGCAAACCCATGCCTTATAGTTGAATTAATTGTTCTAACACTAGCATCATGTGTAAGTGAGTTAGAATGATGCATGCATTATGAAGAACAAGAAGGTAACAATATTAGATGCAATTGGAAGGATGGTTAACAAGTTTAGAAAACATTTATTAAGTTTGGAAATTTTGTTACTTAATGATGTTAGACAAGTAGTGATTGTTTTCAACAAGTTGAAGTGTGTAAACCAAATTACAAAGTTGATATTTGAAAAGGTTATCAAATTTTAGTTGAATTACATGTTTCACATTTGGAATTTGGACTTTGGATTATTTAGTTATGAATTAAACAATATTAAACAAGTTTTAATTGAATTAAACAAGATTTAAATTGTTTAGGCAATTTTAATTATTCAAAACAGAAAACAAATTTTATATGTGAATAGCTTATTTAAAATGGTATTGAAAACATATTTTATTTGCATGATTTGGACTTATGAATAGTTAGTTATTGAATTTAGCAAAATACAATTGAAATGATTTAAATTTGAATTTGAATTGCAATTTGAAAATTCAAAACAGAACACAAGTTGGATATTTGGATAGATTAGGAAATTTGGATCAAGATTCATATAAAGCTTTTAGTTAGTGGAATTACAGAATAAAAGTTATTAACTTTTGAAGTTTTGTTTTAATTCTGTTTATTAAAAAAGAATTTGTAATTTACAGGAATTTTCAGAAAACATTTGTTACTCAGTTTCGCTCTACCCACTGTCGCTGCCCGTGGGCCTGGACAGCGTGGACCACGCAGCTGCACGCGTGGCCACCAGAGGGACTTACAGGTGGGGCACGGATGCAGGGGAAAATTCCCAAAAAAGGTTGCTGTTTCGGGGATTCGAACTCCGGTGCTGTGCTGCGAGCAAAAGGAACCCGGCCACTGCGCTGCACTCAGTCGTTTGACAGAAAGGGCGAAGCAGTGAGGATATTTCGTCAGTCTCGGGCTTAACTGAAACTCACTGACGCGCAAGACTGAAACAATTACAGCGAACGTCGCCGGCGAGGAACGGACCGTGGCCGTGCTCGATGCGATGGTTGGGTGCGTGTGCAGAAAGGTGCTCGGGTGCCACAGCGAGGAGAGGAGGAGGGAAGCACGGACGCTCACCGGCGGAAAGTAGTCGAGCAGAGGCTCGACGGAGGGCGTGGTCGACGCCGGCGGCAGAAGTGGAGATGGCGGCGCGCACCCAGGCCTCCTTGACCTCCAGGAAGGTGTCCAACGGCTCGAGGTGGGCACGGCGGCCTCGTTCCCGCAGTTGGCGAAGCAGAAGGTGCACGGAGTCGGCCGATGGTTGTCGAGGTTCAGAGAAGGGCGCCTCGGTGGCCGGCGGCGAGGTCGACCATGGCGGCGTCGATTCCGTGCGCCTCCGAGCGCGCACGGGTGTCCAACAGATAGAGGAAGGTGGGACGAGCTCGTTCCCGAGCTTAGTTGGGTAGATGGTGTGGTGGATTGGCGGCGGCGTGCAGGTATTCAGGCGGTGGCTCGCCGGTGGTTTGCAGCAGAGAGATTCAGAGGCGTACTGGCGACAGAAGAGAGAGATTTTCGGCGGCGGTGAGAGGGGGAAGACAAGGCCTAGGGATTAGGGCAGCGCCAGGGGGTCTAGGCTCCTTATAGGGGGCTAGAGTTTGCTCCTGGCCGTCTGCTCGCGCGGATGTCGCCGTGGCGCTCTCCGATGGGCGCCGTACGCGTCGAGGACGACAGGGGCGGCTGCCTGAACCGGTAAGCGAGGGGGAAAAGGCTGGGCCGCGCGCGCTGGATAGGGCTTAGACGGGCTGGGCCAGATAGGTGCTGCTGCGCGCGGTAGTTAGCTGCCTTTTATTTATTTCTCCTGTTTTATTTTTTTGCTGAAACAGTTTTGGAATAAAACTGTTAAGGTTTTATTTAATAAAAATTTCAGAAAAATTAGGTTAGGCTAGTTAGGAATTTAGAAACCATATTCCAAGATTTGATTTCAAAATTTTGATATTTTAAATAAAGTTTGCATTTGAAACCAATTTAGAGGATTTTCAATATTAATAAACCATTATGAAAACATGCCTTTAAATAGGGTTACCCCTAAGATTTAATTTGATTGAAAATTAGTTGATTGGCTTGTTAAGTTATGAATTCAAAAGTGGTTATGTTTGAGGCATTTTGATTAGAAGATGGAGGTGATTTAATTAATTGATTGAAAAATAGTTGTTTGAATTAAACCCAACAAGTTGATGAATGACTTGATTTGAATTTTTGAGTTAGTCATTAGGGTTTTACTGACAGGGAGATTTGTATTACCAAACAATTTGATTAAAGCAAATTCAACCAGTGAAAAACAATTGAGTGGTTTAGTTTTTGAAAATTTTGAAATTGGAAATGTTGAGCAAGGTGTGGAAGTTTAAATTGTTTTGAAATTTCAGTGGTGATGCAAACATGGTGCAATGCAATGTGATGCATATGATGCAAGCAAAACAAACAGGTAACACCCCAGGTGTTACAGACGACACCACTAACAAGGGATTGCGCCCTCGCAATCCACCTGCTAACCCGGGAAGGGAAAGAAGTTCGACTATCGATTCTTCGTGCTTCCGGTTGATCTCCTTGACACCACTAACAAGAGATTCTTGCTCGGAGTGACGACGATGTTCTTCCACCAGGAATCTTCCGATGATCGAACCTATTAGGTTAAGGGCTCAGAAAACGTCCACCCACGTGGGATCCTAACACTCTGAAAGATTGAGTACGAGAGTAGACTCCAAAACAAATAAGATGGGAGGGGAAATGGAATAGAGATAAGGAGAAAACAAGAATCCTATTGAGATGTTTTTTCCAGAAATAGTTTAGCAGAAATAGTTTTTGACACTCTAGAAACAACGACCGTTAGCGAGGTTATCCTACAGGCTTTGCGGACCCGTTGCTTCGATAACCATTCGTATCGAAACAATATCGGGAATCGGAACCAAGGCTCTGATACCATTTGTGACGCCCCGAGATCGGGCACTATGCAGATTTCAGCATTCCCGCCAAATCCGCATAATAACCGATTCCAGGTTGCCATTTATGATAACATTACAATAGTTCACGAATAATCCACAATTACAACAGAAGCAGATAGATACAAGATGACTCAAACGAGCCGGGGTTACAACTAATACAATACAAAAGATCCAAATAACAGCGGAAGAAACAAACGTCCGTCTACGGACAAGATCCAAATTGGACTAAGAGTCCTGAAGATAACCGAAGGCGTCCAATCCCTGCCCAGGCCAAGCCGGAGGGATTCCCAAGCTAACGTCGTCAGACTTCAAACCTGTTGACTGCAATTTGGAATTTGCAGCCACGAAAGAGATTCGTGGGTCAGTACGGTTAAGTACTGGCAAGGGGGATAAAACCCATACTCACAAGTTACCGGCGTAGCCAGTCATCACAAGATACAAATACTTTAGGATCAACGGAAAGGAAGGGGTTATTGCAAATAAGCGACAGCAGGCTGCACTAACCAACTACAGAGATTCTATTACTTCCAACTATCAGAAAGGGGATAAGATCGAGTAATAGTAACCAACTGAAAGATAACTTCAAACAAACCCATCCTGGATCTCGCCCCTTATCCGAAGAAGCAATCCGAGGATAACTCACACAGTTGAGTTAATGATGGTTCGGGTTGTTGTGTCAATAATCCTATTACTAGTCAAGTTGTTAATCATTGGGTGAGATTGTGAATCATTAGTTTAAGTTGTCCTGAGTACTTGTTAGCCAGTACTTTCACCAAGTAATCCATAACCGCGGAAAACACGGCTTCTCGAGAAGATTATCCCTGCAGGGTTGCACCAATTTAGCCGTACACTCATGAATATCCCGCCAGATGGAGCGGCCACTCCACCAAGAGGGGCACTCAACACAATCCAACCCTTCTTCGCATCAAGCCCAAAGCACCTTGGGCGCACGGCTAATCGAGCCCAGAAGAAAATGGACCCTCATAGCACTCTAAGAACGTGTCCCCCTATATGCCGACTACGAAAGTTCCACCCGGGTACCAAGGGCTCGCAAGATCATGCATGCAGCAAATGGAAAACCCGAACTAAATGAGGCGATTTGGACGAGATGCGAATCGGGTCAAACTGAGGGGGAGCCCATACTCCCCAAATGCGGGTAGTGCGCTCATCATGGATCAGTAGACAAGACCCTTTTCCTATTAGGGTCGACACTAGCAGGCCTCAAAACCACAAAGGGCCTCCTGCCGGTGCCTTATCATCAAATTTATTATTAATAGTAACATTAGCATGATTGATTGATTGATTACACATCGAGCCCCGGAACATAAGGAAGTAATAACAGAAAGTAACGGGTAACAGACTCGAGCAAAACAACCCTAAGCATGATAGTAAGACACGGGCAACAAACAATGGTTATAGGTAGGGAGGTGAGGCAATATCAAGGTTAAGGGATTCATGTGATGGGTTCGTAACAGAAACAACCACTACTAAGGATAGCAGAAAAGAACAACGGAAAGAATCGGTAACAAGTGATGAAAGGCAGCCATATGGCAGCAAGTGAGTATACTTGCCTGAGATCCCGCAAGGTAGCAGAACTTGTCGTTGCTCACATCATCTCAACGTCCTATCCGGGAAGAAGCAATGAACCTCGAACAAACACCGGATGCAACAATTACTACTACGGCAAAAGATCCAGCATGATCAAGATATGGATGCATGTCATGTTTTAATAGATGCACCAAAGTAAACTAATGGATATGATACACAAGTTTAAATGGATTCCATATGCAAAGATTGCATATGGCAAACCCATGCCTTATAGTTGAATTAATTGTTCTAACACTAGCATCATGTGTAAGTGAGTTAGAATGATGCATGCATGATGAAGAACAAGAAGGTAACAATATTAGATGCAATTGGAAGGATGGTTAACAAGTTTAGAAAACATTTATTAAGTTTGGAAATTTTGTTACTTAATGATGTTAGACAAGTAGTGATTGTTTTCAACAAGTTGAAGTGTGTAAACCAAATTACAAAGTTTATATTTGAAAAGGTTATCAAATTTTAGTTGAATTACATGTTTCACATTTGGAATTTGGACTTTGGATTATTTAGTTATGAATTAAACAATATTAAACAAGTTTTAATTGAATTAAACAAGATTTAAATTGTTTAGGCAATTTTAATTATTCAAAACAGAAAACAAATTTTATATGTGAATAGCTTATTTAAAATGGTATTGAAAACATATTTTATTTGCATGATTTGGACTTATGAATAGTTAGTTATTGAATTTAGCAAAATACAATTGAAATGATTTAAATTTGAATTTGAATTGCAATTTGAAAATTCAAAACAGAACACAAGTTGGATATTTGGATAGATTAGGAAATTTGGATCAAGATTCATATAAAGCTTTTAGTTAGTGGAATTACAGAATAAAAGTTATTAACTTTTGAAGTTTTGTTTTAATTCTGTTTATTAAAAAAGAATTTGTAATTTACAGGAATTTTCAGAAAACATTTGTGACTCAGTTTCGCTCTACCCACTGTCGCTGCCCGTGGGCCTGGACAGCGTGGACCACGCAGCTGCACGCGTGGCCACCAGAGGGACTTACAGGTGGGGCACGGATGCAGGGGAAAATTCCCAAAAAAGGTTGCTGCTTCGGGGATTCGAACTCCGGTGCTGTGCTGCGAGCAAAAGGAACCCGGCCACTGCGCTGCACTCAGTCGTTTGACAGAAAGGGCGAAGCAGTGAGGATATTTCGTCAGTCTCGGGCTTAACTGAAACTCACTGACGCGCAAGACTGAAACAATTACAGCGAACGTCGCCGGCGAGGAACGGACCGTGGCCGTGCTCGATGCGATGGTTGGGTGCGTGTGCAGAAAGGTGCTCGGGTGCCACAGCGAGGAGAGGAGGAGGGAAGCACGGACGCTCACCGGCGGAAAGTAGTCGAGCAGAGGCTCGACGGAGGGCGTGGTCGACGCCGGCGGCAGAAGTGGAGATGGCGGCGCGCACCCAGGCCTCCTTGACCTCCAGGAAGGTGTCCAACGGCTCGAGGTGGGCACGGCGGCCTCGTTCCCGCAGTTGGCGAAGCAGAAGGTGCACGGAGTCGGCCGATGGTTGTCGAGGTTCAGAGAAGGGCGCCTCGGTGGCCGGCGGCGAGGTCGACCATGGCGGCGTCGATTCCGTGCGCCTCCGAGCGCGCACGGGTGTCCAACAGATAGAGGAAGGTGGGACGAGCTCGTTCCCGAGCTTAGTTGGGTAGATGGTGTGGTGGATTGGCGGCGGCGTGCAGGTATTCAGGCGGTGGCTCGCCGGTGGTTTGCAGCAGAGAGATTCAGAGGCGTACTGGCGACAGAAGAGAGAGATTTTCGGCGGCGGTGAGAGGGGGAAGACAAGGCCTAGGGATTAGGGCAGCGCCAGGGGGGTCTAGGCTCCTTATAGGGGGCTAGAGTTTGCTCCTGGCCGTCTGCTCGCGCGGATGTCGCCGTGGCGCTCTCCGATGGGCGCCGTACGCGTCGAGGACGACAGGGGCGGCTGCCTGAACCGGTAAGCGAGGGGGAAAAGGCTGGGCCGCGCGCGCTGGATAGGGCTTAGACGGGCTGGGCCAGATAGGTGCTGCTGCGCGCGGTAGTTAGCTGCCTTTTATTTATTTCTCCTGTTTTATTTTTTTGCTGAAACAGTTTTGGAATAAAACTGTTAAGGTTTTATTTAATAAAAATTTCAGAAAAATTAGGTTAGGCTAGTTAGGAATTTAGAAACCATATTCCAAGATTTGATTTCAAAATTTTGATATTTTAAATAAAGTTTGCATTTGAAACCAATTTAGAGGATTTTCAATATTAATAAACCATTATGAAAACATGCCTTTAAATAGGGTTACCCCTAAGATTTAATTTGATTGAAAATTAGTTGATTGGCTTGTTAAGTTATGAATTCAAAAGTGGTTATGTTTGAGGCATTTTGATTAGAAGATGGAGGTGATTTAATTAATTGATTGAAAAATAGTTGTTTGAATTAAACCCAACAAGTTGATGAATGACTTGATTTGAATTTTTGAGTTAGTCATTAGGGTTTTACTGACAGGGAGATTTGTATTACCAAACAATTTGATTAAAGCAAATTCAACCAGTGAAAAACAATTGAGTGGTTTAGTTTTTGAAAATTTTGAAATTGGAAATGTTGAGCAAGGTGTGGAAGTTTAAATTGTTTTGAAATTTCAGTGGTGATGCAAACATGGTGCAATGCAATGTGATGCATATGATGCAAGCAAAACAAACAGGTAACACCCCAGGTGTTACAATTCTGCAGAGAGAAGCGGATCCGGCTTGATGTTGCATCTGTTGCGCATCCTGCCTCCAATGGGCAAGTTGAAAGAGCAAATGGTATGGTCCAATCCGGGATAAAGCCAAGGCTGATTGAGCCATTACAGCGAACCCCTGGTTGTTGGCTGGACGAGTTGCCGGCGGTGTTGTGGAGTCTAAGGACTACCCCTAACCGATCAACCGGATACACACCATTCTTCCTGGTATATGGAGCTGAGGCCGTGTTGCCCACTGACCTAGAGCATGACTCGCCCCGAGTAACCCTCTACACTGAGGTGGAGGCGAGAGAAGCTCGAGAAAATGACGTTGACCTGCTAGAGGAAGCAAGAGAGCTAACTCTGTCACGTTCAACCATTTATGAGCAAAACCTAAGGCGTTATCACAACCGGAAAGTAAACCCAAGGGTTTTCCGAGAAGGAGATATGGTCCTTAGGCTCGTGCAGCGCACGACCGGGATGCACAAGATATCCCCTCCGTGGGAAGGGCCCTTCATTGTAAGCAAGGCTCTACACAATGATGCCTACTACCTAGTTGACGCACAGGCACCCCAGAAGAACAGGCCGGATAAAGCTGGAGAGGAATCCAAGCGCCCTAGGAATGTAGCTCTACTCCGCCGTTTCCATTAATGAACAAAAGTTGTATGTATCTCCTCTTCACCGAGTTAAAATTCTAGTCGGCACTCCGAATTCAAACTCGGGGACTGCCCTTGTCCAAATTTGCTCTGTGTTGTTCTACTCTGTTTTCCATTGTCTACTCGGTTGTTCTACTTAGAATTTCACGTGCATATCTAGTAGTGTGTTTAAACTCACGGGCCAACTCTTCGACTCTGCTGCTGTCCGCAACCCGGCTTCATGGCAAGCAAGAGAACAAGCCAAAGGTCAATGAACACAGTAGGGTGTTCTTTACAGTTCTGTTGTCTCTTTTCGGTTAAGTGATGGGCAGCGTTACCATGCAATTTTCTAAGTGGATAAGTACCTGAAACTTGAACTTTGAAATCTTGTGACTCGACTACCAAAAAGCCACAAGTGGCAGGTAAGAGCAAAGACAAAGAGAACAAGTGAAGGAAAAAATGCAACTCAGGGACTTGCATTGAAACGCAACCCGGCATTGAGCCAGAGTTGCTAAAGTGTTAACCAAATAAAACTGAGTAGCAAACGACCTAAAGCATAAACTTGTTCGATACATATGCACCTGGCATCCCGGGGATCTGATGAGATTGTTCAGAGATAAAATGTGCAGGAATTAAACAGCAGTGGAGGCAGTATCAGTGTTGGTGTTGGTAGGCGCTTCCGGCTCGGAGGCAGCAGTGGTTGAGGTTGGCTCAGCTGAAGAAGGAGTTGCAGTTGTAGAGATGGGCTCTGACGCAGTGTTGGAGGCTTGAGTTGTCGCGGTCCTCGGAAGAGGGTAGAGCTCGGCAGTTGTAGCCCCAGTCGCGCCTAGCTGGAGAGCGGGATCCTCAATCACCATCTCGGTGGTGACGATCTCCTCCTGCGCGGTGGATTGTGACTGCTCAGTCTCCGGGTTGGCTCCCAACCCGGATTCCTCTGCAGTGCTGTGCTGCTTTCCCTCCTCCTGTTCGGCCTCGTCATGCTCGGAGCCTTCCTGCTCCTCGTCGTCCTGGCCTTGGTCTTCGTCGCCATCATCCTCGAACTCGGCCTCTCTTTCGTCTTCATCACCCTAAACATCTGTATCCGGCTCGGTGGGGCCGTCGATGTAGAGGCTGGTGTCGGCGTAGGAGGCAAGCTCGTAGGCCACTGCCTTCCGGCGGGAGACGCACTCGGGGCGTTTGGTCCACTTGGATCCATTACGTCGAGTTCCAATCCTGTCGAGATCCAAGTTCTCGTACCAAGACAGAATGAAGTGAAGGAGCTCATCAGCGCCTGCCCGAGCTGCGGAAGCGCGCCACTTCTTCAACTCTACCTAGACCTGGTCCAGGTTGGTGGTGATGTCGCAGAAGGTCTCCGGAACGTTCTTCTCGGGCCAGAACAATTTGTGCAGTTTGATTCCAGTGGACACCATGGATGTGCCCAAGCCCTTGAGGGAGCGGATTTGCGTCTTGAGGTTGAGGAGATGATCGTTGATGTTGGATGTGTTGTCAATATTTAAACCAGATGCGGCCCTAGCCTGTCTTGCCTTGTCCACAGCAGTTACACCAGGGGAACGGAGTTCCGAGAAGATATCTGCATAAGGAACTGAGTTGGATCAGAAACAGTGACCGAGAAGAAGTGAAACTGGGTAGAAGAAAGTAGAGAAGAAAAAGACAAGAGAAGTAAGGAGTAGCAGTAACTCAGATTCCATATCTACCACCAGGGCTCCCAGCTTGACCTTCCAGTCCTCTGCGTCTTGGAGTTGCTTGTCATGGAGGCGGCGCGAGTCGGTGATTTGCGCCTCGAGAGCCTGGTTCCGCTCCTTCAGCATCTGGATTTCCATCTCGAATGCCCGCTTCTGGGCAGCAGCGGTTTTCTCAATCTCTTGCTTCTCACGGATGTGGTTGATGGCAGTCTTGAGTGCATTTGAGAGATCAACCTGGAGCTTCTCGAAATCCGCTCTCTCGGCCTTGCGCTCCTTCTCTATCTCCACCTCCCTGGCATGCACTTGCTAGTGTGCCTTAGCAGGTGTGAGCCATTGCAGGTGCTGTTCCCGGAACTTCTTATATTCTTCTGCAAGAAGAACAACACCATTGAGCAGAGTAGCCAAATGGGAAAGGGAAATTACAGAGAAGAAAGAAAACAGTACTCACCTTCTAGAGAAGAGATTTTACTCTGCGCGGAGGCAGCGAAAATCTCGCAATCTTGGTGCCTCTCCACCAGGGCCTTGAGTTCGCCTGCGGAGAATAAAGCAGTTGAGCAAAAAGCAAAAAACGGGCGTAAGTACAAAACGCACAAACCGAGATGCTAAAAGCTTACCCTCAATTTCAGAGAGCTTGAGAGTGCGATCCAGGGCGTTCTTCTCCAAGGCATCCATGTCGCTCTTGTGAGCTTCCAGCTCTCAGTTTCGCTCTCGGAGTTGGCGGTGATTCCAGAGAAGCTGGCGGAACACCTTGGTGCTTGACTCGACGCTATATTGCAGGGAAGAAGGAAGGAGGATAAGTTTTGGAAGTTTTGGAAGATTTGGCCCGAGTAGATTTCAACTCGGTTGAGCCTCATCTACTCGGCCCGAATCTCGAGGACTGGGGTAATGGCTAAAAGAAGAAAAGAAGAAAGAAGCAAATCGGCAACTCAGAGAATTCACAAAGAGAGAAAACACTTACCACGTAGCTTTGATCAATGTATTCGATATTCTTGTGCAAGACGAATAGCTTGCCGGCCAAGGTGTTGTAGGGACTGGCTACTTCC
Organism: Alopecurus myosuroides; assembly: GCA_028641055.1. NCBI lineage: Eukaryota > Viridiplantae > Streptophyta > Magnoliopsida > Poales > Poaceae > Alopecurus > Alopecurus myosuroides. The sequence continues at coordinate 332,126,731 of CM054062.1, read as the reverse complement.
ATGACAACAGGGCTGATGCCGGCTTTGTTCGAGTCTGTCCGATAATGATCGAGCATGCCTAACTCGGTACCATCCCAGGCAGCATTGCCAAACACCTTGCTATCCCAAGCCTTCTCGACGTGGCCTACCCGGTCCAAGATGGCTGCAATGCCTGCTTCAGATAGCTCCTCATCGTCCACGCCGCGGGAAAGGGTTTCCTTGATAATCAAGGAGTCCTTCTTGCCCTTGGACTTGGAGCGATTCAGAGCCTTGCGTTCTTTCAGAGCAGCCAGCCGCTCCTCTTCCCGGGTTGTGTGAATCTTGTGGCGCTCCTGCAAATCCCTCTAGTAATCGGGAAGCTTGGATCCAGACCCCTTCTCGCTGGCACCAGCGCCGGCACCCTGCTCCTCTGCAAGGACAAGGGTGGCAGTAGTTGGGACCAGGATGACGTTGGGATTGACGGTTTTCTACTTGGAGTTCTTGGGAAGCGCGGCCTGTCCGCCTTGTGGCTGGAAGGGCAGCAGTGATTGCCCAGCCGGTGTAACGCCACATTTTGGCTGCTGCCGGGTTGGCTCCGCAGCTATCTTGACGGTTTTCTTGGTAGTTGGCGGAGGTGCTGGATGAGAAGGCGGTAGCACTCGGCAAACTGGCGGAGAGGCTTGCCGAGAAGGAGGTGGCACCTGTTTGGCAGGCGAAGGTACTTGGCGAGTTGAAGGCGCCTTTGCTCGGTTGGCAGCGGCGGCATCCGGCTGCACCGCGTACTCGCGTGAGGGCTCCTCCACGGGGTCCTCTGTGCGCTGCGCGGCAGCGGGATCCTCAGAGTGCTGCACAGCAGCAGCGTCTTCTACCCGCTGCTCGGCAGCGGGGTGGGGCTGCTCTGCAGCGTTGGTCTCTGGCTGCTGCTCGGTGGTGGCGTCTGGCCGCTCCACGGCTGTGGTGTCCTGCTGCTGGTCGACAACATGTTCAGTATCCTCCCTAGCTGATGCATCTGGGGGAGTTGGAGGTCTCGCGGTGTTGGCAGCATCTTGGGCAGCCTGCTGCTGCTCGGAGACGCGATCGGTATCGTTCCCGGCGCCATCGTTCTCGGCGCCGAGATCTTGCTCTTTGTCAACAAGGGAGGACGCACGCGTCCTACCATGCGGCTCCTGGTTTTCATCATCATCCGAGAGCTCTACAAGCTGCTCTTGGGGCGGGGCTGTTTTCCTCTTGGTACGTGGTGCAGCAGTGGCATCATCGTCGAGAGCCTCACTGGAAGTAGAAATAGAGTCAGAAGGGAAGCTGAAAAAGGAACAAGGAAAAAGCACAACAGAGAACCAGAGTATACTCGGAAGCACTTACCCATCTGAGGTGGGGGCGCATTTTCGGCGGCCGGTGGTGATTTTGATTGCTGGCTTCTTCTTTGCCCTCTTGCCAGGAGGTGCCTGGGCACCGCTGCCATTCCTCTTCCGAGTAGTGGGAGCAGCCACAGACACCGGAATCGCGTCCACGGGTTCCTCTAACTCCTCCAACTTAGGCTCCTCTACAGAGAAGAGGGGAGAATTCAGAACAAGCAAAAGAGAAGGGAATCAAAGCATACTACTAGCAAGCAGACAGGTGAACACGGTCACCTTCTTCATCTTCAGACCAATCCCGAATAGAGGCATCAACGCGGAATTTACCTCTCTGGCCGGCACGGGGGATGCAGAGGGTGTCCTAAATGTCATACGCCGTGGCGTCATCCTCAGTACTGTCCTCTTCCTAGTTGGCCTCGAAGATGGGCTTGTCCTCATCCTTCTGGCGATTGATGTGTTGTTGGTGCAAGCATAAAGCACAGTGAGTTGAGTTCTCGGATAAGAAGTTCTACTCGGAACAAGCGTGCAAACACAAAGCATATTAAGCTAAGTGAGTCTACTCGAGATAGCGTGCAAACACAAAGCACATTAAGCTAAGTGAGTCTACTCGGAATAGCATGCAAACATAAAGCATATCAAGCTAAGGGTTCCTACTCAGCATAGCATGCAAACACAAAGAATATAAAGCTAAGAGGAGTTCTAGTCGGTATCAAACACAAGTACTGAGGGTGCAGAGAAGAGCACTAACCTGGGTAATTTTCTTTGTGCGGCTATACGGCACAAAGCCGTATGCCCAGTTCTCGGTCAGTGTTGTACTCATAATGGACTTGGCCCAGATGGCCACCTCTACCTTGGTGAGCTCGAACGTTGTAGTCCGAGTGCAGCCCCGCGGGCCTCCCATATAGCACATCTTGTGCGCTCGGGCCTGGAGAGGGAGTACTCGGCGAGAGATCCAGCAGGCGATTGGATCGTCCTGCAAGAGCCCTAGTTTCGCCAGCTGCGTCAGGCGCTTCTCTACTTGGACAACATCTGGGACCATGTTCTTCGGATGGTACCCCCAGTTCTGTCCGGTGGGCAGAGCATTCACGAACTCGGGGAGACCAATCCGGTCTTCAACAGGTTTTCCCTTCTCGGGAGCCACATTCTTCACGTAGAGGAAGCCGTGCTGCCACTTGCGCACGGTATCCAGTCCGAGAACCCGCGGATGGTGCCCAGTCTTGCGTTGCAGCATCATCGCGCTACCCGTCTGGGTCATCACGCGGGGAACGAGAGGGTTGCCTGGATTGGGAACACTCTGCTGGCGGAGAAAGAAATAGCGGGCCCATGTCTGGACTGTCGGGTAGACGCCCAAGAAAGCCTCGCAGACAGTGGCGTGGGTGGAAAGCATGACCATGGAATTAGGAGGAATATGGTGGGTTGGAGGCCAAAATAGCGAAGGAAGTCAAAGAAGAATTTGGAGACTTGAAGGCCTAGGCCACGTTTGAAGTGTGACAAGAAAACAACGTATTCACCTTATTGTGGTGTCGCGACGAGCTCAGTGCCGGGAGGGCGACAGATTACGCCGGGGGGCACTCGGCGGGTGTTCACCAGCCACTGGCAATCAGCAGCGGTGACGTCCGAACCCTCCCAGCCGGCTCGGGCCGGCGCCATCTCCTCCTCCACCTTGTGCTCGTGTTCGTCCACGCCAGCGTGCTCGAGATCCATGAAGGTGGGGTTATCGGTGGAGTCACTGGTGCTCGTCGGAGTGGTAGGTGGTGACAAATACGGAGGCGCTCGCGAGGTAGTGCTCTCTCTCTGTTTGTCTCTCAGGGCACGGAGCGGCGGCGCGTTGCGGTTGCGGTGGCGCTGTGCTCGGCGGCGGAGGCGAGGGCAGAGAGGGAGCAGAGATGGGGGGAAATGCGAAGGGAGAGAATGATTTGGGCGGCGCGGGGTATTTATTCCGCCTCGAGCTGCGGTTACTACTGGATTGATCGTGGCCAGAGATCGTGCGGCGTGGGTTAACTGCCCGTTAGAAACGCACGAAGCGTATTCAGCGCGCGTAACGGGCGCAGTTAATCCCATGACCTGGATCGTGGGTTTTCTAGTACCCGCTCGAAGTGACCTAACATGTTGTGGGCCCTTTGTGCAGTGATAGGCGCGTGGCCTGCTAGTGCACAGGCACCGAGGCGTCAGGGGCTTGCGCGTGTGACGCGTGCCCCACAGGGACACGAGAAGGTAGATTTCATCTGGACAGCGCGGGATCGCGTTGAAAATTTCACCAAGGTAATCTACTCGGTTGCACTATACTGAGTATGCGTTACTCGGCTCGGAAGGGATTTTTCCAATAAGCATGATGGGGAAGTTCGAGTAGGAGTTATGGGTCTGGGTTGAGGTGCAACTCAGCCTCATTCTTTCTAGAAGACAATTTGGTTTAAGCTGGCAGGGCCCTACGAACAAGTTCGCTGGACTCTACCAGCTTCGGGGACTAATGTCGGGGGGCTACCCCCGAGTAGGGGTAAGACTGGTGATAAAACAAAGGTAAAAGTACTGTTGGCCGAGTAGGCGGCTACCCGGGTATCTTCTATCCGGTAGTCACTATTCGATCATAGACATAGAAGGCCAAGAGAAGATAAGAAGAGAGATTGTGATTGTCCGGGTAGCAATCAAGTGGTCCGAGTAGATGGGCTGCAATCCTACTCGGGGAAGAAGTCAATGGAGCCGTTCTGACAAGATCCCGCGTATCCCGTAGCCGTACAGGCGTGCGGTTCAACTTACGAAGCGCGTGATTATCCGCGCTACGGCGTGGCTACAGTGAGGTAGGAGCATGTCATGTCCTGTCACTGACAGAGGGGACATGACGTGATGTAGGGCCTACTCTGTGTGACTGACAGGGTGGACATGTCCTGTCAGCCGGACGGCGCGACGACTTCTCGCACCCGCGTCATCGAGAAGCCGGAGGCGTGATCTGCGCCACTGTGGAGATGTCCCATCGTTGTACCTTCTATTCTTTGTTTACTCGGTTGGGCACCAGTATATAAGGTGCCCTGCCCCCTCCTGCGCGATGGACGTTACGCGAGAGAGCATTTATTGCACGAGCAAGTGTTAGCTGTAGAGAGAGCAGAGAGTGGCTACTCGGCTGAGAGGCAACTTTGTACTGTGGCTACTCGGATATCATACATACAGAGAGATAGGCAGGACTAGGGGTGTTATCTCCACACGAGGGCCCCGAACCTGGGTAGTTCTTGGTGTTTGCAGTGTTACCTGAGCGCGTCTACTCGACGTGCGATCCCTCCCCGAATACCTACAGCGTCCATCGGCCCCAACCTTAAGCCATCCCATGTCATCTGTCTTTGCTCATCCACGACATAAACCCTTTGTGAAGGGATCTGCCAAGTTCATAGATGTTTGGATATAATCCAACGCAATAACTCCGGAGTTCTTCAATTTTCTGACAGATTTCAATCTCCTCTTCACATGTCTTGATGACTTCGCATTATCCTTAGAACTGTTCACTTTGATGATCACAGTTTGATCATCACAGTTCATTAGGATTGCGGGTATTGGTTTTTCAACCACATGCAAGTCCATCAAGAGCTCATGAAGCCACTCTGCTTTAACAGTGGCTGTGTCTAATGCTTCGAGTTCTGCTTCCATAGTTGACCTCGTTAAGATGGTCTGCTTGCAAGACTTCCAGGAAAAAGCGTCACCACCAAGTGTAAAAACATAACCAATAGTGGCATTAAGCTCATCAGCATCAGATATCCAATTAGAATCACTATATCCTTCCAGAACCCTCGGGTTTCCGGTATAGTGAATTCCATAGCTGGCAGTGCCATTTAAATAGCGCATAACTCTCTCAAGCGCACGCCAATTATCATCTCCCGGATTGGAAACAAACCGGGTCAATTTTCTCACAGCAAAAGAGATGTCAGGCCTCGTGGCACTTTCCAAATACATAAGCGGTCATATAATCCGAGAATACCTCAGTTGATCTCTAGTAATCCGTCGATTCTTTTGAAGCAACACACTAGCATCATATCGAGTTGAAGAAGGCTTGCAGTCACTATACCCGAAGCGACTCAAGACCTTTTCCACATAGTGAGACTGAAGCAGTGTGATCACACCATTATCATCTCTCAACAGCTTGATGTTCAAGATAACATCAGCTACTCCTCGATCCTTCATCTCAAAACAGCGAGATAAGAAATCCTTAACTTCCTTGATTAAATCAAGATTGGCCCCAAATATCAATATGTCATCAGCATATAGACATAGAATAACTCCCTCGCCCCCACCATGGCGATAGTATGCACACTTGTCAGCTTCGTTTACAACAAAGCCTTCAGCAGTCAAAATCCTTTCGAACTTTTCATGCCATTGCTTAGGTGCTTGCTTGAGGCCATAAAATGATTTCCATAACTTGCACACCTTGCCTTCCTGATCGGGTACTACAAAACCATCTGGCTGCTCCAAGTAAATTTCCTCGTCCAACTCTCCATTAAGGAAAGTCGTCTTAACGTCCATTTGATTAACAAGAAGACCGTGCGAGGCAACCAGTGAAAGTAGCACATGAATAGTGGTCAATCTAGCCACAGGTGAGTAAGTATCAAAGAAGTCTTCACGTTCTTTCTGGGTATAACCCTTGGCTACAAGCCTTGCCTTTTACTTCTCAATTGTACCATCGGGCCTAAGCTTTTCTTGAACACCCACTTACATCCTACAGGTTTACACCCATAAGGACGATCAGTGATTTCCCAGGTTCCGTTAGCCAATATGGAATCCATCTCGCAACGGACAACCTCCTTCCGGTAGTCAGCATCAAGAGATGCATAAGCTTCTGAAATAGTCCTGGGCGTGTCATCCACGAGGTACACAATGAAATCATTACCAAAGGACTTTGCAGTCCTCTGTCTCTTGCTCCATACATGAACTTCATTGTCATCCTCCTCAGGATTCTTAACTTGTTCTATCGGAATGGTGGGTTCAGGAATCTCAGCTAATTCCTGACTAGATGAAACAGATTTCTCCTGATTTGATGAGCTCGACATATCCTTCATAGGAAATATGTTCTCAAAGAAAGTCGCATCGTTCGACTACATAATCGTACCAACATGCATGTCGGATACCTCAGATTTTACTATCAAGAATCTATAACCAGTCCTATTAAAAGCATAGTCCAGAAGAACACAATCTACGGTTTTAGGTCCAAGCTTGCGCTTCTTGGGAATTGGTATATTGACTTTCACCAAACAACCCCAAGTACGTAGGTAGTAGAGTTTCAACCTTTTCCTTTCCCATTCCTCAAATGGAGTAATGGTTTTATTCTTTGTGTGAACTCGGTTTAGGACATGACACACAGTCATTAGCGCCTCCCCCCACCATGCCTTGGAAAGACCGGAAGTATCTAACAAGGCGTTAACCAAATCAGACAGCGTTCGGCTCTTTCTTTCAGCCACCCCATTTAACTGAGGTGAGTACTGAGGCGTCCTCTTATGAATAATTCCATCTTCCGCACAAAACGAATTAAACTCGTTGGAAAAATACTCTCCACCACGATCAGACCTAAGCCGTTTAATTTTACGATCAAGTTGGTTCTCAGCTTCGGCCTTATAGTTCTTGAAATAAGTTAAAACTTCATCTTTAGATTTCAGAAGATATACATAACAATATCTTGTGGAGTCATCAATAAGTGTCATGAAATATTTCTTTCCACCTTTTGTCAGCACCCCATTCATCTCACAAAGTTCAGAATGTATAATTTCTAGTGGTGCCAAGTCTCTCGCCTCCGAAGTCTTATGAGATTTGCGAGGTTACTTAGCTTGAAAAACCACTTGACATTTGGAACCTTTAATTGTATTGAATTTCGGAATTAAACTCATATTTTCTAATCGCGTCATGCAACCAAAATGAATATGACAAAGTCGTGAATGCCAAACATCAGAATCATTATCGTGGCAAACATGATTAATAACTTTGGTGCAAATATCTGACAAGAATAAGCGGAACAAGCCTCCACACTCATAGCCTTTACCAATAAATTGTCCATACTTGGAAATTGCAACTTTATTAGACTCGAAAACCAACTTAAAACCATCTCGACACAGACGCCAACCGCTGACGAGATTTTTATTGATGGAGGGCACATGATGAACGTTTTTCAGTCGTATGATCTTCCCCGAAGTAAATTTCAGATCGACCGTACTAACACCACGGACAGTAGTATGTGACCCGTTCCCCATCAGCACGGGGGAAGTCCCTGTGACCCAGATTCCTTCATCTCAGTGTCAGCCATGACAACATTAGCGGTCTTGCCGTTGTTCTCCTACTGCTGCAACTCATAACGTCTAGGGCATTTTGGAGCCCAATGAGTCAGTTCACCGCAAACGTGACATGACCCCTTCCTCTTCTTGAAGTTTTGGTAGAGTGCGCCGTCAGTAGTCGCCGTCAGCAGTCGCGCGAGTGCGCTCCCCAAAAACCTGATCGCCACTCTCCTGTACAGAATCACAAGAGGCGGGGTTCCGAAGGCCTGTTGTCCCTCTTCGCGGTGCACGCCGGAAGAAGGGATGGAGAAGGCTTGATTGGCGGAGTGGTGTTTTGGAACAGTGCGAAACCATAAGACGAAGTGGCGGCTAGGGTTTTCTGTATGCGCGTATTTATATGCGGGCTGGGAGAGACGTGGACGTAACTCCACGTCTGAGTCGGTTCGGTTCCATGATCCAGAAAGGATGACTCATTAAGTTTTCCCAAGCGACAAAATAAACGCTCGCGGCGCGTCGTGACGAGGCAGAGGAGGAGGAGCGTGCGTGTGTCACACCTCTCATCTTTCCTTGCCAACTCATTCATGAGGTAGAATCACTCACCTTATAAGGTGATTCCATCCTCTCCAAACTAGCAATATGGGACTAAACTTTAGTCCCACTCACCACTTGTATTATTCATGAATGGGCCATGACAATTTCAGACTTTAGTTGGGCTTTGAGGCTGAACCCAATATAAAGAATATGGGACTAGCCCAATATAAAATTCCAACAATCATTTGGCCTCCTTTGGCCCATAGACCGTCGTCTATAGATCCGAGGGTCTTCACTCCTAATTCACCATGCGTAGCAACGTTCGCGGCAGGCGACACTGCCGGGTTCCCCTATACAGCACCTATAGCGATCTATCGCTCCAACTCTCCCACGTTCGCTCGCTGTTCGCTGGTTCCCTATACGAGAGTTGACTCCCTCGCTCCTGGGCCGGCCCATTTTGCTCCCTTGTTCGCTAGTTCCCTATACGAGAGTTGCTCCCTCGTTCGCTCGCTGTTCGCTGGTTCCTATACGAGAATATTCTTATCACTGACAAACTGAAATCTTGTTAGATTTTTTTTACATATGAACAATTTTTAAATTTGAACAATTTTTAATATGAACATTTTTTTCATTTGAACAAATTTGAAAATTTCAATATTTTTCTAAAAAATATGAACGATTTTTTATTTTGAACACTTTTAAAATTTGAATAATTTTTAAGTTTGAACGATTTTCAAATATAAACGTTTTTCAAACTTGAATTTTATATGCGAACAATTCTCAAATTTGAACAATTTTTAGTTTTCACGGTTTTTTCATTTGAGCAAAATTTACATTTGAACATTTTTTATCCCGAACAATGTTTTAATATGAGCATTTTAAAAGTTTGAACCAAAAAAATAATAAAACAGAAAAACGAAAAAAAAAGGAAAAGAAAACGAAAAAATGGAAAAATTGAAAATAGAAAAAAAGAGGCAATAATAAAAAGCTTAAAGAGAGGAAGCTACACAAAAGCGTTGCGTGTCCCACTGGTTGCGTCCGTATGAGCTGAACAAAAGCTACACAAAAGCTACACAAATTTTCTTCCGTTTTCTCTTTAAGCTAGTGGGCCGGCCCGTTACGAAAATTACACGGGCGAGTCGGTGTAAAGACACGCAATAAGCTCTATATAGTGCCTGCGACACCGTCCGAGGCGAGGGCATGTTAGTCGTCGCGCTTGCAGTCGGGGAAGATGCTCTCAGGTCCATCCCCGCCTCCGCCGAAGCCCCCACACAGGCCGGGCATGTTAGTCGTCGCGCTTGCAGCCGGGGAAGATGCTCTCAGGTCCATCCCCGCCTCCGCCGAAGCCCCCACACAGGCCACCCGCCGGCCCATCAGCTGAACGGTGGAGTGACCTGCGACGGGGATGTGGACAGTGGGATCCCCTATACAGCGCTCGTAGCGAGTCCTTATAGGACTCGCCTGCGCGCGGGGATGATGGGTCGGCCCATCAGTGTAGCGAGCGCACGAAGTCACGTACCAAGTCACGTACGAAGAGTCCTTTACTAGCTTTTTTTTATCTATTTATAATTTTTATTTAAAAAATATCTAAATGATTCTAAAAAGTGAATTTTTTTAATATGAACAATTTTCAAATCTGAACAATTTCTAAAAAGTAAACAAATTTTTTAAATGAACAATTTTCAAATATGAACGATTTTTAAATCTAAACAAGTTTCAAAAATAAATTTGTTATTTGAACAAAATTTGAATATGAACAAAATTCGAATAAGAACACAATTTGAATTTGAACAAAATTCGAATTTGAAAAGAATAATTTTGAACATTTTTAAGTTTGAACAAAAAAATTCGCTGAACAAAAATCAAAAAAAGAAAGAATAAAACAGAAAAGAAAAAGAAACAAAAAAAAATCAGAAAAGAAAAATAGAAAATGGGAAAAAAAGAAAACTGGAAAAAAAGAGATAATAAAATCACTAAGGAAAGAGCTATGACACCAACGAAGTTGTAGCCTGATGGCTCGTGTGCTACTTCCGGGGTAAGAGATCTCAGGTTCGAACCCTCGACAGCCCCCACGTTACGATGCTAGATGGGCCGGCCCAACAGACGAAACAGCACGGGCGAGTCCTTATAGGACACGCAATGGGCGTTATATAGCGGAAACCCTATATAACGCTTATTGTGTGTCGTAAGTACGACTCGTCCGTGTAAGTTTCCTTAACAGGCCGGCCCATTAACTCTATATTCGCTAGAAAAGTAAAACTGGCCGGCCCATTAACTCTATATTCGCTAGAAAAGCAATAAAAAGGGGGTGAGAGGGGCATTCGAACCTGGTACGTTGCCATCGGAAGCGGAAGGGAGCAACCACTGAGCTAGGCTACAGACTCATGCACAGGTTCGCTTTTGTAGCCTTTTATAGGTTCGGTTTTTTTCATTTTCTTTTACCATTTCTGTTTTTTTATTTCTAATTTATTTCTTTCTTTTCTGTTTTCTTTTCCTTTTTATTCGAAAATATTCGTTTTGAAATCTGTTTAAACAAAAATTATTCAAACTTAAAAATGTTTAAATTCAATGTTTGTTCGGATAAGAAATGTTCAAATTTTATATTTGTTCAAATGAAAAAAACATTCAGTTTTAAAATTTGTTCATTTAAAAAACTAGATTTGAGAATTACTCAGATTTGGAAATCGTTCATATTTGAAATTTGTTCATTTTAAAAATTTATTTATTTTTGAAAATTGTTCAGATTTAAAAATCGTTCATATTTAAAATTTGTTTATTTCAAAAATCTGTTCAAATTTGAAAATGGTTCATATAGTAGAAAACTGAACCTTATAGCTAGTTTTTTTTTCATGGTGGATGAAACTTGAAGCTTATAGCTAGCTGTTCAAATTTGTGTTCGTACCTGCTCCAGTGCAGTCCAAAAAAAAATTTGTGTACGTACGAACCTGCTAGCTGAACATACGAACCTGCTTTGATGTATCTGCTCGCGTGGGTTTTGGCCCATTTAGCTGCTCGCGTGGGCGTGTCCTTACAGCGCTCGCTACGAGCGCTGTATAGGGAAACCCCTATACAGGGTTTCCGGTGGACAGTGCCGTTGTAGCGTCCTGCTTTCTGGAGGCCGGGCGACAGATAGCAGCGCCCCGCGTAGCTTGGATGCCGGCCCGTCACCCAGCGCCACCAAGGCGGCAGCAGGCTGCAGTCTAAAACTCGGCCTTGCCGACATCCCGGCGGCCCGAAGGTCCACCGGTACCCATCGGCTTTGAGAAGGCCACCGCCCTACGCGTCCGATTGCCCGGAACTGTGAAGCTTCTCCGGCCGCATCCTATTTCTCCTTCCCGGCGACACCACAGACCTCCTTTTGGACCCCTGAGAATCCGAAGACGACCCAGAATATTCTCCCGGTAGCGGATACATGGACCTTCTCAACTCGTTAACATTTAGCGATCTCAATTCCTCTTGGAATTCACAGATTTTGGTTAATAAGCGTGAGAGATTGTGTTGATCTACTATTAGAAGGATTGATGACTCCCATATTGACTTTGTCTGGATTGATTGATCTGTCATTAGCCGTACATTGTCAAGATGCTTGGACATCCTCACATCGTGCGATATGACATGTTGATTTATTATTAGAAGGATTCACGATACAACTGGGTCCAGAGGCTGGGTTTCCATTTCAAAAAAACGATACAACCTGGTCACGCTACATGTTGCTCTTTTGTTACAAGGAGTGATGAATACCGTATTGAAGTTTATGATCAGGTTTGACTTTCATGTTCCAATACAGAATTGTGCAAAGAAAATATCGAAACGACATCATGGGAATATACCCAAGGGGAGCAAACCGTATGGACACAAAGCAAGCTTAGGAGACACGGTGCTGTATGGTGAGTTTTTATTTACGTGTCACCATATGGTGTGGAATTATACGTTTCCTCGTAGTATCTTCCATAGAAAAAGAGGCTGACAAATAAATATACAATGGACTCACATGATAGAGAAATCCGGAAAAGCGGTGGAGTTTTGGTGGACACAACAGAAAATGGAGCACATAGTAGCAATAGCAAGTGTGCATGTGTGATAGAGTCAAAACAGACACCGTCAAAATCCTCGGAGAGCGAGAGAGAGACGGTGGTCAAAGATGGCAATTAACACATTTTTGTCGTTTTTTTCTAGATTGCCGAAGACATGTGTGGCCAACACTGTAAGAATATGCAGATCTAGACACGGTAGATGCAAAGCCTGGGTTTTCCCTTTAAAAAAAACACGGTAAGAATATGCAGATCAAGACATGCCTAGTTGCAAGTAGTATAAAATAGCACCTGTATGGTAGTTACATTGTAATAATTCTAATGTTGATCTATTATTATTAGACGGATTAATGAATGCCAAATTAAACTTTATCAGGTTTGACTTTCATGTTCCAATACGGTTGTGCAAAGAAAAATATAGAAACAATTTATGGTTAATACGTGGCATAGAATGGAAGGGAGCAAATTGTACGGCACAAAGCAAGCCTGCAAGAAAATGTCGAGATAAATTATACCTAGATGGTTATGTAGGAATATCCATCTGACTCGCTGCCGTCGGAAAAAGCTAGTAACATGTAGACGGGGCTTTCATCCTTGCGCTGCACGAGCGGTCTTGGCTCATCCATAAGTTCGCTGGGCGGTTGCAGGACACAGTGGTACCATTTCATGGCAAGCTGCCACATCTACTAGCAATCACGATGGCCATGAAGTGATACCATTGCGTCCTGGCACCAGCCAGTGCTTTCTCAACATGTTGAGCTGTTCATGGCAGACTAAGCTTCTCAGCTCTGTCTCCTTCTGCTTTTCTCTTGTGTACTTGTGTGTTCTGTTCCGTACTAATGGCACCTGTTATATAGACAAGCATCGTGCGCGTACAGTAGGGACAGCCGTACTAATACCATATGTACGGAACGTACAATATTATAAACTGACTTTATCAGGTCTATTAATAGCCGTACATTGTAAAGATGCTTTGGATATTCTTGCATCGTGCCCACGACATGTTGATCTATTATTCGAAGGATTCACGAAACAGCTAGGTCGGGCTACATATTGATCTTCTATTACGAGGATTGATGAATATATACCGTATTGAAGTTTATGATCAGGTTTGACTTTCATGTTCTAGTACAGAATTGTGCAAAAAAAAATATCGATACGACGTCATGGTTATATATATGCTGGGAATATACCCGATGGGAGCAGGCTGTAAGAACACAAAGCAAGCTTGGGAGAAACGGTCGAGATTAATTATCTGGTGAGTTGTTATTTATGTGTCTCCGTACTGTGTGGAATTGTAACTTTTTCCTGCACTCCCTCCGTTCCTAAATATATATGAGATGTTTCAGCATTTTTACACATTCACATATATCTACGTGTATCTAGACAACTTTTAGTACGTATACTAGTAATTGTCTGTAATCTTAGGACATACTCCCTCTACTCTATGTCAAAATTTGTGTGAGTAAAAAGTAAACCCTTTTACCGCCCATATGTTTTATTTTACCATGGCAACACTTTTTAATTCATGAAGATTCGATTGACTATCTATTTGTTTGTTGCAACATTGATTCTAATTTACTATTTTCCAACGCAGGAAAAATTGAACGAAGCAATAACAATAACAAATCAAAACCATACACATATTATTTACCTCACTTGTACAACTTGAATTCATAGCTATATTTTATGCTATAGTTCCAACCAAAATACATTGAGCATGTACAAATATAGTAAAGAGGGACCCACAGGTCACCAGTTTATGTTCTAGGAACCAAATTTGGATTGACAAAATAGATTTGCTAGCCAGTAAAAAGTGTCCACATATAATTATTATTTACATGGCTAAGTCGGACGACACCGACATGTGGAGTTCAATACCTTACCTTTCGCGTTGAAAATCCAAGGTCTGGCCTAAACTGGTTGTACCTAGCAATAGACTTGTTGGATGCATTGATTTGAGAGAGGGGATTATCTCCAGGGTGAAAATTCAAGATCTACGATCCGGCGACGACGGCGATGATGCACTGTTTCCTTGTTGGAGGCGTTGCTTTTGGAGTACTTGAGCAGCGTCGGCAGGGTAGGGCGGGACTTGGTGGGCCAGAGGTATGTCTCGTGCTTCGACATGGGATTGAGGCACAGGCGGCGACTCTAGTGCAAGGATGAGCGCCGATTGGCCGGACCAAGCTCACGCACTTGCACGTTCTTGACGCGCCAGATCATCAAGTCCTAGCAGCAGCGTGGGGGCTGCGGTGTGGAGCAAGGAGACGACACGACTGGGATGGCGTCTAGCGGCGATGTGGATGAGGCGGCCTAGATGCATCATGGAGCCGGTGTGGAGGCGCGGGCCATTGGTTGGCGACGGTGTGGACTCGATGCTTGGATGCTCGAGCGAGGAGAACGGTCACGCGGTCCAGCGGATAGCGACGTAAAAAATTTCTTTGCTAGCGATTACTTTCGGCGTGATTATGACGTGGGTGATGTCTGTTCGGCCGTGATGAGCCGTCAAAGACGAGCTTGTTTTGAATCGTTGGATAAACTAATTATGCAGCTACGATTCGTTGGATCTGATCCTTTGGGTATTTTTATATTAATGTAGATATGTTCACTCATATTAGTTCGTATCTAATTAACATGTGCAATAGGTAGAGGTAGAACATCTTATATTTAGGAACAACGAGTAGTACCTAGTGGGTACTAATAGGGACAGTTCTGCCGAGAGACCGGTCACCGTCTTTTCCGTTCCCTGTCAGCCTCGACGTCGCTGCAAGAAGCGCGGAGGGCTTTCCTCCTTGCACCAAATGAAAGCCCTGGCTCGCGCAATGTGATGGTCCTCAGTGCCCTGGATGACACCAAGACATTTTGGTACCACTTCACGTTGATTGTCGTCGCTTGGTTGGGCTTCTCCGTGAAAGCCTAGGCCCTCTTTTGCGTCTCCCTCAGGGGGTTCCCTACCTATCGCTTGTAGCGAGCCGGAAGAGAGGCTCGCCCGCGCGCACGCGCCTCTCTCTAGCTCTGGCGTGACTCGCTGGCTCGCACAGCTCCACAGCTGTTGGGCCCGGCCCTTTTTTTTTCAGTTTCTTTTGTTAAAAAATTCGTATAACTAAAAATGCATATTTTTAAGTGGTGACAAATTTTAAGTTTGAACGATTCCAAAACATGAACAAATATTACATATGAACAATTCTCAAATTTGAACAGGATCTGAACATTTTTTGAACAAATTTTTATCCGAACAAACTCAAATTTGAAAAAAAAATATAAATTTGAACAGTTTTTAGTTTGAACCAAAAATAATTCTGAAAAAAAAAATTGGTGAACAAAAAAAAATGTTAGACACAAAAACGGTTTTTTCATTTGAACAAAATTGAATTTTAAGCATTTTTTTTATCCGACCAATTTTCGAATCTGAATATTTTAATGTTTGAACTTTTTCAGTTTGAACCAAAAAATAATAAAACAGAAAAGAAAAAGAAACAAAAAAGCAAAATGGAAAAAATGAAAATAAAAAAACGAGATAATAGAAAGATTAAAAGAGTAAGCTAGACATAAATGTTATCTTGCACCTGTGGCTCTACCCGCATGAGCTGGATGGAGAGGTCTGTGGTTTGATCCCTCGTCTTCCCCTGATTTTATGCCATTTTTATTTCAGTTAATGGGCCGGCCCGTTAATAGCTGCTACGTGGACGAGTTCTAATAGGACTCGCAATAAGCGACCTATAGTGCTCGACCGCTCGTGCTCCCTCGTAACCAAGCTTCGTAACTGGTCAAACTATTACTCTACTCCATGAACCGGGCAACATTGTATAGTTTTTCTTGAAAATGGGCTGTGTCCTGTCCTTTGTATCGAAGCGATAGATATAGCCATGATTTATTGTATCTCTACTACTCCCTCTAATCGAAACAATTGTCGCTGACTATGCTATATATACGTACTAGCTGTGTTATTTTCCTGCGACAGATAAAACGGACCGGAGGGAGTATATAATTTTGCTTCAGGTCTTGATTGTTTGTTTGTTCGTCGGTCGTCTAAACCATTGGCTTCGCTATTTCCCGTACATATAGGTCGGACGCGCGATCGGTAAAGTCCATCGGTAAGAAAAGCAATTGTAGTCCTTGTTCTAGGCGATGGACTCCTCCTGTGCCAGGGGAGAACGAGCAAGGCTTGAAATTGTCCGTCAACTGGGCTTCATCGGCTGGTCTGGGCCTTGTGCGGCTGGTATAAGGCGTTGGTGGGCTTGTGCGGTTGGTTGCATATTGCTGTAAGGAAGAAAAACAAAAACAGCATAAAAGATCAGTGCAAACCACGTGTACATCTTGAAAAAAAAGGGTATCTACATGCATGGCTACCAATGGGGTCCTTATACAATCAAATAAGAAAGAAATTGGTAAATCAAAATCAGACCTAAATGATAATATTGAGAATCAAATTATTTTGAAACTAATTTTAAATAAATTATTTATTTATTATGATTCAACATACTATACTTAATGTTTTTTTTTCCGAATATGATGTTACAGAATACAAATGAAGAAACCAGAGAGGCACAAAGGAGGATTATTTTGGAAGTGTCTTAGACATAAAAATGTAAGAGACTATATTAATTTCGTGACGAAGCCCTAACGAAACGGAGCAAGCAGTTGACGGAGGCATGCAAGCCAAGTGAACAAAAACATCGACAAGTGAGTACATACGATGGCGAGAGTTAACACAGGAGGATTGGTGGAGGAGCTAGCGATGTACCCCAGTTTTCACTCCGGCTAAGTCTTCACGCTCAGCCCGTCGACTTTTTCATAGCTATGACGCCGTGTCCGATGTCTCTACCAAGGCTTTGTTACAGTCCATGGTTGTTCACGGCGGATGTACTGAATCTGGTGGATGTGTACACCTCTGCAGAGTCAAACTATTCTGAATAGCCGCGTCCTCGGATATGGACAGTTGAATGGCCATGTAGCTAGCGTTGAGTCAATGTTTTCAAAAAGAAGTTTGGAAAGGAGTTGGAACTTATGAAGTATTGAAAGAAGGAACCTTGTACCGTGGAGGTACCGATGATGAAAAGCCAGGAGTGGTTTTACAAGAAGTTTTCCAAAGAGAAAATTTTCTTTTAACAAAGTTTTTTACAAAACCTCTTGTAGATGTGATATCGAAAAAAGAAAGAAAACTATATTACTTTCTTTTGAAGTATCTTCTTCAACAAAGATACAGAGATTTTAAAATAAACTATGATGTATCTTTCATATGTCATGGATAGGGAACCCTATGTATAGCCTACCTATTCCACCATATAAGCATACTTGCATTTGGTAAGCTACATGATGGGTGTCTTGCTGAGTACATTCAAATGTACTCATATTGGTTTCGTCCCTGGTATTTACTTGCCAGACTTCGAAAAGGAGCCTCAAGAGGAGATCTACGAGGAGGAGTATTGTGCCGATGGACTTGCGAACTAGGATCGTCTCCCGGTTAGCAGCCTGTAGGTTAAGGCGTGACTTGGTCTCTACTACGTTGTGTTGTGTTTTAGCCTTCTGCTATGTCTGTTGTGTGTTTGTCCCGCGTGGCAGTTGTGTAGGCTTGGTCATGTGACCATGTTCCTTGTATAAGTCATGTTGTAAACGTGTAATGGATATTGTATCGGTGTACCAATTTGATATGTTGTTCACGACTGGTGTGATCTAGGATCGTGAATGTATGCATATCAGAGGTTCCCTTGAATAGTGGTTCTGGGGGACCTTACAGTTGCACCTTTATTGTGACTCCCTCTACTCGTTTCAAGTTAAATTATATGTGAGGAAGTTGTTGTCTAGAATGACTTATGTATTGATAAATGCGATGCTTCTTGTGCATATTTTATTTATGGACACTTCACTCCATAAACTTGTTGTCTTGTTTACTCAGTTCAATTTTGCTTGGGACAAGCGAGGTCTAAGCTTGGGGGGGGGGGGGTTGATACGTCCATTTTGCATCACTATTTTATATCATAGTTTACTATTATTCATTGATATATTTCATATTTAGAGATGATACTTATGTTATTTCATCTATTTTGCATATTTGATGATTATTGGAGAATTAACTTCCGGAACCAGAATTCTGCTGGAAAAAGGATCGTCAAGATACCATATTTCTGAAGATCAGTGATTCACGGAAAACATCGAGAAGTTCCTATTTTTCCAGATGCCAGAGCCTGCCAAAAGGGGCCCATACCATGTGGTGGCGCGGGCTACCCCATGGCCGCGCCGCCATGTGGTGTGGTGGCCCTGGCCCACCACTGCCGGTGCCCCTTCACGTACTTCATCCCCCCCCCCCGATACACTAAACTCGGCGAGCGATCGAGGAATATTCCGCCGCCTCCACGAGGTGGAAAACAACAGAGAGAGAAAACCTCTCCGTCAGGGAGAAATCTACGGGGGAAATTCCTTCCGGGAGGGGGGGGGGGGAATCATCGCCATTGTCACCGTCAACGAGCTGGACTTCATTGGGATCATCATCATCATCATCATCTCCACCGCCATCACCATTGTCTCCACCGCTCCACTCCATTCCGATGTAACATCTAGGGTTGAATCTTGTCTATTTCATAGTGGAAACTTTCCCGATGTTAATTACTGCTTGTGTTGATGCTATTGAGTAAAACCGTTGAATTAAGGTTTATGTCTAGATTTTTATTCATCATTATATCACCTCTGATCGTGATCTATATGATGTCTTGTGAGTAGTTCGTTTGGTTCTTGAGGACATGGAAGAAGTCAAGATGTTAGTAGTGGAATTATGTTGAGTAATATTTAATGGTTTGATATTTAAGTTGTGGTGCTATTCTTCTAGTGGTGCCATGTGAACGTCGACTATATGATACTTCACCTTTATGGGCCTAAAGGAATGCATTGTGTATCCGACTACTAACTGTGGGGTTGCTGGAGTGACAGAAACCTGAACCCCCGTTAGGAAACCGATGCATGAGGGAGTGTAGGATCCCAGAGTTTAAGAATGTGGTTAGATTTATCTTAATTACTTTATTATAGTTGAATATGCTTGCAAGGGTTATAAGCAAAAGTATTTATTAGTCCAAGTTAGGGAAGTACATTGGCATAGGTTCACCCATACAATAACTACCAAAACAATAAAGATTAATCAGTTGTATGAAGTGAAAGCACTTGACGAAATTCCCGCGTGTCCTCAAGAACGTTTGGCCATCATAAGTAAATCAACCGGCTTGCCCTTTGCTCTAGAAAGGATTGGGCCACTTGCTGCAATTGTTATTAGTGTCTTTTATTTACTTATACTTTATTTATCTGCTATATCAAAACCCCCTGAAAACATGTTTGCTAGTATTTACAGTGAATCTTTGATCAAAACTGATTGTCAACACCTTCTGCTCCTCGTTGGGTTCGACACTCTTATTTATCGAAAGTATTACGATACACCCCCTATACTTGTGGGTCATCAGATACATTGAAGACATTTTCTCCAACCGCAAGCATCTCCCATTTAAAACATTTTGACGGCACTAGACGTTGAAGCTGGCAGCAATTTACTCGGCCGTCAACTTCCCCCCAGATACATACAATTTAGAAAGTCTCGCTGAATCGATCTTAGGATGACACGTCACCGTTAGAAGAGCCTCATAAAATGTCAATCCCTCGTGAATAAAACCATAAGTGATCACCTGCTTTTTAGCCACAGATAATAGCAGACATGCCTCCGGATCATGCCGCTGCAGTTCCCCTGAAGGAAATTCCCTAAGCGATGACCAGCCATGCCTCTACCTCGATTACCAGCATGCCCACCGCGGTTGGCATCTCTCCCCTAGCCATCACCTTGACCCCTCCTTCCGCCGTTGTACGCGATAGGGAGAGCAGGAACGAGAGGCGCCACCGCTCCACCTTGATACTTTGCAAGCTCTAGGCGTCTGTCTCCCGCTCGCAACAGGATACAATAACATAGAAAGATTCCCGTGTGTTTTGACGCTCGTCTGTTCTGTGCGTGATACGGAATACTTGGCCCATATGGCCTTTCACCGTACACAAACGAATTATTGAATCCACCTCATCCACAAATCATGGCCTCCGTTGCCAACTCCGACGAGGCACCGCCCCGGCACTGCGATACCCAACCTTTATCACCTAGATCACGATTGATACGACACCGGTGACGTTCAACCAATACCCACTCTGCTGGGTCGAACGATTTCAACACAAACGTTGTGGGAGAGAGCTGAAGCTCATCCTAAATGTCATCTATGCCGATTTTAAATAAGGATAAATTTGCTAAGCAAACTTTGTTGCCACTTACTGGTAGAAAATACTTAGATTAAAACATGTCATACTTGACGCTAGCGACTTTTACCGGTATCTCCATAACAAAAGTAACAGGACAACCTATTTACTCCACTGCATAATGCCAAGATTTTTACGGCCGAGGAATCCCAACGAGGGAACTCGAGAGAAGTTCAGATGCGGCCTTTCATTTTGTTATAAAGAACAAGATTTATATACCTAATTACATTCCTAAGACAAGGAAAAAATTCAATAGAACATAATGCCAATTCAATTAGAAATATAATGCATGGACATAGAAGTGAACTCTTCTATAAAGGGCAGAGATTTTACAGCAGGGGTGATCGAGAAACCGTGGTCAAGAGGTTGCTAAATATCAATCTGATGGTCTTTTGTAGACATGCTTGGTTCTAGGATCAACTGATATTCTCTTTCCACTATTCACATCGAGGTCATGCCTGCATCATTAATTGTGTGAATAGTGAACACACTGGACGTGCAATAAAATGTTCGAGGTTTGCTTACTAAAAGACGATAACTTGATATCTGGAATCGTTAGTTGTTCCCTGGTACGTATCCGAACATCATGCATAAGCCTGTCAACATAGATGGCTTTCTTCCATAACTAATCGACACACGCGACCAAAACTTAAAATCTCAAGAAAACAACCATGACCAATATAATAATTAAGCAAGAAAAAAAAGTGAGTTGCAACCAACGCTCAAATAGTCGTAACAGATTTGACTAATTCGGTACTAATTCAGTATGCACGGACTAAGATCCATGATGCATACCATATTCTGATGTTTTGATAGGTAAAATGACCGTTCTAATAATATATTTACCAATATACAAATTCATATAGCGGTACAACAAAAATGGGACACTAGGTTTGAGAGAAAATCAAAGTGTAACCAATTGCACAAACGGACACCACAAATTCAGCAAGTGGGCACACGGAAGAAAAGAGAAAGCCATGCACTCAGAAAGCAAACACACCACCCACGCATGTAGAACACCAAACCTAGGCTTCGGCTTCATCATCGCCGACATTCTCCTTGGTGATCTCCTCTATAAGGTGCAGAGATTTTACAGCAGGGGTGATCGAGAAGCGGTGACCAAGAAGTTGCTAAATATCAATCTGATGGTCTTCAGTAGACATGCTTGGTTCTAGGATCAACTGATATTCGATTTCCACCATTCACATCGAGGTCATGCCTGCATCATTAACTGTGTAAATAGTGAACACACTGGACATGCGAAAAACGTTTGAGGTTTCACTACAGGAGGCGCCGTATACGCCGACGGGGCTGTAATACGCCGACGGGAAATTATCGGGCACCGTCGGCGTGTAGACGGAGACGAAAGTCCAACCATCCTGGCCGTCGGCCTATAAAACCTCGTCGGCGTACACGTATTCAAGCCGACGGTGGCCGTCGGCCTATACGGAGCCGTCGGCGTATCCCCTTCAAACCGACGGTGGCCGTCGGCCTATACGGAGCCGTCGGCGTATATGTGACCAATCGGAACTGCGTACAACGTTTTCTTTTTTTTTTCCGTAACGTTAGCCGTTTTTTTTTCCGTGCGGGCCAATCGGAACTGACCTAATCGGCCAATCCCTAGCCGCGACCAAATCCCAATCGGGATTTCCTCTCCCTCACCTCCGACCGGCCTCCTCACCTCCGACGCCCTCCCGCCGGCGACAGCGCCCCTCCCACGCCACCTCCATCCGCCACCGCCGGCGACGTCCTCCGCCCCCGGACCTCGATCTCCTCCGCCCCTCGATCTCCTCCGCCTCCGCCCCCGGACCTCGATCTCCTCCGCCCCCGCCTCACCCCGGCACCCTCGCCGCCCCGCCCCGCCCCGTCCCGCACCGTCGCCGCCCCGCCCCGCCCCGCCCCGCCCCGTCCCGCACCGTCGCCGCCCCGTCCCGCACCGTCGCCGCCCCGCCTCTGCTTGCACCCTCCTCCGCCCGCTCGCCGGCGGCGTACGCAGTGCTCGCCGGCGCCCTCGCCACCCTGTCCCGCCCCACCTCCCAAGCCCTCGCCGCCCCCCACGGCCACTGCCTCTTCTTCCTCCCGAAGAAGAAAGGTAGTTTTTTTTTTTGTTAGTCAAATTAGTTAAATTAGCTACTGTTAGGTGTTAGTTAAATTAGGTACTGTTAGTTGTTAGTTATATTAGGTGTTAGTTAGTTAGGTTAGTCCAATTTTAGTTTAGGAATTTAGTTGACATAAACTTTAGTAGTTTTTTTTATTTTTTTTAGTTGTTGTTAGTGGAAATAAATTTAGTTGCTAGTACTACTAGGTTAGTATTAGGGTGATAATTCTTTTAGTTGTTAGTACTAAGCTATTATTAGGGATGTTAATTCTGTTGCCGCTAATTTATTTGATGCTATTTGTTACAGAAGGTTGGAGCCGCCACGCCGTCGACCACCCTACCCCGCCCCGCCACGCTCTCGACCTCGCCGCCCTTGTCTGTAGCCGCCACGCCGTCGACCTCCTGGTACGTAATCGAACAGCTGCATAAGCCTGTCAACATAGATGGCTTTCTTCCCTAATTAATCCACACACACACGGCCAAAACTTAAAATCTCAAGAAAAAAATCTTGATCAATATAATAATTAAGCAAAAAAAAAAGTGAGTTGCAACCACACGATGCATCTCCATCAACCAAGAGTTGCAACGCTATCCGTGCTAATTCAGAATGCACGGACTAAGATCAACTGCGCATACCATATTCTTATGTTTTGATAGGTAAAATGACCGTTCTAATAATATATTTACCAATATACAACAAAAATAGGACACTAGGTTTGAGAGAAAATCCAAGTATAAACAATTACACAAACGGACACCACAAATTCACCAAGTGAGCACACAGAAGAAAAGAGAAAGCCATGCACTCAGAAAGCAAACACACCACCCACCCATGTAGAACACCAAACCTAGGCTTCAGCTTCATCATCGCCGACATTCTCCTTGGTGATCTCCTCGAGCGACCTGCCCATGGACTCTGGTACGAGCAATGAGAAGAGCAAGCCTAGGAAGTTTGTGCCGGCAAGCACGAAGAGCGCATTGCGCATGCCGATACCCTTGGCGTACCCACTCTCGGGCTTCTTCTGGTCCTGCGACGCGTAGAGGAACCCGAACGCACCGATGATTGCGCCTGCCTTTCCGGTGGCCGCAGAGATGCCGTGGCACGTGGATCGGAGCCTGGCTGGGAAGATCTCGGCGGGCACGATGAAGGTGGTGCTGTTGGGCCCGAAGTTGGCGAAGAAGAAGGTGAGCCCGTAGAGCACGACGAACCCGGTGTGGTGCCCCGGCTTCACCAGGTAGTCGTATGGAATGGCTATGGCGAGCATGAAGATGGTCATCATGGCGAAGCCCATGAGCTGGATCCAGAACCTGCCGATGATGTCGATGAAGGCGACGGTGAACCAGTAGCCCGGCACGGTGCCGCAGAGGGCGATGAGCGCCTGCGCGCGGGCGATGCGATAGAGCTCCTCGAGGGCACTCATGGTCCTCGCCGGTGGGATCCAGCCGATCTTGGTGAAGATGTCCTTCTGGAACAGGTTCTGGCTGTAGAAGGCAACGTCCAACAGGAACCAGGTGCTGGTTGTGGCTAGCAGGTGCAGCCCATGGCGTTTCATGAACTGCTGCGAGAAGAGGCCCCAAGTGTCGCCGGTGGCCACCTGGCGCTGGACCTCCTCCTCCGTGATTTCCTTGTTGAGCACCCTGGACATGTCCGCCGTGGCCTGTTTCATGTTGCGAGCGATGAGCGCCGTGTACCTTGCCGTCTCCGGCATCTTCATGCGCCAGTAGTAGGTTAGCGCCGCCGGGATGGTGCCGAACATGAGGATGATGCGCCACACGAAATCGGACTCCGGCCCGATGGATCCCGCAGCGTCCACTTCGAAGGTGGGCTTCGGGAACGCGTGCCGGAACGCGGACGAGACGATGATGGTAACGATGGTGCCGAAGAGGATGCCGAAGCCCTGCATGGCGAAGACAGCGGCGATGAAGGCGCCGCGGGTCTTCTTGTTAGCGTACTCGGACATGATGGTGGCCGACAAGGGGTAGTCCCCACCGACGCCGAAGCCGAGCCAGAAGCGGAAGAAGCAGAGCGTCCCGATGACGCCATTGGCCGTGTGGCCGAAGGAGAGCCCGGACGCGACGGAGCATATGACCATGAGGATGAGCGTGAAGCCGTAGACGCTCTTGCGGCCGAGCTTGTCGCCGAGCCAGCCGAAGAAGAGCTGGCCGGCGAGGGTGCCGCAGAGGGCCACGCCGTTGACGGCGGCCGACACGTTGGCCGGGAGGTGGCCGGGGCTGTTGCTGGTAGGGTCGGTGTAGTAGATGCGGCCGAGCAGCCTGGTGACGAGGGCGATACAGAAGAGGTCGTAGGCGTCCGTGAAGAAGCCCATGCCGGCGATCACGATGGTCGTGAAATGGTACAGTTGCGTCTTGGCGCCATCGAGTGCTTTCAGCACGTTGAGCTGTTCACTCGCCATGGCCGGTCGACTAAGCTTCTCAGCTCTCCTACTTCTTCCCTCTTGGTCTCTTGCTGTGCTTTCTTCCCTAGTGCTGGTAGGTATATATAGGCAACCCCATATATACAGTGTTAGTTGCAGGTAGTACGAAATACCCTAGCTATCACTACAAGTACAGCCGTACATGATCAAGGTGCACACGACAATTCTACCTGTTGATCTAGCTATTATTAGAAAGGATTGATGACACAGCTGGGTTTGGCTAAATTGAAGTTTATCGGGTTTGACTTCAGTTTCAATATATATAGAATTGTGCAAAGAAAGCTATTGCACCCCTATCGGTCATGGTTATGCTGGGAATATACCTCAATGTAGCAAATTGTACAAGAGCAAGCAGCTACGGATATGCCGATCCGGACATTGGCTACTTGCAACTATAGTATAAAATACCATGTGTACAGCAGGTACAGCCGTACATTTTCAAGATACATACATACATACATGCTTCTTTGCAATGTCTAAGATACCGTTTATCGTTTACAGCTCAGCGGGCCTCAAATTAGAGACTAATCGCTTATCGGCCGATTTATCGATTTTATTGGTGCCCTATTTATCGGTTCTTTCTTCTTTGACGTGGTACTTGAAAACTAATCGGACGAATTAAAAGCTCCAATGCCTTTCAATTAGTGAAAGAACTATAGGCTGGTGTACGCCGCGCTTGACAGATGGGTGTTCCGATTCCCTGTAAGAAGCATCTCAAACCAAGCCCCACATATGTTCCAGTGGACGGTCCGAGACATGGACCAGATACAAAACATCGACCCAACGGCCATCCCAAACCCAGTCTCGACACTACATATTAATTCAAGCATTGATATTTCTAGCAAAAATTACTATGTTTGGAACATTGGGAGCTTTTATTTTTACATGAACATTGATCGTTTAAGGTGTGTGTGCCGCGCGCGCTCTCTCTCTCTCTCTCAAATGGTTCATTTATGTGGTATATTTGCACGTGAGAGTACGTACACCCAGGAGTAACAGAATCGCATGCACTGCGACCAGCCATATGATTGGAAGGTTAAATTTCTGACATTGGGAGTTCTAGATCTATGCACATTTAGCAGCAAACGGGCAGTGCAGCGATCAAAGCGGTACGCCGTACTATCTAAATCACTAAGTCTCCCTCTTTATTTATTTTTTCTTTTGCAAACTGCAACCCGGTCCGGCTAATCACAGCTCATTACTAGTTTTTTCCGAACTTTGTTAAAAAATGCAAAAATATGAGAAGATCCGAATATGCGCTGCCAACTAGATTATATTGTGCGATCATGGACATGGTACTGGTCACCACGATGACACGGGTCATAATTATAAATTAAGGCTCGGAGCTTAACTATTGATACTGATGTAATTAGACGAAATGCATAAGAGCAGAATCATCAGCCCCAAAAGAATCTATCTACAACGGCTGTTATCAGGAATGGGCTTTAAACTAATCAAAGCGTGAAAGCACAACAGCCGCAAACTCAATTTACAGTCGTAATATACTTTTTAAAACAGTAAGACTTTCTTCGCCCTCAAGTTGGTAATATAAAAAAAAAATACTGAAAAATACTATATAGATCTAAATTAGTACTACAAGCCCATTATGCTGAACTGATCATAGACGGTCTTTCGCTCACGGATCGTTCTTGATTCTGTTCTGAACAAGACTCGAGGCAATGTTAATGTATTTCTTGAGAGCAACCGTGCATGACATTGTGATAGCTCAATGTCTACAATCTAACATCTGACAATGCTACAAGTAATATGTTGTAGGCTGCAAACTAAATGTCAGCCAATTTTAAAAGGGTTGACATTTTTTCTAAGCTAATGTCTTGATACCTACTGCTAGCAAGTACTTAAATTAAAACAGATCAAACTTGACGCTACCAAATTACGTGTCCATAACATTAGTAACTGGACAACCTATTTATTCTACTGAAACGGCGGTGTACTTAAAAAGTAACCGGACAAATTTAAATGCCTTGCAATTAGTGAAAGAACTAGGCTGGTGTACACCACGCTTGACAGACGAGCGTTCCGATTCCGTGCAAGAAGCATCTCAAACCAGGCCCCCCTTATGTGTTCGGACAGATGGGCCAAGACACGGACCAGACAGAAAACATCGACCCAACTGCCACCCCAAATCCACCCTGGACACTACATATTAATTCAAGTATTCTACTCAAAAAAATTAATTCAAGTATTGATATTTCTATAAAAAAATAGTATGTTGGAAACATTGGGTGTTTTTTTACATGAATATTTATCGTTTAACATATATAAAAACTAGTGAACTTATGCAAACAAGTTAAGAACAGAATCGCATACACTGCAACCAGCCATATGTTAATCGTCTGACATATCAAAACTACTAGATCTATGCACATTTAGCAGCAAGCGGGCAGTGCAGCGTTGAAAGCGGTACGCCGTATTATCTAAATCATTGACTCTCCCTCTTTGCTATTTATTTTGCAAATTGCATCCCGGTTCGGCCAATCACAGCTCACATAGCCGTGCCACTAGATCAACAGATATTTATAGCTTTCTTCTGAACTTTGTCAACGGATGCAAAATATGGGAAGATCCGAATATGCGCGGGAATCTTGCCAAAATGAGAATATATTATTTGATCATGGACATGGTACTGGTCTCCATGATAATACGTGTCATAATTATAGAAGTTCGCAGCCTACACTGGTAGAAAATAGGCCTACAGTCCCGGTTCGCCAGGCCCATTAATTCCGGCCGCGCAACCGGGACTAAATAGGCGCGACTAAAGGCCCCCCCTCTTTAGTCGCGCCTCTTACGAACCGCGGCTAAAGGCCCGGCCACGTGGGCGGGTGGCGTGAGCCGGGGGGCGGAGGACCTTTAGTCCCGGTTAGCCACACGAACCGGGACTAAACTTTATTTCATAATTTCTTTAATTCATTTGGGTTTCTAATTATTTTTCACTCCAATTTTTCACTCCTTTTTTTTTTAGAATTTGTATTATTTGCTTAGTGTCTAACTACAATTATCTCTAATCAAATTATTTACCCGTGGTCAAACTTCCCGCTCGGTCACGCATCCTCCCACTACTATAGCACTAGCACGCTTAACTTCCGAGTTCCATCCCGTCCCGCATCCAAGTGTTTCGCACGCATGTATGTGATAGTAGTATCATATCAATCCTATTAACATGTTGGTCGATGCCACATTTCTTTATTGTTTGAATTTCAAATAAATCTTTTAATAAACAAAAGTAATGATGTAATTAATAATTTTGAATAAATAAATAAACATTAACTTTTTAATTTGTATTATTTCTAAAAATACTATTAATATATCAAAATATTCAGAAAAATAAAACTAATTCATTTTTAAATCTTAAAAATACAAATAATATATCAAAAAATTAAGAAAAATAAAACTAATTCATTTTAAAATCTTAAAAATACAAATAATATATCAAAAAAATAAGAAAAATAAAACTAATTCATTTTAAAATCTTAAAAATACAAATAATATATCAAAAAATTAAGAAAAATAAAACTAATTCATTTTAAAATCTTTAAAATACAAATAATATATCAAAAAATTAAGAAAATAAAACTAATTCATTTTAAAATCTTAAAAATACAAATAATATATCAAAAAATTAAGAAAAATAATACCAATTCATTTTAAAATCTTAAAAAGACCAGTAGGCTCTTCTATTATTTTTAGAATGAGTTCAAAAATGTATTTTGAAGTAAATCCAACTGGATGAGTTTGTTTTCTTGATGTGTTTTTGTTTGTTTTCTTGATGTGTTTTTGTTTGTTTTCTTGACGTGTTTTTGTTTGTTTGTTTTGAAATGTGTGTTTGACATAATATAGAAATAGTATGGCTAGGAATTAATATAGAAATAATATCCATTACATAATAATATATCCATTACATACTAATATATCCATTACATGCATATATCGAACGCAAGATGCGGTACACAAACAACATCTACTCGAGCTCCGTCGAGTAGATGCGGAAGAACTCGTAGGAAACGTATGCATCTATGGCTGCATAGTTGACGTTGGTCCGGTCCAGTGGGGTCTTCTCCCAATACCTATGATTCTTGGAGGGGAAACGAGACTTCATGGTTTCGTAGTCCTCGTGGATGAAGGCAGTTGCCATCGGAGCCATCCCGGTCTTGGGCCCGTACAACTCATCGAAATGGATAAGGTCCTGAAGATCAATGTAGTGATCTTCAGGTATCACAATACCCAAGCGCATCAACTTCTGACGGTCTTGAGTGATGTCAACGCTGGAGAAGTCACACCCCTTGTTGACAAGAAAATCAACAAGTGCCGGAGAATGCTTTGAACTACTGCAACAATAAAAATAGAACACGTGTTAGATATGTTGCAACACATGTATTCTTCAGATGCAACAAACAAATCGAAAATGCAAGATTGTACGTGTGCATTACCTTGACCATTGGAAGACCAAAACGAACTCCTTGAGCGCAATCTGGCTGACGGCAACATCCCGTTGATCCGCCGTATACTCTAGATCAAGCCCGAAGAACCTATGGTGTTCATCGGCTTGTTCATAGAGATAGCTGAAATGTTCAAGAAGACCGGGGAGCCTCTCGCAATTATTGGTGTAGGCCACGTCGAGACTCTTGCCGCATGGTGTGGCCACACGGACAGTCTTCCAAACTTTATCCATGGGTGCTTGGTGGAGGAAGATCGAAGAGAGGAAGAGAAGAGAAGAGAGAAGAAGAACAGAGACTCGGGTGCGCACTCTAGCAATGGCGCCCTTCTGCCTCTCGCTCGCGAAATAAAACCGCCGCGCGGGTGAAGGGAATATGCCCGAGAGGCAATAATAAAATGGTTATTATCTTATTCCTTGTTTATGATGAATGTTTATTTCTCATGCTAGAATTGTATTAACCGGAAACGTTGATACATGTGTGCTTAATAAACAAACAATGGTTCCTAGTAAAGCCTCTCTTTTAACTAGCTCGTTGATTAATAGATGATCAAGGTTTCCTGATCATGAACATTGGATGTTATTAATAACGGGGTCATGTCATTAGAAGAATGATGTGATGAAAATATACCCAAAGAGAATATAGCAATGCGATCAAGTCATTTAGTTTACATTGTTATATCAAACACACGAAGTAACTTATTCCTTATACCATGAGATCATGTCAATCACTGATACCGGAAGAGTGCTTTGATGGCATCAAACGTCACACCGTAACAGGGTGACTATAAAGGTGTCGTTGAGTATTCGGAAAGTATTAGTTGAGGATCATGGATCAAGAGTGGGATTTGTCCATCCAAATGACGGAGAGATATACTCTGGG
This sequence comes from Alopecurus myosuroides, assembly GCA_028641055.1. Classification (NCBI taxonomy): domain Eukaryota; kingdom Viridiplantae; phylum Streptophyta; class Magnoliopsida; order Poales; family Poaceae; genus Alopecurus; species Alopecurus myosuroides. The sequence continues at coordinate 332,096,477 of CM054062.1, read as the reverse complement.
CCCTCTCGGTGATATCACATCGAAACCGCTTGCAAGCACGTGATATGATCACAAGGATGTTATATCACGGGAACGAGAAAAGAGTACTTGTCGGTAACGAGATTGAACAAGGTATGGTTGATACCAATGATCGAATCTCGGACAAGTAAAATATCGCGAGACAAAGGGAATAGTTCACGGCGTTGTTGGTTCACACGATCACGAGAGTCATCGTTGAATATATAGGAGTCATCACGGATCTCCAGATCCCGCTGTTGATTATTGATCGGAGAGAGTCTCGATCATGTCTATCTTATTCGCGAACCGTAGGGTGACACACTTAAGGTTCGATGACGCATTTGAGAGGATACGGAATATCGAAGAATATTTTGGACAGCACCGAAATTGTTTCGGGGAAAATTGAAATAGTTCAAGGGGTTTTTCGTCGAATGGTTGTTAATAGAATTAACAAATGATTCGAGGTGCTATATGCAAAAGTTTGTTAATAGAATTAACAAATGCTGAAATAAAGAAATAAAAAGGTTTTATTTATTTATTAAAAGAAAACCTTTGGATTTTCCAAGTGGGAAATTATGGGAGCATGAGTGGGTGTGAGTGGAGCTTCCACTCACATGAAGAGGGAAGAGGTGGGGGCACCACCATGGCTGGCCGCACCCCACCTTTGGGCTGCCTCCCTCTCCCTATAAAAGGAGGGTGAGGGCTCCTCCTCATTGACACACTTGGCCACTTCCCTTTCCCTCCACCCGCTGCTCCATTTCATGGTCTCCGGCTTGGCGAAGCCCTGACCGTGAGATTCTTCATCACCACCACGTCGTCGTGCTGCTGGAGTTCCGAGGGATCCTCTACTTCCGCGCCCCGCTGGAACGAGGGAACGGAGGTCGTCATCAACCGTACGTGTGACCGATCACGGATGCACCGCCGGATTGCGGTGCCATCTTCTCGCTATCGGGATCGGTGTGAGTACGACTACGCCAACAACGAGATTTGATCTCGTACCACTTTGAGTCTTCGAGGGTATGTGTTCTCCTTAACCCTCTTGTTGCCCGTTGCACTTCGTCTCCTAGATTAGATCTTGGCCTTTCGGGTATCTCTCGCGTAGGAAAATTTTTGTTTTCTATGCTACGTTCCCCTTCAGTGGTATCAGAGCCAGATCTATGCGTAGATGTTTTGTACGGGTAGAACACATAGGTGTATGTGGGCGTTGATGATCATGTTATTACCTCCTTGATTATTTTATGATCTTAGTGGCATAGTGGGATGAAGCGGCCCGGACTAACCTTACATGTCCACGTACATGAGACTTGTTCCACAACTGACATGCAACTTGTATTGCATAAGTGGCTTGCGGGTGTCTGTTTCTCCTACTATAGTTAAGATCTAATCTATGAAGGGTTGTTAAAAATGTGTTTATCAACGTTGTGGTTGATGTTCGTAGGTATGAACGGTTCTATCATCGAAAGCCCTAAGCCACGTAAAATATGCAAAAATAATTTAGAGGCGTCTAACTAGTTTTTGCTGGGCATGTGATGTGATATGGTCAATATTACAAATTTGATTATGAGATGATCTATTTTGTAAATTATTGATATACCGGAAGGTATCCATATGTTTGTCTTCTTATTTATGGACAATCAAGATTGGGGTGCCATGGTACTTGGTACCACGCCGGTGGAATGATTGAGATCATACCATAATGCACTTGATGGAGATCAAGTGCAAGAAGGACCATATCATATCACGTTATCCTTTCATGTGATGTCTGTGATGTTAATCCTTTTTTATGCATCTTGTTTTGCTTAGATAACGATGGTAGCATTATAAGATGATCCCTCTCACTTAATATCAAGATAATAATGTGTTCTTCCTTAAGTATGCACCGTTAAGAAAGTTCGTCGTTTCGAGACACCACGTGATGATCGGGTGTGACAGACTCAACGTTCGCATACAACGGGTGTTTTCAAGCCTAGCATGTACAGACATGGCCTTGAAACACACGCAATACTACGGTTCTACTTGGCGAGCCTAGCATGTACAGACATGGCCTCGGAACACGTAACCGAAAGGTAAAGCATGAGTCATATGGATGATATGATGAACATGTAGATGTTCGCCTTTGAAGCTACATCATCTCACGTGATGATCGGTTTTGGTGTAGTGAATTTGGTTCGTGTAATCACTAAAGACGACTAAGAGGGATGTTGTTTTTGAGTGGGAGTTCATGGTTTAATTTTTTGAATTAACTTGAACTTATTTATCATGAACAACAAATCAAAGTGAATTTGCACAAATTGTAGTATTCATTGGCATCTATAATTACCTTACACTTAGATTGTTAATTGAGATATAACTGTTATGATCTGGTAAATACCATTTAAGATTGGTACCGTATTAGTGATATTTAAAATTGAGTCCTATTGTAGATTTTTTGGTATTTCCTACCTAGCTCCATATGGTTAATGATTGATTAATCTAGAGAGCAAATAATTCCTACTTAGAATCCAGAGTCATGGTTGCTTCCGTATTACTTTATCTTCAAAAGAATGTTTTGTTGATCAAGGTGATTTAGGAACTGAAAAGAGTTGTTTTCAGAAACAATCAAGTGAAAGATATATTGATATCTAGAAACTTATTTGTGGCAACATGACTGAGTATAATTTAGCGTGACAATGTTTGCTTATATTATCTGAATATATGCAATGATTGAAGACGCTAGGCGTTTGAATATTCCAAGAAGTTGGGCGCTCAAAATTATCCTCTAAATCCCTTCCTTCGAGCTATAGTAACTTAATCATAAAATTGTTATGAGGGGATGGATTGGAAGTATGGGTAAAGTAGTTTACCTTACTTGGAAATTGCTAAGAGTGGAATCTAGAAGAATATTATTAATATGGTGATATTAGTAGAACAATCAAACTCAAAGTATGACTCAATGGGTGATAGTATATGACTAACACGCCAAAGAAAATGAGCTAGTAAGACTAGCATTGTTTGATGTTGAATGATTCTTCTATAAAGGAAAAGGAATATTGAAAATAGAATTACAAATAGATATATGGCAGAAAAGAAGATAACTGGAAAAGTCCAGCTCAGGAGTATATACTTGATATACAAGATATAGATGTATTACTAGTTAACAAAGTATTTTTGGGTATTTTGATACCACATTGGTTGGTATGAGTTGTCATACAAAGCAACGCAATGCAAGAAATACGAGGGCCTAAAAAGAACTAGTAATAGATGTGGAATCGATTATGACAAGAACATAAATAAAGTGTTATTGTGTTCATTGTAGTATCGAACCAAACATTCAAGATTTATTTTAAGAACTTAATAAGTTGTTATTTTGTTCTAGTCTTTTGTGAGAACAAATGAGATTGTTCAAACTATGATCATATTCCATAATTGATGGATATGTTAATATAAATCATGTTGGTAAAGTAAACATCTATAAGACTAAATGCTAAACGTTGCAAGACGTAAAAGATTTTCACTTAAATTGTGACACCACCATTTTAGTTCATATCGGAAAGGAAAACATGAAGGAACTCCATATTGATGGACTTCCGGAGTCATTTTGTTTTGAATAAATTGACGCTTGTGAGACCTCTTCCAAAAGATGACTAGAATTCCGTTCATAGGCCAAAGTAGAATGGACGACTAATTTAGTGGAGATTATACATATTGATGTATATAGTCCATTATGTGTAGTCATGTATGGTGGATTAATTTTTCCTTCATAAAATTCTCTCGACGACTTGAGTAGATATGTGAGTATATCTATTTAAAGGGAACGGAGTTTGACATTTTGAATTGGTTCAAAAGGTTATTAATATGAAGTTAAAATCAATGTAACAAGATAATCAAGTATTTATGATTGGATCATAAAGAATAAATTTTGAGTTACAAGTTTAGCAAAACATCTGAGAAGTTGCAGAATTGTTCTACAACTTATATTACTCGAATTACCCCACATTAGTTTGGAGTGTTCGAGAGACAAAAATCAAACCTTGTTTGACATGGTAAGATTAATAAAATTGCCATTATAATTTTGTAGTTTATACATTAGTGACAACCGTTTTTCCACTGAAAAGAGCACCATCATGATCCGCTGAAATTGACAACATATAAGATATGGTTTGGGTAGTGACCCGAATTGTCACTTTCTTAAGTTTTGGTATGCATAGCATGTGTAAAATGTTTACAACCAAAATAGGATAAATATATGTTTATAAGGTTATCCCAAATAAAACATTGGGTATTTCTCCTATCACCGAACCAAAAGACAAATGTTGTTTGTCAGAAAGGGTTGATTTCTCGAGAAAGTAGTTCTTGCGAAACAAGTGAGTGGGAGCACAGTACAAACTCAACGAGGTTAGAGAATCTTCGTTATCATGTCAAGAGTAGCGCAGCACTGGAAGTTGTTCCGGGGTTTACTATTTTGACTAAGTAGAAGACACTACAAATGTTGTAGATACTTCAAATGAGTTTGCGAGCTGTACCAGAAAAGTCCAAAAACTTTGTACTTAGAACAACTTGTGGTTTAAGTGTAAAGTGTTGTTTTGACAACAAAAGGACCTGGACCTTATAAAGGAAGCAAATGATGGGCCCTGACTTCGTAAAATTGACTATGAGTCATTATATCCGCCATAGTATCCTTGTATGAATATCAAGTATGTGACTTGGTAGTCCTTTCGATAGGCATGATGCCTAACGATAGCAAAAGGGTCTATATAGCAATAAAGACATGGATTTTACATCCTTTGAAAGTTGTACTTATCGAAAAGTTGTTTTCGACGAAGTTCAAAGAGTTCACTACTACAAGATTTTGATCTTCCGTAGTGATGCTTAGTCTTTGCGGACAGTTCGAGCAAAAGTCACATATTATGATATGGCAGTTGAATAACAAAACTAACTCTCCTCTCGAGGAAGTTTGATCAAAGATGTGTACTTGACACAGTCTGAGAGTTTTGTAAAATTCAAAAGATTGCTAGAAAGGTATGCACACTTCAATGGTTGAAGTGAGCATAACGAAGTTGAAATCTTTACCTTAATGAAGTTATCAAAAGAGTTTGATTCCATCATGAATGATAAAGATGCTTGTAAAGTTACAAGAAATTAAGTGGGAGCGCTATGACATATTTCCAATACTTTATGTAGATGACATATGGATGATTGGAAAATATGTTATTTTAAATTAACACGGTTAAGATTTTCATATTGATGAAAGGCTTGGAAGATATTGGGCATCGATGTCTATAAAATATGGATTCAAGCGCCTGATATGATTGAAGCCAAATTACATAGATGAAATATTGAAGTAAGTCAATATAAAATTGATAAGAAGGAGTTCTTGTCACATGGAAAATAATTGAGCAAGATTCATGTGTTTTGACACATGATGAGCATCATTGAAATTGAGATTTCTAAGTCATGTTTCCATGCTATGTACACAACCAGATGAGTCCTATGCTATAAAATGTTATAGCAGGATAATTCATATGATGATTAGATAACAGTGGGAGAGATCCTCGTGTCATTTTAGAAATGCTAAGGATATGTTTTCCTATATAGTAATGACAAAATATTAGTTGTAATATGTTACACTAATAATCTTGTCATTTAATCAAGTAATTTTATCTCAATTAAAATATGTGATGAACGGTAGCACAATAGGATGGAAGAAAGTTCCATGCTGGATTTGAAAGAGTTTCAAAATTAAAATATTGTGACAGATACTACAACAAAGGCTAGAGTATATCGTTGTGTTGACAACTGATTATAAGCGTATTTTGTGTCAAGGAGTTCTTTATTGAACTTGGTGAATTTCCAAGAATGCTGAAACTATGAAGCTACATTTTCACAATGTTAGTAACATCAGTTTAAGCTGAGGAATTAAGGTATCACCGGAACTTGGTGAGTTTCCAAGAATGCTAACACTATGAAGCTACATTTTCACAATGTTAGTGACATCAGTTTAAGCTGAGGAATTAAGTTTTCACCAATTGACCATATATATACAAAGCCATCTCATTAGAGAATGAGTGATGCGTGTAGACGCAAAGAACATGCAAATACAATAGGACCTGAACAGTTCAGATCTTTTTGATAATGTTTACCACATGCGAAGCATGGTAATAACACTGGTACGCCATATGTGTTAAGTGCTTACAGACTAGATTATTGACTCTAGTGCAAGTGGGAGACTGAAGGGAATATGCCCGAGAGGCAATAATAAAATGGTTATTATCTTATTCCTTGTTTATGATGAATGTTTATTTCTCATGCTAGAATTGTATTAACCGGAAACGTTGATACATGTGTGCTTAATAAACAAACAATGGTTCCTAGTAAAGCCTCTCTTTTAACTAGCTCGTTGATTAATAGATGATCAAGGTTTCCTGATCATGAACATTGGATGTTATTAATAACGGGGTCATGTCATTAGAAGAATGATGTGATGAAAATATACCCAAAGAGAATATAGCAATGCGATCAAGTCATTTAGTTTACATTGTTATATCAAACACACGAAGTAACTTATTCCTTATACCATGAGATCATGTCAATCACTGATACCGGAAGAGTGCTTTGATGGCATCAAACGTCACACCGTAACAGGGTGACTATAAAGGTGTCGTTGAGTATTCGGAAAGTATTAGTTGAGGATCATGGATCAAGAGTGGGATTTGTCCATCCAAATGACGGAGAGATATACTCTGGGCCCTCTCGGTGATATCACATCGAAACCGCTTGCAAGCACGTGATATGATCACAAGGATGTTATATCACGGGAACGAGAAAAGAGTACTTGTCGGTAACGAGATTGAACAAGGTATGGTTGATACCAATGATCGAATCTCGGACAAGTAAAATATCGCGAGACAAAGGGAATAGTTCACGGCGTTGTTGGTTCACACGATCACGAGAGTCATCGTTGAATATATAGGAGTCATCACGGATCTCCAGATCCCGCTGTTGATTATTGATCGGAGAGAGTCTCGATCATGTCTATCTTATTCGCGAACCGTAGGGTGACACACTTAAGGTTCGATGACGCATTTGAGAGGATACGGAATATCGAAGAATATTTTGGACAGCACCGAAATTGTTTCGGGGAAAATTGAAATAGTTCAAGGGGTTTTTCGTCGAATGGTTGTTAATAGAATTAACAAATGATTCGAGGTGCTATATGCAAAAGTTTGTTAATAGAATTAACAAATGCTGAAATAAAGAAATAAAAAGGTTTTATTTATTTATTAAAAGAAAACCTTTGGATTTTCCAAGTGGGAAATTATGGGAGCATGAGTGGGTGTGAGTGGAGCTTCCACTCACATGAAGAGGGAAGAGGTGGGGGCACCACCATGGCTGGCCGCACCCCACCTTTGGGCTGCCTCCCTCTCCCTATAAAAGGAGGGTGAGGGCTCCTCCTCATTGACACACTTGGCCACTTCCCTTTCCCTCCACCCGCTGCTCCATTTCATGGTCTCCGGCTTGGCGAAGCCCTGACCGTGAGATTCTTCATCACCACCACGTCGTCGTGCTGCTGGAGTTCCGAGGGATCCTCTACTTCCGCGCCCCGCTGGAACGAGGGAACGGAGGTCGTCATCAACCGTACGTGTGACCGATCACGGATGCACCGCCGGATTGCGGTGCCATCTTCTCGCTATCGGGATCGGTGTGAGTACGACTACGCCAACAACGAGATTTGATCTCGTACCACTTTGAGTCTTCGAGGGTATGTGTTCTCCTTAACCCTCTTGTTGCCCGTTGCACTTCGTCTCCTAGATTAGATCTTGGCCTTTCGGGTATCTCTCGCGTAGGAAATTTTTTGTTTTCTATGCTACGTTCCCCTTCAGCGGGAGGCGAGCAGTTTGTATCTTTTGTCCCGGGTGGCCAGGCCAACCGGGACTAAAGACAGGGAGGCCAGCAGACTGAATCATTAGTCGCGGGTGGCCACGCCAACCGGAATTAAAGCCCTCCACGCGCCTCCACGCGCTTCCCAACCCACGACGCATGACCTTCTGTCGCGGGTCTCCTCCTGACCTGGGACTAAAACCCCTTTAGTCACGGTGCGCAAAGTTTGGGGACTGATGGGGGCGTATGGAAGGCCTTTTTTCTACCAGTGCTAAAAGGACAATTAGATGAAATGCATAAAAGCACAATGCTCAGCCCAAGAGAAGTTATCAACCTCTTATCTACAATGGTTGTTATCGGCAAACAACTTTAAAACAATTAAAGCGTGAAAGCACAACAGACGCAAACATATGATTCCATGTAGATTCGAATGAATTTGTCAATTACTTCTAAAAACAGGGCCCGCAATTTGGCAATAAATAAGTAGCTGGTTGTTATATATGTTGAAAATTAGTATATATCCCGTTCTTTCACTAATAGATTTTTCTCAATCATATTATGAGAAAAATCATATACTCGGAAAATTAGTATAATTCTTCAAAGGAAACCGTTCATGATGGTGTGATAGCTCAATGTCTACAATATATCATCGGCACGTTTGACAATTCTCCAAGTAATAAGTTGAAGTATGCGAATTAAATGTCAGCCATGCCAATTTTAAAAGGGTTGACACAAACTTTGTTATTTTATGGTGATCCAAATTCAGATGGAGATAAAAAGATAAAGAAAAGTTTGGACAGAGCGAAGCGAGGCCCGTTACCGGAGGCCTAGGGCCGAAGCGAAGTTTGTACGGTACGAGTTGTTGACGTGTTAGATCCGGATTCTATCTTGTCTAGGGTTTGCCCCTTTATATACCTCATGTAAAGCCGCTGGTTGGGATACGTCGCAATTTGTAAATCCCGGCGTTTGTAACACACCCGAAAATAGTGAAGTTCTGCTGGCTGGCGCCCGTGGTTTTTTCTCTTTCTCATTGTAAGGGTTTTTCACGTTAAAAATCTTGTGTCCCCATATGTCGATCTCTTTTATACATTGCTTATTTGTACTAACGTTTATAACAAACTTCAACATGGGAAATCCTATTAGACCCCTAGGTGTAGAATAAGTAATTCTACACACGGGTCGGTCGACCCAGCCAGACCGCTATTTTGGTTCCGTCTAACGTTGTCAGTGCAGCTCACAACATCGAGCATCATAATTTTACACCGGGATGGTTTCTTTCCAACATTAATTCGGTCATGGAGCTTGGGAGCTGACCTCATTTTCCCGCCCCTGCTTTCCAGTCACGCGGAGACGGTTCGGAATCGAACGTGTGCAGCAGAGAGCGGGTTACCGGCCAGCGGCGAGCGGTGGGTATTGTAAAGTTCTCTCAGTTTAGGGTGAAAGGCGTGATACCCTTAGGGGCCTCCTGTTACGTGTTTATATAGCCGATTAACCAAAACCATCGGGAGGCAGATTACACGGATTTGTTACAGCCCTAAAGCTAACAACCGACTTTTATCAATAGGTACAGTTGGGATTACAACTTGGTATACTAGTATTGAAAAGCGTATACAACTAACCACTATATCTAACACTAGCCCTCAATCCTAACTTTACTGACTTAAGATTGTTCCTGAATGCCAATAACTGTTGACTATTTAGAGCCTTTGTGAATCCATCAACAACTTGGTCTCCTGTTGGTATGAACTGAATATCAAGTTATTTTTCCTACTACTCTTTCTCTAACAAAATGATAGTCAATGTCGATATGTTTAGTTCTAGCATGAAACACTGGATTTGCATAGAGATATGTGGCACCAATATTATCATACCATAGAACCGTTGTTTCAGGATGTGTAACATTCAGTTCCTTCAAGAGGGTTTGTACCTAAATTACTTCAGCAGTAGCATTTGCCATTGCCTTATACTCAGCTTCAGTGCTTGATCTGGACACTGTTGGTTATTTTCGTGCACTCCATGATATTGAGATTAGAACCCATAAATACTGCATATCCCCCGTTGATGTTCTGTCATCTGGGCACTCAGCCCAATCTTCATCATAAAAGGCACCGACAAGCATAGATGAACTTCTACTCAATCTTAGTCCAATTCGTAATGTACTTTTCAAATACCTTAGGATTATTTTACTGCTGTCCAATGCATAGTGGTCGGAGAATGTAAGTATTGACATACTTTGTTAACAGAGAAAGATATATCAGGCCTAGTAAAGGTTAAATACTGAAGGGCCCCAACAACATTCCTGTAGTTGGTAGCATCATCTTGACTCAATGGCTCCCCTTCAAATTTTTACGATTTTTTTGAGGTAGACAAAGGAGTACTTGACGGTTTACAATTTTTCATACCAGTGCGTTTAAGAATATCCGAGGTGTATTTTTCTTGAGTCAAGGAGAATTCCATCATTTTGCTTTTGCACTTCTATGCCAAGGATGTAGTGTAGATCACCTAAATCCTTGAGGGCAAAGTCCATCTTCAAGTCACGGAGTAGTGCTGTAGTTGCTTCCTGTGATGAGATTGCTACAATTATGTCATCAACATAAATAAGCACAAATATGGTAACATTTTTCTTGTTATAGAAAAAAAAAGATACCAGCTTTGGATGAACGAAAACCAAGTCTTTGTAGCTTCATGCTTAATTGAGAATACCAAGCTCTTGGCGCTTCTTTTAGCTCGTACAAGGCCTTGTCCAACTTACACATGTGGTGTGATATTGATTTCACCTCAAAACCTGGTGGTTGTCTCATATAGGCATCCTCCTCCAGAACACCATGAAGAAACGCATTCTGAACATCAAGTTGTCGAAGATTTCATCCCCTGGATACTGCAATAGACAAAACAAGTCTATTGCAGTATCAAGAAACTCGACCTCATGGCAGCGCAATACATCTCCAAGATGAAGGGCTATGTGTCCGAGCTCGCCGCCGCCGGAAAGACAGTTGATGATGATGAATTGAAGGGTTACATCCTCGCTAGCCTTGATGGAGACTACACCCCCTTCGCCGCCTCCATCAATGCCGTCCCCACCACTACTCTCACTGATATGTGTGCCCAGCTTCATGCCTATGCTTACAGGCAGTTAGTTTTATCTAAAACCGGGCAGAACACCACCATGTTTCAGTCTTCAGCAAATGCCGCTGCATGCAATGATGGTGGTCAGTACCGCCGCGATGACCGTGGGGGCGAACAGCAGCGCCGTGATGGAGGAGGATACCGAGATGGCGGTGGTTACCGTGATGGAGGTAGCTACCGTGATGGTGGTGCTCGTGATGGAGGATACCGCCATGACAACAATCAGTACCGTGATGATCGTGGAGGAGGACACTATCGCCGTGATGATTATCGGCGTGATGACCGTGACATGCAGCGCCGTGATGGAGGGTATCGTGATGGTGGTGGTTACCGCCGTGATGGTGATGGCCGTGGTGCACCTGGGGGGTGGGGGCATGGTCATCGACGCACGCCCACTCCGTTTGTAGATGTCACATGCCAAATATGCAAGAAACATGGCCACCCTGCAAGTGATTGCTGGTGGCGCTACGAGGATCGCAATGACAACGATGATGATTATACACGCAACAGTCGTAATGTGAGAGGTGCATATGGTGTGGACACCAATTGGTACATGGACACTGGAGCAACTGATCATATCACTGGAGAGCTAAACAAGCTGCATACTCAGGACAACTACATGTGCCATGATCAAGTCCACAATGCTAGTGGCTCAGGTATGACAATACAACATATTGGTCATTCAACACTGCATACCCCTCATAGTTCCTTACATTTGCGCAATATATTGCATGTTCCTAGTGCCACCAAAAATCTCTTATCTGCTCACAAAATTTGCCTAGACAACAATGCATTTGTTGAATTTCACCATTTCTTCTTTTTTAGTAAGGATCATCAAAAACCAAGCAAATTCTGTTTAGAGGTCCCTTTCATGGCGGCTTATATCCCCTTGTTCCCGTTGATGCCAGGTCTAACAAGCATGCCTTCATCACCATCAAGCCGTCATCCTCCACTTGGTATCATCGTCTAGGACATCCATCATATTTTATTGTTCAACAAGTTATTAGGAAGAATAATCTCCCGCACTCTCCAAAAATAAACCACTATGTGTGTGATCCATGCCAGAAAGCAAAGAGTCATCTATTTCCTTATCCTATCTCTACTAGTGTATCTACTTGTCCCTTAAAACAAGTATTTTCTGATGTATGGGGTCCAGCTCCAGCCTCTGTTGGCAAACACCAGTATTATGTAAGTTTTATTGATGACTATAGCAAATTTACTTGGATTTATTTGCTGAAAAACAGATGTGATATTTATCAAGTCTTTCTTAACTTCCAACAACTTGTTGAACGCAAATTTGGCTGCAAAAAATCACTATGCAAACTGATTGGGGTGGTGAGTATGAAAAACTCCATGGTTTCTTTCAAAAAGTTGGCATTACTCATCATGTATCTTGTCCTAATGCCCACCAAAACAATGGTTCAGCTGAACGCAAGCATAGGGACATTGTAGAAGTTGGTCTTGCCATTCTTGCTAATGCCTTTATGCCCTTAAAGTTTTGGGATGAAGCCTTCCTCACTGCCACCTTCCTTATCAACTTACTTCCCACAAAAGTTCTCAAACTTGAATCCCCAGTGGAAAAACTTCTCCATGTCAAACCAAACTCTTATGCACTCCGTGTATTCGGGTGTGCCTGTTGGACCAACCTTCGTCCATATAACAAGCGCAAACTCTCTTTTCACTCAAAACAATGTGTTTTTATGGGTTATAGTCCACTTCATAAGGGTGTGAAGTGACTTGATTTAGCCACTGGACGTGTTTATATTTCTCGGGATGTTGTATTTGACGAAAAAATCTTTCCATTCCGGTCACTTCATCCCAATGTCGGTTCCCAACTTCGCAAAGAAATTTGCTATTACCCAATTTTCTAGCATCTTCATCATGCATTAACGAGGGCATACGTGTTGATAACCATATGCATATTGTCCATGTTACTAATGCTTTGCAAGGTACAAATGACAGTCCTACAAATTCTACTGATAATTCTACACATTCTGGTGAAAATTTCAGCTCAAACAGTGAAAGCAGTGAAGAATTAGAGCAAACCCCAGCTGGCACGGTCTTCGAGGAAGATATTCCTGGCTCCCTTGCGGCGGAACCTTCCGCTGGCAGCGCATCTGCCTCGGATCCGACGGACGGATGCACGTCGTTGTCCGGTTCTCCGCCTGGCCGCTGCCAGACTGCCACGTTCCCACCTACCAGTCGTGTGGCCGACAGCGCCGGCCCCACTAGTATGAAGACGAAGACCGGAGCGGGGCACCTTTCTCCTCCTCACGCGCGGCAAGCCCGGAAGCTGACCGCGGTGGACCCTGCTCCCAGGCGCGTGCAGATGTTGATCCCGTGACCACCTCGTCCTCTCCTGGCATTGCACGTGGCGGAATGGCTTCTGAAGATGATACAACCCCTGTCCTAGAATCTCCTGGCTCCGGATCCTCTATGGCCACTGTCCCTGCTAACCGTTCTATACAGGAAACCTCTCCGTTTCGCACACGTTTGCAACAAGGTATCTGACACCCTCGCAAATGGACTGATGGTACTATTCCTTTTGGCAAGAAATGGACAGGAGGTATTGTTCGCTATGGCATGTATACTGCTACGGGAGAACCAAGTGTTCTTGCAGAAGCACTTGGAGATGACAAATGGAATAAAGCAATGCATGAGGAATATCAAGCACTCATGGACAATCAAACATGGCACTTAGTACCTCCAAGCTCAAATAAAAATCTGATTGACTGCAAATGGGTTTACAAGATCAAGAAGCATGCTGATGACACATTTGAAAGGTATAAAGCCCGTCTTGTTGCTAAAGGTTTTAAACAGAGATATGACATTGAGTATGAAGATACTTTCAACCCTGTTGTTAAATCTGTTACTGTTAGACTTGTTCTCGCTATCTCTGTGTCTCAAGGTTGGAGCCTACGTCAGATAGACGTCAAGAACGCGTTTCTTCATGCCGTTCTGGAGGAAGAGGTTTATATGAAACAACCTCCTGGATTTGAGGATCCTCTCTTTCCACATCAGATTTGCAAATTAGACAAGTCTCTATATGGTCTTAAACAAGCTCCACTTGCCTGGTATTCTCGCTTAAGTTCCAACCTGCAAGAACTTGGTTTTGTTCCCTCCAAGGCTGACACATCACTGTTTCTCTACAACAAGTCAGGTATCACAATGTTTATGTTAATATATGTTGATGATATCATTGTGGCCAGTTCCTCTGATAAGGCAATTTTGGTTTTACTTCACAACTTGAGTACTCACTTTGCTCTCAAAGATCTTGGTGACTTGCATTTCTTTCTGGTATTGAGGTTAAGAGATGCCCTAGTGGACTCACTCTCACACAAGAAAAATATCCTTCGGATTTGCTAACAAAGGTTGGCATGACACATCGTACAACTTGTCCCACTCCATTGTCCACTACAAACAAATTATCCTTGAGAGATTGCACTGCTCTTAGTTTTGAGGACATCACAAATTACAGAAGTATTGTTGGTGCACTACATTATTTAACACTCACCAGACCTGATTAGTCTTTTTCGGTTAACACAAACCGGGTGTAGAATAGTTCTCTACAAACAATAATAAACTTCTCACAGAAAAACACGGAACTGCCCCGGTATAGCACATGATCTGTGCGGTAATTTTAACATAACTTTTTAACCGATTATCGGAATTGAGCAAATGATATATCGTTGAGTACGTAATGAAATTTCCTCATATCTTCTTGTCTCGCGTAGGTTTTCAAATTCGTAACCATTTTTAAATAGTTTTAAAAATACTCAAATTTGGTAAAAACTATGGTGAACGTATTTTCTAGATATTTTTTTAACCGTTATCGGAATTTAGCAAATGAAATACCAATGAAAAGTTAGTTAAATTCCGCATCTTTTTTATTTTGTGGCTTTTTAAAAATTCGTTACAGTTTTTTTTTCATTTCTGAAAAACGTGGTTAGCGAATTGTCATATTTTCTCAACCATAAATTGGAACAATTCAAATGATATTCCGTTGGAAAGTTGTTGCAATTCCGCAAAATTTTCTTTTCTACGATTTTCTTTAATTTATCACCGATTAAATGCAGTTTAAAACATATACTAATCTGTAACGTAGTATAAAAAATGGAGTATTGAACTTCACCCGACACACCTGTGAACTTCCCTGTATGCGTCTGTGTACTGCCGGACGGAGTTTTTGTGATTTGTGTTTACTAAAACAGTGATAAGTTTCGCATACATTATCCGTTTTAGGTCAATCACCACTCAAATTGTTCGGGGTCAAAATACACATCTAGTCAATCTACCGGTTTCGATTTCTAAGTGGGTTATTTTCACGCTGAAAGTTCGGTCAACCCTATTTTGCATGTTAAACAAATAATTTTGTCACCCTTCCGACCTCCAAATTAAATGATTTTTGTTGCGTTGGAAAGAGAGAGTCGGGAACTATCTATCTACGAAAAAGTTGAGTACCGGACTTCTCTCGACATACGAGTGAACTTCTCGGTTGATGCGTTTGTACTGTCGATGGGATTCTGCACTTTAAATGATGATTATAATGTCCTTTATTTTTTCTGTATGTACCACTTAAAAAATACATTGTTTGGGCTTGCCTCGACACATGAGTGAACGTCTGCGTATATGTATGTGATCCGCATTATATTAAGGCATGAACTGCTCTCTGGTGGAATTGTGAACTTCTTTCCATACAGGGTTGAACTGTTGTGTGTATGGGATATTGAACTTCCTACTTTATGTGTTTCAAAATTCTCTATGTATGGTCTTGAACTGTTTCTTTTTTGTACTTGAGCTCCATTGTGTATATGAATAAACTGCTATCGATATGGGCACAAACTTCTCTCTGATTTGACTTGAACTGCATTGTGTGTATGGCTGAACTGCTATGGGTATGGTCCTGAACTTCTCTTAGATTTTACTTGAACTATATTATGTTTAGGCCTGAACTGCTCTCTGGTAGAATGTGAACTGCATTGTGTTAAGGCCTGAACCGCTCTCTTACAGAATAGTGAACTTCTCTCCATACAGGGTTGAACTGATGTGTGTATGGAATATTGAAGTGCGTTGTTTATGTGCTTCGAACTTATCTCTTCATGTGGTTGAACTGCTTCTGTTTTTTCATTTGAACTACATTGTGTGTAGGGTCAACTGCTATCGGTGTGAGCTAAATCCTGTTTTCTGTCACATCTAGTCAGATGTTTTCCATTCAGCTCCAAATTGCATCTAAGAACTCTTGTGTATTGATGTTAATTGATCAATAAAGCGTTGTTTAATTCAAAAAAAACGAGCAGGCGTGCCTAGATGGGTCCAAGGTAGCGAGAGCGAGCCCGGGCACCTTTCCCAGGTCGCCGGGTGCTGCCTCCGCCCATGTAATTGCCTAACTCACGCCTCTGCACTGCCTGCAGCTCTAGACTGAACTACTCACCCGCATACGGCAGCAACGGAGCAAGCGACGACTGGCCGTGCGTGCATGGTACCAGCAGCAGCAGTGCGACTACTAATGATTGCACATGCAGGGTTTGTTTACTTCTAGAGTATTATAGGGGATCGTAGGGGATTTTATCCAATCCCGAAAAATCCCCACTAATCAGTTTACTACTCCGGTTTTAGAGTGGATAATCCCACAAATACCCCAACAATCACCTTATTTTTGTCTAGATTGAAAACTCTACCCCTTGCTAGTGTATTGTGGGGGAAGAGTATTTGAGAGGATTTGGTGATCACCAAATCCCCTTCCAACCCCAAACTTCCTACCCACCAAATACAAGACAGGTAAACAAGGCCGCAATGAATTAAGAAGTTCGTCGTTGCAGAACGTCAACGAGCAAACGCGCATGCACTGCTCGTAGCAGTTCAGTACCGCTCAAGTCAGAAGTTCTAAAATAAATGAAAAATTATTTAGAACAAGCATATATAGGTCACATAAACTCGCATAGAACATGCACCAAAATCAAATTGTACCGCCGACATCAAGGTAGTGTACTGTAGGAAATAAAATATGTTGATTTCCGAGATAAAAACTAAAACAAAAATTAATTCTCGCAGAAGGCCCACAAGCGCGAACACACAACGGGATAACAAATCGATTCTAAAAAGAATCCAACACATCGCTGCGTGCTAAATATCGCGCGCAAGAATCCTAGGAAACGCCCCGCAGAAGACAGGGTCAATGCATGAGGGATGGCCGTCGTTCATGCCCTCCTTCGTCTGTCATGCCGGAAAACCTTCAGCAATCCCCAAGGCCCACTGCGGACGGAGATCTGCATAAATCAGAACGAAGGGCGGGAGGGGCGTGCTGCAAAACTAGAAGGAATGGTGCCAGTCGTCGGGGTTGTCGATCTGCAGCTTGGGGAACACGAGAGCTCGAATGCGGAAGTTCGACAGAGATGACGAGCCTCTGAACACCACCAGTGGGGTTTAAGGTTGGAAAGGACTGAGGGGGGAGGAAGGTGCTCATGTCCACTCCGGTGTGGGCCATCTCCACTCTCGAAAGAGGCGGCGTTGGAGATCCGGCGGGACAGTGGGAGAAGTGGGCAGAGGTATGCGGCGGCGCTGCCCGGAGGTGCACGGGCACGTTTTCTAGCACTCGTACAAGATTAAGAAGGTAGGTGGGAGAAGTGGACAGTGGGAGAAGTGGACTGGGGGGGGGGAGAAGGTGGTTAGGAACTAGACTCGTACAAGATTAAGAAGGTAGGTAGGATTTGGGGATTTTCTAGCACGCATCGCGACCCTATAGAGACATATTGTTGTAGGGCACTATTCTACAACTAGTTGTAGTATATACGTTCCCTATATATATATATATATATATATATATATGTGGTTCTAATAATTATCTTGGTACCACCCGTGCAGACGACAAATAATGGTGGTCGTTATGAGTGAACGTGTCATGAATAGTTACTTTAGACACGCGACAGAAGACATGTTACAAAACGGCAGCAAAGAGATACGATGTCTGTGTCGAAAGAGCAAACTAGCGGGTTTGCTCAACCCCTTACCAGAGATTTGCTCACGCACCTCCTCATGTATGGTTTCACGGATGGGAAAACACTCACTGAATAAGTGATGATGAAGATGATGAAGCCCATGGGGCGGCGGCTGGAAATGATGTGCAACAGGACAATAACAACGATCGACAATAACAACATGAGGAAGAGCCTCATGATCCCGCACCTGATCATGGAGAAGATGGTGAACAAGACGTGACAAAAGACTAGGACACCCCTAACGGAAGTCATGCGGGGCCCTCATCTCAAAGAACTGCTTTTGAATAAGACGACTAAATCCAGATCTGCCGCTAGAGAGCAATCTAAGCTGGCGCAACTAGAGATAGACTCGAAGACCCCGTTGTATCCAAGCCGCGGTCCGGGAGAGTCCCACCGGAGATTAGCGCTCAATGTTCTGCAGATGAAGGCGAGATATAAATAGAGCGACATAAGCGTCGACACAATCCTGCAATACTGGCACGATACCCTTCCGGAGGGCAACACATGTCCTAAAAGTTGCGACAAGGCCAAGAAAGTCGTACAAGAAAGGGAAGAAGAAAGCTCCTCGAAAAGTTGTGTGGTACTTTCCACTCACTCCCCGTATGCAACGGTATTTTGCGGACCGCAAGGAAACAGAACTCATGCGCTGGCAACTGGAAAGGATGAAGAAAGTCCTGAAAGATCCAAAGCGGAATGAAAAGTTAAATCTGACACATACTTCGGATGCAAGCCAATGTAAAGCAATCTCCAACGTTTGGGGTGGTGCCAAGAAACATAAGGTTGGGTGCAAGCACCGACGAACTCAATCCATTTGGCAACCAGAGCAACACGCATAGCCCTTGGCCTGTGTTTGTATGGATATAGAACATCCCCCTGGTTGTGCATGAAGAGGAAGTACATTCACGTGATTATGCTAATTGAAGGGCCGAAACAACAAGACAACGACATCAATCTATAGTTGAAGCTACTTAAAGATGAGCTAGACACGCTAGGGGACGATGAAGGGGAACAATATTTCTCAATGAGAGTTGTCTTGCTCTGTACAGTACATGACCTGCTCGATTACGGATATGTCGCGGGCCAGGTGGTCCACAGACATAACGGTTGTGTGAGGTGCATGGATGACCCCACATTTATGTGACTTCCGAAAGATCCCGGGTCTTCGAATCAGTCTTGTTTGGCCATCGAAGGTGGCTACTCAACAAAGACCCGTGGAGAATGCGGGGAGACCTTTTTAACGGTGAAGATGAGCTCCGGGGACCTCCATGTAAGAGGTGCGGCAAAGAAATCTGCAAGTTGCTGAATGATTGGAAAGAGTGCCCAGTGCTGGGAAAAAAGCAAAAGCGCCAAAACCGCTCCTCGATGTATGGAAGACGAGATCGGTGTTTTGGGACTTACATACTGGCCCATTCTCGCTATGCCTCATTTCCTTGATCTGATGCATATCACGAAGAATGTGTTTGAGAGTGTGTTTGACACGCTACTCAACATGTCGGAGAGGACCAAAGATGGGGTGAAAGAAAGAAACGACCTGAAATATTTTGGTATCAGGGAAGATCTTCAGGGGGACGCCGAGATGATGACGATGATGAGCACTCATCTGATGAGGACACGGACGGTCGCAAGGCCAAAAGGTTTAAGAGGAATGACTATTACTGCCCCCTCCTGCTTCACTCTTAGTCCGGACGAGATCACCAAATTGATGAAGTGTCTTCTCGAGTCAAAGTCTCTTTCAGTTACTCGGGGCTAATAAGCCGATTACTAGATGCGCAGAAACAAATGTTCATTGGGATGAAGTCTCATGACTATTATGCGATGATGACGCACATACTTCCGGTTGTGATCCGCGGGATAATGGACAATCATGTCCGGGAAACCCTGTTTGGCCTATGTAACTTCTTCGATGTGATCTCTCGAAATTCGATCACGGGGAAGCAGATCTCAAGGCTGCAAGAAGAGATTGTTGTGATACTATGAGAGCTTGAGAGGTACTTTCCACAATCATTTTTTGTCATTTGTGTTCATCTGTTGGTACATATTGTGGATGATATCTTCCATCTTAGGCAGTTGTTCCCAGACAACCTCATGTCGTTTGAAAGGATGAGATGGTCATCAAATGATTCGTTCGCAACAGGGCCCGTCCGGATGGAAGCATCATTCAGGGCTTTCTCACTGAAAAGTGCATCTTTGTCTGCACTAATCATATTGACGTGGAGGACCCTGTTGCTTTGCCCAGAAACAAGCACATTGGAAAGATTGATGGAGCAGGTCACAAAAATGGACGTAGAGAAGTGCATGTGGATCGAGCTTGTTGGCGCATCGACTTTAACAGGGCAAACTTAGTGGCTCTTCAACACACTGTTATGGTCAATACTTGGGTGGAAAAGTACAAGAGCACGATTAAGAAGAAGTACATTGACCAAGGCAAGCGGAGGACCGAAGGAGAAATAATGAGAGAGCACAAGTTCACTTTCTTGCGTTGGTTTAAAGATGAGATTGTCGCTAACCCACCGCCAAGGGATTGTGCGAAAAATAATCTCTTATACGCTTTGGCACATGGCCCCGCGCCCAACCTTGTGACATTTCAAGCATATGATATCAACGGGTTCACTTTTTGCACGAAGGAGAAAGACAAAACTTCTGATTATCAAAACTCAGGGGTAACGATGGAATCCTACATCGGTGACAAAAAGTTAAGATACTACGGAAGGATTGAGGATATCTAGGAGCTTAACTACTTTGAAGAGAAGGTGCCAATGTTCTGCGTCAGATGGGCTAGGATGTCGACCGTCAGAAAAGAAGACCAATGCTTCACCATCATGGTTAGTCCCGAAGCTGGCACTTCATCAAGCGCGAACATCACAACGCAAAATGAGCCATGGGTATTGGCTAAGCACGTGTCCCAATGCTTCTTCATAACCGACCCGTCAAGGCCTAGCTATGTTCTCGTGAGGAGAGGGAAAAGAAACATCATCAGAATGGATGGAGTCGTTGATGAGGATGAGTTCGACAAGTTCGGTGACCCAAATATTGATGATGATCAACAAGATGATGATGATAGTCAGGCAACATACACCACAAGTAGAATCAGAACCATGCTACCTAGGCAAGGTCTTCCATTCAAAAGAAGAAGTCACGGTGTGGGGCTAAATTATGGAACTGCGACCAAAGAAGGCAAGAAGATCAAACACTGAGAAACACGTCTACGATATTTGTGTGCATTGTATGCGACAAAACTACGTATATATATGGATAACTGATGATGATGTGCACTTATTATAAATGTACATATCTGTTTTGTATTTGAAATGTGTGGAGATAATGGAAAACAAAATAAAAAACAGAAAACAAGTGAAAACATAAAGAAAATAGTGGAAAACAAAATAAAACAAAAAGAAAACAAGAGAAAATATAAAGGAAATAATGGAAAACAAAATAAAACAATAGAAAACAAAATAAACATAAAGGAAATAATGGAAAGCAAAATAAAACAATTGAAATAAAAAAAACAAGAGAAAACATTAATGAAATAATGGAAAACAATAGGAAACAAGAGAAAACTGTCGGGCTAGTGGATACAAGGGTATCCTGGCCCGTTGGCTGCAGCCCAGCCCAGCAGTCTCCCTCAAGCTTCATCGGGCTAGTCGACAGCGAATTGCTTAACGGGAATAACCCTCGTCAAGCCATGATCGTCCGTACGCCGCACCCTACAAAGAGGCCGCGTTGCATCGTCCTCAGGGAGGAACTCTACATCGCCGGCCGTTCCTCCCAGAGGAAGCCCTCCCGTTGGGGGACAAGACATGTGCCGCTGACGCGCCCACCTCCGTGCGCTGACAGAGGAAGCATAGCGGCGCAGAATCACTTTGGCGGTAGTTTCCTTTCTCGTGTATAAAGCACGGGAGACATCTGCTCCGTCCAAAGCGTCTTCCCAGAACTTCCTCTTTGGTGCAAGGAGACTAAGATGACGCTACAAGATGGAGACAACGTCATCAGGCGCCACCACTATCCTGCGATGGACGGTGGCACTGTCTTCGACGATCGTGACCAAGGAGACAACACAGAGCTTAGCTGGTCACCATATTTGGCCCTTTGTGGTAGCCCTTTCTCGCCAAGTGAGCGGGAAGGAGGTCCGAACGCCGGTATAAAGAGGGCCCTCCGCTCAATTCACTAAGAGCTCCTAAGTCTGATCGGAGCACAAGCTCACATTTGTATTGTAGTCACCGCAATGCAATCCACCAGACAAGTAGGAGTAGGGTTTTACACCGCAACAGTGGCCTGAACCTGGGTAAATTCCCCGTGTCACTATTTTTGTTGTTGCCAAGCTTCCCTCGCGAATCCTCCACGAGAGGTGTGGGAAGGGTGTTTAGCCCCCAGTGTTCGAACCTTCAGAGTGTCCCTGTCCTTTGACAGACCACTCTCCGCCATTTGGCGCGTCAAGTAGGGGGCTAAGGAACTCCTCTGCTTCCTCATCGCCATGGCACCTACCGTCCATACCAGCCCTCACCTCACCCGATCCGAGCTTGCTCGTCGCAGGGGCCAAGTCGACCCAACCAGTAACGACAACAAAAACGATGAACCACGACGCGACACTACTGGCGCTGGTGGAGAACCCGGCGGTGAGGAGGAGGTCTCCTCCCACACGCCGCAGCAAGACGCGCATGTGTCTCAGCACCTGCCAACACCGCTAATAGGAGCTTAGGGACGCCCGGAGCAGCCTACCCTGGCTGTAGCTCTGCTACTGGTCCGAGAGCTGCTTACTCACCCGCCCGCACCAGAAGGACACGTTGCATGGCTTGCCCGCCTCCAGGAGCGTGCCACCGCCGCAAACGTCCCCACGCGACTGTCGTGGGGAGGCGGCGCTGGTATGTCCAAGAGCCCGACAACTCATGGCGCGTCGTCCCTTCCCATAGTGTAACATCGCTGCCACAGGGCGATCCCTGCATCAAGCTCCCTGACAAGGCACCTACCACCAAGGTGCCTGACAAAAGCAGGAACATCTACCAGATCATACGTACCCCTCTGGATGCGCGCGTACAGATCGAGCGCTGCCACGAGCGCGAATGACGCACCATCCGTGACCTCCCCAAGGCCGGCCACTCCAACCGCCCAGCGTGCCTCCACGCGCGCGCCACTGTCTATGTCGGAGGCTCCCTTGCGTTCACCAAGCAGCTTCGCACGGTCACATGGCCGCCGAAGTTCAACCCGACACTGCCATCTCGCTATGACGGCTCTACAGCCTCAGCATAGGAGCTGCAAAGGGGGACGACAAGTGCATGGCGAGCTGGCTGCCCATGGCCCTCAAGGGTCCCGCCCTCGTCTGGCTCATGAACCTACCGGAGGACTCCATGGGGTCGTACAAAGAGATATGCCTCCACTTCATCGCCAACATCAAGGGCTCCTACGAGTGCCCCCTCACCTACAACGAACTCCACGACATCCTCTAACGCCCCCCCCCCCCACCTGGCCAAACATTTCGCCAGTATCTGCAACGCTTCAGCTAGACGAGCAACAAGATCGCTCGCATCACCGATGCAAACATAATCTCCTCCTTCCACGAGGGAGTCATGAATGAGCGCATGATCGAAGAGCTTGGCATAAGGGACGACCTCACCTCCGCCGTCGAGCATGTGGACATGGAAAACAAGTGCGCCAAGCCAAGGAGGGTCGCCTTTTCAGGCACAACACCCTGCTGACGTATCTAAGCCGGCAACTTCCAAGGCCAAAGCAAAAAGCAGAGCGACGATGTGGACGCCAATCGCAAGGCTCCGACTGTTCTAGCAGCTGAGCGAGAATGCAAACATGGCTGCAGCGACGCCGCTCCCACGACGGAAAACTGCCCCTACTGTGATTTCTACAGAATGCACTCCCATGCCACGAAGGACTGTTTCCAGCTAGAGAGGATGCGGGGTTACCGCCTAATGAGGAGTGGCCAGGAGGGCTACTCTCGAGGCGGCGGCTGGTGACGCCGCTCCCACGACGGAAAACTGCCCCTACTGTGATTTCTACAGAATACACTCCCATGCCACGAAGGACTGTTTCCAGCTAGAGAGGATGCGGGGTTACCGCCTAATGAGGAGTGGCCAGGAGGGCTACTCTCGAGGCGGCGGCTGGTGCAGTTCTAGGCGAGGAGGAGGCCGCGCTGGCGGTCGATGGGAGGAGCACGGTCCGAACCAATACATTGGGGACGACAACTACAACTCCAATGCAGGTATCTACAACAACGACGGCTACCATCCGTTTCCCCAGCAGCCATGTCCCAATCTGCCCCCTCCTCGGGTGAACGCTGTTGCACTTCACCACCATGAGGGGAACCAGGGGCGCGACGACGAACACTACGGGGGCTACTAAGATCCCATAAGCTACATAGCCTGCATCCTCGGTGGAGCACAAGCTCCCTTCTCCCACCGCCACTTCAAGAAAATCTCGCGAGAGATCAACGCTATCCACCCAACGACAGTCGTGGCTAAAGCACTCAAGTGGTGTGACCACAAGGTCTCATTCGACTCCCGTGACCACCCAGGTCCACACGGACTGTGGGGACCATTCTCCTGGTCTGCACTCCCACCATCAACAACATCGTCATCAACAAAATGCTCCTCGATGGGGGTGTGTCCCTCAACGTCATCTTGGTGCCAACGTTCGAGAATCTGCAAGTGCCCTACGAGCGCCTAGCTCTGACGAGGCTGTTTACTGGCGTCACCAATGGAACCACGATTCCTCTAGGACAGGTGAGCCTTGCCATCACGCTCGGCACCTGCCAGAACTACCGCCCTGAGACCCTCGACTTTGACATGGCACACATCGCCCTTCCCTACAACGCCATCCTCGGTTACCCAGCCCTCGCCAAGTTCATGGCCATGATGCATCACGCGTACAATATCACAAAGCTGCAAGGGCCTGCTGGGACCATTGAAGGGGAACGTAGCATAGAAAACAAAAATTTTCCTACACGCGATAAACCCAAATGGCCAAGATCTAATCTATGAGATGAAAGGCAACGGGGAGAAAGAGAGTCTTGAGATAACATACCCTCGAAGACTCAAAGTGGTACGAGAAAAGATCTCGTGGTTGGCGTAGTCGTTCTCACGCCGATCCCGAGCGAGAAGAAGAGCACCGCAATCCGGCGGCACCTCCGTAATCGGTCACACGTTCAGCTCGATGAAGACTTCCGTTCCCTCGTTCCAGCGGGTTGTGGAAGTGGAAGATCCCTCCGGAATTCCAGCAGCACGACGGCGTGGTGGTGGTGAAGAATCCCACGGTCAGGGCTTCGCCAAGCCGGAGACCATGGAATGGAGCAGCGGATGGAAGGGAAAATGTGTGAGCAAGTGTGTGTGGAAGAGAGAGCCCTCACCCTCCTTTTATAGGGGAGGGGGAGGCAGCCCAAGGGGGGGGGTGCGGCCAGCCATGGGTGCCCCCACCCCTTCCTCTCTTCATGTGAGTGGAAGCTCCACTCAAACCCACTCAAATTTCCCTTAATTTCCCACTTGGAAAATCCAAAGGTTTTTCTTTAATAAATAAATAAAACATTTTTATTTCTTTATTTATATTTGTTAATCCCATTAACAAACATTTGCATGCAGCACCTCGAACCATTTGTTAATTCTATTAACAACCGTTCGACGAAAAACCCCTTGAACTATTTCAATTTTCCCCGAAACTATTCCGGAGCTGCCCAAAATATTCTTCGGTATTCCGTATCTTCTCTAAACGCTTCATCGAACCTTAAGTGTGTCTCCCTACGGTTCGTGAATATTATAGACATGATCGAGACTCCTCTCCGATCAATAATCAACAGCGGGGTCTGGAAAACCGTGATGACTCCTATATATTCAACGATGACTCTCGTGATCGTGTGAACCTTTCAACGTTGTAACGATTTCCCTTTGTCTCGCGATATATTACTTGTCCGAGATCCGATCATCGGTATCCACTATACTTTGTTCGATCTCGTTATCCGACAAGTACTCTTTTCTCGTTCCCGTGATATAACATCCTAGTGATCAAATCACTTGCTTGCAAGCGGTGTTGATGTGATATCACCGAGAGGGCCCTGAGTATATCTATCCGTCATATTGGATGGACAAATCCCATTCTCGATCCATGAGCTTCAACCAATACTTTCCGAATATCCAATGCCACCTTTATAGTCACCCTTTTACGGTGTGATGTTTGATGTCATCAAAGTATTCTTTCGGTATTAGTGATTAACATGATCTCATGGTCTAAGGAATAATGTTACTCCGAATGTAAGACATAACAACAAAACTAAATGACTTGATCGTATTGTTATACTTAGTTTAGGGTTTAAGTTCATCATGTCATTCTCCTAATGACATGACCCCGTTATCAACAACATCCAATGTTCATGATCAGGAAACCTTGATCATCTGTTTAATCAACGGGCTAGTTAAAAGAGAGGCTTCACTAGGAACGTTGGTTTGTTTATTAATCACACATGTATCAACGTTTCCGGTTAATACAATTCTAGCATGAGAAATAAACATCTATCACAAACAAGGAATAACATAATAAACACTTTATTATTGCCTCTCGGGCATATTCCCTTCAGTCTCCCACTTGCACTAGGGGCAATAATCTATATTACATAGTGATGAATCTAACACCCATGGAGTTCTGGTGTTGATCATGTTTTGTCCTTGAGAGAGTTTTAGTCAACGGATCTGCCACATTCAGATCCGTATGTACTTTGCAAATCTTCACATCACCATCTGCGACATGCTCACGGATGGAGTGAAAACGACGCTTGATATGCTTGGAATTCTTGTGAGACCTTGGTTCCTTAGCATTGGCTATGGCACCATTGTTGTCACAATAGACAACCATTGGATCCAACGCACTTGGAACCACGCCTAGTTCGGATATGAACTCCTTCATCCAAACTGCTTCCTGTGTTGCCTCCGAGGCAGCAACATATTCCGCTTCTGTTGATGATCCCGCCACCACGGATTGCTTGGAACTCCTCCAGCTTACAGCTCCTCCATTCATAATAAATACGTACCCGGACTGAGACTTAGAGTCATCCGGATCAGTGTCGAAGCTAGCATCGACGTAACATCTTGCGACGAGCTCTTCTTCACCGCCATATACGAGAAACATGTCCTTAGTTCTTCTTAAGTACTTTAGGATATTCTTGACCGCAGTCCAGT
Organism: Alopecurus myosuroides; assembly: GCA_028641055.1. Lineage (NCBI taxonomy): Eukaryota > Viridiplantae > Streptophyta > Magnoliopsida > Poales > Poaceae > Alopecurus > Alopecurus myosuroides. Next base: position 332,069,335 of record CM054062.1, on the reverse strand, counting down.
GTTCCAAACCTGGATTGGATTGGTACCTACTAGTCAAACTAATAGCATGTGCCACATCCGGTCTTGTACATAGCATAGCATACATGATAGAACCTATGGCTGAAGCATAGGGAGTCTTATCCATCTTTTCTCTATCTTCTGCTGTAGCTGGACATTGAGTCTTACTCAACGTCTTGCCTTGCAACATAGGTAGGAACCCTTTCCTACTATCTTCCATTCTGAACTTCTTCAAAATCTTGTCAAGGTATGTACTTTGCGAAAGTCCAATTAAGCGTCTTGATCTATCCCTGTAGATTTTGATGCCCAATATATAAGCTGCTTCACCGAGGTCTTTCATCGAAAAACTATTGTTCAAATAACCTTTTACGCTTTCTAAAAGTTCTATATCATTTCCAATCAACAATATGTCATCCACATATAGTACCAGAAATGCTACAGAGCTCCCACTCACTTTCTTGTAAATACAAGCTTCTCCGTATGTTTGGACAAATCCAAAACCTTTGATCACCTTATCAAAACGGAGGTTCCAACTTCGGGATGCTTGCTTCAGTCCATAAATGGAACGTTGAAGCTTACACACCTTGTCAGCATCCTTAGGATCAACAAAACCTTTGGGTTGCATCATATACAACTCTTCCTCAATGTCACCATTAAGGAACGCCGTTTTGACATCCATCTGCCATATTTCATAATCGAAAAATGCAGCAACTGCTAACATAATCCTAACTGACTTAAGCATCGCTACTGGTGAGAAAGTCTCATCATAGTCAACTCCTTGAATTTGTCGGAAACCTTTTGCGACAAGTCGAGCTTTATAGACGGTCACATTACCATCAGCATCAGTTTTCTTTTTAAAGATCCATTTGTTCTCAACGGCCTTGCGGTCATTGGGTAAATCCACCAAAGTCCAAACTTGGTTTTCGTACATGGATCCTATTTCGGATTTCATGGCTTCAAGCCATTTGTTGGAATCTGGGCTCATCATCGCTTCCTCATATGTCGCAGGGTCATCACCTCCATCTACCATGAAGTTTAATACGGGATCTCCGTATAGTTCAGGAGCTGCACGCTCCCTAGTTGACCTGCGAGGTGCGGTAGTTTCCTCTATTGGAGTTTCATGATCTTGATCATTAACTCTCTCTTCATCTGACGGGGTCGGCCCCGGAACAACTTCCGGTGCTGCGCTACTCGCCATTCCAAGAAGAGAAGGTTCAATAACCTCGTCGAGTTCTACCTTCCTACTATTCACACCTTTCGAGAGAAACTCCTTCTCCAAAAAGGATCCATTCTTGGCAACAAAAATCTTGCCTTCGGATCTGTGATAGAAGGTGTACCCTATTGTTTCTTTAGGGTATCCTATGAAGACACATTTTTCCGCTTTGGGTTCGAGTTTATCAGGTTGAAGCTTCTTCACATAAACATCGCATCCCCAAACTTTTAGAAATGACAGCTTAGGTTTGTTTCCAAACCATAATTCATACGGTGTCGTTTCAACGGATTTAGATGGTGCCCTATTTAAAGTGAATGCAGCGGTCTCTAGTGCATAACCCCAAAACGATAGTGGCAAATCTGTAAGAGACATCATAGACCGAACCATATCTAATAAAGTACGATTACGACGTTCGGAAACACCATTTCGCTGTGGTGTTCCGGCAGGTGTGAGTTGTGAAACTATTCCACATTGTTTCATATGCATGCCAAACTCGTAACTTAGATATTCACCTCCACGATCAGATCGTAGAAATTTAATCTTTCTGTTACGATGATTTTCAACTTCACACTGAAATTCTTTGAACTTTTCAAACGTTTCAGATTTGTGTTTCATTAAGTAAATATACCCATATCTACTCAAATCATCTGTGAAAGTGACGAAATAACGATATCCACCGCGCGCCGATACACTCATTGGTCCACATACATCAGTATGTATGATTTCCAGTAAGTCTGTCGCCCGTTCCATAGATCCAGAAAACGGGGTTCTAGTCATCTTGCCCATAAGGCATGGTTCACATGTTTCAAATGATTCATAATCAAGTGATTCTAAGAGTCCATCAGAATGGAGCTTCTTCATGCGTTTAACACCAATATGACCTAAGCGGCAATGCCACAAATAAGTAGCAATATCATCATTTAACTTAATTCTTTTGGCATTCACATTATGAATATGTGTATCAACATTATCAAGATTCAAAAGAAATAAACCATTCTTCTCAGGTGCATGACCATAAAAGATATTATTCATATAAATCGAACAACCATTGTTCTCGGACTTAAAGGAATAACCGTCCCGCATTAAGCAAGATCCAGAAACGATATTCATGCTTAATGCGGGCACCAAATAACATTTATTGAGGTTTATAACTAATCCCGATGGTAGACGTAGAGGTAGCGTCCCGACGGCGATCACATCAACTCTTGATCCATTGCCGACGCGCATCGTCACCTCATCCTTTGCTAGTGGTCGCTTGTTCTGCAGCTCCTGTTTCGAGTTACATATGTGAGCAACCGAACCAGTATCAAATACCCAGGTGCTACTGCGAGTACTAGTTAGGTACACATCAATAACAAGTATATCATATATACCTTTGTTCACTTTGCCGGCCTTCTTATCTGCCAGATACTTGGGGCAATTGCGCTTCCAGTGGCCAGTACCCTTGCAATAGAAACACTCAGTCTCAGACTTAGGGCCATGCCTGTTTCTCTTCTCAGCAGTAGCAACAGATTTGCCACCCTTCTTGAAGTTTACCCTTGGCTTGCCTTTCTTGCCTTTCTTGAAACTAGTGGTCTTATTGATCATCAACACTTGATGTTCTTTCTTGATCTCCACTTCAGCAGTTTTAAGCATCGAGAGAAGCTCAGGGAGAGACTTCTTCATGCTCTGCATATTATAGTTCATCACGAAGTTCTTGTAACTAGGTGGCAGAGATTGGAGAACACGATGTATCCCTAGCTCAATGGGAATCGATATTCCCAAGGCTATGAGCTTATCAGCGTACGCAGACATTTTGAGTACGTGCTCACTAACGGAGCTGTTCTCTTCCATCATGCAGCTAAAGAACTTTTCTGAAGCGTCATAACTCTCAACTGCGGCATGGGTATCGAAAATCATTTTCAATTCTCCCATTGTGGCATAAGCAGTGCTGTTCTCGAAACGTTTTCGCAGCTCTGGCTCTAATCCATAGAGGATGCCGCAGTGAACTATACTGTGGTCTTCTTGTTGAGTCAGATAAACATTTTTATCCTCATCAGAAGCATCATCAGCGGGTTGGTCACCTAGAGGTGCATCAAGCACATAGAGCTTCTTGCAAGCGGTGAGGAGAATCCTCAGGTTAAGTGCCCAGTTGGTAAAGTTGCTACCATTGTTCGCTAATTTCTCTTTCTCCATGAACATATTGAAATTGAAGGTAGGTGGTGCCATGATCTACAACATATTTGCAAAGACTATTTAGACTATGTTTATGATAAATTAAGTTCAAGTTAATTCTAAAATTATCCCATGAACTCCCACTCAAAAACAACATCCCTCTTAGTTGTCTTTAGTGATTACACGAACCAAATTCACTACACCGAAACCGATCATCACGTGAGACGGTGTAGTTGCAAAGGCGAACATCAACATGTTCATCATATCATTCATATGACTCATGCTTTACCTTTCGGTTACGTGTTCCGAGGCCATGTCTGTACATGCTAGGCTCGCCAAGTAGAACCATTGTATTGCATGTGTTTCAAGGCCATGTCTGTACATGCTAGGCTTGAAAACACCCGTTGTATGCGAACGTTGAGTCTATCACACCCGATCATCACGTGGTGTCTCGAAACGACGAACTTTCTTAACGGTGCATACTTAAGGAAGAACACATTATTATCTTGATATTAAGTGAGAGGGATCATCTTATAATGCTACCGTCGCGATCTAAGCAAAATAAGATGCATAAAAGGATAAACATCACATGCATGGATAATGTGATATGATATGGTCCTTCTTGCACTTGATCTCCATCTTGTGCATCATGGTATGATCTCCATCATCCTACCGGCGTGGCACCAAGGTCCGTGGCACCTCCATCTTGATTGTCCATTACAACATATCACATGGATATGACATACAGCACGCAGGCCATAAAATAAGACAACCATATGGCTCCAGCCGGTATGTCAATAATTTACAAAAGATATCATCTCATACATAACGTTTGTAACATTGACCATATCACATCACATGCCCTGCAAAAACAAGTTAGACGCCTCTAATTTATTTTTGCATATTTTACGTGGCTTTGGGCTTACGAGGATAGAACCGTTCATATCTACGTACAAAAAACCACAACGTTGATAAAATATATTTTTGAACAACCCTTTGTAGATTAGATCTTAACTATAGTAGGAGAAACCGACACCCGCAAGCCACTTATGCAATTCAAGTTGCATGTCAGTTGTGGAACAAGTCTCATGTACGTGGACATGTAAAGTTAGTCCGGGCCGCTTCATCCTACTATGCCACTAAGATCATAAAATACTCAAAGAGACAAAAACATGATCATCAACGCCCACATACTCCTATGTGTTCTACCCGTACAATTCATCTACGCATAGATCCGGCTCTGATACCACTGAAGGGGAACGTAGCATAGAAAACAAAAATTTTCCTACACGCGATAAACCCAAATGGCCAAGATCTAATCTATGAGATGAAAGGAAACGGGGAGAAAGAGAGTCTTGAGATAACATACCCTCGAAGACTCAAAGTGGTACGAGAAAAGATCTCGTGGTTGGCGTAGTCGTTCTCACGCCGATCCCGAGCGAGAAGAAGAGCACCGCAATCCGGCGGCACCTCCGTAATCGGTCACACGTTCAGCTCGATGAAGACTTCCGTTCCCTCGTTCCAGCGGGTTGTGGAAGTGGAAGATCCCTCCGGAATTCCAGCAGCACGACGGCGTGGTGGTGGTGAAGAATCCCACGGTCAGGGCTTCGCCAAGCCGGAGACCATGGAATGGAGCAGCGGATGGAAGGGAAAATGTGTGAGCAAGTGTGTGTGGAAGAGAGAGCCCTCACCCTCCTTTTATAGGGGAGGGGGAGGCAGCCCAAGGGGGGGTGCGGCCAGCCATGGGTGCCCCCACCCCTTCCTCTCTTCATGTGAGTGGAAGCTCCACTCAAACCCACTCAAATTTCCCTTAATTTCCCACTTGGAAAATCCAAAGGTTTTTCTTTAATAAATAAATAAAACATTTTTATTTCTTTATTTATATTTGTTAATCCCATTAACAAACATTTGCATGCAGCACCTCGAACCATTTGTTAATTCTATTAACAACCGTTCGACGAAAAACCCCTTGAACTATTTCAATTTTCCCCGAAACTATTCCGGAGCTGCCCAAAATATTCTTCGGTATTCCGTATCTTCTCTAAACGCTTCATCGAACCTTAAGTGTGTCTCCCTACGGTTCGTGAATATTATAGACATGATCGAGACTCCTCTCCGATCAATAATCAACAGCGGGGTCTGGAAAACCGTGATGACTCCTATATATTCAACGATGACTCTCGTGATCGTGTGAACCTTTCAACGTTGTAACGATTTCCCTTTGTCTCGCGATATATTACTTGTCCGAGATCCGATCATCGGTATCCACTATACTTTGTTCGATCTCGTTATCCGACAAGTCCTCTTTTCTCGTTCCCGTGATATAACATCCTAGTGATCAAATCACTTGCTTGCAAGCGGTGTTGATGTGATATCACCGAGAGGGCCCTGAGTATATCTATCCGTCATATTGGATGGACAAATCCCATTCTCGATCCATGAGCTTCAACCAATACTTTCCGAATATCCAATGCCACCTTTATAGTCACCCTTTTACGGTGTGATGTTTGATGTCATCAAAGTATTCTTTCGGTATTAGTGATTAACATGATCTCATGGTCTAAGGAATAATGTTACTCCGAATGTAAGACATAACAACAAAACTAAATGACTTGATCGTATTGTTATACTTAGTTTAGGGTTTAAGTTCATCATGTCATTCTCCTAATGACATGACCCCGTTATCAACAACATCCAATGTTCATGATCAGGAAACCTTGATCATCTGTTTAATCAACGGGCTAGTTAAAAGAGAGGCTTCACTAGGAACGTTGGTTTGTTTATTAATCACACATGTATCAACGTTTCCGGTTAATACAATTCTAGCATGAGAAATAAACATCTATCACAAACAAGGAATAACATAATAAACACTTTATTATTGCCTCTCGGGCATATTCCCTTCAGTCTCCCACTTGCACTAGGGGCAATAATCTATATTACATAGTGATGAATCTAACACCCATGGAGTTCTGGTGTTGATCATGTTTTGTCCTTGAGAGGGCATATTCCATGGACGGTGGCGTTGTACTCGACGACAAAGACCAAGGAGACATCACAGAGCTTAGCTGGTCTCCATCTTCGGTACTTTGTGGTAGCCCTTTCCCGCTAAGTGAGCGGGAAGGAGGTCCAAACGCCGGTATAAAGAGGGCCCTCTGGCTCTTGTAGAAAGGGGGCTCAATTCACTTAGAGCCCCTTAGTCTGATCCGATCATAAGCTCGCATTTGTACTATAGTCACCGCAGTGAAATCCATCAGACAAGCAGGAGTAGGGTTGTACACCACAACGGTGGCCTGAAACTGGAAAAACTGCTCGTGTCACCATTGTCGTTGTTGCCAAGCTTCCCTCGCGAAGCCTCCACGAGAGGTGTGGGAAGTGTGTTTAGTCCCCTGTGTTCGAACCTTCAGTGTCCCTATCCTTTGAAAGACCACTCTCCGACTAAAACATTAAGTAAATAATGGAAAACAAAATAAAATAAAAAAGAAAACAAGTGAAAACATAAAAGGAATAATGGAAAAAAATCAATAGAAAACAAAAAGGAAACAATTGAAAACATAAAGGAATAATGGAAAACAAAATAAAACAATAGAAAACAAAAATAAAATATTTGAAATGTGTATTATTTGAAAAAACAAGAAAAATATATTTTGAAATGTGTCTCAATTATTATAAACGAAATGTGTTTGAATAAATTTAAAGAAATAATGAAAAGAAAAAAAAGGAGAAAAGACTAGCAAACCCATCATAGTTCTGGGTAGAGGCCCCAGACTAGCAAGTCCAAGACCTCTCATATGCATACATTCACGATCCCAGAACAATTAGTCGTTAACAACATATGAAGTTGGTACACAGATAACATCATCCATTACACGAATAATAAGGTCTTACATAAATGGTCCATGACCAAGTCTTAAACAACTGCCACACAGGGCAGGCAAATAGCACACACACACAACGAAAGATAGCAAAACACAACATGGTAGAACACAAGTCACGCCTTAACCTACAGGCTGCTGACCGGGAGACGAGCCTATTATGCGTGGTCATCAACATAATACTCCTCATGGGGCTGCTCCTCGTAGTCTGGCCAAGTAAATAGCCAGGGACGAAACCAATATGAGTACATTCAAATGTACTCTGCCAGACATCCTTTATGAACATTAATAGTATGCAAGTATGTTTATATGGTGGAATGGGTAGACTATACATAGGGTTTGCTACCCATGATGGATGAAATATAAATCATGGTTGATTTGACATCTCTATAACTTTGTTGAAGAAGCTACTTCAAAATAAAATAATATGGTTCCTCTTGTAGATATTGAATATCCAAGAGGTTTGGTAAAACATTGTTTAAAGAAGTTTTTTTCTTTGCAAAGTTCTTGTAAAAAAATTTCCAGCTTTTCTTCATATGCACCTCACATGTACACAGTTCCTCTTCTAGTACCTCACACGTACAAGTCCTCTTCCAAAACATCCTTTTTGAAAAGATTGACACAATACTAGCTACATGGCCATTCAAGTGTCCATATCCGAGGACGTGGCTATTCTGAATAGTTTTACTCTGCAGAGGTGTACACAATCCACAAGATCCAAATCATCTTCCATGAATCACCCATGGGCTGTCCGTGACAGTATGCGAACATAGGATAATTGATCCTAACTTTCACTACAACAGGAATAGCCCTACAACAACAGATAGTTTTTTTTTGAAATTCAGTAAATATATTAAGCTAGCAAGCCCGCCTCATTAAAAACCCTCCAGTCCCCTAAGGTACCCTGGTAGGGAAAAGAGTGCGTCAACTAACTTGCTGCCTCAAGAATCAGTCTGGTTTACACTCAACGGTGCTCACATCTGTATCTACGGTCCACCTCCCCACGTCCCACCTCGCACGCCTAAGCCTTTTTTGATATTAAAAACAAATCTTTAATGGTAACACGTCCGCTACCTCCGCAGCCCCCATCCTAACCGCAAATCCCTAATCTTCTCCGATTCATCTTCAACCCTAACGTCATAACTCCGATTCTGAATGAGCCGCCACAGAAGTCATGCCGTTGAACAACCCTCCACCCCCTTGACGCCTTCCTATTCAACTCCCCTCGCCTGCGCTCTCTTATTGACCTATTTCCGTTGCTGCCTGGCGACCATTGGAGGCGGCGCGCCAGCGGCAGCCACGAACTGGATGATGGGGCGACGTGGATACAAGGATAAGGTTCACACCATGAGAGCAGCAAGGCGGAGTACAAGGTACACGGCAGACCACGACGGACAAAGGGCCATCCAGGTGCATACTTATTTTTTTCCTCATTTAGATTCACGTTTTCTGTTCGTTGTGATTGACCTGGCTAGAGCATGAAATCGGGGTGTAGAATGGCTTATCCATTCGTGATAATTGATATGAATACATGGCCCGCCTTATTGCTTAGATCCCGCTCAATCACTGTATGCTCTAATGGCTTACACACGCACACCAGGTGCTCGAGGAAAAGGAGGACGATGCCACATCATACAGAACAAAAGCAGAGGAAGACAAATCGTTTTTTTTAGGTAACGACTGCACCCTTTTTCTCTTCTTTGATGTAACAAATACATCAAATTGTCCAGCCAAGTAAGAGTAACGAATGATTCATCTCCTAATTTAGAAAGCTTATTTATTCAGCACTACTCGTATCTGTCATAGCTGCAGGATATGGGGCTAATTTACTGAACGTAGCTGAACTGAAGACAACTTGTATATGCACACTTGCAGGAAACTTGCAAGCATCTGCGAGCCGACCAGCTCAGAAACACACAAAGTTTTCACATTGTGGTAAAATATGAACAATTGCAAGTCAGGTTTAAGCTAACAAATTGTACCCTCGTGTGCTCCTTATAAGATTTATTTGGATAATCGATAAGTTAATTGCATCATGTCATGCATTGATGATAGATAGACATAAGTTAAGCAAAGGAGTACCGGGACTCAAGATAACCACAACACATATCAAGATGCCTCAGTTGAATTCTAAGGGTCTGATACATCAAATTTTCTGAATTGGAATGTAATGATTTCCGCATTATTTCAGGTCGTTTCTGCTATGGAGAAGACAACGTTTATGTAATGCCAACATAGGAGTATCCCTTATATTGGTTGAACAAAGCACGAATCTTTGTGGTGAAGTTATCCTATTCTGCATCTTTTAGTTTATCCACAGATAGCTGATTATTGAGTTCCGTTGCCCCTTGATCTTATTTTATTTACTGCTCTCTTTTCATAAAACACACAATGGGAAGCACCTGCACACTACTGACATGAAGGTAATTTCAGTGATAGGTGCAGTTAACCAGATGGACATCATAGCTGTGTTTCTGCTTATTACTTGCAAGTTTTATCCGGTAAACGAAGGGATTAGAGCTCCATTCTTATCTGGCATGGATTTGAGGCCACAGAAAACTAGTCACCCAAAGGTATATGCAATCCAATTGCTCTGCTTCATGATATTGTGACTAAACATTCTGTCAACCTAGTTAATTAAATTGTTTTGATCTGCAGTTAATTGGATTGTTAATATCTTATCATGGGTAGTATTTTATGTATTAGCCTATGTATTTTGAGGCCACAGAAAACTAGTCACCCAAAGGTATATGCAATCCAATTGCTCGTGCTTCATGATATTGTGACTAAACATTCTGTCAACCTAGTTAATTAAATTGTTTTGATCTGCAGTTAATTGGACTGTTAATATCTTATCATGGGTAGTATTTTTTGTATTAGCCTATGTATTTTGATCGGTGTGGTAATGACTTGACATGTAGGTGCGACGAGTTGTTTCAAATGGACGGAATAGCACTTATCTTTCATGCTGAATTAGATTTTTCATTCTACTGAGGTTTTCAAAAAAAAATACCAAGTAGCATGCAAATGTGAATTTAAGGTATCACGAACTGAGATGGCATTATGCATTTTTTTTCTTCATAGAATTTATTTTCCGTGTACATACAATATGAATTGTCTATGAATATTGTCTAACTATTGTTAAAATTGTCGATATCCTTTGTTTCTAATATATATGTCCTTTGAAATTTTCACTATGGTGAGTAATAGAGCAAGTAGACAGTAGATTTCACATCAATTCTGAAATTGGAACTTTGTTTTTGCAGGCCCAAAAGAGACAAGGGACGGAATATTCGAATAACAACTCTATACATTAGAAGGAAGAACATTAGATGAAATAGATGTAGGATTAGTTAGATTATCATATTTTTAAGCAAGAGTATAAGATGTGTACTGTTATGATAATTTTCATGTATGAGATGTTGATTCCAATTCTCAATAATAAATTGTTTCTGCAATCATTGCATTCATATTCTACAAATTGTCCGTTGTCGCACATACCTTACACATTTTGTATTATTTTGAGGAAAAATAATACCATGCTTTAAGCAATCAAGGCATCAAGCCACCTAGTCCCAAAATAATATTTCAAAATAAAATATTCAGTTTGTATGCATTATGTTCCAACGTATGCAACTGTTGTTTGACTTCTGTTGCCACTTTGCAACGCCTTACACAGTAGTTACCAACGCACATATATGTGTTTCCTTATGTCTTTGCAACGCCATCTATCGCAACGCCCACTAGTTTCGTTGGTAAATCCGCTAACAAAGCTTATATGTGCATTTAGATACGGATTTGTGGTTGTTGTAGGGGCAGTCTTGTTGTAGTGTTTCCACTATGGTCAAGCTAGTATATGACTATCCCTTCAACTGGGTTTATTCTCCCCGACACTGTGTCGCACACTTCCATGACAGGAGTCCCCACTATTGCAGCCATAGGGAAATTTATCCCACGTTTTGCATGTCCTGTATCTCCCACCTGGCGACATTTTGGTTCCGAAAATCTCATTCTCTATAGCACTTGGGAAAGAAACACACACTAACAAGAACAAGTTTCTAGATAGGCCTCTTGCCCATGTTGAGGTAGAGTGGAAGTACGTCTTGTTTGTCCAGCGAAGACTAGGTTATGTGTCTTGTAAAACATTTCAAAAACATTCCTCTTTGTCACCTCTAGTAAACAAGGTCCCACCTTTCCACCGAAGGTTTTTCATGAAGCATTTGTTTACAAAAGCACAGTTTAGAGTTTCCAATTAGGGACTTCAAGATTATTAAAGTTGGTGGTATTTACATACCATATGGTGGCTATGGGCTTGGTAACACTAAGTTTGACAATTGGCAAAGTGATAGTTACTTATAATATTAATATAAGTAATAGCCACAACAAAAATAGTTTTGTTAACCATATTTTTGTAAAACTTCAGAAGTAAAACATGCAAGAATTAGAATGGCTTGCCTTGGTATTGCCTCAAGTCTTGCTCTTGGAAATAGCAAGAGTGAAAATAAGCTTCTTCTTCTCCAATACCTCCTTCTTCGTTTTCTAACGTCATAAAAATAAATAAATAAATGACACACAATCATAACCAACTAAGTTACAAAATATTACATAGCAATAAATACAGCAAGCATCACATAAAACAATCCATCACTCCATCTTTCAAAGGCAGAGAATTAATAAACACACATAAACAAAACTAGACTACTAGGATCATGACTATGGTGGAGAAATTGTATTTCTAACCAAATTGCAATGGGACTAGTGGGTGTTACACTAGGCTACCAAGTAATTAAGAGGTCACAATGCCTCTGGTCACACTTGGAAAAATTACTATACCACCAAACAAGGATTCAAAACAATATTCACACTAGTGAAAATAAAGGAATCAATTTATTCTAGTTAAACCTACTCATGCTTTTCTACAAATAAAAGTGCAATCTAACATAGGTGTCAAAAGTATAAAGTCAGTACCAAAGTGTTATTGGACTCATCTCATCCACCACAAAAATCTTGGTGCTAAACCTAATAATACTTTTCCAAACATATCTATGCAAGAAAAATACTAGAAAACAATACTATGCTATTAACTATTTCTACTAGCTTCGAAACATGATCAATTTTCCTAAAATGCTAGATATGTAATAAAACAACTTAATAACAGAGAGTAACACTCCTACACATGCTAGAAAACAAGAATCTAATACACAAGTATTTATTTAAAACTATTTACACAAGAATAAATAAAAACATAAAAGTGCTAAAACTAGTTATGCACACCGTAATTATTATAGAGCTCTAAAAATTACACCAAGCTAGGATTAGGTAGATCTAAACATACACAAACTCATCCAGTTGGATTCACATAAAAACTAATCACCAAAAAGTCTACAAAAAAATCCTAGAAGTGCTCTCTGGACATTTACCAAAATGCATGGCATTTTCTCCAGGAAGCTCTCCTTCAAGCAAGGTCAAGTGCTACTGGTAGATATCACTAAGGGCTACCCATAATTTTTTTTTGCAAGATTTAGATTCTTATTTTTAAAGTTATGCAAAAAATGGCTTAACAGATAGGTTCTGCCAAAATAAAAGCTAGTGCAAAAATAATACACAAAAGGTAGATCTATCACTTGGATATGGTTAGGAATATGCTAAGGTACAAGCATGATTTTTGGTTTGGACAGAAAACCTTTCTTTCTATTTTTCCTAGGACAAAAGCTAGGGTTCATATCTCTGTGATTTTCAAAATGAATAAAAGTGAAAGGGGCTACACAGGGTACGGACCAGATCTGCGCTATGCGGCCAAACTAGCGCGGAAAACAGCCAACGGGCACGCGCGTGCGCATTCGCTGCGCGGCAATGAAACGGTTCAAAGGGGTCCGTTTATCTCGGGATCAACGGCTCTTGTGCATCTCCATCCTCTATCCCCTCTCTCTCATGCGCGGGCACGCTAGAGAAACGACGACGACGGATTTCTCACTTAGGGGTGGTGTTACGAGGTGGCGCGGTGTCGATGTAGTCGCAGGTGGTCGACGCGGTGCAGGCAAACAGTCGGTGGCGTCCCATATGGCTTCAATCGCCGGCGACTAGCAGAGTGGCCACGGCGGCCCCGAGGACGGCGGCGCGGTGTTGGGAATATGCCCTAGAGGCAATCATGTATGATGTAATTCCCAATGTATTCATAAAGTTATTAAGTTGTCCTTAGGTTTGAACATCTTTTATATGTCATTGAATATGTGATTCGATTGTGGAACTATGTATTCATGTTGTTCATACTAATTGTCCTTGGTCGTTAAGTTTGTGCTGGACACACACCCTAGACTAATGTGAGTGTTGGCTGATGACACGGTTCGACTTGTCATGGGCATGGTGATGCCATTCCAACGTTCATGGACTTGGCTAAAGAGTTTAGCAAGTCGGACTGACCCATATTGAGATGCAACGAGTACGTCGTCATTTGCGTGTCTCAATCAATGTAATCCTTAGACCTGAGGTTGTCGCACAATCCGAGTTGTGGATCACCGACTTAGATTCTGTCAAACGCTGTTCTGTGACAAGGCAGTTATAAAAGCAGAGTTCGGGTCGAATGAGAAGCAAGCTGCGTGATGTGGATAATCAAGATGGGATTTTGCACCTCCGAATGGAGAGATATTCTCTGGGCCCTCTCGAGTGATATGATTCAGGAAGCATGGCCATGCGCGACTCAGTTAAGTGTTAACTATGTCTGTTGACTAAGAGTTAGTCAGATGAACGGATTGAGAAGAGAGTCAAACTATTTAAGGGATGACGATAAATCTCCTATAGTTCGACAAGGTATATCGTGAGGTAAAAGGGACTAAGATGAATATCACATTGAAAGGTATGTCGTCATGACTCAATGGGACTTGGGAATCGGCACGTTCTGCTAGGAGCCGTTGCCGATTGATCGATTGGGAGTCGGACTCCAATCGTGTCCAAGTCGCCATGAGCCTGCAGGGTCGCACACTTAAGAGCGGGAGCAAGTATTGGTCGGGTTGGACCCGAACCGGAAATGGACTGAGTTTGTGAGTCGAACTCACAGAGGGAATGGGCCACAAGTGTTGTGAAGCCCACTACCATTCGCTATATAAAGAGGGGCGCAGGTTGCCCAGCGGGCAAGTTAGTCCACTCCCATGCCTTGGGAACCCTAGCCCCACTCAGTCCAGCCGTCGCACCAGACCTAGCAGTCTGCAGTCGGAGCTCCTTCTCGTACGTGGGGATACCGGCAGAGGTGCTGTACGTTCAGCACTTCGAGGATCGGCTGGATCGGATCGTGGGACTACAATGCCCCGACGCGCTGCATCGATAATCCGCAACCGCGCGTCTAGTGGTAATCATCGTGGCCTTCTACCTCGGCTAGATCTTGGAAGTACCGCGTAGGAAAAAGTTTTGTTTATCTCTACGCGTTCCAACAGTGGTATCAGAGCGGTAGCTTCTGGTTTTAGGCCCGAGATCCGCACATATGTGATATGTAGTTAGCGTTAGATGTGATCTAATTGCTGTTTTGGTGGTCGATCTATGAGATAGATCGGTTTTGTACAAGGTTGATTGGATCAATCGTACTCGGGGTTAATGGATGATCTGGTTTCCGTGATCATACTGCTAAGGTCGTGAAACAACTTACCCCTACCGATCGGTTTCCGCCATCGGGGTATACCGTGACACATAAAGCCAGTTGCGGTGATCGAAGATCAAAGAGTTTGATCGAATCGGAATACAGATCAGATTTGGGTAAAATCGTTTTATCCTATGAAGAAATCCATGATCGGGATGCAGATGAGATCTGCGTTTTCCAAAATCGTCGGGCACTGCCTGCACCCGCCTGTTGCGATGGGACCGCCGGCTTCGCCCTGTCGTAGCGCCTTAGATGTCGTTGCGAGTTTCACAACGCCGGTAGATACCGTATCTATGCATAACTTGTTTTTGCAGGAAGTTGTGAATGGTATGGCTTATGTGCATGTGATGTGTGTAATCCATACATGATCTGCGTATCATGTTTTTGTCAGCCGGCTGGAGCCTAGGTGCTGTCATTTTATTGTATTACTGCATGCGTGTCGGATTCTCTATGTAATTTTTCATTTACTAGCTAGTGTAGCTTGTTGGAGAATCCGGAAGACATGAAAGTCGACGTACAAGTCGGCTACATGGAGTAAGATGGCACGTGACAAGAGTTGGCACGAGTCGACTTACAAGCTTCGTGGAGATGGAGATCACTATGAAGAGATTCATACCATTTCACATTATAATTTCTTTATTTGTGTTATTGTTATGTCTCTGTTTACCTCTATTTAGATAGTTGGTAGATTTTAATCCCTCAAAGAAGGTCTAGTCGGTCGCCCCGCCAATGCTGCACCATCGCAAGTCGGACATTCTTGGTAGTGGGATCATGAAATTGAGGTGCTACCAATTCTTTCCGATTAGGTGGGTTTGAGTCGGACTCTTACAAGCAGAAGCACTTGGTAATCTAGACGAGTACATCACAACGGTTGTGGGGTTCGGGGCGAGGAAGGTTGGGAGCCGGGGCATGTGATGCCACCCAACTAATAGGGGTCGTATTGGATACGATTGGCAAGGTGTTGCCTACCTAGATCACTTGACGGCTAGCGGTGATGCTAAAGCTCACTAGTCGGCTTGCTTATTTAGGATCTTGAATCACTTAGCAACCATCGGAGGGGTGTTGGTTCTAGTGGGAGCATAAGTATTAAAACGTTTAATATGCCTACTCTTTTATGAATACATGTCTTAAGTGTTTTGCATATTTTCTGTTGTAGATCAATGGCACCTAGCAACCTTCCTCAGTTGTCCACTTTTGCGTTGAGGTCAATCCTAGAGAAAGTAAGCTTAATGGAAGTAATTTCACCAACTGGTACTGTAATCTGAGGATAGTCCTCAAGCATGAGAAAGAACATGTTCTAGAAACTCCACTTCCAGAAGAGCCATGTGACGATGCGAGTGTCGCAGTCATGAATGCCTACCGTAAGACTAGAGATGAGTCTACGGAAATTAGCTGTCTTATGCTTGCACACATGGAACCGGACTTGCAGCAACAGTTCTATAATGTTGAGGCCTACGATATGATCGAAAGCCTCAAAAGTATGTTCCAGGCTCAGGCAAAGACCGAGAGGTATCAATTCTCTCAAGCTTTGTTGGGATGTAAGCTCAAAGACGGCGATCCACTGAGTCCGCATGTAATCAAGATGATTGGTTACATACAGTCTCTGGATCGGCTGGGCTTTCCAATTAACGAAGAGTTCGCTACTGACATAATTCTGAACTCTCTTCCTAGTGCGTATGGTCCGTTCATCTCGAACTACCATATGTATGGTATGGATAAGAGTATCACTGAATTACGTGGGATTCTCAAAATGGCAGAGGCTGATCTAAAGAAAGGCTGCAGTCAAGTGTTGATGGTGCAGAATAAGGCTAAATTCAAGAAGAGTTCTTGGACTAAGAAGAAGAAGGATAAGTCAGGAGGTAGCACCCATGGCCCTGTCCAGAGTGCTCCCTCAAAGATTAAGCCTTCTCCTACAGCCGGAGCCAATTGCTTCTATTGCAAGCAGGATGGCCACTGGAAGAGGAACTGCACCAAGTATTTGGCTGACAGAGCCAAGAGTGGAGGTATGACTTCCGACTCAGGTACACTTGTGTGCAATGTTATAGACATTTATCTTGCTGATGCGCCTAATAGTTCTTGGGTATATGATACCGGATCAGTTATTCACATATGCAACTCGTTGCAGGGACTGGTAAGAACTAGGAGCGTGGCAAGAGGAGAGGTTGATATTCGGGTCGGCAACAAGGCGAGAGTCGCTGCGTTGGAAGTCGGCACGATGCAACTTCATTTACCTTCAGGATTTTTAATGGAATTGAATAATTGTTATTATGTTCCAGTGCTTAGTCGAAACATTATTTCCGCCTCATGTTTGATGAGACAAGGTTATGAGTCGAATATTAAGAATAATGGTTGTTCTTTATATTTGAAAGATATGTTTCATTGCTTTGCACCCGTTTAGAACGGGTTATTTATTTTGAATCTTGATGGTGAATCAGTCTATAACATAAATGTTAAAAGTTTGAAACCAAATGATCTGAATATGACTTACTTTTGGCATTGTCGGCTTGGTCATAAAGGTTGGAAGCGCATGCAGAAGCTCCATGATGATGGACTTCTAACTTCGTTTGACTTAGAGTCATTCGAGACATGCGAATCATGCCTACTAGGCAAAATGACCAAGACACCTTTTGCAAGGAGTTGTGAAAGGGCGTCCGACTTGTTGGAATTAATACATAGTGATGTATGTGGTCCAATGAGCACAACAGCGAGAGGTGGTTATGAGTACTTCATTACCTTTACTGATGATTTGAGTAGGTATGGATATATCTATTTAATGAAACACAAGTCGGATGCCTTTGAGAAATTCAAGGAATTCCAGAGTGAAGTACAAAATCAGCTCGGCAAGAAAATAAAGTTTCTGCGGTCGGACCGTGGAGGCGAGTACATGAGCCATGAGTTTGATGAGCATCTAAAGAGTTGTGGAATAGTTCCTCAACTTACTCCGCCGGGTACACCGCAGAGAAACGGTGTATCGTAATCGAGAAATCGGACCTTGTTGGACATGGTACGATCAATGATGAGTCGGGCAGATCTACCTTTATCATTTTGGGGTTATTGTCTAGAAACTGCAGCGTTCACACTAAACAGAGTACCATCAAAGTCAGTAGAGAAGACACCGCATGAGATGTGGACTGGCAGAAGGATAAGTTTGTCTTTTCTTAAGATTTGGGGCTGTGAAGCATTTGTCAAACGACTTCAGTCGGACAAGCTCACGCCCAAGTCGGATAAGTGTTTTTTTGTGGGGTATCCGAGGGAAACCTTGGGGTACTACTTCTACAACCGAGAATAGGGCAAAGTGTTTGTCGCTCGGAATGGTGTCTTCCTTGAGAAAGAGTTTCTCAGTCGGGGAGTCAGTTGGAGCACAGTGCAACTCGAAGAAATTTGAGAGGAACCAGCTAGGGGCGAGTCGGCAATGGCCTTGGAGGCTGAGCCAGTCGTGGTACCTACGCCGGTAACAGCACCTGAACCACGGAGATCTGCCATATTACAAAATGCTCGTGATGTTTTACTGTTAGACAATAATGAGCCGGCAACTTATTCGGAAGCGATGGTGGGATCTGATTCCGAGTCATGGCTTGGAGCCATGAGATCCGAGTTAAAGTCCATGGATGAAAACCAAGTTTGGAATTTGGTTGATCTGCCTGATGGTGCAAGACCCGTCGAGTGCAAATGGTTCTTTAAGAAGAAAACTGACATGGATGGAAATGTTTCCGTCTATAAAGCACGACTTGTCACGAAGGGGTTCAGACAGGTTCAAGGAGTTGACTATGACAAGACTTTCTCGCCCGTAGCGATGCTTAAATCAGTTCGGATCATGTTAGCCATAGCAGCCTATTTCGATTATGAAATATGGCAGATGGATGTCAAGACGGTTTTCCTTAATGGAAATTTAACTGAGGACGTGTATATGATACAGCCCGAAGGTTTTGTCGATCTAGCTAATGCTGACAAGGTATGCAAACTTCAGAAATCCATTTATGGGTTGAAGCAAGCATCTCGAAGTTGGAACATTCGCTTTGATGAGGTAGTAAAATCGTTTGGCTTCATCAAGAGCGATCATGATTCTTGTTTATACAAGAAGTTTAGTGGGAGCAAAGTAAATTTTCTTATCTTATATGTGGACGACATATTACTGATTGGAAATGATGTCATGATGTTGCAAGAAACCAAAGAGTCATTGGAAAGGAGTTTCTCAATGAAGGATTTGGGTGAGGCGACTTACATATTAGGAATCAGGATCTATAGAGATAGATCAAGGCGGCTCATTGGATTGAGTCAGAGTACATATCTGGACAAAGTTTTGAAAAAATTCAAAATGGAAGAGTCCAAGAAGGGACTCTTACCGATGTCCCATGGCATAAAACTTAGCAAGACTCAGTGTCCTTCGACGACTGATGAGCGAATTCGGATGAGTGTGATCCCGTATGCTTCGGCAATCGGATCCATCATGTATGCCATGATTTGTACTAGGCCAGATGTTTCCTATGCTCTAAGTGTTACGAGTAGATACCAGGCTGACCCTGGCGAAGCCCACTGGGCAGCGGTTAAAAACATCCTTAAGTACTTGAGAAGGACTAAGGAAATGTTCCTAGTTTATGGAGGTGATGAGGAATTTCGTGTAAAGGGTTACACGGATGCGAGTTATCTCACCGACCCAGATGACTCTCGTTCACAATCTGGATACGTGTTCGTAATGAACGGAGGAGCTGTGAGCTGGAAGAGTTCCAAGCAAGATACGGTGTCTGCATCTACAACAAAGGTTGAGTATATTGCTGCCTCAGAGGCGGCAAAGGAAGCTGTTTGGATCAGGAACCTCCTGATAGATCTTGGTGTGGTTCAGGGCGCGTCCAATCCTTTGGACGTATATTGTGACAACAATGGTGCTATCGCACAAGCCAAGGAACCTAGACAACACCAGAAGAACAAACATATACTCATGCGGTACCACCTCATTTGCCAGTTTGTCGAACAAGGTGATATCAAGTTATGCAAAGTACACACGGATGCAAACATTGCAGATCCGTTGTCAAAGGCGCTACCACAGCCTAAGCATGAGGCGCACATGAGAGGTATGGGCATTCGATGCCTAGGCATATGATGCCAAGATGATTGACTCTAGTGCAAGTGGGAGACTGTTGGGAATATGCCCTAGAGGCAATCATGTATGATGTAATTCCCAATGTATTCATGAAGTTATTAAGTTGTCCTTAGGTTTGAACAGATGATATATGTCATTGAATATGTGATTCGATTGTGGAACTATGTATTCATGTTGTTCATACTAATTGTCCTTGGTCGTTAAGGTTGTGCTGGACACACACCCTAGACTAATGTGAGTGTTGGCTGATGACACGGTTCCACTTGTCATGGGCATGGTGATGCCATTCCAACGTTCACGGACTTGACTAAAGATTTTAGCAAGTCGGACTGACCCATATTGAGATGCAACGAGTACGTCGTCATTTGCATGTCTCAATCAATGTAATCCTTAGACCTGAGGTTGTCGCACAATCCGAGTTGTGGATCACCGACTTAGGTTCTGTCAAACGCTATTCTGTGACAAGGCAGTTATAAAAGCAGAGTTCGGGTCGAATGAGAAGCAAGCTGCGTGATGTGGATAATCAAGATGGGATTTTGCCCCTCCGAATGGAGAGATATTCTCTGGGCCCTCTCGAGTGATATGATTCAGGAAGCATGGCCATGCGCGACTCAGTTAAGTGTTAACTATGTCTGTTGACTAAGAGTTAGTCAGATGAATCACATATCACGGATCGAGAAGAGAGTCGAACTATTTAAGGGATGACGATAAATCTCCTATAGTTCGACAAGGTATATCGTGAGGCAAAAGGGACTAAGATGAATATCACATTGAAAGGTATGTCGTCATGACTCAATGGGACTTGGGAATCGGCACGTTCTGCTAGGAGCCGCTACCGATTGATCGATTGGGAGTCGGACTCCAATCGTGTCCAAGTCGCCATGAGCCTGCAGGGTCACACACTTAAGAGCGGGAGCAAGTATTGATCGGGTTGGACCTGAACCGGAAATGGACTGAGTTTGTGAGTCGGACTCACAGAGGGAATGGGCCACAAGTGTTGTGAAGCCCACTACCATTCGCTATATAAAGAGGGGCGCAGGTTGCCCAGCGGGCAAGTTAGTCCACTCCCATGCGTTGGGAACCCTAGCCCCACTCTGTCCAGCCATCGCACCAGACCTAGCAGTCTGCCGTCGGAGCTCCTCCTCGTACGTGTGGATACCGGCAGAGGTGTTGTATGTTCAGCACTTCGAGGATCGGCTGGATGGGATCGTGGGACTACAATGCCCCGACGCGCTGCATCGATAATCCGCAACCGCGCGTCTAGTGGTAATCATCGTGGCCTTCTACCTCGGCTAGATCTTGGAAGTACCGCGTAGGAAAAAGTTTTGTTTATCTCTACGCGTTCCAACACGCGGTTCCTGCAAGCGCACGACCACGACGAGGGGTGTAGAGGAGGGTTGGGAGTGCTTGAGACGAGCTCAAACTTCTGTGGAGGTTCACGGTGGCCGACGGCAAAAATCCTCCCCGTGTCGCTCACAGGGAACGAGCGGGGTCGATTTGGCGTGTTGTGGTGAGTGCGGTGGAGGAGTGGAGGCGGGTGGCGAGTCAGACAAGCGTGCCGTGCCTTATAGGTGCGGGCATGGGTGGTGGTCGTGTGCGTGTCCACGGGCACGTCCGGGTGGCACGTGATCGTGTCCCCGTGTGTCCAAACGTTGTGCAACGGCGGCTAGTAACTAGGTTGGGTGCGTGCACTGTCGCCGTGCGGCGAGGAGGCACGATGCTCGTGGCGTCGCGGCCACAGTGCGCGCGGTGAGCGGGCACTGTGTGTCCCGCGGCTGTTCCCCCCCTTCTTCGGCCCTCTGTTCCCTCTCACTTCTCGCCCTCCCAACTCGACTAAAAATGGCATCCAAGGTACCAAACTCGAGTAGAAACATAGGTAATCATGTTTGGTAGGGTCTCATATCCCCATTTGCAAAAAAATCAAACAAAAGCATCCACTCCACTTTCTATAAAAACAAAGATTCAGAAAATTCAGAAAAAGACTTAGCAAAATTTTGCAAAGTGTTGAAAACAGACAAATTCATCCAAATGTTCACTCATGAATAAATTAGTAAATGGAGTCCAAATTTGGAATTCCAAGTTGCACAATGTTAAACATGAAATGAACTTTCAGAAACACATTTTTAATCCATTTTTGAAAATGTGCAAGGCTAGGAAAACAAGGTGGAAAAAGGCTACCTTTCTATTTTTCTCTGTTTTCAAAACTCTTTGTTTTTCTGTCTCATTTTCTTTCCACAAAAACAAGCATGCAATTGAATGTTTTCAAACTTCATAAATCAAACCAAGCTTATGGATTTGTGGTCCACATATCAGAGAACAGTTTTATGCCAAGAAAACATGAAATTGGATACCCTAACATATAGAAAACCAGGGCTGGAAAACGATATTTGGCTAGTTTTTGAGGGATAAACCCTAATAGAAAATTAAAAGAAAACATTCATATTTCCAAATTCCATTTTGTTTTCTTGAATCAAACAAATACAAACAATATTGTTAAGTGGAAAACAACCATGATCCAACACTTATGACAAAAATTACTCAAAGCATCATATGGAAAACATCACAGAAACAATAGTGTTCATAAGGAAAAATTGGTATTTGATTTGAAAGAAAAAGTTGCTTGCATTGCATAGATACTTATGGTCACATACATATGTAGGTCCACACAAACACATTACAAAAGTTTTTGTTGTCTCACAAATTTGCCTTCCTTAATTATATTACAGAGGTCCAAAAACTAGGGTGTGACAGATCCCCCCCCCCCCTTAAAAGAATCTCGCCCCGAGATTCGTAGGTCTAGTCCTTAAGGAAACCAAGGAAATCCTTCATGATATAGTCCTCACGCTCCAGGTAGCTTCTTCCTTAGAGTGAATCGTCCACTGAATCTTAAGGAATTTGAAAGCATTCCTCCTAGTCGCACGAACATTCTCCTCAAGAACGGGCAGGGGTCTGTAACGGTAGGTCAGGTCATCATTAAAGTCAATGGTCCTGAAGTCAGCGTCTTGGTATAGGTGAGATCCTTCTCAGGTACATTGTGAAACGCTGACAACTCTTCTGGCAATTTTAAATGATAAGACACTTCACCATGATGGGCCAGTATCTTAAAAGGGCCAATATACCGGGGTGCAAGCTTTCCCTTAACATGAAAATGCTGCATCCCTTTGAGTGGTGTGACACGAAGATACAAGAAATCTCCAATACTAAAAGAGACGTGGCAACGCTTTGTGTCCGCATAGCTCTTTTTGTGAGATTTAGCTACCTTGAGGCGATCACGAATAAGCTGGAATTGTTCTTCTGCGGCATGCAAAGTGCCTACTGTCACCAGTTTCAGTCCAGTTCAGAGGTGTACGGCACTTGTGTGCATACAAGGATTCAAAAGGGGCCATTTGTAAGCTAGACTGGTAGCTGTTGTTGTAAGAAAACTCAGCGGAAGGTAGCCAGTCTTCCCATTTGGCTCCATAAGACAAAACACAAGTACGAAGCAAGTCTTCCAAAATCTGGTTCAAGCGCTCAGTTTGTCCATCAGTCTGCGGGTGATAGGCGGTGCTAAAGGCTAACTTGGTTCCAAGTGCTTTGTGTAACTTCTTCCAAAACCGAGAAGTGAAATGTGATCCTTGATCAGACACAATCCTGCTAGGGACTCCATGCAGGCTAACAATCTGAGAAACGTAACGATCAACAAGCTGGTGTCCATGATATGTAGTCCGGACAGGAATAAAGTGTGCAACTTTAGTGAGCATATCCACGACAACCCATATAGAATTCCAGTGATAAAGTCCATCCCGACTTCATCCCATTTCAAAACTGGCACTTTCAGCGGCTATAGCAATCCAGCAAGACGCTGGTGCCCAGCTGTTACCTACTGACATATATGACACTTGGCTATAAACGAGGCAATGTATCGTTTCATTCCATGTTACCAAAATTTCTCGGTCAGCTCTTGATACATCTTGGTTCCTCCGGGGTGAATAGAATACAGGGTATCATGAGCCTCAGTCATGATGGTCTTCTTTAACTCAGATTTGGAAGGAACGCATATATGACCCTCATACCATAAGACTCCCTCAGAATGAATGGTAAAACCAGCAACTTTCTCCTTCTCCATGCGGGTCTTAATTCCATCAATACTCTTCTGGCCTTTCTGAGCTTCTTTGATTTGATCAACGTGAGTTGGTTTAACTTCCATGGCGTCCAACATACCATAGCTGAGCACTTCAATACCAAGCTGGTCAAGTTCTTTCCACAACTTAGGTTTCCTAATCTGGATCATAGCATTCAGAGACGCTGGTTCTCGACTAAGAGCATCAGCTACGACATTTGCCTTCCCTGGGTGATATTTGATACTCAGATCATAATCTTTAATGAGCTCAATCCAATAGCGTTGCCTCATGTTGAGTTAACGCTGAGTAAAGATATACATCAAAATCTTATGATTCATGTATATCTCACATATTTTCCCAATAAGAAAGTGTCGCCATGCCTTGAGGGCATGAATAACTGCGACAAGCTCTAAGTCATGCGTGGGGTAGTTCAGCTCATGAGGTCTCAACTAGCGTGAGATATAAGATATGACCTTACCTTCTTGCATGAGAACACTTCCAAGGCCAATATTAGAAGCATCACAATAAACATCGAAACTCTTGGTGACGTCCGGCATAATGAGTACCGGAGAAGACACCAGTCGATTCTTCAACTCTTGGAAACTCTCTTCACACTTGTCCATCCATACAAACTTACTATCCTTCTTTAGCAACTGAGTGAGTGGTCTGGCGATGCTCAAGAATCCTTTAATAAACTTGCGATAATATCCTGCTAAACCCAGAAATGATCTGACTTCAGTCGGATTAGTCGGAGCAGCACGCTTCATCATGGACTAAAACAGAGCAGGGTTAACAGAAATTCCTCCTTCAGATACCAAATGTCCAAGAAATCTGACTTCCTTCAGCCAGAATTGGCACTTACTGAACTTAGCATACATTTGATGCCGACGAAGTGTTCCAAGCACAATTCTCAGATGTTCTTCGTGTTCTTCCTCACCCTTGGAATAAATAAGAATGTCGTCGATAAACACTACGACAAACTTGTCCAAATAATCCATGACCACTTTGTTCATGAAATTCATGAAATAGGCAACAACATTGGTCAAACAAAAAGACATCACGGTGTACTCGTACAACCAGTAATGAGTGGTGAAAGAGGTATTGTGAATATCGGTATCACGAACCTTCAATTGGTGATGACCAGTGCGAAGGTCGATCTTCGAGAAAATCCTTGCCACATTCAGCTGGTCAAACAAGTCTTCAATTTTGGGAAACGGTTATTTGTTCTTGATGGTCACATCATTCAACTTGCGGTATTCCACACATAAATGAGTGGTACCTTCACGTTTGTCCATAGAAATGACAGGTGATGCACTAGGGTGAATCAGACATTTTCTCAACACGTCATCCAGCTGTTTCTTCAACTCATCTAACTCCTTCGGATTCATCCGATAAGGATTCTATACTATAGGTCCGGCTCCAGGTATTAACTCAATAATAAACTCGAGATCCCAATCTGGGGGCATACCGGGTAACTCTTCTAGAAAAAACATCCGGGTATTCACATACTACCGGAACTTCCTCAAGTGTGGGGTTGGCTATACTCGTGTGGCAGTGAACCTTTGATGAAGGCTTGGTTGCGGTGTAGGCAACTTTATTTCCATCACTAGTGGTCATAGAATTGGACTTCTTCGTGCAATTAATAACACCCTTATATGGTAATCCAATTCATACCCAGCACTACTTCTATCCCTTGGGATCCCAGTACTATCAAGTCGGCATGAAAAGTTTTTCCTTGTATCTCCACGGGTACTTCATTGCAAACAAGGCTGGCTTTGGTTCTATCTCCGGGTATTTGTACTAACATAGGGTTGTGCATACGGGTATGCTTCATACCACTTTTCTCAGCAAACGGCTTAGTGACAAAGAATGTGATGCACCAGAATCAAACAGTACTGCAGCTGGTACAGAGTTGACAGGAAATGTACCCATCACCATGTCTGGTGCCTCATGTGCTTCACCAGCAGTGACATGATTCATATGTCCCATCATCACATTCTGCCTCCTACTGACTGGACCTTGGTTCATCTTGGTTGCAGTGGGCTGAGCTGTAGCAGCATTCTTGGTAGGGCTCTCACGAGCAAAGTGTCCTTCCTTTCCACAGACAAAGCAACCTCCGTTTGGCATCGAGTTTGGGTTAGGCTTTGCAGCATGGTTAAAGTTGTTTCCATTTCCATTTCCTCCAGTATTTGGTGCATAAGGTGCACGGTTGTTGTTGTGGTTGGGCCTTTGTGCATACTGATGATTTGCGCGAGGTGCATAAGTAGGCGCCCAGGGTGGTGGTGGTCTTGCATAAGGAGCAGGGCGAGTCCTGGGTGCACTAGGCCATCCTGGAAACATCATATTTCTCTTACGGTTCTCAAAGGCATTCTGCCGCTTGTGCTCCATTATCATGGAAGCATCAGCAAGCGACTCCAGATCCTGGAATGGTATCACAACCAGTGTACACTACAGCGCATCGTGCAGTCCATTCATGAATCTCTCTTTCTTCTCCGCCTCCGTGTTAACCTCCTCAGGGGCATACCAGGACAGGGTTGTGAAATCCTCCCAATACTTAGATACTGTCATCCCTCCTTGTCTCAGCTTCAGAAACTTGTCCCGCATAATATTCATCACACCCTAGAGGATCTGATACTTGCGGAACCTAGAAACAAAGTCCTCGCAATCGAACACATGGCCAGCAACAATAGTGGCTCGAGTTTTCTCCCACCAAGTCCTTGCTGGACCAGCAAGAAAGTGTGTGGCAAACAGAACCTTGTCAGTCTCCTCCACTGAAGCTACTTGCAGGTTGTTCGTAATTGTGTGGAGCCAATCATCATCATCAAGTGGCTCCACAATCTTGGAGAAGATCGAAGGTTTGGTCTGTTGAAAGTCCTTCAGCTTCGAATGAGCACGATTGCCATTGCCGATTGTTGTTTTCACTAGCATTGGCTAACTGATGCAGTGCAACAATGGTGGCAGCGCTCTCAGCTTGTGTGGCTGGACAGTCCTCCATTATCAGGGCCAACAATGCCTCCACCAATGGTGGGGGTGGTGGTGGTGGTTCTCGACGAGGCGGCATGCTGTAGTGAAACATGTGTAAGACTATGCAGCAAGACTTCTTTGTTTTAAAAGAAAAACTACGGAACAAAAATAGTTTTATGAACAACAAAAGACAAGTGATAAATCACAAGTGATAATACGACTAGAAAAATCACAAACATGTATAGAACACAAACATACACATTCATCACATAGAGTCTTACAAACACACATAACACAAACACAAATCTCACACTACAAGCTAAGCTTCAAGAGCTACAACAAGGGAAGCGACTCATGAGTACATAGCAATGCTACTAGCAAACTAACTAGCACAATCATCCAAAAGCGCAAAAGTTCTACATCTAGTCATGGTCACTGTCTCCATCGAAAAGGATCTCCTAGGGATCCTCCTCGTCTCCAAGAAGGTCGTCATTCTCCTGCTCACTATGGTCACTCATGTCCATCCCATCAACATCCGACAGGACGTCGTCGTCAACAAGGAGGTACTTGTTCTCCCTGTGGAGCTCGGTGATCTCCTCCTCCAACTCCTCGAGAGTCGAGTCTCGAGTGGCCAGATCCTCTCTCGCAGTCTTCAGCCTACCACGCAGAATAGCATTGGCTTCCTGCAGCGCCTCTACCTTCTTGGTGAGACGGGTACGGCCCAAACGAGTGGTCTGTAGCTGTCCCACCAAGGCGCGGTTCCTCGCAGTCACGTTCTCGTGCTCAACCATTAGCTTCCCCAAATGTGTCGCCAGGATGCGGCACTCGGCAACAGTGGTGTGCTGCACTATCCTCAGATCATCTAGACTACGTTGGGTGCGGTGCAACAGAATCTCCATGTCCTCCAGGTGAGGACCCATGCCATCAAGATCTTGCCGCACAGGAAGTGGTATTCCCATCTCATCGCGTCTCCCAAGCAACTCAAACCGGGTACCAAGGAACAAGTAGTTCCTCCAGTACGCCAAGCGTGCAATCGCCTCCTGGATCACATGGACAGCTCCCTCATGCAAGGAACGCTCAACAGTGGTGAAAACAAAGGTCTCAACAGAAGGTGCCGTCAGAGGTGCACAGATAGTACACTCCACAAACCAATCACCCTCTACTGGAGAACCAATGATCACTCCTCCTCTCAGCTCAGGAAATCAGCGGTCAATGAGCTCAGTTATCTCAACAAGCCTCGGCTCGAAGAGAAAAAAAGGAATGTCACGATCCAGTCCCAACTAAAAAGCCTATGTGAAGACAACCTCCATCTACAGAAAGTCTTAAGTATAGTTTAAGTTAGACCATAGTGTGCAAAGTTTTAAGTTATGCAAGAGGTAACTTAATGTAAGTAGATTTTAGTAACACATAGGAGATGGGGTATATAGAATATTTTGGTACTTAGTCATATTGGTAACTTAGTTTTATAAAGTAGCAACGTCCATGCTAACTAAGGTCTCCTATGGTCCGGATGGCTCTGATACCAACTATGTAGAGGCCCCAGACTAGCAAGTCCAAGTCCTCTCATATGCATACATTCACGATCCCATAACAATCAGTCGTGAACAACATATGAAGTTGGCACACAAATAACATCAGCAATTACACTAATAATAATGTCTTACATAAATGGTCCATGACCAAGTCTTAAACAGCTACCACGCAGGGCAGGAAAATAACACACACACATACACACACAACGGAAGATAGCAAAACACAATGTGGTAGAACCCAAGGCACGCCTTAACCTATGGGCTGCTGACCTGGAGACGGGCCTAGTTCGCGTGGTCACCAACGTAGTACTCCTCCTCGTAGTACTCCTTCTGGGGCTGCTCCTCGTAGTCTTGCCAAGTAAATAGCCAGGGACGAAACCAATATGAGTACATTTGAATGTACTCTGCAAGACATGTTTTATGAAGCTTAATAGTATGCAAGTATGCTTATATGGTGGAATGGGTAGGCTATACATAGGGTTTTCTACCCATGATGGATGAAAGATACATCATGGTTGATTTGACATCTCTATAACTTTGTTGAAGAAGATACTTCAAAAGAAAATAATATGGTTTATCTTGTAGATATCGCATATCCAAGAGGTTTTGTAAAACTTTGTTTAAAGAAGTTTTTTTTCTTTGCAAAACTTCTTGTAAAACAACTTCCAACTTTTCTTCATATGCACCTCACAGGTACACAGTTCCTCTTCCAGTACCTCGCAGGTACCAGTCCTTTTTTCAAAACATCTTTTTGAAAAGATTGACACAATACTATCTACATGGCCATTCAACAGTCCATATCCGAGGACGCGGCTATTCTGAATAGTTTTACTCTGCAGAGGTGTACAAAATCCACAAGATCCAAATAATATGCCATGAATCACCTACCGATTGTCCGCGACAGTATGCAAACATGAGATAACTGATCTTAACTTTCCACTATGGTCAAGCTAGTATATGACTATCCCTTCAACTGGGTTTATTCTCCCTGGCACCGTGTCGCACACTGCCATGACAGGAGACCCAACTGTTGCAGTCGGAGGGAAATTAATCCCACACTTTGTATGTCCTGTATCTCTCACCTGGGGACATTTCGGTTCCGAGAATCTCATTCTCTGAAGCACTTGGCATAGAACACACACTAACAAGAACAAGTTTCTAGATATGCCTCTTTCCCATGTTGATGTAGAGTGGCTGTACGTCTTGGTTGTCCAGCGAAGACTAGGTTATGTGTCTTTTGTAAAACATTTCAAAAACATTCCTCTTTGCCACCTCTAGTGAACAAGGTCCCATGCTTCCACCGAGGGTTTTTCATGAAGCATTTGTTTACAAAAGCACATTTTAGAGTGTCCAATTAGGGATTTCAAGATTATTAAAGTTTTTGGTATTTACATACCATATGGTGGCTATGGGCTTGGTAGCACCAAGTTTGACTATTGGCAAAGTGATAGTTACTTATAATATTAATAGTAGTAATAGCCACAACAAAAATAGTTTTGTTAACCATTTTTTTGCAAAACTTCATAAGTAAACCATGTATGATAGATAATGATAAGTGTAATAACAGAAAGCATTAGGATGGCTTCCCTTTGTATTGGCTCAAGTCTTGCTCTTGGAAATAGCGAGAGTGAAAATAAGCTTCTTCTTCTCCAATGCCTCCTTCTTCGTTTTCTAACGTCGTAAAATAATGACACACAATCAGAACCAACTAAGGACCACAATATTACATAGAAATACATACAACAAGAATCACATAAAACAATCCATCACTCCATCTTTCAAAGGCAAAGAATGAATAAATACACATAAACAAAATTAGACTACTAGGAACATGACTATGGTGGAGAAATTGTATTTCTCACCAAATTGCAATGGGACCAGTGGGTGTTCCACTAGGCTACCAAGGAATTAAGATGTCACAATGCATCTGGTCACACTTGGAAAAATTACAATAACACCAAACAAGCATTCAAAACAATATTCACACTAGTGAAAATAAGGGAATCAATTTATTCTAGTTAAACCTACTCATGCTTTTCTACAAATAAAAGTGAAAGCTAACAGAGGTGTCAAAAGTATAAAGTCAGTACAAAAGTGGTAGTGGAATCATCTCATCAACCACAAAAATCTAGGTGCTAAACCTAATAATACTTTTCCAAACATTTCTATGCAAGAAAAATACTAGAAAACAATATTATGGTATTAACTATTTCTACTAGCTTCCAAACATGCTCAATTTTCCTAACATGCTAGATATGTAAGAAAATAACTTAATAACAGAGATAACACTCCTACACATGCTAGAAAACAATAATCTAATACACAAGTATTTATATAAAACTATTTACACAAGGATAAATAAAAAACAGAAAAGTGCTAAAACTAGTTATGCACACCATAATTATTCTAGAGCTCTAAAAATTACACAAATCTAGGATTAGGTAGATCGAAACACACACAAACTCATCCAGTTGGATTCACATAAAAATCATCACTAAAATTTCTACAAAAATCCTAGAAGTGCTCTCTGGACATTTACCAAAATTTATGGCATTTTCTCCAGGAAGCTCTCCTTGAAGCAAGGTCAAGTGATACTGGTAGATACCACTAAGGGATACCAAGAAAAATTATTTTGCAAGATTTGGATTCTTATTTTTAAAGTTATGCCAAAATGGATTAACGGATAGATTTTGCCAAAATAAAAGATGCTGCAAAAATAATACACAAAAAGTAGATCTATCACTTGGATGTGGTTAGGAATATGCTAAGGTACAAGCATGATTTTTGGTTTGGACAGAAACCCTTTCTTTCTATTTTTCCTAGGCCAAAAGCTAGGGTTCATATCTCTGTGATTTTCAAAATGAATAAAAGTCACAGGGGCTACACAGGGTACGGGCCAGATCTGTGCTGCGCGGCCCAACTAGCGCGGAATATAGCCCACAGGCACATGTGCACGCGTTCTCTGCACGGCAACAAAACGGTTCAAAGGGGTATGTTGATCTCGTGATTAACGGCTCCCGTGCGTCTCCTTCCTCTCTCCCCTCTCTCTCACGCGTGGGCATGGCAGAGAAACGGCGGCGGCGGATTGCTCACCTAGGGGCGTAGTCAGGCGGTGGCGCGGTGTTGATGCAGTTGCAGGTGGTCGACGTGGTGCAAGCGAACAGTCGGTGGCGTCCCAGATGGCTTCAATCGCTAGGGATGAGCAGAGTGGTTGCGGCCGCTCCGAGGACGACGGCGTGGTTCCTGCAAGGGCACAGCCACGGTGAGAGGTCAGAGAGGGTCGCACGAGTAAGTGGAACGTGGCTAGGGTGTAGAGGAGGGTTGGGAGTGCTAGAGGCGATCTCAAACTTCCATGGAGGTTCACGGTGGCCGGCGGCGAAAATCCTCCCCGTGTCGCTCATAGGGAACGAGCGGGGTCGATTTGGCGTGTTGTGGTGTGTGGTGGAGGAGTGGAGGTGGGTGACGAGGCGGAGGAGTGTGCTGTGCCTTATAGGCATGGGCACGGGTGATTGCCGTGTGTGTGTCCCTGGGAACATCGCGGGTAGCACGGGAGCGTGTTCGCGGACGTCCAAAAGCTGTGCAACAGCGGCTATGAACTAGGGTGGGTACGGGCACTGTCGTCGTGCAGTAAGGAGGCACGGTGGTCACAGCGTCGTGGCCACAGTGCGCGAGGTGAGCGTGCACGGTGTGTCCTGTCGCACCCGGACTTCTAGAGGATACTCGCAGTTCCGTTGAACAGTAGTTGATTGGATTACGGGGCTTACCGGCACCCACATCTCTTACGAGTAGGCCAACACACGTATGTGTGACAACCAACCCCTACTGTTCATCGTCTACGTAAACCATCCCATAGAAATCAGGATACTACCATTGACGTACTTCATACCATACACACATGGTACGTCAACGGCGTTTAACAGAATGATAACACAACATATCTCTAAGACACAAATAAATAGAAATAAGTTGCAAATGGCTCTCACTAGAGCAGAGATAGCAAATACAATCATCCAGAGGACACATGTCCCAACATATCATCATTACAACACAGCGGAAGCATCCAAAGTGTCTGAGTACAGACAAGATCCAAATAGGCTTAAGAAGCCGGAAACGAAAAGACGGAGCCCATCCATGATGTCTCGGATCCTGCCCAGGTCCGCTATCTACTCGTCAGCAGCCTCGTCAAACTCCACGTAGTAGCCATCACGGGGATCCTCGTAAGCGTAGTCTGCGGAAACCACAGCCCCAAAGGGGTCAGTACATAAACGTACTGGCAAGCAAGACTCACAATTCACCAAAGTGTACCCCACAACATCAAGCACAGATGCTTTGGGTTCAACGGAAGAAAGGGTGATACAAAAGATGCGGCAGCTGGCTGCACTAACCAACTACAGAACATACCACAACTTCCGGCTAACAGAAAAGAGATAAGATAGCGTATCGTAACCAACTATAACTAACCACCAAAACAAACCCATCCTGGATCTCGCCCCTTATCCAAAGAAGCAATCCGAGGATAACTCACACAGTTGGATTAATGATGGGTCAAGTTATTGTGTCAATAAGACTATTACTAATCAAGTTATCATTAGTTAGGTGTAAGTTGTTCTGAGTACTTGTTAGCCAGTACTTTCACCAAGTTAACCATAACCGCGGAAAACACGGCTTCTCGAGAAGATTTATCCCTGCAGGGGTGCACCAATTTGGCCGTACACGTAAGAATAACCCGCTAGATGGAATGACTTCCACCAAGCGGGGCACTCAACACAACTCAACTCTTCTTCGCATAAAGCTCAAAGAACCCCGTGCAACTGAGCGCACGGCTAATCAAGCCCCACGAAGAAAAGGGGACCCTCATAGCACTCTAAGAACGTGTCTCCCTAAATGCCGACTACAAAAGTTCCACCCTGGTACCAAGGGTTCGCACCTGCATATGCATGCGGCAAATGGAAAACTCGAACTAAATGAGGCGATTTGGACGAGATGCGAATCGAATCAAATTGAGGGGGGCGCCCACATCACGGTTCCCACAAGACCCTTTTCCTAATTAGGGTCGACACTAGCAGGCCTCAAAACCACGCCGGGCCTCCTGCCGGTGCCTTATCATCAATTTAGCATTACCTCAAAATTAACAGGTTGTTGTTTAACAGCGAGCCCCAGAATATATTAGAAGTATAGTAACAAAAAGTAACGGGTAACAGACTCGAGCAAAAACAACCCTAAGCATGCTAGTAAGACACAGGCAACAAGCAATGGGGTTATAGGTGTGGAGGTGAGGCTATATCAGGGTTAAAGGATAACATGTGATAGGTTCGTAACAGAAGCAACGATTCATAGGGCTAGCAGAATAGACAACGGAAAGTATCGGTATCCAAGGTTGAAAGGAACACAATGGTTCATGTGAGTGAATACTTGCCTGCAAACTCAGTAGCCTGGTACTGGGCTAACTCCTCAGAAGGGGTGTCGTAAAGCTCGTCTGTCTCAACGTCGTCGTCTATTCGAGAAGAAGCAAACAAACAACGCAAAGAGACAAACAATCAATAACATGGCATAATGCACAATCATGGGATGATGCATGTCAATTTAATTGATGCATCAAAGATAAGATAGTTGACATGGTATCATAACATAATTAAATGGACACACATGCAATTTGGGATTGCATATGGAAAGCCCATGAATTAAGGTTGGAATAATTGTTTTACAACGAATCAACAGGTGAAAGTGGATTAGTATGATGCATGGATGAGGAAAACAGAAAAATAACAACAATAGAAACAATTTGAAATAAGGTTTACCAAGTTTGGAATTTTATTTATTAAGTTATGGAATTTTGGTTCCTTAAAGGTGTTACACAAGCATTTGTTGTTTTCACCAATTTAAATTGTCCAAAATAGATAACAAAGTTCATATTTGGAAAGTACACAAAATTTTAGGTGGAATACATGTTTCAATTATTGAAAAAGGAATTACAGTGATTTAATTATGAATTAAACAAGTTTAAACAAGATTAAAATGAATTAAATTCAAGTATGAATTTACTTGAATTTTTATTTGTTCAAAACATTAAACCAAATTCATATTTGAAAAGTTTATACTTTTCTAGTTTGAAAACATATTTTATATGTTCAAAAATAATTTAATTTGAGCAAGTTATGAATTTAGCAAATTTAAATGATTTAAACAAGGTTTAAATTATTTAAGCAATTTTAATTATTCAAAACATGAAACGAAATTTATATTTGGCAAGGTGGTTCAAAATGGCATGGAAAACATATTTTATTTGTGTTATTTGAATTAAGTATGAATTAATTATGCATTTAATAAAATTTAAAAGGAGTGGTTTGAATTTGAAATTTGAATGCATTTGAATTATTCAAAACAGAAAACAAATGATATAAACAGATAGAGTATTAAATTTGGGGCAGAAAACATATTTTAGTTATCTTATTTGGAGTTAGAAAATAAAAGTTATTTGCATTTTATTTCTAGGCACTAATCTGTAAATGCAAAGGATTTAATTTGAAAAAGAAAAAGCTGAACACTTAATTCACTCCGCAGTGGCTAGCCACAACCACTGACAGAGGGGCCCCTGGACCACGGTGGCCCGCGTGGCAGCAGTGGTCGCTGACAGGGGGGCCTGCCTGTCAGCACCCTAGCGAAAAAAAGGTTGGGGTTTTAATCGCGAGCGCAGGGCTCGAACCCGCGCTGCGGAAGCGCAAGCAGTGGTGCGTTACCACTATGGTGTGTTTCGTTTTTTGTCAGTAACGACAGCGCGGACAGGTTAAGGTTCAGGTCGCGTTTAACTGAATTTTCTGCGCGCGTTTCTGAAGTTTCGACAGAACAGAAACGGCCGGCGGCGAGCTGTCGTGCTCGTGCTGCCGTGGCTTGCTGCGGTGCGTGTGCTGTGCTAGCGTGGGGTGCTGCGTGTGAACGCGTTGCAGAGAGGAGGAAGGAGAGGGGTGAGGAGGAGGTGATCACCGGGAGGAGTTTCAGAGGGAGGAGCTCGACGGCGAGGTGGACGTCGCCGACAGCTGCGAGGATGGCGGCGGAGATGTAGGCGTCCCCAGCCCTCGTGGTGGTGTCGATGAGCTCGAGGGAGGAGCGGGGAGCTGATTCCCGTGGTCAGCCAGGGAGGAGGAGCAGGGTAACGGCGGCGATCGCCATGGATTCAGAAGGGGCGAGCTCGGGTGAGGTTCAGAGATGGGGGATTTCGCCGGCAGAGAGAGGGAAGCGACGGCGCAGCTCACGGGAGGAGGTGGAGGCTAGGTTAGGGCAGCTCGGGGGGCCTAGGGGGTAGTTTTATAGGGGGCTAGGGCGCACGGTGGCCGTCTTCTCAAGACGGCGTCGACGTGGAGGTGGCGGATGCGCGCCGTACAGCGAGAAGAAGACCCCGAAGGGGTATCGGGCCGTGGGGGATAGCTGGGCTGGTGGGCACAGCCCACCTGGCTGGCCACTCCCTCCGTTTTTTTTTTAATTCTGTTTCTTCCTCTCTTTTTTTTTGCTGAAAAGAATTAGGAAGGAAAAGAAAGGTTTTGGGGTTTAGAAAATTTTGGAAAAATTTGTGTAAGTTAGTTACTACAACAGCAACAAATTGCCAACTTTGGTTTTCCAAAAAGTTCAAATTATATTGCTGTTTGGAATTTTATTTGAATAAAATTTGAATTAAGTTTGGATTAAGTGAATTCTTAAAAACCATACTTTTAAATACTTTGAACCTTATGGTTTAAGTGAAAACAATTGATGTTTTGAGTTGAACTTTTTATTTGAAAAATTGTAACATAACAAGTATGAACAAAGCATTTGAATATTGTTTGAAATTCAAATGGGAAAACAAAGGAAAACAGATGCAAAAAAAAGGAAAACAAATGCAATGATTAAGATGCCATGATGCAAAACCATAATTAAACCAGAAACAAACATTCTAGGGGTGGTT
Source organism: Alopecurus myosuroides (assembly GCA_028641055.1). Taxonomy (NCBI): domain Eukaryota; kingdom Viridiplantae; phylum Streptophyta; class Magnoliopsida; order Poales; family Poaceae; genus Alopecurus; species Alopecurus myosuroides. The sequence goes on along the minus strand of CM054062.1, from coordinate 332,032,839 downwards.
TTCATACTTGGGATGTTACAAAACGCCCCCCCTTGAAAGAATCGCGCCCCGAGATTCCTACTGAGAAGAGAAAAGGTCCGGATACTTCTTGCGAAGATCCTCTTCGGTCTCCCACGTTGCCTCTTTATCGGAATGATGGGACCACTGCACTTTCAAGAACTTTGTGCTCTTGTTGCGAGTCTTACGCTCGGTCTCATCGAGAATACGAATAGGGTGCTCCTCATAAGATAGATCATCTTGCAGTTCAATGGAATCATGATCAACTTCACGATCTGGATCTTTGAAACACTTCTTGAGCTGTGACACGTGAAACACATCGTGCACCTTGGATAGTTTTTCTGGAAGTTCAAGACGATAGGCATTTTCCGCACGCCTTGAGAGAATGTTGAAAGGACCAATGTATCTTGGTGCAAGCTTTCCTTTCACACCCAAACGATGAGTGCCTCTGAGGGGGGTTACACGGAGATATGCTTTGTCACCAGGTGCATAGATCATATCCCTGTGCTTGCTGTCATAGTAGCTTTTCTGACGAGACTGAGCAATCTTGAGATTGTCACGAATGATGCGAACTTTCTCCTCGGCTTCCTTAACAATGTCAGGGCCTAAGAGTGAACGTTCACCAGCTCCAGACCAATTGATTGGACTCCTGCATCTGCGGTCATAGAGAGCTTCAAATGGTGCCATGCCTAGGCTTGCCTGGAAGCTGTTGTTGTAGGAGAATTCAGCATATGGAAGACATTCCTCCCATTTCATGCCAAAGGAGAGACCACATGCTCGGAGCATATCCTCGAGAATCTGATTGACTCTTTCGACTTGCCCTTGAGACTGAGGATGGTAAGCTGTGCTGAACAGAAGTTTGGTGCCCAATGCTTCTTGAAAGCTTTTCCAGAAATGAGAAGTGATATGCTTCCACGGTCTGAGCTTATTTCCAATGGAACACCATGAAGAGGAACAATCTTTGCTGTGTAGAGCTCTGCTAACTGGCTAGCTGAGATTGTTTCTTTGACAGCAAAGAAGTGAGCTACTTTAGTGAGACGATCAATAACAACGAAGATTGCATCGTTGCCCTTCTTGGACTTTGGAAAACCAGTGACGAAGTCCATTTCAATCATGTCCCACTTCCACTCAGGGATTTTCAGAGGTTGGAGTAGACCGGCTGTTTTCTGATGGACTGCCTTAACACGTTGACAAACGTCGCATTCAGAAACGTATTGAGCAATTTCACGTTTCATGCCAGGCCACCAATACAGTGTCTTGAGATCCTGGTACATCTTTGTACTTCCAGGGTGCATGGAGAGAGGAGTTTCATGAGCCTCCTTGAGAATGACATCTTTGAGACTTTGAACTTGAGGAACTGCAATGCGTCCTTCGAAGAACACAGTTCCCTTGTCATCAATTGAGAAGGACTTGAATTTCTCCTTGCCTTCTTTGATGTGTTCTACCATCTTCTTTATTTCAGCATCACGAAGTTGTTCAGAACGAATCTTGTCCTCGAGAGTTGGACTGGCTGTCAAGTTTGCAAGATAGCCTTGAGGAACAAGACCAAGGTTCAGCTTCTGGAATTCTTCATGAAGAGGAGGTTGGCTTTCCATGATCATGAGATTATTGCAATACGACTTGCAACTGAGAGCATCAGCCATAACATTAGCCTTGCCTGGAGTGTAAGAAATGGTGAGATCAAAGTCTTTAATATTTTCAATCCATCTCCTTTGCCCGAGGTTTAGATCTGATTGAGTGAAGATGTATTTCAGACTCTTATGATCGGAAAAGATTTCAGTGCGATTACCCAACAAGTATTGTCTCCATTTCCTGAGGGCAAACACAACTGCTGCAAGTTCAAGGTCATGTGTGGCATAGTTTTGCTCATGAGTGTTCAACTGACGTGAAGCATAAGCCACAACTTGACGTTCTTGCATAAGAACTGCACCTAGACCTTGGAGAGATGCATCACAGAAAATTTGGAAAGGTTTGGTAGTATCTGGGCCAACCAGAACTGGTGTAGAAGTGAGTTTAGTCTTCAGGAGATTGAAACTCTCATCACATTGTGGAGACCAAACAAACTGCTTGTCCTTCTTTGTGAGATCAGTGAGAGGTTTGGCAATCTTGGAAAAGTTTTGGACGAAACGACGGCAATAGCTAGCCAAGCCAAGAAAACTTCTTACTTGCTTTACCGTCTTTGGAGGTTTCCAATCAACAATTGCTTTAACCTTTTCTGGATCAATGGCTATGCCCTTGGCAGAGATGACATGACCAAGGTAAGCAACTTCTGGAATCCAGAACTCACATTTTGAGAACTTGGCATATAGACGATGCTCGCGAAGTTTCATGAGAGTGAGACGAAGATGTTCTTCATGCTCTTCCTCAGATTTTGAGTAGACCAGAATGTCATCGAGATATACCACAACGAACTTGTCGAGGTATTCATGGAAGACAGAATTCATGAGTCGAGAGAATGTCGCCGGTGCATTGGTGAGACCAAAGGACATGACGGTGTATTCATATAGACCGTACCGAGTGGTGAAAGCTGTTTTTGGAATATCTTCCTTTCTGATCTTTATTTGATGGTAACCCATTCTCAAGTCCAACTTGGAGAATATTGAGGCTCCAGCAAGTTGATCAAAAAGATCATCGATACGAGGAATTGGATACTTGTTTTTGATGGTTTTCTCGTTAAGAGGACGATAGTCAACAATGAGTCTCTTTGTTTGATCCTTCTTTGCAACGAACAGAGTTGGGCAACCCCAAGCCGAGGAACTAGGTTGAATGTAACCTTTTTCCATGTACATATCGATTTGCTCCTTTAACAGTTTTAGTTCAGGAGGAGCTATCTTGTATGGATGCTTGGAGATTGGAGCAGTACCTGGTTCAAGCTCGATCACGAACTCAACTGCTCTGTCCGGAGGCATCCCTGGCAACTCTTCTGGAAAGACGTCAGGGAATTCACAAACCACCGGAACATTTTCAAGTAGAGGTAGAGGTTTTGCATCGAGGTTGCACAGCTGAACAGAACTTGATTCATTTGGAGAATAGACTATCTGGCCAGAAGGGTGGAACAGAGTTATTGACTTTTGAGCATAGTCAATCCTAGCTTTATTAGCTTTCAGCCAATCCATACCAAGAATGACATCGATGTCAGAATTCCCCAGCAACATGAGAGAGGCAAGGAAAATGTGGCCTCCAATTAGGATTTGATTATCCTTACTTATCTTGGAAGTCAACATTTGAGATCCCGGGGAGTGAACGGTGATTTGATTGCTTAGTGGAACCACACTTAAGTTGTTTGTTGTGGCAAAAATCTTTGACACGAAAAAATGTGATGCTCCGGTATCAAACAACACTTTAGCTGGAATAAGGTTTACGGGGAATGTACCGAGAACGACGTCAGGAGATTCCTCAGCTTTGTCGATCTTGACATGATTCACCCTTGCGGTCCTCCCGATAGGACTGTTGGTGGAGTTGAAGGCCTTAGGCGGGGGAGCGCGCACCATTGCCTGGTTTGTGTTGGGACGAGGTGGTGGTGGAGGTAGCTGCCTCTGCGTGCACTTGTCAGCGTAGTGCCCCGTCTGCTTGCACTTGTAGCAAGTGACGACACGAGGAGGCCCTGGCCTTGGCTGCCCAATCGAAGCCCTCTGATCATGCATCTGAACAGGGTTGGGTGGGCGGGGAGCGAAGCCTGGAGAAGCTTGGGCGTATGGAGCCCGAGTGACAGCACCATTTGGCACCCAGATGTGGCGCTTCTGCGGAGGGGTGGTCATGTTGGAGGAGGAACCACCCTCACGCGAGTGCTTGCGAGACTCCTCGAACGCCTTGCGCCCATTTTCTTCATTGAGCGCGGTGTTCACGAGCTCCTCGAAGTTGTTGGCCTTGATGTTGGTGAGGGCGTACTTGAGTTCCGGGTTAAAACCTCTGCGGAACCTTGCCATCTTCTTAGCCTCAGTGGACACCTCATCACCAGCTTAACGAGCGAGGCGATTGAACTCACTCTGATAGCCAATGACGTCCAGCTTGCCCTGCTTGAGTGAGAAAAACTCTTCACGCATCCTTTCCATGAGACCATATGGAATGTGGTGCTTCAGGAAGGCTTCCTTGAAACAACCCAGGTGATTGGATAGCCAGCTCTCATGGTCTGGTAGTTTTCCCACCAAGTAGCTGCCTGACCCTTCAGCAGATAGGATGCATACTTGACCTTGTCTTCCTCAGCAACGTGAGCAATCTCCAGAGCCTTAGCTATCTCACGTATCCAGTCATCAGCATCCAGAGGCTCGCGTGTTGCCACGAAAGCTCTTGGGCCCATACTGAGAAACTCCTTGATACTGACTCGTGGAGCATTCTGGTTGTTGTGCTGGTTAGTCTGAAACTGGGCCATGTGTGCCATGACTTGGGTCATCTGAGTCAACAGCTCCGTGATTGGCGGTGGCTCAGGCGGGGTGTTCCTTGTTGGCGGCATCCTGAATAGACATGCATTTTAGCACAACAACAGAAAAGGATAGACTTGGTAACCGAAAGAGAGATTATTCCGACGCATGAATAGATAACCGACAGGTACATCATCACATGTTCAAATACATCAGAATATCCAACACACCATAAATGGTTCGAATGCCAAAGGATAACTAAACATAGCTAAGAATGGATACATCGGTACTCCCATGCTCATCACGCAGGACGGCGGTGAGTAGTACGGCGAGAGGTACGGTGAGGAGCACGCCCACGAAAGTAGGTAGAACGACGATCCACATAGATCTGACGTGGTCTGAGAGCGACTCTAGGTGTGGTGAAGTACATAGCGTCGACTCCCTGTCCTCCAAAGCGTGGAATCCCAGTGTAACCAGCACCGAGGTTGAGGAGTGGACCTCTGATCGGCTCGTAACCTCCAGCATCTGGCAGACGACGAGCAACTGGCTGATCGAAACGTGCAAAGCGCTCGTCTCCAACAAAGTCTGTGGTGTACGTCGCCAGACGAGTCAAAGCAAGGTAGAGCTGCTCTCTGACTGAAACCAACTCCTGAGATAGTGTGCTGGCAACTGCGTCACTGTGCCTCACAAACTGAGCGGTGGTGTGCAGCCTGGAGTTATCATGCTCGTAGACATCCAGGTTGTCGTAGAGAGTGAAGTGAGCTCCCTCCGAAGTGATGTAACCACGGGGGATGTGGCGATAGATAGAATCGTCAAATCCCCAGTAGTTAGCACGAAGGACGGTGAGACTCACATAAGCTGCCTGCTGCACAGCCATATCCACTGTGGAACCCACTGCCTCGTAGCGGTGGACTACGCTCATGCCATCATCCGACAGAATGTAGACGATAGCCTGGTAGTAGGTCTGGTCAAACTCTCGCTGCTGCTCGTAGACCTGGTACTCTGGTGCCCAACGGAACCCCAGATAAGTGACCATGTCCCTCAGCATCTCCGGATAACCGGCGGTGCTCTCACAACGAGTCATCCGAACCACCTGCGGGAAGAACCTGAGATCCATCTGCAGATGATCGGGGAAGTTTTGATTAGACGCCGGTAGAAGAACTAAAGTGGAAAGCAACAACAAGGTTTCAACGGACGAAAAGGATGTTGAGAAGAACAGGATATCGAAGCAACATCGGGAAACACGAGACCAAAAACTCCTGAGGTACTACGGAAAACCCATCCGGGCTTCTAAAGGATCAATATCTACTGCTTAAGGAATAGAGGTTTTGCTTCCGGGGCTTACACGCCTCCGTTCTCAATCGTGAGTAGGCAACATGATAAATCATGTCACAACCACCTCCATTCCTATGGTCTAGTAGATATAACTATCCCAGAGAAACCAGGATTCGTGAAAACCTAACTTGAAAGTTTTAGGTGAGAAGAGAAAAACAACGTTGCACTTCCTTACCAGAAAAGGGAGGGTGGGTGGGGAAAGAAATAAAATGGCAGAATTCCTACTCTCACGTTTCATTTTTCCTATATAGCTACAAAATAGTTTCTAGACTCAACTGCGACCAGTAAAAGGGATCCGACAGGAAGACAGGCTCTGATACCATTTGTCGCACCCGAACTTCTAGAGGATACTCGCAGTTCCGTTGAACAGTAGTTGATTGGATTACGGGGCTTACCGGCACCCGCATCTCTTACGAGTAGGCCAACACACGTATGTGTGACAACCAACCCCTACTGTTCATCGTCTACATAAACCATCCCATAGAAATCAGGATACTACCATTGACGTACTTCATACCATACACACATGGTACGTCAACGGCGTTTAACAGAATGATAACACAACATATCTCTAAGACACAAATAAATAGAAATAAGTTGCAAATGGCTCTCACTAGAGCAGAGATAGCAAATACAATCATCCAGAGGACACATGTCCCAACATATCATCATTACAACACAGCGGAAGCATCCAATGTGTCTGAGTACAGACAAGATCCAAATAGGCTTAAGAAGCCGGAAACGAAAAGACGGATCCCATCCACGTTGTCTCGGATCCTGCCCAGGTCCGCTATCTACTCGTCAGCAGCCTCGTCAAACTCCACGTAGTAGCCATCACGGGGATCCTCGTAAGCGTAGTCTGCGGAAACCACAGCCCCAAAGGGGTCAGTACATAAACGTACTAGCAAGCAAGACTCACAATTCACCAAAGTGTACCCCACAACATCAAGCACAGATGCTTTGGGTTCAACGGAAGAAAGGGTGATACAAAAGATGCGGAAGCTGGCTGCACTAACCAAGTACAGAACATACCACAACTTCCGGCTAACAGAAAAGAGATAAGATAGCGTATCGTAACCAACTATAACTAACCACCAAAACAAACCCATCCTGGATCTCGCCCCTTATCCAAAGAAGCAATCCGAGGATAACTCACACAGTTGGATTAATGATGGGTCAAGTTATTGTGTCAATAAGACTATTACTAATCAAGTTATCATTAGTTAGGTGTAAGTTGTTCTGAGTACTTGTTAGCCAGTACTTTCACCAAGTTAACCATAACCGCGGAAAACACGGCTTCTCGAGAAGATTTATCCCTGCAGGGGTGCACCAATTTGGCCGTACACGTAAGAATAACCCGCCAGATGGAATGCCTTCCACCAAGCGGGGCACTCAACACAACTCAACTCTTCTTCGCATCAAGCCCAAAGAACCCCGTGCAACTGAGCGCACGGCTAATCAAGCCCCACGAAGAAAAGGGGACCCTCATAGCACTCTAAGAACGTGTCTCCCTAAATGCCGACTACAAAAGTTCCACCCTGGTACCAAGGGTTCGCACCTGCATATGCATGCGGCAAATGGAAAACCCGAACTAAATGAGGCGATTTGGACGAGATGCGAATCGAATCAAATTGAGGGGGGCGCCCATACACGCTTCCCACATGCGGATAGTGCGCTCATCATGGATCAGTAGACAAGACCCTTTTCCTAATTAGGGTCGACACTAGCAGGCCTCAAAACCACGCCGGGCCTCCTGCCGGTGCCTTATCACCAATTTAGCATTACCTCAAAATTAATAGGTTGTTGTTTAACAGCGAGCCCCAGAACATATTAGAAGTATAGTAACAAAAAGTAACGGGTAACAGACTCGAGCAAAAACAACCCTAAGCATGCTAGTAAGACACAGGCAACAAGCAATGGGGTTATAGGTGTGGAGGTGAGGCTATATCAGGGTTAAAGGATAACATGTGATAGGTTCGTAACAGAAGCAACGATTCATAGGGCTAGCAGAATAGACAACGGAAAGTATCGGTATCCAAGGTTGAAAGTAACACAATGGTTCATGTGAGTGAATACTTGCCTGCAAACTCAGTAGCCTGGTACTGGGCAAACTCCTCAGAAGGGGTGTCGTAAAGCTCGTCTGTGTCAACGTCGTCGTCTATTCGAGAAGAAGCAAACAAACAACGCAAAGAGACAAACAATTAATAACATGGCATAATGCACAATCATGGGATGATGCATGTCAATTTAATTGATGCATCAAAGATAAGATAGTTGACATGGTATCATAACATAATTAAATGGACATACATGCAATTTGGGATTGCATATGGAAAGCCCATGAATTAAGGTTGGAATAATTGTTTTACAACTAATCAACAGGTGAAAGTGGATTAGTATGATGCATGGATGAGGAAAACAGAAAAATAACAACAATAGAAACAATTTGAAATAAGGTTTACCAAGTTTGGAATTTTATTTATTAAGTTATGGATTTTGGTTCCTTAAAGGTGTTACACAAGCATTTGTTGTTTTCACCAATTTAAATTGTCCAAAATATATAACAAAGTTCATATTTGGAAAGTACACAAAATTTTAGGTGGAATACATGTTCCAATTATTGAAAAAGGAATTACAATGATTTAATTATGAATTAAACAAGTTTAAACAAGATTTAAATGAATTAAATTCAAGTATGAATTTATTTGTTCAAAACATTAAACCAAATTCATATTTTAAAAGTTTATACTTTTCTAGTTTGAAAACATATTTTATATGTTCAAAAATAATTTAATTTGAGCAAGTTATGAATTTAGCAAATTTAAATGATTTAAACAAGGTTTAAATTATTTATGCAATTTTAATTATTCAAAACATGAAACAAAATTTATATTTGGCAAGGTGGTTCAAAATGGCATGGAAAACATATTTTATTTGTGTTATTTGAATCAAGTATGAATTAGTTATGCATTTAATCAAATTTAAAAGGAGTGGTTTGAATCTGAAATTTGAATGCATTTGAATTATTCAAAACAGAAAACAAATGATGTAAACAGATAGAGTATTAAATTTGGGGCAGAAAACATATTTTAGTTATCTTATTTGGAGTTAGAAAATAAAAGTTATTTGCATTTTATTTCTAGGGACTAATCTGTAAATGCAAAGGATTTAATTTGAAAAAGAAAAAGCTGAACACTTAATTCACTCCGAAGTGGCTAGCCACAGCCACTGACAGAGGGGCCCCTGGACCACGGTGGCCCGCGTGGCAGCAGTGGTCGCTGACAGGGGGGCCTGCCTGTCAGCACCCTAGCGAAAAAAAGGTTGGGGTTTTAATCGCGAGCGCAGGGCTCGAACCCGCGCTGCGGAAGCGCAAGCAGTGGTGCGTTACCACTACGGTGTGTTTCATTTTTTGTCAGTAACGACAGCGCGGACAGGTTAAGGTTCAGATCGCATTTAAGTGAATTTTCTGCGCGAGTTTCTGAAGTTTCGACTGAACAGAAACGGCCGGCGGCGAGCTGCCATGCTCGTGCTGCCGTGGCTTGCTGCGGTGCGTGTGCTGTGCTAGCGTGGGGTGCTGCGTGTGCACGCGTTGCAGAGAGGAGGAAGGAGAGGGGTGAGGAGGAGGTGATCACCGGGAGGAGTTTCAGAGGGAGGAGCTCGACGGCGAGGTGGACGTCGCCGACAGCTGCGAGGATGGCGGCGGAGATGTAGGCGTCCCCAGCCCTCGTGGTGGTGTCGATGAGCTCGAGGGAGGAGCGGGGAGCTGATTCCCGTGGTCAGCCAGGGAGGAGGAGCAGGGTAACAGCGGCGATCGCCATGGATTCAGAAGGGGCGAGCTCGGGTGAGGTTCGGAGATGGGGGATTTCGCCGGCAGAGAGAGGGAAGCGACGGCGCAGCTCGCGGGAGGAGGTGGAGGCTAGGTTAGGGCAGCTCGGGGGGCCTAGAGGGTAGTTTTATAGGGGGCTAGGGCGCACGGTGGCCGTCTGCTCACGACGGCGTCGACGTGGAGGTGGCGGATGCGCGCCGTACAGCGAGAAGAAGACCCCGAAGGGGTATCGGGCCGTGGGGGGTAGCTGGGCTGGTGGGCGCAGCCCACCTGGCTGGCCACTCCCTCCGTTTTTTTTTAAATTCTGTTTCTTCCTCTCTTTTTTTTGCTGAAAAGAATTAGGAAGGAAAAGAAAGGTTTTGGGGTTTAGAAAATTTTGGAAAAATTTGTGTAAGTTAGTTACTACAACAGCAACAAATTGCCAACTTTGGTTTTCCAAAAAGTTCAAATTATATTGTTGTTTGGAATTTTATTTGAATAACATTTGAATTAAGTTTGGATTAAGTGAATTACTAAAAGCCATACTTTTAAATAGTTTGAACCTTATGGTTTAAGTGAAAACAATTGATGTTTTGAGATGAACTTTTTATTTGAAAAATTGTAACATAACAAGTATGAACAAAGCATTTGAATATTGTTTGAAATTCAAATGGGAAAACAAAGGAAAACAGATGCAAACAAAAGGAAAAAAAATGCAATGATTAAGATGCCATGATGCAAAACCATAATTAAACAAGAAACAAACATTCTAGGGGTGGTTTTCATACTTGGGATGTTACATGTCCCGAGGCTGTTCCCCCCTTCTTCGGCCCTCTGTTCTCTCTCAGTTCTCTCCCTCCCAACTCGACCAAAAATGGCATCCAAGGTACGAAACTCGAGTAGAAACATAGGTAATCATGTTTGGCAAGGTCTCATCTCCCCATTTGCACAAAATCAAATAAAAACATCCACTCAACTTTTTGTGAAAACAAAGATTTAGAAAATTCTGAAAAAGACTTAGCAAAACTTTGCTGAGTGTTGAAAACAAACAAATTCATCCAAATGTTCACTCATGAATAAATTAGTAAATGGAGTCCAAATTTGGAATTCCAAGTTGGACAATGTTAAACATGAAATGAAATTTTATAAACACATTTTTAATCCATTTTTGAAAATGTGGAAGGCTAGGAAAACAAGGTGGAAAAAGGGTACCTTTCTGTTTTTTCTCGGTTTTCAAAATTCTTTGTTTTTCTGTCTCATTTTCTTTCCACAAAAACAAGCATGCAATTGAATGTTTCCAAACTTCATAAATCAAACCAAGCTTATGGATTTGTGGTCCACATATGAGAGAACAGTTATATGCTAAGAAAACATAAAATTGGATACTCTAACATATAGAAAACAAGGGCTAGAAAATGATATTTGGCTAGTTTTTTAGGGATAAGCCCTAATAGAAAAATTAGAAGAAAACATCCAAATTTCCAAATGCCATTTTGTTTTCTTGAATCAAACAAAGACAAACAATATTGTTAAGTGGAAAACAACCATGATCCAACACTTGGGACAAAAATTACTCAAAGCATCATATGAAAAACATCACAAAAACAATAGTGATCATGAGGAAAAATTGATATTTGATTTGAAAGAAAAACTTGCTTGCATAGCATAGATACTTATGGTCACATACATATGTTGGTCCACACAAACACATAACAAAAGTTTTTGTTAGCTCACAAATTTTCCTTCCTTAACTATATTACATAGGTAAAAAACTGGGGTGTGACACGCTGGTCCCCCTTGTGCCACTTATACGTGGGCCCGCCTTACCTCTCCCAAGAGCACACAGAGACACTCCCAGACTTAGCCGTTTTTGAATTGGAGGCCGATCACGCGCGCGCCCCTGCCCCTTCTCCGGTCGGTGATCTTCGGCGCCGCGCACCTCCCCCCACGCCTCCACTTCCCCCTGTGCCTCCCCTTGTGCCGCTCCTCCCTCCCCTCTCCTCTCTCCTACTAGCTCACGCACCCGGCCCAGCCACCACATGTGTTGGAACACGTAGAGATAAATAAAAACTTTCCTACGCGGTACTTCAAAGATCTAGCCGAGGTAGAAGCCGACGAGGATTACCACTAGACGCGCAGGTGCGGATTATCGATGAAGCACGTCGATGTAGTGTAGTCCCACGATCTGATCCAGCCGATCCAATCCCGCGATTGTTGAAGTGATGATCGTACAACACCTCTGCCGGTATCCACACCTACGAGGACGAGCTCCAACGGCGGACTGCTAGGTCCGGTGCGGCGGCTGGATTGAGTGGGGCTAGGGTTCCCAACGCATGGGAGTGTAAACTTGTGCCTGTTGGGCAACATGCTCCCCTCTTTATATAGTAAGAGGGAGTGGGCTTCACAACGCTTGTGGCCCATTCCCAATGTGAGTGCAACTCACTAATTTAGTCCATTTCCGGTTCGGGTCCAACCCGACCAATATACTTGATCCCGCTCTTAAGTGTGCGACCATGCAGGCTCATGACGACTTGGACCCGATTGGAGTCCGACTCCCAATCGATCAGCCGGTAGCGGCTCCTAGCAGAACGTGCCAACTCCCAAGTGCCATAGAGTCATGATGACATACCTTCCAATGTGACTTTCATCTGAGTCCCTTTTGCCTCACGGAATACCTTGTCGAACTATAGGCAAATTATCGTCATCCCTTAAATAGCTCAACTCTCTTCTCAGTCCGTGAGATATGATTCATGTGGCTAACTCTTAATCAATAGACTCGGTTAACACTTAACTGAGTCGCGCATGGCCATGCTTCCGGAATCACATCACTCGAGAGGGCCCATAGAATATCTCTCCACTCGGAGGGGCAAAATACCATATTGATTATCCACATCATGCAACTTGCTTCTCATTCGACCCGAACTCTGCCTTTATAACTTCCTTGTCACGAAACAACGTTTGACAGAACCTAAGTCAGTGATTCAAAACTCGGATTGTGCGACAACCTCGGGTCTAAGGATTACATTGATATAGACATGCAAATGATGACTTACTTGTTGCATCTCAATATGGGTCAGTCCGACTTGCTAAACTCTTTAGCCAAGTATGTGAACGTTGGAATGGCATCGCCATGCCCATGACAAGTGGAACCGAGTCATCAACCAACACTCACATTAGTCTAGGGTGTGTGTGTCCAGCACAACCTTAATGACCAAGGACAATTTAGCATGAACAACATGAATACATAGTTCCACAATAGAATCACACATTCAATGGCATATATCAGATGATCAAAACAAGGACGACTTAATAAATTTATGATTACATTGGGAATTACATCATACACAATTGCCTCTAGGGCATATTCCCAACAGTCTCCCACTTGCACTAGAGTCAATCGTCTCGACATCATATGCTTAGGCATCGAATGCCCATACCTCTCATGTGCGCCTCATGCTTTGGCTGTGGTAGCGCCTTTGTCAACGGATCTGCAATGTTTGCATCTGTGTGTACTTTGCATAATGCATGAGTATATGTTTGTTTTTCTAGTGTTGTCTAGGTTCCTTGGCTTGTGCGATAGCACCATTGTTGTCACAATATAAGTCCAATGGATTGGACGCACCCTGAACTACACCAAGATCCATCAGGAGCTTCCTGATCCAAACAGGTTCCTTTGCGGCCTCCGAGGCAGATATATACTCAGCCTCTATCGTCGATGCAGACACGATATCTTGCTTAGAACTCTTCGAGGTCACAGCCCCTCCGTTCATGACAAACACATATCTAGATTGCGAACGAGAATCATCTGAGTCGGTGAGATAACTCGCATCCGTGTAACCCTTTACACTGAATTCCTCATCACGTCCATAAACTAGGAACATGGCATTAGTCCTTCTCAAGTACTTAAGATGGTTTTAACCGCTACCCAAGTGGGTTTTGCCAGGGTCAGCCTAGTATCTGGTCGTTACACTTAGATCATTGGAAACATTCGGCCTAGTATAAATCATGGCATACATAATGGATCCAACTGCCGAAGCATACGGGATCACACTCATCCGACTTCGCTCATCAATCGTCGAAGGACACTAAGTGTTGCAAAGTTTTACACCATGGGACATCGGTAAGAACCCCTTCTTAGACTCTTCCATTTTGAATTTCTTCAAAACTTTTTCCAGATATGTACTTTGACTCAATCCAATGAGCCGCCTTGATCTATCTCTATAGATCCTGATTCCCAGTATGTAAGTCGCCTCACCCAAATCTTTCATTGAGAAACTCATTTCCAATGATTCTTTGGTTTCTTGCAAAATCATGACAGCATTTCCCATCAGTAATATATCATCCACATATAAGATTAGAAAATTTACTTTGCTCCCACTAAGCTTCTTGTATAAACAAGTATCATGATTGCTCTTGATGAAGCCAAACAATTTGACTACCTCATCAAAGCGAATGTTCCAACTCTAAGATACATGTTTCAACCCATAAATGGATTTCTGAAGTTTGCATACCTTGTCAGCGTTAGCTAGATCGACAAAACCTTCGGGATGTATCATATACACGTTCTCAGTTAAATTTCCATTAAGGAAACCGTCTTGACATCCATCTGCTGTATCTCATAGTCAAAATAGGCTGCTATGGCTAACATGATCCGAACTGACTTAAGCATCTCTATGGGTGAGAAGGTCTCGTCATAGTCAACTCCTTGAACATGTTGGAACCCCTTCGCGAGAAGTCATGCTTTATAGACAGAAACATTTCCATCCATATCAATTTCCTTCTTAAAGACCTATTTGCACTCGACGGGTCTTGCATCGTCTGGCATATCAACCAGATTCCAAACTTTATTTTCATCCATGGACTTTAACTCGGATCTCATGACTCCAAGCCATGACACGGAATCAGATCGCACCATCTCTTCCGAATAAGTTGTTGGCTCATTACTGTCTAAAAGTAAAAAATCACGAGCATTTTGTAATCTGGCAGATCTCCGTGGTTCAAGTGTTGTTACCGGCGTAGGTACCACCGCCGGCTCAGCCTCCAAGGCCCTTGCCGACTCTCCCCTAGCCGGTTCCTCTCCAATTTCTTCAAGTTGCACTATGCTCCCACTGACTCCCCGATGGAGAAACTCTTTCTTCAAGGAAGACAACATTCCGAGCAACAAACCCTTTGCCCTCTTCTGGGTTGTAGAAGTAGTACGCCAAGGTTTCCCTCGGATACCCCATGAAAATACACTTATCCGACTTGGGTGTGAGCTTGTCGAACTGAAGTCGCTTGACAAATGCTTCACAACCCCGAATTTTAAGAAAAGACAAACTTGGCCTTTTGCCAGTCCACATCTCATGCGGTGTCTACACTACTGACTTTGATGGTACTCTATTTAGTGTGAATGCTTAAGTTTCTAGACAATAACCCCAAAATGATAAAGGTAGATATGTCCGACTCATCATTGATCGTACCGTGTTAAACAAGGTCCGATTTATCCGTTCCGATACACCGTTCCCTGCGGCGTACCCGACAGAGTGAGTTGAGGAACTACTCCACAACTCTTTAGCTGGTCATCACACTCATGGCTCATGCACTTGCCTCCACGGTCCGACCGTAGAAACTTTATTTTCTTGCCGAGTTGATTTTGTACCTCACTCTGGAATTCCTTGAATTTCTCAAAGGCTTCCGACGTCTGTTTCATTAAATAGATATATCCATACATACTCAAATCATCTATAAGGTAATGAATTACTCATAAACACCTCTGGCTATCGTGCTCATTGGACAACATGCATCACTATGTATTAGTTCCAACAAGTCGGACGCCCTCTCGCAACTCCTTGCAAAAGGTGTCTTGGTCATTTTGCCGAGTAGGCATGATTCGCATGTCTCGAACGACTCTAAGTCGAACGAAGTTAGAAGTCCATCATCATGGAGATTCTTCATGCGCTTCCAACTTATATGACCAAGCCGACAGTGCCAAAAATAAGTCATATTTAGATCTTTTGGTTTCAACATTTTCACATTTATGTTATAGACCGATTCACTATCATGATTCAAAATAAATAACCGTCCTGAACGGGTGCAAAGCCATGAAATATATCTTTCAAATATAAAGAACAACCATTATTTTTAATATTTGACTCATAACCTTGTATCATCAAACATGAAGCGGAAATAATGTTTCGACTAAGTACTGGAACATAATAACAATTATTCAGCTCCATTAAGAATCTTGAAGGTAAATGAAGTTGCATCGTGCCGACTTCCAACGCAGTGACTCTCGCCTTGTTGCCGACCCGAATATCAACCTCTCCTCTCGCCATGCTCCTAGTTCTAACAATTCTCTACAGCTAGTTGCATATGTGAATTACTGATCCGGTATCATATACCCAAGAACTGTTAGGTGCATTAGCAAGATAAATGTCTATAACATTGCATACAAGCGTACCTGAGTTGGAAGTCACACCTCCACTCTTGGATTTGTCGTCCAAATACTTGGTGCAGTTCCTCTTCCAGTGGTCATCCTGCTTGCAATAGAAGCAATTAGATCCGGTTGTAGGAGATGGCTTAGTTCTTGAGGAAGCCCTCTGGACAGGGCCATGGGCATTGCCTCCTGACTTATCCTTCTTCTTCTTGGTCCAAGAACTCTTCTTGAACTTAGCCTTATTTTGCACCATCAAAACATGGCTGGCGCCTTTCTTGAGATCAGCCTCCGTTGTCTTGAGCATCCCATGTAATTAAGTGAGCTTCTTATCCATACCATGCATGTGGTAATTCAAAATGAACGGACCATATGCACTAGGAAGAGAGTTCAGAATTATATCAGTAGCGAAATCTTCGTTAATTGGGAAGCCTAGCCTATCCTGAGACTGCACGTAACCAGTCATGTTGATTACATGCGGACTCAGTGGATCGCCGTCTGATACATCTCCAACGTATCTATAATTTCTGATGCTCCATGATCATATTTTTCCCATTTCTACTTGTTTTCTCCCTTATTTATAGCATATTTATACGTTTTCGGGGACTAACCTATTAACAAGATACCAAGTGCGAGATCCCTGTTTTCTGGTGTTTTTGGTTTCAGAAAAGTTGTTCTGCAAACATTCTCAGAATTGGACAACACAAAGCCCGAAGTTCCTATTTTCCCCGGAAGCATCTAGAACACCGAAGAGGAGTCGAAGAGGGGCAACAGGGGGCCACACCATAGGGTGGCGTGGTTCCCCCTGACCGTGCCACCTATGGGTGTGGGGCCCCTGGAGCTCCATCGTCTTTGCCCTTTCTCCTATTTAAGCCCCCTGGATGGAAAAGCCTAAATACCTGATCAAAAATCCCGAAAAGTTCCGCAGCCACCGTTACCGTCAACCCTAGATCAGGGGGGTTCTGAAGCTATTTCCGGCACCCTGCTGGAGAGGAGATAATCACCGCAGGCTTCTACATCACCATGCTTGCCTCGGGAGTGATGCGTGAGTAGTTCATCCTTGACTACGGGTTCATAGCTGTACCTAGATGGTTGTCTTCTCCTCATATGCCTCCATGTTTAGATCTCGTGAGCTGCCTATCATGATCGAGATTGATCTTATGTAATTCTGTATGCTGTGTTTGCTGGGATCCGATGAATATTGAACTTATGCCAAGTTGATTATAGTCTTTATTTGCATATGCTATTTGTGATCTTGCATGCTTTTCGTTGCTAGTGGTTACTCTGGCCAAGTAGTTGCTAGTGACTCCAAGAGGGAGAATTTATGCTCGATAGTGGGTTCATGCCTCCTTTTCTCCTTGCTCGAGTGACAGAAACATGAAGGGGGAGGATGTGCTGTTGCCATTAGGGTGAAAAAACGGTGAGAGTGCCCGCGTGCACAATCATTGCTTACATTACACACTTTGTTTAATGCAATTATCTGTTACTTGCAACTTAATACCTAAGGGGGTTCGGATGATAACCTGTGGGTGGATTATTAGTCATAGATGCAGATGGATGTCGGTCTATGTATCTTGTTGTAATGCTTCCACTAAATATCATAGTAATCTTCATGTCATATTGTGCACTACGGTGCAACCTCTATTTGTCAATTGCCCAGCTGTAATTTGTTCAGCCAGCATGCTATCTTTTATGGAGAGACACCACTACTGAAACTATGAACCCCGGTCCATTTTCCACACTATTAGTCAAACCACAACAATTTCCTGCTTTCTTTACTTACTGCAAGCATACACTGTTTTCCACACTATACGTCTAATCTTTTTTTCAGCAAGACCGGTGAGATTGACAACCTCACTGTACCGTTGGGGCAAAGTATTTTGGTTGTGTTGTGTGCAGGTTCCACGTTGTTGCTAACACCGGTGAAGCACCATCACCACCGTCAGTGGCATCAACCTTCCGAAGGTCCTCTTTCTCTTACCGGATTGATAACCCTGATTCTTAACTAAGGGGAAAACTCCTACTGCTGTTCTCATCATACCCTCCTCTTGGGGTTCCCAACAAAGTGCATCAAGGATTTTTGTGGCGCTGTTGCCGGGGAGAAGGAAGTCTTCTGGCAAGGGGAGTCTCTCACTCTCAACCTCTTTATTTTGTTTATTGTCTTGTTTTTATTTTTTTCTTGTTTTTCTTCTCTTTATTGAAAACACAAAAAGTTAGTTTACTTCATAGTTGTTATTTATTTGCTTGCTTTTATTCTGCTAAAATGAGTTCCTCTGAGAATACTAAGTTGTGTGACTTCACTAGCACAAACAACAATGATTTTATTTGCACACATATTGCTCCACCTGCTCCTACTTCTTCTTTCTATGAGATTAAACCTGCTTTATTAAATCTTGTGATGAAAGAACAATTTTTTGGTATTAGCACTGATGATGCTGCTGCCCACCTTAATAATTTTGTTGAACTATGTGAGATGCAAAAATATAAAGATGTGGATGGAGATATTATTAAACTGAAATTATTTCCTTTCTCTTTGAGAGGAAGAGCTAAAGAATGGTTGCTATCTTTGCCTAGAAATAGTATTGATTCATGGACTAAGTGTACAGATGCTTTCATTGGAAAATATTATCCTCCTGCAAAGATTATATCCCTGAGAAGTGACATAATGAATTTTAAACAATTTTATAATGAAGATGTTGCTAAAGCTTGGGAAAGAATGAAAACTATGGTGAAGAATGGTCCCACTCATGGACTGACTACTTGGATGATTATACAAACCTTTTATGCAGGACTGAATTTCTCCTCAAGGAACCTATTGGATTCAGCTGCTGGAGGTACCTTTATGTCCATCACTTTGGGCAATGCAACAAGCTTCTTGATGATATGATGATAAATTATTCAGAGTGGCACACTAAGAGAGCTCCACAAGGTAAGAAGGTAAATTCTGTTGAGGAAACCTCCTCTTTAAGTGAAAGGCTTGATGCTATTATGTCTATGCTTGTTAATGGTAAAGCTCAAGTTGATCCTAATAATGTTGTTTAGCCTCTTTGGTTGCTCAAGAAGAGCATGTTGATGTAAACTTTATTAGAAATAATAATTTTAACAACAATGCTTATATAAATAATTTTGGTGGAAACAATTATAAATCCTATCCTCCTAATAGTGGTAGTGGTTATTCTTATGGTAGATCTGGAATGCCTAGTGAAGACATGATTGTAGAAGTTGAAGAAGCAACTAAGAACTTTATGCAAATGCAATACGAAAAAAATAAGTTGTTTACTAAAAATATGGAAGAACAATCTGCTATGTTGAGAACTATTAGCCAACAAATTGGAAATTTGAATAGAGAACTCTCGGGTGTGCAAGGTAAAATTTCTAGTGCTGAGATTAGTATTTCGGCCCTGTTAGAGGCACAATTTTCTTTGATATATAAAATGGCTTCTAAAACTAAAACCATTGAAGATAATCCTTTTTCTGCAACCATCCAAGTTCGAATTGATGATAATGTTAGGTTGATGGCTGAATTACGTGCTAGGTGGGAAAGAGAAGATGAATTGGCTAAAAAGAATAATATTGCTAGAGTTTGAACTATCACAACCACTAGTAAAACTGAATCTCCTAGTGCTAGTAAACCTCCTACTATCAATGGTAAAGTAGTTGGTGTTAATAAAGTCCATACTCCTTTGGTGAAACGTGCTAAATTGCCTCAAACTGCTGAAATTGCTTCTAATAAAAGTGTTGAATTTTTTAGAGATATGGGAGATAATGGTTCCATTACTTTTGATGATTACAATATCTCTGAAGTTATTATGTTTCAACAAAACCTTGCTAGAAGTCCCAATGCTAGTGCCATGAATATGGCATTTACTAAACATATTACTACTGCTCTCATGAAAGTTAGGGAAGAAAAGTTGAAACTTGAGACATCTATCCCCAGAAAATTAGATGATGGTTGGGAGCCTATCATTAAGATAAAAGTAAATGATTTTTATTGCAATACTTTGTGTGATCTTGGTGCTAGTATCTCTGTTATGCCTCAAAAACTTTATAATATGCTTCATTTACCACCGTTGGAACACTGTTATTTGGATGTTCATCTTGCTGATAATGCTAAGAAGAAACCTCATGGTAGAATTGATGATGTTCTTATTATGGTTAATAATAACATTGCCCATGTTGATTTTGTTGTTATGAACATTTTATGCAATGCTTTTTGTCCTATTTTTTTGGGAAGACCTTTTCTTAGAACTGTTGATGCTATTATTGACATGAAAGAGGGGACTATTAAATATCAACTTCCCCTCAAGAAAGGTTTGGAACACTTTCCTAGAAAGAAGATGAAGTTACTCTTTGACTCTATTATTATAGAAAAATATAATGTTGATGCTTCTTCACTTGAAAATACTTGAGTTGACCTATTTATGCCTACCTAAAAGGCGTTAAAGAAAAGCGCTACCGGGAGACAACCCGTTTTATTTCGCTATTTTCAACCCGTTTTCTTTCGTTTTCTTTGGTGTTCTTTGCACCTGGGTGTTTTCTATTCCCTCAGAAACCCCTCTGTATATTTTTTTTTGAGTTTTTTTTGAGCCAAGTAAATCCTGTAGTGGAAAGTTGAGCCTATATTTCGGATTTCCGCGCAGGAAACAGATTTCTGCTGTCCACTGTTAATTCCGTTAAAAATCACAGAAAATTCAAAATGACCTGAGCTTTTTTGTGCTTAATACTGAGTTATATACGAAACTTTTCTTAGAAAACCAATTTTTTATTTGAGCAACAGAAGAGTTTTGAAAAAATCGATCTTTACCTGCTGTTCTGTTTTAACAGATTTCTGCCATTTATCGCATTTGCATCTTAATCTCTTTCTTTTGGTGTTCTTTTGAGAAAAAGAGTTTTAAAAGAAGTTGTGACAGTAGTTAATGTGTTTTTGAGTGTTAGACCTGTGTTGAAACTGAACCATGTTGTTGACACACGAACACGTCACGTGTTACCCCCGGCGTTGAGCGCGATACGCAGGACACATCGCCGGAGGAGACTCGCCGGAAGCGCGATACGCAAGACAATCCGGCGAGCTCTTTTGAAGACCCGAAACCCCACGCGGCCGGGACGGATCCCGTCTGGACACGCGGCGGCTATGGGATGCCTTAGGTCGGTTCGCCCGCCCCCAAGGCCTTCGCGGATCGAAGCTCTCCTGCACGAAGAACACCGACGAATGAAGAAGAAGATAACTAGGGTTAGGGTAAAGGTTGTAGATGGGTTTTTGCGATTGTGTGTTGTTTTTCAATCGGACGTCACCACAAAGGTATATAAGGGGCGGATGGACTTCCCGTACAAGTTTGGGGCAAAAATTCCGTCCAAAAAGACCTAATTTGACTCCAATTCGAGCGAAAAACGGGTCAATCGAACTCAGGTTCGGACCCAGAAATCGGAAAAAAGTTTCAGAAGTGAACCGGATATTTTGAACCGGACTATTAGGATTTAACCGGAATATTCTGGTTGCAATGGATTTTTTCTAAGGAGAAAAGACGTGAGTTACAGAAGTCAACCGGATATTTTGAATCGGATTTAACCGGATATTTCGGTTTTGACCTCACGCGTCAATATTGCCAGCAGTATTTTGGCCTTAGATTTTGCATACTTTGTCGGATTGAGATGACCCAAAAATCAAAGTTGTTCGTTTCGACGAGACGCACAACGTTTGTTCATGATATGTTTCCATTTGAGGTCGTCTTTGTGCCGTCTCTTAGTAAGCCAAAATTGACTGTCAACACATGCCCCCCTGTTTTTTGGCAAAGCTTGTGTGCCAAAAAATAACTTACACTAATTTTGTTCTAAGGACGATGTCAACACTTCATCGGCCATATGTTCTTAGGGAAATAGAAATATATCGGCCATATGTGTGTTTTAGGGTTCTTGCCAGACACTTGGGTAGTACCTCCTTAAGTATCCTCCACTGAGAGCTTGAAGTAGTGAATGTCTCAATTGATCCATGTCATACAATTCCTTTACATGCCCGCGCATATCGTTCCTATCAGACTGATATTCAACAAGCCGGTCTGCGTCCACTCTTTGTTGGGATCCATGTAGTCACATATTTGTGAACCGATTGTTACCAATCGGTTTTAGAGAGACGGACACGAATCCATTCCTTGTAGCACTGAGGAAATCAAAATCTGAAAGGTCTCTCCCCGTTAAGCAAGTAGCATTGAGATTTTGCCAATCCACCAATGAATCGGCCAAAGCCACACAAGCCGAATTATCCGCATGGACAACCTCCACTTCGTCATCTATCCATTGTATCAAAAACTGGTGCAATGTAAATGGCACACATGGATTTGCATGAAGCCAATCACGTCCTAATATGACAGTGTAATTACCTTGCACCTCTGCAACAAAAAAGGCGGTGGCCAAAGTCTTGTTCCCACGGTAAGCTCCACACTCATGACACCTTTGGCCTCGGTTTTTTATTTGCCTTCAAAACCATTAAGAACCATGTTCGTCTTCATGAAGTCATCTTCGCCCAAATTTAGTTTCTTGAAGACCGAATATGGCATAAGGTTAACCACATCGCCGACATATAGTGGCTTCAAGTGCTTCACCGGGTCTCTTGGCTTCTCAAAGATGGCATTCTTAGGACCGAAGTCCAACTGCGCTATTTCTCCCTCTTCATCCAAGGCACAAAATTCTGTAGGAAAATAATAAACCATGTTAATATCCATACCTATTCTAGTCGGCGTATCCTCGAAATCCACTTCCTCTTCATCATCTCCTAACGTAAACACAGACTCCAGAATCTCATCATTTGAGGGAAGTGTAGGAGGAGTGGTAGGCGATACATGCATGCTCATATTCTCCTCTCCGCATGGCGCAGAATTTGGTGTGGTCTTCATGGGAACTCCGGCATCTACGTCCTTGCGCTTCCACATCTTAGACGGTATAGGATAAATATCATCAAAAAACTCGCATCTCCACTTTCTTGCCTTATCCTCCATTTTTGTTGGTTCCTCACACGTTGCAGCCTCCTCTTCCTAGTTTTAGTCAATCCGGGAGGACAGCACTTGGGTTGGGTGTATTTAGGATCCCTCGGCTTATCTTTGCTTGTACTAGCTTCATGATCATTAGCCGATGACCTTGGTTGAATAACAAAAATAAGTTCACTAGAATTAGCCGATTTTTCTCCATTAACCGGCTTCTTCAGCTTCAACTCATGAGAACCTATCACAATGGAACCGGCATTATTATCATGACCTTGCTGCTTGCCACACTCCGGAACATCGATGGATGGTGACTTAGGGTGCCATACTTTCCGTGCACTCTTAGTTTGAAAAGACCGATTTAAACCATAGCTTAAACGGTCTCGAACAGCACGGGTAATTCTTTCATGGGCAGATCTCCTTGGTGCGGCCAATCCCGGATGAAAAGCATGTGGCACCATTGATGGCTGCACCCATCCTCCATTGAAGTAATATGGCCCGTAAGGTGGCGGCTCTTATAATCCATGGTCTCGGCGCCCAATGTCTGTACAACTCTCCAGAATGTGAATATTCCTCCCTTGGAGGTGACCTTGGACGCTTCATATATGATGGCCGGTTATAAGATGAACCAGCCGCTTGGTAAGTATATTTGTTCAACAACATTTCAAAAGTTGGCTTGATCTTCTTATAGTGAGAATTCTCCTCGTTCTTCTTCCACTTGCCAACCTCCGGATTATTTGGTTTGATGAACTTGGCACGAGCTTCTCCTTGAACTTGTTGTTGCCCCCCGAGCGTAATATTTTTTATGGTAATCTTCAATGTCTCTTTCCCAATGGGTTTCTTGCCAAGAACAATCTCCCTTCCTGAAAACATCTCGCTATCCTTGCTGTTCCTGGGATCACCAACAATAACATTATTTTTGTTAGCAGATTCGGCCACTTCAGGCCGATTTAACACTTTGTTCCCATGTAGCTCCAAGGCATTCATTGGGAATGATTGTTTGTCCATTTGCATATCGGCAAAGCTTAATCGTCCATCATTGATAGCCAATTGTATCTGTCGCCGAAAGATATTGCAATCATTAGTAGCATGAGAAAAAGAATTATGATGTTTGCAACAAGCACGCCGTTTCAACTCTTCCGATGGCGGCAAAGTATGAGATATTCTAATAAGTTTATCTTTCAACATAGTATCAAATATTCTATCACATTTGGCAACATCAAAACTAAATTTCATCTCATCTTCACGATTCTTGCGAATCGGCTTAAGAGCTTCACAAGTATAAGGTTTGGCCTTTGAGGGCCAAACAAATTTAGCAACATAGATATCAGTCTCATCGTCTGAATTTTCACTACCATATCCGATCATATTAACATGAGGACGATCATATTTAGACCTATGCATAACTCTTGTTTCTTTAGTTTGGCTTTCTTGAGCCAAAGCTTTTTGCAAAAATTGGGCGACATTTAAAAACTCATAATTAACCTTCAATCCTTTCTTTTATATGAGTTCTCAAACCATTCAATACTAAGTTGGCCATATCTCTTTTGGTTATCACTAAATTATAACATCGGTTTTTAGTATCTCTAAACCTTTTGACATAATCGGTGACTGATTCATCATGTTTTTGTCTAACCGATGTAAGATGCGACAATTTAAGCTCATTATCACCGCTATAAAAGTGCTCATGGAACTTCTTTTCTAAATGAAACCAAGTATTAATAGAACCATAAGGTAAAGCTAAAAACCATGAGAAAGCGGTACCAGTTAAAGACAAAGGAAACACGCGCACTCTTAATTCATCACTATTACTAGCTTCGCCTAACCGCGCTAGATATTGGATAACATGTTCCCGAGTTGTCTTGCTATCTACCCCATTGAATTTGGAAAAATAAGGCACCTTATAACCTTGGGGATATGGCAAAGCACCATAATATTCAGGGTATGGTTTATGATGGACTTGACTAGTTGTTTTAATCCCATATTTTTCGAAGAAAACTTGATCTAAATCTTCCCTGAATTTTGCTAATCTTTCTTCTATTGTGGATGGAACTGGTGAAGATGGATTATTTACTACCGCTGAACAAGTGTTCGGCACCACACGGGCGTAGGGAAGATGCGAACCCGAATTCAGCGGCATCACCGAAGAGGGTACACTTCTAATTGGAGTATGAAACTCCGGTGCAGCAATAATTTGATCGTTTTGGGCATGATATGTATTCATTGGCACATATGATGCCGATGGCTTAGGCGGAGGAGTATTCTTTTTAGAAGCATCTTGTTCTAGGAGTGCATTGTAAACTTTCATGTTTCCATCACTAACATAACTATGAATTTCAGCTATTTTCTCAGGAGTAAAGAGGCTATTACTTACAGAGGGCTCGGCTGATTTGCCGAGCGTCGGAAGCTTGATTTCCCCAACTGGGGTGGTTTTTCCCTGACGATCCTTGCTGTAATTTGCAAGGTACACTTTCATATCTTCCTCCTCTTGCTTTTTCACCTTTTCCCCGTACTCCTCCCGCATCTGATCTTGACGCTGCTTCCTCCACGTCTTGTAATATTGGCGTTGATCCTCCGAAAGCTCACCGAAGCTAGGCTTGATGATGTTTTTGGCGCTGATTTCAGTGGGCTGAGGAATCTTGTCGTTCGTCATGACGATCCTCCCCAGCGGAGTCTCCAAAATTTTTGTTGACACACGAACACGTCACGTGTTACCCCCGGCGTCGAGCGTGATAAGCAGGACACATCGCCGGAGGAGGCTCCCGGGAAGCGCAATACGCAAGACAATCCGGGGAGCTCTTTTGAAGACCCGAAACCCCACGCAGCCGGGAGGGACCCCGTCTGGACGCGCTGCGGCTATGGGCTGCCTTAGGTCGGTTCGCCCGCCCCCAAGGCCTTCGTGGATCGAAGCTCTCCTGCACAAAGAACACCGACGAACGAAGAAGAAGAGAACTAGGGTTAGGGTAAAGTTTGTAGATGGGTTTTTACGATTGTGTTTTGTTTTTCAATCGGTCGTCACCCCAAAGGTATATAAGGGTCGGATGGACTTCCTGTACAGGTTTGGGGCGAAAATTCCGTCCAAAAAGACCTAATTTGAGTCCAATTCGAGCAAAAAACGGGTAAACCCAACTCAGGTTCGGACCCAAAAATCGGGAAAAAGTTTCAGAAGTGAACCGAATCATTCGGATTTAACCGGATATTCGGTTGCAATGGATTTTTGCTAAGGAAAAAAGACGTGAGTTACAGAAGTCAACCGGATATTTTGAACCGGATTTTTCGGATTTAACCGGAAATTCCGGTTTTGACCTCACGCATCAATATTGCCAGCAGGATTTTGGCCATATATTTTGCATACTATTTCGGATTGAGATGTCCCAAAAATCAAAGTTGTTCGTTTCGACGAGACGCACAACTTTTGTTGACGCTATTTTTCCATTTGAGGTCATCTTGGTGCTATCTCTTAGTAAGCCAAAATTGACTGTCAACACATGTGAATTTATTATTTCAATTGCACTAACGTTGCTAATGAAGATTGTGAGAATTTTGATGTGAAGGAAGTTTTCAAGGGTCAAGAGAAGAGGATGATATGATGTGATCAAGAAGAGTGAAAATCCTAAGCTTGCGGATGCCCTGGTGGTACATCCAAGCAAATTCCAAGAAGACTAAAGCGTCTAAGCTTAGGGATGCCCAAGGCATCTCCTTCTTCATCAACAAATTCTCAGGTCACTTCTAGTGAAACTATATTTTTATTCGGTCGCATCTTATGTGCTTTACTTGGAGCATCTTTTATTTTTGTTTTCAGTTTGCTTTTGCTTTCAGTTTGTTTTTACTTTTTAATTAAGCTTGGTTGGACCCCAGCATTCTTTTATTGGAGAGTGACACGCTTCGCTTTTTCTTGAGAATACTTTGTATTCTTAATCTTTGTCTAGCCGCTGCATTTATTTAGCTTATGATTTGCATGCATCTCTTATTAGAGTTGTTACTTTTAGTAGTGTTATGTGAGTACTCTCATGTTTGCTTGTTGTATCATAAAGAGAATTTTTGTTAAAGCATGTTTTGTATGATGCTTGTTGGGAGAAAAGAAACTGCTGCTTGAAATAGAATTTATAACAGTACTAGTAGAAGCTTGTATAGACTGTGGCAAGGACTTTTTCATGCCATGCTAAATGTTATTTTAGTTTTAAAGCCTTGTGCTTATTGAGTACCATGATTATCCTCCAATAGCTGAGAGTGTTTAATATGTCTTGAAAGATTCATGAGTTGTTCTTGTCATAGTAAAGCATCAATATATGGTATTCTCTTACGAATGTTTTATTTGATTGACTTGGCACATGCTCACACTGTGTTTATGACTACAAACCAGTCACGAATAGCCTCCATGACCACTTAGTTTTTGAACTTGTGATACTGCTTATGTTTTAATTAATGATGCTTATGTCGCTATGCATGATTATGGCTCTTATGCTCTCTTGATTTGTCGCTCCCAGTCTTTTGCTAGCCTCCACCTGTACTGAGTATAAGTTCTACTCGTGCATCCAAACACCCTTAAACCAAAGTTTTTCCCATTGTGTCCACCATACCTACCTACATGTGGTATTTAACTGCCACTCCAAGTAAATTGCTCATGTGTTACCTTTAAAACCTTCAAAATTACTCCTGCTTTATGTTCCTAGTTTTGCTCACGAGGACGTAAATAGAGAATCTTTATCTCACTTGTTGATTGGATTTCACACCCTGGATTAGGGGCTTCATCCGCTTATCCAAATGATAGAAGAGCTGACAGCAGGGTGCCCAGCCCCAAATTAATGCAAACAAATTTTCTTCACTATTTTTGCCCCTGATTTATCAGTCAAAGCATAATTGTGTAAACAAAAGAGAAAGAGGGGTGACCTTCTACACCAGTTGCGTCCTTCACCATGGGAGCCGCTCTTGTGAATCCAGCGGGCTTGTGGCGTACTGTATTTTCTGTTTACCATTCGTTGACATTAGCATACATCTTCCAAAATATAGACACTCCTCCACGGTATGTGATTGTTGGCAGGCACCCGAGGAGTCGGTTAGCCATGGTTTGTGAAAAATGGATGGGAGGACTGTCAAACTTTTAATACCTCTATTATTAAATTATTTGTTATATTCTTCCTCATGAACTTTGAAGGTGTCCTGTCATTTATGTTTTGCCCCACTCTTAAGGACTATCGAAATATCACTTTGCCATGCTTTCTCTATACCTGAAACAAATGTTTACCTTTTTTCATTATTATTCATGATCCTTTATTTGAGTTACTCTTCATGATGCAAAGTAATTGCTATGCTTTCTTATTAAATGTTTTATTTATCATGTCTGTGTTTAAAGTTCTATGATCTCCGCGTGCATATGCTTTTACATTAGATTGATCAAGTTTATGTTAGTAGCATGTCACCTCAGAAATTATTGTTTTATCGTTTATCTACTCGAGGACGAGTAGAAACTAAGCTTGGGGATGCTTGATACATCTCCAACGTATCTATAATTTCTGATGCTCCATGATCATATTTTTGCCGATTGCTACTTGTTTTCTCCCTTATTTATATCATTTTTATACGTTTACCGGGAGTAACCTATTAACAAGATGCCAAGTGTCAGTTCCCTGTTTTCTGTTGTTTTTGGTTTCAGAAAAGTTGTTCTGCAAACATTCTCGGAATTGGACCCCACAAAGCGCGAAGTTCCTATTTTCCCTGGAAGCATCCAGAATACCGAAGAGGGGAAACAGGGGGGCCACACCATAGGGTGGCGCGGGCCCCCCTAGCCACGCCACCTATGGGTGTGGGGCCCCTGGAGCTCCACCGCCTTTTCCCTTTCGCCTATTTAAGCCCCCCGGATGGAAAACCCTAAGCACCTGATCAAAAATCGCCGAAAAGTTCCGCAGCCACCGTCACCGTCAAACCTAGATCAGGGGGTTCTGAAGTTGTTTCCGGCACCCTGCCGGGGAGGAGATCATCACCGAAGGCTTCTACATCACCATGCATGCCTTCGGAGTGATGTGTGAGTAGTTCATCCTTGGACTACGGGTTCGTAGTTGTAGCTAAATGGTTGTATTCTCCTCATATGCCTCCATGTTTAGATCTCGTGAGCTGCCTATCATGATCGAGATTGATCTTTTGTAATTCTATATGATGTGTTTGCTGGGATCCGATGAATATTGAACTTATGCTATTTGTGATCTTGCATGCTTTTCGTTGCTAGTGGTTACTCTGGCCAAGTAGTTGCTAGTGACTCCAAGAGGGAGAATTTATGCTCGATTGTGGGTTCATGCCTCCTTTTCTCCTTGCTCGAGTGACAGAAACATGAAGGGGGAGGATGTGTTGTTGCCATTAGGGTGAAAAAAAAACGGTGAGAGTGCCCGCGTGCACAATCATTGCTTACATTACACACTTTGTTTAATGCAATTATCTGTTACTTGCAACTTAATACCTAAGGGGGTTCGGATGATAACCTGAGGGTGGATTATTAGTCAGAGATGCAGATGGATGTCGGTCTATGTGTCTTGTTGTAATGCCCACACTAAATATCATAGTAATCTTCATGTCATATTGTGCACTACGGTGCATCATCTATTTGTCAATTGCCCAGTTGTAATTTGTTCACCCAGCATGCTATCTTTTATGGAGAGACACCACTCGTGAAACTATGAACCCCGGTCCATTTTCCACACTGTTAAACAAACCACAACAATTTCCTGCTTTCTTTACTTACTGAAAGCATACACTATTTTCCACACTATACGTCTAATCTTTGTTTTTAGCAAGACCGGTGAGATTGACAACCTCACTGTACCGTTGGGGCAAAGTATTTTGGTTGTGTTGTGTGCGGGTTCCACGTTGTTGCTGACAGCGGTGAAGCGCCAGCACCACCGTCAGTGGCATCAACCTTCTGAAGGTCCTCTTTCTCCTAATGGATTGATAACCCTGTTTCTTAACCAAGGGGAAACCTCCTACCGCTGTGCTCATCTTACCCTCCTCTTGGGGTTCCCAACAAAGTGCATCACCGTCTTTGAGGTTACAGCCCAGCAAAACTTGAGAGACTTTATACCTCTCGGTCTTTGCCTGATCCTGGAATATACTTTTGAGGCTTTCAATCATATCGTAGGCCTCAACATTCTCGAACTTCTGCTGCAAGTCCGGTTCCATGTGTGCAAGGATAAGACAGCTAATTTCCGTAGACTCATCTCTAGTCTTACGGTAGGCATTCATGACAGCGACTGTCGCATCATCATCAGGCTCATCTGGAAGTGGAGTGTCTAGAACATGGTCTTTCTTGTCATGCTTGAGGACTATCCTCAGATTACGGTAACAGTTGGTGAAATTAGTTCCATTAAGCTTATCTTTATCTAGGATTGACCTCAACGCAAAACTGGACAACTGAGGAAGGTTGCTAGGTGTCATTGATCTACAACATAAAATATGCAAAACACTTAAGACATGTATCCATAAAAGAGCAGGCATATTAAACGCTTTAATACTTATGCTCCCACTAGAACCAACACCCCTCCGATGGTTTCTAAGTGATTCAATATCCTAAATAAGCAAGCTGACTATTGAGCTTTAGCATCACCGCTAGCCGTCAAGTGATCTAGGTAGGCAACACCTTGCCAATCGTATCCAATACGAATCCAGTTAGTCGGGTGGCATCACATGCCCCGGCTCCCAACCTACCTCGCCCACAACCGTTATGATGGACTCGTCTAGCTTACCAAGTGCTTCTGTTGTAAGAGTCCGACCCAAACCCACCTAATCGGAAAGAATTGATAGCACCTCAATTTTATGAGCCCACTACTAAGAATGTCCGACTTATGATGGTGTAGCACTGGCGGGGCGACCGACTAGACCTTTATTGAGGGATTAAAATCTACCAACTATCTAAATAGAGGAAAAAAGAGACATAACAATAACACAAATAAAGCAATTATAATGTGAAATGGTATGGCTCTCTTCATGGTGATCTCCATCTCCACAAATCTTGTAAGTCGACTCGTGCCAACTCTTGTCACGTGCCATCTTACTCCATGTAGCCGACTTGTACATCAACTTGCATGTCATCCAGGTTCTCCAAAAATCTACAGTAGCCAGTAAATGAAAAATTTCATAGAGAATCTGACACGCAGGCCGTTATACAATAAAATGACAACACCTAGGCTCCAGCCGGCTGACAAAAACATGATACGCACATCACGTATGGATTACACACATCACATGCACATAAGCCATACCATTCACAACATCCTGCAAAAACAAGTTATGCATAGAAACGATATCTACCGGCGTTGTGAAACTCGTAACGACATCTAAGGCGCTACGATAGGGCGAAGCAGCACCCGGCGATTTTGGAAAACGCAGATCTCATCTACATTCCGAACATGGATTTCTTCATCAGATAAAACAGTTTTACCCAAATCTGATCCGTATTCCGATTTGACCAAACTCTTTGATCTTTGATCACCGCAACTGGATTTATGTGTCACGACATACCCCGATGGCGGAAACCGACCGGTACGGGTAAGTTGTTCCACGACCTTAGAAGTATGATCACGGAAACCAGATCATCCATTATCCCTCGAGTACGATTGATCCAATCAACCTTGTACAAAATCGATCTATCTCATAGAACAACCACCAAAACAGCAATTAGATCCAATCTAACGCTAACTACATATCACATATGTGCAGATCACGGGCCTAAAACCAGAAGCTACCACTCTGATACCATTGTTGGAACATGAGAGATAAACAAAAAAAATTCTACACCACAAGGATTACCACTAGATGTGCAGGTGCGGATTATCGATCAAGCACGTCGATGCGGTGTAGTCCCACAATCTGATCTAGCCAATTCAATCCCGCGATCGTCGAAGTGCTGATCGTACAGCACCTATGCCGATATCCACACGTACGAGGAGGAGCTGCGATGGCGGACTGCGAGGTCCGGTGCGGCGGCTGGACTGATTGGGGCTAGGGTTCCCAAAGCATGGGAGTGGAAACTTGTGCCCGTTGGGCAACCTACGCCCCACTTTATATAGCGAGAGGGAGTGGGCTTCACAACGCTTGTGGCCCATTCCCTCTGTGAGTCCAACTCACTAATTCAGTCCATTTCCGGTTCAGGCCCAACTCGACCAATATATACGTGCTCCCGATCTTAAGTGTGTGACCCTGCAGGCTCATGATGACTTGGACACGATTGGAGTCCGACTCCCAATCGATCAACCGGCAGCGGCTTCTAGAAGAACGTGCCGACTCCCAAGTTCCATAGAGTCATGACGACATACCTTCCAATGTGACTTTCATCTGAATCCCTTTTGCCTCACGGTATACCTTGTCGAACTGTAGGCGAATTACCGTCATCCCTTAAATAGCTCAACTCTCTTCTCGGTCTATGGTATATGATTCATCTGATACTCTTAGTCAATAGACCCGGTTAAAACTTAACTGAGTCGCGCATGGCCATGCTTCCGGAATCACATCACTCGAGGGGGCCAGAGAATATCTCTCCACTCGGAGGAAAAAATCCCATCTTGATTATCCACATCACGCAGCTTGCTTCTCATTCGACCCAAACTCTGCCTTTATAACTGTCTTGTCACGAAACAACGTTTGATAGAACCTAAGTTGGTGATCCACAACTTGGATTGTGCAACAACCTCAGGTCTAAGGATTACATTGATTGAGACATGCAAATGACGACTTACTCGTTGCATCTCAATATGGGTTAGTCCGAGTTGCTAAACTCTTTAGCCAAGTCTGTGAATGTTGGAATGGCATCGCCATGCCCATGACAAGTGGAACCGAGTCATCATACAACACTCACATTTGTCTAGGGTGTGTATCCAGCACAACCTTAATGACCAAGGACAATTTACCATGAACAACATAAATCCATAGTTTCACAATCGAATCACATATTCAATGACATATACCACATGTTCAAACAAGAACGACTTAATAACTTTGTGAATACATTGGTAATTACATCATACATGATTGCCTCTAGGGAATATTCCCAACAACCAGCCCCTCGCCGGCTCCGGCCACCGCGCACGCACCCCAACCACCACCAGCCCTCCCGCGCCTTCCTCCTCCGTCCTGCGGATCCTGCTCGCCCACCAGCAGCGGTGGCCGCCACTGCTGCCCCTGTGCTACTCCGAGCTCCGCCATGCACACGACTTGTTCGACAAAAGTTCTCAACCAGGTTTTTTTCTATTTTTTATCTGTGGTGGTGGTGGTGTGGCGATGGTGGTGTCGATGTCGGTGGTGGTGTGGTGGTCGGGTGGCGGTGCCGGTGGTGGTGTGGTGGTGTGGCGGTGGTGGTGTGTTGGTGTCGCGTGGGTGGTGTCGATGTCGGTGGTGGTATGGTGGTGGTGTGGCGGCGGTGGTGCCAATGTCGGTGGTGGTGTGGCGGTGGCGGTCGTGGTGTGGTGTGGTGGTGGGGATGTCGGTGGTGGTGTGGTGGTGATGTGGTGGTGGTGGTGTCGATGTCAATGGATGTGATTTTTGTGTGCCAGAATGTCTGTGCCCACCTTCATGTGGATGTCGATTATTGGCCCTTGATTGTCGGAATGTAAATTAATTTATGTTCCGGAAAATTTGTATACCACATATGTGATATTGTTAGCAAAGATCATGCCAAAATTTTCCGTGAACTTTGGCATTACTTTGCTTAAAACATCATATATTAGAGTGCCCGTAAAATTTGGACTCATGGGGTACCTTAGTTAAATTTCCAGAAATTTTTCGAACTAACTTCGACTTTTTTCATTAGATATGTCTCACAACGACGAGGCGGGTGGTTCTGGGACCGGAGGCGGGGATGATTCATGGATGTCGATGCTTGCCACCAGAGGAGAACCCCTAGGCCTGGATCAGACGCACGACGATGCAGAAGAGGAGATGGATGAACCCTGTCGTCAGTAGGCGCCCACCGATACATCGGGTGGAGAAAGTCATACCGGTAGTGGTATTAGGGATGGCACATCCAGTAGCGAGGTGAAGCATAAGCGCGAAGCAAGACGACCAAACCTGTTCGGCACCGCCCGACAAGCATTCACAGAAGTGGACCCCAAAAGCGGTCTTCCTACCCAGCCGTAGGATTACGCTAAATGGTACGGAAACCAGATAGGATGCATTGTCCGAGACTTTGGCAACATTAATACGAAAAAGATCATAGATAAAGAAAACGCAGCTATGGCCGCCCTCCTCATTGAGAAGCTGCCCACACGGTACCAGTTCCAGTCTCATTATGACAACCAGAATCTGAAGAACAATCTGGTAAACTCGTTAGCCCTCAGCAAGTTCACTAAGGCGTTGGCAACTTGGAGATCGAATTTGATGGAGATGCTTGGGGAGGGTGCCGGTTTCGATGAGATCCTAAATTTGTGGCACTGCATTTCGGGGGAAGATTTTACCAAATTCAAGGTCGACAAACTCAAACCGGAAAGGATGCTACTGAGGAAGTGGGGAAAATATTACCCTGAGAAGAACATAGGTCCCCACAATCTCGGAAGCCGGGGTTACCCCGGAAAGGAGAGAATTTTGGCTAAGCAGGATGCGGAGAGGAAAGGGTCGAAACCCTATGACAATATCACAGACCCGTAGGCAAGAAAATTTGTCAGGGCCCATTATAGGGAAGAAGCCAAAAACCCCGGCGATCTTCTCTTGAATGAGAAGGTCAAGGAGCTCGATAAAAAATGTCTCGAAGAAGAAGAAAAAGAACGGCTTGCTTAGTCTGACGCGGGTTCATCGGCGACGACAGATAAAGACCCTTATGACACACCTTTTATTAGGGAGATTAACACGACAAAGGGGGTGAACATAGACAAGAAGCTGCATCATGTCCATGTGCATGGCGTAGGAAAGGGTCATCGGCATGCGCATTACTACCCGGACACCAAGGAGAAGAGAAAGGAGCAGAAGAAGATGCCAGAGAAAATGATCGACAGACTTGTGACCGCGAGGGTCAACGCCCTCCTTCCTAGCATCTGTCAGTCCGTCTATCAGCCCTTTGGGTCTTGGATAGAGGGTGGCAAACAAGGGCCTCCGCCCATGATCAGGTTAGGTCCCAGTATGGAGCCTGCTGCACAGAACCAGGCCGCCAATCCTGAGCCGCATGGTAGCGAACATCTGTCGCCGACCCGCCACGTCTCTGACACACCGGCGACCCTAAGAAGTCCATCTCCATTAGCCGAGCTCAATGCCCTCGAGGTAATTCAGCCTCGACAACTTAATTAAATACTATTACTTCATTCGTGGCGGCCTCAATCTCTAACAACCTCGCGACGTTTCACATGCCGACGAGGCGGGATGCACATTTCTTCTCCGTGTTAACGGTGAGTTGAACTACGTGGCTAAAGGAAAGATCGCCACACCTCTCAACCACGTGTCCCACGGTGTGGGTATGCCCGACGATGTGTTCAGGGTGACGTTGAGTCGGGTGCTCCCGTGTTGCGGTGCTTTGGATCCTCCGAACCACCCCCTCCCCCAAATGCTGACAGCGAGTTAAACCTAGAGCAGTACTTGGTTTGGCCATTGACATGGCCAAAAGCACTAATTCGTTTGGACATTACTCCTGTCAACACCTGAATACCGGTCGAGGGGTCGGGGCACCCAAGCCAATAAATAGATTTCTCACCTTCAAAGTCCATGCCACAAGACGACCATGATGATGATAACGAGTCTGATGACTACCTCGTCGATCCTTACGATGGGGGCCATGATGATCTTGATGAACTTCTCTCGCCAGCCGAGGAAGCGGATAAATATCGATGTACGAAGCGTAATTTTTGTTCTCAAGAACCAACAATTGTTGCCCCCGATCAAGTTGGCCTCAACCAGGACGCCCTCAAAGAGGCGGTCAAAAATGTATTTCACAAGGAGCCTAAGAATACGATGCAGAAAAGAAATAAGAAGAGTTCTAACTTTGCCTCCATGAGCTAGCCGGTGGAGGGGACTAAGTCGAAGACAGCGCACCGGGTTATTGGACAGGATACCCATCCACGACTGGCATCGTATCCATGAGTTGGCTAAGTCGATGCTTCCACCCAGGTTGGTTTCCTTGTTGATCAGGAATATGCGCAGCGTCCATGATGGTATTCTATATATGGAGGAGAGGCTTCTCAAAGAGAAAAATCCAACACTCCCAGTTTTTCTCGCAAAGGTGCCACCTACGTCGGGCTTTGTCACTACAGGCACCGCAGACACGGTCATCCTGAGATTTCATGACATCTTTCAGATGCTCCTCATGCAATCCGTCCACTTATCAATCGTCTGCCTAGTTGCGCTCAATTTGGCGAAACAGATATCCCTAGAGAATACCACGAGCATCACAATAATGGACCCCTACTACATGCAATACATGTACTTGAACAACCCTAAGGGTAAGGCATAAGTGACGCAGTACATCAAAGAGATCTTGTTGACGAATCATATGTCCAAGAGGATCATTCTGCTGCCTTACTTTCCCGAGTAAGTCATTCGCTAGCCGCCATAACATGATTTCGTCGATTTCCCATCGTTAAGTTTGCACATGTACAACTAATAGTGGTTATAATTTTTGAGGATTATATATAGACTCTTTGAACTATTTTGCGCAGAAACAAATACGGCACCCTCATCTTGCTATTCCTGAAGGACTCGTTCGCCCTCTATATTGACTCCGGGAGTAAACAGAAGGAGAAAAACTACTTCTCATCAAGACTATTCTCGATGAAGCTATGAACGACTACGTTAGGAATGAAGGCTTCATTGATGGACCACACCAATTTCATGGAAAATATGTATTGAGACACCAGACGGAGTTCCCCTGCCCCAAGCAGGCGCCAGGCGGTCAGATGGAGTCGTGGTTCCTTGTCCAACACATGCTGGAGGTCGTGAAGGAACGACAAAGTCTACAATTTCCGTATGCTAAGGAAAAATGGTGTCGCGGCATTGCGGAATTGTGTGATGATGAAATTAGACAAAACTTTGGTCGCATCCAGCACAGGATCACGAGAATCATCTACAAGGATGTCATAAGTGCAGACGGGGTCTACTTCTACGGCTCGCAGGGCCCACCACCTAACGATGAGCTCCTAGAACATGTACTACACCAGGGTGACGAGAGGCCAAAGAAGTCGACGACTAGGAAATGATCGACGGTGTGTACTGTATTCGGTACGGATTGTGCTCCTAAGAACTTTTGCTTTTCTTTGCCTAATACTTTTATCTTGGTCTACAAAGATGAAGAAGTGGATATGACAAGGGCTACGGACTAAAAGATCGTAAAGCGGAGGCGCGCGGAAGCTAACTAGGAAGACCATCACCTTTTCTTCCTAAATGTCAACATTTTGCGATTCTATCTTTGTATGCATGTGATCGTTAAACTTAGATGACTATTTTTCGTTCGAAAACTTGCGAACTAAACATGTTATCGAGATCGATGTGTATTCATGCATGCATGTATATGTATGAAACTTATGTTTGGTACGGTGATCACTCTCGTGTATCTATGATGTCGGTTTAATGCATATGCATGCAAATGTGATACATATATATGTGAATCAAAAAATTGGAGTGATTTTATATGTGTGAATTCTAGAAATCGTGTATCGAACAATATATTTGCACCTGTATATATGGCTGAAATTCGAAAATACCATTGTATATACGAAAATACCCAAAAAAAAGTTACTAAGGAGCATTGGCAAACTTACTTCAGGCGAAGCCAGTTATCACTGGCGAACGTAGCACTAGCAAACAGGACCCTGTTCGCCAGCGGTATCCCTTACTACCGTTGGCAAAGTGCTGTTCGCCAGCCGTAACCTGCTACCACTGGCAAGTTACCGCTGGAGAACAACACTTCGCTATTGGTAGGAAACAAAATGTTCGTCACTAATAAGCTATCTCCTACTAGTGGCATCAGAGTTACATGATTCTAGAAGTTTCTCAACACATGAGAAAGAACTAGTAATTAGAGCTTGGTCTAATCTTAAGAGGACACCTCAAAACTCAATTAGAAGCCCTAATTCAATTAGAGGGGCTATAATTAGAAACTCTAATTCTACTAGAGAGAGAGAGTGGCTTGAGTGACAATTTGCTCACAAAATTATTATTTAGCTCAAGCCTTGGGTGTCTGTTGGGGGAATGGATAAGGGGGTACCCCAAGGTACTCATTCCTGAACCGGGCTAGGAGAATCCAATTCATCATCAAACTGCCAGTTTACTCTTTGAACCGGCTAGGGGAGGAGAACCGGATTACGGCGCCCTGACTCAGAAATCCAGAAGAAGGGTTGCGCCTACGATGAGACCGGGAGTTGTCCCAACAAGACCCAACTAGGCTATTACTTGGACAGAAGTCACAAGTCCTGGAAGGCGGTCCAGAACCGGGGAGCAGCCTAGAACCAACTGTGACGCCCCGAGATCGGGCACTATGCAGATTTCAACATTTCTGCCAAAATCCACATAATAACCGATTTCAGGTTGCCACTTGTGATAACATTACAACAGTTCACGAATATTCCGCAACAACAACAGAAAAGATATATACAAGACGACTCAAACGAGTCAAGGATACAACTGATACAATACAAAGATCCAAATGACAGCGGAAGAAACAACATAGTGTCCGACTACGGACAAGATACAAATTGGACTAAGAGTCCTGAAGATAACCGATGGCGTCCAAATCCCTGCCCAGGCCAAGCCGGAGGGATTCCCAAGCTAGCGTCGTCAGACTTCAAACCTGTTGACTGCAATGTGGAATATGCAGCCATGAAAAGGATTCGTGGGTCAGTACTGTTAAGTACTGGCAAGTGGATAAACCATACTCACAGGATACCAGCGTAACCAATCATCACAAGATACAAATACTGTGGGTACAACGGAAGGAAGGGATTATTGCAAAGAAGCGGCAGCGGGCAGCACTAACAAACTAAAGAGACGCTCTACAACTTCCGGCTATTAGAGAGGGATAAGAGAACGCGACAAAACTAACTACAACTACTCACCAAACAATACCCATCCAATGTTACCCCCTACTAAGGAAGCAACCCAAGGAAACTCACACTGTTGAATAATGAAGGTTCAGCTTATTGTGACAATATGCCTATTACTAGTCAAGTTATTATCAATTAGGTGTAAGTTCTCTGAGTACTTGTTAGCCAGCACTTTCACCAAGTCGTCACATAACCGCGGACAACACGGCTTCTCGAGAAGATTCATCCCTGCAGGGTGCGCTACAGTACCCGTACACACTCAAGCCACCAACTAAAACTCAGGTTGGCTCGACACGACCCAAACCGTCTCTACAACCCATCCTAGGAGCCACGGAGCTATAAGGTCCCGGCCAGTCCGACCTAACCTAAGCGCAAGGGTGAAAACCACACCCCCCGGCACCACAGGCCTCGCCCTATATGCATCATCATCATCATAACCATCATAATCATCATCAACCATGGGGGCGCCTCCCATTATGCATATGCGCAAATGGAAAGCCCGAACTAAGTGTGGCTCTTCGGACAAGCTGCAAATCAGGTCTAAGTCGAGGGGGGTCCCATACTACCTCCCGGATGCGGTTAGCGCGCTCATCATGGATCAGTGGACAAGACCCTTTTCCTAGTTTCGACACTAGCAGGCTCCAAAACCACGCCGGGCCTCCTGCCGGTGCCTTATCATCAAATTATTATTACCCCAAACATTAACATGTTGTTGATTAAATTGAAACCCAACTATCAACTAAACAGGTGATATGAAAAAGGACAACAAGACTCGAGCGCAAACAACACTAAGCATGCAACTACGACACGAGGGCCAACAAGGTAAACAAGCAACAGTTGATAGGAAGGGGAAGGAAGGCTATATCATGGCTGCAAGGTAAACATATGATCGGATCGAGACACAAGCATCGAAAATACTAGGCTAGCATAAAGACAACGGAAAGAATCGGTAACAAGTGATGAAAGGCAGCCATAGGTAGCAAGTGAGTATACTTGCCTGGAATCCAGCAAGTAGAGGTACATCCGAACTTGTCGTTGCTCACATCATCTCACATCCTATCCGCGAAGAAGCAACGAACTAGAACAAACACCGGATGCAACAATTACTACTACGGCAAAAGATCCAGCATGATCAAGATATGGATGCATGACAAGTTTAAGGATGCATCAAAGATAAACTAGTTGACATGGTAAACATATTTAAATGGGCCCAGACGCAATTTGGATTGCATATGGAAAAGCCCATGAATTAATGCTGAATTAAATGATCTACAAATAACCATCATGTGAAAGTTGATTAGAATGATGCATGGATGATGAAAACAATAAGAAAACAACAATAGCTTCAGTTTGATATGTTGTTTACCAAGTTTGGAATTTTTATTTATTAAGTTATGAACTTTGGCATTTTAAATGATTAAACAAACATTTGTTGTTTTCACCAATTTTAAATTTTCAAAACAGATAACAAAATTTATATTTGGAAAGAACACAAAATTTTAGATGGAATACATATTTCATTTGTTGAATTTGGATTTAAAATGAGCAAGTTATGAATTTGGCAATTTAAAAGGTGTATTTAAAGTATTGAATTATTGCACCAATTTTAATTAGGAAAAACAGTAGACAAATTGTATTGAAAAGGTTGAAAACATGTAGCAAATGTTTCACTGAACATTTTGAGCTATTAAACATAATTTTTGGATCATTATTGAATTTATTATGCATTTTTCCATAAGCATTTTTATTCTGCCCCTTTTTGTAAACAGAAGGAAACATGTTCAAATTTAATTCAATTGTGACCAAATAAAATACCACTGTGTAGAGTTTGTTAAGAAAAAATTTTAGAGCCCAAGTTTGCTCAATTTGGATGAACAGAACTCAAGTTATGAATTTCCAAAGTTTCAAATTTTAATAGCCATTTCTGTATTTAATTATTTAGTGCAAAATTTATTACAGAAACATGTTGCAACTTTGTGACTAACAGAAAGAGCACAAGATTCTGAATCCATAGAAATTTGAATCATTGAAATTGGAGCATTTTTCAATTTGTTATTGATTTTACAAATAAAGACTCAGTTCTGTTTTTCTGGATTTCGAGAAATAAAAGAAAATGGAGAAAAAAGGGGTGGCTTTGCCACGGGTGGGATTCGAACTCGGGGCTCCAGGGAGTGCGGATCGGTGCGCAGCCACTGGGCTGCTGCTGCGGTTTGTGAACACATACAGAACTGAAGAAAGTTAAAGGGTAACAGCGACGAAATCTGACGAAACTGAACACCAGATCTCTGTTCTGCACGGGACGGTGACAGACATAGGCGGACGGTGGCGACCTGCAGCGACACGGCGACTCCACCGCTCGATGGCGGGCACCCAGAGCACGAGGGGAGGTAGGGGAGAGGTCCCAGAAGGTTTCCTCACCGTGGGGAAGGCTGGGGGCGGCCGGAGGCGCTGTAGATGAGGAAGACGACGGCGACCGTGGCCATGACGTGCTTGTGGACGGAGGAGGAAGATGGCCATGGCGGGGCTGTTCGGAACGTCCTCGGGTGCCGATATTCGGCGTGGAGGATGAGGACGGCGAGGCGATTCCATTCCCATCCTCGGACGCCCTTGCCGGCGACCATGTCCTCGCCTCCTTGAGCTTCCAACTCCGGTCATGGAGGTGGGGTGGTGGGTGAAGAAAAGAGAAACAGAGAAGAGGAGGAAGGGGGCGGCGGCTGGAAGAAGGGAAGGAGAGGGAGAGGGAGGCTAGGGTTAGGGTTTTGGAGAAGGGGAAGGGTAGATAAGGAGGAGGGCAGGTGGAGCAGGTGGGTGCGGTGGTCTGCTTTGGTGAAAACGACAGGAGGGGATCACGTCCTCCTCGTGCCTGTACAGATGGAGGAAGGAGAAAGACTGGGGTGGGCTGGTTTGGTGGGCCTGGTGGGCTGCTCTCTCTCTCTCTCTCTCACTCAAACATTTTTTTGTTGTAAAAGAATAGGAAGAGAGAAATAGTAATTAGAGGGGTTTTTGGTGTCAGAAAATGCCAAAGTAAATTGCTGTGGTTTTGTTATTGCAAATGCACGAGTGCACCAAAGTTTGTTTTCAAACTTTCAAAAGTTTTGTTGCACTTTGAAATTTGAAAGAGTTTGGGAGAAAAAAATCACATTAGTTGAATTAACTCAAATTTGAACAAGTGAAGGGTTTGAAACTTTTGAATTGGTTTGGGAAACAAGTGCAATGTCATGATGCAATGCAATGCAATGCAAAAAGAAAAAAAAACAATCAACTTCTAATTGGGGGAAAAAAATCCCCCGGGTGTTACACCAACGGAGCTAATCCGGTTCCCGGTATGAACCGGCGAAGGCCCCGAAGGCCAGATGTCGATAGGACTGATACATCTCAAACGTACCCATAATTTCCGATGTTCCATGTTGTTTCCATGCCATATGCTACATGATTCCTATACACTTTATGTCATTTTTATGGATATCCTGGGACTAACCTATTGACAAGATGCCACAGAGTCAGTTCCTGTTTTCTGCAGTTTTTGGATTCAGAAAAGTTGTTCTGGAAATATTCTCGGAATTGGACGGAACAAAATCCTAGAGTCTTAGAATTCCCGGAGCGTCGAATGAGTCCAAAGGAGACCCGGAGGGGGGCCACAGGGAGGCCACACCATAGGGGGCGCGGGTTCCCCCTGGTCGTGCCAGCTGGTGGTGTGGGCCCCTCGAGAGCCCACCGACATCACCCTTTCGCCTATATATTCCCCTCGAGGCATAAACCCTAAAATATCAGGCCTCCATCCACGAAATATTCCGTAGCTCCGCCGCCGCCACCAACATGTTTCGATAGACAGAAATCTCTGTTCCGACGCCCTGCCGGGACGGGGAAGTGCCCCCGGAGCCATCTCCATCGAATCCACCGCCATGTTTATCGCTGTTGCTGCCTCCCATGATGAGGAGGGAGTAGTTCACCCCCGGGGCTGAGGGCTCTACCGGTAGCTATGTGTTTCATCTCTCTCTCCCATGGTGTGATCTTTATGTGATCATGAGCTTTGTAATCTAGTTGAATAAGTAGATGTTACTCTTCATCTGTTATGCTACTCAAGTGGTTTTGTTATGAGATCTCCGTAGACACTTTGATCACGGTGTAAAGGTGAAAGTGTGTGCACCTTGTGGTTTAGAATGCTATTTATATTTTGTGTTGGATGACCCTATGAAATTGTGGTGTTTGTTTGGAACCATCTAGGTCTCGTGGTGATAGCCTGGGGATTACCTAGATGGGGACATGCAAACTCTAAGGAGTGCTCTTATAGCCCTACGCAATGATTGGTGTTTGTTATCCGACCGGAGAGTGGTTCAGAGTAGCATAGTGAAGAGATGTTATTTAAGCATTCAATTATGTTATTATTGTTGAGAGTGTCCACTAGTGAAAGTATGATCCCTAGGCCTTGTTTCTAAGCATTGAAACTTCGTTTATAACCAGTTCTGCTACATGTTTGCTTGCTGCCATTTTTATTTCAGTTTTCTATTATCACTTATAATCATCCATATTACTTTTTTTCAATATATCTTTGCCGAAATAGTGCACTTATACAACTGACAATTGTATTAGGTGTGTTGGGGACACAAGAGACTTCTTGTATGGCAATTGCAGGGTTACTTGAGAGGCATACCTTTGACCTCTACCTCCCTGACTTCGATAATCCTTGGGTGATCCACTTAAGGGAAACTTGTTGCTGTTCTACAAACCTTTGCACTTGCAGGCCAAACACTGTCTACAAGAATAGAAGCGTGCGTAGACATCAAGCTCTTTCCTAGCGCCGTTGCCGGGGAGGTAAGGTGGTATTCACATCCTCTATGAGTGCTCGACGTTATTTCCTTTAGATTCTGCAATTATATCTTTTTGTTTCTTGTTTTTATTTTCACTATCCAGGCTTAATGGAAAACAACAAAAATATGAGAGAGCTTTATAATATTTATCTTGAGTTAGGACATGAAGTGTTTGAAGAGAAAATTAAAAAAAAACCCTATAGAGCTTTATTTGAATTCTAGTAGCAATGTTATTAATATGAATTCCTTGAACACCATTATTTCTAATGCTATCGAAAAGTCTAAGCCTGGGGAAGCTAATTTTTATGAAAATGATCTTTTTAGTCCACCGAGTTTTGAGGAGGAAATTTTCTTTGATGATACTTTGCCTCCAATATATGATGATTATAATGATTGTGGTATTCTAGTTGCACCTACTATTGAGGATAAATTTTATTGTGATTATGATATGCCTCCTATATATGATGTTTACAATGATGAACGTGCTATTTTCAGTCCATATACTATTAAGGATAAAGTTCATTATGATTATACTATTCCTCCAATTTATGATGATTGTAATGATGGATGTGATAGTTTTACTGCCACTATTAATAATGAGAAGGACTTTACTTATGTGGAGAGTAATGATAATAATTTTATGCATGTGGATCATGATAAAAATGCTTTATGTGATAGCTATATTGTTGAGTATATTCATGAGGCTACTGAGAATTATTTTGAGAGACGAAAATGTGGTTATGGAAATCTTCATGTTATTAAATTTCCTCTCTTTATGATGAAAGTTTTGAGATTTCTCTTGTGTTGCTTCTATATGCATGGTCATTATGAAAGAGGAAGACATGGTTTCATATATCTCAATAATATTAAGTCTCCTCTCTTTATGTTAAAAGTTTTGAAGTTGCACTTGTTTTTTCCTTCCTATGCTAGCTTTCTGCTCCATTGATTTGTTTTCTTACAATACTCCTATGTATTGGAAGAGTGTTAGG
Source organism: Alopecurus myosuroides (assembly GCA_028641055.1). Classification (NCBI taxonomy): domain Eukaryota; kingdom Viridiplantae; phylum Streptophyta; class Magnoliopsida; order Poales; family Poaceae; genus Alopecurus; species Alopecurus myosuroides. The sequence goes on along the minus strand of CM054062.1, from coordinate 331,988,169 downwards.
TATAAACATGTTTTATATATGCTTCTTGATGCTCTCTTTTATTTTTCAACTCTTATCCTTATGTGAGCATCTTCTCAAATTATCATGCCTAGCTAAAAGGCTTTAAAGAAAAGCACTTCTTGGGAGATAACCCATGTCTTTATTTTTGCAATGTTTTCTTCTGTTTTCTTTGAGTAAAGGTGTTGTTTACTTCTGTAGCAACTCCTTTGTATCTTTATTTTCTCGCATTTGTTGTGCCAAGTGAAGTCTCTAGTGAAATGTTGAAGTTAGATTTGGATTTCTACGCAGGAAACAGATTTCTGTTGTCCATTGTTAAATTCGTATAAAATCACAAAAAGATCAAAATGACCTGAAAATTTTTGTGCTTAATTCTCAGCTATTTCCAAAACTTTTTCTAGCTTTGCGTTTTTCGATTTGAGAAACATAAGTTCCCCTAAAAAGTTCGTCTTTACAGACTGTTCTGGTTTTGCATATTCTGCCTTTTTACTTGCATTCTCTCTTTTACTATGTTGAGTTGATTTCTGTGCTCCACAAAAATATATGTGGCTGTAGCAAATGTTTAAAGAGTATTAATAATGCTTGTGTCCAAGGAGAACATGTGAATTTTTTATTGTGCACTAACCCTCTAATGATAATTACTTTGAGTTTGGTGTGAAGAAAGTTTTCATGGGTCAAGGGAAGAGGGCGATATAATGTGATCAAGAAGAGTGAAAAGGCAAAGCTTGCGGATGGCCCCATGGTTCATCCCAGCAAATTACAAGAAGACTCAAGTGTCTAAGCTTGGGGATGCACAAGGCATCCCCTTCTTCATTAACAAAAATATCAGGTCCTCTTTCAAGACGATATATTTTTATTGCTTCATATGATATGTGTTATTCTTGGAGCGTCAGTTATTTTTGCTTTCTGTATTGTTTGGTTTTCTTTTATGTATCACATGTTTGGATCCTATCATATTTGTTTGGGAGAAAGACACGCTCCGGTTTCATTGCTTAGGACACTCTAGTTTTCACTCTTATTGTTCTGTGAGTGTTCACTTTTTGCTAGTACTGAGTTTAGTCCTTGTTTTCCACCCGTATTTTGTTTAGAGCTTGTTGGTTTTATTCAGTTATATATGACTAGATCTCTGGACTTTATTGAATATTATCTTTGAGTGTTGTTGCAAAAAAAAGTTGATTGGTGTTGGAAAGCAGTAGTACAATTTTTGTGCTTATGACGGTGCAAAAAGAAGCTCGTATAGACTGTGGCTAGACTTCTTCATGTCATGTTGGATGTTATTCTAATTCTATGCTTAGTAGTTATTATTGTAGCATGACTTGTCTCAAATAGCTGGGAGTGTTTAATGTGCCATTGAAAGAATCATGAGTTGTTTTATCACTTTAAAGCATAAATTTGTGGTGTTCTCCTTCGAATGCTTTATTTGGTTGACTTGGCGCATGCTTACACCATGTTTATGACTACAAACCAGTCACCTATAGCCTCTATGATCATGTAGATTTTTACTTGTAATACCATTTATGCTTTGATTAATAATGTTTTTGTCGCTATGCATGATTATGGCCATTACTGCTCTCTTAATTTGTCGCTCCCAGTCTTTGCTAGCCTCCACATGTACTGAGTATGAGCTCTACTCGTGCATCCAACTCCCAAAAACCAAAGTTCGCCAAATGTTTCCACCATACCTACCTACATGTGGTATTTAACCCCCACTCCAAGTAAATTTCTCATGTGCTGACTTTAAAACCTCCAAAACTATTCTTGCTGTATGCCCCTGTTTTAGCTCATGAGGACGTAAATAGAGAATCTTTGTCTCACTTGTTGATTGGACTTTACACACCTGGACTAGTGGCACATCCGCTTATCCAAATTGATAGAAGAGCTGGCAGCGGGGTTCCCAGCCCCAAAATTGGTTACTATTAAATTCTATTCACTATTTTTTCCACTGATTTATCAACCAAAGCATAATTGTGTAAACAAAATAGAAGAGGGATGACCTTCTATACCAGTTGTGTCCTTCAACGGGAGCCGCTCTTGTGAAGTCTAGTTGGCTTGTGACGTATTGTATTTTATGATTACTATTCGTTGACATAAGCATACACCTCTCGAAAAAATGTTTTAAATACCTCTGTTGAATAAAATAAAAGGCTCTAGCACATGAGTTAATCCCTGCTTCCATCTTCGAAGGGTCTTTCTTTTACTTTTATGTTGAGTCTCCATCTTCTAACATTATGCACAGTTACGAGAGTGTAGTTGCCATTCTGAGTTTAATGTGCATCAGTCCCAACGATTATTATTGATTGATTCATGATGTGTTATTACTTGCTCTCAAATTATTTGTTTCTAGTCATCCACTTGAACTTTGAAGGTGTCCTGGCATTTATGTTTAACCCCACTCTTGAGTACAATCGAAATATTACTTTGCTATGTTTCCTTTATGCTCGAAACAAACGTATAACTTTCAAGTGCATTATTATTCATGATCTTTTATTTGTGTTACTCTTCATGATGCAAAGTGATAGCTAAGTTTCATTGTTAGAATTATATCTTTTATGCTTGTGTTTAAAGTACCAGGATCTCTGCTTACATATGGTTTTACAATTTAGATGATCACGTTTATGTTGGTAGCATGTCTCCTCAGAAATTATTTGTTTTCATCGTTTTACCTACTCGATGGCGAGTAGGAACTAAGCATGGAGATGCTTGATACGTCTCAAACGTATCCATAATTTCTAATGTTCCATGTTGTTTTCATGCCATATGCTACATGTTTCATATACACTTTATGTCATTTTTATGGATTTCCTGGGACTAACCTATTTACTAGATGCCACAGAGCCAATTCCTGTTTTCTACTGTTTTTTGTTTCAGAAATTTTTTTCTGGAAATATTCTCCGAATTGTACGAAACAAAATCCCAGATTCTTAGAATTCCCGGCGCGTCAAAGGAGTCCAAAGGAGACCCGGAGGTCGGCCACAAGGAGGCCACACCATAGGGGGCGGGGTGTCGAATCTGCATCTCAACAAGTCCCTCGGGTGAACCCATAGGGTTTCGAATAGGAGAACATGTGGACGCTGGTGGCGATCGTCGGCTAGACAAGAGGCACGATTTACCCAGGTTCGGGGCCCTCGTAGAGGTAAAACCCATACTCCTGCCTCTGTCGATCTGTATTATCGAATAGATCGGTTACAATGGGGGATTGCTCAAGTCGAGAGTATAATCTCGAGCTCAAGGCTTGAAGGTGCGGTATTTCTTGGTCCTCCCCCGGTGGCTCTCCTGGCCTTATATAGGTGGCCAGGTCCCAAACCACACCCGGGGAGGACTCTAACTCGAAACCTATGTCGGTTACAAGTTTCCTATCTTATCCCGCAAGGCATTGCGGCTGGACTTCAACTGGGCCTTCTAGAGTAGTCCAAAGGCTTCTCGTATTGGGCTTCAGTCTTGGGCCTAGGATCATGTATCCTTATTCGCCGGGTCCAAGGTTCATCCCTTCGTCAGTAGCCCCCGAGCGTTTGCTCGATTGGGATCTTTCCAGTCGGGTAGACGCTCAGATTTTTCATCTTTCTTTTTTTCGGATGACTATTATAGTCATTTTCCATTCGGAGGGTGTATACCCTCTGTGACGAGTTTAATACTCGAGTATCGAGTGATGAAAGTGCCTGTGTTTTTTACTATTTTTTGTAGAAGGATGTGGCGCAGTAGCTTGGCTCTCCCGAAATATCAGGGCCAACTAATTGCAACTAGCGCAAAAACAGTTCTGGCCTACACAGATTCGAGACCTCCGACTCGAACCCGATGAGGTGATCATTGCGACTGGGCCGTAGAGGTCTTACCGAGTCGAACTTAACCTATAGGGGTACCCAGCGCATCCGCTAGGATTTTTCTTCGTGTTGTTGACACGGAAATTTACCGGAGGACGCAGCTTGAGTGCGATTCCAGGCCCTCAAGAGAGATCTTTTGGGTCTTACCTTCATATTCGAGAAAATATGGCATCCGGATGTGCCTAGTCGGTTGAACAATCCAGGTTTGTGATGTGTAGACATCGTGTGATGGAGTGGCAGGATCTGCGCACCCGCGACGTTTTAGGTCTGTGATTTCTTGAGTGAGAAAATCAAGCTATTTTGTCCATACGAAAGAATTTTCGTGTCTGGAATCTTTAGGCCCATACGAAAGAGTTTTCGTGTCTAGGGTCTTGTTTTACGTGAAAGAATTTTCACGTCATAATTTGTCCGTACGAAGTCACTTCGTGTTTGGAGCTTTTGCGGATGAGTTTCTACGTCCTGATCTGCCCATATGAAGTTTATTTCATGTTTTGGGTCTTTTATTCGAACAAATTTCCAGTTTGATGATGTGTGCCATGACGTCACGGTGCACTTTATCCTCCCGATGGGACGTGACGGAGCGATAGCAGAGGCGCTGGCCCACCTTGTCAGTTTTTTTACCGGAAACGAGACGTCGTTTACGGTTTTTACGCGAACTGCGTGCAGTAATTGCGCACAATCCACTGTTGGGATCATGGCACGAAACAGCTTCCGCCGCCCTTTCGTTTCATCTTCACACGCGTCAGCTGCGATGGATGCCACGTGGCTTGACGAACGGCTAGGATCGGGCGGCCCCGTGTATAAAGGTGGCCCTTAGGTAAACGGTGAAAATTTCCCGTCATTCTCTCCAGCCTTCATCTTCCTCGTTCTTAGCCCTTTCTCTGCGAGCTCGCACCAGCATCCATGGCAGGAGGCAAGAAGCGCAGTGCCGCCGTTTCTTCATCGAGGGCGACGGAGGAAGTTCCCGCGCCGCCTGCTCCGCGCTCAGGCGGTTGGCGCTCGCCCAACACAACGAACAAGAGCATCAAGGAGATGCAGAGAGAAGGGTTGCTGCCTCCAGAAGCCGACAAGCGGGTGCGCCTCGGCAAAAAGGAGGAGGTACCCAATCCCCGCGCGAACGAACGCGTGATCTTCGCGGATCACGTTTCGCACGGGCTCTCCTTCCCCCTCCATCCTTTCCTCGTGGCGCTGCTGTATGTCTATGGCATACGTACAGCTCCACAACTTGCCTCCAAACGCAGTGCAACACATCTCGTGCTTCATTGTGCTTTGCGAGTGCTTCCTGGGTATTCACCCTCATTAGGGCCTTTGGAAAGCCCTTTTCAAGGTGCGTGTCTTCCGCGAGAGATTGCGAGTAGAGACTGAGCTCGGGGAGCCGCTGCGCACCGGTGGCTTCGGGATCCACGCGAAGTCGGATAGCGGCTACTTGCTGATGCACTTCATCGACTCCTCCCAAGGATGGAGAAATAAATGGTTCTACGTCATCGAAAACAGCGCGGGTGGAGTCCACGAGTTCCACCCGTTCGTTGTTCTGAAGAGGCGGAAGTCCTGGGCGCACAAACTTTTGGTTGAAGAAAACCGGATTGTCACCCCGCTACTCACCAAGGTGGCCGCTCTCCGTGACCAAACCGCAGGAATTGTGCTGAATGGCCTGCACCTGGCGAGCGTATTCCTTAAACGCAGGATCCAGCCCCTGCAGGAGAGGCCCTCCATTATGTGGGAGTATCAGGGCGCTGAGGACCCCAGCCGCGTGAGCCGAGAAGAACTCTCGAATGTTGAGTTTGAGAAGAAGATTGCGGCTATCACCAGCTTGAAAGTGGGCGAGCCCTTCTCCGACTGCCCAATTGCGGCTTTTGAGGCATCAAGGCCTCCACCACCCGAAGTAAGTTTGAGTTTTTTTTTGTCTTCTGTCTCTTTCTGACTCAAAAGTTTTTTCTGTTGACTGAAATTCTTCTTTCTTCTCTTCTTCTATCTTCTTTTTTGTAGAGTTTAGCGGTGGTCAACTGCTACCCGCCAGTCTCCGGTGAGGAGGTCTCGGACTTGTTGGCGAGCAATCTGGACGCCCCAGCTGATACCAGCGTTGCCGAAGCAAATTCGAGTTCCGAGCACGATTCCTCGGATGACGCGGAAGAATCGGGTAGCGATCTCCGCCTCCGCAAACGCCGTCGATCGGAAAACGATGAAGCCACCTCCAAGGATAATTCCTTGGGTAAGGAGTCACCTGAAAAGGATCCCCTCATCGTGACTCCGCTAAGTGCGCGCGTCCCTTCTCCTTCCTTGCCAAAGATCCATACCGCCTGGAATGCGGATATGTTGGATGATGACGACAACGAGTAAGTTCTTGCTTTCTTGTTCCAGTCGAATGTTTCCTTTTGTTTCTTCTGACAAATTGTTTTTCTTCATGACAATCTCCAATCTATCAGCCCTAGTCGGTTCGTCTCTTTCCTTCCTCTTGAAAAGAGGAAAAGAGCTGTTGCTGCGGGTGAGACCCCGACTACTGGCACCGTTCAGAATTCACCGAGTGCAGCTCCCACAATGGTGGCTACGGAATATAGGATTCCTAGCTTTGCCGTTGGGGCTTCGACTCAAAAAGAAGTGTCGGGTAGCTCGGCGGATCCTCTCTCCATAGCTCAAGGCCAGGTAAATCTTGATATTTTCTTCTCCATGTTGTACTTTGTCTGTTTAGATTTTTTATCGGGTTCACGGCAGTGCTCTCGATGGGAGTAGCCCCCGAGGCTGTAGTTAATCATGTATGATTGGCTACAGACTCAAAAACCATTTCGTCTATTTTCTTCATTTTATCGGGTGCACGGCAGTGCTCCCGATGGGAGTAGCCCCCGAGGCTATACTCGAATGTTTGCAATCGTGTATAGGCTCAATCTTCTCCTCTTTGATTTTTTTTATCTTCATGTTTTGTAGTCCCTTCTCGACTCCCTTGTGGCCATTGGCCGTCGCGTTATCTCGGCCGAGACAGAATGCGTGACCCTTCGGGCGGAGCGCGATCGACTTATCTCAGAAAATGAGCTTCTTCGAGGTAAAATCAATCGACTCCTTCTATCTCTTCTTTCCATTCGCATAAACTCCTCTGGATTTCAAACTTGTTGCTATGCAGCTCAAACCGACGCGTTGAAGGCCGAAAAGACGGTTGCTGTCACTCGGGTAGGCGCCCTGGAGGCTCAGTTGGAAACTTCTCAACAGGAGCTCCAATCCTCTCGTAAGCAGTCGACTGACTTTGAGGGAAAGCTTGCGGATGCCCAGGACGCCCTGAAAAAACTGGAAGAGACCGACACGAAGCCTTTGGCCCAGCGTTTTGCAGGTGAGTTGCACTTATCCTTTATTTTTCGACTGGTTGGTAAGTTCTTTGGATTTTGACTTATCTTTCTACAGGTCTTCTTGGTGTCGCTATTGAGCTTCCCGGGGTTCAACGAGTGGACGCCTTGACAGATTCCTGCGCTCAACTTCGACATCATTCTAACGGGGTTTGCACCCTGATTAGCGATGCTACTCGAGTGTTGACGCAGCTTCATGGGCGTTTTCTGGTCGACGCCGCGGTTCCGCCCCTGCTGAGTGATCTTCTGAAGGTCTTTCTGGAGGGCAATCACCTTGATGCCTACTCGGTTGCTCAGTCAGAGTCCGGGGCGAAGACTGCTATCCAGTTTGCACTGGCGCACCGAGTCGCAGGCTTGGAGGAGGCGTACTCGAACCTTCCTGTCAACCCTACTACGGGCAAAAAGGTAGCACTTCGTCCTTTCGGCGATCCAGCTGGAGTGCTTGCCCAGAAGTTGTTCGATTTGCTTGTTCGTGCTAGTCGTAGGGGGCACACTGCTGCGAGTGGCAGCACATCTGCAGCTCCTTAGGATAGTTTCTCTGTAGTTTGTGCTTTTGATGTAATGAACATTGGGATGTATTCCCGTGTTCTACTTTTAATTGAAATGTTGTTTTGATATCTTGAGATGCTTCCTATGATTGAATTGTCATGAGTTTCTCCCGATGGGGGTAGCCCCCGAGCACCTGTCGAATAGGTGGTGTTATTTCTCGAATGGAGCGTCTTATTCCTTAACTGTCCTTTATCTTTCCAGGTAACGGGAGTTCTTGCGGAGTCCTCGAGTGGGTCCTCTGCACGAGTGGATCCTCTTGTTGCTGCTGTTGGCACTTTTGCCGGCCTTCGTGACCGTATTGCGGATGGTGAGCGCAAACTAAAGATTTTGCGCGGGGTGGCGGATGTGGCCAAGTCCAAACAAAAACTTGCGATTGAACGTGAGCAGTTTGTGATGGATGAGTTGGCGGTTGTCGCTAGGGATTTGCTCTGTAAGTATCTCAGCCCCATGGCTTTCTGTATCTTCTATCATCCTTTGATTCTTTACCTTTCTTTGCAGTTGTTCAGCCAGATGACAGGAGTGAGAAATAGTGGGTGGAGAACCATATTCTTCATGAAGCCGGTAGTTCAGAACCCCATGCAAATAACTTTTGGTCCGATCGTAGTCGAGGCTTTGTGCTTGCTACCTTGAAGTATCGAGTAATCCAGGCTAAGATGCTCGTGAGTTCCTTCCACGAGATTTTGATTGCTGTGAACTCCGCTTTTTATCTGTTGGAGAGGGGTCGAGAAGATTGGAGCCATCTCCTCAGAACTTTCGGGCGAGAGGGAGAAATCCGCGAGTGTGTCCATAATCAGATGATCTGTGGCTCGGTAGTGGCGCTTTCCTTCGTCCGATTGTGGCATCCAGAGGTGAATTTCAACTCTGTGGCTAGGCTTCCTGATGGTCGAGTCGATATGTCCCCTCATTATAGTGTTGTTAGGCCTGCCGCAGAGGAGATTATTCAATTGACCTCAGAAGAAGTGGATCGGGTGTTAGCCGAGAAAAACACTCGTCGCCATATGTAATCATAGGATGTATGTATCCTGTATAGTTGCTCAAAACTTTGTAAGGCGTCTACCTTGTGTGTAACATTGTGTATATGAAATTATCACTGTTGTGCTAGGTTTAGGCGTAGCCCCCGTGTATTTTAGGGTGTGTACCTGTTTTTTAGCACGTAGGGATGGAGATTGCGAGTAGATATGGTTGAAGAACCATGTATATTAATTGAAATGACTGAAGAGTCATGTGTTTCGGGCTAGAAGATGGCTAGTATAGCCTTATTTGCATGAGTAAGGTAAATCTAGGGATAGAATTTGCGGAGGTGTGCAACATTCCATGGGTTGGAGTAGATGCCACCAGTCGTCGGGTTCTTCAGTCGATAGGTGCCACCTAGGATAACTTCGTGTATTATGAAGGGTCCTTCCCATGGTGGTTTGAGCTTGTGTCCTTCTTTCTGCTTGAGCCGTAGCACCAAATCTCCTACCGTGAAGGCTCTGTGGCATATTCGGCGACTGTGATAGTTTCGCAACGACTGTTGGTATACTGCGGATCTTGCGAGTGCAATATCGCGTATTTCGTCGAGTGCGTCCATATCGTCTGCGAGTGCCCTGTTAGAGGTTTCTGCGCTGTAAGCAACGACCCGTGGGGCGCTGAATTTGACGTCCTCGGGAAGGACTGCTTCAGCCCCGTATACCATGAAGAATGGTGTGTAATTTGTGGATCGATTTGGAGCTGTGCGGAGGCTCCATAGCACGGAGGATAGCTCTTCTTCCCAGTGTCCCGCTGCTGGATGTAGGCGATCGAGTAGTCGTTTCTTGATACCAGCCGAAACTAATCCGTTGGATCGTTCGACTTGACCGTTGGTTTGCGGATGAGCCACTGAAGCGAATTTGAAGATGATTCCCTTTTCTTCACAGAATTGCTGTGTTTTCTTTGCTGTGAAGTTGCTGCCATTGTCTGTGATGATGTTGTGTGGTACGCCAAATCTACATACGATGGAATCGAGGAATTTGACAGCGCATTGGGCGCTAGCCGAGGTCACTGGCATTGCTTCGATCCACTTCGTAAATTTCTCGACTGCCACCAGCAAGTGTGTGTATCCACCGGGTGTAGACTTGCGTAATGGCCCTACCATGTCCAGCCCCCATTGTGCAAAGGGCCAGGCGATAGGTATCATATGCAACTCCGTAGCGGGAGCGTGTGGTTTGGGTGCGATCGCTGGCAAGCGTTGCACCTGTCGACCAATTCCTTTGCGTCTCTGGCCGCTGTAAGCCAGTAAAATCCTGCTCGAAAAGCTTTGCCTACGATTGCTTTCCAACTGGCGTGATGTCCACAATCTCCTTGGTGTATGTCTCGTAGCAATTCCTTGCCATCTTCGGGTGCTATACATCTTTGCAGTATGCCTGAGATGCTCTGCTTGTATAACTCGTCGTTGAGTACCCGAAAAGATTTGCTGCGTCTGACTATTTGTCGAGCCTCGCGAGGGTCTGCTGGGAGCTGTTTGGCGGACAAGTAGTCAAGATATTTCTGCGTCCAGACTGGCTCGACCAGAAAAAATTGTCGTGAGATGCCATGGCTGAGCTCGATGATAGCAATTTGTGGGCTGCCTCTGTCTCCAATGTGGTGGGTCCTTCAGCAGTTTTCTTGACCTTGACTGAACGCTTGGTCATCCTTTAAAAATATATTCTGGGCGGTATGGGTGTGTTTGTGGACCCCATGTTTGCCAGCATGTCTGCTTCTTCATTGTTGGATCTCGCAATGTGCTTCATCTCGCATCCTTTGAAACTTCCTTCGAGTAGATTGTACATGTCCCGGTAGGAGACCATGTTTTCTGCGATAGCGTCGCACTCCTTCATTGTCTGTTGCACGATGAGATTAGAATCGCCATAGATCATCAACCGGGTGGCTCCACATGCGATTGCCATCTTCATTCCATGTAACAGGGCATCATATTCTGCGTCATTGTTTGATGCTGGATCGTCGGGTGGGAAGTCCAATCGCAGGACGTACTGCAACTTGTCTCCTCTCGGTGATATTAGGACGATCCCAGCTCTAGCTCCTTCATTCCTTTTTGACCCGTCGAAGTACATGATCCAGTTACTCGTATATTTTGGCGGTCCGGGTATTTGTAGTTCTGTCCATTCGCTCAGAAATTCCACGAGTACCTGTGACTTCACGGAATTGCGTCCTGCATAGATAATGTCCCAGGCGCCTAGCTCGATGCTCCACTTTGCTATTCTTCCCGATGCCATTGGATTGTTCATGATAGTACCGAGTGATGCGTCGTTTAGCACCGTTACGGTATGCTTCTGGAAGTATTGTTTAAGCTTTCGAGCTGTGAGGACGACTCCATATGCAAGCTTCTGGTAGTGGGGATATTGTTGTTTGCATGGAGAAAGGACTTCACTGATGTAGTAAATTGGCCTTTGCACTCCATATGCCTTGCCTTCCTCTGGTCTTTCTGCTATGATGGCTGTGCTGATAACCTGGTTTGTTGCGGCTAGGTATAGGTATAGCGGTTCCCTTTCGTGTGGCGTAGCCAGGATACGCCTGCTCTGTAGCGCTTGCTTCAGATATGCAAATTCTTGCTTTGCTTCAGGTGTCAACTCGAATTTATCCGTCTTCTTCAACAGCTTATAGAAGGGTAACGCCTGTTCGCCCAATCGTGCGATGAATCTGCTCAAGGCGGCTAGTCGCCCTGCGAGCTGTTGGACTCCTCGTAGATTGGTGGGCTCCTTCATGGTCAAGATTGCTTGTATCTTCTCCGGGTTGGCTTCAATTCCTCGAGCGGAGACCAGGTTCCCGAGAAGTTGTCCTGCGGGGACGCCAAAGACGCACTTCGTCGGGTTGAGTTTGATTTGGTATGCGTTCAACGCGTCAAATGTTTCTCTGATATCATCGAGGAGCGTATCTTCCACTCGAATCTTGATGACGATGTCGTCAACGTACACTTGTACGTTCTTGCCAATGAGCTTGGCGAGGCATTTTTGCATGCATCGCTGATATGTTGCGCATGCGTTCTTGAGCCCGAAGGGCATTGTCGTGTAGCAGTATACACCGTGAGGTGTGATGAATGTTGTCTTTTCCTCGTCTTCCTGTTTCATCCGGATCTGGTTGTATCCTGAGTAGGCGTCTAGGAAGGAGAGGCGTTGGCAGCCTGCAGTGGAGTCCACGATTTGGTCGATTCGCGGGAGGGGAAAGTCATCCTTGGGGCAGTGCTTATTCAGCGACGTGTAGTCGATGCAAACTCGAAGGATGTTGGTGTTCTTCTTTGGGACCAGCACTGGGTTTGCTAACCAAGTGGATATTTTTATCTCTCTGATGAATTTTGCTCCGAGCAATCTATTTATTTCTTATCCAAGCGCTTTGTGCTTAGGTTCTGATCAGAACCGTCGGGTGGTCTGCTTGATGGGCTTTGCGTCCTTGTAGACTTCGAGTGAGTGCTCGGCGAACTCCCTGGGTATTCATGGCATATCTGAGGGCTTTCAGGCGAAAATTTTCCAGTACTCACGGAGGAGTTCGACGAGCGCGCTTTCCTATGCTGGCGAGAGGGTGGTGGACACCATCGCCGTCTTCGCAGAATCCGTCGGGTGTACTTGATGCTTGCGGGTACCACTATTTGTGTTGAATTCGAGCTCTGGAGCGTTCTTCTTGGTGAGGGGCATCACGGAGTGATCCGTGGTTTTTGTTATCTCCTCTAGTTCTTCCTGCATCCCGAAAGATTGAGCGATCTCGTTGAATTCGAAGTCGCACTTGTTGGACTTTTGAAAGTCTCCATCGATGGTGATTGTGCCATATTCTCCAGGTAGCTTGAGCTTCAGGTATGTGTAGTGCGGTACTGCCATGAATCTGGCGAACGCCGTTCGACCAAGAATGGCGTGGTATTGTGAGGGCCAATCGACAACTTCGAAGTTGAGGAATTCTCGCATGTCATTGCTTCGGTTGCCTAGCACCACCTCTAGGTTGATCGTTCCGAGTGGATGGACTGCTTTTCCTGGAACTATCCCGTGGAAGGATGTCTCTGATTCTGCGAGTCCATCCAAATTCTTGTTCATACGCCGGAGTGTGTCTGCGTAGATGATGTTGATGCCGCTACCTCCGTCCATGAACATGCGAGCCAGCTCGTAATTGCCAATTTGTGCTTGTATGACAAGTGCGGCGTGTCTTTGTTGATAGACTCGCGGAGGGTGGTCCTCCTTGGAAAAAGTTATCGGATGCTCTGCCATGTTCAGGTACTCAGTTCTTGTAGTTGGAGTTTGCACAGCCATGCATAGCTGTCACGTGTTTGTCTTCTGAACTCTGCGTGATGGACAGACCTTTTGTATCATGCCTAAGAGACCTGCTGGGTTCGGGTACCCGCTGGCTCCTTGATTTGGGGCGGAGGTGCTGGCACCGCAGCTAGCATTGCATTTTGGTTTCCTGCTGGGAACAGGGCTTGTGGTTGTTGAAATCCTTGAGTTCCTCCTCCGGGAAGCTGCGGGTAACCCTGACTAGTGGCTGCTCTGTTTTTCTTCAGGAGGGCCTCGTGGATTTCGATGAACTTTCGGCACTCCTTGAGAAGGTGTGTTGCCTTAGTTTTGCCTGTGCGCTTATCTGTAAATAGATGTAGCGTGCAGTAACCGTCGAGGTCCTCCATGGGGGTTTTGTCTTCTTGCTTTGGTTTCCACTCGCGTTTTCCACGATATCCACTGTCGCGGTTTTTGGTGAACTCCGCTGCCACGAATTCTTCTCGATCATCATGGTCGTAGTTCTTTCTTCTTTTCTTTCGACCATGGCGGTCGTCATTGCATGCTGGGGATGAATCTTTCTCGTTGCGCACTGCGTCTTCGCCGTTTTCCCATCTATCGGCTATGGCCATCAATTCTCCCATGGTTTTGGGTGCTAGTCGTCCCAGTTCTTCCCTGAAAGAGGTTCGCCGTGCTGCTTTGGCGAATGCTTCAACCGCGACTTCTTCGGATATATTCCTGTCGTATTCCTTAGCGTGATCCATCGCTGAATATATTCGCGAGTAGACTCGCCACTTTTCTGCTTGCAAGCCCGTAGCTCCTCGATGGTCGCAGTCCGTTTGTATGTTGCTTGGAAATTTTTGCAGAAATCCATGTTTAGGTCGTCCCAGGACCCGTAGCATGCTTTCGGCCTTCCTTCGAGCCAGCTGCGAGCTGCACCGACTAGGTGTAGGTTAAGGTACTGCATAGCTGTGTTTTTGTTCCCACGTTGGCATTTTATTGCCGTGAGGTAATCCGATAACCAGGCAGAAGGCTCCTGCGAACCGTCGTATTTCTGTACTTCCTTGGACAGCTTAAATCTTTTGGGTAGCAGTGCTTCGCGGATGCTGCGGGTAAAGCATAGGGCTCCGCAGACTTCATCATCAAAGGATGTGGATGGGGAGCGCGTGCGGTTTCTGGCCGCCCGTCCTTTATCGACCTTGCGCTGGGCGATGTCCAATCGTGCATTGTATCCGGGCTCATCTCGATTGGCGTCTCCTCTTGGTTCTTTGCTGCGATGTCGCGAGTGGCTGCTGTCTCGATCTTTTCGCGGGCTGCGATCCCGATTTCCTCGCGGGCTGCGATCCCGATTCCTCCGTGGGCTGCGATCTCGACCTCTTCTCGGGCTGCGGCTACGGTCTCGGCCTCTTGGGCTGCTATCGCTGCCACTCAGGCTATCTCCTCGTCGCCGGGCTTCTTTTCCCTGTGCTTGGCGGGGCGATTTTTCCTGTTCGGGTGATGTGCCCCTACGTCCACGGGGTGCTTCTTTGTCCTTCTGTTCGGTTGTCTTCCTGCGATCATAGGAGGCAAGTTTTGTGGCTGCCATGCCTAGTCCTTTTTGTACTTGCTTGTATTGTTCCGCGCGGGGATCGTTTTCCCCTGGTTGATTTATCTGCATGTAGGTAGCTGCGGCTCGCACCGCGGCTGCGGGAGTTTTCGGATGGATGTTTCCATCTTCGTCCACACGCATAAGTGATTTGTTGATTCCGCTTAAGGACTCGCCGTCCATAGTCGCAGTTCTCGAGCCGCGTATCTTCTTCTGGGGGCGGTTCCCGACGGAAGGTGTTAGGGATAGCTCCGCTCGGCGTTGGCTCGACTCGTCTGCTATCCTTTTTTGCACGACCAGATCTTCTCGAGCTTCTTTGATAGCAGTGGCCGCTCTCACTAGATGGTAGTGGTAGGCGACCATGTCTTCGTGTGGGACCCCGGCCGCAGGTGGTTTGCTTGTGCGGATGGCCTCCTTTGCTCGGAGCCAGGCGTCTCGTGAAACGTTGATCTCGGCGCGTTCTTTCGCGCTTTGTTCAGTCTCCGCGGGTGGCTATTCCGATCCTGCCATGCAGACTTGAGCCAGACGTGGCTTGTGAGTCCTAGGCGTAATTCGAAAGGCCTTCCTGACCCGAGAGGGTTCCTCTGTAGAGAGGGTATGGACATTGCTGGTGTTGAGGCGGATTGACTCGCCACTTTTCGCCAAGTAGGGTCGTGAATCGACAGCTCCTGGGCTAGAAATTGACTCAGATCCCGATTCTTCAGGGAAGTGGAGGATACCGTCTCTGTTGGTGTAGAACTTGAAGCTCCCGAACGTCAAGGTGACGCTTTTCTCCAGGTTGCTGAATTCCGGGCGTGATTCCGGCGAGTGAGGCGTGACTACGACAGATCTGATCCGAATTGGGTTGGTTGAAGTCGAAGTCGAAGGTTTCCAACGCGAGTTGGTTGTCGATGAAGCCGAAGATGCCGGATATCCAGCGCCCGCCGTTCCCACAGACGACGCCAATTGTCGAATCTGCATCTCAACAAGTCCCTCGGGTGAACCCATAGGGTTTCGAATAGGAGAACCTATGGACGCTGGTAACGATCGTCGGCTAGACAGGAGGCACGATTTACCCAGGTTCGGGGCCCTCGTAGAGGAAAAACCCTTACTCCTGCCTCCGTCGATCTGTATTATCGAATAGATCGGTTACAATGGGGGATTGCTCAAGTCGAGAGTACGATCTCGAGCTCAAGGCTTGAAGGTGCGATATTGCTTGGTCCTCCCCGGTGGCTCTCCTGGCCTTATATAGGTGGCCAGGTCCCAAACCGCACCCGGGGAGGACTCGAACTCTAAACCTATGTCGGTTACAAGTTTCCTATCTTATCCCGCAAGGCATTGCGGGTGGGCTTTAACTGGGCCTTCTAGAGTAGTCCAAAGGCTTCCCGTATTGGGCTT
The DNA here is from genome assembly GCA_028641055.1 of Alopecurus myosuroides. Classification (NCBI taxonomy): domain Eukaryota; kingdom Viridiplantae; phylum Streptophyta; class Magnoliopsida; order Poales; family Poaceae; genus Alopecurus; species Alopecurus myosuroides. Next base: position 331,972,310 of record CM054062.1, on the reverse strand, counting down.
CAGTCTTGGGCCTAGGATCAGGTATCCTTATTCGCTGGGTCCAAGGTTCATCCCTTCGTCACGGGGGTTCCCCCTGGCCGCGCTAGCTAGTGGTGTGGGCCCCTCAGGAGCCCACCGAGATCTCCCTTTCGCCTATATATCCCCCCCAAGGCATAAACCCTAAAATATCATGCCTCCATCCACGAAAAGTTCCGTAGCTCCGCCGCGCCACCGACAAGTTTCGGGGGATAGAAATCTCTGTTCCTGCGCCCTACCGGGATAGGGACGTGCCCTTGGAGCCATCTCCATCGACTCCACCGCCATCTTTATCGCCGTTGCTATCTCCCATGATGAGGAGGGAGTAGTTCTCCCCCGAGGCTGAGGGCTCTTGTAGAGGCCCCAATCTGGATGGTCCACAACCCCTCATATGCATACATTCACGATCCCAGGAATTCAGTCGTGAACAACATACGTAGTTGGTACACAGATACATTATCCATTACACGAATAAATAGAGTCTTACAAGCAATGGTCACATGACCAAGTCTTAACAACTGTCACGCAGGACAGGCAAATGTCTCACAAACACACATCAAAAACTTAACATAACGTAGATAGCCCATGTCACGCCTTCACCAACAGGCTGCTAACCGGGAGTTAGGCCTAATTCGCATAGTCGTCGGAAAATTACTCCTCCTCATACTCCTCCTCCGGTGACATCTCCTCAAAGTCTGGCCAAGTAAATAGCCAGGGGCGAAACCATTATGAGTACATTTGAATGTACTCTGCAAGACATCCTTTATAAACTTACAAATGCAAGTATGCTTATATGGTGGATATGTAGGCTCTAAATAGGGCTCACTATCCATGGTGTATGTAAGATAACATCATGGTTGCTTTAACATCTCTATATCTTTGTTGAAGAAGGTACTTCAAAAGAAAATATTATAATTTTCTTTCTCTTGTAGATATCGCATGTACAAGAGGTTTTTATAAAACTTGTTTTATAAAAGAGAGTTCTCTTTGCAAAACTTCTTGTAATCAACTCCAGCTTTCTTCATCGGTACCTCTCAAGTACAAGTATTTTCTTTCGAAAACATCCTTTTTCAAAACTTACACAATGCTAGCTACATGGCCATTCAACTGCCCATATCTGAGGGATCGGCTATTCATAATAGTTTTACTCTGCAGAGATGTACACAATCCACAAGATCCAATCATCTTCCATGAACCACCCATGGATCGACAGAGCGATATGCAAGCATCAGATAAATGATCCTAACTATCCAGTTTGATCAAGCTACTATATTCTTATCCCTTCAGTTGGGTGTAATCTCCCCGACACCAGGTCCCACCCCGCCACGGAAAGAGACCCAACTGTCGCATCCGGAGGGAAAATTAATCCCACATTATGTATGTCCCGGTTCTCCCTCCTGGCAAAACTTTGGTTCAGAGACTCATCCTCTCTATAGCATATTGGGATAAAACACACACTAACCAGATTAAGTATCTAGATAGGCCCCGTACCCATGTTGAGGTAGAGTGGCAGTACGCCTTGATTGTCCAGCCAATACTAGGTTATGTGTCTTTTGTAAACATTTTTTTAAACATTACTCTTTACCTCCCCCGGTTTACAAGGTCCCGCCTTTCCACCGTGGAAATGCACATTTTTAAAATGTCCACTTATGGACTCAAGATTATTATCTTAGGAGATATTTATATACCTTTTGGTGGCTAAAGGATTGGTAACACCAAGTTGACTAATGGCATTGTGATAATTACCTATGTAATATTAGTAGTAATAATAGCCACTCAAAAATAGTTTTGGTAATCAAGTTTTTTTAAAACTTCATAAGTAAAGACCTGCATGATAGATAATGATAAGAAGTATAACAGCAAGCTTTAGGATGGCTTACCTTGGTGGAGGTGAGGGTCTTGCTCGTGGTAGCAATAGGAGTGATAGTAATATCCTCCTGCACCAACTATCTCTTCCTCGTTTTCTATGGTCGCAAAAATAAAATAATGACACACAATCAGAACCAAACTAAGCAAGCAATGATACTAAATCAAACAATACAACAAGCCATGCACAAAACAAAATAACACTCAAGTTTGCAAAACAACAATCCACAAGCATACACCAATATAACAATATTTGCTACTACTACTACTATGGTGGAGAAATGCCATTTCTCACCAAAATGAGATGGAACCAGTGGGTGTTCCACTAGGTTTTCCATGATATCAAAGAGGTCCTAACACTCTGGTCCAACTTGTGGAAAACAATTTTTCCACCAAACAAAATTACAACTATTGATACTAGTAAAAATAACACTATGAATAATTAACAACTCAAAGCTATACATGCTGCTCTAAGAAATTATGTGCAACCTAACAGAGGTGAAAACAACTCCTAACCAATACCAAAATGGTACTAGATCCAACAAAACATCACTAAAAACTTAGTTAATAAAACTAGTTACACTTGTTCACAAGATCTATAAAAAATAAGGACTAGAAAATAATACTATGCATATACTATTTCAATTTCTTTTCCAAACATGCACACACTTTCTAACATGCTAGATCTGTAAGTAAAAAACATTTTAACATCAAGAAAAACATCTAAACATGCTAGAAAACAAAATAACAACTAGCAAACAATTATTCTAAACTATTTCTACACATTTCATTTCTAACAGACAAATGCAAAAACTTAGATCTGTTGCCAAAAATAATCCAGAGCTCTAAAAATCATAAAATCTAGGATAACATAGATCTATGCATACACTAACAGATCCCGTTGGATTCATATCAAAAAAGTATTTTTAAACAACTTCTAAATATCCTAGAATATGCTACTGGACATATACCAGAATGGATGGCATTTCCAAATGGTAGCTCACCATGATGTGAGGTCAAGCCCTACTGATAGATCTACTCATAGTCTACTCATAGTATTTTTTTTGCACATTTTGAACACACATACAAAAAGTTATCCCATTTTTACTCTAACAGACAGTGTGTAGCACAAAATTTATTACAGACAAAGTAATGCTCCAAAAGTAGATCTACAAGTTACATATGTTCAAGAAAATGTAGATCTACCACTAGGAATTTTTGTAGATTTTATTTATTAGGTTTTCTATTTTTAACACGATTAAAGCAAACATGCAACTTTCTGTAATTTTCAAAAACGAAAAAGAAAAAGAAAACGGCTGGCTTCTCTCCGCGCGCACGGCCCGATAAGCAGATCCAGCCCAGCTCGCTTGCGCGAGCGCGCGTAACGCTTCATCGTTTAAACGTGGCCGTTGATCGTGAGATCAACAGCGCACAGCCGTCTCCTTCCTCTCATCTCTCTTCTCTCTCACGCGATCGGAGACACGGAACAGCGGCGAGCTCGCGATTAGCTCACCTCGGGGACGCGTAGGACGGTGGCGAAGTGCTGGTGAGGTCTCACGGGGTCGAGGCAATGCAGGGGCAGCGTCACTACGAGTCGGGAGGGCTCCAATCAACGGCGCGTGTCTGCGGGTCCGCGGCGGCTCCGGCGAGCCCCACGGCGTTCCTGCAAGCGAGGGATCGAACGGCGGTGTTAGGGTTCATCTACGGGCGGTGGCAAACTCAGGGGAGGTGAAAATAGGGGCGGTGTTAGGGTTCATCGAACCGTGGGAGTGCCCAAGGCGTGCTCCACCTTCTCTTTCCCTCTACGGTGGCTGGCAGCGTCTACGGGCTCGTTGGGCTCACAGAGATCCCCGGGCGTGCGTGGTGCGTGACGATGGGGTGGAGTGGGGGTGTGTGCGGGTGCTGGCGCGTCAAGGGCATGCCCGTGGCTTTATAGCCACAGTGCCACGAGTGTGTGCACGGGTGTGCACTCGGGGCGGCAGTGCCGAGCTCGGGGTCGCGACCCCGGTACCCATGCCGCGCCCCTTGCCCTTTGGGCGTGTCTAAGAGGTAGCCATGGGTGTGGTCAAGGTCAGTGTCGCGCGTGTGGGGTGAAACTGGCTCGGACATGGCGACAGTGCGCAAGCAGAGTGACACCATGTCAGCGTCCCCATGCCACCCCCCCTTTCTTTCTTCTCTGAACTCGCCCCTCTCCTCTCCTCTCTTGTCAACCACACAAGCATCCAATGCTGGGAAAAGGATAAGGGATGGCAGGGCTTCTAGAAGGTCCAAAGTGTACTGGTTAATTCAAATCCAAACAAAAGATATGATCATGCAAAGTTTGGTCCATTTCACAGATTTCAGCAAATTCGGTTTCAGTTAAAATGACTTAGCCATTTTGGCTAAGTGTTGAAAATAGATGGAATCAACCAAAAGTTTGCTCTGTTTTCAAGAACCAAAACATTTCCAATTTTTTTTTCAAAGTATGGTTTTGTTAAGCGTGATTTGTACTTTCAGAAACAACAATTGAAAACAAATTTGAAATTCAAAAAGGCACTAAAAACAAGGTGAGAAAATAGTTACTTTGGGTTTTTCTCTGTTTTCCTAAAAACCACTTTTCTGCCTTAATTTTCTATCACAAAAACCATCAAGCATTTGATTGTTTTCTCAATATAATTTTAAAACCAAGCTAATAAATTTGTAGTCCATATATTAGAGAACACATTCATGCCAAGAAAACATAAAATATGATTCCCTAACATATAGATAACATGGGCTAAAAATAGCTACTTGGCCAATTCTTCAAAACAAGTTTCTATATAAAACTTAAAAGAAAACATCTAAATATTGTTTTGCCATTTTGTTTTCTTGATTCAAACAAAGCCAAAAATTATTATTAAGTTAAAAGAAACAATGTTACAAAATTTTGGATGAAAATTATTTAAATCATCACATAGAAAACCTCACAGAAACAATAAGGAGACATCGGGAAAAATGATAATGATTTTAATCAAAGGCTTGCTTGCATTGCATAGATACTCATGGTTCATTATGTTGGATTACACAAGTGCATAAAAAGTGTTTTTTGGCTCACAAAAATGGCTTCTCTCACTATGTTACATGTGACCCAAAAACTAGGGTGTGACAGATCTCCCCCCCCCCCCCCGCCCCTTAAAAGAATCTCGCCCCGAGATTCGCGAGTCTAGTCCTCAAGGAAACCAGGGTACTCCATCCTGATATAATCTTCAGGCTCCTAGGTTGCTTCCTCCTCTGAATGATTCGTCCACTAAATCTTAAGGAACTTGAAAACATTTCTCCTTGTAGCATGAACATTCTCCTCAATTACACGTAGGGGTCGATATCGGTAGGTCAAGTCATCATTTATGTCAATGGTCTTCAAGTCCACGTCTTTGTAAGTGATATTCTTCTCAGGTACATGAAGACACTTCCGGAGCAATAACACTTGAAAGACATCCTGAAAGGCTAACAACTCTTCCGACAGTTCTAGCTGGTAAGATACCTCTCCACGACGGGCTAGGATCTTAAACGGGCCAATGTATCGGGGTGCAAGCTTCCCTTTGACATGGAAACGCTGCATTGCTTTGAGCGGCATAACACGCAGATACATGAAATCTGCAATAGTGAAAGAGACGTCGTGACGCTTTGTGTCCGCATAACTCTGCTGGCACGATTGTGTGGCTTTAAGACGGTCACGGATTAATTGCACTTGCTCCTCTGCAGCTTTTAGAGTGTCCACTCCAAAGATTTGACTGTCGCCAGTTTCAGTCCAGTTCAGAGGTGTGCGACACTTCCGTCCATATAAGGCTTCAAATGGTGCCATCAGCAAGTTTGACTGATAACTGTTGTTGTAGGAAAACTCTGCAAACGGCAGGCAATCTACCCACTTAACTCCATAGGACAAAACACAGGCACGAAGCATGTCCTCTAATATCTGGTTCACACGCTCTGTCTGTCCATCAGTCCGCGGATGGTAGGATGTGCTAAAAGCTAGCTTGGTTCCCAAAGCTTCATGTAACTTCTTCCAGAATCGAGAGGTGAACTGTGATTCTCGATCTGACACAATCCTGCTGGGAATTCCGTATAGGCTGACTATCCGAGAAATGTAGAGATCAACGAGGTAGTCTCCACGATATGTGTTCTTGACAGGTATGAAGTGTGCAACTTTGGTGAGCCTGTCAACAACTACCCATATTTAATCATTTCCTCGGCTGGACCTCGGCAGTTCAGTAATAAAGTACATCCCAACTTCATCCCATTTCCAAACAGGTACTTGCAACGCCTATAACAAACCAGCGGGACGCTGATGTCCAGCCTTCACTTGCTGACAAATATGGCACTTGGCTATAAACAAGGAAATATATCGCTTCATTCCATGCCACCAACATTTCTCCTTCAAATCTTGATACATTTTAGTTCCTCCAGGGTGAATAGAGTATAAAGTGACATGAGCGTCAGTCATGATAGTTGGCTTCATCTCAGATTCAGTCGGAACACAAATGCGTCCTTCATACCATAAGACTCAATCAGAATCAATGGTAAAACCGGCAACTTCTTCTTTCTCCATGCAGGTTTTAATTCCCTCAATACTCTTCTGGCCCTTCTGAGCTTCTTTGATTTGATCCACTAGAGTTTGTTTAACTTCCATGGCGTCCAACATGCCATAGCCGACCACCTCAATACCGAGCTGGTCAAGTTCTTTCCACAACTCCGGTTGTTTGATCTGAATAATAGCATTCAGAGAGGTCGGCTCTCGACTAAGAGCATCCGCAACAACATTTGCTTTTCCAGGGTGATAGTGGATACTAAGATCATAGTCCTTGATGAGCTCTATCCAACGGCGTTGCCTCATATTGAGTTCATGTTGTGTAAAGATATACTTCAAACTCTTATGATCCGTATAGATTTCACACCTCTTCCCAATAAGAAAATGTCTCCATGCTTTGAAAGCATGCACAACGGCAGCAAGTTCTAAGTCATGAGTCGGATAATTCAGCTCATGAGGTCTCCACTGGCGTGAGATAAACAAGATAACTTTCTCCTCTAGAATGAGAACACTTCCAAGAGCAAGCTTAGAAGCATCACAATACACATCGAAACTCTTGGTGACATCCGGCATAATGAGTACCGGGGCTGACACCAGTCGATTGTTCAACTCCTGAAAACTCTCAGCACATTTGTCCGTCCAAATGAACTTACTATCCTTCTTGAGCAACTGAGTTTGTGGTCTGGCTATACTCGAGAATCCTTGAACAAATTTGCAGTAATATCCGGCTAATCTCAGAAATGATTTGACTTCAGTCTGATTAGTCGGGGCAGGCCGATTTGCTACAAACTGAACCAGAGCAGGGTCAACAAAGATTCCTCCACTAGATACTACATGTCCAAGAAATCCGACTTCTTTCAACCAGAATTGGCACTTACTGAACTTAGCATACAGTTGATGTTGTCGAAGTGTTCCGAGGACAGTTCTCAGATGTTCTTCGTATTCTTCCTCACTCTTGGAATAAATAAGAATGTCGTCAATGAAAACCACGGCAAACTTGTCCAGGCATTCCATGAAAACCTTATTCATAAGATTCATGAAGTAGGCGGGGGCATTGGTCAGACCAAAATACATCACAGTGTACTCATAGAATCCGTAATCTGTGGTGAAAGTGGTCTTGGGAATATTCGTCTCACGAACCTTCAACTGATGATAACCAGTACGAAGATCGAACTTTGAGAAAATTCTTGCCCCATTTAGCTCGTCAAATAGGTCCTCAATTTTGGGCAACGGGTATTTGTTCTTGATGGTCACATCATTTAACTTACGGCAATCCACACATAGACGTGAGGAACCGTCACGTTTCTCCACAAATTTGACCGGTGATCAACATGGTGATGCACTAGGGCGAATCAAACATTTCCTTAAGATGTCATCCAGCTGCTTCTTCAACTCATCTAACTCCTTCGGATTCATCCGGTAAGGCTTCTTTTCTATTGGTCCAGTGTCGGGTATTAACTCAATGACAAACTCGATATCCCGTTCAGGCGGCATACAGGGTAACTGCTCAGGAAACACATCCGGGTATTCACATACTACCGGAACTTCCTCAAGTGCAGGTGTGGCTATACCAGTGTGGCAGTGGGTCTCTGACTTTGACTTAGTTGCGGCGAACACAACATTCTCTCATTTGCTAGAGGTCATAGAAATGGACTTCTTGGTGCAATCAATAACACCGTTATACTTGGCCATCCAATTCATACCCAGTACTACTTCTATCCCTTTGGATCCTAGTACTATTAGGTCAGCGTGAAAAGTTTTCCCTTGTATTTCCATGGGTACTTCATTGCAAACAAGGTTGGCTTGGGTACAAGCTCCAGGTATTTGTACTAACATAGGGTTGTGCATACGTGTATGTTTCATACCACTCTTTTCAGCAAAAGGCTTTGTAACAAAGGAATGCGATGCACCCGAATCAAACAATACTTCAGGAGGTACAGAGTTGACAGGAAACGTACCCATCAACATATCAGGTGCCTCCTGTACTTCTTCAGCAATGACATGATTCAAGTAGCCTTTCATACCATTGGGCTTCTTTTTCACTGGTCCTTGTGTCATCTTGGTTGCATTGTTCTGAGCTGGGGCAGGATTCTTGGTCGGGCAGTCACAAGCAAAATGTCCTTCCTTGCCACAGGCAAAACAACCTCCATTGGGTTTTGAACTCTGGTTTGGCTTGGCAGCATGGTTGGACTTGTTTCCATTTCCATTACTATTTCCACTGCCTCCTGGCTTGGGTGCATAGGATGCACGGTTGTTGTTGTTGTTGTGGTGGTTGTTGTGGTTGTTGTGGCTATGGTGGTGGTTGTGGTTGTGGTTGTTATGGTTGGGTCTTGGCACATAAGCAGACACCTTGTGTGGTGGTGGTGGCCTTGTATAGGGAGTGGGGCGGTTTCTGGGTGCACTAGGACCACCTTGGAACTGCATCTTCCTCTTGCTGTTGTCAAAAGCATTCTGCCTCTTGTGCTCCATCATCATTGCGGCATCCGCAAGTGACTCCAAATCCAGGAATGGTATGACAAAGAGTGTGCACTGCATCTCATCGTGCAGCCCATTCAGGAATCTCTTCTTCTTCTTGGCTTTAGTGTTAACTTCATAAGGTTCATACCGGGATAACAGAGTGAACTCCTCCTAGTATTTTGATACAGACATTCCTCCCTGCCACAGTTTCAGGAACTTGTCTCTCATGATGTTCATCACACCCTGAGGGATGTGATACTTGCGAAACCTAGCAGAGAAGTCCTCCCAAGTGAAAATGTGTCCAGCGACGACAGTGGCGCGGGTAGTCTCCCACCAAGTCCTTGCTGGTCCAGCAAGAAAGTGGGTGGCGAACAACACCTTGTCATTATCTTCCACTGATGCCACTTCCACATTATTGGAAATTGTGCTAAGCCAGTCATCTACATCAAGTGGCTCCACAATCCTCGAGAAGACTGGAGGATTAGTCTGCTGAAACACCTTTAGCTTCGAGCACCCACCATTCCTGTTGCCATCGCCATTGTTGTTATTGGCGGTGGCAGCTGCCAACTGCTGCAGGGCATCAATCGTGGCAGCACTCTCGGCTCATGTGGCCTGGCGATCCTCCATCATAAGTGCCAACAATGCCTACATCGACGGCGGGGGTGGTGGTGGTTCCCGGCGAGGCGGCATGCTGTTTAGTGAAACATGTGTAAGACTATGTAGCAAGACTTCTTTGTTTTTCAAAAACAAAAACTAGGCAACTAGAAAGAGTGTCTAAAAACCCAAACAAATGACAAGTGATAAATCATAGGTAAAGATTTACGGGTTGAGACAAATTTCCAAACATAGATATCACTCAAGCAAGCATCACATTCATAGCATAGAGTCATACATAGCACAAACACAAACAACAGTCATCTAACACAACTATGCTCCTCAGAGCTACATAGGGGGATTCGCCTCATAGGGTCGGCGTACATCTCACTGGCACAACTCCAAAAGATATGAGTTACTACGACTAGTCTTGCTCGTTGTCTCCATCGAAAAGGATCTCCTCGGGATCCTCCTCCTCAGCTAAGTCGTCGTCCTCCTGACCGCTCTGCTCGCTCATGTCCATCCCATCCACATCAGATGGAACGTCATCGTCGACTAGGAGATCCTCGTTCTCACTGCGGAGCTTGGTCTTCTCCTCCTCCAGCTCCTCAAGTGTGGAGTCTCGAGTAGCTAGGTCCTCTCTCGCGGTCTTCAGTCTCTCACGCGAATCGCATTGGCATCTTAAAGTGTCTCCACCTTTTTGGTGAGACGGGTACGGGCCATACGAGTGGTCCGCAGTTGTCCTGCCAAGGCTCTCGTCCGGGCGGTCTCTGTGTCAAGGTCGGCCATCACCTTACCCAGGTGGGTAACTAGAAGACGGCACTCCGTAACTATGGTCTGCAGCAGAATACTCATGTCATCCAGTCGGCGCTAGGTGCGGTGCAGTAAGATCTCCATGTCCTCAAGGTGAGGACCCATACCATCGAGATCCTGCGGCACAATAATAGGTGTTCCGGTCTCGTCTCTCCTCCCGAGAAACTCAAAGCGAGTACCCAGGTACTGAAAGTCCCTCAGATGAGACAGGCGTGCAATTGCCTCCTGGATCACCCTAACATCGCCCTCATGCCAGGAGCGCTCAACGACGATGAAGACGAAAGTCTCTGCTGAAGGAGTGGTCAGTGGAGGACGAATAGTACACTCCACAAGCCAGTCACCCTCAATAGGAGAACCAAAGATAAGCCCTTCCCGCATCACAGGAACCAGGCGATCGATAAGCTCTGTCATCCCTACGAGCCTCTGCTCGAAGAGAAACGCCACGTCTCTCGCTAGTCCCAACTGGCAAGCTTCGGTGAAGACCACTTCCATCTACACGAAAGTTTAAGTATGGTTTAGGTTATACCAAAGTGTGCAAAGTTTTAGATTGAACAAGACAGAACTTTATGTAAGTAGGGTTTTGGAAAATATGGAAGATAGGTATAAGAATATTTTTAAACTTAGTCACATAAGTAACTTAGGTCTATAATATATTTTTTCAGAGTACTAGCTAACGTCCATGCTAACTAAGGGCTCCTAAGGTTAGGATAGCTCTGATACCAACTTTGTAGAGGCCCCAAAACGGATGGTCCAGAACCCCTCATATGCATACATTCATGATCCCAAGAATTCAGTCGTGAACAACATACGTAGTTGGTATAAACAGATACATTATCCATTACACGAATAAATAGAGTCTTACAAGCAATGGTCACATGACCAAGTCTTAACAACTGTCACGCAGGACAGGAAAATGTCTCACAAACCCATAGCGGAAACTTAACATAGCGTAGATAGCCCATGTCACACCTTCACCAATTCACAAAACAAAATAATGCTCAAGTTTGCAAAACAACAATCCACAAGCATACACCAATATAACAATATTTACTACTACTACTACTATGGTGGAGAAATGCCATTTCTCACCAAAATGAGATGGAACCAGTGGGTGTTCCACTAGGTTTTCCATGAAATTAAAGAGGTCCTAAGACTCTGGTCCAACTTGTGGAAAACAATTTTTCCACCAAACGAAATTACAACTATTGATACTAGTGAAAAATAACACTATGAATAAATAACAACTCAAAGCTATACATGCTGCTCTAAGAAATTATGCGCAACCTAAGAGAGAGGAAAACAACTCCTATCCAGTACCAAAATGGTATTGGTCCCAACAAAATATCACTATAAACTTAGGTAATAAAACTAGCTACACTTGCTCACAAGATCTAGAAAACAATACTATGCATATACTATTTCCATTTCTTTTCCAAACATGCACACACTTTCTAACATGCTAGATCTGTAAGTAAACAACATTTTAACATCAATAAAAACATCTAAACATGCTAGAAAACAAAATAACAACTAGCAACCAATTATTCTAAACTATTTCTACACATTTCATTTCTATCAGAAAAATGCAAAAACTTAGATCTGTTGCCAAAACTAATCTAGAGCTCTAAAAATCACACAAATCTAGGATAATATAGATCTATGCATACACTAATGGATCCAGTTGGATTCACATCAAAAATTATTTTTAAACAACTTCTAAAAATCCTAGAATATGCTACTGAACATATACCAAAATGGATGGCATTTTCAAATGGTAGCTCACCTTTATGTGAGGTCAAGCCCTACTAATAGATCTACTCATAGGCTACTCAGAGAATTTTATTTTGCACATTTTGAACACACATACAAAAAGTTATCCTATTTTTACCCTAACAGACAGTGTATAGCACAAAATTTATTACATACAAAGTAATGCTCCAAAAGTAGATCTACAAGTTGCATATGTTCAAGAAAATTTAGATCTACCACTAGGAATTTTTGTAGATTTTATTTCTTAGGTTTTCTATTTTTAACACAATTAAAGTAAACATGCAACTTTCTGTAATTTTCAAAAACGAAAAAGAAAAAGAACACGGGCTAGCTTCTCTCCGCGCGCATGGCCTGCTAAGAATATCCAGCCCAGCTCGCTTGAGCGAGCGCGCGTAACGCTTCAGCATTTAAACGTGGATCAGATCAACGGCGCACGGCTGTCTCCTTCCTCTCATCTCTCTCTCTCTCTCTCACGCGATCGGAGACACGGGACGGTGGCGAGCTCATGATTAGCTCACCTAGGGGACGCGTAGGACGGAGACGAAGTGCTGGTGAGCTATCACGGGGTCGAGGCAGTGCAGGGGCGGCGTCACTGCGAGTCGGGAATGCTCTAATCAACAGCACGCGTCTGCGGGTCCTCGGCGGCTCCGGCGAGCCCCACGGCGTTCCAGCAAGCAAGGGATCGAACGGCAGTGTTAGGGTTCATCTACGGGTGGTGGCGAACTCAGGGGAGGTGAAAACAGGGGGTGGGAGTGCCCAAGGCATGCTCCACCTTCTCTTTCCCTCCGTGGTGGTCGGCAGCGTCTACAGGCTCGTTGGGCTCAGAGAGAACCTCGGGCGTGCGTGGTGCGTGACGATCGGGTGGAGTGGGGGTGTGTGCGGGTGTCGGCGCATCGAGTGCGTGCCCATGGATTTATAGACACGATGCCACGAGTGTGTGCACGGGTGTGCACTCGGGGCGGCAGTGGCGAGCTCGGGGTCGCGCCCTCGGTGCCCATGCCGTGCCCCTTGCCCTTTCGGCGTGTCTAGGAGGTAGCTAGGGGTGTGGTCAAGGTCAGTGTCGCGCGTGTGGGTGAAACTGGCTCGGACATGGCAACAGTGCGCAAGCACAGTGGCACCATGTCATCGTGCCCATGCCAACCCCCTCTCTTTCTTCTTTGAACTCGCCCCTCTCCTCTCCTCTCCTCTGTGGTCAACCACACAAGCACCCAATGCTAGGAAAAGGATAAGGGATGATAGGGCTTCTAGAAGGTTCAAGTGGTACTGGTTAATTCAACTCCAAACAAAAGATATGATCATGCAAAGTTTGGTCCATTTCACAGATTTCTGCAAATTCAATTTCAGTTAAAATGACTTAGCCATTTTGGCAGTGTTGAAAACAGATGGAATCAACCAAAAGTTTGCTCTGTTTTCAAGTAACAAAACATTTCCAAATTTTTTTCACAGTATGGTTTTGTTAAGCATGATTTGTACTTTCAGAAACAACAATTGAAAACAAGTTTGAAATTCAAAAAGGCACTGAAAACAAGGTGAGAAAACAACTACTTTCTATTTTTCTCTGTATTCCTAAAAACCACTTTTCGGCCTTAATTTTCTATCACAAAAACCATCAAGAATTTGATTGTTTTCTCAATCCAATTTTCAAACCAAGATCATACATTTGTAGTCCATATATTAGAGAACACATTCATGCCAAGAAAACATAAAATATGATTTCCTAACATATAGATAACATGAGCTAAAAATAGCTACTTGGCAAATTTTTCAGAAACAAGTTTCTACAGAAAACTTAAAACAAAACATCTAAATATTCTTTTGCCATTTTGTTTTCTTGATTCAAACAAAGACAAAAATTATCATTAAGTTGAAAGCAACAATGTTACAAAATTTTGGATGAAAATTATTTAAATCATCACATAGAAACCTCACAGAAACAATAAGGAAACATTAGGAAAAATGATAATGATTTTAATCAAAGGCTTGCTGGCATTGCATAGATACTCATGGTTCATTACATAATGTTGGATTACACAACTGCATAAAAAGTTTTTTTTGCTCACAAAAATGGCTTCTCTCGCTGTGTTGCATGTGACCCATAAATTGGGGTGTGACACCTCTACCGGTAGTCATGTGTTTCATCTCTCTCTCCCATGGTGTGATCTTTATGTGATCATGACCTTGTAATCTAGTTGAATAAGTAGATGTTACTCTTCATCTGTTATGATACTCAAGTGGTTTTGTTATGAGATCTCCGTAGACACTTCGATCACGGTGTAAAGGTGGCAGTGTATGCACCCTGTGGTTTAGCATGATATTTATATTTTGGGTTGGATGAACCTACGAAATTGTGGTTCTTGTTTGGAACCATCTAGGTCTCATGGTGATAGCGTGGGGATTACCTAGACGGGGAAATGTGAACTCTAAGGAGTGCTCTTATAGCCCTACGCAATGATTGGTGGTCGTTGTCCGACCGGAGAGTGGCTCGGAGTAGCATAGTGAAGAGATGATATTTATGCATTCAATTATGTTATTATTGTTGGGAGTGTCCACTAGTGAAAGTATGATCCCTAGGCCTTGTTTCTGAGAATGGAAACACTGTATACAACCAGTTCTGCTACATGTTTGCTTGCTGCCATTTTTATTTCAATTTGCTATTATCACTTATAATCATCCATATTACTTTTATTTCATTATCTCTCGAACTAGTGGACCTATACAAATGAAAATTGTATTAGGTGTGTTGGGGACACAAGAGACTTCTTGTATCGTAATAGCAGGGTTGCTTGAGAGGGATACATGTGACATCTACCTCACTGAGTTCGATAAACCTTGGGTGATCCACTTAAGGGAAACTTGTTGTTGTTCTACAAACCTCTACACTTGGAGGCCCAACACTGTCTAGAAGAATAGAAGCGTGCGTAGACATCAAGGACTCAGAAAACGGGCGTAACCCAGATTGTATAATAATCACAGGAACTTGACTGCTGCATAAAGCCAGTTCCTGGGGCGTAGAAAGATAAATTCTAGTTGATAGAAATATCTCTCGAGACATCGGAAGCCAGAATCGCTCCTTTTAATTGAGACCTCGAATCATCAATAGTCAAGAAGCAGGATTAGGTTTTACCCCCCAACAAAGGGGCCGAACCTGGGTAAACTCATTTCTCTCGTTCCAATCATAAACCTTTGATACTTTGCTTAGAAGCTATAGCCTCACAATCTAGTTATCGCACGAGGACACTTGTCGTGACAACACCACGACAGTTGGCGCCCACTGTGGGGCCAGCTCGCGTTAGCGTCGTTTTTTCGGAAGGAGCCCTACCTTGGATCGAGAAGCTCGCAATTGGCCGGGTTAGGAGGAACCGGCATAGAAAATACTACAACCATGATACCTACGGCCCAGAGTTCGCTTTCGTTGAATCCGGTTTCTGGGTTCCCTTCGACAAAATTCATGTTTTTGTCGGGTTTGTTGGAGGAACCGGCATGGAGCCGGATCAAGAGTCAGACTTGGTTTCTGGAGAGGATATGATCGTGCATTCAGATGGAGAATCCTCGGCTGGGAACAATGACCAGGATGAAACAGGTTCTATCCAGCAGCTGTTTGGAGACAGGTTAGGAGGAAGCCTGATAAGCAAGAACTAGAGAGGCCCCAGGAACTGGTTCAACATACAATAGACTACATGGCAGGGAAAAATAGGCCCATAAAGCCAAGTTATGATTTTTATGGAAATATCATTCAAGTGCCGGCAAATACCGTTCCAGGGGTCGGCGGAAATATAGTTCAGGGAGCACCAGGAGCGTCATGATCAGGGACAGTGGAACCAGCAGTACCAACTTTGTTCGTTCCTAGACCTGAATTGATGACAACTATGGACTCGCTAAATGAACTGCTTGCAACCCCAATTACAGCTGATAACCTGGAACAGCATAACACGGACATAGCAAGACTCGACAAGAGTTGAACCACGCTCGTTAGGAGATCCAGACAGAGGCAACCTGTATAAACAAGACATGAACAAATGTGATGCAAGAGATGGCTCGTTTGGACGCAGAAGGGATTCACTAGGTTTAAGACAGAGAGAGTTAGCTTCAGTCCATCATCGGCGTCACCAGACCTCCAGGATCGTTTTGGAGTAGAGCTTGGACCAAGTAACCTCCAGGACCGTTTCCAATTCCCAATAGGAATGCACAGGAATACCGCCAGTAAGAGGATTGTCGTGAACTCACCCGGCCTAGAGTTCAACCCATATCCACCAGTTCATCCTGTGCATTTACAGCCTATACTAAATCAGCATGTGAACTCGGTGCAGAATCCAGTTTATCAACAACCTATCCTGCAACAGCCTGAACGTTTTAAGACCCCTCAGGGTCACTTCAACAATCCAATTGATAACTTCTAGGCGGCAACAAATAGTTTGGCTCAAATACCAGTTGATCAAAATAACCCTTGGGAGCAGACACTCGAAAGGCTATCGAGATTTTGCAAACTCTAGTTGTTCAGCAGATGAATTACAGTAACCAGGAAAAAATCCACTCAATACCATATAATAGCAGGAACTCGTTACCAAGGAGTCACAATGGGAATTCTCCGGTTCCAGCAGGATCTAGTAATGCAAATATGCAACAACCAGTTCAGCCTAGGACTGTAGCTCCACACATCCATGGAAGGATCAACACGAGGCACAGAGCAACAGAAACTGAAAACAGAAATCTGGATTATGTACAGGCGCCAGTTCAAGTCCCAATTTCAAACCCAGTTACTGCTACCCCTAAAATTACTGGGTCATGAAGGATTGGAATTCAGTGTCTTGGACCAGCTATTAGAAACGAGAGGATCCCAGCAGATTTTAAAGGACCTCGGAAAGTTTTCAATTATACTGGAGATTGGATAGAGAGTTACGAGATGGCAATGGAGATTCTGGAGGTTAGCGACGTTGTTTGTGCATGGTACTTAAGTATGATGTTGGAAGGACCTACGAAGTCATGGTTAAAAAACTTGCCCACAAACTCGATCAACAGCTAGCAGGAGTTGAAAGATCATTTCATCAAAAACTTCAAAGGAACTTGCAAGCGTCCGACCACGATCATAGACCTGGCAAACCGTGTTCAGAAGGAGGGAGAATCATCTTAGCACTGGTCACAACACGTTGCAGAAATTATCCATTCATCAGTTGGTATTAGAGCTCAACAAGCGGTCATAGCTCTAGAAAGGAACTGTAAATTTGACCCGTTGAGACATAAACTAGGACGCATCAAGAGATACGTCAGTGATATGATCGAACTTATGGATGCCATGACCACATACGCCGAGTCTGACAAGATAAAGGATGCAAATTCAGATGATAAGAAATCAGGAAAAGGAAAGAAAAATGGTGGCAGGGGTAATCAGAAACCGAACCAGAGCAATGGGAATTATCAGAACTAGAATAATAACAAGGTCAAGAATGGTGAAGGCACCTCAGACCTAGTATCCAACACAAATACAGGTTATAGAAACCAGCGCCAGAACAACAATTTCAGGGGAAACTAGAATTTCCGGCCAAAAAAATTTCTCAAGCTCAACAGGCCTTGAAGGGCCCGTGTCCACATCACAGTAAGAAAGGAAAGATAGCAAATTAGTCTTGGTAGAATTGTTTTATAATGCAAGGTTTTCGTCCTAGTGGTAATAACAATAACTATGGACCTGGAAATAATGGAGGTGGTAACTCAGGAAATCTGGGAGGAGGCCATCCAGGAACCGGAAATTTAGGAACCAGAAATCCGGAAACTGGAAACCATGGACCAGGACACTAGGGTTCAGGTAATCATGGTATGAACTAGGGAGGACCTCACCAGGGAGGAAAATCCAGGTTATCAAATATTCCCAAGCAACTCAGCCACGGACAATATCACGTGTTCACAACCAGTTCATGCAGGAGAGATTAAAAATTATAGAATCGTGCAGTTAATGCAGTGGCACATGCGATACCTAGATGGCTAAACTGGTCTGAACAACCCATCACCTAGAGTCGAGAAGACCACCCTACTCGAGTTGATAACCTTGGAGGTCTAGCATTTGTCGTAGATCCCCAAGTTGGAGGATATAAAATGGATAAAGTTCTAATGGATGGAGGAAGCAACATCAACATATTGTATTATGACACCTTCAAGAGGATGAACCTGCAAGAGAAACAACTTCAGCTATCATCAACTGTTTTTCACGGGATTGTTCCTGGTAAGCCAGCTCAGCCGGTTGGTAGAATTTACCTTGAAGTCGATCTTGGAACCATGGATAATTACAGGTCAGAGATTTTGACGTTCGAAGTTGTCAAGTTCAAAAGCCCGTATCATGCTCTGTTTGGGTGACCAGCTTACGTCAAGTTCATGGCCAGGCCCTTTTACATCTACCTTAAACTGAAAATGCCAGGTCCCAAGGGGAATAACACAGTTAATGTAGATAGAGATATATCTATGGAATGTGAGGAAGGTGATGCAACCTATGTTGAGTCAGGATGTGCAGAGGAAGAACTGAAGTTGTACAAACTCCAGGTAGATCCTGAAGACATGACCACGCTCAAAAAGCCATCCAAGGAGTCTAAAATGAAATTCAAGTCAGCCCATGATACCAAACTAATAGATTTCATCCTAGGCGACTCTTTAAAACAGTTCATCGTGGGGGCTCATATGGATGATAAATAGGAAAGCGCGCTCATCAAAAAAAAATCGTGAGAATTGGGACATTTTTGCATGGAAACCTTCTGACATGCCGGGTGTTCCAAGGAAACTTGGTGAGAACAACTTAAATGTGGATCCTAAACTAAAACCCACACAACAGTTCCTCTGTCGTTTCAATGACGAGATAAAAAAGGCTATTGGAGAAGAGATAGCTCGACTTCTGGCAGCCGGGTTTATTGTAGAATTACTTCATCCAAAGTGGTTGGCAAATCCAGTTCTGGTCCTGAAGAAAAATGGTCCTTGGAGTATGTTCATTGACTATACAGGTCTGAATAAAGCTTGTCCCAAGGACCCGTTTGCATTACCTCGTATCGATC
This sequence comes from Alopecurus myosuroides, assembly GCA_028641055.1. NCBI lineage: Eukaryota > Viridiplantae > Streptophyta > Magnoliopsida > Poales > Poaceae > Alopecurus > Alopecurus myosuroides. The sequence goes on along the minus strand of CM054062.1, from coordinate 331,953,224 downwards.
AGATCATTGACTGTATGGCTGGATGTGAACTGTTATGTTTTCTAGATGCTTATTCAGGTCATCATTAGATCAAGATAAGGAGGGGAGATCAGGAAAAAAACCTCGTTCATCACGCCTTTTGGCGCATTTTCTTACACATCCATGCTCTTCAGATTGAAAAACGTAGGAGCTACTTATCAGCGGTGCATTCAGAACTGTTTGCAAAAACAGATTGGACACAATGTACACGCCTATGTGGATGATATAGTTGTCACGTCTCAAAAAGTAGATACCCTGATTTCAGACCTGGAAGAGACATTTGTGAGTTTACGCAATTACCAGATGAAGGTAAACCTGGCAAAGTGCGTTTTTGGAGTACCAACTGGAAGATTACCGGGTTTCATAATTTCTGAAAGGGGGATCGAAGCAAACCCGAAAAAAATCCAGGCTATACATAACCTAAGAAAACCGGTTTGTCTAAAGGACGTCCAGAAACTAACAGGGTGTGTTGCAGCTCTGATCCGGTTTATAAGCAGACTTCGAGAAAAGGCCATAAGTTTGTATCGGCTCTTGAGGGAAACTGACAAGTTTGTCTGGAACCAAGAAGCTGATTGCGCCTTGGAATCTCTCAAAAAACAACTCTCCAATGCTCCTATATTGGCTGCACCTGAGAAAAAGGAACGTATGTTACTATAAATTGCGGTAAACAACATAGATGTTAGCGCGGTGGTAGATGTGGAAAGAGCTCAGGAAGGAAAAAGAAGGCATGGTCCAGAGACCTGTTTATTATGTCAGCAAGAACCTGATAGTGCAGGTCTTGCACTCGTTGGGAAACCCCAAGAGGAAGGTGTGATGAGCACAACAGCAGTTTTCCCTCAGAAAGAAACCAATGTTAAATCGACCAGGAGGAAGGAGTAACTTCAGAAGGTTGATGCAGCTGAGATGGCAGGGCGCACTACCGGTTCAGCAGCAACGTGGAACCTACACAACACAAAAAATTCACTTTGCCCCAATGAAGCAGTGAGGTTATCAATCTCACCGGTTTTGCTGATAACAAAGAGGTTAAATGTATGGTGTGGAAAACAGTATGAAAACAAGAGTAGCAGTGTGAAAGCAGTGGAAGAAGTGTGTGCATTATCAGAATGAGAAAATGGACCGGGGTCCACAGTTCACTACATGTGTCTCTCCATAAAATATAAATAACATGTGTGGTGAACAAATTACGGCTGGGCAATTGACAGAAATGAAGGTTGCACCGTAGTGCATATGCAAGACATAAAGATTACTATGTGATTCACGCGGCCATTACAATAAGATACATAGACCGTCATCGAACTGCGTCTATGACTAATAATCCACCCTCCGAATATCATCCGAACAAACGTTTGGTATGAAGTTGCAAGCAACAGATAATCGTAGTAAGCAACGTGTGTAATCTAAACAATGTAAACTAAGTAAACACCGTTTTTGTCCCTAATGGCAAAAACACATTCTCCATCTAACACGTTTCTGTCACTCGAGCACAGATGCAAAGGAGGCATGAACCCACTATCGAGCATAAATACCCCCTCTTGGAGTTACCAGCATCTACTTGGCCAGAGCATCTACTATAACGGAGAGCATGCAAGATCATAAATAACATATGCATGAAGATAACATGATAGATTGATAATCAGAAGACATAGCATTCAACATTCATCGGATCCCAGCAAACACAACATGTAGCAGTACATAAAGATGATCTCGATCATGTAGGGAACCTCACGAGATCTAAACATGAGGTACAAAGTGGAGAAGACAACCATCTAGCTACTTCTATGGACCTGTAGTCCAGGGATGAACTACTCACGCAGCACTTTGGAGTAGGGTATGGTGGTGTAGACCCCACCGGTGATGAATGCCCCTCCCGGCAGGGTGCCGAGCAGAGCTCCAGAACCCTCCCGATCTCGGGATGACGATGACGGCAGCCTCGGGTGTTTCTCGGTATGAAGTGGTATATTTTTAGGGTTAATGTATCGGGGGGAATAAATAGGCGAAAGGGAGATGGCGGTGGATGCCCAAGGGGCCCACACCACCCCTAGGCACGGCTAGGGGGCGCGCCTTCCTATGGTGTGGCCCCCCTCTGAGTCTCTTCGGGACTCCGTGGAACCTTCGGGAATTCTAAGACTTCTGGGCTTCAAATTTTCCAATTCTGAGATTATTTCTAGAACAACTTTTCTGAAACTAAAAACAGGAGAAAACAGGGAACTGGCTCTGTGGCATCTTGTCAGTAGGTTAGTCCCGGAAATCGATAAAAAAGACATAAATTCTATAGCAAACATGTAGGAAATAACATGAAAACAACATGGAACATCACCACATAAAAACATTCCCCCTAGAGTAGCTGTTAATACGAATAACAGAAACTCTGTTATAGCCATTTCGGTACATTCAATGTACTCTACGGATAGAGGAATACATAAAGTGGAACATAATAAAATGAGAAATTGAAAGATTTCGTTGAAATTGTTCGTTTGGAAATTTCCCGAAAAGCTAATTATAGGTTCTTCTCTCCATCGGAACAATAGGGCCACGTATCAACATCCCCAAGCTTAGTTCCTACTCGTCCCCGAGTAGGCAAACGATAAAAACACATAATTTCTGAGGTTACATGCTACCAACATAAACTTGATCATAAATAATGTAAAAGCACATGCAAGCTGAGATCATAGAACTTCAACACAAGCATGATAAATAAAATTTTAACAATAAATCATAGCAATCACCTTGCATCATGAGAAGTAACACAAATAAAACATCATGAATAATAATGCACTGAAAGATATATGTTTGTTTCAAGCATAGAGATAACATGCCAAAGTTCATATTTCGCTTGTCCTTAAGAGTGGGGCAAAACATAAATGCCAGGACACCTTCAAAGTTCATGAGGAAGACTAGAACAAATAATTAGAGAACAAACAATAACACATCATGAATCAATTAATAATGTTTCTGGGACAAATGCACATTAAACTCAAAATGGCAACTATGCTCTCTCAACTGTGCATAAAGTGAGAAGACGGAGACTCAATAAAAAGTAATAGAAAGGCCCTTCACAGAGGGAAGCAGGGATAAACTCATGTGCTAGAGCTTTTTATTTTATTAAACAGAGGTATAAAATGTTTGACACCCCTCCCAACCATCTTACACAACCATGCTAAATGAATCCTCGGGTGCCTGCCAACAATCACATACCGTGGAGGAGTGTCTATTTTCTAGAGAGGTGTATGCTTATGTCAACGAATGGTAAACATAAAATACAGTACGTCACAAGCCAACTATACTTCACAAGAGCGGCTCGCATAGATGGACGCATCTAGGTAGAAGGTCATCCCTCTTTCTCTTTTGTTTACACAAGTATGCTTTCACTGGTAAATCAGAGGGAAATAGTGAAGAGAATTTGTTGTATTACTTTGGGGCTGGGCACCCCGCTGCTAGCTCTTCTATCAATTGTATAAGCGGATGAAGCCACTAGTCCAGGGTGTGAAAGTCCAATCAACAAGTGAGAAAAGTATTCTCTATTTACGTCCTCGTGAGCTAAAAACAGGAACACAAAACAAGAGTAATTTTGAAAGTTTTAAAGGTAACACATGAACAATTTACTTTTGAGTGGCAGTTAAATACCACATGTGGGTACGTATGGTGGACACATTTGGCAAAATTTGGTTTTTGGGAGTTGGATGCACGAGTAGAGCTCATACTCAGTACATGTGGAGGCTAACAAAAGACTGGGAGCGATAAATCAAGAGAGCATAATGGCCATAATCATGCATAGCGACATAAAAAACATTAATAAAAGCATAAGTGGTACCACAAGTTCAAAAACTAAATGATCATACAGACTATAAGTTACTGGTTTGTAGTTATAAACATGGTGTGAGCATACGCCAAGTCAACCAAATAAAACATTCAAATGAGAACACCACAAATTTATGATTCAAAATGACAAGAACAACTCATGATTCTTTCAATGGCACATTAAACTCTCTCAGCTATTTGAGACAAATCATGCTACTAAATAACCACTAGGCTTTAGAATTAAAATAACATCTAGCATGAGATGAAAAAGTCCAGCCACAGTCTATACAAGCTTCTATTTGCACCGTTATAAATTCTACTACAAGCAGTAGTTTCTTTTCCCAACAAGCACCAAACAAAATATGTTTTAAGAAAAACTCTCTGAATGATACAGCAAGCAAACAAGAGATTACTCACACAACTCTAATAAAACTAACAGCTCTGAATAAGAGATGCAATGAAAACAAGAGCTAAACAGGAATTTTGTAGCAGCTAAAAGAAAAACTAAGAATACGAGCATAACGACTATTCAAACAAAAAAGAGGAGCGTGTCTCTCTCCCAAATATGGAATTTGAGTTTCCAAATATATTAGTGAACAAAGGAAAACAAAAGAAAACAAAATAAAAACAAATAGACGCTCCAAGTAAACTTCATATGATGCGACCAAATAAAAATATAGTTTCACTAGAAGTGACCTGATAAATTGTTGATGAAGAAGGGGATGCCTTGGGAATACCCAGCTTAGATGCTTGAATCTTCTTAGAATTTTCTGGGATGAACCACGGGGGCATCCCCAAGCTCTGCATTTGCACTCTTCTTGATCATATTATATCACCCTCTTCTCTTGACCCTTGAAAACTTTCTTCACACCACACTCAAAGAGTAATTCGCATTAGAGGGTTAGTGCAACAATAAAAAATCCATGGGTTATGTATGGGAACAAGTGCTATTGATACTTTTAAACATTAGCTACAACCACAGATGTTTCGTGAAGCAAAGAAATCCACTTGACATCGTAAAAGAGCAAATGCAAGAAAATGACAGAATCTGACAAAACCAGAACATTCTGTAAAGACGAATTTTTTCGGGGCACTTAAGTTGCTCAGATCGAAAAACTTAAAGTATGAAACAGTTGCGGAATTAGCTAAGAAATAAGCACAAAAAATTTCAGGTTATTTTGATCTTTCTGTGAATTATGCGATTTTTACGGTGGACAGCAGAGATCTGTTTCCTGCGCAGAAATCGACAACCAACTTCAACTCTCGTCAGAAACTGTACTTTGGCACAACTAAAACATGAAAATAAAGATACAAAAGATTTGCTACAGAAGTATACAACCCCTTTAATCAAATAAAATAGAGAAAAACAAATAAAAAATAAAACCATGGGTTATCTCCCAAGAAGTGTTTTTCTTTCACACCTTTTAGCTAGGCCCAGAAAAGTGGATTCAAGTGTTTTCAAGTGAAGAAGCATCCAAATCAAAAATTTCTTCCAAAACTCCAATTGTAGCAATGGGTACCTTAGACACCCCTGAAGATGATTCAACATGCAAATCACTTTTAGTTTCACTAATTTTTTTATTAATTTTAAGCACATTAGGGGATTTTGGTTTAGGCACCTTGGGGACATACATAATTTTTTTTCTCTTTTCCCACAGAAGGTTTCTCCCTTTTAAACTTAAGAGAAGAAAAAGTTGATCTTAAAGTTTCCATACCCTCCTCTAATTTACCAATCCTCATATTTTGACTATCATGAATATTGCTAGCTTCTAAAATAGTGATTTTCTTGTTGATACTTACTATTGATTCATTAACTTCGCTAGCATTATCAAGGAAATTTGGCACATTTTTCTCCATAGAGTTTACCTTTTTAATAACATCACCTAAAGTGATATCAGTTTTAACAACCTTAGTACATGGTGTTCCAACTACACTTTCAATTAAATTACATGCTTCCAAAGCAGGTGTTCCTAGAAAATTACCGCCTGTAAGAGTGTCTAGAACAAACCTATACTAGCTAGTAATACCAACATAAAAATTCCTAAGAAGGATTAAAGTGGAATATTTCTTAGTGCATCTATGATGATCATCACTTATCCTATACCAAGCATCTTTCAAACTTTCTCCACCTTGTTGCTTAAAAGAACAAACTTCAAATTTAGGAACACTCATTTTAGCAAGACTAAAAACAAGAATAAAACTACAGCTAGAATAAGAACTTATTTTTTTTTGTGTTTTTGATAAAGAGAAGCAAACAAGACAAAATAAACTAACCAAAACAAAAACAAAGTAAAGAGATTGGAAGTGAGAGACCCCCCTTGCAAAGATTCTCTTCCTCCCCGGCAATGGCGCCAGAAAATAGCTTGATGGTGCAGGTCTTGCACTCGTTAGGAAACCCCAAGAGGAAGGTATGATGAGCACATGAGCAGTTTTCCCTCAGAAAAAACCAAGGTTGAATCGACCAGTAGGAGGAAGGAGTAACTTCAGAAGGTTGATGGAGCTGAGATTGTAGGGCACACTACTGGTTCAGTAGCAATATGGAACCTACACAACACAAACAATTCACTTTACCCCAACAAAGCAGTGAGGTTGTCAATATCACCGGTTTTGCTGATATCTAAGAGGTTAAATGTATGGTGTGGAAAGCAGTATGAGAACAGTATGAAAACAGGAGCAGCAGTGTGAAAACAGTGGAACCAGTGTGAAAGAAGTGGAAGAAGTGTGTGTATTATCAGAATGAGGAAATGGATCGCGGTCCATAGTTCAGTAGAGGGGTCTCTCCATAAAAGATAAATAACATGTGTGGTGAACAAATTATAGCTGGGCAATTGACAGAAATGAAGGTTTCAACGTAGTGCATATGCAAGACATAAAGATTACTATGTGATTCATGCGGTCATTACAACAAGAGACATAGACCGTCATCCAACTGCGTCTATGACTAATAATTCACCCTCCATATATCATCCGAACAAACGTTGGGTATTAAGTTGCAAGCAAAAAAGATAATCGCAGTAAGCAAAGTGTGTAATGTAAACAATATAAACTAAGTAAACACAGTTGTTTTCTCCCTAATGGAAACAACACATCCTCCATCCGTCATGTTTCTTTCACTCGAGCACAGATGCAAAGGAGGCATGAACCCACTATCGAGCATAAATACTCCCTCTTGGAGTTACTAGCATCTACTTGTCCAGAGCATCTACTAATAACGGAGAGCATGCAAGATCATAAATAACATATGCATGAAGATAACATGATAGATTGATAATCAGAAGACATAGCATTCAATATTCATCGGATCCCAGCAAACACAACATCTGGTATTACATAAAGATGATCTCGATCATGTAGGGAAGCTCACTAAATCTAACCAGGGGGTTATTTTCACGGTCAAAGTTCGGTCAAACCTATTTTGTATGTTGAAAAAATTATTTGGGCACCCATCCGACCTCCAAATCGAGTGATTTTTGTTGCGTTGAAAAGAGGAAGTCGGAGACTATCTATTTATGAAAAAACAAAATAGTGAACTTTGCTCGCAATAAATGTGAACTTCCCGATTGATGAGTTTGTACTATCAAAGGGATTCTGCACTTCAGATGATGATTTTAATGTCCTTATTTTTCTATGTGTACCACCAAAAAAACGGATTATTTGTACTTCTCCGGATACACGAGTGAACTTCTCGGTATATGTCTATTTACTGCCGGCGAAGGTTTCATTATTAGTATTTACTAAAACAATGATAAATTTCTCATACATTGTCCGTTTTAGGTCAATGACCACTCAAAACGTTCAGATTGAAAAGGCACAACTATTAAATCTACCTTTTTACCAGTAACCAAAAACTAAAAAATCGATTTCCAAATGGGTTATTTTCGCGGTCAAAGTTTGGTCAACCTTATTTTGCGTTTTCAATAAAATATTTGGCCACCCATTCAACCTCCAAATCGAATGATTTGTGTTGCCTTAAAAATGAGAAAGTCAGGGACTACGAAAAAAACAGAGTACCAAACTTCTCGGTTGAGAAGTTTTTACTACCGACAGGATTCTACACTTTCATACGATGATTTTATTTTCCTTATCTACCAAAATTTTAAAAAAAATGTGTACTTCTCTCTGATTTGTTTTGAACTGCATTGTGTTAAGTCCTGAACCGCTCTTTGAGTATAATTGTGAAATTCTCTCCGTACAGGGTTGAGTTGTTGTGTATATGAGATATTGAACTGGCTAGTTTAGGGGTTTCGAACTTCTCTATGTAATGGTTCGAACTGCTTTCTTTTTGTTACCAGAACTCCATTGTTCATGGGTTTCGAACTTTTCTTTGAATGGTCATGAACTTCTTACTTATGTACTTTAACTCTATTGTGTATAGGTCTAAACTGCTAACATTATTGGCATGAAATTCTCTCTGATTTGACTGAAACTACACTGTGTTTAGGTCTGAACTGTTTTATAGTTGAATTGTGAATTTAACTTCGTACAGGGTTGACTGATGTATGTATGGGATATTGAACTGCCTATTTCATGGGTTTCGAACTTCTCCCTGTAAGGGTACCCGAACCATATTGTTCATGGCCTTCGAACTTCTCTATGTATGTTTTTTTTTTTTGAACAACTTAGTTTATGTACTAGAACTGCATTGTGTGTAGGCCTGAACTGCTATCAACATGGACATGCACTTCTCTCTGATTTGTCTTGAACTGCATTGTGTTAAGACCTAAACTGCTCTCTGATAGAATTGTGAATTTTGGTGTGTATGGACTATTGAACTGTCTAGTTTATGGGCTTCGAACTCCTCTACGTAAGGGTTAGAACTGCTTTCTTTTGGAACCCGAACTACACTATCGTGGGCTTCGAACATCTCTACGTATGCTCTTGAACTTCTTTACTTCATGTACTTGAACTGCATTGTGTGTAGGCCTGAATTGCTATCGGTATGGGCATGAAGTTATCTTTGATTTGGCTTGAACTGCTTTGTGCTAAGCCATGAACGGCTACCTGCTAGAATTGTAAACTTCTATTTATACATGGTTGATCTAATGTGTGTATGGAATATTGAACTGTCTACTTTATGGGTTTCGAACTTCTCTATGCAAGTATTCGAACTCCTTTCTTTTGGCTGGTGGTGGTGACCTTGGGCCACGCCGGGAGGATGTGACAGTGCGGAAAATCTCCTTCAACGGCGGGAGGTGGAGGGGGGAGCCGGTGAGGTAGGTGGGGGCGGGGCTGCGGACGGATGCGGTCGGACGGTGCCCAAGCTGGCCTGCTGGACGAAGGCCATGCGTGCCGCAGAAGAATATGCATCTGTACTTACTGTAGCTGCATTTATTAAAAAAAAGAAGCACGCTAGCTTCTAGCGGGCGACAGGGACGAACGGAATTCAGAGTGTGCACTCCCAATATGATCAGTACTTGTATTGATCTGTGTGTGCACTTCTCTTCAAAATAAATCTGTACTTCCCAAAGCACAAAGAGAATTTGAGCCACGGCTGTCATTTCAGAAGAAGAAAAAATCCCCTGCTCTTTGTTTTCGCTGATAGTGGTGTGTCTACATTTGCCCGTAGGTACATCGTTGCGTTCTTCTCTCAAGTTATCTGTATTGTCGAACACAACATCAGAAGAGGAATGTTCAAAATGGATGAGCCGACCGATCAACTATTGGTTGCCAATTATTTATTGTCACCAACATTCTCTATTTCTTCGTGGTTGCTAAAATCCGGTTGATGCATGTGTTTAGAAACCAACATTGTATTTGTTGTTTATTAAATAACAATCTTTAGTTACCATCCCTTGGTGACTAAATGTTCAGTGGAGCAATAGTAACCAAACTATTAGGTTATTGATGACAAATAATACACATATAGCCACCAAACTGCTTGGTCGCAATTGCTTGGTGACTAAATGTCATCTTTCTTGTAGTGAAGGCTCCTAGATAGATTGTGTACTTCGTGTATATTACGGCCAACACTTTCATCTTAAAATCCAACTTGCACTTCCCGAACAATAATTCTGTACTTCTCGCATATGGGCAAATGTACTTCTCTCCGACCGAAGTTTTGCAACTGGTGTTGTCGTCATGGACTCGGGGAAGATATGAAAAGATTCCGTGGTGATTGCGCACATCTCCCGAGGCGGCAAGTAGAGGTGACTGCAGCGGCAGCGCATTTGGATCCATGTTGTGGCGGCACGCACGGGAAGCCTAGGACATGGGCCTCTTCGGCGACCATGGTGCATCTTGTCGGCATCAAGGTCGGCTTCTTTGATCTCAAACGTACAAAGAGCCAGAAGGTGCACAACTACGTGTAGATCGGGAGAGCTGTGAAGTATATTTTGATGAATATTTATACTTGGTGGCAGTGGTGGTTGTAGGATTTAAAGGTTGAGGGGGTGCCAAACTCAATATTCATAGTTAAAGTATCATGTATAAGTTGTTTTAGCACATCTAATACACATAAAACAATAACATTGCTACTAGATTCAAATATTTGCATTTTTTAGGGGGTTCCATGGTGGTATGAATTACGCTACTAGTTGAATACCCGTGCGTTGAAACGGGCTCTCTAAATTGAATAATTTAACTCTCTAGCAAAATGACGATCGAAAACGTGGGTCCAAAATAGATACACAAGTTACATGTTTATAATCAATTTGTTTGAAGATTTTTGTATTTTGTTCGAATCCAGCTATGGAATAACGTTGTCGGCAACTGAATACCTAGTTGTGTCTGTCAATTAATCGTCAAGATAATTTATCTTTTGTATGCTTGTGATCCGCGAAAGTGGACACATGGTGACGTAATATATTTATCTAGGACATCTGCATCAATTTGATACTAAACATGAAAAAGAGCACATTAATCGGTTAAATAAAAAATCAACAATGATGAAATGAATTCAAACATACTCAGCTCGTGTATAATTTTAGGACCATTGTTTGAACTGAAAAGATTATAAATGAATGAGAATGGTGATGCCCATGGTCCAAAAAAGCGCACACACGGTACAATCAGTAGCCAAACACACGCACAACTAGCACATAAATAGGCTGTAGCAAAAGACACAGCCACATCTATTCTTTGTCTCATCTCTCCCCCCCTCTCTCTCACACACACAGCGTCGGAGGCACATCAATGGATTATCTCCCATCGATCTGTCCTCCCTCCCTCCTTGCCGTCTCCATCCCCTCCGGCTACCTTCCCTCCCTTGCTGGCCCTCTCGTGCTTTCAAATTGATTTCGCCCCCAACTCTCCTACCTGCCTACCTCCCCTGCCAGCGGCGCTCAATGGCGTCGCACGCGGTCTGGACGTGTCATGCGTGTGACGAGTTCACTCGCCTTCCACTGTTTAGCCGCTCTCCCCCTTTCTTTACGTGCCCTGCCATGTCAGGCATGGTGTCCGGCTTCACGGCCACCATGGGGAGGATTCTATTAGAAATGCCTCCTGACAAATCGTTACAGACACCCATCCTAAGGGCATCTCCAGTCGTTGCGCCCCTCCCCCAGGGCCCAAAACGCAGCCGTTTTGGGGCCGCCGCGGCGCTAAGCGGCGCTATTCTGCAACCTGGGGGGCAGGCTTCCCAGTCGCTCCCCGAGCCCATGATTCGGCCCAAACAAAACGCAATTTGAAAATAGACGATTTTTATTGAATTTAGGCGAAGTGCGTACATATTCGACGCGAATTTAAAAAACTAGAACTGAAATTTAAACTAAACTAGACTAGGAAATCTAAAGAAGGCCGAGGCTGGCGGCGATGGCCTGGCTGTAGTCGCCGCCGTCATCGTCGTCGTCGTTGGGGCCGTCGCCGGGGCGCTTGCTGGTCCCCTGTCTGACGTTGCCGCAGCCGCCCCACCTGCTCGCCGCGAGGGCTTGCTGGATCTCGTCGTCCTCGTCGGTGTCGGGGTCGAGGATGATGTAGACGTTCTCCTTCTGCGGCGGCGGGGGCGGGACGCAGAGGCGGGCCGCGTTCTGTCGCGCGCCTCCTTGCGCTTCTCGGCCTCCGCTAGAAGGCGGCGCTGGAGCTCCAGCTCCGCCGCAGTGCTCTCCTGGAGGCTCAACGTCGCCGCGGCGTCGGCGTCGAGCGGCTGGAGCGTGTCCAAGGACAGCTGCTCCGCGACCTTCTGGTCGGGCCACTCGTCCTCGTCGTCGCCGGCGTCCTCGGTGTTCGAAGCGTGGCTCGCCGATGTGGAGGGCGCCGCCGCTACGCCTGCGGGCAGACGCCCCGGTGTTCAAAAAAGGGGGGGAAGTAGAGAGGGATTGGGCGCCGGAGGAGCTCGACGTCGCCGACGAAGAGGAGGCTCCCATCCGGCGCGCTGCCCACGGCTGGGCCTGCCGGGGCGGCATCTCCAGGCGCGGCTCGTCGCCGGCGTGGATGTGGTCGAGGACGGCCTCGATGGTCCTATTGGGGACGCTCCACCAACGGCGGCGCCCGTTGGCGTTGAAGCGGCCGTCGACCGGCCCGTTGTCGTTGAGGGAGGCGAGCTCCCTCTCGCGGCGGCTGATGAGGTGCTGCCACCAGAACTCGTCCACGCCCGCCTCCGGGAAGCGGGCGGGCTCCGCCATGGCGTCGCGCGCCTCGCGAATGGCGCGCCGGAACTCGTCGTCCGTGTTGGAACTGAGTGCTCAGCGGCTCTGCCCAGCGCCGGAGCTCGGGAGGCGCACGTCCGGCGGGCACGGGTAGCCCGCGCGGTACAGCGCCACCGCCTCGCCCCGGCGAAGGTTGCGGCGGGGGAACCCGTTGGCCGCTGCGCCGTCCTTGTGGCTGTCCATTTGCGTGGGAGAACGGGGGGAGAGGAGAGCGCCGAGAGGAAGAAGAGAAGATGGAGTGCGCCGGTGGAAGAATGGCGACCGGGCATTTACTGCGGCGCGTCCCCTCGCTGCCGCCCGCTACGCCATTACGCCGGCAGCCTTTGAACGGGCGCATGCACTGGGCGGCCGCCACGCCATAAACGACGACAGCCTTTAACCGACGCGCGAGCCGAGAAGATATCACGGGGCGGGTGGTGAAGAAACGGCGCTATTCGCCGCTTCCGCCGCGAAAATGCCCCTGTAAGGGGCTGTGGGGGAACGGCTGGAGATGCCCTAACCACCTTCTTCCTGGCGGGCCGAACGAGTGAGCGCCGGCGTCCGCTGGCGCGAACGAGCGAGGCCCGCCCACGGCAACTTTCCGATCTAATCAGTTTCTTCTCCGGCGTGTCCCCAAATCCTGCCGGCTTTCCTCTGCATCCGGGAAACTGAACCCGACATGTTACCACCTGATCCTCGTCTCCTACCTCACCATCCCCGCGCATGCGCCCTGTTACCACCGGCGGCCACGCCCTCTTCCCCCGTTGGACGCGCCCTCTTCCCCATTGATGGTCGTGCCCACTTCCCCCACCAGAGGCCACGCCGTCTTCCCCAATGGAGGCCGCGCTCCCTTCCCCCACCGGCGGTCGCGCTCCATTCCCCCGCCAGAACTCGGTCCGCCAGCACCCGCGCGCTTCTGGCCATGGGCACCAGCACACCGCCTTGCCCCGGTAACCGTCGTCGCTGCCTCCCCAGGTAACCGCCGCTCCCCGTCCCGTCCCTGCATGATTTGGCCGTTGTTCGTGCAGAGCATCGTGTTCGCAGAAGGTAGCCCGAATTGATCCAAGGTTGCAGCTACGATTCTAAAGATTACAGGACGGAGGCTGTCGATTTGGTTGAGGCACGATCCGGTAGCGTCCTTGTGGACGTGCGAGGCCCTGCACCTGATGCTTCCAGGGCGAATAGCTCCCTACATCCAGGGATGCCTTGGCCTCCGCCTCCACCCGCTCCCTAGCTGCCGCATCCATGAGGTTCCCTGCCACCATCCACGCGTCTCCCAGTCTGTAGCTTTCTCGATCTGCTAGTTCCCCCATCAAGTGCGACGCCAAGTAGCGGTTGCTTCAATCTCTGCACGCGCCCTTCAATTCTTCTTTTCTCCTTGTACGCATACACCTCTGTCGTGATGTTCATGCTGCCAGGAAGTACCATCCACCCACACAAAGTCAAAATCTTCCTTTCTCTCTCATGGATGCCCACAGTTGCGATTTTTTCTATGTTATATTTTTACACCGGTAGTGCACATGTGTTTACACAGGCAGTGCATTTTGCTCTTTTCAAGAAGTTCAGAAGAAACAACACAATAGTTTGTAAACTATGCGCAACCATGAGAACTACAAAGCAGTTCATAAGCTCTAACCTCTCGTCTCCCTCTGTATATTTTAGAACTACAAAGCAGCTCAGAAGAAACAACACAACAGTGCATTTGTTACTAGAAGGAAGTACACTCGTTTGAGATCCAGTTTAAAAACATCAGGTTAGTGCATTTGTTTATTATAAATCAGTTCAGTTTGGATGAGCATTTGGATGTTAATAATGAATTATGGGTTAACCAATGTAGCACTGGCTTGATTTTCTTGTTGCAGAGACAAGTACTTCCCAATTCCACTCCATTGTGCTGCCATGTTCGGCCAGGTATTTACACTAATGCCTGTGAGTAGCAAATGATATGTGCAGTTCGTGCAAAGCAGCAGCAGTTAGTGCAACCAACTCCTTCGGTTCTTGCAACCAGAAGCAGTACAAGCATCATCAGTTCATAAGTACTCACGCAGAAGCAGTAGTACATGCCTTTTTTTTGTTATCTTACCGTGCAAACGAAATCAGGAGCACCTTGACTGATTTTGTTTCTGATGCATAACAGCATAGCTTAGACTTTCTTATTTTTCTAATTTATATCTTTACTTACTGTTATTTTGTAGCGCATGAAGTACAGTCTGTTGACCTGATGGTTGGTTCAGTGTGTGTCCGATTGTGTGTGGTGGACGATCACATAGTCAATTATATTGGTCTGGAGGTACAAAACATGGTTTTTTGAATAAAATTGAAGACATTGGCATATCATATTTCTTTTTGGTGATTTCAAAGTTTGCAAAAAGGTACTGCCTGCTAGAATTTTGTGTATTGTATTTTATCAGGCAGTGCAATTTTTTTTAGATAGGGAGTACATTGTTGCTATTGAATAAGTACACATCCAACTGGAGCTTCGTGCATTGCTTGCAGTTAAGACTGTTCAGATATTGTTCATTGCCTGATGGAGTATACTGCTTGTGTTCTTGTTCTGAACTGCCATCTCTGTCAAATTGAACTTCCCACGATTCAGCAGGCTTTGATGGTGTTTGTAGCCTTTTCGTTTGTATTTGTGTGTCCATTTTGTAGAAGCTAATTAACCTAGTTGCTTACACGTACTAGTATTAGAAGATTAGAAATATGTACTACCGAGTCCTAGTAGTACTAGTACTAGGTTTCCTTGTCGGAATCCTACTATTGTTCAAGTCCTAGTTGATCGTGTATATAAGCACCGGAAGGGTGCAGCTTTGTAACACAACGAAATGCAGCAAATAAATAAATAGAGAGCAAGACAGGCTCGATATCGGCCTGTGGCAATCCAATTCAGTTTCCGTTTTTTTTTTTTCGAGGAAACACCGGAGAGAGCATGGAGCTCTCACCTGAATCTTCATTTTTGATTTTTGCCACACGGGTGAAGCCCCGAGCGGGAGTGTTTACAGCACGAAAAGGGGGGGGGGGGGGGGGGGGTGTATACGAATGACCATATGGCGGTTTTTATAGTGGGGGGGGGGGGAAGAATGGTGATCCAGACATCAACGTCCGGCTGGAGCGCAGGGGGCATCCGGGCTCGCCAAAGGAGGGCGTCGTCCCTGCAGTTCTTCAGCGTGAGCGCAAGGGAGGGCGCAAGCTACTGTAAAAAAAAAAAGGGAGGGCACAAGCCCGTTGAAGACCACGCCGTTCCGATGTTTCCAGATGTGCCAGAAGCACAACTGACGGAGGGTCGCAGCAGGGGCGAGCGGGGGCAGAGGACAAGCAGCGGCATCACTGCAACGCAGGTCGGCGGCGGCAGGGGCACCTCCTCCAGTACTCACGGGCGAAGTCACACTCGAAGATCACGTGCTCGGGAGTCTCCAGAGGCGCGCCGCAGATGGCGCAGCCACTGTCCGCCTCCGACAGGATGTTCTTGCGCAGGAGGTTAGAGCGGCACTGGAACCTGCCCTGGACAAGCAGCCAGGAGAAGAACTGGACGCGGGAGGGGGCGTAGCTTCCCCAGACGAAATCGTAGAAGGGGCCGTCGATGCCGCCGAGCGTCGTCAGTGTGTACAGCGACGAAGTTCGGAGCTGGCCGTCAAGGCGCCCACAGAGCGGGAGCGCCCGCTTGTCAGGCTCGGGCAGGAGCTCGACGCGGGAGAGCAGGGCGTGGAGTTCGCGGAGCTGGGCCTCAGCGGTGCGCGTCAGGCGTGGGACTAGCGCGGCGGCCACCCCAGCCTGGAGGACTTGGCGGACGGTGGCGGACTTGTCGACGACGTGAGAGAAGAGCTCGGGCATGGCATGGCACAGGGCACCTTTCTCAGTCCAATCATTGAGCCAGAACGCAGCGCGCACGCCGTCCCCGACCTCCACCCGGCTGATGGATCGGTAGAGTGGGAGGAGGCGCAGCAGCTTGCTCCAGTGTGCGCCGCAGAGAGCAGCGGATCTCCCCACGGTGTCGATGGCGGCGCCGTCGACAGAGGACCAAACCCACCACGCCCACGATTCCCCAGGGAAGGCATGCAAACGATGCAGCAATTTTACCTGGAGACACTCGTTTTGATCCACGAGCGAACGAATGCCAAGCCCGCCAGCCCGTTTAGGACGGCAAACACTTGCCCAGGCCACGAGACAACGCGCTCCAGAAGCGTGGTCACCCCCATTCCAGAGGAACGCGCGGCGCACCCGGTCGATAGCTTCCAGGACTCCGAGGGGAAGGGAGAGGGTGCCCATAGCATAGGTTGGGAGCGCGTCGAGGACCGCATTGAGCAGTACCAAGCGGCCACCGGGGGAGAGCAGCAGAGCGCGCCACCCCAACAGATACTTGTCGACCTTGGCGATGAGCGGAGCGAACGCGGCAAGGTTTAGTTTCTCCGCTGACGGGGGGAGGCCCAAGTACGTCTGGGGGAAACCCTGAACCTGGCACTGCAAGGGAGCCTTGGATGGTGGCGAGGGTGACAGGGTCGACGTTCATGGGGACCAACGAGCTCTTGTGGTAGTTGATGCGGAGCCCGGTCGCAGCTTCGAAGGACTCCAGGATCGTGCGCAGCCTGCAGGCACCCGCAGCGTCAGCCCGCAGGATGACGAGCGTGTCGTCTGCGTACTGCAGGACGGGGCACGGCTCGGAGCTGACCAGGGGGTGACGCAGCACATCGTCAGCCTTGATCAGCCGTTGGAGGACGTCGGCGACGAGGATGAACAGGTACGGTGATAGGGGATCTCCCTGGCGCAGCCCGCGCAGGCATCTGATCCACCGCCCGGGGACGCCGTTTAGGAGCACCGCGGACATGGAGGAACGAAGGAGCTTGTCGATCCACACACACCACAGCTGAGGGAATCCACGCGCGACCATGACAGCACGCAAACATCCCCAGTGAACTGAATCGAAGGCCTTTGCGAAGTCCAATTTCAGAACGACGCACGGGGTTTTCCGTCGATAGCAGGTTTGAATCAGTGCCGTGGCATAGACGAAATTCTCCGTGATGCACCGACCAGCAACGAAGCCAGTTTGATCTACATCCACCAGCTTCGCGATTTGGCACTGCAGCCTGGAGGTGAGGACTTTGCAGATCGTCTTGACGGAGCAGTTCTGAAGAGAGATCGGGCGAAACCCCCCGGGGGACGGGATTCCATCCTTCTTGGGGAGGAGCACAACGTGCGCCCGGTTGATCCGCAGGAGATCGACGTCCCCGGAGAAGAATTGATCGAACAGGCGGAGGAAAGCAGGGCTGACGAGGTCCCACGCAGCCCGGTAGAACCCTGGCCCCAGACCGTCCGGGCCCGGAGCGCTCGAGCGGTCCATGCCGTCGATGGCGAGGCGGACTTCAGCCGCCGTGAACTGGGCAATGAGGGCGTCACCGTCCACCCGCGCGCAGCCCCGATACAAGGCGTCGAGGGCAGGCCCAAGAAGAAGCGGTGGAGAGCGTCAGCCTTCGCTCCATGGGAAGCGACCAGGGCACCGTCCACGTCGAGGCAGCGGATGTGATTCCGCCGCAGCCGTTGGGAGGCGCGGGCGTGGAAGAAGCGGGTGTTCTCGTCGCCCTCGACGATCGCCCGGAATTTGCCGCGCTGCTTCCAGTACGCTGCCCGGGCGAGGATGGAAAGCGAGAGCTGGGCGCGGCACGTGTTGCGGAGACCAACTTCTGCAGGGGAAAGAGAACGGATTTCCTCGAAGAGATCGAGCGCATCAATCAAGAATTTACAGTCATTTTCATGCTTAGGATCAAATCTGTGGGAGCGTTTCCAAACCTTGGCGGCGGATCGGAGGGATTTGAGGCGAGCGGCGAGGTCCGCGGCAGCGTCCAGGTGCAGGCGGGGCAATAACCATGCTGGGGACACAGAAGGAGGAAGCGAGGGTCCGAAAGCCAGGCCTTTTCGAACCTAAAGCAGGTCGATCGCGGGATGGCAGTGGAGGCGACGACCAGGAGGGGGACATGATCGGACGTGGGCCTGTGGAGAGAGGAGAGGGATGAGTTGGGGAGAGCAAGATTCCAAGCCTGATTAAATAGGGCGCGATCTAGTCTCGCCAGCACGGGGGAATCACGCTTATTGGACCAAGTGTAGAGGCGATCGAGGGGGAGTTCGAAGAGGGCAAGGGACCGAATTGAGCTGTTGAACGCCATGGCGAGCGAGGCATCAAAGTTACCGTTGTTTTTGTCGCGGCTAGAACACAGGAGGTTGAAATCGCCCAGGACAAGCCATGGCATGGGGTAGGCGGGTCCAAGGTTCTCGAATTCCTCCAGGAACTGAGCAGTGAGGGCATGGTTGGAAGGGGCATAAACATTCGTGATCGCAAACGTGAGATCGGAAAGGGTGGAGGAGAGAGTCACGGTGAGAGTGTAAGCCCCCTGTTGTACATTATCAAGCGAGAAGAGCGACGGGTTCCATGCAGTGAGCATGCCACCCGAGCTACCAATGGCATCGACAACGGCGAAGGCAGACAGAGAGGAGGGGAGGAAGGATCGAGCGGCGTGATCGTCGACAGCGCGGAGTTTTGTTTCCTGCAAACAGACAATGGAGGGTGAACTCGTGGAAATCGCATCCCTGACAACAGGCCGTTTCTTAGCGCAGCCCAGCCCTTGGACGTTCCACGTTTGAATCGAGAGATCGCGGCATTGTCTATCCATTAGAAGGAGGATCACCGCGAGGATTACAGAGGCAGGTGGGAGAGCAACGATGCAACAAACAGTAAACACTTAACAGGAAATGGAGGGAGATAGGGGCTCTTGCACTGCAGCCCTGGCAGTATCCAGCAGGGGAGGAGCTAATCATCAGCATGCGGTGGCGCCTGGGACGGTGAGCAGATCGCCGCAGTCAAAGCGGTAACAACACACTGACGGAGAGGCTTAGTACAAGCGTGAGGACACCATGCTTCTGCACCGTCTTCTGGAGGGTCGTGGTGCAGCCGCCCAGCGCATCGCGGAGGCCACGCAGCTTGGCCGCACGAGAAGCCACGGGCTCGTGAAACTGCGAAGCCTTGGCCGCAAGACGGGCACTCCGGCGCTCGCCAGCGGCAACGCCATCGTCCGTGAGAGCGCTCAGCGGCGCAGGTGGGGTGTCGTCCTCCGCAAGGTCGGTGATGACAACCCCGTGGCGGCGAGAGGCGGAGATGGGAGGCCCCGAGCTCAGCTGGCTCGAGCCCGTGTCAGAGCCCACCCCTCTGCACCAAGATATGGTGAGGGACGACACGGACGAGTCAGGGGAACCAGCGTGCGGCATGAGGGGGGATCTCGAGACGCTGTCGAGCAGGGCCAGGAGCGCGTCGTGGTGCAGAGCGGCATCGTCGCGGTCACCAAGCGCATGCCCGCCATTGCGCGAGCCGTCCGAGGGCGGCGCACGCGGCATGGGAGGCGGGGCGAGCGCAAGCCGGCCGTGAAAACGGAACAGCGGCGCGGGGGGAGGTTGGAAGAAGGGCACATACTCGCCGTTCTCGTCGTAGGAGTCCTCAACGCGCCACACCCGAACACGCCGGACATGGATCATGCGTGACTTCCACGGCGCACGGGAGAGAATGACCTCCGGGGGAACGCAATCGGCGTGCTTGAGGAGAACGACCGCGCGCACCAGGGCACAGTCCGAGCCAGCCAGGCACGCGGGGTCTACCTCCAAGGTTTCTCCAAAGCCGCTGAAAGCAGCAGAAACGCCAAGCGGGTTGATGTCCCCGACGGGCATCCGCTTTGCGAGCACGACGGCCACGAACCTCATCGGGCAAGGGATCCTGTCCGCGTCTTCTTCCCTGACCAGGCGGAAGGTGGCCCCATCACGCACGAAAGGCTGATGCTCGAGAGCTATGGCGCGGTCGTCCGGCGAGAGGAACTGCGCATACAGGTCCCCAACGGAGGAGGGGACGATCGTGACATGCAGGCCGGGGAGCTCGTGGCAGATGGCCTCGGCGAACGACGACGCCGGGGAGGAGAAGGCTGCAGGCGTGGCAATGTAGACCACGGCCATGCGGCGAGCAGCTTGGAGGTCGCCTGGCGGCATGAAGACCTCCGAGGGCAGGAAGACCGAGGAGGCGTCAGACTCGACCTCCTCTTCATCGGACGCGGGAGAGGAGGGCAGCGTGATCTCCGGCGCGGGCTCGACGACGTGGATGGTGCGGGCCGGAGGGGAGATAGCAGCGGGGGACCCAGAGCTTTCTCCTTCAAACAAGGATCCAAGGCGGGGGGAGGGGCGGTGCGCTACCGGAGCGGCAACGGGCGACGAGGGCGTGGACGTGTTAGGATCAGTGGGGTATGGGGTGGCAGGGCGAGGGTGCGCCGCGGGAGAGCGCGGGGGGGAGGACGAGGTGGGCATAAAGATGGGCTGGGGGAAGGCCATGTCGCAACCCTTAGCACGGTGGCTGGAGCAACCGCAGCGGCGACAACGGATAGGATCCCGACAGTCCCTAACAAGGTGTTTGAGAGAAAGGCAACGGTAGCAACCGGCGAGGCTCAAGGTTTTGAAGGGCGTGGGCGGAGAGCGGAGGGGGAGCGCGGGAGGACAGCTAGCCACCTCCTTGAAGGAGCGGCAGGAGTTGGGTGAGGCATTGATCGCCGCCGCGTACGGCAAAGCCGGAGATGGCGGGGCGTCATCAGTGCCGGCGTTGGGCTCGATGGCGGAGGTGAGGGCGGAGGGGACGTGAGCGTCGGGGCTAGGGGAGGAGGTAGCGCCGCACGCGGTTTCCCTACGCGGGGGCAGGTCGGGTGAGGCGGGGACAGCGACAGCAGTTGAATGCGCCTCGTACGGCAGGGGGATTATGCCGGGCCCACCAAATCCCGAGGAGCAGCGTGACCAGGGGGGCGAGCGCGTTTACGCCGTTTCCTGGGCGCGCGGCTGGCAGGTGGGGCCTCAGGAAGGTGGGGTGCTGGGGGGAGGCGCGAAGCAGCTTCCATGGCGGCCTCCATAGAACCGTGGAAAGAGAGGCGGAAACTGTCGCAGTGCCGTCTCCCAATGGAGAGGATGAACGCGGCGAGCGCAGGCGAGGCGACGCGGAAGGAGAAGACCCATCCACACGGCTCGGAGACGGGGACGACGTCGGGAGGAGCGCAGAAGAAAAACGAAAGCATGGAGGAGATGGTGCGGGCGTTGAAGCAGGGGGAAGCGAACGGCGGCGACACCCAGGCGAAGCCAGGTTTGGCGTTCACGGCGGGGGCAGGAAAGAGCGAATGGACATGGGCGTGGAAGGCCATACCTGGAGTTTGCCCCGCGAGAACCAAGGACGAGCGCGGACCTGCAGCTGCGCCCCCCTCCGAAGAGGGACCATCGCGAGACCGGAGCCGGCCGCCAAGCCGAGGAGGAGCCGGGAGGGGTTGTGGTGGGCGGGGGCTGGGGACGCCGTCCACCGGAGTGGTGGGAGGCGTTTTTCCGTCGACGCGGGAGCTATCCATCCGAGATGCTTGGACTTAGGATCGCTCGTGCTAGCTAGCTGATTCACTATCAAAACGATCAAGAGGATCATGTATAGGCTGGCTGCTCACGTATAGTACTAGCCAATCAATCAAGTTGCTACGGGAGGCTAGCTGAACACGCCTACGTGTGTGTTTTGCTTCCAAAAAGGACATCCATATAGAGGCTAGAAACTAACAAATTTTGTAATTTGTTCCCGGCCTTCTCGGTGATCTAGTAAAATCGGGATGCTATTTTGTGCATCGTGTTTTACGTTGAAGTTGATGCATATTTTCAGAATTCAGCAAGTACGCTCCATATAGAGGCTAGTATGACTGACATAATACTCCACCATTTTGGTAGAAAAATAGGAGAATGAATATGATTATCCGGCACTGCATATTTTTTAAATAAGGAGTTCAACATTTATATTCTGGAAAAAGAAAGATAAATCTGGGAATAAACATTTTGGTTTAAGTCTACGTTTTTTATACCAAAACTTCTTTATACCTTTTTTTTTGCGTGGAAAGCTTCTTTATACTCTTGACCACGAAAGAGCCTGATGCTGGCGTCTATCAACAACTTTCAGAAGTAAACATGGCAGGCAGTTCACACACTCAGCAGATACTCATGACAAGGAAGTTCATATCAACTACTTTAGAAGTACATACAAGAAAAGGAAGCTACTGCATGCCTTTTATTCAGGATAGTACAAAGCAATGCTTCTCAGAAGTACATGTCGAGTTAAACAGAAGTTCTGGTGCAGAAAAACAAGAAAGCAAATTCTCCGCCAACTGTACTTCCTGGCATCAAGGTGTGTACTTATAACTCCAAATGATTGTACTTACTATTACTCGATACCTGCACCAGGTGTGTGTCTATTTGATTTTCTGAAAGGAAGATAATCTAGGCTACATCCATTCAGACAAGGATGGAAACTCTCGTAGCAATTTTATTGATATTTAACCAAATCAAATATCATCATCGGGATGATAGGTATAATTTATGTATATTTTGCGGGATTCCATCGGGGAAGCGTACATCAGACTTTTTCCTACTACGGGGTGGGCGACTACGAGTTCACGTAACCCTTCGCTAACAGACGTCTCACGAGGCGACTCCAAGGCGATTAGGGTTTCGGTGATTGGCGGCGCCCGTGGATCCATCGACGGGGCGAAGTTCGTGCTGACCGGAGGATGATTCCGTCCTCCGAGTCGGGCAGGCGGCGTGGCAAGGAGGCCATGACGCCGGAAGCGACCAGGACCTTCCTGGCGGAAGCTTTGGGAAAACTAGACATCACCGACGAGGAGGCTACCCCTCTAGTGGTGGACGACCGTGAAGAAAATGGAGTTCAGAAGTGGATGCTGGCCGGGAAGGTACTCTACCGAAACGTGTTTCACATCCAAACGATTGCGAGTGCGCTTCGTCCAGCCTGGGGAAACCCTAGAGGATTGTTCTTTCGGTCCTTTGGGGACAACATCTTCGTCGCGGAATTTGAAAATCAACGCGATCGTGATCGTGTCCGAGAGGGATCTCCATGGCATGTCAGTAAAAACGCCGTGATCTTGACAGAGTTCAATGACTGCATGAGACCTTCGGAACTGAAATTTGACCGGCTCCAAGTGTGGGCTCGAGTCATCAATCTTCCATTCAATCTACGTACGACTGCTTGGTGTGAGGCTATTGCGAAGCAGATCGATGCGCAGGCAACTGGTTCTTTTGATCACGCTGGTGGATATCTCAGAGCTAGGGTTTCCATTGATGTCACAAAACCCTTGCGGAGATGGATTCTTATTGACTCGGCCAAGAGACAGAGTACAGACTTGTATGATGTTCAGTATGAACATCTTCCCCACTTCTGTTTCTCTTGTGGTCGTCTAGGACATGCAGATTTGCTATGCCCGACTCCAGGTTCTCGAGATGCGAAGGGTAATCTGCCCTTTGGCCCGGAACTTCGGCCTGTGGAGGAGAGGAAGAAGGCAGCACCAAATTCCAGTGGAAATTCTTCTAAGGACCAACCTTCCTCTCAACAAAGCAAACGTGAGACACGACAGTCTTCTACTGCCGTGGAAAAAGGCACCGAGGTCACGTCCCCTATGAAAAATAACAAGAATAAAAGGAAGCTAGGGTCTCCGGCCAAGGTTTATAAACAAGTGCAACCTCTTCTGCTAACAGATTCTGCTCATAAATCGTGTGAGGTGGTTGGTGTTACTAGTAGAGCTGAGGGTGATCAGGAGGGAGGGGCTGAACCCTCGTCTGTCCGTAGTCCAAAGAAGAAACGATCTACCCCCTCAGGCTCGGAAAACTCATTGTTGGCAGCGACTGCTTCGCAACGCTGCCCGTCCCAATGAATGCCATGAGTATTAACTGTCGGGGGCTTGGGAACCTCGCGACAGTTAGAGAACTTCGCAAGATTGTGAAGCAGGAAGGGCCCTCCTTGCTCTTTGTGATGGAAACAAAAATAAAGAGCTCTCGGGTGGAAAATTTGCGAACCTCCCTAGGTTTCGCTGGTTGCTTTGCTGTTGATAGCAATGGTCTTAGTGGTGGCATTGGTTTGTTCTGGAGCCGGGATGTTGATGTCGAGATTCAGAATTATAGCAATGCGCACGTGGATGCTAGAGTCAGGTGGAAAGACAAGGATCTACCACCATGGAGATTCACGGGATTTTATGGAGAGCCCCGATCAGAGAACAGACACCACAGTTGGAATTTTCTTCGGACTCTCCATGGCTTACCACATGATAGTTGGCTTTGCATGGGCGACTTCAACGAAACTATGTATGCAAGTGAACACTTTGGTAGTCATGCTCGACCAGAAGGACAGATGAGAGCCTTCAGAGAGGTGATTGATTTTTGCTCCTTTCAAGATCTGGGGTGGAGAGGAATCCCTTTTACTTGGGACAATAAGCAACATGGGGCTGCCAATGTTAAGGCGCGTCTCGATCGTGCCTTAGTAAACGCCCCCTTCCTTGATCTGTTTGAACACTCATGTGTTAGACATATCAGTTCTACGGTCTCCGATCATTGCTATGTAGTAACGGAGATGCGGATACGAGCTGGGAATTATTGGCCCAAAGCCCAGCGTTCATTCAGGTACGAAAATGTCTGGCAGACACATAGTGACTACGATGAGTTGGTAAAAAATATGTGGCACAGGGGGTCTGGCCGGGATGGTCTAACTGGAGTGGTGGAGGCTCTCGAGTCAGTACAGAGAGGGCTTGGTGCTTGGGGGGAGAAGGAGTTTGGAAATCTAAATAAAAAGGTGATTAAATTACAGAAAAATTACGAGCGCTTACGTGGGCTGTCGTTGGGCCGTGGTCCAACCGTTGAGGAGCTATCGGTGGCAAGGCAGCTGCGAGAAGCGCTTCGGCAAGAGGAAATATGGATGCAGCAGAGATCGCGTGTGTTATGGTTGAGACATGGCGATCGCAACACAAAATATTTCCATGCACAGGCTGCGCATCGGAAGAGGATTAACCGTATTTCTTGCCTTCAAAAAGAAAATGGTGGGTTGAGTGAAGATCCTGATGAAATTAGTCAGGAAATTCAACAGTTCTATCAAAATCTTTATCTCTCGCAGGGCTATAATGATATGAGTGATCTTCTTAATCTGGTCACTCCAAAAGTATCCGAGCAGATGAATGAGATATTAGAGAAGGAGTTTTCAGCTGAGGAGGTTAAGAGTGCGCTATTTCAAATGTCGCCCTCGAAAGCTCCTGGTGTTGACGGTTTTACTGCGGGTTTTTTCCAGCGGCATTGGAATATTCTGGGAGATGATATTAGTAAGGCACTGCTGGATTTCTTGAATGGTGGAGAACTTCCTTTGGGTTTAAATGATACAGCTATCACTCTTATTCCTAAGGTACATAACCCTCTGAAAGTTTCTCAATTTCGGCCCATTGCCCTATGTCCTGTTCTGTATAAGATTGCTGCTAAGGCGTGCACAAACAGATTAAGGGGGCTTATGGATGAGATTATTGGAGTGGAACAAAGTGCTTTCGTTCCGGGACGTTTAATTACTGACAATGTGCTCGTGGCCTATGAAAGTGTACATTACATGAGAAGAAGAAAGAAAGGCAAGAATCACATTTGTGCAGTTAAACTCGATATGCTTAAGGCCTATGACCGTGTTGAATGGCACTTTCTCGAAGCTATGTTAACAAGATTAGGCTTTGGAGATAATATGATAAGACTCATTATGAAATGTGTCTCATCAGTTCGGTTTGCTGTCAAAGTGAATGGCACTCTCCTACCGTACTTCTCCCCATCCCGAGGACTACGTCAAGGTGATCCCATGTCCCCCTTTTTATTCCTCATATGTGCTCAAGGTCTGACAGCCCTGTTGAATCATCATGGTGGTGGTTACATTGATCGTGGTATCCGGGTGAGTGTGAGATCGCCCTGGGTGAGTCATCTTCTATTTGCAGATGATAGTCTGATTTTCATGAATGCTAAACCCCAGAGTGCAAATAGATTAAATGCAATTCTAGATATTTATGCCTCTTGCTCGGGTCAGGCGGTGAACCGAGATAAAAGTTCTATCTTCTTTAGTCCCAATACGCCTGATGGGTTGAGGTATGATCTGAAGCAAATTTTGGGTATTCAACTCGAAGCCTTTTCGGAGAGATACCTTGGTTTACCGACAGCTATGGGCAGAATTACTAGTGATACCTTCTCCCATATTGGGGAAAGATGCCGTGCAAAATTGCAAGGCTGGTCGGAAAAGAATTTGGCATGTGCAGGAAGGGAGACATTACTTAAATCCGTTATTCAGTCTATTTGTTTACAGCATGAGCTGTTTCCTTTTGACCAAGAAGATTTGCAAACAATTAACTTCGATGATGGCAAAATTCTTCTGGAGCAGTTCTATTGATAAACGGTCACTTCATTGGCTTTCCTGGGAGAATTTATCTAAGCCCAAGAAGAATGGTGGAATGGGTTTTCGCAATTTCGAGCAATTTAACCTCGCTCTCTTAGGAAAGCATGGTTGGAGATTGCTTTCGCATCCAGATTCTCTTTGTGCACAGGTATTGAAAGGAAAATATTTTCCTGCATGTGATTTCATGCAGGCTACTGCACCTGCCACGGCGTCTGCCACTTGGAAAGCCATTATCTCTGGCAGATCTGCTTTGGAGAAAGGATTAATCAAACGCATGGGGGATGGATCAACTATTTCAGTTTGGTCTGATCGATGGATTCCTGCTTCTCTGACACATACACCGATGGGAAGGCTCTGTAACGAACCACTGGAGTTTGTTTCGGAATTGATCAATGGCTACAATGGTACCTGGAAGGTTGACAAGGTACGGAAATTTTTTCTTGCACCTGATGCTGATGCGATTCTTAATATTCCGCTTCGAGCTTCGGGAGGTGAAGATATTCCAGCTTGGGCCCTTGAAAAGAATGGTCTGTACTCTGTTAAAACAGCTTATCGTACTCTGATGATCCACAACGAGCATAGAGCTCTAGAGGAGGGGACGGTGACGGGTTCTTCATCGACAGAAACAGAGATTTGGCAGACCCTTTGGAAACTCAAGGTGATCCCACGTGTGCGGGTCTTCTTTTGGAGAGTGTTGCGAGGGATTCTTCCCGACAATGCTACTCTAAAATATCGACATATTAAGAGATTGGCTCGTTGTGACTTATGTGAAGCGATGGATGAAGACTTATACCACACGTTGGTTTCATGCTCGTTTGCACTGAAGTATTGGGAGGCAGCCAAGGAAATACTCTTTCTGAAAATACCCATTCTACATCCGAGTACATGGGCAAAGGATATTATCCTAGACAGCATGTTTTCGGAGGATGATAGATGTAACATCGTCACGGTGATGCATGCGATATGGAATGCGCGAAATCGATGGACACACGATCAGGATTGCCATGATCCTTATCAACTTCTCAAAAAGGTGAGAGATGATATAAACTCGCTGGACCTGCCTCCTAGGGGTACAGCGAAGGTTGGCCATTGTTGGCGCCCCCCTGATGTTGGTTGGACAAAAATAAATACAGATGGAGCCGTGGATGCCATGTCTCGGTCTGGTGGTGGAGGAGGGGTGGCTAGATCGCATGTGGCGTTTTTGGGAGCTTGGAGCAAGCCCTTTCCAGGTGTCTCGGATCCTTTAATTGTTGAGGCCATGGCGTTACGAGAAGGGGCTGTTTTTGCCCAATTGAGGGGTTTCTCACATGTGGCCATGGAGGTTGATTGTTTGGAGTTAGTTGAACTCTGGAATTCGCGACACGGTGCAAGATCAATTGTGTCGCCTATCTTAGAAGATGTTGGGGAGATCTCTAGTAGCTTCGTTTCCTTTTCGATCAAGCATGTCAAGAGGGAGGCAAACATGATGGCGGATAAGTGTGCTAAGCTGGCT
Source organism: Alopecurus myosuroides (assembly GCA_028641055.1). NCBI lineage: Eukaryota > Viridiplantae > Streptophyta > Magnoliopsida > Poales > Poaceae > Alopecurus > Alopecurus myosuroides. The sequence continues at coordinate 331,925,077 of CM054062.1, read as the reverse complement.
TGTGGGTATCTAGACTTAGAGTGTTGGCTTGGAGAATGCCCTCCGTTTCTTGTTCCCTGCCTAATGGCTGATTGTAATCGACCTTATCATATGGAATAAAACTCCCCAGGTTTAAGTGCAAAAAAAAAAAAGACTTTTTCCTACTCGTCTGAACTGTTCATGCTGTAGTATCGTCAGCAATTTTTTTTCTTAGCATGAGGAAGAGCTAGCTGATAGATCATGGATGCAAATGTTACGTGTGTGCAGTTGTGGAGCAACGATGTGGAGCAACGATGTGGAGCAACGATGCAAATGTTATGTCTGGAATGCGGTGTTTTATCTTCAGAAATTTGCTTCCATGCGACATAAGATATATATAATGCATGGTTTGAGTACAATATAATTCTACCATAGACAAAGAAAATATAATATAAACCAAATTGGCAGGGCTGCCTTTAGCTGAAGTACGATTGTCTCAGCTCATGTGCAATTCCAGTTCTAGGTAGGAGTCAATTTGGTATCACCCGAATAAACTGCTGTCTTTATGAAGTGTCATTTTCATGATAGAAAAAAAAAATCACATTTGAACTTCTTCAAGTGAACTCATATTTCAATTATTTTCCTTGTAGGCTCGTAATGCTAGAGCCGTTGAAAATTGTGCCAAGTCCATGGTGTCTCATACAACTCGCAGCTAGATTTATCCCCATGTTATACATGAAAATGTTAACATAATCACTTCACTAAAACGTGATATGACATTGCATTTTGAGACTAGCACATGATAAAATAATCAATTGATTGTAGGACATGCTAACTTTGGTAAGTCACTCGAAAAAAGCTTATTTGTTATATTGAAATTCTGTAGTACATGTAAATGAAGTGTTCATGTCTGAACTATCTGCAAACAAAAATGTCTAGGGGACATGTTGTCAAAATTTATTATTTTCAATTGAGTTCAAGGTAGTCTTTTTGTCCACCTAACTAACTGAGTTAACACTTGAACTCACGGTGATGGCATAGAAGTAATTGAATTGATTTATCTCTGGTCTATAAGCACTCAGGTTTTCTTAGATGGCAAATGTGACTTTGCATTGTTTGTCAATGGTATAGCACCAGTTTTCTCAAGTTCTTTTTATGTGCATTGTTCTGACAAAAGTGTTACTTATGTGAGGAAGCTCACTTATTCCGTTTTTGGATAATCGCTCTTACTCACAGAAATTCAGTTCACTTTTACACGGAAGTTTAATTTGTCCATTACTAAAATCATTGTTTGTTCACGCACTTCACACAACCATGGTATGAACTGCTATATCTGTGAAGATTGTCTATTTTATATTTCCAATTTTCAGAAACTGCAGGTTCGGTGCAGGAAGTGTAATCACTCAGGGCCGGCAGTACATATGTTCATATTAGGAAGTGCACAAATGAATACAAATTATTTGTATTTTTAGATATTTTATTTAAATTAAGGTTCGTCCAAACAAGTACATATTTATCGGCAAGGGGGTTACAGAAAAACAAGTGGGTATGGTGCGGATCATCACATAACAGATGTTGTTAAAACAAGTGCATCACATAATAAAGTTTACTTAGAAAAAATTTGACCCAAAAGTAAAAATAGTTCGCCACTGAATTAAACCCCCGAAAAAACATCCGCTTGGAAGTACACGAGACCAAAAAGCAGAGAATACAACTTTGGTTTAAGTATATGCACATCTCCAACATGAGAAATTCTATAAACAAACATAATGAATAGAAAACTCGACATGAAATATACAAAGTGATGTCCAGATGTGCAAAAACTTCATCATTATAACTACACATAACCCTCTAAAATGTAAAAATAAATAATGAAATCATCTGAAAAATCAAACATGTAGTAAGTGCAAACAATTAAGTTGAGAAGTACGCTTTTTCTATTTGAGAAAATTAATAGTACCCAAAAGTGTAGTACAAATAAATAGAATCATCCGAAAATAAAATAAGGACACGCAATGGCTCCGTGAAGCAGATATATCATCAACGAAAGTGCATAGTCATTCGTCGGGGAAGTACACGTGTTTACCTCGCTTCCCATACATTCTTCTCCAGCGCCGGCGGGGCTGCTCCCCTGCCTCCCACCTCCATGAACGGCGTAATGGCAGGACACCTTCCTCCAGCGTGGCCCGGCTCAACCCACCCCGCCTTCGGCACGCCCCAAGCTCCCCCTGATGCCAGTGCTCCCTCCTGCTGTTGTGCGTCTGAACGCCGCCAACACGGACAACCTCGTTTCCCCTCCCCTAGTAGTGCCGCCGAGTTGGCTCCCCTTCCCTTGTAGTGCCACCGAGTTGGCTCCCCTCGCCTCCGTCTATACCTTCAGCGAGGGCTCGTGGCTCGGGCCGGTCTGGCTCGCCATCGGAAACCTTGCTCCTGCTAACTGGGGTGACGCCGCCGCAACCACCTCTATTCATGCCCATATTGACACCGGTCTAGGCCTAAATGCAGTTCAAGTACATAAAGTGAGCAGTTCAATACCATACATACAGAAGTTCATATCCCATAAAAATAAAGCAGTACCCTTACATAGAGAAGTTCGAAATCCATAAGCAGTGTAGTTCAAGTATCAAAAGAAATCAGTTTGAACCCATACATAGAGAAGATTGAAGATGATAAACTAGGTAGTTCAATATTCCATACATACAATATATAGAGAGAAGTTCACAATTCTACCAGAGAGCGGTTTGGGACTTAACATAATGCAGTTCAAGCCAAATAAGAGAGAAGTTCATGCCCGTATAGATAGAAGTTCAGGTCTATACATGGTGCAGTTCAAGTACATAAAGTAATCAGTTCAACACCATACATAGAGAAGTTCGAAGCCAAAAAACAATGTAGTTCGGGTTTCAAAAAAGAAAGCAGTTTGATTTTCTTACATAGAGAAGTTCGAAGCCCGTATATTAGGCAGTTCAATATCACATACACACAGCAGTTCAACCCGGTATGGAGGGAAGTTCACAATTCTACCACAGAGCAGTTCAGATCTTCACACAATAGAGTCCAAGTCAAATCAGAGAGAAGTTCCGGCCCACACATATAAGAGTTCAAATGCTAAAAAGAAAGCAGTTTAACCATATACAGTTAGAAGTTTGAAGCCCATATACAAGACAGTTCAAAATCACATACACACACAAGTTCAACCCCATACAGGGAGAAGTTCAACCCCATACAAAGAGAAGTTCAGCACATACAGAGAGAAGTTCACACCTGACCAGGGAGCAGTCCGGCCTAAACACAATGAGTTCAAGTCAAATCATAGAGAAGTTTATACCCATACTGATAGCAGTTCAGGCCTACACATAATGCAGTTCAAGTGCCAAAGAGATAGAACTTTTAGTAAACACAAATCACAAAAACTCCATCGGGCTGTACACATACGTATACCGAGAAGTTCGGATGTGTGTCGAGTGAAGTTCAATACTCTACTTTTTATACTTCGTTGCAGATTAGTATATTTTTGAAAATAAATTTAATCGGTCATGAATTAAAGAAAACAGTAGAAGAGAAAAAGTTGCGGAATTTCAACAGCTTTCCAATGGCATATCAATTGAATCGTTCTGATTTACGGTTGAGAAAATATTTAAAAACTACGTTATCTGTGACATTTCGGTCACCATGTTTTTTAGAAACAAAAAAAGTAACCGTAACGAATTTGAAAAAAGTGACAAAATTAAAAAGATGGGTAATTCCACTAGCTTTTCAATGGTATATCAGTTGCTCAATTATGATAAACGGTTAAATAAATAACCAAAAAATACGTTCAAATCAGTTTTTACCAGATTTGAGTATTTTCAAAATTGTTTAAAAATGGTCACGAATTTTAAAACCTACGTGGGACAAGAAAAGATGCGGAATTTCACTAGCTTTTCAACGTTATATCGTTTGCTCAATTCCGATAAAAGTTTAAAAAGTTATTGTTGATTTAGTAAACACAAATCACAAAAACTCCGCCGGGCAGTACATATACGTATATCGGAAAGTTCAGATGTGTGTCAAGTGAAGTTCAATACTCTATTTTTTATGCTACGTTACACATTAGTATATTTTTTAATTCAATTTAATCGGTCATGAATTAAAGAAAATTGTAGAAGAGAAAATGTTGCGGAATTTCAACAGCTTTCCAAAGGCATATCATTTGAATCGTTCTGATTTACCATCTAGAAAATATTTTAAAAATACGTTCTCTGTGACATTTCGCTGACCATATATTTTATAAATAAAATGATAACCATAAGGAATTTGAAAAAGTGACGAAATGAAAAAGATGCATAATTTCACTAGCTTTTCAATCGTATATCATTTGCTCAATTCTGATAAACGGTTAAAAGAATATCAAAAAAATACGTTCATAGTAGTTTTTACCAGGTTTGAGTATTTTTTAAATTGTTTAAAAATGGTTACGAATTTGAAAACCTACGTGAGACAAGGAAAGATGAGGAATTTCTTTAGCTTTTCAACGGTATATCATTTGCTCAATTACGATAAACGGTTAAAAAGTTATTGTTACTTTAGTAAACACAAATCACGTAAACTCCGTCGGGCAGTACACAGACGTATACTGGGAAGTTCACCTGTGTGTCGAGTGAAGTTCAATACTCTATTTTTTATACTACGTTACAAATTAGTATATTTTTAAATTGAATTTAATCGGTCATGAATTAAAGAAAACCGTAGAAGAGAAAAAGTTGCGAAATTGGAACAACTTTCCAACGGTATATCATTTGCATCGTTCCGATGTACGGTTGAGAAAATATTTAAAAAATACGTTCTATGTGACATTTTGCCGATCGTGGTTTTTAGAAATATAAAAATAACCATAACGAATTTGAAAAAAGTGACAAATTGAAAAAGATGCATAATTTCACTAGCTTTTCAACGGTATATTGTTTGCTTAATTTCGATAAAATGTTAAGTTATTCAAAAAATACGTTCACAGCAGTTTTTTACCCGATTCGAGTATTTTTTTTAATTTGTTTAAGAATGGTTACGAATTTAGAACCTACGTGAGAAAAGGAAAGATGCGTAATTTCACTGGCTTTTCAACGGTATATCATTTGCTCAATTCCGATAAAAGGTTAAAAAGTTATTGTTGTTTTACTAAACACAATTCACGAAAACTCCGTCGGGCAGTACACAGACGTATACCGAGAAATTCACATGTATGTCGGGTGAAGTTCAATACTCCATTTTTTATACTACGTTACATATTAGTATATTTTTGAAATTGATTATAATCGGTCATGAATTAAAGAAAACCGTAGAAGAGAAAAAGTTGCAGAATTTGAACAGTTTTCCAACGGTATATCATTTGCATCGTTCTGATGTACGGTTAAAAAATATTTAAAAAATACATTCTGTGTGACATTTTGCTGATCGTGTTTTTTAGAAATAAAAAAATAACCGTAACGAATTTGAAAAAGTGACAAAATAAAAAAGATGCGTAATTTCACTACCTTTTCAACGTTATATCATTTTCTCAATTTCGATAAACGGTTAAATAGTTATTCAAAAAATACGTTCACAACAGTTTTACCAGATTTGAGTATTTTTGAATTTGTTTAAAAATGTTTACGAATTTGAAAATCCACGTGAAACAAAGAAAGATGTGGAATTTCACTACCTTTTCAACGGTATATCACTTACTCAATTCCGATAAACGGTTAAAAAACAACGTTAAAATTACCGCACTGAACTGTCCCTACAACGAGACAGTTCTGTGTTTTTCTGTGAGAAGTTCATACTTGGTTGTACGGCACTATTCTACACCTGGTTGTAGAATAGCTCGAATATATATATATATTATATAGGAAAATGGTTTTATACACCTGGGTGTGCGTACTCTTTATAATTTTTAATATACTTCATTATTCAATACTAGATACCCCAAATTGAGTTATGTGAAAATTTCCATTTAAATCTCCATATTTTATATTATTTGCACATATACTGCTTTTATGTACGCAAAAAAGGTATATTTAAAAAACTGAGTATGTTGATGATATTTTTTTCTCAAAAGTTGTATCGAGATATCTTAGAATAATTAACTAGGTATATAAAAAATAATAAAGAGGTAGAATATGCTCGTATGTGAGGTATATTCAATATGAGAGTACGTACAACCAAGAGTATTTAATATGAGTCCTATATACATTTTATTTTATGTTTCCAAGTCAAAAATTTATATTACGTATGTCATTATTTACATTCATGTTTGATCCATAAGAGAATAGTCGGCATAAATATGAAAAAGTATGAGTCATACCAACAAAAAAGTCATAAAAATAACATAAAAATGTGTACTTTTTCTTTTTTTTACCGTCACGTAAATAAAAAAATTATGTCATGTATATATATTTTTACGTTCTATTCGACATAAGGAATACGACAAAATTTACATGACGTAAAAATCATGTACGGTTCAAAAGATACAAGGTGGGTGTAGAATAACTATTCTGCATCCTGGGTGTCAAATAGCGCGACGCTATATATATACACACACACACATAACTCATGTATTCATTTGTATCTAATTCTTTTACAGTTGGCAAGAAAACGGGAGAAGCTCCCCCTCGAGCGCCGCCTCCAAGTAATTGGCGAGGAATTGGCGGTATTTTTCTTTCGGGGCGTCCTAGCTTCTTTCTGAGAGTACCACAGTGTTCCATATTATGTCTCAATGTAATAGTGAGCTAGCTACATGTAATATATAGTATGCCTTAGAGAGTACCACTACGAAACACTACTTAATTTGCGATCTTATATAATTAATTACATGTGTTATATATATGCACCAAGTTGATATGCATCAACTTGATCTTCATGTAGATATTTTATATATATCCAAACGCGTTTCTGGTGCATCGACGTGATCCTCGTACGATGACGATAAGGCCCCTAAACCCTGTATTCTCTGCCGCGGCAGAGAATCCAGGGTTTAGGCCCCAACCCTTTGGCGTTACGAACCGGTACCAAAGGTCTCCAGCCCCGCGGGCTCCCCCGAGCCCACTTGGATTTACCTTTAATACCGGTTCGTAAGAAACCGGTACTAAAGGTGGGGGTATTTAGTGTCAATTAATCAGTTCCGGTTGTCCAACGAGTACTAATGGCCCTCTGGAACCGGTATTGATAGGACATTTTCCATTAGTGCGATTAGTATAGTGACAGATGATGTTGCGCCATAGTATTAGATGTAGTAGATGCAAGTGCATTTTTCAACTACTTAAACAGTAGATTTTTTGATTTGGCAGTAAATGAGGCTCGTTATTATACATTTGTTGAAAACATATTTCATTTGGTTGAACCGATTGTAGATGACGTCTAAACAAGCATATGGTTGAGCTCATTAAATTCAGACCTAGAAATAATGTTAATGTACGTCTTCAAAGCAACAGTTCATGATTGTTCTATAAAATACAATATATGGTCAACACGCTTGACAATGCTACAGGTAGTAAGTTGAAGTATGCAACTTCCATGCAAATTTTAAATGGGTTCTTTATCAAATTCTTTTTTAAATGGGTTGACATTTGCTAAGCAAACTTTCTTGCTAGCTACTGCTAGCAAATACTTAGATTAAAACAGGTCAAACTTGGTACTAGAAAATTTTACCAGTGTCGCCATAAAATTTGTAACCGGACAACCTATTTTCACCCATGAAAGAACCGTCCAAGATTTTAACGGGCAAGGAATCCCTACGGGGGAACTCGAGAGAAATTGAGATGCTGCCTTCATTTCGTTATAAAGAACAAAATATATAAACCTAATTTATATTCCTAAGATAAGGAAAAATGCAATAAAACATAATTCTAACTCGATTAGACACGTAGTGCATGGACATAGAAGTGAACTATTCTATAAAGGGCAGGGATTTTACAGCAGGGGTGATTGAAAAACCGTGACCAACAAGTTGCTAAATACCAACCTGATGGTCTTTGGTAGACATGCTTGGTTCTAGGATCAACTGATATGCCATTTCCAACCATTCACATTGAGATCATGCCTGCATCATTAACCACGTGAGTAGTGAACATACCGGAGCCGCGGAAAAACGTTCAAGGTTTGCTTACTGAAAGGCGATAACTTGATATCTGGAATCATTAATCGTTCCCGTGGCACGTATCAGAACAGCTCATAAGCCTGTCAACATAGACGACTTTCTCCCATACCTAATCGACACACACCAAAACATTAAAATCTTGAGAAAACAACCATGACCAATATAATAATCAAGCAAACAAAATAGTATGTGGCAACCAGATGATACATCTCCATCGACCAAGACTTGCAGCGGTGAAGTAGTCGTGACAGATCTGACACTGCTATCCGTACTAATTCAGAATGCACGAACTAAGATCCACGGCGCATACCATATTTTTGTGTTTTGATAGGTAGAATCACTGATATAATAATATATTTACCATTAAACAAATTCATATAGAGGTACAAAAAATACGACACTAGATTTGTGAGAAAATTCAACCGTAAAAAATTACACACACGTACACCACAAGTTCAGAAAGTGAGCACACGGAAGAAAAGAGAAAGCCATGCACTCAGAAAGCAAACATACCACCCACACACGTAGAACTCAAAACCTAGACTTCGGCTTCATCATCGCCGACATTCTCCTTGGTGATCTCCTCGAGCGACCTGCCCATGGACTCTGGCACGAGCAATGAGAAGAGAAAGCCTAGGAAGTTGGTACAGCAAGCACGAAGACCACATTATGCATGCCGATACCCCTGGCGTACCCACTCTCGGGCTTCTTCTGGTCCTGCGACGCGTAGAGGAACCCAAACGCATCGATGATTGCACATGCCTTTTTGGTGGCTGCAGAGATGTCGTGGCACGTGGATCGGAGCCTGGCTGGGAAGATCTCGGCGGGCACGATGAAGGTGGTGCTGTTGGGCCCGAAGTTGGCGAAGAAGAAGGCGTTTCTGGATTCCACTCGAACCCTAGGAATTTTCTCGGGATTAACTGGGAAAAACGTTCAAGGTTTGCTTACTGAAAGGCGATAACTTGATATCTGGAATCATTAATTGTTCCTGTGGCACGTATCCGAACAGCTCATAAGCCTGTCAACATAGACGACTTTCTCCCATACCTAATCGACACACACCGAAACATTAAAATCTTAAGAAAAAAACCATGACCAATATAATAATCAAGCAAACAAAATAGTCTGTGGCAACCAGACGATACATCTCCAAACGGCCCTGGAGTGTTTTTGGGTGTCTCGAGTTAGGCCGGGAAATCACACTCAGAAACCGGTCCAAACACTGCTCTCAAATGAGGAGCAAGGGACGCAGAGGTGCACATGAGGCAACGGCGAGCAGCAAGCACAAGAAGGGAGGCGATGTAGTCAGTAGGCGGCGGCAGGTTGAAGTACAAAGACACTTCTACGGAGTAGGGATAGGGGTCGGAGTAGAGTGATGTGGTGTCCACCGTTTAAGACTAAAGACCGATCTTTTCCGGCCACTAATTCAGTATGCACGGACTAAGATCAACGATGCGTCTTTATTAAAAAAAATCAATGACGCATACCATATTCTTGTGTTTTGGAAGGTAGAAAGATTGTTATAATAATATGTTTACCAATATACAAATTCGGATGCGATGCAACAAAAATGCGACACTAGGTTTTAGAGAAAATCCAACCTAAACAGTTGCACACATAGACACCACAAATTTAGCAAGCGGGCACACATAAGAAAATAAATCAGGGCACTTGAACGCAAACACACCAACCACCTGTGTAGAACACCGAACCTAGGCTTGGGCTTCATCATCGCCGAACTTCTCCTTGGTGATATTTTCGAGCAACCTGCCCATGGACTCTGGCATGAGCAATGAGAAGACCAAGCCTAGAAAGTTGGTGCCGGCAAGCATGAAGAGCCCGTCGTGCATGCCGATTCCATTGGTGTGCCCACTCTTGGGCTTCTTCTGGTCCAGCGACGCGTAGAGGAACCCGAATGCACTGAATCCATTCTCCCGTTCCAATCATAACACTAGTAGAAACAGGGCCATAGGATTTTAGCTATAGTACCTAATCAAATACAACCCGGTAGAAATGGCTGTCTTGTGCCGGTTCGAATGAGGAGGGCGCTGGGCAAGGCTAATACCGGTTTGCCACACACCTTTGGTACCGGTTTGTGGCTAAAACCGGTACCAAAAGGGTGTGGCAACCGTCCGCCTAGTGCGAGCACATTTGGTACCGGTTGTAGCCACCAACCGGTACCAAAGGTGTGTGGCAAAGGGGCGCGTGGCAACTGTTCCCCTGGCCGAGCACCTTTAGTACCGGTTGGTGGCTACAGCCGGTACCAAAGAGTCGAACCGTTTTGCTTCCCGCGCCTATAAGTTCGCGAATTGCTACACTGCACAACGCCATTTCTCTGTTTCTCGGTTTCCTCCTTCTCTTCCTCTCCCTTCTTCCTCTCTTCTTCCCATAATCCACCATGGATCAACCAATCACTCTCACGTCACATGTTCGTGTACATGGCACGAACACGTTTACCGTCGTCTACACCAACGATAGCGCCAAGATGCCCGGCTATCTTGCCACATTCAAAGGATGGGTTGAAAGCGCGACGGACCAAGAGAAATTCATCGGGATTGATCTTGAGTACATGCGCAATGGGAAGGATGTTGCGGTCATCCAATTTTTCTTTAAGAAGAATTTCTTGGTCTTCCAATGGGCAAGGTACGTTTTGGGGCTTGATCCATTCATAGGTTGATGAAAATTGCATAGGATAGCAATCCGATCCCCATTTGAATCATATTTGAATCATATATGCGCGTGATACATAGAAAATTCCATAGGTTTATTATGATGAAAATTACATAGGATAACAACATGTCCGATCCCCATTGAAATCATATATCCGTGACAAGAATCATCATATATTCGATCACCATTTGAATCATATATCCGCATGATATATAGAAATTTGCATAGTTTTATTACGATGAAAATTGCATAGGTTTATTATGATAAAAATTGAAAGAATTCCTTATTTGGCCCTTACTTAAATTTTGTTCCCTATTTGGCCCTAAAAAAAAATCTTCCCTATTTGACACCTTACCTTGATTTTCTTCCTAACATGGCCATACAGTGCATTCTAAACACAGATAAGATGTAAAAAGACTCTTTTGCCCCTGATAAATTTTTATATCAAAATTCATAATAGAAGTTGAAAATAAGCATACGAGTTAGTTAATTTAAAAAAACCAGTGCACTGCACGTGCCGACATGCGTGCCTCATTTTCGTCTCCTACTCTTTGGAGAAATACCTTAACCTAATACGAGTTAATTACAAATCAGGTTGAAAGCAACGGCGACAGTAACATGTATAGCATTTGTTGTTGCTCTACAAATCACCATAGCCACCAATTACTAGGTAATTTCTTGTTTAGTGTGCAGTAAAAAAGTATCATTTTTTTCTCTAGGCCAAGTGCAAAATGAACACGCCTTGACTGACTAAAAAATTGTGGCACAACCATGCTTTCAATTGGAGACAAATGGCAAAGAAAAGAGGGGAAACGTTAGCGCACACAAAAAAAACATCTCTCATGCTGACAAGAGCTGCCTCGCACCTACCAAGCCGCACTTTTACTTGAACTGACAACTTTCCAGACCGTACATGTGATTTCTATGCCATTCCAACTTGTCTTCTATTTAATCACCATTAGAGTAGTATATACTACTGCTGCTGCTGCTATTCCTACTGCAATCAAGACGGCTATCTCCCCTCGGTGAGGCTGTCAAGCTGGCCACGCATACGCAGACGAGGTCCAGAATAGACTATTCCGCACCAGCGTAAACCCGGCGCTCGCTCGCTCGGCTAATCCCGCACGCGGTGGGCTCTCTGTTCGTACGCCACCACGCGCCGCAGCCACGACTGTGTCACGCGAAATCGCGACGTCAATAGCAACTTGCAGCTGACCACTGCGTTCATCAATTAAAAATGGAGAAATCTAGTTGTCGGCGCCGCAGGTGGCTATTTCCGTGCGGCGGCCTATAGGACGCATGTTGTGCGTCGTTTTTTTTTACCTTCCATGCGCCAGCTTAGCGTGGTGCGTCCTCCCGCGTACTCTTTTGAAACAATTGCAAAATGGCTGATCTACCACAATATAGTGCATTTGCATTGACGCTGCTGACCTATACACGCCGAATCAAGTCCATCACCGTATAGTATCAAGGCTGCTGCAGTGCGTGTGTGCTACTTTAAAATACAAAATGGCTGCTACGAGCACACCAACTTCTTTCTTGATTAATAGTTATAGCTAAGTAAACATAACTGCTAATTTGCACAACTATCGTTCCAGCAGTAGAGATTAGAAACTATTAGATGGTGCCAACAAATATGTAACGAAGTTTTGATACTATGCTTATTTTCAACTTCTATTATGAATTTTGGTACAAAAATTTATCAGGGGCAAAAGAGTCTTTTTACATCCCCAATTGTGTTTAGAATACACTATAGGGCCATGTTAGGAAGAAAATGAAGTTAATGTGTCAAATAGGGAAGAGTTTTTTTCAGGCCCAAATAGGGAACAAGATTTTAAGTAAGGGCCAAATAAATAATTCTCTCATAAAAATTGCATTGGTTTATTATGATGAAAATTGCATAGATTTATATATAGTTCATACATGTGGTGGCTTGTTGCATATTGGCAAATCCGTGTTGCAATATGCAGGTTATTATAGTAGTAATTAACAAGAAGTAGGTTATTGTTATGATTCTTAATTAACAATTTGTTCCATGCTAACTTGTTGTTGTTGTAGTAACAAGAAGTGTCCATCCCTCATGAATTTCCTTTGCCGCAGCGGCATTCGTTTTGTTAGCCTTGATACAAACAACGACAAGATCAAGATGAGGAAAAGCTTCAGTATTGAGATATCGGCTGCCTGCCGCATTGATATTCAGGAGATATTCAGGCCTCGGCATGAAAGGACTTCAATGGTTCATATGGCAGTGGATTTGATCGACGACTAGTACGGTGATATAAAGACCAAGATCGAGAACTACGATGAGTGGGAGACGACCCCACTTCATGGCAAGAACATTGATTATGCCGCCATAGATGCTTACGTTTCATACGAGGTGTACCGCATTGTTCGAGTCGTTAACGTTGGGCAGCGTCACCTCGCACCGGCAGCACCAGCAGTTGATGATGATGATGATTCAGACGACTCCTATGATGTGTAGTAGTGCTTGGGGATCGATCATGTGATCTTTATTATGTATAGTACTTATATCTCTCTCTATGATGTAGTAGTACGGGTCTCCTGTGATCTGGAGATCGAGTACTTTTATATGTATCTATATTTATATGTTCATGTTTAAGTATGATGTGAGCAAGATTTCATTGTGATCTCTATATATTTCTCTCATGTTTGCATAGGTGAACAATCCTATATGACGAGAAAATAGTACTAGCACTAGGTATGTAAGCAAATTGAGAAATAACCGAACACAGTGGCGCGGAGATTTATCCCGAAGTTCACTTTCCAATGGAAGCTAATCTCCGTTGTAGCGGTGCGGTGCCACCAAAGTTGAACATCGAGGGTTCCAAGAAACCCAAGGAGTGGCAAGTTCCTCAATGGAACCAAGAGAAAAATCAAATCGGTTTGGTAGGAATATATATAGGGCTTTTCTCTCAAATCCTTAAAAGGCAAAGTGTTTGAGTGGCTACCCTTCTCAAGGTAGGATAAGGGTTTATATAGGTTCCCAGGAATATAGCCGGCGTAGGAAACTAACAAAAATTTATCAAGAGTTAGGTTATGGATGTCTCATATTTGGATTTCTCTCATTTTTCTAATCGATTTAGACATATTATTTGTGAAATTTAAATTTACGGATTTGCATATATAAATTATTCAATATTAAATGGAAAAAGACAAATAAGTTAATTATTATTTACATTTAAGAATATTTTAATTCAAAATATTATTAATGCTTCATTTCTTTTTATTTAAATAATTTTTTTGATTCATAAAATAAATATGTGTGACATCATAGTCTATGGGTTAACAGGATTGATAGGATACTATTGTCAGATAAGTATCTCTTGTTTGTACGTAGCTCATAGGAAACAAACTATGATGGGTGACCTATGCGGGAAGTGTTAGTAGAATCGAGTAATTTAGATTAAAATTAAGGATGGTTAGTGATAAATGTGAGTTTAAGTGGTTAAACAAAAGAAATAAATAAAATAAAAAAATTCGGGAAAAAATCGAAAAAAGAGGAAAAAAACCTTTGGTACCGGTTCGTAACAGGAACCGGTACCAAAGGAACACGGACCCGTGGGTTCTCCTCCTGGGACACGTGATGGCCCTTTTAATACCGGTCCGTGAGCGACCGGTACTAAAGGCTGGTGGATCTTTAGTACCGATTAATTAGTACCGGTTGTCCAACCGGTACAAATAGGCCTATGGAACCGGTACGAAAAGCCCTTTTTTTTAGACCAGTGTCTCACAAAGCGGTGGCATTACTCATCGTGACATTCCTAGTATATACATTTCAAAACTTTATCAACGAGTGAAAATATGTGAAGATCCAAATATGGACGGGAACCTTGCAACTTGTGTCCATCCTAAATTACTGAATATTTTACGCGATCATGACTTCACAATTGCAGCTTAACTACCAGATAGATATTTTTACTCTATTCATAAAAGAAATATTTAGGGGGAATGTATAAGAGCACAATCATCAACACCAAGAAAAGTTATTATCAAAGTATCAAACTAGAACGGCTTTTTATGGGAAACAGGCTTAATAAAACAACACATTTTTCTTCTATGAATCTGATACCTCTAACAACTAGCCTAAAGAAAATGAAAGCACAACAATAGCAACCTCAAATTGTATAGTCACACATGACGTTGCGCCATAGTATTAGATGTAGTAGATCCAAGTGCATTTGTCAACTACTTCTTAAACAGTAGATTTTTTCGATTTTGGAAGTAAGTCGGGAGTCTCTTTACTATACATTTGTTGAAAATATATTCCATTTAGTTTAATGAATTGTTGATGGCTTCTAGACAAGCATATGATTGAGGTCATTAACTTTAGACCGAGAGGTAATGTTAATGTACTTCCTGAAAGCAACCATTCATGATGGTTCTATAAATTACAATATATCATCATAACGCTTGACAATGCTACAAGTAGCTAGTATGTTAAAGTACGCAACTTAAATGTCATCTATGCCAATTTTAAATTAGGATAAATTTGCGAAGCAAACTTTCTTTCTACTTACTGCTAGCAAATACTTAGATTAAAATAGGCCATACTTGACCCTAGCACATTGTACCAGTGTCTCCATAAAAGTAACCAGACAAGCTATTTACTCCATCGGAAGGTCCGGCCAAGATTTTTACAACCGAGGAATCCCAGCGAGAGAATTAACTCGAGAGAAATTCAGATGCAGCTTTTCATTTTGTTATGAAGAACAAGATTTATATCCCTAAGTACATTCCTAAGATAAGGAAAAATGCAATAGAATATAGAAGTGAACTCTTCTATAAGGGGCAGAGATTTTACAGCAGGGGTGATCGAGAAGCCGTGACCAAGAAGTTGCTAAATATCAATCTGATGGTCTTCAGTAGACATGCTTGGTTCTAGGATCAACTGATATTCGATTTCCACCATTCACATCGAGGTCATGCCTGCATCATTAACTGTGTGAATAGTGAACACACTGGACATGCGAAAAACATTTGAGGTTTGCTTACTGAAAGATGATAACTTGATATCTGGAATCGTTAGTTGTTCCCCTGGTACGTATCCGAACAGCTGCATAAGCCTGTCAACATAGATGGCTTTCTTCCATAATTAATCCACACACACGGCCAAAACTTAAAATCTCAAGAAAACAATCATGACCAATATAAGGCTTCTGCTTCGGTACACCCCCCCCTCCAAACTCAAACTCATTAACGGTTGAGGTCGCACCTTACCCTTTCGCAAAGAAGGACATGATGGTCATTAACAAAATATTAAGTCATCGTTAATCACTAATTATGTCTAGTACAGCCTTGTTAACTACAGTACGTATTATACACTATGTACTACTACATACGGCTGCACGAATCGTAGTGATCTTCAAGCCTCATTCTCATAGCCCACTGCTCGTCGCCGGCCGTAAGCTAGCTATGCTGCTAGGGACGGAAGATAGATGTCAATCCAACTGCTAGCTTAGCTACTGCGTGCGTCCTTATAAAAAAAAAGCTACTGCGTGCGTGTGTATGGTAGGCCTATGCGCGTGCGTATATGTACAGATTGCCCGGCGTTGCCTCAGCTCAGCCGCTCGTCGCGCTGTTGTCACCGGCCACACTCGCTTACAAACCACTTCTTGGCGATGACGCCTCTTCTCTAGGTTTCACTCTGTTGATGTGGGGTGGCCACCGGAGACGACGGCGACGACGGGACTCGGGAGGTTATTTTCAGATGCGATCTGGATGACTAGGCCTGGGTTATTTACGTGATTGTGGCTGCATAGGCCGAATGGGTATACGGTAATGGGTTTTCGGAATTAGATCTAGATCTTAGCTAAGTTAATTAACTAATTAGACATAATTACCCTTTTGAGTTTGGGGAGGGGGGGGTGTACCGAAGCACTCCTCCCAATATAATAATTAAGCAAAAAAAAAAGTGAGTTGCAACCACACGATGCATCTCCATCAACCAAGAGTTGCAACGCTATCCGTACTAATTCAGAATGCACGGACTAAGATCAACTGCGCATACCATATTCTTATGTTTTGATAGGTAAAATGACCGTTCTAATAATATATTTACCAATATACAACAAAAATGGGACACTAGGTTTGAGAGAAAATCCAAGTGTAAACAATTACACAAGCGGACACCAAAAATTCAGCAAGTGGGCACACATAGAAGAAAAGATAAAGCCATGGCACTCAGAAAGCAAACACACCACCCACGCATGTAGAGCACAAAACCTAGGCTTCGGCTTCATCATCGCCGACATTCTCCTTGGTGATCTCCTCAAGAGACCTGCCCATGGACTCTGGCACGAGCAATGAGAAGAGCAAGCCTAGGAAGTTTGTGCCGGCAAGCACGAAGAGCGCATTGCGCATGCCGATACCCTTGGCGTACCCACTCTCGGGCTTCTTCTGGTCCTGCGACGCGTAGAGGAACCCGAACGCACCAATGATTGCGCCTGCCTTTCCGGTGGCCGCAGAGATGCCGTGGCACGTGGATCGGAGCCTGGCTGGGAAGATCTCGGCGGGCACGATGAAGGTGGTGCTGTTGGGCCCGAAGTTGGCGAAGAAAAAGGTGAGCCCGTAGAGCACGACGAAGCCGGTGTGGTGCCCCGGCTTCACCAGGTAGTCGTATGGAATGGCTATGGCGAGCATGAAGATGGTCATCATGGCGAAGCCCATGAGCTGGATCCAGAACCTGCCGATGATGTCGATGAAGGCGACGGTGAACCAGTAGCCCGGCACGGTGCCGCAGAGCGCGATGAGCGCCTGCGCGCGGGCGATGCGGTAGAGCTCCTCGAGGGCACTCATGGTCCTCGCCGGTGGGATCCAGCCGATCTTGGTGAAGATGTCCTTCTGGAACAGGTTCTGGCTGTAGAAGGCAACGTCCAACAGGAACCAGGTGCTGGTTGTGGCTAGCAGGTGCAGCCCATGGCGTTTCATGAACTGCTGCGAGAAGAGGCCCCAAGTGTCGCCGGTGGCCACCTGGCGCTGGACCTCCTCCTCCGTGATTTCCTTGTTGAGCACCCTGGACATGTCCGCCGTGGCCTGTTTCATGTTGCGGGCGATGAGCGCCGTGTACCTTGCCGTCTCCGGCATCTTCATGCGCCAGTAGTAGGTAAGCGCCGCCGGGATGGTGCCGAACATGAGGATGATGCGCCACACGAAATCGGACTCCGGCCCGATGGATCCCGCAGCGTCCACTTCGAAGGTGGGCTTCGGGAACGCGTGCCGGAACGCGGACGAGACGATGATGGTAACGATGGTGCCGAAGAGGATGCCGAAACCCTGCATGGCGAAGACAGCGGCGATGAAGGCGCCGCGGGTCTTCTTGTTAGCGTACTCGGACATGATGGTGGCCGACAAGGGGTAGTCCCCACCGACGCCGAAGCCGAGCCAGAAGCGGAAGAAGCAGAGCGTCCCGATGACGCCATTGGCCGTGTGGCCGAAGGAGAGCCCGGACGCGACGGAGCATATGACCATGAGGATGAGCGTGAAGCCGTAGACGCTCTTGCGGCCGAGCTTGTCGCCGAGCCAGCCGAAGAAGAGCTGGCCGGCGAGGGTGCCGCAGAGGGCCACGCCGTTGACGGCGGCCGACACGTTGGCCGGGAGGTGGCCGGGGCTGTTGCTGGTAGGGTCGGTGTAGTAGATGCGGCCGAGCAGCCTGGTGACGAGGGCGATGCAGAAGAGGTCGTAGGCGTCCGTGAAGAAGCCCATGCCGGCGATCACGATGGTCGTGAAATGGTACAGTTGCGTCTTGGCGCCATCGAGTGCTTTCAGCACGTTGAGCTGTTCACTCGCCATGGCCGGTCGACTAAGCTTCTCAGCTCTCCTACTTCTTCCCTCTTGGTTTCTTGCTGTGCTTTCTTCCCTAGTGCTGGTAGGTATATATAGGCCACCCCATATATACAGCGTGTTAGTTGCAGGTAGTACAAAATACCCTAGCTATCACTACAAGTACAGCCGTACATGATCAAGGTGCACACGACAATTCTACCTGTTGATCTAGCTATTATTATTAGAAAGGATTGATGACACAGCTGGGTTTGGCTAAATTGAAGTTTATCGGGTTTGACTTCAGTTTCAATATATATAGAATTGTGCAAAGAAAGCTGTTGCACCCCTATCGGTCATGGTTATGCTGGGAATATACCTCAATGTAGCAAATTGTACAAGAGCAAGCAGCTACGGATATGCCAATCCGGACATTGGCTACTTGCAACTATAGTATAAAATACCATGTATACAGCAGGTACCAGCCGTACATTTTCAAGATACATTCATGCATGATTCTTTGACATGGTACTTAAAAAGTAACCGGACGAGCGCGCTCCCTCCCACTGCCTGTGACTACTCCGTGGGCCACTCCGGCCCCGGTGTCCACCTCTTCTCACCGGACCCCCACTCTGGGACGGGCGCCCAACTCCCCATGGAGTCCTCTTCGACCCTCTCCCCTAGTTTCCCGCACAGGTGGGGTCCCCTTCCCCCTCCCTCTCCGACGAGTCTTGTTTCGCAGATGGGAGACTATCACATTTTTGGCTTGGGGCTTTCTCCATCGACCACGCGCTCCGGGAGCCCGGAGGAGGTGCCGCAAACTAGGGAGCCCACGCCGAGGGCGGGCCGGTTACAGGAGCGCCTGGAATGGATCCAACCAAAGCTCTCGAAGAAGACGATGTGGCGCCGCCGCAAGGAGAGGCAGTAGGAGGATGGGCCTTCCCGTGGCCCGGTGGCGCCAGAGATGCAGGGGATCTGCTTCAACTATATGCGGCCAGGGCATCGCAAAAAGGGATGAACCAATGAGACCGTGTGTATCCGGTGTGGTTGGGAGGGCCATGCGGGCAAGGATTGCAAGCGGCCCCGGAGCCCTTCGTCGGAGGACGAGCTCCACCGTCAGGCGCTGGCCAATCTTGCGAGTCACGACCCTATGCCCTCCTCATGTCAGGAGGCGCCTCGGCGTGAGGGACATCCTCCGCCTCATCCCCCTACCTCTCCAACGTGCAGGCAGCAGAGAGAGTCTTGGCCGCTGCTAGCTGGGGTGAATCTGGGGGAGATTGTAGGAACCAGGAGGTGGTGTCCCCGGAGAGGTTGACGCACATGGTGGAGGAGCTCGAGGATGAATCATCCCCACTCTGCTTCATTCGCCGCACCGCCGACATTGATGCGTTGGAGCATCGTCTCCGCTTTGAGATGGTGGCTCATATTGGCGGCAACCGGCCGCAGGTGACTTGTGAGCAGGTGCAGCAGGGGCTCGCGGTCGTGGTGGGTATGCCGCGGCACCTGATGTCGGTACACCCCTATGCGCCGGTGGACTTCCTGGTGGTGTTTTCCATGACAGAGCTCGGGAACAGAGTAGCGGCCCTGCCGTCACTGGAGTTCGGGGGCTTCTCGCTATTCTTCCGTCGTTGGAATCGGATGGCGCAGGCGTGTGGAACCTCTCTGCGGACGAAGGCACATCTCACCATTGAGGGGATTCCGCCGCACGCCTAGGAGCCATGGACAGCGGATGCGCTCCTTGGCACTGCGTGCTTAGTGGAGGAGATTGCTGATGACCCACAAGTATAGGGGGTGTATCGTAGTACTTTCGATAAATAAGAGTGTCGAACCCAATGAGTAGAAGAAGGTGTTGACAAGCAGATTGGATAGAGCATTCACTGTAAACACTAGCAAACAGGTTTTTGGTGGTTTTTGATATTGCAGATAAATAAAGTGCGAGTAAAATAAAAGACACTATTAATAATTGCAGCGAGTGACCCAACCCTTTTTGGAGAAAAGGACGAGCCGGTTGGTTTACTTATGATGACCAAACGTTCTCGAGGACACATGGGAGCTTCGTCAAGCATTTTCGTTTCATACATTTGATTAATATTTATTGTTTTGATAGGTGTTGTGTGGGTAAACCTATGCTAATGCACCGCTTCACTAGGACTAATACATACTAGTGATTATACCCCTTGCAAGCATCCGCAACTATAAGAAATAATTAAGATAAATCTAACCACAGCCTTGATCTATGGGATCCTACACTCCCTCGTGCATCGGTTTGCTAATGGGGGTTTAGGTTTCTTCACTCTGGCAACCCCGCAATTAGTAGCCAAATACACAATGCATCCCTATAGGCCCATAAAGGTGAAGTGTCATGTAGTCGACATTAACATGACACCACTAGAAGAATAGCACCACAAATTAAATATCAAACCATTAGATATTACTTCAACATAATTCCACTACTAATATCTTGAATTCTCCCATGTCTTCAAGAACTAAAAAAACTACTCACAAGACATCATATGGATCATAATCAGAGGTGATATAATGATGAATAACAATCTGGTCATAAAGTGCAAACACCGATAAATCTCGTAAGCATCAACTACTAACAAGTTATCCACACCAGGAGAGAGATCTAGTGGAAAACAACAATATAGAACCCTAATTGTTACAATGGGACGGAGGTGAATGGTGAGGATGATGATGTTGGTTATGATGACGATGACGATGATAATCCCAATGATGCCAGGTGCGATGACGTTGAGGATCGCGATGATTTCCCCTCCCCGGGGAGGAATTTCCCCGGCACTTGTCTCCCTGTCGGAGAGCTTTTCTCTCTCTGTTGTTTTCCGCCCCGAAGAGGTGGCGGAATATTTCCTCGATGGTTCTCCTGGTCTTAGGTTTCCTTGGGGATGAAGTACGCGAGTGGGGGCTGCCAGTGGTGGGCCAGGGTGGCCACACCACGTGGCAGCGCAGCCAAAGGGGGACGCACCATCAGGTGGGGTGGGCTCCTAGTGGCCCCCTCTGGCTTCCCTCGTGGCAGGCTCCCTCATCTGGTCTTCTAAGACTCTTCCGATGCCCCCCTTATTCTTCTGGTCTTCAGAAATAGGGTATCTTCACGGTGCTTTTTCCAGCTGATTTCTGGTCCTGGTGATTATTCTTCAATAATTATCAAACATGCAAAATAAGATGAAATAACATAAGTAATGCATCGTAATATGAAATATATCGATGAATAACAAAAAATTACGATATAAAATAGTGATGCAAAATGGACGTATCAATTGCACCGGAGACATTCTCGAGAGATGATTTGTCGGCGTTCAAGGTCACAGCTTGGACCACGGACATCAGTGCGTTTTCGATGGCAAGGACCCTGGTGGTTCCAGAGTCGGACCCTGGTGGTTCCAGAGTCTGACAGTCCCACCAACATGTGACCCAGAGCGTCAGGACAGAGGAAGATCCTCAGGCTTGCTGGGGTCTGCCAGGCATGGATGGAAAGGAGCGGCCCATTTCTTTGGTGGTGGGGCCTGAGGCATGTTCCCCTTTGGTTTGAAGTTGAAGAGGAGACAAGGCCTACCCAGGCAGGAAATGTTGCGGCTCTGTCTGAAAAAGCAATCGCACTGACGGCCCTAGAAAAGGAAAGACCTGGTCAAAAGTAGGGACACGACTCGAGTTTGAACAACGAAAGAAACGGGGGGGGGGGGGAGGGGGTGACAGGTGCGGAGAGGGGAGAAGCTCCTGCGAATATTCGTAGAAGACAAGGAACTCCCGCTCCCCAAGGTTGGTACAAGGGTGGAGACACTGGAGTTACAGGATACGCCTAGAAGGGTGGAGAACATGGTAGAAGTGGCCCCCATGATGCAGGCGAGAGCCAAGATGTGGTGGGTGGAGGTTTCGTGGAGCATGAAAAAGTGGGCGTTGTGACTCAACAGGGGCCCGCGGAGGAGCGGGCGTGTTCTGATCAAAACCCGGATGAGGTGGTTGTCAGTTTGTAATTGAACTCATGTGTGGGTTCTGGGAGTGGTAGTCCAGAGTTTTTCACCGTATCCATCACCGAGGGAGAAAGCTGGCCTGGGGTGAGTACTCACATGTAGGAGACAATGTTGGGCTTTGATGGGGAGGACGAGAATGTCTCTCTGGTCTCGCCTTGTGCATCATATGCGGGGCCCATTGAAGACATGCAACTAATGCTTCCCGGTGAGACATGTGTGGGATGGAGCGGGAGACGGGTATGTCACTTCAGAAAACCATAGCGTTTATCAAAGTCAAGGCGTTCTGCTCGGGCATTCTCAAGAAGTTGGCGCCTCCGCTGCTAAAGGAGATTGAGTCCTTGTCGCACCCGGACTTCTAGAGGATACTCACAGTCCGCTAAATAGTAGAACAAATGGCTTACGGGGCATACCGGCACCCGCATCTCAATATGAGCAGGCCAACACGTAAACGTGTGACAACCATTCTCTACTATCCATCGTCTGCGCAAACCATCCCATAGAAATCAGGACACTTCCGTTGACGTACTTCATAACATACACACATGGTACGTCAACGGCATTAGAACAACTGATATCACAACATATCTCTAAGACACAACAGATTGAAATAAGTTGCAAATAGCTCTCACTAGAGGAGACATAGCAAATACAATCATCCAGAGGACACATGTCCCAACATATCATCATTACAACACAGCGGAAGCATCCAAAGTGTCTGAGTACAGACAAGACCCAAATAGGCCTGAGAGGCCGGAAAAGAAAAGACGGAGCCCATCCACGATGTCTCGGATCCTGCCCAGGTCCGCTATCTACTCGTCAGCAGCCTCGTCAAACTCCACGTAGTAGCCATCACGGGGATCCTCGTAAGCGTAGTCTGCGGAAACCACAGCCCCAAAGGGGTCAGTACATAAACGTACTGGCAAGCAAGACTCACAGTTCACCAAAGTGTACCCCACAACATTAAGCACAGATGCTTTGGGTTCAACGGAAGAAAGGGTGATACAAAAGAGGCGACAGCTGGCTGCACTAACCAACTACAGAACATACTACAACTTCCGGCTAACAGAAAGGAGATAAGATAGCGTATCGTAACCAACTACCAACTAACTCCAAACAAACCCATCCTGGATCTCGCCCCTTATCCAAAGAAGCAATCCGAGGATAACTCACACAGTTGGATTAATGATGGTTCAAGTTATTGTGTCAATAAGACTACTACTAGTCAAGTTGTCATTAGTTAGGTGTAAGTTGTTCTGAGTACTTGTTAGCCAGTACTTTCACCAAGTCATCCATAACCGCGGAAAACACGGCTTCTCGAGAAGATTTATCCCTGCAGTGTTGCACCAATTTGGCCGTACACGTAAGAATAACCCGCCAGATGGAATGGCTCCCACCAAGCGGGGCACTCAACACAACTCAACTCTTCTTCGCATCAAGCCCAAAGAACCACGTGATGTGCGTGCGCGGCTAATCGAGCCCCCACGAAGAAAAGGGGACCCTCATAGCACTCTAAGACCACGCTTCCCTAAATGCCGACTACAAAAGTTCCACCCTGGCCTCAGGTTCGTACCTGCATATGAGTGCATCAAATGGAAAGCCCGAACTAAGTGTGGCGATTTGGACGAGATGCGAATCGAATCAAATTGAGGGGGGCGCCCATACACGCTTCCCACATGCGGTTAGTGCGCTCATCATGGATCAGTAGACAAGACCCTTTTCCTAATTAGGGTCGACACTAGCAGGCCTCAAAACCACGCCGGGCCTCCTGCCGGTGCCTTATCATCAAATTAGCATTACCTCATATTAACAGGTTGTTGTTTAACATCGAGCCCCAGAACATAATAAATATGATAACAGAAATAACGGACAGAAGACTCGAGCATAAACAACCCTAAGCATGCTAGTAAGACACAGGCAACAAGCAACGGGGTTTTAGGTGTGGAGGTGAGGCTATATCAGGGTTGAAGGATACATGTGATAGGATCGAACACAAGCAACGATTCATAAGGCTAGCAGAATAGACAACGGAAAGTATCGGTATCCAGTGTGGAAAGGAACACAATGGTTCGTGTGAGTGAATACTTGCCTGCAAACTCAGTAGCCTGGTACTGAGCTAACTCCTCTGAAGTAGTGTCGTAAACCTCGTCTGTCTCAACGTCGTCGTCTATTCGAGAAGAAGCAAACAAACAACGCAGAGGGACAAACAATCAATAACATGTCATAATGCACAAACATGGGATGATGCATGTCAATTTAATTGATGCATCAAAATAAGATAGCTGACATGGTAACATAACATAATTAAATGGACCCACATGCAAGTTGGGATTGCATATGGAAAACCCATGAAATAAGGTTGGAATAATTGTTTTACAACTGATCAACAGGTGAAATTGGATTATTATGATGCATGGATGAGGAAAACAGAAAGATAACAACAATAGCAACAATTTGATAGGGTGTTTAACAAATTTGGAAATTTATTTATTAAGTTATGGAATTTTGGGTTCTTAAATGAGTTACACAAGCATTTGTTGTTTTCACCCATTTTAATTGTTTAAAACAGATAGCAAAGTTCATATTTGGAAAGTACACAAAATTTTAGGTGGAAAACATGTTTCAATTATTGAAAAAGGAATTAAGATGAATTAATTATGAATTAAACAAGTTTAAACAAGATTTAAATGGATTTAATTCAAGTATGAATTTATTTGAAATTTTATTTGTTCAAAACAGTAAACCAATTTCATATTTGAAAAGTTTATACTTTTCTAGTTTGAAAACATATTTTATATGTTCAAAAATAATTTAATTTGAGCAAGTTATGAATTTAGCAAATTTAAATGATTTAAACAAGGTTTAAATTATTTAACCAATTTTAATTATTCAAAACATGAAACAAAATTTATATTTGGAAAGCTGGTTCAATTTAGCATGGAAAACGTATTTTATATGTGACAATTGAATTAAGTTTGAATTAGTTATGAATTTAACCAAATTTAAAAGGAGTTGTTTGAATTTGAATTTTGAAACAATTTGAAATGTTCAAAACAGAAAACAAATGCTTTAATCAGATATAGAATTAAATTTGGCGCAGATTACATATTTCATTTGCATTATTTGGATTTGAATTTCAAAAGTTATTTGCATTTCAATTACAGGGACTATTCTGTAAAGGAAAAAGGACTTAAATTTAAAAGAAAAGGGCCAGAAACAAATGTTTACCTCGCAGTGGCCTAGCCTGGGCCACTGACGAGGGGCCCTGGGCCACAGCGGCCTGCGTGGCAGCACGCGTGGCAACCCAGGCCAATGGCAGGTGGGCCACGGGCGCCCGCGTGGCAAACGAAAAAGTGGGCGGATTAATCCGCGGAGGCGAGGGCTCGAACCCGCGCCGCGGTGCGCGAGGGAGCAGTGCGCTGCCACTGGGCTGAGTGAACGTTTCGTGACAGAGTAGAAGGCGCAGGGAGGTTATAGTTCAGTTTCAGTTGGCTAACTGAAACTGACGAACGCTGATTGCTTTTCTAAACCTGACGGAAAGGCAGCCGCTGGCGGATAGCCGCTGCTGCTGCTCGCTGCTGTCCGCGCGTGTGCGTGTGCTGTGGGTGCTCGCGGCGTACAAAGATGCAGAGAGGGAAACAGGAGAGAGGTGGGCGAGAGGTGAAAGCTCACCTGCGACTGAAAGGGAAGCAGAGGTTCGGGGAAGTTGGTCGACGGCGACAGAGGCGAGGACGGCGGCGGAGATCCGTGAAGTTCGAGACGTGGTCGAGGAAGTGATGAAGACGGCGGCAGCACGGGGGCTCGATCCCCGTGCTCAGCCAGCGATGAGGAGCAAGGTAGGCGCGGCGATCATCGGAGGGCAGTGCGGTGGCGCTCGGGGGTTGCAGAGAGGTGGAGCAGGTGCAGAGGAAGAAGAAAATGGCGGCGCTGCGCGAGGTGGAAGGAAGGAGGGGGGTTAGGGCTAGGGCAGAGGCCGCGGTAGGGTTTTTATGGAGGAGAGGCGGTCGCCACGACCGTCTCATCACGACGGCGCCGACGTGGACTTGCTGGATTTCCTGCCGTACAGGTAGAAGAAAGGAGCGAAGGGGTAAGTAGCCCGCTGGTGGGCTGGGCCTGGCTGGTGGGCGCAGCCCACTGGCTGGCCTGCCCCTCTCTCTGTTTTTTTTTTTTTTTTAATTTTTCTTGTTCTGTTTTTTTTTTTTGCCGAAAAGAGAAAGGAAGAAAAAGAATAGGTTTTGGTGCTAGAAAATTTTAGGAAAAATTGGTAACAATTACTTATTGTAACAGCAACATTGTGCAAGCTTTGGTTTTCAAAAATATTGCAAATATGTTGCTGTTTGAAATTTGTTTGAAATTTGACGGAAATTGAGATTAAGTGAATTATTTAAAAGAACCATTTAAATAGTTTGAACCCTCAAGTTTATTTGAAACAAATTGATTGGAATTGTTTTGTAATTTTCATAAGTTTCAACATGGTTGCTGTTTGGAAAATGTAATTGAATTTTGAATGAAATTTGAGTTAAGTGAGTTATTAAAAGGAACAATTCAATAGTTTGAGCTTTTCATTTTTAACGGAAACAAAAATGGATGTTTTTAATTGAACTTTTTATTTGGAAAAATTGTGACAGCACAAGTATGAAACAAATATTTGAATTTGGTTTGAAAATTCAAATAGAAAACAAAGGAAAACAAATGCAAACAGATGGAAAACTAATGCAAAAACAAATGCAATGATGATGTCATGATGCAAAACATAAAATAACAAGAAATAAAACATTCTAAAGGTGATTTTCATACTTGGGATGTTACAAAACGCCCCCCTTGAAGGAATCGCGCCCCGAGATTCCTACTGAGAAGAGAAAAGGTCCGGATACTTCTTGCGAAGATCCTCTTCGGTCTCCCACGTTGCCTCTTTATCGGAATGATGGGACCACTGCACTTTCAAGAACTTGGTGCTCTTGTTGCGAGTCTTACGCTCGGTCTCATCGAGAATACGAATAGGGTGCTCCTCATAAGATAGATCATCTTGCAGTTCAATGGAATCATGATCAACTGCACGATCTGGATCTTTGAAACACCTCTTGAGTTGTGACACGTGAAACACATCGTGCACCTTGGATAGCTTTTCTGGAAGTTCAAGACGATAGGCATTTTCCGCACGCCTTGAGAGAATGTTGAAAGGACCAATGTATCTTGGTGCAAGCTTTCCTTTTACACCAAAACGATGAGTGCCTCTGAGGGGAGTTACACGGAGATATGCTTTGTCACCAGGTGCATAGATCATATCCCTGTGCTT
This sequence comes from Alopecurus myosuroides, assembly GCA_028641055.1. Classification (NCBI taxonomy): domain Eukaryota; kingdom Viridiplantae; phylum Streptophyta; class Magnoliopsida; order Poales; family Poaceae; genus Alopecurus; species Alopecurus myosuroides. The sequence continues at coordinate 331,897,278 of CM054062.1, read as the reverse complement.
GCTGTCATAGTAGCTTTTCTGACGAGACTGAGCAATCTTGAGATTGTCACGAATGATGCGAACTTTCTCTTCGGCTTCCTTAACAATGTCAGGGCCTATGAGTGAACATTCACCAGCTCCAGACCAATTGATTGGACTCCTGCATCTGCGGCCATAGAGAGCCTCAAATGGTGCCATGCCTAGGCTTGCCTGGAAGCTGTTGTTGTAGGAGAATTCAGCATATGGAAGACATTCCTCCCATTTCATGCCAAAGGAGAGACCACATGCTCTGAGCATATCCTCGAGAATCTGATTGACTCTTTCGACTTGCCCCTGAGACTGAGGGTGATAAGCTGTGCTGAACAGAAGTTTGGTGCCCAATGCTTCTTGAAAACTTTTCCAGAAATGAGAAGTGAAGATGCTTCCACGGTCTGAGCTTATTTCCAATGGAACACCATGAAGAGGAACAATCTTTGCTGTGTAGAGCTCTGCTAACTGGCTAGCTGAGATTGTTTCTTTGACAGGAAAGAAGTGAGCTACTTTAGTGAGACGATCAATGACAACGAAGATTGCATCGTTGCCCCTCTTGGACTTTGGAAAACCAGTGACGAAGTCCATTTCAATCATGTCCCACTTCCACTCAGGGATTTTCAGAGGTTGGAGAAGACCGGCTGTTTTCTGATGAACTGCCTTAACACGCTGACAAACGTCGCATTCAGAAACGTATTGAGCAATTTCACGTTTCATGCCAGGCCACCAATACAGCGTCTTGAGATCCTGATACATCTTTGTACTTCCAGGGTGTATGGAGAGAGGAGTTTCATGAGCCTCCTTGAGAATGACATCTTTGAGACTTTGAACTTGAGGAACTGCAATGTGTCCTTCGAAGAACACAGTTCCCTTGTCATCAATTGAGAAGGACTTAAATTTCTCCTTGCCTTCTTTGATGTGTTCTACCATCTTCTTGATTTTAGCATCACGAAGTTGTTCAGAACGAATCTTGTCCTCGAGAGTTGGACTGGCTGGCAAGTTTGCAAGATAGGCTTGAGGAACAAGACCAAGGTTCAGCTTCTGGAATTCTTCATGAAGAGGAGGTTGGCTTTCAATGATCATGAGATTATTGCAATACGACTTGCGACTGAGAGCATCGGCCATAACATTAGCCTTGCCTTGAGCGTAAGAAATGGTGAGATCAAAGTCTTTAATCTTTTCAATCCATCTCCTTTGCCTCAGGTTTAGATCTGGTTGAGTGAAGATGTATTTCAGACTCTTATGATCGGAAAAGATTTCAGTGCGATTACCCAACAAGTATTGCCTCCACTTCTTGAGGGCAAACACAACTGCTGCAAGTTCAAGGTCATGTGTGGGATAATTGAGCTCATGTGCGTTCAACTGACGTGAAGCATAAGCCACAACTTGACGTTCTTGCATAAGAACTGCTCCTAGACCTTGGAGAGAAGCATCACAGAATATCTGGAAAGGTTTGGTAGGATCTGGGCCAACCAGAACTGGTGTAGAAGTGAGTTTAGTCTTCAGGAGATTGAAACTTTCATCACATTGTGGAGACCAAACGAACTTCTTGTCCTTCTTTATGAGATCAGTGAGAGGTTTGGCAATCTTGGAGAAGTTTTGGACGAAACGACGGCAATAGCTAGCCAAGCCAAGGAAACTTCTTACTTGCTTCACCGTCTTTGGAGGTTTCCAATCAACAATTGCTTTAACCTTTTCTGGATCAATGGCTATGCCCTTCGCTGAGATGACATGACCAAGGTAAGCAACTTCTGGAATCCAGAACTCACATTTGGAGAACTTGGCATATAGACGATGCTCGCGAAGTTTCATGAGAGTGAGACGAAGGTGTTCTTCATGCTCTTCCTCAGATTTTGAGTGGACAAGAATGTCATCGAGATATACCACAACAAACTTGTCGAGGTATTCATGGAAGACAGAATTCATGAGTCGAGAGAAGGTCGCCGGTGCATTGGTGAGACCAAAGGACATGACGGTGAATTCATATAGACCGTAGCGAGTGGTGAAAGCTTTTTTTGGAATATCCTCTTTTCTGATCTTTATCTGATGGTAACCCATTCTCAAGTCCAACTTGGAGAATATTGTGGCTCCAGCAAGTTGATCAAAAAGATCATCGATACGAGGAATTGGATACTTGTTTTTGATGGTTTTCTCGTTAAGAGGACGATAGTCAACAACGAGTCTCTTTATGTGATCCTTCTTCGCAACGAACAGAGTTGGGCAACCCCAAGCCGAGGAACTAGGTTGAATGTAACCTTTTTCCATGTACATATCGATTTTCTCCTTTAACAGCTTCAGTTCAGGAGGAGCTATCTTGTATGGATGCTTAGAGATTGGAGCAGTACCTGGTTCAAGCTCGATCACGAACTCAACTGCTCTGTCCGGAGGCATCCCTGGTAACTCTTCTAGAAAGACGTCAGGGAATTCACAAACCACCGGAACATTTTCAAGTAGAGGTAGAGGTTTTGCATCGAGGGTGCATAGCTGAATGGAATTTGATTCATTTGGAGAATAGACTATCTGGCCAGAAGGGTGGAACAGAGTTATTGACTTTTGAGCACAGTCAATCCTAGCTTTATTAGCTTTCAGCCAATCCATACCAAGAATGACATCAATGTCGGAATTGCCAAGCAGTATGAGAGAAGCAAGGAATATGTGGCCTCCAATTAGAATTTGATTTCTGTGACTGATCTTGGACGTTTGCATGGTTGCTCCAGGGGAGTTTACCACTAGCGGGGAACCCAAACCAACAAAAGGGAGTTTAACTGTTGACGCAAAGATCTTTGACACGAAAGAATGTGATGCCCCGGTATCAAACAACACTTTAGCTGGGTTAGAGTTTACGGGAAATGTACCGAGAACGACGTCAGGAGCTTCCTCAGCTTTGTCGATCTTGACATGATTCACCCTTGCGGTCCTCCCGACAGGCCTGTTGTTGGAGTTGAAGGCCTTAGGCGGGGGAGCGCGCACCATTGCCTGGTTTGTGTTGGGACGAGGTGGTGGTGGAGGTAGCTGCCTCTGCGTGCACTTGTCAGCGTAGTGCCCCGTCTGCTTGCACTTGTAGCAAGTGACGACACGAGGAGGTCCTGGCCTTGGCTGCCCCATCGAAGCCCTCTGATCATGCATCTGAGTAGGGTTGGGTGGGCGGGGAGCGAAGCCTGGAGAAGCTTGGGCATATGGTGCCCGAGTGACAGCACCATTTGGCACCCAGATGCGGCGCTTCTGCGGAGGGGTGGTCATGTTGGAGGAGGAACCACCCTCACGCGAGTGCTTGCGAGACTCCTCGAACGCCTTGCGCCCGTTTTCTTCATTGAGCGCGGTGTTAACGAGCTCCTCGAAGTTGTTGGCCTTGATGTTGGTGAGGGCATACTTGAGTTCCGGGTTAAAACCTCTGCGGAACCTTGCCATCTTCTTAGCCTCAGTGGACACCTCATCACCAGCGTAACGAGCGAGGCGATTGAACTCACTCTGATAGCCAATGACGTCCAGCTTGCCCTGCTTGAGTGAGCAAAACTCTTCACGCATCCTTTCCATGAGACCATCTGGAATGTGGTGCTTCAGGAAAGCTTCCTTGAAACAACCCCAGGTGATTGGATAGCCAGCTCTCATGGTCTGTTAGTTTTCCCACCAAGTAGCTGCCTGACCCTTCAGCAGATAGGAGGCATACTTGACCTTGTCTTCCTCAGCAACGTGAGCAATTTCCAGAGCCTTGGCTATCTCACGGATCCAGTCATCAGCATCCAGAGGCTCGCGTGTTGCCACGAAAGCTCTCGGGCCCAGACTGAGAAACTCCTTGATGCTGACTCGTGGAGCATTCTGGTTGTTGTGCTGGTTAGTCTGAAACTGGGCCATCTGTGTCATGACTTGCGTCATCTGAGTCAACAGCTCCGTGATTGGCGGTGGCTCAGGTGGGGTGTTCCTTGTTGGCGGCATCCTGAATAGATATGCATTTTAGCACAACAACAGAAAAGGATAGACTTGGCAACCGAAAGAGAGATTATTCCGACGCATGAATAGATAACCAACAGGTACACCATCACATGTTCAAATACATCAGAATATCCAACACACCACAAATGGTTCGAATGCCAAAGGACAACTAAACATAGCTAAGAATGGATACATCGGTACTCCCATGCTCATCATGCAGGACGACGGCTAGGAGTACGGCGAGAGGTACGGTGGGGAGCACGCCCACGAAAGTAGGTAGAACGACGATCCACGTAGATCTAACGTGGTCTAAGAGCGACTCTAGGTGTGGTGAAGTACATAGCGTCGACTCCCTGTGCTCCAAAGCGTGGAATCCCAGTGTAACCAGCACCGAGGTTAAGGAGTGGACCTCTGATCAGCTCGTAACCTCCAGCATCTGGCAGACGACGACCAACTGGCTGATCGAAACGTGCAAAGCGCTCATCTCCAACAAAGTCTGTGGTGTAAGTCGCCAGACGAGTCAAAGCAAGGTAGAGCTGCTCTCTGACGGAAGCCAACTCCTGAGATAGTGTGCTGGCAACTGCGTCACTGTGCCTCACAAACTGAGCTGTGGTGTGCAGCCTGGAGTTATCATGCTCGTAAACATCCAAGTTGTCGTAGAGAGTGAAGTGAGCTCCCTCCGAAGTGATGTAACCACGGGAGATGTGGCGATAGATGGAATCGTCAAATCCCCAGTAGTCAGCACGAAGGACGGTGAGACTCACATAAGCTGCCTGCTGCACAGCCATATCCACTGTGGAACCTACTGCCTCGTAGCAGTGGACAACGCTCATGCCATCATCTGACAGAATGTAGACGATAGCCTGGTAGTAGGTCTGGTCAAACTCTCGCTGCTGCTCGTAGACCTGGTACTCTGGTGCCCAACGGAACCCCAAATAAGTGACCATGTCCCTCAGCATCTCCGGATAACCGGCGGTGATCTCGCAACGAGTCATACGAACCACCTGCGGAAAGAACCTGAGATCCATCTGCAGATGATCGGGGAAGTTTTGATTAGACGCCGGTAGAAGAACTGAAGTGGAAAGCAACAACAAGGTTTCAACGGACGAAAAAGGATGTTGAGAAGAACAGGATATCGAAGCAACATCGGGAAACACGAGACCAAACACTCCTGAGGTACTACGGAAAACCCATCCGGGCTTCTAAAGGATCAATATCTACTGCTTAAGGAATAGAGGATTTGCTTCCGGGGCTTACACGCCTCCGTTCTCAATCGTGAGTAGGCAACATGATAAATCATGTCACAACCACCTCCATTCCTATGGTCTAGTAGATATAACTATCCTAGAGAAACCAGGATACGTGAAACCCTAACTTGAAAGTTTAGATGAGAAGGGAAAACAACGTTACACTTCCTTATCAGAAAAAGGGAGGGTGGGTGGGGAAAGAAATAAAATGGCAGAATTCCTACTCTCACGTTTCATTTTTTCCTATATAGCTACAAAATAGTTTCTAGACTCAACTGCGACCAGTAAAAGGGATCCTACAGGCAGACAGGCTCTGATACCATTTGTCGCACCCAGACTTCTAGAGGATACTCACAGTCCGCTAAATAGTAGAACAAATGGCTTACGGGGCATACTGGCACCCGCATCTCAATATGAGCAGGCCAACACGTAAACATATGACAACCATTCTCTACTATCCATCGTCTGCGCGAACCATCCCATAGAAATCAGGACACTTCCGTTGACGTACTTCATAACATACACACATGGTACGTCAACGGCATTAGAACAACTGATATCACAACATATCTCTAAGACACAACAGATTGAAATAAGTTGCAAATAGCTCTCACTAGAGCAGAGATAACAAATACAATCATCCAGAGGACACATGTCCCAACATATCATCATTACAACACAGCGGAAGCATCCAAAGTGTCTGAGTACAGACAAGACCCAAATAGGCCTGAGAGGCCGGAAACGAAAAGACGGAGCCCATCCACGATGTCTCGGATCCTGCCCAGGTCCGCTATCTACTCGTCAGCAGCCTCGTCAAACTCCACGTAGTAGCCATCACGGGGATCCTCGTAAGCGTAGTCTGCGGAAACCACAGCCCCAAAGGGGTCAGTACATAAACGTACTGGCAAGCAAGACTCACAGTTCACCAAAGTGTACCCCACAACATCAAGCACAGATGCTTTGTGTTCAACGGAAGAAAGGGTGATACAAAAGAGGCGGCAGCTGGCTGCACTAACCAACTACAAAACATACTACAACTTCCGGCTAACAGAAAGGAGATAAGATAGCGTATCGTAACCAACTACCAACTAACTCCAAACAAACCCATCCTGGATCTCGCCCCTTATCCGAAGAAGCAATCCGAGGATAACTCACACAGTTGGATTAATGATGGTTCAAGTTATTGTGTCAATAAGACTATTACTAGTCAAGTTGTCATTAGTTAGGTGTAAGTTGTTCTGAGTACTTGTTAGCCAGTACTTTCACCAAGTCATCCATAACCGCGGAAAACACGGCTTCTCGAGAAGATTTATCCCTGCAGGGTTGCACCAATTTGGCCGTACACGTAAGAATAACCCGCCAGATGGAATGCCTCCCACCAAGCGGGGCACTCAACACAACTCAACTCTTCTTCGCATCAAGCGCAAAGAACCACGTGCTGTGCGTGCGCGGCTAATCGAGCCCCCACGAAGAAAAGGGACCCTCATAGCACTCTAAGACCACGCCGCCCTAAATGCCGACTACAAAAGTTCCACCCTGGCCTCGGGTTCGTACCTGCATATGAGTGCATCAAATGGAAAGCCCGAACTAAGTGTGGCGATTTGGACGAGATGCGAATAGAATCAAATTGAGGGGGGCGCCCATACACGCTTCCCACATGCGGTTAGTGCGCTCATCATGGATCAGTAGACAAGACCCTTTTCCTAATTAGGGTCGACACTAGCAGGCCTCAAAACCACGCCGGGCCTCCTGCCGGTGCCTTATCATCAAATTAGCATTACCTCATATTAACAGGTTGTTGTTTAACATCGAACCCCAGAACATAATAAATATGATAACAGAAATAACGGACAGAAGACTCGAGCATAAACAACCCTAAGCATGCTAGTAAGACACAGGCAACAAGCAACGGGGTTTTAGGTGTGGAGGTGAGGCTATATCAGGGTTGAAGGATACATGTGATAGGATCGAACACAAGCAACGATTCATAAGGCTAGCAGAATAGACAACGAAAAGTATCGGTATCCAGTGTGGAAAGGAACACAATGGTTCGTGTGAGTGAATACTTGCCTGCAAACTCAGTAGCCTGGTACTGAGCTAACTCCTCTGAAGTAGTGTCGTAAACCTCGTCTGTCTCAACGTCGTCGTCTATTCGAGAAGAAGCAAACAAACAACGCAGAGGGACAAACAATCAATAACATGGCATAATGCACAAACATGGGATGATGCATGTCAATTTAATTGATGCATCAAAATAAGATAGCTGACATGGTAACATAACATAATTAAATGGACCCACATGCAAGTTGGGATTGCATATGGAAAGCCCATGAAATAAGGTTGGAATAATTGTTTTACAACTGATCAACAGGTGAAAGTGGATTAGTATGATGCATGGATGAGGAAAACAGAAAGATAACAACAATAGAAACAATTTGATAGGGTGTTTAACAAATTTGGAAATTTATTTATTAAGTTATGGAATTTTGGGTTCTTAAATGAGTTACACAAGCATTTGTTGTTTTCACCCATTTTAATTGTTTAAAACAGATAGCAAAGTTCATATTTGGAAAGTACACAAAATTTTAGGTGGAAAACATGTTTCAATTATTGAAAAAGGAATTAAGATGAATTAATTATGAATTAAACAAGTTTAAACAAGATTTAAATGGATTTAATTCAAGTATGAATTTATTTGAAATTTTATTTGTTCAAAACAGTAAACCAATTTCATATTTGAAAAGTTTATACTTTTCTAGTTTGAAAACATATTTTATATGTTCAAAAATAATTTAATTTGAGCAAGTTATGAATTTAGCAAATTTAAATGATTTAAACAAGGTTTAAATTATTTAACCAATTTTAATTATTCAAAACATGAAACAAAATTTATATTTGGAAAGCTGGTTCAATTTAGCATGGAAAACATATTTTATATGTGACAATTGAATTAAGTTTGAATTAGTTATGAATTTAACCAAATTTAAAAGGAGTTGTTTGAATTTGAATTTTGAAACAATTTGAAATGTTCAAAACAGAAAACAAATGCTTTAATCAGATAGAGAATTAAATTTGGCGCAGATTACATATTTCATTTGCATTATTTGGATTTGAATTTCAAAAGTTATTTGCATTTCAATTACAGGGACTATTCTGTAAAGGAAAAAAGGACTTAAATTTAAAAGAAAAGGGCCAGAAACAAATGTTTACCTCGCAGTGGCCTAGCCTGGGCCACTGACGAGGGGCCCTGGGCCACAGCGGCCTGCGTGGCAGCACGCGTGGCAACCCAGGCCAATGGCAGGTGGGCCACGGGCGCCCGCGTGGCAAACGAAAAAGTGGGCGGATTAATCCGCGGAGGCGAGGGCTCGAACCCGCGCCGCGGTGCGCGAGGGAGCAGTGCGCTGAAACTGGGCTGAGTGAACGTTTAGTGACAGAGTAGAAGGCGCAGGGAGGTTATAGTTCAGTTTCAGTTGGCTAACTGAAACTGACGAACGCTGATTGCTTTTCTGAACCTGACGGAAAGGCAGCCGCCGGCGGATAGCCGCTGCTGCTGCTCGCTGCTGTCCGCGCGTGTGCGTGTGCTGTGGGTGCTCGCGGCGTACAGAGATGCAGAGATGGAAACAGGAGAGAGGTGGACGAGAGGTGAAAGCTCACCTGCGACTGAAAGGGAAGCAGAGGTTCGGGGAAGTTGGCCGACGGCGACAGAGGCGAGGACGGCGGCGGAGATCCGTGAAGTTCCAGACGTGGTCGAGGAAGTGATGAAGACGGCGGCAGCACGGGGGCTCGATCCCCGTGCTCAGCCAGCGATGAGGAGCAAGGTAGGCGCGGCGATCATCGGAGGGCAGTGCGGTGGCGCTCGGGGGTTGCAGAGAGGTGGAGCAGGTGCAGAGGAAGAAGAAAATGGCGGCGCTGCGCGAGGTGGAAGGAAGGAGGGGGTTAGGGCTAGGGCAGAGGCCGCGGTAGGGTTTTTATGGAGGAGAGGCGGTCGCCACGGCCGTCCCATCATGACGGCGCCGACGTGGACTCGCTGGATTTCCTGCCGTACAGGTAGAAGAAAGGAGCGAAGGGGTAAGTGGCCCGCTGGTGGGCTGGCCTGGCTGGTGGGCGCAGCCCACTGGCTGGCCTGCCCCTCTCTTTGTTTTTTTTTTGTTTTTAATTTTTCTTGTTCTGTTTTTTTTTGCTGAAAAGAGAAAGGAAGAAAAAGAATAGGTTTTGGTGTTAGAAAATTTTAGGAAAAATTGGTAACAATTACTTATTGTAACAGCAACATTGTGCAAGCTTTGGTTTTCAAAAATATTGCAAATATGTTGCTGTTTGAAATTTGATGGAAATTGAGATTAAGTGAATTATTTAAAAGAACCATTTAAATAGTTTGAACCCTCAAGTTTATTTGAAACAAATTGATTGGAATTGTTTTGTAATTTTCATAAGTTTCAACATGGTTGCTGTTTGGAAAATGTAATTGAATTTTGAATGAAATTTGAGTTAAGTGAGTTATTAAAAGGAACAATTCAATAGTTTGAGCTTTTCATTTTTAATGGAAACAAAAATGGATGTTTTTAATTGAACTTTTTATTTGGAAAAATTGTGACAGCACAAGTATGAAACAAATATTTGAATTTGGTTCGAAAATTCAAATAGAAAACAAAGGAAAACAAATGCAAACAGATGGAAAACAAATGCAATGATGATGTCATGATGCAAAACATAAAATAACAAGAAATAAAACATTCTAAAGGTGATTTTCATACTTGGGATGTTACAGTCCTCCCAGCTGCGGCCAGAAGCGGAACCTTTCACCCCCAAGCGTTACATGGGTAACTACGCAGAACTCCGTGGCTAGATCCACAACGCAGGTGAAGAAGGCGACGATAGCGGAGACAGTGATGCTGAAATCGCTTGGCATTTTGCCGGCAGAGCTCTCGGTGACTAAAGAAAACCAGTTGAGGGTGGTCTTTAGACAGTTCTTCGATTCACCGTTACGTGAGAACCAGTTGAGGGCGGTGGCATCCATCTTTGGCAAAATGATGCCTGACAGCTTCGAGGCTTAGGAGGTTGATACGTCCAAAACGTATCTCCTTTTCCGAACACTTTTTCTTATTGTTTTCCTCTAAACTTGTGAGTTTTAGATACAACTAACACGGACTGACACTGTTTTCAGCATAATTATCTTGGTGCCTCGTTTTTGCGTAGAAAAATCAACTTTCGGGAAAATGCCCAGAAAAGATTCCTAAGACCTTAAAACACCTGAAGACCACCGGAGCGAGACGGAGTCCTGGAGAGGGGCCAGGAAGGGGCCACACCAACCCTGGGCGCCCCCCTTGGACGTGCCGCCTGGTGGTGTGGGGCCCCAGGCACCCCCTCGGGCTTCCCTTTTGACTACTTATCGCCCTCAACCCTAAAACGACAGGGGATTCGTCATATTCCACAGAAACACAGCAGAGCGCCGCCGCCACCCCGAAACTCTATTCGGGGATCAGAAGTTCTTGTTCTGGTGCCCTGCCGGGACGGGGATTCGGAGGAGATCATCGCCATCGACACCGCCACCTCTTCTCCGTCAACCATCCATGATTCCCTTGTCCATGTGTGAGTAAAAACCGATGTAGGCTGAGAGGGATGGAAGGGATTGGATGAGATCGATCATGTAATAATGCCAGATTGTTAGGGCATAGTGCCTAGTATCCATTGTTAGTGTTTTCTACTGTTGTTGCAGCTTGTTATGCTTAATGCTTGTCACTTTGGGCCCGAGTGCCATGGTCTCAAATCTGAACATGTTATTTTTCCATGAGTATAATTATGTTTTTTGATCATATCTGCAAGTTGTTTACACATGTCATTGTCTAGAAGCCAAGGCCCAAAGTGATAGAAATTGGGACAACCGGAGGGGACGGGTTTAATGTGAGGATCACGTGTGTTCACAGAGTGTTAATTCTTTGCTCTGGTGCTTTATTAAAAGGAGCACCTTTATTACTAGTAGTTTCCCTTGAGGCCCCGCTGAAAACGGGCTGGTAGGACAACAGATGTTGTGCAAGTTTCTCATTGCGAGTACGTACGACTATATTGGAACACATGCCTATGGTTTGCCTAGAAGTTGGATGCTTTATTATTATTATCTTCAATTGCCATGTTTAGATTATTACATGACTTATCTTATCCATGCAACACCCATTCATCCATTTCCTATGCCTACGGTATTTTCATCCTACTCTTTCCCGGGATTGCTACTGCTGTTACTATTTTATTCGTCCTGTTATTTTACTACTGCTGCTGCTATAAAACTGTTACCACTAATAAATTGATGCGAGCAAGTCTACTTTTAGGTGCAGCCGAATTGACAACTCAGTTGTTAAGGCATATAAATATTCTTTGGCTCCCCTTGTGTCAAATCAATAAATTTGGGTTTTACTTCCCTCGAAGACTGTTGCGATCCCCTATACTTGTGGGTCATCAAGACTATTTTCTGGCACCGTTGCCGGGGAGCATAGCTTTATTTATTTGCTCACTTGAACATGATATTGTTTTATGCAAGCCTTTCATCATGGGTAAGACTCGTGATGGAAAAGTTCCTATATTACCATCAACTACAAGGAGAGGTACATCTCTGAACACCTCTGTTGCTTTGATTCACCGTCTGTTATGATTAAGATTTTTACACCACCACATGCTACTCACACTGTTACTTCTGTTGCGTCTGAAAATGCTTTCGGTACTTTTGATGATGCTTCTATTGTGCTTGATGATACTGGTTCACTAGGTCCTTTCCTAGATGCTACAATTGTTAAGTCCAAACAAATTGAAAGTGCTGAAATTCTTGTTAAAAATATTGGTACACCTGTTAATTCACCTGAGTCTATTGATGATCTTGATGAAACCTATATTGAACTTAATTACGACTTTATTAAAGAAGCTCAAGCTACTATTGGTGCAAGTGCTCTTAAGAGTCGTCTTGCAAGACATGCTTTTAAATATAAATCTTCTCTTGATGCTAAGTTTGCCACATCTCCCATACACATTAGAGACAAGGATTATGATTTCTCTCTAGATTTATCTTACATATCTATTGTTGAGAAGGAACCTTTTTGTGGAACTGAAAGTAAAAGTGCTATGGAACACATGAATGAGCTTTCATCCTTGAGTAGTTTATTTTCTGATGATACCAAGTTGCATACTTAATTTGTTGCCAACATTTTCCCTTTGTCGTTGAAAGATGAAGCTAAAATTTGTTTTAGCAATCTTTCACCTGGATCTATTACTAGTCCTATAGATTTGGTTAATGATTTATTTCAAAAGTATTTTCCTGCTAGTGCTCAACATGCTGCTGTGCAGGATATCTTTAACTTTGAGCAAATTGAAGGAGAGAAATTGCCTGAATCTTGGACAAGGTTTTGTTCTTTAATAAGAGCTAGCCCTGGCTATCCATTACCTAAAAATGAGCTCCAAGATATATTTTATAGTTTACTAACTGTTGAATCTAGGACATACATGGATAGTTGTGTTGGTTGTGTTTTCAGGAAAAGAACTCTAGAAGAAGCTGAGGAATTAATAGCTAAAATAGCCAAAAAATAATGATGATTGGAATATACCTAAGCCTACACCTACACCAGAGCCAACACCAATACCAACACTGAAGAATAGAGGGATGATTGAGTTAAATGATGAAGTGACGAAGGAAGCCAGGAAATCTCTTAAAGAGAGGGGTATTAAATATAAAGATGTGAAGAATTTACCTCCTATAGAAGAATTATGTAAGCCTATTCCTCATCCATCAACAGTTGAGGTACACTCTCTCCAATACTTTGATAATAGAGATATTCCCTATTCTAAACCACCTGGTCAATGCTTAGATGAATTTGATAATTATGTTGTTAAGCAAGACAACTTTAATATGATAGTGCAAAATCATCTTATGGAAAACTCTAGAGCTATTGATAATTTGCATGGTATTATTGAGAGAACCTCTAATGATGTTAAAATGCTTGTTAAACATTTTCATATGGTTCAAACTCAAATTGATCAACTCACTAAAGTGCAAAAAAGATATGCTAGCTAATGCTTCTAGAGGAAAAACATGTTTGTGAAATAATTATTAGAAGCGGTGTTTCTACTCAGGACCCCTTGTATCCTGAAGGACACCCTAAAAGAATCAAACAAGATTCTTAACAACCTAAAAAATAATAGTTCTCCTTCTAAGAAAACAAGAAGAGACATAAGACCGTTGTAGAATCTTCTGAACATGCTAAAGATCCTAATAGTGTATCTATTTCTGATGCTGAAACTAAAAGTGGTAATGATAAAAGTGATGCTTCTGATAAAGAAGAAACTATAGCTGGATCTGAAAAGCAAACTAAAACTGCAAAGTATACTAAGGAGGATTTCATTGCTAATAAACATGGTAATGAAAGAGAGTCTTGGGTACAAAAAGCAATGCCTTTTCCTAATAAGAAACACAAATCAAAGGAAGAAGAACATTATAACAAGTTTTGTGAATGGATGAAACCTTTGTTTTAGAAAATTCCTTTGATTGATGCTATTAAGCTGCCTCCTTATTCTAAATATATGAAAGATATTGTCTCTAACAAAAGTAAGATTCCTAATGAGGAAATTTCCACTATGCTTGCTAATTACTCTTTCAATGGCAAGGTTCCAAAGAAGCTTGGAGATCCTGGTATTCCTACTATCCCTTGTTCTATTAAAAATAATTATGTTAGAACTGCTTTATGTGACTTGCGAGCTAGAGTTAGTGTTATGCTTTTTTCTCTTGATAAGAGGCTCTCTCTTGAAATTTTGATGCACATTGATATATCTTACCAAATGGCTGATAAATCTACTGCTAGCCCTGTTGGTATATGCGAGAATGTTCCTGTTCAGGTGACTACTAATTTTTTGATATTAACTGACTTTGTTGTGTTGGAAATGCCTGAAGATGATAATATGTCTATTATTATTGGGAGATCTTTTCTTAACACTTTAGGGGCTGTTATTGATTGCAATCAAGGAAAAGTAACTTTTAATGTTAATGATAAAGGGCACACTGTTTATTTTCCCAAGAAAATTGATAGAAGATATGGTTTAAATTCAGTTGAAAATATTGAGACCATCAAGATTGGAGAATTTTATTGTCCCATTCCAATGCCACAAAAATAATATGAAATTGTTATGATTGGGACTATGTCTATCAAGGTTGAGGTAACATGATTATTTAGTGATATGCAAAGTTTTTCTTCATATAAAAATTGTTTTGGTAACAAGACTTAATCAACCTTGTTAACAAAGTGATTTTTAATGAAGAGGACAATGTTTTCACTATGTTTTCACCTTCCCTATTACGTTTTCACCTTGTTATCACCTTGTTAATTTAGTGTAGTTATGTTTTCCATCATCCATAGTCTTGTTTTCCTCATGTTTTCACCCTGATTGTTGTGGTTATGCATGTTTTCACCATCCATATTTTTGTTTTCACCACTTCCACTTTTGTTTCCTTTGGTTATTTGCCTTTTGGAGTGTCTTAGAACCTCTGTAGTTCTGGTTTTGGTTTTGTTTTCCACCTTTCCACATTTGTTTTTCCGGGTTTTAATTAATTATTAAATTATGAAAATACCTCGAAAATAAAGTTTCTCGGAAAATTTCAGAAAAATTATAATGAGGCAGAGAGCCACCTGAGAGACCTAAGGGGGACCCACTAGTCAGGCAGACCACAGCGTGGCGCGGCCAGCCCCTGGTGGCGCCTGGGCATGATGTGGGCCCCCTGGCCATCCACTTACTCTCTCCCCAGCCAAAGATTCCTCTCTCCCCCCACAAACTCAAAACATTTCCTAGAACCCGTGTTGTTGCTGTTCTTCCTCGGGATTTTTCAATCTCTATGCTTAGCCCACCATTGTTGCTGAAATTTGGTGCATTTTCTCTCCGGTATGTGACTCCTCCGATTATCCAAGTAGAATTTTATTTGGCTGAGTATTTCTGGAGTATTTTGGTACTGAAGGTGACAACTTATGTGAGTTTGTGCTGAACCACAAGTATAGGGGGTGTATCATAGTACTTTCGATAAATAATAGTGTCGAACCCAACGAGGAGCATAAGGTGTTGACAAGCAGTTTCGATGAAGGAATAACTGTAAATACTGAAAGATAAATTTGTAGGGGTTTTCGATATTGCAGATAAATAAAGTGCGAGTAAATAAAATGCAGTAATAATAATTGCAGAAAGTGGGCCAATCCTTTCTTCAGCAAAGGACAAGCCGGTGGGTTTACTTATGATTAACAAACATTCCCGAGGACACACGGGAGGTTTCTGTCAAGTGCTTTTTTTCATGCCGCTGAATAATCTTTAGTGTTTTGATAAGTGTTGTGTGGGTCAACCTATGCTAATGTACTGTCCCATCCAATATTAATACATACTTGTGATTATACCCCTTGCAAGCATCCGCAACTGCAAGAAAGTAATTAAGAAACAAATCTAACCACAACTTTAAACTCTAGGATCCTACGCTCCCTCGTGCAATGGTTTCCTAACGGGGGTTTAGGTTTCTGTCACTCCGGCAACCCCACAATTAATAGCCAAATACACGATGCATTCCCCTAGGCCCATAAATGGTGAAGTATCATGTAGTCGACGTTAACATGACAACACTAGAAGAATAACACCACAACTTAAATATGAAACCATTAAATATTACTCAACATTACTTCACTACTAACAACTTGACTTCTCCCATGTCCTCAAGAACAACATGAACTACTCACAAGACATCATATGGATCATAATCAGAGGTGATATAATCGATGATAACAATCTGATCATAAAGTGCAAACACCGATAAATCTCACAAGCATCAACTACTAACAAGTAATCCACACCAGGAGACAGATCTAATGTAAAACAACGATAGAGGCCCCTAATTGTTACAGCGGGATGACGGTGGATGATGAGGGTGATGGTGCTGGTGGTAATGATGATGATGATGATGACGATCTTGGTGATGCCCGGAGTGATGACGGTGACGATGGCGATGATTTCCCCTCTCCGGAGAGGAATTTCCCCAGCAGATTTCTCCCTGCCAAAGAGCTTTTCTTTCTCGGGTGTTTTCCGCCCCAAGGCGGCGGCGGAATAATTCTTCGATGATGGTATGGGGTTTAGGGTTCCCTGGGGGCCAAGTAAGCGAAAGTTATCCCCTAGAGGTGGGCCAGGGTGGCGACACCACCTGGTGGCGCGGCCAGGAGGGGGCGCACCATCTCATGGTGTGGGCCCCTGGTGGCCCCCCTCTGGCTCCCCTTCTGGCTGGACTCCTCCTCTGAACTTCTAAGAAACCCCCGATGTCTCCCCTTCTTCTTCTGATCTTCTGAAATATGGTATCTCGGCGGTGCTTTTTCCATCCGATTTCTGGTCCCAGTGTTTATTCTCCAAAAATTATGAAACATGCAAAATAAGATAAAATAACATAAGGGATGCATCATAACATGAAATATACCGATGAATAACAGAAAATTATGATATAAAATAGTGATGCAGAATGGACGTATCAACTCCCCCCAAGCTTAGACCTCGCTTGTCCCCAAGCGAAACTGAACTCAGTAAACAAGACCACGGGTTTATGGAGTGAAGAGTCGATCAATAAAATACGGACAAGAAGCATCACATTTATCCATGCACCAATCATTATACAGAGCAACTTCCTCTCATATAACCTAACTTTAAACGAGTAATGGGAATCACAAACAAAGATGCAAAAGCGAGAACCAAAATTGGTGATGGCAAACTTCGTTCTTGGTCAGAGAACATTTAATGATATCATACTTATCCTAGGTGAAGTCTTTATAACAAGGCTTATATTGTAGAGCTTAACATGTTTAATTATAACAATCCTTTTACAGTGATTCATAGCTTTCAAAGTAATATTCATTCAGATAATGAAGCATGTGCTAAACAAAGAAGGATAGATAACATGATTGAATAAATCAACATATAGATGGTGAGATCACAACAACTCAAATGCTTGCTGGAGACAGAAACGAATGGGTTTACTGACTCAACATAAAAGTAAAGGATAAACCCTTCGCAGAGGGAAGCATGGATCACTCATGTGCTAGAGCTTTTATTTTGTAAAACAGAGGTATAAAATGGTTGACACTCCTCCCAACCTTTCTTACACAAACCATGGCTAACCGAATCCTCGGGTGCCTGCGAACAATCACAAACCATGGAGGAGTGTCTAATTTTGAGAGAGGTGTATGTTTATGTCAACGAATGGCAAACAGAAAATGCAGTACGTCACAAGCCAACTAGACTTCTCAAGAGCGGCTCCCATTGAAGGACGCAACTGGTGTAGAAGTTCATCCCTCTTTCTCTTTTGTTTACACAATTATGCTTTTACTGATAAATCAGGGGAAAAATAGTGAAGAGAATTTGTATTATTATTTGGGTCTGGGAATCCCGTTGCAAGATATTCTAGCATTTGGATAAGCGGGTGAAGGCACTAGTCCAGGTGTGTGAGTCCAATCAACAAGTGAGATAAATCTTCTCTATTTGCGTCCTCATGAGCTAAAACGGAAACACAAAACAGGGATAATTTTGAAGGTTTTAAAGGTAACACATGAGAAATTTTCTTGTAGTGGCGATGAAATACCACATGTAGGAAGGTATGGTGGACACAAATGGCAAGGTTTTGGGGCTCAAGGTTTGGATGCACGAGAAGCATTCCCTCTCAGTGCAGGGTTTTTGGCTAGCAAGGCTGGGTAGAAAGCATAAGAGGTGAGGGAAAACAAACAAATATACATATGATGAAACCAATCATGCAATCTTCATTGAAAGCCCAAGCGATCTTAACTTTTGAATACTAAGTTTATGAGCTAATAGGAAAATTCCCCTTTCTTTATACTAGCATCTCAAAATATTATTTCTACTGACCCAAGCTAAGTTTGCCAAAATCAACTAGATTAACTTAATGATCTCCAGAGTGACACCAAATACTAACAACAAGCTCAACCATATGACAGAAACTGAAAACTAAAGTAAGGTGTACAGAAAGTAAATGACGAAACTTCTCATTAATATTTCAAAACGGCAACTCACACCAACGGATACAACGATAACCAACTAAAGAGAGATACGTCCATACTGCAAACCATCCTATATGATAGCTTCTCTCCTCATGATATGACTCTACTAAAAAGGTAAAAAGATGAAAGATAGTGATGTGATACCGTGACACTCCCCCCAAGCTTGGAACAAGCCAAGGGGATGCCAATACCAATGATGATTTATTTCTTCGGTGGTGATGAAGGTGGAATCATTCAGAGAGGAGT
Organism: Alopecurus myosuroides; assembly: GCA_028641055.1. Classification (NCBI taxonomy): domain Eukaryota; kingdom Viridiplantae; phylum Streptophyta; class Magnoliopsida; order Poales; family Poaceae; genus Alopecurus; species Alopecurus myosuroides. The sequence goes on along the minus strand of CM054062.1, from coordinate 331,878,794 downwards.
CAGAAAGCATTTGATGATACGATGAAGCTCAATGTTTTACGCCTCCAGAATTGCTACATCGGCCTTGAGAATACGATATTGTTCGCAGAATTGATCGGAGACCCGGTGTGCTTCATCTATCATAGGAAATATGTTGGGGTCTTGATCCCGAGGCACGGTCCCCTGCACATTATGAGAGTAGCAACGCTGAGGGTTAATGGATCCCACAAAGGTGGGGTTGCTCGTTGGCGCTGGTGCAGCCCTCGGGATCTCTTCCCTCAAGTTGTTAACCATGTCTTCCTTCCTTGCATCTATCTCTTCTTCCGCCGTCCATCCCGCGAAAGCACCCTCGTTAATGTCTTGCTGGATTTGTCGAAGGCGACATGCAGATTAATCCTCAATGCTAGAGCCGAAGGAGGACAACTTGACCTAGAAACTCCGAACTTCTGACAGGAAAACAGCTCGAAACAAAAACACAACGAGAAAACGATATACGGACCTCGGGGGTCCGGGGGGTTATATGGAAAAAATATGTGTAACGAAAGGAAAGTACAGGTCGAAAATGAGTCGGAGAGGGGCTCCGGGGTTCCCACACCATAGGCTGGCGCGGCCAAGGGTGGGCCGGCGCCACCTCACGGTGTGGTGCCTCCGGGCACCTTCTCCAACTCCTCTTCGGCTCGGTATTTTTCATATTTTCCAAAAACAGTAAAAATAAAATTTGGAAGATGTTTCGCGAACGTTTTCTTACCAAAACTGATACCTATTCGAAAACTGACTCTGCAGTTTCTGAAATATGCTTCTTAATAAATTCCTCCGGGATCATGGCTCGAATACAATCAACATTTTCATTATAAGGATCTCCGAAAATATAATGCTTGAGTCTTGGGCCATTCACCACTTGTGAAGTGTTGTCTTCAAGGGAAACAATTTTAATTGCCCCTGAACGATATACCTCTTCGATAACAAAAGGTGTGCCCCATCTCGAGAGTAATTTTCCTGCAAAAAATCTGAGACAAGACCTCTACAATAGTACTTTCTCACCAACATGAAACTCTCTTTTAATAATTCTCTTATCGTGCCACCTTTTAACTTTCTCTTTAAAGTGCTTAGCATTTTCATATGCTTCACTACTCCATTCATCTAAAGAACTTAAGTCAAGCAACCTTTTCTCCCCATCCAGTTTAAAATCTCTATTTAGGTCTCTCACTGCCCAATAAGCTTTGTGTTCTAATTCTAGGGGCAAGTGATAAGCTTTTCCATAAACCATATTATAAGGAGACATGCCCATGGGATTTTTATAAGCAGTTCTATAAGCCCACGGAACATCATTTAATTTCTTAGCCCAATTTTTTCTAGATTTGTTAATAGTTTTTTGCAAGATAGATTTGATTTCTCTGTTTGATAATTCTATTTTCCCACTAGTTTGAGGATGTTAGGGTGAGGCAAATCTATGATTAAAATCATATTTAGCAAGAGTCTTTCTAAAACCACCATGAATAAAATGAGAACCCCCATCATTCATAAGATATCTAGGCACACCAAACCTAGGGAAAATAATGTCTTTAAGCATTTTTAATGAGGTTTCACCATCAAGACTTTTAGTTGGTATAGCTTCTACCATTTAGTAACATAATCAACAGCAAAAAGAATATGAGTGTGGCCTTGTGAAGGAGGGAAAGGACCCATAAAGTCAAAACCCCAACAATCAAACGGTTCAATAACAAGAGAATAATTCATAGGCATTTCATTATGTCTAGAAATATTTCCAACCTTTTACATTGATCACAAGATAAAACAAACTTTCTAGTATCTTTAAAGAGAGTAGGCCAATAAAAACATGATTGTAGAACCTTATGTGCAGTTCTATCTCCAGCGTGATGTCCTCCATAAGCACTACTATGACATTTTCTCAATATCTCTCGTTGTTCATTTTCTGGAACACATTTTTCCATAATACCATCAACACCTTCTTTATATAGGTGTGGGTCATCCCAAAAATAATGCCTCAAATCACAGAAGAATTTTCTTCTTTGCTGAGATTTAAAGGTAGGAGGCAAATACTTGGAAACAATAAAGTTAGGCTAATCAACATACCATGGACTCTCTTGAGAGCTCACTTTTATTTCATCCAACTGTTCATTAGGAAAACTATCATTAACAGGAATAGGATCATCAGAGATATTTTCTAATCTAGACAAATTATCAGCAACAGGATTTTCAGCACCCTTCCTATCCACAATATATAAATCAAACTCTTGTACGAGAAGCACCCATCTAATAAGCCTAGGCTTAGCATCTTTCTTTTCCATAAGGTACTTAATAGCAGCATGATCAGTATGAATATTAACTTTAGAATCAACAATATATTGCCTAAATTTAACACAACCAAAAAACTACAACTAGGAACTCTTTCTCAGTGGTAGCATAATTCTTTTGAGCAGCATCAAGAGTTTTACTAGCATAATGAATAACATTTAACTTCTTATCTACCCAATGTCCAAGAGCAGCACCTACAGCATAATCACTAGCAGCACACATAAATTCAAATGGTAAATTCCAATCAGGGGGTTAAAAAATAGGGGCAGATATTAGAGCCTTCTTTAAAATTTCAAAAGCTTCTTTACAATCTTCATCAAAAAACAAAAGGTGCATCCCTTTGAAGAATATTAGTAAGAGGCTTTGATATTTTATAAAAATCTTTAATAAACCTTCTATAGAAACCAGCATGACCAAGAATATTACGAATACCTTTGACATCCCCGGGACAGGGCATTTTCTCAATGGTTTCAACTTTAGCTCTATCAACTTCAATACCTTTTTCAGAAATTTTATGTCCAACTACAATTCCTTCATTTACCATAAAGTGGCATTTCTTCCAATTAAGAACAAGATTAGTCTCCTCACATCTCTCCAAACTTTATCAAGATTCTGAAAACAATTATCAAAAGAAGTTCCATAGACGGAGAAATCGTCCATGAAGACTTCCACAATTTCTTCACAAAAACCATGAAAGATAGCAGACATGCATCTTTTAAAGGTAGCAGGAGCATTACATAAACCAAAAGGCTTTAAATCAAAAACAAGATCTAGGAGTTTTAATACCTCATTTCTTACCACATCCTTTCTTAGGGACACAATGCACAGGACTAACCCATCTACTATCAGCAATATGATAAATAATACCAGCATCTAGGAGTTTTAATACCTCATTTCTTACCACATCCTTCATCTTAGGATTTAAACGGCGTTGATGTTCAACAACTGGCTTTGCATCAGTTTCAATATTAATATCATGCTGACATATAGTAGGAGAAATACCTTTCAAAACATAAAGAGTATAACCAATAGCACCTCTCTGTTTCCACAATATTCCCAATAATCTCTCCTCTTCTTTACCAGAAAGTTTAGAACTAATAATAACAGGATATAATTTCTTATCATCAATATGAGCATATTTAAGATTGTTAGGAAAAGGCTTTAAATCAAAAACAGGATCCTCCTTGGGTGGTAATGTGGTACCCAAGTCTTCCACCGGTAAATTATGTTTCAGCATCGCTGGCTGATGTAGGAAAATCTTGTCAATTTCATTTCTTTCTTCCATAAAGACATCACTTTCGTGGTCTTCCAAGTATTACTGCAAAGGATTGTTAGGAGCAAGAGCAATAGCAGCCAATTGTTCAACTCTATAATTCTCATTAGGTAATTCAGATTCATAAGGTGCTTTAGAAAATTTGGAGAAATTAAATTCATAAGACTCTCCATCAAACTTTGTAAGGATTTTTTCCTTTTTACAATCTATAACAGCACCACAAGTGTTTAAGAAGGGTCTACCAAATATAATAGGACAAGTATCACTAGCAAAAGTTCCTAGTACTAGAAAATCAGCACGATATTTAGTTTTACCACATAAGACCTCCACATCTCTAACAATACCAATTGGAGAAATAGTTTCCCTATTAGAAAGTTGAATAATCACATAAATGTCTTCAAGTTCACAAGAACCAATTTCATGCATGATTTCTTTATAAAGCTCATAAGTAATAACACTAGAACTAGCATAAATATCACACAAACTATAATAGCAATGATCATCTATCCTAACAGATAGCACAGGAACACTAGGTTTCCTAGATTTACTAGGATGAGAGACAATATTAGAAGCATCTTCACAAAATATAATGTGTCCCTCTTGTATATTTTCAGAAACAAGGTCCTTTACTATTGCTACTCTAGGTTCCACAGTTATTTGTTCCTCGGGTTCTATAGGTTTCCTTGCACTTTTATTAACCACACTAGCTAACATAGAATGTTCTTTTACCTTAGCAGGGAAAGGCATTTTCTCAATATAAGGTTTAGGCACAATAGAATCAACTGTATGAATTTCTATATCTCTAGCAGGAACACAATTAACAATATCTTTATAAGGTGCATGGTACTTATCCCATTCCTTTTTGGGAATATCAATATAAGAAGCAAAAGCCTTATATAAGTTTTCAACAACTTGAGAATGAAGACCATAAACAATAATAACATTATGAAAATCATCGGATGACATAAAAGTTTTAATGCATTCATAATCATAGTTTATACCTGACTTTTTACCTTTGTCATTCTCCCAACCTTCAGTGTTTTCTTGAATACGGTCAAGAAGATCCCATTTAGCTTCATCCTTCATACGTGTAAATGATCCAGAACAAGAAGCATCCAATAAATCCTTATCATGAAGAGAAAGTCTTGCATAGAAATTATTAATAACAATATTACTGGGGAGCTCATGAATGGGGCATTTGAGCATTAGTAACTTAAATCTCTCCCATGCTTGGGCAATACTCTCTCTGTCATGAGGCCAAAAATTATATATATAATTCCGATCTCTATGAATTTCACTGGGAGGATAGAATTTAGAATAAAAGAGAGGTATAATTTCCTCCCATCCAATAGTCTGGCTATTTTTCAGAAGTTTGAACCATTCAGCGGCTCGGCCTGTCAATATGATATAGAGAATAATTTCCTCTTCACTTGGCCCTTTGTAATACCTGCACACTTGAACAACTCGCATAATTCATTTAAAAAGAGCAAATGGACAGTTCCATCACCTCAATAGCAGTTATTCATAACATGTTTAACAATCTTTATAGGTATTTTATAAGGATCTAAATAATCAGGTGGTGGGTCACTAACTACCCTAGCAGTGGCATCAGTGCCCACAAATAAGGACTCAAAAGGCGATCCAAACATAGTGTAATAAAGAAGTAGACTGTAATAAAAACAACACTTACAACAGAAGCTTCCTTTATCAATTCCACTTCCCAATAGCGCTTCACTCCCCGTCAATGACGCCAGAAAATAGTCTTGATGATCCACAAGTATAGGGGGTGTATCGTAGTACTTTCGATAAATAAGAGTGTCAAACCCAACGAGGAGCAGAAGGTGTTGACAAGCAGTTTCGATGAAGAAATAACTGTAAATACTGAAAGACAAATTTGTAGGGGCTTTTGATATTACAGATAAATAAAGTGCGAGTAAATAAAATGCAGTAATAATAATTGCAGCAGTGGCCCAATCCTTTCTTCAGCAAAGGACAAGCCGGTGGGTTTACTTATGATTAACAAACGTTCTCGAGGACACACGGGAGGTTTCTGTCAAGTGCTTTTGTTTCATGCCACTGAATAATCTTTAGTTTTTTGATACGTGTTGTGTGGGTCAACCTATGCTAATGTACCGTCCCATCCAAGACTAATACATACTTGTGATTATACCCTTGCAAGCTTTCGCAACTACAAGAAAGTAATTAAGAAATAAATCTAACCACAACTTTAAACTCCGAGATCCTACGCTCCCTCGTGTAATGGTTTCCTAATGGGGGTTTAGGTTTCTGTCACTCTGGCAACCCCAAAATTAGTAGACAAATACAGGATGCATTCCCCTAGGCCCATAAATGGTGATGTATCATGTAGTCGACGTTCACATGACGCCACTATAAGAATAACACCACAACTTAAATATCAAACCATTAAATATTACTCAACATTACTTCACTACTAACAACTTGACTTCTCCCATGTCCTCAAGAACAACATGAACTACTCACAAGACATCATATGGATCATAATCAGAGGTGATATAATGGATGATAACAATGTGGTCATAAAGTGCAAACACCGATAAATCTCACAAGTATCAACTACTAACAAGTAATTTACACCAGGAGAGAGATCTAATGTAAAACAACGATAGAGGCCCCTAATTGTTACAGCAGGATGATGGTGGATGACGAGGGTGATGGTGCTGGTGGTGATGGTGATGACGATCTTGATGATTCCCGGAGTGATGATGGTGACGATGGAGATGATTTTCCCTCTCCGGAGAGGAACTTCCACGGCAGATTTCTCCCTGCCAGAGAGTTTTTCTCTCTCGGGTGTTTTCCGCCCCGAGGCGGCCATGAAATAATTCTTCGACGATGGTATGGGGCTTAGGGGTTCCCTGGGGGCCAAGTACGCGAAAGATATCCCCAGAGGTGGGCCAAGGTGGCCACACCACCTGGTGGCGCGGCCAGGAGGGGTGGCGCGCCACCTCATGGTGTGGGCCCCTGGAGGCCCCCCTCTGGTTCCCCTTCTGGTTGTACTACTCCTCTTAACCTCTAAGACACCCCCGGTGTCCCCCTTCTTCTTCTGGTCTTCTGCAATATGGTATCTCGGTGGTGCTTTTTCCATCAGATTTCTCGTCCCTGTGTTTATTCTCCAAAAATTATGAAACATGCAAAATAAGATAAAATAACATAAGGGATGCATCATAACATGAAATATATCGATGAATAACAGAAAATTATGATATAAATAGTGATGCAAAATGGACGCATCAGTTTGCATGCTTGATTTAAGTGGAAATAATTTAGTTTTGATGCATGTTTAGCTCTCCTATAAGTTTCTATGGTAGTTTCCACCTTATAGTTGTTTGAAATCAATTTTTGTGATGTTTGTTAAAAATTTCAGAGATGGAGCACAATGCGTATCAACTAAATAAGCATGAGTTGGAGTTGCATGAGGTCATGCTTGCACACCGTGAATAAAGAGTGTTTCCATCAATCTATCCATGCTAGGAATTCATGTGTGCTACGGGAATTCTGCAGGTTTTCTATATTCTTGTGCAAAACGCAGGATTAGATCATTTCTTTGAGGATGAACCTACCCAACATATTAAACTAACCATGTCTATGGTGCAGGACTTTCGCTTTAGATGGTCTTTGACTAACCCTATGGTCCATTACAAAATCTATAATAAAGTTGTAGACTTGTCTTTCGGTGATTTTTGTGCATCTATCAAGGTGCCACAATGGGGTTCATGTGAGAAAATAACAGAAAAACCTAAACCACTGCTGGATTTATATGAGGAGATTTCCCAATCCATAAGCTTCACTGGGGAGAGTGGTAAAATATGAGAAATTGAACTCCCATCCATTCGATACTTTTCATATTTTATTTCTAAATGTGTGTTAGCTAGAAAATATGCCAACAAGTTATATGTTTATGATCTGGCTTTTATCTCAGCTGCTTTAAGACGTGATAGGTCTTATAGCTTTGGTGCTTTAATTTCTTACCGTCTCTCACTCAAACGTGAGAAGGGCGGAATTTGTGGAGGTCTTATTGCCGCTCGCTTGCTAGCTTTGCATGGTGTGGAGCCACACCCTTTAGACCTTCAGTTTCATTTAGAGAGGCTGGGCCTTGTTTCCATGATTCAACATAAGTTTCTCTCTACCCATGCTCACCTGAACAATTTATCTTATGGAATAACTTTCTCCAAACAATCCAGGTGGAGAGTTACTAAAACTTATAGAGTAGTACTTCTTCCTGCACCTCTTTTGTTTAACCTTAATGACAGGCAAGGATGGTAACTTTCTGACAGTGAGCTGGACGCATACATTGAGAAGCACTCCCAACATGGAGATGATGCTGGAGAGGGGGACGATAGTGATTTCGTCCAGCCCTCCGGCACTGTGGGGTTTCCTTATCAGCACCTCGGTCATGACTATGCGCCCGCTGCTTCATCTTCTTCTTGGGCGCCCGAGTACGACCATGCGAGGGACAACCCACCACAGTGAGGATACTTCTCGCGCCGTGATTGATCTCCACTTAGGCTAAAAGCCTAAGCTTGGGGGGAGGTACACCGACATCACACTCTTCTATATATCATGTTTCTGTCGGTTCTTTGTATATCCATGTTTTCCTTTCTTTCGTTTGTCTTCGTTTCTTTTGCTTTTTTTTTTTGTTTTTCTTGTTTTGTTCTTGCTTTCCAAAATAGAAAAAGACCAAAAATTTATGTTGTTTCTCTTTATTTGCTTCTTTGGTTTCTTTTGATTGGTTTGCTTTTTTTTCTCGTTTCGGTTTAATATTCAAAATCCAAAAATATTTTGCTTTGTTTGCTTGTTTTCTTTTGTTCTTGTTTTTAATTCAAAAACCCAAAAATATTTGTTGTTCTTCTTTGGTTTTGTAAATTTTGTTGCAGAGTTCATCGTACTTTCGTGTATCCTTTGGAGCTTGGTTATCATTCTATATTATTCAATCCACACGAGTAAAGAGAAATAATGACGATTTAAGACAATTCAAGTTGTGGTGAGAGGCTGGTATGAACTCTATTTGTTTTATTTTTGTACATATACTCATCCATGTGGAGATGCTTAGTTTGTTCGTGTAAGGTGTATGTTATTTAATTGATGCTTAGTAGTTCATGCTCTCACATGTTTAGTTCTAACTTATTAATATAAGATAGCATGTCGTATAAATGTTTGCTTGCATTTTTTTATTCATAGAAGGGTATGACATTGTGGTATATCCCTCTGATTGTTTCGCTTGAATCGACTCGGCACATGCTCACGCATGGATATGACTGAAAACAAAAAGTCAATTAAGTCTCGATGGTTTATTTTGCCTTAGAGTATTTGTATCACTTTTATGCCCCTATTAATTTTGTTTTGTCGCAAGCATGATTATGACAGTTGTTGCTCTTTTTATTGTCGCTCCCCGTCTATTGCTAGCCTTCACATGTACTGAGTATGAGCTCTACTCGTGTATCAACTCCCAAAAACCAAAGTTTGACAAATGTGTCCACCATACCTACCTATATGTGTAATTTAACCGCCACTCCAAGTAAAGTTTTCATGTGCTACCTTTAAAATCTTCGAAAAATTAATCCTGTTTTGTGCCCCTGTTTTAGCTCATGAAGACGTAAATAGAGAATCTTTATCTCACTTGTTGATTGGATTTCACACCCTGGACTAGTGGCTTCATCCTCTTATCCAAACGATAGAAGAGCCGGCAGCAGGGTGCCCAGCCCGAAATTAATACAACAAATTCTCTTCACTAGTTTTGCCCCTGATTTATCAGTCAAATCATAATTGTGTAAATAAAAGAGAAAGAGGGATGACCTTCTACCCAGATGCGTCCTTCTATGGGAGCCTCTCTTGTGAAGTCTAGTTGGCTTGTGACGTACTGTGTTGTCTGTTTACCATTCGTTGACATAAGAATACACCTCTCTAAAAAATGTTTTCAATACCTTTGTTTAATAAAATAAAAAGCTCTAGTACATGAGTTAATCCCTGCTTCCCTCTGCGAAGGGCCTTTTTTATGTTGAGTCTTCACCTTCGCACTTTATGCACCTTCTTGAGAGCATGTCTATCATTCTTAGTGTAATGTGCTTGCTCCAATACACGGTTAATTGTGGTATAACTTTGATGCTTGTATCTTTGATATCTTTAATTAAAGTTTTCATTTGAACTTCAAAGGTGCCCTAGCATTTATGTTTTGCTCCATTCTTAAGGGAAAGCGAGTACACTTTATCATACTCTATTATGAGCATTGCAATCTTGCAGATTGATATACATCATATTGTTTATTATTAGTTTGTTGGCATCTCTTCATGGTTTGCATAACTGCTAGGTGACTTTTATCTTACATGCATCTTATTATGAATTTCTTAGAACTTGATCATATAGTGAGTATATTTACATCATATGAAATAAATGTGTTCCTAAAAGTTCTTTTATCGCACTCAGTTGTCACTGAATTCCTTGAGGATAAGCAATAAGCTAAGCTTGGGGGGAGTTGATAAGTCCAATATGTATCTCCTTTTCTGAACACTTTTTCTTATTGTTTGGCTCTAAACTTGTGAGTTTTGGATACAACTAACACGAACTGACCTTGTTTTCAGCAGAATTACCTTGGTGTCTCGTTTTTGTGCAGAAAAATCAATTTTCGGGAAAATGCCTAGAAAAGATCCCAAAGACCTTAAAACACCCGAAGACCCCCGGAACCAGAAGGAGTCCTGGAGAGGGGCCAGGAGGGACCCACACCACCCCTGGGCGCGCCCCTCTTGGTCGCACCGCCTGGTGGTGTGGGGCCCCCAGGTACCCCCTCGGGCTCCCCCTTCTACTACTTATCGCCCTCAACCCTAAAACGACACGGGGTTCGTCATATTCCACGAAAACACAACAGAGCGCCGCCACCACCCCAAAACTCAATTAGGGGATTAGAAGTTCCTGTTCTGGCGCCCTGCCGGGACGGGGATTCGGAGGAGATCATCGACATCGACACCGCCACCTCTTCTCCATCAACCATCCATGATTCCCCCGTCGATGTGTGAGTAAACACCGCTGTAGGCTGAGAGGGTTGGAAGGGATTGGATGAGTTCGATCATGTAATAATGCCAGATTGTTAGGGCATAGTGCCTAGTATCCATTGTTAGTGTTTCTACCATTGTTGCAACTTGTTATGCTTAATGCTTGTCACTTTGGGCCCGAGTGCCATGATCTCAGATCTGAACATGTTATTGTTTCATGAGTATAATTATGTTTCTTGATCCTATCTGCAAGTTGTATACACGTGTCATTGTCCGGAACCCGAGGCCCCAAAGTGACAGAAATTGGGACAACTGGAAGGGGTCGTGAGGATCACGTGTGTTCACAGAATGTTAATGCTTTTCTCCGGTGCGTTATCAAAAGGAGCACCTTAATTACCAGTAGTTTCCCTTGAGGCCCTGCTAAAAATAGGCTGGTAGGACAAAATATGTTGTGCAAGTTTCTCATTGCGAGCACATACGACTATATTGGAACACATGCCTATGGTTTTCCTAGAACATGGATGCTTTATTATTATGATCTGCAATGCCCATGTTTAGATTATTACATGACCTATATTATACATGCAACGCCCGTTCATCCATTCGCTATGCCTACGGTATTTTCATCCTGTTGTTTCCCGCGATTTCTACTGATGTTATTATTTTATTCCTATTGTTATTTTATTACTGTTCCTGCTATAAAACTGTTACTATTGATAAATTGTTGCGAGCAATACTACTTTCAGGTGCAGCTGAATTGACAACTCAGTTGTTAAGGCATATAAATATTCTTTGGCCCCCCTTGTATCGAATCAGTAAATTTGGGTTTTACTTCCCTCGAAGACTGTTGCGATCCCCTATACTTGTGGGTCATCAGAGGTGCACCAGGTGGGGCCGGTTGCAGCGCAGTAGATTTTTCTTGGGGGTGGAGTTCTTCTGCATGGTCTTTATGGATTATATCCTAGACAAGTTGGACTGGAACGTTCGAGGTTTGAATGATCCGGCGAAAAGGAGCGCGGTGAGAGCTTTTGTGGACACCTTACGAGTTAGCTTGGTGTTTTCCTAGAAGATGAAGTTGGATGTATTTGACGATTTTGTAGTAATGCAATGCCTCGGGCCATCCTTCGACGGCTTTGCTTATCTTCCCGCGGTGGAAACCAGCGGTGGTATTCTTTGGGTGTGGGACATATTGGTGGTCACTGTGTTGCATATAAGTACTGATGCACATGGGATTACAGGAGAGGTAACCATGAAGGATGGTACCAGCTGGTGGATAACCTCGGTCTATGGACCTCAATCCATGGAGGAGATAGTGGGCTTTTTGGCCGAGTTGTCTGATCGCAGGTCTCTTTTCCCAGAGCCCTGGATGATTCTGAGAGATTTTAACATGATTCTCAAATCTCGCGATAAAAACAACAGTAACTTAGACATAATCATCATGGAAGGCTTTAGGAGCTTCGTGCATGAGTTCGAGCTAAAAGATCTCTATTTGCACGGGAGACTTTACACGTGGAGTAACGAGCGCGCTGAGCCGACAATGACGAGGATAGATCGAGCACTTCTGTCTACAGACTGGGACATGAGGAATCAGGACGCGGTGCTGCAAGATTTGTCCTCATTGGTCTCGAATCATGCGCCTCTCCATCTTTCACTTAGCGCGGTATACCGACCGAAGAGAAGATTCAAGTACAACCTTTTCTGGCTAAACAACTTGAGGGTATTGATGAGGCAATGAAGGAGGCGTGGAAGTGCAACGATGCAATCGTCGATCTGTTCAAGAGGCTAGACGCTCTTTTTCGTAACTCAGCTTCATATTTGCAAGCTTGGGGGCAGCGGAAGAAGGGTAACATCAAGCTACCAATAGAGATCACCAACCTTGTGATTCTCAGGTATCTGCACTTCTTATTATCATATTTACTTTGTGTGTCTTTGAATGCTTTGTATGGATGGACTTAGCTTTTTGGAGGTGAAGTCTTTTGTAGAGGCAGTAGCAGTGCCTGGGGAGAGCCTCGTGAGAGACTTCATTTGTATTCCTCGTAAGGGACCTCTCGTTGTCCCTCATGGAGAATTTGTTCTTGTTCCTCTTAGAAAGCTTCTCCTGGTTCCTCGTGGGGGACTTCTTCTCCTTTTTGGGGGGATTATGTGCCTTGCTCCAGAGAGATGTCCATCCCTGCAACCATTCCTATTTTGGCAATGCCGCGCGTTTGTCTGTTCCTTCGTCAGCATCTCGTGAGGAGACCTGCGCCAAGGGACTAGTTGAGGTGTATTGTATAGTAGAGACCCATACACATGCACCGTTCCAGCCCCCGTTCGCGGGATGGTCTCGTGAGGAAAAGGAAATCGCACACCTCTCGAGAGGAAAGTATGCGTGCTGAGATGAATGCACATGGGTGTGTTGGATGCATAGATGCAAGCATGCCGGCATGCAAAGAGAGAATTTCTAGGGAAAGCAACTGAATTTGCTATTAGGGTGAGGCATTGTTCTTTTACAAAATGCTTGGGGATGTCATGATCTTGTGGTCCCCCAAGAGGCACTTGACGTCACCGTGCGGACACGGGACTCCCATCATCATGGGGCTGATACTCGCGCGAGTTCAGGTGCATAGCTCGAGGATGTAGTGGCCTTGTGGCGCCCACAAGAAACAAAAGTTTGTGCCGCTGGAACGCGGATCCCACTTATGTGGGTAGAAGCTCTCGCGGCCACGCGGCACGCCAGATGAGAAGCTCCATGAGACCCTTACGGAGAGAGGTCCTGGCGTTATTTTTATAGTGGCGTCACGGGTCCCCTCGTGGGTAACGTCTCGTAAGGCCTTGTGGAGGCACGTGGAGCGAGCAGGCGACGGGTGCTCCCTCATAGTTGGGAGGCACGCCCGCCTGGAGAACGGCAGTAGCACCCGAACCCCCAGTGCTCGGGAAGGTCTTTTGGGTGGCTGCTACCTCAGGAGAGAACACCAGTCTCTTCTTGAGAACCTCGTCGAGGTGTCCGACGTCGTCGCCGGAAGGATCTGAGGCTGCCACCTCCTTGTAGGCCTGCTCGACAGAGCGCATCGCATCCTGCACCTCGTCGCGGATGGTGATGGTTCTAGTGCGCCCAGGCAGCTTGGCGATGTTGTACGCATGGTGCATGACTACGATGAACTTGGCCAGAGCTAGGTAGCTGAGGATGGCGTTGTAAGGGAGGGCGATGTGTGTCACATCGAAGTCGAGGGTCTCGGTGTGGTAGTTCTGATGAGCCCAAAGGTGTGACAGCGAGGCGCACATGTCCCAAGGGGACTGTGCTCCCATTAGTGACGCCGGTGAAGGGCCTCGTGGGGGCCAAGCGCTCGTAGGGAACTTGCAGCTTCTCGAATGTCTGCACCGATATCATGTTGAGGCCTGCAGCCCCATCTAGGAGCGTCTTGGGGATGGCGATGTTGTTGATGGTGGGGGGTGCAGACCAACGGGATGGTACCCATGGTCCTTGTGGACTTGGGGTGGTCGCGGACGTCGAAGGAGAACTTGTGCTCTGACTACATGAGGCTCTATCCCTAGGAGAACAGCGTTGATCTCTCACAAGATTTTCTTGAAATGGCGGTTGGAGAGGGGAGCTTGTGCTCCACCGAGGATGTAGACGATGTAGCATGTGAGCTCGTAGTAGCCCCCCTCCCCCGTAGTTTTCCTTGCTGATGCCCTTGTTCCCATCAGGACGATGCTGCACGACAGAGTTCACCTGAGGAGGAGGGGGTTGGGGCGCTACGGTGGACGATGCTGCTGCTCAGGAAACTACTGGTAGTTGTTGTTGTAGTCATTGGCGTTGGCATTGTAGTTTTTGTACCTGTTGTAGTTGTTAGGGTCTCGCTCCTCCCAACAACCACCTCCGCGGCCATTGCCATGTCCAGGGTTGCGCCAGCCATTGCCCCGAGTGTAGCCCTCCTGGCCACTCATCATGAGACGATCGCCACATAGGTGACTCTGCCTCTCTCCGCGACAGGTGCGAGGAGGCTTCGTCCTCCACGGCGGAATCACCACCAGCGCCAGCGGGACCATGCTGCACGTCATCACTGTTGTCGTTGTTGGAAGTGGGGTTGGCCTGGCTCTTACGGCGGGCACGCTCGGTGCGAGTGCCGTGAGTGGGTTCCGTGGCAGCAAGAAGGTGAAGGAGTTCCCTAGCCCCCTACCTGGCGTGCCAAATGTCAGAGAGTGTTATGTCGAAGGACATGAACTCTCAAGAGGTTCGAACTCTGGGGCTAAACACACTCCCTGCACCTCTCGTGAGGCCTCGTGAGTTGAGATCGGACCAAGCAACAATGGTGACATGGGAAGTTTACCCAGGTCTAGGCCACCTTGCGGTGTAACAACCTACTCTTTCTTGTCGGATAGATTGCACTTTGATTGGGCTAGTACAAGAGACGAGATTGTGCTCGGTTCAGACTCGGGTCGCTCTAGGTGAGTTGAGTCGTCCTTTCTATGGGAGCCAAGGGGCTCCTTATGTACTGGCTTTTGGGCCTCTTTCCCTCTCATACTTGGGAGGAAAGGGTCGCCACACGATGCCAAAGAGAAGGCAGACAGCGCCCTGCAACCTCTACCGGT
Organism: Alopecurus myosuroides; assembly: GCA_028641055.1. Taxonomy (NCBI): domain Eukaryota; kingdom Viridiplantae; phylum Streptophyta; class Magnoliopsida; order Poales; family Poaceae; genus Alopecurus; species Alopecurus myosuroides. The sequence continues at coordinate 331,863,635 of CM054062.1, read as the reverse complement.
GTTGGTCATCGAGGATAGCGCCATCGTCCATGGCAGAGTTTTGGGGGCCCTCAGTGATGGTTCCTCCGTCTTACAACGCAATCTTTGTCTTCTTACACCGATGAGGAAGTCCTAGGGTGGCGCTTTGGCATGGGCAGCTGTCGCCCACGCTTTATACACGAGAATGGCAACTGCTGCCAAAGGCGCCCTCTGGCGTTGTTGTTCTTTCGTCAGCGTGCAGAGCAGCGAGCATCATTTGCACATGGCTTGTTTCCTCTCCGAGATAGAGCTCCTCTCTGAGGAAAATCTTTTGGAGAGGAGTGGAGAGCTCGAGGTAGAGCTCCTCTCCGAGGAAATATGAATGCGCTCCTCTAGAGGGGGCAGCCTCCTACTGGCTGTGTCCTGAGAGAGGCAAGGGCTCACAAAGATACTTTTCCTCGCGAGGCATCCTTGAGGAGGTCTTTAGTGTCCAGTGAGCTAAGCCTGAATAGACGGGCTAGGATACCCTGGTATCCACTGGACAGATAGTATTTTGTTAGTGCATCTTATAGACTCCACTGTTAAAAGACCTTTGGGAAGGATAGTATTTTGATGATGTTCTTATTATTGCTAATGATAATTATGTCCCCATTGATTTTCTTGTTTTGGATATTGAATGCAATGCTTATTGTCCTATTATTTTGGGGAAATCTTTTCTTCACATCGTTGGTGCTGTTATTGATATGAAAGAGGGAATTATAAGATTTCAATTTCCCCTTAAAAAGGGAATGGAACAGTTTCCCTAGAAAGAGAATGGAGTTACCTTTTGATTCCCTTGTGAGGACTACACATGATTCTACTGATAATAATTGATTCGTTCTACATGCCTAGCTAAAAGGCGTGAAAGAAAAGCACTTGTGGGAGGCAACCCACTTTTTTTTCCTTTTGTTTTCTTCTGTTTTCTTTTGTTTTGTTTGTGTCTTGGAAGTTGTTACTGATACGTCATAACGTATCCTTAATTTCTGATGTTCCATGTTGTTTTCATGTTGTTTCCTACATGTTTGATATACACTTTATGTTTTTTCTATCGACTTTCCATACTAACCTATTGATAAGATGCCACAGATCCGGTTCCCTATTTTCTGCTGTTTTTTGTTTCAGAAAAGTTGTTTTGGAAATATTCTCGGAATTGTAAAATCTAAAGCCCAGAAGTCTTAAAATTCCCAAAGGTAACAAAGAGTCCCGAAGAGGCCCAGAGGGGGGGGGGGGGCACACCATAGGGCGGCCCCCTGGCCGCGACTTGGGGTGGTGTGGGCCCCTCGGGCATCCACCACCATTCTCCTTTCGCCTATATAATCCCCCCGATACGTGAACCCTAAAGATATACCACTTTTTATCGAGAAACACCCGAGTCCGCCGTTATTGTCATCCCGAGATCGGGAGGGTTCTGGAGCTCTCCCCAGCACACTGCTGGGAGGGGAATTCGACACCGGAAGTGTCTACACCACCATGCCCTCCTTCGAAGTGATGCGTGAGTAGTTCATCCCTGGACTACAGGTCCATAGAAGTAGCTAGATGGTTGTCTTCTCCACTTTGTACCTCATGTTTAGATCTCTTGAGCTTCCCTAGATGATCGAGATCATCTTTATGTAATGCTACATGTTGAGTTTGCTGGGATCTGATGAATGTTGAATGCTATGTCTTTTGATTATCATTCTACCATGTTATCTTCATACATATGTTATTTATGATCTTGCATGCTCTCCGTTATTAGTAGATGATCTGGCAAGTAGATGCTAGGAACTCCAAGAGGGAGTATTTATGCTCGATAGTGGATTCATGCCTCCTTTGCATTTGTGCTCGAGTGACAGAAACGTGACGGATGGAGGATGTGTTGTTTCCATTAGGGAGAAAACAACGATGTTTACTTAGTTTACATTGTTTACATTACACACTTTGCTTACTGCGATAATCTGTTGCTTGTAACTTAATACCCAACGTTTGTTCGGATGATATTCGGAGGGTGGATTATTAGTCATAGATGCAGTTGGATGACGGTCTATGTATTTTGTTGTAATGCCCGCATGAATCACATAGTAATATTTATGTCTTGCATATGCACTACGGTGCACCCTTCATTTCTGTCAATTGCCCAGCTGTAATTTTTCACCACACATGTTATTTATATTTCACGGAGAGACACCACTAGTGAACTGTGGAACCCGGTCCATTTTCTCATATTGATAGTACACACACTGCTTCCACTATTTTCACACTGCTGCTCCTGCTTTCATACTGTTCTCATATTTTTTTTCCACACTATACATTTAACCTCTTTGTGTTCAGCAAAACCGGTGAGATTGACAACCTCACTACTTTGTTGGGGAAAAGTGATTTCATTGTGTTGTGTAGGTTCCATCATTGCTACTGAATCGGTAGTGCGCCCTGCCACCTCAGCTGCATCAACCTTCAGAGATTTCTTGTCCTTCTACTGGTCAATTCAACCTTAGTTTGTTTTCTGAGGGAAAACTTGCCGCTGTACTCTTCACAACCTTTCTCTTGGGGTTTACCAATGTCAGCCTCCCGTCGAAAGACACATCAAGTTTTCGGGCGCCTTTGCCGGGGAGGAGTAATTTTTTTACAAGGGGACTCCCTCACTTCCAATCTCTTTACTTTGTTTTAGTTTTGCTTAGTTTTTTTTCTTGTTTGCTTCTCTTTATCAAAAACACAACAAAAATTAGTTCTTATTCTAGTTGTAGTTTTATTCCTGTTTTTAGTCTTGCTAAAATGAGTACTCATGTTCTTGTTACTATGTCACATGAGGAAATGATCTTCACTTCCAAACAAGGGAGTGATGGGAGTTCTAAGGACGCTTGGTCCAGATTTTTTGATTCCTATTGCAAAATTGAACCTAAAATGACTCTAAGCCTATTTCTTCGTAGCTTTTACTTTGGTCTTGTTCTTTTCTATAGATATGCTTTGGATAATGTGGTATGAGGAGATTTCCTTCATTGTGATGGATGGCAAGCTTTAATGCTATAAAACAATTAATTGCAACCTACAGTTTACCCAGTAGTTCTGATAAAGCATTTGCAAGTATTTATGCTAGATTGAATACTCTTGAGTCACATATATCTTGTTTAAAAGAAGATTATGGCCAGATTCATGAACATCTTGATTATGTCCCAATAAACTCTGAAGTCTGAAATATGATTCCTTTGGTGAAGGTTGATATAAATGGTTAAACATTTCATGCTCGCTGTGATATTATGTCTGAATTTTGTCTTATGCCTAAAGAGATTTATGAATCTTTGAACCTTTGGGGACTTGCTAAGGGAGCAGAAGAAATTCTTCTCATTAATAACACCACTATATTTCCCATTGGGATAGCTGAGGGAGTGTTTACAAAACTCCTAGGAAAAATGGTCTCCACTGATTATCTTGTTATTGAACCTGTAGGAGGAGGACAAATTACCCTTGGAAGATCTCTGTTGAAGCTCTTAGGAGAAACTATCGATACGGGGAAAGGTACCATGACTTTCACTTCCAAACCAGGCTTGGACCATCAGTTCCCTAAAAGTAAAAATAAGGATAAGAAAAGTAAGCCTCTTAATGATTTAGATGCTTCTTCATTTGAAAACACTTGATTCCACTTTTCTGGGCCTAGCTAAAAGGTGTTAAAGAAAAGCACTTCTTGGGAGATAACTCATGGTTTTATTTTTTCTTTGTTTTTCTCTGTTTTCTTTGAGTCAAGGGGTTGTATACTTCTGTAGCAACTCCTTTGTATTTTATTTTTTTATGTTTTAGTTGTGCCAAGTAAAGTTTCTGACAAGAGTTGGAGTTGGTTTTGGATTTCTGCGTAGGAAACATATTTCTGCTGTCCACCGTAAAAAATCGTATAATTCATAGGAAAACCGGAATGACCTGAATTTTTTTGTGGTTATTCCTCAGCTAATTCCGCAATTTTTTTTTTTCTGTAAGTGTTTTTATCTGAGCAACGTAAGTTCCCCGAAAAAAATAGTCTTTACACACTGTTCTGGTTTTGGTAGATTCTGCCATTTTTCTTGCATTTTCTCTTTTACGATGTCAAGTGGATTTCTTTGCTTCACGAAACATAAGTGGACGAAGCTAATGTTTAAAAGTATCAATAGCACTTGTTCCCATTATTGCACTAACCATCTAATGTGAATTACTCTTTGAGTGTGGTGTGAAGCAAGTTTTCAAGGGTCAAGAGAAGAGGGTGATATATGTGATCAAGAAGAGTGCAAGGTCAAAGCTTGGGGATGCCCATGTGGTTCATCCCAGAAAATTCTAAGAAGACTCAAGCATCTAAGCTTGGGGATGCCTAAGGCATCCCCTTCTTCATCAACAATCTATTAGGTCACTTCTAGTGAAACTATATTTTTATTCGGTCACATCATATGAAGTTTACTTGGAGAGTCTGTTTGGTTTTCTTCGTTTTATTTTGTTTTCCTCGCTGCAATAATATATTTGGACCCTAGAATTCCTTGTTTGGGAGAGATACACGTTCCGCTTTTTCGTTGAATACTCGCTATGCTCGTATTGTTAGTTTTTCTTCTAGCAGCTGCAAAGTTTCTGTTTAGCTCTTGTTTTCTTTGCATCTCTTATTCAGAGATGTTAGTTTTAGTAGTGTTATGTGAGTACTCTCATTTTTTATTTCTGTATCATTTGGAGAGTTTTTGTTAAAATATACTTTGTATGGTGCTTGTTGGGAAAAGAAACAGATGCTTGAAGTATAAATTATAACAGTGCAAGTAGGAGCTTGTATAGACTATGGATAGACTTTTTCATATCATGCTAGATGTTATTTTAATTATAAATCCTAGTGGTTATTTACTAGCATTATTAGTATTGAATATCTGAGAGTGTCTAATGTGCCATTGAAAGAATCATGAGTTGTTCTTGTCATACTGAAGCATAAATTTGTGGTGTTCTCCTTTGAATGTTTTATTTGGTTGACTTGGCGCATGGTCACACCATGTTTATGACTATGAACCAGTCACTTATAGTCTCTATGATTATTTATTTTTTGACCTTTTGGTACCACTTATGCTTTGATTAATGATGTTTATGTCGCTATGCCTGATTATGGCTCTTATGCTCTCTTGATTTGTTGCTCCCAGTCTTTTGCTAGCCTCCACCTGTACTGAGTATGAGCTCTACTCGTGCATCCAACTCCCAAAACCAAAGTATGCCAAATGTGTCCACCATACCTACCTACATGGGGTATTTAACCGCCACTCCAAAGTAAATTGCTCACGTGTTACCTTTAAAACTTTCAAAATTACTCCTGTTTTGTGCTCATGTTTTAGATCACGCGGATGTAAATAGAGAATCTTTATCTCACTTCTTGATTGGAGTTTCACACCCTAGACTAGTGGCTTCATCCTCTTATCCAATTGATAGAACAGCTGGCAGCGGGGTGCCCAGCCCTAAATTGATAACAAAAAATTCTCTTCACTATTTCCCCCCTGATTTATCAGTCAAAGCATAATTGTGTAAAAAAAGAGAAAGAGGGATGACCTTCTACCCAGATGCATCCTTCTATGGGAGCCGCTCTTGTGAAGTCTAGTTGTCTTGTGACGTACTGTATTTTCTGTTTACCACTTGTTGACATAAGCATACACCTCTCTAAAAAAAATATACACTCGTCCATGGTATGTGATTGTTGGCAGGCACCCAAGGATTCGGTTAGCTATGGTTTGTGTAAGATGGTTGGGAGGAGTGTCAAACATTTTATACCTCTGTTTAATAAAATAACAGCTCTAGCACATGAGTGATCGATGCTTCCCTCTATGAAGGGCCTTTCTTTTACTTTTATGTTGAGTCTCCATCTTCTAACTTTATGCACAGTTGAGAGAGCATAGTTGCCATTCTGAGTTTAATGTTCATTTGGCCCAGAAACATTATTAATTGATTCATGATGTGTTATTGTTTGTTCTCTAGTTATTTGTTCTAGTCTTCCTCATAAACTTTAATGGTGTCCTGGCATTTATGTTTTGCCCCACTCTTAAGGACTAGCGAAATATCAGTTTGCCAAGCTTTCTCTATACTTGAAACAAACGTATAACTTTCGATGCATTGTTATTCATGATCTTTTATTGGTGTTACTTCTCATGATGCAAGGTGATTGATATGCTTTATTGTTAAAGTTTTGTTTATCATGCTTGTGTTGAAGTTCTATGATCTCAGCTTACATATGCTTTTACTATTGATGATCAAGTTTATGTTGGTAGCATGTCATCTCAGAAATTTTGTGTTTTTTTATCGTTTACCTACTCGAGGACGGGTATGAACTAAGCTTGGGGATGATGATACTTCATAAATGTATCCTTAATTTCCAATGTTATGTTGTTTTCATGTTGTTTCCTACATTATTGCTATACACTTTATGTTATTTTTTCGATTTTCCGGACTAACCTATTGACAAGATGCCATAGAGCCAGTTCCATGTTTTCTGTTGTTTTTAGTTTCAGAAAAAGTTGTTCTCGAAATATTCTCGGAATTGGAAAATTTGAAGTTCGGAAGTCTTAGAATTCCCGAAGGTTCCACGGGGTCCCAAGAGGCCCGGAGGGAGGCCACACACTGCTGTTCCTGGTTTCATAATATTCTCATATTGTTTTCCACACTATACGTTTAACCTCTTTTTGTTCAGCAAACTGGTGAGATTGAGAACCTCACTGCTTCGTTGGGGAAAAGTGATTTGATTGTGTTGTGTAGGTTCCATGTTTCTACTAAACCGGTAGTGCAACTTTCCACCTCAGCTGCATCAACCTTCATAAATTGCTTGTCCTCCTACTGGTCAATTCAACCTTGGTTTCTTTTCTGAGGGAAAACTTGCCGCTCCACTCTTCACAACCTTTCTCTTGGGGTTTAGCAACGTCAGCCTCCCGTCGAGGGACACATCACTTACCTCCGTAACAACCGCTCCTTATCCCTTTTTCTGTTTTTATGCCAAGAGTAATCTCTAATAGCGAGTTAGTATGATTTGGAGAATTTGCTGTTTTCTGTCAAGATTTTTGCGCTTCACCAATAACCTTGGTTCTCTCAGCCAGAACCTGGTATTTTTTTCATATTTTTGGGCACCTGCCCTAGGTTCTTATCTAAATTCCATTAGTTTCTCACTTTTTATTTGAGCAACAGAAGGTCCTCGAATAAATTCATCTTTACCAGTTGTTCTATTTTGATAGATTTCTGCCAGTATTTACATTTGCCTCTTAAACTTTTTCTTTTGATATTTTTTCCGGGGGCGGGGGGGGGGGGGGGGGGGGGGGCTTTTAAAGTAGTGTGATACGCGTAGATTAAGTATGGACAAAATCTCAAGCTTGGGGATGCCCATGTCACCCCAAGACATATCCAAGAAGTAATGGCGTTAAAGCTTGGGGATGCGCAAGGCATCCTCTTCTTCATCAATAAAAATACCAGGCTTCTTTCAAAACACTATATTTTTATTGCTTCACATGATATGTGTTATTATTGGAGCGTCATTTTATTTTTCTTTTAGTTTAGTTTAGTTTTCTTTGATTTATTTTATTGTTGGATCATAGCACTTTTTAGTTTGGAGAGAGACTCGCTCCGTTTTCATTGCCTAAAACACTCAAGTTTTCACTCTTATTGTTCTATGAGTGTTCAATTTTTGCTACTACTGTGTTTAGCTCTTGTTTTCCAGTCGAATTTTGTTTAGATCTTGTTGGTTGCTTCAGTTATATATGATTATCTCTCTGGTCTTTGATGATTATTTTCTTTGAAAGTTGTTTCAAGTAAGTTGATTAGTGTTGGAGAAGACTAAAATATTTCATGCCTACAGTGGTGCAATAGGAAGCTTGTTTTGACGGTGGCTAAGAATTTGGCATGGCATGTTACATGTTATTTTAATTGTGTGTTTAGTAGTATATGATGTATGATGACTAGTCTCAAATGGCTGAGAATGCTTAATGTTCCATTGAAATTAAATCATGTGTTGTTTCCTCATTTGTAAGCATGTGGTATTCTCCTTTGAATGATTTATCTGGATTGACTTGGCGCATGCTCACACCATGTTATGGTTGTAAACAAAGTCACCTCTAGCCTTGATGATCATTTAGTTTTTGACTTGTAATATCACTTCATGCTTTGATTAATAATGTTTTGTTGCTATGCATGATTATAGCTGTTATTGCTCTCTTAGTTGGTTGCTCCCAGTCCTTTGATAGCCTTCACCCTGTATGGAGTATGAGCTCTACTCGTGCATCCAACTCCCAAAAATCAAAGTTTTCCAATCTGTCCACCATACCTACCTATATGTGGTATTTCACCGCCACTCCAAGTAAATTTCTCGTCTCCTACCTTTAAACCTTCAAAATTATTAAACATGTTTTGTGTTCCTCTTTTATCTCATGAGGAAGTAGTTTAAAGTTTATCATGGTTTATGTCAAGCAAAGTTATCCTCCCTTATTTCACCCGATGCGTATGGAATCTGTGCTCATCTTAATTTGTAGAGAGATAGTGCCAGATAATATAAACTAAAATAATACAAAAAGGCACTTCCCCATGGTTTGATGAATGCTGGTGGGCACCCATATATACAACTAGCTCTGGTTTGTGAAAGGAAATGTGGGGGAAGTGCCAGCCATAAGAAAAAAAATGCTAATGGAAACCTCTCTCAAAAGTTTAAACAATTTGCTTGACATGGATTATGATAATTTTTTCATTACCATTCGTTGACATAGACATACAAATCTCTCAAAAATTATTTTCAATACTTCAATTTTATTAAATAAAAGGCTCTAGCACATGAGTAATCCCTGCTTCCCTCTACGAAGGGCCTTTCTTTTACTTTTATGTTGAGTCTCCATTTTCTTACTTTATGCACTAGTTAAGAGCATAGTTGTCATTCTATGTATAATGTGCATAGTACCAAAATTTATCATTGATTAGTTCATGACCATGGTATTGATTTCTCTCAAAATATTTGTATCTAGACACCATTTAAATTTTGAAGGCTTCCTGGAATTTATTTCTTGCTACAAGACGAAGGACAAGATGGATACCACTTTATTATGTTTTTATTTATGATTGAAACAATACGTATCAAATTCGATGCATTATTATTCATTGTCATTTATTTGTGTTACTTTTCATGTGCAACATAGTTTCTAAGGTTACATTAGTTCAAATAATATTTATCATGCCTTTGTTAAACTACTTTGATCTTAGCTTGCAATGCTTTTACATAACGTTGATCAAAGATTGTGTTGGCTTCATGTCCCTCAAAAATTATTTTATTATCACTTACCTACTCGAGGATGACAAGGAGTTAAGCTTGGGGATGCTAATACGTTGCAACTGTATATATAACTTTTGATGATCCATGCTTGTTTTTGTACCCAATACCTTTTGTTTTCCGCATGTTTTCTATCGTTTTCCGGATGTTTTAAATTTCTTTTGTATCTTGTGGATTTGTCCTGTAAGGGGATCGGTTTGGCAATGTAGCTCCAGGTATCAAATCAATTTGATTCTCAATGTCACACAATGGTGGCAGCCCTGCTGGTACCTCCTCTGGAAACACATCATCAAACTCCTGCAATACATTAAAAATACCAATAGGAATAGGGGTCATGTCATTAGAAACCAAAATTTTCATTGACTAACCTATTCACGAGTTGCCCCAGGCTAGTTGCTATTTGGTCCTGATTTTATATTTCACAAAAGTTCTTAAAGAAATATTCTCTAAAAGGGTTGAAAATCCATGGAGATACTTTTTTACCCAGAACATAGATAGAGTCCAAAAAAAACAGCCGGAGGGGAGCCAGGGGGTGCCAGGCGCGGCCCCACCCTAGGTCATACCTGGTGGACCCCTGGTCACCCTGGCCATCGCCTCTCATCGGGTCTTCGCCTATAAATAGCCTTTAACCCTGAAAATGTGGGGGACACAGTTATTTCCCACGAAACATACAGAGAGGCGTCGTCACCTTGAAAGTCCAGTCTAGGTCTTCTACATCCCTGTTATGGCACATCGGAGGCCTCTACATCGCCATGATCGCCTCCGAACATATGCCTGAGTACTTCATCTCGGGACTACGGGTCCATAGCAGTAGCTAGATTGTTGTTCTCTCCCCTATGCCTTCATGCTTAGAGTCTTCTGAGATGCCTCGCATGATCGAGACCACCGTTATGTAATTGTGCATGTTGTGTTTGCTGGGATCCGATGAAAACCATGATATTATGATTATTTTGTTCATATCAATCTGAGATGATCCACTTATATTCGTAGGGAGTTTTAATATTGTCTTGCAATGCTCTCAAGTGTTTATGATTACCTTGGCCACGTAATATAGAAAAGATTAAAACAGTGTAAATATATGATTACCTTGTCTTGCAATGTTCTCTAGTATTGCAACACAAGATTAAAACAGTCTAAATATATGAGTCAAGCTCTCATATAGACATGAAGAAAATAATCATAATCTCATGGTTCATCGGATCCCAGCAAACACAACATGTAGAAATTACATTATGATGATCTTGATCATGTTAGTCAGCTCACAAGATCTAAACATGGTGGCACAAAGTGGAGACAACACCACTTAGCTACTGCTATGGAACCATAGTCCAGGGATGAACTACTCATGCATCACCGGAGAGGTAGACATGGGCATGAACAAGCCTCCGGTGATAATCAACCCTCCGGCGGGGTGCCGGAATAATACTCCAAAAGCCCTAGATTGTACTTTCGAGGTGATGTCGCCTATGTATCTATTTCGTGAAAAATTTCTCCGTCCCCGATGTTTTTAGGGTAAAAGACAACATATACGGGAAGAGACGGTGCCGAGGATTGGCCATGGCCACCAGGAGACTCATGGCCGGGTGGACCCTAGGCCGCGCCTCATGGCTTCCTGGTGGTTTTGGGGCCCACCCATAGCTCACCACTGGAGTCCTTCTTCGTTCTGGGCAAAAAATAGATCTCCATAGATTTTTACGATGTTTGGCGAATATTTCCTTCAGAGCATTTTTGAAATACAGAACAGCAGAAAATTGGAAGTTGCACTAGGAACTTGGTGAATAGGTGGTTAGTCCATGAAAATGCCCGGAAAACAAAGGAAAACATAGGGTAATTGGTAGAAAACAAGCATGAAGCATAAAAAAATATAGATATGTTTGGGACGTATCAACATCCCCAAGCTGAACTCTTACTCATCCTCGAGTAGGTAAGTGAAAACAAAGACATGATGCCAACACAAATGTAACGACCGGGAATTTTCCCCAACTGGAATTCGTTGCTCGTTTTTCCTTTTTTTTTTTGCATCGCATTGCATAAGGCATCACCATGCATTTTTAAAGCTTGCAAACTAAATGAAATTAATTAAATTTTGTTTGCTAAAATTTACAGAAATTTATTTGATGTTTAAAGCTATTTTCTTGGCCTAAACACTTGCTGGGAAAAAAAAGAAACAAAAGGAAAAGAAAAGAGAGCAGCCAGCCCAGCCTGGCCATTTTTCGGCCCAGCTAGCCAAACCGGCAGCCCAACCTGGCCCAGCCGAAATTCCCCCCCTTTACACTAATTCCTCTCCCTCTCAGTCCCCCCCCCACCCCGCCGTTTCTCCTAATTACAATTGGGTCCTCCCACCTCTCAGAGCAGAAACGCACGCACGCAGGAACCGCACGCACGCATCGCTCGTCTCTCCCCTCGCTCGTCGCCTCTCTCCGCTCGCTCGACCCCTCTCGAGCTCGAGCCCCTCGATCCCCCCGCTCGCTACGTCGCCTCCTCTCCCCTCGTCGTCCCTTTCCCTCGACTGCCTCCCGTCGCCCCTCTCCTCCCGTCGAGCGCCGCCAGTAGCTCCTTCTGCCTCTCCCGGCGCCTCTCCTCGGCCGGGGGCCCGGAGCTCCGCCGCCCAAGACCTCCTTCCTCCCGCGGCGAGCACCGCACCGGCGCCTCCCTCCGGCCACCCTCCTGGCCGCGCCCCTCCCGAAGCTCCGCCGCCCTCTCCACCTCATGGTGCCGCCCTTCCCTGCCCGTCCCCGAGCTCCTGCCCCGCCGCCGCGTGCCTTCTCTTGCTCCAACGAGGGGCCCTCCGGCGAGCTCCACGCCTGCCCGCCGGGGAACGGATGGCGCCCCTCCATCCTCCCGCCTCGCCCGCTCCAACTGCTGCGTCTTGTGCTCCGACGACCAGGAGCAGCCGCTCGCGGGGACGCCTCTACGCCTAAGGCCGTGTCCGCGACGCCGCCCTTCAGGACCTCGCCACCCAAAGCCACGAATGGGGTCTCGTGGATGCTCGCCATGCCCGTGCTGCTGCTCCTCCCCTCGCGTCGTCCTCCCTGTCCAGGACGGCCTCCAACGAGGACAACTATGCGCCCCTCCGTTCTATCTCCGGCAGGTGCGCCCCTGTTCCCTCCCGTCTGTGTCGTCTCTAGCCCGGCGTCCTCGAGCTGCTGTGGTGCGATGCAAAAATTGCGGTGGTAATTGGTGTTCTGATGGTGGTGGCCTGGTGGTGTTGCTGCATGTTGCGGTAATGCTACTGTCGCCGACGGGACGACGGTGATGCCGTCACCGTTTTGGTGTGGCCGAGGCCTTCGTGCCCGTGTGTTTGCGACCGTGACGCCGCCGAGTTCTTCCCCGACCCGTACCTCGTCGACAAGATCTTCTACGACAAGTACCGCTACATCGAGCTACATCGAACCGTGAACGACCACTATCTCCAGCGTGTCCGTTTTGCGTTGGCCGCCTTCGTGCGCGCCCGAAGACCGGGACCGTCACGATCACCTCCGACCCCGAAGACGATGCGGTAGCGGCTCGCCCACGACTACTACGACTACACCGGCTTCGGACGTTGAACGACTACGTCGACGACGATGATCGTGTGGTTTGAGAACGAACGTCTACTTCCTCGACGTCGGCTAATTCCCCTACACCCCAAAGACATCGGCGCCGAACCCGAAGATCTCCTCTTTCCGGCGTCGAACACGAAGATCCTCTCCACACGTGTGCACCCCAAACCCAAACCCCTATACCTATGCCCTATTTTCTATAACATATCAACTATAATTAAAATGTCATCTCATTCATGTGTTGCATTGCATTCTTGATGGGTAAATAAATAACGTGAACCTCCTAAATTAAATGTTGGGCTTCCGGCTCAATTTAAATTGATTAAATTGCATAAACCATAACTAATTCATTTCAACTCCAAATTTGAAAAAGTAAAATATGTTTTCCAATCAAAATTCTCTAAACTTTGCAAATATCAATTTTGTTTTCTGTCTCAAATAAATTAAATTGCTGAAAACAACTATTTCTTAATTAATGCATTTAAAATTGCTAATTTGATAACTTGCTCATTTTAATTCCAAATCCAACAAATAAAATATGTTTTCGTACCAGAAAAATGCACTTAATCTATTCATGTCATCCATGCTCATGTTTGCATTTTGTATGTTGCTTCTTAGTTTGTGTTATGCATGTTCACCTATTAAATAAATATGGAATGTGTTGGGGTATTAAATTCAAATCATGCCCTATTCCATTTAATATTGGATAGATCACCTCTACCTTGTTTAACCCTGTTAATCAACATTTAATATTGATGGTTAGCTAAACAACTTGAACCAATAATTATTTGTCCGGACTCCGGTTCCGATTAAAATGCTTAAGTTGTTTTCCCCTGTTGCATCTTGCCATGCCATGCATATAAAATAGGATCATGCTGGATCTTTTGCCGTAGTAGTAATTGTTGCATCCGGTGTTTGTTCGAGGTTCGTTGCTTCTTCGCGGATAGGACGTTGAGATGATGTGAGCAACGACAAGTTCTGCGGATGTACCTCTACTTGCTAGATTCCAGGCAAGTATACTCACTTGCTGCCACATGGCTGCCTTTCATCACTTGTTACCGATTCTTTCCGTTGCTCTTATTCTAGCCTGTTCATACGATGCTTGTGTCTCGATCCTATTATATGTTTACCTTGCAGCCATGATATAGCCTTTTCCTTCCACTTCCTATTAACTGTTGTTTGTTTACCTTGTTGGCCCTCGTGCCGTAGTTGCATGCTTAGATTTGTTTGTGCTCGAGTCTTGTTATCCTTTGTCGTATCACCTGTTTAGTTTATAGTTGGGTTCAATTCAATCAACAACATGTTAATGTTTTGGGTAATAATAATTTGATGATAAGGCACCGGCAGGAGGCCCGGGTTAGGGTTTTGGAGCCGGCTGGTGTCGAAACTAGGAAAAGAGTCTTGTCTACTGATCCATGATGAGCGTGCTCACCGCATCCGGGTGGTAGTATGGGACCCCCCTCGACTTAGACCTGATCTGCAGCTTGTCCGAAGAGCCACACTTAGTTCGGGTGTTCCATTTGCTCCTTGCATAATGGGTGGATCCCCCATGGTTACTGATGATGATGATGATGCATATAGGGCGAGGCCTGTGGTGCCGGGGGGTGTGGTTTTCACCCTTGCGCTTAGCGGACTGGCCGGGACCTTATAGCTCCGTGGCTCCGAGGATGGGTTGTAGAGATGGTTTGGGTCGTGTCGAGCCAACCTGAGTTTTAGTTGGTGGCTCGAGTGTGTACGGGTACTGGAGCACACCCTGCAGGGATGAATCTTCTCGAGAAGCCGTGTTGTCCGCGGTTATGTGACGACTTGGTGAAAGTACTGGCTAACAAGTACTCAGACAACTTACACCTAATGATAATAACTTGATTAGTAATAGTCTTATTGACACAATAAGTTGAACATCATTAATCCAACAGTGTGAGTTATCCTTGGGTTGCTTCCTTAGTAGGGGGTGACATTGGATGGGTATTGTTTGGTGAGTAGTTGTAGTTGGTTCCGATACGCTATCTTATCCCCCTCTTTTAGCCGGATGTTGTAGTGAGTTTCTGTAGTTGGTTAGTGCAGCCCGCTGCCGCTTATTTGCAACAACCCCTTCCTTTCCGTTGAACCCAAAGTATTTGTATCTTGTGATGACTGGCTACGCCGGTATCTTGTGAGTATGGGTTTATCCACTTGCCAGTACTTAACAGTACTGACCCACGAATCTTTTTTGTGGCTGCATATTCAACATTGCAGTCAACAGGTTTGAAGTCTGACGACGTTAGCTGGGGAATCCCTCCGGCTTGGCCTGGGCAGGGATTGGACGCTCTCGGTTATCTTCAGGACTCTTAGTCCAATTTGTATCTTGTCCGTAGTCGGACGCTATGTTGTTTCTTTCGCTGTTATTTGGATCTTTGTATTGTATCAGTTGTATCCCTGACTTGTTTGAGTCATCTTGTATATATCTTTTCTGTTGTTGTTGCGGAATATTCGTGAACTGTTGTAATGTTATCAGACGTGGCAACCTGGAATCGGTTATTATGTGGATTTTGGCGGGAATGCTGAAATCTGCATAGTGCCTGATCCCGGGGCGTCACAAATGGTATCAGAGCCTTGGTTCCGATTCCCGATATTGTTTCGATACGAATGGTTATCGAAGCAACGGGTCCGCAAAGCCTGTAGGATAACCTCGCTAACGGTCGTTGTTTCTAGCGTGTCAAAAACTATTTCTGCTAAACTATTTTGGAAACATCTCAATAGGATTCTTGTTTTCTCCTTATCCCTATTCTATTTCCCCTCCCATCTTATTTGTTTTGGAGTCTTCCTCCCTTGTCTATCTGTCAAAGTGTTAGGATCCTACGTGGGTGGACGTTTTCTGAGCCGTTAACCTAATAGGTTCGATCATCGGAAGATTCCTGGTGGAAGAACATCGTCATCAGCCCGAGCAAGAATCTCTTGTTAGTGGTGTCGAGAAGCCCTTGTTAGTGGTGTCGAAGGATCAACTGGAAGCAGGAAGAATCGATAGTCGAACTTCTTTTCTCTCCCGGGTTAGGAGGTGGATTGCAAGGGTACAATCCCTTGTTAGTGGTGTCGTCTGTAACGACCGGGAATTTTTCCCAACTGGAATTCGTTGCTCGTTTTTCCTTGTTTTTTTTTGCATCGCATTGCATAAGGCATCACCATGCATTTTTAAAGCTTGCAAACTAAATGACATTAATT
Source organism: Alopecurus myosuroides (assembly GCA_028641055.1). Taxonomy (NCBI): domain Eukaryota; kingdom Viridiplantae; phylum Streptophyta; class Magnoliopsida; order Poales; family Poaceae; genus Alopecurus; species Alopecurus myosuroides. The sequence continues at coordinate 331,847,654 of CM054062.1, read as the reverse complement.
AAATTTTGTTTGCTAAAATTTACAGAAATTTATTTGATGTTTAAAGCTATTTTCTTGGCCTAAACACTTGCTGGAAAAAAAAAGAAACAAAACGAAAAGAAAAGAGAGCAGCCAGCCCAGCCTGGCCATTTTTCGGCCCAGCTAGCCAAACCGGCAGCCCAACCTGGCCCAGCCGAAATTCCACCCCTTTACCCTAATTCCTCTCCCTCTCAGTCCCCCCCCCCCCCCCGCCGTTTCTCCTAATTACAATTGGGTCCTCCCACCTCTCAGAGCAGAAACGCACGCACGCAGGAACCGCACGCACGCATCGCTCGTTTCTCCCCTCGCTCGTCGCCTCTCTCCGCTCGCTCGACCCCTCCCGAGCTCGAGCCCCTCGATCCCCCCGCTCGCTACGTCGCCTCCTCTCCCCTCGTCGTCCCTTTCCCTCGACTGCCTCCCGTCGCCCCTCTCCTCCCGTCGAGCGCCGCCAGTAGCTCCTTCTGCCTCTCCCGGCGCCTCTCCTCGGCCGGGGGCCCGGAGCTCCGCCGCCCAAGACCTCCTTCCTCCCGCGGCGAGCACCGCACCGGCGCCTCCCTCCGGCCACCCTCCTGGCCGCGCACCTCCCGAAGCTCCGCCGCCCTCTCCACCTCATGGCGCCGCCCTTCCCTGCCCGTCCCCGAGCTCCTGCCCCGCCGCCGCGTGCCTTCTCTTGCTCCAACGAGGGGCCCTCCGGCGAGCTCCACGCCTGCCCGCCGGGGAACGGATGGCGCCCCTCCATCCTCCCACCTCGCCCGCTCCAACTGCTGCGTCTTGTGCTCTGACGACCAGGAGCAGCCGCTCGCGGGGACGCCTCTACGCCTAAGGCCGTGTCCGCGACGCCGCCCTTCAGGACCTCGCCACCCAAAGCCACGAATGGGGTCTCGTGGATGCTCGCCATGCCCGTGCTGCTGCTCCTCCCCTCGCGTCGTCCTCCCTGTCCAGGACGGCCTCCAACGAGGACAACTATGCGCCCCTCCGTTCTATCTCCAGCCGGTGCGCCCCTGTTCCCTCCCGTCCGTGTCGTCTCTAGCCCGGCGTCCTCGAGCTGCTGTGGTGTGATGCAAAAATTGCGGTGGTAATTGGTGTTCTGATGGTGGTGGCCTGGTGGTGTTGCTGCATGTTGCGGTAATGCTACTGTCGCCGACGGGACGACGGTGATGCCGTCACCGTTTTGGTGTGGCCGAGGCCTTCGTGCCCGTGTGTTTGCGACCGTGACGCCGCCGAGTTCTTCCCCGACCCGTACCTCGTCGACAAGATCTTCTACGACAAGTACCGCTACATCGAGCTACATCGAACCGTGAACGACCACTATCTCCAGCGTGTCCGTTTTGCGTTGGCCGCCTTCGTGCGCGCCCGAAGACCGGGACCGTCACGATCACCTCCGACCCCGAAGACGATGCGGTAGCGGCTCGTCCACGACTACTACGACTACACCGGCTTCGGACGTTGAACGACTACGTCGACGACGATGATCGTGTGGTTTGAGAACGAACGTCTACTTCCTCGACGTCGGCTAATTCCCCTACACCCCAAATACACCGGCGCCGAACCCGAAGATCTCCTCTTTCCGGCGTCGAACACGAAGATCCTCTCCACACGTGTGCACCCCAAACCCAAACCCCTATACATATGCCCTATTTTCTATAACATATCAACTATAATTAAAATGTCATCTCATTCATGTGTTGCATTGCATTCTTGATGGGTAAATAAATAACGTGAACCTCCTAAATTAAATGTTGGGCTTCCGGCTCAATTTAAATTGATTAAATTGCATAAACCATAACTAATTCATTTCAACTCCAAATTTGAAAAAGTAAAATATGTTTTCCAATCAAAATTCTCTAAACTTTGCAAATATCAATTTTGTTTTCTGTCTCAAATAAATTAAATTGCTGAAAACAACTATTTCTTAATTAATGCATTTAAAATTGCTAATTTGATAACTTGCTCATTTTAATTCCAAATCCAACAAATAAAATATGTTTTCGTACCAGAAAAATGCACTTAATCTATTCATGTCATCCATGCTCATGTTTGCATTTTGTATGTTGCTTCTTAGTTTGTGTTATGCATGTTCACCTATTAAATAAATATGGAATGTGTTGGGGTATTAAATTCAAATCATGCCCTATTCCATTTAATATTGGATAGATCACCTCTACCTTGTTTAACCCTGTTAATCAACATTTAATATTGATGGTTAGCTAAACAACTTGAACCAATAATTATTTGTCCGGACTCCGGTTCCGATTAAAATGCTTAAGTTGTTTTCCCCTGTTGCATCTTGCCATGCCATGCATATAAAATAGGATCATGCTGGATCTTTTGCCGTAGTAGTAATTGTTGCATCCGGTGTTTGTTCGAGGTTCGTTGCTTCTTCGCGGATAGGACGTTGAGATGATGTGAGCAACGACAAGTTCTGCGGATGTACCTCTACTTGCTGGATTCCAGGCAAGTATACTCACTTGCTGCCACATGGCTGCCTTTCATCACTTGTTACCGATTCTTTCCGTTGCTCTTATTCTAGCCTTTTGATACGATGCTTGTGTCTCGATCCTATTATATGTTTACCTTGCAGCCATGATATAGCCTTTTCCTTCCACTTCCTATTAACTGTTGTTTGTTTACCTTGTTGGCCCTCGTGCCGTAGTTGCATGCTTAGATTTGTTTGTGCTCGAGTCTTGTTATCCTTTGTCGTATCACCTGTTTAGTTTATAGTTGGGTTCAATTCAATCAACAACATGTTAATGTTTTGGGTAATAATAATTTGATGATAAGGCACCGGCAGGAGGCCCGGGTTAGGGTTTTGGAGCCGGCTGGTGTCGAAACTAGGAAAAGAGTCTTGTCTACTGATCCATGATGAGCGTGCTCACCGCATCCGGGTGGTAGTATGGGACCCCCCTCGACTTAGACCTGATCTGCAGCTTGTCCGAAGAGCCACACTTAGTTCGGGTGTTCCATTTGCTCCTTGCATAATGGGTGGATCCCCCATGGTTACCGATGATGATGATGATGCATATAGGGCGAGGCCTGTGGTGCCGGGGGGTGTGGTTTTCACCCCTGCGCTTAGCGGACTAGCCGGGACCTTATAGCTCCGTGGCTCCGAGGATGGGTTGTAGAGATGGTTTGGGTCGTGTCGAGCTAACCTGAGTTTTAGTTGGTGGCTCGAGTGTGTACGGGTACTGGAGCACACCCTGCAGGGATGAATCTTCTCGAGAAGCCGTGTTGTCCGCGGTTATGTGACGACTTGGTGAAAGTACTGGCTAACAAGTACTCAGACAACTTACACCTAATGATAATAACTTGATTAGTAATAGTCTTATTGACACAATAAGTTGAACATCATTAATCCAACAGTGTGAGTTATCCTTGGGTTGCTTCCTTAGTAGGGGGTGACATTGGATGGGTATTGTTTGGTGAGTAGTTGTAGTTGGTTCCGATACGCTATCTTATCCCCCTCTTTTAGCCGGATGTTGTAGTGAGTTTCTGTAGTTGGTTAGTGCAGCCCGCTGCCGCTTATTTGCAACAACCCCTTCCTTTCCGTTGAACCCAAAGTATTTGTTTCTTGTGATGACTGGCTACGCCGGTATCTTGTGAGTATGGGTTTATCCACTTGCCAATACTTAACCGTACTGACCCACGAATCTTTTTCGTGGCTGCATATTCAACATTGCAGTCAACAGGTTTGAAGTCTGACGACGTTAGCTGGGGAATCCCTCCGGCTTGGCCTGGGCAGGGATTGGACGCTCTCGGTTATCTTCAGGACTCTTAGTCCAATTTGTATCTTGTCCGTAGTCGGACGCTATGTTGTTTCTTTCGCTGTTATTTGGATCTTTGTATTGTATCAGTTGTATCCCTGACTTGTTTGAGTCATCTTGTATATATCTTTTCTGTTGTTGTTGCGGAATATTCGTGAACTGTTGTAATGTTATCAGACGTGGCAACCTGGAATCGGTTATTATGTGGATTTTGGCAGGAATGCTGAAATCTGCATAGTGCCTGATCCCGGGGCGTCACAACAAACTTGATCAATCAATATGTACAGCTTTGTAAGATGAGCTCAAAATACTTTAACAAAGACATAATGCATGTTATTTGCATAATGTAAACTTAGAAACTAAGTTGTAACATGACAAGCACACAAATAATTTTCAACAATAATGATGCATTGAAAGTGATACGTTTGTTTTGATCATAATAAAAGCATGGTAGAGTGGTATCTCGCTTGTCCTTTGTGGAATAACAAAACATAAATGTCAGGATACCTAGAAAGTTCAAGTGGTGAATAGATATAAATAATTTTAGAATAAGCAATATCATGATCATATTCCAATCAATAATAAATTTGGGACTATGCACATTATACTAAGAATGATAATTATGCTATCCTAACAGGTGCATTATTAAGTAAGAATGTGGAGACTCAACATAGAAGTAAAATAAAGGCCCTTCACAGAAAGAAGCAGGGATCACTCATGCGCTAAAGATTTTATTTTGTAGAAGAGAAGTATTGAAAATATGATTTTGAGAAAGGTGTATGTTTATTTCAAGGAATGCTAATAATTTTTTTATTATGTTTTGTGGGGACCCCTGACTAGCAGTTCGAGACCTCCAGTATGCATACATTCACGATCCCATGATCAGTTAGTCGCGAACAACATACTCGAGTTGGCATTTCAGATTACAACATCCACTATACGGATACACGGCTTACACAACTGGTCACATGAATCAGTCGAAAACATTAACGGCCACGCAGGGCAGGAAAACACACTAAACAGCGGAAGTCTAAAAAACACACTCGTGGTAAACCCCAGTCATGCCTTGACTACCTACAGGCTACTGACTCACAGATATTCCTAGTTCGCACAGTCGCCAGCGGCACCATCTTCTTCATGTCCTCCGGGTTTCTGCTCAAAGTCTGGCTAAGACAATAGCCAGGGATGAAACCATTGTGAGTACATTGGAATGTACTCGCAAGACACCCCAAATGAATACTAAACATTCAAGTATGCATAAATATAGGTGGTAGGAAGGCTGTAATTAAGGTTCAACTAGCCATGATGAATTGAAGACACATCAGGGTTGCACAAGTGTCAGTTGTTTTTGTTGAAGAAGATACTTCAAAAGATATTTTATTTCTCTTGTAGATATTGCATGTCCACAAGGTTTTGATAAAGCATTCTAAATAAAAGGAAGTTTTTCTTTGCAAAACTTCTTGGAAGATCACATCTTCAAGATCATCATTTACCGGTACCTCAAAGGTACAATCATTCCCTTTCCACGTACCTCCCAGGTACAATTCCAAAACACTTTCCAGCTTTTTGAAAATATTGACACAATGCTAGCTACATGGCCATTCAACTGTCCATATCCGTGGACGCGTCTATTCTGAATAGTTTTACTCTGCAGAGGTGTACACAATCCACAAGATCTAGTACATCCGCCGTGAACAACCACGGACTTTCCAAGATAGTATGCAAATATCAGATAACTGGTCCTAACTGTCCACTATGCAAGCGCTAGTAAATGGCTACCTCTTCAACTGGGTTTGTTCTCTCCGGCACCGAGTGAGTCAGCCGTATCGATCCGGTTTCCCCTGACAACACACAACCATGACAGGAGACGCAACTATTGCACCCGGTGGCGAACTTAATCCCCACACTCTGAATGTCCCATGTTTTTCCTTTCTGGCGACAATTCGGTTCGGGGGACTCTAACCCCTATAGCACATTGAGGTAGACACGGACTAACACCGACAAGCTTTTAGCTCGACCCCGTTCCCATATTGGGGTAATCTGACAGCACGGCTTGGTTGTCCGGCGAAGACTAGGTTATGTGTCATTTTTGGGAGAACAAGTCGAAAACATTTTCTTCTTCACAAATCTCCCTCGGACAAGGTCCTACCTTTCCTCGGAGTTTTTCCAAGCTTTTGTTTTCCAAAAACATCAAGTTAAAATGTCCACTAGGGGACTTAAGTGAAAGAAAAGGTGATACTAAAATATCTAAATAGCTTGGTAACACCAAGATTATAAAGTGGACATAGCATATTAGATGCATAAAATAGATAGTGGTGTAGTCCACTTGAGGAAATAGTTTTTGAATCAACTTTTGTAAAACTTCAGAAGTAAAGCATGCATGATAGACGATGATAATTAAAACAACAGCAAGCATTTAGAGTGGCTTGCCTTGGCACTGGTCTTGGTCTTGCTCTTGAAATAAACAAGAGTTGCAATAAAAACCTCTCCGGGAAAATAATACCGTCTTCGTTATCTAACGTCGTAAAATCAAAAAGGAAAACACCCAATTAGAACCAAACAAAGGCAAGCACTTGAAAAAAATTAAACATACAGCAAGCATTTCATCAAATAAGTACACTCACAAACAATATTACTAGGGTGCACACCATCGAGCAAAACATGCACAGATAACACACATGTATAACACTAGAATAGATGCTATAGATCCTCAACCAATATGGCATGAGTCCAGTGGGTGTGCCACTATCATGACATACCCAAATAAGGTTAAATGACTCTCTGGTCATTCATGAGGATGAACAAAATACCAAGAAAACAATCTAGAAACAACTACACATGCATAGGAAAAGATTAACAAGCAATACTACAAGCCCATAATAATACATGCTTTTCTAAACATGGAGAAATAATATAACCAGTAGCTAAACAACCTAATGACAGAGACAAATCAATACAAAACATATCATGGCATCACTCAATACATGAAAATAATCATGGAGCAAAAGACTACTAAAAGTAGAGATGCAAAAAGGGGCCATTTAGACATGCATACATGCATAACAATAATATATCATCAAACATGATTTATTCTAATCATGATGGATCTGTAAGATAGCATCCAAATAAAAGATAAAACAACACCTAGACATGCTAGTAATATCAAAATACAATCGAATCAATGCATCAAAAATTAAGCATGCAAATAGCAACTATGGCAGAAAATCATCTAAAACTATCATAGCATGACAAAGTTATCTAGAGATCACTCAAGCATGAAAGCAAGTATAATATGCTATAATAACAGTAGCTATGATATGGAAAACAATACTAAATCATTTATTCAAGTCCTCATAGTAATAAGAAGAATAACAATATTTAACATATTTATACTAGGAAAACAACCCTATGGGATTTAAACTATAACAAGCATGGTTTTCACACACAAACCCTACCATGCTAGTGAAACACTCAATACACAACTTAAACATGAATTAATACCCTACACATTCTAGGAATCAATTTTATATCAAAAACAATACAACACAAAAATTAATAAAGGCATAGCAATCATATGCAGAAAAGGGCTAAACACTAAATAATGCACCAAGCCTATTATGTAACTCCTAAAATCATGAAAATCTAGTATAAGGTGCTCCTAGTTACTAGCAAACCAACGAAAGTGGATTCACATCAAAATTCATCACCAATAAAATTAAACAATTCACATAAGTGCTCTCTAGCCTAAAACTAACATGCATGTCATTTTGACACCACAACTCAAGTCAACACAAGGCCAACTTGCACAGATAGACATTATCAAGGGATACTCAGAACAGTTGAGTCTGCATATTTTGGATTTATAAAACTCAAGTTATTAAATAAATGGTGTTAATGAGTGTTTCTGCCATTTATTTTATTTCTCCTAAAATACAACACAAAAACTAGATTTGCAAGTTGGAGATGGTTAAGAAATTGTAGATCTATCTCAGTAATTTTTGGTTTGGCAAGTTTTACTCATTTGCATTTTCATTCTCATGAATTTCTCTTGAATCGGGACCTTTTGGCTGATCAAAACCAATCATCCAGAAACAGATCTGCAGGGAAAAAGTAATACCACCTGCAGAAAAACATTAATAGGCCAGATCTGCAGAGATGAACGGCGCAGGGGCCAGATCCACGAGTTGGGCCAGCCCATGAGCTTTTCCCGCCGGTGGAGAAAGTCAAACATCTGACAGTGGGCCGCACGGGCCCCAGCCGTCAGTGGCAGGAGGTGAGGGGCAGAGGGATCCACTGAGGGATTTGGATCCGACGATCCACAGGCACCCGCTTGCCGGTGACCAAGAACGAGCGGACGAATGGCGGGCGCGGCCGTCCGGCGCTCACCGGAAAAATCTCCGGCGAGGTTGGATTGGAAGAAGGTTCCATGAGAGAGGGTCCCCGGGCGTTTCTCGTCGTAGAGGACTCGGTAGACAAGATTGCAAACGCCGGAGAGGAGCGGAGGTGGTCGCGCGTTGGCTCCCGCGGCGGCCGGATATGGGTCACGAATGGCAGCAACCCATCAAGGATTCAAACAACGAATTGAGAGAGGCATGTGTTGATTTGGAGCTGAGGGAGCTCAGGGGAGGAAATGAGAGAGGAGGAGCTGGCCTACATCGACGGCAATGTGTGGGGGTTGCCGGCGGTGAGTTGCGCTCAATTCCGGCGAACCAGGAAGAATTGGGTGGGGCTTTTGTTGCGGGTTTTCGATTGGGAGGGAGTAGACTTGGCGAGGCAAGGAGGAGAGAAAGGGCGTGGACTTGGTGCCCCGGTATTGACGCACGGCAAGCAGCGTCCAAGGCGGACAGAGGCCGGCGTTCCTGCAAGTTGAAGGAACACGAGGAGCACGTCTTCAGGAGTGAGGGTGATGAGATGGTTCCAAGGAGCAAGACTATAGAGGAAGATATGGTCCATGGAGGAGGATAGGTGAGTGCTCTCGTGCCTCACCCGAAGGTGTTCGACAGTAAAATGAAGGAGAAGGAGAGATAGATGGAGGAAATGGAGTTCACGAATGCGCTCTATTGGACCTCGTGAAGCTATTTGACAAGGTGGTTTCGATAGATGGAGACATTGCTCGGCCAGCTCGGCCAGCATTGGCATGCAAGGCTTGCCACCTTGTGCTAACCAAGGAGAAAGGGACAAGGACGAGCTAGGTGGTTTCTTACATGTGATGCAAGGTGACAAGGGTTGCCAGGAAGCAACGGGATAGAAAAATGGGTGAGAGGTGCTCAAATGAAGTGAGTTTTTCACTTTGACCAGAAAGTGTTTGTGCTAGATTTCTTCACAATTTTGAGTATAACACATGTAATAAAGCATGTCTAGAATATAGAGGATAGAAAACTGAGATTATTAGTGGTGGTATCAAAATTTTGTGAAAAAATTTGTTTAACAAAATTTTGGAATTTAAAAAATTGCAGAAACTGTTTTTAAATGTTTTCTTCAAAATTTTAAACTCAACTTCCAAATGTTTTTCTATAACTAAGTCCCACATCACCATAGTCATGTTGGGTAATTTTTCCAATATTTTAGGAAATACTTTTCTTCACAAAATATTTAAAAGTCCATTTCTGGCCTTTTGGAAAATGGACAATAATAAATAGTAAAATGTTTTTAAAACAAATATTTTTGAGTTGGGATGAGAGAGAGTATAATATAGGTCTCAAAAGTGATTTTGAATAAGCAACTCTTTTGAAAATATTTGAGGCACCAAGTGGAAAAAGGGTGAAAAGAGGAGTTCATTTAATAGGCTAAAAATCACGAGAGAAGAATAATTAAATGGCCATTGAAAAATAAATGGACCACATGGATATGATGTATAGGTCATGGATATGACAAGGGTAGGTTCATGGGTCTTGAAAAAATAAGGAGTGATTTGGAGTAATATGGACAAAGTGCTTCATGATAAAAGAGATATGATCATTATTTTGGGGATGCCTTCAAAGGACTTTGAAAGATTATACCAAAGGGGTTTACATATCCAAAATAACAACTTGGATGGATAACATAGATATAGAAAATGATATTTATGATGATGCATTGATGAATAGCTCAAGATTTGCCATAAAGGCACGTCTCCAAAGTTGGAAATTTTTAAGAAAAGAGAAGATGTGATGGTCATATGATGGAATATGATATTGATGCTTGATCTTGTTATTAATAGGTTTTATATTAAATTAAACATCACACATTCATCAGAAAACATCAATAAAACTTCAAGCACACAAAGGGAAGGATCACACATAAAGCAGGGGAAAATAACAAGACACACAAGATCACTCAAACAACTGGGTTCTTCAATTTAATTTCCAGGATGTTTTCTCATGTGTTAAATAGAGGTAGTGATCAAGCCACATCATGACAAGATTATTTTGTAAACAAGTTCTACCCAAAGCTTGATATATCCAAAAGAATATAACTGAGGTAAAACACAGGGGTAATATAATCCCCACTTATGGTTTTGGCAAAAGAGAAAGTGAGATGAGGTTTTTGGAATACTTGCAAACATAGCTTGGTTGAAAACAGGTAGGAGATGATTACCTTCAAGATACTTTTCATATGGTTTTTTAAAATACCTTTTGTTTTCTCAAAACTTGGCTTTTGGGTTTCTGCTAAAATCAAAACATTTTCAAAAAGGTTTTTGCCAAAAGGGGGTGATGGATGAAGATGCTAAGATTTCTTGTGATGACTTGATCACAAGGGTTGTGTTTTCAGAAAAGTTATGATCATTGGTTTTAATGTCGGGTGTTAACAAACACAAACACAAACACAAACAGAAACACAAACACAAACACAAACACAATCAACAAGCAAATAGTAAAGAAACACAAGCATTAGTTAAACATATCAAAAAGTTTTTGTTGGCCCTGATTTTTGGGTTATTGAAAACAAGTTTTTCCTGTCTTCCAAAAATTGGGTTGTTACATGTTTCCATGTCAAATGTCTTTGAAGAGTGTCTCCCATAGAGGAACGATAACATTCCTCTTCTCCTTTGTTTACAAAACCTATGTTTGATTGATATCTCTGGTACAAAGTGTGAGAAGATTGATTGTGATTGTTGTAATTTATTTTTTGTGGGATCGGCACCAGTTTGCCAACTATTTTTTTAGTATTAGGGTCACGTACATTACACATTCAAGTCAAGAGATTAATATATCCAACATGGATAAATAATAAAGAATTTAATACTTCTTCATGAGATAAAAAGGAACACAAAACAAGCTTCACTAATTTTGATGGTTTTAAAGGTAGCACATGAGAAATTTACTTGGAATGGCTATTAAAACCATGTATATGTAGATACTGTGTACACATTGGAACAACCTTGTTTAAGGAAGTTGGATGCACGAGTAGATCTGATACTCAATACAGGTGAAGGCTAGCAAGAGACTCGGAGCGACAAACTAAGAGAGCAACAACCCAAATAAATATCTAGAGGAGGATATCCCAATATTATGCCGCATTATGAGCAATAAAACACATGATTTAATTTCAATAGCACATTAAGCACTCTCATTTATTTGATACTAGTCATGGTACATCATGAATTACTAAGCACATAATAAAAATAACATCTAAGATGACATGTAAAAGCCTATCCATAACCTAAACAAGCTTCCTTTGCACCACTAATAAGCATGAATTTTTTTACTTTCAACCAACACCAATAAACTTATTTGAAATAATTCTCTTAACAAATACTCATTAAAAACGAGAGAGCTATTCATAACTAAATAAAGAAAACTATCAAGCTATGAACACGATATAAAATTAAAACAAGAACTAGCAATAATAGCAGCAAAAACTGAACACCCACAAACAATACGAATGATAACTAGAGTGTTCTAACGAAAAAGTGGAGTGTGTTTCTCTCCAAACAAGAATGCTAGGATCCAACCAATTATTGCCAACAAGAAAAAAAAACTGAAAGAAAAATAAAAATAGGATACAAGAATAGCACATCGTATGTGAAGCAATACAAATATAGTGTCTTGAAAGGTGACCTTATAATATTGTTGATGAAGAAGGAGATTACTTGGGAATCCCCAAGATTTGATGCTTGTACTTCTTGGATATTTCTTGGGGTGACATGGGCAATTCCAAGGTTGAGCTTTTGTCCATCCTTAATATTCTCACATCATTCTCCTCTCCTTAGACTTGAAAACTTCCTTCACACAAAACATTTCATAATCTTCATTAGCGGGGTGAGTGCATCAAAGAAATAAATCCACTTGGTACTGTTTGGACAAAATGAAAACACTCAACTTAAACATTGGCTAATATAACTGGATTCTATTAAAGCTCTCCACCCCCTAGAGAACACCTAAAGACAAATAAAAGAGGCAAATGCAAACAAAGGGAGATAACTGTAAAAATAGAACTGGTGGTAAAGATGTATTTTTTTGAGGCAATTCCATGGTTTAAATCAGAAAAAAGTAAAACTTATGAAAGTTAGAAAATAACCTGGGTGTGTGCCCAATTTTTTCATGATTTTATCGCACTCTGACAGAGAGATATGGATATTGCGACGAGGCACAAAAATCTAGACAGCAAAGCGCAACTTCCACTTTCTTTCAAAAGAGGCAATTTTTGGCACAAAAACAAAATAAAAAGGATTAGGAGCAGTTGCTAAAGAGGTAACAACTTCCAACACTCAAAGAAAACAACTGAAAACAGAATAAACCATAAATAAAACAAGAGAAAACGGGGTGTGTTGCCTCCCACAAGCGCTTTGCTATTACGCATTTTAGCTAGGAAAAAAGCAAGTATCAAGTATAATCAGTAGAATCATAGCTAGCCCTCACAATGGACTCAAAATTTGAGTTCATTATCTTTCGAGGGAAGTGTTCCATACCATTTTATGGGGAAACTGAAACCTTATAATTCCCTATTTCATATCAATCATAGCACTCACGGTGTAAAGAAAAGTCTTCCAAAAATAACAGGACAAGAAGCATAGCATTCAATATCCAAAACAATAAAATCAACGGGAACATAATTATCATTGGCAATAACAAGAACATCATCAATCCTTCCCAAAGGTATCTTAATGGTGGACTCCATAATATGGAGCCCTGAAAGGCTATCATCCCAAGTCTTCAATTCAAGCATAGCATATAAACTTTTTGGCATAATAGAAGAACTAACACCAAGATCACGTAGAGCATTGCAATCAAAATAATTTAACCTTAATTTAATAGTAGTCTCCCAACCATCATGTAATTTTCTAGCAATAGTGGCCTCAAATTTGATCCTTTCTTCTCTAGCTTCAATAAGAGCATTAGTGATATGTTTGGTGAAAGCTATATTTAACTTACTAGCATTAGGATCTTTAGCCATTTTTATAAAAAAAATATAAAATTAGAGAGGATACAATTATCAAAATAAAGTTTATCATCCTAAAATATAGTGCGAGAAGTTTCTCCTAAAATCATATTATCATCAAGCCAACTTTAAGCATTTTTCTGACTAGCAAAATTCACACTCTCTAAATTTTTGGGACTGTTTCTACCTAATGTCTTGACCTCTATAATCCCATTTGTTTTACCATTAACATGTTTAGAAACACTAGGATACTCATGTGTACGGAAAGTTTTAGGTTCTTCAAAAAGTTTGATGAGTAATCACCGCTTCCCTCTGTGAATGGCCTTTCTTTTACTTTTATGTTGAGTCTTCATCTTCTTACTTTATGCAACAGTTTAGAGAGCATAGTTGTCATTCTGAGTATAATGTGCATAGTCCCAAAATTTACTATTGATTGATTCATGATTATGGTATTACTTGCTCTCAAATTATTTGTATCTAGTCACCATTTAAAGTTTCAAGGTGTCCTAGCATTTATGTTTTTCTACCACACGAAGGACAAGCTAATTACCACTTTATTATGTTTTTCTATATGATTGAAACAAACGTATCACTTTCAACACATTGCTATTCATTGTCATTTATTTGTTTTACTTTTCATGTGCAACATAGTTGCTAAGCTTACATTAGTTCAAATAATATTTATCGTGCCTGTGTTAAAGTACTTGGATCTCATACTGCAATGCTTTTACAGAACGTTGATCAAGATTGTGTTGGCTTCATGTCACCTTAAAAATTATTTTGTTATCACTTACCTACTCAAGGACGAGCAGGAGTTAAGCTTGGGGATGCTGATACGTTGCAAACATATCTATAATTTTTTATGCTCCATGCTTGTTTTCTACCCAATACCTTTTGTTTTCCACATGTTTTCTAACGTTTTCCTTCATTTCCAGATGTTTTCATTGACTAACCTATTAACAAGATGCCCCAGGCCAGCTGCTGTTTTATGTTGGTTTTCTATTTCATAGAAGTTCTTAAAGAAATATTCTCGAAAAGGGATAAAAATCCACGGAGATCATTTTTTACCCAGAAAAAGACGGAGTCCGAAGAAGAGCCGGAGGGAAGCCAGGGGGTCTCGAGGGGTGCCAGGTGCGGCCCACCCTAGGTCATGCCTGGTGGGCCCCTAAGTGCCCTGGCCACCGCCTCTCGTCGCCTCTTCGCCTATAAATTGCTTTTGACCCTAAAAGCATTAGGGACGGAGTTATTTTCCACGAAACAAACATAGATGCGACATCACCTTGAAATTTCAATCTAGGGCTTCTCCAGCACTGTTCCGGCACCCTTTTGGAGATGGGAATCGTCATCGGAGGCCTCTACATCGCCATGATCGCCTCCTGACAGATTCGTGAGTAGTTCATCTCCGGACTACGGGTCCACTGCAGTAGTTAGATGGTTGGTCTCTCCTCTATGCCTCCATGTTTAGAGTATCGTGAGCTGCCTGACATGACCGAGACCATCGTTACGTAATTGTGCATGTTGTGTTTGTTGGGATACGATGAACCATGAGATTATGATTATTTTGTACATGTCAATCTGAGATGCTTCACTTATATTTGTAGAGTTTTTTAATATTGTCTTGCAATGCTCTCTAGTGTTTATGATTACGCTGGCCACGTACTTGTTTTCACCTCCAAGAAAGGGTATATATGCTAGATAGTGGGTTCATGCCTCCCTTACATTTGTGCTTGAGTGATAGAAATGTGACGGATGGGGGATGTGATGTTGCTACTAGGGATAATATAGTGGTGCTATTGTCTACGGACGAGGACAACTACTTACATTACATATTGTTCTTAATGCATTTGTCTGTTGCACACAAAGCAATCACTTCGTTGTTGCAACTTAATACCAGAGAGATTTGCTGGATAGCTTTCTTGAGGTGCACTTTTAGATATGGATACATGCTAGATAGTGGTCCATATGCCTTGACATAATGCCAGAAATATTAGAACCCGTGAACTATGTCTCGTCATAATAGTATTGTTATACGTTCATGATTTGCCAATACCCAGCTGTAATTGTTCACCTAGCATGTTTGGTTTTCTTTGGAGAGACACCACTAGTGAACCTATGGCCCCTGGTCATATATTCCTCATAATTGCAACCTTCTTTAAAGCAATTTCACAATTGTTTCCTTGTTGTTCTGTTTTTTACTTTTTTTTGCTTTTCAATACTCTATAATTTAATTCTCTAATTTTCAACAAGACGGGAAGATTGACAACCTTCTCGAAAGTTAGGGACTGGAGAGATTTTGTGTGTTGTGTGCAGGTCCATGCTTGTTGCCGCGTCAGACAACAAGCAACCTTCTTCAAGACTACCAAGTCCTACTGGATTGATAACCTTGGCTCCTTACTCAGAGGAAATTTCCGCTAGACTACATCATACCTTCCTCTCGGGATTTCCCGACGAGCGTTAGATCACGTCTGCATCAGCTGGCGTAGTCCTAAAATCACCTAAGGTTGATTCACTTAGCTACGTATTGCAAATACACTTCAACGCCACCAATAACATAGTTGGGTATGAAGCACTCTTGCATGGCTTGCACATTGCAAAGGATCTGGGAATCGGGAGCATCATTTGTTATGGAGATTCCGACTTAGTGCAGCATCAGGTGAACCAAACCTGGGAAGCGAAAATCCCAACTATGGTTGAGTATAGATGCACAATCGATGAATTCGCCATTTGCTTCCTCATATTCTAAGTTAGTCATGTGCATACAGACGAAAATTGGACAGCACATGCGTTGGCTTGCCTCGGATCCGAAAGATCGGATTTGCCATCTGATCTGTTCTTGGAACACCTTTTAGCGCCTTCCATTAAAGGAGGAGACACATACTACCCTCTGATCTTAGAGTTAATGGCAGTCATTCTAGTAATCCCAGGCTGGATAGTGCCATACCTCAATTTTCTGTTAAAGAAAGGAGAACCCGGAAATTAAGTCGAATAAAGACAGTTGGCTCACTGGTTTAAAGGATACACTATCATTTGTGGACAGCTGTACAAGAGGAGTGTTTCTGGCATTTTCTAAAGGTGTATTGCACCAGAAGAAGACCGATCGTTCTTAAGGGAAATACATGCGGAAGACCGTGGTCATGACAAAGAGCAAAGGACCCTAGTCACAAAAGCATTTAGGCAGGGATTTTTTTTGGCTGACGGCAAAACAAGACGTTGAATACCTTGTCAAGAGATGCAAAGGATGCCAGTACTATGCTAAGAAAACACATTTGCTGAATAAGAAACTCCGTACTATCCCAATAACCTGGCCGTTCGCAGTCTGGGGGCTAGATATGGTTGGCCTCTTTAAGGCAAGAGGCGGATTGACGCACTTCCTAGTTGCGGTGGACAAATACACCAACTTGGTTGAAGATAAACCTATAAAAAATCTTGATGGTGCGACGGACATGAAATTGACCATAGACATAGTCAGATTCGACATCCCACACAACATCAAAACAAATAAAGGCACCAATTTTCCAGTTGGAGCATTAGCCGAATATTGCAATGAAGTTTGAATTCGGCATGACCTAGCCTCGGTATCTTACCCTTAGTCGAACGGCCAAGTTGAATGCATGAATGGACTAATCCTACAAGGCCTCAAACCACGTCTTGAGGAACCTTTGCATCATGCGATGGGAGCTTGGGTGGAGTAATTGCGAGTTGTGTTATGGAGTATTCGCACAACGCCAAATAGATCAACCGGATACGCACCTTTATTTATTTTTGGTGTATGGTGCAGAAGCCATCCTTCCGACTGATATGATACATGATTCACCTCGTGTACAAGAATACGTGAAAGAAGATACAGAATTATCCTGGCAAGATAGCATTGATCTTCTTGAGGAAGAAATGGATATTGTTCTTCAGCGATTCACCATTTATCAATAGAACCTACGACAGTACCACAATCACAAAATAAAACCTCGAGAATTCTGGAAAGGGGACCTAGTTCTCCGGCTCGTTCAGAAGAAGGTACGCAGGTTATACTTGATATGGGAGGGATCGTTCGTCATCAGCAAATCTCTAAGGAATGGATCATATTACCATGTAGATATTCGTGATAAAACGAAGAAACGCAAGTGCAAAAGGGTAGATGTCGAACCAGAAGAGATGAACGTCCATGGACTATAGACCAGCTATGTCCCCTTTATACTTAGTGCAATTCTATTGTAAACATTTTTTCGATCATGAAATAAATTTTAATTTGTGCAACTATTGAGCATTTGTTAAAATAATTCTAATCCCTGTAATCTTTCAATCTTCATCAATGTTTACCCGAATTTTCTCAGAAACTGTTTGTGGTTAAAACCTGATACGATAAGCCGTCTATTGACGAGAACATAAAAAGGTTAAGTATTTTTTTTCTTGTTAATCTTTGAGGCATTATTTGTTTGTTTTTGTGTTGGGTCACCTTATCAGTCGATTGGTATCTTTAAGTCGGGTCACGACTGGGGAAAAGCAGACATTATCCTGTTTCCAGCGTAAGAAAACCAAGCTAAGACTATACCAAGAGCTAAGAAGGTTAAAACACAAAAACCAGAGAGCTCAAAAGTCAAACACTTAGCAGCCATTTCACATAAATTTGCTTGTTTCTTCGCAAAAGTAGTCGAATTCAAATAGATGATATTTAAGGTATTACATCCGACTAATAACAGTTGTGCCAAAGCATATAATATAGTCAACCTACTCTAACAAAGGAAACTAGGTCTGGCCAGTGTCTTCTTGGTCTTCACCCTCCTATGAACTTTGTTCATCCGAGAAATGCTCAGGGATAGGTGGGCACTCGACTGCGTCAAAGTTTGTGTCCACCTTCACCATTTTGGCTATGGGAGTAGCATAGCTGGCAACTTCGGCGAAGATCTTGTTTTCTTTCGAAGGGCTCTAGGTGTAGGTCGTCCCCGATGCAAGGCGGACAGGCTTAGCTGTCTCATAATGAGCCAGCATAAGCGCCAGATTAGTTTTATCTATGCCCCTGGCGGCGGAGCGTTAAGCATCGTCTTGCTTGTGAGCTGTATCCCGCATCAGGTTAGGTGTCTTTCCCATTTAGAGTTCTGCTTCTTTTTCCTCGGGGAGGAACTTGGCGACAAAAATGTTGTCGGTCTTGAGCAGTTGTTTAGAAAACAACATAGCCCCCCGGATGAGGCCAATCCCCTTGTCGGCATTTACTGGCTCATCTCTGGCGGGGACTGCAGGCAAAGTTAATCCGTATAAGTATATCTGATAGAAAAGTGTAACATGAAGAAAAAGACGAAGCGGGATGGGTGCTTACCAGGAGGGTGCTTAACAATGTTTTAAATAGCCGGATATAGTCTTCCGAGAGGCTCAGGGATATGGCTAGAGCCTTCAGAGGTTATATGGAGAATAGCCGCTAATAGCCCGGCTGTATGGATATAGCCTTTTAACCCGGCTATATCCCGTCTAGTGGATAAAAAAATTTGGTCCAAAATTTGTCATCTCCATCAATTTCGGAGCCGAAATCAATCACCGTTGGTTGTTGAATTGCTGTTATGATGTGCGAGTGCGACCTATAGCGAACTAGTTTCAGAACTGTTGAACTGTGTCTTGAATAGTTGTTATTAAACTCCTGATTGTTCATTTATCTTATATGACTATGTTGTTATGTTATGCATTTGCGAATAATACTATATAAACGATAATATGTTGTCTAAATTTTACTATTTTTTTCAATATTCTAGCAAAACGGCTATATGGTTATAGCCCCGGCTATAGTCTTTCATAGCTTCTGAAATCACCGGGGCTATATGCAATAGCCCGCTATTTTAAACTTTGGTACTTAATAAGAAGATCCTCTTCGAGAGCCCAAACTTCATCCAGGCGCTTGTTAAGCTGGCCCTAAAGCAGCTAGATGCTTTCTGCAGCTTTTTCAGCCTCTACCTTAGCCTGCGATTCGGCTTCGGCAACTGCCTTCTTGTTGTCCTTCAACTGCTGGGCAAGGTATTCATTTTTCTTGTGAGGACAAAGGTTTTCTTTGTGAAGCAGCTAGATATTTCTAGTGCTTCCAAGATGTTTCTTCACTTCAGTCAAAGTTTCTGAAATAAAAAGACAACAACGTCAAAACAAGGCGAAAACAAGAAAGCGGGATTAAGAGTAAGGAAAATCTGCTTACCATCATCTCTCTCCCCTGTTCGCCTTAAGAGCCTTCAGTTTGTCCGTTGCTACAAGGTACTCCTTGTAGAGGCGGCGGGATTGTTGGTTGCTCTTAGCACCACAGGATTCATCTTTTCAGTGGTGTGCAAAAGAAAGACGAAGAAAATCAACTTAAGATCCTAAGCCGTCCATAATCTTGGGGCTATCAAAATAATGAAATGTCAGTTTCCTGCTAGTAATACAAGTGCAAAAAAGTAAATATTTTCAGCTTAAAGTACTAGGGGGCTGAGGACATACCTGGCTCATGTTGTTCATCCGAGCAATGAGTTGAGAAAACTCATTTGAAAAGCCTTGGAGCTTCTCAAGTATCAAGCTAAACCCCTCATGACCTTAGAAGGGAAGATGATTTCCCCCTCCCGGTACACAAAGTCATCCATTGGCAGGGGCCGCTTAGTAGGCGGAGGGACGGGGAATAATTGTTCTTCCCATCCATGAAAAAAGTGGCCTTGGTCATCAAAGGCCTCCTCCTTAATTTTCATCATGCGAGCCACCTCGTATGAAGGATCATCTACCCCGGCTTCTTCTTGGTGAACCATACCATTGTCGGCTCCAGCAGCTCAAGCTAAGGCGGCAGGAGAAGCAGGAGACAGCGAGGACAAGGAGGAGAGGCTTGCTGACGAGACGGCTTATCATTATCGACATGAACGCGGATGGGCACACCTCCAGGTTAGCCGAAGAACCGACACCGGCAAACGACTTCTTCTGGATGTTACTCCTCACGTGGTCTGCCTTTAGACTACAAAGAGAGGCAGTAAATAGACTGACAAAACCATAGCAGTAGAGAATTACTCGGAAGTTAGTAAATTACTTACTGAGTGCGAGTGAGCTCAACGCCTTCGATGGGTTCATAGTGTAAGGCGATGACTGTAATCTCGGCCTTCTTCCTCTTTTAGGATCCTTTCCCCGCCTTTGCGCCGGTGGCGGATTCAGCATTTTTGGCGGCTAAGGCGACATGCTCCTTTTTTACGGATGCTTCGCCAGGTTGGGCCAAATCACTTGCCGTCAAAGAAGAAAAAGAAAGAGAAAATATGAATGAATCAAGAACAAGAGCAGAGAAAGAAGAAGAAAGTAAAGTGAAAGATATGATGTTACCTTTGGCGGACGGTTTGGCGTGTCGTACATCAGGCATCTCTCAGTGTATATAACACGCTTAGAGATGATTTCGTCCATTTGGCTTTCGAGATGGACATATGAAAGATCGATGGGGGAGAAGCCCATGTTGTTGGAAGTACCATTGTACACAAATAACATCCTTCCATGGCGGTACGACAAGGGGAGGATTAGCCTTGACACCTACTACAGGACGGTGTCGATTCCGGTTAGCTCGGGTTGGCCGCAGTGAGCCTCTCGATCTGCCTCTTGATAAGGCAAAGGTCATCTGTCAGCGGCTCCACCGCCTTCTCGTCCCAGCTCACCCTCTCAATGTTGGCGATGTTTGAAACCGAGGGAAGTCCTTGTCTTTGTTGGGGAGAGGAACTTCCTTGATGTACAAAAATGCCCCGTGCACTCTTTGACAGAATCGATTTTGGGAACCTTAGGGAACCAATCGTTCCGACGGCTAGTTGGTTATTTCCAGGTTCGCCTATAGTATGGTGCTTGATGTCGAAGCCGTATCTGAAGAAATCTAGGCAGGGGGCTATACCTAGATATCCCTCAAACAGTGCCTGATATGCAGATATACAGGACGCTGTTTGGAGTGAGGTTATGCGGCTGGAGTCTGTAGTACTCGCAGACCGACAAAAAGAATGCGGATGGTGGAAAACCTAGACCTCTCATTAGGTGGGAAATGAACATTACCTGTTTGTCCCCTTTGGGGTTGGGCTCCTAGGCGCCAAAAGCGCTCCGGAAGTTGCCTCCTTCCTTGGCCAGAATCATAGTGCCTCCAGCGTCTACAGGTACGCCTCCGAGGTGGTTGAGTACCGCGCCCCGGTGGATCCGGACTTCTTCTTCTTCTTCTTCTTGGACACGGCCTCATCGTAGGCCTTTTCCTCTTGCTCTGCCTCGGAGTCAGACTGAATAGAGCAGATTGTCTTCGAGGCAATAGGAGCCTCACAGCCCTCAGGAGCAGAGCCGCTGCCGGTGTGGAGTACGGTGCCGGTGGAAGTGGTGGCCATGTGAACGGATCGTATGGGCACCTAGAGGGGGTGAATAGGTGCTACCTCCGAATTTTAGTACTTTTTTTATTTAGTCTTGACACAAAGGTAAATTCTCTAGATATGCAACTACGGTGAATTTACCTACATGGCAAGAGCTACAATAGGCAAGATATAAACACAAAGTAGAGGTAAAGGATAGAAGGAACTGATTGTGGAAGTACGCGGATATAATGATGTATTCCCAAGTTCCTCCTTTTGAGGGGAGTACATCTTGTTGGAGGGGTGTGAGTTTCGCCATGAAGGCCTACTCAACACCACAAAGGCCTCACTCTATTCTCTGATGAATCTCGCCACAAAGGCCTAGTTCACCTTCCACTATGGAATCCTTTGAGGTGGAATCCGGATCCTTTACAATGAGCTTCAGCACACGCCCACAAATGAATTGGGGACTCTGAAGAACACCAAGAATCTGCTACAAAAAAAACAAGTGAATAACAACGGAGTCTAGGTTTTCCACAAGGAAACCCAAGAAACAAATCCCTCAAGTGAATGAGGGGGAAATGAATAACGGCTTGGTGAAGTGGTAGACCGGGGCCTTCTTATTCAATCCTCTCAAGATCAATGAATTTGGGTGGAGGGATTGGGACATCTCAAAGGTTGGTGAGCTCAATCAATGGTAGCCTTCAATGCTGGACGAGCTAGTTGGAGCTAGGAGAAGGAGGGGGTATTTATATCCCTCCTCGAAATGTAGCCGTTTGGCTTGATTTGAGGCCGCAATATCCGGGCTAAGTTGGGGAGGAAATTCCGGCCCCCCAAAATATCCGGCTTGCTGCCAAATATTTTGACGAAATTTCCGGGCCACTTCTGATAACAAACCACTTGAGTCCTTACCCATTTCTGCAATCTTCGAGAAACACCCAGATTATCCAACCTCCTGCCAATATTCCGGCCTGAAATTTTCAGGTGGGTTCTGTGAGAGAACCACCCAGGTCCTTAGTCGAAATATTGCCCTCAAAAAATCCATACCGTAATATCCGGCCCAGAAGCAATATTCTGGCCCAATATTTTGGGTGGGTTCTGCGAGTGAAGCACCTAGGTCCTTAGCTATTTTCAGCCTAGAATTTTCACCCTGGAATATCCGGCCCCCGGAGCAAATTTTCGGGCCAATATTTCGGGTGGCTTCTGTGAGCAAACCACCTGGTCCTTAGCCGATTTCTCGCCTGGGAAAATACACAGGAATATCCGAGCTTTGTCAAATAGTCCGGGGCAATGTTCCCACCTTTCCAGAGAGGTTTCCACACTAGTCCTTAGCCAATATTTTGGCATGGAAAACTTTGCACCAGAATATCCGGCCTAAGCCAAATATTTCGACCTGGATAGAAAGCTTTTCTCTGAACTTTTTGCTGACACCAGTTAATATGATTTTACGTGTACAACCTGCACCACTCACCATGATCTTAAAACATCACTAGTGTTGTTATGTAACACACAAATCACTATGGATCAACAAATATTCTTTCACAATGGTATCGCTAGAGGTGAACACGACCATGGATCTGCCGTCGCTTGGGGGAGCCTCTTTCACCAAGGAAGCACTGTAATGTAGGTGAAGGCTCGCCGTCAGATTCTTCATTGAGCTGGAGCTTTCGGGTGCACCGTTGTTCTCGCCGTAGCTTTGATCAGTGCGCTCGAGGGAGATGGGAAGTGTGTGGTGAGGCTTTGGACTGCAGGTGAAACCAAGAAGGGTAAACATCCCCTCTTTATAGCGATGTGTGGCGATTCGTGCTGGCCGTTGGGGACGGGCCAGATGAATGCCAAGTGTGGCGCCGTAACTATGGCGAGAGTGGGTAAATAGACAACGCCTCGGTTATCATGAGAGCTAAGTGGTGGCACGCGGTCACCTTCCATCTTCATGACATCGTAGGCACAGGGCCCACCACGGATAGACATGACATTGCCAAACTTGGTGAG
This sequence comes from Alopecurus myosuroides, assembly GCA_028641055.1. Lineage (NCBI taxonomy): Eukaryota > Viridiplantae > Streptophyta > Magnoliopsida > Poales > Poaceae > Alopecurus > Alopecurus myosuroides. The sequence goes on along the minus strand of CM054062.1, from coordinate 331,824,241 downwards.
TTGTCAATTCGTGTAGATGATCTCTCATAAGGTGGATTGATAATTCCAGCTTAAGAGTTGGATATTCTGTTTACATCTTATTTCAGGAAAGGCGAATACGACATTTGCACTTCGAGGAAATATTCAAGCTTAAGGAGTTCGAGAAGTTCGGCAAAACGAAAGACGAAAACCAGAAGATTAAACCTCTCCGCGAGCTACTGTTGGGGTTATGGCGAATATGGTACCATTTGCCATAGCTCCTAAGACGGAATGCTAGAGTGTCCCAAGAGGTTGTAAAGCAGGAGGCTTTACAGGGCGCCCAGCAAGCTGAAGCATATGTGGAGGTATCCGGCTTTACGGGAGACAGAGGCCCATCGAGACTCCGACTTGGAGAAGAAGTAGTATGACATAGCCGTCTAGGTTAGGTTAGATGAGATGTGTGGTTGGATGCTCCCCTGTAAGTCTGATACAGCAATCTACATAAAGCCAAACGGATCAACCTTGGGTGGTCATGCTGAGTTGTAACCCTAACTCGGTACATTGCCTAATAGTGGATTTTGCAGGAAGTAGGGAACCGCCTTAGCTAACCTGAACCTGGATAAACATGTGTCCTTTCACTGGCACTTCCGCTATGTCTATCCCCACGTCTCTACTATGGGACATGGCACCGCACGCCGTGCCAAGTTCTCCGATACACCGACATAATCCGCAAGTTCCACGAAGACTAAGCACGGTGGCGCTTCCATCAATGCAGGCTCAGGCACATGTCCGTGGATCCCCTTTTGTGTAGATCTAGGGTTGGGTTAGGTTAGGGTAAGCTCGAGTGAGCCGGTACTTAAAATATGTATGTAAGTTATGTTTGTCTGATCAATTGTATCAAGAATGACGACTGAGTCAAGTTTTAGGGGTTTAACTGCTTGTGTATGTTCTTGAATTTCCCCTTCAGTTCATCATACCGTGGCCATAATGGGTGTGCGGCCGTAGTGGAACTATACATGTCCCGCAGGTCGGTGTTGTCGCGGTTCACCAACGGTGAATAAGAAGAATGGGGTGGGGAAGGAAACGGAAGGAAATGGCAGGCACTGACCTGAACGGGCATGGGATCTACCTCAGGATCCCGTTTTTTACATCGATAATGATGTGGTAGATAGGTTGTGGGTCGCGCACTACGGTAGATGAGTTGAGGGTCCTGTGCAGGGTGGATGAGTGATGGTTCCAGCATTTGGATGGATAAGTGGTTGGTCCCACTCAAAAAGGGGCAAATTTGGCTTACATAATCTAAAACTCTAACGATCAGTCTTGACTTCTCTCTTGCATTTAAATGCTACAGGGGCCAGGTCGCGCATGGGCTATTTTCGCGTGCAGAAACGTCGCATGAGAGCTATTGTGGCCAAGTACGTAACTTTCATTTCAATACACATGAAAAATGTTTCACAAGAGCTATTTCTACCACTAGTAGAAAAAGGGCCTCTGGTTATGGGCTTTAGTACTCGTTAGCTATTGGACCGGGACTAGAGGGGGCGGCATCAACCGTTCGACTGGCCACGAACCCTTTTATTCCCGGGTCGTAATACGGACCGGGACTAAAACGGGTTCTAGCAACCGTTCGCCTGGCGCGAGACCTTTTAGTCCCGGGTCGTAATACGGCCCAGGACAAAAGCCCGAACCGTTTGCCTCCCGCGCGCTTTGGAAGTTTTTCTGATCGGGAGGGATCAAAAACAGAGAGGAGGGGTGCTAATTGCTACAGTAAGCGTGGTGCTATCATCATCTTCTTCTTCTTCTTGCTCTCCTCTCTTCCTCCCCGTCCTCCACCATGAGTCGATATGGTATTCGGTTTTTGGAGGTGTCCACACATGGCAAGACCCTCGATGTTGCCAACATGAATGAGAGTGCCCGGGTCCCGGGTCTTCTTGCCGATTTGAAGGAATGGCTTTGTGAGGATGAACACAAGTTGCTTGGCCTTGATCTTGAGTACACGGCCAATCAACGAGATGTTGTCGTCATCCAATTTGCTCACAAGAATTATGTCATGGTCTTCCAATGGGCAAGGTAACACACGAAAACTTATTTAGGATATATAGTAAAATTTCATAGGATAGCAACATGTGGCCATTTGAATCCTATTGGAAGAGATTCTGGTTATTCATATAGGATCAGAAAATTTCATAGGATAGCAACATGTGGCCATTTGAATCCTATTGGAAAGAGAGTTTATTTTGATACATATAGGATAGGAAAAATTGCATAGGATAGAAACATGTGTGTCCATTTGAATCCTATATATATGGGAAAGATTTTTGTTTGATTCATATATATGGGAAGAGCAATTCCTTGTCTTTGATTCGTAGGAGAGATACCATTTTGTGTAGGATAGGAAAATTACTCATTTTGTTCCATTTCTTGTTGCATTGAAAGAATAAACTTGTTGCCGCGGTGTTTAACATTTGTTCCATTTGTTGAGGAATTGAAAGAATATACATGGTGTGGCGGTATTTAACATTTGTTCAATTTTTATTGTTGCAGTAGTGACAAGAAGTGTCCAGAACTCATGGATTTCCTTGTCAACTGTCGGACCCATGGATACCAGGGTATCCTGGGCCGTGATGTGTCCCTCGACGGGAGGGTGATGTTGGTAAACCCCAAGACGAAGGTTGTAAGAGTGCAGCCGTAAGTTTTCCCTCAGAAAAGAAACCAAGGTTGAATCGACCAGTAGGAGGACAAGCAATCTCTGAAGGTTGATGCAGCTAAGGTGGCAGGGCGCACTACCGGTTCAACAGCAACGTGGAACCTACACAATCAAATCACTTTGCCCCAACGAAGCAGTGAGGTTGTCAATCTCACCGGTTTTGCTGAACACAAAGAGGTTAAACGTATGGTGTGAAAAACAATATCGGAATAGTATGAAAGCAGGAGCAGCAGTGTAAAAATAGTGGAAGCAGTGTGTGTACTATCAGTATGATAAAATAGACCGGGGTCCACAGTTCACTAGTGGTGTCTCTCCGTGAAAGATAAATAACATGTGTGGTGAACAAATTACAGCTGGGCAATTGACAGAAATGAAGGCTGCACCGTAGTGCATATGCAAGACATAAAGATTACTATGTGATTCATGCGGCATTACAACAAAATACATAGACCGTCATCGACGTTGGGTATTAAGTTGCAAGCAACAAATTATCGCAGTAAGAAAAGTGTGTAATGTAAACTAAGTAAACACCGTTGTTTTCTCCCTAATGGCAAGGGCACGTCCTCCATACGTCACGTTTCTGTCACTCGAGCACATTTGCAAAGGAGGCATGAACCCACTATCGAGCATAAATACTCCCTCTTGGAGTTACTAGCATCTACTTGGCCAGAGCATCTACTAATAACGGAGAGCATGCAAGATCATAAATAACATATGCATGAGGATACCATGATAGATTGATAATCAGAAGACATATCATTCAACATTCATCAGATCCCAGCAAAGACAACATGTAGCATTACATAAACATGATCTCGATCATGTAGGGCAGCTCACGAGATCTAAACATGAGGTACAAAGTGGAGAAGACAACCATCTCAATACTGCGATGGACCCGTAGTCCAGGGATGAACTACTCACGCATCACTTCAGAGGAGGGCATGGTGGTGTAGACCCCTCCATGATGAATTCCCCTCCCGGCAGGGTGCCGAGGAGAGCTCCAGAACCCTCCTGATCTCGGGATGACGATGAAGGCGACTTCGGGTGTTTCTCGGGAAAAAGTGGTATATTTTTAGGGTTCACGTATCGGGGGGATTATATTGGCGAAAGGGCAATGGCGGTGGACACCCGAGGGACCCACACCACCCCCAGGCACGGCCAGGGGGCGCTGCCCTATGGTGTGGCCCCCCTCCGGGCCTCTTTAGGACTCCGTGGTACCTTCGGGAATTCTAAGACTTCCGGGCTTCGAATTTTCCAATTCCGAGAATATTTCTAGAAAAACTTTTCTGAAACTAAAAACAGGGAACTGTCTCAACGGCATCTTGTAGATAGGTTTGTTCGGAAAATCGATAAAAATGATTTAAAGTGTATAGCAAACATGTAGGAAATAACATAAAAATAACATGGAACACCAGAAAATAAGGATACGTTTATGACGTATCAGGCCGTCCGCTGCTGGCCCAGTCCATTTGGCACGGAAGGAGTCCATACCCGCCCATCAAGACAGGGGAAACCCCTTAACCGTTCTCCCCCAAGGCCAGCCCCTTGAATAGGAGATCTCCAAGCGATCTCCACCGCGCATTGCTGGGGAGAAGTCCTGCTCCGACCCCGCTCCTTCCTGGAAGGAACCTCGCCCGCTGGGAGACAACTCATGTGAGGGTGACGTTCTGACCTCTGCGCGGATGACGAAGCCGCCGCAGGAGACAGGGTGGCTTTGACAGTTGCCATTCTCGTGTATAAAGCGCAGAGCTCCAATGCGCGCACCAAAGCCTCGTCCGTGGCTTTCTCCTTTGGTGCAAGAAGACCAAGTCCGCACTAGAAGACGAGGGCGGCGTCACCGGGATCCCCAACCGTGACGCCATGGACGGCACAACTGTTCCTCGGCGACCAAGACCGCGCGGGAGGCGCAGTGTACGGGGCGCTCCCCCTTTGGCACCTTGTGGTATCCGTTTACCACCAAGTGAGCGGGAAACAGGGCCGGTCGCCAGTATAAGTAGACCACCCTATCTCCTCGAGGGGGGACAAGAACAAGAGAGAGAGAGAGAGAGAGAGAGAGAGAATACCATGTAGGAAGATCACCAGAATACCCCATTGTACTGTAACCTTGATGGTGCAATCAACCGGACAAGCAGGAGTAGGGCTTTACACCATCACGATGGCCTGGACTTGGGTAAACCCCTCGTGTTGTGACTATTTTCCTTCGAGACCTACCCTCTTGAAGCCTCCGGAGGTGCGATTGAACCTGGCTAGCCCCCAGTGTTCGAACCTTTGTGTGCTACCCAGTCGTTGACAGAACAACAACTCCGACATTTGGCGCGCCAGGTAGGGGGCTAAGGCGTCTCTCTCGTATCTCCGTCGCGATGGTCGCTTCCCGCACCAAATGGACCAGCCACAGGGCGCGGTCCTGGAAGCGGAACAACCTCGGCGGCCTCGTCACCGACTTCACCCACATCATGCTTTCCCATTCTCGCTCCTGCACATCGCAGCGTGGGCGTGGCATGATGCACGCCGGCGAGTTCCATGCGAACCCGACGCGGCCCCTGTGGTCTTCTGCATGGGTAACCATGCAGGATGCCCCATCTGGAGCACAGGGGCCGGCGCGCTTCCCGACTATGCTCGGCGCAGGTGATGCTCGGTTGGTGTGGACCATCGAGCTCACCTCAACTCCATCAGCCAACTGGGAGCAGACTGGCTTCACCGCGGCTGACACGCCCGTGGTGAGGCCAGCGAAACCCTGGACACGTAGGGTGCGTCACCCTCGAGCGTGCGGCACGACATCCTTCACCCCGGGAAACGCCACCACCTACTCAGAGTGGCCTAGCTACCGAGAGCGGCGGGCGAGCGCCCGGGCGGGGTGCTGCTACGAGTTCAACAGGGACATGTGGGAGGCAAGGTGGCCTTCAGCCTTCCAGCCTTGCCTCCCGCCACGCTACACAGGAGACAGTCCCCCGTCGGACTTCCTGCGGCAATACGAACCATGAGTCAGGGCAGCTGGGACGGTGACCGGTGCCTCCTGAGGTACTTTCCCCTGGCTCTCCGCAGCCCTACGCTTGCATGGTTGCTAAACCTACCGGACAGCTGTGTGGACTCGTGGGAGGACCTGCGCACGCAGTTCCTCCAACGCTTCCACCACTACGGCCGTCTTCCCCGCGGTGAACCCGAGGGTTAAGTCACTCTAAGGCGTTTCTCCTTGGGACGTGGCGGCCGCGGCGTGGTGGAGGCGCACGACACCACTCGTCACGTCTCATGCATACTCGGTGGGTCCCTCGCCCCTTCTTCCGGACACCACCTCAAGCAAGCATCGCGGGAGGTCAGCGCCGCCTGTTGCGGGGTTGAAACGGCTACCTTGCCACTCAAATGGTCCCAGCAAGAGATCTCCTTCAATGCCGCCGACCACCCATGATCAACCACGTCGCCTTCTCGAAGACGCTCATGGACGGAGGCGCCGGCCTCAACGTGATCTCCCTCGGGACCTTCGAGAAACTGCGCATCCCGCGTGACCGCCTCAAGGCCACCAGGCCCTTCACTGGAGTAACCAGCGGCACAACCGTGCCGCTGGGGAGGGTCAGGCAGGCAGGCACGTTCGGGACCCGCCACAACTACCGCACCGAGGAGGTCGACTTAGACGTCTCCCACATCAGGCTGCCCTACAACACCATACTCGGCTACCCGGCACTGGCCAGGTTCATGGCCGTACACACCACGCCTACAACGTGGTCAATTTGCCCGGGAGCAGCGGACCCCTTAATATTCACGGGGACATAAAGGACGCGGTGCGCTCCATGGAGGACGGCTACAAGAGGCGGCAGCATCACACGCCATCGACGAGGGTGACCTCGGGGACACTGTCGAACCTCCAAAGAAGAAGAAGATGTTCTCTCACGAGAGGGCAGCGACAAAGAAGGTCTCCGTGAACTCCAACGGCATAGGGCCGAGATCCACCATCGGGGCCGGGCTGCCCCCAAATAGGAAAGCGCGCTCGTCGCCTTCCTTCGGGCAAACGCGGACATGTTCACACGAACAGCGTCCGATATGCCCGGTGTAGCAAGGGAGGTGATCGAGCACCATCTGGTGGTGTGCCCGGGCGCACGCCCGGTCAAGCAGAAGGCCCGTCGCCAGGGCCTGGAGAAGAAGGAATTCATCGTCAAGGAGGTGGAGAAGCTCCTGGACGCCAAGATCATCTGCGAGATCATCCACACCGAGTGGATCTCCAACCCCGTCGTTGTCGCCAAGCACACGGGTGGAGGACGTCTCTTCGTGGATTTCACCGTCCTCAACAAGGCCTACCCAAAGGATCCATATCCTCTCCTGATGATCGATCAAATAGTGGACTCCACCGCTGGGTGCGATCTCCCACTACAAGAGAAATGAGATTCAGTGACAAAATGGCTCATGATAAAGTGTCATACCGTCATGGATATGTCTTAATCGGTGACAGTTTGGTCCTGGCGTCAAGCATGCACATCAATCGTTGACAATTCATTTTTTTTGTTAAGGAGAAACTGTCACCGATTAACCAATCCGGATGGGCTGTCTGTTTGATGACGAATCAAAACTGTGGATAATTTAAATTGTCATTAAATATCATTCGAAACTAATTATTTATAGGAGGAATATGTTTACGCTAATTTTGATATCATGTTATCTTGTGGACCCACTTGTCAGGAAAATAACAGTAGTGAACAATTATTAATTTCGTAAGTATGAACAAATTTGTTCCGTAGCAAGATTCGAACACATGTTCTAGGAAGGATGGGGACTGTTACCAGTACAGTTTTACTGGACTATATGTTTCTTTTGTTGATTAACCTTTTTAGTAGTCATAACTAACGCACGCAAATTGTTAGAATTAATTGGCTCATTGGGGTGTCATGATTATGTCTGATTTCATAAGTCCTTAATAACTCCTCTATCCTAGGTCCAGTTAACGTCGCGCCTCTAGGACAGAGGGAGTTGGCAGCCCATCACGGTGACTGTCGTAGCGGATCACGGTCACCGTCGAGGCGAGCAGAAATCCGGCGAGGCTTTGTCTGGCGGCACACGGGAAGACGTGTCGAGACGAAGCTGAGGTGAGTTCCGGTGCGATTTGGTTAGGAGTAGATCCGTGTTAAATTTAAATTGGCGTTTGTTAAAGTAACAAAAATGCACATCCTTATGCTTGCGCAATGCATCACCAAATGATGTTTACTCAATTTGTTATGATGTCAAGGTTTGTTGTGCTGAATTTTGTAATTATGTTTACTTATTTGTAGGCAATGGATCGAGATTGGATAAAAAGAAGGAGTTTGCTTTCAGGAGAATACATGAGTGGTCTTAGTGGATTTATGGATTTTATACAAGCTAATTTGGAGAATTATGAAACAATTTTGTGCCCATGTAGTGACTGCCTTAATCTTGTACATCATAATCTACAAGATGTTGAGCGTCACTTAAATTGCAGGGGTATGTGCATGACCTATACGAGGTGGATTTTTCACGGGGAAACTTTTAGTGATGATGAGAGACCTAATGGCGATCATGGTGCATACCAAAGTGACAACAATGAAGATTTTGATGATTGCAATGCCAATGATATTAATTATGTTGATGATTCATCAGATATGATCGATGATCTGCAGAAGTCTGGACATCAAAAGTCTAGTAAGCCAAATTTGTATGCAAGTCTACTTGAAGAAGCCAAAGTAGAGCTTCATGAGGGATGCACCATTTTCACAAGGCTGGCCTTTATTATTAAACTCCTTCGTGTGAAATCATACACTCGGATGACAAATAGAGGTTTTGATCTATTACTTGAGGTTTTACGTGCAGCTTTGCATTAGGTGAAATTCCCCAAATCATATGCTGATGCAAAGAGTGTACTTTCAAAGGTTGGGCTTGGGTATGAGACAATTCATGTATGCAAGTACGATTTTGTATTTTACTGGGGAGATCATGAAAAAAATACGCATTGTCTTGTGTGTGGCATATCAAGATGGAAAAAAAAAAGATTCCTCACAAGGTGCTTAGGTATTTTCCTATAATTCCAAGGTTACAAAGATTATTTGTATCAAAGGAAGTTTCAAAGCTCATAAAGGGGCACAAAGAGAAGAGGGTTGTTGAGGAAAATATTTTGGGGCACCCAGCTGATGGTGAGGCTCTGGAACATGGGAAGCAAACATGAAGACGCCTTGATTTCCTATGTACAGCATGAACAACATCTTGTCTCCCATCTTCAAGTAGTTCTCCTTCTTCATAAAATCCTTCCAGCCCATGACGCACAATCGGCCATCGTGAGGTGAGATTGTGTAGTACCCATCCACCCTAGTGTTTGGATAGCATATAAGCTGGATGTCACCACCTGGACGATGAAGTTCAGCGAGCACGAAGCGGCATGGGAATTTCTGTTGAACCAACATATATTAGTGTTATCAACTAGACATGTAAAATTTCAGATATTTATGTATTCATTGTACATATATATATTGCTAGGCAGTAACTACTAATTTGACATAGATTATTAGTGATTACCACATGCTTGTGTTCATTCGAGTTGTTGGTCCAGTTCAGAGTATGCAGCATTGGTACGATAATTCCTCCTTCGTCAAAATTTCCAGCTCCATTTTCTTGCACAATGTTTTCCAGATTGTAAAGCTGCTCAATCAATGTTCCCATCATCCTCCAGTTTATAGTGGTTCCATCAGTGGCATCTATAGAGTCCACAATGTCCCGTTTGGTGCAGGACAAATGGAAGTAGGCTGTAAATAGAGAGTGACAATTAAATTAGGTAAAAAGCAGTTTACTAAAATTAGCAGAACAAAGTACTTGGGACTATATCTAACTAATTGTAAGAAAAAATAGCACTAAATTAGGTAGTTCACCGGTTCTTAATTACATATTGCAATCAATTAGCGACAACAAATTTAATAATTAAGTAATAAGCAGAAAAGATTTCAAGTTGCCATAATAGTACATCTTACTAATTATGTCAAACAAATTAGTACTAAATTCTGCTTTAATAAAGTATTACTACTGGTACCTACTAATTTAATAAAGAAATAAGAATAAGAGAACAATAGTTGCCTTCATATTAGCATGTAAATATACATAAAATAACTTCATCAAGTACAAGCATTACATGGATGGGTCTTCGGGAAACTTGGAGTGCAGACACGACTGCCAGGACCATGGGGGTGCATATTGATAACAAGCACATCGCAGGTGCGAGATCATAGACGTCACAAAATCCTGTCCACAGTCGACCATGAAAGTTGGCTACACCGTGGTTATTCGTAACTTTGACGCCAAATGTGAATCCTTCTTTGGTGTACAAATTAAAATCAAATGTGGCCTCCTGGAACGTAGCCACAGCATGCTTGCGAAGGAAGCAAGCTCTGATTTGGCAGGGGATGATCTGATAAACAATAAAAATCAGTACTACTAATACTTTTAGGAACACAAGAATTTTATACATTTATCTAGGAACCATTAAAAAATTATTTATGTAGCAGTAATATGTTATAGAGTTTGAACTACAGGTCAAGACTAACATAATGCATTACTTGAAGCTATAATCAACATGGACAGGGGCTCCTCTCAGGCCATCTGCCACGCGTTGTCTAGCTGGATGTGGGCCTTTGCCTCTTGGTCACACGTTTTTTTTCTAGAACTCTTGTGCTGTTGGGCACATGTTGGCTCGGAGAGACAGAACGACAAACACACGGGCGGGGCGCCGCCGGGTTGTGGAGGAGCAGCGGAGGGCGGTGACCGAGTGCCGGGCGCCGGCACCGGGCGGAGGCCGAGCGCCGGGCGCCGTCGGCGGGGAGGTCAAGTGCCGGGCCCTAGCGACGGGCGGAGGTCGGGTGAGGCAGATCGAGCGCCGGCGGAGGGAGGTCGAGCCGGGGCCAGCGACGGTGGAGGTCGAGCTCAGGCTGAGGGCGGGGATCAAGCGCTGGGCCCCGACAGCGGACAGAGGTCAAGCGACGGCGCCGGCGGGAGGCAGAGGTCGAGCTCAGGTGGAGGGCGGAGATCGAGCGCCGGCGGGGAACAACCAGGACGGCGGCAATTCAGTGGAACCTGATGCCACGGCGACTTGGAGCAACCGGCGATATGACCAATCTGACGCCCATGAGCTCACCAGTGACTTGCGCGAGGCTAGAAGATGACGACTCTCGAGGACTTGAGGCGTACATGCGCATGGTGCGGTCGGGAGCGGGGGTGAGGACGACCACGGAATGGAGGCCGCGACCTTGAGTAGCAGCGGAAGAATGGAGATATCAGTCGACACGAGGAGATAGTCGACGACGAGCGCCCGGAAGAACAGACGAACAGACGACTGCCAGAGGCAAAATGGCAACGGTCGAGCACGTGTGAGGAAAAAAAATCTGAAACTAATTGGCTCTTTATACTATGTTATGGAAAGTAGCTTAGTATTACCGGAGGCCAAAGGGCAAAATGTAGAAAGGCAAAGGGAAACATAAATATAACTCTAACAGATATGCCCTCCATGGATTTGTGGCTACTCTATTTCCATATTAGAAATACTGTATTTTACAAAGTTTTCCTTTTCTTCCTTTAATTCAGGTACAGGATGTTGCTCATAGTTACAGACAAAGGTTCAAATGTTCACGGTGCTAATGTTGGTGTGGCGTAAGACTTCGTTTCTTGTGGTGGAATCTTATGCTCCACTATCCTCCTGCTGAAACCTCTGGGTTAGTTGGGAGGAGATAAGTTAATAATGTGACTGTCCACATTGTTCTGTTTGGTGAGATGACATTTTCGTTTCTAGGTTCTATATTTTGTTTCTGGAGACAACGCTTTTGTGCGGATTTGTAACTACGTGGTTCCACACACACTATTGTCTCTACTATGTTTGGTGAGGAATATTTCAAATATGTTGAGTTTGATATTCACATGGTTTCTTGTTTACTGTGTTCGTAAGTTTACTATGTGGACAAGAGGGCGTTAGAAAACAAGATGATGTTCTGGCCGATCACATACCTCGCCTGCTAATGTTTTGGTTTGTTACTTTGTTTCGAAAATATCACGAGATTTATATCTTCTCTATTACAACCAATCAAGAAATGCTTACCAAAGGAGACACCAAAAGGAGCGAGAAGATTGGAGCTATGTCAGAGTTGCACTCTCGATTGTTTAAAAAAGAGAATACAATGCCTTATGTTGCTAGGTGACATTGCGCAACTCCGTATTTGTTTTCCGTTCATAGAACCTGTTTGAGAGGAAACCGTCTGACAACGGAAGACAAGGAAGAGGTTTGACAACAAACACTAACCGTTATTCTTTCAGATTATATTATATTAAACCGCACACCCCTCCTGCATAGACCAACTACCTATTTACTTCAATCTATGCCATTAAAATGCAACAACAAAAAACAGACACGTAGTGTCAGAAAACAAAGGGACTGCGAGTGTGTACCCTGCCAGCCACTCTATGACACAACGCCATGCAGCCGGTGCAGCGGAGCGCGCTTTTCGTCTAGTTTACTATAAATAGCAAGTGGTCCTAACATAGCACTTGTGTGTACCACAACTCATACTGTCAGCATCAGAAAGGACCTACCTATAAAAGGGAACACCAACTATGAACAACAGAAAGGCAACTTGAACTGTTTATATTACATGAAGGGACATTACAACATGTCACACATATAGTACTAACAGAAATTAATCAAAAAAGTTCTATCTAGCAGTAGATCATCATCTATGTAGCAGTACATTGGAATGTAGTTCAACAAATTGAAGCAGAGTTTTTGTAAAACATCTACACAGCAATTGTTTAGGTAGATCCTGAAATTTGACATGTTCTCAGATATACCTAGCTAGCTTACAATGTTAAAGCAATGGTAAAGAAGTATTGATCAACAAGCACAAAGTAATCAGAGAATAGAGTTCTCACCGTGTTGTCCTTAAATCCTTCTTGCAGGGTTAGCGAGAAGAAATTCTTGTCCCGATTGCGTTTGCCACAGAGGCCCTTGTTGTCAAAACAAGTTGGACACTACGAAACAAAAACAAGGAGGATTGTTTGTTGGTGAATCGCCACGAACTGAAATACAGGATGAAATAGGATTGGACCAAGAGGCTCAGGTGAAGAAGTACCAACCTTGACACCGCCGACCATCTTCGTCAGATCGCCCAAAACTGCAGCATGATGAATACGGTGCTAGAGAGAGGACGGCGGCGGAGACAGAGATGGATGAGGACGGCGGTTGTTGCTCTCCTCTGCTAATGCGGGTTTTCACGGAGTTAATATTGGTAGGTGCATGGATGGGTGAGGAGCGCGAGATTGACGTGACACGAAGATCCCTTCTGTAGTGCAAGCGGCCAACATGTCATTCACGGCTTACCAAAAATAGTGTGGAAAATAACCGTGTGCAGTTGCCATTTTTACCGCATCACCCAAAACTGCCACCAAATCAATCTATCTCCTCCGCCCTGCTTCTCCTCTGTTCCCCATTTTCTCTGCCCCCTTGTTTGTTCTTCCTCTGCCCTGCTTCTTCAACCACCCGCGCCATGGATGTCGGCGCAATAAGAACGGACCGCAAGAAGCTGGTTGCCCATGGGATAGTCGAGATTGATGTCGTGCACACGAACGACGTCAATGTAGTCACTGAAACCCTTGACATGTACGAGGGTTTGCTCAAAGGAGAAACTCACAAGTTCATGGGGCTTGATATTGAATACACCAATGAAGATGACGAAGACAAACATGTCACAGTTGTCCAACTTCCCTTGTGTAAGCACGTACTCGTCTTCCAGTGGTCAAGGTATGTCAAAGCACTGGTTCTTTGATACGCACTTCGATTTTTAGTTCTTCGATTTCACTCTGTAATATTCTATCCCTCCTTTATAGTACAATGTGAACTACATGTTTCTCATTTGTTTACTTGATGCTGCAATAGTGAGAAGTTGTGTCCCCAGCTGCTGGATTTCCTTAGATTTAAAGGAATAACCTTTGCTAGTGCTGACAAAACACATGACAAGAAAGTTATGAAGAGAACATGGGAATGGGAGGTTGAAATTCCAGATGAGTATCATGTTAATATTCAGGATTTGTTCCAGATGGATAACAGAAAAAGGACTGGAATGGCTACCATGGCAGTAGAACTGATAGACGAGTCGTACAGTACCCTGAAGACCAAGTTTCCATATGATGCACATTCCCACTGGGAGAATAATCCACTTGACGAGATCAACCATGTGTATGCAGCTAAAGATGCTTTCGTGGCGTACGAGTTGTACCGTTTAATCTACATGGTGAATAAGGGACAACTTCACCTTCAGCAACAATCAATTTACTGCCCGAGATGCAAGACATGCACATCAGGTGCGTCGATTGGGACAATCGCATCTGCACCGAGTGGGAGCAATTCATCTTCATTGATCATCATGGCGTGCTCACAGGGAAGTGAGGGGTGGGAGGAAGCGTCATGCAGGCACAATTACAGAGCAAAATGGCCGGATGGGTGGGATTGGTGTCCCTCGGTGAAGAAGGACGATGACTCTTGGGATGAATGGTGAGCGGCAGAAAGAACTCGATGTTGTGCTGCTCTGTATTTACTTGTGTTGTTTATTGCAAATTTTTATTTTTTTCTCTGTGTCTCTGTTAGTACAGTTTGTAATGTCTGTCAGAACAATGTGTGTTAGCTTTCAGAATATGGTTTGTAATATGTGTCATGGTGGTTTCGTCGAATTAAACCCCCCGAAATGCCATTTAGGGGGCCATCTAGACTTCTAACTTTTGCAAACGCCCCAACCATTGTGTGTTTCTTGTTTCCTGCATCGAAGTGAGATCATTGCACGTTTGGGTCCACAAAGAACCAGTTCTCAATCCAAATTTGGTAAAAAACATGTGTCGAGGCCATTTTCGGGCCTTTTTGGCTAAAACAATGTTTCACCAACCTAGGATGACCACAAAAATTTAAAAACTTGCATGGGCCAACCATCCACCTATTCGATCATACACAAAAAGTTACATCCCAATCTGAGTCGTGCGTGCCACAAGCATATACACTAGCTAGGGTTTTCGGGGTTCTCGGGGAGGGGAATGCCCACTTCAAAGCATGTTCCACTCACACCATCACCTCATTGCACCAAAACTCCTTTAAATACACATAAATTGTACAAAAAAATTTGATTTCCACATTCTTATGGCAACACCATGGGTTGAAAATAGTTTGGCCTTCCTACATGGTGGTTTCGTCAAATTAAACCCCTCGAAATGCCATTTCGGGGGCCATCTCGGCTTCTAACTTGCGCAAACGCCCCAACCATTGTGTGTTTCATGTTTCCTGCATCGAAGTGAGATCATTGCATCTTTGGTTCCACAAATAATCAGTTCTCAATCCAAATTTGGTACAAAAACATGTGTCGAGGCCATTTTCGGCTAAAAAAATTGTTTCACCAACCTAGGATGACCAAAAAAATCTACAAACTTGCATGGGCCAACCATCCACCTATTCCATCACACACAAAAAGTTACACTTCGATCTGAGCCATGCATGCCACAAGCACATACACTAGCTAGGGTTCTCGGGGAGGGGAATGCCCACTTCAAAGCATGTTCCACACACACCATCACCTCATTGCACCAAAACTCCTTTCAATACACACAAAATGTACGAAATATTTTTATTTCCACATTCTTATGGAAACACCATGGGTTGACAACAGTTTAGCCTTTCTACATGGTGATTTCGTCGAATTAAACCTCCTTAAATGCCATTTCGGGGGCCATCTCGGCTTCAAACTTGTGCAAACGCCCCAACCATTGTGTGTTTCTTGTTCCCTGCATTGAAGTGAGATCATTGCATGTTTGGGTCCACAAAGAACGAGTGCTCAATTCAAATTTGGTACAAAAACATGTGTCGAGGCCATTTTCGGGCCTTTTCGGCTAAAAAATGGTTCACCAACCTAGGATGACCACACAAATCGACAAACTTGCATGGTCCAACCATCCACCTATTCCATCACACACAAAAAGGTACACCTCAATCTGAGCCGTGCGTGCCACAAGCACATACACTAGCTAGGGTTTTCGGGGTTCTCGGGGAGGGGAATGCCCACTTCAAAGCATGTTCCACTCACACCATCACCTCATTGCACAAAAACTCCATTCAATACACACAAACTGTACAAAATATTTTGATTTCCACATTCATATGGCAACACCATGGGTTGATAAACGTATGGCCTTCCTACATGGTGGTTTCGTCGAATTAAACCCCCCGAAATGCCATTTCGGGGGCCATCTCGGCTTCTAACTTGTGCAAACGCCCCAACCATTGCGTGTTTCTTGTTTCCTCCATCAAAGTGAGATCATTGCATGTTTGGTTCCACAAAGAACCAGTGCTCAATCCAAATTTGGTACAAAAACATGTGTCGAGGCCATTTTCGGGCCTTTTCGGCTAAAAAAATGTTTCACCAACCTAGGATGACCACTAAAATCTACAAACTTGCATGGGCCAACCATCCACCTATTCCATCACACATAAAAACTTACACCTCAATCTGAGCCGTGCGTGCCACGAGCACATACACTAGCTAGGGTTTTCGGGGTTCTCCGGGAGGGGAATGCCCCACTTCAAAGCATGTTCCACTCACACCATCACCTCATTGCTCCAAAACTCCTATCCATACACACAAAATGTACATAATGTTTTGATTTTCACATTCATATGGCAACACCATGGGTTGACAAACGTTTGGGCTTCCTACATGGTGGTTTCGTTGAAATAAACCCCCCGAAATGCCATTTCAGGGGCCATCTCGGCTTCTAACTTGTTTAAACGCCCCCAACCATTGTGCTTTTCTTGTTTCCTGCATCAAAGTGAGATCATTGCACGTTTGGGTCCACAAAGAACCAGTGCTCAATCCAAATTTGGTACAAAAACATGTGTCGAGGCCATTTTCGGCTTTTCGGCTAAAAAAATGTTTCACCAACATAGGATGACCACAAAAATATACAAACTTGCATGGCACAACCATCCACCTATTTCATCAAACACACAAAATTACATCTCAATCTGAGCCATGCGTGCCTAATCTACAGTAAAAAATTGGTATGCTTTCATATTTAAAAATGTACACAATTAATTCTATTTTCGGGCGCATTAAAATTGTCCCCTTATATTTTCCACGGGAAATAAAAGTTCCGTCCAAAATCTGTCCCACTTTTCGTTCCCTCCTTTTCACCCTCGCCCCAAAAACGAATCAAGATAATCGCACTCCCATATATAGTTCATGCCACCCCTTAATAACGTTCCATCTTAACTACCACTGAAAACCACGCCGCGCTCTCAGATCCATCCTCTTCTCCGTCCGTTCTTCGCATCTCAGTCGCCTCTCTCGCCGGTGGACGCCATGACGAACAACTGTCGAGCTGCCGCCAGACCAGCTGCCAAACATACACCATAGAAGCCTAACAAAAAACGCGCATGTAATCACTTGATCACACATAAGAGTTCATGTTTTCGTCTTAGATCTAAGGGCACAACGCTCATGATATCAATTTGATGCATCCTAACACGCACAGTAAATGCATTATAGTTTTAAGAGCACTTACATGAATGACTACATATCAAGGTTTATCAAATCTATTGCCATTTCCTTGTTACCATGATCACCGAGGCTACGTTGTGTGCAAAACATTCACATCCGACGGCGTCACTTCAGCTAAGGTTTCATAGATCTGATGCGCACTACGTTTCGTTTTTCCTAATGTTATTAAACTATAACTCAATAAAACTATACCTATTATGTTAGGACATCTACAATGCATAAAACAAGATTTTTATTATAGGCCTAATTCCGAAAATACATCTAGTATGTTAGCTACATCCTTCAAACTATAACTGAATATTGTGCATGCCTTTAACTCAACATCAGGACCCCCTATACTAAACTGAATATTGCATATACTTTGTCATATGCTCAGTCACATTTGTCAATCGAATCTGGAACCCACTGCACCAATTTGTACTTATGTTTACTCATCTTCAGTTGCTCCGGATAAGCCTGTACAAACGACACTTGAGAAGGAAAAGAAGCAAGTGATGCAAGAAAATGCAATGCGTATGGAGCAGATAATGAAGGAAAATTTTGATGTTGATCCCACAAATACATATGCTTTCAAAGATGTAGCACATGCCTTTGTGTACGGTGGGCCATATATGGTACACAAATAGACCAACATTCTACTCATGTGCAGGACAAGGATATGGAAGTTGACCCTGCATACGAACCAACTGCTGAAGAAATGGCGAATGCTCAAGAAGAGATTGATGCTAAAATGGCACAACGCAAGATCATACAATATTCAATACAATTAATCATCTAGTAACAAAAACACATGCTAAGTGATTCATACTAATTCATTGATCTATTAACCTTGCAGGATACCAAAGATTCAGTAACCGGAGCATAGAAGAAGCGTTCGAAGACAGTAGTACCACCTTCAAACATTTCAACAAGATCAAAAGTACCAACTGAGCCTCAAGAACGGCAATCTTATAAGCCTAGCGCAGCCGGTAACAACTCTCAAGAACAAAACTCACATACATGGACTGTGACATCTAAAGACAGCAACTCACCTGATGGCAATGAAATTGAAAACTTTACACACCAAGGTATTAACTAGTGTACTTCAATGTGTTTTTAGCTTCAATATTTAAAAATTCGAAATTATTTCAATCATGCCATCTCTCATATTGCAGACGCAGTGAGTACTCCCTCTATACTAAGCGAAAGAGAGGTGGACTCAAGCCTACTATGGGGCATGGACTACATGAGTACACCAAAAGAAATGGTGGAAATAGAATACAAATTAAATTCACTGAAGGCACGAGGAGACCAAGAAATCCTATGTAGTCAGCTAAACTTAGCTCTGAGGTTGGCATTCACATCCGCAACAAGATTCCTTTGGCAACACACTGGACACAATACAAAAAATATAAAAGTCTAAGCCATGTGATTCCTCGTGCTCTGAAGAGTCCACACTCTTCATGTTATTACTGTACTAATTTCTGGTTGTTGCTACATTTACGCACCTAGCGCAAAAATAATGCATCCCTGTTTTTTCTAGGGAAAGTTTGAGATGGACAGAGAAAACGAATTGGCCAAATCAGTGTGCACTGATATGATACAGAGTACTGTTCGGCAATTCAGGTATAGGCTTAAAAGCACTACTGGCCCAAGGTGAAAAATCTTGCACCTAAGCAAGGATACTTGTTCAGGCCACATAATGTAGAAGAAAACAGTTGGAAAGAACCGGTGAACAGATGGTTCGATGACCACTACCAGGTACATTCTTTATACTTCTTTCACTTACATTTACTGAATTCACAAATATGTACTATATGCATTACTAATTAAAGCTACTAAACATAGGAAATGTGTGCAAAGAATGGAAAAATAGAGAAGCCGTTAAGAGGAACCACACCACGGGCTCTTGAAGCTATATATCACACTTTGAACATGTTGTAAGTATACATAATAGCACAATGCAATTTCTACTTGTAATGTTTCATGGAATTACAGTACTAATGTTCATTACACATTTATTTGAGCAGAAGGCTTAGAACCAGGAACTTGAAACCTCTGCAATTGAGTTTTATAGAATTAGCCATACTAACAAAGATGGTGTGATGACTCCTGAAGCAAAAGAGGCTTATGTAAGAATTATTTCTTATATTCCATATTTTATATGTGACCAACCAAACTAAATTTCTATATTTACTAGTCTTCACTTGTTTTGAATTCATTCGTAATGTAGGATGCAATGGTGGAAATGAAACTTCTACCACCCAAAGAAGGTGAGCCTGAAAAAACTGATGTGCAAATTATTGAAGCAGCCCTGAAGCAACAGTCCTCATCCAGCGGCAGCACATTCCTCACAAGAATGGGATTATCATCAAGTTCCAGGAAGTCCTCCATTTCAGCAGCACGCATCCGAGAGTTAGAAGATAGGCTTGCAGATCAGGAGCAACAGTCGAAGGAGGCAACTGAATGGTATCAACGGGAGATGGATGCAAAACTGAATGCCCGGGATGAAAAGTTCGAAGAACTTAGAAAGAAGCAGGAAGAAGAATTAGAAGATCTTAAGAATTATCAAGCAGAAAAGACTATAGCTTATGAGAAGAGGCAACAGGAAATGGATGCCGTACTGGGTTTGCTCTTAAGGCAGTCATCATAGAACAACTAAACATCAACACCGCCAGCATGATGCATTGATCTTCATAGAGAGCACTTGATGATGGTATCATTATTTTTCATCTCATTGTCATTTGTCTTATTTAAATTTATGTGTATCAAACTTATATAGTACGTGCACCACTGCATATGTTATAATATTTATTTTTTCTACCATTTGATAGTTCATTTGTTTTTCTATTGCCAATACAAACAAAAATCAAAATAAGCAATTTTCAGCCTAATGCAAAGCATGACGCAAAATGTGCCACCGTCACCACCATCATGTTGCCAATCTGTTGGCCCCACTAGCCAGCACATGGTGGGACCCAATTGTAGGTAATTTGTCGGCCCCACAAGTCAGCACACTCTGGGTCCCAATTGTCATCACACTGTGGGTCCCACTTGTCGGTACACTGTGGGTCCCAACTGTTGGTAATTTCTCGGTCCCACTTGACAGCACAACGCGGGTCCCATCTGTCAGATTGCCACGTGTCTTAATGTGGCCCCACACGTCAGATTGTCACGTGGCATTATGTGGACCCACACGACAGCATCCACGTCACACATGTTGGACCCACATAGTCAGCATCTACATCAGCATCATGGGACCCACATGTAAGGCCACGTCATCTTTGTCGACTCATCCTAACCTCAGTCAGTGACAAATTGTGCTATATACCATGACAAACCTCTCTGTCAAGGATTAAGCCTAATCATTGACAAACTTTCTCACTGTCACTATCAAATATTTGACATTGACAAAAAAATGCATATTGTCACCCCCGATATTTTATGACGGAGCTTCAGTGACAAACTTGTTGACAGTCGAAATTTCTCAACAACCTATTTTCGGTGAAAAATAATGGATATTGCTTGACAAAAGTGGTTTGTCACAAAATCCATTTTCCTTTGTAGTATCCTCTGTTTCCTTGACGCCTTCTCAGGCTATCATCATATAAAAATGGCGAAAGAAGATGAAGAGAAGACCACTTTCCTAACACCTTGCGGGGTGTTCTGCTACGTCTTAATGCCCTTCGATTTGAAGAACGCATGAGCCACCTTCTAGAGTCTCATGCACATCGCCTTGGGGACGCAAATAGGGAAGAATGCGGAGGCCTACGTCGATGACATCGCCGTAAAAACTCGCGAAGAGCGCACGCTCGTCGTTGACCTTGAGGAGACATTCCAAAACCTCTGCAGGGTCAACATCATGCTCAACACCGACAAATGCATGTTCGGAGTTGCGGCAGGGAAGCTGCTAGGTTTCTTGGTGTCCCATCGGGGCATCAAGGCGAACCCCGACAAGATCCGAGCCATTGAAGAGATGCAACCTCCACGACGACTGAAGGAGATGCAACGCCTCGCGAGATTCGTGGCGGCGCTGGGGCGCTTCATTTCCAGGTTTGGCGACAAGGCTATGCCTTTCTTTAAGCTCCTGAAGCGTTCGGATCCATTCAAATGGACTGCCGAGGAAGCTGCTGCATTTGAGGAGGTCAAAAGGTATCTGGCAAGCCCTCCTATACTCGTCGCACCACGACCATGGGAGCCGCTGCGCCTGTACCTTGCGGCCACCCCTCAGACAGTCAGTGCTGCACTCGTAGCTGAAAGGCCAGCTGAGAAGAAAGGAGCGACCCTGCCCGACTTGGAGCCCACGCCCGCTTCTCCCCGAGAGGACTCTGTTGCAGGCGAAGAGCTCCACAAGGAGAATACCCTCATGCAGCCTCAGGAGAGACCCAATGCGTCAGGACAACTCACTGTTGGGGCGTCTAAAGTCGCTCTTGTCGAACACCCTGTTTACTTTGTGAGCATCGTGCTTCGAGATGCCCGCGAGAGGTACCCCATGCAGCAGAAGCTCCAGTACGTGCTCCTTGTAGCTTCGAGGAAGCTTCGTCACTACTTCGAGGGGAAGCCCATCATTGTGGTGTCAACCTTTCCCCTCGAGCTGATCCTTCGAAATTCCAACGCCACGGGGCATGTCGCGGAGTGGGCTGTCGAGATTCAACACTTTGAGCTCCAATTCCTCACGACCAAGGCCATCAAGGGAGGATTTCTGGCGGAATTCAACGCAGAATGGACAAATCCACCATCGGAAGAAGACCCCAAAGAGGAGATGGCCGTCCCCGGAAAGCTGGCTCCCGGAGAATGGACCATGCATTTCGATGGCGCTTTCTCCTCCAATGGCTCGGGGGATGACGTCGTGCTCATGTCGCCCACGGGAGACAAGCTCTACTACGCCGTCCAGCTCCATTTCGGCCACAAGGCCAAAGTCTTTAACAACATTGCTGATTACGAGGGGCTCCTCTCCGGAATCATGGCCGCCATCACCCTGGGCATCAAGCGCTTCATCGTCAAGGGAGACTCGCAGCTCCTGGTAAACTTGTCCAACAAGAGCTACGTCGCCAAGGACAAGCACATGGCCCTGTACCTCGAGGAAGTCCGCAAACTCAAAAAGCGCTTCCTCGGCCTGGAGCTACAGCATATCCCGTGCGGGAACAACCAAGAAGAAGACAACCTCGCCAAGCGAGCATCAATAAACAGGGCGCATGCACCAGGCGTCTTTGAAGAAAGTCTCACCAAGCCATCCATCTGAAGGGGAACGTAGCATAGAAAACAAAATTTTTCCTACGCGATAGACACCCGAAAGGCCAAGATCTAATCTAGGAGACGAAGTGTAACGGGCAACAAGAGGGTTAAGGAGAACACATACCCTCGAAGACTCAAAGTGGTACGAGATCAAATCTCGTTGTTGGCGTAGTCGTACTCACATCGATCCCGATAGCGAGAAGATGAGCACCGCAATCCGGCGGTGCATCCGTGATTGGTCACACGTACGGTTGATGACGACCTCTGTTCCCTCGTTCCAGCGGGGTGCAGAAGTAGAGGATCCCTCGGAACTCCAGCAGCACGACGGCGTGGTGTGGTGGAGAAAAACATTGCTCAGGGCTTCGCCAAGCGCACGAACAAGTGGTGGAGCAGCGGCAGGAGGGAGGAAGAGATGACACAAGTGTGTGTTGGGGGAGAGGGAGCTCTCACCCCTCCTTTTATAGGAGGGGATGGCAGCCACGAATTTTTGGCTGCCTCCACCTCTCCCTCATCATGTGAGTGGAGTCTCCACTCAACCCACTCATTCTTCCATGAATTCCCACTCAAAATCCCAAGGGTTTTCTTTAATAAATAAATAAAACAATTTTATTTCTTTATTTTAATATTTGTTAATTCCATTAACAAACATTAACATATAACCCCTTGAGTTAGTTGTTAAATCTATTAACAACCATTTGATAAGAATCCCCTTGAACTATTTCAAAATTACTCGAAACAATTTCGGTGACTATTTCAATATTCCCCGAAACAATTTCGGTGCTGTCCAAACTTTTCTCCGATATTCCGTATCCTCTCAAATGCGTCATCGAACCTTAAGTGTGTCACCCTACGGTTCGCGAATAAGATAGACATGATCGAGACTCCTCTCCGATCAATAATCAACAGCGGGATCTGGAGATCCGTGATGACTCCTATATATTCAACGATGACTCTCGTGATCGTGTGAACCAACAACGCCGTGAACTATTCCCTTTGTCTCGCAATATTTTACTTGTCCGAGATTCGATCATTGGTATCAACCATACCTTGTTCAATCTCGTTACCGACAAGTACTCTTTTCTCGTTCCCGTGATATAACATCCTTGTGATCATATCACATGCTTGCAAGCGGTTTCGATGTGATATCACCGAGAGGGCCCAGAGTATATCTCTCCGTCATTTGGATGGACAAATCCCACTCTTGATCCATGATCCTCAACCAATACTTTCCGAATACTCAACGACACCTTTATAGTCACCCTGTTACGGTGTGACGTTTGATGCCATCAAAGCACTCTTCCGGTATCAGTGATTGACATGATCTCATGGTCTAAGGAATAAGTTACTTTGTATGTTTGACATAACAATGTAAACTAAATGACTTGATCGCATTGCTATATTCTCTTTGGGTATATGTTCATCACATCATTCTTCTAATGACATGACCCCGTTATTAATAACATCCAATGTTCATGATCAGGAAACCTTGATCATCTATTAATCAACGAGCTAGTTAAAAGAGGGGCTTTACTAGGAACCATTGTTTGTTTATTAAGCACACATGTATCAACGTTTCCGGTTAATACAATTCTAGCATGAGAAATAAACATTCATCATAAACAAGGAATAAGATAATAACCATTTTATTATTGCCTCTCGGGCATATTCCCTTCAGTCTCCCACTTGCACTAGAGTCAATAATCTAGTCTGTAAGCACTTAACACATATGGCGTATCAGTGTTATTACCATGCTTCGCATGTGGTAAACGTTATCAAAAAGATCTGAACTGTTCAGGTCCTATTGTATTTGCATGTTCTTTGCGTCTACACGCATCACTCATTCTCTAATGAGATGACTTTGTATATATATGGTCAATCGGTGAAAACTTAATTCCTCAGCTTAAACTGATGTCACTAACATTCTGAAAATGTAGCTTCATAGTGTTAGCATTCTTGGAAATTCACCAAGTTCCGGTGATACCTTAATTCCTCAGCTTA
The DNA here is from genome assembly GCA_028641055.1 of Alopecurus myosuroides. Classification (NCBI taxonomy): domain Eukaryota; kingdom Viridiplantae; phylum Streptophyta; class Magnoliopsida; order Poales; family Poaceae; genus Alopecurus; species Alopecurus myosuroides. The sequence goes on along the minus strand of CM054062.1, from coordinate 331,799,809 downwards.
AACTGATGTTACTAACATTGTGAAAATGTAGCTTCAAAGTTTCAGCATTCTTGGAAATTCACCAATTTCAATAAAGAACTCCTTGACACAAAATACGCTTATTATCAGTTGTCAACACAACGATATACTTTAGCCTTTGTTGTAGTATCTGTCACAATATTTTAATTTTGAAACTCTTTCAAATCCAGCATGGAAACTTTCTTCCATCCTATTGTGCTACCCTTCATCACATATTTTAATTGAGATAAAATTTCTTGAATAAATGACAAGACTATTAGTGTAACATATTACAACTAATATTTTGTCATTACTACATAGGAAAACATATCCTTAGCATTTCTAAAATGACACAAGGATCACTCCCACTGTTGTCTAATAATCATATGAATTATCCTGCTATAACATTTTATAGCATAGGACTCATCTGGTTGTATACATAGCATGTAAACATGACTTAGAAATCTCAATTTCAATGATGCTCATCATGTGTCAAAACACATGAATCTTGCTCAATTATTTTCCATGTGACAAGAACTCCTTCTTATCAATTTTATATTGACTTACTTCAATATTTCATCTATGTAATTTGGCTTCAATCATATCAGGCGCTTCAATCCATCTTTTATAGATATCGATGCCCAATATCTTCTAAGCCTTTCATCAATATGAAATCTTAACCGTGTTAATTTAAAATACATATTTTCCAATCAACCATATGTCATCTACATAAAGTATTGGAAATATGTCATAACGCTCCCACTTAATTTCTTGTAACTCTACAAGCATCTTTATCATTCATGATGGAATCAAACTCTTTTGATAACTTCATTAAGGTAAAGATTTCAACTTCGTTATGCTCACTTCAACCATTGAAGTGCGCATGCCTTTCTAGCAACCTTTTGAATTTTACAAAACTCTCAGACTGTGTCAAGTACACATCCTTGAACAAACTTCCTCGAGAGGAGAATTGGTTTTGTTATTCAACATCCATATCATAATATGTAACTTTGCTAGAACTATCTGCAAAGACTAAGCATCACTACGGAAGATCAAAATCTTGTAGTAGTGAACTCTTTGAACTTCGTCGAAAACAACTTTTCGATAAGTATCCATGTCTTTGTCGCTATATAGACCCTTTTGCTATCGTTAGGCATCATTCCTATTGAAAGGACTACCAAGTCACATACTTGATATTCATACAAGGATACTATGGCGGATATAATGACTCATAGTCAATTTTACGAAGTCAGTGCCCATCATTTGCTTCCTTTATAAGGTCCAGGTCCTTTGTTGTCAAAACAACACTTTATACTTAAACCACAAGTTGTTCAAAGTACAAAGTTTTTGGACTTTTCTGCTACAGTTCGCAAACTCATTTGAAGTATCTACAACATTTGTAGTGTCTTCTACTCAGTCAAAATAGTAAACTCCGGAACAACTTCTAGTGCTGCGCTACTCTTGACATGATAACAAAGATTCTCTAATCTCATTGAGTTTATACTGTGCTCCCACTCACTTGTTTCGCAAGAACTACTTTCTCGAGAAATCAACCCTTTCTGACAAACAACATTTGTCTTTTGGTTCGGTGATAGGAGAAATACCCAATGTTTTATTTGGGATAACCTTATAAACATATATTTATCCTATTTTGGTTGTAAACATTTTACACATGCTATGCATACCAAAACTTAAGAAAGTGACAATTCGGGTCACTACCCAAACCATATCTTATATGTTGTCAATTTCAGCGGATCATGATGGTGCTCTTTTCAGTGGAAAAACGGTTGTCACTAATGTATAAACTACAAAATTATAATGGCATTTTTATTAATCTTACCATGTCAAACAAGGTTTGATTTTTGTCTCTTGAATACTCCAATCTAATGTGGTGTATTCGAGAAGTATAAGTTGTAGAACAATTCTGCAACTTCTCAGATGTTTTGCTAAACTTGTAACTCAAACTTTATTCTTTATGATCGAATCATAAATACTTGATTATCTTGTTACAATGATTTTTACTTCATATTAACAACCTTTTGAACCAATTCAAAATGTCAAACTCCGTTTTCTTTAAATAGATATACTCACATATCTACTCAAGTCGTCGACAGAATTTTATGAAGGAAAAATTAATCCACCATACATGACTACACATAATGGACTATATACATCAACATGTATAATCTCCACTACATTAGTCGTCCATTCTACTTTGGCCTATGAACGGAATTCTAGTCATCTTTTGGAAGAGGTCTCACAAGCGTCAATTTATTCAAAACAAAATGACTCCGGAAGTCCATTAATATGGAGTTCCTTCATGTTTTCCTTTCCGATGTGAACTAAAATGGTGGTGCCACAATTTAAGTGAAACTCTTTTACGTCTTGCAACGTTTAGCATTTCGTCTTATAGATGTTTACTTTACCAACATGATTTATATTAACATATCCATCAATTATGGAATATGGTCATAGTTTGAACAATCTCATTTGTTCTCACAAAAGACTAGAACAAAATAACAAATTATTAAGTTCTTCAAATAAATCTTGACTGTTTGGTTCGATACGACAATGAACACAATAACACTTTATTTATGTTCTTGTCATAATCGATTTCACATCTATTGCTAGTTCCTTTTAGGCCCTTGTATTTCTTGCATTGCGTTGCTTTGTATGACAACTCATACCAACCAATGTGGTATAAAAATACCAAAAATACTTTGTTAACTAGTAATACATCTATAACTTGTATATAAAGTATATACTCCTGAGCTGGACTTTTCCAGTTATCTTCTTTTCTGCCATATATCTATTTGTAATTCTATTTTCAATATTCCCTTTCCTTTATAGAAGAATCATTCAACATCAAACAATGCTAGTCTTACTAGCTCATTTTCTTTGGCGTGTTAGTCATATACTATCACCCACCATACTTTGAGTTTGATTGTACTACTAATATCACACTATTAATAGTATTCTTCTAGATTTCACTCTTAGCAATTTCCAAGTAAGGTAAACTACTTTACCCATACTTATAATCCATCCCATCATAACAATTTTATGATTAAGCTACTATAGCTCGAAGGAAGGGATTTAGAGGATAATTTTTAGCGCCCAACTTCTTGGAATATTCAAACTCCTAGCGTCTTCAATCATTGCATATATTCAGATAATATAAGCAAACATTGTCACGCTAAATTTGCATATATTCAGATAATATAAGCAAATATTGTCACGCTAAATTATACTCAGTCATGTTGCCACAAATAAGTTTCTAGTTATCAATATATCTTTCACTTGATTGTTTCTGAAAACAACTCTTTTCAGTTCCTAAATCACCTTGATCAACAAAACATTCTTTTGAAGATAAAGTAATACGGAAGCAACCATGACTCTGGATTCTAAGTAGGAATTATTTGCTCTCTAGATTAATCAATCATTAACCACATGGAGCTAGGTAGGAAATACCAAAAATCTACAATAGGACTCAATTTTAAATTTCACTAATACGGTACCAATCTTAAATGGTATTTACCAGATCATAACAGTTATATCTCAATTAACAATCTAAGTGTAAGGTAATTATAGATGCCAATGAATACTACAATTTGTGCAAATTCACTTTGATTGGTTGTTCATGATAAATAATTCAAGTTAATTCAAAAATTAAACCATGAACTCCCACTCAAAAACAACATCCCTCTTAGTCGTCTTTAGTGATTACACGAACCAAATTCACTACACCAAAACCGATCATCACGTGAGATGATGTAGTTTCAAAGGCGAACATCGACATGTTCATCATATCATCCATATGACTCATGCTTTACCTTTCGGTTACGTGTTCCGAGGCCATGTCTGTACATGCTAGGCTCGCCAAGTAGAACCGTAGTATTGCGTGTGTTTCAAGGCCATGTCTGTACATGCTAGGCTTGAAAACACCCGTTGTATGCGAACGTTGAGTCTATCACACCCGATCATCACGTGGTGTCTCGAAACGACGAACTTTCTTAACGGTGCATACTTAAGGAAGAACACATTATTATCTTGATATTAATTGAGAGGGATCATCTTATAATGCTAACATCGTTATCTAAGCAACACAAGATGCATAAAAAGGATTAACATCACAAACATCACATGAAAGGATAACGTGATATGATATGGTCCTTCTTGCACTTGATCTCCATCATGTGCATTATGGTATGATCTCAATCATTCCACCGGCGTGGTACCAAGTACCACGGTACCCCAAACTTGATTGTCCATCAATAAGAAGACAACCATATGGATACCTTCCGGTATATCAATAATTTACAAAATAGATCATCTCATAATCAAATTTGTAATATTGACCATATCAATTCACATGCCCAGCAAAAACTAGTTAGACGCTTCTAATTTATTTTTGCATATTTTACGTGGCTTAGGGCTTTCGAGGATAGAACCGTTCATACCTACGAACATCAACCACAACGTTGATAAACACATTTTTTAACAACCCTTCATAGATTAGATCTTAACTATAGTAGGAGAAACAGACACCCGCAAGCCACTTATGCAATACAAGTTGCATGTCAGTTGTGGAACAAGTCTCATGTACGTGGACATGTAAGGTTAGTCCGAGCCGCTTCATCCCACTATGCCACTAAGATCATAAAATAGTCAAGGAGGTAATAACATGATCATCAACGCCCACATACACCTATGTGTTCTACCCGTACAAAACATCTACGCATAGATCCGGCTCTGATACCACTGAAGGGGAACGTAGCATAGAAAACAAAAATTTTCCTACGCGATAGACACCCGAAAGGCCAAGATCTAATCTAGGAGACGAAGTGTAACGGGCAACAAGAGGGTTAAGGAGAACACATACCCTCGAAGACTCAAAGTGGTACGAGATCAAATCTCGTTGTTGGCGTAGTCGTACTCACATCGATCCCGATAGCGAGAAGATGAGCACCGCAATCCGGCGGTGCATCCGTGATTGGTCACACGTACGGTTGATGACGACCTCTGTTCCCTCGTTCCAGCGGGGTGCAGAAGTAGAGGATCCCTCGGAACTCCAGCAGCACGACGGCGTGGTGTGGTGGAGAAAAACATTGCTCAGGGCTTCGCCAAGCGCACGAACAAGTGGTGGAGCAGCGGCAGGAGGGAGGAAGAGATGACACAAGTGTGTGTTGGGGGAGAGGGAGCTCTCACCCCTCCTTTTATAGGAGGGGATGGCAGCCACGAATTTTTGGCTGCCTCCACCTCTCCCTCATCATGTGAGTGGAGTCTCCACTCAACCCACTCATTCTTCCATGAATTCCCACTCAAAATCCCAAGGGTTTTCTTTAATAAATAAATAAAACAATTTTATTTCTTTATTTTAATATTTGTTAATTCCATTAACAAACATTAACATATAACCCCTTGAGTTAGTTGTTAAATCTATTAACAACCATTTGATAAGAATCCCCTTGAACTATTTCAAAATTACTCGAAACAATTTCGGTGACTATTTCAATATTCCCCGAAACAATTTCGGTGCTGTCCAAACTTTTCTCCGATATTCCGTATCCTCTCAAATGCGTCATCGAACCTTAAGTGTGTCACCCTACGGTTCGCGAATAAGATAGACATGATCGAGACTCCTCTCCGATCAATAATCAACAGCGGGATCTGGAGATCCGTGATGACTCCTATATATTCAACGATGACTCTCGTGATCGTGTGAACCAACAACGCCGTGAACTATTCCCTTTGTCTCGCAATATTTTACTTGTCCGAGATTCGATCATTGGTATCAACCATACCTTGTTCAATCTCGTTACCGACAAGTACTCTTTTCTCGTTCCCGTGATATAACATCCTTGTGATCATATCACATGCTTGCAAGCGGTTTCGATGTGATATCACCGAGAGGGCCGAGAGTATATCTCTCCGTCATTTGGATGGACAAATCCCACTCTTGATCCATGATCCTCAACCAATACTTTCCGAATACTCAACGACACCTTTATAGTCACCCTGTTACGGTGTGACGTTTGATGCCATCAAAGCACTCTTCCGGTATCAGTGATTGACATGATCTCATGGTCTAAGGAATAAGTTACTTTGTATGTTTGACATAACAATGTAAACTAAATGACTTGATCGCATTGCTATATTCTCTTTGGGTATATGTTCATCACATCATTCTTCTAATGACATGACCCCGTTATTAATAACATCCAATGTTCATGATCAGGAAACCTTGATCATCTATTAATCAACGAGCTAGTTAAAAGAGAGGCTTTACTAGGAACCATTGTTTGTTTATTAAGCACACATGTATCAACGTTTCCGGTTAATACAATTCTAGCATGAGAAATAAACATTCATCATAAACAAGGAATAAGATAATAACCATTTTATTATTGCCTCTCGGGCATATTCCCTTCACCATCATCCCTCCCGTCGACGACGAGGAGCCACAAGGCCACCAGCACCTCGAGGAGGAGCCACCACCTGCTCGCTCCCAAGGCACACCTGACTGCGGTACCCCCTCGGGGAATCGACTGGTGCTCGCCTTCACTCATGAGGAAGCATGCTAGAACAAGAGCATGATCGACTATCTCCAGAAGGGCGACCTCCCAGAAGATGAAGCAGAGGTCGAGCAGGTCACCCGGCAAGCTAAAATGTACTGTGTCATCGACTCCAAGTTGTAACGGAGGCGCCCCAACGGTGTGGCGTTGTTGTGCGTCCCCCTACCCCCCCATCCCGACGACGGCGTGGAATTTCTCAATGACATCCACCAAGGCGACTGCTGCCACCACTCCTCATCACGTACCCTCGTTGGCAAGGCCTTCAGGTACAGCTTCTACTGGCCCACGGCCCTCCAGGATGCCACCGAGCTCGTTGCTCCACGCCAAGCAGACGCATCAGCCCGCGCAAGGGCTCCAGACCATCCCCCTCTCATGGCCGTTCGCGGCCTAGGGCCTGGATATCCTCGGACCCTTCTCGCGAGCATTCGGGGGCTACCGCTATCTCTACGTTGCCATCGACAAATTCACCAACTGGGCGGAGGTAGAAGCCGTCCGGGACATCCCGGCAAGGACGGCAGTGAAGTTCATCAAGGGGTTGGGATGCCGTTTCAGCGTGTCCAACCTCATCATCACCGACAACGGCGCACAATTCACTAGCGGCCTCTTCAAGTCCTACTGCGCCAACCTGGGCATGAAGATCTCCTACGTCTCCGTCGCGCACCCGCGCAGCAACGGCCAGGCAAAGCGCGCCAACGCAGAGGTCCTCAAGGGCCTCAATACGTGGAGCTTCAACAAGCTCAAGGCCCACGGGAAGAAGTGGATCGACGAGCTTCCGTCGGTCCTATGGTCAATCCGCACCACCGCAACGAAGCCCATGGGGGCAACGCATTTCTCCCTAGTCTATGGGGCCGCGAGGCCGTTCTCGCTGCCGAACTCAAGCTTGGCCCTCCCCGAGCCATGGCTTTCAGCAAGGACATGCAGGGGGAACTCCACGCCGAGGACTTGCTGCTTCTCGAGGAGGCGAGAACCCGAGCCGCTCGGTATCAGCAAGGCATTCGGCACTACCACAGCAACACCATCAGGCAACGCACACTGGAGGTGGGCGACCTGGGTCCTGAGGAAGATTCTCTCCCGAGATGTCTTACACAAGCTCTCCCCCATGTGGGAGAGGGGCCGTACCGGGTAACGCACGTCACGAGACCTGGTACGGCACGACTGGAGACTGAATACGGCACACATGTGCCAAACCCGTGTAACATCCAGCATCTGCAGAAGTTCTACCCTTAGTATTTTGTTCTTGCTCGCTCCACGTGTCTCTCCTAGGCCGTGCTGACGCACCCTCGAGGGGACCCCGTGACACCATGGTAAAAAACGACGCCAGGGCCTTTGTGAAGGTCTCAGGGGGCATCTCATCGGGCGGCACGGCCGTAGAGAGCCTCTACCCACACACGTGGGAAGCCGCATGCAAATCTTTGCACCTGAGCTCGCGCGAGTCTCAACCCCATGATGATGAGAGTCGCCTGTCCGCACGGGACATCAAGTGCTTCTTAGGAGACCGCATGGTCATGACATCCCCAAGCGTGTGTTGTAGAGTCTCACCCAGTAAAACTTTTATCCCTGTTCGTAACACTTGTCTCTCGGTAAGACACTCATTCTTTCTTCGGGAGCATGCATCTGTCACTCCTTCTCAAGGACACCTCACGAGCGGGGGCTGGGATGGATACCCGTCCATGGGTTGGACCCAATCAGAATAAATCCAAGCGGTAGAGCTCTGTCTAAACGGGTCGCTACCATGCACGACACCTCATCAAACACTTGGTGCTGACTTCCTCTCGAGGTATCCACGAGAAGAGTGCCAGGCACGTACTCTCGCTCACTTCAGAAACAATCATCTACCTCCCGAAGCACCCAAGCGCGGACCTCTCATGAGGAAAAGAAGAATGCCTCAAGAGGGGCAGCGGCAAAGACATTTTGCGGCACACGGCTTACCTCGACAAGGACTCCGAAACTCCCAGATCTAAGTTCAAAAATTCTTTCCATTGACTCTCCAAAGAATCTACTCACAAATAATAAGGCAAAAATGCATTTCCTTCATATTTCATACATGAGAAACATTTGAGTACATAGAAATGCTGCAGGTCTATCGCCAAGACAAAACGATGCTAGAACCAGGAAGGAGCTATTCCCCTTCCGCGGCTATCGAAGGAAGAAAAACTACGACCAGCCTCGGCCGAACCTTTCTTCGTCACAGGTGCGAGACATGATCGACCGAGGAGGAGCAATGGAGGCGACAAGTAGAAGGAGGAGGAAGAGGAGAAGGAGGAAGAAGAGGAGAAGAAGGCAGAAGAGGAGACCGGACAAAGGCACCCAAAGGCCTTCAGCCGCTCGCTGAGCCCAGATCTTCGCTCTCCTCCTTGATGACCGGAAGATCTTCCTCATCCTCCTCTTCAGCAACATCATCTTCATCATCGTTGTTGTCATCCTCCTCGTCACTGCTCTCGCTCTCGATGCAGCACTCCACGCGCTCGCCATGACGCCCGAAGATCTTCACGGAGAGGCGGTCCACCCCGTCGAAGCGGAGGTGGAGGACTTGGCTCTCCTCCAACCACTAGGAACGGGCGAAGGTCTTCCACCCCTCGCCAGTGACAGGTGACCGGCGGAGAAAAACTCCGGTGACGCCCACCAAGGACCGTTGGTGCAACAAACCACGTGGAACCAGAAGCCATGTGACGGTTTGCGCTCAATGGAGGCAGCAAAGGCGTTGGGGAGCCGCAACTGACTGCGGAGGCGACCGCAGAGAGCCACCAGGAACTCGTGCTCCGACACGCGGGTGTCCTCTGCCTAGCGGGGGAGGGAGCTCCCCATCACACCACGGCCACGGGGAGCGCGGCCACCTTGACCACGACGAATCCCCGCGCTCTCTCCAGCCCGAGCAGACGACCCCTCCGGCGGGTCTACAGCGACCACGGCGCGCCTCGCGCTCCATCAGGGGGCGACAACGGCGCCTAGAGACGAGCCTCTGCCGCGACCGCCGCGGGCCATGATTGGTCCCTCTTTCTTTTCTCTCTGCAGGTGGAAAGCGGGAGGAGAGGAAGACGAAGGTGGAGTTGTGATGGGAGAGGGGCGCCCCCTCCTCCCATTTATGCCAAGACCAGGAGAAGGCTCTACACCCGGTTGGTCTTCCACCGGATCGAGCATCGAAGCAAACAGGGCCATGTCCCAAGGGGGACGTGACCAGACGACGAGGCGCTCGCTGCTCTGCGCCGCCCGGTCAGAGCAGTAATAGCGATGACACGTTTCCGCCACGCGGGGAGATCGTGGGTTTCCCCTGCAAATCGTGACGCCACGTGGACGGCGGCCGAAAGCCTAGGGACCCATGCCGCTCTGCTAAGCGTGCATCATGGGCCCGGGGGCTACTGTCGTACCCATTGATACCAAGGTATCCTGGGCCGTCCATTGCTGGCCCAGTCCATTGGGAACGGAAGGAGTGCGCACCCACCCATCAAGACAGGGAGAACCCCTTAACCGTTCTCCCCCAAGGCCAGCCCCTTGAAGAAGAGATCTCCAAGGGGTCTCCACCGTGCATCGCTGGGGAGGAGTCCTGCTCCGACCCCTCTCCTTCTTGGAAGGAACCTCGCCAGCTGGGAGACAGCCCATGTGAGGGTGACGTTCCGACCTCTGCGCGAATGACGAAGCCGCCGTAGGAGACATGATGGCTTTGAGAGTTGCATTCTCGTGTATAAAGCGCAGAGCTCCGCTCCGCGCACCAAAGCCTCGTCCGTGGCTTTCCCCTTTGGTGAAAAAAGACCAAGTCCGCACTAGAAGACGAGGGCAGTGTCACCAGGCTCCCCCACCGTGACGCGATGGACGGCGCAGTTGTTCCCCGGCGACCAAGACCACGCAGGAGGCGCAGTGTACGGGGCGCTCCCCCTTTGTCACCTTGTGGTATCTGTCTCCCGCCAAGTGAGCGGGAAACAGGGCCGTTCGCCGGTATAAGTAGACCACCCCTATCTCCTAGAGGGGGTACAAGAACGAGAGAGAGAGAGAGAGAGAGAGAGACAGAGAGACAGAGAGACATAGAGAACACCAAGTAGGAAGATCACCAGAATACCCGTTGTAGTGTAACCTTCACAGTGCAATCAACTAGACAAGCAGGAGTAGAGATTTACACCATCACGGTGGCCTGAACCTGGGTAAACCCCTCGTGTTGTGACTATTTTCCTTCGAGAGCTATCCTCTTGAAGCCTCCGGAGGTGCGATTGAACGTGGTTAGTCCCCAGTGTTCGAACCTTTGAGTGCTACCCTGTCGTTGACAGAACAGAAACTCCGACATCAACAGCGGCCTACGTTTTGCTAGCGTTGATATAACGAATTACAAGTTGAAGATGTTGTGCACCTGGGATATTGGGATACCAGCTAACGGCCACATTGATCTCTAGTGCATATTCCAGATGAAGTATCCCAAGACTTCGATGGCTGATATGGCAGCCACCTTGATCGACGAGGAGTACGCTGATATGAAGAAAAATTTCCCCAGTAGTCAGCACAAGTTCTGGGAGAAGACCCCACTTGAAAAGATCAACATTGATTATGCAGCCATAGATGCATACGTTTCATTCGAGTTGTACCACAGGATTAGTATCCTCAGCTATGGGCAGCGTCACCTAGTGCCTCGTTCTCGTACTGTTTAGGATTCTTCGGAGGATGAGTAGATGGTTACTGATTGTGTGTCTCTAACAATTATTATTTACTGCTTGGGGGGTTCTCTCGCGTGACGCGAGGTTTGTGTCATATATTTCCTAGGAGACTTTATGTAGTACTATGTAATGGATATCTTATTTCTATTAAGTATAATATGAGCAAGCTTTATGAAGCAATTGTGATGTATGTGCTGAAATTTTTACATCTATATATATTAGAATTATAATATCAATTGGATGGCAACCTTTGAATTAAGTAATTAATAGTCCTATATATACATGATGGAAAATATTATATGGAAGTCGATCATATTTGAATTTTTCTCATTTTTCTAATTAATTTAGACATGTTATTTGCCATTTTCGATTTACGGATTTCTAGATACGAATTATTCAGTATTAAATAGAAAAGGAAACAAAATTCATTATTATTTAAATTCATGATTATTTGAATTCAGAATTATTATTTCTTATTTATTTTTGTTTAGCTAAATAATTTTTTGGATTCACAAAATAAAGAAGTGTGACATCATAGTTTAAGGGTTAACATGATTGATATCATACTATTGTCAATAAAACGGGATTTGTTTCCTGGAAGCTGAGAGGGAAGGAACTAAGAAGTTAAGCGTGCTGAGAGTGGAGCAGTCTCAGGATGGGTGACCGGCTGTGAAGTGTCAATAGAGAATGAAAGGAGAGTGATTAGAGTTAAAAATAAATGAGGCAAAAGGAGAACGATTAGAGTTAGAAATAATAGATACTAAATGAAAAGCAAAATCCGAAAATAAAAAAAATAAAAAAATATTTAGTCCCGGATCTTATTACCACCCGGGACTAAAAGTTCTCCAGCCGGTGCGGCCGCGTAGAGGACTTTTAGTTCCGGTTTCTGGCCCACCGGGACAAAAGAGGGGGCCTCTAGTCCCGATTCTCTAGTCCCGGATAAAAATTCGGGACTAAAGCCCTTTATGGCCCGGACTACAGGCTCGTTTTCTACTCGTGCTCATCTTCATACATACTGCTACCCAAAGTTACTTCAAATTAAAACAGACGCAAATTTTACTAGCATGGATGAAATAAATGGCAAGAAGAAGAAATAACTTACACTATTTCCAAAATAAATAAATATGGGCAATATATATGGCATATCAATCCTATTTAGGATGATGGACGTACATGAATTTATACAATATAAACATTAGGGCATCTCCAGCCGTCCCCCCCAGAGCCCCCCCAAGCGGCGTTTTTGGCGCCGTTTCGCGCCGTTTCGCACCAGTCGCCCCCCCAGGAATCGATTTAGCGCCGCTTTCCGCCGTTTTTCGCGCTGTTTGGCGCCGCCGAACCCAGGCCAAACCCAGCGCGCTGGGTTCGGCCTGGGGGGGCGAAATGCTCGCGTGGGCCACGCTTGTCGGCGACGGAAGACGATTTCCCTCTCTTTTTTCGGCGCTTCCCTCCACTTTCCCCCCACATGTACCTCTCCCCCCGGTTCATTCCCGCCATTTCCCCCCGCACCCGAGATCTACGCGCCATGGCTCCCGCTCGATTTACAGGACCCCGCGCCGCCGCCGCCGCCGTCTCCATTCCCGCGGCCTCCGAACCGGCCAAGAAACCCCGCAAGCCAAGAGCACCGAAGGAGCGACCACCCGGCATGTCGAACAAGGAGTGGATCGCCGAGAGGTCGCGGCTGGAGACAGCCAACATCAAGCGCCGGGGTAGGGAGGCGGCGCAGCGGCAGAGGCAGCTCATGGCGCAGCTGCAAGCGGAGGAGCAGGCAGCCGCCGAGGAAGACGAGCTGGAGGAGGAGGAGGAGGTCCCAGACGAGCCACCTACGCCGGCCGCGGCGCCTCTCGCCAAGAAGAAGGGACCTTTCGGCCCACGTTTCGCCGGCTGGAAGCAGTCGTCGTCACCGTCGCCCCGCATGTCGCCGCACCCGCCGCCAGCATGGTTCGTCGAAGGTGATTCGCTGGGAGGCTTCAACCCCAACCTCACCTTCCCCTACCACCCGCCGATGATGTATGGCAACGCGCTGGGCTACGCAGCTTCCCCATCCCACCGCCGCGCGATTCTCGCCGGGCTGCAGCCCCAGGACAGCTACATGGAGGAGATCATCGCGTCCGGCTCGATGGCGGCGGCGGCGAGCCCGGGCGACTACGGCGAAGGCGGCTCCGGCACGCAGGCGACGGAGGAGCAGGGCGAAGACGACGACGTGGACGAGACGCCCGTGGTGCCAGAGAGTACAGACCCGGCCGGCGAAGGACGGAAGCGCCGTGGCCCTGGCCGCCCCCGCAAGGAGCCCAAGGTGCCCGTGCCGCCCGCCGAGCCTCGCATCAAGTGGCTGAACAGGGAGGACTCGCTCCTCGCCGAGGCGTGGAAGACGGTCAGCTTGGACCCGATCATCGGCGCGAACCAGCACGCCGACAACTACTGGAAGCGGGTGAAGACGGCCTACGACGAGCGCCGCATGATCGATCCGCATGCTCGAGGCGTACAAGAACGACGAGGGAACCGACTTCAAGTTCCTCCACGTGTTCGTCCTCATCGAGACTTGCGAGAAGTGGGCGGAGGTGCGTCGCTCGATCGGCAAGGGCGGGAAGAAACTTTTTAAATGATATCGGTGCTTTATTTTCTGGGACGCCGAACGGCTGGTGAAATCGCCCCCCCCAGATTTTGGTGCGGGCCGGCGCTATCGCTAAAAAGCGCCGATCTGAAACCTGGGGGGGTCGAACGACTGGAGATGCCCTTAGTAACCGGACATCATATCCCTCCAGTGCATGGACCAGTAAAACTTTACAGTATGCAAGAACTAGGCAACTAATCCCAACAGGAGAAAACTCGAGAGACAATTATATTCTGACATCATTTTCTTACAAAAGAAAAAATACATATATTTATATACTTGTATTCCCTAAGATATATTTGTCCACTCAACTAGATATATGCTGCATGTATCTAGAAGTAAACTCCTCTACGATGGAGATAGATTTTACAAACTGATGAACAAATTTCTAAATAACAACATGATGATATTTGGTAGATATGCCTTGTTCGAGGTTCCATGATTATGCCCTTCTTAACTTATATACTTCTAAAACTTCTTAACAGTCAAGTAAAAAATTAGTATTATTTACAATACTATGTTGGGAACATGGATTGTTTGACATACAAAAACTAGTGAACATATGCCGATTTAGCAGCAAACAGGCAAGGTAGAGTTGAAAGTGATGCTCCATATTATATCTAATAAATCATTAACTTGCATCCCCATTCTCCCTGGATAATCACAGCTAACAAAGCGGTGGCATTACTCATCGTGAACTAAGCATATATATTTCAATATTTTCTCAACGAGTCAAAATATGTGAAGATCGGAATATGTGCGGGAACCTTGCCAACTTGTGTCCATACTAATTTCCAGAATATATGTTCTGCGATGATGAGTTCAGAATTGTGGCTTAACTACTATATAGATGTTTCTCCTCTATTCATAGAAGAAATATTTAGAAAAAAATGTATAAGAGAACAATCAATAACACTAAGAGAAGTTATTATCAATGTATGTATCTACAACGGCTTTTCATAGACAACACGCTTAATAAAATAACACATCTTTCTTCTATGAATCTAATACCAACTAGGGTGAAGAAAATGAAAGCACAAGAACGGCAATCCCACTTAGTGTAGTGAGACATGACACTGCGCCATAGTATTAGATGTAACAGTGGATTTTTCGATTTGGCGGTAAAGGAGGCTCATTATTATACATTTGTTGATAGTAGATTCCATTTGGTTGAGCTCATTGATTTCAGACCCAGAAGTAATGTTAATGTACGTCTTGAAAGCAACCTTTAATGATGGTTCTATAAATGACAATATATCGTCATCACGCTTGACAATGATACAAGTAGTGAGTTGAAGCACGCAACCTAAATGTCATCCATGCCGATTTTAAATGGGTTGACATTTGCTAAGCAAAGTTTCTTGCTACCTAATGCTAGCAAATAGTTAGATTAAAGCACGTCAAACTTTATACTAGCAAATTTTACCAGCATCTCCATAACATTAGTAACCGGACAACCTATTTACTCCCCTGCAAGGACCGGCCAAGATTTAACAGGCGAGGAATCCCAGCGGGGGAACTTGAGAGAAATTCTTATGCGGCCTTCATTTCGTTATAAAGAACAAGATATATATACCTAATTACATTCCTAAGATAAAGAAAAATGAATTAGAACATAATGCCACCTCAATTAGACACATAGTGCATGGACATACAAGTGAACTCTTCTATAAAGAGCATAGATTTTACAGCAAGGGTGATAGAGAAACCGTAACCAACAAGTTGCTAAATATCAACCTGATGGTCTTTGGTACACATGCTTGGTTCTAGAATCAACTGATATGCCCTTTCCACCATTCACATTGAGATCATGGCTGCATGATTAACTGTGTGAGTAGTGAACATAACGGACCTGTGAAACAACGTTCGAGATTTGTTTACTGAAGGGCGATAACTTGATATCTGGAATCATTAGTTGTTCCCGTGGCACGTATCCGAACAGCTCATAAGCCTGTCAATATATACGACTTTCTCCCATACCTAATAGACACACAGAAAAACCTTAATATATGAAGAAAACAACCATGACCAATATAATGATCAAGCAAACAAAATAGTTCGTGGCAACTACACGATACATCTCCATCAACCAAAAGTTGCAGCGGTCAAGTAGTCGTAACAGATCTGACACTGCTATATGTACTAATTCAGAATGCACGGACTAAGATGGACGTCACATACCATATTCTTTGTTTTGATCGCTAGAATAGTATATTTACCAATATACAAATTCATATAGCGGTACAACAAAAATGGGACACTAGGTTTGAGAGAAAATCGAAGTGTAAACAATTACACAAACGGACACCATAAATTCAGCAAGTGGGCACACGGAAGAAAAGAGAAAGTCATGCACTCAGAAGGCAAACACACCACCCACGCATGTAGAACACCAAACCTAGGCTTCGGCTTCATCATCGCCGACATTCTCCTTGGTGATCTCCTCAAGAGACCTGCCCATGGACTCTGGCACAAGCAATGAGAAGAGCAAGCCTAGGAAGTTTGTGCCGGCAAGCACGAAGAGCGCATTGCGCATGCCAATACCCTTGGCGTACCCACTCTCGGGCTTCTTCTGGTCCTGTGACGCGTAGAGGAATCCGAACGCACCGATGATTGCGCCTGCCTTTCCGGTGGCCGCAGAGATGCCGTGGCACGTGGATCGGAGCCTGGCTGGAAAGATCTCGGCTGGCACGATGAAGGTGGTGCTGTTGGGCCCGAAGTTGGCGAAGAAGAAGGTGAGCCCGTAGAGCACGACGAAGCCGGTGTGGTGCCCCGGCTTCACCAGGTAGTCGTATGGAATGGCTATGGCGAGCATGAAGATGGTCATCATGGCGAAGCCCATGAGCTGGATCCAGAACCTGCCGATGATGTCGATGAAGGCGACGGTGAACCAGTAGCCCGGCACGGTGCCGCAGAGCGCGATGAGCGCCTGCGCGCGGGCGATGCGGTAGAGCTCCTCGAGGGCACTCATGGTCCTCGCCGGTGGGATCCAGCCGATCTTGGTGAAGATGTCCTTCTGGAACAGGTTCTGGCTGTAGAAGGCAACGTCCAACAGGAACCAGGTGCTGGTTGTGGCTAGCAGGTGCAGCCCATGGCGTTTCATGAACTGCTGCGAGAAGAGGCCCCAAGTGTCGCCGGTGGCCACCTGGCGCTGGACCTCCTCCTCCGTGATTTCCTTGTTGAGCACCCTGGACATGTCCGCCGTGGCCTGTTTCATGTTGCGGGCGATGAGCGCCGTGTACCTTGCCGTCTCCGGCATCTTCATGCGCCAGTAGTAGGTTAGCGCCGCCGGGATGGTGCCGAACATGAGGATGATGCGCCACACGAAATCGGACTCCGGCCCGATGGATCCCGCAGCGTCCACTTCGAAGGTGGGCTTCGGGAACGCGTGCCGGAACGCGGACGAGACGATGATGGTAACGATGGTGCCGAAGAGGATGCCGAAACCCTGCATGGCGAAGACAGCGGCGATGAAGGCGCCGCGGGTCTTCTTGTTAGCGTACTCGGACATGATGGTGGCCGACAAGGGGTAGTCCCCACCGACGCCGAAGCCGAGCCAGAAGCGGAAGAAGCAGAGCGTCCCGATGACGCCATTGGCCGTGTGGCCGAAGGAAAGCCCGGACGCGACGGAGCATATGACCATGAGGATGAGCGTGAAGCCGTAGACGCTCTTGCGGCCGAGCTTGTCGCCGAGCCAGCCGAAGAAGAGCTGGCCGGCGAGGGTGCCGCAGAGGGCCACGCCGTTGACGGCGGCCGACACGTTGGCCGGGAGGTGGCCGGGGCTGTTGCTTGTAGGGTCGGTGTAGTAGATGCGGCCGAGCAGCCTGGTGACGAGGGCGATGCAGAAGAGGTCGTAGGCGTCCGTGAAGAAGCCCATGCCGGCGATCACGATGGTCGTGAAATGGTACAGTTGCGTCTTGGCGCCATCGAGTGCTTTCAGCACGTTGAGCTGTTCACTCGCCATGGCCGGTCGACTAAGCTTCTCAGCTCTCCTACTTCTTCCCTCTTGGTTTCTTGCTGTGCTTTCTTCCCTAGTGCTGGTAGGTATATATAGGCCACCCCATATATACAGCGTGTTAGTTGCAGGTAGTACAAAATACCCTAGCTATCACTACAAGTACAGCCGTACATGATCAAGGTGCACACGACAATTCTACCTGTTGATCTAGCTATTATTAGAAAGGATTGATGACACAGCTGGGTTTGGCTAAATTGAAGTTTATCGGGTTTGACTTCAGTTTCATCAATATATATAGAATTGTGCAAAGAAAGCTGTTGCACCCCTATCGGTCATGGTTATGCTGGGAATATGCCTCAACGTAGCAAATTGTACAAGAGCAAGCAGCTACGGATATGCCAATCCGGACATTGGCTACTTGCAACTATAGTATAAAATACCATGTGTACAGCAGGTACAGCTAGCCGTACATTTTGTAGCAAAAAAAATATCATGTTGGGAACATTGTGTGTTTTTAATCTTTACATGTACATGTATCGTTTAACATATATAAAAACTAGTGAACTTATGCAATCTTGTAATTATACAGTGCACATGTAAAATTAGGAATCAAACGCTTTTATCCACACATGTGTGCAGGTCGTCGACGACCAAGGGGTGCGGTGGCAGCAGCGAGCGGATATTACATCACCGGCGGTGAACAGAGCAGGTCGAGCGGGTTGTTGGTAGGTCACCAGCGTTAATTGTATTGGCAAGAGGGTGTTGCATCAGCGGCGAGCTGACCATGTGTTATTTTTTCAGGTGGTGGTGAAATGTTGCATTATTGACTTCAATTAGCATTAATTGTTTGTTTTTTACGCCGTGGCGTATTTCACAAAATCACTTAAGAAAAGTGCGAGAAAAAATCCGAAAAAATATGAAACCCCATAATTTTGCAAAATGAAGACGAAGTCAAAAGGGGAGCCACCAGATGGGTCTAGGCGCAGCCTAGGGCCCACCCATGCGCCGAGGTCGCCTGGACCCATAGACAACCTCTCGTGTTGCCTCTTCGCATATTTATTACCTTCTGGCCTAAAAACATCGGGGTGGTGATTATTTTCCACGAAATAGAGGTAGATTCATCGCCAACTTGAATGTCTAATCTAAATCTTCTGGAGCATTGCTTTGGCACCCTGCTAGAAGGGGGGATCGTCACCGGATGCTTTTTCATCGCCATGATTGTCTCCGGAGTGATGCATGAGTAGTTCATCCTTAAACTACGAGTCCATGGCAGCAGCTAGATTGTTGTCTCTTCTCATTGTGCTACCATGTTTAGATCTTATGAGCTGCCTAACATAATCAAGATCACCATGATGTAATTGCTACTTGTTGTGTTTGCTAGGATCCGATGAATTGTGAAGTTATTATAAGATTGTTCATGTTTCTTATATGATCTTATTACTATTATTGTATCAATATTCCATTGTGTTCTTACATGCACTCCGATGCTTGTGGTTACTTTGGCCAAATAGTTGGTGTGTCTCCAAAAGAGAGTTATATGCTAGATTGTAGGTTCATGCCTTCTTTGTGAATAGGCTTGAGTGACAAAAACAAATAAGGCTAAGGATGTGATGTTGCCATTAACGGTAAATCAACGGCGTTTATAACTAGTTATGACTAGGAATATTTCTCATATTATATATTGTGCGTTAATGCAATTCTATGTTTCTTTTAGCAACTTAATTCCAAAGATATGCATGTTGGATAGCGGTCTCTGGGTGGATTATTAGTTATAGATGCATGTTGGAAATCGGTCTATATATGTTTAGCGTAATGATGACATGAATATTGCAATGAACACTACTTTTCATGATTATTTTTTGTTCCAATTCTATCAATTGCCCAGCTGTAATTTGTTCACCCAATATGTTTTCTTGTTATCTTTTGAAGAGACACCACTACTGAAACTATGACCCCGGTCCATTCTTTTACATTGTTAACTTGTTTTTCATCATCACTTTCTCGTTGTACCTTACTAATTTATTACTCTCGACCAAACTGTATGTTTAACTCTTGTTGTTTACAGCAAGACGGGAAGCTTGACAACCTTCCTACAAAAGGTAGCGACAAAGGGAATTTTGTGTTTTGTGTGTAGGTCCGTGCTCGTCATCACGATGAATTTCTGGCACCTCACTAAAGATTATGAATTCCTACCAGTTCGATAAACCTCGGTATCTTCGCTGATTGCATCATACCTTTCACAGTTGTGTTGTAATTGCACCATCAAGAGAATTTGTAGCAACGGTTTTGGGAACTTCAAAGCTAGGGAAGAAATAAAATTTATGGTTAAGAATGGCCCCACGCATGGAGTAACTATGAGGATGGTTGTCCAAACTGTTTATGCAAGATTAAATTTATCTTCTAGAAATTTATTAGATTCAACTGCGACATGTACATTTATGTTCACCACACTAGGAGTAGCAATTAAACTCTTTATATGATAGAAAATTATTCTCGATGGCATACCGAAAGAGCTCCAACCGCTAAGAAGCTAAATTATGTTGAGCAGATGTTTTTTGAATGATAAAGTTGATATGATTGTTTCTATTCTCACTAGAAAGTAAGTTCCTATTTACTCGTCAATATAAGGATCAATTTGATGTTAATTTTATGGCTAGAAAAATTTCAACAACAATCTTATAAAAAACAAATTTGGTGGTAACAACTATAAGCCACATCTGGCTCATAATGGTAATTAATAGAAACTCATATGAAAATTCTGACACTAATATAAAATTGTACCCTCTGATGTTCAGGACGTGATTAAATATTGTATCTCTAGATAAAAAGTTTTCAATAAAATTGTTGAAGAAAAGCTTGAAAACATGATAATATTGTCCTAAAGGTAGATAATCTTGCTCATGATGTTGAAATATTCAAAATTAGAATATCACCTCTTGAAGATAAGAAAACCGAATATTTAAATTCTTTAAAAATTCAAATTAATAACAATATAAGGATGTTAGCTCAATTAGATGTTAGATGGGGTAGTAAAGAAAAAGAAGCTGAAATTGCTGAAAAACTTGCCAAGGGTAAAACTACTGGAATTTGTTCTATTCAAATGCATAAAGATCTTAAAACTTCCAGTACCTATGAGTATCTTACTTGTCCTAGATATTCTAATGGAAAAAACAAATGGGATTGTAGAGGTCTCGACTTTAGGTAGGAAGAGTCTCATAAGTTTAGAGAGTGTTAAATCCGTTAATGTGATAAATGTTGAAAGTAAGCTTGATGATATCATGACATTAGGAGAGAATGTGGCCACTAATTTTTATGATGATAATATTGATTTTGATGATTGTAACCTCATTGAATTCATAAAGTTAGTACACAAAATTTCCAAAGTTCCTAAGGCTAGAAAATCAAATATGGCATTTACTAAACATATCACCAATGCTACCATTAAAGCTAAAGAACAAAGGCTCAAACTTGAACCTCCTAATCCTAGAAAATTACAAGATTGTTGTATCCTACTAACACGAAAAATATAAATAACTTTGATTGCAATGATTTAATTAAAACCTATGGATGATTGTTCTTGGGGTGTGCACCTTGTTGATTCTACTATAAAATACATGTAGGAAGGATTGATGGTGTTCTTATTGTTTCTAATAATTATTATATTCTAGTTTATTTTCATGTTATGGATATTGAATGCAATGCTTCTCCTCCTATAATTTTGAAGACCTTTTCTTAGAATGGTTGGTGTTACTATTCATCTGAAAGAGGGAAATATAAGGTTACAGTTTCCGATTAAAAAGGGCATGGAACACTTCCTCGAAAAGAGAATAAAGGTACCTTTTAAGTCCATTATAAGGGCTTGTTATGATCTTGATGTTGTTCTTATTGAGAATACTTTCTTTTTTGGTTTATTCCTACCTAAAAGGCATTAAAGAAAAGCGATTATGGGAGGCAACCCATTATCTTTTTTGCTTTCAATTTGATTTTTTAATTTTTTGTTTATCTAAAAATTATCTTTATGCTTTATTTTATTTTTTGTGCCAGGAATAGTCTTTAATGATTTGATAGTGCTAAGCTCGTTTTGCTGTCTAGAAACACATTTCGTGCGCTGCACCGTAAAAATCATAAAGTATTATCAGAACGTTATCTGGATTTGATTTTGGAGCAAAAATTTGGGTATATTATCTATCTTTTGTTAGTTTTAAGTTTTATGATTTGAGCTATGAAACTATATCGTAAAAAAATCATCTTTACAAACAGTTTTGGTTCGATAGATTTCTGCCTTTATTTGCATTAGCCTCTTTACAATCTTTGTTTGCGGTTCTCTAGGGCTAGAGTGCCTTTTATAAAGCTTGTAACATTAGCTAATGTTAAATTGAGTATTTAAAACATGTCCCTGCAGTACCCAAGTGGATTTCGTTTAATGAGTACTAACCCCTCCAATGAAGTTTATGAAATGTTATGTCAAGAAAATCTTGAAGTGCCACGAGAGAGTATGATGGAAGAAGATCAAGGAGAGATAAAAACTCAAACTTGGGGATACCAAGGCACCCCAAGTAAATATCCAAGAAGTCTCAAGTGTCTATGCTTGGGGTGGATAAGTTGTGGGTCCCGTGCTGGGATGGATGAGCGGTGGGGCCAGCACTTGGATGGATAAGTGATGAGTTTCGGTCAGAAAACAGGCGATCCTGGCTTACATAATCCAAAACACTAATGATCAGTCATGACTTGTCTCTTGCGTTTAAGCGCTAAAAAGATCAATGTCACACATGGAATATTTGTGCGCACAAAAATGTGGCATGGGATCTATTGTGGCCAACTACGGCACATTACTTCTAATAACTTGAAAAGCGTCTCACATGAGCTATTTCCCCGTCTTGTAAAATATTGCTCCCCAAAGTTACTTCAAATTAGAACAAATGAAAATTTTACGAGCATGGATGAAACAAATGTGAGGCGGCAAAAAGTAACTTCTACGGTTGCCAACATGAAGATATCTAGGCACCATATATGGTGTATGAATTCTATTTACGATGATGGACGTGCATGACTTTACAAGATAAACATTAGTAACCGGACAACATATTACTTCACTGCAAGGACCAGTCAAAAATTTACAATACGGATGGACTAGGCGACTAATTTTAGGGGAGAATTCGAGAGGCAATAAGATTCTGACATCATTAACTTACAAAATAACAAGATATATATATATATATATATATAGGGAAACTCTATTATACACCTGGGTGCAGAATTACTATTCTCCACCCGGGTCAGCCGACCGCGCGCCGGCCTGCGTCTAGTCCATCCAACCACCTTTGCCGATCGCACCACCTAGTCGTAATTTTCCTTTTAGTTTTACCCCGGCGGTTTTTAATTCGCTCGTGGCGTTTGGGAGCTGCCAACTAATCCCGTCACCTCAGTTTTTCCCCGTCCAGATTTCTAATTCAACACACACGGCGGCGAGCGGTTGGACTTGGACGCGGCAGCGACGATGGGGTGAGCAGCCGGCGGCCAGCGGCAAGCAGGTGAGTGGCCGGTGGCTAAGCCGCGCGTGTACCCTGGGCTCCAGATCTCCTCGGCTCCGTCGTGACCGGCCAGCGGAATCGGCGGCGCCGTGGTTAGCCGCGTGAATCGGCAGCCATGGAGGCATGCTGAACGGCGTGTCGCAGGCAGGTGGCGCCTGCGGGAGGCACGTAGCATCAGGATCCTTCTTCGGATAGCGCGGCGGTGGTGGCAAAGGGCTGAATCGGCATATTGATCGAATAGTGCAGACCGTGCAGCTAGCTGCCTGGGCATCGCTAGCAGCAAGTGGGATTCCCGGCTGTTGGAAATTTGGAATAGGCATGTGGGATTCGAATTAAGGTATGGTGCCCACCCTTTTTTTCTAGTGGATTTCTTGTGTGTTCAGATCTAGCAAAGATGATGCTGATTCCATATAATTGTTAATATTACCCCTGGCATGTTTCTGGTCACTAGTTCATCTGGTACGTAGCACTGATTCACGTACAATCGACTAACCAACACTCTCTCATCACCGTTTCTATCATAATGCAATGCCATATTTCGGTGGTTTAAGCTCTACCCGGGATAGATTATTCATGTTATAATGTGTATAAATACATGTATACGAAACACTTCTGAAGGAAATATGGGAACCGTGAGAGCATGAGTAAATCCTTTTATTCCACAAGGGTGAGCAAAGTTGTCTCAAGAAGAACAAATAGCATATCCTATGGAACTTCAAAGCACAATTTTTCATGTTAGCATTTTATTCTTTACGCACACAACCAAGTGCCACTGCAAAATGAATCAAAGTGAGGCCAAGAAATGAACCGTTACAATTATAATTTTCTAATTTTTCTGTCCAAGTACTTTACATAAGAAATTTCGGCACAATGAAATGCCTTCGCCTATCATATTTATACGATCTATCTATGCATCATAGAAGGGAGCAGAGAAATAAATGTCCATTCAATGGCATTGCATCTGTATTACTTACCAATTTAGCATTTGTAGCCTTAATATTGTGAAGAAAGCTCATCTGCTAACATCGAAGACGTAGGCAGAACATGCTGCCTCGCCGGCGGTCCCGAATTCTAGGCGGCGCTTGGCAAGCACCGAGGGGATTACGATGATGCGTCCACGAGTTCGTACGTGCAGCGTTCCATTGGGGAGCCCGTTCCTGCGCCGCCTCTCCACCATCTTCCGCGCCCTCTTCATCTACCATATCTTTGGCATCGACGCCCCTGGTGAGTTTGCTACTCCTTTCATACGCATCAGCTCCTGGGGAATTTTTTCCAAGGTGGCTCACGTATCCTCTTGCAGGGAACGGGTGGGTGGCATACCAGGCTATGAGAGCATTTTCCAACTTGCTGGATCGTCTCTTCAACATGAGGTGAATTTGTTCAGTGGGTAAGTCTTCGAGGATATCCTGTTGGTGCAAATTAGGGCCTATTTTGATTGTCTTGTCTTCGTTTTCTTCTGCAATCGGCAAATCCTAATTTACTAATTTTTTGGCCAATAGATAAGGGAAGAAATTGATGTTTCTGTGTTAAGTATTTGAGTTTATAAATCCATTATGTGCTATTCCTTTGGCTCCTCTCTATGGCCTCTCCAATATGGTGGTCAATTAATTTTTGTTTGTTTCCGTCTTGTGGATGGCTAGGTGCGCTGGGTTAATTAGGGTTCTCCTACGGCTTTGAGTGTAGTTTTTTGGAGCTAAGATCGCCACCAGGTTCTTAGAACCTGTTTGTGTGGCTCGGGAGCACCTACCGCATGTCGTAATTTTATTTTTATTTTTTACGCCGACAGTTTATTTTCTTGATAAGGGTGGTGACGTTTCGGAGCTAACTCATGTCACAGGTGCACCTGAATTTTTCCTCTTCGCTTTCTAATCGAACGCATCCGCTCACGAGCAGTTTGGAGACTGGAATTGGGGCGGCGAGCGGGCGGCGGGCAGACTGGGGAATGAGGCGAGCAGCGGGTGGGCTCTGTGCTATATTTGTGGAGTTGGCGATGTCATGGTCGTGCAGTGGCGGGGTTGAACCTGCGTTGTGGTGAGTCGGAGCCAGCCTCGGCAGTACTAAGGGCGTAGCACGGAGGTGAGCTTCAGTCTCAAGGTACGGTGTGGCGCTTGATAGCACAGTTCTGTTGAATAAAAAAAGTATTTCAGCTATCAACTACTTGTGTTTTGGTGCGGTGAGCTTGGATTTAAGTATGGGCCTGTGGCGTCCATAACTTGAGCTAGTTTATAAATATAAGTTGTAGAATATATTACAAGGTTCTTATAGAATACTCATTTGCACATTTTGGTTGTAGGGTTTCTCTGCCATTTTATTCCAAAGATTATAATTATTAGAAAAATATATTTGAGAAGTTCTCACTTGCAAGCCTCAGTTAAGGAATCTTTGTAGAATTTCAATCTCTTTTGCATCCTTACACGCAGTCCGATGTTCGTGGCAGGAAGACCGTCAACAACATTAGCAGGAAAAGGCTTCCAGTTCCAGAAATAAATTATACATAACGATGAAACCCCCGAACAAGGTTGTTAATGGCACTATTGTTTTCCATGGAACCCAACCTCCGAAAGCCAGCAGTTGAAACAAGCCTTGTGAGTTCCAAACTTTTTTTCTCCTTTCAAGTGCCCACCGAACAAGCTTTAGGTAGGTTTGTACAGATTATTATTCTGCAGACTCTGCTTCTCGCCTTTTTGCAGACTGTTCCGTATAGAATATTTGTAGTTTCTAATGCTGCATAATTCATTAGTTCTTATTTCAGACTTTCTCCTTTTTCCGTGTTCCTGTTGTAGGAGTAGAAATTGTAATACATCAATATCACCTAAATAGCATTTTGTTTTGTTGGACAGACCTGAACCATATGAAGAAGCATCACAAGACAAGGAGTGTTGGTTCTGTTTCCTCATGCTTGAGGTGGGTTAAATCATGTATTGTTTCTTTCTCTTCTTCATTTTCAGGACTGCATTTGTGTCTAATATTGTTTTCCCTGTTTATCTTTTGGGTCATTTATCGAATTGCCCATAGCGGACCACTTGTACTCAGTTTTACCCCTAGAGCTGAATCGACCTCAGTTTTGCCCCTAGTCTGTGCGCAACTACTATGGAGAGGCTGGAACGGTAAGTTTGGAGTCGACTCCGTTTCGCGAAGTGGGACCGAGGAGTCAGACCTCCGTTTCGCGAAGTGGGTCCGGGTGGGACTGCCAAGTTCGTTGAAACCATCCGGAGCTTACAGGTGGGACCGCGCAATTAGTTGACTGCGCTGAATAGTCCACACGAATTTTTTGTGGAAAAACCGTGGGCCCCCTGGTTGTTCAAAGTCTGCCGGAGTAACGGCACGCGCGTCGCAGTAAATGACCCGCCAGGGCTACAAAAGGCCCCTCGCCCTCACCGCACAAACTCGCCCTCACCGCACAAACTCTCATCGCCCTCGCCGCACTTCACCAGACACCCCGAGACGATGCCTCGCCGGCTCCGTGCATGGCGCAACTCGCCGTTGTACTGCCGACCCACGACCGCGACGCGGGGCCACAATGACGGCGAGGAGAACGCCACCGTCCACTCGTTCGAAACATGGCGGAACGAGGAGGCGTTCCACACGGTCCGCTCCTGGCTAAAGGAGGCGGCGGCAGCGGCCGAGGCTGCCGCTGTTCGTGCATCCCTGGAGACCCACCAGAGGGAGCAGGCGGAGCGCCAGGTCTACCGGGAGCTCGCCGCAACCGCGGCGTCGGATGAGCAGCAGGCGGTCGTCGCGCTGTACGAGAGAGACCGGCGCAAGGTTGCCCTGCAGAGCGAGAGGCGGGACCGCCGCCATCCCTCCGAGCAGGCGCAGCTGCACCGGCTGCGGATCCGAGGCAGAGCGGAGCGGCATGCGATCGCTACGCTGGCGAACCCATCGCCCTTAGCCAAGAACGACCACGAGGCGGGGCCCTCCAGCATGCTGGCCTACGACGACAGCGATGAGGACGACGAGGAAGAGGAGTAGAGGACGACTCGGGCAACCGTAGTTTTTTTTTTAAAGTTTTTTCAATGTTTTTAGTTAAATTATGCCGTCTAGCTTTCTGTAAAACTATCGTCGAATCTATGAATTTTAGCCTATTTCAACGAGTTCGCGTTTTTTAATTAATTTTGAGTATTTCTGAACGCAATCACGAGCCAGAATGTAGATTAAAAGCGAAAAGAATGTTTGAATAATGTTGTATATATGATGCATGTTGAACTAAGTCATTCCAAAATTTTGGGCAAATGTGCTTCAAATGAGGTCTGAAGCTAGGGTAAATCACATATAACAACGTTGTGCGTTGGATTCATGTCATTTTGAATTTTTTTGAATTTTTTATGCTCATTTGCAACCATCGCTCAATTCTCGTGAGAAATGTGCTTCAAATGAGGTCCGAAGCAAGGGTAAATACCCCCATTTATAATTTCATGAAAAATTCGACCTTGCCAAAATTAAGCAAATAAATTTGAGGATCAACTATATCACATATAACAACGTTGTGCGTTGGATTCATGTCATTTTGAATGTGTTTGAATTTTTTATGCTCATTTGCAACCATCGCTCAATTCTCGTGAGAAATGTGCTTCAAATGAGGTCCGAAGCTAGGGTAAATACCCCCGTTTATAATTTCATGAAAAATTCGACCTTGCCAAAATTATCCATAGAAATTTGAGGATCAACTATATCACATATAACAACGTTGTGTGTTGGATTCATGTCATTTTGATTTGTTTTGAATTTTTTATGCTCATTTGCAACCATCGCTCAATTCTCGTGAGAAATGTGCTTCAAATGAGGTCCGAAGCTAGGGTAAATACCCCCGTTTATAATTTCATGAAAAATTCAACCTTGCCAAAATTATCCATAGAAATTTGAGGATCAACTATATCACATATAACAACGTTGTGTGTTGGATTCATGTCATTTTGATTTGTTTTGAATTTTTTATGCTCATTTGCAACCATCGCTCAATTCTCGTGAGAAATGTGCTTCAAATGAGGTCCGAAGCTAGGGTAAATACCCCCGTTTATAATTTCATGAAAAATTCAACCTTGCCAAAATTATCCATAGAAATTTGAGGATCAACTATATCACATATAACAACGTTGTGTGTTGGATTCATGTCATTTTGATTTGTTTTGAATTTTTTATGCTCATTTGCAACCATCGCTCAATTCTCGTGAGAAATGTGCTTCAAATGAGGTCCGAAGCTAGGGTAAATACCCCCGTTTATAATTTCATGAAAAATTCAACCTTGCCAAAATTATCCATAGAAATTTGAGGATCAACTATATCACATATAACAACGTTGTGTGTTGGATTCATGTCATTTTGATTTGTTTTGAATTTTTTATGCTCATTTGCAACCATCGCTCAATTCTCGTGAGAAATGTGCTTCAAATGAGGTCCGAAGCTAGGGTAAATACCCCCGTTTATGCTTCAACATTTTTTGGCATATTTTATAAATCAACCAAATGAATTTCCTAGACATCTATTCTACATGTATAGTGTAAATCTGAAGTTTCATTATGTTTTGAATAATTCTTCTATTTTCTATTTTTTATTTAAATAACATGGTCTAATAGAAAAATCATATGTAAAACTGATAAAAATCATCTCTGTAGTAAATCTGAAGTTTCATTATATTTTTATTTAAATAACATGGTTTATAACACTTAACAGCAAAGAAATCATATGTAGAACCATCGATCCCTGTGGCCAACGTACCAACCAATCAGAGCGCAGAACGAACGTCTCGCGGATCGCTGTGGCTGCGAGCGCATCCGTCCGATGCACGATTCCTTCTAGAAGGCGTCGATCCAACAGCCCAGGTCGAATCTCTGTGTTTCCTTCTAGAAGCTTTTCGGCTGGTCAAACAGAGGGTTGACCAAGCTTGAAATGAGCATAAATAATTCAAAAAAAATCGAAAAAATATATTGGCGACGCACATAGTAGTGTTATGTCATATAGTAACGAGAAAAAAATATAAACCTGTCTTATAAAGAATGGAACGAAAAAACCTTGTGTAACATATGATATCTTGAACAGTCTAGTAGAGAGTTCAAGATAATGAGATGAGTTTCAAACCTTTTGAACTCAAATAAGGTCAAAATCTCACCAAAGCTTCATTTTGATGTGACTAAGAAAGATCCAAAGTTATTTTTTCATTTTGATGTTTTAAACTTGTTTTATTTACGATTTTCGATTAAAACCATTATTATTCAAAAGAAAATAAATAATACGAATATTCATCCAATAAATTTTTGGGCTTCGGAATTGCATTATATAGGTCTAATACAAGTCTAGTAAAAATATAAATAGGATTTATAAACATTAGAACGAAATCCATCACTAAAATGAGATTCCTCGAATACAAGACTAGAGATTTCAAAGAATAAGAGGTGGAAACATTGTGAATCTTCCGAAGAGGTGGGTTCTACCTTTTTGTTTTGTGTTCCTATGGGCTATACTAGCACAACCAAGCAAATAGTTCCACATTGCTACCCCCTTTCGACGCTGTTACCGCGTGTTTCCGTATAAGTCCGGTATTTCTCCAGCGGGGCTAGGGTTTCACCGGGAGGCTACGGAGCGTCTGGATCCCAACACAAGCTAGGGGGTGCCATACCATGTTAGTATAGGTGTGTTGTGTGCTTTGTATGTCCAAGATTGCTCTCTGGGGTGTGACCGGGCTTCACCGGCATCCACTTCTCTCTCGTAGGCGATTACAGGGTGAAACTCCCGTACCGGACCAAACACCGTGAATCTTCCGAAGAGGTGGGTTCTACCTTTTTGTTTTGTGTTCCTATGGGCTATCCTAGCACAACAAAGCAAATAGTTCCACATTGCTACCCCCCTTTCGACGCAGTTACCGCGTGTTTCCGTATAAGTCCGGTATTTCTCCAGCGGGGCTAGGGTTTCACCGGGAGGGGGGCTACAGAGCGTCTGTATCCCAACACAAGCTAGGGGGTGCCATACCATGTTAGTATAAGTGTGTTGTGTGCTTTGTATGTCCAAGATTGCTCTCTGGGGTGTGACCCTGCTTCACCGGCATCCACTTCTCTCTCGTAGGCGATTACAGGGTGAAACTCCCGTATCGGACCAAACACCGTGAATCTTCCGAAGAGGTGGGTTCTACCTTTTTGTTTTGTGTTCCTATGGGCTATCCTAGCACAACAAATCAAATAGTTCCACATTGCTACCCCCTTTCGACGCTGTTACCGCGTGTTTCCGTATAAGTTCGGTATTTCTCCAGCGGGGCTAGGGTTTCACCGGGAGGGGGGCTACGGAGCGTCTGGATCCCAACACAAGCTAGGGGGTGCCATACCATGTTAGTATAAGTGTGTTGTGTGCTTTGTATGTCCAAGATTGCTCTCTGGGGTGTGACCCGGCTTCACCGGCATCCACTTCTCTCTCGTAGGCGATTACAGGGTGAAACTCCCGTATCGGACCAAACACCGTGAATCTTCCGAAGAGGTGGGTTCTACCTTTTTTGTTTTGTGTTCCTATGGGCTATCCTAGCACAACCAAGCAAATAGTTCCACATTGCTACCCCCTTTCGACGCTGTTACCGCGTGTTTCCGTATAAGTCCGGTATTTCTCCACCGGGGCTAGGGTTTCACCGGGAGGGGGGCTACGGAGCGTCTGGATCCCAACACAAGCTAGGGGGTGCCATACCATGTTAGTATAGGTGTGTTGTGTGCTTTGTATGTCCAAGATTGCGCTCGTCTCAGCGTCTGCAGCCCGGCCGTTGCCGCCGTAGTTTGCATGCATGGACTCGATCTGCACCGTTCCTTACGATCAAACGATCGAAAATGAAGCGGTGCATGGACTGGGTGTTTTGTCTCAATGTAACGGCCCCGTTCACCAGCCTGGTGCATGCACGCCTCGTTTTTCCAGAGTAAACAACGTGGCAGAAGAAGAAATTTCAAAAAAAAAAAAAAACGTGGCAGAAGAAGAAAATAGTTAACGTCGCGTCGCATTTGCAGCAGCCATGCACGCCTTGTTTCAGAAACACGAGTCGCGTCGCATTTGCAGCGACGCAGCCCTCCACGCCTAGTTTTCAGAAGATACGCATCAATGCATATGCAGCGTGGCAGGATTTGGCGTGAGACTTTGGACTTTCTTCTCTTCCCGTCTTTAATACACGCATGCAACGTCGAATCACTTCGACTGACGAATGCACACGCGCTCGTACTCCGTATCAATAGCTGTCCGGCCTACGCCTACGCCTATGCCTGTTCTACACCGCTTTGACCATGCATCTACTCTAATACACTGCGTCCAAGGTCTTCACACAGTTTGCTTCATCTACCCAAATAAATTCACGTCTAATCGTGTCTTTAAATATTCCTTCAGTCGTCCTCCATATTCTCATCCCTCTCCAGCCATTTGCCCTTCTCTCCCTTCAAGCCCTAACGCACAATGTCTTCCTACTCACTACCTTCAAGCCCGGAGTCGGTCTCCGACGAGGACAACCACCCCAAGGCTCTGCCTTGGTACGAGGCCGAGTGGCCCGAGGCGGAGTTGGACGTCCTGCCCATCGTGCTTCCCGTCGACGACTCTCCCAATCGGGAGCGATCGCCGACGCCGCCCTTCGTCCACCGCCCCGTCCCTTCCACCACCACCAAGACGTCGGACATCTCCCCCAAGACGAACTTCCGCCTCAAGAGACTGGAGCGGCTGGAGAAGAAGGAGTTGAAGGCGATGGAGAAGAAGGAGGCGAAGGAGGACGCGAAGGCTTTCCGGGCCAGCATCAAGCGGTCCCGTGAGAGGCAGGAGGAGAGGATGCGGGCGGAGAACCGCAGCGCCCGGATCAAGCAGGAGATGGAGATCCGGGCGGCGGAGTGGAGGAAGTAGGGCGGCGCCGGAGCGCGGGAAGGGCTCCCGCATGCATGCAGAGCGGGAGCAGTTAGGGCTAGCCCTTTTTTTTTTTAGTTAAATGTAATGTTTATCGGGCCCCACTGAATATATGTAAAGTGGGGCCAGTTATCCTTTCTAAGTATGTTTAATTATATATAAGCCCTCTATATAAAGTTATGTTCTTATATTTGTCCAAATGTACCCACTGTTTAGAAGTTTTATCCTTTCTAATCATCGCTTTAAAATCTGCACATTGTAAACAAAATTTATATATAATTGATGTGCTTTAACGAATAATATTTTCTAAAAGAGCTGCATTATGTTTTCTAAGATAACATAAAAAATTTGAGTTGAGCACAGTATATTTTATATTATTAATACGAATAATTTGATGGTTTAATAAATGGATAATGCGTAGTCTGCATGTAGTGATTAATAAATATAAATGGATAATGTGTAGTCTACATGTTGACATTGGGCCTCATGTGACATTGGGCCGCAAGGAAAGGTCAACAGGTGGGGCCCACATGCAGCGCCAACCGTAAACAGATGGGGCACACAAATCGCGCCAACGCTCAACTGCTGGGGCCCACAGGCCGCGCCAACGGTTGTATGATGGGTCCCACAGGTCAGGATCCTAACGGGGGGACGAAAATAACGGTGGGAGCAGCGAAAGGAGTCCTTGCGCACTGACTAGGGGCAAAACTGAGGTCGATTCGGCGCTAGGGGTAAAACTGAGGTCGTGGTGCCAACTGAGGGCACCTTGTTAATTATCCCTTATCTTTTAGTGCACCATTCTGGCGGCCGCTCTTGTGGAAGCGACTCTAATGTATGTTTGGTTGATTCTTTTTTCAGTTTTATATGTATTATTCATGCTCTGTAGGTTACTTTTGTAGCTAGCCAGATTTTCAGTTTTCGGTTAAAGCATGACTTGCTGCGACTAGACCGGGTTAAGAGCCACACCGGAGCCGACATATTTATTTCAGTAAATTATGTTGACTGTTTATTTTAATCGTGTGAGTTGTGACCAAAAAATGTATTACCCACCCGCCGTAGTTTCTGGAAAGAGATCTATTTTGGAAACCGCCACTGCCCACAGCTAGTTTTGAATCGTAATTGATTTTCACTAGAGAGGAAGGTGGTGAGCTGCCGCTCACTATCGTGCCGTTGTCGGCTAGCTTTTCAATGATGTGTACCTGAAGAATTATGGGGAGTACCTCTTTCACACTACTATTAGTTGTTAACCGATCTCTTATATTTCATGGAAGCCAAGTGATTTAGGTGTTTATCTATGACATGATGTAGCTCCAACTTTATACTCCTTTTGTTTCATCACGGAGCGATGAAGTTTGGTTGCACACATCCCAGTAGTGGTAAGAAAACCCATATAGAAGGGTTTAATATGCTTCTACATTTCATTTTGATGACTCTCAGCTGCCAAACTAGTTTAGAGAATGCTGTTGCACAATTCATGAAAACTATATAGGTGGTATTCACGCACACTTGTTTGTCGCTCAAAACAAAATTCTATAGAAAGACTTTTCTACCGCCCTAGAACCAAGATGTGCTGAAAATCTAACCTTTTATGTATATGGAGGAAGTGTCTCGAGAACTTCCACTTGGTAATGAATGTGCTTCATTCACAGATAAGTTCTTGTGCCACTATGACGGAGAAGAGATTCGGCTTTGTTGTTTCATTGACCTGTTATTTTCAGTCATCCAGCTAAGTACTTATGATCTTATACTTTCAGTCATGCAAATTTCATTGATAGTTTGTGCATTTGCAGAAAAAGGAAAACTAGTACATGGCTGAAGATCTGCCCTATCTCATCTTCCATGATTTCAACAAGACCATACCTTTACCTCATTTTTTGGAGACGTTCAGGCCCATGATCACCAATCGAAATAACTCGCTCGGAAGATTGACTTGTGCATCTTTTCCTAACAAAGAAGGCCACATCTCTGTATATAGTTGAATATGTTTCTTTTGTCCATGTCCATGTCCATGTACT
This sequence comes from Alopecurus myosuroides, assembly GCA_028641055.1. Classification (NCBI taxonomy): domain Eukaryota; kingdom Viridiplantae; phylum Streptophyta; class Magnoliopsida; order Poales; family Poaceae; genus Alopecurus; species Alopecurus myosuroides. The sequence continues at coordinate 331,765,641 of CM054062.1, read as the reverse complement.
TTCTTATTAGATGCAGTCCTTTTATTGGCTTCATCTATCATCACTTGAAAATTGTATGGAAGTATGTAGCTTGGCATGTACTTCACAATTTACGATTCACCTTTTTTATGTCCCGAACAATTCCATATTTTGAATGTGCTCTGTTTCTGATAGCATATTATCTCTTGAAGGAGGAGCTAAATAGGTTTGCCTTAAATATAATTTGCATTGCATCTGTTTCATGTTTATTAGGTCACACAAGGATATTAATCAAGTCGCATCATACGTTTCTTAGGTCGCATGTGGAAAAAAAATTAAGCCGAAAATGATTGTTGAATAATATTGAACTTAAGCTGAATATGATTATGCAAAACTAATTTTTCTTGAGTTGCATCCACATTTTTTACATCGTTGGCCAAAACATCCTCACGGGCGTGCCCGCAATATTCAACGACAGTGCTTTCTAGGTTCTCTTACTATGTGGCCCCATAATTTTACGATAGTCCTTTCTAGGTTCTCTTGCTATGTGGCCCCACATTATTACGTCACATGCAACATTCTTATGTAGGTAGTTTGTGGGCATCTCCAAAATTTACGTCACATGCAGCCATTTTTTTACTTTGCGCGATGCAGACGTGGGCTGATTTGGTGGATGAGCAGTTCCGTTAGTTCTTACGATGCATGCAGGTGCGGCCACTCCAGCGATTCGTACAAAGTCCGGCGGGGTGCAGAATAATATTCTGCTCCCTGGGAGTCAAATAGCGCGACCGTATATATATATATATATATATATATATATATATATATATATATATATATATATATACTAGCAAAAATGCCCGTGCGTTGCAACGGGAGAGAATATGCTGATGCGGTGCTATGATTGATTTTTACTGGATATTTTGAAACCATGCAAAATCTCAATACTTGAAATTAAAGTGCAGTTGAAGAACTATATTATTATTTCTTTATTTGGGAATACCACAAGTTCACTTCTTTATCTAAAATATAATTACAATAAGCTTATCTTTCATCTAAATTTGAATTTCGTACGATTAAAAGTATCTTACGTATATCTGGAATTCCTTTCAATCTTGATGTGTTTGTTACTCCATAAAGCCAAATTTGTCTTGAACAATCAACAAATATTTTACGCTATTTGAAATTAGGTAAGTGAGGGTCGTCAAATTAATCCATTACGCCACTCTGTTTCATCATTTCTTTGCTTTTTCTTTCATTGCACTAACTCGAGATCACTAATGTATCTCATAGTTAATTTTACAATGTACTGTACCTTGCACTTACCCGCCCCCATCAAGGATAATCCATTGCAGATCAAAAGCTAGAAGTCATCCGAGAGTTTGTCGACTGCGATCCGAAGAGAGGAACTAAAGAAGAAATGTATATCCTATTTTGTTTGCCCAAATAAAAATGGATGTACAAACAAAATGAGAGTCATCAATGATCTCTTCCTGAACAGTATAATCATAAACTGATGTGGAGCAAGCGCTGACCTTGGTTCATTGGCTTGATGAGCAACTTTCAATTCCAGTAATCAAGCAAACACAATGATATTGGTAGCACCATTTGTTGTTTTTTTATCAGTAGTTAGGACGCCTACTGAGACTATTGGTGAGACAGTACTGACTAAATTAAGTTGTTGTAAAATTCAGTGTGATCAAACAGGGTGTTGAAGCTAACACTTCAGTTGGCCCGTGAAGAGAGCTGACGCATTCCAGGAAGCATCATTTGAATATCAGGGATAGCTTCATTGAATAGCAGCCCTACTTCCTACGAGGCTGCTACGAGAAAGATATCAAGCTTGCTAGATAAATATGAAATTAGGAACTAACTAATCTGACACACATGATGTTGGTCCTTTAACTTCCCTGCTGATTACCATACTTAATTGTTTGCCAGGCTGGAGAAGAACATGAAGGGATTGGTAAATCGTAGGAGCTCGTCGATGCCGTGCTATAAACACTGCTATTCCCAAGGGTATTAGTGCTCGATTCAGGAAATAATTCTAAGGTAGAAAACGTTACCAGTGCCGCGACGGATTCAATCGCGCGCCGCCCCTCCTAATTCATGTACTGCTCTCTAGAAAAATCACGTACGGCTGCCCGGTGCTTCCTCTTTGGTTGCTCCCAAGTCCCAACCGCTCAAAGCCTCTCCAACACCGGCGCATGGTCCCGTCCGGCCTGCCCCAATTACGGGTGAAACCCGCTCCGTCCATCACGCCTCCCGTCCTCCTTCCCCACCGACGCCAGCCGCGGCGCCCACAGAGTAGCTCAAGTGAACTCCACCGACCATTTCCTGCCTGAAGCCCACACGCCGCACGTCTGCTGCGCCTGCGCATCTCCCGGTCGAATAATCCTCTGCCTTATGGCGCCACTGTGTCCTTCGAGCCTGGCTAATCGGCCGGCTGTGCCACCTCCTATCAATGCCTGTCAGGCCGGCGCTGCCATAGAACAGATGGCGTTTTGGCGTCGAGGAGCTTGTGTAAGCTCGTTGATCAGTTCAGTTCACTGTAGCATATCCGCAATTCCGAACGTATCTCAACACAGTCGATTGCCAGAACTTACCACCACCGACGACGACGCGGCGCTCAAGAACGCTGACCCGCCGCGGCCCTGTTCATGGGAACCTTCCCCGGACAGCTGTGGCTATCATCGGTAGGCGGCGGGATGTAATCTGCACAACCGGAGCGTCGTCATCCGTTGGAACGCGCGCGAATAGAGCATTGCGGCGAATTTGACTCCCAGGGCCGCTGCACCGCTGCATCTGGAGCCGTGCCTGGTAGCAACCGGGCACCCACAGCGCGCGCCGCGCGGTGGCGAGCGTGCACTCGACAGCTCTGTCCCTTTCCCGCCGCGCCATACCTATACCGCTCCTCGGATCATACAATACATGGGGCATTGCGGCACGTAGGACGCCAGGGTCCATTTATAGGAAGGAACTGTACGAGACACCGCTGAGTGACCGGCTCATGTACCACCAGGGCGACGTGCTTTGTGGAGATATTCCCGTGTCCATCCTCTGGTACGGCAAGTTCTCGGCGGCGCAAAGGTACATCGTCTCCGACTTCCTCCGATCGGTCACCTCCGTGCCGAACGGGCCCGCCACGCCCTCCGTCGGGCAGTGGTGGGGGCACAATCGAGCAGCTGTACCTGTCCAAAGCCTCCTCCGCCGCCAACGTCGCGATCGGTTCCAGGCACGTGATCATGGGCGAGCAGCTGACGGACGATCGAGGACTGCTCTCACGGCAGGTCGCTCACCTTGGACCAGATCGAGCAGCTCGCGGCGAGCGTCGTGGTCAAGAAGGGCGGCATCGCGCTGGTGCTCATCGACGAGGACGTGTCCGTGGAGGGGTTCTACAGCAGCCGGTGCGGCAGGCACCAGTCCACGTATATATGGGTCGGCCACTCCGTGAAGCAGTGATCGGGGCAGTACGCGTGGCCGTTCGTGCAGCCGCAGTACGGCTCACACGCCGCCCCTCGTGGCGCTCAACGGCAACATCAGGATGGACGGTATGGTGATGGTCCTCGCCACCATGGTGGCCGGCAACGTGAGCAACCTGTACGGGGACGGATACTACCCCAAGGGAGCCGGGTTGGTGGCCTCCATGGCGTGCCCGGGAGTGTACGGGAGCGGCAGATACCCTGGCTACGTCGGAACCTGCTCGTCGACCCCACCACCGGAGTCAGCTACAACGCCAATGGCGCCGGCGCGGGAAGAAGTACCTGCTCTCGGTGTTTTACGACCCCTCTAGGGCTTCCTGCAACACGCTAGTCTAACGAAGAGGTCGATTTGGACGGAACGGGCAGGGTATTGGTCCTTTCTATACATAGGACTGGTTGTCTACAACTCGGAGCCAGTCCATGTGCGTGCAAATTGGATCGGGGTGACCAAGACCCAGAGATCTATTGAATCAATGAAGCACATAACGAAACAGGAAACAAAACGGATCGAAACGAAGGAATTGATACCGGACCACACAAAAAAAAAAACGAATCGGTATGCAACTTGTTGTGGCAATGGTGGGTAATTTTTGTCAACTTGGGTGGCAATCTCAACGATGGACCGACCGACCAAGCAACCAACCAGGGAAGCCTTAATGCCTTTATTATTAGGTAAAGATATATATACACACACACACACTTGCATATTGTAAGATATTGCCAAATTAACTAGATACATGTTGCATGGATCTAAAACTGAGCTCTTCTACGGAGGAGAGAAATTTCACAGAGGGGTGGCCGTGATGAACACATTGCTAAATATCAACCTGATGGTCTTTGGTAGATATGCTTGGTTCGAGGATCCACGATTATGCCCTTCTAACCTTATATACTTCTAAACATTCTCAACAGATCAAGTCCAAATTCATATTAAAATACTATGTTGGGGATATTAATCGTTGGACATAAAAAAAAACTAGTGAACATATGCCGATTTGGCAGCAAACAGGCAAGGCAGCGTTGAAATCCATTCTTCGTCTTATATCTAAGAAATCATTGACTTGCATCCACTCAAAGGAATATGCCCGAGCGGAAATAATAATTTTTCTATCTTATTCTATTTTTATGATAAATGTTTATTTCTCATGTTATAATTGTGTTAACCGAAAACGTTAATAGACGTGTATCTAATAAATAAAGAAGAGTTTCTAATAACGCCTCTCGTTTAACTAGCTCATTGATGAACTGACGATTAAGGTTTTCTGATCATAAACATTAGATGTTGTTTATAATAGGATCACATCATTAGGAGAATGATGTGATAAACACACACCCAAAGTAAGTATAGCAGTGCGATCAAGTCATTAAGTTTATATTATTATATCAAACACATACGAAGTAACACTAATCCTTATACCATAAGATCATGTCAATCACTAACACAGTGTTTTCATAACATCGAACATCACACTGTAATTAACATGGTGACTATAAAGGTTACGATAGGTTAAAGTACTATTTCAGTCTCATGGATCAAAAGTGGGATTTGTCCATCCAAATGACAGAGAGATATACTCTGGGCCCGTGATATCACATGGACACAGCTTGCAAGCATGTGTCTAGGTCACAAGATGTCATATCCCGGAACAAGTAAAAGAGTATTTTTAAGTAACAAGATTGAACTAGTTATAGTTGCTACAAATGGTGGGATCTCGAACAAGTAAAATATTTCGAACAAGATCGAATTGGTTACGAAGTTTCTGTTTCATGTGATCACAAGATTCATCGTTGAATGTGTAAGAGTCATTACGGATCTCCAGGTCTTTCTGTTGAGTATTTATTGGAGAGGTGTATCGATCATGTCTACATTATTCGCAAACCGTAGGGTTGCACACTTAGGGTTGGCCGACGCTTTTGAATAGGTACAGAATATCGGAGAAAAATTTGGACAACGCCAAAATTGTTTTGGGGAATATTGATATAGTTTGAGGAGGTAAGTGTTAATGTTTGTTAATATAATTAATAAATAGTTCAAGGGGATAAGTGTTAATGTTTGTTAATAGAATTAAAAAATATTAAAATAAAGATTTAAAATTATTTTTATGAGAAAAATCTTGAGGTTTTTGCGTGGAGAGTCCACCCATTGAAAGAGAGAATGAGTGGGAATGAGCGGAGAGTCCACTCACAATAAGAGGGTTAGAGATGAGGGCACCATGGGTTGGCCGCACCCCATGGGGGCTGCCTCCCCCTGCCCCTCCTATATATAGAGGGGTGGGAGCTCAATCTCCTCTCCGTACACACATTTTTGTCCATCTCTCTCTCCCTCCTCCGGCTGCTCCACCTCTTGGTCATCCGTTTGGTGAAGTCATGGACGAATATTTTATTCACCACACCACAACTCGTGTTGTTAGAATTTCCGATGGATTTACTACTTCCGTCGCCCCGCTGAATCAAGGGAACGGAGGTTGTCCTCAAGACGTATGTGTAACAGAGTGCGGAACTCTGCCAGATTGCAGCGCTCATCTTTGTGATCTTGATATTGTCAAATGTTTTTCTACATCATCCATGAGATTCAATCTCGTAACACTTGTCTTCAAGGTTTAGTTCTTCTAAGACTTATTCAACATGTTTCATGCATCCTCTATATTATATCTTGGTCCCTTGGTTGTTCTTACTGTATGAAATAAAATTCTATGCTACAAACCCATCAGTGGTATCCAGGGCGGATCTATGCGTAGATGTTTTTGTGTGGGTAGAGCACATATGTGTATGTGGCCTTTGATGATCATGTTATGTATGCGAAAATAAATTAGAGGTGTCTAACTTTTTTTTGCAGGGCATATGATTTTATATGGTCAGTGCTACAAATTAGATGTATGAGATGATCCTCTTTGTAAATAGTGACAAACTGGCAGGAGCCTAATGGTTGTGTTATTCTTTTATGGCATGTGTGCCAAATATCATATCCAGGTGATATGTTGTAACTTTAAAGAACCAAACAGAAGGGGGCAGCATGGACCTTGGTGCCACGCCGGTGGAATGATGGAGATCATGCCATGATGCGCAAGATTGAGATCAAGTGCAAAAAGGGCCATATCATATCGCATTATTCATGCATGTGATGTTAATCGTTTTTATGCATCTTAATATTCTTAGATCGTGACAGTAGCATTATAGGATTAAACGTCACACTTAATATCAATATAATAATATGTTGTTACTTAGTATGCACCGTTAAGATAGTTCATCGTTCTGAGACACCACATGATGATCGGGTGTGATAGACTCAACGTTCGTATACAACGGGTGTAAGCCAGATTTACACACGCAAATACTACGGTTCTACTTGGCGAGGCTAGCATGCTCATTCATGGGCTTGACACACGTAACCAAAAGGTAAAGTATGAGTCATAGAGATTATATGATGAAAATCTTGATGTTCTCCTTTGTAACTACACCATCTCACGTGATGATCAGTTTTGGTGCAGTGAATTTGGTTTGTGTAATCACTAAAACACCTAGAGGGATGTTATTTTTGAGTGAGCTTTCACGTACTAATTTTGAATTAAGTTGAACTTAATTTATCATAAACATAGTCTAGATAGTATTTTATTTTTTTTGTAAATATGTTGTAGATCATGGCACCATCTGATTTCAATTTCAATATGTTCAAGGAGAAACAGAAACTAGAAAGAAATGTAAGAAACTTTACCAACTAGGCCCTTAACCTGAGGATTATCCTCACTGCTTTTGACAAAAGCTCTAGGTTGCGGGATTTCCATGGGTCGGGCACAATCATTTGCTTTTATCATTTCTCGGAAGCTTGTGTCCCTTTAAATTTGTGTTTGAACCTTTTATGCTTTCGTTGAACTATTTTGTGATACTTGTGGAATTCATGCTATGAAATGTTGAGACCTATCACTGTCACTATTCATGCATAAGGTATGTTTTCCACAATCTCATATTGTGGTTGTATGTCTCTAGTGAAAATTTGTGTCATTATATCATGTTTGCTTACTTCCTCTAAGAGAAACTATGGACCCATGTTGTGCTATTTTTCCATCCATTGCAATTCAATTTCTAGCACACATCTAGGGAGCTTTTCTATCTTATTGGAACTTGATATTGGTTATGATTTATTGCAAATCCTAGCCTTGTCATCTAGCACCAAAAAGGAGGAGATTAAAAGAACATTTCTTAATCCCTTGTTTGGTTTTGTGTCTTAGTTAACAACACTAGTGATTATCTAATATGGTGTTCAAAATGGTGCAGATGTTATCCTATAGGTCTTAAAAGCATCGAACACCAAAAGATAAAAGAAGAGAGAACAAACATTATTCTAAAGTTTGTTTGTCAGGAAATCCAGATATTCCGGCCCTTGAAAATTTCTCCCAGGATTTTGGCTAAAGACTTTATGTGCCGCAATGCACGAGCAAATGGATAGGGCCGGATATTTGGGGAAACCGGATATTTCGAAGTTGTCGCCAAAAAAATTGCTAAGTAACAAGTTGCACGAGCCATTCAATCAGACCAGATTATTGGCCGGAGATTTCATCTAAAGTCGGAATATTCAGTAAAATCGTAATATCCGCCCACCACTCATGCCGGAATATCCGGCCCCAAATTTCCTAGAACGGCACCAAACAGCTATTTTGTTGGAGGGGTATATATACCCCCATTTCTTCTTCAACCTTGGGTAGCTCGTACACAGCGAGAAGAACAGACTTTTTTAGCCACCAAAATCAAGATATCTCTTTCCCCTCCCACTAAAACTCGTTGATCTTTGGAGGATTGAAGGAGAAGTCCGAGATCAACATTCTCACCACGGCGATTTGAATTTCCCCTCATTCACTTGAGGTATTTGAGATTAGGGTTACCTTGAGGAAAACCTAGGCATCTTGTTGCTTACTCTTATCTATTGTAACAGATTTTTTGTGATTTGGGAGCCCCCAATTCAGTTGTGTGTGTGCGCCCCAAGCTCATTGTAAAGGCTCTGGATTCCTCCTTGAAGGATTTCGATAGTGGAAGCGAACCAAGACTTTTGTGGCGAGGTTCACCGGAGAATAGGGTGAGGCCTTTGTGGCATTGAGTAAGCCTATTGCTGTGAAGCTCACACCCCTCCAACGAGACGTACTCCTCTTAAAAGTAGGAACTCGTTAATACATCCTTGTCTCCATGTGCTTTCATTTCGATTACGTCTTGTAGGAGCGCATAGAGATAAACAAAAAAAATTCTATGCGGAACTCCCAAGATCTAGCCGAGCTAGAAGGCCACGAGGTTTACCATTAGGCGCACAGGTGCAGATTATCGATGAAGCACGTCGATGCAGTGTAGTACCACGATCTGATCTAGCCGATCCAATCCTGCGATCGTCGAAGTGTTGCACGTACAACACCTCTGCCGATATCCACACGTACGAGGAGGAGCTCCGACGGTGGACTGTGTGTGACGGCTGGACTGAGTGGGGTTAGGGTTCCCAACGCATGGGCGTGGAAACTTTTACCCTTGGGCAACCTGCGCCCCTCCTTATATAGCGAGTGGGAGTGGGATACACAACGCTTGTGGCCCATTGTAACATCCCAAGTATGAAAACAACCTTAGAATGTTTGTTTCCTGTTCTTATTTCAAATGCATCATGTCATCATATTGCATTCATGTCTTGAATTTGAATTTCAAAACAAAGTTCAAATCCTTGTTTCACACTTGGTCTGTTACAATTTTCAAATGAAACATTTAAATCAAACAATTCTATTGTTTCCAATAAACTGGAATTTTCATATAATTAACTTGCTTAATTTTCAATATTTTCAATTATTGCAAAATTCACTCAAATTCATTTAAATTTCAAACAGCAACAAAAATTTAAAATTTTGAAAAACAAAAGTTGTGCAACTGGGATTTTGCAATAAGGAACCTATAAAAATTTATCACAAAAGTTTTTGAAGCCCAAAACCCTCCTATTTTTCTCTCCTTATTTCTTTTCTTTTCAGCAAAAAAAAAAGAGAGGGGAGCAACCAGGCCAGCCCGAGTGGGCCGGCCCAGTCCCCCAGCCAGCGTGCGCGCGGCCCGCGCAGCCCGCGGCCCTCGTCTCCCTCCTCCGTACGGGGGGATGACGCAAGCAGGCACGCAGCACGCGCCGCGCCTCCCCCCATCCTCACCTGCTCCCTCTCCTCCCTTTTTCTACCCCCCCCCCCCCGAGACCCCAAACCCTAGCCAGGCCTCCCTCTTCCTCCCTGCCGCCGCCATTTCCCTTTCTCTCCCCCTCGGATCCCCTCTCTTCCCCTGTTTTTCTCTCTGAACTTTCTGAATTTTCCGGTGACACCTCCATGGCCGGAGCTTAACGGGGTTGGTGTAGGGGTTGTGGTCGCCGTCGAGGGTCTCCCTTCGCGGGAACGGGAACCCCGAGCTGCCCTCTTCCTCCTCGTATCCAGGGCAGGGCCCGAGCAGCACCGGATTGCCGCCACCGCGTCCACGACGTCGTCTGTCACCGCCGCCTCCCGAGCTCTCCTTCCTCGACGACAGTGGGGTGAGCACCCCCCTTCTCCCCTTCCTTCTCCTTCCTCCTGTTGCACGCGTGCCCTGCATCCTCCCGGCACACACCCCGCGCACGTAGCAGCAGCAGCATCGCAGCCACACGCTGGCGATCGCCGTCTGTTCCCGGGCAAAGTTCAGTTAACTGAACTTAGTTCAGTTAACGAACGAGATCAACCTCAAACCCCCCAAGCCTCCCAGATCTGCCAAGATCTCGCAGCCCAACCCAGTGGCCAGAGCCCAAACGCGCAAGCCCACGGTCACGGGTTCGAGTCCCCGTCCGCGCGGAATAATCCCACCCTTTTGCCACCGCGCGCTGACAGGTAGGCCCCCTCCGTCAGCGACCGTGGAGGCCAGTGGGGCTCCACCCGCGCGTCGCTGGCGCCAGCGTGGCCTGGGCCCTCTCGTCAGCCGCAGGGGTTGGCTCTGCCCACGGTGAGGATTAACAGATCCAGATCTGGATCTGAGAACTTGCACCGAGGCCCCTGTCCTTTCCTGTTTTTGCACCTAAGCCCCTGAAAACGTTAAAAACTTTCTGGAAATCACAGAATAGCCCCTGTTTTTCAAATTCAAATAACTTTTGCATATTAAATCCAAATTTAATTTGTAAAATATGTTTTCAAACCAGAAAAATGTAATCTTTTCAAATATGAATTTCATTTCATGTTTGGAACAAATAAAATTCAAATAATTTTAATACTTGAATTAAAATTCATTTAAATCTTGTTTAAACTTGTTTAATTCACAATTAATTCATTTTAATTTCAAATTCAGAAAGTAATACATGTTTTCCAATCAGAATTAAACTCTCTATCCAATTATGCCATAATAAAAACATTTTGAGAAACTAAATTTTGCACTAATTTCAATTCTGATTTTTATTCGATTAAAATGCCAAAAGCCACAATTAAATATTTACAACTGCAAATTTGGCAAATAAAATATCTAGTTGAAGCTAATTTCATTTCCTAGCTGTTTCTATCATCTCTCATGCATTTAATCCACTTTAACCAACGTTTAGTTGTAATTCATTAAATTCTCAGTTTATGCACATGGGCTTTACCATCTGCAATTCAATTGCCTATGGGTCCATCTAAAATTGGTTATATTGTCCCTATTTTATTTTGATGCACCAATTAAAATGACATGCATCATCCCATGTTTGTGCATTATGCCATGTTATTGATTGTCCGTCTCTCTTCGTTGTTTGTTTGCTTCTTCTCGAATAGACGAAGACGTTGAGACAGACGAGGTTGACGATACCACTTCAGAGGAGTTAGCCCAGTACCAGGCTACTGAGTTTGTAGGCAAGTATTCACTCACATGAACCAATGTGTCCTTTCCACACTTGATATCGATACTTTCCGTTGTCTAATCTGCTAGCCTTATGATTCGTTGCTTGTATTCCGACCTGATCACATGTTATCCTGTAACCCTGATATAGCCTCTCCTCCACACCTATAACCCTGTTGGTTGTTGCCTGTGTCTTACTAGCATGCTTAGGGTTGTTTATGCTCGAGTCTGATGTCTGTTATTTCTGTTACCACATTTATTATGTTCTGGGGGCTCGATGTTTAAACAATAACCTGTTAATGTTTGAGGTAATGCTAATTTGATGATAAGGCACCGGCAGGAGGCCGGGTATGGTTTTGAGGCCTGCTAGTGTCGAACTCAGGAAAAGTTCTTGTCCTCTGGATCCATGTTGAGCGCGCTAACCGCATGTGGGAAGCGTGTATGGGCGCCCCCCGCAACTCTGATTCGATTCGCATCTCGTCCAAATCGCCACACTTAGTTCGGGCTTTCCATTTTATGCACGCATATGCAGGTACGAACCCTTGGCGCTAGGGTGGAACTTTTGTAGTCGGCATTTAGGGCGGCGTGGTCTTCCAGTGCTATGAGGGTCCCCCTTTTCTTCGTGGGGGCTCGATTAGCCGCGCGCGCACAGCACGTGGTTCTTTGGGTTTGATGCGAAGAATAGTTGGGTTGTGTTGAGTGCCTCGCTTGGTGGAAGTGCATTTCCATCTGGCGGGATATTCTTACGTGTACGGCCAAATTGGTGCACCCCTGCAGGGTTAAATATTCTCGAGAAGCCATGTTGTCCGCGGTTATGGATGACTTGGTGATAGGGCTGGCTAACAAGGATTAGACAACTTACACCTAAGTAATAATAAGTTGACTAGTAATAGGCATATTGTCACAATAACCTGAACCTTCATTAATCCAACTGTGTGAGTTATCCTCGGGTTGTTTCTTTGGATAAGGGGCGAGATCCAGGATGGGTTTGTTTGAGGTTTTTGGTAGTTGGTTCTGATGCGCTACCTTATCTCCTTTCTCTTAGCCGGAAGTTGTAGCGTGTCTCTGCAGTTGGTTACTGCAGCCCGCTGCCGCACTTTTGTATCACCTATTCTTCCTTTGAACCCAAAGCATCTGTACTTGATGTTGTCGGGTACATGTTGGTATCTTGTGCGTCTTGCTTGCCAGTACTTGTCCGTACTGACCCCTTTGGGGCTGCTGGTTCTGCAGACTACGTTTCCGAGGATCCCCGTGATGGCTACTACGTGGAGTATGACGAGGCTGCTGACGAGTAGATAGCGGATCCGGGCAGGATCCGAGACTTCGTGGATGGGCTCCCTACTTTTCGTTTCCGGCCTCTTAGGCCTATTTGGATCTTGTCTGTACTCAGACACTTTGGATGCTTCCGCTGTGTTGTAATGATGACTTGTTGGGACATGTGTCCTCTGAATGATTGTATTTGCTATCTCTGCTCTAGTGGGAGCTATTTGCCGCTTATTTCTATCTTTTGTGTCTTAGAGATTTGTTGTGGTATCACTTGTTTAAATGCCGTTGACGTACCATGTGTGTATGTTATGAAGTACGTCAACGGAAGTATTCGGATTTCTGTTGGATGGTTTCACAGACGATGAATAGTAAAGGATGGTTGTCACACGTTTACGTGTTGGCCTGCTCACATTGAGATGCGGGTGCAGGTAAGCCCCGTAAGCCAATCCTCACTATTTAGCGGGCTGTGGGTATCCTCCAAAAGTCCAGGTGCGACAAATGGTATCAGAGCCTGTCTGCCTGTAGGATCCCTTTTACTGGTCGCAGTTGAGTCTAGAAACTATTTTGTAGCTATATAGGAAAAATGAAACGTGAGAGTAGGAATTCTGTTCTTTTATTTCTTTCCCCACCCACCCTCCCTTTTTCTGGTAAGGAAGTGCAACGTTGTTTTCTCTTCTCATCTAAACTTTCAAGTTAGGATTTCACGTATCCTGGTTTCTCTAGGATGTTTATATCTACTAGACCATAGGAATGGAGGTGGTTGTGACATGATTTTTCATGTTGCCTACTCACGATTGAGAACGGAGGCACATAAGCCCCGGAAGCAGATCCTCTACTCCTTAAGAAGTAGATATTGATCCTATAGAAGCCCGGATGGGGTTTTCCGTAGTACCTCAGGAGTGTTTTGGTCTCGTATTTTCCCAAATGTTGCTTCGATATCCTGTTCATCTCAAGACCTTTTCGTCCATTGAAACTTTGTTGTTGCTTGCCACTTCAGTTCTTGTACCGGCGCCTAATCAAAGTTTCCCCGATCATCCGCAGATGGATCTCAAGTTCTACCCGCAGGTGGTTCGTATGACTCGTTGTCGACTATCGTCCCCTGAACGAGAAAACCATCAAAAACAAGTATCCAATTCCTCGTATCGATGATCTTTTTGATCAACTTGCTGGAGCCTCAATATTCTCCAAGTTGGACTTGAGAATGAGTTACCATCAAATAAAGATCAGAAAAGAGGATATTCCAAAGATAGCCTTCACCACTCGCTACGATCTATACGAATTCACCGTCATGTCCTTTGGTCTCACCAATGCACCGGCGACCTTCTCTCGACTCATGAATTCTGTCTTCCATGAATACCTCGACAAGTTCGTTGTGGTATATCTTGATGACATTCTTGTCTACTCGAAATCCGAGGAAGAGCATGAAGAACATCTTCGTCTAACTCTCATGAAGCTTCGCGAAAATCGTCTCTATGCCAAATTCTCCAAATGTGAGTTCTGGATTTCCGAAGTCGTTTATCTTGGTCATGTCATCTCTGCCAAGGGCATAGCCATTGATCCAGAAAAGGTTAAGGCAATTGTTGATTGGAAACCTCCAAAGACGGTGAAGCAAGTAAGAAGTTTTCTTGGCTTGGCTAGCTATTGTCGTCGCTTCGTCCCAAACTTCTCCAAGATTGCCAAACCTCTTACTGACCTCACAAAGAAGGACAAGAAGTTCGTTTGGTCTCCACAATGTGATGAAAGTTTCAATCTCCTGAAGACTAAACTCACTTCTACACCAGTTCTGGTTGGCCCAGATCCTTCCAAACCCTTCCAAATATTCTGTGATGCTTCTCTCCAAGGTCTAGGTGCAGTTCTTATGCAACGACATCAAGTTGTGGCTTATGCTTCACGTCAGTTGAACACACATGAGCTCAATTATCCCACTCATGACCTTGAACTTGCAGCAGTTGTATTTGCCCTCAAGAAATGGAGACAATACTTGTTGGGTAATCGCACTGAAATCTTTTCCGATCATAAAAGTCTGAAGTACATCTTCACTCAACCAGATCTAAACCTCAGACAAAGGAGATGGATTGAAAAGATTAAAGACTTTGATCTTACCATTTCTTACACTCCAGGCAAGGCTAATGTTATGGCCGATGCTCTCAGTCGCAAGTCGTATTGCAATAATCTCATGATCATGGAAAGCCAACCTCCTCTTCATGAAGAATTCCAGAAGCTCAACCTTGGTCTTGTTCCTCAAGGCTATCTTGCAAACTTGATAGCCAGTCCAACTCTCGAGGACAAGATTCATTCTGAACAACTTCGTGATGTTGAAATCAAGAAGATTGTAGAGCACATCAAAGCAGGCAATGAGAAATTTGAGTCCTTCTAAATTGATGACAAGGGAACGGTGTTCTTCGAAGGACGCATTGCAGTTCCTCAAATCCAAAGTCTCAAAAATGTCATTCTCAAGGAGGCTCATGAAACTCCTCTCTCCATACACCCTGGAGGTACAAAGATGTACCAGGATCTCAAGACACTGTATTGGTGGCCTAGTATGAAACGTGAAATTGCTCATACGTTTCTGAATGCGACGTTTGTCAACGTGTTAAGGAAGTTCATCAGAAAACAGCCGGTCTTCTCCAACCTCTAAAAATCCCTGAGTGGAAGTGGGACATGATTGAAATGGACTTCGTCACTGGTTTTCCAAAGTCCAAGAGGGGCAACGATGCAATCTTCGTTGTCATTGATCGACTCACTAAAGTAGCTCACTTCTTTCCTGTCAAAGAGACAATCTCAGCTAGTCAGTTAGCACAGCTCTACACAGCAAAGATTGTTCCTCTTCATGGTGTTCCATTGGAAATAAGCTCAGACCGTGGAAGCATCTTCACTTCTCATTTCTGGAAAAGCTTTCAAGAAGCCTTGGGCACCAAGCTTCTGTTCAGCACAGCCTACCATCCTCAGTCTCAAGGGCAAGTTGAAAGAGTCAATCAGATTCTCGAGGATATGCTCAGAGCATGTGGTCTCTCTTTTGGCATGAAATGGGAGGAATGTCTTCCATATGCTGAATTCTCCTACAACAACAGCTTCCAGGCAAGCCTAGGCATGGCACCATTTGAGGCTCTCTATGGCCGCAGATGCAGGAGTCCAATCAATTGGTCGGGAGCTGGTGAACGTTCACTCTTAGGCCCTGACATTGTTAACGAGGCCGAAGAGAAAGTTCGCATCATTCG
Organism: Alopecurus myosuroides; assembly: GCA_028641055.1. NCBI lineage: Eukaryota > Viridiplantae > Streptophyta > Magnoliopsida > Poales > Poaceae > Alopecurus > Alopecurus myosuroides. The sequence continues at coordinate 331,749,893 of CM054062.1, read as the reverse complement.
TGACAATCTGAGGATTGCTCAATCTCGTCAGAAAAGCTACTATGACAGCAAGCACAGGGACATGGTTTATGCAGCTGGAGACAAGGCATATCTCCGTGTTACTCCCCTCAGAGGCACTCATCGTTTTGGTGTGAAAGGAAAGCTTGCACCAAGATATATTGGTCCTTTCAACATTCTCTCAAGGCGCGCAGAAAATGCCTATCATCTTGAACTTCCAGAAAAGCTATCCAAGGTGCACGATGTCTTTCACGTGTCACAGCTCAAGAGGTGCTTCAAAGATCCAGGTCGTGCAGTTGATCATGATTCCATTGAACTGCAAGAAGACCTCTCTTATGAGGAGCACCCTATTCGCATTCTCGATGAGACCGAGCGCAAAACTCGCAACAAGAGCACCAAGTTCTTAAAAGTGCACTGGTCTCATCATTCCGATAAAGAGGCAACATGGGAGACCGAAGAGGATCTTCGCAAGAAGTATCCGGACCTTTTCTCTTCTCAGTAGGAATCTCGGGGCGCGATTCCTTCAAGGGGGGCGTTTTGTAACATCCCAAGTATGAAAACAACCTTAGAATGTTTGTTTCCTGTTCTTATTTCAAATGCATCATGTCATCATATTGCATTCATGTGTTGAATTTGAATTTCAAAACAAATTTCAAATCCTTGTTTCACACTTGGTCTATTACAATTTTCAAATGAAACATTTAAATCATACAATTCTATTGTTTCCAATAAACTGGAATTTTCATATAATTAACTTGCTTAATTTTCAATATTTTCAATTATTGCAAAATTCACTCAAATTCATTTAAATTTCAAACAGCAACAAAAATTTAAAATTTTGAAAAACAAAAGTTTGTGCAACTGGGCTTTTGCAATAAGGAACCTATAAAAATTTATCACAAAAGTTTTTGAAGCCCAAAACCCTCCTATTTTTATCTCCTTATTTCTTTTCTTTTCAGCAAAAAAAAGAGAGGGGAGCAACCAGGCCAGCCCGAGTGGGCCGGCCCAGTCCCCCAGCCAGCGTGCGCGCGGCCCGCGCAGCCCGCGGCCCTCGTCTCCCTCCTCCGTACGGGGGGATGACGCAATCAGGCACGCAGCACGCGCCACGCCTACCCCCATCCTCACCTGCTCCCTCTCCTCCCTTTTTCTACCCCCCCCCCGAGACCCCAAACCCTAGCCAGGCCTCCCTCTTCCTCCCTGCCGCCGCCATTTCCCTTTCTCTCCCCCTCGGATCCCCTCTCTTCCCCTGTTTTTCTCTCTGAACTTTCTGAATTTTCCGGTGACACCTCCATGGCCGGAGCTTAACGGGGTTGGTGTAGGGGTTGTGTCGCCGTCGAGGGTCTCCCTTCGCGGGAACGGGAACCCCGAGCTGCCTTCTTCCTCCTCGTATCCAGGGCAGGGCCCGAGCAGCACCGGATCGCCGCCACCGCGTCCACGACGTCGTCTGTCACCGCCACCTCCCGAGCTCTCCTTGCTCGACGACAGTGGGGTGAGCACCCCCCTTCTCCCCTTCCTTCTCCTTCCTCCTGTTGCACGCGCGCCCTGCATCCTCCCGGCACACACCCCGCACACGTAGCAGCAGCAGCATCGCAGCCACACGCTGGTGATCGCCGTCTGTTCCCGGGCAAAGTTCAGTTAACTGAACTTAGTTCAGTTAACGAACGAGAACAACCTCAAACCCCCCAAGCCTCCCAGATCTGCCAAGATCTCGCATCCCAGCCCAGTGGCCAGAGCCCAAACGCGCAAGCCCACGGTCACGGGTTCGAGTCCCCGTCCGCGCGGAATAATCCCACCTTTTTGCCACCGCGCGCTGATAGGTAGGCCCCCTCCGTCAGCGACCGTGGAGGCCAGTGGGGCTCCACCCGCGCGTCGCTGGCGCCAGCGTGGCCTGGGCCCTCTCGTCAGCCGCAGGGGTTGGCTCTGCCACGGTGAGGATTAACAGATCCAGATCTAGATCTGAGAACTTGCACCGAGGCCCCTGTCCTTTCCTGTTTTTGCACCTAAGCCCCTGAAAACGTTAAAAACTTTCTGGAAATCACAAAATAGCCCCTGTTTTTCAAATTCAAATAACTTTTGCATATTAAATCCAAATTTAATTTGTAAAATATGTTTTCAAACCAGAAAAATGTAATCTTTTCAAATATGAATTTCATTTCATGTTTGGAACAAATAAAATTCAAATAATTTTAATACTTGAATTAAAATTCATTTAAATCTTGTTTAACCTTGTTTAATTCACAATTAATTCATTTTAATTTCAAATTCAGAAAGTAATACATGTTTTCCAATCAGAATTAAACGCTCTATCCAATTATGCCATAATAACAACATTTTGAGAAACTAAATTTTGCACTAATTTCAATTCTGATTTTTATTCAATTAAAATGCCAAAAGCCACAATTAAATATTTACAACTCCAAATTTGGCAAATAAAATATCTAGTTGAAGCTAATTTCATTTCCTAGCTGTTTCTATGATCTCTCATGCATTTAATCCATTTTAACCAATGTTTAGTTGTAATTCATTAAATTCTCAATTTATGCACATGGGCTTTACCATCTGCAATTCAATTGCCTATGGGTCCATCTCAAATTGGTTATATTGTCCCTAGTTTATTTTGATGCACCAATTAAAATGACATGCATCATCCCATGTTTGTGCATTATGCCATGTTATTGATTGTCCGTCTCTCTTCGTTGTTTGTTTGCTTCTTCTCGAATAGACGACGACGTTGAGACAGACGAGGTTGACGATACCACTTCAGAGGAGTTAGCCCAGTACCAGGCTACTGAGTTTGAAGGCAAGTATTCACTCACATGAACCAATGTGTCCTTTCCACACTTGATACCGATACTTTCCGTTGTCTAATCTGCTAGCCTTATGATTCGTTGCTTGTATTCCGACCCTATCACATGTTATCCTCTAACCCTGATATAGCCTCTCCTCCACACCTATAACCCTGTTGCTTGTTGCCTGTGTCTTACTAGCATGCTTAGGGTTGTTTATGCTCGAGTCTGATGTCCGTTATTTCTGTTACCACATTTATTATGTTCTGGGGGCTCGATGTTTAAACAATAACCTGTTAATGTTTGAGGTAATGCTAATTTGATGATAAGGCACCGGCAGGAGGCCGGGTATGGTTTTGAGGTCTGCTAGTGTCGAACTCAGGAAAAGTTCTTGTCCTCTGGATCAATGTGGAGCGCGCTAACCGCATGTGGGAAGCGTGTATGGGCGCTCCCCGCAACTCTGAATCGATTCGCATCTCGTCCAAATCGCCACACTTAGTTCGGGTTTTCCATTTGAGGCACGCATATGCAGGTATGAACCCTTGGCGCCAGGGTGGAACTTTTGTAGTCGGCATTTAGGGCGGCGTGGTCTTCCAGTGCTATGAGGGTCCCCCTTTTCTTCGTGGGGGCTCGATTAGCCGCGCACGTACAGCACGTGGTTCTTTGGGCTTGATGCGAAGAAGAGTTGGGTTGTGTTGAGTGCCTCGCTTGGTGGAAGTGCATTTCCATCTGGCGGGATATTCTTACGTGTACGACCAAATTGGTGCACCCCTGCAGGGTTAAATCTTCTCGAGAAGCAGTGTTGTCCGCGGTTATGGATGACTTGGTGATAGGGCTGGCTAACAAGGATTAGACAACTTACACCTGAGTAATAATAAGTTGACTAGTAATAGGCATATTGCCACAATAACCTGAACCTTCATTAATCCAACTGTGTGAGTTATCCTCGGGTTGCTTCTTTGGATAAGGGGCGAGATCCAGGATGGGTTTGTTTGAGGTTGTTGGTAGTTGGTTCCGATGCGCTACCTTATCTCCTTTCTCTTAGCCGGAAGTTGTAGCGTGTCTCTGTAGTTGGTTACTGCAGCCCGCTGCCGCACTTTTGTATCACCTATTCTTCCTTTGAACCCAAAGCATCTGTACTTTATGTTGTCGGGTACATGTTGGTATCTTGTGCGTCTTGCTTGCCAGTACTCGTCCGTACTGACCCCTTTGGGGCTGCTGGTTCTGCAGACTACGTTTCCGAGGATCCCCGTGATGGCTACTACGTGGAGTATGACGAGGCTGCTGACGAGTAGATAGCGGACCCGAGCAGGATCCGAGACTTCGTGGATGGGCTCCGTACTTTTCGTTTCCGGCCTCTTAGGCCTATTTGGATCTTTTCTGTACTCAGACACTTTGGATGCTTCCGCTGTGTTGTAATGATGACTTGTTGGGACATGTGTCCTCTGAATGATTGTATTTGCTATCTCTGCTCTAGTGGGAGCTATTTGCCGCTTATTTCTATCTTTTGTGTCTTAGAGATTTGTTGTGGTATCACTTGTTCAAATGCCGTTGACGTACCATGTGTGTATGTTATGAAGTACGTCAACGGAAGTATTCGGATTTCTGTTGGATGGTTTCACAGACGATGAATAGTAAAGGATGGTTGTCACACGTTTACGTGTTGGGCTGCTCACATTGAGATGCGGGTGCAGGTAAGCCCCGTAAGCCAATCCTTACTATTTAGCGGGCTGTGGGTATCCTCCAAAAGTCCGGGTGCGACACCCATTCACTCCGCAAGTCCAATTCACTAATTCAGTCCATTTCCGTTTCGGGTCCAACCCGACCAGTATACTTTCTCCCGCTCTTAAGTGTGTGACCCCGCAGGCTCATGGCGACTTGGACACGATTGGAGTCCGACTCCCAATCGATCAACCGGTAGCAGCTCCTAGTAGAACGTGCCGACTCCCAAGTGCCATAGAGTCATGGCGACATACCTTCCAATGTGACTTTCATCTGAATCCCTTTTGCCTCACGATATACCTTGTCGAATTATAGGCGAATTATCATCATCCCTTAAATAGCTCAACTCTCTTCTCGATCCATGATATATGATTCATTCGACTAACTCTTAGTCAATCGACCCGGTTAACACTTAACTGAGTCACGCATGGTCATGCTTCCAGAATCATATCACTCGAGAGGGCCCAGAGAATATCTCTCCAGTCGGAGGGGCAAAATATCATCTTGATTATCCACATCACGCAACTTGCTTATCATTCGACCCAAACTCTGCCTTTATAATTGTCATGTCACAGAACAGCGTTTGAAAGAACCTAAGTCCGTGATCCACAACTCGGATTGTGCGACAATCTCAGGTCTAACGATTACAATGATTGAGACATGCAAATGACGACTTACTTGTTACATCTCAATATGGGTCAGTCAGACTTTCTAAACTCTTTAGCCGAGTTTGGGTAAGGTGGAATGTCATCGCCATGCCCATGACAAGTGGAACCGAGTCATCAGCCCACACTAACATTAGTCTAGGTTGTGTGTCCAGCATAAACTCAATGTCCAAGGACAATTTAGCATTAACAACATGAATACATAGTTCCATTCAATGATATATCGGATGTTCAAAACAAGGACAACTTGATAACTTTATGAATACATTGGGATTAAAATCATACATGATTGCCTCTAGGGCTTATTCCTAACCCGTCTATCCTTTAGATTTTACTTGTATCTTATATCTTGCCTAATGTTAACTTGTCATATAGGTAAATTTGCCTTAGTTGCATATCTAGAGAATTTACCTTTATGTCAACCCTTAAATCGAAAAATATTCAAAATTGTACTAGAACCTATTCACCTCCCCCCTTAGCTGCCCATACGTGTTGGGTTGCGTAGCGGGAATTTAAAATTTTCGCCATACATGCTACACAACAATCAAGACCTTGCTATGTAGATACAAGTGAACATATTTTCTAAGATCTAGTTTCCGAAATCGTGTAGTAGCGGAAGAGATGTCGGTGAATATGTCCATGAAGTCTGTAAAAGATCCTCACGCACAAGCCTATGGGTGAGGATGTTGTCAACTCCCCATATCCAGCACCTTCATCCAGCAGAGTGAGGGTCTACGTATTACCCCTTAGAGAGTATGCACACATACGACATGGCCAATTCTGCAACGCTTCGCCGTCCAGGACTAGACGCCGCATGTATATATGAAGGTGTAGTTCTCAACGCACGAGAGAGAGAGAGACAGAGCAATTAGAAGCTAGATCTAATCGAGAGAGGACACCTCAAAACCCAATTAGAGGAATCTCTCATTCAATTAGAGGGGCTATAATTAGAAGTTCTGATTAGACCCTCTAATTCTACTATTGAGAGGGGGTCTAAGAGCCAATTGTGTGTTTTTCTTTGATCCTTGGGGTCCTTTATATAGTTGGAGGAGGGGGAGACTTACCAAAAGGAAGAGGAGTCCTAGTTGTGCTAGGAGGTGGTGGTCGCACCATGAGGAGGTGGCCGCACCACCCTCCTAGCCCAACTCGGATTGGTGAGGTGGAGTCCGACTCCACCACCCACTCCTTCCCTTCTTATTTTTCGCCCTTTTTATTTTCTCTGTGAAGCCACTGGATGCGAGTGAGCTCAACGCTTTCGACGGGTTAGTCGTTTAAGTCGATGACCGTCATCTTGGCCTTCTTCCGCTTTCAGGAGCCTTTCCCCGCCTTTGCGCTGGCGGTGGCTTCGGTGTTTTTGTCGGCTTCGGCGGCTAAGGCGAGATACTCCTTTTTGGCGGCCGCTTTGCCAGGTTGGGACAAATCACTTGCCATCAAAGAAGAAAGAGAAAGAGAAAATACGAATGAATCAAAAAAGCAGACCACATCAAGAACATCAAAGTAAAGTGAAAGATATGATGTTGCCTTTGGCAGAGGGTTTTGTGCGTCATACATCGGGCGGCTCTCCGTATATATGACGCACTCGGTGATGATTTAGTCCACCCGGCTTTCGAACTGGACAGATGAAAGATCACTGGGGGGGAGCGCATGTTGTTGGAGGTACCATTGTACTCAAATAGCATCCTGCCATGGAGGTACGACAAGGGAAGGATTCGCCTTGACACCCAGCAGAGGATGTTGTCGACTCCGTTTAGCTCGGGTTGGCAGCAATGAGCCTCTCGATCTGCCTCTTGATAAGGAGAAGGTCATCTCACAGCGGCTCCCCCCACCTTTTCGTCCCAGCTAGCCTTCTCAATGCTTGCGATGTTTGAAACCTAGGGAAGCCCTCCTCTTTGTTATGGAGAGGAACGTCCTTGACGTAGAAAAAAGACTACGTCCACTCTTTGACGAAATCGATTTTGGGAACCTTAGGGAACCAATCTTCCCTATTCCTACACAGGTTTAGGCTAACTTTGCCACGAACAGCCAGTTGCTTATTTCCAGGTTTGCGTACGGTCTGGTGCTTGATGTGGAAGAATTATTTCAAAAATCTATGAGGGGAGCTATACCTAGATATCGCTCAAACAACGCCTGATATCTTGCAATGTACAGGACGCTCTTTGGAGTGAGGTTATGCGGCTGGAGTCTGTAGTACTCGCAAACCGACAGAAATAATGCGGATGGCGGAAAACCTAAGCCCCTAATTAGGTGGGAAACGAGCATTACCTGTTTGTCCCCTTTGGGGTTGGGCTCCTTGTCACCGAAAGCGCTCCTGCAGCCGCCTTGGCGGAATCATCCCCTGCGCCTCTAGCATCTTCAGGTACACCTCCGAGGTGGTTGAGGGAATCCAGTACCGCATCTCGGCGGAGCTGAAATTCTTCTTCTTCTTGGAAACAACCTCATCACCGGCCATTTCTTCTTCCTCCGCCTCTGAGTCAGACTGACTGGAGCAGATTATCTCCAAGTCAACAGGGGCCTCACATCCCTCAAGAGCAGAGCCGCTGTCGGTGTGCAGCACGATGTCGGTAGGCCATGGTATCACTAGAGGTGAACACAACCATGGAGTTGTCGCCGCTTTGGGGAGCCTCCATCGTCGGAGAAGCGACGTCGTCTCGTGCGCGTCGCTAGAACGTAGGTGAAGGCTTGCCATCGGATTCGTCATTGAGATGGAACTCGCCGCTTTGGAATGGAAGTGAAACGTAGAAGGGTAAACATCCAATCTTTATAACGATGTGTGGTGATTTGTGCCACCCATTGGGGACGGGCAGGATGAATGCCAGGTGTGGTGCCGTAACTATGGTGAACCTGGGTAAATCCGTGACGCCTCAGTTATCGTGTGAGATAAGCGGTGGCACGCGGTCACCTTCCATCTTCACACGGCATCCCAGGCGCAGATCCCACCACAGATAGATGTGACACTGTCAAACCTGGCAAGTTGTCAATTCGTGTGGATGGTCTCTCATAAGGTGGATTGGTAATTCCAACTTAAGAGTATGATTATGTTTCCATCTTATTTCGGGAAAGGCGAATGCGACATTTGCACTTCGGGGAATAATCAAGCTTAATGAGTTCGAGAAGTTCGTCAAAGCAAAAGACGAAAACCAGAAGTTTAATCCTCTCTCTGGGCTATTGTTGGCATTATGTCGAATATGGTACCATTCGCCATAGTTCCTAAGACGGAATGCTAGAGTGGCCCAAGAGGTTGTAAACCAGGAGGCTTTACAGGGGGCCCAATAGGCCAGAGCATAGGTGGAGGTATCTGGCGTTACGGGAGACGGAGGCCCATTGAGACTCCGACTTGGAGAAGAAGCAGGATGTCCTAGCCGTGTAGGTTTGGTTAGATGAGATGTGCGGTTGGATGCTCCCTGTAAGTACGACCCGGACATCTATATAAATTCGGACGGATCTAACCTAAGGGTTCACGCTATGTTGTAACCCTAACTCGGCGTATTGCCTAATAATGAATATTGTAGTAAGTAGGGAGCCGCCACCGAGCTAATCTGAACCCGGGTTAACCTGTGTCCTGACACAAGCACTTCCCTTTTGTCTATCCCCACGTCTCTACTCCGGGACATGGCACCGCATGTTGTGTCAAGTTCTCCGTTACACCGACATAATCCGCAAGTTCCACGAAGACTAAGCACCGTGGCGCCGCGGCAATGCAGACTCAGGCACATGTCCCTAGATCCCCTTTTGCGTATATCTAGGGTTGGGTTAGGTAGCTAGGGTAAGCTTGATTGAGCTGGTACTTAAATTGTGTATGTAAATTATGTTTGTATGTAAATTATGTTAGGAAGAATGAAGAACGAGTCAAGTTTTAGGGGCTTACCTGCTTGTGTATCTTCTTCAATCCCTCCCCCCTCAGTTCACCATACCGCGACCATGATGGGTGTGCGGCTGAAGTGGAGATATACATGTCCTGCAGGCCGGCGTTGTCGCGCTTCATCAACAGAGCAGAAGAAGAATGGGGTGGGGGAAGGGAAGGGATGGAATTGTCGGGCACTGACAGGCACGGGCATGGGGCTGGCTCGGGCTCCCGTCTTTTACATGGATAATGCTGAGGTGGGTAAGTTGTGGATCCCGCACTGTGGTGGATAAGTTGTGGGTCCTCTAAAGGGATAGATGAGTGATGGGTCCAGCGTTTAGGTGGATAAGTGGTGACTCCTAATCATAAAATGGGCAAATTTGGCTTACATAATCCAAAACTCTAATGACCGGTCTTGACTTCTCTCTTGCGTCTAAGCGCTACAGAGGGCCAAATCGCGCATGTGCTATTTGTGCACGTAGAAACGTCGCATGAGAGCTATTGTGGCCAACTACTTTCCTTTGAATACACATGAAAAATGTCGCACAATAGCAATTTCTCCATCTTAATACATACTGCTATCCAAAATTACTTCAAATTAAAACAGGCGCAAATTTTACTAGCATGGATGAAATAAATGGCGAGTAGGAAAAATAACTTACATTCCTGCGAAAATGAAGATTATGGGCAACATATATGGCGTATCAGTACTATTTAGGATGATGGACTTACAAGACTTCATACAATATAAACATTCCTAACCGGACAACATATTCCTCCACTCATGGATCCGTCAAAATTTTAAAATATGCAAGAAGTAAGCGACTAATCACAGCGGGAGAACTCGAGAGAAAATTATATTCTGACATCATTTTCTTACAAAAGAACAAGATCCATATATTTATATACTTGCATTCACTAAGATATATTTGCTCACTCAACTAGATACATGCTGCATGCATCTAGAAGTAAACTCTTCTATGACGGAGAGAGATTTTACAAAGGGGTAACCATGATGAACAAATTTGTAAATAACAACCTGATGGTATTTGGTAGACATGCCTTGTTCGAGGATACACAATTATGCCCTTCTAAGCTTATATATACTTCTAAACATTCTTAACAGGTCGGGTAAAAAATTAGTATTGCAATACTATGTTGGGAACATTGATTGTTTGACATACAAAAACTAGTGAACCTATGCCGATTTAGCAGCTAACAGGCAGGGTGGCGTTGAAAGCCATACTCCATATTATATCTAACAAACCATTGACTTGCATCCCCATTCTCCCTGGATAATCACAGCTCACAAAGCGGTGGCATTAATCATCTGACATTCCTAGCATATATATTCCAATATTTTCTCAACGAGTTGACTATGTGAAGATCAGAATATGCGTAGGAACCTTGCCAACTTGTGTCCATACTAATTTCCAGAATATGTTATGTGATGATAACTTCACAATTGTAGCTTAACTACTATATAGATGTTTTCCTCTATTCATAGAAGAAATATTTATACGAAATGTATAAGAGAACAATCATCAACACCAATAGAAGTCATTATCAAAATCTAATATCTACAGCGGCTTTTTGTGGGCAACACGCTTAATAAAAAAACACATCTTTCTTCTATGAATCTAATATCTCTAACGACTAGCGTGAAGAAAATGAAAGAACAACAGCCACAATCTCAATGAGTATAGTGACATATGACGTTGCGCCATAGTATTAGATGTATTATATGCAAGTGCATTTGTCAACTACTTTTTAAACAGTAGATTTTTTTATTTGGCAGTAAAGGAGGCTCGCTAATATACATTTGCTGAAAACAGATTCCATTTGGTTGAACCGATTATATATTGGGTATAAACAAGCATATGATTGAGCTCAATAACTTCAGACCTAGAAGTAATGTTAATGTACGTCTTGAAAGCAACGGTTCATGATGGTTCCATAAATTACAATATATCGTCACAATGCTACAAGTAGTAAGTTGAAGCACGCAACCTAAATGTCATCCATGCCGATTTTAAATGGGTTGACATTTGCCAAACAAACTTTCTTGCTACCTACTGCTAGCAAATAGTTAGATTAAAACAGGTCAAACTTGATACTAGCAAATTTTACCGGCGTCTCCATAACATTAGTAATCGGACAACCTATTTATTCCCCTACAAGAACCGGCGCAGATTTTAACGGGCGAGGAATCCCAACGGGGGAACTCCAGAGAAATTCTGATGCGCGTTCAGTTCGTTATAAAGAACAAGATATATATATATATATATATATATATACCTAATTGCATTTCTTAGATAAGGAAAAATGCAATAAAACAAAATGCCAGCTCAATTAGACACGTAGTGCATGGACATATAAGTGAACTCTTCTATAAAGGGCAGATATTTTATAGCTCGGGTGATCGAGAAACCGTAACAAACAAATTGCTAAATATCAAGCTGGTGGTTTTTGGTAGACATGCTTGGTTCTAGGATCAGCTGATATGCCCTTTTCACCATTCACATTGAGACCATGCCTCCATCATTAACTGTGTGAGTAGTGAACATTCTGGACCTATGAAAAAATGTTCGAGGTTTGCATACTGAAAGGTGATAACTTGATATCTGGAATCATTAGTTGTTCCCCTGGTACTATCCGAACAGTTGCATAGGCCTGTCAACATAGACGGCTTTCTTCCATAACTAATGACGCACACAGCAAAAACTTAAAATATCAAGAAAGCAACAAATATAATAATTAAGCAAAAAAAATAGTGAGTTGCAACCACACGATACATTTCCATCAGCCAAGAATTGCAACGCTCAAATTGGCGTAACTGATCTAACACTGCTATCCATACTATTTCAGAATGCAAAGGACTAAGATCCACGGTGCATACCAAATTCTTGTGTTTTGATAGGTAGAAGAACTTTTTTTTTACAATGGATGAATTATTGGGTCAAAATGGAGCATCAAGAGTATACAACACAAGAGCACACACCTAGCCTCTGCATTGCTAGGTGCACACAGCCAAAACCAACACACGCACACAAAAAATACGCCCGCAAATAGCAAAGTCATATAAGACCAAAGCTACACGAAGGCGAGTAAAAAACCCAAGCGATCGGATCCACGATCGGTAAACTACAGCAATGACCGTATCCGCACCAACCATCTTATGACACCACAATGACGACGAGATTCTTCGACAGCAACGCCTTCAGGAAGGGAGCGACACTCAATCGCCGCCGTCACCGGATCCAACCACGCAAGGCCAGAATCTAGGTTTTGACCCCGGAGAACCAGTCCAAACATATCCGAGCAACACCTTCAACAAGGTAGTGTCTACGTATAAACATCTCCATTGCCAGGTTTAACCAACTCGGTTCAGACCTAGGCTTTCACCCCGGAGCTCGAGACCCGGTGCTCGCAACACCACCATCGACGTACTTATGTGTTGTCGCCACCAATTTTCCACGATCCCAGCAGTTACAAGCGATGAGCGACCACCACCATTGCCCAACCATCCCTCTGCGTCAAGCCGTCGCCCATAGTTTGCATCTCCTGGCGAAGTCAACCACCAGATCCGGAGAAAGGAACTCACAAAGATCTTTCACGGTAGCCATGGCAATCTGCAGCGAATCTACCGCAGTCTGGTCGCCATAAGTACCAAATATGACCGCGGAGCACACGGCCGTTGAACCACCACCTCGCCGGAGAGCCTTGCCCAGACCCGAAGGCCTAGGGGTTGGGGCACGTAAGGCAGATCACCATCGCAACACGCCCTTGCAGAGCTATCCCCTTGGATAGGAAGCGCACAGCCGCCACAGATCTGTGCGGCACTTCCCGCCTGGAGAACTGCCCGCCCCGAGCACGCCCGCCGCCACGCCTCAACCATGCCGTCGCGCCACCGACTCAGCATCCGTACTTGCCAGAAAGCCCGCAGTCGCGCCCCCGCGCGCCATGGCGAGTCCTCAACCCACGCGAAGCTAGGACGTCCGGCGACGCATCCAACCTCGCGAAAGGGACGAGCAGCCTCGCCGCCACCGACTCCGTGCGGGCTGCTGGGCCCGACGACGCCCTCCGGCGACGGCGAGGGGGAGGAGGAGATCGGAGGAAGGATTGATATCTATACTTCTTATAAAGTAAAACCCCACTAACATGCATTAATTATTTTTCTATCTCAACATGCAAGCTATCCATATCATCTATTCTCCTAACCAATCAATTATACATGTCATTCACACTAATATTTATTAATCATTGCATGCAACCTACACATCATCCACTTCCACTGGTAGAAAATAGGCCTACAGTCCCGGTTCGCCAGGACCATTAATCCCGTCCGGGCAACCGGGACTAGCTATGCGCGACTAAAGGCCCCCCCCCCTATAGTCCCGCCACTTACGGACCGGGACTAAAAGCCCGTCCACGTGGGCGCTAGGGGTCCGTTGCGGCGGAGGACCTTTAGTCCCGGTTCTTGTGGTCAACAGGGACTGAAAACCTGCGCAGGTTTAGGGTTTTAGGCCCCCTAAACCTGTTTCCTTTTTAATTTGTTTTGTTTTAATTTCAGTACACATATACATGCATATATATATATATATGAAATATCAAACAAGGAGAATTCAATAGGAATATATAATATATATTCAATATCGGGTGACCATATATACAACCTCGAACAAGTTTCCATATTACACAATTAAGATGGACGAGCATACACAAATTCGCACAAGTTTCAAAGTACTCAGGGCTTATACATGCGGATAATAGTCATCGTCGGTGGACGCATGGAACTCTCCTTTCTTCTGGATGACATGCCTAAGGAAAAATCCTGCTATTTCCTCTTGAATTGGTCGGAAGCGAGCTTCTGGAGTAAGCGCCCTCCGCAAGTTATTGAGACCCTTCCGCGTTTCCTCGTCCTTCTTCCTCTCAGATATTTCTTTCCGTATGTTCTCACATACATAGTATCCACATAGACCGGTCCCCGGTGGCTGCTTATCCACACCTTTGACCACATTTTTAAATTGTAGCGCATCTTTGAATTCACCGACATGTTGAAGTGAGAGCCGTCTCCAAACTCTATAATGCAAATAAAATTAAATGAACAAGGGAGTTATTAGCTTAGAAAATGAACAAAAGAGACCGATCGATATAGAGCGCAAATGATTGAAAAATAATTACTTTTGCATCATTTTTCTCATGTTGACCCAAAGATCTGTATTTGAATTCATAGAGTCAATGATGAAAACTAAGGACTTGTGAAGATCAATTTTTAGCAGAATCCAGTGGTACCTGCGGACACATTAGATGCAGAGTCATGCATAATTTATCGATTGGACATACCATGCATGGAGTAAACAAAAGAGAATGGGAACATGAGAGAAACACTCACCCAAAATGGTAAGGAAATAGAATATATCTTTTGGATTCATGCTTTTTAAAAAATTTGTACAAGTCTTTCTCCACGTCTTTGGGATGATTTTCTAACATAGTTCCATTAATGATTTGTGGGTCAATGAACCCAACATCATGGATGAGTCTTACTTTGCATTCCCAAATCTTCAATCTGCATAATAGCGTACGGAACAATATAGTTAGGACAATATATATATATATATATATATAGTGTAGGCAATGAAGAACGAGATGAGGTAGAAATAAATCACTTACAGAACGTAGCAACTCAGGATAGATTTGTCGAGCTCACGCATATTGAACAGCTGGAACAATTCACTCAACTCAACTGTTACAGAGTACTTTTTGGTGTGATGCTCCTCTGTATAATCCACATACACATATTCTTTGTCGGTAAATGCTATGAAATCTTTGTACCAACGTAGCAGACTTTGCATTAGTGGTGGTAGATCCTTTTCCTTCGCAGGCTCGACGAGAGGCCCTTTCTTCACATATTTTAATGCTACCTCACCCATTGGCGTCTCGTCCAGGCCTAACGAGGCACGAAGAGACACACCCATGTCGGACGCACATTTCATGGCACTCTCTACAGTCATTCCAACTATTGCCAAAGCATTTATGACCTCGGGGTCCTGTTCCGGAGCGGCTTTCACTATGAGGGGGGGGGGGGGATCGATTGTTTACTCTGCATCCCGAGCTGGGCAACTTGTTTCCCGCTTTTTATCATTTTTCTTTTTTCTTTCTCCTCCTCCAATATTCCTGCTTGCTTACGAAGTTCAATATCATAGTCTTTAGGCAAATTCTTCACGGATTGGGACACTGTCGACAAAAAATCCGTAGCCCAATAGTCTACAATCGGAGGGAATACTTCCTTGGGCTCAGGCTCCTTTAGCGCCTTCAGTTTGCCCTTCCATTTGTCAACGTCAGCCTTCACGACCAATTTGGTTTCAGCATCACTAAGTTCCTAAGGCCTTGGGGGGAGAGGCTTCAGTGATGGCTCCGGTACTCGTGTGGTCTTAGGTACATAAGGGTCCGGGTTAATAGACCAAGAGCGGGTTCCCTTGCTGGCCGCCTGCTTCTGTTTCTTCGCTGGAGGAGGAATGGGGGGCGACGTCTGCTTATCCTCCGGAGGAGGAATGGGGGGCGACGTCCTCTTATCCTCCGGAGGAGGAATGGGGGGCGACGTCCGCTTATCCTCCGGAGGAGGAATGGGGGGCGACGACGTCTGCTTTTCCTCCGGAGGAGGAATAGTGGGAGACGTCTGCTTTTCCTCCGGAGGAGGAATGGGGGGCGACGTCTGCTTAACCGCCGGAGGAGGAATCGTGGGCGACGGCTGCTTAACCGCCGGAGGAGGAAGATCGGGGGACGGCGTCGAATGGCGTGAAGGAGGCGTAGGTGAACCAGCACCAGCACCACCACCACCACCAGCACCTGCACCATCGTAGGGGGGTGGACTTGTTAGCCTTGGCGTCTCGCCTGGAAACACTATGTACTTCTTTTTCCATAGAATGAACTGGCGCTTGACATCTCTAAGTCTTCTCTCCCCTTCGGGTGTAGCTATGTCAATCTCCAAGTCCTCAAACGCTTGGACTATGTCTTCCACCGTGACACGAGCATAGCCATATGGAATGGGGTTGTTGTGATGGAGTGCTCCAGGTGTATAGGGTAAAGCACTGCCGGTAGCCACCTTCATGGAAATGTTCCCCACGGGATAATGCAGATCACATTCTTTCATCTCCTTTACGTCATCCACGGGGTAGTGAGGCTCCGGTGCACGACTCTCGATCATCGGTGCATTAGCACCTGCAGTCGGGGCCTCCGTGGAAGCCACGCTGCTTCTCCGCTGCTGGCTTCCGAGATCCGTTGCATGTTCTTGATGCGGCCCTGCAGCCGACGCTTTTTCTTTCTCAAGTATTCCCGCCACGACCTTCTTCAGTTCAGAAACTTCCATTGCAAGATTCGACAGTTCATCTGCAGCCCGGTCCGTACCTCTCCTACGGCTTCTGTAACAGTACGGGTCACCCTCCTGGGAAAACCCTACTTTCCACGGCAATCTGCCTTTGCCTCGTATATGTCCTCCGTGTTCAGGATTTCCGAGGGCAATGGTCAGTTGGTCTCTCTCTCTGTTGAACGTGATCTTGCCCTGTTGAGCTTTGGTCATTGCGTCAACAAGGTCTTTTGTGGGAGCAAACTTTTTCTGCCGGTGAACACACTCCCCTGTCTCCGGGTCTAGCGATCCCCCATGCCCGTACCACCACATTTTGACTCTTTCGTCCCATCCCTCTGTACCTAGACGGATTCCTCTTGCCCTTAGGCCGTCCTCCATTGCCTGCCACTTAGGCGCCGAAACGCGGTATCCTCCTGGCCCCATAACATGATGGTACTGTTTCTTTTCCGCATTAGCCTTATTTTTTGCCGACATTTCCTTGAAATGCTCCGATTTATGTTGCGTCACAAATTCTGTCCAATCATCTCTCAGTTTCTCATATTGTCCAGTGAAAATCGGAGTCTTGCCCTTGCTGACATATTCACGGAACAATTTTTTCTTGAAGTTCCGGAATGCTTCGGCCATCTTCTGAAGAGCGAACTCTTTGACTATCCTCCTCCTCTCACGTCCACCCGGAACGTCCTGACCGAATTCATCTTTTTTGTTGTATTCCGGAGGTAGAATGAAATGTGCAATAAGCTTTCTAAACATAATCTTTTTCGTTCTCTTGTCGACATAACTGAAACCAATACGTGCTTTCTTTGGCTCCTTCCATTCCTGGACGGTGATCGGGACGATGTCTCTAACAATGACTCCGCATTGGTTGATAAACTTTGTGGTGTGCTGTAGGGGCTTGCCGATTTCACTGACTGATTCGATGGTATATATTTCGGAATCTTTCATCGCCTTGGATTTGCCACGCTTTGTCATACTAGATCCGACCGAGGGCTAAAATAAGAAAGAGAGTCGCGCGCGTTAGTCTTTGCAATTGGACCGAGGGCTAAAATAAGACCGAGGGCTAAAATATATACCTCGCCGGAGGTGGTTGTTCTTTGCAATTGGAGATCGTCGTTTGTCGACGGTTGACCTCCGTCATCAATGTCCATTCCTTCACCTCCTTGATCATCGACAATGTCTGTTCCTTCTTCACCTCCTTGATCATCGACAATGTCTGTTCCTCCTTCACCTTCTTGATCCTCAAGGTTCAGATAAGAAGAGATTACATCATCGACAATGTCTGTTCCTCCTCCGGCTATGATATCTAATATATAACCTTCAGCCACCTGTTCCTCCGTCAGGTCTCTATTGTCTGCCATATGTCACTCCTGCAAACATGCATGTAGTAAAAATTAATTAAGTATATAGGAGACTTAGCAAATATTGTCGTAGAAGGAGGGAAAACAGATTGCTAGGGTTTTGGGTGGAAGAACGATAACCACCGGAGGGGGAAAACCATACTTTAGAGGTGTGTCCAAGATTAGTTTCTCAAATGACTTGGAGAACCCCATAGCTAGGTTGCATTTGCTTTCCTGGTCATTTTGGTATATTACACTTAATATTCTGAATTTATTGAATTAAAACTTATTTTCATCATTATTTTAATGAATTTAATACAAATTCAAATATGGTCTCATTTTGAACTTTGTCAAACATGATTGAAAATGATATAAACAGATAGCTTACATTTTTCTGAACATTTTGCATATTTTTCCAAAAAAATTAAATTATAAATTAAAAGTTATTTAATTTAGAAGGTTATTTATATTCTGTAATTTAGAACAGTGGGCAGGTGACGTCATCATGACGTCACCCCTGGCGTGGCCGGCGGTTGCAGATTAGGATCTCGGATCGACGATTCCGGCCACGGGGGATGCAACAGAGATGGGGACGAGGCCACTGTGCTGCTCGCCACGGGGGAGGGGACGGAGATGGGGACGAGGCCACGGCCACTATGGTCTCGCCGGCGGCGAATCTGGCCGCGGGAGCGAGCGCGAGGGACGGTGACGGCAACGGCGCGGCGACGGCGTTGGTTCTAGGGCGACGCCGTTGGTTCTAGTTCGATGGCGTTGGTTCTAGGGCGACGGCGACGGCCCGCGGGGAACCTACCGGCCGGAGAGACGGCGACGGGGCGGGGGCAGAGCAGGGTGGAGGCGGTGGAGAGAAGGGCGCGACGAGGGCGACGGCGCGGCGACGGCGACGGCGATGGCGACGGCGACGGCGATCTGCGCGGGGAACGGCGACGGGGCAGAAGACGACTAGGCGCCGGCGCGAATGAAGACGAGGGTTTGGGGACTTAGAAAATTTTGGGGCAGGAAGGCATCGCAGATATATAGGTCAAGCCTTTAGTCCCGAGTGGTGTCACGAACCGGGACTAAAGGTCCCCTGGGTACCCTCCGCGGGCCTTTAGTCCCGGGTGGTGTCACGAACCGGGACTAAAGGCTCGTTCTGCGCGGCCCGCGAAAAATTTCACCTTTAGTCCCGGTTCGTGACACGAACCGCGACTAAAGGTGGTTATTCAAATACTTTTCCTTTTCCCAAACTTAAAAATACAAATAATATATCAGAAAATTTAGAAAAATAAAACTAATTCTTTTTAAAACCTTAAAAATACAAATAATATATCAGAAAATTCAGAAAAATAAAACTAATCATAAAGATTCACACACATCTTGAATATATATATAGATAAAAAAGGCAGTACATAATGGCTAGAGTGGATCTAAACCTAAACGGAGAGCATAGATGCATGATCTGATATCTGCTGCTAGTCATACTCCTGCCTAGGCCTACATGCGAGAAAATTCAGAGCCCAGGACTGGGCCTGAGGGTAGCGCAGGCGGGGGATATCGCCGGCCCTGATGTAGTCCATGACGCTCTGTAGAGTCCGGCCAGACCACCATAGCCGACGACCGGCCTCGTGAAAGTTCCCAGGAGGCAGGCCGTCCTCCTCATACCTGGCGAGCGCCCTCTCATGCCGATTGATGAAGAAGGCATCCCAAGTATGTTGGTTATCGGGATGCCAACTGGGATCTCTCCGCTGCTCCGGCGTGAGCTCGTGGTAGTAATGGTTCGTGATGGCCGCCCGACGTGCCACACCTTGAGGAAGAGGAGGGACCGGCACTCCTCCGGCGCTCAGCATCCAACCGGCGGGAACACAGTAGCCGGGCGGGCAGGGGTAGTTCGAGGCGGAAAGTGCCTCCGCCTGGATGAATGTTAGAGTGGGTACGGTAGAAGCCATGAGAGAGTGGTGAGTTTGTATGTGTTTATGCCAATGTTGTGGCAATGCACATATATATAGCGAGAAGAAAACATCCCTTTAGTCCCGGTTGGGGACACCAACCGGGACTAAATGGGTTAGGGTTTCGTTTGGACCAATCAGATAGAATCACACGGATCGTGTGTTTCTTTAAAGCGCTTCTGAGTCGTTGGATCCGGGGTGTGTTTCTTTTGAGCTGTTGTGAGCCGTTCGATCAGGGCTACAGTGTGTTTCTTTCGAGCTGTTGTGAGCCGTTGGATGAGGTGGTTTCTTAACCGTTGGATCAAAACCCTAGCACAACACTTTGTGAGACTGAGGACCCTATATATAGCCCACCTTCATACACCGGTCAGTTCATCGAGCAAATACAAAACATCCGGATTAGCCATCATACGTCCTACCGTGCATTTGGTATGCATACTGCACCCAGTAGCCACGGTGGGGCTGTATGATGGTGATACCGATTGTTTTGTTCTACACCCCCCTTTAACACATCCATCCATGCTTGGGTCAGTGTTCACTTTGAGCTCGGGTAGTAATGTGCAACTATTTGCTTGGTTGTGTTAATTAGGGTGGCGCGTGGCGCGGGAATTGTGACGCGTGGCGCGGGAGTTGCGACGCGTGGCGCGGGAGTTGTGACGCGTGGCCAGGAGGGCGCGGTATAAACTGTCGTGCCTCGAGCGCGTCTTCTCCTCTCCACGCATGCCAGGAGGGCACCGTCGCGCTTCCACCATGCCTCCGAGGAGGAACAGCACCACCGGCTTCCGCGGTGTCCGAGCACGGCAGAACGGAATGTTCAGCGCAGATATCCGCTGGGGGGACGACCGCATCCCCCTCGGCACCTTTGCGACGGCGGCGGAGGCAGCCCGCGCCTGGGACGCGGCGGCCTGGCGCCTCAACCGCCCGCGGTCGCTAATGAACTTCAACGACTGCCACACCGTCTGGGAAGCGGAGGCCAGGGCGCCGAAGCCGCAGATCATCACTGCCGCCGACCACCTCCACCTCCGCCACCGCGCGTTTCAAGGCCTAGTCGACGCCAGGGAAGACCGCGTCGTCCGCGAGTATTACCGGAACAACCCGGGGGAGGAGAGCGCCGACGAGGAGCTCTGGCAGACCCGCGCGGCTCAGCGGGCGGAGCGCCGCCTCGAACGCCACCTCGCGTTAGATGCCGCTCGGGAGGCGAGGACGAGGGCGCTGCAGGAGCTTCGTCGGGCCGACCGCGCCGGCGAAGTCTGGGCCTCCGACGATCCGAGGTGGGGGCCTATCTCGTACATACCATCATGCACCTCCGACGACGACGAGGAGGTCACGGACGAGTTCGGCGACGATGATGACCCGGAGGAGGTCACCGACGAGTTCCCCGACGACGACGGCGAGGAGTAGTGTTCGTCTGTTTTCTCTTT
This sequence comes from Alopecurus myosuroides, assembly GCA_028641055.1. Lineage (NCBI taxonomy): Eukaryota > Viridiplantae > Streptophyta > Magnoliopsida > Poales > Poaceae > Alopecurus > Alopecurus myosuroides. Next base: position 331,728,818 of record CM054062.1, on the reverse strand, counting down.
TTAATAAAAGAATTTGCATTCCGGTGACACTGCGGCGCGCTAGCGCGTCTGTTTTCTGTTTTTAGTAAAAGTTTGGTACAATAAATTAATTAGAGATAATATAATTCAAAATGATCCATGCATTAAACATGATTTATTCAACAAAGTTTGGTACAATAAATTATTACACATCAATTCTTCCCTTGTGTCCCCGCTTTCTTACGATTTGGACGTATCCATGGAGCATCCTCATCATTTAACTTAATGCTTGGGTCAGAGTTCACTTTGAAGGGCGGAATTTCACCAAACATATTATAATCTTCTGACATGTCTGTCTTGTCCTCCACTCCCACGATGTTTCTTTTCCCTGAAAGAACAATGTGACGCTTTGGATCATCGCATGATGCACTGATCGTTTTCTTATCTTTCCGTTTCCTCGGTTTGCTACTCATGTCCTTCAAATAGAAAACCTGAGCGACATCTTTGGCTAGGACGAATGGTTCGTCAAGGTAACCAAGATTGTCGAAATCCACCATTGTCATTCCGTATTGCTCGTCCACCTTTACCCCACCTCCTGTTAGCTTGAACCATTTGCACCGGAACAAAGGGACCTTAAAATAGGGTCCATAGTCAAGTTCCCATATCTCCTCTATGTAACCATAATATGTGACCTTTTGCCCAATCTCGGTTGCTGCATCAAAGCGGACACCACTGTTTTGGTTGGTGCTCTTTTTATCTTGGGAGATCGTACCCTTGGAAAGTCGTGATAGTCGAAGATGGTGTCTTGGCCAACATGTACAGCTGATCTCCAACATCATTGTCATTCATTAAATGTTTTCGCAACCAACTGCCGAAAGTCTCCATGTGGGCCTTTCTAATCCATGATTCAGTCTTCCCCGGGTTGTTCGAGCGTAAAATATTCTTGTGTTGCTCGAAATACGGAGCCACCAAGCTCGAATTTTGCAGAACTGTGTAGTGTGCTTCAGTCATAGAATGACCGTCCATACATATCGTTGATTTCCTTCCGATCGTGCCTCTTCCACTTAGTCTCCCCTCGTGCCGTGATTGAGGAATACCAATCGGCTTAAGGTCAGGAACATAGTCAATACAGAACTCAATTACCTCCTCATTTCCATAGCCCTTTACGATGCTTCCTTCTGGCCTAGCACGGTTACGAACATATTTCTTTAATACTCCCATAAACCTCTCGAAGGGGAACATATTGTGTAGAAATACAGGACCGAGAATGGAAATCTCTTCGACTAGGTGGACCAGGAGGTGCGTCATAATATTGAAGAAGGATGGTGGAAACAGCAACTCAAAACTGACAAGACATTGGACCACATCGTTCTGTAACCGTGGTAGATCTTCTGGACTGATTACCTTCTGAGAGATTGCATTGAGGAATGCACATAGCTTCACAATGGCTACTCGAACATTTTCCTGTAGGAGGCCCCTCAAAGCAATCGGAAGCAATTGCGTCATAATCACGTGGCAGTCGTGAGACTTTAGGTTTTGGAACTTTTTGTCCGCAATGTTTATTATTCCCTTTATATTCGACGAGAAGCCAGACGGGACCTTTATACTGCTCAGGCATTCAAAAAAAATGACCTTCTCTTCTTTCGTAAGAGCGTAGCTGGCATGACCTTGAAACCATTCCGGATGCCGGTCATCTGGGTCTTTCAAAAGTTGCTGATCCTGCCGTGCTTCCTTTGTATCATTTGTCTTCCCATACACGCCCAAGAAGTTTAGCAGGTTCACGCAAACATTCTTCGTAACATGCATCACGTCGATTGCAGAGCGGACATCTAGGACTTTCCAATACTGTAGCTCCCAAAATATCGATTTCTTTTTCCACATGGGTACATGCCCGTCAACTCCCTGCGGAACTTATTGTCCGCCAAGACCCTTTCCAAAGATGACTTTCAAATCCTTGACCATATCAAATATCTCAGCTCCAGTACGTTTCGCAGGCTTCGGCCGGTGATCTGCCTTGCCGTTGAAATGCTTGCCTTTCTTTCTTACGTTATGATTTCGGGGAAGAAATCGACGATGACCCAGGTACACGTTCTTCCTACAGTTATCCAAAAATACACTTTCAGTCTCATGTAAGCAGTGCGTGCATGCTTTGTATCCCTTATTTGACTGTCCAGAAAGGTTACTGAGAGCAGGCCAATCGTTGATGGTTACAAAAAGCAACGCTCGTAGGTTAAATTCCTCTTCTTTGTGCTCATCCCACACAGGTACACCAGGTTTGCCCCACAATTGTAAAAGTTCATCAACTAATGGCCTTAGGTACACATCGATGTCGTTGCCGGGTTGCTTCGGACCTTGGATGAGCACTGGCATCATAATGAACTTCCGCTTCATGCACAACCAAGGAGGAAGGTTGTAGATGCATAGAGTCACGGGCCAGGTGCTATGGCTGGAGCTCTGCTCGCCAAAAGGATTCATGCCATCAGTACTTAGACCAAATCTTATGTTCCTTGCGTCAGCTGCAAAATCTTTGAACTCTCTGTCGATCTTTCTCCATTGCGTTCCATCAGCGGGGTGTCTCAACTCCCCGTCGGACTTACGGTCCTCTTTGTGCCATCGCAACAACTTGGCATGATCTTTGTTCCTGAACAGGCGTTTCAACCGAGGTATTATAGGAGCATACCATATCACCTTGGCGGGAACCCTCTTCCTGGGTTTCTCGCCCTCAACATCGTCACCAGGGTCATCGCCTCTGATCTTATAACGCAATGCAGTGCATACAGGGCATTCATTCAAATCCTCGTATGCACCGCGGTAGAGGACGCAGTCGTTAATGCATGCATGTATCTTCAGAATCTCTAAACCTAGAGGGCACACAACCTTCTTTGCTTCGTACGTACTGGTGGGCAACTCGTTATTCTTCGGAAACATATTCTTCAACATTTTCAGCAAATTTTCAAATGATGGGTCAGCTACACCTTCCCGTGCCTTCCATTTCAGCAAATCCAGTGTGCAGCCCAGCTTTTTCAGACTATTGTCGCATCCTGGGTACAGTGACTTCGTGTGATCCTCTAACATGGGATCCAAATTCTCCCTCTCCTTGTCAGTTTCGCAGCGTCTCCGTGCATCAGCAATGGTCCGACCAAGATCATCAGCGGGCTCATCATGTGCCTCTTCTTCACCTTCACCAAACCCTTCCCCACCTTCAGCATCATCCTCCATGAAAGTATCACCGAAAAGGTCATGATAGTTGAAATCGATATCATCCTCTTCTTCATCTTCTTCCATTCTAACCCCTCTTTCTCCATGCTTGGTCCAACAATTATAGCTTGGCATGAAACCGTGCCGAAACAGGTGCATGTGAACGACTCTTGAGGAGGAGTGACCCTTCTCATTCTTACATTCAGCACATGGACACATAATAAAACCTCGCTGCTTGTTCGCATTTGCCACTACGAGGAAATCTTTCAAACCCGTAGTGAACTTTACCGGAGAGTCGGTTACCGTACATCCATTGCCGATTCATCTGCATTATTATTATATAAAGTATATAATTAACCATCATGCATCTGTTAAACTAACTAGCTAGCTGGAAATAATACAAATCATGAAAGGTTCAAGTTGCTAACCGCGATCACGGAGGTAAAATAAATGAAAACGCTCAAGTGTGTTTCATGCTATGGGGCATTTCATCGAACACCTTGTGTGCATAGTAGGAACCAAAAGCATACCCACCACCCCCTTGTGAATATTGTGAGCAAATGTGGCCAAGTGCAGCGAGCTGAGTCCTATATATAGGGATGGGCCTTTAGTCCCGGTTCACCTGGACAACCGCGGCTAAAGGCCGTGGGGCCGGCCCGAGGACCTATTAGTCCCCGTTGGTCTGGCCAACCGGGACTAAAGCTCCTCCCCTCCGCCAGCTGTGGGCCAAGCGCGCTGGGCCCGGACTATTGGTCGCGGATCTCGTCCCGAACCGTGACTAAAGACCCCTATGGTCGCGGGTCCATTATTTTGGGGACTAATGGGGGCGTACCGAAGGCCTATTTTCTACCAGTGTTCTTAAACCATTCAATTATTCATATTAATAATTTAAAATATATATATACGAAAATCAATGGAATGCATATTCAAGAAAACTTTTGTTTACAATTTTTAGTAGGTTTTGAAGCAATCCCCGCAGCAACGCGCGGGGTATCCTTCTAGTAATAATATATTTGCCAATACACAAATTCATACGATGGTACAACAAAAATGAGACACTATGTTTGAGCAAAATCCAACGGTTAAACACAAAACAAATTCATCAAGTGGGCACACGGAAGAAAAGAAAAAACCGTGCACTCGGAAAGCAAACACACCACCCACGCATGTAGAACACCAAACCTAGGCTTCGGCTTCATCATCGCCGACATTCTCCTTGGTGATCTCCTCGAGCGACCTGCCCATGGACTCTGGCACGAGCAATGAGAAGAGCAAGCCTAGAAAGTTTGTGCCGGCAAGCACGAAGAGCGCATTGCGCATGCCGATACCCTTGGCGTACCCACTCTCGGGCTTCTTCTGGTCCTGCGACGCGTAGAGAAACCCGAACGCACCGATGATTGCGCCTGCTTTTCCGGTGGCCGCAGAGATGCCGTGGCACGTGGATCGGAGCCTGGCTGGGAAGATCTCGGCGGGCACGATGAAGGTGGTGCTGTTGGGCCCGAAGTTGGCGAAGAAGAAGGTGAGCCCGTAGAGCATGACGAAGCCGGTGTGGTGCCCCGGCTTCACCAGGTAGTCGTATGGAATGGCTATGGCGAGCATGAAGATGGTCATCATGGCGAAGCCCATGAGCTGGATCCAGAACCTGCCGATGATGTCGATGAAGGCGACGGTGAACCAGTAGCCCGGCACGGTGCCGCAGAGCGCGATGAGCGCCTGCGCGCGGGCGATGCGGTAGAGCTCCTCGAGGGCACTCATGGTCCTCGCCGGTGGGATCCAGCCGATCTTGGTGAAGATGTCCTTCTGGAACAGGTTCTGGCTGTAGAAGGCAACGTCCAACAGGAACCAGGTGCTGGTTGTGGCTAGCAGGTGCAGCCCATGGCGTTTCATGAACTGCTGCGAGAAGAGGCCCCAAGTGTCGCCGGTGGCCACCTGGCGCTGGACCTCCTCCTCCGTGATTTCCTTGTTGAGCACCCTGGACATGTCCGCCGTGGCCTGTTTCATGTTGCGGGCGATGAGCGCCGTGTACCTTGCCGTCTCCGGCATCTTCATGCGCCAGTAGTAGGTAAGCGCCGCCGGGATGGTGCCGAACATGAGGATGATGCGCCACACGAAATCGGACTCCGGCCCGATGGATCCCGCAGCGTCCACTTCGAAGGTGGGCTTCGGGAACGCGTGCCGGAACGCGGACGAGACGATGATGGTAACGATGGTGCCGAAGAGGATGCCGAAACCCTGCATGGCGAAGACAGCGGCGATGAAGGCGCCGCGGGTCTTCTTGTTAGCGTACTCGGACATGATGGTGGCCGACAAGGGGTAGTCCCCACCGACGCCGAAGCCGAGCCAGAAGCGGAAGAAGCAGAGCGTCCCGATGACGCCATTGGCCGTGTGGCCGAAGGAGAGCCCGGACGCGACGGAGCATATGACCATGAGGATGAGCGTGAAGCCGTAGACGCTCTTGCGGCCGAGCTTGTCGCCGAGCCAGCCGAAGAAGAGCTGGCCGGCGAGGGTGCCGCAGAGGGCCACGCCGTTGACGGCGGCCGACACGTTGGCCGGGAGGTGGCCGGGGCTGTTGCTGGTAGGGTCGGTGTAGTAGATGCGGCCGAGCAGCCTGGTGACGAGGGCGATGCAGAAGAGGTCGTAGGCGTCCGTGAAGAAGCCCATGCCGGCGATCACGATGGTCGTGAAATGGTACAGTTGCGTCTTGGCGCCATCGAGTGCTTTCAGCACGTTGAGCTGTTCACTCGCCATGGCCGGTCGACTAAGCTTCTCAGCTCTCCTACTTCTTCCCTCTTGGTCTCTTGCTGTGCTTTCTTCCCTAGTGCTGGTAGGTATATATAGGCAACCCCATATATACAGCGTGTTAGTTGCAGGTAGTACAAAATACCCTAGCTATCACTACAAGTACAGCCGTACATGATCAAGGTGCACACGACAATTCTACCTGTTGATCTAGCTATTATTAGAAAGGATTGATGACACAGCTGGGTTTGGCTAAATTGAAGTTTATCGGGTTTGACTTCAGTTTCAATATATATAGAATTGTGCAAAGAAAGCTGTTGCACCCCTATCGGTCATGGTTATGCTGGGAATATACCTCAACGTAGCAAATTGTACGGTTATGCCAATCCGGACATTGGCTAGTTGCAACTATGGTATAAAATACCATGTGTACAGCAGGTACAGCCGTACATTTTCTAGCAAAAAAAATCTTGTTGGGAACATTCTGTGTTTTTAATTTTTACATGAACATTTATCGTTTAACATATGTAAAAACTAGTGAACTTATGCATTCTAGTAATTATACAGTGCACATGTAACATTAGGATATACTTCCACTCCCAAAGTCAAAATTTGGGTGAGTAAAGAATCAAACGCTTTTGCCCACACATATGTGCAGGTCATCGACGACCAAGGGGTGCGGTGGCGGCAGCGAGCGGATATTACATCACCTGCGGCGAACAGAGCAGGTCAAGGGGGTTGTTTTTTTTTTTTGATAAAGGGCTTTTATTACTTAATTTAAGCAAATACACCCGGCCTCTGCATTATGAATGCACACAGCCGAAATCCAGCACGAAAGATAAAAAAGTGAAAAGACAACAAGTCTAAACAAATCTAGTAGACGTAGACTGTCATCTCTATGGAGCCGGTATCCGTAGATCACGCGGCCATCCATGTGGGATAAAAATATCCCTCGCCACCTGCTCCAGCCGTGCACACGCCTCCATAAAAAGGCCTCGTAACTCCTCCCGCTGTAATATGGACCACGAACGGAGAATACTTGTGCTTCTGAATAGAACCTGCACACGAGAAAAGTTTTTATCATTGAAAATCTTGTCATTTCTACATAGCCAGAGCGACCATATAACGGCTAGCGCTCCTACCCTAATAATAGTTTTAAATCTCTTATCCACCCCATTTAACCAGTTACCGAATATATTCGCAACGGATGTGGGCTGATATAGATTCGAAGCCATTTGGATAGCGGACCATATAGAACGCGCAAAAGAGCAATCGAAGAATAAGTGCTTGATCGTTTCGTCATGAGAGCACGAAACACACTTTGTACTTCCATGCCAATTACGTTTGACAAGATTATCTTTTGTAAGTATGACTCCTCTTCGAAGATACCACGCAAAGACCTTAATCTTTAGCGGCACCTTCATAAGCCATACATTTTTGAAGATATCGACTGGCATGTCTGATTGGATCATAGCCCTATACATAGAATCCACCGAGAACTGTCCGTTCTTAGTGATTTTCCAACGGAACTCATCAGTGCCTGGTGTTAGGGTAACCGAAGTCAGCCTACTAACCAGAGCATTCCAAGATACCAGTCTTGGTCCAATGAGATCTCGTCTAAACGCGACATTCGGCGGTGATGTTTGCATGACTGTAGCCAGCGTATCATCCTTCTGTCTCGCTATAGTGTATAGTGCAGGATATTGTTCTCTGAGTGTGGTATTACCTAACCACTTGTCCTCCCAGAACCTTATCTGTGATCCATCCTTAATCTTAAATACTCCATAGCGAAAAAAGTAATTCTTATTCGCCATGAGTCCAGCCCAAAAGTGTGAATCACCTGGTTTCCACACAACCTGTGATACTGCTTTCGAGCCAATGTATTTACGTTTAAGGAGATTTTGCCAAACGCCATCTTCGGTTAGTAGTTTGAATAGCCATTTACCAAGGAGAGCTGAGTTCTTGACTTGTAAGTCATGAATCCCTAATCCCCCCTGGTCCTTTGGCCTGCAAACCACATCCCATCTGGCTAGCCGATATTTCTTTTTCTCGCTGTCACCTTGCCAAAAGAATCTTGAACGGAAATAATCCAACTTTTTCAAGACTCCTTTAGGTAAAGGAAAGAAGGATATCATATACAATACCATATTAGATAGTACTGAATTAATGAGTACCAATCTTCCCCCAAGTGACAACAATTTTCCTTTCCAACTAGCAAGCCTGTTTTGCAAACGCTCTTCAACGTTGCTCCATTCTGCATTAGTCAATCTCCGATAGTGTATTGGTATCCCCAAATACCTAATAGGAAATTCACCTTGCTCGCATCCGAACAACTCGGCATATTGAGCAACTGCATCCTGGGCCTCGCCAAAACAGAACAATTCACTTTTATGGAAGTTTATCTTTAATCCGGAAAGTTGCTCGAACGCTGAAAGGATTAATTTCAGGTTCGCAGCCTTTTCCAAATCATGATCCATAAAAAGAATCGTATCATCTGCATATTGAAGGATAGACAATCCCCCATCAACAAAATGCGGGATCACTCCCTCAATTAGCCCACTTTCCTTGGCTCTCTCAATCATGATCGCTAACATATCTGCCACAATATTAAATAATATTGGCGAAAGCGGATCACCTTGTCTTAAGCCTTTTTTGGTCTGGAAGTATCGGCCAACATCGTCATTAACTTTGATAGCCACACTACCTCCAACCACGAAACTGCGAACTAGAGCACACCACTCCTCTGAAAAACCTTTAATTCTCAGAGTCTGTTGGAGAAACTCCCAATTCACTTTATCATAGGCCTTTTCAAAGTCTATTTTAAGGATCACACCATTTAGTTTTTTCGTATGCATCTCATGGACTGTTTCGTGTAAAACCACGACCCCATCAAGGATATTCCTACCCTGCATAAATGCAGTCTGGGTAGGCTTCACCACATGATCTGCCACCGAATTTAACCTAATGGTTGCAACCTTCGTAAAGATTTTGAAACTAACGTTGAGGAGACAAATAGGTCGATACTGTTGTATCCTTTCTGCCTCCAAAACTTTAGGTAACAAAATGATTTCCCCAAAATTAAGACGATATAGCTCCAGGTGTCCACTGTGTAAGCATCCAAACATCTGGATGAGATCATCTTTAATGACCTCCCAAAAATGTTGGTAAAACTCCGCAGGACATCCATCAGGGCCAGGTGCCTTATTATGTTCCATTTGAAACACCGCCTTCTTTATCTCCTCTTCCGTAAAGGGAGCATTAAGAAAAGCGTTTTCCTCCTGGGACACTTGGGGAATATCGTCTGTACGAGTCTCGTCCATAGTGAAGGTGTTTACTTCAGGAGACCCGAACAGACCTTTATAAAACTTTGTAATATAAGCCTTGAGACATTCTTGTCCCTCAATTAGGCCTTCGTCCTGGTGGAGAGAATAAATTCGTTTTTTCCTGTGCCTTCCATTGGCTACATTATGGAAATAACGAGTATTGGAATCTCCTTCCAGGATAAATTGAGCCTTAGATCTCTGGTACCATTTGAGTTCCTCTTCTCGCAACATTTGTGCCACCTTCGCATTTGATTGACTTTTAAGTTCAATCTCTTGCAAAGATAACAGCCTAGTCTCAGCGATCAGATCCAACCCATCAATAATGGAACACAGACGCTCTTTCTCCTTTCTAAGCATTCCAGTCGTATGTCTAGCCCATCCACGGAGATATTTACGCACATTGCGCATTTTGTTATTCCATCTCGTGATTGGGTTGTGACCTATGACCGGTCTGCACCAAACTTTCTTAACTAACTCATCAAAACCGTCACGTAATAACCATCCAAGTTCAAACTTGAATTGGTGTTGTGAATGTGATTTTAATGTGCCAGTCGAAAGAAGGATGGGGGCATGATCTGACAAAGCCTCAATACGCTCAAGAGCACGTACTGTTACTAATGGGAACTTATATTCCCAATCAGTACTCATCAGAACGCGATCTAGCTTCTCATATGTAGGCTCTGGCAGACTATTTGCCCAAGTGAACTGTCTCCCGGTCATATCAACCTCTCTCAAATCCAAGCTATCAATCACAGCATTGAACAAGAAAGGCCAATGACCATCGAACCGCCCCCGGCTCTTCTCATGTGGAAACCTCAGCAAATTAAAATCGCCACCAATTAAAATTGGATGAGGGTTATCATTTGCGAGATTTACCAGTTCACAAAGAAAAGCCTCCTTGAACTCTTCCTGGGCAGCACCATACACAGCCACCAGACTCCATACGAAGTTGTCTGCTCGGTTGCGGAGGTGTAATTTTATATGAAAATCACCATCCGACCTCGCTAACACATCCATAGAGTCTGATTTCACGCCTAGTAGGATGCCACCCGACCTCCCACGCGGGGGGATAGAATGCCAAGTGAAGTCTATACCCCCCGAAAGGCGGTTTAAAACGCTCACTGGAAAGTCTCTCCTCCCTGATTCGGAGATAGCCACAAAGTCCAATTTATGGTCCCTGACGTACTGAGCAATATTCAAATGTTTAGCCAAGTCTCCAAGACCTCTGCTATTAGTGAATAAGCCATTCATCGGGAAACAATTGGGTTTTTTGGCGATCTCACGGATTTACGTGGTGAATTTTTCCTCTTAAACTTTGCGGCTTTGGATTTTCGTCCGGATGCATAAAGATCAATTAAAGATCCTAGCCCGTCGTCATCCAATCCCACTTCGGTCACTTCCCCCACTAAATGTGATAAAAGCTGTCCATCCGCAGAGGCATTCGCTGAATCATCATCCAAGTGGGGTATGTCTGCCTTTGCCGAAGCACACGGTATGACCGTTAGACGATCAAATTCCATGTGCCTCAAAGCATTAGCTGCCATAGTGACCTCGTTACCATTTCTTCCTAACCGAACACCAACTACATCTAAACTAGATGAAATAGTGGAATCTGAAAAGGAAAGAAATGACTTATGCTGTGCGTACGTACCCAACGGAGGAGGGGAGAGCAGCGCTGCCTTGCGACGCATGGCTTTGGCCATTGCATCCTCATCAGTGGTAGATGAACCATCCGCAGCCATCGCGTGCCGTGCGCTGCGCCTCAAGACCTTAGGGCCCTTCGGCACCGACGCGGCGGAGGAGGGTAATGGTGTAGTAGATACCCCCCCGACCGCCGAGTAGTCGACGACGCCATCGACGAAGAGGCGCCGCCCTGTATCCGCCTCATGGGCCGACGGTGAGGCACCACCCGCCGTGCAGACGCCATCAGCGGACGCACGTGCAGTGCCCGCAGCGCATCCACTCCCGGCCGAGCGCTGCACCTGCGCGGTGGACAGCAGTCCAACACCAGCAGGCCGAACTGGCCCGTCCTGCGGCCCGTCCGGCAGAGGCCTGCGAGCCGCCTCCACCTCCGTCTGCGTCGCCTGGGCAGCAAGCACCTGAGTGCCGCCCATGTCTCCATCCGCCGTCTGCGGCCCAAGCGGCTGATTAGCCAGCTCAACGCCGAGGTGGGCCGCCTCCTCCGGCCCATCCGCAACAACAGCAAATGCCACAGGAGCGACCTCCTCCCGCGAAGCCCCTGAGGTAGTCGACGCTGATCCCGAAGTGGAAGCTGACTCGGATAACAAAGCGAGCAAGCCTCCAGAAGAAAACTGTTCCGCGATTTCCTTTCCCCGTGGCGTCTTAGGCGATGGATTGATAGGTGTGAGAGCGTAGTTCTTCAGCAGATCCAGCGCCTCGGTATTGGCATGACCCGCAACGGAAGATGAAGGAGGATCAACTGCCATGTTTGTAGGTCCTCCCCCATCCACCTCCGAACTCTGTCTAGCTGAATCAGACCCCTCAACATCCATGCTCCTCGCCGGCGAGTCCCCGTGGACCTTATGGTCCCAAACAAACGGAACAAAGTCCGGCTCTGGCTCATAATCCTCAGGCTCAGGACGGAACGTAAAAGCATAGCCCTTAAGCCGAACAACCCCATCAGTAGCAATGTAAGGTCCCACCTCATCCACTTTCTCAAAAACCTCATCATCTGCCAGAGCTATCTTGATACGAACGACCCCTCTACGACGTAAAGCCAGAAGATCGACATCCAGTGTCGCACCAATCAAAGACCCAACAGCCCAGAGCCCAAGGAAGTGTCTCAGCTGGTGCGGTACCCCATCAACATGAACCCATGCTTGGTGTAAGTTCAGCACGGGTTCTATCTCCACGGGCTTCCACTTACTGAACAGCAACCTGGTTGATTGAGACGGAACACCGAAATCCATGCCATCGAATCTCGCAAGTTCCTCCGCCGATGGGAAAACCATAGTGAACGAGCTATCACCATTCGGCAGAGCCTCCCACTTCCACCTCGACGCAGAACTCATACGTGCCACTGTTGATTCCACTTGACTGGCGGTAGCCGCATCTCCCTGCACTGTCACGAGAGCTATCGGACCAGAAGATAAAGCCAAATGGTCGAGGAACACGCTCTCTGGGATCTGTGAGAACATCGTGCGCTTATGAGCCACCCCAGCGATAAAGACCGTCGGCCTCGGCACTTTGAGAACCGCACACTTCTTCATCGGATGATTTGCACTGTCACACACATAGCAATAATGTTGAACAGGGCAGTCCTTCGTCGCATGAGTGTCGACGTTGCACTTCCAACAACGGGTCTTCTTGACAACAACCGGTGGAACCGTTGCAACGTCGAGTGCCCCAGGAACAACCGTGCCTTGCACAATTTGCTCGACCGGGACCCCCGGTAATGCAACAGTCGCCTGAAGCTGTGCTGTAGCCGCCTCCGCAGTAGGACCCCGCTTCTTCTTCTTCTTCTTCCGAGCATGAGCACCTCCGGGCTGCGCCTCCGCAACCGAGCCTAGAGCGAACGGCTGGACGGCCATGGCCTCCACACCGGTGGCCACCGAAGCTGCCGCCGTCGAGGACGAAGTTGCCGCAGCGATATTCGCCACCGGGCCCATGGGATGTGCACCCACGGACGGCGCAGCCGCAAGGGGCAACGGCGCCCTAACCGCAACATGCGGCACAGCATGGCGCGGAGGAGCAAACGCCGGAGGGCCGGCGGCCGGACCGGACAGAGCAGTCCCACGGCCGGCCACAGCTCCTCTCCCCCGTCCGGCAACGGGAGCGGGCGCCCTCGGCCCCACCGTACCACCCGGGCGGTTCGGTGCCGCCATCGGTGAAGGAGAGCGCAGGACGTCCGCGAAGGATCGCGACAACTTGTGAGGAGCAGTATCGACTGGGCGTTGGGAAGGAGCAGAAGAAGCGATCGGCCCGTCGTTGATTGAAGATGACTCCGACGCGATGCCAGATGAGGTCGACGTAGACGGCGCCGTCGTTTTAGGGCGACGCAGCTTCCGATCCCATAGCCCATGCAAGCAGAGGCCCAAATACGCCCACGGGCGCGCAGACGGGCCCAGAAGCGTGGGACCAGTACTGCCCGATTTCAAACGCGAAGATGATTCGCCTGAAATCACGCCCGCCCCGATCGGATCATCGTCCGTGATCGTCGTCTTCAACTTCTCCGGGAAGAAATCTCCAAGGCAGGGAGGGGGAGTGATTCTTGGTCGCGGCACAGGTCCTCTCCACCCCATCCGCACAGGCTTGTGCAGAAGGCGCCCCGATCCCGATGAGGATGCACACTTGTTGTCCACCGCCGATGGCGACGACACCGGGCGATCCTCCTCCGACGAGCTACATCCTTCCGACCTGCACAAACGAGAATCATACGTACCTCCGAATCCTTTGCCTCTCTCCCAGAACCTAGAATCCTCCGTCGGGAATCCCGCGCGACGCCAGAACTCGTCGGCAATGTCAGCCTCAGACCTAGGCAAACGCTGCACTGAATCGGAGGTCAACCGCTCCTCGGTCAAGACCTCCTCCGCCGCACAGGTCGCCGTGATCCTCGCCTCGTCTTCGCCGCCGACTCCCTCGGATAACGGCCAGAACCGTGAGCCCTCTTCGTTGGACGCCGCGCCAAGGACACCCGGTGCTAGCGTTAGCCTACGCCGGCGATCACCCAGCCCGGACAGAACGGCCCACTGCCCGCCCCCATGATCGCCTCCAGATCCGCCTCCCGACTCAGCCTCCATCTTCTCTACCTAGTGGTGTGAGTTGCTGCGAAGTTGACACAGACACGCACGCACAAAGACCACCTGTTTTGTCACTATGTTGTCTCCTTTTTCAGTTAGTGAACATTTATTATCTCGTCAAGGGGGTTGTTGGTGGGTCACGGGCGTTAATTGCAATTGCGAGAGGGTGTTGACTCAGCGGCGAGCTAACCATGTGTTATTTTTTCAGGTGGTGGTGAAATGTTGCATTAGGGCATGTACATTGTGGGACGCTTAGATGGGCGCTTAAAGGAATAAAAATAAAGAGCACAAAATTATATTACTACTAAGCGCCTTAGCCTCCAACGCCTAGATGGGTCGCTACACACCACTGCTTTCGATAATTAAATTGCCCCATGCGGACAAAATAGAGTCCTAGCGTCCGACTCTTCCTTTTGGGTCGACGCTCAGTTGTTTCCCGGGATCGATCGGGATTTTGACGTAACGGCCAGGAAATCTATCCTAGCGCCTATTCTTAGCGGCCGCGTTGTACGTGCTCTTATTGACTTTAATTAGCATTAATTGTTTGTTTTTTTACGCCGTGACGTATTTCACAAAATCACTTAAGAAAAGTGCGAGAAAAAAATCCGAAAAAATATGAAACCACATAACTTTGCGAAACAAAGACGAAGTCTAATGGGGAGCCGCCAGATGGGTCTAGGGCGCAGCCTAGGGCCCACCCACGCCCCGAGGTCGCCTGGCCCCATGGACAACCTCTCGTGTCACCTCTTCGCATACTTATTACCTTCTGGCTTACAAACATCGGGGCGGTGATTATTTTCCATGAAACAGAGGTAGAATCATTGCCAAGTTGAAAGTATAATCTAAGTCTTCTGGAGAATTGCTTTGGCACCCTGCTAGAAGGGGGAAATCGTCACCGGATGCTTTTTCATCGCTATGATTGCCTCCGGACTGATGCATGAGTAGTTCATCCTTACACTACGAGTCCATGGCAGCAGCTAGATTGTTATCTCTTCTCATTGTGATACCATGTTTAGCTTTTATGAGCTGCCTAACATAATGAAGATCGTCATGATGTAATTGCTACTTGTTGTGTTTGCTATGATCCGATGAATTGTGAAGTTATTATAAGATTGTTCATGTTTCTTATATCATCTTGTTACTACTATTGTATCAATATTCCATTATGTTCTTACATGCACTCCGATGCGTGTGGTTACTTTGGCCAAATAGTTGGTGTGTCTCCAAAAGAGAGTTATATGCTAGATAGTAGGTTCATGCCTATAGGTGAATAGGCTTGAGTGAAAAAAACTAATAAGGCTAAGGATGTGATGTTGCCATTAAGGATAAATCAACGGCGTTTATATCTAGTTATGATTAGGAATATTTCTCATATTATATATTGTGCTTTAATGCAATTGTATGTTTCTTTTAGCAACTTAATTCCAAGGATTTGCATGTTGGATAGCGGTCTCTGGGTGGATTATTAGTTATAGATGCATGTTGGAAATCGGTCTATATATGTTTAATGTAATGATGACATGAATATTGCAATGAACACTACTTTTCATGATTATTTTTTGTTCCAATTCTATCAATTGACCAGCTGTAGTTTGTTCACCCAATATGTTCCAATTCTACTGAAACTATGGCCCCGGTCAATTCTTTTACATTGTTAACTTGTTTTCATCATCACTTTCTCGTTGTACCGTTCTACTTTATTACCCTCGACCAAACTGTATGTTTAACTCTTGTTGTTTACAGCAAGACGGGAAGCTTGACAACCCTCCTGCAAAAGGTAGTGACAAAAGGTATTTTGTGTTTTGTGTGTAGGTCTGTGCTCGTCATCACAATGAATTTCTTGCACCTCACTAAAGACTATGAATTCCTACTCGTTCGATAAACCTTGGTCTCTTCACTGATTGCATCATACCTTTCACGGTTGTGTTGTAATTGCACCATCAAGCGAATTTCTAGCAACGGTGATGGGAACTTCAAAGCTAGGGACGAAAAAAAATCTATGGTTAAGAATGGCACCACGAATAGAGTAACTACGAGGATGGTTGTCCAAATTGTTTATGCAGGATTAAATTTATCTTTGAGAAATTTCTTAGATACAACTGCGACATGTACCTTTATGTTCGGCACACTAGGAGTAGCAATTAAACGCTTGATATGATAGAAAATTATTATCAATGGCAATACCGAAAGAGCTCCAACTGCTAAGAAGGTAAATTATGTTGAGCAGATGTTTTTTGAATGATAAAGTTGATATGATTGTTTCTATTCTCACTAGAAAGTAAGTTCCTATTTATTCCTCAATAAAAGGATCAATTTGATGTTAATTTTATAGGTAGAAAAATTTCAACAAAAATCTTATAAATAAAAACTTTGGTGGTAACAACTATAAGCCATATCTGACTAATAATGGTAATTAATAGAAATTCATATGGAAATTCTGACAATAATATAAAATTGTACCCTCTGATGCTCAGGACATGATTAAATATTGTATCTCTAGATAAAATGTTTTCAATAAAATTGTTGAACAAAAGCTTGAAAACTTGATAATATTGTCCTAAAGGTAGATAATCTTGCTCATGATGTTGAAATATTCAAAATTAGAACCTCAGCTCTTGAAGATAAAAAAAACTGAATATTTAAATTCTTTAAAATTCAAATTAATAACAATATAAGGATATTAGCTCAATTAGATGCTAGATGGGGTAGTGAAGAAAAAGAAGCTGAAATTGCTGAAAAACTTGCTAAGGGTAAAACTACTAGAATGTGTTCTATTCAAATGCATAAAGATCTTAAAACTTTCAATACCTATGAGTCTCTTGTCCTAGATATGCTAATGGAAAAAAGAAATGGGATTGTAGAGGTCTCAACTTTAGGTAGAAAGAGTCTCATAAGTTTAGAGAGTGTTAAATCTGTTAATGTGATAAATGTTTAAAGTAAGCTTCATGATAGCATGACTTTAGGAGAGAATGTGGCCACTATTTTTTATGATGATAATATTGATTTTTGATAATTGTAACCTCATCGAATTCATAAAGTCAGTACACAAAATTGCCAAAGTTCCTAATGCTAGAAAATCAAATATGACTTTTACTAAACATATCACCAATGCTACCATTAAAGATAAAGAACAAAGGCTCAAAATTGAACCTCCTAATCCTAGAAAATTACAAGATGGTTGTATCCTACTATAAAAAAAAACTTTTATTGCAATGCTTTAATTAAAACCTATGGATGATAGTTCTTGGGGTGTGCACCTTGTTGATTCTACTATAAAAAACATGTGGGAAGGATTCATGATGTTATTATTTTTTCTAATAATTAATATGTTCTGGTTTATTTTCTTGTTATGGATATTGAATGCAATGCTTCTCCTACTATCATTTTGAAGACCTTTTCTTAGAACGGTTTGGGTTACTATTCATGTGAAAGAGGGAAATATAAGGTTACAGCTTCCGATTAAAAAGGGCATGGAACACTTCCCCGGAAAGAAAATAAAGGTACCTTTTAAGTCCATTATAAGGTCTTGTTATGATCTTGATGTTGTTCTTATTGAAAATACTTGCTTTTTGGTTTATTCATACCTAAAAGGTGTTAAATAAAAGAGATTATGGGAGGCAACCCATTATCTTTTTGCTTTCAATTTGATTTTTTTGTTGATTTTTTAATTTTTTGTTTATGTAAAACTTATCTTTATACTTTTTTTTTTGCCATGAATAGTCTTTAATCATTTGATAGTGTTAAGCTTGTTTTGCTGTCCAGAAACACATTTCGTGCACTGCACTGTAAAAATCATAAAGTATTATCAGAACGTTATCTGGATTTGATTTTGGAGCGAAAATTTTGGTATATTATATATATTTCATTAGTTTTAACTTTTATGATTTGAGCTACAAAACTGTTCGTAAAAAATCATCTTTATAAACAGCTTTGTTTCGACAGATTTCTGCCTTTATTTGCATTAGCCTCTTTACAATCGTTATTTGTGGTTCTCTAGGGCTGGAGTGCCTTCTATAAAGCTTTTTAACATTAGCTAATGATAAATTGAGTATTTAAAATGTGTGCCTACAGTACCTAAGTGGATTTTGTTTAATGAGTACTAACCCCTCTAATGAAGTTTATGAAATGTTTTATGTCAAGAAAATCTTTAAGTACCACGAGAGAGTATCATGGAAGAACATCAAGGAGGGATAAAAACTCAAACTTGGGAATACTAAGGCACCCCAAGTAAATATTCAAGAAGTCTCAAGCGTCTATGCTTGGGGTGGATAAGTTGTGGGTCCCGTGGGATGGATGAGCGGTGGGGCCAGCACTTGGATGGATAAGTGACGAGTTCCGGTCAGAAAACGGGCGAACCTGGCTTACATAATCCAAAACACTAATGATCAGTCATGACTTGTCTCTTGCGTTTAAACTCTAAAAAGATCCATGTCACACATGGAATATTTGTGCGCACAAAAATGTCGCATGGGAGCTATTGTAGCCAACTACGGCACTTTACTTTTAATAACTTGAAAAACGTCTCACATGAGCTAGTTAGCCGTCTTGTAAAATACTTTTCCCCAAAGTTACTTCAAATTATAACAAATGAAAATTTTACGAGCATGGATGAAATAAATGTGATGCAGCAAAAAGTAAGTTCTACGGTTGCCAACATGAAGATATCTAGGCACCATATATGGTGTATGAATTCTATTTAAGATGATGGACGTGCGTGACTTTAAAAGATAAACATTATTAACCGGACAACATATTCCTTCACTGGAAGGACCAGTCAGAAATGTACAATACGGAAGGACTAGGCGACTAATTCTAGGGGAGAATTCGAGAGGCAATAAGATTCTGACATCATTTACTTACAAAATAACAAGATATATATATATATATATACTTGCTTTCCGTAAGATATTGCCACTGGTAGAAAAAAGGCCTTCCATACGCCCCCTTCAGTCCCCAAAATGTCCGAACCGTGACTAAAGGGGTCTTTAGTCGCGGTTCGGGAGGCGACCCGCGACTGAAGGTCTTGAGTGGCGGTTGGGGTAGCGCGCGGAGGGATTTAGTCCCGGTTGGCCTGGCCACCCGCGACTAAAGGTCGGAACTGCTCGCCTCCCTGTCTTTAGTCCCGGTTGGCCTGGCTACCCGCGACTAAAGATCCAAACTGCTCGCCTCCCGTGCGGTTTTATTTCGCGAGTGAGAGGAAGAAGGCTATTGCTACAGTGCGCGGGCTCTCTGTTCTTCTTACTCTCTTCTCTTCTTCCTCTCTTCTTCCTCCACCAAGCACCCATGGATTCTTCCGTTTGGAACGTTCTCCGTGTGCCCACACCATGCGGCAAGAATCTCCACGTGGCCTATACCAATATATGCGAGAGGCTCCCCCAAGCTCTTAACCATTTGGTCAATCTCTATGAAGCCGATGAACACCATAAGTTCTTCGGGCTTGATCTAGAGTATACGGGCCATCAGAAGGATGTGGCCGTCATCCAGATTGCCTACAAGGAGACCGTTTTGGTCTTCCAATGGGCAAGATACACACACGTACAATCTCTTATATGATAGTTGTTGCATTTTTTATTTGTTGTTGCATTGGAAGAGTACACGTGTTGCAACAAAATCTAACACGTGTTCCATTTTTGTTGTTGCAGTAGTTCAAGGCAATCTCCAGAACTTTTTGATTTTCTTGTCAACAAGGGTTACGACTTCTGTAGCGTCGACATCACAAATGACCGGCAGAAGTTGATGCGCACGTTGGGTATTGAGATACCTGAAGATCACTACATTGATCTTCAGGACCTTATCCATTTTGATGAGCTGTACGGGCACAAGACCGGGATGGCTCATATGGCAACTGCCTTCATCCACCAGGACTACAAAACCATGAATAGTTGTTTCCCCTCGAGGAATCACATGTATTGGGGGAAGAACCCACTTGACCGGATCAATCTCGAGTATGCAGCAATAGATGCATACGTTGCCTTCGAGTTGTTCCGCATCTACTCTTCGGAGCTCGAGTAGATGTTGTTTGTGTACCGCATCTATGTACCGCTATGTTGCGTTCGATATATGTAATGGATATATTATGTAATGGATATATGTCTTTCTATTAATTCCTATATTATTTCTATATTAATTCCTAGCTATATTATTTCTATACTATGTAATGGATATATGTACTACCGCTATGTTATGTAATGGCTCAAATAAAATCACGGGTTAAACATAGCACACAATTTACTAAAACAATCACACAAAGATCTAGCTCACACACAATTCCAAAATAATAAAACTAGAAAGTAACAAATGCTAGTTCCATTTTTATTTGGGTTTCCAATCATGCACACACTTTCTAAGATAGATGTTCTGCAAGCAAACAAGCTAATATCAAGTCCTAACACTCTATACAAGCTAGGAAACAAGATAAGATCAAACACACATTTCAAAACAAACAAAAACACATCAAGAAAACAAAACAGAAAAACTACTGTTTCTATATCTGTTCACCAAAAATAAATCTAGAGCTCCAAAAATTAATCTAAGCCAGGAAAACATAGATCTAGTCATGGATTTACTTCAAAATTCATTTTTGAACTCATTCTGAAAATCATAGAAGAGCCCACTGGTCTTTTATTAAAAAGGATGGTATTTTCATTTGGTTGCTGACCTTGATGTGAGGCTAAGTGCTATGGATAGATCTTTTCAATATCTATCCAGAACATTTTAGTTTGTCCATTTTGGTTATGTATTTTAAAAGTTAGGTTCAAATCATTCTCACAGATAGTCATTGCCAAAACAGTTCTTTTGTCCAAAATAATAGTCCAAACTTGGATCTGCAAATTTTATATGGTTTAGATTTCATATGGTTTGGTTCATGAATTTTATCAGATTTTATTTTGCATTTAGGAAAGGGGAAAATGAATTAGTTTTATTTTTCTGAATTTTTTGATATATTATTTGTATTTTTAAGATTTTAAAATGAATTAGTTTTATTTTTCTGAATATTTAGATATATTATTTGTATTTTTAAGATTTTAAAATGAATTAGTTTTATTTTTCTGAATATTTTGATATATTATTTGTATTTTTAAGATTTTAAAATGAATTAGTTTTATTTTTCTGAATATTTTTTTAGAAATAATACAAATTAAAAAGTTAATGTTTATTTATTTATTCAAAATTATTAATTACATCATTACTTTTGTTTATTAAAAGATTTATTTGAAATTCAGAAAATAAAGAAATGTGGCATCGACCAACATGTTAATAGGATTGATATGACACATACATGCGTGCGAAACACTTGGATGCGGGACGGGATGGAACTCGGAAGTTAAGTGTGCTAGTGCTAGAGTAGTGGGAGGATGGGTGACCGAGCGGGAAGTTTGACCACGAGTAAGTAATTTGACTAGAGATCATTGTAGTTAGACACTAAGCAAATAATAAAAATTCTGAAAAAAAGGGAGTGAAAAATTGGAGTGAAAAAAAGGGAGTAAAAAATTGGAATGAAAGATAATTAGAAACCCAAATGAACTAAAGAAATAACGAAATAGCCTGTAGTCCCGGTTCGTGTAAAAAACCGGGACTAAAGGTCCTCACGCCTCCGGCGCACGCCAGCTGCCCACGTGACGGGCCTTTAGTTGTGGTTCGTAAGAGGCGCGACTAAAGGGGGGGGGGCTTTAGTCGCGCATATTTAGTTCCGGTTGCACGGCCGGGATTAATGGCCTTTGCGAACCGGGACTAAAGGCCTATTTTCTACCAGTGTGCCAAATCAACTAGATACGCATGTTGCATGGATCTAAAAGTGAGTTCTTCTACGGACGAGAGAAATTTTACAAAGGGATGGTCGTGGTGAACAAATTGCTAAATATCAACCTGGTGGTCTTTGGTAGATATGCTTGGTTCAAGGATCCACGATTATGCCGTTCTAACCTTATATACTTCTAAAAAATTTCAACGGGTCAACTACAAATTCATAGTACAATACTATGTTGGGAATATTAATCGTTGGACATAAGAAAAAACTAGTGAACATATGCCAATTTGGCAGCAAACAGGCAGGGCAGCGTTGAAATCCATTCTTCGTCTTATATCTAATAAATCATTGAGTTGCATCCACTGAAAGGAATATGCTCGAGCGGAAATAATAATAATAAATTATCTTATTCCATTTTTATGATTGTGTTAACCGGAAACGTTAACAGATGTGTGTCTAATAAATAAACAAGTGTTCCTAATAACATCTCTCGTTTAATTAGCTCGTTGATGAACTCACGATTAAGGTTTTATGATCATAAACATTAGATGTTCTTTATAATGGGATCCCTTCATTAGGAGAATGATGTGATAAACAGACACCCAAAGTAAGTATAGGAGTGCGATCAAGTCATTAAGTTTATATAGTTATATCAAACATACGAGGTAACCCTAATCCTTAGACCATGAGATCATGTCAATCACTAACACAATATTTTCATAACATCGAACATCACACTGTAATTAACAGGGTGACTATAAAGGTTGCGATGGGATTCCGAAAGTACTATTTGAGTCTCATGGATCAAGAGTGGGATTTGTCCGTCCAAATGACAGAGAGATATACTCTAGGCCCGTGATATCACATGGACACAGCTTGCCAGCATGTGACTAGGTCACAAGATGTCATATCCCGGAACAAGTAAAAGAGTTTTTTTTTCAGTAACAAGATCAAACTAGTTATAGTTGGTACAAATGGTGGGATCTCGAACAAGTAAAATATTTCGAACAAGATCGAATTGGTTACGAATTTTATGTTTCACGTGTTCACAAGATTCATCGTTGAATGTGTAGGAGTCATTACGGATCTCCAGGTCTTTCTGTTGACTATTAATTGGAGAGGTGTCTTGATCATGTCTACATTATTTGCAAATTGTAGGGTCACACACTTAGGGTTTGCCGAAGCTTCTGAATAGGTATGGAATATCGGAGAAAAAAATTTACAACGCCAAAATCGTTTTGGGAAATATTTAAATAGTTTGAGGATTTAACTGTTAATGTTTGTTAATATAATTAACAAATAGTTCAAGGGGATAAGTGTTAATGTTTGTTAATAGAATCAAAAAATATTAAAATAAAGATTTAAATTAATTTTTATGAGAAAAATCTTGAGGTTTTTGAGTGGAGAGTCCACCCATTGAAAGAGAGAATGAGTGGGAATTAGTGGAGAGTCCACTCACAAGAAGAGGGTTAGAGATGAGGGCACAATGGGTTGGTCGCACCCCGTGGGGGGCTGCCTCCCCCCCCCCTCCTATATATAGAGGGGTGGGAGCTCCATCTCCTCTCCCTACAGACATTTGTGTCCATATCTCTCTCCCTCCTCCGGCTGCTCCACCTCTTGGTCATCCGTTTGGTGAAGTCATGGGCAAATATTTTCTTCACCACACCACAACTCGTGCTATTAGAATTTCTGATGGATTTACTACTTCTGTCGCCCCGCTGGATCAAGGGAACGGAGGTCATCCTCAAGCCGTACGTGTAACCGAGTGCGGAACTCTGCCAGATTGCAGCGCTCATCTTTGCGATCTTGAGATTGTCAAGTGTTCGTCTACATCATCCATGAGATTCAATCTCGTAACACTTTTGGTCTTCAAGGGTTATTTCTTCTAAGACTTATTCAACATGTTGCATGCATCCTCTATATTATATCTTGGTCTCTTGGTTGTTCTTACTGTAGGAAAAAAATCTATGCTACAAACCCATCAATGGTATCCAAGCCGGATCTATGCGTAGATGTTTTTGTATGGGTAGAGCACATATGTGTATGTGGGATTTGATCATCATGTTATGGATTCCTTCGTGTATTTTGCATCTTAGTGGAATAGTAGGATAAAGCAGCCCAGAATAACCTTACATGTACGCGTGCATGAGACTTGTTCCACGATTGGCATGCAACTTGTTTTGGATGAGTGGATGTCGGGTGTCTGTTTCTCTCACTATAGTTAAGATATAACATAGAAAGGTTCTATCTTCGAAAGTCTGAAACCACTTAAAACATGCAAAAATAAATTAGAGGCGTCTAACTTGTTTTTGCAGGGCATATGATTTTATATGGTCAGTGTTACAAATTAGATGTATGACATGATCCTCTTTGTAAATAGTGACAAACTGGCAGGAGCCTAGTGGTTGTCTTATTCTTTTATGTCATGTGTGCCAAATATCATATCCAGGTGATATGTTGTAACTTTGGAGAACCAAAAAGAAGGAGGCATCATGGACCTTGGTGCCACGCCGGTGGAATGATGGAGATCATGCCATGGTGCACAATATTGAGATCAAGTGCAAAAAGGGTCATATCATATCGCATTATTCATGCCTGTGATGTTAATCGTTTTTATGCATCTTAATATTCTTAGATCGTGATAGTAGCATTATAAGATTACCCCTCATACTTAATATCAATATAATAGTATGTTGTTCCTTAGTATGCATCGTTAAGATAGTTCATTGTTCTAAGACACCAATGATGATCGGTGTGATAGACTCAACGTTCGTATACAACGGGTGTAAGCCAGATTTACACATGCAAATACTACGGTTCTACTTGGCGAGCCTAGAATGCGCATACATGGGCTTGAAACACATAACCAAAAGGTAAAGCATGAGTCATATGGATTATATGATGTAAATCTTGATGTTCTCCTTTGTAACTACACCATCTCACGTGATGATCAGTTTTGGTGTAGTGAAGTTGGTTTGTGTAATCACTGAAACACCTATAGGGATGTTGTTTTTCAGTGAGCTATCACGTAGTAATTTTGAATTAACTTGAACTTAATTTATCATAAACATAGTCTAAATAGTTTTTTTTGTAAATATGTTGTAGATCATGGAACCACGTCATTTCAATTTCAATATGTTCAACGAGAAAGAGAAACTAGAAAGAAATGGAAGCAACTTCACCAACTAGGCCCTTAACCTAAGGATTATCCTCATTGCTTTTGACAAAAGCTCTAGGTTGTGGGATTTACATCGGTCTGGCACAATCATATGCTTTTATCATTTCTCGAAAGCTTGTGTCCTTTAAGTTTGTGTTTGAACCTTTTATGCTTTCAATGAACTATTTGTGTGAGACTTGTGGAATTCATGCTATCAAATGTTGACACCTATCACTATCACTATTCATGCATAAGGTATGTATTCCACAATCTCATATTGTGGTTGTATGTCTATAGTGAAAATTTGTCTCATTATATAATGTTGCTTACTTCCTCTAAGAGAAGCTATGAACCCATGTTGTGCTATTTTTCCATGCATTGCAATTCAATTTCTATCACACATCTAGGGAGATTTTCTATCTTATTGGAATTTGATGTTGGTTATGATTTATTAAAAATCCTAGTCTTGTCATCTAGCACCAAAAAGGGGGAGATTAAAAGAACTTTTCTTAATCCCTTGTTTGGTTTTGTGTGTTAGTTAACAACACTAGTGATTATCTAATATGGTGTTCAAAGTGGTGCAGATGTTATCCTAAAGATCTTAAAAGCATCGAACACCAGAAGATAAAAGAAGAGAGAAAAATATTGTTCTAAATTTTGTTTGTCAGGAAATCCAGATATTCTGGCCCTGGAAAAAAATTTCCCAAGATTTTGGCTAAGGAATTTATGCGTCGCAATGCACGAGCAAATGGATATTTTCCGTATATTTCGAAATTGTCGCCAAAAAAATTTCTAAGTACCAAGTTGCACGAGCCACTCGATCCAGCCGGATTATTGGCAGGAAATTTCATCTAAAGTCGGAATATTCACTAAAATCACAATATTCGGCCCCCACTAATGCCGGCACCAAACGGCACCAAATGGCTATTTTGGTGGAGGGGTATATATACCCCATTTCTTCTTCAACCTTGGGTAGATCGTACACAGCGAGAAAAACACACATTTTTTAGCCACCAAAATAAGAAATCTCTCTACCCTCCCACTAAAACTCGTTGATCTTTGGAGGATTGAAGGAGAAGTCTGAGATCAACATTCTCACCAAGGCGATTTGAATTTCCCCCTCATTCACTTGAGGTATTTGAGACTAGGGTTTCCTTGAGAAAAAACCTACACATCTTGTTGCTTACTCTTGTCTATTGTAACAGATTATTTGTGATTTGGGAGCCTCCAATTCAATTGTGGGTGTGTTCTCCAGGTTCATTGTAAAGGCTCTGGTTTCCGCCTTGAAGGATTCCGATAGTGGAAGAGAACCAAGCCTTTTGTGGCGAGGTTCACCGCAGAATAGGGTGAGGCCTTTGTGGCATTGAGTAAGCCTATTCACTACCAAATTCCATGCGGTCTGTGACGTTTCAATACCGTTGCGGATGGGCTCCAAACTGTCGCTAAGGGCAATCCGCGACGGTTTACACGACGGAGTGAGAACGTTCCTGATCGACTGTCACGGATGATTCTGCGACGATTAAATGAACACTAATCCGTCGCGAGCTACTGGCCGGCCCAGTACAAGGCTCAACAAGGAGCGACGTTTTTTTCGTCGCAATGTGTGTACACGTGGCATCGTTTTCCCGTTACCCGTTACTGACGTCACTTTCACTGTTTCTGACGTCATCATCGTCTTGACATTTTAAAAACGTCGCGATTGGAACTACCGTTACGTCCGTTAATGACGTCATAATATGTGCGACGTTTATTTTCTCGTCGCGGATACAAGCAGTATAAGGTGCCACGTGTCGCATATACACTTATTCCCGACGAATTTATAACGTTGACCGATGGTGCGACGTTTTAGTTCGTCGTAATACGTCGCGAATCATGAGCCAGCACGTGTACCAACACGGCATGTCCACGTCGAAACGTTTCCGTGACGTGTTTATTTCGTCGCGATTTCCATCCAATAAGGTGCCGCCTCATGGACCTGCCATATAGTACCACGTGTCCTCGTATTCATAAGCATGGAAAATACTATACTAGTTTTCACAGCAAATCAAACACAACAAATACATAAATTCCGAATAAGGTCACAACATAGCTCGCCAGTAAAGGCAGTCTAATACAGTTCAACAGACAACAAGCGGTTTCACAAAGGGCTACTCAGTTCCATATCTCGGATGAACTTGAGCCAACATGCCACCAATAAGGGTTTTGTACATTTCTTGACTCTTCTGTATAACTTTGTGTTCCTCCGTCGTACGCAGCAATTCTTGTCGATGCTTCATCATATCTGCATCAGGTTGTTCATTGGCCTGCTTCAACTCATTAACTACAGACTGCAGGTCCTGCCTCTGTTTTCTCTCAGAATCAAGTTGAAGGTGAAGCTGAGACTTTGTTGCTGTTGCACTGGTTGTGACCCCACCTATGGTATTCAGGAACGAAGAATTTAGACGGTTCTTGGTCAGCACGGCAGCGACAGCTTCGGTGGCAGAAAAAGGTTCCTTGACAGCGCCATCTACTGAAGTACGTTCTAGCATATGATATTGCATTTCTTCCTATAAAGCATGTAAAAGATTTAGATGAAATAGAAGCTGAACTAGCTTGTAAGGAACATTGATATCATGACAAGCTTGTACATAACAAATATGCAAATAGCATATGACAAGCAATTAAGCACACATGACAAGCTTGTAAGGAACATAAATGAAAAACATCACATGACAGGAATGTAAGTAAACATGGCTGAAAATAGCAGACGACAAGCATGTACAGAACATAGATGAAAATAATATCTCACAAGGATAGATGAACTAGCATATGAAAAGAAAGCAGCATGCATGTGCATGAACTATGAGATGACAAGCATAGGTGCAATAGCAGGAGTTTGCATCAGAATTCATAAAGGGAAGCATCAGTATGTATCTAGAAGAATCTATTGAGGTAATTGTTGATCCCAGAGATAAACAGTATTCTGAGGGACTTACAATTGATCTTTTCATGGGCGAAGAGAATCCACGTGTCTTGTTGTTGTGCGTAGCTTTGAACAATTCAAAAGCATCTTCCCCCATGTCGCAGCAAACCTCGTAGCTACGAGAACCTGTGGCGCTATGGAACTGGACAGTCTGTCTGCTTTGCCTGGATTTCATACAAGCCATCTACATAAACGAAGTATGAACTGATTAGACACAGTCCAGGTTATGGAATAGAAACAGTGGCAAGGTAGAGTGAACAAAGACAGTACCTGTTTCCTGACTGAGGACCAGTTATCGACTAGCCTGCACCATTCTGCTTCACTCATGTGCCGAACTACATCAGGAGGCGTTCGTACAACTCTACTCTTGTCTCTAACGCTGTCAAAAAATTCTTGCTTCAGAATATGGCGTCTTTGTCTTGTACAGTTCTTGAGATGCATTAGAAGAGATTGGCGAATAACTGGGTCTCTGGGTTCAGATGAAACTTTGACTGAAACAAAAGAAAGAGCACTTTTCAGTTATATGAACAGCAATGGAATGAACTGGAAGGTTGGGTTACAGAACTTACAGACACATGGCCGTGGTAGGAGGAAAATATATCTTCCCTTCCCTTCTACTCTTTCCAATGGGGAAAGATAGCGACAGTGTGCTTCACAGCTAATGAACACACAGTAGCATACATGGCAGCAACCTTTGGGTCCACTGGCCTTGTCTTTCCCAGAGGAATAACAATTCTGATCCTGTTTCCTTTGGACATGTTTCTTCTCCTCCCAGCCGCACCACTCGAAACAATGTCTTCACATGGGTAATCTACAGAAATTGTGGCATTGCTAGACTTAATATTCTGCATTTTGGATTTCCCTCCACACATGGCCCCTCGTAGAGCATGCAATCTCTCTGATATGTCATCTTGCTCTTCGTTGCAGGCACCTTGCTCCTCGACTTGGGAACCTTGCCCCTCGCCTAGGAATGGTGGCAGCTCGCCTTGCACACCTGGCAGCTCACCGTAGGGAGGTACCTGCTCGCATTGGGCGGCTACCTCGTCAGCCTCCTCCTTCTGTTGGGAAGCTTCCAGCTGGCCATGGGCAAGTGCCTGCTCGCCTTGGGCAGCTTCCTGGTAGCCTTGGGGTGCTGCCTCCTCGTCTTGGACCACTGGTCGCTTGAGTTCGTCATCTGCATACGGATGGACATGGGCAACTGCATGCTCGCGATGGGCCTTGACGTGCTTGAGTTTACAACCATGTCCACCAGGAGGCATATTTGTCCTACCAGATGTACTCTTGACTTTAATGTTCCTAAGCTGCACAGTTCATATGTACCAAATCAACTAGGATAGTAGCACAAAATACATGGCTGAACAGTAATTAAGCCAGCAGTTCCACACAAAATAAGTACCTTTATTGTTGAGCTATGATGCAAGGCATGCCTTATCTAGATGGTGGACATGGTATAAATGGAAATAAATAGCTTACAATATAAGTCTAGAATTGATGATTTATGCGAATAAATGAAAATAAGTAGCGCATACATGTTCTTTACAAATAGCCTTATCTTTCATTGGGATGTGACAACATAGAGTTAGAAAATCTTAGTGATGCAATTCGCTATTTGACCATATCATATCAGTAATCTAATTTGTGGACCTAAGTATGATAGGATCGCATGAGAAGTGATCTTAAGCTTTATACAAGCTCGAAAATAAGCAAACTCTGACCAAAGGAACTTGACGGCTACCAGGCAGGCGAGGTGGCAGATCTCGAAGACGACCTGGACGGTGAGGTGGCAGATCTTGACGGCGACCTAGGCTGCGAGTTATCAAATATGGACGGCAAGGTGGCAGATCTGGATAGTAGCACAAAATACATGGCTGAACAGTAATTAAGCCAGCAGTTCCACACAAAATAAGTACCTTTATTGTTGAGCTATGATGCAAGGCATGCCTTATCTAGCGTCCTGGACGGCGAGGTGGAAGCCCGGGAAGGCGAGCTGAGCGGCGGGGTGGACGACCGGGGACGGCAAGGTGGAAGCCCGGGAAGGCAAGCTGCACGGCGAGGTGGAAGACCGGGAACAGCCAGGTGGAAGCCCGGGAAGGCGATTTACAGGGCGAGGTGGAAAGCCGGGGCGGAGTAGATGCAATTTAGGAGGAAAGGGGGATTTCGGACAAGAAGAAGAGGGAAATTTCGGCGAGGGGGCAGATAAGAGGGAGAGGTTCGAAATTTAGGGCGGCATAGGCGGCAAAGTTTTTGGTCGATAATTTGGGTGGGCGGCGCGAAATTTTCTGCGCCCACTAGATTTTGGTACATTGGATGGAGAACATTGTTGACCGTTCGATACATGATGGATGGCCTAAAAAGATAACCATTGATGAGATATGTTATTTAAGGATAATGGGAAGACATCTATAAATTACTGACATAAAATATTACTAATAATAAATATATTACCCTACCATTGTCTTGGGTGTTCCTTGAGCCTAACCTAACACAACCAAACAATTGGCTCCGCTTTGCTACCCCTTTTTCGGCTCACGTAGAGGGGCCAAAACGCCGGTTCCATCTTTTTTCCCAACGGGGCTATGGTTTGTCCGGAGAGGGGGCTCTGGAACGTCTGAATGCCACCACAACACATGGTATGCCATAACATGTGTGTTAGAGTGTGGCATGGGTCTTGGATGCCCAATATTTCCTCGCTCTTTGTGCTAGGGTTTCACCGGCGTCGAATTCTCTCTCGCGGGTTCCAGGACTGCTTAATGAGAGCCCGAAACTCCCGGATCTAACGGAACTGGGGGAATCTTGACAAGAGGTGGGCCCTACAATTTGTCTTGGGTATTCCTTGATCCTAACCTAACACGACCAAACAATTGGTTACACTTTGGTACCCCCTTTCGGCTCACGTAGAGGGGCCAGAAATCTTTTTCCCCAGCGGGGCTATGGTTTCTCCGGAGTGGGGGGGGGGGGCTCCGGATTGTCTGAATGGCACCAAATCCCATGGTATGCCATACAATATGTGTTAGATTGTGGAATATAATGGGTCTTGGATGTCCAAGATTCCCTCGCTCTCTGTATTAGGGCTTCACCATCGTCGGATTCTCTCTAGCGGGTTCCAAGACTACTTAGAGCCCGAAACTCCTAGATTTGACGGAACTAGGGGGAATCTTGCCAAGAGATGTGGACCCTAACATTTTATTTGGTGTTCCTTGGGCCTAACGTAACACAACCAAACAATTGGTTCCACTTTGCTACCCCCTTCCGGCTCACGTATTGGGGCCAGAACGGTTGTTCCGCCTTTTTCCCCATCGTGGCTATGGTTTCTCCGGAGGGGGGCTCCGGGTCGTATGAATGCCACCAAACCCCATCGTATGACATACCATGTGTGTTAGAGTGTGTCGTGGTCTTGGATACCCAAGATTACCTCGCTCTCTTTGTTAGGGCTTCACCGGCGTCGGATTCTCTCTAGCGTGTTCCATGACTACTTAGAGCCCGAAACTCCCGGATCTGACGGAACTGGGGGAATCTTGCCAAGAATTGGGCCCTGTCATTTTCTTGGCTGTTCCTTGGGCCTAACCTAACACAACAAAGCAGTTAGTTCAATTTTCCTACCCCGTTCCGGCTCACGTAGATGGGGCAGAACAACAGTTTCGTCTTTTTCCCCAACGGGGCTATGGTTTATCCGGAGAGGGGGCTCCCGATCGTCTTAATGCCACCAAATCCCATTGCACGCCATACGATGTGTGCTAGAGTGTGGCATGGGTCTTGGATGCCGAGGATTCCCTCGCTCTCTGTGTTAGGGTTTAACCGGTGCCGGATTCTCTCTCTTGGGTTCCAGGACTAATTAATGAGAGCCTGAAACTCCCGGGTGTGATAGAACAAGGGGAATTTGCCAATAGGTGGGCCCTACCATTCTCTTGGGTGTTCCTTAGGCCTAACCTAACACAACCAAGCAGTTAGTTCCGCTTTGCTACCCCCTTCCGGCTCATGTAGATGGGGCAGAATGACAATTTCGTCTTTTTCCCAACGGGGCTATGGTTTATCCGGAAAGGGCGCTCCGGATCGTCTGAATGCCACCAAATCCCATTACATGCCACACCACGTGTGTTAGAGTGTGTCATGGTCTTGGATACCCAAGATTACCTCGCTCTCTGTGTTAGGTTTCACCGGTGTCGGATTCTCTCTCACGGGTTCGAGGACTAATTAATGAGCCCGAAACTCCTGGGTGTGACGGAACTGGGGGAATCTTGCCAAGAGGTGTGCCCTACCATTCTCTTGGGTGTTCCTTGGGCCTAACTAAGACAACCAAACAGTTATTTCCACTTTGCTACCCCCTTCTGCTTCACGTAGATGGGGCAGAACGACAGTTCCGTCTTTTCCCCAGCGGGGCTATGGTTTCTCCGGCGAGGTGGCTCCTGATCGTCTGAATGCCACCAAATCCCATGGTAAACCATACCATGTGTGTTAGAGTGTGTAATGGGTCTTTTATTCCCAAGAGTCCCTCGCTCTCTGTGTAAGGACTTCACCGGCGTCAGATTCTCTCTAGCGGGTTTCAGGACTACTTAGAGCCCGAAACTCCCGAATTGGACAGAACTAGGGGAATCTTGCCAAGAGGTGGACCATAACATTTTCTTTGGTGTTCCTTGTGCCTAACCTAACACAACCAAACAGTTGGTTCCACTATGCTACCCCCTTCCGGCTCACGTAGAGGGGCCAGAACGGCAGTTCCGCCTTTTTCCCCAGCGGGGCTATGGTTTCACTAGAGGGGGGCTCCGGATCGTATGAATGCCACTAAATACCATGGTATGACATACAATGGGTGTTAGAGTGTGTCATGGTATTGTATACCCGAGATTTCCTCTCCCTCTCTGTGTTAGGGTTTCACCGGCGTCGGATTCTCTCTGGCGTGTTCCAGGACTACTTAGAGCCCAAAACTCCCGAATCAGACGGAACTGGGGGAATATTTCCACGATGTGGGCCCTACCATTGTATTGGGTGTTCCTTCGGCCTAACTTAACACAACCAAATAGTTATTTCCACTTTTGTACACCCTTTCGGCTCACGTAGATGGGGCAGAACGATAGTTCGGTCTTTTTCCCAAGCGGGGCTATGGTTTCTCCGGAGAGG
The DNA here is from genome assembly GCA_028641055.1 of Alopecurus myosuroides. Taxonomy (NCBI): domain Eukaryota; kingdom Viridiplantae; phylum Streptophyta; class Magnoliopsida; order Poales; family Poaceae; genus Alopecurus; species Alopecurus myosuroides. The sequence continues at coordinate 331,695,859 of CM054062.1, read as the reverse complement.
TGGCTCCCGATCGTCTGAATGCCACCAAATCCCATGGTATATCATACCATGTGTGTTAGAGTGTGTCATGGGTTTTGGATGCCCAAGAGTCCCTCGCTCTCTGTGTAAGGGCTTCACCGGCGTCGGATTCTCTCTAGCGGGTTCCGGGACTACTTAGAGCCCGAAACTCCCGGATTGGACGAACCTAGTCGAATCTTGCCAAGAGGTGGACCCTAAAATTTTATTTGGTGTTCCTTGTGCCTAACCTAACACAGACAAACAGTTGGTTGCACTTTGCTACCCCCTTCTGGCTCACGTAGAGGGGGCAGAACGGCAGTTCCGCCTTTTTTCCCAGTGGGGGCTATGGTTTCTCCGGAGGGGGGCTCCGGATCGTATGAATGCCACCAAATCCCGTGGTATGACATACCATGTGTGTTAGACTGTCATGGTCTTGGATACCCGAGATTACCTCACTCTCTGTGTTAGGGTTTCACCGGTGTCGGATTCTCTCTCGCGGGTTCCAGTACTAATTAATGAGAGCCCGAAACTCCCGGGTGTGACGGAACTGAGGGAATTTTGCCAAGAGGTGGGCCCTACAGTTCTCTTGGGTGTTCCTTGGGCCTAACCTAACACAACCAAGCAGTTAGTTCCACTTTGCTACCCCCTTCCGACTCTCGTAGATGGGCCAGAACGATAGTTCCGTCTTTTTCCCCAGCGGCGCTATGGTTTCTCCGGAGGGGGCTCCGGATCGTCTAAATGCCACCAAATACCATGGTACGTATACTATAACATGTGTGTTAGAGTGTTTCATGGGTCTGGAATGCCCAAGAGTCTCTCGCTCTCAGTGTTAGGGCTTCACCGGCGTCAAATTCTCTCTAGCGGGTTCCAGGACTACTTAGAGCCCAAAACTCCCGGATCTGACGGAGCTGGGGTAATCTTTCCAAGAGGTGGGCCCTACCATTGTATTGGGTGTTCCTTCGGTGTAACCTAACACAACCAAACAGTTGGTTCCACTTTGCTACCCCCTTCCGGCTCATGTAGATTGGGCAGAACGACAATTCCGTCTTTTTCCCAGCGGGGTTATGGTTTATCCGGAGAGGAGGCTCCGGATCGTCTGAATGCCACCAAATCCCATTAAATGCCACACCATGTGTGATAGAGTGTGGAATGGGTGGATTCCCAAGATTCACTCGCTCTCTTTGTAAGGGCTTCACTGCCATCGGATTCTCTTTAGCGGGTTCCAGGACTACTTAGAGCCTGAAACTCCCGGATTTGACAGAACTAGGGGGAATCTTGCCAAGAGGTGGACCCTAACATTTTCTTTGGTGTTCCTTGTGCCTAACCTAACACAACCAAATAGTTGATTCCACTTTGCTACCTTTTCTAAATCACGTAGAGGGGCCAAAACGGCAGTTCCGCCTTTTTCCCCAGTGGGGGGCTATGGTTTCTCCGGAGGGGGGCTCCGGATCGTATGAATGCCACAAAATCCCGTGGTATGACATACCATGTGTTTTAGAGTGTCATGGTCTTGGATACCCCAGATTACCTCACTCTCTGTGTTAGGGTTTCACCGGTGTCGGATTCTCTCTCGCGGGTTCCAGGACTAATTAATGAGAGCCTGAAACTCCCGGGTGTGACGGAACTGTGGGAATATTGCGAAGAGGTGGGCCCTACAGTTCTCTTGGGTGTTCCTTGAGCCTAATCTAACACAACCAATAAGTTAGTTCCACTTTGCTACCCTCTTCCGACTCACGTAGTTGGGCCAGAACGGCAGTTCTGCCTTTTTCCCCAGCGGGGGGCTATGGTTTCTCCGAAGGGGGGCTCCGGATCGTATGAATGCCACCAAATCCCATTGTATGACATACCGTGTGTGTTAGAGTGTGTCATGGGTCTTGGATGCCCAAGAGTCTCTCTGTGTAAGGGTCTCACCGATGTCGGATTCTCTCTCGTGGGTTCCAGGACTAATAAATGAGAGCCCAAAACTCCCGGGTGTGACGGAACTGGGGGAATCTTGCCAAGAGGTGGGCCCTATAGTTCTCTTGGGTGTTCCTTGGGCCTAACCTAACACAACCAAGCAGTTAGTTCCACTTTTCTAACCCCTTCCGACTCACGTAGATGGGCCAGAATGGCAGTTCCGCCTTTTTCCCCAGCGGGGGGCTATGGTTTCTCCGGAGGGTGGCTCCGGATCGTATGAATGCCACAAAATCCCATGGCATGACATACCATACCATGTGTGTTAGAGTGTCATGGTCTTGGATACCCTAGATTACCTCGCTCTCTGTGTTAGGGTTTCACCGGTGTCGGATTCTCTCTCGCGGTTTCCAGGACTAATGAATGAGAGCTGAAAACTCCCGGACTTGACGGAACTCGGGAATCTTGCCAAGAGGTGGGCCCTAAAGTTCTCTTGGGTGTTCATTGGGCCTAACCTAACACAACCAAGCAGTTAGTTCCACTTTGCTACCCCCTTCCGACTCTTGTAGATGGGGCAGAATGACAGTTCCGTCTTTTTCCCCAACGGGGCTATGGTTTCTCCGGAGGGGGCTCCGGATCGTCTGAATGCCACCAAATCCCACGGATGTATACCATACCATACCATCTGTGTTAGTGTGTCATGGGTCTGGGATGCTCAAGAGTCCCTCTCTCTCTGTGTTAGGTCTTCACCGGCGTTAGATTCTCTCTAGCGGGTTCCAGGACTACTTAGAGCCCGAAACTCCCGGATTTGACGGAACTAGGGGAATCTTGCCAAGAGGTGGAACCTAACATTTTCTTTGGTGTTCCTTGTGCCTAACTAACACAACCAAACAGTTGGTTCCACTTTGCTACCCCCTTCCGACTCACGTAGAGGGGCCAGAACGGCAGTTCCGCCTTTTTCCCCAGCGGGGCTATGGTTTCTCCGGAGGGGGCTCCGGATCGTATGAATGCCACTAAATCCCATGGTATGACATACCATGTGTGATAGAGTGTGGCATGGGTGGATGCCCAAGATTCACTCGCTCTCTGTGTAAGGGCTTCACCGGCGTTGGATTCTATCTAGCAGGTTCCAGGACTACTTAGAGCCCGAAACTGCCGGATTGGACGAAACTAGGGGAATCTTGCCAAGAGGTGGACCCTAAAATTTTATTTGGTGTTCCTTGTGCCTAACCTAACACAACCAAACAGTTGGTTCCACTTTCCTACCCCCTTCCGGCTCATGTAGAGGGGCCAGAACGGCAGTTCCGCCTTTTTCCCTGGCGGGGGGCTATGGTTTCTCCGGAGGGGGGCTCCGGATCGTATGAATGCCACCAAATCCCATGGTTTCACATACCATGTGTGTTAGAGTGTCATGGTCTTGGATACCCGAGAATACCTCACTCTCTGTGTTAGGGTTTCACCGGTGTCGGATTCTCTCTCGCGGGTTCCAGGACTAATTAATGAGAGCCCGAAACTCCCGGGTGTGACGGAACTGGGGGAATCTTGCCAAGAGGTGGGCCCTACAGTTCTCTTGGGTGTTCCTTGGGCCTAACCTAACACAACCAAGCAGTTAGTTCCACTTTGCTACCCCCTTCCGACTCACGTAGATGGGCCAGAGAACGGCAGTTCCGCCTTTTTCCCCAACGGGGCTAGCTATTGAATCTGCATTTTGTCTTTCAAAAAAATGGGGAAATTGTTTTTATCCTTTCAGATCAAACGGATGTAGTATCTTTTCGTTAAGTTATTATTATTCTGTATTAATTGTTTTTGTTTCCATTTCAAATGATTTTTCCTCTCTTTTGTGAAATGTTTTGGGCAACTGGTGCCAGGCCGGCCCTTTATTGGGCGGGAGACGCAGCGTCAACCCCTTTGGGAAGGTGCGCCCTTTAATTGCGCTCACCTCCCCCCTCTCTCTCTTCTAGTCATATCACTCGCTCTATCTCTCTCACCGCCTTCCTGAGCTTCCCCTCTCTCCGTCGGCGGGTTTTCTTCCGCCGGGACATCGACAGCACCGCGGTGACCATCCTCGGCGGGAAACAAAGGCCAGGCCTCCTCTTCCTCCCTTGGCAGGCAGGATCTTCATCGGCTTATTTTCAGATCACCGCGTGCGTCGTCCCGTCCTCTTCGAGGGATTTGGCAATGGCGGTAAGACGATATCTAACCCTCTTATCCCTTGTATGTATCATAGATCTATAGATTGAGCTCGATGTTTCTGCGTAGCACGACATGCACGGTAGATCTACATGTTTTTACCGTTCATTCTACGTCTTTGCTTCGTATTTTCTCCCGTAGACGTGGTTTTGTTCTCTGGCTTAAGTTTGGGATATCCGGCACGCTTAGTTCATCTATTTCCACCATGATTTCGATATGTTATGGTTTAATTCTATACCCGATTTGGGTGCTTCAGTTAGATTAGGCTTAGATTTGGGGTTTTTTGGGTTCACGGCTTAGATTTGGTATTTTTGCAAGGTTATTTCAATTTTGACCAAATTATTAACACTTTGGCTAATGATTTACCGAGGCCAGGTGCTAGTAGTGACTATACTTGTTGTACTTAGAAATTCTGAGGTCAGATTCAATTTTTTTGTGCATTTTCCATTGTTCCACCTGTTTTTCTTTTGTGTATCCTAATTTATAAACATGATGAATGTCCTCCTAGTTATATGCCGATGATTAAACTAGGCCATGGTAAAGGCCAAGAGAGTGTCTATAATACCTTGTATGTATACAATTTGAGTATTTGTATTCGTACATGCTATTATAAGCACTTCTTTTGCCCTTGGTTTGCATGGCAATGATATATGAGGCTCGTATTACATTTGTTTCCATTGTTCCACTTTTCTTTGCCTTGAATGTCCTCCTTGTTATATGCCGATGATTTAAACTAGGCCATGGTAAAGGGAAAGGGAGTGTCTATAATACCTTGTAGTGTATACAATTTGAGTATCGGTATTCGTACATGCTATTATACGCACTTCTTTTGCCCTTGGTTTGCATTGCAATGATATATGAGGCTCGTATTACATTTGTTTCCATTGTTCCACTTTTCCTTGCCTTGAATGTCCTCGTTATATGCCGATGATTTAAACTAGGCCATGGTAAAGGAAAAAAGAGTGTCTATAGTACTCTTTTTTCCCTTGGTTTGCATGCCATGATAAATGCTAGGAGATCAGATCCAATATGTGTCAGTGATACAAGGCCACGTCTTGTATTACTTCCTGGTATTGGGCTCGTCCTTCTAGCAAGTGTTGGCAGTGTGTTTATGAGGCTTGTTTTACATTTTTTTTTGCATTGTTCCATATGTGTTTATTCTGACTGCATGTTACAATGAATTCTAGGGATGCCCTTTAGTTCATGATCACCTATGTGTTTATGAGATTGTTATCACTATGCACAATTTATGAGCTGATTTGGTCAATGATGATGACTTTGACACATGTATATTTGGCTGATGCCTCACTGTCTCCACCAGATAGCCAGCAAAAGTAAGAAGCAGACACAAATAGATGTGCCATGTTTTTCCTTTTGCTAGCCCATGTGGCGTAGCAAAGTTGTGTATGCTTGCTTTGTCTCTATGTTCCTGAGGCCAATGAGTACAGAGCCGTGACTATAGATGTTGTTTTGACTGTGCATGATCCCTTTAAGTAGATGATTAAAATGTGTCACCATATCATTGCAATGAGGGTTCCATACTATCTTGTGTAATGTACAAGCACATTCATTGTGCATTGCTCTTGGTAGTGTAGAATTACTTCTTGGATAAACATGGTTGCTCTTTGTAACTTCTGCTTCTTTTTTGCTTGATTAACAGTGTATTCCATGCCCTGTATGCAAGAATAATTGCCCAAATGTTGATCCTTCTGCATCCAAGTTCGGTGTTGCTGTACAAGAGTGTCACCTCAAGTCAGTGGTAAGAAAAAAATCTTCTTCTTACACTTATATTATGTATTGTGTTTTTATTACAATATCTAATTTCCACGTTTCTTTTTATTTCTGACGCACAGATTGTACCGTGCACTGCACGGATAGCATTAAACAAGTTAGTAGGCGAGTGTGTGTTGTTTAGTTCCCATGGCAGGAAGTACACCTTTCGTGTGTCAAAAGAACAGAGCAAGACCCATTTGCACGGGATACAATGGGACTGGTTCATCGAGGAAAAGAACATCTCCATGGGAGACATACTAGTGTTTTCCATGATACCAAGGCCCACTATCTATGTTGCTATTATTGGTGACTCACAAGATGACTCACTTTGCATTTCAATTGAAGATGACTCAGTTTCAAGCGAAGATGACTCAGTTTGCAGCGTATGTGGCAGTTCTGATGATGAGATGCATGATGAGGATTCTAGCAATTCTGATGATGAGATGCATGATGAGGATTCTAGCAATTGTGGTGATGAGGTCCATGCTGAGGATTCTGACAATTCTGTTGATGAGAGGCATGATGATGCCAACATCGTATATGCCCAAAGAGCCAATCTCGACAATCACGAGAAGAACCGCCTGGCCCTGCTTCTACCCCTTGGACCCTATGTTGGGCTTCCTTTTGTGACTCATTTCACCGTCACAAACTTGCAGCACTATACTATGGTATGTATCTATAAGACGCCCTCCTCTTTTTGCAAGTAAATTTCCAAGAACCATGAGAAGGTCTGCTAACATGGTATGTTATCTTTCATGCTTAGAAACTACCGAAGTTGATAGGGGAACACGCTGGCCTGGGGAATCATGGCAGGGTTGGCCTACGACTTAGAGCAGAAGAGGATGTCACCACCATTTCTTACAACAAGAAAACCGGCGGCCGCATTATCCTTGACAAGCTGGTGTGGATGGTTTTCGTCCAAGGCAATAATTTTCATAATCAGCAACCTGTTTTGATCATCGTGAGGGAGACCGATGACCCTAGGTTGGAGGCGGTCATTGAGATGGGGGTGATATAGAACCGGAGCAAAGGATATGCATGTTGGTGAAGAGACAAGGCTGTTGCTGAGCTAGGCCTATGAACTTCTTATTTTGTCTGGCTGGATTGTAATTTCGTTTGTTTCCTGGACTTGTTAAGGTTTAGTTTGTTTCGTAAACTTCTAAGGTATATTATCGCTGGTAGATCCCTCGTGCTAAAACCCGAGTAAAGATCAAATCGCTAATAGCTGCTAAAACTTGAAGTTTAGATCAAATCCCTCGTGCTGGTAGATCGTGCAACTCATCACTGCAGAACTCAACAAAAGCCTGACAAGCCAACGGTCACTGAAATTATCAACGTTGTCGCTATCGCATAAATACGACCAAGCACGGAAGACAGCCCCCCCGACCTCCCCCCGACCTCTCGGCGCTGATTACTGCACGCCGCCACAGCCCACCCCCCCCCCCGACCTCCCCCGTCACTCTCATTGCTGATCCACCCGATGGCGTCGCGCGTGAGAAGCAGCACCGGCTTCCGAGGTGTGCAGCTGCGGCCGTCCGGGCGCTGGTCCGCGGAGATCACACACAACGACTTGCGGTGGTGGATGGGCACCTTCGACACGCCCAAGCTCGCCGCCCGCGTGTTTGACGTGGCGGTGTGGCGGTTTGGCCGCCCGCGCGCCGAGCTCAACTTCCGGGACGTCGAGAGCAGGGAAGTTGCCGCGTTCCTCGCCCCGGATCTGAGGATTGTGACCCACAAGGAGGAGCAGGAGAACCGCCACGCGTTCGTGCAGCTGCGCATCCGCCCGGACGACGAGGCCACGATGGAGAGGTTCCGCCGTGATCACCCAGATATGGTACATGCGCAGTTGCGGCTCGACGCTCAGAGGGACGCGAAGATGCGAGCTCGTACATCCCGGGGGGATGCTGGCCCCTCCACCATCGTCGGATGAGGAGATGGACGACGCATTCTGAGAGAGCCTTATGCAAGACTCCGATGATGACAAACTTCACGATGCATTCTGGGATGATGTGTAGTGTTTTACAGTGTGGAAGATGTTGAAACGTGTCAAAATAATCAAAATTTCGATGTTTTATGTGTTCGTTGAAGTATCAACATTTCTTCCTTCTTATTTTGCCCTGCAACTGTAGTAGAATAATTATGGGATACGGAGTGCTATAAGGCCCAATAAAAAGGGCCTGACAGGAGAGGTCCCAAGAAAGTGCCATCATGGCCCAAGTCTGGCAACAACCGCTCCTCCAGTCACCACAGTAACCCTGGCATGCAGCACGCCACGCGTTCGTCACGATATTGTGAATGTGAAACTTGTTGCTTTAGTTCCGGCAGCCAGTTATTGCTCCGTCATGCATACGGCTCCTCCGTTCCACTCCCCCTCCCGGTGTATAAATAGACGCACTCTTCAGTTCATCCTCTATCTGCCTTACCGTCTCTCCTCAAGCGAAAACCCTTTGACGTAGTAGGTTCCACCGGCGATCGTTCCTCCAGGCGGCCATGGCTCCACCGGCGAAGCGGTCTGCTGCCCTCTTGTAGGTTCCATTTCCGTTCACGTACTGCTGATCCGTTCCTGGATTCCTCGTGATTTCGTCTTTCTTAGATCCTTTACAGAATTCCTGGTGCTTTCATCTTTCTTACATCCGTTTATGATTTCCTCGTGATTTCATCTTTCTTAGATCCATTTTGCCTTTTAGATTAACATCAACTTCCTATCATGCAACTATCTACAGGGCACATGAAGCCGAGCAGACGGTCATCTTCAGCGCTCTGGCGAAGAGGGTTGACATCCTAGAAGCTGAGCTTGAGAAGGCCTTGAAACTCGCCTACGACAATCTCAACAAGATTCGCGATGCCAGGTCTGAGCAGGTGGCTCAGGGCGAAGCTTCCCTCATAGCGTTTCGGAAGTTGATGGATGATACGTCCAAGTTGAGGGCCAGCAACCTCGAATTGACCAAGCAGGTTGGGGAACTGAAGATTGGTTTAGCCCTGGCAGAGCATAAAACCCTGATCACTCTCCGCGCAGTTGTGACTCCCTAGGCAAGGGAGGATCCAGTGCCATCGGAGGATCCAGTCCCGACGGAGGATCCAGTGCCATCGGAGGAGCTGTCGGCCCCCTACTGATGCACTTTATTTCGCCCCCTACTGCTGCCCCCGTGCTTCTAATGTCCTGTTTAGATCGACAATATCGTTTGTATCGTGTGGTTTCTATTAATATGTACGTAGTCTATGTTTATGTTCAACTACTTTGTTTATTTTCTTAAGATAGATATAATTCGAGTTCACAATATGGAGAAATAGATGACAGAAGTTTCGATGGATCTAAGTGACAGAAGTTAAAAGGGTTACATTAGACTAACTCCGATGCAAAAATATATAATTCGATTTCACAATATGGACAAATAAATGAAAGAACGAAACTCGCCTCCAACTGGGCCTATTGGGCTGGGAACAAATATCCGTGACGGAACATATATGAAACATCAAGATGGACCGCATCCTTCGAGAGGAAATTCCACTTTTTAGCCATCCGCGATAGAAACAACACGACGTTATCAAAACGTGCCGCTAAAAACGTTCCGGATCGCGCGGAATTTGGTAGTGATTGCCGCGAAGCTCACACCCCTCCAACGAGACGTACTCCCCTTAAAAGTATGAACTCGTGAATACATCTTTGTCTCCATGCGCTTCCATTTTGATTACTTCTTGTAGGAGCACGTAGAGATAAAAAAAATTCTATGCGGAACTCCCAAGTCCTAGCCGAGCTAGAAGGCCACGAGGATTACCACTAGACGCGCAGGTGCGGATTATCGATGAAGCATGTCGATGCAGTGTAGTCACACGATCCGATCCAGTCAGTCAAATCCCGCGATCGTCGAAGTGCTGAACATACAGCTCCTCTTCCGGTATCCACATGTACGAGGAGGAGCTCCGACGGTGGACTGCTAGGTCCAGTGCGTCGGCTGGACTGAGTGGGCTTACGGTTCCGAACGCATGGGCGTCGAAACTTGTACCCATTGGGCAACCTGCGCCCCTCCTTATATAGCGAGTGGGAGTGGGCTGCACAACGTTTGTGGCCCATTCACTCTGCGAGTCCACTCACTAATTCAGTCCATTTCTGGTTCGGGTCCAACCCAACCAATATACTTGCTCCCGCTCTTAAGTGTGTGACCCCGCAGGCTCATGGGGACCTGGACACGATTGGAGTCCGACTCCCAATCGATCAACCAGTAGCGGCTCCTAGCAGAACGTGCTGACTCCCAAGTGCCATAGAGTCAATACGACATACCTTCCAATGTGACTTTCATCTGAGTCCCTTTTGCCTCATTATATACCTTGTTGAACTATAGGGGAATTATCGTCATCCCTTAAATAGCTCAACTCTCTTCTCGATCCGTGATATGTGATTCATTCGACTAACTCTTAGTTAATCGGCCCGGTTAACACTTAACCGAGTCACGCATGGTCATGCTTCCAGAATCATATCACTCGAGAGGGCCCAGAGAATATCTCTCAAGTCGGAGGGGCAAAATATCATCTTGATTATCCATATCACGCGGCTTGATTCTCATTCGACCCGAACTCTGCCTTTATAATTGGCTTGTCATGGAACAACGTTTGAAAGAACCTAAGTCAGTGATCCACAACTCGGATTGTGCGACAATATAAGGTCTAAGGATTATATTGATTGAGACATGTAAATGATGACTTACTCGTTACATCTCAATATGGGCCAGTCATACCTGCTAAACTCTTTAGCCGAGTCTGTGTAAGTTGAAATGGCATCACCACGCCCATGACAAGTGGAACCGAGTCATCAGCCAACATTCACATTAGTCTAGATTGTGTGTCCAGCACAACCTCAATGTCCAAGGACAATTTAGCATGAACAACATGAATACATAGTTCCATTCAATGACATATCAGATGTTCAAAATAAGGGCAGCTTAATAACTTTATGAATACATTGGGATTTACATCATACATGATTGCCTCTAGGGCATATTCCCAACACGTCTATCCTTTAGATTTTACTTGTATCTTATATCTTGCTTAGTGTTAACTTGTCATATAGGTAAATTCGCCTTAGTTGCATCTTTGTGTCAACCCTTAAATCGAAAAAGTATTCAAAATTGTACTAGAACCTATTCACCACCCTCCTCCCTCTAGGTGCCCTTACGAGCTGGGTTGCGCAGCGGGAATTTAAATTTTTTGCCATGCATGCTACGCAACAACCAAGAACTTGCTATGTAGATACAAGTGAACATAAATTCTAAGATCTAGTTTCCGAGATCATGTACCACACACCATAGTGGCGGAAGAGATGTCGGTGATGATGTCCATCAAGTCTGTAAAATATCCTCACGCACAAGCCTATGGATGAGGATGTTGCCAACTCCCCATATCCAACACCTTCATCCAGCAGAGTGAGGGTCTCACGTATTACTCCTCAGAGAGTATGTGCACATACGATAGGGCCAATTCTGCAACGCTTCGCCGTCCAGGACTAGACGCCGCAGGTATATATGAAGGTGTAGTTCTCAACACATGAGAGAGAGTAATTAGAAGCTAGATCTAATCAAGAGAGGACACCTCAAAACCCAATTAGAGGAAGCTCTCATTCAATTAGAGGGACTATAATTAGAAGTTCTAATTGGACCCTCTAATTCTACTAGAGAGAGAGGGGGCTTGAGAGCCAATTGTGTGTTTTTCTTTGATCCTTGGGGTCCTTTATATAGTGCGGGGAGGGGAAGACTTGCCAAAAGGGAGAGGAGTCCTAGTTGTGCTAGGAGGTGGTGGCCGCCCAACTCGTATTGGTGAGGTGGAGTCCAACTCCACCTCCCACTCCTTCCCTTTTTATTTTTTGCCCTTTTTATTTTCTCTATGAGGCCACTAGATGCGAGTGAGCTCAACTCTTTCGAATGTTTAGTCGTTTAAGGCGATGACCGTCATCTTGGCCTTCTTCAGCTTTCAGGAGCCTTTCCCCGCCTTTGCTCTGGCGGTGGCTTCGGCGTTTTTGTAGGCTTCGGCGGCTAAGGCGAGATACTCCTTTTTGGCGGCGCTTCGCCAGGTTGGGTGATATGTCATAAACATATCCTTAATTTCAGATGTTCCATGTTGTTTCCTACATGTTTGCTATACACTTTATGTCATTTTTTTTAGATTTTTCGGACTAACCTATTGAGAAGATGCCACAGAGCCAGTTCCCTGTTTTCTGTTGTTTTTAGTTTCATAAAAGTTGTTCTGGAAATATTCTCAGAATTGGAAAATTCAAAGTCCGGAGGTCCTAGAATTCCCGAAGGTTCCATGGAGTCCCGAAGAGGCCCGGAGAGGGGTCCACAGGGGGCCACACCATACGGCAGCGCGCCCCCCTGGTCGCGCCATGGGGTGGTGTGGGGCCGCCAGGCCTCCACAGCCTTTGCCCTTTCGCCTATTTATACCCCCCCCCGACATATCAACCCAAAAAATATAACACTTTTCCCGAGAAACACCCGATGCTACCGTCATCGTCATCCCGAGATCGGGAGGGTTCTGGTGCTCTCCCCGGCACCCTGCCGGGAGTGGAATTCATCACCGGAAGGGTCTACACCACCATGCCCTCCTCCGATGTGATGTGTGAGTAGTTCATCCCCGGACTACGGGTCCATAGCAGTAGCTAGATGGTTGTTCTCTCCACTTTGTACCTCATGTTTAGATCTTGTGAGCTGCCTCAAATGATCGAGATCATCTTTATGTAATGCTACAAGTTGTGTTGGCTAAGATCTAATGAATGTTGGATGTTATGTCTTCTGATTATCAATCTATCATGCTATCTTGATGCTTATGTTATTTATGATCTTGCATGCTCTCCGTTATTAGTAGATGCTCTGGCCCAGTAGATGCTCGTAACTCCAAGAGGGAGTGTATTTATGCTCGAAAGTGGGTTCATGCCTCCTTTGCATCTGTGCTCGAGTGAAAGAAACGTGAGGATGGAGGATGTGTTATTTCCATTAGGGAGAAAACAACGGTGTTTACCTAGTTTACATTGTTTACATTACACACTTTTCTTACTTCCATAATCTTTTGCATGCAACTTAATACCCAACGTTTTGTTGGGATGATATTCGTAGGGTGGATTATTAGACATAGATGCAGTTGAATGACTGTCTATGTATTTTGTTGTAATGTCCGCATGAATCACATAGTAATATTTATGTCTTGCATATGCACTATGGTGCAGCCTTCATTTCTGTCAATTGCCTAGCTGTAATTTGTTCACCACGCATGTTATTTATCTTTCACGGAGAGACACCACTAGTGAATTGTGGACCCCGGTCCATTTTCTCATACTGATAATACACACACTGCTTTCATACTGTTTTCCTACTATTTTGCACACCATACGTTTAACCTCTTTGTGTTCAGCAAAACCGGTGAGATTGACAACCTCACTGCTTCATTGGGGCAAAGTGATTTGATTGTGTTGTGCAGGTTTGACATTGCTTCTGAACCGGTAGTGGGCCCTGCCATCTCAGCTGCTTCCACCTTCTGAAGTTACTCCTTCCTCCTACTGGTCGATTAAACCTTGGTTTCTTACTGAGTGAAAGCTGTTGTTGTGCTCATCATACCTTCCTCTTGGGGTCTCCCAACGAGTGCAAGATCTGCACCATCAAGCTAATTTCTGGCGCCGTTGCCGGGGAGGAAGAGAACTTCGGCTGAATGTCCGGGATCTTAGCCTAGTGTTCTGTGTCGAGACATCGTAGTAGTTTTCATAGACGGGGGTGCCATGAGACTACGGTAGAGACGTGGGGTAACGGAATAGCGTAGTAACACAGAACACGGGATTTTACCCAGGTTTAGTACGTCGCGACAGTACGGCGTACCTACTCCTGCACTTCTCACTAATTGGGACTAAAGCCCGTTTATCAGGGTTACAATGTGAGGGTGTAGATCTAGCTTCTCGGCGAGGATGAGCTTCTCGGCGAGTTGCGTAGAGCTTGAACTTGTGTCTAACTTAACTTGTTTAATCTATCTCCCGTCCGACTTTATATAATAGCCGGATTAGGGCTTACAGAATAGGAAACCTAGAAGACTACGTTAACTTGTAACTTGGAAAGCAAGGAATCCGTCTTCTCCTCCAAGCCAGATCACGTGGGCCGTGATCCGGGTTCTTCTAGAATCCGGCTTCTGCGCGTCGGACTACTGGGCCGCCCAATGGACCTAAGCCCATTACCATGTAGGCCACCCTGGTAGTCCGGCTCTTTGTCTACCATCTTCTATACCCCTATTCAGTATATATCCGACAGTAGCCCCCAGGAAGAATCAAAACTCTGATTCTCCGTCTTTCGTCAAATACATTTTGTCCGGGAAATCTTGATTCAGCAGTCTTGATTCTTTCTACTTTCCTTTTGAAGGAGATGGTAACATAAAACTCGGAACCATAAAAATCCGGCTTTTCTTCTCGCGATCCTTCGCGGAAAAGGAACTTCTAACGTCAGCGCTTTAATCATGCTGACGCAGGCGACGCTTGGTTTCACGCGGGAAACCCTGCAACGTATCTCTGACAGATTCTCACGGGAAACGAGGAGATAGCCATCATTCCCCTGTCGTTATATTTCCCGTAGTTTCCGGCGAGCGACACGCGTCGAGCATCCAACGGTCGAAAGAGCCGTTGGCACGTATCTAAACGGGTTTCTGGCTATAAATAGCCATCATCGTCCTCATCGGAAACTTTCCTCACTCCCTCACTGCCCACACCATTGACGCGCACGCGAGCTCGAGAGCAAGTCCTTGTCCCAGGCGCACTCAGCATCCAAACGCACCGAAACGCGCCACCAAAAGATGGCCTCCTCGCCGTCGTCACCGACCCGCGCCGCCATCGACGAGCTCGTCAGCGATCTGGATCCGCAGCCGGGATCGCAGAAGCACGCCGGCGGCGAGCCGGAGAAGACTACGGCTTCCGCGGCAGGCGGAGAAAACACTTCCGCCGCCGCGGACATTGCGACATCAAGCGCCGCGACAACCCCACCGTTTGCACCCGAAACGGTGGAAGAAAAGATCGAGCTCCTCGGCGACGAGCTCGCCGCCGCGGAGGCTGCCGCTGCCGCCACCGCCGGAGCGGACGAGGAAGCTGAATCTGCAGGCAACTGGATTGCCTGCAGTATTCCTCCGGCTCTCCTTCCAAACTTGGAGAAGGAGGGCCTGGTACTTAAGAATAAATGGCGGCTTCCAGAGGAAGAGACCGAGCCAACGCCGCAAAACGGCGAAAGGGTACTTCTCACTTCCCACCTCTTGCGAGGTATGGGGCTTCCGCCTTCTTCCTTCTTCCTCCAAGTTCTTTCTCATTATAGCATCCAGCCCCACAATCTTCCCCCCAATTCCATTCTATACATGGCCGGCTTTCAGGCCTTGTTTGAAGGATACTTAGGGCTAGAACCTAGGTTAGACTTCTGGATGTACTGCTTTGGAGTTAAGCGGAACTCTTCGGAGGGCGCACTCCCAACTTGCGGGACCATATCCTTCACTCTTCGGAGATTCCGAGAGGATTGGTTCCCCAAGATCAAAACTTCAGAATCCGTCAAATTTTGGACGGGTTCTTTCTTCTATCATCCCGACGTGCCTTTTCCTAAAAAGGCCGTCGGGGTTCCACCTTTTGTGAATTCTGCCGCCGTTCCCCAGGACAACTGGGGAACAGAAGCCGTCCAAGTTCTGCCGCCAGATCTGTTAAGGATCAAGAGGCGCATCGCCAAGCTCACCTCCATGGATCCGCCTCTAACCGGCATGGACACGGTTTTATGCTGGCTGATTAGGCGGATCCAGCCACTAGCCAACCACAGCGGCCGTCTCCTGTGCGAATACACGGGAGTCAAGGATCCAATGCGGACATCCGCCAAAGATTGGCCCGCAAAGGAACTTAGGCGGCGCATCAATCAGTTGGTCGCATCGCGCGACCAATACACAGAGAGTCGGCCAATGTACACGGCCGAAAATCCGGTTCCCAAGGTAATTTTTCAGTCATTTGGGTACAGTTACAATTCTCGGATAATCTACCTTCTAATTCTGATTGGTTCTTCCGACAGCTTGCGGATCTTCCAGACTCGGAGTTAGCCTCCGAGGCCGAGCTGGATGCGCTGCGCACCGCCGCTACAGGTGGACGCAAGCGCAAGAAAATAACTTCCTCGGAAGAAATTATCGATCTTGACGGAATCCCCGTCGCCACTTCCAGGTTATTTTCTTCTGGATTTTTCTTTTATGGGAACTTTTTTCATCCATCTCCGGTGTTTTAACCTTTTCCGGGTTTTTATGTTTTTAGCCTGCCACCTTCCACCCTGAAGCCGAAGAAGCTGAAGAAACACAAGGTTTCTTCCAGCCGAGGCAGCCAACCCTCTCCCGCCGTCGCCCCGGACACGCCAAGCACAATGGCGGAAGAGCCTACTGCAACCCCCACCATCAAGCCCCTAGAGCCCAGCCAGCCCATTGTGTCCGACACAGACACGAGGGAAAGGGCGGCTCCAGAGGTGGGAAAATTACCTCGGACTTTCGACGAGGAAATTCCCACCTTTGACAAGGATTTCAAAGCTATCAATGACGGCTTCGACGCAGCCGGGAATCTCTTCGCGGAATACGCGAAAGAGTTCAAAGAAAACTTGGCAGGTTTGCAGCGCATGAGCCAGGTATATAACTCTAGCCCCCAAGCATTAATTAAAATGCGTGCTTTTTGCTTTGATGCTTTTTGTACTCATTCTTCCCCTTGCTATGTTTCATCAAACCTCCGAAGCCATCAACAGGGAAGTTTTCAAGAAGCTTACCAGCAAGAATAAAGAAGTTAGAAGTCTTCTCTCTATTCTTGAAGAAAGGGAAGCAGAGCTGGAATCAGCTAAACTCGCACTGTCGGAAACACAAGGTAAACATTTTACTTCTGAAATTTCCGATTCAATTGCTTGCCTAAGTTTTTTCCGAGGAGCTAGCTAACTCGGATTTTTCCCTTGCTTTTCAGCCGCATTAGCTCAGGCTAAACAAGCAGCAGAAGATTCTGGCAATGCCGAAATTCTCCACAAGGAGAATGTTGAGCTTCACAAGAACCTTGTGAAAGCACAACAAGACTTGGAAGCCAGTTATCTGGCCCTTGGAGTTTCTAATTCCAAGGCTTCCGAGCAGGCGGAGAAGGACAAATCCACCATTCAGGATTTGACCGACGCTCTAAACCTTCGCCTGGAGGAAGTTTCCGAGATCAACAAGCTCATCGGTAAATTTCTGACTCATTTATCATCTTTCCATGTTTTAGTTTTCTCTGTTTTTCCGTCTAACCCTTTTGGGTGTGTTATTGGAAAAAACCAGGAGATACCCCAGATGGCACTCGGGTTGCAGGCATCCGAGCTTTCGGGGAGACATGGACTTTGATGAAGGCTGCTGCAACGCAGCTGGTAGACAAGTTTCTTCCCGAAAAATCTGGGGAGTGCTCGGAGGTTGAAAAACTCCCGGGTGCCATCATGGAGGTGGCGGAGTCTAAGGAATCTCTCCTTCGCTCCGCTGCACGGGGTGGTGCGCGTATGGCTCTTGGCCTCATGCGCATGCACTACCCTAGTGCTAAATCCTGGCGCGTGGCGTCCGGTGTCCCTCAAGGATACACGGATATGCAGCGAAACACCATCTTTGGTGAAGTCAAGGGCCACGCCACCCAGATTGCCTCCATGGTAAATACCTCCGTCAACTATCCAGAAGCGGAGATCCCTCCAATCCCCGAAGACGAAAGCAGCGAGGAGGAGTCAGATGCTTGAAGGGTTACCTGGAACCTGGATAGAAAAAATAGACAATAGGAGCATTACTGTTCTTTTAATGTAATCCAAAGTGTAATGCTTCTTTTGTATGAATGAAACTTCCGTCTGTTGCAGTTTAAATTATGAAATTCTTTGCAAGTTTTTTGGGTTTTATCATTCCTTTATCTTCTGAGTTCTCTGGTGTATATGCTTTAACTGTCCTTAGTGTTTGAAATGGCTCAAATAGCAATATGAATCTTCATGCCGAGTAACTGGGGACGAACCAAGCAGTTTTGAAACTCGGAATCATGGACCATGCTAAAGGCATTTTTACTAACTAGTTCCAGTAACCCAACACACACACAATCAGATAAGACTTAGAGAAATCAAGGAAAGTTTTAAGTGAAACTTGGGCACGCAGGCAATTCAAGTTTCCTGTAGCCGTTAACAGGCTGAAAAATCATTCAGTTTTGTAACGCCGAGTACGCAAGCACAATTCGGGTTAACATTGAGAAATTTGTAAGATCATTGGGAAATAGATGAGGCGGAAACACTTTGCACTTATAAAAATATGGATGACAGCATTCCGACAACTTTATTTCATGATCTCAAAAGATGTTTACATAGAATTGAACTAAGTACGGAAAGGTACATAACTTTCTAGACGTTCCCAGGCTTCCGCAATCCACTTGACTTTGTCGAATTTTTTCAGCAGCTTGTAGAGTGGTAAGGTTTTAGCCCCCAGCCAACTGATAAATCTGCTGACGGCTGCAGCGGAACCCGTCAATCTTTGGACATCTTTTACACATGTAGGTTTTGAGATGTTCAAGATTGCCTTGATCTTTTCCGGGTTAACTTCTATTCCTCTATGGGAAACAATGAAACCCAGAAGTTTTCCTGAGGGAACCCCGAATACGCACTTAGATGGATTCAACTTCATCTTGTAAGTGCGCAAGTTTTTGAAAGTTTCTCGCAAATCCTCAAGGAGTGTATCTTTTTCCTTGGTTACGACAGCGATATCGTCCACGTAAACATGAACGTTTTTGCCAATTTGACTATGCAAACAGCGTTGCATGCAACGCTGGTAGGTTGCACCTGCGTTCTTCAGGCCAAAAGGCATGGTTATGTAATAGTACGTCCCATACGGGGTTATAAAAGAAGTCTTGATTTGATCTTCCTTTTTCATGCGTATTTGGTGGTACCCGGAGTATGCATCCAAAAATCATAAAAGCTCGGAGCCTGCAGTGGCATTTATTATTTGATCGATTCGCGGTAACCCGAACCTATCTTTCGGACACAACTTGTTCAATCCTGTGTAATCTATACACATTCTAAGAGCAGTGGTGTCTTTCTTCGGTACTAGGACCGGATTTGCGGACCAATCAGTATGGATTACTTCCTTGATGAAATCCGCTGTTAAAAGCCGGATAATTTCCTTGCCAATAGCCTTCCGTCTTCTTCCGTCAAAACGACGGAGACCTTGTTTAACGGGTTTTGATCCGGGAATAACCTTGAGTTGGTGCTCAGCAAGTTCCCTGGGTACGCCTGGCATGTCAGCTGGACACCAGGCAAAAATATCCCAGTTCTCACGGAGGAACTTGATGAGCTCGCCTTCCTATTTGTCGGTCATCCCAGTCCCTACAACGACAAATTTTGTCGGATCTTTGGGATCTAGGATTACCTGTCTTGTATTCTCGGACGCCTTGAAACTATCTGTTGGCTTCCGAGTTTCTTTTCCTGCCGGCATTTCTTTCGGCGATACCTCCTTGGCTAATTCCTTCAGTTCCTCCTTTGCTATAACTCTCTGAGCGCAAAGAGCGTTTTCTTTCTCCAACTCATTTGCCAGCTTGAAATCACCGGCTATGGTGATTACTCCTCCTTTGGGTCCTGGCATTTTCAGCTTGTTGTAGATATAACAGGATCTTGCCATGAATTTGGCGAAAGCTGGACGTCCGAGTATTGCGTGATACACGCTTTCGAACGGCACTACTTCGAAGGATACTTTTTCCTGCCGGAAGTGATCTTTATCTCCGAAGGTGACATCTAGGGAAATTTCTCCTAGGGATCGTGCTTGCCTGCCAGGAACAATGCCATGGAAGCGTATATTGCTGTAGTTGAGCTGGGACTCGGAGATCTTCAAGTGCTTCAGTGTATCCAGGTACATTATATTAATGCTGGATCCTCCGTCCATCAGCACTCTTCTTAGCCTAGTGTTTTGAACAATAGGGCTGACAACAAGAGCTTGTGTGCCGGGTTCAGGGATATTTCCGGGATGATCAGACTGATCCCAGATTATCGGTGTGTTGGAGTACTTCAAGAATTTCGGGGTTGCCGGAACAACCGCGTTTATTTCTCGAAGTGTTCTTTTGGCCACCTTTGCTGACGGGGTTGCTAAGAAAGTTAACATTGCTTCTCCGTCAACTCTCGGAAATTTGGGTTCGCCCTTTCGCTGTTGTTCTTGGATTTTGTCATCAGTGTCCGATTCACTGTCTTCTTTTTCAGCTTCTGGCTTTTGTTTGGCAGGTTTCCTTTTGGAACCCTTCCCTTTATTTCCGGATCCTGCATTGCCTTTCATATGCTTGTTTAGCCGGCATTGCGCGTTTGTGTGGGTTGGTTTCCCAAATTGCGAGTGGTGGACGCAGGGTTCCGACTTAATTCTCTCCCATTCTTCGAGAGTGTAATTGATTGGATCTGGACTGCGGCCTTTCCACTTATTCACCTTTTCTCCTCCAAAGGCTATGTTGACCTCCTTGGGCTTTGTCGTTGACTCTGGAGTTCCTTTTTTGTCAGAACGAGGGGTTTTCTTGGCGAGTATTAGTGACTCAATATTGCCTCCTCTTGCTCTGATATCATCTTCGGCTGCAGCATGCTCATTAGCGGTTGTAAGCATAGATCCGAGATCTTTGCGCTGTTTAGAACCAACCATGAACGGTACGAGTCCGGGTTTTAGGCCGTTGACGAAAGCATGCATTGCTTGTACGTCAGTTACTCCAGAGCAACTATTCTTCATTGCAGTCCATCTGGAGATGAAATCCACGTATGGTTCGTCCTCAAATTGGGTGCAACGGTTCAGCTGGTTGATGCTATTTGGGCGTTTGTATGTTCCCCGAAAATGCTGAGTGAATACTCTAGCCATATCATCCCAGCTGTCTACAGTTCTTGATGGTAAACCATTAATCCAATCTCTGGCTCCGTCTAGCAACATTAGGGGAAGAAACTTGACAGCTTCCAGGTCTGTCCCATTGTTGATTTGGACGGCTGTATAATAATCTGAGAGCCAGGTATCCGGGTTTGTACTGCCGGTATATTTTTGGTAGGTTGGACCAACTTTGGCGAAGCCAGAATGCAGGGTTATCCTTCGGATCCTGTCAGTAAAACACTTAGGACCAAAGTATAGATCATCCTTTTCTGCTCTATCAATGTGTGCAGAATATCTCCCGGCTGAATGGACAGAAGGTGATCTGCTCCTTTCTTTTCCATTGTTGCGCGGACGCGCTTTTCCGAGGTTATCTCTATCCCTGGCGTGTTCACGTCCTTTAGGCGGAGTTCTGCTTCTATGCCTTTCCTTATCCTTAGGAGGTGTCCGGGATCTTTCACGTCTGTGAGGTATATCATATCTTCCAGTTTTTTCAGCTGGGTTTCTCGGAGGTGGCATTATTTTGCCGTCATTCCGGTGCTTGTCTTCCCGATCGTGTGGTTTATATCCATCTTTCGGGAGATGGGGTCCGATTCTAGACGTTGCGTCCCGGTTGTCTGGGTTTTTCCTGTCTTTTCTCGGATCCTCTTTTTTATCCGAATCTCCGGGTTCTTCCGGTCCAGGTGCTCCAGCAGCGCAAGTAGCTGTTTTGCAGAGAGCGGAATTATCATGCAGCCTCCCTGATCGTTCTTGTCCTCGCTGTTGCTGCTGTAATGCTTTTCCTAGGAAAGCATACACCCCTTGGAGTTTTTCCCCGTTGGAGTACAGGTCGTTGTTTAGGATGGCGAACGCTGCTTCCGCGTTTTCTGCTGCGGTTTTGTATATTGGTTCACCCTTGGCATCCTTGCCGTTTAACTGCTTTTGCCAAGATGGGTTATAGAACCTTTCTTTTGGCGGCAGTTCTTCCGGTTTTGCGATTCCGGGTAACCTAGTAGGTTTTAACGCGGATCTATGCTTTCTCTCGTACTCCTCTATTTCTTCCTTCATGACTTTGATGTCATTATGGGTTTGTTGGAGATGTTGCCGAGATCTAAGCAGATGTTGCTGTTGCCGTTGGAAAGCTTGTCTCCTGGCTTCCAGCATCTCAGGGGGTTCATCTGGTCCCACTGGTGTTTGTAATAGCTCTTGCTCTTCCTGTTCCGTCATTGGCGGAGCAGTGATTTCCTTAGATTTCTTTTCCGCTGGCTTTGTGCCGCTAATATCTCCTACTTCCGGGTTTTCATCAGCGAGATCGGCTGATTTTTTCTTCCGGAGTTTGTATTGGAGTTTTTTAGAAGCACGGTGCTTTTTCTAGGAAGAGGGAGGTTTTTTGACAGGCTCATCTTCTGTCATCTCCTTAACATTGGGGAATATCGGAGAAGTTTCTCCGTCTTCTCTCTCTTCCACTGGCGGAGGGGTTTTAGGGCTTTCCTGGCTGTCTGCACCCGTTGTATCAGCTGGTTTTGCCATTAGCACTTCATGGAATCCCTCTTGAAAGGACTTAACCTTTCTTACGAAGGCATCCTCGTCTTCGTCTTCGGAGTCGAAGTTATCCGATCCGGTTTCTGACTCCAACCTCGCCTCAATGGCGGCGAGCACGGACTCTGCTTCTGAGTTCATCGTCTTGTTGACGGATGTCGGATCTTCCGCCTCTGTGACAGGTGTTTCTTCTTCCGTCTCTATGACGGGTAGGTTGTTATCTGCCTCTTGCACGGGATTTCCGTCATCCGTGTTTTCAGCGATTTCGGATTGCACCATGCCGATAAAGTGTGTATCACTTTTTTGTCGGCGATCTGAGCAGAATCCGGCATCATAGTCGTCTTCGACTGGGTATAGGGCGGGTGGGATAAATTTGCTTCCACCGCAAAACCCCATTGCCTCTGCAGTTAGTCCGATAAAGATGTTAGCAGAACCGATCGGTAACACGCAGGCACTTACCAGGTGGTTTTGCGCCGGTATGTAGGATCCGTTGTCGAGGAAGCGCCCGACATCGTCGTCGAACTCCAGGCTTCCGACAGTGATCGATCTTCCAATTCCGCCGAGTATCCCAGATCGGAATTTCACGCCTGACGTCGTTTGCCCCACGGTGGGCGCCAACTGTCGAGACATCGTAGTAGTTTTCATAGACGGGGGTGCCATGAGACTACGGTAGAGACGTAGGGTAACGGAATAGCGTAGTAACACAGAACACGGGATTTTACCCAGGTTCAGTACGTCATGACAGTACGGCGTACCTACTCCTGCACTTCTCACTAATTGGGACTAAAGCCCGTTTATCAGGGTTACAATGTGAGGGTGTAGATCTAGCTTCTCGGCGAGGATGAGCTTCTCGGCGAGTTGCGTAGAGCTTGAACTTGTGTCTAACTTAACTTGTTTAATCTATCTCCCGTCCGGCTTTATATAATAGCCGGATTAGGGCTTACAGAATAGGAAACCTAGAAGACTACGTTAACTTGTAACTTGGAAAGCAAGGAATCCGTATTCTCCTCCAAGCCAGATCACGTGGGCCGTGATCCGGGTTCTTCTAGAATCCGGCTTCTGCGCGTCGGACTACTGGGCCGCCCAATGGACCTAAGCCCATTACCATGTAGGCCACCCTGGTAGTCCGGCTCTTTGTCTACCATCTTCTATACCCCTATTCAGTATATATCCGACACTCTCACTTCCAATCTATTTACTTTGTTTTTGTTTTGCTTAGTTTATTTTATTTTGTCTTGTTTGCTTCTCTTTATCAAAAACAAAAAAAAATCTTATTCTAGTTGTTATTTTTGTTTTATCATGCTTGCTATCAATGGTTGATGTCTTTGAAACTAGATCTTATTGGCAAGGTGGGTTCACGGATGAACAACAAAAATATTATAAGGAACACCGCTTGTCACAAAAAGGAATACACTTATGGGAGCAAATTAATAAATTGCATGACTATGCTAAAAACTTGTGCTCTACATATAGTGTTACTTATTGCTTTGATAAATCTTGCTGCTGTAGGAGTTATAAACACCTCCCTTTTCAATGTGAGTATAATGATAATGTTACCATATCTTCTTATGTTAAGGGAAATTATGAATTATATGATGTGGAAAAAATTGAAGAATTTATTGCTTGGAAGGGTGCATTCAAAATTTCCTATTTGCTTGAAAGTATTGATGATGCACCTTATAAATACGAGATTTATGCTATACTTGAATATTTCTTTGATAATTACAAGGATTGTAATTACTACATAATGGAATATCTTAATAGATGCTCTCAACCTAAGGAGACTAATGCCTTGCAGGAACCTATGGAAGAAGAAACTGCTGAATCTGGAAGCTCATTGGATGAAAAAGAGGAGAGTGATGATCAATAGGATGAAGAATGGAGCTACCCATGTCTACCTTCCAATGATAGTAACTCTTTAACTCATACATTATTTGATGAAATTGATACTTGTTATAGTTGTGACCTTGATACTACTATGAATGAAACTTGTGAGAATGATATTGCTACTATTATTTATGATAATTCTTGCTACTTTGATAAATCCTATGATAATCCTCTATTTATTCCAACTATTGATATGCATGATAATGAGGAATTTTGTTTCGAAAATTTATATGATAATACTCTAGATGATTATCCTATATTACTTGATGTTATAAATCATAATGCTACTGAAAATAGGATTTTTATTAGTAGTCCCATACCCTTTATGAGTGTCCAATCATCTCATTTTGATATTGCTAAAAGTGGGAAAAAAGAGGAGATGATTTTAAATTTTGATCCCACTGTTTTTTGATTGATATGAATTGTGTGATTTTAGACCGTGATAAACATGCTTTATGTGATAATTATGTTGTTGAGTTTGTTCATGATGCTACTGAAAATTATTATGAGAGAGGAAAATATGGTTCTAGCAATTTTCATGTTACTAAAACACCTCTCTTTTTGTTGAAAGTTTTGAAGTTGCTCTTGTTCTACCTTCCCATGATTTCTACTTTGAGCTTTTTTAATTTATTTCTTTACAAGATTCATATGCATAGGAAGTGGGTTATACTTAAATTTGTTTTATACTTGCTTCTCGATGCTCTATTTTTCTTTATTCATATTTCTTATGTGAGCATCTTCTTCACTTGAAAACACTTGTTCCACTTTTCTAGGCCTAGCTAAAAGGCGTTAAGAAAAAGCACTTCTTGGGAGATAACTCATGGTTTTATTACTTTCTTTGTTTTTATCTGTTTTTATTGAGTCAAGGGGTTGTATGCTTTTGTAGAAAATCCTTTGTGTCTTTATTTTCATGTTTTATTTGTGCCAAGTAAAGTTTCTGACGAGAGTTGGAGTTGGTTTTTGGATTTATGCACAGGAAACAGATTTCTGCTGTCCACCGTAGAAAATTGTATAATTCACAGAAAAATCAGAATGACCTGAAATTTCTTGTGCTTATTCCTTGGTTAATTTCGCAACTTGTTCGTTCTTTAAGCTTTTCAATCTGCGCAACATAAGTGCCCCAAAAAAAATTCATCTTTACAGACTGTTCTGGTTTTGACAGATTCTGCCATTTTTCTTGCATTTTATCTTTTACGATGTCAAGTGGATTCCTTTGCTTCACGAAACATCAGTGGCTGTAGATAATTTTTAAAAGTATCAATATAACTTGTTTCCATACATAACCCATGGATTTTTTATTGTTGCACTAACCCTCTAATGCGAATTACTCTTTGAGTGTGCTGTGAAGGAAGTTTTCAAGGGTCAAGAGAAGAGCGTGATATATGTAATCAAGAAGAGTGCAAGGTCAAAGCTTGGGGATGCCCCCGTGGTTCATCCAAGCATATTTTAAGAAGACTCAAGCATCTAATCTTGGGTATTCACAAGGCATCCCCTTCTTCATCAACAATCTATCAGGTCACTTCTAGTGAAACTATATTTTTTTATCGGTCACATCATATGAAGTTTACTTGGAGCGTCTGTTTCTTTTTCTTTCATTTTATTTTGTTTTCCTTTGTTTTCCTTTCTGCAATAATATATTTGGATCCTAGCATTCCTTGTTTGGTAGAGATACACGCTTCGCTTTTTCGTTTGAATACTCGTTATGCTCGTATTCTTAGTTTTTCTTCTAGCTGCTGCAAAATTCATGTTTAGCTCTTGTTTTCATTGCATCTCTTTTTCAGAGCTGTTAGTTTTAGTAGTGTTGTGTGAGTACTCTCATTTTTTATTGTTGTAGCATTTATATAGTTTTTGTTAAAGCATGTTTTGTATGGTGCTTGTTGGGAAAAGAAACTCTTGCTTGAAGTAGAATTTATAACAGTGCAAGTAGAAGCTTGTATAGAGTGTGGCTACACTTTTTCAAAGAAAGCTAGATGGTATTTTAATTCTAAAGCCTTGTGGTTATTTAGTATCATGATTAGCCTCAGATAGGTTAGATTGTTTAATGTACCATTGAAAGAATCATGAGTTGTTCTTGTCATATTGAAGCATAAATTTGTGGTGTTCTCCTTTGAATGTTTTATTTGGTTGACTTGGCGCATGCTCACACCATGTTTATGACTATGAACCAGTCACTTATAGCATCTAGGATCATTTAGTTTTTGAACTTGTGGTACCACTTATGCTTTGATTAATGATGTTTATGTCGCTATGCATGATTATGGCTCTTATGCTCTCTTTATTTGCCGCTCCTAGTCTTTTGCTAGCCTCCACCTGTACTGAGTATGAGCTCTACTCGTGCATCCAACTCCCAAAAACCAATGTTTAACCAATGTGTCCACCATACCTACCAACATGTGGTATTCAACCGCCACTCGGAAGTAAATTTCTCATGTGTTACGTTTAAAACTTTCAAAATTACTCTTGTTTTGTGCTCCTGTTCTACCCCATGGGGGCGTAAATAGAGAATATTTATCTCACTTGTTGATTGGACTTTCACACCCTGGACTAGTGCCTTCATGCGCTTATCCAATGATAGAAGAGCTGGCGGCGGGGTGCCCAGACCCAAATTAATAACAACAAATTCTCTTCACTATTTTTGCCCCTGATTTATCAGTCAAAGCATAATTGTGTAAACAAAAGAGAAAGAGGGATGACCTTCTACCCATATGCATCCTTCTATGGAGCCGCTCTTGTGAAGTCTAGTTGGCTTGTGACGTACTGTATTTTCTGTTTACCATTCGTTGACATAAGCATACGCCTCTCTAAAAAATAGGCACTCCTCCATGGTATGTGATTGTTGGCAGGCACCCGAGGATTCGGTTAGCCATCGTTTGTGTAAGATGGATGGGAGGAGTGTCAAGATTTCAATACCTTTGTTTAATAAAATAAAAGCTCTAGCACATGATTTGATCCCTCCTTCCCTCTGCGAAGGGCCTTTCTTTTATTTTTATGTTGAGTCTCCATCTTCTAACTTTATGCAAACTTGAGAGAGCATAGTTGCCATTCTGAGTTTTATGTGCATTTGTCCCAGAAACATTATGAATTGATTCATGATGTGTTATTTCATGTTCTCTAATTATTTGTTCTAGTCTTCCTCATGAACTTTGAAGGTGTTCTGGCATTTATGTTTTGCCCCACTCTTAAGGACTAGCGAAATATCACTTTGCCATGTTTTCTCTATGCTTGAAACAAACGTATATGTTTCGTTCCATTGTTATTCATGATATTTTATTTGTGTTACTTCTCATGATGTAAGGTGATTACTTTGCTTTATTGTTAAAAATCTATTTATCGTGCTTGTGTTGAAGTTCTATGATCTCAGCTTACTTATGTTTTAACATTATTGATGATCAAGTTTATGTTGGTAGCATGTCCCCTTAGAAATTATGTGTTTTTATCGTTTACCTACTCGAGGACGATTAGGAACTAAGCTAGGGGATGTTGATACGTCATAAACGTATCCCTAGTTTTTGATGCTCCATGTTGTTTCCTACATGTTTGCTATGCACTTTATGTCATTTTTATCGATTTTTCGGACTAGTCTATTGTTAAGATGCCATAGAGCCAGTTCTCTGTTTTCTGTTGTTTTTAGTTTCAGAAATGTTGTTCTAGAAGTATTCTCGGAATTGGAAAATTCAAAGTATGGAGGTCCTAGAATTCTCGAAGGTTCCACGGAGTCCCAAAGAGGCCCGGAGGGGGGGCCACAGGGGAGCCACACCATAGGGTTGCGCCCCCAGGCCACGCCATGGGGTGGTGTGGGGCCCCCAGGGCTCCTCCGCCTTTGCCTTTTCGCCTATTTATACCCCCCGACATATCAACCCTAAAAATATACCGCTTTTTTCCGAGAAACACTCGAGATTGGGAGGGTTCTGTAGCTCTCTCCGGCACCCTGCCAGGAGGGGAATTCATCACCGGAGGGGTCAACACCACCATGCCCTCCTTCGAAGTGATGCGTGAGTAGTTCATCCCCGGACTACGGGTCCATAGCAGTAGCTAGATGGTTGTTCTCTCCACTTTGAACCTCATGTTTAGATCTCGTGAGCTGTCTCACATGATCTAGATCATATTTATGTAATGCTACATGTTGTGTTTGCTAGGATCTGATGAATGTTGAATTCTATGTCTTCTGATTATCAATCTATCATGCTATGTTCATGCTTATGTTATTTATGATCTTGTATGCTCTCCGTTATTAGTACATGCTCTGTCCAAGAAGATGCCCGTAACTCCAAGAGGGAGTGTATTTATGCTCGAAAGTGGGTTCATGCCTCCTTTGCATCTGTGCTCGAGTGACAGAAACGTGAGGATGGAGGATGTGCTATTTCCATTAGGGAGAAAACAACGGTGTTTACCTAGTTTACATTGTTTACATTACACACTTTTCTTACTTCCATAATCTTTTGCATGCAACTTAATACCCAACGTTTTGTTGGGATGATATTCGTAGGGTGGATTATTAGACATAGATGCAGTTGGATGACTGTCTATGTATTTTGTTGTAATGTCCGCATGAATCACATAGTAATATTTATGTCTTGCATATGCACTACGGTGCAGCCTTCATTTCTGTCAATTGCCTAGCTGTAATTTGTTCACCACACATGTTATTTATCTTTCACGGAGAGACACCACTAGTGAATTGTGGACCCCGGTCCATTTTCTCATACTGATAATACACACACTGCTTTCATACTGTTTTCCACTATTTTGCACACCATACGTTTAACCTCTTTGTGTTCAGCAAAACCGGTGAGATTGACAACCTCACTGCTTCATTGGGGCAAAGTGATTTGATTGTGTTGTGCAGGTTTGACATTGCTTCTGAACCGGTAGTGGGCCCTGCCATCTCAGCTGCTTCAACCTTCTGAAGTTACTCCTTCCTCCTACTGGTCGATTAAACCTTGGTTTCTTACTGAGTGAAAACTGTTGTTGTGCTCATCATACCATCCTCTTGGGGTCTCCCAACGAGTGCAAGATCTGCACCATCAACCTAATTTTCTGGCGCCGTTGCCGGGGAGGAAGAGAACTTCTGCAAGGGGAGTCTCTCACTTCCAATCTATTTACTTTGTTTTTGTTTTGCTTAGTTTATTTTATTTTGTCTTGTTTTCTTCTCTTTATCAAAAACAAAAAAATAGGTTCTTATTCTAGTTGTTATTTTTTTTATCATGCTTGCTATCAATGGTTGATGTCTTTGAAACTAGATCTTATTGGCAAGGTTGGTTGACGGATGAACACCAAAAATATTATAAGGAACACCGCTTGTCACAAAAAGGAATACACTTATGGGAGAAAATTAATAAATTGCATGACTATGCTAAAAACTTGTGCTCTACTTATAGTGTTACTTGTTGCTTTGATAAATCTTGCTGCTGTAGGAGGTATAAACACCTCCCTTTTCAATGTGAGTATAATGATAATGTTACCATATCTTCTTATGTTAAGTGAAATTATGAATTATATGATGTGGAAAAAATTGAAGAATTTATTGCTTGGAAGGGTGCATTCGAAATTTCCTATTTGCTTGAAAGTATTGATGATGCACCTTATAAATACGAGATTTATGCTATACTTGAATATTTCTTTGATAATTACAAGGATTGTAATTACTACATAATGGAATATCTTAATAGATGCTCTCAACCTAAGGAGACTAATGCCTTGTAGGAACCTATGGAAGAAGAAACTGTTGAGTCTGGAAGCTCATTGGATGAAAAAGAGGAGAGTGATGATCAATAGGATGAAGAATGGAGCTACCCATGTCTACCTTCCAATGATAGTAACTCTTTAACTCATACATTATTTGATGAAATTGATACTTGTTATAGTTGTGACCTTGATACTACTATGAAAGAAACTTGTGAGAATAATATTGCTACTATTATTTATGATAATTCTTGCTACTTTGATAAATCCTATGATAATCCTCTATTTATTCCAACTATCGATATGCATGATAATGAGGACTTTTGTTTCGAAAATTTATATGATAATACTCTAGATGATTGTCCTATATTACTTGATGTTATAAATCATAATGCTACTGAAAATAGGATTGCTATTAGTAGTCCCATACCCTTTATGAGTGTCCAATCATCTCATTTTGATATTGCTAAAAGTGGGAAAAAAGAGGAGATGATTTTAAATTTTGGTCCCACTGTTTTTTAGCTTGATATGAATTGTGTGATTTTAGACCGTGATAAACATGCTTTATGTGATAATTATGTTGTTGAGTTTGTTCATGATGCTACTGAAAATTATTATGAGAGAGGAAAATATGGTTGTAGGAATTTTCATGTTACTAAAACACCTATCTTTTTGTTGAAAGTTTTGAAGTTGCTCTTGTTCTACCTTCCCATGATTTCTACTTTGAGCTTCTTTAATTTATTTCTTTACAAGATTCATATGCATAAGAAGTGGGTTATACTTAAATTTGTTTTATACTTGCTTCTTGATGCTCTATTTTTCTTTATTCATATTTCTTATGTGAGCATCTTCTTCACTTGAAAACACTTGTTCCACTTTTCTAGGCCTAGCTAAAAGGCGTTAAGAAAAAGCACTTCTTGGGAGATAACTCATGGTTTTATTATTTTCTTTGTTTTTATCTGTTTTTATTGAGTCAAAGGGTTGTATACTTTTGTAGAAAATCCTTTGTATATTTATTTTCATGTTTTAGTTGTGCCAAGTAAAGTTTCTGACGAGAGTTGGAGTTGGTTTTTGGATTTATGCATAGGAAACAGATTTCTGCTGTCCACCGTAGAAAATTGTATAATTCACAGAAAAATCAGAATGACCTGAACTTTCTTGTTCTTATTCCTTGGTTAATTTCGCAACTTGTTCGTTCTTTAAGTTTTTCAATCTGCAAAACATAAGTGCCCCAAAAAAATTCATCTTTACAGACTGTTCTGGTTTTGACAGATTCTGCCATTTTTTCTTCTATTTGATCTTTTATGATGTCAAGTGGATTCCTTTGCTTCACGAAACATCAGTGGCTGTAGATAATGTTTAAAAGTATCAATATCACTTGTTTCCATACATAACCCATGGGTTTTTTATTGTTGCACTAACCCTCTAATGCGAATTACTCTTTGAGTGTGCTGTGAAGGAAGTTTTCAAGGGTCAAGAGAAGAGCGTGATATATGTAATTAAGAAGAGTGCAAGGTCAAAGCTTGGGGATGCCCCCGTGGTTCATCCAAGCATATTTTAAGAAGACTCAAGCATCTAATCTTGGGTATTCACAAGGCATCCCCTTCTTCATCAACAATCTATCAGGTCACTTCTAGTGAAACTATATTTTTTTATCGGTCACATCATATGAAGTTTACTTGGAGCGTCTGTTTATTTTTATTTTGTTTTATTTTGTTTTCCTTTCTACAATAATATAGTTGGACCCTAGCATTCCTTGTTTGGTAGAGATACACGCTTCGCTTTTTCGTTTGAATATTCGTTATGCTCGTATTCTTAGTTTTTCTTCTAGCTGCTGCAAAATTCATGTTTAGCTCTTGTTTTCATTGCATATCTTTTTCAGAGCTGTTATTTTTAGTAGTGTTGTGTGAGTACTCTCATTTTTTATTTTTGTAGCATTTATATAGTTTTTGTTAAAGCATGTTTTGTATGGTGCTTGTTGGGAAAAGAAACTCTTGCTTGAAGTAGAATTTATAACAGTGCAAGTAGAAGCTTGTATAGACTGTGGCTACACTTTTTCATAGCAAGCTAGATGGTATTTTAATTCTAAAGCCTTGTGGTTATTTAGTAGCATGATTAGCCTCGGATAGCTTAGATTGTTTAATGTGCCATTGAAAGAATCATGAATTGTTCTTGTCATATTGAAGCATAAATTTGTGGTGTTCTCCTTTGAATGTTTTATTTGGTTGACTTGGCGCATGCTCACACCATGTTTATGACTATGAACCAGTAACTTATAGCATCTATGATCATTTAGTTTTTGAACTTGTGGTACCACTTATGCTTTGATTAATGATGTTTATGTCGCTATGCATGATTATGGCTCTTATGCTCTCTTTATTTGCCGCTCCTAGTCTTTTGCTAGCCTCCACCTGTACTGAGTATGAGCTCTACTCGTGGATCCAACTCCCAAAAACCAAAGTTTAACCAATGTGTCCACCATACCTACCAACATGTGGCATTTAACCGCCACTCGGAAGTAAATTTCTCATGTGTTTTGTTTAAAACTTTCAAAATTACTCTTGTTTTGTGCTCCTGTTCTAGCCCATGGGGATGTAAATAGAGAATATTTATCTCACTTGTTGATTGGACTTTCACACCCTGGACTAGTGCCTTCATCCGCTTATCCAATGATAGAAGAGCTGGCGGCGGGGTGCCCAGCCCCAAATTAATAACAACAAATTCTCTTCACTATTTTTGCCCCTGATTTATCAGTCAAAGCATAATTGTGTAAACAAAAGAGAAAGAGGGATGACCTTCTACCCATATGCGTCCTTCTATGGAGCCGCTCTTGTGAAGTCTAGTTATCTTGTGACGTACTGTATTTTCTGTTTACCATTCGTTGACATAAGCATACGCCTCTCTAAAAAATAGGCACTCCTCCATGGTATGTGATTGTTGGCAGGCACCTGAGGATTCGGTTAGCCATCGTTTGTGTAAGATGGATGGGAGGAGTGTCAAGCTTTCAATACCTTGGTTTAATAAAATAAAAGCTCTAGCACATGATTTGATCCCTCCTTCCCTCTGCGAAGGGCCTTTCTTTTATTTTTATGTTGAGTCTCCATCTTCTAACTTTATGCAAACTTGAGAGAGCATAGTTGCCATTCTGAGTTTTATGTGCATTTGTCCCAGAAACATTATGAATTGATTCATGATGTGTTATTGCATGTTCTCTAATTATTTGTTCTAGTCTTCCTCATGAACTTTGAAGGTGTTCTGGCATTTATGTTTTGCCCCACTCTTAAGGACTAGGGAAATATCACTTTGCCATGTTTTCTCTATGCTTGAAACAAACGTATATGTTTCGTTCCATTGTTATTCATGATATTTTCTTTGTGTTACTTCTCATGATGTAAGGTGATTACTTTGCTTTATTGTTCAAAATCTATTTATCGTGCTTGTGTTGAAGTTCTATGATCTCAGCTTACTTATGTTTTAACATTATTGATGATCAAGTTTATGTTGGTAGCATGTCTCCTTAGAAATTATGTGTTTTTATCGTTTACCTGCTCGAGGAAGATTAGGAACTAAGCTAGGGGATGTTGATACGTCATAAATGTATCCCTAGTTTTTGATGCTCCATGTTGTTTCCTACATGTTTTCTATGCACTTTATGTCATTTTTATCGATTTTTCGGACTATTCTATTGATAAGATGCCACAGAGCCAGTTCCATGTTTTCTGTTGTTTTTAGTTTCAGAAATGTTGTTCTAGAAATATTCTCGGAATTGGAAAATTCAAAGTATGGAGGTCCTAGAATTCTCGAAGGTTCTACGGAGTCCCAAAGAGGCCCGGAGGGGGGCCACAGGGGAGCCACACCATAGGGCTGCGCCCCCAGGCCACGCCATGGGGTGGTGTGGGGCCCCCAGGGCTCCTCCGTCTTTGCTTTTTCGCCTATTTATACCCCCCGACATATCAACTCTAAAAATATACCGCTTTTTTCCGAGAAACACCCGAGATTGGGAGGGTTCTGTAGCTCTCTCCGGCACCCTGCCAGGAGGGGAATTCATCACCGGATGGGTCAACACCACCATGCCCTCCTTCGAAGTGATGCGTGAGTAGTTCATCCCCGGACTACGGGTCCATAGCAGTAGCTAGATGGTTGTTCTCTCCACTTTGAACCTCATGTTTAGATCTCGTGAGCTGTCTCACATGATCTAGATCATCTTTATGTAATGCTACATATTGTGTTTGCTGGGATCTGATGAATGTTGAATGCTATGTCTTCTGATTATCAATCTATCATGTTATCTTCTTGCTTATGTTATTTATGCTCTTGTATGCTCTCAGTTATTAGTAGATGCTATGGCCAAGTAGATGCTAGTAACTCCAACAAGGAGTATTTATGCTGGATAGTGGGTTCATACCTCCTTTGCATCTATGCTCGAGTGACAAAAACGTAACGGATGGAGGATGTGTTGTTGTAATTATGGAGAAAACAATGGTGTTTACCTAGTTTACATTGTTTACATTACACACTTTGCTTACTGCGATAATCTGTTGCTTGCAACTTAATACCCAATGTTTGTTCGGATGATATATGGAGGGTGGATTATTGGACATAGATGCAGTTGGATGACGGTCTATGTATTTTGTTGTAATGCCCGCATGAATCACATAGTAATCTTTATGTCTTGCATATGAACTACGGTGCAGCCTTCATTTCTGTCAATTCACAGCTGTAATTTGTTCACCACGCATGTTATTTATCTTTCACGGAGAGACACCACTAGTGAACGGTGGACCCCGGTCCATTTTCTCATACTGATAATACACACACTGCTTTCATACTGCTGCTACTACTTTCATACTGTATTCCTACTGTTTTGCGCACCATATGTTTAACCTCTTTGTGTTCAGCAAAACCGGTGAGATTAACAACCTCACTGCTTCGTTGGGGCAAAGTGATTTGATTGTGTTGTGCAGGTTCCACGTTGCTTCTGAACCGGTAGTGCGCCCAGCCATCTCAGCTGCTTCAACCTTTTGAAGTTACTCCTTCCTCCTACTGGTCGATTAAACCTTGGTTTCTTACTGAGGGAAAAATGATGTTGTGCTCATCATACCTTCCTCTTGGGGTCTCCCAACGAGTGCAAGATCTGCACCATCATTGGGCCAAATCACTTGCCGTCAAAGAAGAAAGAGAAAGCGAAAATACGAATGAGTCAAAAAAAACAGAGCACATAAAGAACATGAAAGTAAAGTGCAAGATTTGATGTTGCCTTTGGCGGAGGGTTTTGTGCATCGTACATCGGGCGGCCCTCTGTATATATGAGGCGCTCGGTGATGATTTGGTCCATCCGGCTTTCGATCTGGACAGATGAAAGATTGGTGGGGAGAAGCGCATGTTGTTGGAGGTACCATTATACTCAAATAGCATCCTGCCATGGCGGTATGTGTCGGGGGGTTACCCCCGATTAGGGTAAAGGCAAGTGCTAAGGGCAAGATCAGAAGAGACGTTTGGCAGAGTAGCGGCTACCCGGTACTCGCTACCCGGTCGTCCGCTATTCGGCCGTACACACTGATGGCTAGGAGGAAGAATAAAGGAAGTTATTCTCCTCCGGGTAGAGGAAGTGGTCCGAGTAGAAATGGCGGTCTCCTACTCGGGCCAGAAGTCAAAGGAGCCGTTCTGACACAGGATCCCGCGTATCCTGGGTCCGTACTGCGGCACTGTTCATCTGCAGAGCGTGTGCTTATCCGTGCCAGGGTGTCAGCAGGGCGTCGCAGGTTAGGGGGGCCTACCCCGTGACAGTGTCAGTGATAACATATCAGTTCCTCGGTTCTGCGGAACGACTTTCCACACCGGACAAACTAGGAAGCCAAAGTTGTCAGCGAGAAGCCGGAAGTGTACAGTGTGCACACTATGTCGACATCTTGGCTGTACCCGGCTGGGCACCAGTATATAAGGTGCCATGCCCCCTCCTGCGCGAGGGATCCCGGAATCGGTTCACATTCTTGACCTAGTTCATCACATAGAGAGAAGAGTGGCTACTCGGTAGTAGGAAACACTTGTACTGTGGCTACTCGGTGAGACTCGAATATAAAGAGAGAAAGGAAGGAGTAGGGGTTTTACCTCCGCACGAGGGCCCTGAACCTGGGTAGATCTTGTTGTTTGCAGTGCTAGCTTCATACTCACGCGGCTACTCGCTGCGTGATCCCTCCCCGAGCGCCTCCAGCGTCCATCGTCCCCACAACTTTAGCCATCCTATGGCATCTGCCGTGACACCACCACGACAGTTGGCGCCCACCGTGGGGCAACCAGCGGCGCTGGCTGGAGTTTCCGTTCGGACGGGATCGATTTCTGCTACCGGAGAGCGCGTAGTCTGTGGCCTCGTCCACAGATTCGGCTCCTTCGACTTCGTCACTGACAACACCGGCGATTTCGGCGGCAGGGCCATGCCGGAGGGCGGCTCGGTGCTTTCCTTCGGCTCGCACCTTGTCTACATCGCCACCGTCATCGACCGCGAGTACCCCGAGCAGGTGCATGTCGCGGAAGATCCTCCTGCTGTCATCGCTGCACGCGGGAGGCCGATTGGCTGTCCTACGGACCGCGTGGAGGTGATGATGACCGGCCTTGCTGCTGACGCCGGGAAGGGCGCGGCTGCTGCTGCTGCGGGCGTCATCGAGGATCTCGCTGGCCCGAGTGCTGGCGGGAAGACCCACAAGCCCTACGAGAAGGACTGCAACCTCCCTCCCTCCACTACTCCGACGATACCTGCGTCCGCCGTGCGGATGGGCATGCCGCCTCCCACCGAGCTTGAGCTCATGACCATGCGGGCCCAGATCGACCAGCAGCGCCAGGCGCTGCTCGCCGAGCAGGCGGAGCTGGATAAGGTTAGGCTCGAGCTGAACCTGGACCAGAACGAGTACAACCGGGCTCACGGCTTTACGCCGGTAGTGAGGAGGCCTTCCAAGGCAGGGGCTACGCGCCGCAACCTAGGCACCGAGATGGCAGCAGTTGGTGAAACTGCTGGCCAAGACGCTAGCCAAAACACCACCACCACCAGACCTAGATACAGCACCCCCGCCAAAACCCTTAGAGCTACTGAGGCTGTAGCTGCTGAGTTGCCGCATCTCGCTGGCGACGCGTGCGTTAGGCAGCAGGAAAGGCTCAATGAGCTAGTGCTAGAGGCTGCTAGGCAGAACGAGGAGTTCCGGAAAGCCAACCCGGGTGCTGGAGCTTCTCAGGTAGTGCATTCGCATGCGGCTAGATCTAACGATCAGGCCTCATCACCGCATCCCATTCGCGAGAAGGAGCGGAGTGGGCATTCAGGCAGAGATAGACAGATGCAGGTGTACGACCCGGCTGTCGCTACAAAACAGCACGCTGTAGCGCGACAGTCCGGTCAAAAACACAACGCTGCAGGAGCAGGCTATCAAGCCCATAAAGCGCAAAGCCAGGCCCGAGATGGAGAGCGCCCAGGCCCTTCTCAGCATCCAGTTGCTCAGCCTATTCGGCATAGGCAGCAGCTGCGTGCGGTGGCGCCAGCCGCCAACCCAGTGGAGCAGCCTGCAGTCGTGCAGGTGGACAGATATGATGATGGCTACTCGGCAATGGGGTTGGCTGGCTATGACATCCTGGATCGCGTGGGTGAGCGCGTGCTGGAGCCCTGTGACGCCAGGCACAAGCTGGACCGGATTTTTCTATCCGCGCAACTCGAGAGCAAGGGGCCGCCTGGCCCAGAGTGCTTTGGTCCCCGCATCATGACGGAGCCATCCGTAAAGCAGTTCCAGCTCGCTAGGGGGACCAAGTGCTATGACGGCAGCACCAAGCCGGAAGATTGGCTCAATGACTACGTCACAGTCGTGCACATTGCAGGCGGCAACCGGAGGTGGGCCGTGCGGTACATCCCGCAGATGCTCGAGGGACCGGCAAGAATCTGGCTCAACAACCTTCCCAAGCACAGCATCAACTGCTGGCTTGACTTCGTGGAGGCATTTGTCAGCAGCTTCACCAGCACCTACCGGAGGCCGAATAGGCCGCAGCAGCTATCCGCTTGCATGCAGCGGGAAGAGGAGACAGACCGGGAGTATCTTACTCGGTGGAGCACTCTGAGGAAAACCTGTGAGGGTGTGAATGAGGCCCAAGCCATCACTTGGTTTGCGCAGGGTTGCAGACATGGCAGCATGTTGTGGCAAAGGCTCCAGAGGGAGATGCCGAGTACTCTTGCTGAGACCATCCGGATTCCGGATCAGTACGCACTCGGTGACCCGACACAGCCTCTTCTTGATGCTGCTGAGCCGAGAAGGAACTACAACATCAACACCAGCAAGCGCAAT
Source organism: Alopecurus myosuroides (assembly GCA_028641055.1). Classification (NCBI taxonomy): domain Eukaryota; kingdom Viridiplantae; phylum Streptophyta; class Magnoliopsida; order Poales; family Poaceae; genus Alopecurus; species Alopecurus myosuroides. The sequence continues at coordinate 331,657,742 of CM054062.1, read as the reverse complement.
GAGTTTCGCAACAAGCGCAGAGGTGACCGGATTGATACCCGGTACGATCCTGAGAAGGTGAATGATGTGGCAACCGGAGCTGGGAGTAGCCAGAGGTCAAAAACTGCTGGAGCCCAATACGGGCAAAACCAGAATCAGGGCCAAGGCAACAAGAAGCCATACAACGCTTCCCAGCAGGGTAGCGGCAACTCGGGTCCGGCACCAAACTTTGTCTTCAAGGACATGAAGGATGGCCCGTGCAGTTTCCACACTCGGCATCCCGCAAGACCCGCCAACCACACTACTCGGCAGTGCAGTTGGTGGGAAGAAATCAAGAACGAGGGCCTGCCTCCTCCTCCTCCTTTGCCAGCCGCAAATGCCGCTGTACAGCCTGCTCGCGCACCCGCTGCTCGGCCTCCAGCCTTCCCGAGAAGAGAGAATGTGAACCAGGTGGCTTTAGGAGGCAACCGCTACTTCAACAACGATGGCTACCGCAACAACAACAACAACTACTACTACACCCGCAACAACAACAGAGGCAACAACAACAACAACAACAACCAAGGTAACAACAACGGCAACAATGGTGGCGAAGACCGCAATCGGTACCAAGAGCACCACGAGAGCTACATGATCTTCACCTCTGAGCCTGTTGACAAGAAGTCTCAGCACAGGCGTGCCATGGAGGTCAATGCTGTGATCCCAGCTGTTCCTTACTACATGCACTGGTGCAACCAAGAGATCACATGGTCTAGAGCGGATCATCCTAAGGTGATGCCCAACCCGGGTAGCTACGCCTTGGTGCTGGATCCTACCCTCTTGGGTCCCGAGAAGAACGTGAGGTTCAGCAAGGTACTGATTGACAATGGCAGCAGCATCAACATCGTGTACAGAGACACGCTTGAGAAGCTGGGTATGGCCGAGAACATGCTGCTACCCAGCAAGACCACTTTCCATGGCATTGTGCCAGGAGTCTCTTGCAATCCGATTGGCCGAGTATGGATAGATGTGCTATTCGGCACCAGGGAGAACTGCCGCACAGAGATCCTGCAGTTCGAGGTGGTTGATCACCAGAGCCCCTACCATGCCCTACTCGGCAGGCCCGCTCTGAGAAAGTTCATGGCCTCTACCCACATTGCATACCTGAAGATGAAGATCCCTGGTCCCAATGGCGTGATTACCATCTCTGGTGATTACAAGAAGTCTATGGAGTGTGCCTCTGCTGGTTCTCAGTTGGCGGAGTCCATGGTGATCGCTACCGAGAAGAAAAAGATGTACGAGGTGGTGGCTATGGCGCAATCCGCGCAAGCTGGTGCGCCTGGCATGCCGAGTTCCCAGCACGGGACAGCGTTCCAGGCATCTCAGGAGACGAAGAAGATCCAGGTTGACCCTGAGTTTCCCGACCGAGTTGCCATCATTGGCTCCGGGTTGGGGGAGAAATAGGAAAGCGAGCTCATCCACTTCCTCCGTGAGAATTGGGACGTGTTCGCCTGGTCCAATGAAGATCTTCCAGGTGTCCCGAGGGAGTTGGTTGAGCACTCGCTACATGTGCGTCCTGACGCCAAACCAGTGAAGCAGGCTATGCGCCGTTTCGGAGATGAGAGAAGGAAGGCCATCGGTGACCAGATCACCAAGCTGCTGATAAGCAATTTCATCATGGAGGTGCTGCATCCGGATTGGCTAGCCAACCCGGTCATGGTCGAGAAGAAGAAGGAGGACCCCAAGGCCGCTACCGCATGGCGCATGTGCGTCGACTACACCGACTTGAACAAGGCCTGCCCCAAGGATCCTTTTCCGCTACCTTGCATCGATCAGGTGATCGATTCCACTTCTGGTTGTGAACTGTTGTCTTTCATAAATGCCTACTCTGGTTTTCACCAGATAGCTCTCAATCCTGCTGATCAAATAAAGACTGCTTTCATTACCCCGTACGGGGCTTATTGCTATCGTGTCATGTGTTTCGGGTTGCGGAATGCGGGTGCCACTTATCAGAGATGCATGCAGAAATGCTTGCATGACCAACTCGGCAAAAATGTGCAGGTGTACGTAGATGAGATTGTCATCAAAACGAATAAAACACATACTCTGCTTAGTGACCTTGAGGAAACTTTCGCTAACTTGCGCAAGTATAAGATGAAGCTGAACCCGAGTAAATGCACCTTTGGCGTCCCGGCTAGCAAGCTACTCGGCTTCTTGGTATCCAGTCGGGGCATCGAGGCCAATCCTTCAAAGATAAAAGCTATTGAGAGCATGTCTTTGCCGAGATCCCTGAAGGATGTGCAAAAATTCACTGGTTGCTTGGCATCACTGAGTCGTTTCTTGGGAAGAATGGGCGAGAAGGCCCTGCCTTTGTATCAATTGATGAAGAAAAGCGACAAGTTCGTCTGGACACCGCAAGCGGATGTGGCATTCAAAGAGCTATAGGCAATGCTGGGTAGCGCTCCCATCCTGGCTAGTCCGCTACCCAAGGAGCCAATGCTGCTATACATTGCGGCTACCAATCGGGTGGTGAGCGTGGTGATCGTAGTAGAGCGAGAAGAGGAAGGCAAAAGTGTGAAGAGGCCGGTGTACTATCTCAGTGAGGTGCTGTCCAGCTCCAAACAGAACTACCCTCACTACCAGAAGATAACTTATGGCGTGTATCTGGGCGCCAAGAAGCTGAAGCACTACTTCCAAGAACACCCCATCACAGTGGTGAGCTCAGCTCCCATCTCAGATATCATGGGCAACAAGGAAGCGAGTGGCAGAGTAGCTAAGTGGGCAATCGAGCTGGCCGCGTATGCTCCCGCGTATGCGAGAAGGGAAGCCATCAAGTCTCAGATCCTGGCAGAATTTCTGTTGGATTGGGCTGAGGTGCAATATGAGCCTCCCACTCCGGTATCCAACTACTGGAAGATGCACTTTGATGGCTCCAAGATGAAAGAAGGCCTTGGTGCTGTCGTGGTGCTTACGTCACCCAAGCGAGCTCAACTCAAGTATGTGCTGCAAATCCACTTCAAGGCATCCAACAATGTTGCACAGTACGAGGCCGTGGTACACGGCTTGAAGGTAGCAAAGGAAGTTGGTGTGCAGCGCATCATATGCTATGGAGACTCGGATCTAGTCGTGCAGCAGGTTTATGGCACTTGGGATGCTCTGGATGCCAACATGGCGTCATACCGCTTCCTGGTCCAAACCATGACGGGATTCTTTGAAGGTTGCGAGTTCCAACACATCCACCGAGCAGAGAATGAAGCAGCTGATGAGCTGTCCAAGTTGGGGTCTTCTCGGCAGTATATCCCGGCTGGGATTGCCTTGGAGCATTTGAGAAAGCCATCCATCAAGCCGTCCCCCAACTCAGAGTCTATCTTCGTTCCTTCTCTGGCTGATGAAGAAGCTGTCCCCATGGAGATTGACTGGGAGAATGCAACAGAGAACCCGGGGACTAGCACCTGCAACCCGGGGACTGCCCCTCTCTACTCGGGAACTCCTCCTCTCTACTCGGGGACTGCTCCTCCCTACTCGGGGACTGCTCCTCCTTACTCGGGGACTGCCCCTCTCAGCTCGGGGACTGTCGCATTCCTTGAAGAAGTCCTTGCCAACCGCTCGGGGCTGCAGAGAGTCAACCCCAACCCAGAAAATGACACAACAGTGCCTGTTCCGATGGAAATGGACGAACCAGTGTTTCCCGCGCGGGAAACGCCGAGTTGGGACATGCCCATATTATCCTTTCTAAGGGACGGCACCCTGCCAGATGATGAGGTTACCGCAAGGCAGATTCAGAGAAGATCTAAGGGCTACACCATCTTCAGAGAAGTGCTGCACAAGAGAAGTGCCACTGGCGTGCTGCAGCGTTGTGTGGAACCGGAAGAAGGAGAAGAGATTCTGGTAGAAATACACCAAGGGGAATGCGGGCATCACGCCTCTTCTCGGGCTCTAGTCAAGAAGGCTTTTCGGCATGGCTTCTTCTGGCTCACTGCTTTGAAGAAGCTGAAGATATCGTGAGAAAGTGCAACGGCTGCCAGAGATTCGCAAGTAAGATCCACATGCCTGCTTCCGAGTTGAAAACAATTCCCATCACTTGGCCATTTGCTGTTTGGTGTCTGGATATGGTGGGTCCTTTCAAACCGGCTAGAGGCAACATGACACACATTTTGGTCATGGTAGATAAATTCACCAAGTGGATTGAAGTGAAGCCTATTCGGAAGTGTGATGGAGCTACTGCTGTGAGTTTCCTGAAGGATGTGATCCTGAGATACGGCTACCCGCACAGCATCATCACAGATAACGGCACTAACTTTGCTGAGGGAGCCATGGTGAGATTCTGCAGAGATAAGCACATCCGACTAGATGTCGCGTCTGTCGCGCATCCCGCGTCCAATGGGCAGGTGGAAAGAGCAAATGGCATGGTGCTTGCAGGCATAAAGCCAAGACTGATTGAGCCGCTGCTGAAAACACCAGGGTGTTGGCTAGACGAGTTGCCAGCGGTGTTGTGGAGTCTAAGGACTACCCCTAACCGGTCAACCGGCTACACGCCATTCTTCTTGGTTTACGGGGCTGAGGCCGTGTTGCCAATCGACTTAGAGCATGACTCCCCCCGAGTAACCCTCTACACTGAGGCGGAGGCGAGAGAAGCTCGAGAAGACGACGTTGACCTGCTAGAAGAAGCAAGAGAGCTTACTCTGTCACGTTCAGCTGTTTACCAGCAAACCTGAGGCGTTATCATAGCCAAAAAATAAACCCAAGGGTTTTCCGAGAAGGAGACATGGTCCTTAGGCTCGTGCAGCGCACAGCCGAGATGCACAAGCTATCCCCTCCGTGGGAAGGGCCGTTCATTGTGAGCAAGGCTCTACACAATGATGCATACTACCTTGTAGATGCGCAACCATCACAGAAGAACAGGCCGGATAAAGCTGGGGAGGAATCCAAACGCCCTTGGAATGTAGCTCTACTTCGTCGCTTTCATTCATGAGCAAAAGTGTGTATGTATTCTCTTATCCGAGTTAAACTCCTACTCTGCAATCTGAAATTGAACTCGGGGACTGCCCTCGTCCAAAATTGCTCTAAGTGTTTCTATTCTGCTGTATCTTTGTCTACTCGGTTGCTACGCTTAGAATTTCAAAAGCATACGAAGTAGTGTGTTTATACTCACCGGACACTCTGCGACTCTGCTGCTGTCTGCAAACTGGCTTCATGGCAAGCCAGAGAACAAGCCAAAGAGTCAATGAACACATGAAAAATTGCAAAAGGAAGGACGCGTGTGGCAACCGACTAGAGTGTCTTTTACTATCTGTTGTTAACTTTTTCGGCTATGTGGTGGGTAGCGTTACTATGACTGTTTCCTAGTGGCTAAGTATTTGAAACTCCAACTTCGAACTCTTGTGACTCGAATACCAAAAAAGCAACAAGTTGCAGGTAAGAGCTGAGATAAAAAGAAGGAGTGAATGAGAAATGCAACTCGGGAACTCGCATGATAACGCAACCCGGCATCGAGCCAAAGCTGCTCAAATTACTAAGTATAGAACTTCAAGTGAAATAAAATTGAGTATTAACGGGAAGATAAATTGTTCAGTACATCTGCACCCGGCATTCCGGGGATTTGATAAAAATCTCGAGCATAAGTGTTGCAGGACATAATCAAGTGGAGGTAGCAGCATTTTCGGCGTTGGCCTTGGCGGCATCAGCTTCGGTGTTGACCTTGGCGGCATCAGCTTCGGAGTTGGCCTTGGCAGCGTCAGCTTCCGAGTTGGCGACATCGGTCTTCGCGGCATCCGCTTCTGGGTTAGTGGCAGCCTGAACAGAAGTGGCTGTGGCCACCGAGATGAGGTCCGTCGCCGAAGTGGAGGCAGCAGATTGGGCGCGGAGTAGCGCCGTGTCGTCAAGGGACGCGCCTGACGAAGTGCCGAAATCAAGTGCCGCGGTGTCGATGGTCATCTTCTCGCTTTCAGCTTCCTCATCGCTATCCGCGACGACCGCGCCCTTCCCCTTCCCGGACTTGTCATCGGTGCTATCGAAGAAGCTCAGCCCGTCTGACCCAGTGGCCTCCTCGTCATCGTCTTCATCCTCGTCTTCGCCCTCGCCTTCCACATCCGTGTCGGGCTCGGTGAGGCCTTCGATGTAGCGCGCGGTATCCGCGTAGGAGGCGATCTCTGTAACATCCCAAGTATGAAAACTTTCATTTAGAATGTTTGTTTCTTGTTTTATTAAAGTTTTGCATCATGTCATCATACTCATTGCTTTGTTTCCCATTTGTTTGCATCTGTTTTTCTTTGTTTTCACAATTGAAATTCAAACAATATTCAAACCTTTGTTTCATACTTGTTATGTTACAATTCTCCCAAATAAAAAGTTCAAATAAAACTCCATTTTGTTTCCATGAAAATGGGCAGGTCAAACCATTAAGTTGTTCTTTTTAAACTCACTTAATTCAAATGGCATTCAAAATTCAAATCACATGTTACAAACAGCACCCAACTTGAAATTATGAAAATTACAACACATTACTAATCATTTGTTTCCATTTAAACTAAAGGTTCAAACTATTTAAATCTTGTTTTCAATATTTAACTTAATAATCAAATTCATTTAAATTTGAATCAAATTACAAACAGCACTTTTATTTTGAACTTTCGGAAAACAAAACTTGTCAAGTGGTTGCTGTTACAAAATTAATCAATACCAAATTTTTCTAAATTTTTCTAACACCCACAACTTTTCTATTTCTTCCTATTTCTATTTCTGCAAAAAAAAACAGCAGAGAAAAATAAAAAGAAAACGCCCAGCGAGGGGCAGTGGGCTGCGCCCCACGCAGGCCCAGCCCACCATTTTCTTCCCCCGCGGCCCGGTACCCCTTCGCGAGCTTCTTCTCGCTGTACGGCAAGCATCCGGCGACGCCACGTCGACGCCGTCGTGAGCAGACGGCCGTGCGCAGCCCCTGCGCCCTATAAACCTATCCCTAGCGCCCCCGAGCTAACCCTAGACCTCATACCACCCTTCTTCCTCGCAGAGCGCCGCCATTCTCCTCTCTCTGCCACCTACCTCCTCCATCTCTGAACCTCACCGGCGCCACCCTCTCTGAACCCATGGCGCTCGTCGCCATTGCCGTGCTCCTCCACCCTAGCTGACCGAGGGGATCAAACCGTCGTGGCATCCTCGACATCATCGACACCTGCACGACGCCAGCAAGCCTCTGCTTCAACGCCGCCGTCCTCGACGTCGTCGCCGGCCTTCCACCACCGCGGCGCTCCCTCACAGTGAGCACGCCTCTCACCTCCTCTCTATCCTCTCTGCATCGCAAGAACGAGCACGCACGCGCACCACATGCTCGCAGCAGCACACAGCAGCGCATCCACGGCAGCACCACGAGCAGCGCGCAGAACACGCCGCCGGCCACCGTTGCTCTCTGGCGGAAGTTCAGAAACTGCATCTGAAAGTTCAGTTAAAACACGAACTGAAGAATAACCTCACTGCGTAGCGTATACTGATAAGAACGATTCGCTACCGCACTGGTTGCAACACTTGCGCGCGCTCGGGAGACCAGGGTTCGATCCCTGCTCCCGCAAATAAACCCCAACCTTTTTCGCTAAGGCAACTGACAGGCGTGGCCCACCTGTAAGTGGCCTCTGCTGCCACGTGAGCGCCACGCAGCCCAGGGGCCCTCTGTCAGTGGCAGTGGCTAGCCACTGCAGAGTGAAAATAGTTTTGCAGCATTTTCTTTTTCAAATTAAGTCCTTTTATTTCACAGATTGATCCCTCATTTTAAATTGCTAATAACTTTTAAATTACAACTCCAAATAATATAAATAAAATATGTTTGTTGAACCAAATTTAATTCTCTACCTGTTTATAACATTGGTATTCTGTTTTGAATAATTCAAATGCATTCAAATTTCAAATTCAAACCACTCCTTTTAAATTTGATTAATTGCATAACTATTTCATACTTAATCCAAATAACATAAATAAAATATGTTTTCCATGCTATTTTGAACCACCTTTTCAAATATAAATTTTGTTTCATGTTTTGAATAATTAAAATTGCTTAAATAATTTAAACCTTGTTTAAATCATTTAAATTTGCTAAATTCATAACTTGCTCAAATTAAATTATTTTTGAACATGTAAAATATGTTTTCAAATCATAAAAACATAACCTTTTCAAATATGAATTTGAATTTATGTTTTGAACAAATAAAATTCAAATGATATTCATACTTGTTTTAAATTCATTTAATTCTTGTTCCACTTGTTTAATTCATAAGTAAATCATTGTAATTCCTTTTTCAATAATTGAAACATGTATTCCACCTAAAATTTTGTGCTCTTTCCAAATATGAATTTTGTTATTTGTTTTGCACAATTAAAATTGATGAAAACATCAAATGCTTGTGTAACACCTTTAAGGAACCAAAATTCCATAACTTAGTAGATAAAATCCTAAACTAGGTAAACCTTATTTCCAATTGATTCTATTGTTGTTATTTTTCTGTTTTCCTCATCCATGCATCATACTAATCCACTTTCACCTGTTGATTAGTTGTAAAACAAATATTTCAACCTAAATTCATGGGCTTTCCATATGCAACCCAAATTGCATAGGGGTCCATTTAATTATGTTATGTTACCATGCCAACTAGTTTATTTCCATGCATCAACTAAATGGTCATGCATCATCCCATGATTGTGCACTATGCCATGTTATTGATTGTTTATCTCTCTGCGTTGTTTGTTTGCTTCTTCTCGGATAGACGACGACGTTGAGACAGACGATACTTACGACACCCCTTCTGAGGATCTAGCTCAGTACCAGGCTGCTGAGTTTGCAGGCAAGTATTCACTCACATGAACCATTGTGTTCCTTTCATCCCTGGATACCGATACTTTCCGTTGTCTATTCTGCTAGCCATATGTATCGTTGCTTCTGCTATGAACCTATTACATGTATCCTTTAACCCTGATATTGCCTCACCTCCACTCCTATAACCCCGTTGTTTGAGCCCGTGTCTTACTAGCATGCTTAGGGTTGTTTCTGCTCGAGTCTGTTACCCGTTACTTTCTGTTACTATTCTATTATGTCTGGGGCTCGATGTTTAAACAATAATCATGCTACTATTATGGGTAATAATAATTTGTTGATAAGGCACCGGCAGGAGGCCCGGCGTGGTTTTGAGGCCTGCTAGTGTCGACCCTAATTAGGAAAAGGGTCTTGTCTACTGATTAATGATGAGCACACTATCCGCATGTGGGAAGCGTGTATGGGCGCCCCCCCTCAATTTGATTCGATTCGCATCTCGTCCAAATCGCCACATTTAGTTCGGGCTTTCCATTTGATGCACGCATATGCAGGTACGAACCCGAGGCCTGGGTGGAACTTTTGTAGTCGGCATTTAGGGCGGCGTGGTCTTAGAGTGCTATGAGGGTCCCCTTTTCTTCGTGGGGCTCGATTAGCCGCGCACGCACAGCACGTGGTGCTTTGGGCTTGATGCGAAGAAGAGTTGAGTTGTGTAGAGTGCCTCGCTTGGTGGGTTTGATTCCCGTCTGGCGGGATATTCTTACGTGTACGGCCAAATTGGTGCACCCCTGCAGGGATAAATCTTCTCGAGAAGCCGTGTTTTCCGCGGTTATGGTTGACTTGGGGAAAGTACTGGCTAACAAGTACTCAGAACAACTTACACCTAACTAATGATAACTTGACTAGTAATAGTCTTATTGCCACAATAACTTGACCCATCATTAACCCAACTGTGTGAGTTATCCTCGGATTGCTTCTTTGGATAAGGGGCGAGATCCAGGATGTGTTTGTTTGGAGCTAGTTGTTAGTTGGTTACGATACGCTATCTTATCTCCTTTCTGATAGCCGGAAGTCGTAGTATGTTCTGTAGTTGGTTAGTGCAGCCAGCTGTCGCATCTTTTGTATCACCCTTTCTTTCGTTGAACCCAAAGCATCTGTGCTTGGTGTTGACGGGTTAAACTTTGGTGAACTGTGAGTCTTGCTTGCCAGTACGTTGTTGTACTGACCCCTTTGGGGCTGTGGTTTCTGCAGACTACGCTTACGAGGATCCCCGTGATGGCTACTACGTGAGTTTGATGAGGCTGCTGACGAGTAGATAGAGGACCCGGGCAGGATCCGAGACATCGTGGATGGGCTCCGTCTTTTCGTTTCCGGCTTCTTAAGCCTATTTGGATTTTGTCTGTACTCAGACCCTTTGAATGCTTCTGCTGAGATGTAATGATGATATGTTGGGACATGTGTCCTCTGGATGATTGTATTTGCTATCTCTGCTCTAGTGAGAGCTATTTGCAACTTATTTCTATTTATTTGTGTCTTAGAGATCTGTTGTGCTAGCATTCTGTTAAACGCCGTTGACGTACCATGTGTGTATGATATGAAGTACGTCAATGGTAGTATCCTGATTTCTATGGGATGGTTTACGTAGACGATGAACAGTAGGGGTTGGTTGTCACACATACGTGTGTTGGCCTACTCGTAAGAGATGCGGGTGCCGGTAAGCCCCGTAATCCAATCAACTACTGTTCAACGGAACTGCGAGTATCCTCTAGAAGTCCGGGTGCGACAAATGGTATCAGAGCCTGTCTGCCCGTAGGATCCCTTTTACTGGTCGCAGTTGAGTCTAGAAACTATTTTTGTAGCTATATAGGAAAAATGAAACGTGAGAGTAGGAATTCTGCCATTTTATTTCTTTCCCCACCCACCCTCCCTTTTCTGGTAAGGAAGTGCAACGTTGTTTTTCTCTTCTCACCTAAACTTTCAAGTTAGGATTTCACGAATCCTGGTTTCTCTAGGATAGTTATATCTACTAGACCATAGGAATGGAGGTGGTTGTGACATGATTTATCATGTTGCCTACTCACGATTGAGAACGGAGGCGTGTAAGCCCCGGAAGCAGATCCTCTATTCCTTAAGCAGTAGATATTGATCCTTTAGAAGCCCGGATGGGTTTTCCGTAGTACCTCAGGAGTTTTTGGTCTCGTGTTTCCCGATGTTGCTTCGATATCCTGTTCTTCTCAACATCCTTTTCGTCCGTTGAAACCTTGTTGTTGCTTTCCACTTCAGTTCTTCTACCGGCGTCTAATCAAAACTTCCCCGATCATCTGCAGATGGATCTCAGGTTCTACCCGCAGGTGGTTCGGATGACTCGTTGCGAGAGCACTGCCGGTTATCCGGAGATGCTGAGAGACATGGTCACTTATCTGGGGTTCCGTTGGGCACCAGAGTACCAGGTCTACGAGCAGCAGCGAGAGTTTGATCAGACCTACTACCAGGCGATCGTCTACATTCTGTCAGATGATGGCATGAGCGTTGTCCACCGCTACGAGGCAGTAGGTTCCACAGTGGATATGGCTGTGCAGCAGGCAGCTTATGTGAGTCTCACCGTCCTTCGTGCTGACTACTGGGGATTTGACGATTCTATCTATCGCCACATCCCCCATGGTTACATCACTTCGGAGGGAGCTCATTTCACTCTCTAAGACAACCTGGATGTCTACGAGCATGATAACTCCATGCTGCACACCACCGCTCAGTTCGTGAGGCACGGTGACGCAGTTGCCAGCGCACTATCTCAGGAGTTGGCTTCAGTCAGAGAGCAGCTCTACCTTGCTTTGACTCGTCTGGCGACGTACACCACAGAATTTGTTGGAGATGAGCGCTTTGCACGTTTCGATCAGCCAGTTGGTCGTCATCTGCCAGATACTGGAGGTTACGAGCCGATCAGAGGTCCACTCCTCAACCTCGGTGCTGGTTACACTAGGATTCCACGCTTTGGAGCACAGGGAGTCGACGCTATGTACTTCACCACACCTAGAGTCGCTCTCAGACCACGTCAGATCTACGTGGATCGTCGTTCTACCTACTTTCGTGGGCGTGCTCCTCACCGTACCTCTCGTCGTACTACTCACCGCCGTCCTGCGTGATGAGCATGGGAGTACCGATGTATCCATTCTTAGCTATGTTTAGTTATCCTTTGGCTTTTGAACCATTTATGGTGTGTTGGATATTCTGATGTATTTGAACATGTGATGATGTACCTATTGGTTATCTATTCATGCGCCGGAATAATCTCTCTTTCGGTTTCCAAGTCTATCCTTTTCTATTGTTGTGCTAAAATGCATTTCCATTCAGGATGCCGCCAACAAGGAACACCCCGCCTGAGCCACCGCCAATCACGGAGCTGTTGACTCAGATGACTCAAGTCATGGCACAGATGGCCCAGTTTCAGACTAACCAGCACAACAACCAGAATGCTCCACGAGTCAGTATCAAGGAGTTTCTCAGTCTGGGCCCGAGAGCTTTCGTGCCAACACGCGAGCCTCTGGATGCTGATGACTGGATCCGTGAGATAGCTAGGGCTCTGGAGATTGCTCACGTTGCTGAGGAAGACAAGGTCAAGTATGCATCCTATCTCCTGAAGGGTCAGGCAGCTACTTGGTGGGAAAAATACCAGACCATGAGAGCTGGCTATCCAATCACCTGGGGTTGTTTCAAGGAAGCCTTCCTAAAGCACCACATTCCAAATGGTCTCATGGAAAGGATGCGTGAGGATTTTTGCTCTCTCAAGCAGGGTAAGCTGGAAGTCATTGGCTATCAGAGTGAGTTCAATCGCCTCGCTCGTTATGCTGGTGATGAGGTGTCCACTGAGGCTAAGAAGATGGCAAGGTTCCGCAGAGGTTTTAACCCAGAACTCAAGTACGCCCTCACCAGCATCAAGGCCAACAACTTCGAGGAGCTCGTTAACACCGCGCTCAATGAAGAAAATGGGCGCAAGGAGTTTGAGGAGTCTCGAAAGCACTCGCGTGAGGGTGGTTCCTCCTCCAACATGACCACCCCTCCGCAGAAGCTCCGCATCTGGGTGCCAAATGGTATTGTCACTCGGGCTCCATATGTCCAAGCTTCTCCAGGCTTCGCTCCCCGCCCACCCAACCCTGCTCAGATGCATGGTCAGAGGTTTTCAATTGGGCAGCCAAGGCCAGATACTCCTCGTGTCGTCACTTGCTACAAGTGCAAGCAGACGGGGCACTACGCTGACAAGTGCACGTAGAGGCAGCTACCTCCACCACCACCTCGTCCCAACACAAACCAGGCAATGGTGCGTGCTCCCCCGCCTAAAGCCTTCAACTCCAACAACAGGCCTGTCGGGAGGACCGCAAGGGTGAATCATGTGAAGATCGACAAAGCTGAGGAAGCTCCTGACGTTGTTCTCGGTACATTCCCCGTAAACTCTTTTCCATCTAAAGTGTTGTTTGATACCGGGGCATCGCATTCTTTCGTGTCAAAGATCTTTGCGACAGCAATTAAACTCCCTTTTGTTGGTTTGGGTTCCCCGCTAGTAGTAAACTCCCCTGGAGCAACTATGCAAACTTCCAAGATCAGTCACGAGAATCAGATTCTAATTGGAGGTCACATATTCCTTGCTTCCCTCATTCTGCTTGGCAATTCTGACATTGATGTCATTCTTGGCATGGATTGGTTGAAAGCCAATAAAGCTACGATTGACTGTGCTCAGAAGTCAATAACTCTGTTCCACCCTTCTGGCCAGATAGTCTATTCTCCAAATGAATCAAGTTCTGTTCAGCTTTACACCCTCGATGCTAAACCTCTACCTCTACTTGAAAAGGTTCCGGTGGTTTGTGAATTCCCTGACGTCTTTCCAGAAGAGTTGCCAGGGATGCCTCCGGACAGAGCAGTTGAGTTCATGATCGAGCTTGAACCAGGTACTGCTCCAATCTCTAAGCATCCATACAAGATAGCTCCCCCTGAACTAAAATTGTTGAAGGAGCAAATCGATATGTACATGGAAAAAGGTTACATTCAACCTAGTTCCTCGGCTTGGGGTTGCCCAACTCTGTTCGTTGCAAAGAAGGATCAAACAAAGAGACTCGTTGTTGACTATCGTCCTCTTAACGAGAAAACCATCAAAAACAAGTATCCAATTCCTCGTATCGATGATCTTTTTGATCAACTTGCTGGAGCCTCAATATTCTCAAAGTTGGACTTGAGGATGGGTTACCATCAAATAAAGATCAGAAAGGAAGATATTCCAAAAACATCTTTCACTACTCGGTACGGTCTATATGAATACACCGTCATGTCCTTTGGTCTCACCAATGCACCGGCGACATTCTCTCGACTCATGAATTCTGTTTTCCATGAATACCTCGACAAGTTCATTGTGGTATATCTCGATGACATTCTGGTCTACTCAAAATCCGAGGAAGAGCACGAAGAACATCTTCGTCTCACTCTCATGAAACTCCGCGAGCATCGTCTATATGCCAAGTTCTCCAAATGTGAGTTCTGGATTCCAGAAGTTGCTTACCTTGGTCATGTAATCTCAGCCAAGGGCATAGCCATTGACCCAGAAAAGGTTAAAGCAATTGTTGATTGGAAGCCTCCGAAGACGGTGAAGCAAGTAAGAAGTTTTCTTGGCTTGGCTAGCTATTGCCGTCGTTTCGTCCAAAACTTCTCCAAGATTGCCAAACCTCTCACTGATCTCACAAAGAAGGACAAGAAGTTCGTTTGGTCTCCACAATGTGATGAAAGTTTCAATCTCTTGAAGACTAAACTCACTTCTACACCAGTTCTGGTTGGCCCAGATCCTACCAAACCTTTCCAGATATTCTGTGATGCATCTCTCCAAGGTCTAGGTGCAGTTCTTATGCAAGAACGTCAAGTTGTGGCTTATGCTTCACGTCAGTTGAATGCACATGAGCAAAATTATCCCACACATGACCTTGAACTTGCAGCAGTTGTGTTTTCCCTCAAGAAATGGAGACAATACTTGTTGGGTAATCGCACTGAAATATTTTCCGATCATAAGAGTCTGAAATACATCTTCACTCAACCAGATCAAAACCTCAGGCAAAGGAGATGGATTGAAAAGATTAAAGACTTTGATCTCACAATTTCGTACACTCCAGGCAAGGCTAATGTTATGGCCGATGCTCTCAGTCGCAAGTCTAATTGCAATAATCTCATGATCATGGAAAGCCAACCTCCTCTTCATGAAGAATTCCAGAAGCTGAACCTTGGTCTTGTTCCTCAAGGCTATCTTTCAAACTTGACAGCCAGTCCAACTCTCGAGGACAAGATTCGTTCTAAACAACTTCGTGATGCTGAAATCAAGAAGATGGTAGAACACATCAAAGAAGGCAAGGATAAATTTAAGTCCTTCTCAATTGATGACAAGGGAACTGTGTTCTTCGAAGGACGCATTGCAGTTCCTCAAGTTCAAAGTCTCAAAGATGTCATTCTCAAGGAGGCTCATGAAACTACTCTCTCCATACACACTGGAAGTACAAAGATGTACCAGGATCTTAAGACACTGTATTGGTGGCCTGGCATGAAACGTGAAATTGCTCAATACGTTTCTGAATGCGACGTTTGTCAACGTGTTAAGGCAGTCCATCAGAAAACAGCCGGTCTACTCCAACCTCTGAAAATCCCTGAGTGGAAGTGGGACATGATTGAAATGGACTTCGTCACTGGTTTTCCAAAGTCCAAGAGGGGCAACGATGCAATCTTCGTTGTCATTGATCGTCTCACTAAAGTAGCTCACTTCTTTGCTGTCAAAGAAACAATCTCAGCTAGCCAGTTAGCAGAACTCTACACAGCAAAGATTGTTCCTCTTCATGGTGTTCCATTGGAAATAAGCTCAGACCGTGGAAGCATATTCACTTCTCATTTCTGGAAAAGCTTTCAAGAAGCATTGGGCACCAAACTTCTGTTCAGCACAGCTTACCATCCTCAGTCTCAAGGGCAAGTCGAAAGGGTCAATCAGATTCTCGAGGATATGCTCAAAGCATGTGGTCTCTCCTTTGGCATGAAATGGGAGGATTGCCTTCCATATGCTGAATTCTCCTACAACAACAGCTTCCAGGCAAGCCTAGGCATGGCACCATTTGAAGCTCTCTATGGCCGCAGATGCAGGAGTCCAATCAATTGTTCTGGAGCTGGTGAACGTTCACTCTTAGGCCCTGACATTGTTAAGGAAGCCAAAGAGAAAGTTCGCATCATTCGTGACAATCTCAAGATTGCTCAGTCTCGTCAGAAAAGCTACTATGACAGCAAGCACAGGGATATGATCTATGCACCTGGTGACAAGGCATATCTCCGTGTAACTCCCCTCAGAGGCACTCATCGTTTTGGTGTGAAAGGAAAGCTTGCACCAAGATACATTGGTCCTTTCAACATTCTCTCAAGGCGTGCGGAAAATGCCTATCGTCTTGAACTTCCAGAAAAACTATCCAAGGTGCACGATGTGTTTCACGTGTCATAGCTCAAGAGGTGTTTCAAAGATCTAGATAGTGCAGTTGATCATGATTCCATTGAACTGCAAGATGATCTATCTCATGAGGAGCACCCTGTTCGTATTCTCGATGAGACCGAGCGTAAGACTCGCAACAAGAGCACCAAGTTCTTGAAAGTGCAATGGTCGCATCATTCCGATAAAGAGGCAACGTGGGAGACCGAAGAGGATCTTCGCAAGAAGTATCCGGACCTTTTCTCTTCTCAGTAGGAATCTCGGGGCGCGATTCCTTCAAGGGGGGGCGTTTTGTAACATCCCAAGTATGAAAACTTCCATTTAGAATGTTTGTTTCTTGTTTTATTAAAGTTTTGCATCATGTCATCATACTCATTGCTTTGTTTTCCATTTGTTTGCATCTGTTTTTCTTTGTTTTCACAATTGAAATTCAAACAATATTCAAACCTTTGTTTCATACTTGTTATGTTACAATTCTCCCAAATAAAAAGTTCAAATAAAACTCCATTTTGTTTCCATGAAAATGGGCAGGTCAAACCATTAAGTTGTTCTTTTTAAACTCACTTAATTCAAATGGCATTCAAAATTCAAATCACATGTTACAAACAGCACCCAACTTGAAATTATGAAAATTACAACACATTACTAATCATTTGTTTCCATTTAAACTAAAGGTTCAAACTATTTTAATCTTGTTTTCAATATTTCACTTAATAATCTTATTCATTCAAATTTGAATCAAATTACAAACAGCACTTTTATTTTGAACTTTTGGAAAACAAAACTTGTCAAGTGGTTGCTGTTACAAAATTAATCAATACCAAATTTTTCTAAATTTTTCTAACACCCACAACTTATCTATTTCTTCCTATTTCTATTTCTGCAAAAAAAAAAAAGAAACAGCAGAGAAAAATAAAAAGAAAACGCCCAGCGAGGGGCAGTGGGCTGCGCCCCACGCAGGCCCAGCCCACCATTTTCTTCCCCCGCGGCCCGGTACCCCTTCGCGAGCTTCTTCTTGCTGTACGGCAAGCATCCGGCGACGCCACGTCGACGCCGTCGCGAGCAGACGGCCGTGCGCAGCCCCTGCGCCCTATAAACCTATCCCTAGCGCCCCCGAGATAACCCTAGACCTCATACCACCCTTCTTCCTCGCAGAGCGCCGCCATTCTCCTCTCTCAGCAACCTACCTCCTCCATCTCTGAACCTCACCGGCGCCACCCTCTCTGAACCCATGGCGCTCGTCGCCGTTGCCGTGCTCCTCCACCCTAGCTGACCGCGGGGATCAAACCGCCGTGGCATCCTCGACATCATCGACACCTGCACGACGCCAGCAAGCCTCTGCTTCAACGCCGCCGTCCTCGACGTCGTCGCCGGCCTTCCACCACCGCGGCGCTCCCTCACAGTGAGCACGCCTCTCACCTCCTCTCTATCCTCTCTGCATCGCAAGAACGAGCACGCACGCGCACGACACGCTCGCAGCAGCACACAGCAGCGCATCCACGGCAGCACCACGAGCAGCGCGCAGAACACGCCGCCGGCCACCGTTGCTCTCTGACGGAAGTTCAGAAACTGCATCTGAAAGTTCAGTTAAAACACGAACTGAAGAATAACCTCACTGCGTAGCGTATACTGATAAGAACGATTCGCTACCGCACTGGTTGCAACACTTGCGCGCGCTCGGGAGACCAGGGTTCGATCCCTGCTCCCGCAAATAAACCCCAACCTTTTTCGCTAAGGCAACTGACAGGCGTGGCCCACCTGTAAGTGGCCTCTGCTGCCACGTGAGCACCACGCAGCCCAGGGGCCCTCTGTCAGTGGCAGTGGCTAGCCACTGCAGAGTGAAAATAGTTTTTCAGCATTTTCTTTTTCAAATTAAGTCCTTTTATTTCACAGATTGATCCCTCATTTTAAATTTCTAATAACTTTTAAATTACAACTCCAAATAATATAAATAAAATATGTTTGTTGAACCAAACTTAATTCTCTACCTGTTTATAACATTGGTATTCTGTTTTGAATAATTCAAATGCATTCAAATTTCAAATTCAAACCACTCCTTTTAAATTTGATTAATTGCATAACTATTTCATACTTAATCCAAATAACATAAATAAAATATGTTTTCCATGCTTGTTTTAAATTCATTTAATTCTTGTTCCACTTGTTTAATTCATAAGTAAATCATTGTAATTCCTTTTTCAATAATTGAAACATGTATTCCACCTAAAATTTTGTGCTCTTTCCAAATATGAATTTTGTTATTTGTTTTGCACAATTAAAATTGATGAAAACAACAAATGCTTGTGTAACACCTTTAAGGAACCAAAATTCCATAACTTAATAGATAAAATCCTAAACTAGGTAAACCTTATTTCCAATTGATTCTATTGTTGTTATTTTTCTGTTTTCCTCATCCATGCATCATACTAATCCACTTTCACCTGTTGATTAGTTGTAAAACAAATATTTCAACCTAAATTCATGGGCTTTCCATATGCAACCCAAATTGCATAGGGGTCCATTTAATTATGTTATGTTACCATGTCAACTAGTTTATTTCCATGCATCAACTAAATGGTCATGCATCATCCCATGATTGTGCACTATGCCATGTTATTGATTGTTTATCTCTCTGTGTTTTTTGTTTGCTTCTTCTCGGATAGACGACGACGTTGAGACAGACGATACTTACGACACCCCTTCTGAGGATCTAGCTCAGTACCAGGCTGCTGAGTTTGCAGGCAAGTATTCACTCACATGAACCATTGTGTTCCTTTCAACCCTGGATACCGATACTTTCCGTTGTCTATTCTGCTAGCCATATGTATCGTTGCTTCTGCTACGAACCTATTACATGTATCCTTTAACCCTGATATTGCCTCACCTCCACTCCTATAACCCCGTTGTTTGAGCCCGTGTCTTCCTAGCATGCTTAGGGTTGTTTCTGCTCGAGTCTGTTACCCGTTACTTTCTGTTACTATTCTATTATGTTTGGGGCTCGATGTTTAAACAATAATCATGCTACTATTATGGGTAATAATAATTTGTTGATAAGGCACCGGCTGGAGGCCCGGCGTGGTTTTGAGGCCTGCTAGTGTCGATCCTAATTAGGAAAAGGGTCTTGTCTACTGATCCATGATGAGCGCACTATCCGCATGTGGGAAGCGTGTATGGGCGCCCCCCTCAATTTGATTCGATTCGCATCTCGTCCAAATCGCCACATTTAGTTTGGGCTTTCCATTTGATGCACGCATATGCAGGTACGAACCCGAGGCCAGGGTGGAACTTTTGTAGTCGGCATTTAGGGCGGCGTGGTCTTAGAGTGCTATGAGGGTCCCCTTTTCTTCGTGGGGCTCGATTAGCCGCGCACGCACAGCACGTGGTGCTTTGGGCTTGATACGAAGAAGAGTTGAGTTGTGTAGAGTGCCTCGCTTGGTGGGTTTGATTCCCGTCTGGCGGGATATTCTTACGTGTACGGCCAAATTGGTGCACCCCTGCAGGGATAAATCTTCTCGAGAAGCCGTGTTTTCCGCGGTTATGGTTGACTTGGTGAAAGTACTGGCTAACAAGTACTAAGAACAACTTACACCTAACTAATGATAACTTGACTAGTAATAGTCTTATTGCCACAATAACTTGACCCATCATTAACCCAACTATGTGAGTTATCCTCGGATTGCTTCTTTGGATAAGGGGCGAGATCCAGGATGTGTTTGTTTGGAGTTAGTTGTTAGTTGGTTATGATACGCTATCTTATCTCCTTTCTGATAGCCGGAAGTCGTAGTATGTTCTGTAGTTGGTTAGTGCAGCCAGCTGCCGCATCTTTTGTATCACCCTTTCTTCCGTTGAACCCAAAGCATCTGTCCTTGGTGTTGACGGGTTACACTTTGGTGAACTGTGAGTCTTGCTTGCCAGTACGTTGTTGTACTGACCCCTTTGGGGCTATGGTTTCCGCAGACTACGCTTACGAGGATCCCCGTGATGGCTACTACGTGGAGTTTGACGAGGCTGCTGACGAGTAGATAGCGGACCCGGGTAGGATCCGAGACATCGTGGATGGGCTCCGTCTTTTCGTTTCCGGCTTCTTAAGCCTATTTAGATTTTGTCTGTACTCAGACCCTTTGAATGCTTCCGCTGAGATGTAATGATGATATGTTGGGACATGTGTCCTCTGGATGATTGTATTTGCTATCTCTGCTCTAGTGAGAGCTATTTGCAACTTATTTCTATTTATTTGTGTCTTAGAGATCTGTTGTGCTATCATTCTGTTAAACGCCGTTGACGTACCATGTGTGTATGATATGAAGTACGTCAATGGTAGTATCCTGATTTCTATGGGATGGTTTACGTAGACGATGAACAGTAGGGGTTGGTTGTCACACATACGTGTGTTGGCCTACTCGTAAGAGATGCGGGTGCCGGTAAGCCCCGTAATCCAATCAACTACTGTTCAACGGAACTGCGAGTATCCTCTAGAAGTCCGGGTGCGACAATCTCCCACGCGACTGCCTGGCGGCGAGCCACGCACTCGGGATCCTTCTCCCACTTTGAATCCCGGCGCATCTCGAGGATGGTATTGAGATTGAGGTTCTCATACCAACTACAGATGAAGAGGAGCAACATGTCAGCGCCTGCCCGAGCTCCGGATGCTCGCCACTTCTTCAGCTCGGCCTTAACGCCATTCAGCTTCTCGGCAAGCGCGCGGATGGTTGAGGGCAAGGGATCTTTGGGCCAGAACAATGCATGGAGTTTGAAGGCAACAGACGTTAAATCCGTGCCCAAGCCCTTAAGGCGCTGAAGCTGACCCTGCATGTTCGTAAAGCTGTCCTCAATTGAAGCCTTGGTATCCATGGGTAGCCCCTTCTCTACTCGAACATCTTGGGCCTTTGACAGGGCAGGTTTGCAAGCTGAGCAGAGATCAGGGAAGATTTCTGAAAATGCTATCAAAAAAGATTAGAAAGGAAAGCAGCAAAGAAATGCAAATCGGTCAACAGAGAAGAAGGAGAAAACAGGGAGGCACAAGGATGCGAGAACTTACTGTTCAGGTCGCAGAGTAGCGATTGCAGCTTCCTCTTCCAGGACTCCTCATCAGCAGCGTGCCGCTCTTCGACCCTCCGGAACTGGGCCAGTTGGAGCATGAGATCCGAGTTGCTTTTCTTCAGCGTTTCGCACTCCATCTCAAGGTCCCTTTGCTTAGCCTTGGCGACTGCCTCCAACTTGTCCTTCTCGGCGGTTATGTCTATGACATCCTGAAGGGCAGCCCTTAACTGGACCTGCAGCGGCTCCAGCTCGGTGGTGTGTTGGCTCTTGAGCTCGACAGCTTGGCTTTCCAATTGCTGCTGCAACTCGGCGGGCTTCACACAGTCGAGATGCTCTTCACGAAATTTCTTGTAATCTTCTGCGGAGGAGAAGGGCATGGTCAGCAAATAATGGAGAAGAAGGAGGAGAACAAGCCGAGAAGACGGCAACTCACCTTCCAACTTCTTGATGGTGGTCTCGGCATTTTCAACAAAGACGTGACAGTGCTTGTGCTCATCTGTCAGCGCCGCGACCTTGCCTACAGAGTACAAGGAGTTAGAGCAGAAAGCAAAAGCGGGCGTAATCACAAAACGCATGAATCGAATAGCTAGAAGCTTACTCTCGAGCTCGGAAAGTTGAAGGGTACGAGCCAGGGCCTCCTTCTCGGTCACAGCATCACTTTTGTGTTCTGCTTCTAGGGCTTCAAGGCGCCTTTTTGCAATGCTGTGATTCCAGAGCAGGTGCCGGTAGAGGGTCGTTCTCTTCAAAAGGATATTCTAAGAAGCAAAAAGAAAAGGAGTTAGACAATGTTTTGAAGATTTGGCCCGAGAAGACGGCAACTCGGTTGAGTGACCGTCTACTCGGCCCGAATCTCGGGGACTGTGTGATGGATAAGAAGAAGAAGAATAGAAGAGAAGAAAAGCGCAACTCGGAACAGGCAAAGCAAAACTCACCGCATAGGTTTGCTCGAGATCCTCTGCAGCCTTGCGATGGACGAACAGCTTCGCGGCAAGCGTGCTGGTGGCGGACGAGATGGTCATGGGATTGTAGCCCATGTCCGCCTTGTTCCAGTCGATGCGCCAGTGGTCCAGCTTGCCCAAGGCCAGACCATTCCAGGACTCGTTGCCAAGGAACGCGCTATTCCACTCAGCTTCAATAAAGCCTACCCGGTCGATTATCTGCTCGAGCCCCTGGGACACCACCTCTGTCTCCCGGATCTCGCGCGAGAAGATCGAATGGGCCTTGTCCTTGGCCGGCAGCTTGGAATTCACAGCCTGGACATGCTTGCCTTTCGTAAGAGCGAGCTGCTTCTCAGTCTTGTTCAGATCGATGATATATTGTTTGCTCATCTGCAGCATGTAAGGCGGGTAAACAGGCGGGTCTTTAACGCTCGATCCCGCGGTTGTGCCTGCAGCGCTGCCGGAAGCACCGATGGTGAGCTGCCCACTCTTCACGGCAGGCTTCGCAGTTGGTTTAGGTGGCGGCATCACGGCGGAATCTTGAGCAGCGCCCCGCGAGGGATTTCTGCGGACGGGGGCATCTGGCTGGGCAGCTTGCTTCTCGACGGCCTTCTTCTCGGCTGCTGGCTTCTCGACAGCTTTCTTCTCAACTGTTTTGTTCTCGGCAGCCTTCTTCTCGGCTGCATCTTTCTTGCCAGTAGCATCGGAAGCAGTTTTCTGTGTGGCCTGCTTGGCTGGAGGGCTGGGTGTGGTCTTGGTCTTCTTCATGGGCGGGGAGCTTGGCGCAGTTGGTGGACCGGCCTGCTGGGTAGGCGGTGCCAAGGACTGGCTACCGGGTGCAGCGTCCGGCTGCGCGTGGCTCTGCAGGTCCGGCTCCACATCAGTTGTCTCAACCCGCTGCTCGGCAGCGGGGTCTTGCAGTACGTCGACTTGATTGTCTACCCGCGGCTGGGCCGCGGGGTCATCTCGGGCAGCAGCATCAGTGTCCTGCTGCTCCTGGCTCTCTTCCTGCCGCTCAAGGGCGGCATGATCTTGATGCTCGGTGGCTGTTTCTGTGTTCTCCCCAGCTGTGGCAGCTGGGGGAGAAGGGGGTCTCTCGTCGTGAGCAGCGTCCTGCGCTTGTTGTTCCGCGCGGGCCTGCTGCTCCTGCTCGACATCCTGGGCACCAGTGTCCATGTCCTGGACGTTGGTGTCGTCTTCATCCTCACCCTTCACGGGAGAGGGCGCACGCGCCTCGTCCCCTGCCGCGGGCACGTCCTCTTCAGAGAGGTCGATGAGCTTGTCGATGTCAATGGCGGATCTCTTCTTGGATTTGGAGGGAGCGGCAGCAGCATCAGCGTCCAAGGGGGCACTGAAGAGAAAAAGGGATTCATGAAAAGAAGAGAGAAAGAAGAAACCAAGAAGCGGCGGTGGAACAAGGAATTTAGGAAAAGCAACGACAACAGATTGTGACTTGGAAGAAAATCACTTACCCTGCACGCGAAGGGGGTGGCCGTCTCCCAGAGACCTTCTTGGTCTTCTTCTCGCCTTTCTTGGCCTTCTTGGCGGTGGGCTCCTGGGCACCACTGCCTGCCCTCTTCCGAGTGGCGGGAGCAGAAACCGCAAGCGGGTCGACTTCGAGGGCGTCCTCATCCTCTTCCTCGTCAGCATTAGCATCATCTGCAGAGTAGGAGAGAAGAAAACAATTGAGAAACAGAAAGAAACTAAGTTTCGCTACTCGTGACCAAAAAGGTGAACTCGGTCACCTTCGTCATCGTCTTCAGACCAGTCCCGAATGGACGCGTCGACATGATGCTTACCCGGCTGGACTGCATGAGATGCAGAGGGTGTCTGCGGTGTCGTAGGAGACCTCGTCGTCCTCCTTTCGATCTTCGTGCCAGTTGGCCTCGAAGCGCTCCTCGCTCTCAGCGAGCTGGCGAGCAAGGCGCTGGAGATATAAGCAAGCAACACGAATCAGTTGAGCAGCGTAAGGGATTCTACCCGGGACGAGATGCAAGCACAAAGCATAACAGAGTAAGCGTCCTACTCAACGAGGCGTGCAAACACAAAGCACATGAAGCCTAACAGATAGTAGCAAGTGTTCTACTCGGCATGTAGTGCAAACATAAAGCACATGAGGCCTAAAGAGATACGGCTAAGTGTCCTACTCGGCACAGAGTGCGGATACTAAGCATACCAAGCTAAGAAGGCTATCTACTCAGAATCACTAGGCAGGAAACAGGATGAGAAGTACTAACCCGCTTGATTGGCTTCGTGCGGCTGTACGGCACGAAGCCGTACTACCAGTGGTCGGTGAGGCCGGTGCTCATGATGGAGCGCGCCCAGACGGCCATGTCCGCGTTGCTGAGCTCGAATGTGGTCGTCCGGGTGCAATCTCTGTTGCCGCCCATGTAGCACATGAGGTGTGTGCGGCGCTGCAGCGGGAGCACTCGCCTGGAGATCCAGCAGGCGATGGGGTTGTCGTCCTTGAGTCCCTTCTCCTTCAGCTGGGCGAGGCGCGTGTTGATCTGCTTGTTGTCGCCATCTAGCGGGGGCTTGAATCCCCAATTCTGCCCGGTAGGAGGCGAATTGGTCCACCGGGGAAGATTGATCTGGTCCACCGGGGGCTCGCCTTCCTTGACAGAGATGTTCTTCACGTAGAAGAAGGTTCTCTGCCATTTGCGCACGGAGTCGAGGCCCTTGATGCGCGGATGGCTGGTCCCGCTGCGCTGCACCATCATGGCGCTGCCGGTCTCGGTCATTCCGCGGCCGCTATCTGCGCTACCCGGCTTGGCCTTGCTCTGCTTCCTGAAGAAGAAGTAGCGCGCCCAGGTCATCGGCGTGGGGCGCACGCCCAAGAACGCCTCGCACACCACGGAGTGGTATGCGAGCATCACCATCGCATTTGGCGGCAGGTGGTGCGGTTGGATTCCGAAGTGGTTGAGGAAGCCGCGAAAGAAATCTGATACTGGCAGCCCGAATCCCCGCGCGAAGTGCGCGAGGAACACCACGTGCTCGTCCGCCTCCGGGGTGGGGACGAGCTCGCCATCGGGATGCCAGCAGCGGACGCCGGGAGGAACTCGCCGGGTGTTCACCAGCCACCGGCACTCGTCTGCCGTGACGTTGGATCTAGCCCACCCGGCGCGGGCGTCATCGTCGCGAGCCATCGAGCAGGAGAGGAAGTTTGATGGTGATTTGGTGGAATTTGGCGGAAAGGACTGGCTTTTCGGCGCAGTGAAGCTCGCAGCGGCGCAGTGAGGTGCGCGGCGACGAGGAGCTCTGTGGCGGCGGAGAAACGAAGGGGCAAAGGGAGAATGAAGGCAGGAAGAAGAAGAAGGAGTTACCGAGGGGGTATTTATACCTCCCCTCGGGTTGCCGTTACAATCGGAGGTAGTGGGATCAGTTACGCACAGAGATCGTGCGGCGTGGGGTGTGCGGACCGGTTCGAAACGCACACAGCGCAGGACGCGTGCGTAACGGCCGCATTCGATCCCACGACGCGATCGTGGGTAATTACTGCGCTTGATGGGACATGACGGGCTAGTGGGCCCAGGCCGTGAAAACTGGGCGCGTGGCCTGTCAGATCCCGGGCACCGAGGCGTCGGGGGTGTGGTAGCGTGACACGTGCCTAGTTACAGTACGAAAAGCCGGATTTTGCTCTGCCACGCAGAGATTCTGATTGGAAATCTCGCTAAGTCTTTTTACTCGGCGACAGAGAAGAGAAGTGGTTCTATTCGGAAAAGAAGAAACTCGAGACAGAATAAAGGGCTACTCGGAGGTTCTACTCAGCAACCTAAGGCTCAAAGGCAAGATTGGTTTTTAAGCTGGCAGAGCCCAGTGAACAAGTTCGCAGGACTCTACCAGCTTCAGGGACTAATGTCGGGGGGTTACCCCCGAGTAGGGTAAAGGCAAGTGCTAAGGGCAAGATCAGAAGAGACGTTTGGCAGGTAGCGGCTACCCGGTACTCGCTACCCGGTCGTCCGCTATTCGGCCGTACACACTGATGGCTAGGAGAAAGAATCAAGGAAGTTATTCTCCTCCGGGTAGAGGAAGTGGTCCGAGTAGAAATGGCGGTCTCCTACTCGGGCCAGAAGTCAAAGGAGTCGTTCTGACCCAGGATCCCGCGTATCCTGGGTCCGTACTGCGGCACTGTTCATCTGCAGAGCGCTTGCTTATCCGTGCCAGGGTGTCAGCAGGGTCGCATGTTAGGGGGGGCCTACCTCGTGACAGTGTCACTGATAACAGATCAGTTCCTCGGTTCTGCGGAACGAGTTTCCACACCGGACAAACTAGGAGGCCAAAGCTGTCAGCGAGAAGCCGGAAGTGTACAGTGTGCACACTATGTCGACATCTTGGCTGTACCCAGCTGGGCAACAGTATATAAGGTGCCCTGCCCCCTCCTGCGCGAGGGATCCCGGAATCGGTTCACATTCTTGACCTAGTTCATCACATAGAGAGAAGAGTGGCTACTCGGTAGTAGGAAAAACTTGTACTGTGGCTACTCGGTGAGACTCGAATATAAAGAGAGAAAGGCAGGAGTAGGGGTTTTACCTCCACACGAGGGCCCTGAACCTGGGTAGATCTTGTTGTTTGCAGTGCTAGCTTCATACTCACGCGGCTACTCGCTGCGTGATCCCTCCCCGAGCGCCTCCAGCGTCCATGGTCCCCACAACTTTAGCCATCCTATGGCATCTGCCGTGACACCACCACGACAGTATGACAAGGGAAGTATTCACCTTGACACCCAGCAGAGCATGTTTTCGACTCCGTTTAGCTCGGGTTGGCCGTAATGAGCCTCTCGATCTGCCTCTTGATAAGGAGAAGATCATCTCACAGCGGCTCCACCACCTTTTCGTCCCAGCTCGCCTTCTCAATGCTTGCGATGCTCAAAACCGAGGGAAGCCCTCCTCTTTGTTAGGGAGAGGAACGTCCATGACGTAGAAAAAAGACTACGTTCACTCTTTGACGGAATCGATTTTGGGAACCTTAGGGAACCAAGCTTCCCTATTCCTACACAGGTTTAGGCCAACTATGCCACAGACATCCAGTTTCTTATTTCCAGGTTCGCCTATGGTCTGGTGCTTAATGTGGAAGAATTATTTCGAAAACTCTATGAGGGGAGCTATACCTAGATATCGCTTAAATAGCGACTGATATCCGACAATATATAGGACGCTGTTTGGTGTGAGGTTCTGCGGTTGGAGTCTGTAGTACTCGAAAACCGACAGAAAAATGCGGATGGCAAAATCTAAACCCCTAATTAGGTGGGAAACAAGCATTACCCGTTTGTCCCCTTTGGGGTTGGGCTCCTTGTCATCGAAAGCGCTCCTGTAGCCGCCTCCTTCATTGGCAGAATCATCCCCTACGCCTCCAGCGTCTTCAGGTATGCCTCCGAGGTGGTTGAAGGAATCCAGTACTGTGTCCCGGCGGAGCTGAACTTCCTGTTCTTCTTCTTCGACACAACCTCATCGCCGACCATTTCTTCTTCCTTTGCCTCTGAGTCAGACTGACTGGAGCAGATTGTCTCCAAGCCAACAGGAGCCTCACATCCCTCAGGAGCGGAGCCTCCGCCGGTGTGTAGCACGACGCCGGTAGGCCATGGTATCACTAGAGGTGAACATGATCATAGAGCTGTCACCGCTTTGGGGAGCTGATACGTCTCCAACATATCTATAATTTCTGATGCTCCATGATCATATTATGTCAATTGCTACATGTTTCCTCCGTTATTTATAGCATTTTTATACGTTTTCCAGGAATAACCTATTAACAAGATGCCAAGTGCCAGTTTCCTGTTTTCTATTGTTTTTGGTTTCAGAAAAGTTGTTCTGGAAACATTCTCGGAATTGGACCCCACAAAGCCCGAAGTGCCTATTTAACCCGGAAGCATCCAGAACATCGAAGAAGAGTCGAAGAAGGGCACCAGGGGGGCACACCATAGGGTTGCGCGTCCCCTGGCCGCGCCAGCTACGGGTATGGGGCCCTGCAGCTCCACTGCCTTTGCCCTTTCGCCTATTTAATCCCCCCGGATGGAAAACCCTAAACCTGATCAAAAATCCCCGAAAAAATCCGCAGCCACCGTCACCTTCAACCCTAGATCAGGGGGGTTCTAAAGTTGTTTCCGGCACCCTGTCGGAGTGGAGATCAACACCGGAGGCATCTACATCACCATGCCTGCCTCCGGAGTGATGTGTAAGCAGTTCATCCTTGGACTACGGGTTTGTAGCTATAGCTAGATGGTAGTCTTCTCCTCATATGCCTCCATGTTTAGATCTCGTGAGCTTCCTATCATGATCGAGATTGATCTTATGTAATTCTATATGCTGTGTTTGTTGGGATCCGATGAATATTGAACTTATGCCAAGTTGATTATAGTCTTTATTGCATATGCTATTTGTGATCTTGCATGCTTTCCGTTGCTAGTGGTTGCTCTCGCCAAGTAGTTTCTAGCAACTCCAAGAGGGAGTATTTATGCTTGATAGTGGGTTCATGACTCCTCACCACCTTGCTCGAGTGACAGAAACGTGAAGGGGGAGGATGTGTTGTTTCCATTAGGGAGAAAACCGCGGTGAGAGTGCCCGCGTGCATAATCATTGCTTACATTACACACTTTGTTTAATGCAGTTATCTGTTGCTCTCAACTTAATACCTAAGGGGGTTTGGATGATAACCTGAGGGTGGATTATTAGTCATAGATGCAGATGGATTTCGGTCTATGTATATTGTTGTAATACCTGCACTAAATATCATAGTAATCATCATGTTATATTGTGCACTACGGTGCAACCTCTATTTGTTAATTTCCCAGCTGTAATTTCTTCACCCAGCATGCTATCTTTTATGGAGAGACACCAATAGTGAACCTATGAACCCCGGTCCATTTTCCACACTGTTAAACAAACCACAACAATTTCCTGCTCTCTTTATATACTGCAAGCATACATAATTTTCCACACAGTACGTCTAATCTTTGTTTTCAGCAAGACCGGTGAGATTGACAACCTCATTGTACCGTTGGGACAAAATATTTTGGTTGTGTTGTGTGCAGGTTCCACGTTGTTGCTTACATCGGTGAAGCGCCATCACCACCGGTAGTGGCATCAACCCTCCGACGGTCCTCTTTCTCCTACTGGATTGATAACCTTGGTTTTTAACTAAGGGGAAAACTCCTACCGTTGTGCTCATCACACCCTCCTCTTGGGGTATCCCATTGATTGCAAGATCTGCACCATAAAGGACTTCTTCTGGCGCCGTTTCCGGGGAGAAGGAAGTCTTCTGGCAAGGGGAGTCTCTCACTCTCAACCTCTTTATTTTGTTTATTGTCTTGTTTTTATTTTTGTCTTGTTTTTCTTTTCAATATTAAAAACACAAAAAAAATTAGTTTACTTCATAGCTGTTATTTATTTGCTTGCTTTTATTCTGCTAAAATGAGTTCCTCTGATAATACTAAGTTGTGTGACTTCACTAGCACAAACAACAATGATTTTATTTGCACACCTATTGCTCCACCTGCTCCTACTGCTGCTTTCTATGAGATTAAACCTGCTTTATTAAATCTTGTTATGAAAGAGCAATTTTCTGGTATTAGTACTGATGATGTTGCTTCCCACCTTAATAATTTTGTTGAACTATGTGAGATGCAAAAATATAAAGATGTGGGTGGAGATATTATTAAACTAAAATTATTTCCTTTCTCTTTGAGAGGAAGAGCTAAAGAATGGTGGTTATCTTTGCCTAGAAATAGTATTGATTCATGGACTAAGTGTAAAGATTCTTTCATTGGAAAATATTATCCTCCTGCTAAGATTACATCCCTAAGAAGTGACATAATGAATTAAAAAATACGATAATGAACATGTTGCTAAAGCTTGGGAAAGAACGAAAACTATGGTGAAGAATTGTCTCACTCATGGACTGACTACTTGGATGATTATACAAACTTTTTATGAAGGACTGAAGTTCTCCTCAAGGAACCTATTGGATTCAGCTGCTGTAGGTACCTTTATGTCCATCACTTTGGGAAATGCAACAAAGCTTCTTGATGATATGATGCTAAATTATTCAGAGTGACACACTAAGAGAGCTCCACAAGGTAAGAAGGTAAATTCTGTTGAGGAAACCTCCTCTTTAAGTGAATGGCTTGATGCTATTATGTCTATGCTTGTTAATGGTAAAGCTCAATTTTTTTTGAAACATTTTCTACTGCAGGGGAGTCCCCCGCAGCCCTTTATTGCCATCAAAAGAGTTAACAAATATTTACAAATGTACATAGAAGGATAGACTAAGATAATCTATCAGAAACTTAAGGTAAGGTGTTAAGCCATGATGATAAATCCGCAGCCAAAGAAGCACTCAACCTATGTTTAAGCAAAAGGAGGTCTAACATGAAGCCAACTTTCCAACCCTTGAAGGAATGCCTCTTAGACTTGAAAATAACTCCATTCCTCTGTTTCCAGATGTTCCAACAGGCAAGAATCACTATCTCAGTGAAACAAGGACCTTTGAAGTTCTTTTTAGCAACGGAAAGATTAGTCAAAACTGTGTTATCACTCCAGGTAATTTGCAGGTAGTTCCAAATCCTGGAGCTGAAAACACACTGGAAGAACAAATGTGTCCAATCCTCAAGACAAAGTTTTTTGCAAAGGACACAATACTCAGTCCCATCAATCTTCCAATTCCTTCTCTTAATCATATCCTTGGTATTTATCCTATCCTTTAGGATCAGCCATGCAAAAAAATTATGCTTTGACATGCATTTGGATTTCCAGATCCACTTTGCTGGTTTATCATCATTCAGTTGAGAAAACTGTAACTGATAAAATTTACTGGAAGTATATACCCCTTTATTAAAATTACAGGACCAAACATCCTTATTATATTCACCTGAACATTTCCCAGGATGCCTTGAAGATCAACAAATTCTTGAAAAGCTTCATTTCAAAGAGGCAGGTGAAAAGCATCAGAAAGATCAGTCATCACTTTCAAATCTCTCAATGAGGCCATCTGATCCTTAGCAAATGAGAACAATCTTGGAAATTTCATTGACAGAGCATGTCCCAGCCAAGAATCTTTCTAAAAAAGAACAGAATATCCATTCCCCACTGTGCAACAAGAGAATGAACACCAAGTATCAGATAATTGCATAATACCTTTCCACCAGAAGGATCCACAAGAGATAACTGCATGAGGAACCGACTAAAAGTACTATGCATTCTTGACCAGATTTACCCAAGGAATATCCACAGAGATGTAAAATTTTGCTAGAAATTTGAGCAACAGAGCCCTGTTTTGAATCTGGAGATTAATGACTCCTAAACCACCTTTACATTTTGGCTTACACACAGCCAAAGAGTTTACTCTTTTCTTGTTTTTGTCTTTTCTCCATAAACATCTCCTCCTTGCTTTATCAATAATATCAATGACTCCTTTAGGTATCACTAGTGTGCACACATAGTATGTGGGCAAAGAGAAAGAACTGAGTTCACAAGCACCAAGCTGTCACCATACGAGAGGAAAGATACTGTTGCAGAAAGTCTCCTCTCAACTCTGTCAATGAGAGGAGCAAAATCCTTAATTGATGGTTTAGTGGTGCCCATAGGCAAGCCTAGATAGGTAAATGGCATAGAAGCCACCTTACGGTCCAAAACATTAGCCAAATCAATAGTTTCCTGCTGAGATAAATTTATTGGTATCATGGATGACTTGTTGAAATTCACCTTTAGTCCCGTGATCTGAGCATAAAGGTTAAGAAGATTCTTAAATACCAACAATTGATCAGGATCAGCAGGCATGATCACTAAAGTATCATCAGCATATGGAACGATAGGATAATCCCCTCCAATAGGAATTGGTAAACGAAGGCTTCCCTCCCCGGGAGCCAAATTAACAATACTTTGAAGCAAATCGCCACCCAGAACATATAGAATAGGTGACAAAGGATCACCCTGCCTGACCCCTCTTATGCAAACAAAAGGTTTACCAGGAACACCATTTAAAAGAATAGAAGAGGAACCTGAAGAGAGAATTTCCTTCACCCATTTGATGACTAAAGGTGGGAACCCTTTAGAACTCAAAATCTGGAGGATGGCACTATGCTCAATAGTATCAAAAGCTTTCTCAAAATCAATCTTGAAAACCACCACTTTATGCTTAGAATGTTTACACTGGAAAATGTATTCAAAACACCACGCCATGCAATCTTCAATAGTTCTGGATTTAATGAAACCATATTGACTATCATGGATGCAACCCAAGATTTTATCTTGGAATCTATTAGCCAAAATCTTTGTGATAAACTTCAGACAAGTGTTGGTAAGGGAGATAGGTCTAAAATCATTCACAGTCTCAGGAGAGTGTGATTTTGGAATGAGAGTAATAAAAGAGCCATTAATACTTTCCAAAGAGATCCTTGCACTATGGAATTCATTGCAAAGTTTGATAAAATCATCTTTTATAATACTCCAACAATGCTTAATGAATAAACCAGTGAAACCACCAGGACCAGGAGAACGAGAAGGTTTGAGATGTTTAACCACACCCTCCACTTCCTCAACAGAAAAAAGGATTTGCAAGATCCTCTAAGCCATCAACCACGGGCAAGAACTGAGATAAATCGATATTAACAGTAGGTGGGCAAGAGACACCCATTCTGTTTTTGAAACATGACCAAAATGCAGCAGCTTTCTCCTGGTGATCCACCAGTATATTCCCTGAAGCGTCCGAAATGGAGGGAATTGCATTTTTTCTAAACCTCTCAGTGGATAGGGCATGAAAATATTTAGTGTTTTCACCACAGAGCTTAGCCAAACGAATGTTGCACCTCTATTTCCAATATTCAGACTGCAAAGATAATAATTTCTTTATATGCTATTTAACAATCAGTCTGAAATTGAACTCAGGAACACTCAGAGATCTCTCATCTTCCAGTTGATCAAAAAACAGAATCACCTTACTACTCATCTCAATAAGTAATTTCAATTGAGAGAGATTCCTTCCCCGATCCTTTAGGGCATATCTAAGATTTTTCAATTTTGTTGTGATTCTGGAGGTGATAGATTTGGCCATGACAGGGGTATTCCAAATTTTGGTCACTAGGTCCAAAAAACCAGGCTGATTTATCCAGTGATTTTCAAATCTAAAAATATTTGCCTTTGGAATGTTTGTTCCAATTTTGATAGTGCAAGGCAAGTGATCAGAAGTAATCTTGGACATGGGCATTACCAAGGTGTTAAGAAAATCCAAAGTCCATTGACAGGATGTAAAAAACCAATCCAGCTGAACAAGCAAAGGATACTTTTGCATATTAGACCAAGTATATTTTCTACCCTTAACAGGCAATTCTAATAAACCCAAATGGCCAATGACACCATTAAAAATAAAGATATCATTTAGGTCGGCCCCTGGCTTATTTCTATTATCCAAGGATCTAATAAAATTGAAATCCCCAAGAATCAACCAATTTTGATGTAATGGGATTGAAAGGTTGTATAACCAGTTGACAAACTCATCTCTTTCCACACCTTTGCAAGGACCATAGACATTCACTAGAAACCAAGTAACAGAGTTATGAACCGAGGTGAATTTTAAGTGAATGGCAGAACGATGCACTTCCAATAAATCTCCATTGAAAATGGAACTATTCCATAGCACAATTAAACCCCCAGAAGCTCCAACAAAAGGAGAGAAAACAAATTGATCAAACCTCTTAGGACAGAATGACCTAATAAAAGAATGATCAAAATCCTGGCATTTAGTTTCTTGGAGACGTATTACAGAGGCATGACTTTCCTCTATTTTATAATAAACAACCTCTCTTTTAGATTTATCATTTAAACCTCTAACATTCCAGTCAAAAACAATCCAATCCAAATGCATTGAAGATGTACTATCCATTGAAGACTGATATTAATAATAAACCATGTTGGCCAACATAAATGACCAACAGAAATAAAACCAGATAGTAGCAACCTTGACCATATATCAATACATTATAGATCCAGGATAGAAAACAAAATATAGTAACAAGGTCCAAGACACACTCCAGGGGCCAACAAGGCCCAAAAATAGAAGAAGGCCCACTAATCATTAGAACTTAATGGGCTTGTGGGCTTCTTCGGAGTAGCTTCAAGCTTCTCCACCGTCAGCTCGGAATTATCAATCTGAAGCATTTTTCCCGCTCTCCTCAGTACGGCAACAGGCGTGATGGGTGGCACACCATCAGCAGCAGCCTGAGGACGTGAAGATTTAGCTTTCTTCCTTGGTTCAGGTTTGTCAGATCCAGGCAGAACCCGGAAGCCTGCATTCTTAGCTAAACTCCTCGTCACACGACGGTCCTCAATGACCAAAGGAGTTGCAGCCTTTTGCGTCCTCTTCTTGGAAGCAGAAGGCACAAGTGTAGCCTGAAGATTCTCCAGCAACAAAGGTGCAGGCAAAGCAGGGATCTCCAATGGCAGCAGGGAGGACAGAAATTCGAACCTCCTCTCAAAAATGAACCTGGCTTTGTGTTGCTGAAAGAATCTGGACCACTCCACAACAGGGTCAGGCAGGAGCACTCTCATAATCTGGACCTCATCCTCCTGAACTACAGCATCCACCTGCACTGGTGGAACAAAAGGAACAATGGCCAATTGATTTTGCTCCACTTGCTGTTGCGGCTCAATAAAATGATCAGGTCCTTCTGCCCTGACAGCATTTATCGAGTCAACCGTCGCACCTGAAAACTGAATAGATACAGATGCTTGCACTTGTTCAGGTTCTGGTGGCTGATCGACCGGGCCATCCTGTCCATCATTCTCTCCCTGTGTCTCAATATTCCAATTGCCCCACCCTTCCTGTTGCTTCTCGGGGACAACCGACGGCACCCATGCGTCTTCAACAGGAGCTACATGTGCACCGAAAA
Source organism: Alopecurus myosuroides (assembly GCA_028641055.1). Taxonomy (NCBI): domain Eukaryota; kingdom Viridiplantae; phylum Streptophyta; class Magnoliopsida; order Poales; family Poaceae; genus Alopecurus; species Alopecurus myosuroides. The sequence continues at coordinate 331,622,649 of CM054062.1, read as the reverse complement.
CTGGGTGCGGATTACCATCACCAAGAATAGGGGACTCATCCCCAGGCAGATTGTCAGTGGCATCATTGTCCAGAATATAGACAGGACAAGTCCAGGAAACAACATGTCCCTCGTATCGCTGCACTTCATGAATAACAACAGATCTCGGAATATCATCTGCTCCTCCATAAGAAACTTTGAGGAGAGTGCGACAAGGAGAAGCATCCTCCCGCCACTAGGATCTCAGCTTCCCAAATTTGGATACCAACTCACGAAGGAAATCATCAGTGCGGTAATCCATATGCAAATTCATAATCATGATCCACCCAGTCCTAGTGTAAACAGTTGCCCTTAAGTTCTCCCCCTCATCATGCCTAACGAAAGAAAGAATTCTACCACCTTCAATTATAAACGGAACCGAACTAATCAAGATATCTCTGGCCACCTGATCTGCCAAGCGGAACAGACCAACTCCCATCGCACTTTCTGAGAAGGAGATTACCTGCAAGTTATGCTCTTGGAAGATGTGATCTACAATCAGTTGCAGGACATCATCAATCTCTTCAACAGGTGGTCGGGGAACAAGCTGAGCAATAGCCCAAGATTTATGGCGTCTGACAGGGGCCATCAAATAGGTGATGTAGACTCGAGCAGGGCGTTCCTCAGCCGCCCAAGGCTCCAGGATATGCATCCCCGCCGGGAGGAACCTGGTAGGATCACAAGGGAAGTTTGCCATCGACAATGGTGGTTCCGAATCGAGCGGAGGCTCTGGCGAGGGTTTTCGTGAAACAGTAGCAGAGGCAGGGGATAGAACAGGGGGAGGGGACTCCTCGTTTCTGACTGCCGTCGATTTAACTACCCATCGAAGAGTTCCATTAAGTCCCGGGCAGTTTTTGCGGATATGGCCCGAACGTGAGCAAGACCAGCACCGAATCCGGCCCGTATAATTTTCTGTTGCATGTTTAGCTGAGAGAAAGTTAGAACAGGGCCACACCTGGGCCGCCATCTTATCAATTAATTTGGCAAAACCGTCATCGACGGTAGTGGAAACAGAAGCAGGAGCCACAGGAGGAGGTTCCTTTACAGATTGAGCAACAGAAAATCCTGGCTCAAAGGAACCAAACTTAATGGCAGGCAGAACAGAATCAATATCCTTAACCACAACATCCGTAGAAGAAACATCGGACTCCTTGGTCTGATTAATAATTGGTTTATGAATAACTAAATGATTTCGTGGGATGTACCGGTTAATAATTACCTTTTTCTTTTTCCTCGAGGCCAAAGTCCACTCCTTATCCTAGTCATCATTCCACTTCTTTAATTCAGAAATCCAATTAGGCCCGCCAAAGCTCCAGAGATGAAAATAGCACTTGAAGTGAAAGCATTTAAGCCATTTAATTTTCATGATGTGAAAACCAACCTCCTTGGAGGAAACCTCAAAAGAGGAGACCCAATCATGAAGGCATTTAACATTGAGCGAACCACAATAACCACCAATAGCTACCTCGAGAGCCAATGCAACAGTGTCTTCATCAATCTTAAAAGAAGCACGTCCAAAAGAGACCACCAATTTAAAAGCACCATACTTCTTAGAGGCATGAACATCCGATCCTAAAAGCAATCGGACTTCTTTAGCCAATGCAAGACCTCTAGAAAAATCCAGGTCTAAAATCCTAGCCGCATGAACCAAACCCACAGAAATGTCAATTGGATTCCGATCCAACACCTGGATCAATGAGTTGACATCCAATATTTGAACACTAACATTAGAATGATCCAATAGAGAACCATTGCGAGGAACCAAGTGATCCTGAACCTTGACACGATGACACGCAAAATAGATCTCAGATCCCGGATGAACATTTTCACGTACCTTGAGAAAACGTTGATCAAGCACAAAGCCTGCTCTATCGACAAGTTGAATCTTCTTGTCTTTCGGATCCAAAAGAATAAATCCCACGATTGAACTTCAGATCCAGGTCAGCAGAGAAGAGAGCCCTCCAACGCCAACATGAAGGAGAGAAGAGAGACTTGGCCTTGGACATAGTGAAAGAGAGGTGGGCGACAGTGGCGGAGTCGCAATTGTCGGAGGAGAGAGGCTAAAATCCTAGATCGCCATGGGATCGCCATGTGCGCTGCCTAGGGAGAGAGTTGCCATCTCTACCTCTGATCTTGAAAACATGCTTAGAGAATTTATTAGCACACAAACTGCTTTTAATAAATCTGTTGAGGAAAAGCTTGGTAAAATAGGTGTTCTTGCCTCTAAAGTAGATAGCCTTGCTATTGATGTTGATTTTCTAAAACTAAACGTTTTTCCACAAGATTTTAAACAAATTAAAACTTTTTATGCCATTCAAGTTCGAATTGATGATAATGTTAGGTTGATGGCTGAATTACATGCTAGGTGGGAAAGAGAAGATGAATTGGCTAGAAAGAATAATATTGCTAGAGTTTGCACTAACACAACCACTAGTAAAACTGAAGCTCCAAGTGCTAGTAAACCTCCTAATATCAATGGTAAAGTAATTGGTGTTAATAAAGTCTCCACTCCTTTGGTGAAATGTGCTAAATTGCCTCAAACTGCTGAAATTGCTTCTGATAAAAGTGCTGAAATTTTTAGAGATGTGGGAGATAATGGTCCCATTACTTTTGATGATAATAATATTGATTTTGGTGATTGCAATATCTCTGAAGTTATTATGTTCCTACAAAGGCTTTCTAAAATTCCCAATGCTAGTGCCATGAATATGGCCTTTACTAAACATATTACCAATGCTCTCATGAAAGTTGGGGAAGAGAAGTTGAAACTTGAGACATATGTCCCTAGGAAATTAGATGCTGGTTGGGAGCCTATCATTAAGATTAAAGTAAATTATTTTGATTGCAATGCTTTGTGTGATCTTGGTGCTAGTATCTCTGTGATGCCTCAAAAGCTTAATGATATGCTTGATCTACCATCGTCGGAACACTGTTATTTGGATGTTCATCTTGCTGATAATGCTAAGAAGAAATCTCTTGGTAGAATTGATGATATTCTTATTATGGTTAACAATAACCTTGCCCCTGTTGATTTTGTTGTTATGAACATTGAATGCAATGCTTCTTCTCGTATTGTTTTGGGAAGATCTTTTCTTAGAACTGTTGGTGTTATTATTGATATGAAAGAGGGGAGTATTAAATATCGATTCCCCCTCAAGAAAGGTTTGGAACAATTTCCTAGAAAGAAGATGAAGCTACCTTTTGACTCTATTATTAGAGCAAGATAGGATGTTGATGCTTCTTCACTTGAAAATACTTGAGTTTCCCTTTTATGCCTAGCTGAAAGGCGTTAAAGAAAAGCGCTACCGGGAGACAACCCGTTTTATTTCGCTATTTTAAACCCGTTTTCTTTCGTTTTCTTTGGTGTGCTTTGCACCTGGGTGTTTTCTATTCCATAGAAACCCCTCTGTATATTTTCTTTTGAGTTTTTGTTGAGCCAAATAAAGCCTCTAGTGGAAAGTTGAGGATATATTTCGGATTTCTGCGCAGGAAACAAATTTCTGCTGTCCACTGTTTATTCCGTAAAAAAATCACAGAAAATTCACAATGACCTGAGTTTTTTTGTGCATAATCCTGAGCTATATACGAAACTTTTCTTAGCTTGCCACTTTCTGATTTGAGCACCAGAAGATTTTTGAAAAAATCGATCTTTACCTGTTGTTCTGTTTTGACAGATTTCTGCCATTTATTGCATTTGCGTCTTAATCTCTTTCTTTTGGTGGTCTTTTGAGAAAAATATTTTAAAAGAAGTTGTGACAGTAGCTTATGTGTTTTTGAGTGTTAGACTTTTGTTGAAACTGAACCATGTGAATTTATTATTTCAATTGCACTAACGTTGCTAATGAAGATTGTGAGAAGTTTGGTCTGAACGAAGTTTTCAAGGGTCAAGAGAAGAGGATGATATGATGTGATCAAGAAGAGTAAAAAGCCTAAGCTTGGGGATGCCCCGGTGGTACATACCAGCAAATTCCAAGAAGACTCAAGCGTCTAAGCTTGGGGATGCCCAAGGCATCCCCTTATTCATCAACAAATTATCAGGTCACTTCTAGTGAAACTATATTTTTATTCGGTCACATCTTATGTGCTTTACTTGGAGCGTCTTTTATTTTTGTTTTCAGTTTGTTTTTAATTTTTCAATAAGCTTGATTGGACCCCAGCATTCTTTTATTGGAGAGTGACACGCTCCGATTTTCCATGAGAATACATTGTATTCTTAATCTCTGTCTGGCTGCTGCATTTATTTAGCTCCTATTTTGTATGCATCTCTTATAAGAGCTGTTATTTTTAGTAGTGTTATGTGAGTACTCTCATGTTTTATTGCTGTATCATAAAGATTATTTTTGTTAAAGCATGTTTTGTATGGTGCTTGTTGGGAGAAGAAAATTGTTGCTTGAAGTAGAATTTATAACAGTGCTAGTAGAAGCTTGTATAGACTGTGGCTAGAACTTTTTCATGCCATGCTCAATGTTATTTCAGTTTTAAAGCCTTGTGGTTATTGAGTAGCATGAATAGCCTTAAATAGATGAGAGTGTTTAATATGTCTTGAAAGATTTATGAGTTGTTCTTGTCATAGTAAAGCATCAATATATGGTATTCTCTTTCGAATGTTTTATTTGGTTGACTTGGCGCATGCTCACACCATGTTTATGACTACAAACCAGTCACGAATAGCCTCCATGACCACTTAGTTTTTGAACTTGTGATACTACTTATGTTTTAATTAATGATGCTTATGTCGCTATGCATGATTATGGCTCTTATGCTCTCTTGATTTTTCACTCCCAGTCTTTTGCTAGCCTCCACCTGTACTGAGTATGAGCTCTACTCGTGCATCCAAACTCCCTTAAACCAAAGTTTTTCCCATTGTGTCCACCATACCTACATATATGTGGTATTTAACTGCCACTCCAAGTAAATTGCTCATGTGTTACCTTTAAAACTTTCAAAATTACTCTTGCTTTATGTTCCTGTTTTTTCTCATGAGGACGTCAATAGAGAATCTTTATGTCACTTGTTGATTGGATTTCACACCCTGGACTAGTGGCTTCATCCGCTTATCCAAATGATAGAAGACCTGGCAGCGGGGTGCCCAGCCCCAAATTAATACAAACAAATTCTCTTCACTATTTTTGCCCCTGGTTTTATCAGTCAAAGCATAATTGTGCAAATTTAAAAGAAAAGGAGGGATGACCTTCTACACCATTTGTGTCCTTCACCATGGGATCCTCTCTTGTGAATCCAGTTGGCTTGTGATGTACTATATTTTCTGTTTACCATTCGTTGACATTAGCATACATCTCCCAAATATAGACACTCCTCCACGGTATGTGATTGTTGGCAGGCACCCGAGGATTCGGTTAGTCATGGTTTGTGAAAGATGGATGGGAGGAGTGTCAAACTTTTAATACCTTTGTTTAATAAAATAAAAGCTCTAGCACATGAGTGATCCCTGCTTCCCTCCGCGAAGGGCCTTTCTTTCACTTTTATGTTGAGTCTCCATCTTCTAATTTTATGCACAGTTGAGAGAGCATTTTTGCCATTCTGAGTTCTATGTGCATTTGTCCCGTAAACATCAATAATTACTTCATAATGTGATATTATTTGTTCTTAAATTATTTGTTCTAGTCTTCCTCGTGAACTTTGAAGGTGTCCTGGCATTTATGTTTTGCCCCCACTCTTAAGGACTAGCGAAATATCACTTTGCCATGCTTTCTCTATACCTGAAACAAACGTTTACCTTTCTTTACATTATTATTCATGATCCTTTATTTGAGATACTCTTCGTGATGCAAAGTAATTGCCATGCTTTATTATTAAAGTTCCATTTATCATGTCTGTGTTTGAAGTTCTATGATCTCTGCGTGCATATGATTTTACATTAGATTGATCAAGTTTATGTTAGTACCATGTCACCTCAGAAATTATTGTGTTTTATCGTTTACCTACTCGAGGACGAGTAGGAACTAAGCTTGGGGATGCTTGATATGTCTCCAACGTATATATAATTTCTGATGCTCCATGATCATATTATGTCAATTGCTTCTTGTTTTGTTCCTTATTTAGAACATTTTTACACGTTTTCTGGGACTAACCTATTAACAAGATGACAAGTGCCAGTTGCCTATTTTCTGCTGTTTTTTTTGTTTCAGGAAAGTTGTTCTAGAAACATTCTAGGAATTGGACCCCACAAATCCCGAAGTGCCTATTTTTCCCGGAAGCATCCATAACACCAAAGAAGAGTCGAAGACGGGCACCAGGGGGGCACACCATAGGGTGGCGCCCCCTGGCCACGCCAGCTATAGGTGTGGGGCCCCTGGAACTCCACCGCCTTTGCCCTTTCGTCTATTTAATCCCCCCGGATGGAAAACCCTGAACACCTGATCAAAAATCCCCGAAAAGTTCCGCAGCCGACGTCACCGTCAACCCTAGATCAGGGGGTTCTAAAGTTGTTTCTGGCACCCTGCCGGAGAGGAGATCATCACCGGAGGCTTCTACATCACCAAGCCTGCCTCCGGAGTGATGCGTGAGTAGTTCATCCTTGGACTACGGGTTCGTAGCTGTAGCTAGATGGTTGTCTTCTCCTCATATGCCTCCATGTTTAGATCTCATGAGCTGCCTATGATGATCGAGATTGATCTTATGTAATTCTATATGCTGTGTTTGATGGGATTCGATGAATATTGAACTTATGCCAAGTTGATTATAGTCTTTATTGCATATGCTATTTGTGATCGTGCATGCTTTCCGTTGCTAGTAGTTGCTCTGGCCAAGTAGTTGCTAGTGACTCCAACAGGGAGTATTTATGCTTGATAGCGGGTTCATTCCTCCTAACCACCTTGCTTGAGTGACAAAACGTGAAGGGGGAGGATGTGCGGTTGCCATTAGGGAGAAAACAGCGGTGAGAGTGCCCGCGTGCATAATCATTGCTTACATTACACACTTTGTTTAATGCAGTTATCTGTTGCTTGCAACTTAATACCTAAGGGGGGTCGGATGATAACCTGAGGGTGGATTATTAGTCATAGATGCAGATGGATTTCGGTCTATGTATATTGTTGTAATGCCCACACAAAATATCATAGTAATCATCATGCTATATTGTTCGCTACGGTGCAACCTCTATTTGTCAATTGCCCAACTGTAATTTGTTCATCCAGCATGCTATCTTTTATGGAGAGACACCAATAGTGAACCTATGAACCCCGATCCATTTTCCACACTGTTAAACAAACCACAACAATTTCCTGCTCTCTTTACATACTGCAAGCATACATCATTTTCCACACTATACGTCTAATCTTTGTTTTCAGCAAGACCAGTGAGATTGACAACCTCACTGTACCGTTGGGACAAAGTATTTTGGTCGTGTTGTGTGCAGGTTCCACGTTGTTGCTGACACCGGTGAAGCGCCATCACCACCGTCAGTGGCATCAACCTTCTGAAGGTCCTCTTTCTCCTACTGGATTGATAACCTTGGCTCTTAACTAAGGGGAAAACTCCTACCGATGTGCTCATCACACCCTCCTTTTGGGGTATTCCAACGAGTGCAAGATCTGCACCATCAGGATCCTCCTTCGTCGGAGAAGCGGTGTTGTCTCGCGCAACGTCGCTCGAATGTAGGTGAAGACTCACCGTCGGATTCGTCATTGAGCTGGTACTCGCTGCTTTGGAATGGAATTGAAACGTAGAAGTGTAAACATCCCCTCTTTATAACGATGTGTGGCGAATTTGTGCCGCCCATTGGGGACGGGCAAGATGAATGCCACGCATGGCGCCGTAACTATGGCAAACCTGGGTAAATCCATGACGCCTCAGTTATCGTGCGAGATAAGCGGTGGCATGCGGTCACCTTCCATCTTCACATGGCATCCTAGGCGCAGGGCCCACCACAGATAGACGTGACACTGTCAAACCTAGCAAGTTGTCAATTCGTGTGGATGCTCTCTCATAAGGTGAATTGGTAATTCCAACTTAAGAGTCGAATTATGTTTCCATCTTATTTCGGGAAATGCGAATGCGACATTTACACTTCGGGGAATAATCAAGCTTAATGAGTTCAAGAAGTTCAACAAAGCGAAAGACGAAAACCATAAGTTTAATCCTCTCTGCGGGCTACTGTTGGCGTTATGTCGAATATGGTACCATTCGCCATAGTTCCTAAGACGGAATGCTAGGGTGTCCCAAGAGGTTGTAAACTAATATTCTTTGTAGGGGGGCCAGTAGGCCAGAGCATAGGTGGAGGTATCTGGCATTACGGGCGATGGAGGCCCATTGAGACTCCGACTTGGAGAAGAAGCAGGACGCCATAGCCGTCTAAGTTTGGTTAGATGAGATGTGCGGTTGGATGCTCCCATGTAAGTACGATCTGGATATCTATATAAAGTCAGACGGATCTACCCTAAGGGGTCACGCTAAGTTGTAATCCTAACTCGGCGTATTGCCTAATAGTGAATAATGCAGTAAGTAGAGAGCCGCCGCCGGGCTAATCTGAACATGGGTAAAGTTGTGTCCTGTCATAGACACATCCCCTTTGTCTATCCCCGCGTCTCTACTCTGGGAAATGGCACCGCATGTTGTGCCAAGTTCTCCGATACACCGACATAATCCGCAAGTTCCACGAACACTAAGCACTGTGGCACCGCAGCAATGCAGACTCGGGCACATGTCCCCAGATCCCCTTTTGCGTAGATCTAGGTTTGGGTTAGGTAGTGTAAGCTTGATTGAGCCAGTACTTAAATTATGTTTGTATGATCAATTGTATGAAGAATGACGGATGAGTCAAGTTTTAGGGGCTTACCTGCTTGTGTATCTTCTTCAATACTCCCCCCTTCAGTTCACCATACCGCGACCATGATGGGTGTGTGGCTGAAGGGGAGATATACATGTCCCGTAGGCCGGCGTTGTCGCGCTTCATCAACAGAGCAGAAGAAGAATGGGGTGGGGGAAGGAAAGGGAGGGAATTGTCGGGCACTGACAGGCACGGGCATGGGGCTGGCTCGGGCTCCCGTCTGTTACATGGATAATGCTGAAGTGGATAAGGTGTGGATCCTACACTGTGGTGGATAAGTTGTGGGTCCTCTGAAGGGGTAGATGAGTGATGGGTCCAGCGTTTAGGTGGATGAGTAGTGGATCCCAATCAGAAAATGGGCAAATTCGGCTTACATAAGCCAGAACTCTAACAACCGGTCTTGACTTCTCGCTTGCGTCTAAGCGCTACAGAGGGCCAAGTCGTGCATGGGCTATTTGTGCGCACAGAAACGTCGCATGAGAGTGTGGCCAACTACGTCACTTTCCTTTCAATACACATGAAAAATGTCACACGATAGCTATTTCCCCATCTTAATACATACTGCTACCCAAAGTTACTTCAAATTAAAACAGGCACAAATTTTGCTAGCATGGATGAAATAAATGGCAAGTAGGAAAAATAACTTATATTCTTGCCAAAATGAAGATATATGGGCAACATATATGGCGTATCAATACAATTTAGGATGATGGATTTACATGACTTTATACAATATAAACATTCGTAACCGGACGACATATTCTTCCACTTCATGGACCCGTCAAAATTTTAAAATATGCAAGAACTAAGCGACTAATCCCAGCGGGAGAACTCGAGAGACAATTATATTCTGACATCATTTTCTTACAAAAGAACAAGATACATATATTTATATACTTGCATTCACTAAGATATATTTGCTCACTCAACTATATACATGTTGCATGGATCTAGAAGTAAACTCTTCTACGACTGAGAGAGATTTTACAAAGGGGTAACCGTGATGAACAAAATTCTAAATAACAACCTGATGGTATTTGGTTGACATGCCTTGTTCGAGGATCCACAATTATGCCCTTCTAAGCTTATATATACTTCTAAACATTCTTAACAGGTTGAGTAAAAAATTAGTATTGCAATACTATGTTGGGAACATTGATTGTTTGACATACAAAAACTAGTGAACATATGCCGATTTAGCAGCTAACAGGCAGGGTAGCGTTGAAAGCCATACTCCATATTATATCTAATAAATCATTGACTTGCATCCCCATTCTCCCTGGATAATCACAGCTCACAAAGCGGTGGCATTACTCATCTGGCATTCCTATCATATATATTCCAAAATTTTCTCAACGAGTCAAAATATGTGAAGATCAGAATATGCGTAGGAACCTTGCCAACTTGTGGCCATACTAATTTCCAGAATATGTTATGCGATGATAACTTCACAATTGTGGCTTAACTACTATATAGATGTTTTCCTCTATTCATAGAAGAAATATTTAGACGAAACGTATAAGAGAACAATCATCAACACCAATAGAAGTTATCTAATATCTACAATGGCTTTTCTAGGCAACACGCTTAATTAAAAAACACATCTTTCTTCTATGAATCTAATACCTCTAACGACTAGCGTGAAGAAAATGAAAGAACAACAGCCACAATCTTAATGAGTATAGTGACATATGAGGTTGCACCAGAGTATTAGATGTAGTATATGCAAGTGCATTTGTCAACTACTTTTTAAACAGTAGATTTTTTGATTTGGCAGTAAAGGAGGCTTGCTAATATACATTTGCTGAAAACAGATTCCATTTGGTTGAACCGATTGTATATGGGGTATAAACAAGCATATGATTGAGCTCATTAACTTCAGACCTAGAAGTAATGTTAATGTACGTCTTGAAAGCAACCGTTCGTGATTGGTTCCATAAATTACAATATATCGTCATCACGCTTGACAATGCTACAAGTACTAAGTTGAAGAACGCAACCTAAATGGCATCCATGCCGATTTTAAATGGGTTGACATTTGCCAAACAAACTTTCTTGCTACCTACTGCTAGCAAATAGTACGATTAAAATTGGTCAAACTTGATACTAGCAAATTTTACCGGTGTCTGCATAACATTAGTAACCGGACAACCTATTTACTCCCCTACAAGGACCAGCCTAGATTTTAACGGGCGAGGAATCCCAACGGAGGAACTCGAGAGAAATTCTGATGCGGCCTTCAGTTCGTTATAAAGAACAATATATATATACCTAATTACATTCCTAAGATAAGGAAAAAATGCAATAAAACAAAATGCCAGCTCAATTAGACACGTAGTGCATGGACATATAAGTGAACTCTTCTACAAAGAACAGAGATTTTACAGCAGGGGTGATCGAGTAACCGTAACCAACAAGTTGCTAAATATCAGCCTGGTGGTCTTTGGTAGACATGCTTGGTTCTAGGATCAACTGATATGCCCTTTCCACCATTCACATTGAGATCATGCATGCATCATTAACTGTGTGAGTAGTGAACATTCTGGACCTACGAAAAAATGTTCGAGGTTTGCTTACTGAAAGGTGATAACTTGATATCTGGAATCATTAGTTGTTCCATTGGTACGTATCCGAACAGTTGTATAAGCCTGTCAACATAGACGGCTTTCTTCCATAACTAATGACACACACAGCCAAAACTTAAAATCTCAAGAAAGCAACCAATATAATAATTAAGCAAAAAAAATAGTGAGTTGCAACCACACGATACATTTCCATCAACCAAGAATTGCAACGCTCAAATTGGCGTACTAATTTAGAATGCAAAGGACTAAGATCCACGGTGCATACCATATTCTTGTGTTTTGATAGGTAGAAGGACTGTTATAATAATATATTTACCAATACACAAATTCATACGGCGGTACAACAAAAATGGGACACTAGGTTTGAGAGAAAATCGAAGTGTAAACAATTACACAAGCGGACACCAAAAATTCAGCAAGTGGGCACACATAGAAGAAAAGATAAAGCCATGGCACTCAGAAAGCAAACACACCACCCACGCATGTAGAACACAAAACCTAGGCTTCGGCTTCATCATCGCCGACATTCTCCTTGGTGATCTCCTCAAGAGACCTGCCCATGGACTCTGGCACGAGCAATGAGAAGAGCAAGCCTAGGAAGTTTGTGCCGGCAAGCACGAAGAGCGCATTGCGCATGCCTATACCCTTGGCGTACCCACTCTCGGGCTTCTTCTGGTCCTGCGACGCGTAGAGGAACCCGAACGCACCAATGATTGCGCCTGCCTTTCCGGTGGCCGCAGAGATGCCGTGGCACGTGGATCGGAGCCTGGCTGGGAAGATCTCGGCGGGCACGATGAAGGTGGTGCTGTTGGGCCCGAAGTTGGCGAAGAAGAAGGTGAGCCCGTAGAGCACGACGAAGCCGGTGTGGTGCCCCGGCTTCACCAGGTAGTCGTATGGAATGGCTATGGCGAGCATGAAGATGGTCATCATGGCGAAGCCCATGAGCTGGATCCAGAACCTGCCGATGATGTCGATGAAGGCGACGGTGAACCAGTAACCCGGCACGGTGCCGCAGAGCGCGATGAGCGCTTGCGCGCGGGCGATGCGGTAGAGCTCCTCGAGGGCACTCATGGTCCTCGCCGGTGGGATCCAGCCGATCTTGGTGAAGATGTCCTTCTGGAACAGGTTCTGGCTGTAGAAGGCAACGTCCAACAGGAACCAGGTGCTGGTTGTGGCTAGCAGGTGCAGCCCATGGCGTTTCATGAACTGCTGCGAGAAGAGGCCCCAAGTGTCGCCGGTGGCCACCTGGCGCTGGACCTCCTCCTCCGTGATTTCCTTGTTGAGCACCCTGGACATGTCCGCCGTGGCCTGTTTCATGTTGCGGGCGATGAGCGCCGTGTACCTTGCCGTCTCCGGCATCTTCATGCGCCAGTAGTAGGTTAGCGCCGCCGGGATGGTGCCGAACATGAGGATGATGCGCCACACGAAATCGGACTCCGGCCCGATGGATCCCGCAGCGTCCACTTCGAAGGTGGGCTTCGGGAACGCGTGCCGGAACGCGGACGAGACGATGATGGTAACGATGGTGCCGAAGAGGATGCCGAAACCCTGCATGGCGAAGACAGCGGCGATGAAGGCGCCGCGGGTCTTCTTGTTAGCGTACTCGGACATGATGGTGGCCGACAAGGGGTAGTCCCCACCGACGCCGAAGCCGAGCCAGAAGCGGAAGAAGCAGAGCGTCCCGATGACGCCATTGGCCGTGTGGCCGAAGGAGAGCCCGGACGCGACGGAGCATATGACCATGAGGATGAGCGTGAAGCCGTAGACGCTCTTGCGGCCGAGCTTGTCGCCGAGCCAGCCGAAGAAGAGCTGGCCGGCGAGGGTGCCGCAGAGGGCCACGCCGTTGACGGCGGCCGACACGTTGGCCGGGAGGTGGCCGGGGCTGTTGCTGGTAGGGTCGGTGTAGTAGATGCGGCCGAGCAGCCTGGTGACGAGGGCGATGCAGAAGAGGTCGTAGGCGTCCGTGAAGAAGCCCATGCCGGCGATCACTATGGTCGTGAAATGGTACAGTTGCGTCTTGGCGCCATCGAGTGCTTTCAGCACGTTGAGCTGTTCACTCGCCATGGTCGGTCGACTAAGCTTCTCAGCTCTCCTACTTCTTCCCTCTTGGTCTCTTGCTGTGCTTTCTTCCCTAGTGCTGGTAGGTATATATAGGCCACCCCATATATACAGCGTGTGTTAGTTGCAGGTAGTACAAAATACCCTAGCTATCACTACAAGTACAGCCGTACATGATCAAGGTGCACACGACAATTCTACCTGTTGATCTAGCTATTATTATTAGAAAGGATTGATGACACAGCTGGGTTTGGCTAAATTGAAGTTTATCGGGTTTGACTTCAGTTTCAATATATATAGAATTGTGCAAAGAAAGCTGTTGCACCCCTATCGGTCATGGTTATGCTGGGAATATACCTCAACGTAGCAAATTGTACGGTTATGCCAATCCGGACATTGGCTACTTGCAACTATATATGGTATAAAATACCATGTGTACAGCAGGTACAGCCGTACATTTTCTAGCAAAAAAAAGATCTTGTTGGGAACATTGTGTGTTTTTAATTTTTACATGCACATTTATCGTTTAACATATACTCCCTCCGTTCGGAATTAGATGACTTGTGTTTGACTAAATAGGGATGTATCTAGTATTAAAAGATGTCTAGATACATCCATATATAGACAAACACAAATCATCTAATTCCAAACGGAGGGAGTATAAAAACTAGTGAACTTATGCATTCTAGTAATTATACAGTGCACATGTAACATTAGGACATACTTCCATTCCCAAAGTCAAAATTTGGGTGAGTAAAGAATCAAACGCTTTTACCCACACATGTGTGCAGGTCGTCGACGGCCAAGGGGTGCGGTGGCGGCAGCGAGCGGATATTACATCACCGGCGGCGAACAGAGCAGGTCGAGCGGGTTGTTGGTGGGTCACCAGCGTTAATTGCATTGGCGAGAGGGTGTTGCCTCAGCGGCGAGCTGACCATGTGTTATTTTTTCAGGTGGTGGTGAAATGTTGCATTATTGACTTCAATTAGCATTAATTGTTTGTTTTTTACGCCGTGGCGTATTTCACAAAATTACTTAAGAAAAGTGCGAGAAAAAAATCCGAAAAAATATGCAACACCATAACTTTGCGAAATAAGGACGAAGTCAAAAGGGGAGCCGCCAGATGTGTCTAGGGCCCACCTACGCCCCGAGGTCGTCTAGCCCCATGGACAACCTCTCGTGTCGTCTCTTCGCATATTTATTACCTTCTGGCCTAAAAATATCGGGGCGGTCCTTATTTTCCATAAAACAGAGGTCGAATCATCGCCAACTTCAAAGTCTAATCTAGGTCTTCTAGAGCATTGCTTCGGCACCCTGCTAGAAGGGGAATCGTCAACGGATGCTTCTTCATCGCCATGATTGCATCCGGAGTGACGCATGAGTAGTTCATCCTTGAACTACGAGTCCATGGCAGAAACTAGATTGTTGTTTCTTCTCATTGTGCTACCATGTTTAGATCTAATGAGTTGTCTAACATAATCAAGATCACTGTTATGTAATTGTTACTTGTTGTGTTTGCTAGGATCCGTTGAATTGTGAAGTTATTATAAGATTGTTAATGTTTATTATATGATCTTGTTACTATTATTGTATCAATATTCCATTATGTTCTTACATGCACTCCGATGCTTATGGTTACTTTGGCCAAATAGTTGGTGTGTCTCCAAAAGAGAGTTACATGCTGGATAGTAGGTTCATGCCTTTTTCTGAGTATGATTTAGTGACAAAAATAAATAAGGCTAAGGATGTGGTGCTGCTATTAAGGGTAGATCAATGGCGTTTATATCTAGTTATGATTAGGAATATTTCTCATATTATATATATTGTGCTTTAATGCAATTGTATGTTTCTTTTAGCAACTTAAATCCAAACATATGCATGTTGGATAGCGATCTCTGGGTAAAATATTAGTTATAGATGCATGTTGGATATCGGTCTATATATGTTTAACGTGACGACATGAATATTGCAATGAACACTAGTTTTCATGATTTTTTTTTCAATTCTATCAATTGCCCAGCTGTAAATTGTTCACCCGACCTGTTTTGTTGTGCTAATTATTTTTAAATAATACATTTTTATTACTTAACTCCGGAAATAATACGCAGATTTCAATATTTTTAAAAATATTAGCCAATCTGGGCAGCTGAAACCGACTGGATCCAGTCGTGGTAGCCGGGCCCGATTAGAGCCTTTCAGCCACGTCTTGGACGATTAGTGGCCATGCCACGTCGACGCGCCCAGTCGGGGCGCAGACAAAAAGATGTTGGGCCCGATAGCACTAATCGGGGTCGCCAAGCCCGATTAGTGGCTGCATCTGTCGGCTGACGCTGAGGCCCTCTTCTTTCCGGGTCCGTTTGTATTCTTCCCCCTCTCTCTCCAAACTCCAAGCCCCGAATTAATCCATCAAATTCAGTTGAGATTTCCTTCGATTTTTTTACCATAAATCAGTTAGAGGGAGACTAAGGAGACTAGGGAGAGCTTGATCTCATAATGGAATAGCTTGTAAGGGTGGTATTCATGGTTGTTGTGCTGATGGTGGTGGCTTGAGTTCTTCTCATAGTGGTGGTGGTGGTGGTGGACTGCCTGCTCGTGCTGCAGTTTCGGTTACTTGACGCGCCCGGTTGAAGTTCGTGTTCACGCTTCAAGGGTAAGAATCGACCGATATTTCTAAGTTTATTTTGTGCATATATGTATTTTTTGGGGTCATAGTTATGTGTGCATAAGTAGATAATTTTGTATATGTACGGAGATATATAGTTTTTTATGTTCTTATATAATTTTAGAGACGCGCAGATATGTAGTAATATTATTCAGTAGTGATGTGCGGATGTAATTTGAGAGTTGTGCGGATTTGTAGTAATATTATTCGGTAATGTTTTGCGGATATAATTTTATAGAAGCGTGGATATGTAGTAATATTATTCGGCAGCGCTCTGCAGATGTAATTTGAGAGATGTGCGGATATGTAGTAATATTATTCCGTAGTGTAGTGCGGATATAATTTTAGAGCTGTGCGGATGTGTAGTAATATTATTCGGTAGTGTTGTGCGGATATAATTTTGGAGATGTGCGAAATATTATAGATTGAATATTGTTAACGATATTGAATAATTTTATAGGTTAGCAGAAATGTCCGATTTAGTGATGTTCACTTTTTGCTACGGCCCTGGTAATGTCCTAACAACAGAGACTAGAGTTGATCTTGGTGAGTTTGCGCACATGGATGTGCCGCTATAAGCCCCTAAAACATGATCTATTAGACAATTGAAAGATTGGTCGGCGCTAAGTTTTAGCCTTAATACTGAAATACACACCGTCGGTGTCCATGCATTGTGGACCCGGTCAAGAACATACTTAGACTGGTATTTGAGGCCCATAGAGTGGGACAGTCAGTGGTCGGGTTGTATACAAGGATGTGAAAAAAGGGACGTTAATCATGTTGCCCTACTTATTCCCGTTCTTAAGGAGGTCATCGTCCCTGAAGGCGAGGGGCGTACAAGGCTAGGCAGAGCAGTGAAGGTTATGATCTTCCAAATGTTGGAGGAGATGGTTAGGAAACAGGGCAGAGTAGTCAGGCAGGAGGAGGAGATGATACCGATTGTTACGAGAGTGGCAATGTAGATGCTGACGAGCTTTACGGTCACATGTAAAACCTGATGCTAGATGAGGACACTAATGGTGATAGTGATCATGCGGATGATTCATATTCTTTTGATGAAGACGAGAATCCGGAGGAGGTGCCTATTCCCAATGCATGGAATCAGGACTACTCATCTGTAATGACCGTGAATGATGGCCATGATTCTGCATTTCAGTATCACCAGAACAATGTTTCAACGGTGCAGTTTATCCCAATAAAGAAGCTCTAAACGATGCAATCATTCATTGGGCAATGTCTAGTTAGAGAATTTTGAGAACCAAGGTGTCTAGTCAGAAATACTTGACAATGAAATGCAAGGTAATCGATTGTCCCGGCAGGGTGCATGGGTACCTCCCAAAGAATGACGTTAATTGGGTGATCAGTGACTTAGTACATCACGCATGTGTTAATACAATCATTCCTCAAGACCATCGTAACCTTTCGTCCATGCTTATTGCTCGCTTGCTTTACACCGAGATAGTGGAGAGCAAACCAATGGAAGCGAGGGCTATCCAGACTAAAGTATTTCTGAAGTTCCAGTATCATATTTCGTATGGCAAGGCTTGGAGGGCTAAGCATAGTGCGTTTGAGAGCAGATTTGGTTCATACTTTGATGTGTATGACTCTATTGTTAGGCTCCTTTACACACTCCAGGACCATAATCCAGGCACCTATATGGACATGCAAGATTTCTTAATGCCTGAGTTCCCAACTGTGAGGGTGTTGCATCGACTGTTCTTCTCTTTCGTTCTTTGCAGCGAAGCTTTCCGCCATTTTCGGCCGGTTATATGTGTCGATGGGACTTTTCTGACAGGCAAGTACAAGGGGCAGATACTGACCGCCATCGGTACAGATGGCAACAATCAGGTCGTGCCGCTAGCATTTGCTTTTGTGGAGAGCGAGAATATTGACAGTTGGACATGGTTCTTCAAGCAACTCAAAATAGCAGTTGTGAAGGACACGCCAAATTTGTGCATCCTTCATGAAAGGCTTGCAGGTATACTCGGTGTGATAAAGACATTGACACACCCGGTGCTTAATGAACCAACTCCATGGCAGGACTTGCAGAGCTGTTGGTACATGCGCCATATGGAAGTCAATTTCTTCTCGCAGTTCAGAAATAAGAACCTTATGAATTTACTCAAAAACTCTGCAAACAGAATCAAGAATGGACGTACAATCTGATACGTGCTAGACTTAATATGTGCACTCATATACATGTTGATGATAGAAGGAGAGCTCGAGCTGCAGCGGTAGCGGCACATGCAGCGACAATAGCAACAGGAACATCGGTCGTCGAGGATGAACCTGTTGGGCTATGTGACTTGCCAAGATTTGACCCGCCTGGTACTAGACGAAGGCTTAGGAGGATGATTAAAACATTTGAGCAGTGGATAGAACACGATCCTATAAGAGAGGTGGTCGTTGCTGCACGATACACATAGAGCAAGGTATGGTGTCATGACTACCAACCTCGCTAAAACATATAATTTTGTGTTACGAGGAAACCGGGCTTGGCCACTTACCGCTATCGTAGAGGGTATTTTCTATGACACGGTGAACTATTTTAGAGAAAGACGTGAAAGAGCTCACAACCATATATTGCACTACCCAAACACACGTTACTATTAAAAGGTTATGAAGTACATGAATGAAAAGATGGAAAAAGCTAGGTCACACACAGTACTATCCATCGGTAATCAAGAGAGAAGGTTCGAAGTTCTCCTAGCTAACAACAAGTTCGGATGTGGAAATGAGGTGAGGACACATGAGATCAAAATAGGTAATGAAATCAGACCAACATGTCAGTGCACGTGCAACAAACCAAAGTTGCTCCACCTCCCTTGCTCACATGTACTTGCTGCTTGCGGGGAAATAGGGTTGGATGCAATATCATTTGTTTCTCCATATTTTTTGAAAGAGTTTGTCCTCAATACTTGGAGAGGTGAGATGGTGGGATTTCGATCGATGAGAAACATCAACACCGTTAAACTTGCTGAAAGACAGTATATTCCAGCCCCAGGACTAATGCGTACAGGTAGAGGTAGACGACAGTGTCAGCGCATTCGGAATGATATGGATGAATCTCAAACCGGAGGTCCAACTAGGCAATGTATTCTATGCAATCAATTTGGCCATAGGGATCCTGATTGTCCCATTTATGCCACTACAAGAGGCACTGGCCGTGCACGAGGCAACCGGAGACGAAGAGGACAAGGAGGGAGAGGAAGAAACTAGACTGCTTTTAAATTTATATTAAGTGTGCAACTATGTTTAATTTGTATTCAGTATGGTACTATTTCTATATTTAGTACTACGTTGAAATTTGTATTCACTATGCTACTATTTTTATATTTGGCACTATGTTTAAATTTGTATTCACTACGCTATTATTTTTATATTTGGCGCTATGTTTAAATTTGTATTCACTATGCAACTATTTTTATATTTGGCACTACGCTTTGATTAAGTACAGGGATGGATGGTAAGTGGTTGCTTAGTCAGCCATTGATGATAAGCATCATGCTAAGAAATAGGAGGAGGGTGGTGATACGTCTCCAACGTATCTATAGTTTTTGATGCTCCATGATGATATTATGTCAATTGCTACATGTTTTCTCCCTTCTTTATGTCATTTTTACACGTTTTCCGGAACTAACCTATTAACAAGATGCCAAGTGTCATTTCCCTGTTTTCTGCTGTTTTTGGTTTCACAAAAGTTGTTCTGGAAATATTCTCGGAATTGGACCCCACAAAGCCCGAAGTGCCTATTTTCCCCGGAAACATCCAGAAGATCGAAGAGGAGACAAAGAGGGGCATCAAGGGGCCCACACCATGGGGTGGCGCCCCCCCCCTTGGTCACGCCGGGGGTGGTGTGGGGCCCCAGGGCTCCACCGCCTCTGCCCTTTCGCCTATTTATTCCCCCCCAAATGGAAAACTCTAAACAGCTGATCAAATATCCCAGAAAAGTTCCGCAGCCGCCGTCACCGACGGGAGCGTGCTGAATGGAGAGGGAAATACTGGATGGCGACTCCCCCCTCTAGGCGGCGCTCATGGCGACTCCTCTGAGATCTAGGGTTTTAGCCATTCTTCTCCGACAATCGTCACTCCGGCGTAGTCGGCCTCCTCCTCTACGACACATACCACTCCGGCAGTGTCGTCCACCCCCTTTCTTCAAATGTCCAAGGCAAAATCCCTTTTTGATCGCTCTTGTTGGCGGTGGAGGGCGATCTTCTCCACCGATGTGGATCTCCGGTTCAATCCCATCTACGTGGGTTTTGTCCTGTTAGATCCGAAGGACAAGCGGATCCAACTGTTAGATCAAGCGGGCTTTGTGCTTGATCAGCGTTTTCTCAAGGTACGTGAAAGCATTCACCCTGGATCTGAGATCCAATTTGCTTGTCATCGTGCCAGGGTTCAGGATCATCTGGTTCCACGTAAGGGGTCCCTTCTGGATCACAACAATGCCATAGTCCCTATTCTGGACGTGGACTCTTTGGTGCCGTTATTGGATCGGACTCCCATTGATCCTGAGGTGGGTTTAGTGCATGCAGCCAAAGTCCTAGACCTGGATTTCTCTAGAGGTCTAGCTCTTGCTAAGGAAGTCCGCATTCTCTTCGGATCGGACGTTCACCCTTCAAAAAAATTCGGCGCTTTCAAATTGGTGGTATCTTTTGGCCGTGCTGCCTTCAAAATTGATGTTAACACTGTTGCGTTGGCTCTTGAGGCGGCGATTGGAGGTTATTGTGGATCTCTCAATGTTACATGTCTTCATGATCGGGTTTTCTCTTTTGAGGTCGCTTCTAAGGAGGTTGGATTTCATATTATGAAGATTAAATGGTTTTCTTGCTTCCACTTCAAGTGCTTCTTTCATCTTTGGAGTTTTGGTGGTCCAAATTGGTTGGCTGAATGGAAAAGGTGGAACCACGATCAGATTAATGAGTGGACTGTTGTCACGAAGAAAAAGAAGGTAAAACCTAAGCGGTACATATTAAAACCTTCTGCTCCTCGTGCTCCAACTGCTCCCCCCACCAATATTTCTGTTATTGATCGTGATCTGCCTGCTATTAAGTTTGGAACTTTTAATGCTGATTCTATTGTTACTAAGTCTGTTACGGATCCTGTACCTGTTCCCCCTACCGTGGACTCTATCCCTGTTGATGATGGTTTCACAAAATTAATTGATAAGATGGCGGCCCAGGTTTGGCCCTGTTCTAACTGCCTCTCAGCTAAGCATGCAACGGAAGAGTGTACGGGCCGGATAAGGTGCTGGTCTTGTTCACGTTCGGGCCATATCCGCCGAAACTGCCCGGGAATTAATGGAACTCTGCGCTGGGTAGTTAAATCGTCGAGTATTGGAACTGAGGAGTCCCCTGTCTCAGCTCTTTCCCCTGCCCCCGCCACTGTTCCTGGAAAACCCTCGTCGGATTCGCCGCTCGAATCGCAACCTCCTCCAATGGCGAACTTCCCCTGTGATCCGACCAGGTTCATCCCGGCGGGGATGCATGTCGAGGAGGTATGGGCGGCTGAGCAGCGCCCTGCTCGCTGTTTCATCACCTCCTCTGCGGCTCCGCCTCGCCGCCATGAATCCTGGGCCATTGCCCAGTTGGTTCCACGGCCACCAGTTGAAGAACTTGATGACATCCTGCAGCAAATCGTCGATTACATCCAACAGGAGGTTCATCTGCAAGTTATCTCCTTCTCGGAGAGTGCCGTGGGAGTTGGCATGTTCCGCATGGCGGATCAAGTGGCCAGAGATTGCTTGGTAAACTCTGTCCCTTTTATCTTTCCTGATGGTAGGATGCTATCCTTCGTTAGGCATGATGAAGGAGATAATGTTAGAGCAACTACTTATTCAAGGACTGGATGGATTATGATTCTGAATCTGCACTTGGATTATCGCACCGATGAGTTTCTGAGGGAATTTGTTTCCAAATTTGGCAAGCTTCGTTCCTGGTGGAGAGAGGACGCTTCTCCTGTTCGTACCTTGCTCAAGGTTACCTACGGGAGCGGTGCTGATATCCCTCGCTCCCTTGTGATTAGGGAGGTTCAGCGGTACGGTGGTCACGTCGTTTCCTGGACCTGCCCTGTTTTTATTTTGGATAGTAATGCTGCTGATGCTATGCCGCATGATGAAGATTTTCTTCCTCCTGGGGACAATCCACACCCTGCTTTCGGTGCTCCTGAAGCCCCGATTCCAGATGCTTGGGTACCTCCGGCTCAGCCTGAACCACAACAAGGTGGTTGGGGAGACTGGAATAATGAGGAGCAGGGAGAGAATGATGAGCCAGAGGAGCCTGTGGATCAGGAGCCGGAACTTGAGCAGGTGCAGTCTTCTGTATCTGTTCAATTTTCTGGCGCATCCATTGATTCCATGAATGTGGCACGAGCTGAAGGCCCGGAGCAGTTTGTGGAGATGCAGCAGCAGGTGGAACATAACCAGCTGGCTATGGTTCCTTTTGTTCCACCACCCCCTGAGATTGGTGCAGATCAGAACGCCGAAGTGCAGATTCTTCAAGTCCTGTTACCTGATCCTGTGGTCGAGTGGTCCAGATACTTCCTGGAGCACAAAGCTCGGGTTATTTTTGACAGGAGATTTGAATTTCTGTCATCTCTGTTGCCCATTGAACTGCCAGTTTCCTCTGCTGTTCCTGTGCCTATGCTGTTGGATGCTTGCCCTGCTACTGAACCGACGACCCCCCAGCCGATCACTAAGAAGAGGACCAGGAAGTCTACTCCAATTGTACTGGAGGAGCGTCGAGTGACGCGTAGCCTGGCCAAGAATGCTGGGTTCAGGGTCTTGCCTGCATCAGACAAGCCAGAACCTAGGAAGAAGGCCAAGTCCGCTCGTCCTCAAGCTTCTACAGGGGGAGTACCTCCTTTCACTCCTGTCGCTGTTCTGCAGAGGGCGGGAAGAATGCTCCAGATAGAAGATTCGGATTTAACGGTGGAGAAGCTTGAAGCTGCTCCAGAGAAGCCCACCACTCCATCTAGTTCTGATGATTAGTGGGCCTTCTTTATTTCTTTTGGGCCTGTTTGGTCCATGGAGTTGTTGCTGGGTCTTCCTGTTACATTTTGTTATGATACATGACATATGTACTATGCTTTGGGTTTTATCTTTTGGACATCTACTGTGCTGGTATTTTATGATTATCAGCAATCTCCTTTATTATTATTTTCCATGGATAATAAGGCCCATCTAGTCTTGGATTGGATTGTTTTTTACTGGAATGTGAGAGGCTTGAATGATAAAGCTAAAAGAGATGCAGTTTATAATAAAATTGAGGAAAGTCAAGCTTCAATCATTTGCTTACAAGAGACAAAATGCCAGGATTTTGATCATTCATTTATTAGGTCCTTCTGCCCTAAAAGATTTGATCAATTTGTCTTCTCCCCCTCTGTGGGAGCTTCTGGAGGATTAATTGTGCTTTGGAATAGTTCCATCTTCAGTGGGGAGTTGTTAGAAGTTCATCGCTCTGCCATTCACATTAAATTCACTTCTACTCATAATTCTACTTCTTGGAATTTGGTGAATGTTTATGGTCCATGCAAAGGGGTGGAAAGAGATAATTTTGTTACTTGGCTATATAATCTCTCTATCCCGATTCATCAAAACTGGATGATCCTTGGAGATTTTAATTTCATTAGATCTCTGGATAATCGAAATAAACCAGGGGCTGATCTCAATGATATGTTTATATTTAATGATATTATTAGCCATCTGGGTCTTTTGGAGCTGCCAGTTAAGGGCAGGAATTTCACTTGGTCTAATATGCAAAGGGATCCACTTTTGGTTCAATTGGATTGGTTCTTTACTTCATGCCAGTGGACTTTAGACTACCCTAATACTATGGTGCTACCCATGTCGAAAATAACCTCTGACCACTTGCCTTGTGTGGTTAAAATTGGAACAAACATCCCAAAGGCAAAGATTTTTCGATTTGAGAATCATTGGGTTAGGCAACCTGGATTCATGGACCTTGTGTCTAAGATTTGGAATACTCCTGTTCTGGCCAAATCAATAACCTCCAAAATCACTGCTAAATTAAAAAACCTCAGATATGCTTTGAAGGATTGGGGAAGGAATTTATCTCAGTTAAAGATTCTCATTGATATGAGTAGTAAGGTGATTTTATTCTTTGATCAATTGGAGGACTTGCGGCAGCTGAATGTTCCAGAATTTAATTTCAGACTTATTGTAAAGAAGCATATCAAGAATCTGCTTGCTTTGCAATCTGATTACTGGAAACAACGATGTACTATTCGTTGGGCTAGGCTTTCTGGGGAGAATACTAAATATTTTCATGCCAGAGCCACTGAGAGATTTAGGAGAAATTCTATTCCTTCCATCTCGGATACTTCTGGTAATTTGTTGGTGGATCATATGGATAAAGCTGCTGCTTTCTGGTCATGCTTTAAGAACAGAATGGGTGTCTCCTGCCCACCCATGTCTGATTTCGATTTGTCTGTTTTTCTGCCTGAGGTTGATGGCCTTGAGACTTTGGTTAATCCTTTCACTGTTGAAGAGATTGAGGGTGTTGTTAAACACTTAAAACCTGACCGTGCACCTGGACCAGATGGGTTTACAGGGCTCTTTATTAAGCATTGCTGGAGTATAATAAAAGAGGATTTTGTCAAGCTCTGCAATGATTTTCACAGTGCTAAGATTTCTTTGGAGAGCATTAATGGATCTTTCATCACTCTGATTCCAAAGACTAATTCTCCTGAGACGGTGAATGATTTCAGACCTATTTCACTGACCAATACTTGTTTGAAATTCATCACCAAAATTCTGGCTAATCGTTTTCAAGACATAATTTTTGGATGCATACATGCTAATCAGTATGGTTTCATAAAATCAAGAACTATCCAAGACTGTTTGGCTTGGTGTTTTGAGTACATTCACCAATGTAAGCATTCTAAGAAAAGAGTGGTGATTTTCAAGATTGATTTTGAGAAAGCTTTTGATACTATTGAGCACTCTGCTATTTTGCAAATTCTGAAATTTAAGGGTTTCCCCCCCTTAGTAATCAAATGGGTTAAGGAAATCCTTGCTTCTGGATCTTCTTCGGTACTCTTAAATGGGGTCCCAGGTAAACCTTTTGTTTGTAAAAGAGGTGTCAGGCAGGGGGATCCTTTGTCCCCTATACTATATGTGTTGGGAGGAGATCTGCTGCAAAGTATTGTAAATTTGGCACTGAGGGAAGGAAGACTCAGATTGCCAATTCCTATTGGTGGTGACTTTCCTATTGTGCAATATGCTGATGACACTTTAGTCATTCTTCCTGCTGAACCGGATCAGTTATTGGTTTTTAAAGACCTGCTAAATCTTTATGCTCGTCTCACTGGGCTAAAAGTGAATTACAATAAATCGTCGATGATCCCGATCAATTTATCCCAACAGGAAACTGTTAGCCTGGCTTCTGTCCTTGATTGCTCTGTGGCTTCTATGCCCTTTACTTATTTAGGCTTGCCTATGGGAACCACTAAACCGACTATCAAGGATTTTGCACCATTAATTGATAGAATTGAGAGGAGACTCTCGGCTACTGTCTCTTTTCTTTCTTATGGTGATAGTTTGGTTCTGGTGAATTCGGTTCTCTCCTCCTTGCCTTCTTATTACATGTGCACTCTTGTAATTCCTAAAGGTGTCATTGATATAATTGATAAAGCAAGGAGAAGATGTTTATGGAGAAAGGACAAGAATAAACAAAGAGTGAACTCATTAGCTGCCTGGGATATGGTTTGTAGACCCAAAAACAAAGGAGGTTTAGGGATCATCAATATCCAGATTCAAAACAGAGCTCTGTTACTGAAGTTCCTGGCAAAATTGTATAATTCTGTGGATATCCCTTGGGTCCATTTAGTAAAGAATGCTTACTATTTCCAAACAGTACCACATGCTGTCACCTCTTGTGGTTCTTTCTGGTGGAGAGGTGTTATGCAATTGGCAGAAACCTGGTGCTCCTTGTCCTCTTGTGTTTTGGGTAATGGTTCTACTGGCCTTTTCTGGAAAGATTCATGGATGGGACAACCTTTGGCTATAAAATTTCCAAGGTTATTCTCTTTTGCCATTGATCCTTTGTCCTCTATAAGAGACATTCTTTTATTGGCAGACCTCTCAGATGCCTTTGTATTGCCACTTTCAACTGAAGCTTTCCAGGAGTTTACTGATCTGAGTGGCAATTTAAATAATGTTCAGTTGACTGATTCTGAGGACAGTTGGAGATGCAACTTCAATAAAGGGGTATACACCTCCAGGAATTTCTATCAGATGCAATTTGGTCATTTAAGCCTTGATGGGCCAGCAAAGTGGATTTGGAAATCCAAATGTATGTCAAAACATAAATTCTTTGCTTGGTTGATTCTCAAGGATAGGATTAATACAAAGGACATGATCAAAAGGAGAAATTGGAAGATTGAAGGTACTGATCATTGTGTTCTGTGTTGTGCACAGTGCAATGAGGACTGGATACATCTGTTCTTTCAATGTGTTTTTAGCTCCCGAATTTGGAATTATTTGCAAATAAGTTGGAGTGATGACACACTTGTGCATAATCTCACTGCTGCCAAAAAATCCTTCAAGGGGCCATGTTTCACAGAGATTGTGATTATTGCTTGCTGGAATATTTGGAAGCAGAGAAATGGAGTAATATTTAAATCTGAAAGGCATTCCTTTATGGGATGGAAAGTGGGCTTTCTGTTGGATCTCCTTATGCTTAAGCATAGGTTGAGTGCTGCTTTGGCTGCTGATTTAGCGTTATGGATTAACTCCTTAACTTAGTCTGGGATAGACTTTCTTAGTCTCATCTCATGTATATTTGTACATATCTGTAACTGTAACGCTTGTGGTTGGTAATAAAGGGCTGTGGGGGTCTCCCCTGCAGTAGAAAATGTTTCAAAAAAAACCCTAGATCAGGGGGGTTCTGAAGCTGTCTCCGGCACCCTGTCGGAGAGGAAATCGTCACCGGAGGCATCTCCATCACCATGCATGCCTCCGGAGTGATGCGTGAGTAGTTCATCCTTGGACTACGGGTCCATAGCAGTAGCTAGATGGTTGTCTCCTCCTCTTATGCCTCCATGTTTAGATCTCGTGAGCTGCCTCACATGATCGAGATTGATCTTATGTAACTCTATGTGTTGTGTTTGCTGGGATCCGATGAATATTGAACTTATGCCAAATTGATTATAGTATTTATTGCATATGTTATTTCTGATCGTGCATGCTTTCCGTTGCTAGTGGTTGCTCTGGCCAAGTAGTTGCTAGTGACTCCAAGACGGAGTATTTATGCTTGATAGTGGGTTCATGCCTCCTATTCACCTTGCTCGAGTGACAGAAACGTGAAGGGGGAGGATGTGTTGTTGCCATTAGGGAGAAAACAGTGGTGAGAGTACCCGCGTGTATAATCCTTGCTTACATTACACACTTTATTTAATGCAGTTATCTATTGCTTGCAACTTAATACCTAAGGGGGTTCAGCTGAGGGTGGATTATTAGTCATAGATGCAGTTGGATTACGGTCTATGTATATTGTTGTAATGCCCGCAATAAATATCATAGTAGTCATCATGTCATCAATGTGCACTACGGTGCAACCTTTATTTGTCAATTGCCCAACTGTAATTTGTTCACCTAGCATGCTATCTTTTATGGAGAGACACCACTAGTGAACCTATGAACCCCGGTCCATTTTCCTACACTGTTAAAACCAACCACCACAATTTCTTGCTTTCTTTACTTACTGCAAGCATACATTATTTTCCACACTATATGTCTAATCTTTGTTTTCAGCAAGACCGGTGAGATTGACAACCTCACTATACTGTTGGGACAAAGTATTTTGGTTGTGTTGTGTGCAGGTTCCACGTTGTTGCTGACACCGGTGAGCCATCACCACCGTTAGTGGCATCAACCTTCCGAAGGTCCTGTTTCTCCTACTGGATTGATAACCTTGGTTCTTAGCTAAGGGGAATTTCCTACCGCTGTGGTCATCACACCCTCCTCTTGGAGTATCCCAAGACACAACATCAAGGAAATTTCTAGCACCGTTGCCGGGGAGGAAGAAGTCTTCTGGCAAGGGGAGTCTCTCAGTCTCAACCTCTTTATTTTGTTTATTGTCTTGTTTGTATTTTTTGTCTTGTTTTGCTTCTCTTTATCAAAAACACAAAAAAACATAGTCTACTTTATAGCATAGAAAGCAACTTCTATCATCAAGAGGAGGAAGAAGAAATTGTTGTATCTGGAAGCTCATTGGATAAAAAAGAGGAGGAGAGTGATGATCAAGAGGAGGAAGAATGGAGCTACCCATGTCAACCTCCCAATGATAGTAACTCTTTAAGTCATACATTATTTGATGAAATTGATACTTTCTATACTTGTGACCTTGATACTACTATGAATGAAACTTGTGAGAATGATATTGCTACTGTTATTTATGATAATCCATGCTACTTGGATAAATCTTATGATAATGATCTTGATGATGGTCCTATGTTACTTGATGTTATAAATCATAATGCTACTAAAAATAGTTTTTCTATAATGTGTCCTATACTTTTTAAGAGTGGCCAATTATCTTGTTTTGCTATTGCTAAAAGTGGGAAAAAAGAGGAGCTGATTTTGAATTATGATCCCACTATTTTTGAGCTTGATATGAATTGTGTGCTTTTAGACCCTAACAAACATGCTTTATGTGATAATTATGTTGTTGAGTTTGTTCATGATGCTACTGAAAATAATTATGAGAGAGGAAAATATGGTTGTAGGAATTTTCATGTTACTAATACACCTCTCTTTTTGTTGAAAGTTTTGAAGTTGCTCTTGTTCTAAAGTTCCATGATTTCTAGTTTGAGCTTCTTTAATTTATTTATTTACAAGATTATTATGCATAGGAAGTGGGTTAGACTTAAATTTGTTTTATACTTGTTTGTTGATGCTCTCTTTCGCTTAATTCATATTTCTTATGTGAGCATATTTGCTTTCTATGCCTAGCAATTTCTTCTTCCTCCTCTTGATCTGGAAGCTCACTGGATAAAAAATAGGAGGAGAGTGATGATCAAGAGAAGGAAGAATGGAGCTACCCATGTCAACCTCCCAATGATAGTAACTCTTTAAGTCATACATTATTTGATGAAATTATACTTGCTATACTTGTGACCTTGATACTACTATGAATGAAACTTGTGAGAATGATATTGCTACTGTTATTTATGGCAATCCATGCTACTTGGATAAATCTTATGATAATGCTCTTGATGATGGTTATATGTTACTTGATGTTATAAATCATAATGCTACTGAAAATAGGATTTCTATAATGTGTCCTATAATTTTTAAGAGTGGCCAATTATCTTGTTTTGCTATTGCTAAAAGTGGGGAAAAAGAGGAGCTGGTTTTGAATTATGATCCCACTGTTTTTGAGCTTGATATGAATTGTGTGCTTTTAGACCCTCACAAACATGCTTTATGTGATAATTATGTTGTTGAGTTTGTTCATGATGCTACTGAAAATAATTATGAGATAGGAAAATATGGTTGTAGGAATTTTCATGTTACTAATACACCTCTCTTTTTGTTGAAAGTTTTGAAGTTGCTCTTATTCTAACTTTCCATGATTTCTAGTTTGAGCTTCTTTAATTTATTTATTTCCAAGATTATTATGCATAGGAAGTGGGTTAGATTTAAATTTGTTTTATACTTGCTTCTTGATGCTCTCTTTCTCTTAATTCATATTTCTTATGTGAGCATATTTGCTTTCTATGCCTAGCTGAAAGGCGTTAAAGAAAAGCACTACCGGGAGACAACCCATTTTATTTTGCTGTTTTCAACCCATTTTCCTTTGTTTTCTTTTGTGTGCTTTGCACCTAGGTGTTGTATATTTCCATAGCAACCCCGCTGTTTCTTGTTTTTTTTTGAGTTTTTGTTGAGCCAAGTAAAGCCTCTAGTGGAAAGTTGAGGCTATATTTCGGATTTCTGTGCATCAAACAGATTTTGTTGTCCACTGTTTATTCTGTATAAATTAACAGAATATTCAAAATGACCTGAGTTTTTTTCTGCGTAATCCTGGGCTGTATACGCAACTTTTCTTAGTTGGCCACTTTTTGATTTGAGCAACATAAGATTTTTGAAAAAAAAATCTTTACCTATTGTCCTGTTTTGAAAGATTTCTGCCAATAATTGCATTTGCATTTAAATCTCTTTCTTTTGGTGTTCTTTTGAGAAAAAGAGTTTTAAGAGAAGTTGTGACAGTAGATAATGTGTTTTTGAGTGTTCGTCTTGTGTTTAGACTGAAACATGTGAATTTATTATTTCGATTGCACTAACATTGCTAATGAAGATTGTGAGAAGTTTGGTGTGAAGGAAGTTTTCAAGGGTCAAGAGAAGAGGATGATATGATGTGATCAAGAAGAGTGAAGAGCCTAATCTTGGGGATTCCCCGGTGGTACATCCCAGCAAATTCCAAGAAGACTCAAGCATCTAAGCTTGGGGATACCCAAGGCATCCCCTTCTTCATCAAGAAATTATCAGGTCACTTCTACTGAAACTATATTTTTATTCGGTCACATCTTATGTGCTTTACTTGGAGCGTCTTTTATTTTGTTTTCAGTTTTTTTTTTGTTTTTTCTTTCAGTTTCTCTTTACTTTTTGCAATAAACTTAGTTGGACCCCAGCATTCTTTTATTGGAGAGGGACACGCTCCGCTTTTTCATGGGAATACTTTGTATTCTTAATCTCTGTCTGGCTGCTGCATTTATTTAGCTCTTGTTTTGCGTGCATCTCTTATTAGAGTTGTTAGTTTTAGTAGTGTTATGTGAGTACTCTCATGTTTGATTGCTGTAGCATTTAGAGAGTTTTTAAAAAACATATTGTGTATGGTGCTTGTTAGGAGAAAGAAACTGTTGTTTAAAGTAGAATTTATATTGGTGCAAGTAGAAGCTTGTTTAGACTGTTGCTAGAACTTTTTCATGCCATGATAAATGTTATTTTAGTTCTAAAGCCTTGTGATGTTGAGTATCATGAATAGCCTCAAATAGTTGAGAGTGTTTAATATGTCATTGAAAGTTTCATGAGTTGTTCTTGTCATAAGGAAGCATAAATTTTTGGTATTCTCTTTCCAATGTTTTATTTGGTTGACTTAGCGCATGCTCACACCATGTTTATGACTATGAACCAGTAACGAATAGCCTCCATGACCACTTAGTTTTTTAACTATGATACCGCTTATGCTTTAATTAATGATGTTTATGTCGCTATGCATGATTATGGCTCTTATGCTCTCTTGATTTGTCCCTCCCAGTCTTTTGCTAACCTCTACATGTACTGAGTATGAGCTCTACTCGTGCATCCAACTCCCTTAAACCAAAGGTTTTCCCATTGTGTCCACCATACCTATCTACATGTGGTATTTAACTGCCACTCCAAGTAAATTACGCATGTGTTACCTTTAAAACTTTCAAAATTACTCCTGCTTTATGTTCCTGTTTTTTCTCATGAGGACGTCAATAGAGAATCTTTCTATCACTTGTTGATTGGATTTCATAACCTAGACTAGTGTCTTCATCCCCTTATCCAAAGGATAGAAGATCTGGCAGCGGGGTTACCAGCTCCAAATTAATACACACAAAATCTCTTCACTATTTTTGCCCCTGATTTATCAGTCAAAGCATCATTGTGTAAACAAAAGAGAAAGAGGGATGAAGTTCTACCCATATGCGTCCTTCACATGGGAGCCGCTCTTGTGAATCTAGTTGGATTGTGACGTACTGTATTTTCTGTTTACCATTCGTTGACTTTAACATACATCTCCCAAAATATAGACACTCCTTCACGGTATGTGATTGTTGGCATGCACCCGAGGATTTGGTTAGCCATGGTTTGTGAAAGATGGATGGGAGGAGTGTCAAACTTTTAATACCTCTGTTTAATAAAATAAAAGCTCTAGCACATGAGTGATCCTTGCTTCCCTCCGCGAAGGGCCTTTCTTTTACTTTTATGTTGAGTCTCCATCTTCTAACTTTATGCACAGTTGAGAGAGCATTTTTGCCATTCTAAGTTCTATGTGCACTGTCCCATGAACATAAATAATTACTTCATGATGTGATATCATTTGTTATTAAATTATTTGCTCTAGTCTTCCTCGTGAACTTTGAAGGTGTCCTAGCATTTATGTTTTTCCCCACTCTTAAGGACTAGTGAAATATCACTTTGCCATGCTTTCTCTATACCTGAAACAGACATTTATCTTTCTTTGCATTGTTTCTCATGATCCTTTATTTGAGATACTCTTCATGATGAAAAGTTATTTCTTTGCTTTATTATTAAAGTTCTATTTATCATGTTTGTGTTTGAAGTTCTATGATCTCAGCTTGCATATGCCTTTACATTTTTATGATCAAGATTATGTTAGTAGAATGTCACCTTAGAAATTATTGTTTTATCATTTACCTACTCGAGGACGAGTAGGAACTAACCTTGGGGATGCTTGATACGTCTCCAATGTATCTATAATTGCTGATGCTCCATGATGATATTATGCCAATTGCTACATGTTTTCTCCCTTCTTTATGTCATTTTTACACGTTTTCCGGGACTACCCTATTAACAAGATGCCAAGTGCCAGTTCCCTATTTTTTGTTGTTTTTTGTTTCAGAAAAGTTATTATGTAAATATTCTCGAAATTGGACCCCACAAAGCCCAAAGTGCCTATTTTACCCGGAAGCATCCAGAAGACCGAAGAGGAGACAAAGAGGGCCATCAGGGGGCCCACACCATTGGGTGCCCCCCCCCTTGGCCGCGCCAGGGGTGGTGTGGGGCCACCAGGGCTCCACCTCCTCTGCCCTTTCGCCTATTTATTCCCCCCGGATGGAAAACCCTAAACACCTGATCAAATATCCCCGAAAAGTTCTGCAGCCGCCGTCACCGTCAACCCTAGATCAGGGGGGTTCTGAAGCTGTCTCCGGCACCCTGCGGGAGAGGAAATCATTACCGGAGGCCTCTCCATCACCATGCCTGCCTCCGGAGTGATGCATGAGTAGTTCATCCTTGGACTACGGTTCCATAGCAGTAGCTAGATGGTTGTCTTCTCCTCTTATGCATCCATGTTTAGATCTAATGAGCTGCCTAACATTATAGAGATTGATCTTATGTAACTCTATGTGTTGTGTTTGCTGGGATCCGATGAATATTGAACTTATGCCAAGTTGATTATAGTCTTTATTGCATATGTTATTTGTGATCTTGCATGCTTTCCGTTGCTAGTGGTTGCTCTCGCCAAGAAGTTGCTAGTGAGTGCAAGAGGGGGTATTTATGCTTGATAGTGGGTTCATGTGTCGTCTTCGCCTTGCTCGAGTGACAGAAACGTGAAGGGGGAGGATGTGTTGTTGCCATTAGGGAGAATCAGCGGTGAGAGTACCCGCGTGTATAATCATTGCTTACATTACAAACTTAGTTTAATGCAGTTATCTGTTGCTTGCAACTTAATACCTAAGGGGGTTCGGATGATAACCTGAGGGTGGATTATTAGTCATAGATGTAGTTGGATTACGATATTTGTATATTGTTGTAATGCCCGCACTAAATATCATCGTAGTCATCATGTCATGAATGTGCACTACGGTGCAACCTTTATTTGTCAATTGCCCAGTTGTAATTTGTTCACCCAGCATGCTATCTTTTATAGAGAGACACCACTAGTGAACCTATGAACCCCGGTCCATTTTCCTACACTGTTAAAACCAACCACCACAATTTCCTACTTTCTTTACTTACTGCAAGCATACATCATTTTCCACACCATACATCTAATCTTTGTTTTCAGCAAGACCGGTGAGATTGGCAACCTCACTGTAGTGGTGGGAAAAAGTATTTTTGTTGTGTTGTGTGCAGGTCCCACGTTGTTGCTGAAACCGGTGAGCCATCACCACCGTTAGTGGCATCATCCTTCCGAAGGTCCTCTTTCTCCTACTGGATTGATAACCTTCGTTCTTAACTAAGGGGAATTTCCTACCGCTGTGCTCATCACACCCTCCTCTTGGGGTATCCCAACACACAACATCAGATGGTCTCACTCATTCATCAGATCCATAAAACTAACTGCGGCTCTACCCTTCCTCCTATTGGCCACAGACCCTTGTGCCGCATAATATAGAATACACCATGAGCTATATGGGTCGAGACCACCACTCGGACTATAATCCATCACTCTAATGCCTCTGACAAGTTCACTACACACCACACACATCCATCA
Organism: Alopecurus myosuroides; assembly: GCA_028641055.1. Classification (NCBI taxonomy): domain Eukaryota; kingdom Viridiplantae; phylum Streptophyta; class Magnoliopsida; order Poales; family Poaceae; genus Alopecurus; species Alopecurus myosuroides. The sequence goes on along the minus strand of CM054062.1, from coordinate 331,588,311 downwards.
CAAAGTATGCAGGGTTTTTATAGGCAGCGTCTGGAGCCGGTGGAGGGAAAAGGGGCGGGAGACGGTGGCGGGAAAAAATGGCGGGAGACACTGCCGGGAAGAAAGGGGTGGGAAAAAATTGCGGGAGACGCTGCCGGGAAAAAAGGGGCAGGAGAAATAGGGAGGGAGAGAAAAATGGGCAGTTACTAGTCGGGCCTAGCTAGCCCGAATGTTTTCTTCTCTGCGTCCCGACTGGATGTTATGCCCTCGCGTGCACACTAATCGGGCCTAACGTGGCCGAAAAGCCCTAATTGGGCTCAGCTACCCCGACTGGATCCTATCGGGTTTAGCAACCCCGAATGGCTAATATTTTTGAGAATGTTCAAATATGTGTATTATTTCCGGAATTAAGTAATATAAACGTATTATTTAAAAAATAGCTTTTCTTGTTATCTTTTGGAAAGACACCACTACTGAAACTATGGCCTCGGCCCATTCATTTACATTGTTTACTTGGTTTTTATCATCGCTTTCTCGTTATATCGTTCTAATTTATTACTCTCTACCAAACTGTATGTTTAACTTTTGTTGTTTACAGGAAGATGGGAAGCTTGACAACCTTCCTGGAAAGGTAGCAACTAAGGGAATTTTGTGTTTTGTGTATAGGTCTGCGTCTTCATCACGATGAATTTTTGGCACCTCAGTAAAGACTATGAATTCCTATTGGTTCGATAAACCTTGGTCTCTTCACTGAGAGAATTTGTCAGAATATTGCATCATACCTTCCACTTGGGGTTCCCCACGGTTGTGTTGTAATTGCACCATCAAGCGAATTTCTAGCAGCGGTTATGGGGACTTTAAAGCTTCAGCTAGGCAAGTTACAAAATTCCACTCTTTTAATTTGTTTTTATTGTTTAGGTATTTGTTATTTAGTCTTTTTTTGCTTCCGTGTTTCTCTAAAAGTCAAAAACACATGAAAAAAACAGAATTTCGGCTTCTAGTCTTATACGTGCTCCGTTTGTTTGACTTATATTTATCTTGCTAAGATGGGTTCATCTGAGAACACTAAGTTATGTGACTTTACTAGCACCAATAATAATGATTTTATATGTAAACCATTTGCTCCACCTGCCACTATGGTAGAATCTTATAAAATTAAACCTGCTTTATTGAATCTTGTGATGGAAGAACAATTTTATGGTATTTGTGAAGATGGTGCCTCTCGTTTAAATAACTTTGTTGGTTATGTGATATGCACCAATTATAAATATGTAGAACTTGACATTACAAAACTAAAACTATTCTCTTTCTCATTAGGAGGAAGAGCTATAGAATGGTTATTATCTTTGCCTAGAAATAGTATTGATTCTTAGACTAAATGCAAAGATGCTTTTATTAAAAAATACTATCCACCTACTAAAATTATAAAATTGAGGTGTAATATAATGAAATTTAAAGAATATGATAATGACCATGTTTCTCAAGCTAGGGAAAAATAAAATTTATGGTTAAGAATGGCCCCACGAATGGAATAACTATGAGGATGGTTGTCCAAACTGTTTATGCAGGATTAAATTTATCTTCGAGAAATTTATTAGATTCAGCTGCGACATGTACCTTTATGTCCAGCACACTAGGTGCAGCAATTAAACTCTTGATATGTTTGAAAATTATTCTCAATGGCAATACCGAAAGAGCGTTAAGAAGGTAAATTATGTTGAGCAGATCTCTTTTTTGAATGATAAAGTTGATATGAATGTTTCTATTCTCACTAGAAAGTAAGTTCCTATTGATTCCTCAATAAAAGGATCAATTTGAAGTTAATTTTATAGCTACAACAATTTCAACAACAATCTTATAAGAACAACTTTGGTGGTAACAACTATAAGCCATATCTAGCTAATAATGGTAATTATTATAGAAATTCATATGGAAATTCTGAAAATAATATAAAATTGTACCCTATGATGTTTAGGAGATGATTAAATATTATATCTATAGATAAAAAGTTTTCAATAAAATTTGTCGTGGATGTGTAAAGACAGATGCCATGGGATGGCTTAAGTTGGGGCCGATGGACGCTGTAGGTATCCGGGGAGGGATCGCACGCCGAACTGGCGCGCTCAGAACACTGCAAACAACACGATCTACCCAGGTTCGGGGCCCTCGTGTGAAGTAACACCCCTACTCATGCCTTTCTCTCTGTATTATGTTATGCCGAGTACACGAGTTCCTCTCTCTCTCTCTGTATCGTTCTCTCTATGAGTAGCTAAGTCTCGCAATAAATGAGCATGTGTCCAACGTCCCTCGCGCAGGAGGGGGTAGGCCACCTTATATACTGGTGACCAACCACTAATCTATGAATAGAAGTACTGAGTAGACAACACCACTGTGCAGCAGCGCACGCCTCTGTGTCTTCGGTGTCGCTGAAAGTCTTTGCGGTAGGCCGCTGACATGTCTTGTCCCCCTTGTCAGCCTCCACGGTAGGCCAATTACATGTCATGTCCCCCTTGTCAGCCTCCACGGTAGGCCACTGACATGTCATGTCCCCCTTGTCAGAGACAGGACTTGACAGCGCTCATACCGTACTGCACCCACGTCTCTATACAGATTACCACGTACCTAGTAAGTTGAACCGCACGCCGGTACGGTCCCTGGATACGCGGGATTCACCTCAATGGCTCCATTGACTTTGCGCCCGAGTAGAACATCTTCTCCTCTCCCTGGATCACCCAAGCACTACCCGGCTGACCCAGACTGATACTTGAATCTTCCCTTGACCTCTTGTGCTTCCTGCCGAATAGCCCCAACCGGGTAGCGCCTCTATCCGGCACGTACCAACTCGGTACGGCCGAACTTGGTGAACGATGCCTTGAACTCCATTCTTCACTTATCTTACCCCTACTCGGAGGTAGCCCCCCGACAAAATTGTTGAAGAAAATCTTGAAAAACTTGATAATATTGTCCTAAAAATAGATAATCTTGCTCATGATGTTGAAATATTCAAAATTAGAACGTCACCTCTTGAAGATAAGAAAAATGAATATTTAAATTCTTTACAAATTAAAGTTAATAACAATATAAGGATGTTAGCTCAATTAGATGCTAGATGGGGTAGTGAAGAAAAAGAAGTTGAAATTGCTGAAAAACTTGCTCAGGGTAAAACTGCTGGAATTTCTTCTATTCAAATGCATCAAGATATTAAAACTTCCAGTACCTATGAGTCTCCTACTTGTTCTAGATATGCTAATGGGAAAAGAAATGGGATTGTAGAGGTCGCAACTTTAGGTAGAAAGAGTCTCATAAGTTTGGAAAGTGTTAAATATGTTAATGAGATAAATGTTTAAAGTAGGCTTGATGATAGCATGACTTTAGGAGAGAATGTTGCCACTATTTTTTATGATGATAATATTGATTTTTATAATTGTAACCCCATGTAATTCATAAAGTTAGTACACCAAAATTGCCAAAGCTTCTAATGCTAGCAAATCAAATATTACTTTTACTAAACATATCACCAAAGCTACCATTAAAGCTAAAGAAAAAAAGGCTCAAACTTGAACCTTGTAGTCCTGGAAAATTACAAGATGGTTGGTATCCTATTATCAATAAAAATATAATTAACTTTGATTGCAATACCTTAATTAAAACCTATGGCTGATTGTTCTTGGGGTGGCTACCTTCTTGATTCTACTATAAAAAACATGTGGGAAGGATTGATGATGTTATTATTGTTTCTAATAATAATTATGTTCTAGTTTATTTTCTTGTTATGGATATTGAACGCAATGCTTCTCCTTCTATCATTTTGAAGACCTTTTCTTATAACGGTTGGTGTTACTATTGATCTGAAAGAGGGAAATATAAGATTTCAGTTTCTGCTTAAAATGGGCATGGAACATTTCCCCGGAAAGAGAATAAAGTTACCTTTTAAGTCCATTATAAGGGCTTGTTATGATCTTGATGTTGTTCTTATTGAGAATACTTTCTTTTCGTTTTATTCCTACCTAAAAGGCGTTAAAGAAAAGCGATTATGGGAGGCAACCCATTATCTTTTGGCTTTCAATTTGATTTTTTGTTGATTCTTTAATTTGTTGTTTATGTAAAAATTATCTTTATCGTTTATTTTATTTTGTGTCAGGAATAGTCTTTAATGATTTGATAGTGTTAAGCTTGTTTTGCTTTCCAGAAACACATTTCGTGCGTTGCACCGTAAAAATCATAAAGTATTATCTGAACATTATCTCGATTTGATTTTGGAGCGAAAATTTGGGCATATTATCTATCTTTCTTATTTTTAAGTTTTATGATTTGAGCTACAAAAGTATATCATAAAAAATCATCTTTACAGACAGATTTTTTTGACATATTTCTCCCGTTATTTGCATTTGCCTCTTTACAATCGTTGTTTGCGGTTCTCTAGGGTTGGAGTGCCTTTTATAAAGATTTGTAACATTAGCTAATGTTAAATTGAGTATGTAAAATGTGTCCCCACAGTACCCAAGTGGATTTCTTTTAATGATTAGTAACCCCTCTAATGAAGTTTATGAAATGTTTTATGTGAAGAAAATCTTTAAGTACCACGAGAGAGTATGATGGAAGAATATCAAGGAGGGATAAAAGCTCAAACTTGGGGATACCAAGGCACCCCGACTAAATATTCAAGAAGTATCAAGCGTCTATGCTTGGGGTGGATAAGTTGTGGGTTTTGTGCTGGGGTGGATGAGCGGTAACCCAATTATAGGAAGCTCTCATTCAATTAGAGGGGCTATAATTAGAAGCTCTAATTAGACCCTCTAATTCTACTAGAGAGAGAGAGGCTTGAGAGTCAATTGTGTGTTTTTCTTTGATCCTTGGGGTCCTTTATATAGTGGGAGGAGGGGAATACTTTCCAAAAGGGGGAGGAGTCATGGTTGTTCTAGGAGTTGGTGGCCGCACCATGAGGAGGTGGCCGCACCACCCTCCTAGCCCAACTTGGATTGGTGAGGTGGAGTCCAACTCCACCTCCCACTTCTTCCCTTTTTTATTTTTTGCCTTTTCTTTTCTCTCTAAAGCCAATAGATGCGAGTGAGCTCAACACTTTCGATAGGTTTGTCGTCTAAGGCGATGACTGTTATCTCAGCCTTCTTCCGCTTTCAGGAGCCTTTCTCCACATTTACGCTCGGGGTGGCTTCAGCGTTTTTGTCGGCTTTGGCAGCTAAGGCGAGATACTCCTTTTTTGCGGCCGCTTCGCTAGGTTGGGCCGAATCACTTGTCCTCAAAGAAGAAAGAGAAAGAGAAAATACGAATGAGTCAAAAAAGCAGAGCACGTCAAGAACATGAAAGTAAAGTGAAAGATATGATGTTGCCTTTGGCGGAGGGTTTTGTGTGTCGTACATCGGGCGGCTCTCCGTATATATGATGTGCTTGGTGATGATTTTTTCCATCCAGCTTATGAGCTGGACAGATGAAAGATCAGTGGGGAGAAGTGCATGTTTTTGGAGGTACCATTCTACTCAAATAGCATCCTGCCATGGCGGTATGACAAGGGGAGGATTCACCTTGACACCTAGTAGAGGATGTTTCGACTCCATTTAGCTCAGGTTGGCTGCAGTGAGCCTCTCGGTCTTCCTCTTCACTTGTAGAAAATGAGCCTCTAGCCCCCCCCCCCTCCACCCACCTTTTGTCCTTCCCAACAGTAGAAAGGAGCTCCCATCTACTCGAGCTCCTCGTTCTCTGACTCCCAAACAGTAGGAGACTGGGGCACTAGGTGACGCTGCCCATAGCCGAAGATACTGATAACACGGTACAACTCATAGGAAATATATCCATCGATGACTTCATAATCAATGTTGATCTTGTAAAGTGGGTTCTTCTCCCAAAAATTGTGCTGCCAACTTGGGAATTTTTCTTCATGTCACGGTATGCCTCGTCGATCAATGCGGTTGCCATATTAGCCATCTAAGTCCTTTCATACTTAAGCTGGAAGAGGTCCTGGAGATTAATATGGAACTGAGATGGTATGTCAATACCCCAGGTGTTCTTCATCTTCAACTTGTCATTCCTTATATCAACGTTAGAAAAACGTATGCCGATGTTGACAAGGAAATCAAGGAGTGTTGGACAATCTTTGTCACTACTACAATACAAAAAATGGAACAATTTTGTTTCAATGTTAATACCGCTGCAACAAGTATATTGTTTCAATGCAACAACAAATGGAACAAATGTTAATACCGCTGCAACAAGTATATTGTTTCAATGCAACAACAAATGGAACAAATGTTAAACACCGCTGCAACATGTTTATTCTTTCCAATGCACATATCAAATGGGAACAAAATGGAACATGCATGTAGGATTCAAATGGGAACAAAATTAGATTCAAATGGATATACATATGGGATTCGAATGGATACATTGCTATATGAATACACATGGATACACATGTTGCTATCCAATGCAATTTTCTATATGGGATTCAAATGGATACATTTCTATATGAATACACATGGATACAAAATAAAGAGAGGAGAGCAAGGATCGATCGGAGAAGTTGTGTTTACCTTACCCATTGGAAGACAAGGACACGTCTCTTGTGAGCAATTTGGATTACGGTCACATCTTGTTGATTGGTCGTGTACTCGAGATCAAGGCCAAGATAACCCCCACCATCCTCGCGAAGCCATTGCCTCAAGGGGTCAAGTAGACCCGGGATCCGGGAGCTCTCGTTTGTGTAGGAGACTTCGAGATTCCTACCATGTGTGGGCACATTCAACAACTAAATTCCATACAGAGCCATGGTGGAGAATAGGGAAGAAGAGAGGAGAGCAAGAGGAAGAAGAAGAGTGGCACGTGTTACTGTAGCAATTAATGATTCTCTATTTTTAAGACTCTCCCGGTGATGGAAAAACTTCCAAAGCACGGGAGGCAAACGGTTTGGTCATTTAGTCCCGGGCCGTATTGAGACCCGGGACTAAAAGGTCTTGGGCAGGTAGAACGGTTGCCAGACCACTTTTAGTCCCGGTCCGTCTGACAACCCGGGACTAAAAGGGTTCAAGGCGAGGCGAACGGTTGCCCCGCCCCCCTCTAGTCCCGGTTCGATAGCTATTGGGGACTAGAGGTAAAAAACTATAGGGGTTTTCTACTAGTTCTTGATAAGGATAAGGCCATCTCGCAACGGCTTCACCGCCTTTTCGACCCAGCATGCCATCTCAATGCTTGTGATGTTCGAAACCGAGGAAAGACCTCCTCTTTGTTAGGGAGAGGAACGTCCTTGACATAGAAAAAGGACCCCGTCCACTCTTTGACGGAATCGATTTTGGGAACCTTAGTGAACCAATCTTCCCTATTCCTACGTGGGTTTAGGCTAACTATGCCATAGACATCCAGTTGCTTATTTCCAGGTCCGCCTATGGTCTCGTGCTTGAAGACATTGGAGGCGTAGGGGCTGATTCCGCCTCCGAGGTGGTTGAGGGAATCCAGTACCGCGTGCCGGCGGAGCGTATTCTTGGACACAACCTCATCGCCGTCCATTTCTTTTTCCTCCGCCTTTGAGTCAGACTGACTGGAGTAGATTGTCTCCGAGGCAAGAGGGTCCTCACATCCCTGAGGAGTGGAGCCACCGCCGGTGTGCAGCATGACGCCGGTGGGCCATGGTATCACTAGAATTGAACATGACCATGGATCTTACGCCTCTTAGGGGAGCCTCCTTTGTCGGAGAAGCAGTGTCGTCTCGCGCATCATCGCTGGAACGTACGAGAAGGCTCGTTGTCGGATTCGTCATTGAGATGATACTTTCGGGTGCATGATGGTTCTCGCTGGAGCTCTGTGCAGTGCGCTCGAGGGACAGCGAGTGAGATGGGAAGTGTGTGGTGAGTCTTTGGAATGGAAGTGAAACGTGGAAGGGTAAACATCCCCTCTTTATAGAGATGTGTGGCGATTTGTGCCGCCCGTTGGAGACGGGCAGGATGAATGCTATGCGAGTCTCCATAACTACGGTGACCTGTGTAAATCCATGATGCCTCGGTTATCGTGTGAGATAAGCGGTGGCATGCGGTCATCTTCCATCTTCACACAGCATCCCAGGAGTAGGGCCCACCACAGATAGATGTGACACTGCCAAACTTGGTGAGTTGTCAATTCGTGTAGATCCTCTCTCATAAGGTGGATCGTTAGTTCCAACTTAAGAGTCGGATTATGTTTTCATCTTATTTCATGAAAGGCGAATGCGACATTGGCACTTTGGGGAATAATCAAGGTTATGGAGTTCGAAAAGTTTGGCAAAGTGAAAGATGAAAACCAGAAGTTTAAACCTCTCCGCGGGCTACTGTTGGGGTTATGTCGAATATGGTACCATTCTCCATAGATCCTAAGATGGAATGCTAGGTTGGCCTAAGAGGATGCAAACAAGGAGGATTTACAGGGGCTGGTATGTCGCCAACGTATCTATAATTTCTGATGTTCCATGATGATATTATGTCAATTGCTACATGTTTTCTATACACTTAATATAATTTTTTATGGATTTCCTGGGACTAACCTATTAACAAGATGCCACAGTGCCAGTTCATGTTTTCTGTTGTTTTTTGGTTTCAGAAAAGTTGTTCTGGAAATATTCTCGGAATTGGACAAAACAAAATCCCAGGGTCCTATTTTCTGTCACGTACACGGAGTCGAGAGGAGACCCGGAGGGGGGCTCCGTGGCGGCCACACCACAGGGTGGCGCCCCTCCCCCTCCCCCTTGGTCGCTCCATCAGGTGGTTTGGGCCCCTCGGGCGGCCACCGACATCGCCCTTTTTCCTATAAATTGATAACCTCGGGAAAACCTAAATACCCGAGCCTCCATCCACGAAAACTTCCATAGCTGTCGTCATCATCAACCCTAGTTCGGGGGGTTCTGAAGCTCTCCCCGGCTCCCTGTCGGGAGGAGAAATCATCACCAGAGGGCTCTACATCACCATGCCTGCCTTCGGAGTGATGTGTGAGTAGTTCATCCTTGGACTACGGGTCCATATCGGTATCTAGATGGTTGTCTTCTCCTCGTTTTGTGTCATCATGTTTAGATCTTGTGAGCTGCCTAACATGATCAAGATCATCTTATTGTAATGCTACATGTTGTGTTTGTTGGGATCCTATGAATATTGAATGCTATGTCAAGTTGATTATAGATCTATCTTTTATATGTTATTTATGTTCCTCCATGCTCTCTGTTACTAGTAGATGCTCTGGCCAAGTTGATGCTTGTAACTCCAAGAGGGAGTATTTATGCTTGATAATGGGTTCATGCCTCCAGTTATGTAGGAGAGTGACAATAACTTCTAAGATTGTGGATGTGTTGTTGCCACTAGGGATAAAACAGGAATGTTTTGTCTAAGGATAATTCTGTTGGTTACATTGCGCACTTTACTTAATGCAATAATATGTTTCTTGCAACTTAATACCCAAAGTTTGATCGGATGACGTCCTGAGGGTGGATTATTAGTCATAGATGCAGTTGGATTACGGTCTATGTATAATGTTGTAATGCCCAAATAAATATCATAGTAATCATCATGTCATGCATATGCACTACGGTGCAGCCTCTATTTCTCTCAGTTACCCAGCTATAATTTGTTTACCTAGCATTTTATTTATCTGTTTTGGAGAGACACCACTAGTGAACTGTGGACCCTGGTCCATTCTTTTACACTGATAATACAACCTACTGCGAGCATTGTTCTGTTTCACTACAAACATTGTTCTCATTTCATTCACTGCAAACAAACACCATTTTCCATACTATACGTCTAACCCTTTGTTTTCAGCAAAACCAGTGAGATTGACAACTTCACTGTTTTGTTGGGGCAACGTATCTTGGTTGTGTTGAGTGCAGATTCCATGCTGCTGCTAAGCCTGGTAGTGTGTCCTGCCAACATCAGATGTCAACAACCTTCAGAAGTGATTTCTTTCTCCTACTGGTCGATTAAACCATGGTTTCTTTCTGAGGGAAAACTTGCTGCTGTCACACTCATCAAGCAAGTTTTCTGGCGCCGTTGACGGGGAGGAAGAGGATTTCTGCAAGGGGATATCTCACCTCAAATCTCTTTACTTTGTTATTGTTTTGCTTAGTTTATTTTATTTTGTTTTGTTTGCTTCTTTATAGCAAAAAAACACACAAAAATGGCCTTATTATAGTTGTTATTTTTGCTATCCTGTTTTTAATCTTGCTGAAATGAGTTTGCCTGAGAACACTAAGTTGTGTGACTTTACTAGCACAAACAACAATGATTTTATTTGTACACTTATTGCTCCACCTGCTCCTAATGCAGATTTTTATGAAATTAAGCCTGCCCTGTTAAATCTTGTTATGATAGAGCAATTTTCTGGTGTTTGTTCTAATGATGTTGCTGCTCACCTTAATAATTTTGTTGAACTTTGTGAGATGCAAAAGTATAAGGATATAGATGGAGATATTATTAAACTGGAATTGTTTCCTTTCTCTTTAGCTAAAGAATAGTTGCTATATTTGCCTAAAAATAGTATTGATTCTTGGACTAAATGTAAAGATACTTTCACTCGAAAATATTATCCTACTGCTAAGATTATATCTTTAAGAAGTGGCATTATGAATTTTAAACAATTTGATAATGAGAATGTTGCTCAAGCTTGGGACAGATTGAAATCTTTGGTAAAGAATTGTCCCACTCATGGACTGACTACTTGGATGGTCATCCAAACCTTTTATGCAGGTCTGAATTTTTCTTCAAGAAACCTTCTGGATTCAACTGCTGGAGGTACCTTTATGTCCATCACTTTGGGTGCTGCAACAAAGCTTTTTGATGATATGATGATAAATTATTCAGAATGGCACACTGAGAGAGCTCCACAAGGTAAGAAGGTAAATTCTGTTGAAGAAACCTCTGCCTTGAGTGATAGGCTTGATACTATAATGTCTCTGCTTGTGAATTGTAAAACTCATGTTGATCCTAATAATATTCCTTTAGCCTCTTTGGTTGCTCAAGAAGAGCATGTTGATGTGAACTTCATTAAAAACAACAATTTCAACAACAATGCTTATAGAAATAATTTTGGTAGTAACAATTAGGGATTATTACTCTTGTGCCCCCGATTCCTTAGTTCTTCTCACTTTTCCCCACGGTTGAAAGTTTTACTCACTTTTCCCCATCTCCTTAGGTGGAACTCTCACGAATGCTCACACATAACGTTGTTGTGACTTCCGTTAACTCTGACTAGTGGGGCCGTGTGGGACTGTGTCACGTTGGACCTGACAAGTGGGACAAGTGCGGCTGAGTTTCTGTGTCATTGTCCGTTAGGCCGTTGTATGCTTCGTACGTCGTAGAACGGGCCGGGTTTGTTGATAATTAAATTCAGCCTGCTAGCATACCCACGTGCGCGGTCAGCCTTTTATGCATGTCATCGTTTCAGCCTGCTATGCATGCGCCCGGTGTTGGCATTGATGAGTGCAGCGTTGACTAGTTTACATGATTAAAAGGCTGTGGTTCAACCGCCACCTAGCCATGCACGGATGCCATTCATTGGCAACGCTGCCATCCATGCAGCCACCTAGCCACGCATGCCGGTGTGATTCGGTCGCCACCTAGCCACGACGCGTGCATCTTGATTCAGTTGAACGCTCGATTAATTTGTCGCGTCATTTAACGCGTCGAGCAACACATTGGGGCACGGTCAGACTGAGTGATGAAAAAACGGCGGTTCCTCCACCCCCTCCTCTCCATAGTACAACCGCGACGCCTCGATGCAGTGTGAATAAACGGCGACGCCTCGATGCAGTGTGAAAAAAAAGTACAACCGTGACACCTCGATGCATTGTGAAAAAACAACGGTTCCATCCATCCCCTCCTCTCCCTTGGCTACTTAAACCGCGTCTCATAACCTCCTCCTCCATATCTTCCATCTCCGCCTCCTCCCAATTCTATTCTATCCAACCATAGCCAAGGCACAAACCGACGACTCGACGTACGTGAAGATGCAGTTCAACGCACCAACCTTCCGCTTCCGACCCATTGTGCCTGAGGTCCGCTACCCCCCCCCCCCCCCGGAAGGGTCGTTGAGACCGCGTAGCGCGTCTGGGCGTTCTCACACTGGAAGAACAATACGGAGTTGGCCTGTCTCTTTCTCTGTGCGGGCTTTAACCACCTCCCGGCGGGGTCCCCAGTCATGTTCCGTCTGGCGGAACAGCACCCACTCCACTGCTCCAGTGGTAGGCCTCGTCGCCTACTTCACAAATAGGTTTGATTTGTAATACCTGCTCGGCCGCGTGTTCTGGTGTGGATGTGAGTTCATCGCATTCACGACCTACAACATGTACACCGACTTAGAGAGCATCTTCCCCGAGGAAAACCACATGCACACCCTTCACTACTATCTCGGCGAAGACGACATCAAGAAGGAGTGAAGATGACGAGTACGGCGGCAAGGAGGAGTGAAGACGACGACGGTGAAGTCCAGACGGTGTTGGTGTTGCGCACCCGTGGTGTTGCCGGGCCTAGCTAGTGTACCGTGCTATGTAACGTATATCATGTGTTCCCCTGACGATGTACCGTACTATGTAGGGATCTAAGAATCCCATATCTAAGTTATTTATAGTTGTTCGTGCGTGATGTGTTCTTTTATATATGTATTCATATTATTTCCATGTGGTTTGCCCCCAAGTTAATTAAGGCATGACTAAGAGCACATACAACGCAACCTTTTAGAGTAGACGCAACCATTTTTATCTTTTCTTTCCTATATTTGAACTAGTAGTTACACTAGTTTGTGAAAAAAGAAAAGAACCCAAACTAAAAAGTAAGAAAAATTTATGAACTAGTTCTCTGTATGCTGAGATAAGGACAGAAAATCAAAACATATTTGTGAACTAAATAAGGTTAGATATCATATTAGTCGAAAAAATAACTCATTTTTTTGCACGTGCATGACAACTAACTTGTAGAAAAAATAAAATTAATATTATTTCCCTTTTGTTTTTGGCATTCTTAAAACCCTTTGCATTTTGTGAACACTTTTTATTTTACTATCACCTCCAGAAAATAGAATAGGATGGGAAATCAAATCTCAAATAAATGAAATCTCTTTGAATTGTTGAAAGAAAAAAAAATTAGAGCATCGCGTGTTTGTGGATTTTTCCTAGAACTCGGTGTAACCAAACTGAAGCTAAACTGAACTGAAGAGAGTGCTCCTCTGAAGAAGAGATGATCTCGAGGTATTTGTGTTGCGCAGGTAGTGCTAACTGTCATCTGGTCAACTAAAAAACTAGATACAGTGACAAACAAACTTAGATGATCTCGAGAGATGCGCATTGAAATCCATCGCATTAAGGTTTCATGACATGGACTTAATAGACAGTTAACAGTACACAACATCTCTAACGAGGGTTGACCAGCACGTAAACAAATCCTACAGCAACAATGCAAAAAATAAAAGCCTAAAGCTATCATATTTGCTTGCTGCATCACTTGAATCATCTACTTCAAGTTCTTGTTCATCTTCTTCAATTCACCCTTCAGATCTGCATCCCACACTATCGGAGCACCCTTCAACTCTGCATTCCCCATGTTCTTCACGGATGAAGGCAGATTGAGCTCGAGGGTTGGAGCCCCCTTTAAGTCAATCAATCCCTCCCTTTGAAGCCTCTCCACTTACTCATCCATCCACTCGAAATGATTGCATTTTTTCACGATCTGAAAACAAAATAATGAAGCATAAATCCCAACTCCGTGGATGCAAGAAGAGAACCGAGATCTGGAAACGAAAAATTCAGAGCTAAAGGATGCGAGAGGAACCAAGATCTACCTTCCCCTCCGTCCTACTCTCGCATCTGACGAACTCGCGCGCAAAGTTGCCATTTTCTCCTGCTTCGAAGTCCACCTCTTCAGTGGCGCGCTGCATGGGCAATCGGGACACCGTTGCATCAGCACTGGACCATACATAGGCCACGGGGGGCGGGAGAATGAAGTGGAGGTCGACATTTCACCGGAGAGGAAGAAGAACTGTTCTATCACCGAGATCCAAACGGGAGGCGAGCACGGGCTTCTGTGTGACCGTGTTGATGGGTGGATGAGGGCACGGGCTGCTGTGTGACTGTGTTGATGTGTCAGTGGAATACAACAGCGCGACCAATCAGGATTTAGAACCAGCCTCCTACGGATCGCCCGCCCTTCTAGACGACTGAACTCTGATCTCAACCGTCGAGGCCATCCAACAGCGCGGAGACGGTGCGCGGGGCTGTCCCTAGAATTCCTTCTAGAAGGTCGGATCTTACAGCTGGCATTGGCGGTAGAGTATGATCGGATGGCTGACGTTCGGCGCTAGGGTTTTGGTGTTACGAGGTTATCGGGGTTTTGGGGTTATTAGGGTATGATAGAACTTCAAATGACCATAACTAATTCAAAAAAGATCCAAAAAATGGAAACGAAGCGTAGTTTGTTAGCTTATAAGATATAGTTACTAGAAAAAATATATAAACATGCTATAGGAACATTTTCAAGAAAAATCATTTTCACAAGCAAGTCATCAAAATCAGGTTCAAATGACCATAACTAATTCAAAAAAAAATCAAAAAATGCACGGCAAGATCACATAGCCGTCATATGTGACATGATTATGAGAAAAAAATATAAACTCGGTGTCAAGACATTTTCATGAAAAAGGCTTCTCACAAATGAGCTGAAGGGAATATGCCCGAGAGGCAATAATAAAGTGTTTATTATGTTATTCCTTGTTTATGATAGATGTTTATTTCTCATGCTAGAATTGTATTAACCGGAAACGTTAATACATGTGTTATTAATAAACAAACCAACGTTCCTAGTGAAGCCTCTCTTTTAACTAGCTCGTTGATTAATAGATGATCAAGGTTTCCTGATCATAGACATTGGATGTTGTTAATAACGGGGTCATGTCAGTAGGAGAATGACGTGATGAACTTAGACCCTAACTAAGTATAACAAAACGATCAAGTCATTTAGTTTTGTTGTTATGTCTTACATTCGGAGTAAGATTGTTCCTTTTTTTTGACACCATTACTGTGGGGGAAACCCCCACAGCCCCCCATTTATTAAATAAATAAAAAAGTTATTTACAAATGTACAATATGTACAAGAAGATTATGGGAGTGAATTAATCCATGATGTCAAAAAAACAGAGTCTGCACTCTTCACCCTGTACTTAAGCAGAGTGACTTCCTGTGTAAACAGGGCCTTCCAACCTCTGAAAGTTGGCTTGATGTTCTTGAAGATCCATCCATTCCTTTGCTTCCAGATGCACCAGCAAGCCAGGATCACAATCTCCACAAAACAAGAACCAGCAAAATGCTTTCTGGCATACATGATAGCATAAGATGGTGTGCCAGGTATCCAAGGAATCTGCAAGTAGTTCCAAATCCTTGTACTGAATGTACAATTGAAAAATAAGTGTCTCCAATCCTCAAGAACATGGTCAGGGCACAGGACACAATCAGATGATGAATTAATGGTCCAATGTCGTCGAATTAACATGTCCCTGGTATTAATTCTATCATGCAGGATAAGCCAAGCAAAAAATCTATGCTTAGATTGACACTTGCTCCTCCAAATTGCAAAAGAAATTGGATCATCAGGGACATCAGAAAAATGGTGTTTATAAAATGAGCTAGGACGTAATCTGCCACTAGAATGTGGGCTCTTCCATTGATCTGTAATATCAAGTTGCAATGTAAAATGACCAATCATGCCTTTCAATAACCTAAGCTCTTCATTTGCTTGAACTGACAGGGGTAAAGCAAAGTTCTGGAGACAATCTGTGCCAAGCAGGAAATCATTTACAGACTGAAATTTGTCTTTGGCAAAAGAAAAAAGTCTTGGGAAGGTTATCTTAAGAGGTTGAGGCTGCCATTTGTCTTCCCAAAACAATATTGTGAAACCATTGCCCACACAGCATGTAGTGTAGTTCCTGTAACTCCCAGATAATGCCAATATATTTTTCCACCAAAAAGAACCAGACTCAACCACAGCATGAGGAACAGCCTTATAATAGTAAGCATCAGTAACAAGTTGCACCCAAGGCAAGGCTTCCTGATTATAAAGTTTATCAAGATGTTTTAATAAAAGGGCAGAGTTCTGGATTTTCAAGTTAATTACTCCCAGCCCTCCCTTTTTCTTTGGTTTGCACACCATATGCCAAGCTGCAAGTGATTGAGCTTTTTCCTTTCCTCTTTTACTCCACAAGCAATGCCTTCTTGCTCTGTCAATAACCTCAATGACACCAGTAGGAATAACAAGAGAAAGCATATAATAGGTTGGCAAGGATGATAACACAGAATTCACTAGCACCAGTCTATCTCCATATGACAAAAAAGAGGAGGTGGCAGAAAGTCTCCTTTCAACTCTATCAATCAAAGGAGAGAAATCCTTGATAGTGGGTTTAGTGGTACCCATAGGCAAGCCTAGATAAGTGAAAGGCATAGACCCAGTTTTGCATTGGAAAAGTTCAGCCAGAGCATTAGCTTCCTCAGCAGTTAAGTTGATAGGAATTATAGATGATTTATGAAAATTGATTTTCAGGCCTGTAAAAGCAGCATAAGTGTTGAGAATATCCTTGAAAACATCCAGGTCTTTGGCACATGCAGGAAGCACCACAATAGTATCATCAGCATACTGAATTATAGGAAAATCTTTACGGACTGGGATAGGAGAGGAAAGTAGACCATCAGAGTACGCTTTGTTTACTAAACTCTGTAATAAATCAGCTCCTTCAACAAAAAGAAGTGGAGACAAAGGATCTCCCTGTCTAACTCCTCTTTTGCAATGAAATTTCTTCCCAGGTATTCCATTGAGTAGAACAGAAGAAAAACCTGATGCTAAAATTTCTCTTACCCAATTGAGGAATAAATCTGGAAACCCCTTAAATTTTAGGACTTGTATAATGGCATCATGGTCCAAAGTGTCAAAGGCTTTTTCAAAGTCAATCTTGAGAACCACAATTTTTATTTTGGACTGTTGACACTGATGCAGAAACTCAAAAGACCAAGCAAGGCAATCCTGGATGGTTCTTCCCTTAATAAAACCATATTGGTTATCATGAATTGTATCACAAATCACATTTTGCAACCTATTAGCAATAAGCTTGGTGACAAATTTGAGACAAGTATTAGTCAAGGAGATAGGTCTGAAATCATTGACAGTTTCAGGAGAGTTTGATTTTGGGATAAGAGTGATATATGAGTCATTAATACTTTGTAAAGATAAATTCCCTGAATGGAAATCATGGCAGAGCTTTGTGAAATCTTCCTTTAACACCTCCCAGCATTTTTTAACAAAGAGTCCATTGAAACCATCAGGGCCTGGTGCTCTATCAGTCTTAAGGGATTTCATAACTGAAGTAATCTCTTCTGTAGTAAAAGGCTCAACCAAGCATTGTAAACTAACAGTTGGATGTAGGATATTGGAGAGATCTAAAAGTTGTGATGTGACAGAGGAGACTCCCATTCTGTTCTTGAAACAAGTCCAAAAAGCAGCTGCCTTGTGATGATGATCTATTAAAGATACACCTTCCTCGTTTTTAATTTCAGCTATAGTGTTAAATCTATAACGCTCTGTAGCTTTAGCATGGAAAAATTTAGTATTTTCACCACCAAGTTGCACCCAACGGATAGTGCATCTATTCTTCCAATATGCAGACTGAGATAACAGCAACTTTTGCAAGTGAGCTTTAACAATGTTTCTGAAATTGAATTCAGGTCTACTGAGGTTTCTCTCCTCCTCCAGAGAATCCAAGATTAAAATCACCTTATTGCATTTAGCAATTAATAGCTTCAAGTTTGAAAGATTTCTACCCCATCTCTTGAGCTCATGTCTGATGTTTTTTAATTTAGCAGTAATAGTGGCCGCTATGTTATTCTTCCTAACAGGCCACTTCCAGACTCTAGCAATAAGATCCATAAAACCAGGTTGATGTATCCAGTGATTTTCAAATCGAAAAATCTGAGCTTTAGGAATGTTGGTGGATATGGAAATAACACATGGCACATGATCAGATGTTGACTTACCCAAGGGCATAACCAAAGTGTTAGGAAAGTTCAAAGTCCACCAAGTGCTAGTAAAGAACCAATCAAGTTGCTCAAGCAGAGGTTGATCTTGCATATTAGACCAAGTAAAGGATCTACCTTTTAAAGGCAATTCAATCAGGCCTAGATGACTAATAATTTCATTGAAAATGAATATATCATTCATATCAGCTCCAGGTTTGTTCCTGTTCTCCACTGATCTAATAAAATTAAAATCTCCCACTATCAACCAATTTTCATAAGTAGGAATTGATAAATCAAAAAGCCATTGAACAAAGAAGTCCCTGTCAGGGCCACTACAGGGACCATAAACAGTAACCAAAGTCCATGTAGAGAGATTATGTTTTGAGGTAAAATTAATCTGAATGGCAGACTTGAAACAATCAATCAATTCTCCATCAAAAATGGAACTATTCCATAGAACAATAATTCCACCAGAAGCTCCCACAGAAGGAGAGAAGACAAATTTGTCAAACCTTTTTGGACAAAAGGATCTAATAAAACTGTGATCAAAACTTTCACACTTAGTTTCTTGCAGGCAGATAACTGCACATTGGCTCTCTTCAATTTTGTTATAAACCAGAATTCTCTTATTTTTATCATTTAAGCCTCTGATATTCCAATCCATCACTCTCCAATCCAATAAAAATTGTGGTGTATTATCCATTGACAAAGATAATAAAAGGAACAAAATAGCTAGACCAGCCAGCTACCAAACGAACACCATTCATCAAAGCAGAGTAACAATAATAGGGGCCTATCAGGTTCAGAGATAAACACTTGGGAAATAGATCCATTACATAACTATAATTCCAGGAGGTGATAAGATAAAACATTAGAAATCCAGACCAAAAGACAATACATAAAATTTTGTCTAACATTAATTTCCTTGGTCTTTTGGAGAATCAGGATCAGCATCAAGCTTGTCCTTAGTGAGCTCTTCCTATGCAATCTCAAGAGCTCTCCCCACCTGCTGGAGAGTCACAATAGGAGTGTGGGGAGTGACAGAACTACTGTCAGCTTGAGGTCTAGCAGACCTTGGCTTCTTCCTGGGCTGTGGGTTTTCCTGCATGGCCACCAACCTGAAGCCATTACTCAGTGCAGCCTGTCGAGTACTACGCCTGACAGAAGATTCCACAGATGGGGTGCTTAATTTGCACCTCCTTCTTTTCCTTGCGGTGACAGCAGAAGCAGTTGGAGTGGAGGAATCAATTTCCTCAATAGTAGCAGAGGGCAGTGGTCCAGATGTACTAGAGGAATCCTCCAGGTATAGATTTCTGTCAGTCCTCTGTGCCTTGAAGAATCTTCTCTTGGCATTGAACTGAAAAATTTTCCCCTTAAAAGGAACAGAAGCATCTGATATCATAGTGAATGGGCTAGGGGAGAGCCCACTGGGCCTGGTAGAAGACAAGCACAAAAAGGGAACCAATTTGGACAACAGCTTATCCCACTGCATCGAAGGGGGCAAGGTAGGCCCATACAAGTGGGCATTTGACTGAACCCATGGCCAGGCAAAGAGACCAGGGGCATTGGGTGCAGCAGTGGCAGTGTGAACCTGCAGCATGTTGACCATCAAAACATTCTGATTGACAGAATTGTCAGAATCAGAGCTCATTGTAGAGTTGGACTCATGCTGGGGTAGGAGGTGGTCCCAGCCTCCAACTTGCCAAGCAGGGGCTTGGTCCTCCATAACATCATCTTGTGGCTGCTGCTCTGGAAAAACTTGCCAAGCAGCAGGTGGATGATCATTCCAGCCAAGTTCTGGAAACTGTGGCAACCCAAAATTGCCATGGTCCTCATGCATGTGTCCAGGCATAGGATGGGGATTCCCATCCAAAGGCATCTGATCCTCATCAGGAGGCATCACTTCATTAAATTCAGCAGATAAAATATAACAGGGTGCAGTCCATGACTCCCTGGCAGCGCCCAAAGAACTGAAATTTCCAAAGACAATGTCTCTTGGAACGAGCTGTGGTGAGATGAAGGTGACATAAACAAGGGTCCTGTCCAGGACACCGTCGAGGTGATGCCAATGATGAAATCTTCCAAAAGGAGCAACTGCATTGGCAAGATCCCTCTCATTGCGGAAGTCATAAGGTACTCCCAACAGCATAATCCATCCGGTACGAGTACCAAAAGCAGATCTGTGCAATTGCGTGCGGTTGTCATGGTTAACAAACCGCACAAAGATGTTCTCCTGCAACTCATACGGTCCATTCTGAACCAAGGCAGTACGCGCAGCAGCGCTATGCATCTTAAAAAGTCCAGTACCAAAAAGACATGGCTGTGTATCCTCTACAACTCTCTGAAGAGTTTGCTCGATGTAGTTACGAACCTGAAGCCTCCAGAACTGCTCTTCCTCTGGCAACTGCTCTGGTTCGATAATGGCGACGCAGAAAGCTTCATGAGTTCTGGAAGGGGGAACAGCAGGCGTGTAGAAGGAACGGGGCAGCCGTGTAGGCCCGCCGTCGACGACCTGGAATCCCTGAGGAACCCACCTCCCCGGATTGAGCTCGAAGTTCGCCATTGGGGTTTTCGTGGAGTTTTCGCCGAGAACAGAGGTGGGGGTTAACCGACAGGTGGTGGAGGCTATGTCAGGGAGTGGAGGAGTGGAATGCGTAACGGCCACGGGCGACGCTTGAGTACTCCCAGACGGACACGAAGACAACTTATTTTTTGGAACCCAAACTTGGGCTTTGCTGCTTAAACAATTCTTTTCAACATGTCCATAATGAAAGCATTTACGACATCTGATATTACTGTGACAATTAGATTTGTCGTGCTGCATGGATAAACATCTAGCACATTTCCAGAACCGGAAAGCCATGTCATCAATAACAGAAGCCAGCCCTAATTGACCAGTGTCTTCCACAACCTCAGGTTCTTATGAAAACGGAGGAAATTGGAGTAGATGAATCCAAAGAAGTAAAAGAACCAAAAGTGATACTCGAAGAATTAGACGATTCAGAATATCCCTTGCAAGCATCATAGCTAAGAGATTCCGAGAAAACCAGCTTCTTGCTAATAGAACTTTTGGTCTTGATAATAGATCGAGGCATTGGCAACTTTAGTGCATCCAAACCAAGTTGAATTTTCTTCTTGCTCGGACTAACAAGAGTCCATTCCTTATTACATTCCTCTTGCCAATATTTGAATTCACTTAACCAATGAGGTCCTCCTCTACCCCAGAGATTAAACACACACTTGAATTTATCACAAGAAAATGTCTTAAGCTTGTAAATATGAAAACCAACCAGCTTATTGGAGACATTGAAAGAATAAGTTCTATCATTAAGATGAGAAACTTTTAGGCTGCCACAAAAACCTCCAATAACAGCCTCTAGGGCGATAGCAACTGAATCATTATTAAGACGGAAGCAAGAACGTGCAAAAGATACCACCATAATAAAGTGCCCCGTATAATAAGTTGGATGAACCGTTGATGAAAATAGACGATCAACCTCTTTAGCAAATTTAAATCCGTGGGAAAAATCCAGTCCCATAGAGATTGAATCAAAAACCGCCGAAGCACAATTTTGTGAGGTGGATATTTCGTCGGAGTCATTATCCGCAATAATAGTGTCTGGAGTAATCGAAACCCCAGGTGTGGTTGACTCCTTGACTAGATCCAAAGACTTAGGGATCCCGACAGGTACCTGAGTAGTAGGAGAAACCATGCATACGCCAACTAGGGCACAGTGGGTTGGAAATCGTACCTTAAACCCCAGATCAATATTTTCATCAATAATCACGTGTCTCCCAACCAAAGCTTTGCCCTTAGCATCCTTAAGGCAGATCCAGTCACGGTAAGGTTTTTTGATCCAGAGATGGAGTGATCCATCATAAGACTTGACACGTCCCCGATCCAGATCTTTGGAGGTAGAATATGTTACCTTCCAGATCCATGCAGGGGGTCGTGGGGGAGCCATCCGAGAGGAGGACGGCGGAGGAGTGAAGTAGCAGGCTGGAGAAGGGAAGTGGACGCCGGGAATAGGAGATCGCCGGCGGCTAGGTCAGGGGGGTGGAGTCGCCTGAGTCGCCATCGACACGAACTGTTGGTGGCTACCTAGCATGATAACATCGTAAGATTGTTCCTTAGACCATGAGATCATGTTAATCACTAATACGAAAGAATACTTTGACGACATCAAACGTCACACCGTAACAGGGTGACTATAAAGGTGGCGTTAGGTATTCGGAAAGTGTTAGTTGAAGCTCATGGATCAAGAGTGGGATTTGTCCATCCAATATGACGGAGAGATATACTCAGGGCCCTCTCGGTGATATCACATCGACACCGCTTGGAAGCACGTGATATGATCACAAGGATGTTATATCACGGGAACGAGAAAATAGTACTTGTCGGATAACGAGGTCGAACAAGGTATGGTTGATACCGATGATCGGATCTCGGACAAGTAAAATATCGCGAGACAAAAGGAAATCGTTATGACGTTGAAAGGTTCACACGATCACGAGAGTCATTGTTGAATATATAGGAGTCATCATGGATCTCCAGATCCCGCTGTTGATTATTGATCGGAGAGGAGTCTCGATCATGTCTATATTATTTGCGAATCGTAGGGTGACACACTTAAGGTTCGATGAAGCGTTTGAGAGGATACGGAATACCGAAGAATGTTTTGGGCAGCTCCGAAATTGTTTTGGGGGAAATTGAAATAGTTCAAGGGTTTTTCGTCGAATGGTTGTTAATAGAATTAACAAATGATTCGAGGTGCTGCATGCAAATGTTTGTTAATGGAATTAACAAATATAAATAAAGAAATAAAAAAAAAAATTATTAAAGAAAAACCTTTGGATTTTCTAAGTGGAAAATTAAGGGAACATGAGTGGGTGTGAGTGGGGCTTCCACTCACATGAAGAGGGGAAGAGGTGGGGGAACCCATGGCTGGCCGCAACCCTCCTTTGGGCTGCCTCCCGCTCCCCTATAAAAGGAGGGTGGGAGCTCCCCCTCCTCCACAGACTTGCCCACCTCCCTTTCCCTCCACCCGTTGCTCCATTCCATGGTCTTCGGCTTGGCGAAGCCCTGACCGTGGGATTCTTCACCACCACCACGCCGTTGTGTTGCTGGAGTTCCGGGGATCCTCTACTTCCGCTACCCCTCTGGATCGAGAGAACGTAGGTCTTCATCGAGCTGAACGTGTGACTGATCATGGAGGCATCGCGATTGCGGTGCACATCTTCTCGCTCGGGATCGGCGTGAGTACGACTACGCCAACAACGAGATTTGATCTCGTAACACTTTGAGTCTTCGAGGGTATGTTATCTCAAGACTATCTTTCTCCCCGTTGCCTTTCATCTCCTAGATTAGATCTTGGCCATTCGGGTTTATCGCGCGTAGGAAAAAAAATTGTTTTCTATGCAACGTACCCTTCAGTGGTATCAGAGCCGGATCTATGCGTAGATGATTTGTACGGGTAGAACACATAGGAGTATGTGGGCGTTGATGATCATGTTTTTGCCTCTTTGAGTATTTATGATCTTAGTGGCATAGTAGGAAGAAGCTGCCCTAGACTAAGTTTACGTGTACTATGTACGCGAGAATTGTCTCACTTGTGACTAAGGGGGTGTCCGTTTCTCCTACTATAGTTAAGATCTAATCTACAAAGGGTTGTTAAAAATATGTTTTATCAAAGTTATGGATCGTGTACGTAGGTATGAACGGTTCTATCCTCGTAAGCCCAAGCCACGTAAAATATGCAAAAATAAATTAGAGTCGTCTAACTTGTTTTTGCAGGGCATGTGATGTGATATGGTCAATGTTACAAACGTTATCTATGAGGTGATATCTTTTGTAAATTATTGACATACCGGCTGGAGCCATATGGTTGTCTTATTTTTATGGCATGCGTGATGTATATCATATCCATGTGATATGTTGTAATGGACAATCAAGATGGAGGTTTCACGAACCTTGGTGCCACGCCGGTGGAATGATGGACATCATACCATGATGCACAAGATGGAGATCAAGTGCAAGAAGGACCATATCATATCACATTATCCATGAATGTGATGTTAATCCTTTTATGCATCTTATTTTGCTTAGATCGTGACGGTAGCATTATAAGATGATCCCTCTCACTTAATACCAAGATAATAATGTGTTCTTCCTTAAGTATGCACCGTTAAGAAAGTTGGTCGTTTCGATACACCACGTGATGATCGGGTGTGATAGACTCAACGTTCGCATACAAGGGGTGTTTTCAAGCCTGGCATGTACAAACATGGCCTTGAAACACACGCAATACTACGGTTCTACTTGGCGAGCCTAGCATGTACATACATGGCCTCGGAACACGTAACCAAAAGGTAAAGTATGAGTCATATGGATGATATGATGAACATGTTGATGTTCGCCTTTGCAACTACACTGTCTCACGTGATGATCGGTTTCGGGGTAGTTAATTTGGTTCGTGTAATCACTAAACACGACTAAGAGGGATGTTGTTTTTGAGTGGGATTTCATGGGATAATTTTAGAATTAACTTGAACTTAATTTATCATAAACCTAGCCTAAATAGTCTTTGCAAATATGTTGTAGATCATGGCACTGCCCACCTTCAATTTCAATATGTTCATGGAGAATTGAAAATGATTTTCGATACCCATGCCACAGTTGAGAGTTATGACGCTTGAGAAAAGTTCTTTAGCTGCATGATGGAAGAGAACGGCTGTGTTAGTGAGCACGTACTCAAGATGTCTGCGTACGCTGATAAACTCATAGCCTTGGGAATATCGATTCCCATTGAGAGAGGGATACATCATGTTCTCCAATCTCTGCCACCTAGTTACAAGAACTTCGTGATGAACTATAATATGCAAAGCATGAAGAAGTCTCTTCCTGAGCTTCTCTCGATGCTTAAAACTGCTGAAGTGGAGATCAAGAAAGAACATCAAGTGTTGATGATCAATAAGACCACTAGTTTCAAGAAAGGAAAGAAAGTCAAGCCAAGGGTAAACTTCAAGAAGGGTGGAAAATCTATTGTTGCTCCTGAGAAGAAAACCAAGTATGGTCCTAAGCCTGAGACTGAGTGCTTTTATTGCAAGGTCACTGGCCACAGGAAGCGCAATTGCCCCAAATATCTGGCAGATAAGAAGGTCGTCAAAGTGAACAAAGGTATATATGATATACTTGTTATTGATGTGTACCTTACTAGTACTCGCAGTATCACCTGGTATTTGATACTGGTTCGGTTGCTCACATATGTAACTCGAAACAGGAGCTGCAGAATAAGCGACCACTGGCAAAGGATGAGGTGACAATGCGCGTCGGCAATGGATCAAGAGTTGATGTGATCTCCGTCGGGACGCTACCTCTACGTCTACCATCGGGATTAGTTATAAACCTCAATAGCTGTTATTTGGTGCCTGCATTAAGCATGAATATTGTTTCTGGATCTTTCTTAATGCATAATGATTATTCCTTTAAGTCTGAGAACAATGGTTGTTCGATTTATATGGATAATATATTTTATGGTCATGCACCTAAGAAGAATGGTTTATTTCTTTTGAATCTTGATAGTATTGATACACATATTCATAATGTGAATGCCAAAAGAATTAAATTAAATGATGATATTGCTACTTACATGTGGCATTGCCGCTTAGGTCATATTGGTGTTAAACGCATGAAGAAGCTCCATTCTTATGGACTCTTAGAATCACTTTATTATGAATCATTTGAAACATGTGAACCATGCCTTATGGGCAAGATGACTAGAACCCCGTTTTCTGGAACTAGGGAACGGGCGACAGACTTACTGGAAATCATACATACTGCTGTGTGTGGACCAATGAGTGTATCAGCGCGCGGTGGATATCGTTATTTTGTCACTTTCACAGATGATTTGAGTAGATATGGGTATATTTACTTAATGAAACACAAATCTGAGACATTTGAAAAGTTCAAAGAATTTCAGTGTGAAGTTGAAAATCATCGTAACATAAAGATTAAATTTCTACGATCTGATCGTGGAGGTGAATATTTAAGTTGCGAGTTTGGCATGCATATGAAACAATGTGTAATAGTTTCACAACTCACACCTGCCGGAACACCACAGCGTAATGGTGTTTCCGAAAGTCGCGATCGTACTTTATTGGATATGGTTCGATCTATGATGTCTCTTACAGATTTGCCACTATCGTTTTGGGGTTATGCACTAGAGACCGCTGCATTCACTTTAAATAGGGCACCATCTAAATCCGTTGAAACGACACCGTATGAATTATGGTTTGGAAACAAACCTAAGCTATCATTTCTAAAAGTTTGGGGATGCGATGTTTATGTGAAGAAGCTTCAACCTGATAAACTCGAACCCAAAGCAGAGAAATGCGTCTTCATAGGATACCCTAAAGAAACAATAGGGTACACCCTCTATCACAGATCCGAAGGCAAGATTTTCGTTGCCAAGAATGGATCCTTTTTGGAGAAGGAGTTTCTCTCGAAAGGTGTGAATAGTAGGAAGGTAGAACTCGACGAGGTTATTGAACCTTCTCTTCTTGGAATGGCGAGTAGCGCAGCACCGGAAGTTTTTCTGATGCTGACCCCGTCAGTTGAACAGAGAGCTAATGATCAAGATCATGAAACTCCAGAAGAGGAAACTACGCACCTCGCAGGTCAACTAGGGAACGTACAGCTCCTGAATTGTATGGAGATTCCGTATTAAACTTCATGGTAGATGGAGGTGATGACCCTGCGACGTATGATGAAGCGATGATGAGCCCAGATTCCAACAAATGGCTTGAATCCATGAAATCCAAAATAGGATCCATGTACGAAAACCAAGTTTGGACTTTGGTGGACTTACCCGATGACCGCAAGGCCGTTGAGAACAAATGTATCTTTAAAAAGAAAACTAACGCTGATGGTAATGTGACCGTCTATAAAGCTCGACTTGTCGCAAAAGGTTTCCGACAAATTCAAGTAGTTGACTACGATGAGACTTTCTCACCAGTAGCGATGCTTAAGTCAGTTAGGATTTTGTTAGCAGTTGCTGCATTTTTCGATTATGAAATCTGGCAGATGGATGTCAAAACGGCGTTCCTTAATGGTGACATTGAGGAAGAGTTGTATATGATGCAACCCAAAGGTTTTGTTGATACTAAGGATGATGACAAGGTGTGCAAGTTTCAACGTTCCATTTATGGATTGAAGCAAGCATCCCGGAGTTGGAACCTCCGTTTTGATAAGGTGATCAATGGGTTTGGATTTGTCCAAACATACGGAGAAGCTTGTATTTACAAGAAAGTGAGTGGGAGCTCTGTAGCATTCATGGTACTATATATGGATGACATATTGTTGATTGGAAATGATATAGAACTTTTAAAAAGTGTAAAAGGTTATTTGAACAGTAGTTTTTCGATGAAAGACCTCGGTGAAGCAGCTTATATATTAGACATCAAAATCTACAGGGATAGATCAAGATGCTTAATTGGACTTCCGCAAAGTACATACCTTGACAAAATTCTGAAGAAGATCAGAATGGAAGATAGCAAGAAAGGGTTCTTACCTATGTTGCAAGGCAAAACTTTGAGTAAGACTCAATGTCTAGCTACAGCAAAAGATAGAGAGAAAATAAATAAGATTCCCTATGCTTCACCATAGGTTCTATCATGTATGCTATGCTATGTACAAGACCGGATGTGGGACATGCTATTAGTTTGACTAGTAGGTACCAATCTGATCCAGGTTTGGAACACTGGACGACAGTCAAGAATATCTTTAAGTACTTGAGAAGAACTAAGGATATGTTTCTCATATATGGCGGTGAAGAAGAGCTCGTCGCAAGATGTTACGTCGATTCCAGCTTCGACACTGATCCGGATGACTCTAAGTCTCAATCCGGGTACGTATTTGTTATGAATGGAGGAGCAGTAAGCTGGAGGAGTTCCAAGCAATCCGTGGTGGCGAGATCATCAACAGAAGCAGAATATGTTGCCGCCTCGGAGGCAACACAGGAAGCAGTTTGGATGAAGGAGTTCATATCCGAACTAGTCATGGTTCCGAGTGCGTTGGATTCAATAGTTATCTATTGTGACAACAATGGTGCCATAGCCAATGCTAAGGAGCCAAGGTCTCACAAGAATTCCAAGCATATCAAGCGCCGTTTTCACTCCATCCGTGAACATGTCGCAGATGGGGATGTGAAGATTTGCAAAGTACATACGGATCTGAATGTGGCAGATCCATGGACTAAACCTCTCTCAAGGGAAAAACATGATCAAGACCAGAACTCAATGGGTGTTAGATTCATCACTATGTAATATAGATTATTGCCCCTAGTGCAAGTGGGAGACTAAAGGGAATATGCCCGAGAGGCAATAATAAAGTGTTTATTATGTTATTCCTTGTTTATGATAAATGTTTATTTCTCATGCTAGAATTGTAGTAACCGTAAACGTTAATACATGTGTGATTAATAAACAAACCAACTTTCCTAGTGAAGTCTCTCTTTTAACTAGCTCGTTGATTTACAGATGATCAAGGTTTCCTGATCATAGACATTGGATGTTGTTAATAACGGGGTCATGTCATTAGGAGAATGACGTGATGAACTTAGACCCTAACTAAGTATAACAATATGATCAATTCATTTTCTTTTGTTGTTATGTCTTACATTCGGAGTAACATTCTTCCTTAGACCATGAGATCATGTTAATCACTAATACCGAAAGAATACTTTGATGACATCAAACGTCACACCGTAACAGGGTGACTATAAAGGTGGCGTTAGGTATTCGGAAAGTGTTAGTTGAAGCTCATGGATCAAGAGTGGTATTTGTCCATCCAATATGACGGAGAGATATACTCAGGGCCCTCTCGGTGATATCACATCGACACCGCTTGCAAGCACGTGATATTATCACAAGGATGTTATATCATGGGAACGAGAAAAGAGTACTTGTCGGATAACGAGGTCAAACAAGGTATGGTTGATACCGATGATCCGATCTTGGACAAGTAAAATATCGCGAGACAAAAGGAAACCGTTACGACGTTGAAAGGTTCACACGATCACGAGAGTCATTGTTGAATATATAGGAGTCATCATGGATCTCCCGCTGTTGATTATTGATCGGAGAGGAGTCTCGATCATGTCTATATTATTCGCGAACCGTAGGGTGACACACATAAGGTTCGATGAAGCGTTTGAGAGGATACGGAATACCGAATAATGTTTTGGGCAGCTCCGAAATTGTTTCAGGGAAAATTGAAATAGTTCAAGGGGTTTTTCGTCGAATGGTTGTTAATAGAATTAACAAATGATTCGAGGTGCTGCATGCAAATGTTTGTTAATGGAATTAACAAATATAAATAAAGAAATACAAATGTTTTATTTATTTATTAAAGAACACCTTTGGATTTTCTAAGTGGAAAATTAAGGGAACATGAGTGGGTGTGAGTGGGGCTTCCACTCAAATGAAGAGGGGAAGAGGTGGGGCAACCATGGCTGGCCGCACCCCACCCCTTTGGGCTGCCTCCCCCTCCCCTATAAAAGGAGGGTGAGAGCTCCCCCTCCTCCACAGACTTGCCCACCTCCCTTTCCCTCCACCCGCTGCTCCATTCCATGGTCTCCGGCTTAGCAAAGCCCTGACCGTGGGATTCTTCACCACCACCACATCGTCGTGCTGCTAGAGTTCCGAGGATCCTCTACTTCCGCTACCCCGCTGGATCGAGGGAACGGAGGTCTTCATCGAGCTAAACGTGTGACCAATCACGGAGGCATCACCGGATTGCGGTGCACATCTTCTCGCTCGGGATCGGCGTGAGTACGACTACGCCAACAACGAGATTTGATCTCATAACACTTTGAGTCTTCGAGGGTATGTTATCTCAAGACTATGTTCCTCCCCGTTGCCTTTCTTCTCCTAGATTAGATCTTGGCCATTCGGGTTTATTGCGCGTAGGAATTTTTTTTTGTTTTCTATGCAACGTACCCTTCATGAGCAATCGTGTATAGACCTGTTCAGAGTTCGATGGAGAGTGAAGAAGGGTTTTGGTTTTGAAAAATTCAAATAAATAAATAAAATTACCAATGCTTCCTTTTGGAGTGAATAAGACGGTTCTGAACTTACTTTTACATTTTCATATCTCAAACGTGTGTTTTGGTGGTTTTCAATTAAAAGGATTTTTTTCAAAAAATAAATAAATAATATGGAAAACAATTCAATAAATAGTGAGACTTCGATTGGACACTATTTAGATGGAATAAGTGTCACCTAAAAAATATTGTCTCATTTACAGAAGGTCGAAAAAAACCTGATTACAAATGGGGCTGTTTACCCTAGATTCAGAGCTCATTTGTAGCACGTTTCTCCTTCGGATTGATCACCTTCAAATATTGGAGTTCAAACATTGGTGAAAGTTCATCTTTAGCTCAAACAAGTACTAAAGAGCAACAAACTTGAAATTTTTTACAACTTCAACTTGGGCTCAAATTATAATTTTGTTCCAAATTCAAATATTGCTTCAAATTCAACCTTTGTTTCAAATATGCATTCTGCCTCACATATGATACCAATGCACAAACAATATTATTAAGACTTATAAGTTATCACAAAATCTAAAGTTGACAACACAAACACCTAACTACAGATCCATCAAATTCAAATTCATAGTTCAAATTCAAATTCAAATCTTCGACATGCTCCTTGTGTGAGCAGATGGCTTCACTGTATTGCTCCGGGTTTCCCTAGCTGGAGTACTCTTTGGAATCATCTTGTTCCTTCTGATCTTCCCTTGGGGTTGTGTCCGTGGAGGTGGTGACGGAGTAATTCCACTCGGCGAGCACTCAACGACAAGTTGATGGTCATTGTGTGTTCAGTAATCCTTAAAGGAACAACTGGTACAATTACTCTGTCACGTTCTTCTCTTATAGCTTCAAAACCATCAAGAGCCATGGATTCAAATTCTAAGCCATCCGATGATGACTGAACTCTTCTTCTCTTATAGCTTCCTCTCTACACCTTTTCTTCCCTCTGCCTCCATTTATCCTAGTGCTAAGAAATAAAATTATAAGACATATGGAGAAAAGAGAACAAAATGCATAAAAAAGGGAATGCACACACATACTAAGGTGTTGCTTCAACGAGGAGTGCATCTTCAGACTCAATTGATGTTGCATGGTCCCCTCCATCTTCAATCTCCATTGCGGATGCATTCTCCTCTGCATTTGCTGTTGTCCATCGGTCCTCTTCTCCAAATGATACATCCACTGAATTGGAACAAAGCCTAGCAATGTGCCCCAGAATTCCACATTTTTTGCACGCCCTCTTTTTTGGTATTGGACCCTCTTCACCTGCTTTGTACCTGTTTTTTCTTGGTCTTCCTGGTGGTCTAGTCTGTAAAGGAGAGTGGAGTTTGAACCCTGGATCTACTATGTTCCATTGGTCTCTTCCCACGAGTGCAGGCACATTGTGAGCATAAGCATCCTTAAATTTAGCAACAGAGAAATTGTCAGAGCAATACTGATCAACTTCACCATCTTCACCCCCAATCAGAGTCATCGGATGTAGAGCATGTATGCATGGCTTCCCACGAATCTGTCATTGCCTACAACTGTATTCCCTAGTGGCTAGGTTCACTGGATACCTCCATTCCCTATTTTTACGGTCAGTGTATGCTAACCCAGCCTCGTATGTCCACGATAGAATGCATCTCATCTGCGGTCCTCTTGCCTTGTGATGCAATGCCTTAATCAGTGATGGGAGTATAACATGTCCAACATATTGTGTTTCAGTAATTGTTTTGCGAAGAGCCATCTTTATCATGAGCATCTGCCTCATCTTGTCAAATGCTTGCCAAACCAAATAACACTTCACTGACTTGAACTTTGCATTGAAGCATTCAGCAAGATTATTGGTCGCATAGTCTACTTTGCATATGGTGTTGAATTTGCTTCTTGACCACACCTTTCCATGATGTGCATCCATATACTCCTTCACCTCTAGATGTTTCTGAGCATACAACACTCACAATGGTGCTCATGCTTCCTTTCGTTGCATGTGTATAATGCTGGCCATAATTTCTCATCAAAAACTTTTCCTTTGAACTTCTTTTTAAAATTTTGCGCTAGGTGTCGCATACATTCCATATGCTCCACTCGAGGGAATACAATTTCTAGTCCACTCTCTAGACCTTTGCAAGCATATGTATGTATAGCTAAACCTGGGGGTGTGCCTATAATGTTGCGCAACTGCTGCAGAAACCAGACCCAACTTTCCTCGGACTTTGCCTCCAAAACACCAAATGCAACTGGGAATAGCCTGTTGTGTCCATCAACTGCAGCAGCTGCTACTAGCTGTCCTCTCCATCTTCCAGTCAAATGGGTAGCATCTACAGCCAAATAAGGCTTGCATCCATCAAGAAACCCCTGCCAACAAGCCTTGAAACATACAAAATCCCTTCTGGAGCACTCCTTCTCAAATGACTTCCCTTTTATTTTGAATGGAACTATATGATTGTAATTTTCTACAACACTACCTGGACCAGCCATCTCCACTTCAACTTTGAAGGTGTAAAGCAACTAAAAACTTTCATTCCATTGACCATTAATCCTATCAAGAGCCATTTCTTTAGCATTGAAAATCCTCATGTAAGGAATTACAATCTTATACTTCTCAAAAAGCTTCCCTTGGAGTGTTGTTGGACCAAGACCAGGTTTTTCTCTCAGACAATCCAATATTGCATCTGCCACCCATCGAGTTTTTGCTAGTTTGTATTTTTCCTTCCCCCTCCCTCTCCAGGTGGACATGTGTGCTTGTGTGGGTTTTTCTTTATCTGAAAAAAAAGGTAAAAAATAATGGATAAGAAACATTACTCAATGATCTGAAATGAAATAATCAATCAACTTGGAGTACCTGAATGAGTTTGCTCTTTAGCATACGGGATGCATGCAACCTCCACATACACCTATCATATGGACAATGAACTGTGAACCGTCTTGGCTCACTCCTTTTAATCTTATACGAATTTTCAATAAGAATGAAAAATGTAATTACTGCATTCCGACAGTCCACCATCGATTGGAATATGGTGCCTTCAGTAAGCTCAGGATTCTCCCTGTTCCACTCAATTGTTGGCATGTCGTCACCATCGTATTCATTCAAAATTAAGTTGTCATTCTTCTCCGCATCCTCTTCATTGTGAGTGTCATCAAACCTAGCTCGGCTCATGGGCTCCTCCGAATATTCATCATCCACTGCTTGTTGACTGGCTCTTTCTACCAGTTCAGGGTACATCATCTCGTCTTCATCATGATTTCGAGGCACTTCCTCGTTAGGTTCTTCATCTTCTTCTACAACGACCATAGCAGGTACAGGAGAAGCAGCAGCACTACCGGCAGCAGATTCAGCAGCAGACATGTTGTGGCTGCACGAACCACTCGCTTTATTTGGTCTCGACCTACAAGGAGTCCCGGGGTGCTGGCTATTAGCAGAGACTGATGATTGTCGAACATCCTTCCCCTTGACTGGTTTTGCGCGTGGCTGAAGCACGTCAATATGAAGTTTACCGAAACGGCTGCCAGCGTGGGATCAATCCTATTTAGTTCAAACATACGGATGCAGCTAGGCATGGGATAGAGGAGAGAAATTGGAACGATTCAAGCTAAAAAAATGTCAAATACGGCCTTACTTACAAGCTAGAACACAAATTCAAGGGGAAACGTTGCTTACCCGGGTCTAATCCATGAAGTATCTGCCGTTAATTTGACCCAACCCTCTCCACGGCTGAGGGCATTCTGGGGGTACTGGATCAACATGGCTTCAGTTATGGTGAGGTGGGGTAGATGAGACGGATAACGCGGCGGAGGGGATGGGGCGGCGGCGAACGCGGCACAACGGCGGCGGAGGGGATGGGGCGGCGGCGGCGGAGGGGGTGAGGCTGCGCGATGCAGCGGTGTCTATCTGTTTCAGCTTTAGCCAAGCTCTCTTAAGTGTCTTCTTGCGGTCCCACTAGGCACGCAACGGTCAAAGGAGAACCCGGCCCCACTCGTCAGCACAAACTCAAAAGTTGACGGTCAATGCATTGACTGGACAGCAAACGCCCGTTATCAACTTTTGCGAGAGTTTCAACTAAGAGAATGGGGAAAAGTGAGCAAAATTTTAGAGTGTGGGCAAGAACGAGCAAGACAAAGGAATCATGGGAACAAAATTAAATATCCCCTTATAATAGGTCATATCCTTCTAATAGTGGAAATAGTTATTCTTATGGTAGATCTGGAATGCCTAGTGAGGAAAGGATTTTAGAAGTTGAAAGAGCCACTAAGAACTTTATGCAAATGCAATATGAGAAGAATATATTATTCACTAAACAATGGAGGAACAATCTGCTATGTTGAAAAATATTAGTCATCAAATTGAGAATTTAAATAGGGAAATTTGTGGTTTGCAAGTTAAAATTTCTCGTGCTGAAACCTGTATTTCATCCATGTATGAAGCACAATCTTCCTTGACTAATAAAATGTCTGGACAATCCCTTTGGTGCTACTAATGTCATTCAAGTTAGAATTGATGACAATGTTAGGATGTTGACTGAATTGCAAGCTAGGTGGGAAAGAGAAGATGAAATTGCCAGAAAGAATAATATAACTAGAGTTTGTACTATTACCACCACTAATAATGTTGAAACTTCAAAAGCTAGTAAACCTCTTACTATTAAGGGTAAAGTAATAGGTGTTGGCAATGTCTCAACTTCTTCTGTTAAACGTTTAAAATTGCCTAAAACCACTGAACTGTTCCTAATAAAAGTGCTAAAAATTTCAAAATATGGGAGATAATGGTCTCATTACCTTTGATAATAATGGTTTTGATTTTTATGGTTGCAATATTTCTGAAATAATTATGTTCCTACAAAAGCTAGCTAGAAGTCCTAATGTTAGTGCTATAAATATAGCTTTCACAAAACATATTACAAATGCTCTCATGCAAGTTAGAGAAGAAAAGTTAAAACATGAAGCCTCTATCCCTAGTAAGTTAGAACATGGTTGGGAGCCCATCATTAAAATGAAGGTGGATGATTTTGATTGTAATACTTTATGTGATCTTGGTGCTAGTATCTGTTATGAATAAGAAACTCTATGATATGCTTGATTTACCACCTTTGGAACACTGTTATTTGGATGTTAGTCTTGCTGATAATGTTAGGAAGAAACCTTTGGGGAGAGTTGATGATGTTTTTATTATGGTTAACAATAACCTTGTCCCCGTTGATTTTATTGTTATGAATATTGAATGCAATGCTTCTTCTCCTATTGTTTTGGGAAGACCTTTTTTTTAGAATTGTTAGTGCTATTATTGATATGAAAGAGGGGAATATTAAATATCAGTTACCACTCAAGAAAGGTATGGAACAGTTTCCTAGGAAGAGAATGAAGCTACCTTTTGATTCTATTATTAGAAAAAATTATGATTTGGATGCTTCTTCACTTCAAAATACTTGATTCTTTCTTTCTATGTCTAGCTGAAAGGCGTTAAAGAAAAGCACTCTTGGGAGATAACCCATATTTTATTTTTGCAATTTTTCTTCTGTTTTCTTTGAGTCAAGATGTTGTTTACTTCTACAGCAACTCCTTTGTATCTTAACTTTTTCAAATTGTTGTGCCAAGTAAAGTCTCTAGTGAAAATTTGATGCAAGATTTGGATTTCTGCACAGGAACAGATTTTTTCTGTCCACCATTTAATTCGCCAATAATTCCAGCTAAATCGAAACATCCTGGAAAATTTTATGCATGATTCTTATATATTTACGCAACTTTTTTTAGTTCGTATTTTTCTTATTTGAGCAACGTAAGTGCCTCGAAAAGAATTCGTCTTTACAGACTGTTATGGTCTTGACAGATTCTGCCTTTTACTTTGCATTTTCTCTTTTACTATGTTGAATGGATTTCTTTGCTCCACCAAACATCAGTGGCTGTAGCTAATGTTGGGAATATGGCCTAGAGGCAATCATAGATGATGTAATTCCCAATGTATTCATAAAGTTATTAAGTTGTCCTTGTTTTGAACATCTGATATATGTCATTGAATATGTGATTCGATTGTGGAACTATATATTCATGTTGTTCATACTAGATTGTCCTTGGTCATTAAGGTTGTGCTGGACACACACCCTGGACTAATGTGAGTGTTGGCTGATGACATGGTTCCACTTGTCATGGGCATGGTGATGCCATTCCAATGTTCACGGACTTGGCTAAAGAGTTTAGCAAGTCGGACTGACCCATATTGAGATGCAACGAGTACGTCGTCATTTGCATGTCTCAATCAATGTAATCCTTAGACCTGAGGTTGTCGCACAATCCGAGTTGTGGATCACCGACTTAGGTTCTGTCAAACGCTGTTCTATGACAAGGCAGCTATAAAGGCAGAGTTCGGGTCGAATGAGAAGCAAGCTACGTGATGTGGATAATCAAGATGGGATTTTGCCCCTCCGAATGGAGAGATATTCTCTGGGCCCTCTCGAGTGATATGATTCAGGAAGCATGGCCATGCGCGACTCAGTTAAGTGTTAACTGTGTCTGTTGACTAAAAGTTAGTCAGATGAATCACATATCACGGATCGAGAAGAGAGTTGAACTATTTAAGGGATGACGATAAATCGCCTATAGTTTGACAAGGTATATCGTGAGGCAAAAGGGACTAAGATGTAAATCACATTGGAAGGTATGTCGTCATGACTCAATGGGACTTAGGAGTCGGCACGTTCTGCTAGGAGCCGCTACCGATTGATCGATTGAGAGTCGGACTCTAATCGTGTCCAAGTCGCCATGAGCCTGCAGGGTCGCACACTTAAGAGCGGGAGCAATTGTATTGGTCGGGTTGGACCCGAACCGGAAATGGACTGATTTGTGAGTCGGACTCACAAAGGGAATGGGCCACAAGTGTTGTGAAGCCCATTACCATTCGCTATATAAAGAGGGGCGCAGGTTGCCCAGAGGGTACGTTGGTCCACTCCCATGCGTTGGGAATCCTAGCCCCAGTCAGTCCAGCCGTCGCACCAGACCTAGCAGTCTGCCGTTGGAGCTCCTCCTCGTACGTGTGGATACCGGCAGAGGTGCTGTACGTTCAGCACTTCGGTTCGCGGGATTGGATCGGCCGGATCGGATCGTGGGACTGCACTGCCCCGACGCGCTTCATCGATAATCTGCAACCGCGCGTCTAGTGGTAATTATCGTGGCCTTCTACCTCGGCTAGATCTTGGAAGTACCGCGTAGGAAAAAGTTTTGTTTATCTCTACGCGTTCAATCAGTGGTATCAGAGCAGTAGTTTCTGGTATTAGGCCCGAGATCCGTACATATGTGATATGTAGTTAGCGTTAGATGTGATCTAATTGCTTCTTTGGTGGTAGGTCTATGAGATAGATCGGTTTTGTACAAGGTTGATTGGATCAATCGTACTCGGGGTTAATGGATGATCAGGTTTCCGTGATCATACTGCTAAGGTCGTGGAACAACTTACCCCTACCGGTCGGTTTCCGCCATCGGGGTATACCGTGACACATAAATCCAGTTGCGGTGATCGAAGATCAAAGAGTTTGATCGAATCGGAATACAGATCAGATTTGGGTAAAACTGTTTTATCCGATGAAGAAATCCATGATCGGGATGCAGATGAGATCTGCGTTTTCCGAAATCGTCGGGCGCTGCCCGCACCCCTATCCCCGCCCGCTATCCGGCTAGCGGGACCGCCGGCTTCGCCCTTTCGTAGCGCCTTAGATGTCGTTGCGAGTTTCACAACGCCGGTAGATATCGTATCTATGCATAACTTGTTTTTGCAGGAAGTTATGAATGGTATGGCTTATGTGCATTTGATGTGTGTAATCCATACATGATCTGCGTATCATGTTTTTGTCAGCCGGCTGGAGCCTAGGTGCTGTCATTTTATTGTATACCGGCATGCGTGTCGGATTCTCTATGTAATCTTTGATTTACTAGCTAGTGTAGCTTGTTGGAGAACCCGGTGACATGCAAGTCGATGTACAAGTCGGCTACATGGAGTAAGATGGCACGTAACAGGAGTTGACACGAGTCGACTTACAAGCTTCGTGGAGATGGAGATCACCATGAAGAGAGCCATACCATTTCACATTATAATTGCGTTGTTATTGATATGTCTTTGTTTACCTTTATTTAGATAGTTGGTAAATTTTAATCCCTCAAAGAAGGTCTAGTCGGTCGCCCCGCCAGTGCTGCACCATCACAAGTCGGGCATTGTTGGTAGTGGGCTCATGAAATTGAGGTGCTACCAATTCTTTCCGGTTAGGTGGGTTTGAGTCGGACTCTTACAAGCAGAAGCACTTGGTAATCTAGACGAGTCCATCACAACGGTTGTGGGGCTCGGGGCGAGGAAAGTTGGGAGCCGGGGCATGTGATGTCACCCAACTAACAGGAGTCGTATAGGGATACGATTGGCAAGGTGTTGCCTACCTAGATCACTTGACGGCTAGCGGTGATGCTAAAGCTCACTAGTCGTCTTGCTTATTTAGGATCTTGAATCACTTAGCAACCATCGGAGGGGTGTTGGTTCTAGTGGGAGCATAAGTATTAAAGCGTTTAATATGCCTGCTCTTTTATGAATACATGTCTTAAGTGTTTTGCATATTTTCTGTTGTAGATCAATGGCAACTAGCAACCTTCCTCAGTTGTCCACTTTTGCGTTCAGGTCAATCCTAGAGAAAGATAAGCTTAATGGAACTAATTTCACCAACTGGTAACGTAATCTGAGGATAGTCTTCAAGCATGACAAGAAAGAACATGTTCTAGAAACTCCACTTCCAAATGAGCCTGATGACGATGCGACTGTCGCTGTCATGAATGCCTACCGTAAGACTAGAGATGAGTCTACGGAAATTAGTTGTCTTATGCTTGCACACATGGAACCGGACATGCAGCAGCAGTTCGAGAATGTTGAGGCCTACGATATGATCAAAAGCCTCAAAAGTATGTTCCAGGCTCAGGCAAAGACCGAGAGGTATCAAGTCTCTCAAGCTTTGCTGGGCTGTAAGCTGAAAGATAGCGACCCACTGAGTCCGCATGTAATCAAGATGATTGGTTACATTTAGTCTCTGGATCGGCTGGGCTTCCCAATTAACGAAGAGTTCGCCACTGATATAATTCTGAACTCTCTTCCTAGTGCGTATGGTCCGTTCATCTCGAACTACCATATGCATGGTATGGATAAGAGTATCACTGAATTATATGGGATGCTCAAAACGGCAGAGGCTGATCTAAAGAAAGGCGCCAGTCAAGTGTTGATGGTGCAGAATAAGGCTAAGTTCAAGAAGAGTTCTTGGACTAAGAAGAAGAAGGATAAGTCAGGAGGTAGCGCCCATGGCCCTGTCCAGAGTCCTTCCTCAAAGACTAAGCCATCTCCTACAGCCGGAGCCAATTGCTTCTATTGCAAGCAAGATGGTCACTGGAAGAGGAACTGCACCAAGTATTTGGCTGACAGAGCCAAGAGTGGAGGTGTGACTTCCAACTCAGGTATGCTTGTGTGCAATGTTATAGACATTTATCTTGCTGATGCGCCTAATAGTTCTTGGGTATATGATACCGGATCAGTTATTCACATATGCAACTCGTTGTAGGGACTGGTAAGAACTAGGAGCGTGGCAAGAGGAGAGGTTGATATTCGGGTCGGCAACAAGGCGAGAGTCCCTGCGTTGGAAGTCGGCACGATGCAACTTCATTTACCTTCAGGATTTTTATTGGAACTGAATAATTGTTATTATGTTCCAGCGCTTAGTCAAAACATTATTTCCGCCTCATGTTTGATGAGACAAGGTTATGAGTCGAATATTAAGAATAATGGTTGTTCTTTATATTTGAAAGATATGTTTCATGGCTTTGCACCCGTTCAGAACGGGTTATTTGTTTTGAATCTTGATGGTGCATCGGTCTATAACATAAATGTTAAAAGGTTGAAACCAAATGATCTGAATATGACTTACTTTTGGCACTGTCGGCTTGGTCATATAAGTTGGAAGCGCATGAAGAAGCTCCATGATGATGGACTTCTAACTTCGTTCGACTTAGAGTCATTCGAGACATGCGAATCATGCCTACTAGGCAAAATGACCAAGACACCTTTTGCAAGGAGTTGTGAAAGGGCGTCCGACTTGTTGGAACTAATACATAGTGATGTATGTGGTCCAATGAGCACGACAGCCAGAGGTGGTTATGAGTACTTCATTACCTTCACTGATGATTTGAGTAGGTATGGATATATCTATTTAATGAAACACAAGTCGGAAGCCTTTGAAAAGTTCAAGGAATTCCAGAGTGAGGTACAAAATCAGCTCGGCAAGAAAATAAAGTTTCTGTGGTCGGACTGTGGAGGCGAGTACTTGAGCCATGAGTTTGATGACCATCTAAAGAGTTGTGGAATAGTTCGTCAACTCACTCCTTCGGGTACACCGCAGAGAAACGGAGTATCGGATCGGAGAAATCGGACCTTGTTGGACATGGTACGATCAATGATGAGTCGTACAGATCTACCTTTATTATTTTGGGGTTATTGTCTAGAAATTGCAGCGTTCACACTAAACAGAGTGCCATCAAAGTCAGTAGAGAAGACACCACATGAGATGTGGACTGGCAAGAGGCCAAGTTTGTCTTTTCTTAAGATTTGGGGTTGTGAAGCATTTGTCAAGCGATTTCAGTCGGACAAGCTCACGCCCAAGTCGGATAAGTGTATTTTCGTGGGGTATCCGAGGGAAACCTTGGGGTACTACTTCTACAACCGAGAAGAGGGCAAAGTGTTTGTCGCTCGGAATGGTGTCTTCCTTGAGAAAGAGTTTCCCGGTCGCGAAGTAAGTGGGAGCACAGTGCAACTCGAAGAAATTCGAGAGGAACCGGCTAGGGGCGAGTCGGCGAGCGCCTTGGAGGCTGAGCCGGTCGTGGTACCTACACCGGTAACTGCACCTGAACCACGGAGATCTGCCAGATTACAAAATGCTCGTGATGTTTTACTGTTAGACAGTAATGATCCGGCAACTTATTCGGAAGCGATGGTGGGATCTGATTCCGAGTCATGGCTTGGAGCCATGAGATCCGAGTTAAAGTCCATGGATGAAAACCAAGTTTGGAATTTGGTTGATCTGCCTGACGGTGCAAGACCCGTCGAGTGCAAATGGGTCTTTAAGAAGAAAATTGATATGGATGGAAATATTTTCGTCTATAAAGCACGACTTGTCGCGAAGGGGTTTCGACAGGTTCAAGGAGTTGACTACGACGAGACCTTCTCGCCCGTAGCGGTGCTTAAATCAATTCGGATCATGTTAGCCATAGCAGCTTATTTCGACTATGAGATTGTAACATCCCAAGTATGAAAACCACCCCTAGAATGTTTGTTTCTTACTTTATTATTGTTTTGCATCATGACATCATCATTGCATTTGTTTTGGCATTTGTTTTCCAATTGTTTTCCATTTGTTTGCATTTGTTTTCCTTTGTTTTCTATTTGAATTTTCAAACCAAATTCAAATATTTGTTTCATACTTGTGCTGTCACAATTTTTCAAATAGAAGTTTTCAAATAAAAACAACCATTTGTTTATATTGAAATAGAAAGCTCAACTGTTAACTTGTTATTTTATTTAATAACTCACTTAACTCAAATTCCATTTAAAATTCAATTACATTTTCCAAAACAGCAACCATGTTGAATTTATGAAAATTACAAAACATTTCCAATCATTTTGTTTCAAATCAACTTGAGGGTCCAAAACTAATTGAATGTTTCTTTTTAATAAATCACTTAATCTCAAAATTTATTCAAATTTCAACCAAATTACAAACAGCAAAATATTTTGAAATATTTGAAAACCAAAGCATGCACATGTTGCTGTTACAATAAAGAATTGAGTACAAAATTATCCCTAAAATTTCTAACCCTAAAGAACTAGTTTTTCTTCCCTGTTTCAAATCAGCAAAAAAAAACAAACAAACAGAACAAAAAAAAAGAACACAGAGAAGGGCAAGCCAGGTGGGCTGCGCTCACCAGCCCACCACATCTCCACGGCCCGATACCGTTTCGCTGTCGTCTTCAACCTGTACGGCGCGCATCCGCCGTAGCCACGTCGACGGCGCGCGCAGCAGACGGCCGTGCGCAGCCCCTGCTCCCCTATAAACCTACCCCCGATGCTCCTCGAGCTAGCCCTAACCCTACTCCTCCGTTTCCCTCGCGCCGTCGTCGCCATCTCCCTCCATCCACCATCTCTGCATCTCCTCCTTCTCTGAACCACCGCAACCGCGCCACCCACCTCTGAATCCATGGCGATCGCCGCCGTTCCCACACTCCACCTAGCTGGCTAACCACGGGGATCAGATCCCCGTACCACCTTCTACCTCTTAGACACCGCAGGGAGCCCGGAGAACCTCTGCGTCGCCGCCGCCATCCTCTCCATCGCCGGCGACCACCTCTGCTCCGAGCACTGTTCCTCCCTCTGAATCCCTCGAGGTGAGCATCACCACCGTTCCCTTCCTCTCCCTCCTTGCTGCGAGCACGTGCACGGTCACCACCCTAACACACACATCGAGCCACAGCCACCGCGCGCAGAACGCCGCCGGCGAGCGATCGAAGCGCGGCCAAGTTCAGGTTCAGTTAACTGACAAAAGTTCAGTTAACGCAGACTGAACCTTAACCTAGCTGCGTATCCTCTACTGACAAGGATCGAGCAGCAGCGCAGTGGTTCTGCACTGCGCGCGCGCCCCAGGTCGTGGGTTCGACCCCCCGCGGCGCAGTTTATCCACCCCATTTTTGCTCGCCACGCTGGCAGGCAGGGACCACCTGACAGTGGCCTGTGCTGCCACGCGTGCACACACGCGGGCCACCGTGGCCAGGGCCCCCTCGTCAGTGGCCTGGGCTGGGCCACTGCGAGGTAGAAAAGGGTTTTCTGCCATTTTTCTTTTTAAATCAAATC
Organism: Alopecurus myosuroides; assembly: GCA_028641055.1. Classification (NCBI taxonomy): domain Eukaryota; kingdom Viridiplantae; phylum Streptophyta; class Magnoliopsida; order Poales; family Poaceae; genus Alopecurus; species Alopecurus myosuroides. Next base: position 331,545,344 of record CM054062.1, on the reverse strand, counting down.
CTTTTCTTTTTACAGTTTAGTCCCTGCAATTAAAATGCTAATAACTTTTAATTCCCAAATCCAAATAATATAAATAAAATATGTTTACTGAACCAAATTAAATTCTCTACATGATTACATCATTTGTTTTCTGTTTTGAATATTTCAAATTGGTTCAAATTTCAAATTCAAACAACTCCTTTTAAATTTGGTTACTTTCATAATTAATTCAAAATTAATTCAAATAACACAAATAAAATATGTGTTCCGTGCTATTTTGAACCATCTTTACCATTATAAAATTTGTTTCATGTTTTGAATTATTAAAATTGGTTAAATAATTTAAACCTTGTTTAAATCATTTAAATTTGCTAAATTCATAACTTGCTCAAATTAAATTATTTTTGAACATATAAAATATGTTTTCAAACCAGAAAAACATAGTATTTTCAAATATGAATTTGGTTTAATGTTTGGAACAAATAAAAATTCAAATAAATTCATATTTGAATTAAATTCAATTCAATCATGTTTAAACTTGTTTAATTCATAAGTAATTCATTCTAAATCCTTTTTCAACAAGTGAAACATGTAATCCACCCAAAATTTTGTGTACTTTCCAAATATGAACTTTGTCATCTATTTTGAATAATTTAAATTGGTGAAAACAACAAATGCTTGTGTAACACCCTTAAGGAACCAAAATTCCATAACTTAATAACTAAAATTCCAAACTTGATAAACCTTATTTCAAAATTGTTTCTATTGTTGTTATTTTTCTGTTTTCCTCATCCATGCATCATACTAATCCACTTTCACCTATTGATTAGTTGTAAAACAATTATTCCAACCTTAATTCATAGGCTTTCCATATGCCATCCCAAATTGCATGTGGGTCCATTTAATTATGTTATGTTACCATGTCAACTAGTTTATTTCTGATGCATCAATTAAATGGTCATGCATCATCCCATGATTGTGCACTATGCCATGTTATTGATTGTTGTCTCTCTATGTTGTTTGTTTGCTTCTTCTCGGATAGACGACGACGTTGAGACAGACGATACTTACGACACCCCTTCTGAGGATCTAGCTCAGTACCAGGCTGCTGAGTTTGCAGGCAAGTATTCACTCACATGAACCATTGTGTTCCTTTCAACATTGGATACCGATACTTTCCGTTGTCTATTCTGCTAGCCCTATGAATCGTTGCTTGTGTTCGATCCTATCACATGTTATCCTTTAACCCTGATATAGCCTCACCTCCACACCTATAACCCCATTGCTTGTTGCCCGTGTCTTACTAGCATGCTTAGGGTTGTTTTGCTCGAGTCTGTTACCCGTTACTTTCTGTTACTATATATCTATTATGTTCTGGGGCTCGCTGTTAAACAACAACCTGTTAATTTTGAGGTAATGCTAAATTGATGATAAGGCACCGGCAGGAGGCCCGGCGTGGTTTTGAGGCCTGCTAGTGTCGACCCTAATTAGGAAAAGGGTCTTGTCTACTGATCCATGATGAGCGCACTATCCGCATGTGGGAAGCGTGTATGGGCGCCCCCCTCAATTTGATTCGATTCGCATCTCGTCCAAATCACCTCATTTAGTTCGGGTTTTCCATTTGCCGCACGCATATGCAGGTACGAACCCGAGGCCAGGGTGGAAACTTTTGTAGTCGGCATTTAGGGAGACACGTTCTTAGAGTGCTATGAGGGTCCCCTTTTCTTCGTGGGGCTTGATTAGCCGTGCGCTCAATTGCACGGGGTTATTTGGGCTTGATGCGGAGAAGAGTTGAGTTGTGTTGAGTGCCCCGCTTGGTGGGAGGCATTCCATCTGGCGGGTTATTCTTACGTGTACGGCCAAATTGGTGCACCCCTGCAGGGATAAATCTTCTCGAGAAGCCGTGTTTTCCGCGGTTATGGTTAACTTGGTGAAAGTACTGGCTAACAAGTACTCAGAACAACTTACACCTAACTAATGATAACTTGCCTAGTAATAGTCTTATTGACACAATAACTTGAACCATCATTAATCCAAATGTGTGAGTTATCCTCGGATTGCTTCTTTGGATAAGGGGCGAGATCCAGGATGGGTTTGTTTGGTGGATAGTTATAGTTGGTTACGATACGCTATCTTATCTCCTTTCTGTTAGCCGGAAGTTGTAGTATGTTCTGTAGTTGGTTAGTGCAGCCAGCTCCCGCATCTTTTGTATCACTCTTTCCTCCGTTGAACCCAAAGCATCTGTGCTTGATGTTGTGGGGTACATTTTGGTGAACTGTGAGTCTTGCTTGCCAGTACGTTTATGTACTGACCCCTTTGGGGCTGTGGTTTCCGCAGACTACGCTTACGAGGATCCCCGTGATGGCTACTACGTGGAGTTTGACGAGGCTGCTGACGAGTAGATAGCGGACCTGGGCAGGATCCGAGACATCGTGGATGGGCTCCGTCTTTTCGTTTCCGGCCTCTTAGGCCTATTTGGATTTGTCTGTACTCAGACCGTTTGGATGCTTCCGCTGTGTTGTAATGATGATATGTTGGGACATGTGTCCTCTGGATGATTGTATTTGCTATCTCTGCTCTAGTGAGAGCTATTTGCAACTTATTTCAATCTTTTGTGTCTTAGAGATATGTTGTGATATCAGTTGTTCAGATGCCGTTCACGTACCATGTGTGTATGTTATGAAGTACGTCAACGGAAGTGTCCTAATTTCTATGGGATGGTTTGCGCAGACGATGGATAGTAGAGAATGGTTGTCACACGTTTACGTGTTGGCCTCCTCATATTGAGAGGCGGCTGCCGGTATGCCCCGTAAGCCATCTGTTCTACTATTTAGCGGACTGTGAGTATCCCTTAGAAGTCCGGGTACGACAGAGATATGGCAGATGGATGTCAAGACGGCTTTCCTTAATGGAAATTTAACTGAGGACGTGTATATGATACAGCCCGAAGGTTTTGTCGATCCAGCTAACACTGACAAAGTATGCAAACTTCAGAAATCCATTTATGGGTTGAAACAAGCATCTCGGAGTTGGAACATTCGCTTTGATGAGGTAGTCAAATCGTTTGGCTTCATCAAGAGCGATCATGATTCTTGTTTATACAAGAAGTTTAGTGGGAGCAAAGTAAAAATTTAAATCTTATATGTGGATGACATATTACTGATTGGAAATGATGTCATGATGTTGCAAGAAACCAAAGAGTCATTGGAAAGGAGTTTCTCAATGAAGGATTTGGGTGAGGCGACTTACATATTAGGAATCAGGATCTATAGAGATAGATCAAGGCGGCTCATTGGATTGAGTCAGAGTACATATCTGGACAAAGTTTTGAAGAAATTCAAAATGGAAGAGTCCAAGAAGGGATTCTTACCGATGTCCCATGGCATAAAACTTAGCAAGACTCGGTGTCCTTCGACGACTGATGAGCGAAGTCGGATGAGTGTGATCCCGTATGCTTCGGCAATCGGATCCATCATGTATGCCATGATTTGTACTAGGCCAGATGTTTCCTATGCTCTAAGTGTTACGAGCAGATACCAGGCTGACCCTGGCGAAGCCCACTAGGCAGCGGCTAAAAACATCCTTAAGTACTTGAGAAGGACTAAGGAAATGTTCCTAGTTTATGGAGGTGATGAGGAATTCAGTGTAAAGGGTTACACAGATGCGAGTTATCTCACCGACTCAGATGATTCTCGTTCGCAATCTGGATACGTGTTCGTAATGAACGGAGGAGCTGTGAGCTGGAAGAGTTCCAAGCAAGATACGGTGTCTGCATCTAAAACAGAGGCTGAGTATATTGTTGCCTCAGATGCGGCAAAGGAAGCTGTTTGGATCAGGAACCTCCTGATAGATCTTGGTGTGGTTCAGGGCGCGTCCAATCCTTTGGACGTATATTGTGACAACAATGGTGCTATCGCACAAGCCAAGGAACCTAGACAACACCAGAAGAACAAACATATACTCATGCGGTACCACCTCATTCGCTAGTTTGTCGAATAAGGTGATATCAAGTTATGCAAAGTACACACGGATGCAAACATTGCAGATCCGTTGACAAAGGCGCTACCACAGCCTAAGCATGAGGCGCACACAAGAGGTATGGGCATTAGATGCCTAGGCATATGATGCCAAGATGATTGACTCTAGTGCAAGTGGGAGACTGTTGGGAATATGCCCTAGAGGTAATCATAGATGATGTAATTCCCAATGTAACCATAAATTTATTAAGTTGTCCTTGTTTTGAACATCTGATATATGTCATTGAATATGTGATTCGATTGTGGAACTATATATTCATGTTGTTCATACTAGATTGTCCTTGGTCATTAAGGTTGTGCTGGACACACACCCTAGACTAATGTGAGTGCGTTCACGGACTTGGCTAAAGAGTTTAGCAAGTCGGACTGACCCATATTGAGATGCAACGAGTACGTCGTCATTTGCATGTCTCAATCAATGTAATCCTTACACCTGAGGTTGTCGCACAATCCAAGTTGTGGATCACCGACTTAGGTTCTGTCAAACGCTGTTCTATGACAAGGCATCTATAAAGTCAGAGTTCGGGTCGAATGAGAAGCAAACTGCGTGATGTGGATAATCAAGATGGGATTTTGCCCCTCCGAATGGAGATATATTCTCTGGGCCCTCTCGAGTGATATGATTCAGGAAGCATGGCCATGCGCGACTCAGTTAAGTGTTAACTCTGTCTGTTGACTAAAAGTTAGTCAGATGAATCACATATCACGGATCGAGAAGAGAGTTGAACTATTTAAGGGATGACGATAAATCGCCTATAGTTTGACAAGGTATATCGTGAGGCAAAAGGGACTAAGACGTAAATCACATTGGAAGGTATGTCGTCATGACTCAATGGGACTTGGGAGTCGGCACGTTCTGCTAGGAGCCGCTACCGATTGATCGATTGAGAGTCGGACTCTAATCGTGTCCAAGTCGCCATGAGCCTGCAGGGTCGCACACTTAAGAGCGGGAGCAATTGTATTGGTCGGGTTGGACCCGAACCGGAAATGGACTGATTTGTGAGTCGGACTTACAAAGGGAATGGGCCACAAGTGTTGTGAAGCCCATTACCATTCGCTATATAAAGAGGGGCGCAGGTTGCCCAGTGGGTACGTTAGTCCACTCCCATGCGTTGGGAACCCTAGCCCCAGTCAGTCCAGCCGTCGCACCAGACCTAGCAGTCTGCCGTCGGAGCTCCTCCTCGTACGTGTGGATACCGGCAGAGGTGCTGTACGTTCAGCACTTCAGTTCGCGGGATTGGATCGGCCGGATCGGATCGTGAGACTGCACTGCCCCGACGCGCTTCATCGATAATCCACAACCGCGCGTCTAGTGGTAATCATCGTGGCCTTCTACCTCGGCTAGATCTTGGAAGTACCGCGTAGGAAAAAGTTTTGTTTATCTCTACGCGTTCCAACAGCTAATGTTTATAAAGTATTAGTAATGCTTGTGTCTACGGAGAACATGTGAGTTTTTGATTATGCACTAACCCTCTAATGAGAATTACTTTGAGTTTTGTGTGAAGGAAGTTTTCAAGGGTAAAGGGAAGAGGATGATATAATGTATGAAGAAGAGAGAAAAGCCTAAGCTTGGGGATTCCCCCGTGGATCATCGCAGCAAATTCTAAGAAGACTCAAGCATCTAAACTTGGGATGCCCATGTTGGGAATATGCCCTAGAGGCAATCATGGATGATATAATTCCCGAGGTATTCATAAAGTTATTAAGTTGTCCTTTGGTTTGAACATCTGATATATGTCATTGAATATGTGATTCGATTGTGGAACTATGTATTCATGTTGTTCATACTAATTGTCCTTGGTCATTAAGGTTGTGCTGGACACACACCCTAGACTAATGTGAGTGTTGGCTGATGACATGGTTCCACTTGTCATGGACATGGTGATGCCATTCCAACGCTCACGGACTTGGCTAAAGAGTTTAGCAAGTCGGACTGAACCACATTGAGATGCAACGAGCAAGTCGTCATTTGCATGTCTCAATCAATGTAATCCTTAGACCTGAGGTTGTCGTACAATCCGAGTTGTGGATCACCGACATAGGTTCTGTTAAACGTTGCTTTGTGTCAAGGCAGCTATAAAGGCAGAGTTCGGGTCGAATGAGAAGCAAGCTGCGTGATGTGGATAATCAAGATGGGATTTTGCCCCTCCGAATGGAGAGATATTCTCTAGGCCCTCTCGAGTGATATGATTCAGGAAGCATGGCCATGCGCGACTCAGTTAAATGTTAACTGTGTCTGTTGACTAAGAGTTAGTCAGGTGAATCACATATCACAGATCGAGAAGAGAGTCAGCTATTTAAGGGATGACGATAAATCGTCTATAGTTCGACAAGGTATATCGTGAGGCAAAAGGGACTAAGATGTAAATCACATTGGAAGGTATGTCGTCATGACTCAATGGGACTTGGGAGTCGGCACGTTCTGCTAGGAGCCGCTACCGATTGATCGATTGAGAGTTGGACTCTAATCGTGTCCAAGTCGCCATGAGCCTGCAGGGTCGCACACTTAAAAGCGGGAGCAAATGTATTGGTCGGGTTGGACCCGAACCGGAAATGGACTGAGTTTGTGAGTCGGACTCACAGAGGGAATGGGCCACAAGTGTTGTGAAGCCCACTACCATTCGCTATATAAAGAGGGGCGCAGGTTGCCCAGCGGGCACGTTAGTCCACTCCCATGCGTTGGGAACCCTAGACCCACTCAGTCCAGCCGTCGCACCAGACCTAGTAGTCCGCCGTCGGAGCTCCTCCTCGTACGTGTGGATACCGGCAGAGGTGTTGTACATTCAGCACTTCGGTTCGCGGGATTGGATCGGCCGGATCGGATCGTGGACTGCACTGCCCCGACGCGCTTCATCGATAATCCGCAACCGCGCGTCTAGTGGTAATCATCGTGGCCTTCTACCTCGGCTAGATCTTGGAAGTACCGCGTAGGAAAAAGTTTTGCTTATCTCTACGCGCTCCAACAGTGGTATCAGAGCGGTAGCTTCTGGTATTAGGCCCGAGATCCGTACATATGTGATATGTAGTTGGCGTTAGATGTGATCTAATTGCTGTTTTGGTGGTCGGTCTATGAGATAGATCGGTTTTGTACAAGGTTGATTGGATCAATCGTACTCGGGGTTAATGGATGATCTGGTTTCCGTGATCATACTGCTAAGGTCGTGAAACAACTTACCCCTACCGGTCGGTTTCCGCCATCGGGGTATACCGTGACACATAAATCCAGTTGCGGTGATCGAAGATCAAAGAGTTTGATCGAATCGGAATACGGATCAGATTTGGGTAAAATCGTTTTATCCGATGAAGAAATCCATGATCGGAATGCAGATGAGATCTGGTTTTTCCAAAATCGTCGGGCGCTGCCCCTTCGATCCCCGCCCGCTATCCGGCTAGCGGGACCGCCGGCTTCGCCCTGTCGTAGCGCCTTAGATGTCGTTGCGAGTTTCACAAAGCCGATAGATATCGTATCTATGCATAACTTGTTTTTGCAGGAAGTTGTGAATGGTATGGCTTATGTGCATGTGATGTGTGTAATCCATACATGATCTGCGTATCATGTTTTTGTCAGCCGGCTGGAGCCTAGGTGTTGTCATTTTATTGTATACCGGCCTGCGTGTCGGATTCTCTATGTAATCTTTGATTTACTAGCTAGTGTAGCTTGTTGGAGAACCCGGTGGCATGCAAGTCGATGTACAAGTCGGCTACATGGAGTAAGATGGCACGTGACAAGAGTTGGCACTAGTCGACTTACAAGCTTCGTGGAGATGGAGATCACCATGAAGAGAGCCATACCATTTCACATTGTAATTGCTTTATTTGTGTTATTGTTATGTCTCTATTTACCTCTATTTAGATAGTTGGTAGATTTTAATCCCTCAAAGAAGGTCTAGTCGGTCGCCCTGCCAGTGCTGCACCATCACAAATCGGACATTCTTGGTGGTGGGCTCATGAAATTGAGGTGCTACCAATTCTTTCCGATTAGGTGGGTTTGAGTCGGACTCTTACAAGCGGAAGCACTTGGTAATCTATACGAGTCCATCACAACGGTTGTGGGGCTCGGGGCGAGGAAGGTTGGGAGCCGGGGCATGTGATGTCACCCAACTAACAGGAGTCGTATAGGGATACGATTGGCAAGGTGTTGCCTACCTAGATCACTTGACGGCTAGCGGTGATGCTAAAGCTCACTAGTCGACTTGCTTATTTAGGATCTTGAATCACTTAGCAACCATCGGAGGGATGTTGGTTCTAGTGGGAGCATGAGTATTAAAGCGTTTAATATGCCTGCTCTTTTATGAATACATGTCTTAAGTGTTTTTGCATATTTTCTGTTGTAGATCAATGGCACCTAGCAACCTTCCTCAGTTGTCCACTTTTGCGTTGAGGTCAATCCTAGAGAAAGATAAGCTTAATGGAACTAATTTCACCAACTGGTACCGTAATCTGAGGATAGTCCTCAAGCATGACAAGAAAGAACATGTTCTAGAAACTCCACTTCCAGAAGAGCCAGATGACGATGCGACTGTCGCAGTCATGAATGCCTACCGTAAGACTAGAGATGAGTCTACGGAAATTAGCTGTCTTATGCTTGCACACATGGAACCGGACTTGCAGCAGCAGTTCGAGAATGTTGAGGCCTACGATATGATCGAAAGCCTCAAAAGTATGTTCCAGGCTCAGGCAAAGACCGAGAGGTATCAAGTCTCTCAAGCTTTGCTGGGCTGTAAGCTGAAAGATGGCGATCCACTGAGTCCACATGTAATCAAGATGATTGGTTACATTCAGTCTCTGGATCGGCTGGGCGTCCCAATTAACGAAGAGTTCGCTACTGATATAATTCTGAACTCTCTTCCTAGTGCGTATAGTTCGTTCATCTCGAACTACCATATGCATGGTATGGATAAGAGTATCACTGAATTACATGGGATGCTCAAAACGGCAGAGGCTGATATCAAGAAAGGCGCCAGTCAAGTGTTGATGGTGCAGAATAAGGCTAAGTTCAAGAAGAGTTCTTGGACTAAAAAGAAGAAGGATTAGTGAGGAGGTAGCGCCCATGGCCCTGTCCAGAGTGCTTCCTCAAAGACTAAGCCTTCTCCTACAGCCGGAGCCAATTGCTTCTATTGCAAGCAGGATGGCCACTGGAAGAGGAACTGCACCAAGTATTTGGCTGACAGAGCCAAGAGTGGAGGTATGACTTCCGACTCAGGTACACTTATGTGCAATGCTATAGACATTTATCTTGCTGTTGCGCCTAATAGTTCTTGGGTATATGATACAGGACCAGTTATTCACATATGCAACTCGTTGCAGGGATTGGTAAGAACTAGGAGCGTGGCAAGAGGAGAGGTTGATATTCGAGTCGGCAACAAGGCGAGAGTCGCTGCGTTGGAAGTCGGCACGATGCAACTTCATTTACCTTCAGGATTTTTAATGGAATTAAATAATTTTTATTATGTTCCAGTTCTTAGTCGAAACATTATTTCCGCCTCATGTTTGATGAGACAAGGTTTATGAGTCGAATATTAAGAATAATGGTTGTTCTTTATATTTGAAAGATATGTTTCATGGCTTTGCACCCGTTCAGAACGGGTTATTTATTTCGAATCTTGATAGTGAATCGGTCTATAACATAAATGTTAAAAGGTTGAAACCAAATAATCTGAATATGACTTACTTTTGGCATTGTCGGCTTGTTCATATAAGTTGGAAGCGCATGAAGAAGCTCCATGATGATGGACTTCTAACTTCGTTCGACTTAGAGTCATTCGAGACATGCGAATCATGCCTACTAGGCAAAATGACCAAGACACCTTTTGCAAGGAGTTGTGAAAGTGCGTCCGACTTGTTGGAACTAATACATAGTGATGTATGTGGTCCAATGAGCACGACAGCCAGAGGTGGTTATGAGTACTTCATTACCTTCACTCATGATTTGAGTAGTTATGGATATATCTATTTAATGAAACACAAGTCGGAAGCCTTTGAAAAGTTCAAGGAATTCCAGAGTGAGGTACAAAATCAACTCGGCAAGAAAATAAAGTTTCTACGGTCGGACCATGGAGGCGAGTACATGAGCCATGAGTTTGATGACCATCTAAAGAGTTGTGGAATAGTTCCTCAACTCACTCCGCCGGGTACACCGCAGAGAAACGGTGTATCGGAACGGAGAAATCGGACCCTGTTGGACATGGTACGATCAGTGATGAGTCGGACAGATCTACCTTTATTATTTTGGGGTTATTGTCTAGAAACTGCAGCTTTCACACTAAACAGAGTACCATCAAAGTCAGTAGAGAAGACACCACATGAGATGTGGGCGGGCAAAAAGCCAAGTTTGTCTTTTCTTAAGATTTGGGGTTGTGAGGCATTTTTCAAGCGACTTCAGTCGGACAAGCTCACGCCCAAGTCGGATAAGTCTATTTTCGTGGGGTATCTGAGGGAAACCTTGGGGTACTACTTCTACAACCGGGAAGAGGGCAAAGTGTTTGTCGCTCGGAATGGTGTCTTCCTTGAGAAAGAGTTTCTCAGTCGGGAAGTCAGAGGGAGCACGGTGCAACTCGAAGAAATTCGAGAGGAACCAGCTAGGGGCAAGTCGGCAATGGCCTTGGAGGCTGAGCCGGTCGTGGTACCTACACCGGTTACAGCACCTGAACCTCGGAGATCTGCCAGATTACAGAGTGCTCGAGATGTTTTACTGTTAGACAGTAATGAGCCGGCAATTTATTCGGAAGCGATGGTGGGATCTGATTGCGAGTCATGGCTTGGAGCCATGAGATCCGAGTTAAAGTCCATGGATGAAAACCAAGTTTGGAACTTGGTTGATCTGCCTGACGGTGCAAGACCCGTCGAGTGCAAATGGGTCTTTAAGAAGAAAATTGATATGGATGGAAATATTTCCGTCTATAAAGCACGACTTGTCGCGAAGGGGTTCCGACAGGTTCAAGGAGTTGACTATGACGAGACCTTCTCGCCAGTAGCGATGCTTAAATCAATTCGGATCATGTTAGCCATAGCAGCCTATTTCGACTATGAGATATGGCAGATGGATGTCAAGACGGCTTTCCTTAATGGAAATTTAACTGAGGACGTGTATATGATACAGCCCGAAGGTTTTGTCGATCCAGCTAACGCTGACAAAGTATGCAAACTTCAGAAATCCATTTATGGGTTGAAGCAAGCATCTCGGAGTTGGAACATTCGCTTTGATGAGGTAGTCAAATCGTCTGGCTTCATCAAGAGCGGTCATGATTCTTGTTTATACAAGAAGTTTAGTGGGAGCAAAGTAAATTTTCTAATCTTATATGTGGACGACATATTACTGATTGGAAATGATGTCATGGTGTTGCAAGAAACCAAAGAGTCATTGGAAAGGATTTTCTCAATGAAGGATTTGGGTGAAGCGACTTACATATTAGGAATAAGGATCTATAGAGATAGATCGAGGCGGCTCATTGGATTGAGTCAGAGTACATATCTGGACAAAGTTTTGAAGAAATTCAAAATGGAAGAGTCCAAGAAGGGATTCTTACCGATGTCCCATGGCATAAAACTTAGCAAGACTCAGTGTCCTTCGACGACTGATGAGCGAAGTCGGATGAGTGTGATCCCGTATGCTTCGGCAATCGGATCCATCATGTATGCCATGATTTGTACTAGGCCAGATGTTTCCTATGCTCTAAGTGTTACGAGCAGATACCAGGCTGACCCTGGCGAAGCCCACTGGGCAGCGGTTAAAAACATCCTTAAGTACTTGAGAAGGACTAAGGAAATGTTCCTAGTTTATGGAGGTGATGAGGAATTCAGTGTAAAGGGTTACACGGATGCGAGTTATCTCACCGACTCAGATGATTCTCGTTCGCAATCTGGATACGTATTCGTAATGAACGGAGGAGCTGTGAGCTAGAAGAGTTCCAAGCAAGATACGGTGTCTGCATCTACAACAGAGGCTGAGTATATTGCTGCCTCAGAGGCGGCAAAGGAAGCTGTTTGGATCAGGAACCTCCTGATAGCTCTTGGTGTGGTTCAGGGCGCGTCCAATCCTTTGGACGTATATTGCGACAACAATGGTGCTATCGCACAAGCCAAGGAACCTAGACAACACCAGAAGAACAAACATATACTCATGCGGTACCACCTCATTCGCCAGTTTGTCGAACAAGGTGATATCAAGTTACGCAAAGTACACACGGATGCAAACATTGCAGATCCGTTGACAAAGGCGCTATCACAGCCTAAGCATGAGGCGCACACGAGAGGCATGGGCATTCGATGCCTAGGCATATGATGCCAAGATGATTGACTCTAGTGCAAGTGGGAGACTGTTGGGAATATGCCCTAGAGGCAATCATGGATGATGTAATTCCCGATGTATTCATAAAGTTATTAGGTTGTCCTTTGGTTTGAACATCTGATATATGTCATTGAATATGTGATTCGATTGTGGAACTATGTATTCATGTTGTTCATACTAATTGTCCTTGGTCATTAAGGTTGTGCTGGACACACACCCTAGACTAATGTGAGTGTTGGCTGATGACATGGTTCCACTTGTCATGGGCATGGTGATGCCATTCCAACGCTCACGGACTTGGCTAAAGAGTTTAGCAAGTCGGACTGACCCACATTGAGATGCAACGAGCAAGTCGTCATTTGCATGTCTCAATCAATGTAATCCTTAGACCTGAGGTTGTTGCACAATCCGAGTTGTGGATCACCGACTTATGTTCTGTTAAACGCTTCTTTGTGACAAGGCAGCTATAAAGGCAGAGTTCTGGTCGAATGAGAAGCAAGCTGCGTGATGTGGATAATCAAGATGGGATTTTGCCCCTCCGAATGGAGAGATATTCTCTGGGCCCTCTCGAGTGATATGATTCAGGAAGCATGGCCATGCGCGACTCAGTTAAGTGTTAACTGTGTCGGTTGACTATGAGTTAGTCAGATGAATCACATATCATGGATCGAGAAGAGAGTCGAGCTATTTAAGGGATGACGATAAATCGCCTATAGTTCGACAAGGTATATCGTGAGGCAAAAGGGACTAAGATGTAAATCACATTGGAAGGTATGTCGTCATGACTCAATGGGACTTGGGAGTCGGCACGTTCTGCTAGGAGCCGCTACCGGTTGATCGATTGAGAGTTGGACTCTAATCGTGTCCAAGTCGCCATGAGCCTGCAGGGTCGCACACTTAAGAGCGGGAGCAAATGTATGGGTCGGGTTGGACCCGAACCGGAAATGGACTGAGTTTATGAGTCGGACTCACAGAGGGAATGGGCCACAAGTGTTGTGAAGCCCACTACCATTCGCTATATAAAAAGGGGCGCAGGTTGCTCAGCGGGCACGTTAGTCCACTCCCATGCGTTGGGAACCCTAGACCCACTCAGTCCAGCCGTCGCACCGGACCTAGCAGTCCGCCGTCGGAACTCCTCCTCGTACGTGTGGATACCGGCAGAGGTGTTGTACGTTCAGCACTTCGGTTCGCGGGATTGGATCGGCCGGATCGGATCGTGGACTGCACTGCCCCGACGCGCTTCATCGATAATCCGCAACCGCGCGTCTAGTGGTAATCATCGTGGCCTTCTACCTCGGCTAGATCTTGGAAGTACCGCGTAGGAAAAAGTTTTGTTTATCTCTACGCGCTCCAACAGCCCAAAGCATCCCCTTCTTCATCAGCAACTTACCAGGTCACTTCTAGTGAAACTATATTTTTATTTGGTCACATCTTATGTACTTTACTTGGAGCGTCTGTTTGTTTTTATTTTTCTTTTATTTTCTGTAATAAACTTGGTTGGATCCTAGCATTCTTGTGTGGGAGAGAGACACACTCCGCTTTTTCATATGAATATTCGTATTCTTCATTTTCATCTAGCTACTGCAATCCTTTTAGCTCTTATTTTTTATGCATCTCTTATTCAGAGTTGTTAGTTCTTGTAGAGTGGTACTCTCTTATTTCATTGATAAATTATTTGGAGAGTTTTTGTTAAAATAAAGTGATTGGTGTTGGAGAACAATAAAATATTTCATGCTTATAACGGTGCAAGTGAATCTTGTTTAGACTATGGCTTAGACTTTAATATGTCATGTTAGATATTATTATATGCTTAGTAGTTATTTATGTAGCATGATTTGTCTCAAATATCTGAGAGTGCTTAATGTGCCATTGAAAGAAATCATGAGTTGTTTTTATCATATCGAAGCATAATAGTGTGGTATTCTCCTTCGAATGCTTTATTTGGTTGACTTGGTGCATGCTTACACCATGTTATGACTACAAACAAGTCACCTCTAGCCTCTATGATCATTTATTTTTTGACTTGTAATATCATTTATGATTTGATTAATAAGGTTTTGTCGTTATGCATGATTATGGATAGTATTGCTCTCTTAGTTGGTCGCTCTCAGTCTCTTGCTGGCCTTCACCTGTACTGGGTATGAGCTCTACTCATGCATCCAACTCCTAAAAATCCAAATTTTGCCAAATGTGTCCACCATACCTACCTATACGTGGTATTTAACCGCCGCTCCAAAGTAAATTTCTCATATGCTACCTTTAAAACCTTCAAAATTATACCTATTTTGTGCTCTGTTTTAGCTCATGAGGACGTAGGTAGACGGTCTTTATTTCACTTGTTAATTAGACTTTACACACCTAGACTAGTGGCACATCCGCTTATTCAATCGCTAGCAGAGCTGGCAACGGGGTTCCCATCCCCAAATTTGGTTACTTCATAATTTTCTTCACTCTTTTTCCCCTTATTTATTAGTTAAGCAAAGTTCATAAGTGTGTAAACAAAAGATAAGAGGGGTGATCTACTGACCCCAGTAGAAAGGACGTCCTTTAATGGGAGCCTCTCTTGTAAAGTTTAGTTAGCTTGTGACGTCATGTATTGTTTATCTACCATTCGTTGACATAGACATACACATCTCTCAAAATTGTTTTCAATACCACTGTTTTAATCAAATAAAAAGCTCTAGAACATGAGTAATCCCTGCTTCCCTCTACGAAGGGTCTTTCTTTTACTTTTATGTTGAATCTTCATCTTCTAAATTTATGCACCAATTAAGAGAGCATAGTTGTCATTCTAAGTATAATGTGCATATAATCCAAAATTTATTATTGGTTGGTTCATGATTATGTTATTACTTGTATCTAGTCTCCACTTGAACTTTGAAGGTGTCCTGGCATTTATGTTTTGCTATCACTTTAAGGACAAGCGGAATACCACTTTGTTATGTTTTCTTTATGCTCGAAACAAACGTATAACTTTCGGTGCATTATTATTCATGATCTTTTGTTTGTGTTACTTTATATGTTGCAACATATTTGCTAAGTTACATTGATGAAATTATATCTATCATGCCTATGTTTAGAGTATTATGATCTCAGCTTGCAATGCTTTTACAATAATGATTATCAAGATTGTGTTGATACCATGTCACCTCAGAAATTATTTTTGTTTTTATCGTTTTACGTACTCGAGGACGATTAGATCTAATCTTGGGGATGCTTGATACGTCTCCAACGTATCTATAATTTCTGATGATCCATGATGATATTATGCCAATTGCTACATGTTTTCTATACACTTTATATCATTTATTATGAACTTCCTGGGACTAACCTACTAACAAGATGGTTCAGTGCCAGTTCCTGTTTTCTGCTATTTTTGGTTTCAGAAAAGTTGTTCTGGAAATATTCTCGAAATTGGACGAAACAAAATCCAAGGGTCCTATTTTTCTGTCATGTACACGGAGTCCGGAGGAGACCCGGGGGGGCTCCAAGGCAGCCACACCATAGGGTGGCACCCCTCTGGCCGCGCCACCATGTGGTGTGGGTCCCTCGGGCTCCCACCGACATTGCCCTTTCGCCTATAAATTGATACCTTGGGAAAAATCTAAATACCCGAGCCTCCATCCACGAAAAGTTTCGTAGCCGCTGTCGTTGTCAACCCTAGTTCGGGAGGGTTCTAAAGCACTCCCCGGCACCTAGGGTTGGGCATATAAACCGAGAACCGAACGACCAAACCGTTTGCAACCGAACCTGAATCTCTCGGTGCATAGATCGGTTGGGGATGTGTAGAACCCGAAGTTATTTCGATAGGTTCGGTCTTCACGCTTGGTCAACCGAAAGGACCGAGTAACTGAGTATGTCCCCAATCCCCTGTCCTTTTTCCTCGCGAGTTGCTAGCCCATCCCCCGCCCCTGCCCAGCCGCAATCAAATCGCCCCGATTTCTCAATGGAATCGCGAGATGTGCTCCGCAGAAATCACAGCAGCAACACGGGCAAACTTTTCCTTCCTTGTTCGACTGATCTCTTGCATCCCAAACCCCTATAACTGTTGTTGCTCCTGCTGCCCGTGCCCGATGTACCTAAGAGTTCCCCAAGGCGTCAAGGCCAAATCCCTAGCCACGGCCACGGGCGACGGCTGGTTCTGGCTGGAACTCACCATCAAAACAGAAGCCTCTGCCGCAAGAATAACCACCACCACCACAAGCAACTGCTGAGGCAAGGAACTACAATAAATCGCTCGAATTTGGCCTACAATGTAAGTTTTTTATGTACAGTTTGTTCGATCCAGATCCTAGTTTGTTTTGAGTTGCACTGTTCTTGTGTGAATCATTGTTGATTGGACTTGTTTGCTGTAATTTTTACTAGATGTCATCCGAGACAGAAAACAACACTGTTGTGCTTGTGCCCATGGCTATCGATGTGGAGATGGCAGACGGTGGCACTGCGGGCCCTTCCAATGCGAGGTTCAAGCAGCAGATGCAGGTTTGCACTTCATGTTATCACCTGTACCATTTCCCATTGGTTTGCTTGTAAGTTTGTACCATTCCAACCAGCTCGCTGACTTCCTGTTCCTAATGTTGTCCATGTGTTGTTTGCTAGCTGAAGGGAGTGGTAATGGTGTTGTTCTTGTGTTGGAAGGAGCGTATGCAGGGAAGGAGGGTGACGGTAATGTGAAGGCTTCGGATTCTGCAAAGGAGGGTGAGAAGAAGGAGGCTCGTAAGAAGATTGCTGCCAGATCAGAGATGTGGAAGCACTTTGAGAAGATCATGGTTGACGGTGTCGTGCAGAAGGGCAAGTGCAACTATTGCAAGATCGACATCGCCGCTCATCCCGTTATCAATGGTACATCTGCCTTAGGGAAGCATTTTTGGGTTTGCAAACGTAATCCTCATAAAAATAACGGTGATGATATGCAAATGGTGATGCAAGTTAATCATGGTGATAGTGTGCATGCTTGGAAATTTGAACCTAAGGCTCTTAGGAATTCTTTTGCTGCACTGATTATAGAGGATGAACTGCCATTTGCATTTGCTGAAAAGTCTGGGTTTAAAAAGTTCATGACCATAGCATGTCCCCGCTTCTCACTTCCATCTAGGAGAACATGCACTAGGGACACCGTTCGCATATATTTTGAAGAAAAGGCTAAACTTAAACTTTTCTTTAAAGATCAGTGTGAAAGAGTGTGCCTTACAACTGATTGTTGGACTTCTCAACAACAATAAAGCTTCATGACAGTTACTGCCCACTTTATCTGTAATGATTGGAAACTTCATAAGAAAATCGTTAGCTTTTTCAAGGTTAAGGGTCATAAAGGTGATGATATTGGAAAACACTTACAGAAAACCTTGATTGATTAAGGGATAGAGAAGGTCATGACAATTAGAGTTGATAATTCTTCTAGTAATGATGGTGGTATTGTTTACATGAAGAAGAAACCGAATAAATAAAATAACAGCATAGCTGGAGGTCAATACCTTCACATGGGATGTGTTGCCCACATTGTAAACTTAATTGTTTCCGATAGCCTCAAAGAAGTTGAAATTTCAGCGAAGCGTGTGCGTGGGGCTGTTAGATATGTGAAGAATAGCCCAGCTAGGATAACTAAATTTAAAGAATGTGCTCAACTAGACCAAGGCATTTCTGACCCTAGATGTCAGCACTAGGTGGAACTCAACACACTTTATGTTGAAGGCAGCAGTCGGCTATGAGAAAGTTTTTGTAAGGTACACCGACGAAGATCCTTATTTTGCTCTTGATCTACTCAGTGATAAAGGTAATGAGAAATGCATTGGAGTTCCAGATGTGAATGATTGGGAGAATGCTAGGAAGATGAAAGATTTTCTTGGACATTTTGCTGATCTAACTACTCGTGTTTCTGCCTCACTACATGTGACTGCTAACAATTTTTTCCATAAGATTGGTGAGGTGAATCTGTTAGTGAAAAACTGGATGAACAGTGATGATTGTGTGCAAAAAGCAATGGCACAAAGGATGAAGGATAAGTTTGATAAATATTGGGGCAATTGGCACGAACCTGATCCTAGCAAAAAGGGGAAGGAAAAGGAGAACATCAACTTGATGATTTTTATTTCATCGGCACTTGATCCAAGGTAAGACCTTTGAAATATTCTGATATATATTGCTCATTATGCAATTCTTTTTTCATTACACAATGTTTTTATTCTTGCATCAATAACAATAAATTCTTTTGTGTTGTTGAACTGTAGGTTCAAGCTTTCGGAATACACACAATTTGCCATTTTAGAACTGTATGGAGATGATAATGGCCCTAAGGTGTGGGCTACTGTCAACAAGTGTCTTAGAGATTTGTTTGAAGAATACATGAAAATGTATGCTCCAAATATTGCAGCTGCTCAAACTAGTTTTTCTCTGGACTCTGAATCAAGTGGAGGGCGTGCAAGCATGATGAAGTCATTGATTTCCAAAAAGATGAGGATGAACAATGGTAGTAGCAGCAGCAACAAATATGAACTTGATAAGTTTCTTACCGAGGAGCCTGAAGATGATGGTCCTAAATTTGACATATTAGCTTGGTGGAAGGGCAACTCATCTAGGTTTCCTGTATTGGCTTGCTTGGGACGTGATGTTCTTGCTATCACGATCTAGACGGTAGCATCAGAGTCAGCTTTCTCCACTGGTGGTCGTGTTCTTGATGACTTTAGGACGTCGTTGACTCCTTTTATGGTAGAAGCTCTTGTGTGCACTCAGGACTGGCTTCGACACACTACCCCTATCAACATACTGAGAACGCTGAAGAATTGACAAGGCTCGGACAAGGTAACTCAACAACCTCAATATTGCATTAGATAATATCAGTACCTTTGATGTTATATAATGCTTTCTACCACTGTTATTATTTTCATAATTAATGGTCGAGTACAAGGACATCAAATCAAAGGCAATCAAGTCCAGCACTACTAAGAAGCCTACTTGACATTTGGTGAGCTTCCAGCCTTCCACTATTTTTTACATGCTTCACATGTTGTAGTGTTTCTCCTACCCTGCAATGTTCTACATACATGGTTCTACCTTTTTCTTTAGGGGCAGGTCATGTAGCATCTCATGTAAACTCGTAAATAAGCTCCTGCTTTTATGAATGAAAATCATGCTTGTGGTTCAATAAGCTCCAGAACTCTACACATGCTTCATATCTTGTACAGTTGTACTGTCTCCATGTTCGAAAATGGTTTACATGCTAGAGGACTTCTTGTTATCATTAAAATGGTTTACATGCTAGAGGACTTCTTCTTTTATCCACACATAGTTCAGATCTTAACTATTTCTATTTTATCCATGTATTCCTCACCATTATGTTGATCTGGCTGAGCTAGTTGCACACTGATATAAATTCAATATGTGGTATTATGATGTTTTCTATTATTCATTGTAGTTCTTAATCGATGGTCAACGAAGCTTGAAGAATAAGCAATAAACCTGAAGTTTACAAGATTGGCGGATGACAATGGTGTGGCACTGTGCTACTGCTCCAGACCTCCCGTGCGCTTCTTGATGCTTGTGTGCTTCCATTTTGTTTTATCAAACTCATGTCAAGGTAGACTTGTCAGTTTTGTGTCATGTGAGCTGAACTACAGCTGGTTTGTCGGATGGTATCTGTCTAGTCAAATTTTCTATAGTCATGTCAGTTTTGTGTTAATTATCTAGGTTTTACTGTGTTAGTATCTGCCATTTTGGTTTGCTGTCATTTCTGTTTGCCAAGAAGCATTGTAGTACAAGGTGAAAGTAAAGTATGGGCACCTAGAGGGGGGTGAATAGGTGCTACGATCAATTTTAATTTTTCTTAAAGTTTAGGCTTGACAAGAAGGTAAATTCTCTAGATAGTGCAACTAGTGGTGAATTTACCTATATGACAAGGCAAGCAATTAATGCAACAAGTACGAGTAAGTAAAGAGAGGGAGGAACGAGGTAACCGATGGAAGCACACGGAGACACGATGTATTCCCGAGTTCCTCCTTGTTAAGGGAGTACGTCTCGTTGGAGGGGTGTGAGCTCGCCACAAAGGCCTACTCAACGCCACAAAGGCCTCACCCTATTCTCCGATGAACTCCGCCACAAAGGCCTAGTTCACCTTCCACTATTGAACCCCTTTGAGGCGGGGATCGAATCCTTTACAAACAACTTGGGTCACACACCCACAACCGAATTGGGGGCTCCCAACTCTTCTTGAATCAACAACAAGTATCAAGATGCCTAGGTTCTCCACAAGAGGAAACCCTAGGCTAGATCCCTCAAACTAGAGAGGGGAAATGAAGAATGGCTCGGTGAAGATGTAGATCGGGGCCTTCTCCTTCAATCCTCCAAAGATCTTCAAGATTGGGTGGAGGGATTGGGAGTAATGAGAGATTTGGTGAGTTCTTAAATGCTCATAAATGCTAAGGGGAAGAACTAGATCTTGGGGAAGAAGAGGAGGGGTATTTATAGCCCCTCCTCACAACTAGTTGTTGTGCAGGAAAAAGGGGACCGGAATATCCGGTCCAAGTTTGGACCGGAATATCCGGGCTGCTTTCTTCACGCAGTCCTGCAGATCTGAACCAGATTATCTGGCTGCTCCAGAATAATCCGGTTCAAATAATCCGGCTCACTCCAGTGAGCAAATCTTCCAGTCCTTAGCCAATTTCACGCAGCACCCGGAATATCCGGCTCGAGATGAAAAATCCGGATCGAATAATCCGGTTCACTCCAGTGAGCAAAACTTCCAGTCCTTAGCCAATTTCGCGCAGCACCCGGAATATCCGGCTCGAGATGAAAAATCCGGATCGAATAATCCAGTTCACTCCAGTGAGCAAAACTTCCAGTCCTTAGCCATTTTCGCGCACCTTCATCAGCACCCGGAATATCCAGCTCAAGATGAAAAATCCGGATCGAATAATCCGGCTCACTCCAGTACGAAATAAGGTCTGAAAATTGCCAAACCGGAATATCCGGTCTGCTCCGAATAATCCAGTTTCCAATAATCCGGTTGGGTTCTGTCCCAAAACTCTCAGGCCAAACTTCACCGACTTTTCGGTGATCGATGCCGATGTTAAGTATAACACCTGCACGCTTAACACCTTGATAAATAATGTACTTCGTATTGTTAACTAACACACAAAACACTGGGTAACCGAAATGCACTTTCAATCTCCCCCTTTTTGGTGTTAGATGACAATACTAAGATTTGCAATAAAACCTTGACTAGAGCATATTTGAAACAAGATGGAAATCCGGCTCACTCCAGTACGAAATAAGGTCTGAAAATTGCCAAACCGGAATATCCGGTCTGCTCCGAATAATCCGGTTTCCAATAATCCGGTTGGGTTCTGTCCCAAAACTCTCAGGCCAAACTTCACCGACTTTTCGGTGATCGATGCCGATGTTAAGTATAACACCTGCACGCTTAACACCTTGATAAATAATGTACTTCGTATTGTTAACTAACACACAAAACACTGGGTAACCGAAATGCACTTTCAATCTCCCCCTTTTTGGTGTTAGATGACAATACTAAGATTTGCAATAAAACCTTGACTAGAGCATATTTGAAACAAGATGGAAATTTCTCCCCCTATCAATATGCATATCTTTTGTTTGCCTCAAATGCAAATAGATGCAATGATGTATGGGGAGTAATTTCCAACAAGTAGCAAAACATGCCAACGAACCAATATCACCAATATGTTGAGAGTAAGATAGAAGTATATACCTTGTGCGAAGATGATATATCCAAGAATAACCAAGCACAACAATAGATAATATCCTCAACATATAAGATAGATAACCATATAGCCACTAACATAGATAATCCATGATAATATCCAAATAACCAAGATAGAATCCAAATAACCAACATAGTCTCACACACAATGGCACACATAGTTATAACGAGACAATAAACTGACAAAGTTCACGAAAACAAAGATACTAAATGGACACAAGCTCTCAAGAAATGATAAAAGCATACGCTTGTGCCCGAACCCATGCAAATCCCGTAGACTAGTAGCTACTTCTCCCCCTTTGGCATCGAGACACCAAAAAGGAGGGAAATAACTAATCTAACGTCCCAAACACGGTCTAAGCATCAGAGTGCTCAAAAGACTCGCCACCAGACGTCTCGGACTCTCCATCCGCCTCGCGCTCAGCATCAGACGCCTCGTCCTCATCCTCCTCATCATCATAACCAGCTCCAGAAGTAGTAGCCTGAGTAGACCGGAGTGCAGCCTGAATGTGCTCCCAAGGAGTGCTATCCTGAGCAGACCAAGCAGTGTAGGACTGAGAAGTTAGAGGAGAAGGAACATCACTAGTAGCACCACTCACGTGGTGAAGAATCTGACTCTGTGTGCTAGCCATGGCAGTGTCTCTGCAATAAGCCTTGTACTGCTCCTTGTGGATGTCCACCTTCATGCAGAGCACATTGCGCTGAAACCAGGAGAGCTTCCTGACATGGCGCAAAGTGCTAGCAGGAGTGAGCGCAGACTGAGAACCAGTAGAGGGACCTCCCATAGAGGAACCACCCTCAAAAGTAGCATCCTGAGAAGCAGCAGCAGTCTTCTTCTTCCTCTTGATATATAGCTTCTTGACCTTGTGCTCAACCATAGGTAACTCTGTGTACTCCTTCCGCATCTCATGCTTGATGAGCATCATGATATATGGAGCATAGGGAATGGTGTTTCCACCAATCATAGCAGTGTATAGCTCGTGATAGATGATGTCCATAACATCCACAGCATAAGAAACAGACGGGTCCTCTTCCTCCATGCACTCCTTAGCCAGAATCAGAAGGTTGCATAAAGGAGTGGTGAGAGCATCATTGTTACCTCCACTCGGCACAATGAAATATCTGAAGATACGCACCAGCTGATCATAGAGGGGAAGAAGTCCCTCACTGCCCCCAATAGTGAATCCAGGAGCATACAACTCAGCCATGGCCACCTCCCTCCTAGGCCTATCAACCTCATGCGCACGGCGACCAACAGGAGAGTGAGAGCTGTAAGTGTATCCAAGGAGACGTGCAAACCTCTCAAAGGAAGCCTCACAAGCAGTGGTCTCAGACATCCACTTGAGACGGCACACTATATCATCACTGAACACCAAGGTAGACATGAACTGCATGACGAGCTGGGTGTTGTAGTTGCACTGGGTCTCCATGAGCTTCACAAGCCCAAACCGCTCAACAATACTCGCGGCATCAGCAAACTCCTCTTTCGCCTTGAGAGAAGCAAAGTCAAAGGGCTGCATCAGACGGATAGGGTGACGGAAGTCACAATAGATATCAACATAGATGTAGGACTGCTCCAAGTTCCAGAACCGAGTATCAATATGAGCCACACGAGGAGAAAGGTAGACATCCTCCTGCCTGAGCACAGTGAAATCTGAAACTGAGATGTCGGTCTTATAGTTGCGCCGAGCCTTCCTCTTGGGCTTAGTGGAAACCTGCTTGGGGCGCTTGCTAGCACGCCTGGCAGAACCACCACCTGTGAAACAAGATAATAGAAGGATAGCACAAGATGAGTACACTAGTGTCAAGCAATGGATGAAGCATGCATAAAAACAGTAGAAAAGATTACAGGCATTAATCTAAGAAGAAATCTAGCACGGATTAATTTTGGGCTGTTCTCTAACTGTTCTGGACTTAGCCGGATATTCCGGTTCAAAACAGAACCGGATATTCCGGTGGACCCGGATATTCCGGTTCAGTCGTGGACCGGATATTCCGGTGGTGCGAAAACAGCACAAAAACAATCTAGATCTAGACTTCAAAAGTAGATCGGTGACAAGAGAATCTAGTCTATCGTATCTAGCATGCAAAGGTACCTCTAAGGAACAATTTCTACCAAGCATTGTCAACAAAAACACAAATCCATGGAGTGGTATGGTTATGGCACCAAGATTCAACGAGATTGAACATTACCGGAATCCATGGAGGAAGATGCTTGGATGAAAACGTTCCTAAGGACGAGGGGAACGAGATCCGGGCCAAAGCTTGAAGATCCCGCGGAGGAAACGGATCCATCATGTATGCCATGATTTGTACTAGGCTAGATGTTTCCTATGCTCTAAGTGTTACGAGCAGATACCAGGCTGACCCTGGCGAAGCCCACTAGGCAGCGGTTAAAAACATCCTTAAGTACTTGAGAAGGACTAAGGAAATGTTCCTAGTTTATGGAGGTGATGAGGAATTCAGTGTAAAGGGTTACACAGATGCGAGTTATCTCACCGACTCAGATGATTCTCGTTCGCAATCTGGATACGTGTTTGTAATGAACGGAGGAGCTGTGAGCTGGAAGAGTTCCAAGCAAGATACGGTGTCTGCATCTAAAACAGAGGCTGAGTATATTGCTGCCTCAGAGGCGGCAAAGGAAGCTGTTTGGATCAGGAACCTTCTGATAGATCTTGGTGTGGTTCACGGCGCGTCCAATCCTTTGGACGTATATTGTGACAACAATGGTGCTATCGCACAAGCCAAGGAACCTAGACAACACCAGAAGAACAAACATATACTCATGCGGTACCACCTCATTCGCCAGTTTGTCGAACAAGGTGATATCAAGTTATGCAAAGTACACACGGATGCAAACATTGCAGATCCGTTGACAAAGGCGCTACCACGGCCTAAGCATGAGGCGCACACGAGAGGTATGGGCATTAGATGCCTAGGCATATGATGCCAAGATGATTGACTCTAGTGCAAGTGGGAGACTGTTGGGAATAAGCCCTAGAGGTAATCATAGATGATGTAATTCCCAATGTATTCATAAAGTTATTAAGTTGTCCTTGTTTTGAACATCTGATATATGTCATTGAATATGTGATTCGATTGTGGAACTATATATTCATGTTGTTCATACTAGATTGTCCTTGGTCATTAAGGTTGTGCTGGACACACACCCTAGACTAATGTGAGTGCGTTCTCGGACTTGGCTAAAGAGTTTAGCAAGTCGGACTGACCCATATTGAGATGCAACGAGTACGTCGTCATTTGCATGTCTCAATCAATGTAATCCTTAGACCTGAGGTTGTCGCACAATCCGAGTTGTGGATCACCGACTTAGGTTCTGTCAAACGTTGTTCTATGACAAGGCAGCTATAAAGGCAGAGTTCGGGTCGAATGAGAAGCAAACTGCGTGATGTGGATAATCAAGATGGGATTTTGCCCCTCCGAATGGAGAGATATTCTCTGGGCCCTCTCGAGTGATATGATTCAGGAAGCATGGCCATGCGCGACTCAGTTAAGTGTTAACTATGTCTGTTGACTAAAAGTTAGTCAGATGAATCACATATCATGGATCGAGAAGAGAGTTGAACTATTTAAGGGATGACGATAAATCGCCTATAGTTTGACAAGGTATATCGTGAGGCAAAAGGGACTAAGACGTAAATCACATTGGAAGGTATGTCGTCATGACTCAATGGGACTTGGGAGTCGGCACGTTCTGCTAGGAGCCACTACCGATTGATCGATTGAGAGTCGGTCTCTAATCGTGTCCAAGTCGCCATGAGCCTGCAGTGTCGCACACTTAAGAGCGGGAGCAATTGTATTGGTCGGGTTGGACCCGAACCGGAAATGGACTGATTTGTGAGTCGGACTCACAAAGGGAATGGGCCACAAGTGTTGTGAAGCCCATTACCATTCGCTATATAAAGAGGGGCGCAGGTTGCCCAGCGGGTACGTTAGTCCACTCCCATGCGTTGGGAACCCTAGCCCCGGTCAGTCCAGCCGTCGCACCAGACCTAGCAGTCTGCCGTCGGAAGTCCTCCTCGTACGTGTGGATACCGGCAGAGGTGTTGTACGTTCAGCACTTCAGTTCGCGGGATTGGATCGGCCGATCGGATCGTGGGACTGCACTGCCCCGACGCGCTTCATCGATAATCCACAACCGCACGTCTAGTGGTAATCATCATGGCCTTCTACCTCGGCTAGATCTTGGAAGTACCGCGTAGGAAAAAGTTTTGTTTATCTCTACGCGTTCCAACAGCTAATGTTTATAAAGTATTAGTAATGCTTGTGTCTACGGAGAACATGTGAGTTTTTGATTATGCACTAACCCTCTAATGAGAATTACTTTGAGTTTTGTGTGAAGGAAGTTTTCAAGGGTAAAGGGAAGAGGATGATATAATGTATCAAGAAGAGAGAAAAGCCTAAGCTTGGGGATGCCCCCGTGGATCATCGCAGCAAATTCTAAGAAGACTCAAGCATCTAAACTTGGGATGCCCATGTTGGGAATATGCCCTAGAGGCAATCATGGATGATATAATTCCCGATGTATTCATAAAGTTATTAAGTTGTCCTTTGGTTTGAACATCTGATATATGTCATCGAATATGTGATTCGATTGTGGAACTATGTATTCATGTTGTTCATACTAATTGTCCTTGGTCATTAAGGTTGTGCTGGACACACACCCTAGACTAATGTGAGTGTTGGCTGATGACATGGTTCCACTTGTCATGGGCATGGTGATGCCATTCCAACGCTCACGGACTTGGCTAAAGAGTTTAGCAAGTCGGACTGACCCACATTGAGATGCAACGAGCAAGTCGTCATTTGCATGTCTCAATCAATGTAATCCTTAGACCTGAGGTTGTCAGTTGAATCACATATCACAGATCGAGAAGAGAGTCGAGCTATTTAAGGGATGACGATAAATCGTCTATAGTTCGACAAGGTATATCGTGAGGCAAAAGGGACTAAGATGTAAATCACATTGGAAGGTATGTCGTCATGACTCAATGGGACTTGGGAGTCATAGGTGCTGTACATTCAGCACTTCGGTTCGCGGGATTGGATCGGCCGGATCGGATCGTGGACTGCACTGCCCCGACGCGCTTCATCGATAATCCGCAACCGCGCGTCTAGTGGTAATCATCGTGGCCTTCTACCTCGGCTAGATCTTGGAAGTACCGCGTAGGAAAAAGTTTTGCTTATCTCTACGCGCTCCAACAGTGGTATCAGAGCGGTAGCTTCTGGTATTAGGTCCGAGATCCGTACATATGTGATATGTAGTTGGCATTAGATGTGATCTAATTGCTGTTTTGGTGGTCGGTCTATGAGATAGATCGGTTTTGTACAAGGTTGATTGGATCAATCGTACTCGGGGTTAATGGATGATCTGGTTTCAGTGATCATACTGCTAAGGTCGTGAAACAACTTACCCCTACCGGTCGGTTTCCGCCATCGGGGTATACCGTGACACATAAATCCAGTTGCGGTGATCGAAGATCAAAGAGTTTGATCGAATCCGAATACGGATCAGATTTGAGTAAAATCGTTTTATCCGATGAAGAAATCCATGATCGGAATGCAGATGAGATCTGCGTTTTCCAAAATCGTCGGGCGCTGCCCCTTCGATCCCCGCCCGCTATCCGGCTAGCGGGACCGCCGGCTTCGCCCTGTCGTAGCACCTTAGATGTTGTTGCGAGTTTCACAACGCCGGTAGATATCGTATCTATGCATAACTTGTTTTTGCAGGAAGTTGTGAATGGTATGGCTTATGTGCATGTGATGTGTGTAATCCATACATGATCTGTGTATCATGTTTTTGTCAGCCGGCTGGAGCCTAGGTGTTGTCATTTTATTGTATACCGGCCTGCGTGTCGGATTCTCTATGTAATCTTTGATTTACTAGCTAGTGTAGCTTGTTGGAGAACCCGGTGGCATGCAAGTCGATGTACAAGTCGGCTACATGGAGTAAGATGGCACGTGACAAGAGTTGGCACTAGTCGACTTACAAGCTTCGTGGAGATGGAGATCACCATGAAGAGAGCCATACCATTTCACATTGTAATTGCTTTATTTGTGTTATTGTTATGTCTCTATTTACCTCTATTTAGATAGTTGGTAGATTTTAATCCCTCAAAGAAGGTCTAGTCGGTCGCCCTGCCAGTGCTGCACCATCACAAATCGGACATTCTTGGTAGTGGGCTCATGAAATTGAGGTGCTACCAATTCTTTCCGATTAGGTGGGTTTGAGTCGGACTCTTACAAGCGGAAGCACTTGGTAATCTAGACGAGTCCATCACAACGGTTGTGGGGCTCGGGGCGAGGAAGGTTGGGAGCCGGGGCATGTGATGTCACCCAACTAACAGGAGTCGTATAGGGATACGATTGGCACGGTGTTGCCTACCTAGATCACTTGACGGCTAGCGGTGATGCTAAACCTCACTAGTCGACTTGCTTATTTAGGATCTTGAATCACTTAGCAACCATCGGAGAGATGTTGGTTCTAGTGGGAGCATGAGTATTAAAGCGTTTAATATGCCTGCTCTTTTATGAATACATGTCTTAAGTGTTTTTGCATATTTTCTGTTGTAGATCAATGGCACCTAGCAACCTTCCTCAGTTGTCCACTTTTGCGTTGAGGTCAATCCTAGAGAAAGATAAGCTTAATGGAACTAATTTCACCAACTGGTACCGTAATCTGAGGATAGTCCTCAAGCATGACAAGAAAGAACATGTTCTAGAAACTCCACTTCCATAAGAGCCAGATGACGATGCGACTGTCGCATTCATGAATGCCTACCGTAATACTAGAGATGAGTCTACGGAAATTAGCTGTCTTATGCTTGCACACATGGAACCGGACTTGCAGCAGCAGTTCGAGAATGTTGAGGCCTACGATATGATCGAAAGCCTCAAAAGTATGTTCCAGGCTCAGGCAAAGACCGAGAGGTATCAAGTCTCTCAAGCTTTGCTGGGCTGTAAGCTGAAAGATGGCGATCCACTGAGTCCGCATGTAATCAAGATGATTGGTTACATTCAGTCTCTGGATCGGCTGGGCGTCCCAATTAACGAAGAGTTCGCTACTGATATAATTCTGAACTCTCTTCCTAGTGCGTATAGTTCGTTCATCTCGAACTACCATATGCATGGTATGGATAAGAGTATCACTGAATTACATGGGATGCTCAAAACGGCAGAGGCTGATATCAAGAAAGGCGCCAGTCAAGTGTTGATGGTGCAGAATAAGGCTAAGTTCAAGAAGAGTTCTTGGACTAAGAAGAAGAAGGATTAGTGAGGAGGTAGCGCCCATGGCCCTGTCCAGAGTGCTTCCTCAAAGACTAAGCCTTCTCGTACAGCCGGAGCCAATTGCTTCTATTGCAAGCAGGATGGCCACTGGAAGAGGAACTGCACCAAGTATTTGGCTGACAGAGCCAAGAGTGAAGGTATGATTTCCGACTCATGTACACTTGTGTGCAATGTTATAGACATTTATCTTGCTGATGCGCCTAATAGTTCTTGGGTATATGATACTGGACCAGTTATTCACATATGCAACTCGTTGCAGGGATTGGTAAGAACTAGGAGCGTGGCAAGAGGAGAGGTTGATATTCGAGTCGGCAACAAGGCGAGAGTCGCTGCGTTGGAAGTCGGCACGATGCAACTTCATTTACCTTCAGGATTTTTAATGGAATTAAATAATTTTTATTATGTTCCAGTTCTTAGTCGAAACATTATTTCCGCCTCATGTTTGATGAGACAAGGTTATGAGTCAAATATTAAGAATAATGGTTGTTCTTTATATTTGAAAGATATGTTTCATGGCTTTGCACCCGTTCAGAACGGGTTATTTATTTCGAATCTTGATAGTGAATCGATCTATAACATAAATGTTAAAAGGTTGAAACCAAATGATCTGAATATGACTTACTTTTGGCATTGTCGGCTTGGTCATATAAGTTGGAAGCGCATGAAGAAACTCCATGATGATGGACTTCTAACTTCGTTCGACTTAGAGTCATTCGAGACATGCGAATCATGCCTACTAGGCAAAATGACCAAGACACCTTTTGCAAGGAGTTGTGAAAGGGCGTCCGACTTGTTGGAACTAATACATAGTGATGTATGTGGTCCAATGAGCACGGCAGGCAGAGGTGGTTATGAGTACTTCATTACCTTCATTGATGATTCTAGTAGGTATGGATATATCTATTTAATGAAACACAAGTCGGAAGCCTTTGAAAAGTTCAAGGAATTCCAGAGTGAGGTACAAAATCAACTCGGCAAGAAAATAAAGTTTCTACGGTCGGACCGTGGAGGCGAGTACATGAGCCATGAGTTTGATGACCATCTAAAGAGTTGTGGAATAGTTCCTCAACTCACTCCGCCGGGTACACCGCAGAGAAACGGTGTATCGGAACGGGGAAATCGGACCCTGTTGGACATGGTACGATCAATGATGAGTCGGACAGATCTACCTTTATCATTTTGGGGTTATTGTCTAGAAACTGCAGGTTTCACACTAAACAGAGTACCATCAAAGTCAGTAGAGAAGACACCACATGAGATGTGGGCGGGCAAAAAGCCAAGTTTGTCTTTTCTTAAGATTTGGGGTTGTGAGGCATTTGTCAAGCGACTTCAGTCGGACAAGCTCACGCCCAAGTCGAATAAGTCTATATTCGTGGGGTATCTGAGGGAAACCTTGGGGTACTACTTCTACAACCGGGAAGAGGGCAAAGTGTTTGTCGCTCGGAATGGTGTCTTCCTTGAGAAAGAGTTTCTCAGTCGGGAAGTCAGAGGGAGCACGGTGCAACTCGAAGAAATTCGAGAGGAACCAGCTAGGGGCGAGTCGGCAATGGCCTTGGAGGCTGAGCCGGTCGTGGTACCTACACCGGTTACAGCACCTGAACCTCGGAGATCTGCCAGATTACAGAGTGCTCGAGATGTTTTACTGTTAGACAGTAATGAGCCGGCAATTTATTCGGAAGCGATGGTGGGATCTGATTGCGAGTCATGGCTTGGAGCCATGAGATCCGAGTTAAAGTCCATGGATGAAAACCAAGTTTGGAACTTGGTTGATCTGCCTGATGGTGCAAGACCCGTCGAGTGCAAATGGGTCTTTAAGAAGAAAATTGATATGGATGGAAATATTTCCGTCTATAAAGCACGACTTTTCGCGAAGGGGTTCCGACAGGTTCAAGGAGTTGACTATGACGAGACCTTCTCGCCAGTAGCGATGCTTAAATCAATTCGGATCATGTTAGCCATAGCAGCCTATTTCGACTATGAGATATGGCAGATGGATGTCAAGACGGCTTTCCTTAATGGAAATTTAACTGAGGACGTGTATATGATACAGCCCGAAGGTTTTGTCGATCCAGCTAACGCTGACAAAGTATGCAAACTTCAGAAATCCATTTATGGGTTGAAGCAAGCATCTCGGAGTTGGAACATTCGCTTTGATGAGGTAGTCAAATCGTTTGGCTTCATCAAGAGCGATCATGATTCTTGTTTATACAAGAAGTTTAGTGGGAGCAAAGTAAATTTTCTAATCTTATATGTGGACGACATATTACTGATTGGAAATGATGTCATGATGTTGCAAGAAACCAAAGAGTCATTGGAAAGGAGTTTCTCAATGAAGGATTTGGGTGAGGCGACTTACATATTAGGAATCAGGATCTATAGAGATAGATCGAGGCGGCTCATTGGATTGAGTCAGAGTACATATCTGGACAAAGTTTTGAAGAAATTCAAAATGGAAGAGTCCAAGAAGGGATTCTTACCGATGTCCCATGGCATAAAACTTAGCAAGACTCAGTGTCCTTCGACGACTGATGAGCGAAGTCGTATGAGTGTGATCCCGTATGCTTCGGCAATCGGATCCATCATGTATGCCATGATTTGTACTAGGCCAGATGTTTCCTATGCTCTAAGTGTTACGAGCAGATACCAGGCTGACCCTGGCGAAGCCCACTGGGCAGCGGTTAAAAACATCCTTAAGTACTTGAGAAGGACTAAGGAAATGTTCCTAGTTTATGGAGGTGATGAGGAATTCAGTGTAAAGGGTTACACGGATGCGAGTTATCTCACCGACTTAGATGATTCTCGTTCGCAATCTGGATACGTATTCGTAATGAACGGAGGAGCTGTGAGCTGGAAGAGTTCCAAGCAAGATACGGTGTCTGCATCTACAACAGAGGCTGAGTATATTGCTGCCTCAGAGGCGGCAAAGGAAGCTGTTTGGATCAGGAACCTCCTGATAGATCTTGGTGTGGTTCAGGGCGCGTCCAATCCTTTGGACGTATATTGCGACAACAATGGTGCTATCGCACAAGCCAAGGAACCTAGACAACACCAGAAGAACAAACATATACTCATGCGGTACCACCTCATTCGCCAGTTTGTCGAACAAGGTGATATCAAGTTACGCAAAGTACACACGGATGCAAACATTGCAGATCCGTTGACAAAGGCGCTACCACAGCCTAAGCATGAGGCGCACACGAGAGGCATGGGCATTCGATGCCTAGGCATATGATGCCAAGATGATTGACTCTAGTGCAAGTGGGAGACTGTTGGGAATATGCCATAGAGGCAATCATGGATGATGTAATTCCCGATGTATTCATAAAGTTATTAGGTTGTCCTTTGGTTTGAACATCTGATATATGTCATTGAATATGTGATTCGATTGTGGAACTATGTATTCATGTTGTTCATACTAATTGTCCTTGGTCATTAAGGTTGTGCTGGACACACACCCTAGACTAATGTGAGTGTTGGCTGATGACATGGTTCCACTTGTCATGGGCATGGTGATGCCATTCCAACGCTCACGGACTTGGCTAAAGAGTTTAGCAAGTCGGACTGACCCACATTGAGATGCAACGAGCAAGTCGTCATTTGCATGTCTCAATCAATGTAATCCTTAGACCTGAGGTTGTCGCACAATCCGAGTTGTGGATCACCGACTTAGGTTCTGTTAAACGCTTCTTTGTGACAAGGCAGCTATAAAGCCAGAGTTCGGGTCGAATGAGAAGCAAGCTGCGTGATGTGGATAATCAAGATGGGATTTTTCCCCTCCGAATGGAGAGATATTCTCTAGGCCCTCTCGAGTGATATGATTCAGGAAGCATGGCCATGCGCGACTCAGTTAAGTGTTAACTGTGTCTGTTGACTAAGAGTTAGTCAGATGAATCACATATCACGGATCGAGAAGAGAGTTGAGCTATTTAAGGGATGATGATAAATCGCCTATAGTTCGACAAGGTATATCGTGAGGCAAAAGGGACTAAGATGTAAATCACATTGGAAGGTATGTCGTCATGACTCAATGGTACTTGGGAGTCGGCACGTTCTGCTAGGAGCCGCTACCGGTTGATCGATTGAGAGTTGGACTCTAATCGTGTCCAAGTCGCCATGAGCCTGCAGGGTCGCACACTTAAGAGCGGGAGCAAATGTATGGGTCGGGTTTGACCCGAACCGGAAATGGACTGAGTTTGTGAGTCGGACTCACAGAGGGAATGGGCCACAAGTGTTGTGAAGCCCACTACCATTCGCTATATAAAGAGGGGCGCAGGTTGCT
The DNA here is from genome assembly GCA_028641055.1 of Alopecurus myosuroides. Taxonomy (NCBI): domain Eukaryota; kingdom Viridiplantae; phylum Streptophyta; class Magnoliopsida; order Poales; family Poaceae; genus Alopecurus; species Alopecurus myosuroides. Next base: position 331,511,721 of record CM054062.1, on the reverse strand, counting down.
CAGCGGGCACGTTAGTCCACTCCCATGCGTTGGGAACCCTAGACCCACTCAGTCCAGCCGTCGCACCGGACCTAGCAGTCCGCCGTCGGAACTCCTCCTCGTACGTGTGGATACCGGCAGAGGTGTTGTACGTTCAGCACTTCGGTTCGCGGGATTGGATCGGCCGGATCGGATCGTGGACTGCACTGCCCCGACGCGCTTCATCGATAATCCGCAACCGCGCGTCTAGTGGTAATCATCGTGCCCTTCTACCTCGGCTAGATCTTGGAAGTACCGCGTAGGAAAAAGTTTTGTTTATCTCTACGCGCTCCAACAGCCCAAAGCATCCCCTTCTTCATCAGCAACTTACCAGGTCACTTCTAGGGAAACTATATTTTTATTTGGTCACATCTTATGTACTTTACTTGGAGCGTCTGTTTGTTTTTATTTTTCTTTTATTTTCTGTAATAAACTTGGTTGGATCCTAGCATTCTTGTGTGGGAGAGAGACACACTCCGCTTTTTCATATGAATATTCGTATTCTTCATTTTTCATCTAGCTACTGCAATCCTTTTAGCTCTTGTTGTTTATGCATCTCTTATTCAGAGTTGTTAGTTCTTGTAGAGTAGTACTCTCTTGTTTCATTGATAAATTATTTGGAGAGTTTTTGTTAATATAAAGTGATTGGTGTTGGAGAACAATAAAATATTTCATGCTTATAACGGTGCAAGTGAAGCTTGTTTAGACTATGGCTTAGACTTTAATATGTCATGTTAGATATTATTATATGCTTAGTAGTTATTTATGTAGCATGATTTGTCTCAAATATCTGAGAGTGCTTAATGTGCCATTGAAAGAAATCATGAGTTGTTTTTATCATATCGAAGCATAATAGTGTGGTATTCTCCTTCGAATGCTTTATTTGGTTGACTTGGTGCATGCTTACACCATGTTATGACTACAAACAAGTCACCTCTAGCCTCTATGATCATTTATTTTTTGACTTGTAATATCATTTATGATTTGATTAATAAGGTTTTGTCGTTATGCATGATTATGGATAGTATTGCTCTCTTAGTTGGTCGCTCCCAGTCTCTTGCTGGCCTTCACCTGTACTGGGTATGAGCTCTACTCATGCATCCAACTCCTAAAAATCCAAAGTTTGCCAAATGTGTCCACCATACCTACCTATACGTGGTATTTAACCGCCGCTCCAAAGTAAATTTCTCATATGCTACCTTTAAAACCTTCAAAATTATACCTGTTTTGTGCTCTGTTTTAGCTCATGAGGACGTAGGTAGACGGTGTTTATTTCACTTGTTAATTAGACTTTACACACCTAGACTAGTGGCACATCCTCTTATTCAATCGCTAGCAGAGCTGGCAACGGGGTGCCCATCCCCAAATTTGGTTACTTCATAATTTTCTTCACTCTTTTTCCCCTTATTTATTAGTTAAGCAAAGTTCATAAGTGTGTAAACAAAAGAGAAGAGGGGTGATCTACTGACCCCAGTAGAAAGGACGTCCTTTAATGGGAGCCTCTCTTGTAAAGTTTAGTTAGCTTGTGACGTCATGTATTGTTTATCTACCATTCGTTGATATAGACATACACCTCTCTCAAAATTGTTTTCAATACCATTGTTTTAATCAAATAAAAAGCTCTAGAACATGAGTAATCCCTGCTTCCCTCTACGAAGGGTCTTTCTTTTACTTTTATGTTGAATCTTCATCTTCTAAATTTATGCACCAATTAAGAGAGCATAGTTGTCATTCTAAGTATAATGTGCATCTGTTCCAAAATTTATTATTGGTTGGTTCATGATTATGTTATTACTTATTCTCAAATTACTTGTATCTAGTCTCCACTTGAACTTTGAAGGTGTCCTGGCATTTATGTTTTGCTATCACTTTAAGGACAAGCGGAATACCACTTGTTATGTTTTCTTTATGCTCGAAACAAACGTATAACTTTCGGTGCATTATTATTCATGATCTTTTGTTTGTGTTACTTTTTATGTTGCAACATATTTGCTAAGTTACATTGATGAAATTATATCTATCATGCCTATGTTTAGAGTATTATGATCTCAGCTTGCAATGCTTTTACAATAATTATTATCAAGATTGTGTTGATACCATGTCACCTCAGAAATTATTTTTGTTTTTATCGTTTTACGTACTCGAGGACGATTAGAGCTAATCTTGGGGATGCTTGATACGTCTCCAACGTATCTATAATTTCTGATGATCCATGATGATATTATGCCAATTGCTACATGTTTTCTATACACTTTATATCATTTTTTATGAACTTCCTGGGACTAACCTACTAACAAGATGGTTCAGCGCCAGTTCCTGTTTTCTGCTATTTTTGGTTTCAGAAAAGTTGTTCTGGAAATATTCTCGAAATTGGACGAAACAAAATCCAAGGGTCCTATTTTTCTGTCATGTACACGGAGTCCGGAGGAGACCCGGAGGGGGGCTCCAAGGCAGCCACACCATAGGGTGGCACCCCTCTGGCCGCGCCACCATGTGGTGTGGGTCCCTCGGGCTCCCACCGACATTGCCCTTTCGCCTATAAATTGATACCTTGGGAAAAATCTAAATCCCCGAGCCTCCATCCACGAAAAGTTTCGTAGCCGCTGTCGCTGTCAACCCTAGTTCGGGAGGGTTCTAAAGCACTCCCCGGCACCTAGGGCTGGGCATATAAACCGAGAACCGAACGACCAAACCGTTTGCAACCGAACCTGAATCTCTCGGTGCATAGATCGGTTGGGGATGTGTAGAACCCGAAGTTATTTCGATAGGTTCGGTCTTCACGCTTGGTCAACCAAAAGGACCGAGTAACTGAGTATGTCCCCAATCCCCTGTCCTTTTTCCTCGCGAGTTGCTAGCCCATCCCTCGCCCCTGCCCAGCCGCAATCAAATCGCCCCGATTTCTCAATGGAATCGCGAGATGTGCTCCGCAGAAATCACAGCAGCAACACGGGCAAACTTTTCCTTCCTTGTTCGACTGATCTCTTGCATCCCAAACCCCTATAACTGTTGTTGCTCCTGCTGCCCGTGCCCGATGTACCTAAGAGTTCCCCAAGGCGTCAAGGCCAAATCCCTAGCCACGGCCACGGGCGACGGCTGGTTCTGGCTGGAACTCACCATCAAAACAGAAGCCTCTGCCGCAAGAATAACCACCACCACCACAAGCAACTGCTGAGGCAAGGAACTACAATAAATCGCTCGAATTTGGCCTGCAATGTAAGTTTTTTATGTACAGTTTGTTCGATCCAGATCCTAGTTTGTTTTGAGTTGCACTGTTCTTGTGTGAATCATTGTTGATTGGACTTGTTTGCTGTAATTTTTACTAGATGTCATCCGAGACAGAAAACAACATTGTTGTGCTTGTGCCCATGGCTGTCGATGTGGAGATGGCAGACGGTGGCACTGCGGGCCCTTCCAATGCGAGGTTCAAGCAGCAGATGCAGGTTTGCACTTCATGTTATCACCTGTACCATTTCCCATTGGTTTGCTTGTAAGTTTGTACCATTCCAACCAGCTCGCTGACTTCCTGTTCCTAATGTTGTCCATGTGTTGTTTGCTAGCTGAAGGGAGTGGTAATGGTGTTGTTCTTGTGTTGGAAGGAGCGTATGCAGGGAAGGAGGGTGACGGTAATGTGAAGGCTTCGGATTCTGCAAAGGAGGGTGAGAAGAAGGAGGCTCATAAGAAGATTGCTGCCAGATCAGAGATGTGGAAGCACTTTGAGAAGATCATGGTTGACGGTGTCGTGCAGAAGGGCAAGTGCAACTATTGCAAGATCGACATCGCCGCTCATCCCGTTATCAATGGTACATCTGCCTTAGGGAAGCATTTTCGGGTTTGCAAACGTAATCCTCATAAAAATAACGGTGATGATATGCAAACGGTGATGCAAGTTAATCATGGTGATAGTGTGCATGCTTGGAAATTTGAACCTAAGGCTCTTAGGAATTCTTTTGCTGCACTAATTATAGAGGATGAACTGCCATTTGCATTTGCTGAAAAGTCTGGGTTTAAAAAGTTCATGACTATAGCATGTCCCCGCTTCTCACTTCCATCTAGGAGAACATGCACTAGGGACACCGTTCGCATATATTTTGAAGAAAAGGCTAAACTTAAACTTTTCTTTAAAGATCAGTGTGAAAGAGTGTGCCTTACAACTGATTGTTGGACTTCTCAACAACAAGAAAGCTTCATGACAGTTACTGCCCACTTTATCTCTAATGATTGGAAACTTCATAAGAAAATCGTTAGCTTTTTCAAGGTTAAGGGTCATAAAGGTGATGATATTGGAAAACACTTACGGAAAACCTTGATTGATTGGGGGATAGAGAAGGTCATGACAATTAGAGTTGATAATTCTTCCAGTAATGATGGTGGTATTGTTTACATGAAGAAGAAACCGAATAAATCAAATAACAGCATAGCTGGAGGTCAATACCTTCACATGGGATGTGTTGCCCACATTGTAAACTTAATTGTTTCTGATGGCCTCAAAGAAGTTGAAATTTCAGCGAAGCGTGTGCGTGGGGCTGTTAGATATGTGAAGAATAGCCCAGCTAGGATAACTAAATTTAAAGAATGTGCTCAACTAGACCAAGGCATTTCTGACCCTAGATGTCAGCACTAGGTGGAACTCAACACACTTTATGTTGAAGGCAGCAGTCGGCTATGAGAAAGTTTTTGTAAGGTACACCGACGAAGATCCTTATTTTGCTCTTGATCTACTGAGTGATAAAGGTAATGAGAAATGCATTGGAGTTCCAGATGAGAATGATTGGGAGAATGCTAGGAAGATGAAAGATTTTCTTGGACATTTTGCTGATCTAACTACTCGTGTTTCTGCCTCACTACATGTGACTGCTAACAATTTTTTCCATAAGATTGGTGAGGTGAATCTGTTAGTGAAAAACTGGATGAACAGTGATGATTGTGTGCAAAAAGCAATGGCACAAAGGATGAAGGATAAGTTTGATAAATATTGGGGCAATTGGCACGAACCTGATCCTAGCAAAAAGGGGAAGGAAAAGGAGAACATCAACTTGATGATTTTTATTTCATCGGCACTTGATCCAAGGTAAGACCTTTGAAATATTCTAATATATATTGCTCATTATGCAATTCTTTTTTCATTACACAATGTTTTTATTCTTGCATCAATAACAATCAATTCTTTTGTGTTGTTGAACTGTAGGTACAAGCTTTCGGAATACACACAATTTACCATTTTAGAACTGTATGGAGATGATAATGGCCCTAAGGTGTGGGCTGCTGTCAACAAGTGTCTTAGAGATTTGTTTGAAGAATACATGAAAATGTATGCTCCAAATATTGCAGCTCCTCAAACTAGTTTTTCTCTGGACTCTGAATCAAGTGGAGGGCGTGCAAGCATGATGAAGTCATTGATTTCCAAAAAGATGAGGCTGGACAATGGTAGTAGCAGCAGCAACAAATATGAACTTGATAAGTTTCTTACCGAGGAGCCTGAAGATGATGGTCCTAAATTTGACATATTAGCTTGGTGGAAGGGCAACTCATCTAGGTTTCCTGTATTGGCTTGCTTGGGACAGGATGTTCTTGCTATCCCGATCTCGACGGTAGCATCAGAGTCGGCTTTCTCCACTGGTGGTTGTGTTCTTGATGACTTTAGGACGTCGTTGACTCCTTTTATGGTAGAAGCTCTTGTGTGCACTCAGGACTGGCTTCGACACACTACCCCTATCAACATACTGAGAACACTGAAGAATTGACAAGGCTCGGACAAGGTAACTCAACAACCTCAATATTGCATTAGATAATATCAGTACCTTTGATGTTATATAATGCTTTCTAGCACTGTTATTATTTTCATAATTAATGGTCGAGTACAAGGACATCAAAGCAAAGGCAATCAAGTCCAGCACTACTAAGAAGCCTACTTGACATTTGGTGAGCTTCCAGCCTTCCACTATTTTTTACATGCTTCACATGTTGTAGTGTTTCTCCTACCCTGCAATGTTCTACATACATGGTTCTACCTTTTTCTTTAGGGGCAGGTCCTGTAGCATCTCATGTAAACTCGTAAATAAGCTCCTGCTTTTATGAATGAAAATCATGCTTGTGGTTCAATAAGCTCCAGAACTCTACACATGCTTCATATCTTGTACAGTTGTACTGTCTCCATGTTCGAAAATGGTTTACATGCTAGAGGACTTCTTGTTATCATTAAAATGGTTTACATGCTAGAGGACTTCTTCTTTTATCCACACATGGTTCAGATCTTAACTATTTCTATTTTATCCATGTATTCCTCACCATTATGTTGATCTGGCTGAGCTAGTTGCACACTGATATAAATTCAATATGTGGTATTATGATGTTTTCTATTATTCATTGTAGTTCTTAATCTATGGTCAACGAAGCTTGAAGAATAAGCAATAAACCTGAAGTTTACAAGATTGGCGGATGACAATGGTGTGGCACTGTGCTACTGCTCCAGACCTCCCGTGCGCTTCTTGATGCTTGTGTGCTTCCATTTTGTTTTATCAAACTCATGTCAAGGTAGACTTGTCAGTTTTGTGTCATGTGAGCTGAACTACAGCTGGTTTGTCGGATGGTATCTGTCTAGTCAAATTTTCTATAGTCATGTCAGTTTTGTGTTAATTATCTAGGTTTTACTATGTTAGTATCTGCCATTTTGGTTTGTTGTCATTTCTGTTTGCCAAGAAGCACTGTAGTACAAGGTGAAAGTAAAGTATGGGCACCTAGAGGGGGTGAATAGGTGCTACGATCAATTTTAATTTTTCTTAAAGTTTAGGCTTGACAAGAAGGTAAATTCTCTAGATAGTGCAACTAGTGGTGAATTTACCTATATGACAAGGCAAGCAATTAATGCAACAAGTACGAGTAAGTAAAGAGAGGGAGGAACGAGGTAACCGATGGAAGCACACGGAGACACGATGTATTCCCGAGTTCCTCCTTGTTAAGGGAGTACGTCTCGTTGGAGGGGTGTGAGCTCGCCACAAAGGCCTACTAAACGCCACAAAGGCCTCACCCTATTCTCCGATGAACTCCGCCACAAAGGCCTAGTTCACCTTCCACTATTGAACCCCTTTGAGGCGGGGATCGAATCCTTTACAAACAACTTGGGGCACACACCCACAACCGAATTGGGGGCTCCCAACTCTTCTTGAATCAACAACAAGTATCAAGATGCCTAGGTTCTCCACAAGAGGAAACCCTAGGCTAGATCCCTCAAGCTAGAGAGGGGGAAATGAAGAACGGCTCGGTGAAGATGTAGATCGGGGCCTTCTCCTCCAATCCTCCAAAGATCTTCAAGATTGGGTGGAGGGATTGGGAGTAATGAGAGATTTGGTGAGTTCTTAAATGCTCATAAATGCTAAGGGGAAGAACTAGATTTTGGGAAGAAGAGGAGGGGTATTTATAGCCCCTCCTCACAACTAGTCGTTGTGCAGGAAAAAGGGGACCGGAATATCCGGTCCAAGTTTGGACCGGAATATCCGGGCTGCTTTCTTCACGCAGTCCTGCAGATCTGAACCGGATTATCCGGCTGCTCCGGAATAATCCGGTTCAAATAATCCGGCTCACTCTAGTGAGCAAATCTTCCAGTCCTTAGCCAATTTCACGCAGCACCCGGAATATCCGGCTCGAGATGAAAAATCCGGATCGAATAATCCGGTTCACTCCAGTGAGCAAAACTTCCAGTCCTTAGCCAATTTCGCGCAGCACCCGGAATATCCGGCTCGAGATGAAAAATCCGGATCGAATAATCCGGTTCACTCCAGTGAGCAAAACTTCCAGTCCTTAGCCATTTTCGCGCACCTTCATCAGCACCCGGAATATCCGGCTCAAGATGAAAAATCCGGATCGAATAATCCGGCTCACTCCAGTACGAAATCAGGTCTGAAAATTGCCAAACCGGAATATCCGGTCTGCTCCGAATAATCCGGTTTCCAATAATCCGGTTGGGTTCTGTCCCAAAACTCTCAGGCCAAACTTCACCGAATTTTCGGTGATCGATGCCGATGTTAAGTATAACACCTGCACGCTTAACACCTTGATAAATAATGTACTTCGTATTGTTAACTAACACACAAAACACTGGGTAACCGAAATGCACTTTCAATCTCCCCCTTTTTGGTGTTAGATGATAATACTAAGATTTGCAATAAAACCTTGACTAGAGCATATTTGAAACAAGATGGAAATGTCTCCCCCTATCAATATGCATATCTTTTGATTGCCTCAAATGCAAATAGATGCAATGATGTATGGGGAGTAATTTCCAACAAGTAGCAAAACATGCCAACGAACCAATATCACCAATATGTTGAGAGTAAGATAGAAGTATATAGCTTGTGCGAAGATGATATATCCAAGAATAACCAAGCACAACAATAGATAATATCCTCAACATATAAGATAGATAACCATATAGCCACTAACATAGATAATCCATGATAATATCCAAATAACCAAGATAGAATCCAAATAACCAACATAGTCTCACACACAATAGCACACATAGTTATAACGAGACAATAAACTGAGAAAGTTCACGAAAACAAAGATACTAAATGGACACAAGCTCTCAAGAAATGATAAAAGCATACGCTTGTGCCCGAACCCATGCAAATCCCGTAGACTAGTAGCTACTTCTCCCCCTTTGGCATCGAGACACCAAAAAGGAGGGAAATAACTAATCTAACGTCCCAAACACGGTCTAAGCATCAGAGTGCTCAGAAGACTCGCCACCAGACGTCTCGGACTCTCCATCCGCCTCGCGCTCAGCATCAGACGCCTCGTCCTCATCCTCCTCATCATCATAACCAGCTCCAGAAATAGTAGCCTGAGTAGACCGGAGCGCAGCCTGAATGTGCTCCCAAGGAGTGCTATCCTGAGCAGACCAAGCAGTGTAGGACTGAGCAGTGAGAGGAGAAGGAACATCACCAGTAGCACCACTCACGTGGTGAAGAATCTGACTCTGTGTGCTAGCCATGGCAGTGTCTCTGCAATAAGCCTTGTACTGCTCCTTGTGGATGTCCACCTTCATGCAGAGCACATTGCGCTGAAACCAGGAGAGCTTCCTGACATGGCGCAAAGTGCTAGCAGGAGTGAGCGCAGACTGAGAACCAGTAGAGGGACCTCCCATAGAGGAACCACCCTCAAAAGTAGCATCCTGAGAAGCAGCAGCAGTCTTCTTCTTCCTCTTGATATATAGCTTCTTGACCTTGTGCTCAACCATAGGTAACTCTGTGTACTCCTTCCGCATCTCATGCTTGATGAGCATCATGATATATGGAGCATAGGGAATGGTGTTTCCACCAATCATAGCAGTGTATAGCTCGTGATAGATGATGTCCATAACATCCACAGCATAAGAAACAGACGGGTCCTCTTCCTCCATGCACTCCTTAGCCAGAATCAGAAGGTTGCATAAAGGAGTGGTGAGAGCATCATTGTTACCTCCACTTGGCACAAGGAAAGATCTGAAGATACGCACCAGCTGATCATAGAGGGGAAGAAGTCCCTCACTGCCCCCAATAGTGAATCCAGGAGCATACAACTCAGCCATGGCCACCTCCCTCCTAGGCCTATCAACCTCATGCGCACGGCGACCAACAGGAGGGTGAGAGCTGTAAGTGTATCCAAGGAGACGTGCAAACCTCTCGAAGGAAGCCTCACAAGCAGTGGTCTCAGACATCCACTTGAGACGGCACACTATATCATCACTGAACACCAAGGTAGACATGAACTGCATGACGAGCTGGGTGTTGTAGTTGCACTGGGTCTCCATGAGCTTCACAAGCCCAAACCGCTCAACAATACTCGCGGCATCAGCAAACTCCTCTTTCGCCTTGAGAGAAGCAAAGTCAAAGGGCTGCATCAGACGGATAGGGTGACGGAAGTCACAATAGATATCAACATAGATGTAGGACTGCTCCAAGTTCCAGAACCGAGTATCAATATTAGCCACACGAGGAGAAAGGTAGACATCCTCCTGCCTGAGCACAGTGAAATCTGAAATTGAGATGTCGGTCTTATAGTTGCGCCGAGCCTTCCTCTTGGGCTTAGTGGAAACCTGCTTGGGGCGCTTGCTAGCACGCCTGGCAGAACCACCACCTGTGAAACAAGATAATAGAAGGATAGCACAAGATGAGTACACTAGTGTCAAGCAATGGATGAAGCATGCATAAAAACAGTAGAAAAGATTCCAGGCATTAATCTAAGAAGAAATCTAGCACGGATTAATTTTGGGCTGTTCTCTAACTGTTCTGGACTTAGCCGGATATTCCGGTTCAAAACAGAACCGGATATTCCGGTGGACCCGGATATTCCGGTTCAGTCGTGGACCGGATATTCCGGTAGTGCGAAAACAGCACAAAAACAATCTAGATCTAGACTTCAAAAGTAGATCGGTGACAAGAGAATCTAGTCTATCGTATCTAGCATGCAAAGGGACCTCTAAGGAACAATTTCTACCAAGCATTGTCAACAAAAACACAAATCCATGGAGTGGTATGGTTATGGCACCAAGATTCAACGAGATTGAACATTACCGGAATCCATGGAGGAAGCTGCTTGGATGAACACGTTCCTAAGGACGAGGGGAACGAGATCCGGGCCAAAGCTTGAAGATCCCGCGGAGGAAACGGCCCGGGAGGCCAAGAATCAGAGCGGCGGCGTTTTGGGGTGGAGAGCAGCAGATGGGGAAAAAGGGCACGGACTGCCTCTTCCCCGTCGGGCTCCAGTATTTGTGATTTTCGCCGAACCGGATATTCCGGTACACCCGGATATTCCGGTCCAAAACTGGACCGGAAATTCCGGCTGCCTTCTTATCCAAAATTTCCTCGTTTCAATGGACGACACAAGTGCTAGAAAAGAATGGCTTTTTGATAGAATGGCTTAGGATAGAACATCAAACTGAAACTAGTACTTATCCCTCTCAAAAGCAAGAATCAAACCAACAAAATACCAATTGAGTGGGATTTTTGTAACGCCCGGGGATTTTCCCCAATTAGATTTGTTTGTGCTTTAATTTTGTGCATCATCAGGACATCCTCATACATCCTCGTGCATTTAAAATTTGCAAACTATTTAAAAATTCATCGAATCATGTTTTCTAAAATTTGTTGGAATTTATTTGGTGCATAAATCTAATTTTTTAATGGAGCCTGAACAATTTCTGGAAAAAACATAAGCAAACAAAAAAATTAGAGAGAAGGGAGAGAGCAGCCCACAACCTGCCCATTTTTCGGCCCAAGTAGGCCCAACCGGACCCCCCCCCCCCACCGAACTCCCTCTCCCCAAACCCTAAATAAAACAAATTCCCTCGCAAAAACCCCCCCGCCGTCTCCTAATTTTATGTTTAGGTCCTCCCACCTTATCCACGCGCACGCACGCACGGGAGGGAGAGCAGCGCTCGATCCCTCCCTGCCTCTCGCTCGTCCCCTCCTCCTCTCGGTCGCCCTCGCCTCCTCTCCCACCGGCAGGTGGCCTCCCCTCCCCCCGACGGCCGGCGCCCCGCCGTCGCCTCCCTCTCCTCCCAAGGCGCCACCGCTGCTGCGCCCCTCCCCTCCGCCGGGCCGAGCTCCGGCCGGCCGTTCCCCGCCTCCAACCGTCGCCGGAGATGGCGCCGCCGGCCCGTGGTCCCCTCTCCCGTCGCCTCCCCTTCTCCTCCACCCGCCGCCGGCCGCCAAGTCCCCTGCCTCCTCCCGTGGCGCCCCGTCCACCTCCCGAGCTCGCCGTCGCCGCCGGCCCCAACCTCCGGCGAGCTCCACGCCTGCCCGCCGGGGAACGGATGGCGCACCTCCATCCTCCCGCCTCGCCCGCTCCAACTGCTGCGTCTGGTGCTCCGACGACCAGAAGCAGCCGCTCGCGGGGATGCCTCTACGCTTAAGGCCGTGTCCGCGACGCCGCCCTTCAGGACCTCGCCACCGAAAGCCACGAATGGGGTCTCGTGGATGCTCGCCATGCCCATGCTGCTGCTCCTCCCCTCGCGTCGTCCTCCCTGTCCAGGACGGCCTCCAACGAGGACAACTATGCGCCCCTCCGTTCTAGCTCCGGCCGGTGCGCCCCTGTTCCCTCCCGTCCGTGTCGTCTCTAGCCCGGCGTCCTCAAGCTGCTGTGGTGCGATGCAAAAAATTGCGGTGGTAATTGGTGTTCTGATGGTGGTGGGCTACAGATGTGCGGCGAGGATGTGTGGTGGTGTTGTGGCCAGGTACCGTTGTTGTGGCTCGTCGCAGGTAATGCGCCTATGATGAGATGCTCCTTGTGCCGACGTCGCTGCGGTGGTGCCGCTGCTGCAACTTCGTCGACGTGGGCGGGACGGCAGTGCACGACTACAACCCCGGCGTCGACACTCATCTCCACTACCTCGACTCCAACATCAAGAGGCACTTGTTCATGCACATGCTCGGTGTGGTGTGGCTGAGGCCTTCGTGCCCGTGTCCTCGTGACCGAGATGCCCACCGAACCGTACCGCGTCAACAAGATCTCCAACGACCCAACAGAAACGGCGCCCGAACGACTACGAAGACACAGACGGCTACCGACGCGCCAAGATCTTCGGCCCGTGAACCCCTACAAATTTTGTGTGACGGCCGCCTTCGTGCGCGCCATGAAGACGGGAACCGCCATGATCTCCTACATGGATGCGACGAGTACCTCGACCACGTCTACTTCCTCTTCGGACCTCGATGAAAAGATCGACAACGACCACCGATGACGTGAACGACTACCTCGGCTACGGAACGAGAACGACTACTTCCCCTACTACAACGACGTCGACTACTTCCTCTATGACCCGAAGACCTCGACTTCGACTACATCGACAACGGAATGTCTACTTCCCCTGCTACGACGACTTCGTCTACTTCCTCTTCTTCGTCTACTTCTTCCACGTCCTGAAGACACCGGCGTTGCCCCGAAGATCTCCTCTTTCCGGCGTCGAACACAAAGATCCTCTCCACACGTGCGAACCCAAACCCTAAAACCCCTATACCTATGCCCTATTTTCTATAACATATCAACTATATTTAAAATTTCATCGCATCTTGTTTGCATTGCATTTTGTGGGTGCGGGTAATAGTAATGTCACCTAATAATTAAATATGGAATGAGTTGGAATAATTAAATATTGTTCCGGTTCCATTTAAAATTGCATTACTCATAACTAATTCATTTTAACTCCAAATTTGAAAAGTAAAATATGTTTTCCAATCAAAATTCTCTAAACTTTGCAAATATCAACTTTGTTTTCTGTTTTGAATAATTTAAATTGCTGAAAACAACTATTTCTTAATTAAGGCATTAAAATTGCTAATTTGATAACTTGCTCATTTTAATTCCAAATCCAACAAATAAAATATGTTTTCATACCAGAAAAATGCACTTAATCTGTTCATGCCATCCATGCTCATGTTTGCATTTTGTATGTTGCATCTTAGTTTGTGTTATGCATGTTCACCTATTAAATAAATATGGAATATGTTGGGGTATTTAATTCAATTGTTGCCCTATTCCATTTAATATTGCTTAACTCACCTATTTACTGTTTTCCATGCTAAAACACATTTAATATTGATGGTTAGATAAACAACTCGAACCATAATTATTTTGTCCGGACACCGGGTCCGATTAAATTGTCTAAATTGCATTTCTGCGTTGCATCCCGCATGTCATGCATATAAAATAGGATCATGCTGGATCTTTTGTCATAGAAGTAATTTGTGCATCCGGTGTTTGTTCGAGGTTCGTTGCTTCTTCGCGGATAGGACGTTGAGATGATGTGAGCAACGACAAGATCTGCGGATGTACCTCTACTTGCTGGATTTCAGGCAAGTATACTCACTTGCTGCCAAATGGCTGCCTTTCATCACTTGTTACCGATTCTTTCCGTTGTTCTTATTCTAGCTTGTTGGTTCGATGCTTGTGTCTCGATCCTATCTTATGTTTACCTTGCAGCCATGATATAGCCTTCCTTCCACTTCCTATTAACTGTTGTTTGTTTACCCTGTTGACCCCGTGTCGTAGTTGCATGCTTAGTGTTGTTTGCGCCCAAGTCTTGATGTCCTTTTACTTAACACTTGTTTAGTTGATAGTTGGGTTTCAATTCAATCAACAACTTGTTATTGATCTGGGAAATAATAATTTGATGTTAAGGCACCGGCAGGAGGCCCGGGTTAGGGTTTTGAAGCCTGCTAGTGTCGAACTTAATTAGGAAAAGGGTCTTGTCTACTGATCCATGATGAGCGTGCTCACCGCGTCCGGGTGGTAGTATGGGACCCCCCTCGACTTAGACCTGATCTGCAGCTTGTCCGAAGAGCCACACTTAGTTCGGGTGTTCCATTTTCTCCTTTGCATAATGGGTTGATCACCCATGGTTACTGATGATGATGATGATGATGCATATAGGGCGAGGCCTGTAGTGCCGGGGTGTTGTGTCCTGCGGGAGTTTTGCACACCTGCGCTGAGTATTCGGCTGCGTGGCTGGGACCTTATAGCTCCGTGGCTCCTAGGATGGGTTGTAGAGATGGTTTGGGTCGTGTCGAGCCAACCTGAGTTTTAGTTGGTGGCTTGAGTGTGTACGGGTACTGGAGCACACCCTGCAGGGATAAATCTTCTCGAGAAGCCGTGTTGTCCGCGGTTATGTGACGACTTGGTGAAAGTACTGGCTAACAAGTACTCAGATAACTTACACCTAATCGATAATAATTTGACTAGTAATAGGCATATTGTCACAATAGCCTGAATGTCACCTTAATCAACAGTGTGAGTTATCCTTGGGTTGCTTCCTTAGTAGGGGGTAACATTGGATGGGTTTGTTTGGTGGTTAGTACTAGTTGGTTACGATACGCTATCTCATCTTCTTTCTGTTAGCCGGAAGTTGTAGTGAGTCTCTGTAGTTGGTTAGCGCAGCCCGCTGCCGCTTATTTGCAATAATCCTTTCCTTTCCGTTGAACCCAAAGTATTTGTATCTTGTGATGACTGGTTACGCCGGTATCTTATGAGTATGGGTTATCCACTTGCCAGTACTTAACCGTATTGACCCACGAATCCTTTTTCGTGGCTGCATATTCAACATTGCAGTCAACAGGTTTGAAGTCTGACGACGTTAGCTTGGGAATCCCTCCGGCTTGGCCTGGGCAGGGATTGGACGCTCTCGGTTATCTTCAGGACTCTTAGTCCAATTTGTATCTTGTCCGTAGTCGGACGCTATGTGGTTTCTTCCGCTGTTATTTGGATCTTTGTATTATATCAGTTGTATCCTTGACTCGTTTGAGTCCTCTTGTATATATCTTTTCTGTTGTTGTTGCGGAATATTCGTGAACTGTTCTAATGTTATCACAAGTGGCAACCTGGAATCGGTTATTATGTGGATTTTGGCGGGAATGCTGAAATCTGCATAGTGCCCGATCTCGGGGCGTCACAAATGGTATCAGAGCCTTGGTTCCGATTCCCGATATTGTTTCGATACGAATGGTTATCGAAGCAACGGGTCCGCAAAGCCTGTAGGATAACCTCGCTAACGGTCGTTGTTTCTAGAGTGTCAAAAACTATTTCTGCTAAACTATTTTGGAAACCTCTCACTAGGATTCTTGTTTTCTCCTTATCTCCATTCTATTTCCCTTCCCATCTTATTTGCTTTGGAGTCTTCCCCTCTTACCTATCTTTCAAGTTTTAGGATCCTACGTGGGTGGACGTTCTCTTAGCCTTTTAACCTAATAGGTTCGATCTTCGGAAGAATTCTCGACGGAAGAACATCGTCATGAACGTGAGCAAGAATCTCTTGTTAGTGGTGTCGAGAAGCCCTTGTTAGTGGTGTCGAGGAGATCAACTGGACGCATGAAGAATCGATAGTTGAACTTCTTTCCCCTCCCGGGGTAACAGGTGGATTGCGAGGGCGCAATCCCTTGTTAGTGGTGTCGTCTGTAACGCCCGGGGATTTTCCCCAATTAGATTTGTTTGTGCTTTAATTTTGTGCATCATCAGGACATCCTCATACATCCTCGTGCATTTAAAATTTGCAAACTATTTAAAAATTCATCGAATCATGTTTTCTAAAATTTGTTGGAATTTATTTGGTGCATAAATCTAATTTTTTAATGGAGCCTGAACAATTTCTGGAAAAAACATAAGCAAACAAAAAAAATTAGAGAGAAGGGAGAGAGCAGCCCACAACCTGCCCATTTTTCGGCCCAAGTAGGCCCAACCGGACCCCCCCCCCCCCCATCGAACTCCCTCTCCCCAAACCCTAAATAAAAAAATTACCCTCGCAAAAACCCCCCCGCCGTCTCCTAATTTTACGTTTAGGTCCTCCCACCTTATCCACGCGCACGCACGCACGGGAGGGAGAGCAGCGCTCGATCCCTCCCTGCCTCTCGCTCGTCCCCTCCTCCTCTCGGTCGCCCTCGCCTCCTCTCCCACCGGCAGGTGGCCTCCCCTCCCCCCGACGGCCGGCGCCCCGCCGGAGCGCCTCCACCCTCCACCTCCCACCCCGTCGCCTCCCTCTCCTCCCAAGGCGCCACCGCTGCTGCGCCCCTCCCCTCCGCCGGGCCGAGCTCCGGCCGGCCGTTCCCCGCCTCCAACCGTCGCCGGAGATGGCGCCGCCGGCCCGTGGTCCCCTCTCCCGTCGCCTCCCCTTCTCCTCCACCCGCCGCCGGCCGCCAAGTCCCCTGCCTCCTCCCGTGGCGCCCCGTCCACCTCCCGAGCTCGCCGTCGCCGCCGGCCCCAACCTCCGGCGAGCTCCACGCCTGCCCGCCGGGGAACGGATAGCGCACCTCCATCCTCCCGCCTCGCCCGCTCCAACTGCTGCGTCTGGTGCTCCGACGACCAGAAGCAGCCGCTCGCGGGGACGCCTCTACGCTTAAGGCCGTGTCCGCGACGCCGCCCTTCAGGACCTCGCCACCCAAAGCCACGAATGGGGTCTCGTGGATGCTCGCCATGCCCATGCTGCTGCTCCTCCCCTCGCGTCGTCCTCCCTGTCCAGGACGGCCTCCAACGAGGACAACTATGTGCCCCTCCGTTCTATCTCCGGCCGGTGCGCCCCTGTTCCCTCCCGTTCGTGTCGTCTCTATCCCGGCGTCCTCGAGCTGCTGTGGTGCGATGCAAAAAATTGCGGTGGTAATTGGTGTTCTGATGGTGGTGGGCTACAGATGTGCGGCGAGGATGTGTGGTGGTGTTGTGGCCAGGTACCGTTGTTGTGGCTCGTCGCAGGTAATGCGCCTATGATGAGATGCTCCTTGTGCCGACGTCGCTGCGGTGGTGCCGCTGCTGCAACTTCGTCGACGTGGGCGGGGCGGCAGTGCACGACTACAACCCCGGCGTCGACACTCATCTCCACTACCTCGACTCCAACATCACGAGGCACTTGTTCATGCACATGCTCGGTGTGGTGTGGCTGAGGCCTTCGTGCCCGTGTCCTCGTGACCGAGATGCCCACCGAACCGTACCGCGTCGACAAGATCTCCAACGACCCAACAGAAACGGCGCCCGAACGACTACGAAGACACAGACGGCTACCGACGCGCCAAGATCTTCGGCCCGTGAACCCCTACAAATTTTGTGTGACGGCCGCCTTCGTGCGCGCCATGAAGACGGGAACCGCCATGATCTCCTACATGGATGCGACGAGTACCTCGACCACGTCTACTTCCTCTTCGGACCTCGATGAAAAGATCGACAACGACCACCGATAACGTGAACGACTACCTCGGCTACGGAACGAGAACGACTACTTCCCCTACTACAACGACGTCGACTACTTCCTCTATGACCCGAAGACCTCGACTTCGACTACATCGACAACGGAATGTCTACTTCCCCTGCTACGACGACTTCGTCTACTTCTTCCACGTCCTGAAGACACCGGCGTTGCCCCGAAGATCTCCTCTTTCCGGCGTCGAACACAAAGATCCTCTCCACACGTGCGAACCCAAACCCTAAAACCCCTATACCTATGCCCTATTTTCTATAACATATCAACTATATTTAAAATGTCATCGCATCATGTTTGCATTGCATTTTGTGGGTGCGGGTAATAGTAATGTCACCTAATAATTAAATATGGAATGTGTTGGAATAATTAAATATTGTTCCGGTTCCATTTAAAATTGCATAACTCATAACTAATTCATTTTAACTCCAAATTTGAAAAGTAAAATATGTTTTCCAATCAAAATTCTCTAAACTTTGCAAATATCAACTTTGTTTTCTGTTTTGAATAATTTAAATTGCTGAAAACAACTATTTCTTAATTAAGGCATTAAAATTGCTAATTTGATAACTTGCTCATTTTAATTCCAAATCCAACAAATAAAATATGTTTTCATACCAGAAAAATGCACTTAATCTGTTCATGCCATCCATGCTCATGTTTGCATTTTGTATGTTGCATCTTAGTTTGTGTTATGCATGTTCACCTATTAAATAAATATGGAATATGTTGGGGTATTTAATTCAATTGTTGCCCTATTCCATTTAATATTGCTTAACTCACCTATTTATTGTTTTCCATGCTAAAAAACATTTAATATTGATGGTTAGATAAACAACTCGAACCATAATTATTTTGTCCGGACTCCGGGTCCGATTAAATTGTCTAAATTGCATTTCTGCGTTGCATCCCGCATGTCATGCATATAAAATAGGATCATGCTGGATCTTTTGCCGTAGAAGTAATTTGTGCATCCGGTGTTTGTTCGAGGTTCGTTGCTTCTTCGCGGATAGGATGTTGAGATGATGTGAGCAACGACAAGATCTGCGGATGTACCTCTACTTGCTGGATTTCAGGCAAGTATACTCACTTGCTGCCAAATGGCTGCCTTTCATCACTTGTTACCGATTCTTTCCGTTGTTCTTATTCTAGCCTGTTGGTTCGATGCTTGTGTCTCGATCCTATCTTATGTTTACCTTGCAGCCATGATATAGCCTTCCTTCCACTTCCTATTAACTGTTGTTTGTTTACCCTGTTGACCCCGTGTCGTAGTTGCATGCTTAGTGTTGTTTGCGCTCAAGTCTTGATGTCCTTTTACTTAACACCTGTTTAGTTGATAGTTGGGTTTCAATTCAATCAACAACTTGTTATTGATCTGGGAAATAATAATTTGATGTTAAGGCACCGGCAGGAGGCCCGGGTTAGGGTTTTGAAGCCTGCTAGTGTCGAACTTAATTAGGAAAAGGGTCTTGTCTACTGATCCATGATGAGCGTGCTCACCGCATCCGGGTGGTAGTATGGGACCCCCCTCGACTTAGACCTGATCTGCAGCTTGTCCGAAGAGCGACACTTAGTTCGGGTGTTCCATTTTCTCCTTTGCATAATGGGTTGATCACCCATTGTTACTGATGATGATGATGATGCATATAGGGCGAGGCCTATAGTGTCGGGGTGTTGTGTCTTAGCGGGAGTTTTGCACACCTGCGCTGAGTATTCGGCTGCGTGGTTGGGACCTTATAGCTCCGTGGCTCCTAGGATGGGTTGTAGAGATGGTTTGGGTCGTGTCGAGCCAACCTGAGTTTTAGTTGGTGGCTTGAGTGTGTACGGGTACTGGAGCACACCCTGCAGGGATAAATCTTCTCGAGAAGCCGTGTTGTCCGCGGTTATGTGACGACTTGGTGAAAGTACTGGCTAACAAGTACTCAGACAACTTACACCTAATCGATAATAATTTGACTAGTAATAGGCATATTGTCACAATAACCTGAATGTCACCTTAATCAACAGTGTGAGTTATCCTTGGGTTGCTTCCTTAGTAGGGGGTAACATTGGATGGGTTTGTTTGGTGGTTAGTACTAGTTGGTTACGATACGCTATCTCATCTTCTTTCTGTTAGCCGGAAGTTGTAGTGAGTCTCTGTAGTTGGTTAGCGTAGCCCGCTTCCGCTTATTTGCAATAATCCTTTCCTTTCCGTTGAACCCAAAGTACTCAACATTGAAGCTCACAATTCAACATTAGAAAAATAGAGATCACAATGAATTTTTGCTATGGGCATAATGGGGGGAGGGAGAACCCAATGTGTTAGGATAACACTCCTCCTATGTCCATGCCTACATCTAAGCTCAAAACAGGTTTCATCTATAGGGGTGTGTGCAAGATCTTCAAGTCAAGCTCCTTGAATCAATCACATTTAGTTCATTCCTCAAGAATTAGAATCTTGCATCATTAAGTGGCTTCGTGAAAATATCCGCAAGATTGTCCTTGGTGGGCACATAAGATAGTGCAATATCTCCTCTTGCCACATGGTCACGGATGAAGTGGTGGCGGATCTCAATGTGTTTGGTCCTTGTATGTTGCACCGGATTGTATGCAATTTTGATGGCACTTTCATTGTCACACAAAAGAGGCACCTTATCCAAATGAACTCCATACTCCTTGAGAGTTTGCCTCATCCATAACAATTGAGTGCATCCACTTGCGGCGGCAACATACTCGGCTTCGGCGGTGGAGAGAGATATGCAATTTTGCTTCTTGGAAGACCAAATCACTAGGGACCTACCAAGAAATTGGAAAGCCCCGGAAGTAGACTTCCTATCATCTTGATCACCCGCCCAATCGGAATCCGTATAACCATTGAGAGAAAATTGCGCCCCCTTCGGGTACCACAAACCAAATCTTGGGGTATGGACCAAATAACGAAAGATCCTATGGACCGCCATCAAATGGCAATCCTTAGGAGCCGCTTGATACCTTGCACACACACCTACACTCAAAACGATATCGGGCCTAGATGCACAAAGATAGAGCAAAGAACAGATCATAGAACGATAAAGCTTTTGGTCCACATCCTTACTCCCTTTTGGATTACGAGATAGATGACACTTGACTTGCATAGGAGATGTCTTGATCTTAGCATCTTGGAAGTTAAACCTCTTGATCATATCTTGGGTATACTTGGCTTGAGAAATGAAAGTCCCACGAGCCAATTGCTTGATCTCAAAGCCAAGAAAGAATTTAAGCTCACCCATCATAGACATCTCGAACCTGTCAGTCATAAGCTTAGAGAACTCATTATTGAAAGCTTGGTTAGTTGAGCCAAAGATGATATCGTCCACATATAGTTGACATATGAAAAGCTCTCCCTTTACTCTCTTGGTGAAGAGAGTGGGGTCAATCTTCCCAACTTCGAAACCACGATCATCTAACAACTCCCTAAGGTGCTCATACCAAGCACGAGGTGCTTGTTTGAGACCATAGAGAGCCTTGTAAAGTTTGTAAACGTGGTTAGGAAAGTTCAGATTCTCGAACCCCGGAGGTTGCTTAACATATACCTCCTCTTTTAGTGGACCATTCAAGAAAGCACTTTTCACATCCATTTGTTGCAATTTGAAATTATGAGAGGATGCATAAGCAAGGAGGATACGGATGGACTCAAGGCGAGCCACGGGTGCGTAGGTTTCATCAAAGTCAATGCCTTCAACTTGGGTGTAACCTTGAGCAACCAATCTTGCCTTTTTCCTAATGACAATGCCATTCTCATCTTGCTTGTTCTTGAAAATCCACTTAGTGCCAATAACATTGTGGCAATCCTTGGGCTTCTCAACCAATATCCAAACTTTGTTGCGCTCAAAGTTATTGAGCTCATCATGCATAGCTTCAACCCAATCGGAGTCCTCAAGAGCTTAATACACTTTCTTAGGCTCCACCATAGAGATATGAGCTTGATGCTCACAAAAATGAGCCGATTGTCTTCTTGTAGATCTTCTAGTTTGAACATCCTCCAAGACCTTGTCGTCTTGGGCATCAATTTGCTTCAAAGCTCTTCTTATCCTTTTGATGCGACGGGCTTCGATCTCCTCATTATTGCGAGGAGGGGTCACTTGATCATCTTGATCATTTGGGTCCCCATCTTGACCAACTTGGCCTTGATCATCATCATCATCATCAACAATATCTTCAACACTAGCTTCAACTTGAGGAGAGGATGAACAGGATGGTTGATCTTAGCCTTGATCTTGACTCGCATTAGTGAGAGGAGTGGGTACGACTTGCGGAGTCACTTGATCAATGAGAGGAGGGTCTTGAACATGTTCTTGGTTAGGTGTAATAGTTGGCTCCTTGGCTTGATCTTCTAATGTAGAGGAGGGCTCCACTTGAGTAGAGCATAGTCCTTCTCGAGTCGCCATAAGGTGTCCCTCGATGGGGCGGAAAAATCCCACACCCATCCTTCCTATGGCTTCTTGAGGCATTTCAACATCTACATTAGAAACATGAAACTTCGCCACTTGGGAGCCGTCATTTTCCTCGAAAACCACACTACAAGATTCTATGACAATCCGTGAGGCTTTGTCATAGACTCTATAAGTGTGGGATTCGGCACCGTAACCAACAAAAATACCCTCAATAGTTTTGGATTGAAATTTCGACAACCTAATACCCTTGATCAAATAGAAGCACTTACAACCGAATACACGGAAGTAGGATACGTTGGGCTTGTTGCCGGTGAGGATCTCATATGGGGTCTTGTCCAAGCCTTTGCGGATGTATAGGTGGTTGGAGGAGTGGCATGCGGTGGATATGGCCTCGGCCCATAAATATTGGGGAGAAGAGTACTCCGCCAACATGGTCCTTGCCATATCCAAGAGAGTGCGGTTTCCTTTCGGCAACACCATTTTGTTGAGGAGTGTAAGTGGCGGAGTATTGATGACGAATGCCTTCTTCACTAATAAATTCATTCAATGTATAGTTCTTGAACTCCGAGCCATTATCACTCCTAATAGCCATGATTTGCACATTGTGTTGACGTTGCACTTCGTTGGAGAAGTCGATGATGGTTTGTTGAGTTTCACTCTTGCACTTGAAGAAATAAACCCAAGTGTATCTTGAATAATCATCAACAATCACCAAGCAATACTTCTTGCCGCCAAGACTTGCCTCGGGCACGGCACCAAAGAGATCAACATGGAGTAGCTCCAAGATCCTCTTTGATGAGATAATAGTCTTGGCCTTGTGCATGATGTCATGCATCTTCCCTTCAACGCACGACCTACAAACGCGATCCTTTGCAAAGGAAACATTTTCTTTTAGCCCAACAATAAGGCCACCTTTGTGAAGACTTTGCAAAGTTCTCATGTTGACATGGGATAGGCGGCGATTCCACAACCATCCCAAGTCCGCCTTCCTGAAAAGACACATTGCTTGAGAGTTGGTTGACTTCGAAAAGTCCACCACAAACAACTCATTTTCAACATGTCCCACGTGAGCGACGTCAAGAGTCTTGCTCCTCAAAAGGACCACAATATCACCATCGAAAAAGACGGAAAACCCCATCTTTCCAAGAGAGCGGACGGAAATTAAATTGTAACCAAGGGATTCGACAAGCATGACGTTCACGATAGTTATATCGGGAGCCACCACAACCTTGCCGAACCCGGATACCTTAGACTTGGACGAGTCCCCATAAGTGACGGTTGCTTGGATGTCATTTGGTCGCAACTCCGTCACTAGTTCTTTGCTTCCGGTCATATGATTAGTGCATCCACTATCAAGAATCCATTTAGTCCCACCGGAAGCATAGTCCTGCACGAGATCATTGACTAGAGTTAGGACCCGAGTTGGGTCCCTTCATGTTAGCAACAAGGGTCTTGGGAACCCAAATAGTGTAGTCAATGAAACCCTCAATAGGACCAACATATTTAGCTTGCACAACACCATAATAATCAACATATAAGAAATGGTGTGGATTGTTAGTTCCCGCGGAGGTGCTACGAGTAGTGGTGTCCCTCATGACATTACTACTCGAGGCAACATTGTTTGCTTGTGCGGGTGTGCTACGAGTAGTGTTGTCCCTAATGACAATGCTACCCGAAGCACCCTTTTGGTTCTTCTTCTTGTTCTTCTTCTTCTTGTTCTTCTTCTTGGCTATATAGCCAAGCCCTTGCTTACCCACTTGTTGCCTTGGAGCAATTAATTGTGGTCTATCAATGACCGCATTAGAGCAAGGGGCAACCACTTGTGGGGTGGCTAACACAACCTTCTCAACTTGAGGGCTTTTTCCCTTGAGCCTTGCTAGCTCATCCTTCAACCTAGCATTTTCCTCAATAATATTTGCATGATCACAAGAAGAAGTAGAGGTGCTAGGATGGTTAGATTGAGTAAGTTGAGTTTGAAGTTGTTCGTGCAACCCTTTGAGGGATGAGTGTTGGCTTTCCAAGGCTTTGTGAGCATTGGTTAGCTTTTCAAACTCCCCGGTTAGTTTACCATGACCAACCCCAAACTCGACTTTATCCTTTTTAGCCTTTTTATATTTAGAAATAGCAAGATCACGTTCCTTAATGATTTTAGAGACAAGTTCATTATGGGTTGATTCAATAGATTCAAGTTCATCCTCTAGAGAAACTCTACCATCATGCTCTTCTTCAAGAGTCATTGAGAGGGATGCAATTTCATCCGCATCCCTTCTCTCAACCTCACCTTTCTTCTCAAGGGCCTCTTGGGCCTCTCCCAATTGCCTCATGAGATGCTCAAAGTACTTCTTGGTCTCCCTTGCATGTTAGACATAAAACGGTCCAAGGCGGCCCTTTCCTCTTCTTCTCTAAGACTAGCAATAAGTTCTAGTTCACTAGGGGTCTTAGAGTTAGGAGAAGATGATACCTCCGTGGCCTTAGCCATTAAGCACTTGGCATTGCGTTGAGGAAGGTTTTCATTGGGGGATTCAAAGAGGGATGACGAAGATGGAGTGGAAGCAATAGCTAGAGCGGCCACTTAACTTGTTGTTTCTTCTTCTTCATCACTCCCGGAATCATACTCCTCTTGAGTCAAGAGCACAAACTTGGTGGGGGATTTCTTGTTGAATGGTTTCTTCTTGAAGTGAGGTTTCTTTTATTCAACCTTGGACTTGTCCTTGCGAATGAGCTTGCCACTATGGTGTTCTCTATTCTCGTAGGGGCACTCCACAATGAAGTGATGCTTGTCTTGGCAATTGAAGCAAGACCTCAATTTTTGAGCTCCATCGTTTCCATAGCGAGACCTTGTCTTTTCCTCAACAAATTTCTTGCCCTTGGGAGGATTGCTCCAAAACTTTTGCACGGTGAGGGCAATGAGATCCTTTAGGACGGGATCATAGTCTTGTTCCTTCAAGGGAGGCAATGCCTCTTCTCCATCTTCTTCATTCTCAATCTCTCTTGACAACACCTTGGCCTTCAAAGCAACGTATGCTCCTTGATGCATTCCAATGTCTCTAGCACGGTTGTCAAGAGCATTCTTGGTTTGCACTTTGTAGGAGCACAATTCTTGCATCACTTCAGTTGAGGTCATGGTGGAGAAATCATGTCTTCCTTGTATGCTCTTCAAGTCCGTGCCCTCAAAAGGCATCACGGCAATCATGTACTTCCTCTTGATCCAAGCATCATCAATATACGTGGCACCCGCGCTAGAGAAGGCGGTGGCAAGAGTTTTGAGTCTTCGATACATGTCAACATGATCTTCTCCATCACGCATGAAGAACCCTTCGGCCTCATTGGTCAAGGCATCATATCGATTTCTTTGCATGCTCTCATTCCCAACAAACATGATGACAAGTGCATCCCATGTTTCTTTGGCGGTGGAGAAGTGTTGAAGATGCGGCATGTGGTTGGAGCCCACGGCTTGTTGAAGGATGGACAAGGCGGTGTAGTTGAGTTGGCAATCTACGGCCTCTCTTCTTGTGAGATTCTTGGGATCAAATGGCTTGTATCCGTCACGAGTGATCCTCCAAAGATCTATACAAGAAGAGTTCAAGTGAGTCTCCATGTAGTATTGCCATTCACGAAAAGAATAAGCATCAATTTTAGGTGGATCTCCTCGAGGGATTATATGAGGATGTGGTACGGGAGGATCGGGAGAATAACTTCCGGGAACGGCATGAAATCCTCCACTTCCTTCCGTACTAGACTTAGCGGATTGTTCGGCGGAAGCATTTTTATGTGGTTCACCATCTACCCCTTTCTTGGCACCCTCCGGTTCTTCCGGAGGGGATGAGTCGACCACCTCCGGTCCTTTGTCTTTGAGGAGTTGTGTCATGAGTTGACGCAACTCATCAAATTTAGTGTCTATGGATGAGGTCAATGATTCTCTCAAAGCATTGAGATCATCCATGGTCACATTGCCATCGGACGGAGCGTCAACCAACTCATCTCCCATACTTAAACTCTTAGGCGGTTAAGCCCGATAGAAGAGCCGAGGCTCTGATACCAATTGAAAGTAAAGTATGGGCACCTAGAGGGGGGTGAATAGGTGCTACGACCAATTTTAATTTTTCTTAAAGTTTAGGCTTGACAATAAGGTAAATTCTCTAGATAGTGCAACTAGTGGTGAATTTACCTATATGACAAGGCAATCAATTAATGCAACAAGTACGAGTAAGTAAAGAGAGGGAGGAACGAGGTAACCGATGGAAGCACACGGAGACACGATGTATTCCCGAGTTCCTCCTTGTTAAGGGAGTACGTCTCGTTGGAGGGGTGTGAGCTCGCCACAAAGGCCTACTCAACGCCACAAAGGCCTCACCCTATTCTCCGATGAACTCCGCCACAAAGGCCTAGTTCACCTTCCACTATTGAACCCCTTTGAGGCGGGGATCGAATCCTTTACAAACAACTTGGGGCACACACCCACAACCGAATTGGGGGCTCCCAACTCTTCTTGAATCAACAACAAGTATCAAGATGCCTAGGTTCTCCATAAGAGGAAACCCTAGGCTAGATCCCTCAAGCTAGAGAGGGGGAAATGAAGAACGGCTCGGTGAAGATGTAGATCGGGGCCTTCTCCTTCAATCCTCCAAAGATCTTCAAGATTGGGTGGAGGGATTGGGAGTAATGAGAGATTTGGTGAGTTCTTAAATGCTCATAAATGCTAAGGGGAAGAACTAGATCTTGGGGAAGAAGAGGAGGGGTATTTATAGCCCCTCCTCACAACTAGTCGTTGTGCAGGAAAAAGGGGACCGGAATATCCGGTCCAAGTTTGGACCGGAATATCCGGGCTGCTTTCTTCACGCAGTCCTGCAGATCTGAACCGGATTATCCGGCTGCTCCGGAATAATCCGGTTCAAATAATCCAGCTCACTCCAGTGAGCAAATCTTCCAGTCCTTAGCTAATTTCGTGCAGCACCCGGAATATCCGGCTCGAGATGAAAAATCCGGATCGAATAATCCGGTTCACTCCAGTGAGCAAAACTTCCAGTCCTTAGCCATTTTTGCGCACCTTCATCAGCACCCTAAATATCCGGCTCAAGATGAAAAATCCGGATCGAATAATCCGGCTCACTCCAGTACGAAATAAGGTCTGAAAATTGCCAAACCGGAATATCCGGTCTGCTCCGAATAATCCGGTTTCCAATAATCCGGTTGGGTTCTGTCCCAAAACTCTCAGGCCAAACTTCACCGACTTTTCGGTGATCGATGCCGATGTTAAGTATAACACCTGCACGCTTAACACCTTGATAAATAATGTACTTAGTATTGTTAACTAACACACAAAACACTGGGGAACCGAAATGCACTTTCACAAGGTAAATGTTGTCAAATTTTCAGTAGAAAATTTACAGCTTATTGCCGGTTGTAGCCTGTTCCATTTCAAGGCATCAACTAGCTTACTATGTTACTACTTTTGCAGCTGAGCAATCCTAGCCTGAATATTTTATGTTGACTGTGTCCGATCGTCTTTGCTTTCTCTTGATTTTTATTTTGCTTGAAGAGGCTCATGTGTGTTTGCAGTTCGCTAGCCCATCCCAGCGGCCCAAGTACCAGCTAGAAGTAGCAGCCCAGCTAACCCACATCGGTCTGATCAGTCCATAACCGATGACCAAACCGAAGGAACAGGGCACCGATCTCTCGGTTATAGAAAATACAACTAACCGTTCGGTCAACAATTCCTAGGAACCGAGATTAGTTAGACACCGAAGTACCGAACCGTTCGGTTCGGGGGAACCGAACGCCCAGTCCTACCGGCACCCTCCCGGAAGGGTAAATCTTCACCGGAGGGATCTACATCACCATGCCTGCCTCCGGAGTGATGCGTGAGTAGTAAATCCTTGGACTACGGGTCCATAGTAGTAGCTAGATGGTTGTCTTCTCCTTCTTTTGTTCCATCATGTTTAGATCTTCTGAGCTACCTAACATGATCTAGATCGTCTTATTGTAATGCTACATGTCGTGTTTGCTAGAATCCGATGAATATTGAATGATATGTTAAGTTGATTATAGATCTATCTTTTATATGTTAGTTATGTTCTTGCATGCTCTCCGTTACTAGTAGATGCTCTGGCCAAGTTGATGCTTGTAACTCCAAGAGGGAGTATTTATGCTCGATAGTGGATTCATGCCTCCAGTTATCTGGGAGAGTGACGATAACTTATAAGATTGTGGATGTGTTGTTGCCACTAGGGATAAAACAACAATGTTTTGTCTAAGGATAATTCTATTGTTTATATTACACATTTTACTTAATGCAATAATTTGTTGCTTGCAACTTAATACCCAAAGTTTGCTCAGATGACGTCCTGAGGATGGATTATTAGTCATAGATGCAGTTGGATTATGATCTATGTATCATGTTGTAATGCCCAAATAAATATCATAGTAATCATCATGTCATTCATATGTACTACGGTGCGGCCTCTATTTCTGTCAATTGCCCAGCTGTAATTTGTTTACCCAACATGTTCTGTTTTGGAGAGACGCCACCAGTGAATTGTGGACCCCGGTCCATTCTTTTACACTGATAATACAACCTACTGCAAGCACTGTTCTTTTTCACTACAAACATTGTTCTCATTTCATTCACTGCAAACAAACACTATTTTCCACACTATACGTCTAACCCTTTGTTTTCAGCAAAACCGGTGAGATTGACAGCCTCACTGTTTTGTTGGGGCAAAGTATCTTGGTTGTGTTGTGTACAGATTCCACGTGGCTGTTGAGCCTGGTAGTGCGTCCTGCCAACATCAGCTGTCGACAACCTTCAAAAGTGATTTCTTTCTCCTACTGGTTGATTAAAATTTGGTTTTTTTCTGAGTGAGAACTTGTTGATGTACTCATCATACCTTACTCTTGGGGTCTCCCAACGAACGTGTTCTCACATGCATCAGGGCCCAGTAGGCCAAAACATATGTGGAGGTATCTAACATTACGGGAGACGGGGCCCATTGCGACTCCGACTTGGAGAAGAAGCAGGACGCCATAGCCGTGTAGGTAAGGTTAGATGAGATGTGCAGTTGGATGCTCCCCTGTAAGTCCGATCCATATATCTATATAAAGTCGTACGGATCTACCCTGAGGGGTCACGCTAAGTTGTAACCTAACTCGGCGTATTGCCTAATAGTGGATATCGCAGGAAGTAGGGAGCTGCCGCCGGCTAACCTGAACCTGGGAAAACCTGTGTCCTGTCACGGGCACTTCCCCTCTGTCTATCCCCACGTCTCTACTTCGGGATATGGCACCACACGCCGTGAGTTCTCCGATACACCGACATAATCCGCAAGTTCCACGAAGACTAAGCACCTTTGCGCCGCGGCAATACAGACTCAGGCACATGTCCCCATGTCGGGGGGTTACCCCCGAGTAGGGTAAAGACAAGTGGCAAAAGAAACTATCAGAAGAGAGGTTTGGTCGAGTGGCCGCCTACCCGGTACTTGCTACCCGGTCGACTGCTGCTCGGTCTCACCTCAAGATGACCAGAAGAAGGAATCAATCAGGTTCTGTCCATTCGAGTAGAAGAGTTGGCCCGAGTAAAACTGGCGGGAACCTACTCGGGCCAGAAAGTCAAAGGAGCCGTTCTGACACAGGATCCCGCGTATCCTGGGTCCGTACTTGGCACTATTTGAACTACTGTTCATCTGGGACCGGCCTGCCTGACAGTGACAGCATGGAAGCAGGCGGTCGTAGGATAAGGGGGCCCCACTCTGTGTTTGGCACAGTGATACCAGTCTGTCCCCTTGGTTTTGCCCAACGACTTTCCGGATACAGCCAAGATTAGGAGCCAAAGCTGTCAGCGGGAACCCGGAAGAAGGACGATGTGCACACTATGTCGACACTTGTCCATATTTGGACGTATCCGGCTGGGCACCATGTATATAAGGTGCCCCGCCGCCTCCTGCGTGAGGGATCGCATACTGGAACACATCGTGACCTAATTCTTGACCTAGTTCATCACGTAGAGAGAAGAGTGGCTACTCGGTAGCAAGAACATTGTACTGTGGCTACTCGGTGAGACACCAGAATACATAGAGAAAGGCAGGAGTAGGGGTTTTACCTCCTCACGAGGGCCCTGAACCTGGGTAGATCGTGGTGTTTGCAGTGTTTGCTTCTTACCTCACGCGGCTACTCGTCGCGTGATCCCTCCCCGAGCACCTCCAGCGTCCTTCGTCCCCACATCTTTAGCCATCCCATGGCATCTGCCGTGACACCACCACGACAGTTGGCGCCCACCGTGGGGCAACCAGCGGCGCTGGCTGGAGTTTTTGTTCGGACGGGATCTTCTTCAGCGGAGCGCGTAGTCTGTGGCCTTGTCCACAGATTTGGCTCCTTCGACTTCGTCACCGACAACGCCGGTGATTTCGGCGGCAGGGCCATGCCGGAGGGCGGCTCGGTGATCTCCTTCGGCTCTCACCTCGTCTACGTCGCCACCATCGCCAACCGCGCGTACCCCGAGCTGGTGCATGACGCGGAGGATCCTCCCGCGGTGATCGCTGCTCGCGGAAGGCCCGCGTGCCGTTCTGCGAACTGCGCTGAGGTGATGGTGACTGGCTTGGCGGCAAACGCTGGTGCAGCTGCTACTGGCGCCGCGGCTGTCGTCGAAGATCTTGCTGCACCGAGCGCTTGTGGCAGGACTCACCGGCCCTACGAGAAGGAGTGCAACCTGCCGCCTTCCATTACTCCGACTATTCCCGCGTCGGCTGGGCGACTTGGCATGCCGACTCCCACCGACATCGAGCTTCTGGCCATGAAGGAGCAGCTCGAGCGGCAACGCCTGGAGCTGCTTGCCGAGCAGGCGGAGTTGGATAAGGTGAGGTTGGAGTTGAGTCTAGATCAGCTCGAGTACAACAAGGCTCACGGCTTCACGCCAATCACTAGGAGGGCTAGCAGAGTAGGCGCCACGCGGCGCAATCTTGGTGCCGAGATGGCAACAGTTGTAGAGGTTCCTGCTCAGTCCGCCACCGCAAACACCTCCACCAGGCCCAGATATAGCACACCTGCCAAGACACTTAGAGCTGCAGAGGCTGTAGCTGCCGAGTTGCCTCGTCTAAACGGCGACGCGCGCGTTAGGAAGCAGGAAAGGCTCAACGAATTGGTATTGGAGGCTGCTAGGCAGAATGAGGAGTTCCGGAAGGCCAACCCGGGTGCTGGAGCTTCGCAGGTGGTGCACTCGCACGCGGCTAGATCTAACGATCAGGCCTCGTCTCCGCACCCCAGCCGCGAGAAGAGCCGCAGCGGACGTTCGGCCAGAGATAGGCAAATGCAGGTGTATGACCCGGCTGCTGCCGCGAGACAGCTTGCTGTGCCGCAGCAGCCCGGGCAGGAACACAACGCTGCAAGAGCAGGCTCTCAAGCCCATCAAGCTCAAAGCCAGGCCCGAGATGGGGCGCGTCCAGGTCCTTCTCGGCAACCCGCAGCTCAGCCTACTCGGCAGAGGCAGCAGCCGCGAGCAGTGGCGCCAGTCGCCAACCCGGTGGAGCAACCTGCAGCTGCGCAGGTGGACAGATATGATGATGGCTACTCGGCCATGGAGATGGCTGGCTATGATGTCCATGATCGAGTTGGCGAGCGCATGCTGGCGCCTGGAGATGCGAGGCATCAGTTGGACCGGATCAGCTTGTCGGCGCGGCTGGAGAACACGGGTCCTCCTGGCCCCGAGTGCTTTGGCCCGCGCATCATGAACGAGCCGTCCGTGAAGAACTTCTAGCTCGCAAGGGGCACCAAGAGCTACAATGGCAGCACCAAGCCGGAAGATTGGCTCAATGATTATGTCACCGCGGTTCATATCGCAAACGGCAACCGGAGATGGGCGGTGCGCTATGTCCCACAGATGCTAGAGGGTCCAGCTCGCACTTGGCTCAACAACTTGCCCAGGAACAGCATCAATTGCTGGCTGGACTTCTCGGATGCCTTCATCAGCAACTTCACGAGCACATACAAGAGGCCGAATAGGCCACAGCAGCTGTCCGCTTGCAGGCAGCGAGAAGACGAGACAGACCG
Source organism: Alopecurus myosuroides (assembly GCA_028641055.1). NCBI lineage: Eukaryota > Viridiplantae > Streptophyta > Magnoliopsida > Poales > Poaceae > Alopecurus > Alopecurus myosuroides. Next base: position 331,479,546 of record CM054062.1, on the reverse strand, counting down.
CGAGTACCTTACTCGGTGGAGTACATTGAGGAACACTTGTGAAGGTGTGAATGAAGCCCAGGCCATCACTTGGTTTGCGCAGGGATGCAGGCATGGCAGTATGTTGTGGCAGAGGTTGCAGAGGGAGATGCCGAACACTCTGGCGGAGACCATCAAGATTGCGGATCAGTACGCACTTGGTGATCCTACTCAGCCACTGATGGACTCCTCTGAGCCGAGAAGAAACTTCAGCAACAGCAAGCGCAACGAGTTCCGCAACAAGCGCCGAATAGATACTCGGTATGATCCTGAAGAGGTGAATGCAGTGACTGTTGGAGCTGGTGGTAGCCAAAGGCAGAAACCTGCTGGAGCCTACGGGCAGAACCAGAACCAGGGCCAAGGCAACAAGAAGCCATTTCGCACTTCTCAGTCAGGTAGCGGAAACTCCGAGCAGCCGAAGAAGTTTGTCTTTGATGACATGAAGGATGGCCCGTGCAGTTTTCACACTCACCACCCCTCGAGGCCTGCTAACCACACTACTCGGCAGTGCGAGTGGTGGGATGTGATCAAGAATGATGGCTTGCCTCCTCCTCCTCCTCTGCCAGCGGCCAACGCCAATGTGCAGCCTACTCGCGCACCCGCAGCTCGGCCGCCAGTGTACCCGAGAAGAGAGAATGTGAACCAGGTGGCTTTAGGAGCCAACCGTCACTTCAACAATGAGGGCTACCGCAACAACAACAACAACTACAACCGCAACAACAACAACAGAGGCAACAACAACAACTACCAGGGCAACAACAACGGCAACAATGGGGGCGGAGGCTCTAACCAGTACCAAGAGCACCATGAGAGCTACATGATCTTCACATCTGAGCCAGTCGACAAGCAATCACAGCACAGGCGTGCCATGGAAGTCAATGCAGTGATTCCTGCTGTCCCTCACTACATGTATTGGTGTGACCAGGAGATCAGGTGGTCCCGAGTAGATCATCCCAAGGTAATGCCCAATCCGGGTAGCTATGCCTTGGTGCTGGATCCTACCTTCCTGGGTCCCGAGAAGAATGTGAGGTTCAGCAAGGTGCTAATCGACAACGGCAGCAGCATCAACATCGTGTACAAAGACACACTCGAGAAGCTTGGCCTGGCCGAGAACATGATGCTGCCCAGCAAGACCACTTTCCATGGGATTGTGCCCGGGATCTCGTGCAACCCGATTGGCCGAGTGTGGATAGATGTGCTATTCGGCACCAGGGAGAACTGCCGCACAGAGCGCCTGCAGTTCGAGGTGGTTGATCATCAGAGTCCTTACCATGCTCTACTCGGCAGGCCTGCTCTGAGCAAGTTCATGGCCTCTACTCATGTTGCATATCTGAAGATGAAGATCCCTGGCCCCAATGGCATAATTACTATCTCTGGTGATTACAAGAAGTCCATGGAGTGTGCCTCTGCTGGTTCCCAGTTGGCGGAGTCGATGGTGATTGCTGCCGAGAAGAAGAAGATGTATGAGGTGGTGGCTATGGCGCAATCCGCGCAAGCTGGCGCGCAAGGCGTGCCGAGTACCCAACACGGGACCGCATTCCAGGCATCCCAGGAGACCAAGAAGGTCCAGGTCGACCCCGAGTTCCCCGACCGCGTAGCCATCATTGGCTCCGGGTTGGCGGAGAAATAGGAAAGCGAGCTCATCCACTTCCTCCGTGAGAATCGGGATGTATTCGCCTGGTCCAATGAAGATCTACCAGGAGTCCCGAGGGAGTTGGTTGAGCACTCATTACATGTGCGTCCTGACGCCAAGCCAGTGAAGCAGGCTATGCGCCGCTTCGGAGATGAGAGAAGGAAGGCCATTGGTGACCAGATCACCAAATTGCTGATAAGCAATTTCATCATGGAAGTGCTGCATCCGGATTGGCTAGCCAACCCGGTCATGGTCGAGAAGAAGAAGGAGGATCCCAAGGCTGCCACTGCATGGCGCATGTGTGTCGACTACACCGACTTGAACAAGGCATGCCCCAAGGATCCCTTCCCGCTACCTCGCATCGATCATGTGATCGATTCCACTGCTGGTTGTGAACTGTTGTCTTTCATAGATGCCTACTCTGGTTTCCACCAGATCGCACTCAATCCTGCTGATCAAATAAAGACTGCTTTCATTACCCCGTACGGGGCTTATTGCTATCGTGTCATGTGTTTTGGCTTGAGGAATGCGGGTGCAACCTATCAGAGATGCATGCAGAAATGCTTGCACGACCAGCTCGGCAAGAATGTGCAGGTGTACGTAGATGACATTGTCATCCAAACGAATAAAACACATACTCTGCTTGCCGACCTGGAGGAAACCTTTGCTAACCTACGCAAGTACAAAATGAAGCTGAATCCGAGTAAATGCACATTTGGTGTCCCGGCTGGCAAGCTACTCGGCTTCCTGGTGTCTAGTCGGGGCATTGAGGCCAATCCTTCAAAGATAAAAGCTATTGAGAGCATGTCTTTGCCGAGATCCTTGAAGGATGTACAGAAGTTCACTGGTTGCTTGGCATCTCTGAGCCGTTTTCTGGGCCGAATGGGCGAGAAGGCACTGCCTTTGTACCAATTGATGAAGAAAAGTGACAAGTTTGTCTGGACTCCGCAAGCGGATGTGGCATTCAACGAGCTGAAAGCAATGCTGGCTAGCGCTCCCATCTTGGCTAGTCCGCTACCCAAGGAGCCTATGCTGCTGTACATTGCTGCGACTAACCGAGTAGTCAGTGTGGTGATTGTGGTGGAACGAGAAGAAGAAGGCAAGAGTGTGCAGCGCCCAGTGTACTATCTCAGTGAAGTGCTGTCCAGCTCCAAGCAAAACTACCCGCACTACCAGAAGATGACCTACGGCGTGTACTTGGGCGCCAAGAAGCTAAAGCATTACTTCCAAGAGCATCCTATCACGGTTGTGAGCTCTGCACCCATCTCGGATATCATGGGCAACAAGGAGGCGAGTGGCAGAGTAGCCAAGTGGGCAATCGAGCTGGCCGCGTATGCGCCCGCGTATGCGAGAAGAGAAGCCATCAAGTCTCAGATTCTGGCAGAATTTTTGGTGGATTGGGCCGAGGTGCAGTATGAACCTCCTGCTCCAGTTTCTAATTACTGGAAGATGCACTTTGATGGCTCGAAGGTGAAGGAAGGTCTTGGTGCTGGCGTAGTGCTTACGTCACCCAAGCGAGATCAACTCAAGTATGTGTTGCAGATTCATTTCAAGGCGTCCAACAATGTTGCAGAGTATGAGGCAGTGGTGCATGGCTTGCGAGTAGCCAAGGAAGTTGGAGTGCAGCGCATCATATGCTATGGTGATTCCGATATGGTGGTGCAGCAAGTCTCTGGCACTTGGGATGCTCTGGATGCCAACATGGCATCGTATCGCTTCCTGGTGCAGTCTATGACTGGGTTCTTCGAAGGCTGTGAGTTCCAGCACATTCACCGAGCAGAAAACAAAGCAGCAGATGAGTTATCCAAGTTGGGATCTTCTCGGCAATCCATCCCGGCGGGAGTCGCCTTGGAGCACTTGAGGAAGCCATCCATCAAGCCTTCTCCCAACTCGGAGTCCATATTTGTTCCTTCTCTGCCAAGTGAGGAATCTGATCCCATGGAGATTGACTGGGAGAATGCCACAGGAAACCCGGGGACTGTCGTCCTCTACTCGGGGACTGCCACTCCTTACTCGGGGACTGCCATTCCTTACTCGGGGACTGCCACTCCTTACTCGGGGACTGCCATTCCTTACTCGGGGACTGCTGTCCTTAACCCGGGGACTGTCGCATTCATTGAGGAAGTCCTTGCTAATCGGTCTGGGCTTCAGAGAAGTGCTCCCATCCCTAAAGAGCAACCAGAGGTACCCGTCCCAATGGAAGTGGACGAACCAGTGTTTCCCACACGGGAGACACCGAGTTGGGCTATGCCCATATTATCCTTTCTGAGGAACGGTACTCTGCCAGAAGATGAGGTGGCTGCAAGACAGATTCAGAGAAGATCCAAGGGCTACACTATAGTCCGAGATGTGCTGCACAAGAGAAGTGCCACCGGCGTGCTGCAACGTTGTGTGGACCCAGCAGAAGGAGAAGAGATCCTGGTAGAGATACACCAAGGAGAATGCGGGCACCATGCCTCTTCTCGGGCGTTGGTCAAGAAAGCTTTTCGGCATGGCTTCTACTGGCTCACAGCTCTGCAGCAAGCTGAAGATATCGTGAGGAAGTGCAATGGCTGCCAGATGTTCGCGAGTAAGATTCACATGCCTGCTTCCGAGCTGAAAACAATTCCTATCACTTGGCCATTTGCTGTTTGGTGTTTGGATATGGTCGGGCCCTTCCAGCCGGCTAGAGGCAACATGACTCATATCCTGGTCATGGTGGATAAGTTCACTAAGTGGATCGAGGTGAAGCCTATTCGGAGGTGCGATGGGGCCACAGCTGTGAAATTCGTGAAGGATGTGATCCTGAGATATGGCTACCCGCACAGCATCATCACCGACAATGGCACAAATTTTGCTGAGGGGGCAATGGTGCGGTTCTGCAGAGATAAGCATATCCGACTAGACGTTGCGTCAGTCGCGCATCCCGCTTCCAATGGGCAAGTTGAAAGAGCAAACGGCATGGTACTGGCAGGCATAAAGCCAAGGCTGATGGAGCCACTGCTGAAAACACCTGGGTGTTGGTTAGACGAGTTGCCAGCGGTGTTGTGGAGTCTAAAGACTACCCCTAACCGGTGAACCGGCTACACGCCATTATTCTTGGTATACGGGGCTGAGGCCGTGTTGCCAATAGACTTAGAGCATGACTCCCCCCGAGTAACCCTCTACACTGAGGTGGAGGCGAGAGAAGCTCGAGAAGACGACGTTGACCTGCTTGAAGAAGCAAGAGAGCTGACTCTGTCACGTTCGGCTATCTACCAGCAAAACCTGCGGCGTTATCATAGCCGAAAGGTGAACCCAAGGGTTTTCCGAGAAGGAGACATGGTCCTTAGGCTTGTGCAGCGCACAGCCGGGATGCACAAGTTGTCTCCTCCATGGGAAGGGCCTTTCATTGTGAGCAAAGCGCTGCACAACGATGCTTACTATCTTATAGATGCGCGCCCACCACAGGCGAACAGGGCAGATAAAGCTGGAGAGGAAACCAAGCACCCCTGGAATGTAGCTCTACTCCGTCGTTTCCATTCGTGAGCAGAGATGTGTATGTACCCTCTTATCCGAGTTGAAATTCTACTCTGCAATCTGAAATTGAACTTGGGGACTGACCTCGCCCAACTTTGCTCTAAGTGTTTCTACTCGGCTTTGCTGTTTGCCTGTTCGGTTGCTCCACTTCAAAATTCATAAGCGTATTGAGTACTGTGTCTAAACCTATATGCCAACTCTTCGACTCTGCTGCTGTCCGAAACCCGGCTTCATGGCAAGCAAGAGAACAAGCAAAAGGTCAATGAGCACAAGAAAAATCGCTAAGGAAGAAAAAGGTGCAGGAACCGAGTAGGGTGTTTGTTACTACTGTTCTTTGTCTTATATTTTCTGCTAAGTGGTGGGCTGCGTTACTATGTTTGTCTCTAAGCGGTTGAGTATTTGCAGCTCTACTCTTTGACTCTTGTGACTCGAATACCAAAAAAGCAACAAGTTGCGGGTAGAGCTGAGACGAAAAGAGAGAGTGAATAAGAAATGCGGTCCGTCACCGGTCCCCCCTTCGTGGCGGGGATGTTCTTCACGTAAAGGAAAGATTTCATCCACATACGGACGGAATCCAAACCCTTAATGCGAGGGTGGTTGGTTCCCGCCCGCTGCAGCATCATGGCGCTGCCGGTGTCGGTTACCCGACTGCCAGTGGACGCGCCATCCTTCTTCCCCTTGCTCTGCTGACGGAGATGGAAGTACTTCAGCCATGTCTGTACCGTGGGGCGGACGCCGAGAAAGGCCTCGCACACCACGGTATGATAGGCGAGGAAGACGACTGCATTCGGAGGGAGGTGATGCATCTGGACACCGAAGTGATCCAGGAAGGAGCGGAGAAAATCAGATGCCGGCAGGCCGAATCCTCGCGCAAAGTGCGCGAGGAAGACGACATGCTCGCCCTCCCGCGGGGCCGGAACGAGTTCGCCGTCGGACGGCCGGCACTGAACACCAGGAGGAACCCTCCGGGTGTTCACGAGCCAGGAGCAGTCGTCGACGGTAACATCAGAACCAGCCCAGCCGGCGCGAGCAGCCATGGCAGCGAGCGAGAAGGTGGTGGAAGATTGGGAAGGATCTGGTGGAGAATACGAGTCCGCGGCGGCGCAAAGAATTGTGCGGCGGCGGAGAGCTCGGCGGCGGAGAAGAGGCAGAAAGGCGAAAGAGGAAAGTACGGAGGTGGGAGAAGAGGAAGTTACCGGTGGGGGTATTTATACCCTCGCCTCAGATTACCGTTACCATCGGGGTAGTGGGATCGATCGTGGCCATAACACTCGTGTGGTGGGGCCTGTGGCCGGATAGAAACGCACGCAAGCGCGGAATGCGCGCGTAACGGCCACAGCTGATCCCACGACCAGATCGTGGCCTATTACTGCGCTTGATGGGACATGACGAGCCGGTGGGCCCGTTCCGTGAAAACTGGGCGCGTGGCACGTCGTGTCCTGGGCAACGAGACGTCGGGGTCGCTAATGCACGACACGTGTCCAGTTGCGGCACGGAAGGCTGGATTGTGCTCTGCGCTGCAGAGACTTTGCTTGAGAAATTCTCTAAGTCTTTTCACTCGGGCGCAGAGAAGGAGACTAGCCCTATTCGGAAAACAGGAAGCTCAAGGTACTTTCTAGAGTACTACTCGGAGGTTCTTACTCGGCATCTTGAGGTTCAAGGGCTATGTTGCAAAGGTTGGTTTTAAGCTGGCAGAGCCTAGTGAACGAGTTCGCAAGACTCTACCAGCTTCGGGGACTGCTGTCGGGGGGTTACCCCCGAGTAGGGTAAAGACAAGTGGTAAAAGCAACTATCAGAAGAGAGGTTTGGTCGAGTAGCCGCCTACCCGGTCGACTGCTACTCGGTCTCACCTCAAGATGACCAGAAGAAGGAATCAATCAGGTTCTGTCCATTCGAGTAGAAGAGTTGGCCCGAGTAAAACTGGCGGGAACCTACTCGGGCCAGAAAGTCAAAGGAGCCGTTCTGACACAGGATCCTGCGTATCCTGGGTCCGTACTTGGCACTATTTGAACTACTGTTCATCTGGGACCGGCCTGCCTGACAGTGACAGCATGGAAGCAGGCGGTCGTAGGATAAGGGGGCCCCACTCTGTGTTTGGCACAGTGATACCAGTCTGTCCCCTTGGTTTTGCCCAACGACTTTCCGGATACAGCCAAGATTAGGAGCCAAAGCTGTCAGCGGGAACCCGGAAGAAGGACGATGTGCACACTATGTCGACACTTGTCCATATTTGGACGTATCCGGCTGGGCACCATGTATATAAGGTTCCCCGCCGCCTCCTGCGTGAGGGATCGCATACTGGAACACATCGTGACCTAATTCTTGACCTAGTTCATCACGTAGAGAGAAGAGTGGCTACTCGGTAGCAAGAACATTGTACTGTGGCTACTCGGTGAGACACCAGAATACATAGAGAAAGGCAGGAGTAGGGGTTTTACCTCCTCACGAGGGCCCTGAACCTGGGTAGATCGTGGTGTTTGCAGTGTTTGCTTCTTACCTCACGCGGCTACTCGTCGCGTGATCCCTCCCCGAGCACCTCCAGCGTCCTTCGTCCCCACATCTTTAGCCATCCCATGGCATCTGCCGTGACACCACCACGACACCCCAGATCCCCTTTTACGTAGATCTAGTGTTGGGTTAGCTAGGGTAAGCTTGATTGAGTCGGTACTTAAATTATGTTTGTATGATCAATTGTATGAAGAATGACGAATGAGTCAAGTTTTAGGGGCTTACCTGCTTGTGTATCTTCTTCAATCAACCCCTTAGTTCACCATATCGCGACCATGATGGATGTGCGGCTGAAGTAGAGATATACATGTCCCGCAAGCCGACGTTGTCGCGCTTCATCAACGGAGAAGAAGAAGAATGGGATACTGACAGGCACGTGCATGGGGCTGGCTTGGGCTCCCGTCTTCTACATGGATAATGCTGAGGTGGATCCCGCACTGTAGTGGATAAGTTGTGGGTCCTGTGAAGGGGTGGATGAGTGATGGGTCCAGCGTTTAGGTGGATAAACAGTGGCTCCCAATCAGAAAATGGGAAAATTCAACTTACATAATCTAAAACTCTACCGACCGGTCTTGACTTCTCTCTTGCGTTTAAGCGCTACAGAGGGCCAGGTCGCGCATGGGCTATTTGTGCATGTAGAAACGTCGCATGAGAGCTATTGTACCAACCGCGTCACTTTCCTTTCAATACACATGAAAAACTCCGCACAATAGCTATTTCCCATCTTAATACATACTGCTACTCACAGTTACTTCAAATTAAAAACATGCGCAAATTTTACTAGCATCGATGAAATAAATGTCAAGCAGAAAAAACAACTTACAATGTTGCCAAAATGAAGATATATGAGAAATATGGCGTATCAATCCTATTTAGGATGATGGACGTACATGACTTTATACAATATAAACATTAGTAACCGTACAACATATTCCTCCACTTCATGGACCAGTCAAAACTTTAAAATATGCAAGAACTAAGCGACTAATCCCAACGAGAGAACTCGAGAGACAATTATATTCTGACATCATTTTCTTACAAAAGAACAAGATACATGTATTTATATACTTGCATTCACTAAGATATATTTTCTCACTCAACTAGATACATGCTGCATGGATCTAGAAGTAAACTCTTCTACGACCGAGAGAGATTTTACAAAGGTGTAACCGTGATGAACAAAATTCTAAATAACAATCTGATGGTTTTGGTAGACATGCCTTGTTCGAGGATCCACGATTATTCCTTTCTAAGCTTATATATACTTCTAAATATTCTTAACAGGTCGAGTATAAATCAGTATTATAATACTATGTTGGGAACATTGATTGTTTGACATACAAAAACTAGTGAACATATGCTGATTTAGCTGCTAACAGGCGGCGTAGCAATGAAAGCCATACTCCATATTATATCTAATAAATCATTGACTTGCATCCCCATTCTCCCTGGATAATCACAGCTCACAAAGCTGTGGCATTACTCATCTGACATTCCTAGCATATATATTTCAATATTTTCTCAACGAGTCAAAATATGTGAAGATCAGAATATGCGCAGGAACCTTGCCAATTTGTATCCATACTAATTTCCAGAATATGTTATGCGATGATAACTTCACAATTGTGGCTTAACTACTATATAGATGTTTTCCTCTATTCATAGAAGAAATATTTAGATGAAATATATAAGAGAACAATCATCAACACCAATAGAAGTTATCATCAAAATCTAATATCTACAATGGCTTTTTGTGGGCAACACGCTTAATAAAACAACACATCTTTCTTCTATGAATCTAATATCTCTAACGATTAGCGTGAAGAAAATGAAAGAACAACAACCGTAATCTCAATTAGTATAGTGACATATGACGTTGCGCCGTAGTATTAGATGTAGTATATGCAAGTGCATTTGTCAACTACTTTTTAAATAGTAGATTTTTCGATTTGGCAGTAAAGGAGGCTCGTTATTATACATTTGTCGAAAACATATTCCATTTGGTTGAACCGATTGTATATGGCGTATAAACAAGCATATGATTGAGCTCATTAACTTCATACCTAGAAGTAACGTTAATGTACTTCTTGAAAGCAACCGTTCATGATGGTTCTATAAATTAGAATATATCATCATCACGCTTGACAATGCTACAAGTAGTAAGTTGAAGCACGACAATCTAAATGGCATTCATGCCGATTTTAAATGGGTTGACATTTGCTAAGCAAACTTTCTTGCTACCTACTGCTAGCAAATAGGTAGATTAAAACAGGTCAAACTTGATACTAACAAATTTTACCAGCGTCTCCATAACATTAGTAACTGGAAAACATATTTACTCCCCTGCAAGGACCGGCCAAGATTTTAACGGGCGAGGAATCCTAGCGGGGGAACTCGAGAGAAATTCTGATGCCTTTATTTCGTTATAAAAGAACAAGATATATATACCTAATTACATTCCTAAGATAAAGGGCAGAGATTTTACAGCAGGGGTGATGGGTGATCGAGAAACCGTAACCAACAAGTTGCTAAATATCAACCTGGTGGTATTTGGTAGACATGCTTGGTTCTAGGATCAACTGATATGACCTTTCCACCATTCACATTGAGTTCATGCCTGCATCATTAACTGTGTGCGTAGTGAACATACTGGACCTGCAAAAAAACGTTCGAGGTTTGCTTACTGAAAGGTGATAACTTGATATCTGGAATCATTAGTTGTTCCCCTGGTGAGCATAAGCCTGTCGACATAGACGGCTTTCTTCCACAACTAATGACACACAGCAAAAACTTAAAATCTCAAGAAAACAACCAATATAATAATTAAGCAAAAAAACAAATAGTGAGTTACAACCACACGATACATTTCCATCAACCAAGAATTGCAACGCTCAAATTGGCGTAACAGATCTAACACTGCTATCCGTACTGATTCAGAATGCAAAGGACTACGATCCAAGGTGCATACTATATTCTTATGTTTTAATAGGTAGAAGGACTGTTACAATAATATATTTACCAATACACAAATTCATATGGGGGTACAACAAAAATGAGACACTAGGTTTGAGCAAAAATCCAACAATTACACACAAAACAAATACATCAAGTGGGCACACGGAAGAAAAGAGAAAACCGTGCACTCAGAAAGCAAACACACCACCCACGCATGTAGAACATAAAACCTAGGCTTCGGCCTCATCATCGCCGACATTCTCCTTGGTGATCTCCTCGAGCGACCTGCCCATGGACTCTGGCACGAGCAATGAGAAGAGCAAGCCTAGGAAGTTTGTGCCGGCAAGCACGAAGAGCGCATTGCGCATGCCGATACCCTTGGCATACCCACTCTCGGGCTTCTTCTGGTCCTGCGACGCGTAGAGGAACCCAAATGCACCGATGATTGCGCCTGCCTTTCCGGTGGCCGCAGAGATGCCGTGGCACGTGGATCGGAGCCTGGCTGGGAAGATCTCGGCGGGCACGATGAAGGTGGTGCTGTTGGGCCCGAAGTTGGCGAAGAAGAAGGTGAGCCCGTAGAGCACGACGAAGCCGGTGTGGTGCCCCGGCTTCACCAGGTAGTCGTATGGAATGGCTATGGCGAGCATGAAGATGGTCATCATGGCGAAGCCCATGAGCTGGATCCAGAACCTGCCGATGATGTCGATGAAGGCGACGGTGAACCAGTAGCCCGGCACGGTGCCGCAGAGCGCGATGAGCGCCTGCGCGCGGGCGATGCGGTAGAGCTCCTCGAGGGCACTCATGGTCCTCGCCGGTGGGATCCAGCCGATCTTGGTGAAGATGTCCTTCTGGAACAGGTTCTGGCTGTAGAAGGCAACGTCCAACAGGAACCAGGTGCTGGTTGTGGCTAGCAGGTGCAGCCCATGGCGTTTCATGAACTGCTGCGAGAAGAGGCCCCAAGTGTCGCCGGTGGCCACCTGGCGCTGGACCTCCTCCTCCGTGATTTCCTTGTTGAGCACCCTGGACATGTCCGCCGTGGCCTGTTTCATGTTGCGGGCGATGAGCGCCGTGTACCTTGCCGTCTCCGGCATCTTCATGCGCCAGTAGTAGGTAAGCGCCGCCGGGATGGTGCCGAACATGAGGATGATGCGCCACACGAAATCGGACTCCGGCCCGATGGATCCCGCAGCGTCCACTTCGAAGGTGGGCTTCGGGAACGCGTGCCGGAACGCGGACGAGACGATGATGGTAACGATGGTGCCGAAGAGGATGCCGAAACCCTGCATGGCGAAGACAGCGGCGATGAAGGCGCCGCGGGTCTTCTTGTTAGCGTACTCGGACATGATGGTGGCCGACAAGGGGTAGTCCCCACCGACGCCGAAGCCGAGCCAGAAGCGGAAGAAGCAGAGCGTCCCGATGACGCCATTGGCCGTGTGGCCGAAGGAGAGCCCGGACGCGACGGAGCATATGACCATGAGGATGAGCGTGAAGCCGTAGACGCTCTTGCGGCCGAGCTTGTCGCCGAGCCAGCCGAAGAAGAGCTGGCCGGCGAGGGTGCCGCAGAGGGCCACGCCGTTGACGGCGGCCGACACGTTGGCCGGGAGGTGGCCGGGGCTGTTGCTGGTAGGGTCGGTGTAGTAGATGCGGCCGAGCAGCCTGGTGACGAGGGCGATGCAGAAGAGGTCGTAGGCGTCCGTGAAGAAGCCCATGCCGGCGATCACGATGGTCGTGAAATGGTACAGTTGCGTCTTGGCGCCATCGAGTGCTTTCAGCACGTTGAGCTGTTCACTCGCCATGGCCGGTCGACTAAGCTTCTCAGCTCTCCTACTTCTTCCCTCTTGGTCTCTTGCTGTGCTTTCTTCCCTAGTGCTGGTAGGTATATATAGGCCACCCCATATATACAGCGTGTTAGTTGCAGGTAGTACAAAATACCCTACCTATCACTACAAGTACAGCCGTACATGATCAAGGTGCACACGACAATTCTACCTGTTGATCTAGCTATTATTAGAAAGGATTGATGACACAGCTGGGTTTGGCTAAATTGAAGTTTATCGGGTTTGACTTCAGTTTCAATATATATATAATTGTGCAAAGAAAGCTGTTGCATCCCTATCGGTCATGGTTATGCTGGGAATATACCTCAACGTAGCAAATTGTACAGAGCAAGCAGCTACGGATATGCCGATCCGGACATTGGCTACTTGCAACTATAGTATAAAATACCATGTTACCAGCCATACATTTTCAAGATACATACATAAATACATGCTTCTTTGCAATGTCTAAGATATCGCTTATCGTTTACAGCTCAGCGGGCCTCAAATTAGAGACTAGTCGCTTATCGGCCGATTTATCGATTTTATTGGTGCCCTATTTATCGGTTCTTTCTTCTTTGACATGGTACTTAAAAACTAACCGGACGAATTAAAAGCTCCAATGCCTTTCAATGAGTAAAAGAACTATAGGCTGGTGTACGCCGCGCTTGACAGATGGGTGTTCCGATTCCGTGTAAGAAGCATCTCAAACCAAGCCCTGATTGTGCTTATCCCCAAGGTGGATGATGCCGTGGAGTTAAAGGATTTCAGGCCCGTTAGTTTGGTTCACAGCTTTGGGAAGATCTTCTCCAAGTTGTTGGCCTCTAGGCTCAGTCCGCGCATGCCGGACCTCGTGGATGTAAATCAGAGTGCGTTCATCAAAGGTAGATCCATTCTCGACAATTACATGCAGCTCCTCAGTGCGATTAGAAACCTCCATCGCAAGCGTTCTCCGACCATCTTCCTTAAGATGGACATTGCGAGAGCTTTCGATTCGGTTTCGTGGCCGTTTATCCTGGAGGTCCTGCGTGCCCGTGGATTTGGCGAGAAGTGGTGTAGGTGGATCGTGGCGATCCTGTCGGCCTCTAGCTCGAAGGTGCTCATTAATGGGCTCGTGATTGTCATGGACGTCCTTGGGGCCCTTTTCCGGGCTGCGGAGGAGCGGGTAATCTTTCAGTCTCTGCGCCCCTTTGGGATTAAGTTTCGTCTATCACTATTTGTGGATGATGTGCCATTAGTCATTAGACCGGTGTTGGTGGATATTGACATGGTCAAGGCCATCTTCGATCTTTTTGGGGATGCGGCGGGCCTTAAGCCTAATTATGCTAAGTGCTCGGCTACCCTTATTCGGTGCGAGGCTATTCAGGATGAGCACATCGTGGATGCCTTACCGTGTGCGGCCAAGACCTTCCCGTGTACTTACTTGGGCCTGCCCCTGTCGGACTCACGTCTCACGTCCCAAGAGCTCCAGCCTTATGTGGATCGGTTGGTCAGGAAGTTACCTACGTGGAAGAGTGCCATGTTGCAGATCCAGGGTAGAGCGGTGTTGGTCAAAGCGGTTTTATCGGCCATGTCCATCTACATCATGTTGGCTTTAGACCTTCCTAAATGGATGATTGAGGCTTTCGACAAGATCTGCCGTGGGTTTCTATGTTGTGGTAAGGACCAGGCGAGTGGAGGCTCTTGCCCTATTGCTTGGGCACGGGTGTGCACTCCTAAGTGGCTTGGGGGGCTCGGGATCAGGAATCTTTGTACTCTTAATGCGGCCTTCCGCCTGAGATGGTTGTGGCACAGCACGAAGGCTGTGGACAAACCGTGGCTCTCCTCGAGTATTCCTTGCTCCTCTTCTACCAAGGAGATGTTCAGGGCCGCCACTACCATGGTGGTGGGTGATGGGAGATCAAGCCTTTTCTGGAGTGACCGGTGGATTGATGGTCGGAGCATCGAATCGTTTGCGCCTCTTGTGGTGGCTCACGTGGATGCCAAGGTGAGGCGCACGAGGCTTGTAGCAGATGCTTTGTTGGGCCATAATTGGATTTAGGACCTCTCCTTCGGACTTTCGGTCCCTTCCGTGGCCCTCGCCTTGTGGCAAGTGCTCGCTGGGTTTTCCCTCCGTGAGGGTGTGGAGGATACTTTACAGTGGATGTGGACCGCGTCCAGAGTTTTTTCGGCCAAATCTGCCTACTTGGCTTTCTTCGAGGGCTCTACTTGTTGGCCTCTCCACTCGGCCATCTGGGAGTGCAGGGCCCCTTTGAAATTTAAGTTGTTCGTGTGGAAGGCGGCATGGGATAGATGTTGGACGGGTGTGCGGCGTAAGAGCCATGGCCTTACATATGTGGACTCCTGCCCCCATTTGCCTCCAAGCGCCGGAGACAATTGACCATCTTCTTGTCAACTGCTCGTTCGCTCGCCAAATTTGGTTTCAGGTGCTATGGAGTGTGGGTCGTCCGGAGTTGACGCCTACGCCGACGTCCAAGCTGCAGGAGTGGTGGCTCGAGGTGGTTCAGGGGTGGCCGAGGACGCAGGCTACCAAGCTTAAGGCGTTGGTTCTCTTGATTTTGCGTTCCATCTGGGTTGAGAGGAACAACAGGGTGTTCAAGGACAAGTCTGGGTCTGTTGAGCTGCTCCTCGACTCTTTGATGGTTGAGGCGGCTAAGTGGAAAACAATGGGTTTTTTGTGAGTAGTAGTCTTTCTTCTAGGTGGCTTGCCTAGGCCTTGTAAGTGGTTTGTTGTATTTCTTGGTTTCTCCCCTTCTATAAAAAAAAGGCGTGCTTTCTCGCGCATTCCTGGAAAAAAAAAGCCTCCTATACGTCCCGGTGGACGGTCCGAGACATGGACCAGACAAAAAACATCGACCCAACGGCCACCCCAATTTTCTGACATTGGGAGTACTAGATCTATGCACATTTAGCAGCAAACGGGCAGTGCAGCGCTGAAAGCGGTACGCCGTACTATCTAAATCACTAACTCTCCCTCTTTATTTATTTATTTTCTTTTGCAAATTGCAACCCCGTCCGGCCAATCACAGCTCATTACTAGTTTTTTTCAGAACTTTGTTAAAAAATTAAAAAATATGAGAAGATCCGAATATGCGCTGCCAACTAGATTATATTGTGCGATCGTGGACATGGTACTGGTCACCACGATGACACGGGTCATAGTTATAAATTAAGGCTCGGAGCTTAACTATAGATACCGACATAATTAGACGAAATGTGTAAGAGCAGAATCATCAGCCCCAAAAGAAGCTACTAGTATCTACAACGGCTGTTATCAGGAATGAGCTTTAAACTAATCAAAGCGTGAAAGCACAACAGCCGGCAGGGGCGGACCCATGAAGAGCTGAGTGGGGCAGTGGCCCCCACTCATTTTTTGAAATCTCCGTGTATTTTGTTCATATTTGAAGGAAAAAGTTTCATAAGAATTCGAATTTATACTAGAATTTCCTCCACTCATCTGAAGTTTTTGTCTAGGTCCGCCCAGCCGCAAACTCAATTTACAGTCGTAATATACTTTTTAAAACGGTAAGACTTTCTTCGCCCTCAAGTTGGTAGTACAAAAAAAAATACTGAAAATTACTATAGATCTAAATTAGTACTACAAGCCCATTTGGGTGAACTGATCATAGTCGGTCTTTCGCTAACCGATTGTTCTTGATTATGTTCTGAACAAGACTCGATGCAATGTTAATGTATTTCTTGAAAGCAACCGTGCATGACATTGTGATAGCTCAATGTCTACAATCTAACATCTGACAATGCTACAAGTAATATGTTGTAGGCTGCAAACTAAATGTCAGCCATACCGATTTTAAAAGGGTTGACATTTTTTCCAAGCTAATGTCTTGATACCTACTGCTAGCAAGTACTTAAATTAAAACAGATCAAACTTGACGCTACCAAATTACGTGTCCATAACATTAATAACTGGACAACCTGTTTATTCCACTGAAACGGCGGGTCAAGATTTTTATGGGCGACAAATCCCAGCGGGAGAACTCGAGAGAAATTCAGATACAGGCTTTATTTCGTTATACAGAACAAAATACATATACCTAAATACATTCCCCGGATAAGGAAAGAATGTAATAGAACATAATGCCAACTCAACTAGACACATGGTGCGTACTGCCTATATTTGAGCACAAGTGAGGGGTTTCATGGAAGATCCTTATTTTATAGGGATTTTTACATAAAAGGGGAAGGATTAGATGGGTATGTATGACAGCAAGAGAGCGGGGGCTGGCACTCGAACTCGTGATCAGGTATCAACACCGTGCTAGCCATCCGGACTATGCCTCCGTTCACGAGGGAGTTATAATTAAGGATTAAATGTTGCGAGTCCTACAAATCTTTGGTATAGTACTGTATAGTTGATCCGCACTTCTTTCATTTAATATTTGCAAGCTCAACATGTAAAGTGTCCGCATTAACACCATGCATGCATTAGTGTCTTTTTTGCAGTATTTTTTTTCTAGGCAAAGTGCATGCAAATTTAATGTTTGCAAATCGTCATGCAAAATGTCCACGTCATCTGCCAGTGCATGTCGTCCGAGCGCATAGGAATCTATTTTTACACTTAGTCAAACTTTTTAAACTTTGACCAAATTTGTAGAAAATTGTATCAATATATATGACATCAAAATGATATATTTTAAAACTTCATATCAAGACAAATCTATTAATATTAATTTTTGGTGTTATAAATGTTAACACTTTTTCCAATAAAGCTAGTCAAAGTTTAATAAATTTGACCGACGAAAAAGGAAAACATACACTTTATCGTGGACGGAGGGAGTAGGCTTTATTTTTAACAAAAAGTGCATTTCAATCCGATTTATGCTAATTCTGCTTATACGAAAATCACCGCATGAGTGACTGGTATATAGCCATATAAAGAAGTCACGCAGGCATAGGCATCGAAAATTGTTGCACACTTTAAATACAATTTGAGAACAATTGCATGCACTGCAACCAGCCATATGTTGGGAACTTTGACCCGTTTGGCATATCAAAACTACTGTATCTATGCTGATTTAGCAACAAGCGGGGCAGGGCAACGTTGAAAGCCGTACGCCGTACTATCTAAATCATCAACTCTCCCTCTTTGTTTTGTTTTTTTCTCTTTTGCAAATTGCAGTCCCATCCGGCCAAATACAGCTCACATAGCCGTGGTAGATCAGCAGACAGTACTACTCCATCCGTCTCATATTAACTATCGCAAAAGCAAATATATCTAGATGTATTTAATTGCTAGGTACATCCGTTTTTCAGAATTTTTGCGACAGTTAATATGAGACTGAGGATACTTTCTGAACTTCCTCAACGGATGAAAAAATATGAGAAGATCCGAATATGCGCGGGAACCTTGCTACCTTTAGATTTTATATTATGCGACCATGGACATGGTACTGGTCTCCACGATAATACGGGTGATAATTATATAAGTTCGCAACCTAAGCAACGATGCCGTCACAACTAGACGAAATGCATAAGAGCATAATCATCAGCCCCGAGAGAAGTTATCAAACTCTTATCTACAATGGCTGTTGTCAGCAAACAGCTTTAAAACAATTCAAGCGTGAAAGCACAACAGCCGCAAACCCAATTAGTATAGTAACATATGATTCGATGTAGATTCGAATGGATTGGCCAACTACAGTACTTCTAAAAACAGGGCCCTCAATTTGGCAGTAAATTTGAAGCTCAATTTTTAATTTGTTGAAAATTAGTATAGATCCCATCTGGTTGAACTGATTGTAGATGGTTTTCGCTAACCGATTTGTCTTGATCATGTTGAACAAGCAAATGATGGAGCTCATTACCTTCAGACTCAGCGTGATGTTAATGAACTTCTTGAAAGCAACCGTTCATGATGGTGTGATAGCTTAATGTCTAGAATATATCACCATCACACTTGACAATGCCACTACAAGTAATAAGTTGAAGCATGCAAATTATATGTCAGCCGTGCAGATTTTAAAACGGTTGACATTTTTTCTAAGGAAATCTCTTGATACCTACTGCTACCAAATACTCAAATTAAAACAGGTATAACCTGACGCTAGCAAATTTTACCAGCGTGTCCATAACATTAGTAACTGGACAACCCGTTTACTCCACTGCAAGGACCAGTCAAGATTTTTACGGGCGACAAATCCCAGCGGGAGAACTCGAGAGAGAAATTCAGATACAGCATTTATTTTGTTATATAGAACAAGATACATAATATATACCTAAATACATTCCTAAGATAAGGAAAAAAATGTAACAGAACATAAGGCCAACTCAACTAGACACATTGTGCATGAACGTAGAAGTGAACTCTTCTACAGAGGACAGAGATTTTACAGGGGGGACAAGTTGCTAAATATCAACCTGATGGTCTTTGGTAGACATGCTTGGTTCTAGGATCAACTATAATGCCCTTTCCTCCGTTCACTTCAAGATCATGCCTGCGTTATTAACTATGTTAGTAGTGAACATAGCTTAGTTACCAGACCTGGGAAAGAGCTAGAAAAGGTTGCTTACTGAAACACAAAATCTGGAATAGTTAGTTGTTCCCGTGGTACGTATCTGAACAGCTGCATAAGTCTGTCGACATAGACAACTTTCTTCCATACCTAATTGACAAACACCGAAAAGTTGGAATCTCAAGAAAACAACTATTGCCCAATAATAATCAAGAGAAAAGTAGTTAGTTGCAACCACACGTACATCTCCATCAACCAGAAGCTGCAGCGCTAGAATAGCCGTTCTCAATCCCAGCGTTGGGTGGAGTACATATATAGCCTGAGGAGAACAATGACATCATCAAATGTTAATATTCTTCAAACGTAATATCAGTAATGCACAAATGAGGTACCAACCTGAAGATTTCGCTGATGCTTCCGACCTAGCATCTGTTGTAACCGCTTCATGAATCCCAAGTCCGGCTGTCTGTAAATTCAATTACAAGAACTCGTGTTACAGGCACTGCTTCCTGAATGTTAAATGCACTAAGGTTCAGATAGAAATGCAGTTTTCTTCCGAGCCTACATATCCAACACTTACACTTGCAAGGATGCTGCCGAATGGAAATACACAATTGAGTAAGGCTTTTGAATCAAAGGTTCAAACTCCTGCAAACAAAGCATATAATGATCCTGTCAGAGTTTACATTTATAATTTGGAGAGGCATTTGGCATATCTACTTCCATAGTCCAACCAAGGCCATCCCTTTGCTAATGCCAACTGCTAGATACATTGGCTTAAATTTTCCTGTTTTAGGCCCACTCCTCAATGTTGTTAAACTGCATATATATATATTTAAAATAATATTGTGTATTTAGATCCTTTAGGCTTCCTTTACGCCAATTTGACACCTTAAGAAACCTTAGCATATTGAGGCAGCAGTACTGCATATTAAACGTGACCAAAGGGGGGAATGATCCCTCCCGTGATACTACATTGTTAGGTAGATGAGACTCCCGGTTTATTCGAGCGCACGCAGCCGTAGCTGGGACTCGAACCCGGGTGGCTTGGCACGCACTCGCAGCCTCTAGCCACTGAGCTAGCACTCAGTTCTCGCAGCAGTACTGCATATTGATATTTGCAAGCTCATGAATCATGATATAAGCAACAGTACTACATACTTTCTATATATCATGACAAATCCAAGTCTTTCAATCAATTACCTTTACTGCATATAGAACAAATCGTTCAAGATCCAAACAGCGAAGAAGAAAGTGAGCACCAACAACCACCATAATTGGACGCCCTTCACTATCAACCCCGCCACGGTAACTGAAATGGAGAAAAATATCAAAATCCAAGCACATGACGTAGTGCCAACAGGAAACTAACCATGGACAGAAAACAAACTAAAGAAAATTCAAAGAAACAGAAAATGACGAATTCACATACATTATTTTCATTTCAGCGATTTCAGAAAGGTTAAGGGAATTTGCTTTAGCAAGGTATCTTGAATGAAGTGAATATTCTTCGGCAGCCGATAATGCAGGACCACCAAGATCGCCAAAACCAAGCAACTTAGCACAATTAAATCCCTTCTTTGCCTGAGCAGACTTTTCCCATTGCTCCTTGCGTCGGAGATCTGGATCTTTAATTATGGACATAAAGGTAGGATCCAAATATGTATCCAACTTAGAATTTCTGTATAAAATAAAACAGAATCAGACCCAACTAAGACTAAGTATCTTAAGGTAACACAAACAATAATTTATGTCAATCATCCAAGTAATATATTGGACTCTCACCTTCTACGTGACAATCCAGAACCAGAAAGAGGAACATCTGCATGCACAGGTACTGCATATTTGCTATCTGCTGCCTCAGCAGGAAGAGTTTTAATTCTTATTTTCCTTTCATCTATTATTGGCTCACCATTCTCATCCCCAACATCAGCTGGAAGTTTTAGTGAAGCAATCTCTTCCTCCTGTTTGTCCCGTGGGAAATAGAGAGGAAGCAATCTGCAGAATGCAACACTGTCTCAGAACTGCAGGAAAATCACCACATTCAACTAGCAGAACTGCATTTTCGTCTAAGTACCGTTTATATATCTCTGTATCAGATGACGATGTAGTACAAAAGACAACCGCAGTTATTTTGTCCTTTTGCTTCTCCAGAAAACGTCTAACAGTTCCTGCTCAAACTCATCCAAAAAAGATGGGACTCAGAAACTAGGAAAAGATAACTGTTGAACAGAAAAAAGTTAACACAGACAAAATCTATTATTTGCAGTTTCCGTCGATAGAATAACAGCCATAGAACAAATTAAACAACAGAACATAAAGAGAAGTGGAACAAAATATTGACAGGATAACTCACTTATTGCCACATGAGCAGCTGGTTCACGAGGATAATTTTTGGCTTCTGTGTATATGCAACCCATTGCGATGCTAATCACATGAAAGCCAGAATAAATAACTTAGCCTTGTAAATTGCAGGACATACTATGTGGAATGCAGAATTGGAAGACATCAAAATGTAACATATGTAAGTATCCAAGCATCTTAATATACCTTTCAAGATCGTTCTCAACGAGTAGTTCCAAACAAGACCTGTAGCAGTGGCTAAGTGCACTCTCTGCAGCAGTGTGGTACTTGACAGCATATTTGGGTCCCACTGTATGGATGACTTTCCTGTAGAACAAGTCCATAAGCTTGATAACATATGAAAATCCGTTATCATGCTTGAGTGTACAACAGGTACACTCTGCTCTGATATGCTTACAGCAAGTATTTATCCAAATGGAAGATGTGGCATCCAACTCCACCTATGTTGTCTCAACATAGCCGGTCCCAAGCCCGGGTAAAGGAGGAGGGTTGTGATAGGCTTGGCAAGCCAACGGAAAAACCCAGCCACTCTTATGGAGATGAAACCCAAAGGAACCTCGTTGGGGCGTAACCCTCTTAGTGAGGCGTCATATCGAAACACGGGTGTGGTGTCAAATGAGCAAGGGCCAGGCCGTCACCCCCTTGGTGGCGCGCCCTTGATCTGGATACGGTAACAAGTGAGCAACGGTTGGGTCGCCGCATCCTTAGTGGCGCGCTGCACCGACGCCCTGGTGTAGTGAAAAATGAGCAAGGGTCTTCGCATTTGACTCACGGGTGCTGAGGGTAAGGAAGTTTATCTTATGGGTTTCAACTCTAGCCTACCCCAACTTGTTTGGGAGCGAAAGGCTTGGTTGTTGTTGTTCTTCTTTTGAAGATGTGGCATTAAAATTGCACACTGTATCAAATTACAGCCGAACTCCAATAGGACAGTCCAAAATGCAGCATGGAACCAGAGAATTAGTATGAGCATACTATAGCTGGTTTATGGTGAGCATGCATTGCAATTGTAATGGCAGGTGTGACGTTTCACACCAGAGCAACCACCCATATGGTAAGAACATAATGGGCGTTTTGGGCCAAATAGGTCTTCCCCCTACACTGTCACATCTATAGTTATTAAATATAAGATATCACCGATTTTCTAGTTGTAAAGTACATCAGAAGAACAGTATTGCCTTAGTAAGAAAATGTCCAGTTCGTAACTGACTGATTTATTTATTTTTTTCCAGAAAGGTGGATGGGGTGTCTCAGAGTGCAATCCAGGGTCACTTGGTGAAGAACTGCGACCACAAAACTATAATTAGTCATATCATAAAATGTTTCTCTGTCCATTAATCCAGGTGATAGCGAGCACTACTTTTGGTATCCAATTTCATTTTTCGCAAGCGCATATCAGGCTAGATCCAACGTGTCATCCCTGCAACTACTCTTTTGCTGACAGCTACTTCTTTGCAGCTTAAACATTTTGAACTATAACACGGTGACAGCAGATACAATTATGTAAATATTTCTTGCAGCAATGGTAAATTTGACTGTCCTCTTTTTCTTTAAAAGACAAGCGTAAAGGATGCAAAATCTGCAATTACGAGAAGGATTGTTGATCATATTGCAAATTTAAAGTGAGCAAACATTGTGCAGATACACAATGAGAAACAGACACCATTTGTTTAACAATTCATAACAAAACAGCGGTTGCCCTACTACATTTCAATGCTCGAGAGGCTCTGCTATCTACCCTCTGTAGTCTATATTGTCAGGTAGTACCAAGTATGTAGTGTAACTAATGTGGCGCACATGAAAGCAGAAATGAAATGACCAACCTAGCAGGCAGATCATAGGCATTGGTCATCTTGGCCATCCCGGTTCGGCAACCGCCCTGCAAACCGTCCACACAAACCAAATGCCGTGTGTGTTATGGACCAGACAGCCTTTGCCAAATCCAAACGCCGAGGGAAGAAAACTTACCAAGGTGGCACACTCCTCGACGAGCTCTGGCCCCGCGGCCGCGTGCAGTCCCGGGCTGCTGTGCGCCTCGTCCAAGCTCTGCGGCACGAATCATTAGCACACCGATCGCGAAATAGTATGCTTGTGGCGGGCCAGACGAGAAGGAAATCACGACGGACCTCGTTGGTGGAGTTAACGACGGCGTCGACCTCAAGGTTCCACGGGTGGCCGCGCCAGAGGTAGATCTTCTCGTTGACCGCGTCGTCGACGGGGAAGCGGGACGCGCCGCGGCCCGCGGCCCCCGCGGCGGCGTCGAGCGGGTCCGCGAAGGAGAGGAAGGAGGAGGCGGGGGCCTCGGATCCGGCTGCGTCGGCGGGAAGGCGCTGGTCCGGGTCGCTCCAGCGCGGGACCTGGTCCAGCGTCACGGCTGGCTCCACCCCGCCCACGCCGGGCGCCATGGCCGCGGCCGCGGCCGCCGCCACCGCCGCCACGGGGGAAGCGGACACGGAGGCCGAGGCGGCCGCCGGCGAGCGGTGCTGCATGGGGACAGACGGCGGGCGGATCAGAGCCGCCGCGAGGGCATGGAGCGACCGACCGGAGAGCGCGCGAAGGAGGAAGCGTCTGGGGATCGAGGAGAGCGAGGCCGAGGGGAGGAGAGAGAAACGGGATTGGGATTTGTTTTTTTTTTTAATCGCCACGATAATAGCTGCTGTCTGCGGAAATTTTGGTGGCGAAGGGTTGGGTGCGGGCTGTTCCACTGACGTGTTGGCCAGGAAAATGGTTGGCCCGGCGTGTCAGTGTGTGTGGTGCATGCCGTTTGGGTACGTTTCGGAGAGCGCATGCGACCGAACCGTGCAAAGCTGGATCACGACGAGTGGAGGTGCCGTATGTGGATTTTGATTGATGGTGTGGGCCAGCTCGCCGCAGATCGTGTGGCGGCATGCGAATGACAGATCTGGGCTTGCTGCGGTTTAAGAACACTAAACTTGGTCCAGCCCACTGAGAAATAAAAACAGAGCTTTAGGCCCTCTTTGATAAAGGGGCTAATTGGATTTATACCATTGGGCTATTCACGAATTGAAGAAATACCATTAAAAATGGGTTCCCCCCTATAGGTCGCTTGGAGCGAGTTCTCGCCTCGCCTCGCTCACGCTAGCTAGGCTGCTGAGCCAGCGAGAAGGCAGACTCGCTCAGGCTACATGGGCCTGGCACATTGCCGCGACCAAGGAGCCAGAGCGACTCAGCTCACGTTGTAGGCTAAACATCCCTAAAAAAAATCTTATACGCTATACAGTCTAATAAAAAGTGAGTTTTATTGAAAAATAAATATGTTTTAGAAATTGTGAACAAAATTTGAAAATGAACAAATTTTAAAATGGTGATCTTTTCACAATAAACATTTTTCTAAAGAAACAAAAAAAATTGTTCATTTCAAAATACTGTTCATTTTTAAAAATTGTTCATTTTAGATATTTGTTTATTTTCAAAATTTGTTCATTTAAAAAAATTGTTCATTTTCAAAGTTTGTTCGTATTCAAAAAAAATTGGTGAACAAAAAAACAGAAATCGAAAAGAAAATGGAAGAAAATGAAAACGGAAAAAAAAAATGCAATATAATGTAAAAAACGAAAACATAAAAAAAAGGATGCAATAAAAATGTTAAAAAGATAGATGTACACAAGAAGGCATCGTACCCCACTAGTTGTGTCCCTCTTACCCGTACCCTACGTTCCAGGTTCGAACCCTGCTTTCCACGGGTCGTCCTATATGTCGCCTGTAGAGAGTTGGGGTACAGACTCGCACGTTGAACACACGCAGGCAGGTCGCCCGCTAATGGGCCTGAAAAACTGACCCAGTTGCTTGCACGTATGCAGCTCACGCTCGTAAAGGTCCATCCGCAGCTGCCGCACGCACACGAGGCGACCTATACACTACCTTCCTTCTTTTGTCCCGTTCCAGTACAATACGCTTTTGTCCTCAATTTTCTAAATTCAAACTATTTTTCTAAATGTGAATTATTATCTAAAATGAACATTTTTGAACCCGAAGTGACAGAAATTGGGACAATCGGAGGGGATGGCTGTGATGTGAGGATCACATGTGTTCACGGAGTGTTAATGCTTTGCTCCGGTGTTCTAGGAATACCTTAATTACTATTAGTTCCCTTGAGGCCCCGCTAAAAACGGGTTGGTAGGACAAAAGATGTTGTGCAAGTTCTCATTGCGAGCACTTATGACTATTTACGGAACACATGCCTATGGTTACTTAGTGCTTGTATACTTTATCTTATTTATCTGCAATGCCCATGTCTTGATTATTATATGAACTATCTTATCCATGCAACGCCCGTTCATCCATCCCTATGCCTACAGTATTTAATCCGTTGTTTACTTCAAACACTACTGCTGTTGTTTTCATCTCATTGCTGCTATTATTTCACTATTGCTGCTACTATAAAACTGTTAATACTGATAAACCACTGCGAACAAAAGTACTTTCAGGTGCAGGTGAATTTACAACTCACTTGTTAAGGCTCACAAATATTCTTTGGCTCCCCTTGTGCCGAATCAATAAATTTGGGTTTTACTTCCCTCGGAGACTGTTGCGATCCCCTATAATTGTGGGTCATCAAGCCACTAGTCCAGGGTGTGAAATCCAATCAACAAGTGAGATAAAGATTCTCTATTTACATCCTCATGAGCAAAAACATGAACACATAGTAGGAGTAATTTTGAAGGTTTTAAAGGTAACACACGAGCAATTTACTTGGAGTGGCAGTTAAATACCACATGTAGGTAGGTATGGTGGACACAATGGGAAAACTTGGTTTTAGGGAGTTGGATGCATGAGTAGAATTCCATACTCAGTACAGGTGAAGGCTAGTAAAAGACTGGGAGCGACAAATCAAGAGAGCATAAGAGCCATAATCATGCATAGCGACATAAACATCATTAATCAAAGCATAAGCGGTATCACAAGTTCAAAAACTAAATGATCATAAAGGCTATTAGTGACTGGTTCATAGTCATAAACATGGTGTGAGCATGCGCCAAGTCAACCAAATAAAACATTCAAAAGAGAATACCACAAATATATGCTTCAATATGACAAGAACAACTCATGAATCTTTCAATGGCACATTAAACACTCTCAGCTATTTGAGGCTAATCATGCTACTCAATAACCACAAGGCTTTAAAACTAAAATAACATCCAGCATGACATGAAAAAGTTCTAGCCACGGTCTATACAAGCTTCTACTTGCACCATTAAAAATTCTACTTCAAATAGTAGTTTCTTTTCCCAACAAGCACCATACAAGATATATTTTAACAAAAATACTCTTCATGATACAGCAGGCAAAAATGAGAGTACTCACATAACACTACTAAAACTAACAACTCTTAGATAAGAGATGCATGCAAAACAGGAGCTAAATAAATGCAACAGCCAGACAAACATTAAGAATACAAAGTATTCCCATGAAAAAGCGGAGCATGTCACTCTCTAATAAAATAATGTTGGGGTCCAACCAAGCTTATTGCAAAAATAAAAACAAACTGAAAGCAAAAATAAAAGACGCTGCAAGTAAAATACATAAGATGTGACCGAATAAAAAAATATAGTTTCACTAGAAGTGACCTGATAATTTGTTGATGAAGAAGGGGATGCCTTGGGAATCCCCAAGCTTAGACGCTTGAGTCTTCTTGATCACGTCATATCATCCTCTTCTCTTGACCCTTGAAAAATTCCTTCACACCAAACTTCTCACAATCTTCATTAGCAACGTTAGTGCAATCGAAATAATAAATTCACATGGTTCAGTTTCAACACAAGCCTAACACTCATAAACAAATTAGCTATTGTCACAACTTCTTTTAAAACTCTTTTTCTCAAAAGAACACCAAAAGAAAGAGATTAAGATGCAAATGCAATTATTGGCAGAAATCTGTCAAAACATGACAGCAGGTAAAGATGATTTTTTTCGAAAATCTTCTGTTGCTCAAACCAAATAGTGTTCAACTAGGAAAAGTTGCGTATATAGCCCAGGATTACGCACAAAAAACTAAAGTCTTGAATTTTCTGTGATTTTATACGAATTTAAAAGTGGACAACAGAAATATGTTTCCCGCGCAGAAATCCGAAATATAGTCTCAACTTTCCACTAGAGGCTTTACTTGGCTCAACTAAAACATGAAAAGAAAGATACAAAGGAGTTTCTACAGAAGTATACCACCCCTTGACTCAAGGAAAATAGAGAAAAACAAAGAAAAAATAAAACCATGGGTTATCTCCCAAGAAGTTCTTTTCTTTAACTCCTTTTAGCTAGGCCCAGAAAAGTGGAATCAAGTAGATGATCACCTAAGAAATATGAATGAAGAAAAATAGAGCATCAAGAAGCAAGTATGAAATCCCAAACTAGAAATCATGGGAAGGTAGAACAAGAGCAATTTCCAAACTTTCAACAAAAAGAGAGGTGTATTAGTAACATGAAAATTCCTACAACCATATTTTCCTCTCTCAAAATAATTTTCAGTAGCATCATGAACAAACTCAACAACATAATTATCACATAAAGCATGTTTGTCATGGTCTAAAAGCACACAATTCATATCAAGCTAAAAAACAGTGGGATCAAAATTTGGAAACAACTCTTCTTTTCCCCCACTTTTAGCAATAGCAAAACAAGATAATTGGTCACTCTTAAAAGGTATAGGACACATTATAGAAATCCTATTTTCAGTAGCATTATGATTTATAACATCAAGTAACATAGGACCATCATCAAGAGCATTATCATAAGATTTATCCAAGTAGCATTTATTATCATAAATAATTGTAGCAATATCATTCTCACAAGTTTCATTCATAGTAGTATCAAGGTCACAATTATAACAAGTATCAATTTCATCAAACATTGTATGAGTTAAAGAGTTATTATCATTGGGAGGTTGACAAGGGTAGCTCCATTCTTCCTCCTCTCGATCATCACTCTCCTCCTATTTTTCATCCAATGAGCTTCGAGATTTAGCAATTTCTTCTTCCATAGGCTCCTGCAAGGCATTAGCATCTTCCTTAGGTTGAGAGCATTTATTAAGATATTCCATTATGTAGTAATTATGATCCTTGTAATTATCAAAGCAATATTCAAGTATAGCATAAATCTCGTATTTATAAGGTGCATCATCAATACTTTCAAGCAAATAGGGAATTTCGAATGCACCCTTCCAAGCAATAAATTCTTCAATTTGTTCCACATCATGTAATTTTCCCTTAACATAAGAAGATATGGTAACATTATCATTATACTCACATTAAAAAGGGAGGTGTTTATACCTCCTACAGCAGCAAGATTTATCAAAGCAATAAGTAACAATATAAGTAGAGCAAGTTTTTAGCATAGTCATGCAATTTATTAAATTTGCTCCCATAAGTGTATCCCTTTTTGTGACAAGCGGTGTCCCTTATAATTTTTTGGTTGTTCATCCGTGAACCCACCTTGCCTAAAAGATCTAGTTTCAAAGACATCAAACATTGATAGAAAGCATGATAAAGTAAAATATAACAACTAGAATAAGAACTATTTTTTTGTGTTCTTTATATAAAGAAGCAAAACAAGACAAAAAATAAAAACAAGACAATAAACAAAATAAAGAGGTTGAGAGTGAGAGACTCCCCTTGCCAGAAGACTTCTTCCTCCCCGGCAAAGGCGCCAGAAATTCCTTGCTGCTTGTGATGGCGTCTTGACGAGGAGACTTCTTGATGACGATGAATTAAAGTCCCCGGGTCACGTCACCAGAAATCTTTTTCTATGGATGGTGTGTTGGGAACCCCAAGAGGAGGGTGTGATGAGTGCAGCGGTAAGAATTTCCCTCAGTTAAGAACCAAGGTTATCAATCCAGTAGGAGAAAGAGGATCTTCGGAAGGTTGATGCCACTGACTGTGGTGATGGCGTCTCACCGGTGTCAGCAACAATGCGGAACCTGCACACAACACAACCAAAATACTTTGTCCCAACGGTACAGTGAGGTTGTCAAACTCATCAGTCTTGCTGAAAATAAAGATTAGACGTATAATGTGGAAAATGGTGTATGCTTGCAGTAAGTAAAGAAAGCAGGAAATAGTAGTGGTTTGTTTTAACAGTGTAGAAAAATGGACCGGGGTTCATAGTTTCACTAGTGGTGTCTCTCCATAAAATATAGAATGCTAGGTGAACAAATTACAACTAGGCAATTGACAAATAGAGGTTTCACCCGTAGTGCACATTCATGACATGATGACTACTATGATATTTAGTGCGGGCATTACAACAATATACATAGACCATAATCCAACTACATCTATGACTAATAATCCACCCTCAGGTTATCATCCGACCCCCCTTAGGTATTAAGTTGCAAACAACAGATAATCGCATTAAGCAATGTGTGTAATGTAAGCAATGATTGTGCACGCGGGCACTCACACCGATGTTTTCTCCCTAGTGGCAACAACACATCCTCCCCCATCACGTTTCTGTCA
Organism: Alopecurus myosuroides; assembly: GCA_028641055.1. Classification (NCBI taxonomy): domain Eukaryota; kingdom Viridiplantae; phylum Streptophyta; class Magnoliopsida; order Poales; family Poaceae; genus Alopecurus; species Alopecurus myosuroides. The sequence continues at coordinate 331,449,815 of CM054062.1, read as the reverse complement.
CTTGAGCACAGGCGAAAAGGATGCATGAACCCAACTATCGAACATAAATACTCCCTCTTGGAGTCACTAGCAACTACTTGGCCAGAGCAACCACTAGCAACGGAAAGCATGCAAGATCACAAATAACATATGCAATAAATACTATAATCAACTTGGCATAAGTTCAATATTCATCGGATCCCAGCAAACACCGCACATAGAATTACATAAGAACAATCTCGATCATGTTAGGCAGCTCACGAGATCTAAACATTGAGACATAGGAGGAGAAGACAACCATCTAACTACTGCTATGGACCCATAGTCCAAGGATGAACTACTCACGCATCACTCCGGAGGTAGGCATGGTGATGAAGAGGCCTCCAGTGATGATCTCCTCTCCGGCAGGGTGTCGGGAGACAGCTTTAGACCCCCCTGGTCTAGGGTTGACGACGACGGCGGCTGTGGAACTTTTCGGGGATTTTTGATCAGGTGCTTAGGGTTTTCCTTCGGAGGGGAATAAATAGGAGAAAGGACAAAGGCGGTGGAGCCCTGGGGCCCCACACCACCCCCGACACGGCCAAGGGGGGCGCCACCCTATGGTGTGGGCCCCCTGAGGCCCCCCTCTGGGTCTCTTCGGGACTCCGTGGAACCTTCGGGAATTCTAAGACTTCCGGGCTTCGAATTTTCCGATTTCGAGAATATTTCCAGAACAACTTTTCTGAAATTAAAAACAACAGAAAACAGAGAACTGGCTCTGTGGAATCTTGTCAATAGGTTAGTCCGGAAAATCGATAAAAATGACATAAAGAAGGGAGAAAACATGTAGAAATTGACATAATATCATCATGGAGCATCAGAAATTATAGATACGTTGAAGAAGTATCACTCCTCCGGCTGCTCGGCCCTCGACGCCTGCCCATGCCCCGCTTTCAGCTTGGTCGTCCGCCTCCGGCCCCGCCCAGACTCTGCCCCCCGTGCTTGGCTCGCCGTGGCCGGCTGTGCTGCCTTGCCCGGCTGCCGCGCTCCATTTCCGGCTGGCCGCCCGAGCCGGCTGCTCGCATGCTCCGTGCTCCCACCGGGAAGAAGAAGAGATGAGCATACGAACAAAGGAAAAAGAGGAAAAGGAACGGGAACGCATGCGTCCCGCATCCCTGTTTGTATGCCTGGACGGTGTGGTCCAATCCAGTTGGGCGCTGGGCGGCCCCATCCCGTTTGGATCCATGGATGGCTGTGTTCGGATGGTCCCTGGACAACTGCGTCCGGCTGGGCGCCTGGACGGCTGGATGCAGTCCGGCTGCCCCCTCCGTTTGACTGCCTGTCCGGCTGGATCTAGGCCGGCTGGGACGCCTCCTTTATGCGCCTCTTCTCGTCTACATCGAGCGACGTGCCTTACCTCCATGCTTACTTTCCAGCCATCTCGCCGCCCGGTTGGCCCAAATTGTTTTTTCCTCCAGACGGTTTAGTAGCGTGCATGGTACCAATAGCCAGTCTGCGGATCCGCCTGCCGACCGCAATCCGACACTTCAGTCGGCCAGAGCGAAAGTCAAAGGTCGCCTCACATGAAACATGCCAATGGAGAAAACTGCTCGAGCGACCCGGTGATCCAGACGTGATCACACGCTCGTTGGGAGACCCCAAGCGGAATATATGATGTAGTCTAGCGGAAATTTCCCCCAGTTAAGGAACCATGGTTTAGTGAAAGCAATATTTATCTTACTAGCATTAGGATCTTTAGGTAATTTTTGTAAGAACTTAATAACATCAGGGATGGTGCAATTATCAAAATCAAGTTTATCATCCTCAAACATGGTGGGAAAATTTTCTCCTAAAATCATATTATCCTCCATCCCATTTACAACAATTTTCTCACTAGAAATATTTTTAATCTCAATTTTTTTGGGACTACTTCTACCTAAAGTCACGATATCTCCAATCCATTTGTTTTGACCTCAGCATGTTTAGAAGCATTAGGATACTCATTGGTACTGAAAGTTTTTTACTTCCTCAAAGGGTTGAATGGTATAAATTTTAACAGTCTCACTTTTAGAAGTTTTTCAACAGTTTCAACTTATCTTTCTCTTCTAGCACGTATTTGAGCTAACATTCCCATGTTCTCATTTATTTGAACTTGTATAGTATCTATAGGTTCAATTTTCTTGGCCTCAAGAGGTGTTTTTCTAATTTTTAAAATTTCTACCTCATGAGCAGGACTATCAACTTTTAGCACAAGATTATCTAGTTTTGCAAACATTTCATCAATAGTTTTATTGAAATCTTTTTATGTAGCGATAAATTCTTTAAAAATGTTCTTAGGATAAGAGGTGGAACTTTTAGGATTGTTATAAGAATTTCCGTACGAATTACCATTATTATTAGGATTTGGCCTATAGTTGTTACCAACAAAATTATTCTTGTAAGCACTGTTATTGAAATTGTTTCTAGCAATAAAATTCACATCAATTTGATCATTATCATTAGCAGCCACATAGTTCAAGGGAACATTATTAGGATCTAGTGACACTTGTTTAGCTAGCAAAGAAGCAAGCATATAAATCTTATCACTCAAGGAAGAGACCTCCCAACATAATTTACCTTTTTACCTGTTGGAGCCTTTTTTGTGTGCCATTGGGAATAGGTCATTAGATCATCCAATAACTTGTTTTTTGCACCTAAAATGAGATTCATGAAGGTTCCTCATGTAGATGAACCCAATAAATTTCTTGAAGAAATTTTTAATCCTGCATAAAAAGTTTGGACAATTCTTAACCATAGTTTTCATTTTTTTCCAAACTTGAGCAACATACTCATTATCATTTTATCTAAAGTTCATAATGTTACTCCCCAATTGTATAATTTTTGGAGGTGGATAATACTTCCCAATAAAAGCATCTTTGCATTTAGTCTAGGAATCAAAGCTATTTCTAGGTAAAGATAATAACCATTCTTTAACTCTTTCTCTAGACGAGAAATGGAACAATCTTAATTTCAAAATACTATGATCTACCTTATTTATATTTCTGCATGTCACATAACTCAAAAAAGTTGTTTAAATGAGAGACAACATCTTCTCCAATACCAGAAAATTGATCTTTCATGACAAGATTCAACAAAGCAGGTTTAATTTCATAAGAATCTGCTGCAGCAGCAGGTGGGACAATTGGTGTGCATATGAAATCATTATTACTGGTACTAGTAAAGTCACAATGCTTCGTAGTATCATTGGTAGCCATGATTGCAACATAACACAAAATAAACCAACAACACAAATAAAAGACTAGAAACTAGAGAACTAATTTTTTGGGGTTTTTGATAGAGAGAAAACAAGACTAAACAAAAGTAAACTAAGCAAGAACAAAACAAAAGAAAGATAGTGAAAGTGTGAGACTCACCTTGCAGCAAGCTAGAAGTCCCGAGCAACGACGCCAGAAAAAGTACTGGTGTGTAGTTGACGGGAGACTTCTTGTTGATGATGACTTCAAAATCCCCGGCAATGCTGCCAGAAAAAGTACTTGATGCTGACGTGATCACACGCTCGTTGGGAGATCCCAAGCAGAAGATATGGTGTACTCCAGTTGAAAATTTCTCCCAATTAAGGAAACCAGAGTTTATCGAACCAATAGGACTTCGTAGTCTTGGAAAAGGTTGCTTGTTGTCTGGTGCATCAACAAGCGTGGAACATTCACACAAACACAAACTCTCTAGTTCTTATAGCGAAACCTTGCTCAAAACTATTTATCAATACCTTCTTCTCCTCATTGGGTTCAACACTCTTATTTATCGAAAAAACTACGATCGATCTCCTACACTTGTGGGTCATCGCCTATGAAAGAAGAAATTGTTGAAACTGGAAACTCATTGGATAAAAAAGAGAAGGAGAGTGATGATCAAAAGGAGTAAGAATGGAGTAGCTACCCATGCCTACCTTCTAATGAGAGTAACTCTTTAACTCATACATTACTTGATTGCCCTCCATGCTTACCAAAGGAGGATGAGTGCCATATTCATGAATGTAATGATCCTATGTATTCTTATGAAGTTTATGGTGCCTATAGTTCGTTTTTTCTAATAATTTTTTCATCCAGTTCATCATGAGTATTTCTTGGAACAAAAAACTTTTACATGTGTGAAATTTGGTCTTCTCCGTTACAATGGGTTGGCTGATTAAACCCGGATTTGTGCATTGACCAACGATATAACACTATTTCCATGTATGTGTTACTTCAGTTTACACAAATAAACGTCACAGGAGGTTTTGATTTCTTGTATGATGGGTAAAATTGTAAATATGGTTGCGGCCCTTTGGTTTTTTCTGGTTGTGCCAAGAACAGGGATCCAGAGTTAATATTAAAATGTTAATGGTCCATGGTAGTGCATTGAATCCGTCTCATATTTGTGGCATTTCCTTTTGTGTCATCTCTTCCTTTCAATCATAATCAGTATTGTACTTGTGATTGAGGTGCCTATGGTTTCTATTTGCTTGTGTTTGCGTGTTTTCTATCGGATCACAAGTTGAAGGTATGAGTACCATCTCCACCGTGCTACGGTATCTATTAGATTCAAGTTTGCAAACCGAAGGTGACATGTTAGTTAGTTGCTGCATGTGCATGGTTTTCATTAGTACCAAAGTATCAACTATGCCTGATGGAAGGGTTTAATGGAGGTGTTCTTATTTTTTTAGACGTGCATGCTTTTAATGTATAGTATATTTTACCATGTATTTTGAGACATATAAACTGCAGAAATGATCATAGAGAAGTCCACGAAAGTAGCTTTCTCATATAGTGCAGGCTACTTCCTGACATTTTTCTCCCTCCTTCAATGTACATTCTATTTTCTCATGGTACCTTTTTTTCCTAAAATCATTTGATTGTTCTCATCAGTTTTGATAGACAAGGATATTATCTATTGCAATGCAATTCAAAACTTATATATTGTTATTCATTGTCTGCCCTTTTATTGCGACGACAGTTTCATGTCTTTTAAAAACTATGACAATACTATGTTACTCTTACCTAATTAAAAAATCTCAGGGTAAAGTCACTCAAATAACCAATAGACAATATAGTAAATTTGAATGTTTGATTAAGCATCCAGTCTTATGTATTTAAAAGAATTGTTCATGTTCAAAAGCAACATCTCTGAATTATGGCTACCTGCCCCTACCTTTTTATTCTCCAGCAGTCTGTTTGTGGATGGGATCTGATAGCCAATCGAGACAAAGGTTTATTTGTTGTGCCCATAGTGTGTTTTTGTAACGGTTGTCTTCACTTGATGGCAACCCTGGATTTTCTCCCTTTTGTTTCTTACCATTCTGTGTTCCAGTGTGCAGCTGCTATGCATCATGATTTTTCCTTATTTTTTGTTTGTTTGTTGTGCCGCCGTTCTTTGTTTCCTAGATAAATCCTTTTAAGCTCACTTTGTGCTAATGCTTCTTGTTTGCTTTGACATGTATATGTTGCTAGGTTATTTCTTGCTATTTCTTAGCGCCTGCACGCTCGTGCCTCACTTAAGTATGAAGCCGCCAGAGAAAGAAGAGGGAAACATGGAAATGCGATTTTTTAACAAAAACTAATTGGTTGGTTCCATAAAAGTAACTACGGTAGCAAACAGTTGAAGATTGAAATGACTTATTCTCTGACTAAATTAGTAGCATCATAAATAATTAACGTTGTACCTGACTTACAAGAACCAGTGTGTCGGCATGTCCAGTTCTGCAAGGGATTTATCATATAAATGTCCTAGTATTTAGTGCACACCATTTATTATAGAAAACTGGACATCCCAATGGTTTCCGGTTACTCTTATGCTTACCAATTTTGACTGGATTTGGTAACTTCTTTATCTTAAGATAATAACTGTTTAGTTTTCCTATCATGTAACAAGGAAACATGAATTACACGGTACATGCCAAAGAAAATCCTCTCTTAGTTATGGTTTGTATCCTCATAATCTATGTGTGTTGTAATGTTCCATGTCAGCAATCTCTTGGCTTATCGTAGCTATGACGTGGAGTTGTTATAACTCAAATTTGAAAGTGCATTTCGTTTTCCCAGTGTTTTGTGTGTTAGTTAACAATACTAAGTACATTATTTATCGAGGTGTTTAGTGTGCAGGTGTTATACTTAACATCGGCATCGATCACCGAAAAGTCGGTGAAGTTTGGCCTGAGGTTTTTGGGACAGAACTCAACCGGATTATTCGGACCGGATTATTCATCCTGGACCGGATATTCCGGTTGCTGAGAAAGGAGCACAAAAATGGCTAAGGACTGAGAGTTTCGCATACTGGAGTCAACCGGATTATTTGGTCCGGATTATTCATCCTGGACCGGATATTCCGGTTGCTGTGAAAAACTGCTAAGGACTGGAAGTTTTGCTCACAGAAGTGAACCGGATTATTCGGACCGGATTATTCATCCTGGACCGGATATTCCGATTGCTGCGAAAATTGGCTAAGGACCGGAAGCTTGGAGCTACTGGAGTCAACCGGATTATTCGGACCGGATTATTCATCCTGGACCGGATATTCCGGTTGCTACGAAAAATGGCTAAGGACTGGAAGCTTGGAGCTACTGGAGTCAACCGGATTATTTGTACCGGATATTTCATATCAATACCGGATATTCCGGTTGCAGTTGAAGAAGTGGAAAAATGGCTAAGGACTAGAATTTGCGTACTGGCATCTACCGGATTATTTGTACCGGATTATTTCAGATCAACCGGATAATCCGGTCCAGCACTGCAGATCTGCGTGGAGCAAACTGACCGGATATTCCGGTCCAAACTTGGACCGGATATTCCGGTACCTTTTTTCCTGCACAACGACTAGTTGTGAGGAGGGACTATAAATACCCCTCCTCTTCTTCCTCAAGTTCTAGTTCTTCCCCTTAGCATTGATGAGCATTTAATAACTCACCAAATCCCTCATAACTCCCAATCCCTCCACCCAATCTTGAAGAACTTTGGAGGACTGAAGGAGAAGGCCCCGATCTACATCTTCACCGACCCGTTCTTCATTTCCCCCTCTCTAGCTAGAGGGATCTTGCCTAGGGTTTCCTCTTGTGGAGAACCTAGGCATCTTGTTTCTTGTTGGTGATTCAAGAAGTGTTGGGAGCCCCCAATTAAGTTGTGGGTGTGTGCCCCAAGGTGTTTGTAAAGGATTTGTTCCCCGCCTCAAAGGGGTTCTATAGTGGAAGGTGAACTAGGCCTTTGTGGCGAAGTTCATCGGAGAATAGGGTGAAGCCTTAGTGGCGTTGAGTAGGCCTTTGTGGCGAGCTCACACCCCTCCAACGAGACGTACTCCCCTAAAAAGGAGGAACTCGGAAATACATCGTGTCTCCGTGTGCTTCCATCGGTTACCTCGTTCCTCCCTCTCTTTACTTACTTGTACTTGTTGCTTTGATTGATTGTCTTGTCATATAGGTAAATTCATCACTAGTTGCACTATCTAGAGAATTTACCTTTCTTGTCAAGCCTAAATTTGAGAAAAATTAAAATTTGCCGTAGCACCTATTCACCCCCCCTCTAGGTGCCTATACTTTACTTTCAATTGGTATCAGAGCCTCGGCTCTTCTATCGGGCTTAACCGCCTAAGAGTTTAAGTATGGGTGATGAGGATGACGCTCCGTCTGAAGGAAATGTGTCCATGAATGATCTCAATGCTTTGAGAGAATCATTGACCTCATCCATAGACACTAAATTTGAGGAGTTGCGTCTACTCATGACAACACTCCTCAAAGCCAAGGAACCGGAGGTGGTCGACTCATCCCCTCCGGAAACGGAGGGTGCCAAGAAAGGGGTTGATGGTGAACCACTTAAAACTACTTCCGCCGAACAATCCGCTAAGAAGGGTGCGAGTGGAAAGGAAGGATATCATGCCGTTGAAGGCCAATATTCTCCCGATCCTCCCATCCCTTTTCCTCATATAATTCCTAGGGGAAATCCACCTAAAATTGATGCATATTCTTTTCGTGAATGGCAATACTACATGGAGACTCACTTGAACTCTTCTTGTATAGATCTTTGGAGAATCACTCGTGATGGATACAAGCCATATGATCCCAAGAATCTCACAAGAAGAGAGGTTGTAGATTGCCAACTCAATTACACCGCTTTATCCATCCTTCATCAAGCCGTGGGCCCCAATCACATGCCGCATCTTCAACACTTCTCCACCGCCAAAGAGACATGGGATGCACTTGTCCTCATGTTTGTTGGGAATGAAAGCATGCAAAGAAATCGCTATGACACCTTGACCAATGAGGCCGAAGGATTTTTCATGCGTGATGGAGAAGATCACGTTGACATGTATCGGAGGCTCAAATCTCTTGCCACCGCTTTCTCTAATGCGGGTGCGACACATATTGATGATGCCTGGATCAAGAGGAAGTTCATAATTGTCGTGATGCCTTTTGAGGGCACGGATATGAAGAGCATTCAAGGGAGACATGATTTCTCCACCATGACCTCTACTCAAGTCATGCAAGAATTGAGCTCCTACAAAGTGCAAACCAAGAATGCTCTTGACAACCGTGCTAGGGCCATTGGGATGCATCAAGGAGCTTCCGTTGCTTTGAAGGCCAAGGTGTTGGCAAGAGAAGTTGAGAATGATGAAGATGGTGAAGAAGCATTGCCTCCATTGAAGGAACAAGAATATGATCCCGTCCTAAAGGATCTAATAGCTCTCACCGTGCAAAAGTTTTGGAACAATCCCCCAAAAGGCAAGAAGTTTGTTGAGGAGAAGACCAAGTCTCGTTATGGTAATGATGGGGCTCAAAAAGTGAGATCTTGCTTCAATTGCCAAGACAAGTACCATTTCATTGCGGAGTGCCCCTATGAGAATAGAGAGAACCATAGCGGCAAGCTCATCCGTAAGGACAAGTCCAAGGTTGAATACAAGAAACCTCATTTCAAGAAGAAACCTTTCAACAAGAAGACTCCTACCAAGTTTGTGCTCTTGACTCAAGAGGAGTATGATTCCGGGAGTGATGAAGAAGAAGAAACCACAAGTGAAGTGGCCGCTCTAGCTATTGCTTCCACTCCATCTTCGTCATCTCTCTTTGAATCCCCCAATGAAAATCTTCCTCAACGCGATGCCAAGTGCTTCATGGCTAAGGCCACAGAGGTATCATCTTCTCCTTACTCTAAGACCCCTAGTGAACTAGAACATATTGCTTGTCTTAGAGAAGAAGAGGAAAGAGCCTCCTTGGACCGTTTTATGTCTAACATGCAAGGGGAGACCAAGAAGTACTTTGAGCATCTCATGAGGCAATTGGGAGAGGCCCAAGAGGCCCTTGAGAAGAAAGGTGAGATTGAGAGAAGGGATGCGGATGAAATTGCATCTCTCTCAATGACTCTTGAAGAAGAGCATGATGGTAGAGTCTCTCTAGAGGATGAACTTGAAACTATTGAAACTACTCATAATGAACTTGTCTATAAAATTATTAAGGAACGTGATCTTGCTATTGCTAAATATAGAAAGGCTAAAAAGGATAAAGTAGAGTTTGGGGTTGGTCATGGTAAACTAACCGATGAGTTTGAAAAGCTAACCATTGCTCACAAAGCTTTGGAAAGCCAACACTCATCCCTCAAAGAGTTGCATGAACAACTTCAAACTCAACTTACTCAATCTAACCATCCTAGCACTTCTACTTCTTCTTGTGATCATGCAAATATTATTGAAGAAAATGCTAGGTTGAAGGATGAGCTAGCAAGGCTCAAGGGCAAAAGCACTCAAGTTGAAAAGGTGGTGCTTGCCACCCCACAAGTGGTTGCCCCAAGCACTAATGCGGTCATTTCTAGACCTCAAGTGAGTGCTCCAAGACAACAAGTGGGCAAGCAAGGTCTTGGCTATGTAGCCAAGAAAAGGAACAAGAAGAAGAAGAACAAGAAGAAGAACAAACATGGTGCTTCGGGTGGTATTGTCATGAGGGACAACACTACTCGTAGCTCTTCCGCGGGAACTAACAACCCACACCATTTCTTATATGTTGATTATTATGGTGTTGTGCAAGCTAAATATGTTGGTCCTATTGAGGGTTTTATTGACTACACTATATGGGTTCCAAAGACCCTTGTTGCTAACATGAAGGGACCCAACTCGGGTCCTAACTCTAGTCAATGATCTCTTGCAGGACTATGCTTCCGGTGGGACTAAATGGATTCTTGATAGTGGATGCACTAATCATATGACCGGAAGCAAAGAACTTGTGACGGAGTTGCGACCAAATGACATCCAAGCAACCGTCACTTATGGGGACTCGTCCAAGTCTAAGGTATCCGGGTTTGGCAAGGTTGTGGTGGCTCCCGATATCACTATCGTGAACGTCATGCTTGTCGAATCCCTTGGCTACAATTTACTTTCCGTCCGCTCTCTTAGTAAGATGGGGTTCTCCGTCTTCTTTGATGGTGATATTATGGTCCTTTTGAGGAGCAAGACTCTTGACGTCGCTCACGTGGGACATGTTGAAAATGAGTTGTATGTGGTAGACTTTTCTAAGTCAACCAACACTCAAGCAATGTGTCTTTTCGGGAAGGCGGACTTGGGATGGTTATGGCATCGCCGGCTATCCCATGTCAACATGAGAACTTTGCAAAGTCTTCACAAAAGTGGCCTTATTGTTGGACTAAAAGAAAATGTTTCCTTTGCAAAGGATCGCGTTTGTAGGTCGTGTGTTGAAGGGAAGATGCATGACATTGTGCACAAGGCCAAGACTATTATCTCATCAAAGAGGATCTTGGAGCTTCTCCATGTTGATCTCTTTGGTGCCGTGCCCGAGGCAAGTCTTGGCGGCAAGAAGTACTGCTTGGTGATTGTCGATGATTATTCAAGATACACTTGGGTTTATTTCTTCAAGTGCAAGAGTGAGACCCAACAAACCATCATCGACTTCTCCAACGAAGTGCAACGTCAACACAATGTGCAAATCATGGCTATTAGGAGTGATAATGGGTCGGAGTTCAAGAACTATACATTGAATGAATTTCTTAGTGAAGAAGGCATTCGTCACCAATACTCCGCCACTTACACTCCTCAACAAAATGGTGTTGCCGAAAGGAAGAATCGCACTCTCTTGGATATGGCAAGGACCATGTTGGCGGAGTACTCTTCTCCCCAATATTTATGGGCCGAGGCCGTATCCACCGCATGCCACTCCTCCAACCGCCTCTACATCCGCAAAGGCTTGAGCAAGACCCCATATGAGATCCTCACCGGCAACAAGCCAAACGTATCCTACTTCCGTGTATTCGGTTGTAAGTGCTTTTATTTGATCAAGGGTATTAGGTTGTCGAAATTTCAATCCAAAACTATTGAGGGTATTTTTGTTGGTTACGGTGCCGAATCCCACACTTATAGAGTCTATGACAAAGCCTCACGGATTGTCATAGAATCTTGTAGTGTGGTGTTCGAGGAAAATGACGGCTCCCAAGTGGCGCAATTTCATGTTTCAAATGTAGATGTTGAAATGCCTCAAGAAGCCATAGGAAGGATGGGTGTGGGATTCTTCCGCCCCATCGAGGGACACCTTATGGCGACTCGAGAAGGACTATGCTCTACCCAAGTGGAGCCCTCCTCTACATTTTAAGATCAAGCCAAGGAGTCAACTACTACACCTAACCGAGAACATATTCAAGACCCTCCTCTCATTGATCAAGTGACTCCGCAAGTCGTACCCACTCCTCTCACTAATGCGAGTCAAGATCAAGGCCAAGATCAATCATCCTCTTCATCCTCTTCTCAAGTTGAAGCTAGTATTGAAGATATTGTTGATGACAATATTGATGATCAAGGCCATGTTGGTCAAGATGGGGACCCAAATGATCAAGATGATCAAGTGATTCCTCCTCGCAATAATGAGGAGATCGAAGCCCGTCGCATCAAAAGGATAAGAAGAGCTTTGAAGCAAATTGATGCCCAAGATGACAAGGTCTTGGAGGATGTTCAAGCTAGAAGATCCACTAGAAGGCAATTGGCTCATTTTTGTGAGCATCAAGCTCATATCTATATGGTGGAGCCTAAGAAAGTGTTTGAAGCTCTTGAGGACTCCGATTGGGTTGAAGCTATGCATGATGAGCTCAATAACTTTGAGCGCAACAAAGTTTGGAGATTGGTTGAGAAACCCAAGGATTGCCACAATGTTATTGGCACCAAGTGGATTTTCAAGAACAAGCAAGATGATAATGGCATTGTCATTAGGAACAAGGCAAGATTGGTCGCTCAAGGTTACACCCAAGTTGAAGGCATTGACTTTGATGAAACCTATGCGCCCGTGGCTCGCCTTGAGTCCATCCGTATCCTCCTTGCTTATGCTTCCTCACATAATTTCAAATTGCAACAAATGGATGTGAAAAGTGCTTTCTTGAATGGTCCACTAAAAGAGGAGGTATATGTTAAGCAACCTCCGAGGTTCGAGAATCTCAACTTTCCCAACCACGTTTACAAACTTGACAAGGCTCTCTATGGTCTCAAACAAGCACCTCATGCTTGGTATGAGCACCTTAGGGAGTTGTTAGATGATCGTGGTTTCGAAGTTGGGAAGATTGACCCCACTCTCTTCACCAAGAGAGTAAAGGGAGAGCTTTTCATATGCCAACTCTATGTGGACGATATCATCTTTGGCTCAACTAACCAAGCTTTCAATAATGAGTTCTCTAAGCTTATGACTGACAGGTTCGAGATGTCTATGATGGGTGAGCTTAAATTCTTCCTTGGCTTTGAGATCAAGCAATTGGCTCGTGGGACTTTCATTTCTCAAGCCAAGTATACCCAAGATATGATCAAAAGGTTTAACTTCCAAGATGCTAAGATCAAGACATCTCCTATGCAAGTCAAGTGTCATCTTTCTCGTAATCCAAAAGGGAGTAAGGATGTGGACCAAAAGCTTTATCGTTCTATGATTGGTTCTTTGCTCTATCTTTGTGCATCTAGGCCCGATATCGTTTTGAGTGTAGGTGTGTGTGCAAGGTATCAAGCGGCTCCTAAGGATTTCCATTTAATGGCGGTTCATAGGATCTTTCGTTATTTGGTTCATACCTCAAGATTTGGTTTGTGGTACCCAAAGGGGGCACAATTTTCTCTCAATGGATATACGGATTCCGATTGGGCGGGTGATCAAGATGATAGGAAGTCAACTTCCGGGGCTTGCCAATTTCTTGGTAGGTCCCTTGTAAGTTGGTCCTCGAAGAAACAAAATTGCATCTCTCTCTCCACCGCCGAAGCCGAATATGTTGCCGCCGCAAGTGCTTGCACCCAATTGCTATGGATGAGGCAAACTCTCAAGGAATATGGAGTTCATTTGGACAAAGTACCTCTTCTATGTGACAATGAAAGTGCTATCAAGATTGCATACAATCCGGTGCAACACACAAGGACGAAGCACATTGAGATTCGCCACCACTTCATCCGTGATCACGTGGCGAGAGGAGACATTGCACTCGGTTATGTGCCCACCAAGGACAATCTTGCGGATATTTTCACGAAGCCACTTGATGATGCAAGGTTCTTGTTCTTGAGGAATGAGCTAAATGTGATTGATTCAAGGAGCTTGACTTGACTATCTTGCGCACACCCCTATAGATGAAACGTGTTCGAGTTGAGATGTAGGCATGGACATAGGGGGAGTGTTATCCTAACACATTGGGTTCTCCCTCCCCCCATTATGCCCATAGCAAAAATTCATTGTGATCTCTCTTTTTCTAATGTTGAATTGTGAGCTTCAATGTTGAGTTTTGGCAATGCCCCCAAGATATATCTTCGCGGTTGCATACCAAGAACTCTTACATGGTGGCTTCGGCCACCAACCTCTTCGTTTCGAAGAGTTGGATCTTAGTTGGGTTTTTCTACTTGTCATTTCATTGCATTTCGTGTGTTTTTCCCGTCTAAGTGGTTCTTCCCAGGAAAATCCCACTCAATTGGTATTTTAGTTGGTTGATTCTTGCTCTTGAGAGGGATAAGTACTAGTCTCAGTTTGTTAAATCTATCCTAAGCCTTTCTCTCAAAAAGCCTTTCTTTTCTAAGCACTAGTGTCGTCCGTTGAAAACGAGGAAATTTCGAATCAGGAGGCAGTCGAAATTTCCGGTTCAGTTTTGAACCGGAATATCCGGCTGTATCGGAATATCCGGTTCAAACTTGAACCGGAATATCCGGTTCGGCGCACTTCATAAAGCCTGGGGCCCGACGGGGAGGGGCAGTTCTTGCCTTTTTTTCCCGTCCGCTCCTCTCCACCAAATCGCCGCCGCCGTGATTCTTGGCCTCCCGGGCCGTTTCCTCCGCGAGATCTTGGAGCTTTGGCCCGGATCTTGTTCTCCTCGCGTTTTGGAACGTTTCTACCCAAGCATTTTTCTCCATGGATCCCGGTAATGTTCAAATCTCTTGAATCTTGGTGCTATAACCTTACCTTCCATGGATTTGCGTTTTGTTGGCTATGCTTGGTAGACCTCATTCCGAAGAGGACCCCCCTACATGCTAGAAACCATAGACTAGATTCCTTGTTTGCAATCCCTGTGGAAATCTGAGATTTAGATTGATTTTGTGCTGATCCGCAACCTACCGGAATATCCGGTCCACGACTGAAGCGGAATATCCGGGTAACCAGAATATCCGGTTCAGTTTTGAACCAGAATATCCGGCTATGTCCAGTACTGTTTTAGGACAGCCCCAAATTGATCTTTCCCAGATTTCTACCTCGATTGTTTCCTGGAATCTCCTCTATCGTTTCTATGCATGATTGTATCCGTTGTGTGACACTAGTGTACTCATCTTGTGCTATCCCCCTACTATCTTGTTTCACAGGTGGTGACCACGAACGGAGTGTTCCGAAGCACAAGAAGCAAGTTTCTACCCGTAACAAGAGGAAACCTCGGCTCAACTATAAGACCGACATTCCTACTCAGGATTTCAATGAGCTCAGAAAGCAGGATGCCTATCTTTCTCCGAGGGTTGCAAATATTGATTCTCGATTCTGGAATCTGGAGCAGTCCTATATTTATGCTGACATCTATTGTGACTACCGCTATCCGTGCCGCCCTATGCATCCATTTGACCATGCCGCTCTCAAGGCCAAGGAGGAATTTGCTGATGCAGCCAATGTTGTTGAGCGTTTCGGTCTGGTGAAGCTTATGGAGACTCAGTGCAACTACAACACGCAGCTTGTGATGCAGTTTATGTCCACCCTCGTGTTCTCCACTGGGGATATTGTGACCCATCTCAAGTGGATGTCTGAGGACACACCTTGTGAAGCATCTTTTGAGAGGTTGGCTCGGCGTCTTGGATACTCTTACAGCGAGCACCCTCCTCTTGGTCGCCGCGTCCATGAGGTTGATAGGCCGAGGAGGGAGGTGTCCATGGCTGAGCTATATGCCCCTGGTTTCACTGTTGGGGGACTTGAGGGACTTCTTCCACTTTATGATCAGCTGGTGCGTATCTTCAGAGCTTTCCTTGTGCCGAGTGGAGGTAACAACGATGCCCTCACCACTCCTCTGTGCAACCTTCTGATTCTGGCTAAGGAGTGTATGGAGGAAGAGGACCCGTCTGTCTCCTATACTGTGGATGTGATGGACATCATCTTTCACGAGCTCTATGCTGCTATGATTGGTGGCTACACCATTCCCTATGCTCCCTATATCATGATGCTTATCAAGTATGAGATGAGGAAAGAGTACACCGAGTTACCCATGGTTGAGCACAAGGTCAGGAAGCTGTATGTCAAGAGGAAGCTGAAGACTGCGGCTGCTTCTCAGAGTGCTCCATTTGAGGGTGGTTCCTCTATGGGTGGTCCTTCTGGCTCTCAGTCTGCTCCCAGGGCGCCTATGTCTGATATCACCACCTTGCGCCACGTCAGGAAGCTCTCCTGGTTTCAGCGCAACGTGCTCTGCATGAAGGTGGACATTCACAAGGAACAGTACAGGGCGTATCGCAGGGACTCTGACTTGGCTAGCTCTCAGCGACAGATTCTCCATCACATGAGTGGTGGCACTGGTGATGTTCCTGCTCCTATTGCTGCTCAGTCCTTCTCTGCTTGGTCTGCTGGGGATTCCACTCCTTGGGAGAGCATTGAGGCGGCTCTCAGGTCTACTCAGGAGACTGCTACTCGAGCTCATGATGCGGCTGCTGATGAGGAGGAGTCTGATGATGAGGAGGAGTCGGATGCTTAGACCGTGTCTGGGACGTTAGATTAGCTATTTCCCTCCTTTTTGGTGTCTCGATGCCAAAGGGGGAGAAGTAGCTATTATAGACTACGGGATTTGCATGGGTTCGGGCACAAGCATTTGCTTTTATCCTTCCTTTGAGAGCTTGTGCCCATTTTATCTTCCTTTGTCGTGCTTGTGAACTTATGTCGTTTATTGTGTCGTTTAAAACTATGTGTGCTATTATGTGTGTGACTATGTTGGTTATCTGGATATTATCATGGTTTATCTATTTATGGTGTGATGGTTATCTATCGTATATGTTGAGGAGATTATCTATGGTTGTGCTTGGTTATTCTTGGATATATCATTCTCGCACAAGGTATATACTTCTTTACACTCAACATATTGGTGATGTTGTCTCATTGTCATGTTTGCTACTTGTTGAAAATTTCTCCCTATACATCATTGCATCCATTTGCGTTTGAGGCAAACAAAAGCTATGCATAGAGATAGGGGGAGAGATTTCCATCTTGTTTCAAGCATGATTACTGTCAAGGTTTATTGCAAATCTTAGTATTGTCATCTAACACCAAAAAGGGGGAGATTGAAAGTGCATTTCGTTTTCCCAGTGTTTTGTGTGTTAGTTAACAATACTAAGTACATTATTTATCGAGGTGTTTAGTGTGTAGGTGTTATACTTAACATCGGCATCGATCACCGAAAAGTCGGTGAAGTTTGGCCTGAGGTTTTTGGGACAGAACTCAACCGGATTATTCATCCTGGACCGGATATTCCGGTTGCTGAGAAAGGAGCACAAAAATGGCTAAGGACTGAGAGTTTCGCATACTGGAGTCAACCGGATTATTTGGTCCGGATTATTCATCCTGGACCGGATATTCCGGTTGCTGCGAAAAACTGCTAAGGACTGGAAGTTTTGCTCACAGAAGTGAACCGGATTATTCGGACCGGATTATTCATCCTGGACCGGATATTCCGGTTGCTGCGAAAATTGGCTAAGGACCGGAAGCTTGGAGCTACTGGAGTCAACCGGATTATTCGGACCGGATTATTCATCCTGGACCGGATATTCCGGTTGCTGCGAAAAATGGCTAAGGACTGGAAGCTTGGAGCTACTGGAGTCAACCGGATTATTTGTACCGGATATTTCATATCAATACCGGATATTCCGGTTGCAGTTGAAGAAGTGGAAAAATGGCTAAGGACTAGAAGATTTGCGTACTGGCATCTACCGGATTATTTGTACCGGATTATTTCAGATCAACCGGATAATCCGGTCCAGCACTGCAGATCTGCGTGGAGCAAACTGACCGGATATTCCGGTCCAAACTTGGACCGGATATTCCGGTACCTTTTTTCCTGCACAACGACTAGTTGTGAGGAGGGACTATAAATACCCCTCCTCTTCTTCCTCAAGTTCTAGTTCTTCCCCTTAGCATTGGTGAGCATTTAAGAACTCACCAAATCTCTCATAACTCCCAATCCCTCCACCCAATCTTGAAGATCTTTGGAGGATTGAAGGAGAAGGCCCCGATCTACATCTTCACCGACCCGTTCTTCATTTCCCCCTCTCTAGCTAGAGGGATCTTGCCTAGGGTTTCCTCTTGTGGAGAACCTAGGCATCTTGTTTCTTGTTGGTGATTCAAGAAGTGTTGGGAGCCCCCAATTAAGTTGTGGGTGTGTGCCCCAAGGTGTTTGTAAAGGATTTGTTCCCCGCCTCAAAGGGGTTCTATAGTGGAAGGTGAACTAGGCCTTTGTGGCGAAGTTCATCGGAGAATAGGGTGAAGCCTTAGTGGCGTTGAGTAGGCCTTTGTGGCGAGCTCACACCCCTCCAACGAGACGTACTCCCCTAAAAAGGAGGAACTCGGAAATACATCGTGTCTCCGTGTGCTTCCATCGGTTACCTCGTTCCTCCCTCTCTTTACTTACTTGTACTTGTTGCTTTGATTGATTGTCTTGTCATATAGGTAAATTCATCACTAGTTGCACTATCTAGAGAATTTACCTTTCTTGTCAAGCCTAAATTTGAGAAAAATTAAAATTTGCCGTAGCACCTATTCACCCCCCCTCTAGGTGCCTATACTTTACTTTCAAAATTGTGTGACACATGCCTACAAAATGCACACTTATTTTAGCTTGTTTGTTTTTCCTGGACTTTAGCATGGTTGCATGTGATTCTTGGTTGCGATCTCTTGGCATATCACATATGATGTAGAGTTATTAGAGTTTATGCTTGATTTTATCTATCTCGTGAAAGCATATGACACATTTTATTTCGTACACTTACATG
The DNA here is from genome assembly GCA_028641055.1 of Alopecurus myosuroides. Classification (NCBI taxonomy): domain Eukaryota; kingdom Viridiplantae; phylum Streptophyta; class Magnoliopsida; order Poales; family Poaceae; genus Alopecurus; species Alopecurus myosuroides. The sequence goes on along the minus strand of CM054062.1, from coordinate 331,431,398 downwards.
TGCAAAGAGCAAGGGAATGCTGGAGGTCTGGAGTTGGAGGAGGCTGTATCTCGAAATGGAAGGTGGCTGGCGAGACATGAGGGGCGGCGTTGGCGGGCGTTCTAGGGTTCCATGGTAGGAGGTCCGGGATGAGAGGTCGGAGACGATGGGCCGAGGCCGTTGCCATAGGTTGTTTGTTTTAGACCGCGGGATGTTTTACCAGATTGTAAGGGTCTAAAATGCAGAAGTCAATTTTGTCACGAATGGCGGACTATGGTGCGTTGAACACGGAACCTTATATTCTTTTCAGGCTCCAAGATTCTTGTCCCTTTTATGCTCTATCGGACATAGAAATAATTGAGATTTGATTCGGTGGCTTTGTACAATGTTATACTCTTTTTCATATGCATATGTCATTTGTCTCATATTTTGCATACATAGAAAATAATGGAAATGCAAAGTAACCTCATAAAAAAACTTTCAAATAAGTTGACATAATATCTCCCAAATGGATACTATAAACTAGTCTTTTCTATAAAATCTAGGTGTTACTTTGTTGCTTGATAATTTACTATCTTCTTCCTCTATAAGAAAATGACTCGAGACATGTCACATTTATTTACATAGAGGAAACAAACAAAATCAATAGTTGAATATTTGCATCTGATTTACTAGTACACCTGTTTTTTTAGTAGCTTCACTCTTACTATGATAATTGCATGCCTGACATAATTGCATTTAGGTGATTATCCAGGGATAGAAGAAACATCAGCGCGCTGATGCGAGTAAATGAGTGGGTTGACCACAACGTATAATGTTGAACAATGGGAAAATGGGTGAAGTTTAGGGGCTGGTGGGAGAAGGGATCATACATACATCATTTTCATGCGTTGGCGGTCTGTCTTTCAGTTTGTTGGGCTGAAGAAGATCAAAAGTGGTTTCAGTGACCCAATTTTTTTTTGACATGAATAACTTAAATTTTAATCCCTCATAGATGTTGCCGTTAAAAATTGTTGGTTAAAAAGGTGTCTTTGTTTGCATACCCTACACGTTGGGAGTATTAAGTGCAACAAGTTTACATCATGATGAAAGAAAAGAGACCCCGTGACAACACACAGACATTTAACTAGTCAATCGTTAAAAAATTTAGGAAAAAAGATCCCTTTCAGCTTCTATAGAGGCACAATCTTCTCCCCTGAGCCAACTAGTAGTTTTTTCTTGGGAAAATTTGCTAATGGACACCGTTATTTCGTGTGCTTTGCCAAGACACGGTAAACTTTTATGCCTTTGCTAAGTACCATTATAATTTCGTGGTCATTTGCCCTAACACACCGCACGTACCAAAACGGAAAGGACAATCTTTTTGAGTGATTTGACCATCTTAAATTCTTAATTAAACCTTTTTTTTTTGCCATTCATTTATGTCAGGATGGACGGGATCAATGCTTGTTGCCACTGGAGGTGCATTGCTTGGTGGCCGGTGTGTGAGCTGCCGTGAGCAAGCAAATGAAATGCCCCTTCCGTTGATTAGCAACGCATGAACCAGAATAAGAAAAAAAAACCAACGTCCATTCTTTTTTCTTGTGCTTCAGCTTGCCATCTCGACGAGAAACAACATCACGAGGGAGCCAACTAAAATCGGGATTCCTTGGCCGCGGGACTGCTGGCTGGAGGGGCAGGGCCTGAAGACTAGGCGAAGGGAGAGAGTCGGGGGGCAACGAATCCAGCCGGAAGCCAAGAGGGTAGGGCGGAGATCAGGGCCGGCAGCACAACGTCGTGCGAGGCGGGGCGGGGAGCTGCATCAGCGGCGCAGCAGGGTGCCGCAGGTCGGGGCGCCGCCTCCAACCAGAAGCTAATAGGACGGGTTGGAGATCCAGGACGGCAGCGCAGCGTCATGCGGCGGAGAGCTGCACCTGCAGCGCAGCTGGGTGAGGCAGGTCGGGCGCCGCCAGTTCCCTTTGCGCTTGTTTTCTTCTGCCTGAAAATGCCCTACTCTGCTCATAAGACGAAGGGATAAGATAGTCAACTCAGGCATGAAAATTGACCTTTCCGTTTTTGTACACGCGGTGTGTTAGAGCAATACCACGAAATTATAATGGTACCTAGCAAATGCATAAAAGTTTAGTGTGTATTGGCAAAGGACGTGAAATAACCGTGTCCATGAGCAAAATTTCCCTTTTTTCTTCGACCGTATTGGATATCCATGAACCGGTCACGTAGACACCACTAAATAGAACCCACCGTGGGTATGTTAAGTCTTTATATTACAGAGAGAAAGGGGACTGTATTCAAATTTGCATAGCATGAAACATTATGGAGTACTCCCTCCGTTCAACAATAGATGACTTCCACATATCTAGATATAGATGTATCTAGACATTGGAAGTCATCTATCGTTGAACGGAGCGAGTATCTCGGAAGGAATATCTTGGGCTTTCTGGACATGGGAAATGGACGACCATCATTTATAGCAACCTGGAAAACCGAAAAAGGCGCAAAAGCTTTGGAAATGGACGGCCCCTAATTTTACCTCTCGAGACGGGCCGTGACTCACTGGCGCTGCCGGCAATGCGGCAACACACACACACACCGGAGCGAGCGAGTCCACCACATTTCCCCCACCGTCTTCACACAGCCATTCCCCTCCTCTCAACCCCAAATGCTCCCCCACTCCGCCCCCCCAAAACCCTAGCCCACCGCCGATGCCGCCCACGCCGGAGCCGGAGGTCCCGGCGTGGCTCCGCGGCCTGCCGCGAGCGCCGGAGTACCGCCCCACCGAGTCCGAGTTCGCCGACCCCATCGCCTTCCTCACCCGCGTCGAGCGCCACGCCGCCGCATACGGCATCTGCAAGGTCATCCCGCCCTACCACCGCCCCCCACGCCGCCACGTCTTCGCCCGCCTCAACCGCTCCCTTCTCGCCTCCAACTCCCCCGACCCCTCCTCCAACCCTACCTCTGACCCCTCCCCCGACCCCGCCGCAGCCGTCTTCACCACCCGACACCAGGAGCTCGGCACCCCGCGCCGCGGCCGCCCGCCCCCGCACGTCCTCAAGCAGGTATGGCAGAGCGGGGAGCGCTACACGCTCAACCAGTTCGAGGCCAAGTCCCGCGCCTTCTCCAGGACCCAACTAGCCGGCCTCCCCCGCGACCCCGCCCCGTCCCCGCTCGCCGTCGAGTCCCTCTTCTGGAAGGCCGCCGCCGACCGCCCCATCTACGTCGAGTACGCCAACGACGTCCCCGGCTCCGGCTTCGGCCCCTCCACCCAGCCCCACCCCCGCCGCAAGAAGCGCAAACGTGACCGCATCTCAGACTCCACGGACGAAGGAGGAGATGAGAAGGCCGCGGTGGGCTGGAGGCTGTCCAGCAGCCCCTGGAACCTGCAGGCCATCGCCCGCGCGCCCGGCTCCCTCACCCGTTTCATGCCTGACGACGTCCCAGGAGTCACCTCCCCCATGGTCTACATCGGGATGCTCTTCAGCTGGTTCGCGTGGCACATCGAGGACCACGAGCTCCACAGCCTCAACTTCCTCCACACCGGCGCGCCCAAGACGTGGTACGCAGTTCCCGGGGACCGGGCCGCCGAGCTCGAGGAGGTCATCCGCGTGCATGGATATGGAGGCAACCCTGACCGCCTTGGTATTGCCTTTTTCCTGTGTTTGTCCTATCCACGCCGCGTATGTTGTAGCATTGTGAGATTGTTTGTTTGTGCAGCGTCGCTGGCGGTGCTTGGTGAGAAAACCACATTGATGTCTCCCGAGGTCATTGTAGCTGCTGGTCTTCCCTGCTGTAGGTACAATATCTGAAATGGTCACTGCTCAATGTTTTCTAATCAGTAGTTTTAATATCCATCTCTGTACTGATACATGCATCCTGCATTTCTGCTTCAGATTGGTACAATATCCTGGCGAGTTCGTGGTGACGTTCCCAAAGGCCTACCATATTGGGTTTAGCCACGGTCAGTTACATCATCCAGCCTTTAGATTTAATTACACCATTCAGTCTGTCATGATGCTGCTAATTGTTGACCCATCCATTCCAGCTGTGATGTACTTTTATATTTATGGCACTGGCAGTAAAATTGAATGATCCGTGATTGCGTGTATACTGATGTGTGCTTCTCTTGTTGTTGTACTTTTACCAGGATAGCCATATATCTGCATGCCTGTAAGATTAGTATATTAGTTCACGGGCACTACTGTAAATTTAGACCCCCTTGAGGTTCTCGCTTATATTTGAGATCAGAGACTACTATAAGAACAATTTATTTTGGGCGACCAACAGATAGTCTACGATGTATAAAGTGAAGATCTACATGTTTTCATTTTCTTTGTTTCTGTGAATTTAGTTAGCAGTTCTAAATGGTCTGACAGATATATTACAGGATTTAATTGTGGAGAGGCTGCCAACTTTGCAACTCCCCAGTGGTTAAAGTTTGCCAAAGAGGCCGCAGTTCGAAGAGCTGTGATGAATCATCTTCCAATGCTCTCTCATCAACAGCTACTATATTTGCTAGCAGTTTCCTTTATATCCAGGTAAACTTTGTTTTTTTCAGTGATTCTACATACAGATCAATGCAGCAGAATAGTAGTAACCTTTTGTCTTCCATAACAAGCCACAAATGGTTCCTAAAAAACAAGCCAATTGGTACAGCTAGCTGTTTAATCAGATGTACTTGTTAGCTATGGCTAACAAAGTGACTGATCATATCTCTTGCCTCAAAATTTATCGTGAGTGCTTTAAAAAAACACTCACTGGGGTATTCACTGGTCAAATGATTAGATATGAGTTCAAAAGCAGTTGTACATTTATCGTGTAAACCAAAGTAGCGAACCAAATGTATGTGCTCATATCACGTAGATAGAAGTTTTGCTGTTACAACATGGAAATGAGTTATTCAGTAGAACATCCTCAATGCAATCTACCCAAAGCTTACATGCTGTTGAAGGGTGCATGTGCTTAGCATGTCGCTTGCCAACCATTATCCTGCTAGTTTGTAGGAGATAGAGTCACTAGTAATTCTGTAATTGCAATGTGATTTAACATAAATTATAAATTGGGTTTGGTGATCTATGCTAGTTCAGATGTTATTTATTAATACATTATGTTAATGATAAAGTTAATAAGTTTTTGGTCTACATTTCTATAAATTTAAGATAGTTTAAATTACCATTGCCATTCCACTCTTTGGAATAGAAGAGATAGCCTGGTTGAATGTAACACTTGGATAGGAATTCATATGTAAGTGGACAAATAATACATGTTGACATCATTAATACCATACAACGATAATGTATTTGCTTGTATCTTGCCTGAATTAAACATGAAAAGTAAAGTTGAAAACTTTGAACGAGTTTAGAAGAACACTAAGATGCCCAAACACATGTGTTTGGCATATAATCAGAACATAATGGCAGGAAACCTATCAATGATAGTGTCCCTAGGGGTCCATTAATTTCTTGGGAAGCTAGCCACATTTTCCCAAAAGTCACTAACAATGTCATCACTTTTATTTTATATCATTGAGATATATGTGTTCCTTGTTTGTTAAAAAATATGGTTCTAATTATGTTGGACAATACCATGATTGATGGCCTCCTATGCCGGCAATTTATTGGTTAAGAAAAGAAGTAACATAAAAAACTCGGCCAACCAAGGGCTAGCACCTGTCAACACTTTTCAAAGAAAAACGACCAAGGCACCAGTCTTTTCGTGGAAATAATTCTGCCCTACAGAGTCGAACGCTGGTTGATGATGCTAGCACACCCCCACCAATCGAGCGAAGCTTGGTTCCAAAAAAAAAAAAACTTTAACAGAAGAAGCACACATGCTGTAGATTCTAATCACTATCTATGGTTCTCTTAGTGTCCATGGTATAGTTACAAATTTAGTCATGCTTATCTCTAGTGCTTTTGGTGTCCATATTAGAAACATGAGTCTGCCACATGCTTATTATGTTTATCATTCAGAACTTTGAATCTAGTGGATTATTTTAATTTCAGAACCCCCAGAGAATTATTGTATGGAATTCGAACCTCTCGTTTGAGAGACCGGAGAAAAGAAGATAGGGAACTACTGGTCAAACAGGAATTTTTACAGGATATGATTAGTGAAAATGAACTTCTGTGTTCTTTTCTCAAAAAGAAATTAATTGCTAATGCTGTTCTATGGGAGCCTGAATTGCTGCCGTCTTCTACTGCTCTACATTCATGCTCCTCTGGTCCAAAAGCTCCTGGGAAGGCTGATGATGGCCACAGTATCGAATCTATCACCAAAGAAAATGGTTCATATAATGGTATTGTACATATGGGTGCGACACAACCTAAATGCATGTCTATGGATAGCAAATCGTCCGATGCTATGTCTGCTTCTGAGGGGCAAAAACTTGATACAGACACTGATGATGAGAGTGACCTGCCTTTTGATTTGAGCATTGATTCTGGCTCATTAACCTGTGTTGCTTGTGGAATTCTTGGCTTCCCATTTATGGCGATTTTACAACCCTCCAAAAAAGCATTGGAAGAGATGTCCGTTGTTGATAGGGAAAAACTGAAGCTGAATTGTGAAAAGAACCATTCAAATGTACCTCCATGTTCTCCTGATCATAGCAATTCAGGTATCTTTTTTCTTACTTCCCAAGCTATCTTCTGGGTGCAGGAAATAAGCGAACCTTATCATGAGGGATGCAGATATTTTCTGTCTAGAACTGTATTCTCATTGCCATTTGCCAATCGTTTTCTCTTATAAATCTCAGTGGGATTGAATTTGTAGCATCCTTGAATTTATAATTTGGACATGATTTTAGCACACTACAGTTTATAGATATTCACAAATGGGCTATGCTATCATTAATTTCATCGTAAATGAATTTTTCTATTATACTGTGCATACTGTCAGCCTAATTAATACACAACAAAATTTACCTTTCTAATATTACTTCTCGGCAAGATTTTTTTGTGTGCTGATTTTGCTGGTGATACATTGACACATTAGTGAACTTCTTTTCCTGTTGTTTCATATTTATTACCAACATGCACGTATACAAATATGTGCCCTTGCTTGTTTATTGAAGATATTATCTTGTACTTTTCCATCCTTTTTATTTCAGGTTCAGCCACAATTATATGGTTATTTTTCTTGTATGTTTGAAAAATTGACAAAGGTTTCTCCTTGTTTATCAGGACGTCCATTTATTGCCAACAGACCTTCCAAACCTGTGGAACAGGCTAACTTCATTCATCAGAATGGGAAGTCCACAGATAAGGAGCTTGATGGACCCTTGCTGCTACATAGCAATAGTTCACATTCTTGCAGCAGTGAAAATACCCTTCATCCATGCATTAACACAGAGACAACCGAGACAAAAATATTGAACGCTGGTTTTGGTACAGAATCAAGTAAACAAATTGGCAGAGGTGACATTAATGTGCAAGCCGTAGAAAGTTGTGCTGGCAGCTGGAATATAACTTCTGCATTTGTACGGCCACGAATCTTTTGCTTGCAACATGCCCTTGAGATTGAGGAGTTGCTTGAAGGCAAAGGTGGTGCACACGCTCTCATCATTTGCCATTCAGGTAGGTTATAAGGCTAACTTCTTTTGTTCTCATATTCTGTTTATTGGCGATGCCTGAGGCATGTTGCCTGATCCTTCGCACTGGATGTGGAATCAGTAACTCCTCTTTTGAAACACTTGTGTTGTGTCATCATGTTTGTTTCATTAAAGCTTTGTTTTAAAATAATATGCTTGCTACAATAATTTAGCTTGTTTCTAGCTGTGGAACTTATTTCTTTGCAACTAATAAGTCATATGGCCTCTTTCACAATGAAGAGACTCTTACTATACTGTGCAAAGTAGTGTATATATTTGGTATTGTTGAATACAAAATAGTAACAAATCCCAAAAAACATGTGCAGGAGCCCTGTACTAGGAAGAACTCTGAATTCATTAATAAAGTAAATATATTTTGAGGATAGACTACTGAGAATACAATTGAACTGGGGTGCTGGTGTTATGCAAGGGAACTCCACGTACAATTAATGGCAGTATTATCTTCCATCTATGTAAATGACAGATTATATGTGAGTTGACTGTTCTAATTGTATCATCTATCTCCATCCTATTATGTAAATGAGTTTCCTTTTGGTTTCTATGCAAAGCGGTATAGAATAATGCAATGATGAAATACTTGTTTACTTAGCAAAAAGGGTCATCCGAAAACCATAGATCAAAACGATCACCCGAAAACCATAGATCAAAAGGATCACTTTCAAATATTGCACTTGTGCTTCACAACATGAGCAATTCGGTATGGAAAAAAGAACGATTCAGGGAGCACTTACCCCGCATTGTGACCAAAGTGCGCTGATTATAGCTGCATAGAAATGATCCTAGCTGGGACCTTTTGCTTCCTTCCAAACATCTTACTTGAATTCTTGTTCTGAATCATGATTCAGAACTAATTCTAGAAATGTTGATAGCTCTTATTTGATTGGTGTATTTCTTGAAGTTTAATTTTCCTCTTAATTTTTTTGCAGATTACACTAAGCTAAAAGCACTGGCAATATCAATTGCTGAGGAAATCGAGTTTCAGTTTGACTGTAAAGATGTTCCACTTGCAAATGCATCCAAATCTGATCTACATCTAATCAACATTTCAATTGATGATGAGGGGTATCAGGAAGATGGAAGAGATTGGACGTCACAGATGGGTCTAAACATGAAATATTTTGCCAAGCTTCGGAAAGAAACACCAGGGTGTCAAGAGCAACCTCCTTTATCGTTTTGGAAGAGATTAGACATCACAGATAAGCCTTCTGCACCTGTGTCTGTTGTTCCAAATCTCAAATGGCTCTGCAGAAAAACACGAACCTCATACAGGGTTGTTGGTTATGTTTCCAGTCATAATGCCACAGTAACTCCTGAGGAAGTTAACCCTGCAGTTACAAAAACTAGGATGGGTGCTTCTGGAAATACTGATGAGAATGGCAAAAAACAGCGAACTGTTGAACAAGCTGCCCCCCTGCAGCCAAGTAGGTTGCAAGAAGCTGATGATATCGACATGTGTTCCGCAGACAGTGATCAAGACATGCATTCTCTCAGTGATATTCCCATTGCTTTAGCTGAATATCCAATGACGCATCAGGTTTCTGAAGGTCCAGTAAGTGTTAGTACTTGTGACGATTCAGATTGTTCAGTCAATTCTCAGGATTCACCTGCAGTGCCAGATGACTATAATACCATTGGACAGCAACGAGTGCAGTCAGATGAGCTGACTAGTTCCGCGAGTATGTCTGTACAGCAGTTCCTTGTCAGTGGAAGTATGACCGCGGAAGGTAGCAGCAATCATGAAATGACAGAGTCCTGTAATGTCACTTCAGAGTGCAAAGATAAACTGCTGCGAGTTCAACAAGAGCAGGATCACATTGAACTTTGTAATGATGCTGACAGAGACTTGGCCACGGCATCAGCAACCCCTGAAAATGAGGGTAATTGCGCTAGGACATCTAACTGTTCAGATACTGTACTGAAAGCTAATAAATCTTCATCTGGTGATGTACCTGAGCCATATGATCTTGGAGCTGATCCTGTGACACGGAAATCAAGCTGTGATGGTTTGACGACAGCAATCTCTGGAGAAAATGGAAGTTCAGCTCCCACAGAGACGGATTCTCTCGATATTTTACTTGGAGTTTTAGCAGAAGAATCCGTGCTAGCAGATGTTGGTGCAAAAGATGAGGTTGACAATGCTTCCTTGACACTAATGACGCTGGCTAGCAATGACCACTCTGCAGGCGATGTTGCACAGGATGAAGAAGTTGTAGAGACGTGTAGCTGTTCTGCTGGAGCATCTCTTCCATGCAAGGGCCAGACTTTAGTCAAACGGGAAAACACTGAAGAAGTTGCTGTCTGGAACTGCCAAGATTTGAAGGACGGCAGAGGGATACCAGATAGCGCATCAGATCGTGTAACCAGAACAGTCAAAAGCTCATGTGGACCAAGAAAGTATCAGTACGGTGATCAACCAGACATAGTCTCTAGAAGCATCGGAAGCTCAAAAAGAACAGACATCATATGCTACGTCAGACGCAAGCGCAGGCGCAAAAGAAAGAGCGAAGCCGAGCTATTGATCACTGACAGTTCACAGAGCCTCGGGAGTTTTGCCCGCTCCCCATGCGAGAGCCTGAGACCCAGGTCTAGCTACAAACCCGCAGCAACCGAAGAAGAGACGTCGGTGTCACAAACCGAGACCTCAACAAAACCCCCTGCGGCCACGGCGACCAAGCGCAAGAGGACCGAGGTGGTGGAGCTATTCCAGTGCGACATCGAGTCCTGTGACATGTCGTTTGAGAGCAGGGCCGACCTCCGCGCGCACCAGCGCAACATCTGCACGGACGAGTCATGTGGCAAGCGCTTCGGGTCGCACAAGTACCTGAAGCGCCACCAGGTCGTCCACCGCGACGAGCGACCATTCGTCTGCCCCTGGGATGGTTGTGGGATGACCTTCAAGTGGCTGTGGGCGCAGACCGAGCATGTGCGGGGTCACACGGGGGAGCGACCCTACGCGTGTGCGGCCCCTGGCTGTGGGCAGAGGTTCCGGTACGTCTCAGACTTCAGCCGGCATAGGAGGAAGTTCAATCACCATTGATGATTTGGTCACAACAGCTGGGGGCGAAGCTAGCTCCGGCTGTTTGTGTTTATTACGGGCTTATTTGTTGTAGCAGGCTAGCAGCTCACCGTAGTATTTATTAACCGCTGAGAGAGCTGCCAGGCTTGTTATTAGTGTTGGTTAATCCCCTTGATTAACATTGTCATGTTTAGTCTAAGCTAGGAAGTAGAGATAGTTTGGGGGGAGGCTTGCCACCCACCCCCTTCTTCATCAAGATGTAGAGCAACTGACACGTGGCCCATCATTGATTTGTTTCGTCGGCTAAACTTTGTCGACGCGATGAAGTCTGTATGGTTTTCGAAATCGTCGCAAAACTAGTAAGGGGATTCGATCTCCAACTGCAAAAAAAACTTATGCAGCAACATAAGCTAGGCAGGATCGTCGAAACTCTTATCATCATGCTACAGAACAAGCACCGTTTAAAACAAGGATCAAATCGAATATCAACGATAAATATATTCAAAGACAAAATCCACAGTAAAACCGCACAGCTGTTTACACAGTTGATCAAATCAAGTCAAAGCTCAGCAAGGCTAAAAAAAAAACAGAACTCAGACAGCTAAACTACTGCGACTCGACGGAGGTCGGGGCCGCCTTGGTGGTGTCGTCCTTGTTGCCGGCGAAGATGCTGGTGGTCTCCTCGAACAAGGAGCGCACCTTGTTCTTGATGCAGGACCAGTGCTCCTCCATGGGCGCCTCCGTGAACACCTTGAGCTGCTCCTTGGCCGCCTCCACGAACGTCGCGTCCTCCGCCACCGCTGCCCTCTTGAAGCACGCCGGCACCGCCTCCTTGTTGTTCTCCTCAACCGCCGCCGCCGCCGGAGCCGGTGATCCCTTGTTGTTCTCCATCACGAAAACGCTAAACTGAGATGGGTCGAAAAGGAAAGCTTGGGCGTGTGTCGAGAAGGAAAGAAAGAGATGGATGTGGCTTTGGTGGCCTGGAGGTAGGCCTGTAAGTGGGCATGGGCTGCCCACGGCGCCGCCAAACCCAGCCCACTTAAACAGGCAAGTGGTCACCCACGGACACACAACAATCCTCCACGGACGGCAGCGGCGCATCCACTACCGCCGCCACGCCGCTTCGAGATCTCCATGGCGCAGGTGGCAAGCGCATTGCCTGGAGAGATCCCCCACCGTTGCCCCTCCGTCCCTCCCCTCCCCTCATCTGACCGCCTCCATCTAGTCCCTCGAGCAGCCGACGTACAGCAGGACCCATGGGAAGCCGGGCGATGCGTCTGGCGATGTCCGTGGAGAGGAGCAGGACTGCAGGGAGGTTCGACGAAAATCCTGTATGCTAATAGTTTGATGAAGTGGGCTTAAGTGGGCAGTTGGACGCCGCTTAACAGCAGCAAATTTAAGTGGGCAGAATATGGTCTCCCGTTTAATCTACACGGGCAGAAGTGGGAGGCAGGTGGGCGACCACGGACATGACCACTTACAGTCTGACCTGGAGGTGCGGGGGCGTGCCTGCTTATGTAGTCGGGAGGCGCTGTCCGTCTCGGTTGGGGGGCGTGGGGAGGAAGCCGGCCGGGAGCCTGCTGGAGTAGGGGAAAAGAAAGAAAGAGCTTTCCCCCGACCGGATAGCAATACGGATACGAGTTAATCACGGTACAAACTTTTTGGATACCGAAGAAGAAGGACTCCTCCTAGTAAGAAAATGAAACCATATTTGGCACGATTGATCTTTTCTTACCGAGCTGAATTGGAACGCCAACTGTAATTCCTTGTCCACTGCTTAAAATAAGGAAAACGCTTTGTTTAGGGGACCTAAACAAGCGTAATGTAGATCCTTTTCCTTCCGGCGCACGGGAGACTTCTTGGGCCGGCCTCCAGGCCCAGTTAGCAACAGTGTCTTTTTTAGCCTAATTTCTGAGTTAGCAGCAGCCCACCACGTGCAAGCATAAATACATTAAGTGTTTCGTCATTTTTATGGATGTTGCTTCGTCTTGAAAATTTGTAACAAATTTGCACGCATTTTATTGAGAAATCACAAGCGAGATGTTGCAATGTTTTCCGGATGATTTTGTAAGAAATACGTATATGTGTTTAGAATTCATTGGAATGATATGTTTTTTGCGTTCATTCACATGTTGTAAACATGTGATTTTATTGTTGCTATCATTTTGCTTTTTTGTTGAAATGACGGATAATTTTTGTTGCAACTGGAACGGTGACAAATTATTTTGTTGCTTATCAACTTTTTAATTGATGCAATTTTTTTTTGTTCCAATAGGTTGTGATTTTTGTTGAATTGCTTGAACCTTTTTGTTGTAACGAAATAAACACATTGTTTAACTATTCTTTTGTATCATTAGTTATATTTTCGATTTTGTTTCGGAACAATTTGTTGCAATACTTTTTTTACACATGGGCGATAATTTTTGTTGCGATACCAGTGAATTTGTTGCAATGACAGTTTTGCTGTAATTATCGAGATAGCGCGATATACCTTTTCGCTTAAGTGGGGCTGTTGTGGACTGCGGGTTCTATATCCAAAAAAGTGAGGGGCTCAAATGTAAAAACACGTTTTGCGGATTTTGGCCGTTAGATGCAGATCCGATGGCTCGCGAGGGGACCTAGGATTAGCAAATCCTAGACCGACCTACGCCTAGCACTGCCCTTAAAAGAAATTACAAAAAACCACCATAAGTGTGGCTAGGGTTTTAAAAAACCGCCACTTTGTGTCAGGGTTTAAAAAAACCACCACTTCAGCAATGACACATAGCAGATATCATTGATTCTCGTTTGACACGGTTCTAATGATTAAACTTCAGGATGATGTGGCGATGTTTGACGGCTGGCTACGGATAGACGACCGCTAACGGCATTGGCTGAAGCCTAACTAGACCCATCCCGACACGGGTCAGTCTAGCCGCTCACTCACTCCTCTCCCACGCTCGCACTAAAGACATAGATTCCGGTCGCCATCGCTGGTGCCGTCACTGGAGACGCTGCCATGCCTAGCTAGAAGGACGGCAAAACCCCCTTCAAGTCATGGCTAAGCGACGTAAGCATCTATTCCTCTCCGATTTGGTAGTTAGGATTTCCAATTTGTTTTATTTTTATTTTTTATTCTCTTCGATCTGTGCTTGTTTGTTCAAATTAGCAGTACCACGATGTGTCTAAAATATACGCATTTTTATCCATGTTTAAACCGTATCTTTGTCGTGAAAATAACGAGATATCACTCTACACCTGCCACTAATCACTAATGTGCAATACAATTGCAAATCTCCATGTCATTATTATTTATTTTCGTTTTAGATGTGGAAATCAGGTCCAAAAGGAAGGAAATGAAAGGTTGGAAATGACAATTTCAGAAGCATTCACATGGCACTTAACGACCAGCAGTACGATCGCATGTGACCGTACCAGCCACCGTACCAGGCGTCATTCTTAACGTCAGATCAAATCGACTAAAATTCATGAAAGGTCCCAAAGCTGATTCATGAAGGAAGGCCCCCGAAAACCCAATCTCGTCCATTGACATTATAAAACGGAGAGGAAACAACCCCCATGAGATAGAGAGAGAGAGCCCCCATTCATCCATCACGAAGTGCTGCCTCCATCACCGCTCCACTACCATCTCGACATCATAGTCATAGTCATACTAGTTATAATTTAGATCTCATCGCGATTGGCAATGTTATAAGAAATATCTATCTTTTAGTATCATCACTATTTGCAATTATGTTTCTTATTGTTAATCCGATCGTGATGTGCGAGTAATCCACTCAGGCTAAGCGCTGAGGCCTAAACCTTGTAGTTATGTTCTTCTCATGTGATATTATTTTAACGAGTCCATTGTGTTATTTGCATGTGCTTTTGTATCCGTGCCTCACTCCGAGGTACCCAAGATCCCGAAGAGTGATCAAGATAACGGTATGATGAGAGGGACATGGAAGGCTGATAGAGAAACTTTGTGAGAGGAGCAGGAGTACAACGGGTGAAAGTCAAACTCTTAGGGTGTGTTCAATTTTGGAATCGGGTAACTGTTCCATTCTTGTGTCCGGTTTGGACAAAAAATTGTCACGGAACCGTTCCATTCTTGTGTTTGGTTTTGGAACGGGGTGAGAATGGAATGACTAAAAGTGGCTGTGGTCACCTCTTTAATTATTCCTAATGTCGATTAATTATTCCTAAACTTGATTAATTATACATAAACTCGTTTAATTATTCCTAAACTTGCTTAATTTGTTCTTAAACTTGCTTAATTTGTTCTTAAACTTGCTTAATTTGTTCCTAAACTCAATTGATTATCGCTCGTTCCACCTCGTCCGACCGATTCGGCCGGACCGTGCGTTCCGGATATAGAGGGAATATTCCCTTTCTGGGAACCAACTCGTTCCATTCCATTTTTCAACTGAATATAGGGATGGGTTCTAGGTGCGGAACGGTTCCATTCTTTTCGACCTCGTTCCAAAACTGAACACACCCTTAGGAATTACAATATGTCACCGTGGTTAATGCTTTCAACGGTTTGTTCTTAAATAACAAGGAAATCCCGTGCTATGGAATAGGGCTAGTGGTTGGACCAATTACTATATGGTAACTAGTGCTCTCGGCCATAGTAGTTTATGGATGCATTTCCTACATACATTTAATAACATATGTATTAATTATACTAACAAGTTATATTTTATCTTATTTATCCCATGGTTACTAATGCACTCCTGCAGGTAAAACCTTAAACTCTAGCCTATTTTAATCCATTGAAACACAACTTATTTTGCAGAACAAGATTTTTCCACTAAACGAGAATTAATAAAAGCTTTTTAGGCTCAACTATTGTCCTTATCAAGTACTTACTTTTAGGTTCGATAAAACCTAGGGTCACTAGAAAAAAACACATATACTACAATTCGGTAATCCAGATCGAAGGTATCGACTCTTTTTCTGGCGTCGTTGCCGAGGAAGTATTTTTTATACCCTAGTAAGGTCGTAGAGCCCTTTTTAGTTTTGTTAATTTGTATTTTAGTTTATTTCTTGTTAATACTTTATCCTTGTTTAGTTTATTTGGAAACCAAAAAATATTAGTTTACACTCATGTTCTTATTTGAAAACCCAAAAACATTTAGTATGGCAACCAAGAAGTCTGGTGAGTTTGCTATTCCCAATGATGATTATTCACGTGAACCCATCACTCAACCCGCTATTGTTGTGGAGAACTATGCAAATTAAACCTAATATTTTAAACTTGATTCAACAGAACCAATTTAGCGGTCCAGCTTGTGAGGATGCAAGTATGCACTTAAACACCTTCACTGAATTATGTGATATTGTACGCATGAAGGATGTTGATCCAAATGCGGTCAATATGTAATTTATCGTTGAGAGGAAAAGCAATGAATGTTTATTAGCATTGACAAGAGGCACTATTAAATCTTGGGAGAACTATTGCAACATATTAATAACTAAATATTTTCCACATGCTAAGACTATGCAACTACGTTCTATCATTATAGGTTTTAAGCAGGAAGATCGCAAGCCACTAGTGCTTGCGTGGGAGCGCATAAAAGACTCTGTTAGGAATTGTCCTAACCATGCAATGGAGGAATAGTTAATACTCGACCTCTTTTATAACACACCTAACCCTATGTCAAAATCTATACTTGATGCAGCCGCGTGAGGAACTTTTATGGTAAAAGAAATAGAAGTAGCCAAGAAGCTGCTCAATGACATGCAAGACAACCATGCTCAGTGGCATATAGGAAGAACACACACAAAGAAAGTGAATGTTGTCACTGAAAGCACCGGTGAAGAGCTAACAACAAAGGTAGATGAGCTAATTATTGTTATTAAAGGTAAGAATGAAGCTCAGGTAAATGCCATCTCCAATGCTCAAATTGAAGAGATAGATTTCGTAGCTCATAATATTTATAACCCTACATAGAAAGGTCCAAGCTTTGGAAAAAATGACCAGAAACCATATACTCTGCAGGAGAACCAAACAACAGTAATTACAACAATGGAGCAAACAATGACAACCGACATTCGCTTGAGGATACCCTCAAATCATTTATAAATTCTCAAACTGAACAAAACAATGTTTTTATAAGATGATTAAAAAATCATAATAATATGCTTGGTCAACTAACCCAGAAGGTTAGCACAATGAATCCATTAAACCGAAACTCATTAGTGAGTGGAATATAGATAAAAAGCTAAAACTAGTTTTCTACACCGTTATACACACAAAGAAACTACCATTCAATTTCTCTAGCACAACTTAAAGGTCCCTAACATAGAATCAAACAATATATATATTTCTCACTCGATTCACAACTTCATAAAGTCCATGGCAGCGACGGCGTCATCGTCAACCTCGATCAGATCCTTGTTATTGCCCTTGGTCTCTGCCAACGGATGGGTCATAGCCTTTTGTAGATCCTCCGCATACTGCACAGATCTCGCCTACTCCGCGGAATGTCTAGCCTGCTCCGTGGCTTGGTAGTTGGTCGTGGCCCAGGCCAGATCCGGGTCCTCCTCCTCCTGATCATTGGAATCAACATTGACGAAGGGAACAGGACCAACATCCCCTGATACCACGAACCAGCGTGACCATGAAGCGGTCCTGCTCGAGCTCAAAGGGGTCCTGATCGAACGCGAAGAGCTCTTGCTCGAACATGAAGGGGTCCTGATCGATCATGCACCGTCCCTAGAATCAAGAAAACATGGATAGGTGACATGGTGGCGCCAGTTGGATCCGCCGCGACCACGAGTGGAGCGCCACCGCTCTGAGCCATGGAAAGATGAGAGGATTGGGAAGTGGAAATGAGGGGAGGAGTTCAGTGGGGGACGTGGGGTGCAAGGGAGAGTAAAATTGCCGCTTTTCTAGGCGTCTGCGGCCGGACTGACAGTAAAGGCGACCGAGGAGTGTTCGCCCGCTGAGCGGGGCATTGAATCGGCTCGCCAGACTCAGCGTGCGGCAGGACATACCGGAAAAAGGATACATGAAGGCGGCAGAACAGAGGAGCTACCAGGCCGGTAGCGTAGGCGGCGACATAGCTTTTTGTCGGCCACGGCGCAGCCGACAGAGCCATTGAAGGCACGCTACTCCTCCTTCGTTGGTCGCACTTGTCGGCTATCAATGGGTCCCAGACGTGAAGACATGGTTCGTTGAATTGACCCGGCGAGAATGGTCGTTCCGCACTTTTGCGCGGCTTTGTGGAGCGAAGTGGGGGCAAAGAGTGAGGAAAACTAGGATCGTGGGGCACCAGCGAGGAGAACTACGCGAAATCGGGAGATGGTGAGGAAAACTAAAGGCATAAGGCACCAGCGAGAAAAACTAAGTGAAATGGAGAACGGAAGTAGAATTTCCTATATTTTTTTTGTGAAGCTTCAAGGCTGCTAGAGATGGCGATGGATAAGCTAGAATTCCCATTTTAGCTTAGTAATCCAGTATTGTCAAATCTCAATGGATTATTATCCACTTATATTAGGTTATTATACACTTATTTTTTTGGAGAATTTATATTATCAAAACTGTTCATGCTTTGAAATTTGGTGTACCGTCGCATAGATATCTTTTTTACATTGTCATGCGTGTGGTTGAGCCGTAACTCCGCCGCTGCTTGTGCTAACCACTTCCATGTACAACTTAGACATGAAAAGTCAGTTTGTAAGTTATGTGGTAAATTTCTCGTAAATCGCATTAAGGACCTAGCGCCGAATCTCCTACTTAAGGTGCCCAAGCGGGCACGTACATCTAGGATGGTCCGGGAGGGACTTGCCGGGGGGTGGTTGGAGGATGTGCCTACAGACCTAAACGCTCCAGAGATCCGCGAGCTCCTTGATCTGGCCGAGCATCTGACAGGGATCACCCGTACCGAAGGGACAGAGGACGAATTCAGGTGGAACTGGGAGGCAAGCCTCTCTTACTCGACGCGCTCTGCGTACAGGGCACTTTTCCAGGGGTCGGTGAGGTTCGCCGGGGCACTTCAGATCTGGCAATCCCGGGCGCCGAACAAATGCAAGGTCTTCTTGTGGCTAGCTATGAGGAACAGATGCTGGACGGAGGACAGGCTGAGCCGTAGAGGTTTGCCACACCCCGCGACATGACCCTTTTGCGACCAACAAGGAGAGTGCATTAACCACCTCCTTCTGGGTTGCGCCTTCGCGCGGAAGATTTGGCACACTTTCTTCGCTAGGTGGGGTGGGACAGACTGGACCCCCTTGGCAGATGACACACTGGTGGACTGGCTCTTGGCCAGGCTGGTGGGAGGGCCGGACAAGAAGGACATGTGAACGACCATCAACTTAGTTTGCTGGTGCCTTTGGAGGCACCGCAACGGGATTGTATTTGATGGGCTTCGGCCGTCGGTGCAGAGGGCCTCTTCATCGATCGAGGAGGAAGTCCAGCTGTGGTGCGCAACAGGTCTTTTCAGTCAGACGTATTATTTTGCCGTGGTTGCCCCAACCGGCTGGCATTCTTTTTATATTAGAAAACAACTTGTACAACAAGGAATACGTACACACGTATATACATAAATACAACTCTAACACCCCCCTCAATCTAAACCGTCGTGAACAAGGTTAAGATTGGAACTAAAACGACGAAGTGTGAGCTGAGTAGCAGGCTTTGTGAACACATCAGCCAGCTGGTCGGCGGTGGAGATGAACCGCACATCAAGCGCACCAAGAGCCACTTTCTCGCGAACAAAGTGGAAATCGATCTCAATGTGTTTCGTGCGAGCATGGAAAACCGGGTTGGCAGACAAGTACGTGGCTCCAATGTTGTCGCACCACAAGACAGGAGAACGGGACTGTAACACACCAAGCTCCTTCAATACAGACTGTATCCAGACAACCTCAGCAGTGCCATTGGCTAACGCCTTGTACTCTGCCTCAGTGCTCGAGCGAGAAACGGTAGGCTGCTTCCAAGAACTCCAAGACGCAAGATTGGGACCAAGAAACACTGCAAAACCGCCCGTGTAACGGCGATCATCAGAGCAGCCAGCCCAATCTGCATCAGTATAAATACTGAGTCCAGTAAAAGAGGAGCGCCGAAAACGCAGACCAGTGGACACCGTCCCTCGAACAAACCGTAGGATGCGCTTCACCGCCTCATAATGAGCAGTAGTAGGATGTGATAAGTACTGACAGACCTTGTTAACAGCAAAGGACAAGTCAGGACGCATCAGAGTGAGATATTGGAGACCACGAACAATACTCCTGTACTTGAAAGTATCCTCTGAGCCAAGCGGGACACCGAGATCTCTTGTCAACTTGTCCGAAGTAGACATAGGCGTGATGACTAGCCGACATTGTTCCATGTTGGCCCGATGCAAAAGATCAAGAGCATATTTGTGCTGCGTCAGCACCATACCCTCAGAAGTATAGGAAGCCTCAATCCCGAGAAAATACTCCAGCCGCCCGAGGTCCTTAATGGGAAAAGAACCAGAAAGAGTAGCAACAAGACTATCAACAGCAGACGCAGAAGAGCCAGCCAAGACGATGTCATCAACATAGACAAGCATATAGACCGTAATCCCTCCATGAGAAAAGATGAACAGAGAGGTATCCGCCTTGCTGGCAATAAAACCAAGCTGATGAAGCTTATCACTGAGTCACACATACCAAGCGCGAGGCGACTGCTTGAGACCATAGAGAGCACGCTGCAGCTTACAAACATGATTAGGATACTGCAAATGCTCAAAACCCGGTGGCTGCTGCATGTACACTTCCTCAGAGAGAAAACCATGGAGGAAGACATTACTCACATCGACCTGACGAAGACACCATCCACGAGAGATAGCAAGAGAGAGCACCAGACGAACAGTGACTGACTTCACGACCGGACTGAAAGTATCATGGTAGTCAATACCGTACTGCTGCGTGAAACCACGAGCCACAAGCCGGGCCTTGTATTTATCAACAGAGCCATCAGGACGAAACTTCGTCTTAAAAATCCACTTGCTACCAACAATATTAGTGTCAGGAGGACGAGGAACCAAAATCCATGTCTGATTCTTTTGAAGAGCATCATATTCAGCTTCCATAGCAGCGTGCCAAGCAGGCTCAGTCAGAGCAGTGCGATGAGAGGCAGCCTCCACCATAAAAGCACGACAACGTCGATACAGGTTATACCGAACCGTGTTGTCCTGATAGATCTTAGGACGAAAAACACCAGTGCGCGAGCGCGTGACGACCGTTGATGGAGGCGCGGGTGCAGGTGCTGCAGGAGGTGGCGACGGTGATGTCAAAGGCCCAAGCGAGGGGGCGGGCGACGTGGGCCTTCGCTCAGGCGACGACGACGATCCTGGCGCCTAGGCGACAGCGAGCGAGCGCGCGACGAAGACGCGGGCTGAGGCCCAGGCGACGACGAGCAGGTGGGCGACGAAGACCCTGGCTGTCGCCCACGCGACGATGAGCGGGCGCGCGGCAGACGGCCTGGCTGCCGCCCAGGCGACGTCTAGCGGGCGCGCAGTGGGCCACGCGAGGCATGCAGAGGCGGTGGCGCGACGTCGATCGGCGGATCTGATTCCGAAGGGGATACTTGCACAGGAGAGCTAACCACAGAACCAGGTGCATTAGCCGGCAACAAGGTAATGTCATAATTACGCGTATCGGTGCTCTGAGTAACTGGTTCAGTGGAAGGAAACGACATAGGAATCAGTTGAGAGACATCAACGACAACACCCGGAGTGGAAAAGGGAAACACCTTCTCGTCAAAAACAACATCACGAGAGATGTAGATGCGACCAGTGGAACGATCGAGCCACTTGTAGCCTTTGTGCATGGGACTATAACCAAGAAAAACACACATCTTGGAGCGGAACTCGAGTTTACGTGAATTATACTTACGCAAACTAGGCCAACACGCACAACCAAATGTGCGAAGAAACGAGTACTCAGGAGGTATGTTAAGTAAGCGAAAAACTGGAGTGGCATTGTTGATGAGAGGCGTGGGCATCCTATTAATAAGATAGCAGGCAGTGAGAAAAGCCTCATCCCAATACCGAAGGGGCAAAGAGGAATGCGCTAGGAGAGAAAGACCGGTCTCGACAAGATGACGGTGCTTGCGTTCGGCAATGCCATTCTGCTGAGACGTATGGGGGCAGGACACACGGTGCGCGATGCCCGTGCATTGGAAATAAGCATGGAGACGATGGTATTCACCGCCCCAGTCGGACTGCACTGCACGAATTTTAGCATCTAACAAGCGCTCAACATGGTTTTGAAAAGTGTGGAAAATGCTCTCAATATCAGATTTATTTTTGATCAAATAGATCCAAGAGTAGCGACTAAAATCATCAATGAAGCTAACATAATACTTAAAACCTCCGGAAGAAGGCAAAGCAGGGTCCCAAACATCAGTATGAACGAGCTCAAGAGGAGACTGAGAAACACGACTCAGATAATTATCCGGTAATTGATGACTCTTTGCACGTTGACATGCATCACACACTAAGGATTCGATGTTTGAGGAACATGACAGATTATTTGAGCTAACAATAGTTTGAGTAACTTTATTCGAAGGATGACCAAGACGCTGATGCCAATGCTCAGAAGATAGCCGCACGTCGGAAGACGCATAATGCCCAGATGCTATGGTGCGAGCGAAAGGTAGAGGATAGAGACCTCCACGGCTCCTACCGCGAAGAAGAATTTTCTTCGTGTCCTTGTCCTTGACAAAGAAAAAATGTTTACGAAACTCGATGAATATGTGATTGTCAGAAACAAGACGGTACACTGAAAGCAATTTTTTTTGCTAAGCCCAGGGACAAGCAGGATATTCTTAAGTTCAATAGGAGATGATGAACTAGGTAAACGAGAACGACCAACATGCGTAATAGACAAACCTGCACCGTTGGCGACTTGCACTTATCCTTGCCGGGGTAGCGGTCCTGGACGTTCATCCGTCCCATGTCGTTGGTGAGATGGTCGGTGGCGCCGGAGTCGAAAAACCAGGGCGGACCCTCCTCGGAAACCGCGTTCCCGGAGCGGGTGTCCTCAGCCTGAAACGCCTGGTTGAAACGCTTCTTGCACTGGAGGGCCTCATGTCCCCAGTACTTGCAGATTTGGCAGCGCGGGCGCTCACGACCATTGCGACCACCCCCGCCGCCGCGTTATCCGCCTCCGCCGTTGCCGCCCCCACCACCTCCTTTGTTGGGACGGTTGCCGCGCTGGCCTTGCTACTGCTGGCCACCGGGCGCCTGGCCGCCACTTGGCGGGCCGGAAGGGCGGCCGCCAAAGCGACCACCGTTGTCGACGAAGGGACGTCCTCCTCCCCGGTTGGCATCGCCTGGCCGAGCGACGGCGTTGGCAGAAGAGGAGAACTCGGGCGCCTAGGAGTTCTGCTCCTTGAGGGACTCACACGAGAGGAGCATGTAATAAAAATCGGAGAGGCTCAGGTTGTCGGCGCCGACAGTGCCAAGAACGGTAAGAGAGTGCTGGAGGGACTTGTACTGAGGCCCAAGACCGACAACGATGTAGTCGATTAGCTCTTCATCCTTGATGGGGGAACCGACCATCGCCATAGCATCCGCGAACCCCTTCATCGTGTGAAAATAGGCCGCGGCGGTGAGATCGTTCTTCTCCAGCGACGTGAGTTGACGCCGCATCTGGCGCGCCCCGGACCTGTTCTGCGCCGAGAACATGGTCACGAGGCACTCCCACACGGATGCCGAAGTGGTGCGGCCAATGAGGTGGCCGAGAATCTCCTCTGTCATGGAGCCGACGAGGATGCTCAGAACACGCTGGTCCGTGTAGAACCACATGGCATACTCCGGGTTTGGCTTGGACACGGCATTGGTCCCCGTCCCTTCGGTGACCGTGGCCGACGCCATCGGGCAGGAGCCGTCCAGAAAGCCGTACCAACCCTGGCCGGCGATGTTGGGGACGACCTGCATCTTCCAAAGGAGGAAGTTCGTGCGATCTAGGCGCACCGTGATGGAGTTGGTGTTATAGCCGGTGGGGGCGGAGATGATGGCGCCGGCGGGGATGGTTGGGGTAGAGGCCGAGGCCAACGCGCCGGCGGTGGAGAGCTGCAACACGGATGAGGTCATCGCGGAGGGGCGTGGCTGCCGTCGAGGACACGAGGGCGGCGGCGATCGGCTGCGAAGGCGGCGGCGATCGGTTGCGGAAGCGGTCGAGGAACCCTAGGGTTTTGTTCCGCTATGATACCAAGTCAGGCGTATTATTTGCCGTGGTTGCCCCAACCGGCTGGCATTCTTTTTATATTAGAAAACAACTTGTACAACAAGGAATACGTACACACGTATATACACAAATACAACTCTAACATTTTCCGGGGTAGTCTTCGACTGGTGGATAGGTGGAGGTCTCGTGAGTAGTCGACCTATGTAAGGACATCTCCAGCGGCAGTGCTCATTTGGCCCGGACAGGCCCGATTTGAGCAGGCCCGGACAAAACGAGGCCCCAGCGGGGCTGCTCAACCCACGGCCTGGTCCGTTTCCCGTCAGCGGATGCTCAAACCCTGACGAAATTTGGGTCAGATTTGAGCAGCCCGCGGACGCGAAACGGACGCGCGCGCGCGGCCGCGCCAGTTTTCGGTCAAAGGGGGTGGCCCGCCGGTCAGTGACCGTGGCGACGACTCGCCTCCCCCACCGGTACTATTTAAATGGGACCCGCGGCCACACGTCCTCCCCCACGCGCACCACCGCCTCCTCAGTCCCCGAGCCCATCAGTGCCTCGCAGTCACTGCCACCCTCTCCCCCCTCGGCTCCCTTGCCGCCGGCCGCAACCCTAGCCGCCGCGCCATGGGCCGCAGCTGGTTGAACTGGGGCAAGGGCAAGAACGACGACGAGGCCGGCAGCTCACGCCGCCGCCGCGCGCCCTCACCCAGCCCTCCTCTCCCACCTCCACCCCCACTCACCCGCGCCGCCCGCGCCCAAGCGGAGCAGGTGCAGCCACCGCTTCCTCCCTCTCCCCCTCCTTCTTCCCAGGGACCGGCCGCCCCTTTCCGGCTGGTACCCGCCCGCGTACGCGACCGGCCCTACCTCAATAAGAGGAGGTGCCAATGGTACTGGGATCGCGCGATCCCAGTGCCATGGCCGGATGTCCACCTCCCCGATGGGTGGCATCTGAACAGGGACAGGATCCCTGTACCGCCGGTCCCGCGCAGCGGCCTCGAGCGGGAGGTGGAGATCCACCGCCGCCGCGACGAGCTGCCGCTCGACCTGCGCGGCCACCCGGCGTTCGCCGTGAACAGTCCCCATTGGGACACATGGTTCACGGATGAACACGACCTGCGGCGCAGGTCGTATTTCGGGGCGCGCCAGCCGCGCGGGGCGGCGCAGTTCCCGCCGCCATCACCTCCACGCCCGGCGTGGCGTGGCACCGCGGCGCCCCACCCCCTCTCCGCCCCCTCCGCATTGGCGACCGCGCCCCGGCCGTCAAGGAGGAACCACTGGAGGAACCCCCCCAGTGGTACGAGGACGAGGACGAGGACGACGCCACCATGGCCGAGCCCAGCGAGGAGCTCCAGCTGGCCATGGCCATCGAGGCCTCCCAGAAGGAGGCGGAGGCAGCGGCCGCGGCGGAGGAGCGCGCGCTGGCGGACGCGCTAGCGGCGGTGGCCGCCCAGCAGGCCGCGGAGGAGGCGGAGGCCCGCGCAGCCGGCGCCAGGGCCGTGGATGAGGCCGTGGCGGCCATCCACGCCCAGGAGGTCGACGTCTACCCCTACCACGAGGAGGTAGACGACGACGGGCGCGACGAGCACGCGCCGGTCCCGGCGTGGTTCCAGCCCATGGTGGGCATGCAGTGGGAATGAGAAGCAAAACAACTCTTCAAAGTTATATAGATCAAGCCGGCCAGGTAATCCTGCTTTCATGGAGGCTTCAGAGCAGAAGAACAATGAGGATAATTCAATACAATCTGGCCAAACAGGTTATTCCGTTGATGGAATCTGGGAAGGAAATTACATCCGGTCGTAATGAGACCGCGCCACAGGCCCACAACGCGAACGGCGGGAGCTCCTCCGCTGCTCAACTACAGCTCCAGCGCTGGAGCTGGGATCTGGCCGCGCATCGAGGCATGTTGGCCCCGACAGCAACCTGCAGAGTTTCTGCGTTCGGGACGCTGATTCTTCAAAACAGCAACGCGATCACATATTTTTCTCACCCGATTACATGGGTACAGTGAAACACGGGCCTACAGTCTATTACAAAAAACATAGGCTATCGAGATAGATCGCGTCTACTGGGACTCGACGGAGGTCGGGGCCGCCTTGCTGGCGTCGTCCTTGGCGCCGAATCCGCCGAAGATGCTGGGGGTGTCGCCGAGCATGGAGCGCACCGTGTTCTTGATGCAGGACCAGTGCTCCTCCATGGGCGCCTCCGTGAACACCTTGAGCTGCTCCTTGGCCGCCTCCACGAACGTCGCGTCCTCCGGCACCGCCGCCCTCTTGAAGCACGCCGGCACCGCTTCCTCCTTGCTGTTCTCCTCAACCGCCGCCGCCGGAGCCGCTGATCCCTTGTTGTTCTCCATCACGAAACCGCTAAGAAAACTGAGATCGATCGAAAACGAAAACGAAAACGAAAACTTGTGTGTGTTGCTTTGGTAATGTAGGAGGCCGGGACCGGGTGGGAGGCGCTGTCCTTCTGGGTTGGGAGGCGTCTTGGAGTAGGGGAAAAGAAAGAAAGAACTCTCTCCGGACCCGATAACAACACTGATACGAGTTAATCACGGTCAGAAAAATTAACCATCTTTGGCCCGGCTTACAGAAGTAAGCTTTGCGATCTTTTTAACTGAGCTGGATAGGAACACCAACTGTAATTCCGTGTCCCCTGCTTCAAGCCGCGAGCGAGCTTCCTTCCCAAGAAAGCGCCCGTCCTATAAGCGCGAGACCCCTCAGCAGCAGAGCCACACATCATCTTCAATCTATACACAAAGCAAACTTCCAGCTTCCATCTCGGTCGGCGTTGGCGATGGAGAGCAAGGCGGGAGCAGAGGAGCTGGCCAGGACGAAGGCAGTGGCGCAGAGCGAGGAGCCGGGGCTCCAGAGGGAGGAGAAGGAGCAGAGGACCAGGGAGTGGTTCGCGCCGGTGACGGCGGCGCGGTACTGGACAGGCCTGAAGAACAGGGCCCGCGCGGCCGGCGAGTACGCGGCGCTGAGGACGCGCCAGGGCGTCTCGCTCTTCGGCGAGCCCAACATCGGGGCCATCAAGATCATCGTCGACCGCTGCTGAATCAAATCTAGGCGTTTCAGCTGGTCCATGGTTTACTTGTTCACGTCGTCAAGGATGATTACTGAACGCTCGTCACTAGTACTAGCTGAGGTTTCTTTCAGAGTTAAATAAAATTAGCTATTGATCCCCTGTAGGCTACTTGTTCCCGGTGTCGTCAGAGTTGATTACATCACGGCTGGAAAATCGATTATCGCCGAGTCACATGGGCTTTGCCGAGTGCCAAATCATGGGCCACTCGGCACACCGCTGTGTACGGCGACACCAGCCCAACGAACACTCGGCAACAAACAACACTCGGCGAACAACGCGTATGCCGAGTATGCCCTGCATACGACACTCGGCGTAGATGGAACAGTCGGCGTAGCACGTTTGTGCCGAGTGTCCCATGCAGGGCATACTCGGCATACAAATATACGACGGCGAATCAGAAGAAAACACTCGGCATACGATGGAGACACGTGGCGAACCGTGCGTTTCGACCGTGATGGAACGGTGGCGTGGGTTCGCCGAGTGTTTTCGTAACGGGGACTCGGCATACTAAGCCAGATTGCCGAGTGTCTTGGTTCACCACTCGGCAAACTCGCTCTGAAAATTTCGTGGCTTCGCGCCAACTCTTCCCGCGTAGTTTTTCGAATCTTTGCCGAGTGTCAGGGTAGCTACTCGGCATAAAATTGTTCCCTCGAAAGTTTTTCCCTTCGCGCCAACTTCTCCCGCGCAGTTTATAGGTTTGCCGAGTGTCCCGTGATATGACACTCGGCAAAGAAGTGAAAGAAGCACACAATCCGTGTGCCTATTTTTGATCCACCGGCTCACAATCACTTGAAAGATCCAACGGCTCCGAAGACCTCGAAGAAAACACACGATCCGTGTGCTTCTTCTCACTATATAAACACACATGCATCTAGCTCGTTAGCACATATCTACAACCCAGCACACTCTTCAATTTCTTCGCGCCAACTCTTCCATGTCTTCCACCGTACCCACTTTAATCTACTCGGAGGCGGAGGAGCTCTGCGCCTCAAACTACCCCTGCCCTCCCGGGTACGGCGTCCCCGCCGGGTGGATGCTGAGCGTCGGAGGCGTGCCGGTCCCTCCTGTCCCTCGAGGCCTGGCGCGCCGGGAGGCCATCACGAACCACTACTACTTCGAGCTGACACCGGAGCAGCGGACGTATCCCCAATGGAATCCCAACTACCGCGCAGGTTGGGACGTCTTCTTCTTCAATCGGCGTGAGAGGGCGCTCGCCAGGTACGAGGAGGACGGCCCGCCTCCTTCGAACTTCAACGAGGCTGGTCGTCGGCTGTGGTGGCGCGGCCGGACTCTCCAGGGCGTCATGAACTACATAAGGAACGGCGATAACCCCCGCCTGCGCTACCCGCAGTCCAGGCGTGCTCCCCCATCGACATTTCAGCCCCCATCTGACGATAGCGACGACGGCGGCGGCGACTTCGACGACTACGAGTACATGTATTATACGCCTAGGCAGGAGTATGACTAGACCTGAGCCACAAAATGGCTGGGACAAATGGTTTGTCCATGTATCCTAGAATGTTTAGATCCACGTACTGTCGTGTATCCCCTTTTCTTCGAATTTCAATCTAGTCGTAAAATTCAAAAATAATCGTAGTGGTGTGTGTTCAAGTGTCATGTTAGTCCCAAGAAACACACTTTTCGGGAGTTTCGGGGTGTGAGCAGTCCTGGAACCCGTGAGAGAGAATCCGACGTCGGTGAGGCCCCGGCACAGAGAGTGATGGTATCTTTGGCACCCAACACCCATGATACAATCTAACACACATGGCATGGCAAAACATTGGTTTAGGTGGGATCCCGACGCTCCGGGTCCCCTCTCCGGAGATACACTAGCCCCGGTGTAGAAAAAGACGGAACCGGCGTCTAGCCCCCCCTGCGTGAGCCGGAAGTGGGTAGCAAAGTGGAACTAGTTGCTTAGTTGTGTCATGTTAGGCCCAAGGAACACCCTTGACAATGGTAGGGCCCACCTACTTGCAAGATTCCCCTAGTGCCGTCAGATCCGGGAGTTTCGGGGTGTGAGCGGTCCTCGAACCCGCGAGAGAGAATCCGACGTCGGTGAGGCCCCGGCACAGAGAGTGATGGTATCTTTGGCACCCAACACCCATGATACAATCTAACACACATGGCATGGCAAAACATTGGTTTAGGTGGGATCCCGACGCTCCGGGTCCCCTCTCCGGAGATACACTAGCCCCGACGTAGAAAAAGACGGAACCGGCGTCCAGCCCCCTCTGCGTGAGCCGGAAGTGGGTAGCAAAGTGGAACTAGTTGCTTGGTTGTGTCATGTTAGGCCCAAGGAACACCATTGACAATGGTAGGGCCCACCTACTTGCAAGATTCCCCCCGTTACGTCAGATCCGGGAGTTTCGGGGTGTGAGCAGTCCTGGAACCCGCGAGAGAGAATCCGACGTCGGTGAGGCCCCGACACAGAGAGTGATGCTATCTTTGGCACCCAACACCCATGATACAATCTAACACACATGGCATGGCAAAACATTGGTTTAGGTGGGATCCCGACGCTCCGGGTCCCCTCTCCGGAGATACACTAGCCCCGGTGTAGAAAAAGACGGAACCGGCGTCCAGCCCCCCCTGCGTGAGCCGGAAGTGGGTAGCAAAGTGGAACTAGTTGCTTGGTTGTGTCATGTTAGGCCCAAGGAACACCCTTGACAATGGTAGGGCCCACCTACTTTCAAGATTCCCCTAGTGCCGTCAAATCTGGGAGTTTCGGGGTGTGAGCGGTCCTGGAACCCGCGAGAGAGAATCCGACGTCGGTGAGGCCCCGGCACAGAGAGTGATGGTATCTTTGGCACCCAACACCCATGATACAATCTAACACACATGGCATGGCAAAACATTGGTTTAGGTGGGATCCCGACGCTCCGGGTCCCCTCTCCGGAGATACACTAGCCCCGGTGTAGAAAAAGACGGAACCGGCGTCCAGCCCCCTCTGCGTGAGCCGGAAGTGGGTAGCGAAGTGGAACTAGTTGCTTGGTTGTGTCATGTTAGGCCCAAGTAACACCATTGACAATGGTAGGGCCCACCTACTTGCAAGATTCCCCCCGTTACGTCAGATCCGGGAGTTTCGGGGTGTGAGCAGTCCTGGAACCCGCGAGAGAGAATCCGACGTCGGTGAGGCCCCGGCATAGAGAGTGATGGTATCTTTGGCACCCAACACCCATGATACAATCTAACACACATGTCATGGCAAAACATTGGTTTAGGTGGGATCCCGACGCTCCGGGTCCCCTCTCCGGAGATACACTAGCCCCGGTGTAGAAAAAGACGGAACCGGCGTCTAGCCCCCCCCTGCGTGAGCCGGAAGTGGGTAGCAAAGTGGAACTAGTTGCTTGGTTGTGTCATGTTAGGCCCAAGGAACACCATTGACAATGGTAGGGCCCACCTACTTGCAAGATTCCCCCCGTTACGTCAGATCCGGGAGTTTCGGGGTGTGAGCAGTCCTGGAACCCGCGAGAGAGAATCCGACGTCGGTGAGGCCCCGGCACAGAGAGTGATGCTATGTTTGGCACCCAACACCCATGATACAATCTAACACACATGGCATGGCAAAACATTGGTTTAGGTGGGATCCCGACGCTCCGGGTCCCCTCTCCGGAGATACACTAGCCCCGGTGTAGAAAAAGACGGAACCGGCGTCCAGCCCCCCCTGCGTGAGCCGGAAGTGGGTAGCAAAGTGGAACTAGTTGCTTTGTTGTGTCATGTTAGGCCCAAGGAACACCCTTGACAATGGTAGGGCCCACCTACTTGCAAGATTCCCCTAGTGCCGTCAGATCCGGGAGTTTCGGGGTGTGAGCGGTCCTCGAACCCGCGAGAGAGAATCCGACGTCGGTGAGGCCCCGGCACAGAGAGTGATGGTATATTTGGCACCCAACACCCATGATACAATCTAACACACATGGCATGGCAAAACATTGGTTTAGGTGGGATCCCGACGCTCCGGGTCCCCTCTCCGGAGATACACTAGCCCCGGTGTAGAAAAAGACGGAACCGGCGTCCAGCCCCCTCTGCGTGAGCCGGAAGTGGGTAGCAAAGTGGAACTAGTTGCTTGGTTGTGTCATGTTAGGCCCAAGGAACACCATTTACAATGGTAGGGCCCACCTACTTGCAAGATTCCCCCCGTTACGTCAGATCCGGGAGTTTCGGGGTGTGAGCAGTCCTGGAACCCGCGAGAGAGAATCCGACGTCGGTGAGGCCCCGGCACAGAGAGTGATGCTATCTTTGGCACCCAACACCCATGATACAATATAACACACATGGCATGGCAAAACATTGGTTTAGGTGGGATCCCGACGCTCCGGGTCCCCTCTCCGGAGATACACTAGCCCCGGTGTAGAAAAAGACGGAACCGGCGTCTAGCCCCCCCTGCGTGAGCCGGAAGTGGGTAGCAAAGTGGAACTAGTTGCTTGGTTGTGTCATGTTAGGCCCAAGGAACACCATTGACAATGGTAGGGCCCACCTACTTGCAAGATTCCCCCCGTTACGTCAGATCCGGGAGTTTCGGGGTGTGAGCAGTCCTGGAACCCGCGAGAGAGAATCCGACGTCGGTGAGGCCCCGGCACAGAGAGTGATGGTATCTTTGGCACCCAACACCCATGATACAATCTAACACACATGGCATGGCAAAACATTGGTTTAGGTGGGATCCCGACGCTCCGGGTCCCCTCTCCGGAGATACACTAGCTCCGGTGTAGAAAAAGACGGAACCGGCGTCCAGCCCCCCCTGCGTGAGCCGGAAGTGGGTAGCAAAGTGGAACTAGTTGCTTGGTTGTGTCATGTTAGGACCAAGGAACACCCTTGACAATGGTAGGGCCCACCTACTTGCAAGATTCCCCCCGTTACGTCAGATCCGGGAGTTTCGGGGTGTGAGCGGTCCTGGAACCCGCGAGAGAGAATCCGACGTCGGTGAGGCCCCGGCACAGAGAGTGATGGTATCTTTGGCACCCAACACCCATGATACAATCTAACACACATGGCATGGCAAAACATTGGTTTAGGTGGGATCCCGACGATCCGGGTCCCCTCTCCGGAGATACACTAGCCCCGGTGTAGAAAAAGACGGAACCGGCGTCCAGCCCCCTCTGCGTGAGCCGGAAGTGGGTAGCAAAGTGGAACTAGTTGCTTGGTTGTGTCATGTTAGGCCCAAGGAACACCATTGACAATGGTAGGGCCCACCTACTTGCAAGATTCCCCCCGTTACGTCAGATCCGGGAGTTTCGGGGTGTGAGCAGTCCTGGAACCCGCGAGAGAGAATCCGACGTCGGTGAGGCCCCGGCACATAGAGTGATGCTATCTTTGGCACCCAACACCCATGATACAATCTAACACACATGGCATGGCAAAACATTGGTTTAGGTGGGATCCCGACGCTCCGGGTCCCCTCTCCGGAGATACACTAGCCCCGGTGTAGAAAAAGACGGAACCGGCGTCTAGCCCCCCCTGCGTGAGCCGGAAGTGGGTAGCAAAGTGGAACTAGTTGCTTGGTTGTGTCATGTTAGGACCAAGGAACACCATTGACAATGGTAGGGCCCACCTACTTGCAAGATCCCCCCCGTTACGTCAGATCCGGGAGTTTCAGGGTGTGAGCAGTCCTGGAACCCGCGAGAGAGAATCCGACGTCGGTGAGGCCCCGGCACAGAGAGTGATGCTATATTTGGCACCCAACACCCATGATACAATATAACACACATGGCATGGCAAAACATTGGTTTAGGTGGGATCCCGACGCTCCGGGTCCCCTCTCCGGAGATACACTAGCCCCGGTGTAGAAAAAGACGGAACCGGCGTCCAGCCCCCCTGCGTGAGCCGGAAGTGGGTAGCAAAGTGGAACTAGTTGCTTGGTTGTGTCATGTTAGGCCCAAGGAACACCATTGACAATTGTAGGGCCCACCTACTTGCAAGATTCCCCTAGTGCCGTCAGATCCGAGAGTTTCGGGGTGTGAGCGGTCCTGGAACCCGCGAGAGAGAATCTGACGTCGGTGAGGCCCCGGCATAGAGAGTGATGGTATCTTTGGCACCCAACACCCATGATACAATCTAACACACATGACATGGCAAAACATTGG
Organism: Alopecurus myosuroides; assembly: GCA_028641055.1. Taxonomy (NCBI): domain Eukaryota; kingdom Viridiplantae; phylum Streptophyta; class Magnoliopsida; order Poales; family Poaceae; genus Alopecurus; species Alopecurus myosuroides. The sequence continues at coordinate 331,398,491 of CM054062.1, read as the reverse complement.
TTTAGGTGGGATCCCGACGCTCCGGGTCCCCTCTCCGGAGATACACTAGCCCCGGTGTAGAAAAAGACGGAACCGGCGTCCAGCCCCCTCTGCGTGAGCCGGAAGTGGGTAGCAAAGTGGAACTAGTTGCTTGGTTGTGTCATGTTAGGCCCAAGGAACACCATTGACAATGGTAGGGCCCACCTACTTGCAAGATTCCCCCCGTTACGTCAGATCCGGGAGTTTCGGGGTGTGAGCAGTCCTGGAACCCGCGAGAGAGAATCCGACGTCGGTGAGGCCCCGGCACAGAGAGTGATGGTATCTTTGGCACCCAACACCCATGATACAATCTAACACACATGGCATGGCAAAACATTGGTTTAGGTGGGATCCCGACGCTCCGGGTCCCCTCTCCGGAGATACACTAGCCCCGGTGTAGAAAAAGACGGAACCGGCGTCCAGCCCCCTCTGCGTGAGCCGGAAGTGGGTAGCAAAGTGGAACTAGTTGCTTGGTTGTGTCATGTTAGGCCCAAGGAACACCATTGACAATGGTAGGGCCCACCTACTTGCAAGATTCCCCCCGTTACGTCAGATCCGGGAGTTTCGGGGTGTGAGCAGTCCTGGAACCCGCGAGAGAGAATCCGACGTTGGTGAGGCCCCGGCACAGAGAGTGATGCTATCTTTGGCACCCAACACCCATTATACAATCTAACACACATGGCATGGCAAAACATTGGTTTAGGTGGGATCCCGACGCTCCGGGTCCCCTCTCCGGAGATACACTAGCCCCGGTGTAGAAAAAGACGGAACCGGCGTCTAGCCCCCCCTGCGTGAGCCGGAAGTGGGTAGCAAAGTGGAACTAGTTGCTTGGTTGTGTCATGTTAGGCCCAAGGAACACCATTGACAATGGTAGGGCCCACCTACTTGCAAGATTCCCCCCGTTACGTCAGATCTGGGAGTTTCGGGGTGTGAGCAGTCCTGGAACCCGCGAGAGAGAATCCGACGTCGGTGAGGCCCCGGCACAGAGAGTGATGCTATCTTTGGCACCCAACACCCATGATACAATATAACACACATGGCATGGCAAAACATTGGTTTAGGTGGGATCCCGACGCTCCGGGTCCCCTCTCCGGAGATACACTAGCCCCGGTGTAGAAAAAGACGGAACCGACGTCCAGCCCCCCTGCGTGAGCCGGAAGTGGGTAGCAAAGTGGAACTAGTTGCTTGGTTGTGTCATGTTAGGCCCAAGGAACACCCTTGACAATGGTAGGGCCCACCTACTTGCAAGATTCCCCTAGTGCCGTCAGATCCGGGAGTTTCGGGGTGTGAGCGGTCCTGGAACCCGCGAGAGAGAATCCGACGTCGGTGAGGCCCCGGCACAGAGAGTGATGGTATCTTTGGCACCCAACACCCATGATACAATCTAACACACATGGCATGGCAAAACATTGGTTTAGGTGGGATCCCGACGCTCCGGGTCCCCTCTCCGGAGATACACTAGCCCCGGTGTAGAAAAAGACGGAACCGGCGTCCAGCCCCCCCTGCGTGAGCCGGAAGTGGGTAGCAAAGTGGAACTAGTTGCTTGGTTGTGTCATGTTAGGACCAAGGAACACCCTTGACAATGGTAGGGCCCACCTACTTGCAAGATTCCCCCCGTTACGTCAGATCCGGGAGTTTCGGGGTGTGAGCAGTCCTGGAACCCGCGAGAGAGAATCCGACGTCGGTGAGGCCCCGGCACAGAGAGTGATGGTATCTTTGGCACCCAACACCCATGATACAATCTAACACACATGGCATGGCAAAACATTGGTTTAGGTGGGATCCCGACGCTCCGGGTCCCCTCTCCGGAGATACACTAGCCCCGGTGTAGAAAAAGACGGAACCGGCGTCCAGCCCCCTCTGCGTGAGCCGGAAGTGGGTAGCAAAGTGGAACTAGTTGCTTGGTTGTGTCATGTTAGGCCCAAGGAACACCATTGACAATGGTAGGGCCCACCTACTTGCAAGATTCCCCCCGTTACGTCAGATCCGGGAGTTTCGGGGTGTGAGCAGTCCTGGAACCCGCGAGAGAGAATCCGACGTCGGTGAGGCCCCGGCACAGAGAGTGATGCTATCTTTGGCACCCAACACCCATGATACAATCTAACACACATGGCATGGCAAAACATTGGTTTAGGTGGGATCCCGACGCTCCGGGTCCCCTCTCCGGAGATACACTAGCCCCGGTGTAGAAAAAGACGGAACCGGCGTCTAGCCCCCTCTGCGTGAGCCGGAAGTGGGTAGCAAAGTGGAACTAGTTGCTTGGTTGTGTCATGTTAGGCCCAAGGAACACCATTGACAATGGTAGGGCCCACCTACTTGCAAGATTCCCCCCCGTTACGTCAGATCCGGGAGTTTCAGGGGTGTGAGCAGTCCTGGAACCCGCGAGAGAGAATCCGACGTCGGTGAGGCCCCGGCACAGAGAGTGATGCTATCTTTGGCACCCAACACCCATGATACAATCTAACACACATGGCATGGCAAAACATTGGTTTAGGTGGGATCCCGACGCTCCGGGTCCCCTCTCCGGAGATACACTAGCCCCGGTGTAGAAAAAGACGGAACCGGCGTCCAGCCCCCTCTGCGTGAGCCGGAAGTGGGTAGCAAAGTGGAACTAGTTGCTTGGTTGTGTCATGTTAGGCCCAAGGAACACCATTGACAATGGTAGGGCCCACCTACTTGCAAGATTCCCCCAGTTCCGTCAGATCCGGGAGTTTCGGGGTGTGAGCGGTCCTGGAACCCGCGAGAGAGAATCCGACGTCGGTGAGGCCCCGGCACAGAGAGTGATGGTATCTTTGGCACCCAACACCCATGATACAATCTAACACACATGGCATGGCAAAACATTGGTTTAGGTGGGATCCCGACGCTCCGGGTCCCCTCTCCGGAGATACACTAGCCCCGGTGTAGAAAAAGACGGAACCGGCGTCCAGCCCCCTCTGCGTGAGCCGGAAGTGGGTAGCAAAGTGGAACTAGTTGCTTGGTTGTGTCATGTTAGGCCCAAGGAACACCATTGACAATGGTAGGGCCCACCTACTTGCAAGATTCCCCCCGTTACGTCAGATCCGGGAGTTTCGGGGTGTGAGCAGTCCTGGAACCCGCGAGAGAGAATCCGACGTCGGTGAGGCCCCGGCACAGAGAGTGATGGTATCTTTGGCACCCAACACCCATGATACAATCTAACACACATGGCATGGCAAAACATTGGTTTAGGTGGGATCCCGACGCTCCGGGTCCCCTCTCCGGAGATACACTAGCCCCGGTGTAGAAAAAGACGGAACCGGCGTCCAGCCCCCTCTGCGTGAGCCGGAAGTGGGTAGCAAAGTGGAACTAGTTGCTTGGTTGTGTCATGTGAGGCCCAAGGAACACCATTGACAATGGTAGGGCCCACCTACTTGCAAGATTCCCCCCGTTACGTCAGATCCGGGAGTTTCGGGGTGTGAGCAGTCCTGGAACCCGCGAGAGAGAATCCGACGTCGGTGAGGCCCCGGCACAGAGAGTGATGCTATCTTTGGCACCCAACACCCATGATACAATCTAACACACATGTCATGGCAAAACATTGGTTTAGGTGGGATCCCGACGCTCCGGGTCCCCTCTCCGGAGATACACTAGCCCCGGTGTAGAAAAAGACGGAACCGGCGTCTAGCCCCCCCTGCGTGAGCCGGAAGTGGGTAGCAAAGTGGAACTAGTTGCTTGGTTGTGTCATGTTAGGCCCAAGGAACACCATTGACAATGGTAGGGCCCACCTACTTGCAAGATTCCCCCCGTTACGTCAGATCGGGAGTTTCGGGGTGTGAGCAGTCCTGGAACCCGCGAGAGAGAATCGACGTCGGTGAGGCCCCGGCACAGAGAGTGATGCTATCTTTGGCACCCAACACCCATGATACAATATAACACACATGGCATGGAAAAACATTGGTTTAGGTGGGATCCCGACGCTCCGGGTCCCCTCTCCGGAGATACACTAGCCCCGGTGTAGAAAAAGACGGAACCGACGTCCAGCCCCCCTGCGTGAGCCGGAAGTGGGTAGCAAAGTGGAACTAGTTGCTTGGTTGTGTCATGTTAGGCCCAAGGAACACCCTTGACAATGGTAGGGCCCAACTACTTGCAAGATTCCCCTAGTGCCGTCAGATCCGGGAGTTTCGGGGTGTGAGCGGTCCTGGAACCCGCGAGAGAGAATCCGACGTCGGTGAGGCCCCGGCACAGAGAGTGATGGTATCTTTGGCACCCAACACCCATGATACAATCTAACACACATGGCATGGCAAAACATTGGTTTAGGTGGGATCCCGACGCTCCGGGTCCCCTCTCCGGAGATACACTAGCCCCGGTGTAGAAAAAGACGGAACCGGCGTCCAGCCCCCTCTGCGTGAGCCGGAAGTGGGTAGCAAAGTGGAACTAGTTGCTTGGTTGTGTCATGTTAGGCCCAAGGAACACCATTGACAATGGTAGGGCCCACCTACTTGCAAGATTCCCCCCGTTACGTCAGATCCGGGAGTTTCGGGGTGTGAGCAGTCCTGGAACCCGCGAGAGAGAATCCGACGTCGGTGAGGCCCCGGCATAGAGAGTGATGGTATCTTTGGCACCCAACACCCATGATACAATCTAACACACATGGCATGGCAAAAAATTGGTTTAGGTGGGATCCCGACGCTCCGGGTCCCCTCTCCGGAGATACACTAGCCCCGGTGTAGAAAAAGACGGAACCGGCGTCCAGCCCCCTCTGCGTGAGCCGGAAGTGGGTAGCAAAGTGGAACTAGTTGCTTGGTTGTGTCATGTTAGGCCCAAGGAACACCATTGACAATGGTAGGGCCCACCTACTTGCAAGATTCCCCCCGTTACGTCAGATCCGGGAGTTTCGGGGTGTGAGCGGTCCTGGAACCCGCGAGAGAGAATCCGACGTCGGTGAGGCCCCGGCACAGAGAGTGATGCTATCTTTGGCACCCAACACCCATGATACAATCTAACACACATGGCATGGCAAAACATTGGTTTAGGTGGGATCCCGACGCTCCGGGTCCCCTCTCCGGAGATACACTAGCCCCGGTGTAGAAAAAGACGGAACCGGCGTCTAGCCCCCCCTGCGTGAGCCGGAAGTGGGTAGCAAAGTGGAACTAGTTGCTTGGTTGTGTCATGTTAGGCCCAAGGAACACCATTGACAATGGTAGGGCCCACCTACTTGCAAGATTCCCCCCGTTACGTCAGATCCGGGAGTTTCGGGGTGTGAGCAGTCCTGGAACCCGCGAGAGAGAATCCGACGTCGGTGAGGCCCCGGCACAGAGAGTGATGCTATCTTTGGCACCCAACACCCATGATACAATCTAACACACATGGCATGGCAAAACATTGGTTTAGGTGGGATCCCGACGCTCCGGGTCCCCTCTCCGGAGATACACTAGCCCCGGTGTAGAAAAAGACGGAACCGACGTCCAGCCCCCCCTGCGTGAGCCGGAAGTGGGTAGCAAAGTGGAACTAGTTGCTTGGTTGTGTCATGTTAGGCCCAAGGAACACCCTTGACAATGGTAGGGCCCACCTACTTGCAAGATTCCCCCCGTTACGTCAGATCCGGGAGTTTCGGGGTGTGAGCAGTCCTGGAACCCGCGAGAGAGAATCCGACGTCGGTGAGGCCCCGGCACAGAGAGTGATGGTATCTTTGGCACCCAACACCCATGATACAATCTAACACACATGGCATGGCAAAACATTGGTTTAGGTGGGATCCCGACGCTCCGGGTCCCCTCTCCGGAGATACACTAGCCCCGGTGTAGAAAAAGACGGAACCGGCGTCCAGCCCCCTCTGCGTGAGCCGGAAGTGGGTAGCAAAGTGGAACTAGTTGCTTGGTTGTGTCATGTTAGGCCCAAGGAACACCATTGACAATGGTAGGGCCCACCTACTTGCAAGATTCCCCCCGTTACGTCAGATCCGGGAGTTTCGGGGTGTGAGCAGTCCTGGAACCCGCGAGAGAGAATCCGACGTCGGTGAGGCCCCGACACAGAGAGTGATGCTATCTTTGGCACCCAACACCCATGATACAATCTAACACACATGGCATGGCAAAACATTGGTTTAGGTGGGATCCCGACGCTCCGGGTCCCCTCTCCGGAGATACACTAGCCCGGTGTAGAAAAAGACGGAACCGACGTCTAGCCCCCCCTGCGTGAGCCGGAAGTGGGTAGCAAAGTGGAACTAGTTGCTTGGTTGTGTCATGTTAGGCCCAAGGAACACCATTGACAATGGTAGGGCCCACCTACTTGCAAGATTCCCCTAGTGCCGTCAGATCCGGGAGTTTCGGGGTGTGAGCGGTCCTGGAACCCGCGAGAGAGAATCCGACGTCGGTGAGGCCCCGGCACAGAGAGTGATGGTATCTTTGGCACCCAACACCCATGATACAATCTAACACACATGACATGGCAAAACATTGGTTTAGGTGGGATCCCGACGCTCCGGGTCCCCTCTCCGGAGATACACTAGCCCCGGTGTAGAAAAAGACGGAACCGGCGTCCAGCCCCCTCTGCGTGAGCCGGAAGTGGGTAGCAAAGTGGAACTAGTTGCTTGGTTGTGTCATGTTAGGCCCAAGGAACACCATTGACAATGGTAGGGCCCACCTACTTGCAAGATTCCCCCCGTTACGTCAGATCCGGGAGTTTCGGGGTGTGAGCGGTCCTGGAACCCGCGAGAGAGAATCCGACGTCGGTGAGGCCCCGGCACAGAGAGTGATGGTATCTTTGGCACCCAACACCCATGATACAATCTAACACACATGGCATGGCAAAACATTGGTTTAGGTGGGATCCCGACGCTCCGGGTCCCCTCTCCGGAGATACACTAGCCCCGGTGTAGAAAAAGACGGAACCGGCGTCCAGCCCCCTCTGCGTGAGCCGGAAGTGGGTAGCAAAGTGGAACTAGTTGCTTGGTTGTGTCATGTTAGGCCCAAGTAACACCATTGACAATGGTAGGGCCCACCTACTTGCAAGATTCCCCCCGTTACGTCAGATCCGGGAGTTTCGGGGTGTGAGCAGTCCTGGAACCCGCGAGAGAGAATCCGACGTCGGTGAGGCCCCGGCATAGAGAGTGATGGTATCTTTGGCACCCAACACCCATGATACAATCTAACACACATGGCATGGCAAAACATTGGTTTAGGTGGGATCCCGACGCTCCGGGTCCCCTCTCCGGAGATACACTAGCCCCGGTGTAGAAAAAGACGGAACCGGCGTCCAGCCCCCTCTGCGTGAGCCGGAAGTGGGTAGAAAAGTGGAACTAGTTGCTTGGTTGTGTCATGTTAGGCCCAAGGAACACCATTGACAATGGTAGGGCCCACCTACTTGCAAGATTCCCCCCGTTACGTCAGATCCGGGAGTTTCGGGGTGTGAGCGGTCCTGGAACCCGCGAGAGAGAATCCGACGTCGGTGAGGCCCCGGCACAGAGAGTGATGCTATCTTTGGCACCCAACACCCATGATACAATCTAACACACATGGCATGGCAAAACATTGGTTTAGGTGGGATCCCGACGCTCCGGGTCCCCTCTCCGGAGATACACTAGCCCCGGTGTAGAAAAAGACGGAACCGGCGTCTAGCCCCCCTCTGCGTGAGCCGGAAGTGGGTAGCAAAGTGGAACTAGTTGCTTGGTTGTGTCATGTTAGGCCCAAGGAACACCATTGACAATGGTAGGGCCCACCTACTTGCAAGATTCCCCCCGTTACGTCAGATCCGGGAGTTTCGGGGTGTGAGCAGTCCTGGAACCCGCGAGAGAGAATCCGACGTCGGTGAGGCCCCGGCACAGAGAGTGATGCTATCTTTGGCACCCAACACCCATGATACAATCTAACACACATGGCATGGAAAAACATTGGTTTAGGTGGGATCCCGACGCTCCGGGTCCCCTCTCCGGAGATACACTAGCCCCGGTGTAGAAAAAGACGGAACCGGCGTCCAGCCCCCCCTGCGTGAGCCGGAAGTGGGTAGCAAAGTGGAACTAGTTGCTTGGTTGTGTCATGTTAGGCCCAAGGAACACCCTTGACAATGGTAGGGCCCACCTACTTGCAAGATTCCCCTAGTGCCGTCAGATCCGGGAGTTTCGGGGTGTGAGCGGTCCTGGAACCCGCGAGAGAGAATCCGACGTCGGTGAGGCCCCGGCACAGAGAGTGATGGTATCTTTGGCACCCAACACCCATGATACAATCTAACACACATGGCATGGCAAAACATTGGTTTAGGTGGGATCCCGACGCTCCGGGTCCCCTCTCCGGAGATACACTAGCCCCGGTGTAGAAAAAGACGGAACCGGCGTCCAGCCCCCTCTGCGTGAGCCGGAAGTGGGTAGCAAAGTGGAACTAGTTGCTTGGTTGTGTCATGTTAGGCCCAAGGAACACCATTGACAATGGTAGGGCCCACCTACTTGCAAGATTCCCCCCGTTACGTCAGATCCGGGAGTTTCGGGGTGTGAGCAGTCCTGGAACCCGCGAGAGAGCATCCGACGTCGGTGAGGCCCCGACACAGAGAGTGATGCTATCTTTGGCACCCAACACCCATGATACAATCTAACACACATGGCATGGCAAAACATTGGTTTAGGTGGGATCCCGACGCTCCGGGTCCCCTCTCCGGAGATACACTAGCCCCGGTGTAGAAAAAGACGGAACCGGCGTCTAGCCCCCCCTGCGTGAGCCGGAAGTGGGTAGCAAAGTGGAACTAGTTGCTTGGTTGTGTCATGTTAGGCCCAAGGAACACCATTGACAATGGTAGGGCCCACCTACTTGCAAGATTCCCCTAGTGCCGTCAGATCCGGGAGTTTCGGGGTGTGAGCGGTCCTGGAACCCGCGAGAGAGAATCCGACGTCGGTGAGGCCCCGGCACAGAGAGTGATGGTATCTTTGGCACCCAACACCCATGATACAATCTAACACACATGGCATGGCAAAACATTGGTTTAGGTGGGATCCCGACGCTCCGGGTCCCCTCTCCGGAGATACACTAGCCCCGGTGTAGAAAAAGACGGAACCGGCGTCCAGCCCCCTCTGCGTGAGCCGGAAGTGGGTAGCAAAGTGGAACTAGTTGCTTGGTTGTGTCATGTTAGGCCCAAGGAACACCATTGACAATGGTAGGGCCCACCTACTTGCAAGATTCCCCCCGTTACGTCAGATCCGGGAGTTTCGGGGTGTGAGCAGTCCTGGAACCCGCGAGAGAGAATCCGACGTCGGTGAGGCCCCGGCACAGAGAGTGATGGTATCTTTGGCACCCAACACCCATGATACAATCTAACACACATGGCATGGCAAAACATTGGTTTAGGTGGGATCCCGACGCTCCGGGTCCCCTCTCCGGAGATACACTAGCCCCGGTGTAGAAAAAGACGGAACCGGCGTCCAGCCCCCTCTGCGTGAGCCGGAAGTGGGTAGCAAAGTGGAACTAGTTGCTTGGTTGTGTCATGTTAGGCCCAAGGAACACCATTGACAATGGTAGGGCCCACCTACTTGCAAGATTCCCCCCGTTACGTCAGATCCGGGAGTTTCGGGGTGTGAGCAGTCCTGGAACCCGCGAGAGAGAATCCGACGTCGGTGAGGCCCCGGCACAGAGAGTGATGCTATCTTTGGCACCCAACACCCATGATACAATCTAACACACATGGCATGGCAAAACATTGGTTTAGGTGGGATCCCGACGCTCCGGGTCCCCTCTCCGGAGATACACTAGCCCCGGTGTAGAAAAAGACGGAACCGGCGTCTAGCCCCCTCTGCGTGAGCCGGAAGTGGGTAGCAAAGTGGAACTAGTTGCTTGGTTGTGTCATGTTAGGCCCAAGGAACACCATTGACAATGGTAGGGCCCACCTACTTGCAAGATTCCCCCCGTTACGTCAGATCCGGGAGTTTCGGGGTGTGAGCAGTCCTGGAACCCGCGAGAGAGAATCCGACGTCGGTGAGGCCCCGGCACAGAGAGTGATGCTATCTTTGGCACCCAACACCCATGATACAATATAACACACATGGCATGGCAAAACATTGGTTTAGGTGGGATCCCGACGCTCCGGGTCCCCTCTCCGGAGATACACTAGCCCCGGTGTAGAAAAAGACGGAACCGACGTCCAGCCCCCCTGCGTGAGCCGGAAGTGGGTAGCAAAGTGGAACTAGTTGCTTGGTTGTGTCATGTTAGGCCCAAGGAACACCCTTGACAATGGTAGGGCCCACCTACTTGCAAGATTCCCCTAGTGCCGTCAGATCCGGGAGTTTCGGGGTGTGAGCGGTCCTGGAACCCGCGAGAGAGAATCCGACGTCGGTGAGGCCCCGGCACAGAGAGTGATGGTATCTTTGGCACCCAACACCCATGATACAATCTAACACACATGGCATGGCAAAACATTGGTTTAGGTGGGATCCCGACGCTCCGGGTCCCCTCTCCGGAGATACACTAGCCCCGGTGTAGAAAAAGACGGAACCGGCGTCCAGCCCCCTCTGCGTGAGCCGGAAGTGGGTAGCAAAGTGGAACTAGTTGCTTGGTTGTGTCATGTTAGGCCCAAGGAACACCATTGACAATGGTAGGGCCCACCTACTTGCAAGATTCCCCCCGTTACGTCAGATCCGGGAGTTTCGGGGTGTGAGCAGTCCTGGAACCCGCGAGAGAGCATCCGACGTCGGTGAGGCCCCGACACAGAGAGTGATGCTATCTTTGGCACCCAAAACCCATGATACAATCTAACACACATGGCATGGCAAAACATTGGTTTAGGTGGGATCCCGACGCTCCGGGTCCCCTCTCCGGAGATACACTAGCCCGGGTGTAGAAAAAGACGGAACCGACGTCTAGCCCCCCCTGCGTGAGCCGGAAGTGGGTAGCAAAGTGGAACTAGTTGCTTGGTTGTGTCATGTTAGGCCCAAGGAACACCATTGACAATGGTAGGGCCCACCTACTTGCAAGATTCCCCTAGTGCCGTCAGATCCGGGAGTTTCGGGGTGTGAGCGGTCCTGGAACCCGCGAGAGAGAATCTGACGTCGGTGAGGCCCCGGCACAGAGAGTGATGGTATCTTTGGCACCCAACACCCATGATACAATCTAACACACATGACATGGCAAAACATTGGTTTAGGTGGGATCCCGACGCTCCGGGTCCCCTCTCCGGAGATACACTAGCCCCGGTGTAGAAAAAGACGGAACCGGCGTCCAGCCCCCTCTGCGTGAGCCGGAAGTGGGTAGCAAAGTGGAACTAGTTGCTTGGTTGTGTCATGTTAGGCCCAAGGAACACCATTGACAATGGTAGGGCCCACCTACTTGCAAGATTCCCCCCGTTACGTCAGATCCGGGAGTTTCGGGGTGTGAGCAGTCCTGGAACCCGCGAGAGAGAATCCGACGTCGGTGAGGCCCCGGCACAGAGAGTGATGGTATCTTTGGCACCCAACACCCATGATACAATCTAACACACATGGCATGGCAAAACATTGGTTTAGGTGGGATCCCGACGCTCCGGGTCCCCTCTCCGGAGATACACTAGCCCCGGTGTAGAAAAAGACGGAACCGGCGTCCAGCCCCCTCTGCGTGAGCCGGAAGTGGGTAGCAAAGTGGAACTAGTTGCTTGGTTGTGTCATGTGAGGCCCAAGGAACACCATTAACAATGGTAGGGCCCACCTACTTGCAAGATTCCCCCCGTTACGTCAGATCCGGGAGTTTCGGGGTGTGAGCAGTCCTGGAACCCGCGAGAGAGAATCCGACGTCGGTGAGGCCCCGGCACAGAGAGTGATGCTATCTTTGGCACCCAACACCCATTATACAATCTAACACACATGTCATGGCAAAACATTGGTTTAGGTGGGATCCCGACGCTCCGGGTCCCCTCTCCGGAGATACACTAGCCCCGGTGTAGAAAAAGACGGAACCGGCGTCTAGCCCCCCCTGCGTGAGCCGGAAGTGGGTAGCAAAGTGGAACTAGTTGCTTGGTTGTGTCATGTTAGGCCCAAGGAACACCATTGACAATGGTAGGGCCCACCTACTTGCAAGATTCCCCCCGTTACGTCAGATCTGGGAGTTTCGGGGTGTGAGCAGTCCTGGAACCCGCGAGAGAGAATCGGACGTCGGTGAGGCCCCGGCACAGAGAGTGATGCTATCTTTGGCACCCAACACCCATGATACAATATAACACACATGGCATGGCAAAACATTGGTTTAGGTGGGATCCCGACGCTCCGGGTCCCCTCTCCGGAGATACACTAGCCCCAGTGTAGAAAAAGACGGAACCGACGTCCAGCCCCCCTGCGTGAGCCGGAAGTGGGTAGCAAAGTGGAACTAGTTGCTTGGTTGTGTCATGTTAGGCCCAAGGAACACCCTTGACAATGGTAGGGCCCAACTACTTGCAAGATTCCCCTAGTGCCGTCAGATCCGGGAGTTTCGGGGTGTGAGCGGTCCTGGAACCCGCGAGAGAGAATCCGACGTCGGTGAGGCCCCGGCACAGAGAGTGATGGTATCTTTGGCACCCAACACCCATGATACAATCTAACACACATGGCATGGCAAAACATTGGTTTAGGTGGGATCCCGACGCTCCGGGTCCCCTCTCCGGAGATACACTAGCCCCGGTGTAGAAAAAGACGGAACCGGCGTCCAGCCCCCTCTGCGTGAGCCGGAAGTGGGTAGCAAAGTGGAACTAGTTGCTTGGTTGTGTCATGTTAGGCCCAAGTAACACCATTGACAATGGTAGGGCCCACCTACTTGCAAGATTCCCCCCGTTACGTCAGATCCGGGAGTTTCGGGGTGTGAGCAGTCCTGGAACCCGCGAGAGAGAATCCGACGTCGGTGAGGCCCCGGCATAGAGAGTGATGGTATCTTTGGCACCCAACACCCATGATACAATATAACACACATGACATGGGAAAAAATTGGTTTAGGTGGGATCCCGACGCTCCGGGTCCCCTCTCCGGAGATACACTAGCCCCGGTGTAGAAAAAGAGGGAACCGGCGTCCAGCCCCCTCTGCGTGAGCCGGAAGTGGGTAGAAAAGTTGAACTAGTTGCTTGGTTGTGTCATGTTAGGCCCAAGGAACACCATTGACAATGGTAGGGCCCACCTACTTGCAAGATTCCCCCCGTTACGTCAGATCCGGGAGTTTCGGGGTGTGAGCGGTCCTGGAACCCGCGAGAGAGAATCCGACGTCGGTGAGGCCCCGGCACAGAGAGTGATGCTATATTTGGCACCCAACACCCATGATACAATCTAACACACATGGCATGGCAAAACATTGGTTTAGGTGGGATCCCGACGCTCCGGGTCCCCTCTCCGGACATACACTAGCCCCGGTGTAGAAAAAGACGGAACCGGCGTCTAGCCCCCCCTGCGTGAGCCGGAAGTGGGTAGCAAAGTGGAACTAGTTGCTTGGTTGTGTCATGTTAGGCCCAAGGAACACCATTGACAATGGTAGGGCCCACCTACTTGCAAGATTCCCCCCGTTACGTCACATCCGGGAGTTTCGGGGTGTGAGCAGTCCTGGAACCCGCGAGAGAGAATCCGACGTCGGTGAGGCCCCGGCACAGAGAGTGATGCTATCTTTGGCACCCAACACCCATGATACAATCTAACACACATGGCATGGAAAAACATTGGTTTAGGAGGGATCCCGACGCTCCGGGTCCCCTCTCCGGAGATACACTAGCCCCGGTGTAGAAAAAGACGGAACCGACGTCCAGCCCCCCCTGCGTGAGCCGGAAGTGGGTAGCAAAGTGGAACTAGTTGCTTGGTTGTGTCATGTTAGGCCCAAGGAACACCCTTGACAATGGTATGGCCCACCTACTTGCAAGATTCCCCTAGTGCCGTCAGATCCGGGAGTTTCGGGGTGTGAGCGGTCCTGGAACCCGCGAGAGAGAATCCGACGTCGGTGAGGCCCCGGCACAGAGAGTGATGGTATCTTTGGCACCCAACACCCATGATACAATCTAACACACATGGCATGGCAAAACATTGGTTTAGGTGGGATCCCGACGCTCCGGGTCCCCTCTCCGGAGATACACTAGCCCCGGTGTAGAAAAAGACGGAACCGGCGTCCAGCCCCCTCTGCGTGAGCCGGAAGTGGGTAGCAAAGTGGAACTAGTTGCTTGGTTGTTTCATGTTAGGCCCAAGGAACACCATTGACAATGGTAGGGCCCACCTACTTGCAAGATTCCCCCCGTTACGTCAGATCCGGGAGTTTCGGGGTGTGAGCAGTCCTGGAACCCGCGAGAGAGCATCCGACGTCGGTGAGGCCCCGACACAGAGAGTGATGCTATCTTTGGCACCCAAAACCCATGATACAATCTAACACACATGGCATGGCAAAACATTGGTTTAGGTGGGATCCCGACGCTCCGGGTCCCCTCTCCGGAGATACACTAGCCCGGGTGTAGAAAAAGACGGAACCGACGTCTAGCCCCCCCTGCGTGAGCCGGAAGTGGGTAGCAAAGTGGAACTAGTTGCTTGGTTGTGTCATGTTAGGCCCAAGGAACACCATTGACAATGGTAGGGCCCACCTACTTGCAAGATTCCCCTAGTGCCGTCAGATCCGGGAGTTTCGGGGTGTGAGCGGTCCTGGAACCCGCGAGAGAGAATCTGACGTCGGTGAGGCCCCGGCACAGAGAGTGATGGTATCTTTGGCACCCAACACCCATGATACAATCTAACACACATGACATGGCAAAACATTGGTTTAGGTGGGATCCCTACGCTCCGGGTCCCCTCTCCGGAGATACACTAGCCCCGGTGTAGAAAAAGACGGAACCGGCGTCCAGCCCCCTCTGCGTGAGCCGGAAGTGGGTATCAAAGTGGAACTAGTTGCTTGGTTGTGTCATTTTAGGCCCAAGGAACACCATTGACAATGGTAGGGCCCACCTACTTGCAAGATTCCCCCCGTTACGTCAGATCCGGGAGTTTCGGGGTGTGAGCAGTCCTGGAACCCGCGAGAGAGAATCCGACGTCGGTGAGGCCCCGGCACAGAGAGTGATGGTATCTTTGGCACCCAACACCCATGATACAATCTAACACACATGGCATGGCAAAACATTGGTTTAGGTGGGATCCCGACGCTCCGGGTCCCCTCTCCGGAGATACACTAGCCCCGGTGTAGGAAAAGACGGAACCGGCGTCCAGCCCCCTCTGCGTGAGCCGGAAGTGGGTAGCAAAGTGGAACTAGTTGCTTGGTTGTGTCATGTGAGGCCCAAGGAACACCATTAACAATGGTAGGGCCCACCTACTTGCAAGATTCCCCCCGTTACGTCAGATCCGGGAGTTTCGGGGTGTGAGCAGTCCTGGAACCCGCGAGAGAGAATCCGACGTCGGTGAGGCCCCGGCACAGAGAGTGATGCTATCTTTGGCACCCAACACCCATTATACAATCTAACACACATGTCATGGCAAAACATTGGTTTAGGTGGGATCCCGACGCTCCGGGTCCCCTCTCCGGAGATACACTAGCCCCGGTGTAGAAAAAGACGGAACCGGCGTCTAGCCCCCCCTGCGTGAGCCGGAAGTGGGTAGCAAAGTGGAACTAGTTGCTTGGTTGTGTCATGTTAGGCCCAAGGAACACCATTGACAATGGTAGGGCCCACCTACTTGCAAGATTCCCCCCGTTACGTCAGATCTGGGAGTTTCGGGGTGTGAGCAGTCCTGGAACCCGCGAGAGAGAATCGGACGTCGGTGAGGCCCCGGCACAGAGAGTGATGCTATCTTTGGCACCCAACACCCATGATACAATATAACACACATGGCATGGCAAAACATTGGTTTAGGTGGGATCCCGACGCTCCGGGTCCCCTCTCCGGAGATACACTAGCCCCGGTGTAGAAAAAGACGGAACCGACGTCCAGCCCCCCTGCGTGAGCCGGAAGTGGGTAGCAAAGTGGAACTAGTTGCTTGGTTGTGTCATGTTAGGCCCAAGGAACACCCTTGACAATGGTAGGGCCCAACTACTTGCAAGATTCCCCTAGTGCCGTCAGATCCGGGAGTTTCGGGGTGTGAGCGGTCCTGGAACCCGCGAGAGAGAATCCGACGTCGGTGAGGCCCCGGCACAGAGAGTGATGGTATCTTTGGCACCCAACACCCATGATACAATCTAACACACATGGCATGGCAAAACATTGGTTTAGGTGGGATCCCGACGCTCCGGGTCCCCTCTCCGGAGATACACTAGCCCCGGTGTAGAAAAAGACGGAACCGGCGTCCAGCCCCCTCTGCGTGAGCCGGAAGTGGGTAGCAAAGTGGAACTAGTTGCTTGGTTGTTTCATGTTAGGCCCAAGGAACACCATTGACAATGGTAGGGCCCACCTACTTGCAAGATTCCCCCCGTTACGTCAGATCCGGGAGTTTCGGGGTGTGAGCAGTCCTGGAACCCGCGAGAGAGCATCCGACGTCGGTGAGGCCCCGACACAGAGAGTGATGCTATCTTTGGCACCCAAAACCCATGATACAATCTAACACACATGGCATGGCAAAACATTGGTTTAGGTGGGATCCCGACGCTCCGGGTCCCCTCTCCGGAGATACACTAGCCCGGGTGTAGAAAAAGACGGAACCGACGTCTAGCCCCCCCTGCGTGAGCCGGAAGTGGGTAGCAAAGTGGAACTAGTTGCTTGGTTGTGTCATGTTAGGCCCAAGGAACACCATTGACAATTGTAGGGCCCACCTACTTGCAAGATTCCCCTAGTGCCGTCAGATCCGGGAGTTTCGGGGTGTGAGCGGTCCTGGAACCCGCGAGAGAGAATCTGACGTCGGTGAGGCCCCGGCACAGAGAGTGATGGTATCTTTGGCACCCAACACCCATGATACAATCTAACACACATGACATGGCAAAACATTGGTTTAGGTGGGATCCCTACGCTCCGGGTCCCCTCTCCGGAGATACACTAGCCCCGGTGTAGAAAAAGACGGAACCGGCGTCCAGCCCCCTCTGCGTGAGCCGGAAGTGGGTAGCAAAGTGGAACTAGTTGCTTGGTTGTGTCATGTTAGGCCCAAGGAACACCATTGACAATGGTAGGGCCCACCTACTTGCAAGATTCCCCCCGTTACGTCAGATCCGGGAGTTTCGGGGTGTGAGCAGTCCTGGAACCCGCGAGAGAGAATCCGACGTCGGTGAGGCCCCGGCACAGAGAGTGATGGTATCTTTGGCACCCAACACCCATGATACAATCTAACACACATGGCATGGCAAAACATTGGTTTAGGTGGGATCCCGACGCTCCGGGTCCCCTCTCCGGAGATACACTAGCCCCGGTGTAGGAAAAGACGGAACCGGCGTCCAGCCCCCTCTGCGTGAGCCGGAAGTGGGTAGCAAAGTGGAACTAGTTGCTTGGTTGTGTCATGTGAGGCCCAAGGAACACCATTAACAATGGTAGGGCCCACCTACTTGCAAGATTCCCCCCGTTACGTCAGATCCGGGAGTTTCTGTAAGGACCCCAGACCGGCAGTCTGAAACCCTACGTATGCATACATTCACGATCCCAGAAAGATCAGTCGTGAACAACATACAAAGTTGGCACACAGAATACATCATCCATTACACGAATACATAAAGGTATTACACAAATATCACATGATCAAGTTTAACGCAACTGCCACATGGGACAGGCAACTTATCAAACACAGCGGAAGACAAATAAAACACAACGTAGTTGAGCCCAAGTCACGCCTTAACCTACAGGCTGCTGACCCGGAGACGATCCTAGTTCGCAAAGCCGTCAACTCCGTACTTCTCTTCATAGATCTCCTTCGGAGACTCCTTCTCCAAATCTGATAAGTAGATACCAGGGGCGAAACCATAATGAGTACATTTGAATGTACTCAGCAAGACATCCATCATGTCACTTACCAACATGCAAATATGCTTATATGGTGGAATAGGTAGGCTATAAATATGGTTCACTATCAATGGTGTTCATGTATGATGACACCACAGTTGCAGTCAGGTTAATCTGTATCTTCGTTGAAGAAGATACTTCAGAAGAAAATAATATAGTTTTATTTTCTCTTGTCGATGTCACAAGTACAAGAGGTTTTGTAAAACTTTGTTTAAAGAATATTTTCTCCTGGCAAAACTTCTTGGAATCAGTTTCCAGAATTCTTGCTTAGAGTAGAAAAGTTTTCTTTGCAAAACATTTTGTTTTGTATAACATCATCTGGCTTTTCATCATCACTGATACCTCCACGGTATAAGTTTCCATTCCTTTCCGAACTTCACAAGTTCAACACTTCCTTTCCAAAATTTCCCTTTCAAAACTCCTTTTTGAAAACATTGACACAATGCTAGCTACATGGCCATTCAACTGTCCATATCCGAGGACGCGGCTTCTTCGAAAAAGTTATACTCTGCAGAGGTGTACACATCCACCAGATCCAGTACACCTCCCGTGAAACAACCACGGACTGTAACAACAGTATGTAAACATCAGGTATCTGATCATAACCATCCACTATGTTCAAGCTAGTATAAGCCTATCTCTCGATTGAGGTTGTTCTCCCCGGCATCAAGTCCCACCCTGCCTAGCCAGGAGCCTCAATGAATGCATCCGGAGGGAAAATTAATCCCACACTTTATATGCCTCAACATTGGGAGTTTTGACGACATTCGGTTCGAGGGTACGACGCCCCTTATAGCAAGTGAGATAGCACACACTAATAAGAACAAACTTCAAGTTAAGCCCCTTGCCCATGTTGGGGTAGGGTGGCAGTACGGTAAAGGTTGTCCGGCGAAGACTAGGTTATGTGTCATTTTTGAAAACACCACTTTCTCAAAAATGACCACTTTCACATTCCTCCGGAGAACAAGGATCCGCCTTTTCTCCGGGTTTTTCCGTAAAGCCTTTGTTTCGTAGAAACACAATTTTAGGGTGTCCACTTAGGGACTAGTATATTTGATGGTAATAAATACCATATGGTGGCTTATGGGCTTGGTATTACCAAGTTTAACTATTGGCATGATGGTAACCTATAATATAGTATAATAGTAAATTCCACATCAAAAATAGTTTTGATAATCAAGTTTTTGTAAAACTTCAGAGGTAAAACATGCATGATATATAATGGTAAGTATTGTATCAGCAAGCAATCAGGATGCTTGCCTGGTATCTCTTTGTGTCCCTGGTTGTTGGAGTGACTGGAACTTGAAACAGAGCTTCACGACACTTCCTTCCTCTTCGTTTTCTAACGCCGTAAAAAGAGAATAAAGGACACACATTCAGAACCAAACAAGACAAACAAGGCTACAAGTAATACATACAGCAAGCAATCAAGAAGTACCACCCAAGTTCTCAATTTTTCCCTTAAGAAAAATTGGCATAAAAACTATAGTTGAAAAGTCTGCTTTTTTTCCTAGTGTTTATGTGTGGCCACTTCAATGATTTTTAGTTAAGAACATAATGGACCAGTGGGGTAGAGCACATGTTACTAGACAGTAGGGTGTCACATAAAACACATTTTGATGTCTAAAAATTCCCACAACAATCTCTATGGCTAGCACACATAATTTGCTAAATTACTCAAGTGGTGAAATAAGCTCATGACAACAAGTCAAACCTATTTTTCCACCATGAGGCAAACATACCAGTGGGTGTTCCACTAGCAAATATGCTCACCAAGAGGTTAATAAGCCTCTGGTCACTTTTATAAAAGTGCTCAAAACAAACAAACAAGCACCCAAAAACTCCTACTCATACTAGTAGAAAATTTAGGAAAAATACTAGACTAGTTTAGGCTACACTAGTTAATTTTATGCACAAGTGTGCAAGCTAGCAGAGGAAAAATACTCCTCTAACCAGTACCATAAATGCTACTGGATTCCACAAAATAACATAAAAAAACACAGCTAGGAAACAAGGAAAAACTATGCTTAAAATGCTACACATGTGAGGAGATTTATTCCTAGTCATCCAAGTATTACTCATGCTTTTATGCTACTTAAGAGGAAACCTATCAGAGGTGAAAACCCTAAGATAATAATGCCACAAGGACATTCCATACTCTGGTTTCCACACCAAAGATTCATATTTTTCCCTAGGGGAAAACAAGACAAAAAGCATACATGAATATCCTAGTATGAAATTTAGACTTTAAGCATTACTATTTAAATCTATTTCAAACACAAGCACCAAGTATCTAGAGGTTCTATAACCAAAATAACAGTACCTAAATGGTACTAGTGTCATGAGAATTAATCTAGCAATAAGCCTAAAAAGCATTTAAAGATCTACTCAAAACATATATAAAAGAAACACATCTAGTGTGGGGGAAATAATGTTTCCACCAAAAATGCAATGAAACCAGTGGGTGCTCCACTAGCATATCAAAGCATTAAGAGGTCACAAAGCCTCTGGTCATACTTGACAAAAATTAGCAAAAACCTAAACTAGCACCTAGTGCAATAACAATACTAGCAGAAAATAACAGGGTGCTAAAATAAGCAAGGCAATGCTACTCATGCTATTGTTTTCACACAAGTGAAAAATCTAGGAGTCAAGTACTCATAACAAACTTATCAAAATGCTACTGGACCTATGGATACAACCCAAAAATATGTGGTCACAAAACCACAAATGATTATGTCAAAATTCCACACCTGAGGGAATTTTTCCATAACCATTCTCATAGTAATGATTAAGCTACTCATGCTTTTCTACCAACTCAAATGCAATCTTGCAGAGGTGATAACAACAAAATATAAGTATCAAAAGGGTGCTGTATCTAAGATTCTCAACACAACAATCCAAGTGTTTGCACATCATTTATCACTCAAAAATACTATGCAAAATATTAACTAGAGATAAACATATGCTACTAACAAATATCATATTCCTTCTCCACTCAAGTCCACATATTCTAACATGCTAAAATAGCTAAGTAAACCTTATAAAACAAGTTCACACAACTTTTACATGCTAGAAAACAATAATGCAACACAAAAATATAATCACAAAATTTAAATAGCTAAAATGCCCAAAATGGCAGAAACAAGCAAATCAAAGATCTGCCCACCAAAATTTCTAGGATGCTCTAAAAATTAAACCCTTCTATGTTTGGATAGCCCTAAACATATACAAGACCATCCAGTTGAGTTTGCATCAAAAATCATTTTTAATTATTTTATAAAAATCACCAAAGTGCTCTCTGGTGTTTTACCAAATTGCATGCCATTTCACAAATACAATGAATTTGGAAACGAGGTTAAATGCTACTGTTAGGAAATTTCAAGGGCTTTCCAATGCAATTGGCCTCACTTCATTTGGGGTTGTGAAATTAAAATGGTGCTCATTTTAGTGTTTCTGGTAGCTGTTACCAAAACATTTTTCATTTCAAATACATCCATCCAAATGTAGATCTACAACTTGGAGATGGTTTAGAATTAGTTTGTGTACCTCTGTGAATTTTTGTTTGGTCAAAAACATCTTTTAGGTTTCCTTTTGAGTCCAAAAGTAACCATGCAACATTCTGTCAAAAATAAACTGGAAAAAGAAACATGACTGGGCCAGATCTGCTGTTTGGGCCGGCGTGGACCTACTGCTACCGCGGCGGGAGCAAGCCCGAGTCGCTGACTCGCGGGCCAGCTGCCACGCGGGCAGCCACGCGGCAGATCTGCGGCCCCACCCGCAGTTTGACTCAAATAGCGCGGGGTCAAGGCAGTTGTGTCATCACGATGTCAGCACTGCGTCATCGCCGGCGAGAACGTCTCCGGCGAACTAAATTCCGGCTCTACCGTGCACGAAATTGCGATCAAAAGGCACCCGCGCGTTGCATACGACGAGAGGAACCAAGTGCGCATGGCGTCGTTTCCAGGGAAGCGACCGGAGCGCGGCGGCGACGGACGGCGTACGGTGGCCGGAAACGAGCAAGGCGCGGCGGCGTTCTAGGGGGTTAGGGAGGGGGAAAAACGACGGGGAGGCTCCCCTGCTCACCGTGAACGTGCTGGGATGCTCGGTGACGGAGGAGGGAGCTCGAGGCAACGGCGATTCGTCGCCGGAGCTCATCGGGTCGGAGAAGGGAAATGGACGGCGCGGCCACGTCGAGCCCTCCCGGCTCGATTCCTTCAGCAGGGAGGTAGAGCACGGCGAGGCGGAGACAATGGAGACCACGGCGGCCGGCGGCGAGGTCACCTGCGGCCGAATCGACGGCGGCCATTTCGGCCTAGGGTTTGGGTTGGCTATTTTTGAGAGAGAGAGAGAGTCTAGGGGAGAGAGAGGGGGCAGGTAAGAGGCACAGAGGTGCACATGGTGCTTTTATCCATCTAACAAGACTTCCACTCGAAGCTAAGGAAGCATGGGCAGCCA
Organism: Alopecurus myosuroides; assembly: GCA_028641055.1. Classification (NCBI taxonomy): domain Eukaryota; kingdom Viridiplantae; phylum Streptophyta; class Magnoliopsida; order Poales; family Poaceae; genus Alopecurus; species Alopecurus myosuroides. The sequence continues at coordinate 331,376,216 of CM054062.1, read as the reverse complement.
TGCCCTCTGCTGCGTCATCTACAGGAAGAAGAAGAAGGTGTGACTAGGATTACATTTTGGTCCCTGGAGAATTACAAGTAGGTCCCTGTACTCTCTGAAAAAGGTTGTTTTCCCTAGTCAAACAAGGTTATAAATTTAAATCCTTTTGCCCAAAATTCTAATTAGTTAATGTGCACAACATATATGAAAATTGGATCAATAGGAGAAACTTGGTAATTCAAAGTTGTTCAAATTTGAATCCTTACATAAATGGACATTGAATTTATTAACCTACTTAGGAGCTTCCAAAAATGATAATTTTTGGCACACATTCCTTATTTGATGTGTTCCTTATGTGGTAGAAAACTCAAGTCATTTTGAGTTACTTCATAGAACAAACTTGTTCAAATTTCAAAAAGGTGCTGTCAAGAAAACAGGGATTTTTGGCAACTTAACTTATTCAAAACCTTATGCCCTTTTGGTTTTCATCCTCATTTATGATATAGAGCATGTGGTATTTATTTCATGGCATTTGGAAAAAGTTTATAGAACAAACTTGTTCAAAATCCCAAATGTTGCTGTGGAGAAAATTCATGTTTTCAGGGCTTTAGTGGATTCAATTTTTGGTCTCCTCTTGTGTGTGTTCCTTATTTTATATAAGGAAGCAATGGTATTAATTTCAGCTCATTTGAGTAAAGTTTCCAATAGTAACTTGTTTTAGTTTTCAGTTTCTAGAAATATTGGAATTTCTATTTAATAAGGCATTTGGCTTTTCTTTAACAATGCTTTGCCAAAATATTTATGTGACTAGAGATAGCAAGTCAATGCTCTCCAATACTTTTGTTTTTAAGTTTGCAAGGTTGGAAAAACATTTGATAATATTTTGGTGAAGTGTTTAAGAATGCCTCCTTTTTCTGATATTTCTTTATGGAAATTTTATTAAGTGTTTCCTCTTCATTAATTTAGGTCTTGGAATTATATTCAACATGTATGGGACTCATAAGATGTTTTTGGAAAACTCTTTGATCAATATTCACTTTAGAAAATATTGCCAAACTCATTGGAACAATATGTTGAATATTTTTATCATTGGAACAATATGTTGAATATTTTTAGTTTACTTCTTTGCTATCCTTTTTAAGTTTGCAAGTTTATATAATTAGTTTGTTTGGTTGCACTTAAACAACCACAAACAAACACAACCAAGGTTTATTAGTAAAGCAATTAGCAAAACAACTGTGTTAACAGGTATTCCAAAATTGGGATGTGACAGGTCTTCCCCCCTTAAAAAGAATCTCGTCCCCGAGATTCACAAGCGAGGACTAAGGGAGGGCCAACAAACACAATGTTAGTGTTGGAGTGCAGGTGCTTCCCCCCTTTGACTTTTCTTGGGAGTTGGGGTACATCCCTAAATTAGCAAATTTACTTTTAAAAGAAGTACACCAGTACTTGTTTTAGGTCCAAAACTTTTGTTTCCTAGTTTGAACAAAAATTAAGGTTAGTGCATAACTACCTGGAAATGTACCGTCAATTATTACATGAGTTCCTAGCAATATCCCACATATTACATACCACATATGGAGTGGTGTACCACTCTCATAACAAGGTATATAAGAAGCTAAAAATATAGCTTGTGGGTGCAAGAGGTTAGGTTGCTAAGGTAAAACAAACAGACAGAACAATACCCATGGCAGTGGTTATTACTCACCACAAGCAACTATCACTTAATATGTTCATGATTTTAGTTGGATGTTTTTAGTTTCATAAGATACTCTTAAGCACAATCATAACCCCAGTATAAACTCATGCTAAGGTAAAACATTTAAACAAATTCCAATAAGCAAGCAAACAACACCACAGATGAATAGACTATTTATTCACTAGGTTATTGTTTAATAGAGGTTTTGGAATCCATCAATCATGAACAATTAGAAAACAACCAGTAGCTAAAACCCAATGAATCCAATCATAAAGGTAACCTAAAATACCATCTTTACACAAGATAAAACTTCTATTACACAGGCATAAAAAAAAACTGCACAAATAACACACTAGTATGAAAAAAAATCTACACCAGCATGCTATGAGAGATAATCATATCCTATAACCATAGAACATGAAACTAAATAATTCATGGCATGATAACAGAAGTAATAACTTCCTACACATGCTATATCAACACATATACTCATAAAATAAAAGAGTGTAATACTAGAGCAAAAATCACCATTTTCTAGTGGTGAAAACTAGTTTCACTCTAGAGGAACAAACAATTGCTATCATGATGTTTAAACTTAAACAAGCAAGTCATGAATATAAATGTACCTAATCACAGTACACAAAACTTACTCATGTTAGTAAGCACAAACATCAAAAAAATTCTATGTATCAACCATTAAACATGCATAAATTAATTCTAGCAATTTATGTTTTTCTTAAACAATTACTAGCAAACAAGCAAGGTATAACTCACACAACCAGTAGCTATGAAATTAATGAAAAGTTATCTAAACCTTTTCAAAAATCCATACACTCAATTTAAAATTATTCACAACCAATCTACCAATCAAGAGGAATTTCTTTTATTTTGTGAACAATTTAATTTTAGCACAAGATAGTGAAACATTTCTTAACATGATACCCCTAAGGAATATTATGCTAACAAAAAGATCACACCTAAACATATTAGTATGTACTAATAAGAAATAAACTTCTCACTTGCATAAGTGAAAAGAAACAATTATATTTTCCATGGTGGAAAAATAGAAATCAATCACATCGTGAAACATGCTATTTTCACACATGTGTATGGTTGGGGATTTTCATCCTCAAGCCAAAACACAATGGGACCAGTGGGCTATGGCCTACTAATACCAAGGCAAAATAGGTACTAAACCTCTGGTTACTCATGAAAAACTTTGCATACTAGATCAAAATATAAGGCTATTTAATCTAGTGAAGCAATACTAGTGCATAATGATAGAAATGCTTACACATGCTTTATTATTAAGAGACATGCAAGCTAACATAGGTGCAAGCATCAAAATAACAGTACCTAAATGGTACTGGACTCAAAGATTCATAGCACAAAAATTTATCAAAGCATTCACACAAAGATCTAGTTCTCACAATAATTCCAAAGAATAAACACTAGAAAAATAACAAATGGTACTCATGCTTTGCTATAAGATCACATGCAAGTTAATGAAGATAATAGCATATAAATCACAGTACCAAAATGGTACTGGACTCACCACAATCATAGCAAAAACTTAGGTAACAAGCACACAAAGATTTGCTCACACCACTAGTGAAATAAGTACCAGAAAACAAACAACAAATGTTACACATGCTTTGCTATAAAATAAGGTGTAAGCTAATAGAGATAATAACAGAGAGATAACAGTACCAAAGTGGTACTTGATCTAATATAACCACAACAAAATTCTAGGTACAACAAAGCTACAAGGATTTGCCCACACAACAATCCAAATAATAAAACTAGAAGGTAACAAATGCTATTTCATTTTTATTTGAGTTTCCAATCATGCACACACTTTCTAGGGTAGATTTATTGTAACAAAACAACATAATTTACAAGTCCTAACAACTCTATATAAGTTAGGAATCAAGATTGAATAAAACACCATTTATTTCAATCAAGAGCACACAAAGAAACAAAAAAAAACAGGAAAACTGTTGTTTCCTAGATCTATCATAACTATTTCATCGTTCACTTAATTTCTAAACCCCGAACATCATAGTATCTACAATGTCTACCAAGTTTTGGTTTCCAAAATAGATACACATGATATCCTATTGACTAGTAAACGAATAGGTCATCATCTTATTTTCTCGTGACTTCTCTTTTTTTACCAACTATATTAAAAGGTGTCTTAAGTCACTTAATTTCTTGGTTTAGAAAGAGTTGTCAGTTGTTCGTATGCTTTGGTTAGGTATCAACCTAAAATTAGAACAAAGCATGTTAATCTTGTTAGCTTTTTATTTAATAATGTTTGTTCGACAAGATACGACTAGCGTCATCGTACGTCGAATATTGAATTGTGCTCTTTGATTGGCTTTTGAGGGGGTTGCGCATCATGGCATGTGAAGACTTCTTTTGCAAACAGACCAAACATAGAGGTTTAGGTCAGTATTGGTTGGTTTTCTTCACGCCTTTTCTTCTTTGAGGATTGTCGTTGTTGGAGCTTTATTTGTTAGAGTGCATCACTGGTAGCAACGCTAGCAGTTCGTGTGGCTTGATGGTCCTCTATATAGGTCCAACGGTGCTTTCATTAATGGTGGGGAAATGGTGGTGGTTCGCGACGGGTCGCATTATGAAGCGAAAACAAGCATAAGTCTAAGCAACAAATTCTTGTTTTTGAATGCTATACAAACATTTTTGCTTGCAAAAATTTAACACGAGGCGATTCAAAAACAAGAGCGGGGCAATCACAAATATGCAAATTTTGAGCACCCCACAAACATATAGAAGCCTAGATGAACCAAATTCTACACCACACAATAGCACAAAGTCCTACGGACACACATAAGCAAGCCAAAACACACAAGCAAGGCTCCATTGGAGCTACGTCGGGGGAATGATCCAAAATCCTAGAAGTGGCTAAAGAACTATATTTACTTCTGACCATCATCACTGTAGAGCTAGGCAATTATTTTGGTCTCTCGGGACATCGGCAAGTATAAAAGCTTTTGGATAGAAACAAGATAATAGAAGTAAAGTTTTGATGAAACTTTATGCAACAATCTGTTTTTGAAACCCCAACTATTTTTTGAACAGAAAACTTCAAAGACGGGAGATGTTTCAAAAACAGAGCGGAGCAGTTGTAAACAAGTAAGAAATAAACTCTTAACCGAGAGAGATACCAATTCTATAAGGCCCGCCCTTCGAACCACTGTTCAAGGACGCCCTTGATATGCATTAAGAACTTTTTGAAAAGATCAGAAGGAGGGAAAATATACTAAAATTCCCTTAGATAAAAATTAATTTAGATAGTAAAAAGGTTTTTACTCCAAAAATACTTTTCTTTCCTATCTGACGTCCATGCTAACTAAGGTCTCCTAAGGTCAGGATGGCTCTGATACCAACTCTGTAAGGACCCCAGACCGGCAGTCTGAAACCCTACGTATGCATACATTCACGATCCCAGAAAGATCAGTCGTGAACAACATACAAAGTTGGCACACAGAATACATCATCCATTACACGAATACATAAAGGTATTACACAAATATCACATGATCAAGTTTAACGCAACTGCCACATGGGACAGGCAACTTATCAAACACAGCGGAAGACAAATAAAACACAACGTAGTTGAGCCCAAGTCACGCCTTAACCTACAGGCTGCTGACCCGGAGACGATCCTAGTTCGCAAAGCCGTCAACTCCGTACTTCTCTTCATAGATCTCCTTCGGAGACTCCTTCTCCAAATCTGATAAGTAGATACCAGGGGCGAAACCATAATGAGTACATTTGAATGTACTCAGCAAGACATCCATCATGTCACTTACCAACATGCAAATATGCTTATATGGTGGAATAGGTAGGCTATAAATATGGTTCACTATCAATGGTGTTCATGTATGATGACACCACAGTTGCAGTCAGGTTAATCTGTATCTTCGTTGAAGAAGATACTTCAGAAGAAAATAATATAGTTTTATTTTCTCTTGTCGATGTCACAAGTACAAGAGGTTTTGTAAAACTTTGTTTAAAGAATATTTTCTCCTGGCAAAACTTCTTGGAATCAGTTTCCAGAATTCTTGCTTAGAGTAGAAAAGTTTTCTTTGCAAAACATTTTGTTTTGTATAACATCATCTGGCTTTTCATCATCACTGATACCTCCACGGTATAAGTTTCCATTCCTTTCCGAACTTCACAAGTTCAACACTTCCTTTCCAAAATTTCCCTTTCAAAACTCCTTTTTGAAAACATTGACACAATGCTAGCTACATGGCCATTCAACTGTCCATATCCGAGGACGCGGCTTCTTCGAAAAAGTTATACTCTGCAGAGGTGTACACATCCACCAGATCCAGTACACCTCCCGTGAAACAACCACGGACTGTAACAACAGTATGTAAACATCAGGTATCTGATCATAACCATCCACTATGTTCAAGCTAGTATAAGCCTATCTCTCGATTGAGGTTGTTCTCCCCGGCATCAAGTCCCACCCTGCCTAGCCAGGAGCCTCAATGAATGCATCCGGAGGGAAAATTAATCCCACACTTTATATGCCTCAACATTGGGAGTTTTGACGACATTCGGTTCGAGGGTACGACGCCCCTTATAGCAAGTGAGATAGCACACACTAATAAGAACAAACTTCAAGTTAAGCCCCTTGCCCATGTTGGGGTAGGGTGGCAGTACGGTAAAGGTTGTCCGGCGAAGACTAGGTTATGTGTCATTTTTGAAAACACCACTTTCTCAAAAATGACCACTTTCACATTCCTCCGGAGAACAAGGATCCGCCTTTTCTCCGGGTTTTTCCGTAAAGCCTTTGTTTCGTAGAAACACAATTTTAGGGTGTCCACTTAGGGACTAGTATATTTGATGGTAATAAATACCATATGGTGGCTTATGGGCTTGGTATTACCAAGTTTAACTATTGGCATGATGGTAACCTATAATATAGTATAATAGTAAATTCCACATCAAAAATAGTTTTGATAATCAAGTTTTTGTAAAACTTCAGAGGTAAAACATGCATGATATATAATGGTAAGTATTGTATCAGCAAGCAATCAGGATGCTTGCCTGGTATCTCTTTGTGTCCCTGGTTGTTGGAGTGACTGGAACTTGAAACAGAGCTTCACGACACTTCCTTCCTCTTCGTTTTCTAACGCCGTAAAAAGAGAATAAAGGACACACATTCAGAACCAAACAAGACAAACAAGGCTACAAGTAATACATACAGCAAGCAATCAAGAAGTACCACCCAAGTTCTCAATTTTTCCCTTAAGAAAAATTGGCATAAAAACTATAGTTGAAAAGTCTGCTTTTTTTCCTAGTGTTTATGTGTGGCCACTTCAATGATTTTTAGTTAAGAACATAATGGACCAGTGGGGTAGAGCACATGTTACTAGACAGTAGGGTGTCACATAAAACACATTTTGATGTCTAAAAATTCCCACAACAATCTCTATGGCTAGCACACATAATTTGCTAAATTACTCAAGTGGTGAAATAAGCTCATGACAACAAGTCAAACCTATTTTTCCACCATGAGGCAAACATACCAGTGGGTGTTCCACTAGCAAATATGCTCACCAAGAGGTTAATAAGCCTCTGGTCACTTTTATAAAAGTGCTCAAAACAAACAAACAAGCACCCAAAAACTCCTACTCATACTAGTAGAAAATTTAGGAAAAATACTAGACTAGTTTAGGCTACACTAGTTAATTTTATGCACAAGTGTGCAAGCTAGCAGAGGAAAAATACTCCTCTAACCAGTACCATAAATGCTACTGGATTCCACAAAATAACATAAAAAAACACAGCTAGGAAACAAGGAAAAACTATGCTTAAAATGCTACACATGTGAGGAGATTTATTCCTAGTCATCCAAGTATTACTCATGCTTTTATGCTACTTAAGAGGAAACCTATCAGAGGTGAAAACCCTAAGATAATAATGCCACAAGGACATTCCATACTCTGGTTTCCACACCAAAGATTCATATTTTTCCCTAGGGGAAAACAAGACAAAAAGCATACATGAATATCCTAGTATGAAATTTAGACTTTAAGCATTACTATTTAAATCTATTTCAAACACAAGCACCAAGTATCTAGAGGTTCTATAACCAAAATAACAGTACCTAAATGGTACTAGTGTCATGAGAATTAATCTAGCAATAAGCCTAAAAAGCATTTAAAGATCTACTCAAAACATATATAAAAGAAACACATCTAGTGTGGGGGAAATAATGTTTCCATCAAAAATGCAATGAAACCAGTGGGTGCTCCACTAGCATATCAAAGCATTAAGAGGTCACAAAGCCTCTGGTCATACTTGACAAAAATTAGCAAAAACCTAAACTAGCACCTAGTGCAATAACAATACTAGCAGAAAATAACAGGGTGCTAAAATAAGCAAGGCAATGCTACTCATGCTATTGTTTTCACACAAGTGAAAAATCTAGGAGTCAAGTACTCATAACAAACTTATCAAAATGCTACTGGACCTATGGATACAACCCAAAAATATGTGGTCACAAAACCACAAATGATTATGTCAAAATTCCACACCTGAGGGAATTTTTCCATAACCATTCTCATAGTAATGATTAAGCTACTCATGCTTTTCTACCAACTCAAATGCAATCTTGCAGAGGTGATAACAACAAAATATAAGTATCAAAAGGGTGCTGTATCTAAGATTCTCAACACAACAATCCAAGTGTTTGCACATCATTTATCACTCAAAAATACTATGCAAAATATTAACTAGAGATAAACATATGCTACTAACAAATATCATATTCCTTCTCCACTCAAGTCCACATATTCTAACATGCTAAAATAGCTAAGTAAACCTTATAAAACAAGTTCACACAACTTTTACATGCTAGAAAACAATAATGCAACACAAAAATATAATCACAAAATTTAAATAGCTAAAATGCCCAAAATGGCAGAAACAAGCAAATCAAAGATCTGCCCACCAAAATTTCTAGGATGCTCTAAAAATTAAACCCTTCTAGGTTTGGATAGCCCTAAACATATACAAGACCATCCAGTTGAGTTTGCATCAAAAATCATTTTTAATTATTTTATAAAAATCACCAAAGTGCTCTCTGGTGTTTTACCAAATTGCATGCCATTTCAAAAATACAATGAATTTGGAAACGAGGTTAAATGCTACTGTTAGGAAATTTCAAGGGCTTTCCAATGCAATTGGCCTCACTTCATTTGGGGTTGTGAAATTAAAATGGTGCTCATTTTAGTGTTTCTGGTAGCTGTTACCAAAACATTTTTCATTTCAAATACATCCATCCAAATGTAGATCTACAACTTGGAGATGGTTTAGAATTAGTTTGTGTACCTCTGTGAATTTTTGTTTGGTCAAAAACATCTTTTAGGTTTCCTTTTGAGTCCAAAAGTAACCATGCAACATTCTGTCAAAAATAAACTGGAAAAAGAAACATGACTGGGCCAGATCTGCTGTTTGGGCCGGCGTGGACCTACTGCTACCGCGGCGGGAGCAAGCCCGAGTCGCTGACTCGCGGGCCAGCTGCCACGCGGGCAGCCACGCGGCAGATCTGCGGCCCCACCCGCAGTTTGACTCAAATAGCGCGGGGTCAAGGCAGTTGTGTCATCACGATGTCAGCACTGCGTCATCGCCGGCGAGAACGTCTCCGGCGAACTAAATTCCGGCTCTACCGTGCACGAAATTGCGATCAAAAGGCACCCGCGCGTTGCATACGACGAGAGGAACCAAGTGCGCATGGCGTCGTTTCCAGGGAAGCGACCGGAGCGCGGCGGCGACGGACGGCGTACGGTGGCCGGAAACGAGCAAGGCGCGGCGGCGTTCTAGGGGGTTAGGGAGGGGGAAAAACGACGGGGAGGCTCCCCTGCTCACCGTGAACGTGCTGGGATGCTCGGTGACGGAGGAGGGAGCTCGAGGCAACGACGATTCGTCGCCGGAGCTCATCGGGTCGGAGAAGGGAAATGGACGGCGCGGCCACGTCGAGCCCTCCCGGCTCGATTCCTTCAGCAGGGAGGTAGAGCACGGCGAGGCGGAGACAATGGAGACCACGGCGGCCGGCGGCGAGGTCACCTGCGGCCGAATCGACGGCGGCCATTTCGGCCTAGGGTTTGGGTTGGCTATTTTTGAGAGAGAGAGAGAGTCTAGGGGAGAGAGAGGGGGCAGGTAAGAGGCACAGAGGTGCACATGGTGCTTTTATCCATCTAGCAAGACTTCCACTCGAAGCTAAGGAAGCATGGGCAGCCATGCCCTCTGCTGCGTCATCTACAGGAAGAAGAAGAAGGTGTGACTAGGATTACATTTTGGTCCCTGGAGAATTACAAGTAGGTCCCTGTACTCTCTGAAAAAGGTTGTTTTCCCTAGTCAAACAAGGTTATAAATTTAAATCCTTTTGCCCAAAATTCTAATTAGTTAATGTGCACAACATATATGAAAATTGGATCAATAGGAGAAACTTGGTAATTCAAAGTTGTTCAAATTTGAATCCTTACATAAATGGACATTGAATTTATTAACCTACTTAGGAGCTTCCAAAAATGATAATTTTTGGCACACATTCCTTATTTGATGTGTTCCTTATGTGGTAGAAAACTCAAGTCATTTTGAGTTACTTCATAGAACAAACTTGTTCAAATTTCAAAAAGGTGCTGTCAAGAAAACAGGGATTTTTGGCAACTTAACTTATTCAAAACCTTATGCCCTTTTGGTTTTCATCCTCATTTATGATATAGAGCATGTGGTATTTATTTCATGGCATTTGGAAAAAGTTTATAGAACAAACTTGTTCAAAATCCCAAATGTTGCTGTGGAGAAAATTCATGTTTTCAGGGCTTTAGTGGATTCAATTTTTGGTCTCCTCTTGTGTGTGTTCCTTATTTTATATAAGGAAGCAATGGTATTAATTTCAGCTCATTTGAGTAAAGTTTCCAATAGTAACTTGTTTTAGTTTTCAGTTTCTAGAAATATTGGAATTTCTATTTAATAAGGCATTTGGCTTTTCTTTAACAATGCTTTGCCAAAATATTTATGTGACTAGAGATAGCAAGTCAATGCTCTCCAATACTTTTGTTTTTAAGTTTGCAAGGTTGGAAAAACATTTGATAATATTTTGGTGAAGCGTTTAAGAATGCCTCCTTTTTCTGATATTTCTTTATGGAAATTTTATTAAGTGTTTCCTCTTCATTAATTTAGGTCTTGGAATTATATTCAACATGTATGGGACTCATAAGATGTTTTTGGAAAACTCTTTGATCAATATTCACTTTAGAAAATATTGCCAAACTCATTGGAACAATATGTTGAATATTTTTATCATTGGAACAATATGTTGAATATTTTTAGTTTACTTCTTTGCTATCCTTTTTAAGTTTGCAAGTTTATATAATTAGTTTGTTTGGTTGCACTTAAACAACCACAAACAAACACAACCAAGGTTTATTAGTAAAGCAATTAGCAAAACAACTGTGTTAACAGGTATTCCAAAATTGGGATGTGACAGTTTCGGGGTGTGAGCAGTCCTGGAACCCGCGAGAGAGAATCCGACGTCGGTGAGGCCCCGGCACAGAGAGTGATGCTATCTTTGGCACCCAACACCCATTATACAATCTAACACACATGTCATGGCAAAACATTGGTTTAGGTGGGATCCCGACGCTCCGGGTCCCCTCTCCGGAGATACACTAGCCCCGGTGTAGAAAAAGACGGAACCGGCGTCTAGCCCCCCCTGCGTGAGCCGGAAGTGGGTAGCAAAGTGGAACTAGTTGCTTGGTTGTGTCATGTTAGGCCCAAGGAACACCATTGACAATGGTAGGGCCCACCTACTTGCAAGATTCCCCCCGTTACGTCAGATCTGGGAGTTTCGGGGTGTGAGCAGTCCTGGAACCCGCGAGAGAGAATCGGACGTCGGTGAGGCCCCGGCACAGAGAGTGATGCTATCTTTGGCACCCAACACCCATGATACAATATAACACACATGGCATGGCAAAACATTGGTTTAGGTGGGATCCCGACGCTCCGGGTCCCCTCTCCGGAGATACACTAGCCCCGGTGTAGAAAAAGACGGAACCGACGTCCAGCCCCCCTGCGTGAGCCGGAAGTGGGTAGCAAAGTGGAACTAGTTGCTTGGTTGTGTCATGTTAGGCCCAAGGAACACCCTTGACAATGGTAGGGCCCAACTACTTGCAAGATTCCCCTAGTGCCGTCAGATCCGGGAGTTTCGGGGTGTGAGCGGTCCTGGAACCCGCGAGAGAGAATCCGACGTCGGTGAGGCCCCGGCACAGAGAGTGATGGTATCTTTGGCACCCAACACCCATGATACAATCTAACACACATGGCATGGCAAAACATTGGTTTAGGTGGGATCCCGACGCTCCGGGTCCCCTCTCCGGAGATACACTAGCCCCGGTGTAGAAAAAGACGGAACCGGCGTCCAGCCCCCTCTGCGTGAGCCGGAAGTGGGTAGCAAAGTGGAACTAGTTGCTTGGTTGTTTCATGTTAGGCCCAAGGAACACCATTGACAATGGTAGGGCCCACCTACTTGCAAGATTCCCCCCGTTACGTCAGATCCGGGAGTTTCGGGGTGTGAGCAGTCCTGGAACCCGCGAGAGAGCATCCGACGTCGGTGAGGCCCCGACACAGAGAGTGATGCTATCTTTGGCACCCAAAACCCATGATACAATCTAACACACATGGCATGGCAAAACATTGGTTTAGGTGGGATCCCGACGCTCCGGGTCCCCTCTCCGGAGATACACTAGCCCGGGTGTAGAAAAAGACGGAACCGACGTCTAGCCCCCCCTGCGTGAGCCGGAAGTGGGTAGCAAAGTGGAACTAGTTGCTTGGTTGTGTCATGTTAGGCCCAAGGAACACCATTGACAATTGTAGGGCCCACCTACTTGCAAGATTCCCCTAGTGCCGTCAGATCCGGGAGTTTCGGGGTGTGAGCGGTCCTGGAACCCGCGAGAGAGAATCTGACGTCGGTGAGGCCCCGGCACAGAGAGTGATGGTATCTTTGGCACCCAACACCCATGATACAATCTAACACACATGACATGGCAAAACATTGGTTTAGGTGGGATCCCGACGCTCCGGGTCCCCTCTCCGGAGATACACTAGCCCCGGTGTAGAAAAAGACGGAACCGGCGTCCAGCCCCCTCTGCGTGAGCCGGAAGTGGGTAGCAAAGTGGAACTAGTTGCTTGGTTGTGTCATGTTAGGCCCAAGGAACACCATTGACAATGGTAGGGCCCACCTACTTGCAAGATTCCCCCCGTTACGTCAGATCCGGGAGTTTCGGGTTGTGAGCAGTCCTGGAACCCGCGAGAGAGAATCCGACGTCGGTGAGGCCCCGGCACAGAGAGTGATGGTATCTTTGGCACCCAACACCCATGATACAATCTAACACACATGGCATGGCAAAACATTGGTTTAGGTGGGATCCCGACGCTCCGGGTCCCCTCTCCGGAGATACACTAGCCCCGGTGTAGAAAAAGACGGAACCGGCGTCCAGCCCCCTCTGCGTGAGCCGGAAGTGGGTAGCAAAGTGGAACTAGTTGCTTGGTTGTGTCATGTGAGGCCCAAGGAACACCATTAACAATGGTAGGGCCCACCTACTTGCAAGATTCCCCCCGTTACGTCAGATCCGGGAGTTTCGGGGTGTGAGCAGTCCTGGAACCCGCGAGAGAGAATCCGACATCGGTGAGGCCCCGGCACAGAGAGTGATGCTATCTTTGGCACCCAACACCCATTATACAATCTAACACACATGTCATGGCAAAACATTGGTTTAGGTGGGATCCCGACGCTCCGGGTCCCCTCTCCGGAGATACACTAGCCCCGGTGTAGAAAAAGACGGAACCGGCGTCTAGCCCCCCCTGCGTGAGCCGGAAGTGGGTAGCAAAGTGGAACTAGTTGCTTGGTTGTGTCATGTTAGGCCCAAGGAACACCATTGACAATGGTAGGGCCCACCTACTTGCAAGATTCCCCCCGTTACGTCAGATCTGGGAGTTTCGGGGTGTGAGCAGTCCTGGAACCCGCGAGAGAGAATCGGACGTCGGTGAGGCCCCGACACAGAGAGTGATGCTATCTTTGGCACCCAACACCCATGATACAATATAACACACATGGCATGGCAAAACATTGGTTTAGGTGGGATCCCGACGCTCCGGGTCCCCTCTCCGGAGATACACTAGCCCCAGTGTAGAAAAAGACGGAACCGACGTCCAGCCCCCCTGCGTGAGCCGGAAGTGGGTAGCAAAGTGGAACTAGTTGCTTGGTTGTGTCATGTTAGGCCCAAGGAACACCCTTGACAATGGTAGGGCCCAACTACTTGCAAGATTCCCCTAGTGCCGTCAGATCCGGGAGTTTCGGGGTGTGAGCGGTCCTGGAACCCGCGAGAGAGAATCCGACGTCGGTGAGGCCCCGGCACAGAGAGTGATGGTATCTTTGGCACCCAACACCCATGATACAATCTAACACACATGGCATGGCAAAACATTGGTTTAGGTGGGATCCCGACGCTCCGGGTCCCCTCTCCGGAGATACACTAGCCCCGGTGTAGAAAAAGACGGAACCGGCGTCCAGCCCCCTCTGCGTGAGCCGGAAGTGGGTAGCAAAGTGGAACTAGTTGCTTGGTTGTGTCATGTTAGGCCCAAGTAACACCATTGACAATGGTAGGGCCCACCTACTTGCAAGATTCCCCCCGTTACGTCAGATCCGGGAGTTTCGGGGTGTGAGCAGTCCTGGAACCCGCGAGAGAGAATCCGACGTCGGTGAGGCCCCGGCATAGAGAGTGATGGTATCTTTGGCACCCAACACCCATGATACAATCTAACACACATGACATGGCAAAAAATTGGTTTAGGTGGGATCCCGACGCTCCGGGTCCCCTCTCCGGAGATACACTAGCCCCGGTGTAGAAAAAGAGGGAACCGGCGTCCAGCCCCCTCTGCGTGAGCCGGAAGTGGGTAGAAAAGTTGAACTAGTTGCTTGGTTTTGTCATGTTAGGCCCAAGGAACACCATTGACAATGGTAGGGCCCACCTACTTGCAAGATTCCCCCCGTTACGTCAGATCCGGGAGTTTCTGGGTGTGAGCGGTCCTGGAACCCGCGAGAGAGAATCCGACGTCGGTGAGGCCCCGGCACAGAGAGTGATGCTATATTTGGCACCCAACACCCATGATACAATATAACACACATGGCATGGCAAAACATTGGTTTAGGTGGGATCCCGACGCTCCGGGTCCCCTCTCCGGAGATACACTAGCCCCGGTGTAGAAAAAGACGGAACCGGCGTCTAGCCCCCCCTGCGTGAGCCGGAAGTGGGTAGCAAAGTGGAACTAGTTGCTTGGTTGTGTCATGTTAGGCCCAAGGAACACCATTGACAATGGTAGGGCCCACCTACTTGCAAGATTCCCCCCGTTACGTCACATCCGGGAGTTTCGGGGTGTGAGCAGTCCTGGAACCCGCGAGAGAGAATCCGACGTCGGTGAGGCCCCGGCACAGAGAGTGATGATATCTTTGGCACCCAACACCCATGATACAATCTAACACACATGGCATGGAAAAACATTGGTTTAGGAGGGATCCCGACGCTCCGGGTCCCCTCTCCGGAGATACACTAGCCCCGGTGTAGAAAAAGACGAAACCGAAGTCCAGCCCCCCCTGCGTGAGCCGGAAGTGGGTAGCAAAGTGGAACTAGTTGCTTGGTTGTGTCATGTTAGGCCCAAGGAACACCCTTGACAATGGTAGGGCCCACCTACTTGCAAGATTCCCCTAGTGCCGTCAGATCCGGGAGTTTCGGGGTGTGAGCGGTCCTGGAACCCGCGAGAGAGAATCCGACGTCGGTGAGGCCCCGGCACAGAGAGTGATGGTATATTTGGCACCCAACACCCATGATACAATCTAACACACATGGCATGGCAAAACATTGGTTTAGGTGGGATCCCGACGCTCCGGGTCCCCTCTCCGGAGATACACTAGCCCCGGTGTAGAAAAAGACGGAACCGGCGTCCAGCCCCCTCTGCGTGAGCCGGAAGTGGGTAGCAAAGTGGAACTAGTTGCTTGGTTGTTTCATGTTAGGCCCAAGGAACACCATTGACAATGGTAGGGCCCACCTACTTGCAAGATTCCCCCCGTTACGTCAGATCCGGGAGTTTCGGGGTGTGAGCAGTCCTGGAACCCGCGAGAGAGCATCCGACGTCGGTGAGGCCCCGACACAGAGAGTGATGCTATCTTTGGCACCCAAAACCCATGATACAATCTAACACACATGGCATGGCAAAACATTGGTTTAGGTGGGATCCCGACGCTCCGGGTCCCCTCTCCGGAGATACACTAGCCCGGGTGTAGAAAAAGACGGAACCGACGTCTAGCCCCCCCCTGCGTGAGCCGGAAGTGGGTAGCAAAGTGGAACTAGTTGCTTGGTTGTGTCATGTTAGGCCCAAGGAACACCATTGACAATGGTAGGGACCACCTACTTGCAAGATTCCCCTAGTGCCGTCAGATCCGGGAGTTTCGGGGTGTGAGCGGTCCTGGAACCCGCGAGAGAGAATCTGACGTCGGTGAGGCCCCGGCACAGAGAGTGATGGTATCTTTGGCACCCAACACCCATGATACAATCTAACACACATGACATGGCAAAACATTGGTTTAGGTGGGATCCCGACGCTCCGGGTCCCCTCTCCGGAGATACACTAGCCCCGGTGTAGAAAAAGACGGAACCGGCGTCCAGCCCCCTCTAAGTGAGCCGGAAGTGGGTAGCAAAGTGGAACTAGTTGCTTGGTTGTGTCATGTTAGGCCCAAGGAACACCATTGACAATGGTAGGGCCCACCTACTTGCAAGATTCCCCCCGTTACGTCAGATCCGGGAGTTTCGGGGTGTGAGCAGTCCTGGAACCCGCGAGAGAGAATCCGACGTCGGTGAGGCCCCGGCACAGAGAGTGATGGTATCTTTGGCACCCAACACCCATGATACAATCTAACACACATGGCATGGCAAAACATTGGTTTAGGTGGGATCCCGACGCTCCGGGTCCCCTCTCCGGAGATACACTAGCCCCGGTGTAGAAAAAGACGGAACCGGCGTCCAGCCCCCTCTGCGTGAGCCGGAAGTGGGTAGCAAAGTGGAACTAGTTGCTTGGTTGTGTCATGTGAGGCCCAAGGAACACCATTAACAATGGTAGGGCCCACCTACTTGCAATATTCCCCCCGTTACGTCAGATCCGGGAGTTTCGGGGTGTGAGCAGTCCTGGAACCCGCGAGAGAGAATCCGACGTCGGTGAGGCCCCGGCACAGAGAGTGATGATATCTTTGGCACCCAACACCCATTATACAATCTAACACACATGTCATGGCAAAACATTGGTTTAGGTGGGATCCCGACGCTCCGGGTCCCCTCTCCGGAGATACACTAGCCCCGGTGTAGAAAAAGACGGAACCGGCGTCTAGCCCCCCCTGCGTGAGCCGGAAGTGGGTAGCAAAGTGGAACTAGTTGCTTGGTTGTGTCATGTTAGGCCCAAGGAACACCATTGACAATGGTAGGGCCCACCTACTTGCAAGATTCCCCCCGTTACGTCAGATCTGGGAGTTTCGGGGTGTGAGCAGTCCTGGAACCCGCGAGAGAGAATCGGACGTCGGTGAGGCCCCGGCACAGAGAGTGATGCTATCTTTGGCACCCAACACCCATGATACAATATAACACACATGGCATGGCAAAACATTGGTTTAGGTGGGATCCCGACGCTCCGGGTCCCCTCTCCGGAGATACACTAGCCCCGGTGTAGAAAAAGACGGAACCGACGTCCAGCCCCCCTGCGTGAGCCGGAAGTGGGTAGCAAAGTGGAACTAGTTGCTTGGTTGTGTCATGTTAGGCCCAAGGAACACCCTTGACAATGGTAGGGCCCAACTACTTGCAAGATTCCCCTAGTGCCGTCAGATCCGGGAGTTTCGGGGTGTGAGCGGTCCTGGAACCCGCGAGAGAGAATCCGACGTCGGTGAGGCCCCGGCACAGAGAGTGATGGTATCTTTGGCACCCAACACCCATGATACAATCTAACACACATGGCATGGCAAAACATTGGTTTAGGTGGGATCCCGACGCTCCGGGTCCCCTCTCCGGAGATACACTAGCCCCGGTGTAGAAAAAGACGGAACCGGCGTCCAGCCCCCTCTGCGTGAGCCGGAAGTGGGTAGCAAAGTGGAACTAGTTGCTTGGTTGTTTCATGTTAGGCCCAAGGAACACCATTGACAATGGTAGGGCCCACCTACTTGCAAGATTCCCCCCGTTACGTCAGATCCGGGAGTTTCGGGGTGTGAGCAGTCCTGGAACCCGCGAGAGAGCATCCGACGTCGGTGAGGCCCCGACACAGAGAGTGATGCTATCTTTGGCACCCAAAACCCATGATACAATCTAACACACATGGCATGGCAAAACATTGGTTTAGGTGGGATCCCGACGCTCCGGGTCCCCTCTCCGGAGATACACTAGCCCGGGTGTAGAAAAAGACGGAACCGACGTCTAGCCCCCCCTGCGTGAGCCGGAAGTGGGTAGCAAAGTGGAACTAGTTGCTTGGTTGTGTCATGTTAGGCCCAAGGAACACCATTGACAATTGTAGGGCCCACCTACTTGCAAGATTCCCCTAGTGCCGTCAGATCCGGGAGTTTCGGGGTGTGAGCGGTCCTGGAACCCGCGAGAGAGAATCTGACGTCGGTGAGGCCCCGGCACAGAGAGTGATGGTATCTTTGGCACCCAACACCCATGATACAATCTAACACACATGACATGGCAAAACATTGGTTTAGGTGGGATCCCGACGCTCCGGGTCCCCTCTCCGGAGATACACTAGCCCCGGTGTAGAAAAAGACGGAACCGGCGTCCAGCCCCCTCTGCGTGAGCCGGAAGTGGGTAGCAAAGTGGAACTAGTTGCTTGGTTGTGTCATGTTAGGCCCAAGGAACACCATTGACAATGGTAGGGCCCACCTACTTGCAAGATTCCCCCCGTTACGTCAGATCCGGGAGTTTCGGGTTGTGAGCAGTCCTGGAACCCGCGAGAGAGAATCCGACGTCGGTGAGGCCCCGGCACAGAGAGTGATGGTATCTTTGGCACCCAACACCCATGATACAATCTAACACACATGGCATGGCAAAACATTGGTTTAGGTGGGATCCCGACGCTCCGGGTCCCCTCTCCGGAGATACACTAGCCCCGGTGTAGAAAAAGACGGAACCGGCGTCCAGCCCCCTCTGCGTGAGCCGGAAGTGGGTAGCAAAGTGGAACTAGTTGCTTGGTTGTGTCATGTGAGGCCCAAGGAACACCATTAACAATGGTAGGGCCCACCTACTTGCAAGATTCCCCCCGTTACGTCAGATCCGGGAGTTTCGGGGTGTGAGCAGTCCTGGAACCCGCGAGAGAGAATCCGACGTCGGTGAGGCCCCGGCACAGAGAGTGATGCTATCTTTGGCACCCAACACCCATTATACAATCTAACACACATGTCATGGAAAAACATTGGTTTAGGTGGGATCCCGACGCTCCGGGTCCCCTCTCCGGAGATACACTAGCCCCGGTGTAGAAAAAGACGGAACCGGCGTCTAGCCCCCCCTGCGTGAGCCGGAAGTGGGTAGCAAAGTGGAACTAGTTGCTTGGTTGTGTCATGTTAGGCCCAAGGAACACCATTGACAATGGTAGGGCCCACCTACTTGCAAGATTCCCCCCGTTACGTCAGATCTGGGAGTTTCGGGGTGTGAGCAGTCCTGGAACCCGCGAGAGAGAATCGGACGTCGGTGAGGCCCCGACACAGAGAGTGATGCTATCTTTGGCACCCAACACCCATGATACAATCTAACACACATGGCATGGAAAAACATTGGTTTAGGAGGGATCCCGACGCTCCGGGTCCCCTCTCCGGAGATACACTAGCCCCGGTGTAGAAAAAGACGGAACCGACGTCCAGCCCCCCCTGCGTGAGCCGGAAGTGGGTAGCAAAGTGGAACTAGTTGCTTGGTTGTGTCATGTTAGGCCCAAGGAACACCCTTGACAATGGTAGGGCCCACCTACTTGCAAGATTCCCCTAGTGCCGTCAGATCCGGGAGTTTCGGGGTGTGAGCGGTCCTGGAACCCGCCAGAGAGAATCCGACGTCGGTGAGGCCCCGACACAGAGAGTGATGGTATATTTGGCACCCAACACCCATGATACAATCTAACACACATGGCATGGCAAAACATTGGTTTAGGTGGGATCCCGACGCTCCGGGTCCCCTCTCCGGAGATACACTAGCCCCGGTGTAGAAAAAGACGGAACCGGCGTCCAGCCCCCTCTGCGTGAGCCGGAAGTGGGTAGCAAAGTGGAACTAGTTGCTTGGTTGTTTCATGTTAGGCCCAAGTAACACCATTGACAATGGTAGGGCCCACCTACTTGCAAGATTCCCCCCGTTACGTCAGATCCGGGAGTTTCGGGGTGTGAGCAGTCCTGGAACCCGCGAGAGAGAATCCGACGTCGGTGAGGCCCCGGCATAGAGAGTGATGGTATCTTTGGCACCCAACACCCATGATACAATCTAACACACATGACATGGCAAAAAATTGGTTTAGGTGGGATCCCGACGCTCCGGGTCCCCTCTCCGGAGATACACTAGCCCCGGTGTAGAAAAAGAGGGAACCGGCGTCCAGCCCCCTCTGCGTGAGCCGGAAGTGGGTAGAAAAGTTGAACTAGTTGCTTGGTTGTGTCATGTTAGGCCCAAGGAACACCATTGACAATGGTAGGGCCCACCTACTTGCAAGATTCCCCCCGTTACGTCAGATCCGGGAGTTTCTGGGTGTGAGCGGTCCTGGAACCCGCGAGAGAGAATCCGACGTCGGTGAGGCCCCGGCACAGAGAGTGATGCTATATTTGGCACCCAACACCCATGATACAATATAACACACATGGCATGGCAAAACATTGGTTTAGGTGGGATCCCGACGCTCCGGGTCCCCTCTCCGGAGATACACTAGCCCCGGTGTAGAAAAAGACGGAACCGGCGTCTAGCCCCCCCTGCGTGAGCCGGAAGTGGGTAGCAAAGTGGAACTAGTTGCTTGGTTGTGTCATGTTAGGCCCAAGGAACACCATTGACAATGGTAGGGCCCACCTACTTGCAAGATTCCCCCCGTTACGTCACATCCGGGAGTTTCGGGGTGTGAGCAGTCCTGGAACCCGCGAGAGAGAATCCGACGTCGGTGAGGCCCCGGCACAGAGAGTGATGCTATCTTTGGCACCCAACACCCATGATACAATCTAACACACATGGCATGGAAAAACATTGGTTTAGGAGGGATCCCGACGCTCCGGGTCCCCTCTCCGGAGATACACTAGCCCCGGTGTAGAAAAAGACGGAACCGACGTCCAGCCCCCCCTGCGTGAGCCGGAAGTGGGTAGCAAAGTGGAACTAGTTGCTTGGTTGTGTCATGTTAGGCCCAAGGAACACCCTTGACAATGGTAGGGCCCACCTACTTGCAAGATTCCCCTAGTGCC
The DNA here is from genome assembly GCA_028641055.1 of Alopecurus myosuroides. NCBI lineage: Eukaryota > Viridiplantae > Streptophyta > Magnoliopsida > Poales > Poaceae > Alopecurus > Alopecurus myosuroides. The sequence continues at coordinate 331,354,995 of CM054062.1, read as the reverse complement.
GTCAGATCCGGGAGTTTCGGGGTGTGAGCGGTCCTGGAACCCGCCAGAGAGAATCCGACGTCGGTGAGGCCCCGACACAGAGAGTGATGGTATATTTGGCACCCAACACCCATGATACAATCTAACACACATGGCATGGCAAAACATTGGTTTAGGTGGGATCCCGACGCTCCGGGTCCCCTCTCCGGAGATACACTAGCCCCGGTGTAGAAAAAGACGGAACCGGCGTCCAGCCCCCTCTGCGTGAGCCGGAAGTGGGTAGCAAAGTGGAACTAGTTGCTTGGTTGTGTCATGTTAGGCCCAAGTAACACCATTGACAATGGTAGGGCCCACCTACTTGCAAGATTCCCCCCGTTACGTCAGATCCGGGAGTTTCGGGGTGTGAGCAGTCCTGGAACCCGCGAGAGAGAATCCGACGTCGGTGAGGCCCCGGCATAGAGAGTGATGGTATCTTTGGCACCCAACACCCATGATACAATCTAACACACATGACATGGCAAAAAATTGGTTTAGGTGGGATCCCGACGCTCCGGGTCCCCTCTCCGGAGATACACTAGCCCCGGTGTAGAAAAAGAGGGAACCGGCGTCCAGCCCCCTCTGCGTGAGCCGGAAGTGGGTAGAAAAGTTGAACTAGTTGCTTGGTTGTGTCATGTTAGGCCCAAGGAACACCATTGACAATGGTAGGGCCCACCTACTTGCAAGATTCCCCCCGTTACGTCAGATCCGGGAGTTTCTGGGTGTGAGCGGTCCTGGAACCCGCGAGAGAGAATCCGACGTCGGTGAGGCCCCGGCACAGAGAGTGATGGTATCTTTGGCACCCAACACCCATGATACAATCTAACACACATGACATGGCAAAACATTGGTTTAGGTGGGATCCCGACGCTCCGGGTCCCCTCTCCGGAGATACACTAGCCCCGGTGTAGAAAAAGACGGAACCGGCGTCCAGCCCCCTCTGCGTGAGCCGGAAGTGGGTAGCAAAGTGGAACTAGTTGCTTGGTTGTTTCATGTTAGGCCCAAGGAACACCATTGACAATGGTAGGGCCCACCTACTTGCAAGATTCCCCCCGTTACGTCAGATCCGGGAGTTTCGGGGTGTGAGCAGTCCTGGAACCCGCGAGAGAGCATCCGACGTCGGTGAGGCCCCGACACAGAGAGTGATGCTATCTTTGGCACCCAACACCCATGATACAATCTAACACACATGACATGGCAAAAAATTGGTTTAGGTGGGATCCCGACGCTCCGGGTCCCCTCTCCGGAGATACACTAGCCCCGGTGTAGAAAAAGAGGGAACCGGCGTCCAGCCCCCTCTGCGGGAGCCGGAAGTGGGTAGAAAAGTTGAACTAGTTGCTTGGTTGTGTCATGTTAGGCCCAAGGAACACCATTGACAATGGTAGGGCCCACCTACTTGCAAGATTCCCCCCGTTACGTCAGATCCGGGAGTTTCGGGGTGTGAGCGGTCCTGGAACCCGCGAGAGAGAATCCGACGTCGGTGAGGCCCCGGCACAGAGAGTGATGATATATTTGGCACCCAACACCCATGATACAATCTAACACACATGGCATGGCAAAACATTGGTTTAGGTGGGATCCCGACGCTCCGGGTCCCCTCTCCGGAGATACACTAGCCCCGGTGTAGAAAAAGACGGAACCGGCGTCTAGCCCCCCCTGCGTGAGCCGGAAGTGGGTAGCAAAGTGGAACTAGTTGCTTGGTTGTGTCATGTTAGGCCCAAGGAACACCATTGACAATGGTAGGGCCCACCTACTTGCAAGATTCCCCCCGTTACGTCACATCCGGGAGTTTCGGGGTGTGAGCAGTCCTGGAACCCGCGAGAGAGAATCCGACGTCGGTGAGGCCCCCGGCACAGAGAGTGATGCTATCTTTGGCACCCAACACCCATGATACAATCTAACACACATGGCATGGAAAAACATTGGTTTAGGAGGGATCCCGACGCTCCGGGTCCCCTCTCCGGAGATACACTAGCCCCGGTGTAGAAAAAGACGGAACCGACGTCCAGCCCCCCCTGCGTGAGCCGGAAGTGGGTAGCAAAGTGGAACTAGTTGCTTGGTTGTGTCATGTTAGGCCCAAGGAACAACCTTGACAATGGTAGGGCCCACCTACTTGCAAGATTCCCCTAGTGCCGTCAGATCCGGGAGTTTCGGGGTGTGAGCGGTCCTGGAACCCGCGAGAGAGAATCCGACGTCGGTGAGGCCCCGGCACAGAGAGTGATGGTATCTTTGGCACCCAACACCCATGATACAATCTAACACACATGGCATGGCAAAACATTGGTTTAGGTGGGATCCCGACGCTCCGGGTCCCCTCTCCGGAGATACACTAGCCCCGGTGTAGAAAAAGACGGAACCGGCGTCCAGCCCCCTCTGCGTGAGCCTGAAGTGGGTAGCAAAGTGGAACTAGTTGCTTGGTTGTTTCATGTTAGGCCCAAGGAACACCATTGACAATGGTAGGGCCCACCTACTTGCAAGATTCCCCCCGTTACGTCAGATCCGAAAGTTTCGGGGTGTGAGCAGTCCTGGAACCCGCGAGAGAGCATCCGACGTCGGTGAGGCCCCGACACAGAGAGTGATGCTATCTTTGGCACCCAACACCCATTATACAATCTAACACACATGGCATGGAAAAACATTGGTTTAGGAGGGATCCCGACGCTCCGGGTCCCCTCTCCGGAGATACACTAGCCCCGGTGTAGAAAAAGACGGAACCGACGTCCAGCCCCCCCTGCGTGAGCCGGAAGTGGGTAGCAAAGTGGAACTAGTTGCTTGGTTGTGTCATGTTAGGCCCAAGGAACACCCTTGACAATGGTAGGGCCCACCTACTTGCAAGATTCCCCTAGTGCCGTCAGATCCGGGAGTTTCGGGGTGTGAGCGGTCCTGGAACCCGCGAGAGAGAATCCGACGTCGGTGAGGCCCCGGCACAGAGAGTGATGGTATCTTTGGCACCCAACACCCATGATACAATCTAACACACATGGCATGGCAAAACATTGGTTTAGGTGGGATCCCGACGCTCCGGGTCCCCTCTCCGGAGATACACTAGCCCCGGTGTAGAAAAAGACGGAACCGGCGTCCAGCCCCCTCTGCGTGAGCCGGAAGTGGGTAGCAAAGTGTAACTAGTTGCTTGGTTGTTTCATGTTAGGCCCAAGGAACACCATTGACAATGGTAGGGCCCACCTACTTGCAAGATTCCCCCCGTTACGTCAGATCCGAAAGTTTCGGGGTGTGAGCAGTCCTGGAACCCGCGAGAGAGCATCCGACGTCGGTGAGGCCCCGACACAGAGAGTGATGCTATCTTTGGCACCCAAAACCCATGATACAATCTAACACACATGGCATGGCAAAACATTGGTTTAGGTGGGATCCCGACGCTCCGGGTCCCCTCTCCGGAGATACACTAGCCCGGGTGTAGAAAAAGACGGAACCGACGTCTAGCCCCCCCTGTGTGAGCCGGAAGTGGGTAGCAAAGTGGAACTAGTTGCTTGGTTGTGTCATGTTAGGCCCAAGGAACACCATTGACAATGGTAGGGCCCACCTACTTGCAAGATTCCCCTAGTGCCGTCAGATCCGGGAGTTTCGGGGTGTGAGCGGTCCTGGAACCCGCGAGAGAGAATCTGACGTCGGTGAGGCCCCGGCACAGAGAGTGATGGTATCTTTGGCACCCAACACCCATGATACAATCTAACACACATGACATGGCAAAACATTGGTTTAGGTGGGATCCCGACGCTCCGGGTCCCCTCTCCGGAGATACACTAGCCCCGGTGTAGAAAAAGACGGAACCGGCGTCCAGCCCCCTCTGCGTGAGCCGGAAGTGGGTAGCAAAGTGGAACTAGTTGCTTGGTTGTGTCATGTTAGGCCCAAGGAACACCATTGACAATGGTAGGGCCCACCTACTTGCAAGATTCCCCCCGTTACGTCAGATCCGGGAGTTTCGGGGTGTGAGCAGTCCTGGAACCCGCGAGAGAGAATCCGACGTCGGTGAGGCCCCGGCACAGAGAGTGATGGTATCTTTGGCACCCAACACCCATGATACAATCTAACACACATGGCATGGCAAAACATTGGTTTAGGTGGGATCCCGACGCTCCGGGTCCCCTCTCCGGAGATACACTAGCCCCGGTGTAGAAAAAGACGGAACCGGCGTCCAGCCCCCTCTGCGTGAGCCGGAAGTGGGTAGCAAAGTGGAACTAGTTGCTTGGTTGTGTCATGTGAGGCCCAAGGAACACCATTAACAATGGTAGGGCCCACCTACTTGCAAGATTCCCCCCGTTACGTCAGATCTGGGAGTTTCGGGGTGTGAGCAGTCCTGGAACCCGCGAGAGAGAATCCGACGTCGGTGAGGCCCCGGCACAGAGAGTGATGCTATCTTTGGCACCCAACACCCATTATACAATCTAACACACATGTCATGGCAAAACATTGGTTTAGGTGGGATCCCGACGCTCCGGGTCCCCTCTCCGGAGATACACTAGCCCCGGTGTAGAAAAAGACGGAACCGGCGTCTAGCCCCCCCTGCGTGAGCCGGAAGTGGGTAGCAAAGTGGAACTAGTTGCTTGGTTGTGTCATGTTAGGCCCAAGGAACACCATTGACAATGGTAGGGCCCACCTACTTGCAAGATTCCCCCCGTTACGTCAGATCTGGGAGTTTCGGGGTGTGAGCAGTCCTGGAACCCGCGAGAGAGAATCGGACGTCGGTGAGGCCCCGGCACAGAGAGTGATGCTATCTTTGGCACCCAACACCCATAATACAATATAACACACATGGCATGGCAAAACATTGGTTTAGGTGGGATCCCGACGCTCCGGGTCCCCTCTCCGGAGATACACTAGCCCCGGTGTAGAAAAAGACGGAACCGACGTCCAGCCCCCCTGCGTGAGCCGGAAGTGGGTAGCAAAGTGGAACTAGTTGCTTGGTTGTGTCATGTTAGGCCCAAGGAACACCCTTGACAATGGTAGGGCCCAACTACTTGCAAGATTCCCCTAGTGCCGTCAGATCCGGGAGTTTCGGGGTGTGAGCGGTCCTGGAACCCGCGAGAGAGAATCCGACGTCGGTGAGGCCCCGGCACAGAGAGTGATGGTATCTTTGGCACCCAACACCCATGATACAATCTAACACACATGGCATGGCAAAACATTGGTTTAGGTGGGATCCCGACGCTCCGGGTCCCCTCTCCGGAGATACACTAGCCCCGGTGTAGAAAAAGACGGAACCGGCGTCCAGCCCCCTCTGCGTGAGCCGGAAGTGGGTAGCAAAGTGGAACTAGTTGATTGGTTGTGTCATGTTAGGCCCAAGTAACACCATTGACAATGGTAGGGCCCACCTACTTGCAAGATTCCCCCCGTTACGTCAGATCCGGGAGTTTCGGGGTGTGAGCAGTCCTGGAACCCGCGAGAGAGAATCCGACGTCGGTGAGGCCCCGGCATAGAGAGTGATGGTATCTTTGGCACCCAACACCCATGATACAATCTAACACACATGACATGGCAAAAAATTGGTTTAGGTGGGATCCCGACGCTCCGGGTCCCCTCTCCGGAGATACACTAGCCCCGGTGTAGAAAAAGAGGGAACCGGCGTCCAGCCCCCTCTGCGTGAGCCGGAAGTGGGTAGAAAAGTTGAACTAGTTGCTTGGTTGTGTCATGTTAGGCCCAAGGAACACCATTGACAATGGTAGGGCCCACCTACTTGCAAGATTCCCCCCGTTACGTCAGATCCGGGAGTTTCGGGGTGTGAGCGGTCCTGGAACCCGCGAGAGAGAATCCGACGTCGGTGAGGCCCCGACACAGAGAGTGATGCTATATTTGGCACCCAACACCCATGATACAATCTAACACACATGGCATGGCAAAACATTGGTTTAGGTGGGATCCCGACGCTCCGGGTCCCCTCTCCGGAGATACACTAGCCCCGGTGTAGAAAAAGACGGAACCGGCGTCTAGCCCCCCCTGCGTGAGCCGGAAGTGGGTAGCAAAGTGGAACTAGTTGCTTGGTTGTGTCATGTTAGGCCCAAGGAACACCATTGACAATGGTAGGGCCCACCTACTTGCAAGATTCCCCCCGTTACGTCACATCCGGGAGTTTCGGGGTGTGAGCAGTCCTGGAACCCGCGAGAGAGAATCCGACGTCGGTGAGGCCCCGGCACAGAGAGTGATGCTATCTTTGGCACCCAACACCCATGATACAATCTAACACACATGGCATGGAAAAACATTGGTTTAGGAGGGATCCCGACGCTCCGGGTCCCCTCTCCGGAGATACACTAGCCCCGGTGTAGAAAAAGACGGAACCGACGTCCAGCCCCCCCCTGCGTGAGCCGGAAGTGGGTAGCAAAGTGGAACTAGTTGCTTGGTTGTGTCATGTTAGGCCCAAGGAACACCCTTGACAATGGTAGGGCCCACCTACTTGCAAGATTCCCCTAGTGCCGTCAGATCCGGGAGTTTCGGGGTGTGAGCGGTCCTGGAACCCGCGAGAGAGAATCCGACGTCGGTGAGGCCCCGGCACAGAGAGTGATGGTATCTTTGGCACCCAACACCCATGATACAATCTAACACACATGGCATGGCAAAACATTGGTTTAGGTGGGATCCCGACGCTCCGGGTCCCCTCTCCGGAGATACACTAGCCCCGGTGTAGAAAAAGACGGAACCGGCGTCCAGCCCCCTCTGCGTGAGCCGGAAGTGGGTAGCAAAGTGGAACTAGTTGCTTGGTTGTTTCATGTTAGGCCCAAGGAACACCATTGACAATGGTAGGGCCCACCTACTTGCAAGATTCCCCCCGTTACGTCAGATCCGGGAGTTTCGGGGTGTGAGCAGTCCTGGAACCCGCGAGAGAGCATCCGACGTCGGTGAGGCCCCGACACAGAGAGTGATGCTATCTTTGGCACCCAAAACCCATGATACAATCTAACACACATGACATGGCAAAACATTGGTTTAGGTGGGATCCCGACGCTCCGGGTCCCCTCTCCGGAGATACACTAGCCCGGGTGTAGAAAAAGACGGAACCGACGTCTAGCCCCCCCTGCGTGAGCCGGAAGTGGGTAGCAAAGTGGAACTAGTTGCTTGGTTGTGTCATGTTAGGCCCAAGGAACACCATTGACAATGGTAGGGCCCACCTACTTGCAAGATTCCCCTAGTGCCGTCAGATCCGGGAGTTTCGGGGTGTGAGCGGTCCTGGAACCCGCGAGAGAGAATCTGACGTCGGTGAGGCCCCGGCACAGAGAGTGATGGTATCTTTGGCACCCAACACCCATGATACAATCTAACACACATGACATGGCAAAACATTGGTTTAGGTGGGATCCCGACGCTCCGGGTCCCCTCTCCGGAGATACACTAGCCCCGGTGTAGAAAAAGACGGAACCGGCGTCCAGCCCCCTCTGCGTGAGCCGGAAGTGGGTAGCAAAGTGGAACTAGTTGCTTGGTTGTGTCATGTTAGGCCCAAGGAACACCATTGACAATGGTAGGGCCCACCTACTTGCAAGATTCCCCCCGTTACGTCAGATCCGGGAGTTTCGGGGTGTGAGCAGTCCTGGAACCCGCGAGAGAGAATCCGACGTCGGTGAGGCCCCGGCACAGAGAGTGATGGTATCTTTGGCACCCAACACCCATGATACAATCTAACACACATGGCATGGCAAAACATTGGTTTAGGTGGGATCCCGACGCTCCGGGTCCCCTCTCCGGAGATACACTAGCCCCGGTGTAGAAAAAGACGGAACCGGCGTCCAGCCCCCTCTGCGTGAGCCGGAAGTGGGTAGCAAAGTGGAACTAGTTGCTTGGTTGTGTCATGTGAGGCCCAAGGAACACCATTAACAATGGTAGGGCCCACCTACTTGCAAGATTCCCCCCGTTACGTCAGATCCGGGAGTTTCGGGGTGTGAGCAGTCCTGGAACCCGCGAGAGAGAATCCGACGTCGGTGAGGCCCCGGCACAGAGAGTGATGCTATCTTTGGCACCCAACACCCATTATACAATCTAACACACATGTCATGGCAAAACATTGGTTTAGGTGGGATCCCGACGCTCCGGGTCCCCTCTCCGGAGATACACTAGCCCCGGTGTAGAAAAAGACGGAACCGGCGTCTAGCCCCCCCCTGCGTGAGCCGGAAGTGGGTAGCAAAGTGGAACTAGTTGCTTGGTTGTGTCATGTTAGGCCCAAGGAACACCATTGACAATGGTAGGGCCCACCTACTTGCAAGATTCCCCCCGTTACGTCAGATCTGGGAGTTTCGGGGTGTGAGCAGTCCTGGAACCCGCGAGAGAGAATCGGACGTCGGTGAGGCCCCGGCACAGAGAGTGATGCTATCTTTGGCACCCAACACCCATGATACAATATAACACACATGGCATGGCAAAACATTGGTTTAGGTGGGATCCCGACGCTCCGGGTCCCCTCTCCGGAGATACACTAGCCCCGGTGTAGAAAAAGACGGAACCGACGTCCAGCCCCCCTGCGTGAGCCGGAAGTGGGTAGCAAAGTGGAACTAGTTGCTTTGTTGTGTCATGTTAGGCCCAAGGAACACCCTTGACAATGGTAGGGCCCAACTACTTGCAAGATTCCCCTAGTGCCGTCAGATCCGGGAGTTTCGGGGTGTGAGCGGTCCTGGAACCCGCGAGAGAGAATCCGACGTCGGTGAGGCCCCGGCACAGAGAGTGATGGTATCTTTGGCACCCAACACCCATGATACAATCTAACACACATGGCATGGCAAAACATTGGTTTAGGTGGGATCCCGACGCTCCGGGTCCCCTCTCCGGAGATACACTAGCCCCGGTGTAGAAAAAGACGGAACCGGCGTCCAGCCCGCTCTGCGTGAGCCGGAAGTGGGTAGCAAAGTGGAACTAGTTGCTTGGTTGTGTCATGTTAGGCCCAAGTAACACCATTGACAATGGTAGGGCCCACCTACTTGCAAGATTCCCCCCGTTACGTCAGATCCGGGAGTTTCGGGGTGTGAGCAGTCCTGGAACCCGCGAGAGAGAATCCGACGTCGGTGAGGCCCCGGCATAGAGAGTGATGGTATCTTTGGCACCCAACACCCATGATACAATCTAACACACATGACATGGCAAAAATTGGTTTAGGTGGGATCCCGACGCTCCGGGTCCCCTCTCCGGAGATACACTAGCCCCGGTGTAGAAAAAGAGGGAACCGGCGTCCAGCCCCCTCTGCGTGAGCCGGAAGTGGGTAGAAAAGTTGAACTAGTTGCTTGGTTGTGTCATGTTAGGCCCAAGGAACACCATTGACAATGGTAGGGCCCACCTACTTGCAAGATTCCCCCCCGTTACGTCAGATCCGGGAGTTTCGGGGTGTGAGCGGTCCTGGAACCCGCGAGAGAGAATCCGACGTCGGTGAGGCCCCGGCACAGAGAGTGATGCTATATTTGGCACCCAACACCCATGATACAATCTAACACACATGGCATGGCAAAACATTGGTTTAGGTGGATCCCGACGCTCCGGGTCCCCTCTCCGGAGATACACTAGCCCCGGTGTAGAAAAAGACGGAACCGGCGTCTAGCCCCCCCTGCGTGAGCCGGAAGTGGGTAGCAAAGTGGAACTAGTTGCTTGGTTGTGTCATGTTAGGCCCAAGGAACACCATTGACAATGGTAGGGCCCACCTACTTGCAAGATTCCCCCCGTTACGTCACATCCGGGAGTTTCGGGGTGTGAGCAGTCCTGGAACCCGCGAGAGAGAATCCGACGTCGGTGAGGCCCCGACACAGAGAGTGATGCTATCTTTGGCACCCAACACCCATGATACAATCTAACACACATGGCATGGAAAAACATTGGTTTAGGAGGGATCCCGACGCTCCGGGTCCCCTCTCCGGAGATACACTAGCCCCGGTGTAGAAAAAGACGGAACCGACGTCGAGCCCCCCCTGCGTGAGCCGGAAGTGGGTAGCAAAGTGGAACTAGTTGCTTGGTTGTGTCATGTTAGGCCCAAGGAACACCCTTGACAATGGTAGGGCCCACCTACTTGCAAGATTCCCCTAGTGCCGTCAGATCCGGGAGTTTCGGGGTGTGAGCGGTCCTAGAACCCGCGAGAGAGAATCCGACGTCGGTGAGGCCCCGGCACAGAGAGTGATGGTATCTTTGGCACCCAACACCCATGATACAATCTAACACACATGGCATGGCAAAACATTGGTTTAGGTGGGATCCCGACGCTCCGGGTCCCCTCTCCGGAGATACACTAGCCCCGGTGTAGAAAAAGACGGAACCGGCGTCCAGCCCCCTCTGCGTGAGCCGGAAGTGGGTAGCAAAGTGGAACTAGTTGCTTGGTTGTTTCATGTTAGGCCCAAGGAACACCATTGACAATGGTAGGGCCCACCTACTTGCAAGATTCCCCCCGTTACGTCAGATCCGGGAGTTTCGGGGTGTGAGCAGTCCTGGAACCCGCGAGAGAGCATCCGACGTCGGTGAGGCCCCGACACAGAGAGTGATGCTATCTTTGGCACCCAAAACCCATGATACAATCTAACACACATGGCATGGCAAAAAATTGGTTTAGGTGGGATCCCGACGCTCCGGGTCCCCTCTCCGGAGATACACTAGCCCGGGTGTAGAAAAAGACGGAACCGACGTCTAGCCCCCCCCGCGTGAGCCGGAAGTGGGTAGAAAAATGGAACTAGTTGCTTGGTTGTGTCATGTTAGGCCCAAGGAACACCATTGACAATGGTAGGGCCCACCTACTTGCAAGATTCCCCCCCGTTACGTCAGATCCGGGAGTTTCGGGGTGTGAGCAGTCCTGGAACCCGCGAGAGAGAATCCGACGTCGGTGAGGCCCCGGCATAGAGAGTGATGATATCTTTGGCACCCAACACCCATGATACAATATAACACACATGGCATGGCAAAACATTGGTTTAGGTGGGATCCCGACGCTCCGGATCCCCTCTCCGGAGATACACTAGCCCCGGTGTAGAAAAAGACGGAACCGGCGTCCAGCCCCCCCTGCGTGAGCCGGAAGTGGGTAGCAAAGTGGAACTAGTTGCTTGGTTGTGTCATGTTAGGCCCAAGGAACACCATTGACAATGGTAGGTCCCACCTACTTGCAAGATTCCCCCCGTTACGTCAGATCCGGGAGTTTCGGGGTGTGAGCAGTCCTGGAACCAGCGAGAGAGAATCCGACGTCGGTGAGGCCCCGGCACAGAGAGTGATGGTATCTTTGGCACCCAACACCCATGATACAATATAACACACATGGCATGGCAAAACATTGGTTTAGGTGGGATCCCGACGCTCCGGGTCCCCTCTCCGGAGATACACTAGCCCCGGTGTAGAAAAAGACGGAACCGGCGTCTAGCCCCCCTGCGTGAGCCGGAAGTGGGTAGCAAAGTGGAACTAGTTGCTTGGTTGTGTCATGTTAGGCCCAAGGAACACCCTTTACAATGGTAGGGCCCACCTACTTGCAAGATTCCCCCCGTTACGTCAGATCCGGGAGTTTCGGGGTGTGAGCAGTCCTGGAACCCGCGAGAGAGAATCCGACGTCGGTGAGGCCCCGGCACAGAGAGTGATGCTATCTTTGGCACCCAACACCCATGATACAATCTAACACACATGGCATGGAAAAACATTGGTTTAGGAGGGATCCCGACGCTCCGGGTCCCCTCTCCGGAGATACACTAGCCCCGGTGTAGAAAAAGACGGAACCGACGTCCAGCCCCCCCTGCGTGAGCCGGAAGTGGGTAGCAAAGTGGAACTAGTTGCTTGGTTGTGTCATGTTAGGCCCAAGGAACACCCTTGACAATGGTAGGGCCCACCTACTTGCAAGATTCCCCTAGTGCCGTCAGATCCGGGAGTTTCGGGGTGTGAGCGGTCCTGGAACCCGCGAGAGAGAATCCGACGTCGGTGAGGCCCCGGCACAGAGAGTGATGGTATCTTTGGCACCCAACACCCATGATACAATCTAACACACATGGTATGGCAAAACATTGGTTTAGGTGGGATCCCGACGCTCCGGGTCCCCTCTCCGGAGATACACTAGCCCCGGTGTAGAAAAAGACGGAACCGGCGTCCAGCCCCCTCTGCGTGAGCCGGAAGTGGGTAGCAAAGTGGAACTAGTTGCTTGGTTGTTTCATGTTAGGCCCAAGGAACACCATTGACAATGGTAGGGCCCACCTACTTGCAAGATTCCCCCCGTTACGTCAGATCCGGGAGTTTCGGGGTGTGAGCAGTCCTGGAACCCGCGAGAGAGCATCCGACGTCGGTGAGGCCCCGACACAGAGAGTGATGCTATCTTTGGCACCCAAAACCCATGATACAATCTAACA